>CM060363.1:81065536-83890536 GCA_030545235.1 Helianthus tuberosus
CATCCTACATGTTGAAATTTATTCTACACAACTCGTAATTTATCCTACACAGCTCTCGTAATTTATCCTACACAACTCGTAATTTATCCTACACTTTCAATTATTTTATTTTATTGAAATAAATATATATTTGAAGATAAGTTACAAAAAATTTAATGTATTAGCTATTAAAGAGGAAGACTACAAATTAATGACCTATGTAGATTTATCAATGTACCCTTATAGTAACATTAAATACTTATATTAAATGAAGTAAAATAAACCATTCTTATTGGTTGAAAATTGTTCTTTTTTCTTCTTACAAAAAATTTCTTCTCATTTGAACTCTCCACTATATATATATATATATATATATATATATATATATAGGGAGAAGATCATGCGAAAACCACCTCTTATTGTGAGAACCGCGAGAACCAATGTGAACACACCAAAAATGCCTAAAAAATAGCTAAAAATAAAAAAAAAAAATTTTTTTTTTTTGCTTCGAAAAGTAGCGATTTTAACCTAAAAAATATTAAAAAAATCAAAAAAAAATTTTTGGATTTTTTTTTTATTTTTTTTAGATTTTTTAAGGTTTTTTGGGGGTTTAGTTTTTAGCATTTTAGCTTGGGGGGGGGGGGGGGGGGTGGGGGGGGGTTTAGGTTTTTGGGGGGTGGGGGAGGGGGGTTTAGGTTTTTTTTTGGGGGGGGGGGGTGGGGTTAGGTTTTTTTTAGGTTTTTTTAGGTTTTTTTTTAGCTTGGGGGGGGGGGGGTAGGTTTTTTTTTTTGGGGGGGGGGGGGGGGTGGGGGGTTTAGGTTTTTGGGGGAGGGGGGTGGGGGTTAGGTTTTTTTAGGTTTTTTTTAGCTATTTTAGGTTGTGTTCACATTGGTTCTCGCGGTTCTCACAATAAGGGTGGTTCTCGCATGAGCCCCTCCCTATATATATATATATATATATATATATATATATATATATATATATATATATATAACTTCCATATATATATTCTATTTGATTTGTTTTTTAATGAGCTTAATTTATTTATTAGATTTTGGGTATTTGGTGCATATGGGCCTAGCCCAAATAACTTTGTTTAGGGTGGGTCAAGCCCAAATTGATTTGTAGGAGTGGGCCTTAGCCCAAAACATTTTATAAAAGTGGGCCTAGCCTACTTTAGTTTACAGTTGTGGACTTAGCCCAAATAATTTGTGTAAGAATGGGCCTAGTCAAATTGTTTTCTGATTGATTTGTAGGAGTGGGCCTTAGCCCAAAACATTTTATAAAAGTGGGCCTAGCCTACTTTAGTTTACAGTTGTGGACTTAGCCCAAATAATTTGTGTAAGAATGGGCCTAGCCAAATTGTTTTCTAGAAATATATCTAGTCCATAATAGTTTGTAAAGTTTGGGTTTTTAGCCCATGTAGTTTGTAAAGTGGGTTTTAACCCAAATTTGACTAAAAATATATTTTTAGTCCATTGTTTTGTAAAAGTGGGCCTAGCCCAAATTTTTATTTATGAGAAATGGGCGTTAGCCCAATTTTAATTTATGGACTACTTTTAAAATACAAAATTTTGGGCTAGTCAAAAATAATAATAGCAATACTTGTATTTTTATAAAAATCATTACTTATGTCATAGTTGAATCTTTTTAGTGCATAAACTTGTGTGACGGCTCGTATTTTGTTATAGTCGTTTACTACTTGTTGGTTTGATTTATTCATATAGTTTGTCCCGTTTGTGTCGCCCGTCTCGTTTTTACCATTTGTTTCGTTTGTGCCATTTTAGTTTGTCCAAAAGTCCATATTGTCCAATAATGTCCGAATTTGTCCATTTATGTTTTCGTGTCCAAGGATGGACATTTTAGTTCGTTTTTCAAGCTCATCTATATATTTTTGTAATTTTTATGGATGTGTATCAATTTTGCATTTGTTCCTACTTGAACTAACATATGATGTACACATCAAAAATATATAAACTTATGATACCTGATGAATATTTTTGTAAGCACACATTTTATCCAAAAATATATACTTGTCATTTTTATTTAGAAATATTTTTATAAAACATGGATTTATGACTTTGTCCAAAATTTGTTTGACCATGTTTAAAGACCTCATATAGTTGTTTTAGTCACATAATTCTTTGTTTAACAACTTTTAATACATAAAAAAAATTTATAAAAATTTTGCCACGGTTTTGTTTGAAAAATGGATTTTTCCCCAAGTTTATACAAAACTTGTTTTCAATTTATTTCAATACAAAACATCATCAAGTATCAATATCCATCAAAACTTGTCAACAAAAGTAATATGAACATGATATTGTTCTTAACTTTCCCAAAAAGGAAACTTTATTCCTTATTTTTGCCAAAAATTTGTAGAACAAAGTTTTATTGAAAATTCTTGTTTTAGATGACTCACAAGGTCATTTGAAGCATAAATATGTGTTCGAAATGTTTACTACAACATATTTCTTGTTTTTTATTCTTTCCAGAAATGGAAACTTTATTCAAGAAATTTTTTAAAATTTTATTTTCTTGGTTTTAAATGGTTTCTCACATTTTACTAGCATGCATGTTCATCAAAAATTCATGTTCATCACTTTGTTGATGAATCTTGATTGATCTTACATGCATGTATGTAGATCATATTTTTGAGTAAAAATAACCAAGATTCAAGTTTATAAGACTAAATTTCTCCAAGTTCATCTCATAATCATAGAAAAATCATAGTTAAAAATAATGATTTTTAGTTGTTTCTTGTTGTTTTTCATGTGCGTTTATGATGAACTTGTAAAAGTAATCAAAAATAAAAGTGAAGCTAGTATGATGTTCTTACAATTTTGCAAGGAAATAAAGATGAAGATAAGAAATCTTGTTGATCTAAAGCTTCAAGTTCCACCAAAAAGGCTCCAAATAGCTTTTCTAAACACTCTAGTAGTTTCATTCATCCATGGACCTCCATAAGTGCATGAATTCTTTAGTTTGAAGATTGAAATGAAAGTGGTGTAGGGGGTGTTTGGCTTGAACGATTTTAGAGAAAGAGAGGTAAGAAGTTGGATGGGTTTGATGGTTTTTGGAAAATGGTAAAAGGATGGAATGTAAAAGAAATGTAGGTCCCGAAATCTGAGGATCGATAACGAACCGAATCACTTGTTTATAGTAAACACGGTCACGTGTGCGGAATCCACGTAACTATGCCAAATCAAACATATAAATCAATAACGACACGGTATAATCAATGATACACACTCGATTGATTAAACGGGATGAGAACCAACAATAACTGATACAAACACAGTTTAGACAGAATTTTGACAGAGTTTCTTTAAGGGTATGCTCTCATCTACTTTCACAGTGAAAGCAGGATGTGTTTATATACTCCCTGGGCCCAAGTCTCCGCGAAACACTAGGTGATACGGCGAAACAGCATATGGGCCAGTGATTGGGCCTGAAGCAGCCCAACAGACGACGAAACAAGTCTGTTTCGTCATGACTGTCGACGAAACGGAATTAATGAATATTGTTCTGTTTCGTCATGATGTGTTCGACGAAACAAGCCTGTTTCGTCGAGGCCTGCATCTGTTGTGTTGTTTGCTGCAAACAGACAGCAACAACAGCAACATATAAACGTTCTAATTATGACCATTATACCCTTGTATGCAACATGCACTGTTTGTAATACATTACATATCAAATGAAGACAAACAAATCATACACAAGTGGATAGGAGGATATCCGACTTGGTCGTCGTTCCGTTAAAGGCTCGAACCGAACGTGCCGCGTTCACACAAAAGTGTATCAACAAACTCCCCCTTGGACACTGCTGTGATGGTTCGACTTCCATGTCTTTCATGTCGGAGGATCTTCAAAGTCTTCACGCGTAGTAAGAAGAAAGTGTATCAACAAACTCCCTTTTTCATTTAGAAAGTGTGTTAACAAACTCCCCCTTAGAATGAGCTCTCCATTGAGTTATGCTCGTGAATCTTTTGACTTGTCAATTCTTCAGATCCTTGTGGTGTTGATGAAGGGTAAGCGGCAACTCGATCATTTTTATCCTTTGAGTGCCTCCACTTCGTGTCTTCATTCCAAAGCTTGTCATCGAACATGTTCTCCTCGCCTTTAGCATCTGCACATGCAAGAAAGCTAAACGCATAATGAGAACAACCGCTTGGAATATAGTTAACATTTAAACAAATGACACAAATGAGATCAAATCTCAATCAAACACCGACCGACAACAGTTTGAAAGTTTAGAAAATGATCAATTTTAATCTTTTAACTTTCAAAACTTGTTAACTTCGACAGTTTATAAAGGTGCAATTGTTTTCCGGCTTACGATCAGGATTTTGGGTAGGATAGACTCGAGTTCCAACATCAGTCAATCAAAAATAAACTAGAAGCAAAATCTTTTTGGATTTTATAAAGTTTATATTAAAACACACCTAAAATCTTTTTGGAATTTTTCATTTTTCAAATGTCAAGACGGAAAGCAATAAATAAATATATACAAAGATGTAGAAACTGAAAGCAGTAAACAAATATTTACAGACATTCTTTTTGCGAGTTTCGAGGGTAAGAGAATCATATCAGTGTACGGTCACGCCAAAACGCTCTTTTTGTTCTTTTAGTTAACAATTAGATAAGCATCCTATAGCAATTATCGGTATTGTTGTCCACATAAGCTCAACTTATCAGATGTAATCATGGCGAGGGGATACATTAAGGTATGATTTATACTTACCGACCGGTGTGTGACAACCCTCAATAAACCTGGTATCCGTACGACTTAATTAATAATTAATTACTGCTTAATTACTGTGCTTGTTGAAATTACTGATGAACTGCTACTTGATTTCTGATACATGCATATACCTGCATCATACTTTACTTACCGTCGCTACATTATTTACATGCTGAACCTTAGTGACAAACATGATGCACAAAAAGCACAGTAGCACTATAAACGGATAACCTATTGAACATGCTGATAAAGCCAGCATCAGGCAGACACTGCCTCTAAGGCCTGTATGAGCCAGAAATATTTTACTACACTAGTGGTGAGTGTAGGAATACAAGGGTTGTAGAACTGCGTCTCTAGGAATAAGTTACAATGACTGGATGTGCCTAAAACGTGCTTTAAGCACAAAAACTCAGCACTTTACAATATAATTCAGCATTTGGCTAACTAATAAAGTGCCAAAACATGAGAAAAATATTACTAGACACTTTCCAAAGTGTCAGAAATAAGTTGTGTCACTAAAAATAATAATAACGACACTTTAAAGCTTTGTTAAGCACTTTAACGGATTACTATCCAACCGAACAACCGGACTATACCCGGAACATGAAAATAATGTTAATAACATTTCTTATCTTTTTCTGAGCCAGTTAGGGTCCCTGAATACCCTAACACCCACTGTAAAGCACAACACACTAGTAACCGGGTTAATCACTTAACCTAACTAGATTAACCTAACTATTATCCTAACTACTAGTTGGAATCGAACTAGTACCCCCCCCCCCCCCCCCAACCGAATCGGTCACCATGTGACCCCACTCTTGTCCTAATCTTGATTATAATATTCACTCTTGTCTAATATCTAGAATACACATAATCCATTGGTTAATTACACAAGGTTTTGTCTATAAGATCTAGCCTAAACACACCATTCATTTCATCACAACACTTGATCACAAAACTCTCTCTCTAAAGAAGCTACGGCCGAACACCCCCTTGAGCACCCACCCATTTTCGATTTTTGATCTTCACATTCCAAGATCATTCAAGTGTTAAGGATCGCGTATAAGGAACCTTGGTGCAATCGGAAGGCGAAGGACCTCACTACATTGCTTTTATCCACGCATTTTTCGCTTAGATTCTTCCCTAGCCTCGAGCTAGTAGTAAGTTGCTTGAATCACCTTCTCGAACTATTTTAAAGTGGTTAATATGATTTGTAACGGTTAAAACTCGTGAACATACAAGATGAAGCTTAAAAGTCTACTAAAAACACTAAAAGTGATGGTTAAAAGCTCATATGTTGTGTAAATCATGTAGTATTTGATTTGTGAAGTTATTTGGACCCGATCTATGTTGTAGTAGCTCGGATCATCGTTTAACCTGGGTTGGTCATGATCATGGATCATGACATAAGGTTGTTTTGGAAGTAACAAAGGTTAAATGATGAAACTCTACCACACACGAATCATGAACTTGTGTAAAAGTGATTTTACTTGTGAAATAGTGTTTAAAACTAGTAGATCTACGGATCTACAAGCGGTATTTTCAAAGGACCGAGTGTCAAAGAAATCATGTTTTCTAAAGACGGATCTTACACTAACAAGAAGGATTTTTAGAACACACAAGTGTGTAGACACTTGTGTAACACAAAGTTTTGACGAAAGAACTATTTTTGTAAATGTTGACAAGAAGTTGTGGAAATTTATTTTCTTTAAAAACGAGACTTTTACGAAACCAGATTGATCTATTCAAAAGATCCACTAAAAGTAATGGGATTTACTTCATATTTTAGATAAACCACAAGTTCATGTATTTTTGCGATTTACATCTATTTTGACTAGTTTGATGGTTTGAATAATGCTTATTGTTGATTGAGAAAATTGTTGGTTTGATTTGTAAAAGAAAATGATACGCTTGAAAGCGTGGCCACCTCCAGTTACAGAGGAAACTCTGGCGAAATTTTTCTAAAAACCTAACACTTAGAATTATTTTCACCATAAGTGTTAGAGATACTTTTCGACTTGTTTTCAAATTATAAATTTCGCCACGACTTTATTTACAAAATATCGGAGGTGGGATTCCACAAAATAAAACGCGATAAATATATATTTAGTAAATATATTTATTTTTCACAACGTCACTTGTCAATTATTTTGTGAAGTGTATAAATATTATTTTTAGGGTGAAAATAATATTATCGAATGTTAATGGATCCAAAATAATACAAACGCTTTCACGATAAATATATAAGTTACACCGGTAATTATTATTACCACTCGATTTTTAAAACGTAACTTACGCATTTTAAGAAAAGGTGACTTAACGCGTATTTTTGTCAAAGTATTATTTTGGGAAATTTGTGTATTAGAAAATATAATATTTTTGAGAAGAATATCTATATTTTGGAGTTAGAAATAAAATATATTTTAAGTGAGACTTAATAATATATTTCGAACACACATGTATTAAATCCCCCATCCTTGGGAAGGAAAATGATTACCAAGTATACAGAATGTAAACACGAAATAGTTGTCTAACTATTTCCCGAAAACTTGAACCATAAAGCTAAGGCACGGCCGTCCGTCTAATAGAATTAGTACGTGTAGGTCGTCACACAGCTGCTTGATTTGGAGACATACTTGGTAGAGACGCACCACTGTGAGTTCATGTCCCCCTTTTCTCTTAACTGTTTTCAGTTTTTTTTAACTGCGGGGGTGAAATACATGTTACTTTGATTACAAGTGCTTTATACATGGTATGGTTAGCGTAAGGAGGGTTACTACTTAGATCATGTGAGTGGGTAGGCGGGAACTGGAGGCCATTAATCCTCATTGTAGGACCGAGGGACGTAAGCGGTAGATCTATCTGGGTGTAGCGAGCCCAATTCCAGGTCCAACATTGCGGACCTTGGGGTGACTTTGTGCCCAACGCGAAATCTGCTAGGTTTGAGTCTTCCTACTTGCACTTCACACATATCAATGGCTTTGCAACCCATTGGTGATCTCTTTTTCCTTATTTGCTACATACCAGGATTTTTATATATACAAAGGTTTATTTACTCACTTACACATGAACTCGCTCAACATTATTGTTGATTTTTCAACTTACATGTATTTCAGGGAATTAAAGGATCTGGCGCGGTATGACACGTTTTCCCGCTGCACTAGTTACGAGGTCATCCGGGTTTGGGGAATGTGACTCTTTCCTGGACAAGTCACAGTCCTTAAACTGTGTTTATGTCATGTTGATGTTTGTGTTTGTTGAACAATGTCGTTAGGATGTGTTTCCGTTGGGACAATGTTGTTGTATTTGGTTTTTAAAACTTAATTAAATGGATGATCTTGCATGGTTTTATTTCATATAGCTTTGTTATGGTTAAGCTATGGTATTAAGAAGTCACACCAAATTAACCACGCTTCCGCATAGCCAGGGTGTGACAGCTTGGTATCAGAGCTCTGATCATAGCGAACTAGGATTCTTTCTCGAGTCTAGACTATGATCACTAGGGCTCTCACGAAAACATTTTTACTGCATACCACTTAAGTCCAGATCCAAAACTTTTTATAAACAAATGTTGAGCACATTTTATTTATTGTTTTTAGGCTCAGTCTTGAAGGCTGAGGCTCGGTCTTGGAGGCCGAGGCTCGATCTGAGAGATCGAGGTAGTTGGCTAGTGGGACTAGGAGAATTGGCTAGTGGGACTATGAGAATTGGCTAGTGGGACTAGGAGAATTTGGCTAGTGGGACTAGGAAGAGCAGTCTGAGAGGCTGGGAGGCTAGTGGGACTAGGAGAATTATTTGAATGCTTACTTGGTGACTTATGTGATTATTTGACTGTATGATTGACTGTTTGTGCATGTTTGTGTTTATGTGACAGACACCATGGACACCTCTGGCACAGGTGACTCAGACACCACAGGACCTAGACCTATAGTATCAGATGACCTAGAATCTTCAGAGCATGAGGTCCACACATCCGACGTTACTAGCAAGGACGAGGACGACTTTCAGCCCTTTGCTTTACCTGATGGTGCTTATGAGCTCGCTGATGGCCCTTTGGCCGGGGACCTACCGTTAGTGGAGATCCCTGCTCCCATACCCTTAGCTGTTTATCTTGCTTACGATTTGCTTCTCGACGCCGACGATGATGGCAACGTCGACCTGTTTGATGACGAGCCCTTAGAGGATGAGGTTCAGGGCGAGGCCCTTCTTCCTGCTGGAGATCTTTTGTTGATCGCAGATGCTCCCGCTGAGGAGTCACCTGCTCACTCTCCGGTCCCAGACTCTTTCGAGTCTGTGGCCTCCGCACCTTCACACACCCAGAGTGCACAGCACTTCTCACATGGATCTGATCCCGACCAGGCATCCTCTGTTGCCCCTATTCCTAGTTTTGCCTTCGACCACGAGGATGTGGAGGATTCCGATCCTGTCTTTCCCCCAGGATTCGACTCAGATCAGGATATAGAGTTTATACCCATGGATCAGCCTATGGAGGATCCAATTGACCCAGTAGACCCAGTTGATCCCATCGACCCTGAGTTTGATTTTGAGATGGCTTTTGATGATCCCGAGCAGCCACTGTACCCTGCTCCTGACCCAGTACTTGAGCATGACCCAGTTCATGCTGACGCACCTATTATTGAGCCTGTCATTGCTGACCCACCTATTGATGATCACCCTATAGATGCTCCGTTGTTGGAGGACGATCATGTCATTGCTGCTGACCTTGTTGATCCCCCACTTATTGCTGATGCACCAGTTGACCCTCGTGTTGCACCTCACCATGATCCTATGCCAGTTCAGTTTGATCGAGCACTTTTTGAGGCACAGATTGACCCACGAGATGAGCACGCCCAGCATGGGTGGATTCCTGCTGACGATGAGGTTCCACCTATTCCCCCTCAGATCACTGATACCCGTCACGTTGATTTCTCTTTTGCTCAGTACCTTCTCCAGGTCGGCGACGCGTCACGGGAGCTAGAAGGTTCTTCGGCTCACCCATTTGGACATGTACCGGTATCTATTCCTGCTATACCACCGTCTGCTACTTTTCCCCATGTTTCTCCATTTCATGTGGCACCTTTTGATCCCACCAGTGAGCCGTTTCTCTGGACGACACCTTCTGCTATGACACCGACCGACCCCTACCATTCTTTCCATATGGGGTATACTATTGAGGACGTTCTGATGTCTTTTGTCGCCCAGCACGAGGCACACACGCAGCGCATTCAGGAGCTTGAGAGAGCCCAGCCGCCGCCGTGTCAGTGCCAGGGTCAGACCCACTCTCCTTTACAGCCCTCTCGACCTTTACCACCAGACTATGCTGCACGCCTTTTGGCACTTGAGCAGCAGGTTGCTTCTTGGTTGCGTACCCAGAGAGCCATGGAGGAGGACTGGCTCCATTTGCGTCGCTTGTTTTACACTCACTTTCCCCCTCCTCCACCGCCATCCGTGTAGAGCTCTTCAGTACCGTATGGGTAGACGCTGGTGAGAAGACGGCGATTGCTTTTGACTGCACAGCATTTTTGGAGACTACATTATGATTCTGACTTTTGTTGACATGTATTTGATGTATTGACACTGATTTGATATAGTTTTTGGACTAGGGTGATGTAGCCCTTAGTCGACTGATGTTGTATGACACTGTGATGTACTTGTACGCTTACTATAGGGTCTCAATATATGGCAATCGCAGTATTCTCATCATATTTGATGCTTGATTTGGTTATTTATATTCTATGACATGGGATGTTGTGTGATTGATGTTTGTGACATGGGATGTTGTGTGATTGATATGATTATAACATGAGATGTTATGTACTATTACTATCATTATATACGTACGCTATATTATGACCTGACTTACGTATTATAACATGGGATCTTTATTATGGCCTGACCAACGTGAACACATCTTTTAGAAGATGCCACCGAGACGTCAAACGTCGTTGCCTACCAATGAGGCAGAACTCCAACAAGTCATCGCAGCTGCCATCGCGCAATACGCCGCCTCGTAGCGAGGACCCAGCGGAAGCAGCTCAAACAACAATGGCAACAACAATCCACCTCATGGGTGCACCTACAAGCAGTTTCTAGACTGCAAACCGGTCAACTTTGATGGCACAGGAGGTGCTGTCGCCTTTGTTCGTTGGGCTGAGAAAACTGAATCTGTTCTTCGCATGAGCAAATGCGCGCTAGATCAGCAAGTCACCTATATCTAGGGGCTATTCTTGGATGGAGCCCTCTCTTGGTGGAATTTGCAAGTACAGACACTTGGTGAAGCTGCTGCCTACGCGCTAACCTGGACCGAACTGAAGGAACTTATGCGCAAAAAGTACTGCTCTCGCGCGGAAATCCAACGATTGGAAACAGAGTTCTGGCATTTGAAAATGGAAGGTCCAAAGATCGCAGAATACGCTCAAAGGTTCCATGACTTATCGCATGTGGTACCCTACATGGTCACTCCGGAGTTCAAGCGGATTGAACGTTTCATTTGGGGATTAGCTCCTCAAATCATAAGCATGGTGACCTCATCCAAGCCTGCGACAATTACTGAGGCGATTGATTTGAGCGTGGCTCTCACAGAGGAGGCTATTCGCCTGAACAAGTTTTCTGAGATCGAGACAAAGAAGAAAGAGACTCACGTCGAGTCATCAGGAAGTAACAAAAGGAAGTTCTCGAACTTCAAACAAGGCACTAGTGGTGTTGTTAAGAAAGGAGAACCAAACGCACCAGCTCAGGTTACAGCTGGTGGTGGGAAGAAAGGAAAGGGATATATGGGCACCCAGCCCAAGTGCAACACCTGCCAACGACACCATTCTGGCCGATGTGGGCCAAAAGTTTGTGAAGCTTGTGGAAAGACTGGTCACTTGAAGGATTCTTGTTGGGCTAGTGCTGGCCGGGGAGGCCAAGGAGGATTTGGGAATAGAAATAATAATCGTGGTGGTGTTGGAAATCGCCCACAGGGGAACAATGGAGGAAACGGGAATCGAGGCATCAATGCGAATCAAGCTGGTAGTGCGAACCAAAACAACAACCAAGTTGGAAATGGAGGTGGAAACGGGCAAAGACTTGGATGCTTTAACTGTGGTGATATCGGGCACTTTAAGAGGAACTGCCCAGAGTTAAATCAAGCCCGGGGAAGAGTGTTCAATATCGAAGCGAGGGAAGCGCGCCAGGACCCCAATGTCGTTACTGGTACGTTCCCTATAAACCAGCGCTATGCATCCGTTTTATTTGATACTGGTGCCGATTATAGCTTCGTGTCGTTAGAGTTTAAGAATATGCTTGGTTTAGCCGCTAGTAAGTTAGATATCCCCTACTCAATCGAATTGGCTAATGGGAAGTTAGTAGAAGCCAATGAAGTTATCAGAGGTTGTGCAATCGAGTTGGGAGAGCGTGAGTTTGCTCTGGATCTACTACCAGTCCAGTTGGGAAGCTTTGACGTGGTGGTAGGAATGGATTGGTTATCAGGCAACAAGGCTGAGATAGTTTGTCACGATAAGGTCGTTCGTATTCCAACCGAAGATGGCGAAACAATTGTGGTTCACGGTGAAAAGCGTGATACGCCGTTAAGAATTATCAGCTGCCTGAAAGCGCGAAAGTGTTTGCAGAAGGGATGTGTTGCCTTCCTGGCACACATTGTGGATAAGAAGGCTGCGGAGCCGAGAATAGAAGACATCCCTGTCGTGAGGGAGTATCCAGAAGTCTTCCCAGAGGACTTACCTGGACTGCCACCTCAGAGACAAGTAGAGTTCCGCATTGACTTAGTTCCAGGCGCCGCGCCTGTGGCTAAGGCACCTTATAGACTTGCTCCGTCTGAGATGCAGGAACTGTCGACACAACTTCAAGAGTTGTTAGACAAGGGATTTATCCGACCAAGCTTCTCGCCTTGGGGAGCTCCAGTTTTGTTTGTCAAGAAGAAGGACGGTAGTTTTCAAATGTGCATCGACTACCGGGAGTTGAACAAGCTAACGATCAAGAATAGATATCCTCTGCCAAGAATTGATGATCTGTTTGATCAACTGCAAGGCTCAAGCTTTTATTCAAAGATCGATCTTCGATCTGGATACCATCAGTTAAGGATACAAGAGGAAAGTATCCCGTAGACAGCCTTCAGAACTCGTTATTGACACTACGAGTTCCTTGTTATGCCGTTTGGTTTAACAAACGCACCTGCAGTCTTTATGGACTTGATGAATAGAGTTTGCAAGCCGTACTTGGACAAGTTCGTGATTGTGTTTATCGACGACATCTTGATTTATTCAAGAACAAAGGCTGAGCACGAACAACATCTAAGAGCTATTTTGGAGCTGTTAAAGAAAGAACAGCTGTATGCCAAATTCTCTAAGTGCGAGTTTTGGCTACGTGAAGTCCAATTTCTTGGACATGTGGTGAATGGAGATGGAATCCATGTGGATCCAACCAAGATCGAAGCGATCAAGAATTGGGAAACGCCAAAGACGCCAACCGAGATTCGACAATTCTTGGGTTTGGCTGGCTACTATCGAAGGTTCATTGAGGATTTTTCAAAAATCGCTCAACCATTGACACTCCTCACACAGAAATATAAGAAGTTTGATTGGGGAATCAAACAGGAAGAAGCGTTCCAGATATTGAAGGATAAGCTCTGCAATGCGCCAATCTTAGCACTGCCGGAAGGTACAGATGATTTCGTGGTATACTGTGACGCCTCACGTCAAGGATTGGGTTGCGTATTGATGCAACGCCAAAAGGTTATTGCTTACGCATCGCGTCAATTGAAAGTGCACGAAAAGAACTATACCACACATGATTTGGAACTTGGCGCAGTGGTATTTGCATTAAAGATCTGGAGACACTACCTTTATGGTACTAAGTGTACAATTTTTACAGATCATAAGAGCCTACAACACATATTCAACCAGAAGGAGTTGAATATGAGGCAGAGACGATGGGTTGAATTGCTGAACGATTACGACTGCGAGATAAAGTATCATCCAGGGAAGGCGAATGTGGTCGCCGATGCCCTAAGTCGAAAGGAGAGGATCAAGCCCATAAGGGTTAGGGCTTTAGAAATGATTATCCGAACCGATTTTTCCTTGCGCATTCGTGCCGCGCAGAAAGAAGCTCTCAAGGAAGGAAACCTTGAAGAAGAATATCTCCGTGGGATGGAGAAGCTACTAGTACCGAACGGGGAAGGAACGTTATGTTTTGAGAAAAGGATTTGGGTTCCTTTGTTTGGAGATTTAAGGAAGGTTATTTTCGATGAAGCTCACAAGTCGCGGTACTCTATCCACCCTGGAGCGGATAAGATGTACCAGGATCTCAAGGATTATTATTGGTGGCCTAGGATGAAAGGCGATGTTGCTGTTTATGTGAGCAAATGTTTAACATGCGCTAAGGTTAAAGCGGAATACCAGAAGCCTTCAGGACTTCTGCAACAACCTGAGATTCCCAAGTGGAAATGGGAACAAATCTCCATGGATTTTATTACAAAGTTGCCAAGAACGCCAAAAGGCCATGACACTATTTGGGTAATAGTGGATCGATTAACGAAGTCAGCACACTTCTTACCTATCAGAGAGAAAGATAATACGAGCAAGTTGGCCGAAATATACATGAGAGAGATCGTCGCACGTCATGGAGTGCCTCTCTCGATCATCTCTGATAGAGACGGAAGGTTCATATCAAGGATTTGGCAATCCTTCCAGGAAGCTTTTGGCTCACAATTAAATCTGAGCACCGCATTTCACCCGCAAACTGACGGTCAAAGCGAGCGAACGATTCAGACTTTGGAAGACATGCTGAGAGCATGTGTTATGGATTTGGGCGGTAGCTGGGATAAGCATTTGCCTTTGGTCGAATTTTCATACAACAACTACCACACCAGTATTGGTGCCGTGCCATTCGAAGCTCTTTACGGACGCAAGTGTCGATCACCCCTATGTTGGGCTGACGCAGGTGATAGACAGCTTGCTGGTCCCGAAATCGTCCAAGAGACGACAGACAAGATTGCGCAGATTCTAAAACGCATCGAAGCAGCTCGCCACAGACAGAAAGCCTATGCGGATCCAAACCGGAAACACTTGGAATTCCAAGTTGGAGAAATGGTTTTATTGAAAGTTTCACCCTGGAAGGGTGTGGCACGCTTCGAAAAGCGTGGAAAGTTAAATCCGCGCTACATTGGTCCTTTCAGAATTTTGGAAAGAATAGGACTAGTAGCATACAAGCTGGACTTACCTGCCGAACTCCATTCAGTTCACGATACATTTCATGTATCCAACCTGAAGAAAAGTCCAACCCAAGATACCATTGCCATTCCCATCGACGAGATTCATGTTGACGACACGCTCCATTTCGTTGAAGAACCGGTTGAGGTCACGGATTGGAAAGTAAACAAGACCCGCCGGAGCAGTGTCAAGCTCGTCAAGGTTCGTTGGAATGCCAGACATGGTCCTGAATACACCTGGGAGCGTGAGGACCGGATGAAGGAGAAATACCCCCACTTATTTCCTAAGAACCCTGCATCTACAAGCAGAACTTAAAATTTCGGGACGAAATTTTTCTAACGGGGGGAGAATGTGACAACCCTCACTAAACCAGGTATCCGTACGACTTAATTAATAATTAATTACTGCTTAATTACTGTGCTTGTTGAAATTACTGATGAACTGCTACTTGATTTCTGATACATGCATATACCTGCATCATACTTTACTTACCGTCGCTACATTATTTACATGCTGAACCTTAGTGACAAACATGATGCATAAAAAGCATAGTAGCACTATAAACGGATAACCTATTGAACATACTGATAAAGCCAGCATCAGGCAGACACTGCCTCTAAGGCCTGTATGAGCCAGAAATATTTTACTACACTAGTGGTGAGTGTAGGAATACAAGGGTTGTAGAACTGCGTCTCTAGGAATAAGTTACAATGACTGGATGTGCCTAAAACGTGCTTTAAGCACAAAAACTCAGCACTTTACAATATAATTCAGCATTTGGCTAACTAATAAAGTGCCAAAACATGAGAAAAATATTACTAAACACTTTCCAAAGTGTCAGAAATAAGTTGTGTCACTAAAAATAATAATAACGACACTTTAAAGCTTTGTTAAGCACTTTAACGGATTACTATCCAACCGAACAACCGGACTATACCCGGAACATGAAAATAATGTTAATAACATTTCTTATCTTTTTCTGAGCCAGTTAGGGTCCCTGAATACCCTAACATCCACTGTAAAGCACAACACACTAGTAACCGGGTTAATCACTTAACCTAACTAGATTAACCTAACTATTATCCTAACTACTAGTTGGAATCGAACTAGTACCCCCCCCCCAACCGAATCGGTCACCATGTGACCCCACTCTTGTCCTAATCTTGATTATAATATTCACTCTTGTCTAATATCTAGAATACACATAATCCATTGGTTAATTACACAAGGTTTTGTCTATAAGATCTAGCCTAAACACACCATTCATTTCATCACAACACTTGATCACAAAACTCTCTCTCTAAAGAAGCTACGGCCGAACACCCCCTTGAGCACCCACCCATTTTCGATTTTTGATCTTCACATTCCAAGATCATTCAAGTGTTAAGGATCGCGTATAAGGAACCTTGGTGCAATCGGAAGGCGAAGGACCTCACTACATTGCTTTTATCCACGCATTTTTCGCTTAGATTCTTCCCTAGCCTCGAGCTAGTAGTAAGTTGCTTGAATCACCTTCTCGAACTATTTTAAAGTGGTTAATATGATTTGTAACGGTTAAAACTCGTGAACATACAAGATGAAGCTTAAAAGTCTACTAAAAACACTAAAAGTGATG
This sequence comes from Helianthus tuberosus, assembly GCA_030545235.1. Lineage (NCBI taxonomy): Eukaryota > Viridiplantae > Streptophyta > Magnoliopsida > Asterales > Asteraceae > Helianthus > Helianthus tuberosus. Next base: position 81,082,083 of record CM060363.1, read on the forward strand.
GTTAAAAGCTCATATGTTGTGTAAATCATGTAGTATTTGATTTGTGAAGTTATTTGGACCCGATCTATGTTGTAGTAGCTCGGATCATCGTTTAACCTGGGTTGGTCATGATCATGGATCATGACATAAGGTTGTTTTGGAAGTAACAAAGGTTAAATGATGAAACTCTACCACACACGAATCATGAACTTGTGTAAAAGTGATTTTACTTGTGAAATAGTGTTTAAAACTAGTAGATCTACGGATCTACAAGCGGTATTTTCAAAGGACCGAGTGTCAAAGAAATCATGTTTTCTAAAGACGGATCTTACACTAACAAGAAGGATTTTTAGAACACACAAGTGTGTAGACACTTGTGTAACACAAAGTTTTGACGAAAGAACTATTTTTGTAAATGTTGACAAGAAGTTGTGGAAATTTATTTTCTTTAAAAACGAGACTTTTACGAAACCAGATTGATCTATTCAAAAGATCCACTAAAAGTAATGGGATTTACTTCATATTTTAGATAAACCACAAGTTCATGTATTTTTGCGATTTACATCTATTTTGACTAGTTTGATGGTTTGAATAATGCTTATTGTTGATTGAGAAAATTGTTGGTTTGATTTGTAAAAGAAAATGATACGCTTGAAAGCGTGGCCACCTCCAGTTACAGAGGAAACTCTGGCGAAATTTTTCTAAAAACCTAACACTTAGAATTATTTTCACCATAAGTGTTAGAGATACTTTTCGACTTGTTTTCAAATTATAAATTTCGCCACGACTTTATTTACAAAATATCGGAGGTGGGATTCCACAAAATAAAACGCGATAAATATATATTTAGTAAATATATTTATTTTTCACAACGTCACTTGTCAATTATTTTGTGAAGTGTATAAATATTATTTTTAGGGTGAAAATAATATTATCGAATGTTAATGGATCCAAAATAATACAAACGCTTTCACGATAAATATATAAGTTACACCGGTAATTATTATTACCACTCGATTTTTAAAACGTAACTTACGCATTTTAAGAAAAGGTGACTTAACGCGTATTTTTGTCAAAGTATTATTTTGGGAAATTTGTGTATTAGAAAATATAATATTTTTGAGAAGAATATCTATATTTTGGAGTTAGAAATAAAATATATTTTAAGTGAGACTTAATAATATATTTCGAACACACATGTATTAAATCCCCCATCCTTGGGAAGGAAAATGATTACCAAGTATACAGAATGTAAACACGAAATAGTTGTCTAACTATTTCCCGAAAACTTGAACCATAAAGCTAAGGCACGGCCGTCCGTCTAATAGAATTAGTACATGTAGGTCGTCACACAGCTGCTTGATTTGGAGACATACTTGGTAGAGACGCACCACTGTGAGTTCATGTCCCCCTTTTCTCTTAACTGTTTTCAGTTTTTTTTAACTGCGGGGGTGAAATACATGTTACTTTGATTACAAGTGCTTTATACATGGTATGGTTAGCGTAAGGAGGGTTACTACTTAGATCATGTGAGTGGGTAGGCGGGAACTGGAGGCCATTAATCCTCATTGTAGGACCGAGGGACGTAAGCGGTAGATCTATCTGGGTGTAGCGAGCCCAACTCCAGGTCCAACATTGAGGACCTTGGGGTGACTTTGTGCCCAACGCGAAATCTGCTAGGTTTGAGTCTTCCTACTTGCACTTCACACATATCAATGGCTTTGCAACCCATTGGTGATCTCTTTTTCCTTATTTGCTACATACCAGGATTTTTATATATACAAAGGTTTATTTACTCACTTACACATGAACTCGCTCAACATTATTGTTGATTTTTCAACTTACATGTATTTCAGGGAATTAAAGGATCTGGCGCGGTATGACACGTTTTCCCCGCTGCACTAGTTACGAGGTCATCCGGGTTTGGGGAATGTGACTCTTTCCTGGACAAGTCACAGTCCTTAAACTGTGTTTATGTCATGTTGATGTTTGTGTTTGTTGAACAATGTCGTTAGGATGTGTTTCCGTTGAGACAATGTTGTTGTATTTGGTTTTTAAAACTTAATTAAATGGATGATCTTGCATGGTTTTATTTCATATAGCTTTGTTATGGTTAAGCTATGGTATTAAGAAGTCACACCAAATTAACCACGCTTCCGCAAAGCCAGGGTGTGACACGGTGTTCATCCACACACGACACATTCCCGTATCAAGGTATGCACGAGAATTCATCTTACCGGTGAGTATACTGATTATCATCTGTTTGACCGTATAAAAGAATGTGAGAAACTCACTTATTTTGATTGAAAACAAGCCCTATGTGATAAAATCACTTATTGATGAGGAACTTGATTTTCATATGCATGAGGGCACAGGAGCAAGTTCGTGAACAGGTCAGTACTTTCGTACAGCAGAGAGACGAACTTGACTCCCGCAAAGAATCTGTGATATATTATCACTTATTTTGTTTGGACATGTGATTGTTGATCACTTATTGAGGTCGAATGCAATATGTACACGTATGTATAGTATCATGGAAGATCTTAGACTTCGTCTCCGTTATTTTTACAGTAAAAGATACAACCATGATACCCAGATGATAAGACAGCATAAAGACCGAATATCTTAGAACCTCGGCAATCTCTCAAACGAAATTTCGGTACTAAGACCATATGCCAATGTGTGGTTCCCACCTGGTCTTAAGTCGATTTAAGATTTTTATCACCCTGCACACTTTAATCTGATTGTGAGCCTACCGATACATCTTATATAGAGCTGCTTAACATTTTTCATTTCGCATTTCAGTTTGAAGAGGTTTCAATAGACCACTGATTTACTATCATTTTCTCTTTTTCTCGCCAGGAAACTCATTTTTGTTTTTCAATGTTTTTGCGTTTTGAATTTTTCGATGTTTTTGAATTTTCAAATATGGATTTACTCCCCCTAAATTTAAAAGACACAAAGGTATTTACAAAAAGGATTTTCCGATGTCAGTTAACTCATGTTTTCCCTCAATGCCGTTTACCAAAATTAAATTTTTGTCAGAAATGATTTAATCGAATTTTGGGAAAATGAGTTGGCACGTCGGTAAGCGGTGCGGACCATGACAACATTGACAAGTTTCATAGTGAAACAATCATGTGTGAGGTGATATTCAAGTTCAACGTGTCAGGCCAAAGAGTGCTATACGAGATGGATAATAATTCATAAAGCAGCTTAAATATCGACAAGTATAGGAGAGATTAGAAATTTAGAACCGTATCCTGCAACTGCTTCGTGCATTGGCAGAAATCTGAGCGCTCTCCCAAACTGGATATCCACCCGGTGTGGATTTCAAGGTCGATTTTTGTAGCTACTGAGAAATCTATTGACAGCAACAAGATCATAAACCTTTGGGTCCGGCTGGTCTTCCACATTGCACCAGCGAAGGTCTTTGACTTTCTCTTTCAGAAGTAGTGTGCGGTTGTTCATTCCATGCCAAGGCATCCGCACACCCGGTTGGTTTGTTTAACAAACACATTTTCTTCAATTACACCACGAAGAAATGTACACTGCACGTTTATCTTGTGAATTTTGAACTTCAGACGTGCTGCAGGTGCGTACATTTTGATTGAATCTATCCTGGGGACCCGATTAAAGCCTTGAACAATCACATTTTGAAATGATATTTAATGTCGATGTGTTTAGTCTTGGAATGCTGCACAGGATTTCTAGTGATCTGTAAGGCAGCATTATTATCAACAAAAATATGAGTAGATAGGAATTCAAAACCGTAGTCGCGCATTTGTTGTTGTATCCAAAGAACTTGGGAGCAACAACTCGAGGCAGCAATGTATTCTGCTTCACATGTTGATGTAGCAACACACGTTTGCTTCTTGCACTGCCACGTGACCAGGCGATTTCCTAAGAACTGACATCCTGCTGTTGTTGATTTGGCATCGATTTTGCAACCACCAAAATCAGAATCACTGTATGCAATTAATTCAAAGCTATCATCCCTAGGGTACCAAAGACCAAGGTCCGGGCATCCCTTCAAATAGCGAAAAATCCTTTTGACAGCTGACAGATGAGAGGCCTTCGGGTTTGCTTGATATCTTGCAAGCAGACATGTTGGATACATTATGTAGGTCCCGAAATCTGAGGATCGATAACGAACCGAATCACTTGTTTATAGTAAACACGGTCACGTGTGCGGAATCCACGTAACTATGCCAAATCAAACATATAAATCAATAACGACACGGTATAATCAATGATACACACTCGATTGATTAAACGGGATGAGAACCAACAATAACTGATACAAACACAGTTTAGACAGAATTTTGACAGAGTTTCTTTAAGGGTATGCTCTCATCTACTTTCACAGTGAAAGCAGGATGTGTTTATATACTCCCTGGGCCCAAGTCTCGGCGAAACACAAGGTGATACGGCGAAACAGCATATGGGCCAGAGATTGGGCCTGAAGCAGCCCAACAGACGACGAAACAAGTCTGTTTCGTCATGACTGTCGACGAAACGGAATTAATGAATATTGTTCTGTTTCGTCATGATGTGTTCGACGAAACAAGCCTGTTTCGTCGAGGCCTGCATCTGTTGTGTTGTTTGCTGCAAACAGACAGCAACAACAGCAACATATAAACGTTCTAATTATGATCATTATACCCTTGTATGCAACATGCACTGTTTGTAATACATTACATATAAAATGAAGACAAAAAAATCATACACAAGTGGATAGGAGGATATCTGACTTGGTCGTCGTTCCGTTAAAGGCTCGAACCGAACGTGCCGCGTCCACACAAAAGTGTATCAACAAGAAAGATTACTTGGATTTTGCATTAACACTAATCATGAACTCCTTGTTCCAACACACCATTTGAGATGAATGGGCTTAGAGGGGGGTCCCACATGACCGAAATTCAGCTATGGGGGAAGGGTTTTTGCTTTATTTTTTTTATAAAAACTTGTTTAAACTATAATCTTTAAGCATTTTTAGAACTTTGACATTTTATATAAAAATATGTACAAGGTTATAAGCTCTAATATTTTAAAGTAGTGTGACACTAGGTAAAACTTGTTCACCAAAATTTTTAGTTTGTAATTCGGGTGAAAAAGTCGGTTCGGGTCTTGTACCGGGTTAAATACTGACATTGTGTTTCGTTTGGATAAATACATAACAAAAATTATTTTTGCACTTGTTTTATTATCCAAATAATTAATCCAACTTTTTGGACTGAAAATTTTATTATTTTTGACACGGTTCCGGTACCCGGCTTTGCTGACTGGAAGTTTACTGAACTAGCCGTGCAGCTTAACGAAATAAGATTCGATTGCGGATTTTGTGTCGTTTTTAATACCCATTATATTATTTATGTCAAATAATATTTATTTTTGGGTTTTTGGACCGTTACTGTTTCGTTCTGCGAAATGCTGTACATTTCCGTAGGATTGCTGTATTTTTCTGCGGACTTGGACATTTTGGTTTTTAATTGGGATTTTCTAAATAATAAGGCACATATTATTTTTGGACAAAGCTTTTTTTATGGAATATTTGTGTAGACATATCCGTATGTCTTGTTTTTATCGTGTCATACTGTACCGCGACTAGTACTAACAAGTATCGTTTATTCGCGTTCTTATTGTTAGTCTAGGATATTGTTTCTAATCGCAACGGATTTGTTATCATAATTCACTATGATTTTTATAGTTCCTAGACTTCGAAGACTTAGTTAATTAAAATCAAGTCAAACACGCGAAAATAATAGTTGTTCAGGTTGTACGGAATTACCGGAATTTTGCCGATTGTCACGAAACGGGGGTAATTACGAATGTTACAATTTTATTATATGATTTGTATTGACATTATAACAAACTGATGTTATAGGGCGGAACGCAATAACAAGAATGATAACGAGGAGATAGACATCGAACAGGAGATGAAAGAGATAAAGTTGACTTTCTAGTAAGTTTACATATGCATTATAATTACTATTACTATTGTTATTATTATGATTTATATTATTATTTTTGTTTGATGCACAAGTGCATATACGGTTATGTATTACGACATACGGACACAATATGTCACGTGAATTATATTTATAAATATTGTTTATAATGTATGTAATGTGTTTGAGGCACATGTGTATAAAAAAATTGATGAAATGTATGTGATGTATGTAGCAACCATATATTTGAAACTCAGCATGGATTGTCAACCAGAGCATTCTTGATAAACACATTGGAAGAAGGAAAGTGGATTTCGCAGAATGTAATAGACTGTTGGGCGGCATTGTTGAACTACACGGGGAAGAAGGAAAATCCAGTAGGGAAAATGAGGTTTTGGTGTTATACAACCACAATCGTAAGTGTATCATAATTTATGATTAACAAAACAAATGTAATTAAATTAAGTATTATTTGTGCATGATATGTATTAATGTATTTTGTGCAGCCGGAGTTTATGCTAAAAACAAAACAAACACAAAAAAAGGCATTTGCAACAATAACATAACACTTGAAAGAGGTGGTGGAGCGTGATAACGAACTGTTGAAGTTGAGGGATTTCAACATTATAATCATACCCATGATTGAAAAAAAGCATATTTACCTGACTTGTTTTGATTTGGATAATGCAACGGTTGAAGTGGTCGATAATATGCATGATATTTAGGGTCGTCGTGTAAAGTGGTATGTATATATTTTATATGTTATATTTGTGAATAAGGATATGTAAGTTTATGACAATGTATATATGTATTGCAGAAACATTATATTGATGGGTATTTGAAAGATGTCGGACATCCAATGGCATCACCAATGGTGAACGCAATGGTGACGAGAAAGAGGTTGGAATGGGCAACGACTGATAATTTCAACGATTGCGGTGTATAACATTTGCGATGCGACACATGGATATGTATAAAGGGAGTGCTGTTAGTTTTGATTGCGGTTTTAGTACCAATAAAGATACTCAAAAAATGCAATTAAAAAACTTGCGGATGATGATAGCGACAAAGTTGTTGTCAGATGCGAACGTATATAAAGGAACTGTCATGGAGCTCGCAAAGGAGACGGTACATGGACTGAAAGATGAAAGGGTGCAGAATATGTTAAAGAAAGAGGCGTTGGATCAAGATAAATGTTGGAACGTGTTGCGCAAGTGGAAAATGGATAAAAAAGTATGAGGTTTTGGGTTTCAAGTTAGTAATAATACTTATAATGGTTAACGTTACTGGTTCAAGTTGCATGTCACGGTTTATGCTTGGGTTACAATTTTATTTTACAGTTTATGTTTTTGTTTGGTTAGACGGGTTGACACATGAATAGTTGATTTGATGCGGGTACTTGTGGTTGATATTTGGAGTTTATATTGTTGCTTTGTTATGCACATGTGTATGGTAATGGTGAATATGGTTACTGTTGCACAACAACATTGAGTGTTAAAATGTACAGTTTTTTTGTGGTGTGTAATGTGTTTCTCAGATATGTACATGTGCATAAAGTGATGACATGTACATTTGTTGTTTAAAGTGATGAAACGTACATTTGTATTAGTAATTCGTTGTGTTTTGTAATAAATGTATTACACCGGATATGTTCATATGTAAAACATAACAAATTATGACAACTGGATATGTTAATACTAGTAACCATGTGGGGTCAATACAGTAAACATGTATGCACATTATACATGTGCTCTTTTTTTTGGTTATATATTTATTAGGCATATATGCACATGTGCATTTTTTTATTGTTTTGTTTCATTTAATATTAAACACACTAGGAGCCTGCTAATTAATATATGAAAGACGCATAAATAGTCAATTTTAAAAAACATGGTAAACAACTTTTTACGAATAAACAGTCAAATAAAAATAACATAACAAAAACATACTGAAAGTCACAAGTAGTTAATGTCAATAATAACAAGTCGAATAAAATCAAAAATCACAAGTTGGGTTGGATGGTTTGCGACGTCTGGTTAAACGCCTAAGAGTTTGATCAGGTTCACGAGCTTGCTCAGATTCACGCCTAACAGTTGTTTGTTTGGGTCCAAGCGGTTCTTGCATGGAGACGGGGTATTCAGATGCACCATAATCAGAAGAATTTTACTCATCGATGTCATCATCGGTGTCATCATTATCGGTGTCATCAGAACATGAATCAGGCGTGGCGGGGAGTCCAGCGGCGATAGCAGCAACACGTTTAGCTGCTCGTGCACCAAGTTTGGCAGCCTTGATTTTCTCGCAGTTGCGTGAATCCTGGTCAAATACATATTTGTTGCATTTATTGCATAAACGGGCGGATTTTTGTCGTTTACCAGCTTTCTTTCATTTATCTTTAATTTTTTGACCACCGGGGCCAATCCGTTGTTTTTTTGGTCCCACGCCCTTTGTTTCTTCCTTAGATTTGCAGGTATGTTTAATATGTCACTGATGTTTGCAGTTTTTTGGATGGAACGAGGCTGAGGATCACACGGGAATGTTTCGAATATGCGGTTCCTAACGCGTTTGATTTCAGCAGATAACGAACGTAGATGGTCAAGATTGCGTCTGTGTCGGTTTGTGCATTGGGTGACTAAATTCATTATTTCATTGTTGATGATCGCAAACTCGGTGTTGTCGGATGAGTACATGTTAGATATGCTATGAACAACTGGTGGGAGCGCATCTCGTTTCCAACGTGGAATGATGTAGTGTGACGGGATTCGTTCAATCTGGTTGTAACGGAATATACATAATACATGTCGGCATATGTATCCAATACGAGTGAACCTAAGACATGTACACCTTACTGTTTGTTCAGGTACATTGAGTGACACCTGCACATGTGCACAACAGATATTGTAAATAGAATGTATACATGGAGGGTAATATGCACATGTGAATAGGTTATTTTACATAATAAAATAATTGATTCAAATGCATTGGTTGATACATGCACATGTGCATAACAAAATAACAAGACAAACAATTATATTGAGTGTAATATGCACTAATGATAATATTTAAAAATAGTAAGTTATAAATGTTATGTTGTATATATTGAATATTAAAACATATTGGATAGTAAGGAGATACCTCAAATTCATTAACATAAGACATGTTTTGTTTGCAGTGATGAACAGTGTAATTTTTTATAGCAGTCGATCCCGGACATTCAAGTGGCGTGCAATGGAACATGCCTATGTGTATTTCTTTTCAAACTTCAAGAAACATGGACCATGAGTCTGTTTCAAATGTATGTGCTTCTATACGAAGACCGGTAGATAAGCGGGGGTTCGAATGTCGCTTTTAAATTCAAGATCTCGTTGTGTGTGCCGCTGAGCATCAAGACTGGTGTCAAAACACATCAGAAATTGAACTAATGTGTTAGTTTCTGATGAGTTAACTTTAAAACGCGCATTTGAGCTCTCGCATCTTGATGTAGTCTTCATCAAACAACACATATGTATCTCTCTGAAATAACACGGGACCCATTCATGTCGTATAGCAAACATCTCACACAGCCAAGGATGATTGTTTAAATGGTATTCATCCATTAATATATGCCATCTTTCTTCGAATGTTTGTGGTGTAATGAATAGATTCCACACCAATTTATGTATTGATGAACGAAGGATGGTATTGTCAAGGATGTCATTTGATATCTGTAAATAAAGATATGTGAAACATAATAATTGGAATTAGTTAATCATATTATATGGTTTAATTGGAATTGTTTTAATATTAAAATACGGTGTTTACCTTGGACGGAAGTTTTCTCATTATGTGTCACATACATAAATGATGAATAGAGTTTGTGAACACGGTTGATACAACTTGTTTCATTGATGCATCTTGGACAGTGAGTATAAATATTGGTTGTTTCTTGTGGGCAGCCAGGAAGGTGTTCAGTAACCATGTATATGACTCTATAGTTTCATCATATAACATGCCAACGCCAAAGATAACACATTTCTTGTGATGATCAACTCCGGTGAATAGCACGAAAATCATTTTGTACCTGTAAATAAAACATATGATGTTAAAAAATAATAATAATTGCACATGTTGGGAAGTATAATATCTTACTTGTTAGTGTCATACGTAGCGTCAAATGCGCATACATCACCAAAAGCCTCATAATTGTGTAATGATACAAAATCAACCCAAAAGAACGACCGTAACTCGTTATCAACTATGACGCAATCAAAATAAAAGTCTTTAAGATTGGTAACTCGGGATTTCATGGTGTCTAAGATAATGTCTGCATCGTGTTCACCAATGAATAAACGTATATCTCTAGAGCAATTTTTGAAATCTTCTATCATGCCACGCACATTGTGAGGCCCGCCTTTAGGTGATAATTGGATGTTATGTGCAACATTTGGGCCGATTTTGTTAAGGCTAACTTTGTGGATGAACTGTTGTTCTTCAAATCCGAGTTTCCTATTTTGTTTCAACATGTTGGCGTTATCGCTACCAATCATGCAATGGTTGTGGCGCGGCAATGAAATCGTATATCTTGTATTGTTCGGTGGCACGATCATAACTCACTTTGATACGCGCACGGCACCCGGGAACTGTGTATCGGCTTCGTCGGTGTTGTTTCTTGGATGTATCATACATGGTTGGAGCATTCTTGGATGGAGCATTGGGGTCAGATTCTGTGATCTTTGGTTGTCCTTCTCTTGAACATAATATATATCTATGAGTGCGTATGTTAACATGGAATCAAGAGTCTGGATTTCAAAGCAATGAAGGGTATGTCGACTTTCAACTGTTGTAGACACAAGTTTGCGACTTTCAATTGGATTGACGGCAGAAATGGGATTGGCATCAGATGGACCACCAAAATCAGCATCAGATGTATGTGGATGATATGCAGAAATTGTTGGATGAGGATCATCAGATGCGCTAGGTTCAACACAGGATGAATCAGAAGACGCCATGTGTCTTCGTAATCAGTATTGTTAGTGCATATGTCTGTTGACTTCGTCTTTTGTCTTGTATCGAGTCATGTAACTAGAATAGATAGACCAGACCACGTTGAACGAGAGAAACGGGAAACAGACCTGAACCAGCCACCTCACACGAAGTGACTAGGCCACCTCTCACGAGGTGACCAAGTTCATGCTTTCTGGCAAGTTCATGCTTTCTAGTCAGGTCGTGCGACCTAGACCAGCTCGTGTGGACTGGTTCGTGGGGTCTGGATCTCCTATATATATGTGGTCTTGGGTCTTCATTTAGAACTTTTGAACTTTTGGAGAACTTTTGGATTCCGGTAGTGAAGCTCTGCCGAAGTGTCGCCAGTTCGTGTAAATTTGTCAAATCAATACAATCGACATTTAAAGTGATTCTACGTGAAAATCTAGCTGTTATAACATCAATACGTCTGTTTTCACCTTTCGTATTGATCGATAACTCTTCTGAACGACTCGTTTGATCGAATCCCGATCCTACAAGTGGTATCAGAGCTCAGGAGGAAGAGTTCTTACCATTTCAGCTTGATTTCTTCAAAAACAACTTCTTTCTACTCATTTTCTACACGTTTTTCTCAAAATTAACCGTGAATTCGTGGTTAATATGACCTGATTTTGTGATATAACACGTAAAACACCATTTTTGAACAAATTTTGGACCAAATTACACCTAAAACTGATTAAAATTTGATAAAATCATGGAGTTCTGGACTTAGATATCCCAAACCGCTTGAAGATCATCCAGGTCGCACGAGTTGACTCCAGGTCGCACGAATTGACTCCAAGTCGCACGAGTTGACTCCAGGTCGCACGAATTGACTCCAGGTCGCACGAGTTGACTCCAGGTCGCACGAATTGACTCCAGGTCGCACGGGTTGACTCCAGGTCGCACGAGTTGACTCCAGGTCGCACGGGTTGAATTCCAGGTCGTTTGAACTTCAGACCGCACGAACTGATCTCAGATCGTGTGAATTACCAGATCGTTTGAAAACTCAGTTCATTTGAACAATCTGTTATTGTGAACTTTCGATACCGAAACATGGAAAACGAATTCTATAACGTGTTCAGTACTACCTCAGCTACTGCAAGTTCAGTTGCTCAGAACGTAAACATGGAGAATGAAACGGGAACGTTACAGAAACCTCCTAAGTTGATGAGCATTGAAGAATATTACAGTTGGAAAGAACGGTTCGAGAATTGGGTTCAAGCAAATCATCTAATGTCTTGGGTTTGTATTGAAACTAAGTATGTTCGACCTCGTTCTGATGTGGGAGTTATAAAGATTATTTCTGAATTTTCGGATAAAGAAAGAGACATGTACAAGGCAGAAAAAATGATGATCAGTTTACTTCAACAAGCAGTGAAAGAAGACATTTTCGTATTACTTCAACATGATGGTAGGCACGTTCGATTTGGGAAGCACTTCGCACAAAATTCGAAGGAAGTACGGAGATGATCAAGAATAAAAAATCATTATTAAAGAAAGAATTTGAATTGTTTTCAAGTTTGCCGGGTGAAACTACAAAGACTCTTATTGAGAGATATTGTCATTTAGTGCGTTCAATGACTCGGTTGGATATCAATAAAGATCGAGAGGAATGGGTTGAAAAATTAGCCGATGCTTTACCTCAAAATGAATGGGGTACATATCTTATGATTTTGAAGAATACCGGAGAGTATGATAGATTGTCAATTGCTCAATTCATTGAAAAACTTGAAGGACAAGATCTTGAACAACAAAAGATCGCTAGAATGAACAATTCAAGTGGTCAACAAGATATCAAGATGTATTTCAAAGGTAATGTTCAAAATGTTGAAGCTAGTCCAAAGATCCAGGCCGCTTTCAGCGCAGAAAACTCAACCGGATCACTCAATCAAAGTTCAATCAACAACAGTGGATTTTCTTCATATCTGAGTGCTAATCCTAATGTTTTAACTTCAAATTATCAGTCTCAAAGCTCAAACAATGGTAATGGTCATGTGCTACAATGCAACATCGCGTTGCATCTTCAGAACGGTCAGAATTTCTCTGAAGAAGTCGCTAAAGATCATATGGCATTACTTGTTACCGTGTTAGAATCATATGAGAGTTTGGTTGCGGGAAGGATCGGAAATCCTATGTTAACAAAAGAGGATTACGATCAGATTGATGCTGAGGAAATGGAGCTAATGGATATTAAGTGGTGTTTAGCGAGCGTGTTGAGGAGAGTTGAGAAATTTAAGTAGATTACTGGAAGAGATGACTTACGTGATGCTAATGTTTCTACTTTAGGTTTTGATAAGTCTAAAGTTACTTGTTTTCGATGCAGGGAAAAAGGACATTTCAAGAGGGAATGTACCAACCAAGAAGCAGGTGGAACTTAGAATCCTTTCGGGAACAATGAATATTATCGGAAAGCAATATATCATCAGGTAGCTCAACAACCGTCATTATCCCGTGCTATTTCGATTGAAGATGGAAAGAAGAAAGCTTTTTTTACTATGCCTCCAGATCAAGAAGATGAAAGATTGCCAGAGGGATTTAGCTAGGACAAATATATTCCGGCTGATAGTAACTCAAAGTTCAGAGCATTTGTTGCACAGATCATTCAAGAGCCAGAGTTGATGAAAGAATGGATGGATGTGTTTGCAAATGATGAGAAAAGTCAAGATGGGGAGTCTGTCTCTTCAGAAGATAGTTCAGAAAAGACACCAGTCTTTGATCAATCACCAATACATAGCAGTGATGATGATGAAGAAATTAAACAAATAAACATTGGTAAAATTCATTTATCTCTTGAAAGTTTCAAATTTTATTTTGCAGAAAAATTGGAGAAGCTAAAGGAGAGACAAGCTGCAAAAGAGAAGAAAAAGGTAAAATGTGAGAATGTTGTTCAGGTGGAAGAGAAGTATGAACAGAGTGAAGAAGTTAAAGTTGTTGAGAAGATTGTTGAGATTGAAAAGATTGTAGAGGTCACAAAACCTTGTCTGAAATGTTTGGAACCATGCAAACATTGTGAAGAGAAAGATAAGAAGTTTAGTGAGCTAGACAAGATGAAAGAAAAATTGTTGTTTGATGTTAAGTATGTAAAAGAATCGTATGATGTGTTGAACATAACAGTTAATCAGTTGGAAAAGACAAACTCAGAAAGGGAAGATGCTTTGACAATGATGAATGCAGTGATGATGTCTAAGTAGAAGGCCATCAATCACTATATTGATGAGTGTGCAAAGTTGAAGCAAGAATTAGAGACTGAAAAGATTGAGAATGAAAGAATCAGACGATTGCTAATGAGTTACTCAAGTTCTGATTACTTGATTGATAGAATCTATCCAACAGTAGCAGGTTTTGAAGTCTTTCAAGATAAGAAATCGGAAGATACGGATACTGGTAAGAAACAAAGTGCAAATTATAACAAGTGTCCGCCTCCGATCTGGGAAGGTTATTCTCCTAGAAAACCAAATTCGGAACAAGTCAAAAAGGCAGTCAATATAAAGTTAAAGTCTGAAACAACGGATGACTTGCCAGATAACATCTATGTCACTTTCACAATCTGATACGGATCATGACTCCGAGTTGATTAAGAAAGTGGTAGATCAGGTGTTGGATAAGGATGAGGAGTCAGAGTCAAAGTCTGAATCTGAGAGTTCGAGTTCATCAGTCAACAGTTCGAGTTCATCGGTCAAGAGTAGTTATAATAAAGAGATTCCGAAAACAGAAAATAGTTTGAATGATGAACCAATCAAAGTGGCATATACTTTGAATGATTCAGACAAATTATATTCTGATGAAGAATTTCCAATTAAAAATGTGAAAATTGAAAATATTAAAACAATTTTTAAATTGATAAAAATAAAGTTTTCGGAAATAAAAGATAAAATAGGATTTTCAAAACCTAAATATACTTCTAGAGTTCAACAACGTTTAAACAAGAAGAAAGGTTTCGGTCCAGGTCATCAAAAGAAACCGAATCATAAAAGCAATTTCAAAAAGAAGGGGTTGGGTTTTGATGTTGAAAATAATCAAAATATTAAAGATTTTAAATCAAAAACTGTATTTGTTTCAGGAGCAAGTTCTGAAGAAGAGAAAAAGAGCTCATTCTGGAAGCAATCGAACAAAGCGTTTCTTGCAGAAAAACAGAAACATGAGAAGAATGAAGCTAATCAGAAAAAGGAGACAAGAACCTGTTACCGATGCAAAAAAGTTGGTCATATCGCCTGGAACTGTCCAAAGGGAACCAACACACAACAGGGAGTGTCTTCTAAACTCAAAGAAAAAGTTGTTGATAAAACTGAACCACCAACTGAAAAATTTAAAATGTTTAAAAATTCAACATATGAAGTTGGTGAGTGTTCTAAAAGGTTTTATAAAAGAAGAATGAATCTTAACAACCAAACGTGGGTTGCTAAGAAATCAGATGTTAAATCTGGCGATGAATCTGACTCGTCAAAGTCAGAGGAGCCACCAGTTGAACTAAAAAGAGAAAATTCAGTTCCGCCAATGGATGACGCAAACTTTCCACCATTGCGGATTGAAAATTTAAAACAAAAAGTTGGAAAAGTAGAGATTTCGAATCAATTCTATTCTGAAAAGAAAGAATTTGATGTCGAAAAAGCGTTTAATGGCAAAGTGAAACATATATTTGGTAAGATGGTTGATGGAAGGGCCAAAGGGGTAAAAGAATTTTATGAATCAAAGAGGAGAACTTACACATCGAGTGAAAATAACTCGGATGCACCCAAGGCTGGTCAGGCTTGGGTGTCAGCATTCTTTGTTTGAAATCCTGACTTGCCGGAGCTCCCAAGTTGGTAATCGTGGAGCATGAATCGGCATCATTCTTGAAAAATGTTTTTGTGAAAAACCTACAAGTGATAGTTTTTACAAGTGGTTGAAAGAACAAAGTGATGAATGAATCCCCATGATGTGTGAAATCAATAAAACTAATTTTCCGGAAAAACCATTTTGATTAAAACAAACTTAAGTGTTTTGAAATCATAATGGGAAAATAGTTTGTTGTCAGGGGGAGTTCTGATTGTTTATGCCAAAAGAATGGAGAATTGAAGCAATTCACATCAGTTTGTCATTTTATTTGTACAGTTTATTGCTTTTACTTTCAAATTTTCCGGGAAAATAAAAAATTGAAACATATTTTTGATTTTAGGGAGAGTAAAAAATTAAAATTTTGAAAATTTGAAAAAACCAAAAACATGATAAAATAGAAAAATCCAAAAACATCGAAAAATCAAAAATGAGTTTTGTTGTGAAAAAGAGGAAATGATAGTACATCAGTAGACAATCACAGTACGCTAAAGAATTGGAAAGTTAAAATGTGATAAACGGTCTCACTGATGATAAGCCTGTAGGTTTTTACACGCTTAGTAGTTTGTTTTCGAGATATAAACCTAAATATAAATACTTACTTATCTCGTGGGGAACATCTCTCGGATATATAGGTAACCCCTGAAATTTTGTTTGAAGGGCTTTCTATTTCTGACATACTAGGTCTTTGTACGTGATGATATATGGGGTATTATACCAGGACTTCTGATTTTGCGGGAGCAATAGCCTAGTCCTCGTATAATACTCTGCACTGCTTTAATCATAAAGCCCACCCTCAGCATAAAAAATGATGAAACATTGAAAAATGCTAATCATGTGCTATTGAAGAAAAGACCACCAAACGGGACACACCTAAAGTCGAGCCATCATCTCTTTGTCTGAACGGAAGTTCTAACCTGAGCTCTCATGGCCTCGCATTACCCGTTTACAGATATCATTAGTGTACATTCACCTGTAATACTGAATATAGGAGTCTGGATACGGGAGTATATTTTGAGGTGGGACACGCAAATAAGTTTAAGTCCTTAAAACACTAATTCGTATCTCGAAACAGTTGAACTTTGTGTGAAAATTTAAGTGGATCAGTATACTAACAATCTAAGTGAATCGTTTAGATCTTAAAGTGTTTAAAGCTCAACGGTACTAGTGATTTGTCAAAAACTGATATGATCCTCTTACACAAACTCACAAAAAGATGTCTGTATATAGTTTATTTCCCAAAATCCAAAAAGATTTTCAGTATGTTTTAGCATAAAATTTTGAAAATTCAAAAAGATTTTACTTCATCTTATTTTCGACAACTGATGTTGGAAAGCTGATTTTCAAAATTCCAAGTGCTGAACATGATGAACAACAAGGGTTGGGAGAGTTTGTTTGAAATGAGAAATGATTTTGAAATGATTAAATGGTTGAAACCAAATTTGTTTTTACAAGTGAATAATCAGAGTTCATTAATGTCAAAATTGTCTATCTTGCAAATGGTGTCTAGATGATTAGACTATGAATTTTTTAAAATGAAAAACCTTATGTTTTGGGTAGAGTATGTGCAGGTAAAAAGCTTTGAAAGAGCTAGGTTTCGACTCCTGAGGACTTTCCGCATAAGTGTATGCAGATTAGAGCCAGGTTTCCGATTCAAAGCTTGCAGATAGTGAATTCCAGACTGCGATCCCAGCTTATCGAAAGGGGGAGTCTGAAGACGTAAGAGCTAGATTCAAATCTTGGAATAGTGTTCGAGATAGAAGCTGCTAATGCTGAAGAGCTTAATGAATCAAGAGATCTGATCAAGAGAATTAGAAAGTTCGAAGAGTTAGATTGAGATTTTTCCTAGAGAGAGATTGATAAAGATGCGTATAATGGAGAATACTTTGGTGAGAGCGTGAAGACCGATCAAGACTGAAGACTCGACACACTGAAGACTCGTCATCATCCAAGGGGGAGTTTGTTAGTGCATATGTCTGTTGACTTCGTCTTTTGTCTTGTATCGAGTCATGTAACTAGAATAGATAGACCAGGACACGTTGAACGAGAGAAACGGGAAACAGACCTGAACCAGCCACCTCACACGAAGTGACTTGGCCACCTCTCACGAGGTGACCAAGTTCATGCTTTCTGGCAAGTTCATACTTTCTGGCCAGGTCGTGCGACCTGGACCAGCTCGTGTGGACTGGTTCGTGGGGTCTGGATCTCCTATATATATGTGGTCTTGGGTCTTCATTTAGAACTTTTGAACTTTTGGAGAACTTTTGGATTCCGGTAGTGAAGCTCTGCCGAAGTGTCGCCAGTTCGTGTAAATTTGTCAAATCAATACAATCGACATTTAAAGCGATTCTACGTGCAAATCTAGCTGTTATAACATCAATACGTCTGTTTCCGCCTTTCGTATTGATCGAGGACCCTTCTGAACGACTCGTTTGATCGAATCCCGATCCTACAATTATGCCCAATGCCTCCGCTGTAAAATATGTGGAAGCGACCGTTTCTTCATGACGTGATAACCACCGTACACTCCTGTACGCCGCCGTGAACAGTCGTGAACCCGCAGTGAACGCTGTCCTATCAGTGTGTTGATACTGCCGATCGTGGATTGGGAACGCCGTGAACTGGTGAAACCCTAGAACAGGGGAACATTTACAAAACGTTAATAAAAAATAAAGGACACGCGTGTTTTTTTTGTTACAATACAATATAATTACAAGTTTGCCATGTGTTCACATTGGTTCTCGCAATAAAGGGTGGTTCCTAACGGACCCTTCTCATATATATATATATATATATATAGAAACAGGATCAGGAGAAAACGCTCAAAAGTGTGAGAACGGTGAGAACGCATCCTGGCCCAACACGTGTCACGCGGCTTAGAGAATGGCGGATGGGCTTTTTTGTCCCTTTATCTTCTGCTTTTCTAGTTATGCTTTTCCTAATATTGTTTTATTTTTTGGGGTTTAAGATTTTTGGCGTCAACCAAATTCAATAATTAATGGCGTTTAATGGTTTCATCGTATTAAATTTTGGCGTTTTTGGCGTTTTTCAAATCGTATGCCATTGGAACCCCAGGGTGGTCAGGAATCTATCTGAATGGCGTTTTTTCAAGGCGTTTTAAACAAGATGGTCCATTGTTCTATTATTTTTTATATACATTTTGGCGTTTGTGGTAACTTGGCGTTTTACAATTGTAAGATTATATCACAACCACAGGGAAAAAAATAAAAGCGAAGAAAAAAATTAAAAATCATAATCGGATCTCTCTTCACAATCTTCATTGTCATCAGTCTCTCTCTTCTTTAATAGTACAAGAACTGTCACCAAATATATGACGTTTTATGTAAAACTTAACAAACCCATCGGTTTGATTATTTTGTCTGCTCGTCTGTTGAAGTGGCTTTTTGTGGATGTTTGGGTACGTAGATCTATGACGTGTGGGTGGATTTTTCGCTTTTTCTTCATCGTCATCTTCATCTTTATAATCATGGCACTCTTCAATGTCATTGATCTCTTTTCCTCATCCAAGCCTTATTCAAGAACAAAAAACACAAAATGACATTCGATTGTCATCAGTATCTTTTTTCTTGTAAAATTGTCTATCTCATGCAGCAAAATCTTTCTGAGTTACTCCTCTCAGCTAACAATCCATTCAGTGAAACTTCATGAAGAACAATACTGAATATCCAAGATAGCATATTAGCCATCTTTGATTTTTTTTTTTTGGCGTTTTGCAGTGAGTGGTATTTAGTAGTATTTTGGCGTTTGTTTTTTTGGTTTGATTAAATGGAAGTTGCTGAGAGTTATTATTTTATAGGATTTCTTTTGGAGACGTAGGTTAGGTGGTGCATTATTATAATAAAGTATTCGTCGTTTCAGTTACTGTTTGTAATTATTGTTTTTTATAAGCTTTTTTCTCTGAAGTCTGCCGTCTTTCAAGTTTGGCGTTTTAGATTCTAATATAATAAATTTTCCGTCTCTTCATTTTTACTGTTTCTAGTTACATTTTCAAGTTTGCTTTTTATTTTTTTATTTTTTGGGTTTTTTATAATACTTTTTCAAATTAATTTTATTATAGTTTGGGAGTTTTTGGGGGCGTTTTACGGGATGATAGTGTTTAAACAAGCATTTTGGCTGTTTTGGCGTTTTTATTATATATGGCGTTTTTATTATATAACAATCAACTGAAAAAGAAAATAAAAAAAAAGAATATATAACCAATTGATCTTCCAAATCTTCACTGTCACCAGTCTCTTCCTTCTTTTTTGAATCATCTTAACTGGCTGGTTCGACTTTCGTATGATTCATTTTGTTTTTTTATTTTTCAAGTAGCCTTTTTGTGGCTGTTTGGAAGCACAAAGTCTGACATCAGCATCTTTTTCTTGAAGATTTGTCCATTTCATGCAGCAAAATGTTATTGAGTTTAGACCCTTCAGCTAACAATCTTGAATTTTCCAATGAACGATGTTTGATTTTTTTAACTTTTTTGGCGTTTTACCGATAAAAAGAACGCCACCAAATAAAAGCACCTTAAACCTCAAAATTTGATCATGCTAAAATCAATAATGTTTTGCTGTATGAGATGGACAACATTGTTAATCCTCGATTAAGAAAGATAACTGACAATGTTGTCCACCCCATACAGCTAAACTTTATTGTCAACAAACCTCAATAATGTTTTTGTATGTTTTCGCGTTATAAATTGGATGGAAGTTGAGGATAAGTCCATAAGATTTTATTCAATGAAATGGACAATACCCTCACTTAAGGATTTTGTCTATTTCATTGAGCGAAATCTTACAGACAACCAAACTGAATTTCAAAAAACCTTTTGGCTTAGAAGATATTTGATGTTTGTGTTTTTTGGCGTTTCTAAGGCGAATGGGATACATCAAATATGGCGTTTGGATTTTTGTGTGTGTTTTTAATTGAAGGTCTGAGATGTTGTATATATAGGATTTTTAGGCGGTTTTTTAGGCGGGATTTTACTATAGTTAAGTTTGGCGTTTTATATCTAATGGCGTTTTTACTTAGAATGGTGTGTGATTTTTGTTTTTGGCGTTTTATTTCATGAGATGGAGTTTTGTGTGGAGAAGTCAAAAGACACTTTTACCCTTAATGAAACGCGTCCACGTAATAAAATTGATGTTATTTACGAAAACGTCACCGCGCCAATCTAGTCCATAGATTGTTTTGATTGGACGATCCATAAGCGTTCTCACCGTTCTCACACTTTCTACAGTTTTCTCTAAATCCCGACCCTATATATATATATATAAGAACAGGATCAGGAGAGAACGCCTCAAAGTGTGAGAACGATTCTCAGCCACAAGATCTTAGTGGTTTGTGGCTTAGATTGATGCGGTGACATTTTTGTAAATAATAGGGGCCTTGGAACTACCAGGAGGGGTAAAATAGGAAGATCCATGCAAATGTGTACATGCTAATCACATGCCATTTCCCCCCATCATATTTAAACGACAATAACTTTTTATACGTGAATATTTTTCGAAAAATATACACCATAAAACTCAGCGTTTTTTATCTTTCCAACGAGTATACTATTGATATACTTTTCGAAAAAAAAATTAACTGGGTTTTATGGCGTTTTTCTGAACTGAGTGTTTTATGGCGTTTTAGACTAGATATTTTCATGGCGTTTTTCTAAACTTGCTCCATAATAGCGCATCCCACATAATAACGCATGCCACATATTAGAGCATCTGATAGAGCATCTATTAGAGCATCTGATTAGAGCATCTAGTACTAGAGCATCTAGTACTAGAGCATCTATTAGAGCATCTAGTACTAGAGCATCTATTATCTGATTAGCGCATCAAACAATAGAGCATCTGCTGCTGCTCTATTCTGCATTGCTTGCATACTGCATTTGTTTTCTAAGCCTATATTTCTAACAATGTTTTTCTGAACTAGGTGTTTTTATGGCGTTTTAACTAGGTATTTTCATGGCGTTTTTCTGAACTGAGTGTTTTATGACGTTTTCAACTGAGTTTTTCATGGCGTTTTTCTGAACTAGGTGTTTTATGGCGTTTTAACTAGGTATTTTCATGGCGTTTTTCTGAACTGGGTGTTTTATGGCGTTTTCAACTAAGTTTTTTCATGGCGTTTTTCTGAACTGGGTGTTTTATGGCGTTTTTAACTGGGTATTTTTCATGGTGTTTTTCTCAATTGAGTGTTTTTATGGCGTTTTATTTGAACAGCCAGTTCATGTGAGTGAGTTTTTTTGACAATATTACCCCTTAGTGTAATTTAGCATCAATGCCACATGTCACCACCAAAATCATTCTCACCGTTCTCACACTTTTCACCGTTCTCTCTAAATCCTGACCCTATATATATATATATATAAAATTGGAAATTGTAAAGTGAGTATGAATAGTAACTTAATTTTTATAATATTATATAGTTGTTTTTCTTCATATTTTTATTTTTTAATACTACAATAGATTCTATTCTACTTATTATTATTTACATTTAATTGTATCGCTATCGTACCAAAAAGAACCGAAACCGAACCGAATAATATATATATCGGTACCCGTATTTATTTATATTGTTTTTGCCTTCGACAAACCAATATTTATTCATATTGTTTTTGCTTGTAATAAACTGACATCGTGTCTCTACTATAATGTACCGAACAACATCGGTACCTGTATTGGTAATTAATTTTGTGCTGCAACCGTAGTCAACCGAACCGAAACCAAACGAACAACATCTATATTGGTATCGATACTTATTTTATCGTTTTTACTTTTGATAAACTGACATATCCTATCGAACAACACTGTTACATGTACCTATATTCATTTTTATGATTTCCATTTTCGATAAAAGTTCATTCATACAACTGTATGTCTGCTATGATAAACGAATATCATTAGCAGTACTATGACGAGTTGAACTGATTGATACCATTTGGACAACATCGTTGTCGGTACCGGTTTTCGTTTTTTCTGTTTTCAATTGATGTAAAACATATGTTGATTCCTATATTGAGTGCATGTATCGTACCGGTACTATAACAACCCTAACCGATACCGATCGAAGGCACGCGATAACGTACCGCCGCAAAACTCGAGGAAACAACCTAGTATACAATTACTAGAAAGGAACACTAATAGTATTTTTTTACTTTCATTTTCTCTAATATATGCGTTAATTAGATTTATAAAAAAGTTGAATACGCGGACTGTGTTAAATTTTTCTCAACGGGGTAACTTTGTAGAATAGTAATCAAGTTTTAAAAGTGTTTCAATTAAGTCACTCAAGTTTAAAAAGTGTTCCAATTAGGTCACTCAACATTCATTTTTCATTAAAATTAAAGGTCTTTTCATCTATTTTATAGGTAACCGTGGTGATGTGGACTTTTGTTTCTTTTTTCCCTTTTAGACCATTGGGTATGGGGGAGGATAGTCTCCAAAGGACTACCCGCCACGTAGGCGCCACGTAATCACGGGAGGAGGATAGTCTCTTTGGGGACTACCCAAGGGTATGGGGACTAGCCAAGACTACCCCACCATTAATAATATATTAATATATATATATATATAAAGTATGAGAGAGAAGTCAATGGGGGCCCACCAACTTTGCACCGTCTTCACCGTCGGAAATCCGACGTCTTTGCCGCGACGGCCCCCTAGGGGGTGGTGTTGGACGATCCTAATGGGTGGGGACGGGCCTTTAACGCAGCTCATACCCATTCGTCTTATTTGATGCTAACGTCGAGTGATGATGTGGAATTTAACTTGTTTTTTATTATTTTTTAATGTAATTAAAATGTTTTTATTTTTAATAAATATAATTTCGTATATTAAAATAATCCGACCCCAGCATCTTTTGCTCCATTTTTTTCTTGACACGTGGAAAAAAGGACATGGATCGATTTGAATGTTAAGTTATCTAATTTGGACAAAAACAATACGAGTGACCTAATTAGAACACTTTTAAAACTTGGTTACTATTCTGTGACAATTTTTCTCAACCATTTTGGTATAAGCTTTCTTAATACGAAGTTGTATTCAAAGTACCTTAATTTTTCTGGTATTGTAAACTTCACGAGTGTCGGTACCATGACGAACCAAAACGATTCTGACCGAACAACATCGGTACCAGTATCGTTATTATAGAACTAATTCGTTTTACAATTCCAACTAACATAGAAAAACACGTTGATATACTTTTGGGCATATCATGACTTACTTTTCTTTATCACAGTAGCGACTACCTGTACAGTAAGGCCGGAGGGTGTGGGGGGCGCCACCCTCGCCCTGTCAGCAACTATAGCGCCGTGGGCGCCATACACCCACACCGCCTGAATTAAGTTGGGGCGCTATAGGTGGCTCGCGAACATGGTAACGAGCAGAAATCACACAGATCGAGGCTCCTTTTGATTTTTTTGACCGTTGAACGGTCTTGTTTAAAAAAAAATTTGTTTTTCAAAGTTTATAAATACTCTTCTATTCCTCCATTTTTTCCATCTCATTTCACCCATTTTTCTCTCAAATTTTTATAGATTTGGCTAATTTTTTTTAAACCCCTCTCTACAATGTTTCCCAACAACCTAAACCCATGGGACCCGAACAATCCGTACTGGCAAAACAACGAGCAAGAGGACCGGTATCGCCGAGACTCGCGTACGGGTGATGTTGGATATTACCCAATGCCACCAACAACCCCAACTTCTCCTCATCCCATCACTCAACCGATGGCTAGTTTTTTTGGGTATTATTCTCAACCCCAGTTTTTTCCCTCAAACATACCCCAACACATTCCTCAAAACATACCCGAAACCCAATCCATACCCGAAACCCAAAACACAACCCAATCCGTTCCCGAAACCCAAGTCGAACCCTCTTCTAGAAAAAAAAAAGAAACCATAAAAAGAAGGATGAGTCCGAGAAACGTGCTACCAAAAAGGTCGAATATTGGACGCCTACGGAAGAGTTCGAGTTGGCAAAAGCATGGCTCGACGTATCGGAGGACGAGATTGTTGGTAAAATTTACACACCTTTACAAAAATATAGTTTTGTAAACAACTTTTTAAATCAAACATATACCTTTGTAAATATATTTTTTTTATAGGTGACGATCAAGACATAAAGGTTTTTTGGAACCGTATTCGTGACAAGTTTTTCACCGCCATGGGTCGCGGCGTATATCGACGGCCCGACTCTCTTTCGGGAAAATGGGGCGCAATGAGGACGAAGGTTAGCAACTTTAACAACATACATACTAATCTCGTCAACAACAAGAGAAGGAAAAGCGGTTCGAGCGATGTGGACGTGATGACCCAAGCCCACGCCGATTATAGGTTGTACCATGGTCATCACTTTACGCATGTAAATGCGTGGGAGCTTCTTCGCAAATCTCCCAAGTGGCATCTTGTGGCACCGTTCGACCCAACCCGCCCTCGGTCAAAACGGTCCAAATCAACATCCACAACGGAACCATCCGGGTCCGATGCTCGTACGACAATTAATCTTAACGACGATGATGACGAGTTCGAACAACCAGAGGAGCTGCCTCGACCAAGGGGTCGGGATAAAAGTAAGGCAGCGGCACGAGGAAAGGGTACTTCAACGTCATCGGATGAGCCGTCAAACTTGGGCGAGTTCCATACAAGTCTCAACAAAATGATCTCGATCAGGGAAAAGGACCAAGAAATGAAGATGGAGAAACTAATTCAGAAAGACTTGGATTTTCTAGCGAAAGATTTCTCACATCTAACAGAGACGGATCAACGCATTATGGCGGCTCGCAAGAATCAAATAAGGGCGAAATATATGTAGTTTTTTTTTCTAGTACCTTCTTATTTTTTTTAATGACTTTGTGATGTTTTTTATTTTTTTTAGGATGAAATTATGTTTTTTTTTAATTTTCTAGTTATATAAAATGGCCATTTAATTTAAAAAAGTAAAATGTAAAAATAAAAAATAATTAGGTAATGATGACGGGGCTCCATCCCACACCCTGCAAATTAAAGGGGGGTTATAAAGCCCCCTGGCTGACGTGGCGTCTAAGTGGCGCTGAGGTGTCCTTTATAACCCCCAAGGGGCTCCATCCCACACCCTCTAGCCTAACAAGTCGAACCAATACAAACTAGCGCCTCCCATACGTAACAAACCAAATTGATACCAACCGTAACCCGCCGCCTAGGGCGGGTCCGCTTAGTGATCCACTAATATAAGAAAATGGAATGCTGAATCAGCATTCTACTCTACACAATCCACTGACCACTGGTATTCAACATTTGTGGTCGCAATTCAAACCCTCATTCTCTGTTCATCATCAATGGCAGCCGCTAGAGTGATGGCATCAACAACCTTCATTGGCGCATCATCCTCTGCACTCTTTAAAGCCGCTGTTGCATCTCCATTCTTCAAGCCTCAATCTGTAACCTTTCGCTTCAATAACAGCCCCAAATTAGCTCTAAAAAGGAGGGCTTTTGCTTGTTCAGCTCTTTACAAACCCGATGTTCAGATCAAGGAAGAAGGACTGCCTGAAACCCTAGATTACAGAGTGTTTTTTGTTGATGATTCTGGCAAAAAGGTTGTGTTTTTTTTGTGGGTTTGTTGATTAATGTTGTGGGGTTTAGTTGTTTTGTGTGATTGTTTGTTTGTTAGGGGTTGATAATGATTAGATGTTTGATTATGATTGGTGTGTTGAGTATGGTTGTTATTGATTTAGGGTTTGTGTATGAGTAATGAATTGATTCTAGTGGGAATATACTAATGGAATTACAAATAAAGGGGATGGTATGATGTTTGAGGTCAATAGGGTTAATTTTGTGACTTTGAGTTTTGAGTTAAAGTTCTTGAAATTTCCATGATTTAGAATAATATTAGTTTTGATATTTTGATAGAAATCAAATGTGTTTCACCTTTTGGGAATCTTGTTTAAAAAAAGATCTTTCTTTAATCATTCTGTGATTTTTGATTTTTGAAAAATGGGTATGATGATTCTTGATTTAGGGTTTATATGTAAGTCTGAATTTAACCGATTCTAGCAGTAACATACTAGTTGAATATGAATACGAGAGATAGTATGAACTTTGAGGTCAAACCGGCTAATTTGCGACTTCGAGTTTGACCTTAAATTTTTGAAATGTCCAAGATGTAAGACAAGATAAGTCTTGATATTCTGATTGAAATGAAATGTGTTTTTCTGTTTGGAATCTGGGATGACTGCATTTTATGTCAGATCAGTCTCTTGATTGAAGAAAGATGTTTTTTTAATCATTCTATGATGTTTGATTGTTGAAAGCTACGTTAATGGTGATTATTTCCGTAGGGATACGATGATAATAACATATATTGGCTGTTTCAGGTTTCACCATGGCATGATATACCGTTGCACACAGGTGATGGAGCATTTAACTTTATCGTTGAAATTCCTAAAGAGACAAGTGCAAAAATGGAGGTTGCTACAGATGAAATATACACCCCCATTAAGCAAGATACCAAAAAAGGGAAACTTAGATACTACCCGTAAGCCATTCATTTTTCATATTGGTTATTTTATAATTCATTCGCCAGTTATTGACTTTTGTTGCTTATGATCGATCTTGTTTGTTAATTTATATCTTGGTTTAAAAAAGTGAACTTTAAGCGAGCTTAAAGCATGAGGCGATGAAGCGCTAGGGTTGTCGCTTTTTTTGCTCTGAGGCGACAAATCACGTGAAGCGTTTTGAAGCGCGCTTTAAGCCCGAAGCGCCATTGGTTTGAAGCGACGCTTCAGCCCAATCAGGTCAGATTTAGGTTTTTAATTTAGGCCCAATAGTCTCTAACAGGGTTTAATTGAGGCCCGCTACCCTAAAAAAAGAACGTTAGTAAACATCTTCAGCCGCTCCCTCCCTCTTCTCCATCGATTCTTCATACTTTCTCCAATAATCGACTTTAATTTATGTTTTAATTATGTTCTTTATGTGTTAAGTGTGTTTTTTAATCATGTTTTTGTATTTATTATTGATTAACAAGTAGAATATGTCATATTGATGTGTACAAATATTTTTTTAATTTTTTTTTATTTTGAGCCCTTCGTATACGTGAAGCTCTCGCTTCGCGCTTAAAGCTTCGCTTAAAGCTTTTGGAACCAAAACGCTTCGGAGCGCCTCACGCTTTTTTAAACCAAGATTTATATAATCTTCTAATTGCCATTGTCACTTCATTGTTCAATGCTAATTTAAGAAAACATTGATTACATGTCCATTGTCATATTATTACAAAAAGATTGATTATACTAAATATGATTGCAATTATTTGTCATTATTAAAGATGATCTTATAAAGTTATTCGTCTCACTGAAAGTCAAACACTTGCTACTAAATTTTTTGCTGGTTATATGTTACAATCAAGTAAATGTGATCCTTAATAGCATCTTAATGCCATCTTGATTATTGGGACCCGCAGCTCTGCAAGATCAAAATGTTAACTTGCCAAAATGTGTAAAATTCTTTTCGGAACATAGCCTTAAAATCCTTTTATTTGGTCTCCAATGCACTTGCAACACTTAAAGCTGCATATTTTCTCTATTTTAATTAGCAAAATTTTCTCTACACTCAAATTTACTATTCAATTTTCCTATCATCTAATATCTCCACATGTGTACTTTTCTTTCTATCTATTTGTTCACCTTCACTTTGTCATTGTTAACTATTAAGCATCTATAAATGGTATTCTAAATAAATTAATAGAAGACTAAAGGTATATAATATTATATGTATGACTATTAAAAATAAAATTGTACCTAACTTCTACATTTAGACGTGTTAACTTAACCGTACGGCTTGCTTATTTTTGTTATTTTTTCAACGTCATTTTTTAACCCGGTGAATACTAATATACAATTTGCTGAAAACGTCACTGGATGAATACTAATGTACAAATGGTTGAAAATGAGTCTTACATATTTCTTGCCGCATCTACACGTCCGGCGCAGCGCGCGGAATACACCTACTAGTATAATTATATATGGTAAATTTACCTTTTGTGTGCCTAACTTCTATTTCCCAGTTACAATATTAACTGGAATTACGGATTGCTTCCACAAACATGGGAAGATCCATCACTTGCAAACCCTGAGGTTGATGGAGCATTTGGAGACAATGATCCAGGTAAACGTGAATCTTATTATGCGGTTTTTGTTTTCCATATGTTGTTAAATGATTGCATCACATATTTCGATGGATCCACTTTCCATTTTTGTGTTAAAATAAAAAACAAAATTATATCTGATATTCCGGGTTTGTTTATTTGCTATTTTATGTGATATCTGCAGTTGACGTCGTTGAAATTGGTGAAAAGCGTGGGAATGTGGGTGAACTCATGAAGGTCAAACCCTTAGGTTGTCTAGCTATGATTGATGAGGGAGAACTTGACTGGAAGATTATTGCAATTTCATTGGATGATCCAAAGGCTTCACTCGTGAATGATGTTGATGATGTTGAGAAGCATTTTCCGGTATGTTACTTTTTCAACTAATCACGGACATAAAGTTAGGGGTGGCGAAATGGGTGGGTCAGGCGTGTTGGGTAAGCGTCAAAACTCAAAACGGGTCAAGTTGGACTCATGGTTGTAAAAAACCCGCCTAGGCTCCAATTAGTCGTCGATTAATCACTAATCGGAGGTTAAGCGAGTAATGGCCGATTAATTGCTAGGTGGTCAACTGTGGTCCTATTCCGGCCAAATTCCGGCGAAATTTCGACCAAACCTTATAAATTTCCTCCAATTACTTAAAAAATGTGTCAACGAGAAATTAAAACATGTCTACTTAAAAAAATACATATATAAATGTGTGTATCTATAAAACAAAAAATTAATTACATATAAAAATCCCAATCCGGTTGATTAGTCTCGGTTAATCCTTATCAAATCTCGATTAATGCTAGTCAGTACCTCACCGACCGGACCGACTGGCGCCTACCCAACACTAGTTGGACTGGCTTGACCCAAAACACTCCATTTCTAATATATATGAAATATTAATAAATAAAACATGTTTCATATTATAATTACAAAAAAAAATTAATATTAATATTACAATAATAATGTAATATTTTGAAACAAAATGTAATAAAAAAAAGCATGTTTCACTAAATCCACTTTGGGCGACTTTTGACCCATTAGAGATAAAACATAACATGAGTTGACCTGTCTGAAGTAAACGGGCTAATTAATTTATCGACTTTGCGTAGGGTACTCTAACGGCAATCAGAGACTGGTTCAGGGACTACAAGATCCCTGACGGCAAACCCGCCAACAACTTCGGTCTCGGCAACAAAGCAGCTAATAAGGTAAAATCATTTCACAACTTGGGCCACATAAATTTTAGAGTAAAATACAAGTTTTGTCCTTTATCTTTACACTAAATTTTAGGCGGTGTCCATTATCTTTAAAATTGATGAGTTTTGTACTTAATATTTTAAAATCTTACACGTTACGTCCTTTAGCCCTAACTTTGTTAATTTTAACTGTTAAGTGAAGGGTAAACTGGTCTTTACCCAACTATTTAAAAAACCATTTTAATAATAAAAAAACAAAAACAATTATACATATTTTTAGTCTGGTTCATCTTCTCAATCCCATTCTCCTTTTCTTTGTTATCTTCATCTTCCCCTTCGTCTTTATTATCACTTGTAAACACATAAATACACAAATCAGATTAAACAACCAAACCATCTTCTCCAACCATCAACACCGATCCTCACCACAAAAAGCTTCAACATTGCCTCACCAGACAACAATGAATGCCGCATCCCATCATAAACCTTCAAGCTCTTATCCTCACTTTTCGCCTTCTTAAACAACTCCTTACTCACTTCTGGATCCGTAACCGCATCCGCATCTCCATGCAACACAATAGACATTATATCCACCTCACTCAACCTCCTACTCAAATAATCTGTCACTCTCAACAACTCCATAACCGTCCGCAACCTCCGATTCCCCTGTATACCTACCCGGATTCATCCCCCCAATTCTCCTCTTCTCTGACATTTTCACCGACTTATCAACAAGATTCACAGTCGGTACAATTGGTATCGTAGGCGCACGTTTCGCCACAAACATCAAAATCTCATGTATAGTATAGGCCATTTAAGCCTAACCTTATCTGAATGTTTACCCATCGGAGCGATTAAAATGGCTTCCCTGAAGAAAGATTTGTTAAACTGAAGTAAGAAATAGATCGCACCGTCCATAGATTCACCGAACAGGAATCTCGGAAGGTTGTCGTAACCTTCAATGACGGCGTTTACGTCGGGACGAAGGCTTTGAGTGGGATCAGCCATGGTGCGAAGTAGGCCGATATGATCTGATTTTTTTGTTTTAATTATTCAATGGTTTTTTAATAATTAGATAAAAGGACCAATTTACCCTTCACTTAACATGTAAAATTAACAGAGTTAGGCACAAAGGACGTAACGTGTAAAATTTTGAAACATTAAGTACAAAACTCATCAATTTTAAAGATAAAGGACACCTCCTGAAATTTGGTGTAAAGATAAAGGACGAAACTTGAAATTTACTTTAAATTTTAAAACTTTTTCATATATCTAGTGTTCCTTTAAAACTTTTTCGACTAATAATCCCAAAACAAATGACAGGATTACGCTCTAAAGGTGATCACCGAGACAAACGAGTCATGGGCTAAGCTTGTGAAAAGAACAACCCCAGCTGGGGAACTTTCACTTGTGTAGATTCAAAATAATAAGATTGCCTCTGTATTTTTCGATTCAGAATTTTTTCTAGCAAGAGGTACGTTTCGTAGATTGTTTACATCATTTGTGTCGTAAAGGCAACTTGAATAATAATTCTTTTCAAGTCTAGAGCTTTATGAGAACTTATAACATGAAACGGTTCAATCAAATTAAAAACGCGTTGATGAAATTACCATGTTCATGGTTCGGGAGCAACCGCAGTTTTTTTGGCCGTCTTGTCCTCATTTGAAGGTGCTGTTGGGTTCTCGTTATCGTCGTTATATCTATCAACGCTAGGAAGAAAGACGCCTGCTCGAAGAAATAATAATAATTTTAGTTTTAAAAAAAATAACCGTTTAATTAATGCGATGAAGGGCAGAATACCTATAGACCATATTCCAGCTGCCAAGAACAGTACTGAAGTCAAGATCAAAGTAGATTTTCTCCAGTTTTTTAGCTTGTCCTGTTACATGTAAATTGTAAGATCATGAGCTTAATTCATCATCAAAATGTGCGGGTGTTGAAAAAGCTCGTTGCTTGCTCGCTCGGAAAAAAAGCTTTAAAACCTTGGTGTAAACGAGCCGAGCCCGAGCTAGGTCTGGCTCGGTTCGTAAGCTCACTAGTCGGCTCAGAATTGTTTAATAGACTAATTTTAATTTTAAATGTATCAAAATAAAAAATATCTGGGAGTGGTCGAAGTGTTAACATTTTAAGTTTAATTAGTCAATGACATACAAAAATATGGGAAAATAAATAAAAATTACACATATAATACTTTTAATATGTCTTTCGGTCTTTAAAATATTAGAAAAATAACACATATTTATATGTGTAATATTCATTTTTTACTGTTTTTTATGTCATCATTATTTGTAGAAAAAATAAAAAATAAATAACGAGTTGGCTCGAATATTTTTACAAGCCAAGCTCGAGCTCGACTTTGTCAGCTCGATAAAATAAACGAGCATGGCCGAGCTGGCTCGTTTAAGTTTGAGCTCGAGCTCAACCTGGCTTGCCTCGACTCGGCTCAATTACAGCCTATCAAAATGATCCAAAACTAGCACAAAATTTAATAATCTATCTACACAAAATTAATCCTCTAGTTTCTTCCATAAAATCTTTAGAATCAAGTGAATTTAGATATGGAACTGAAGATCAGACCTGCATAACACCAACAAGTGGAGATGAAGGCACATCACCAAAGACATGAATAGAGACAGTAGACATAGCCATAGCCAATGGTTTCAAGCTCGGGTCAACCGAATGAATAGACACAAAGTTTACTGGACCCTGCGCTCAAGTATGTAAATCGGTAGATATTTGTCATGATAAGAGTTGAAAAATGTAGGTCGAAAAAGGTTACCTGAGTGGCGAAAACCAGTATCTCCCCAATTAGAAAGAAAACTATAAACATGTACATGTCCTTGAAACAAAAGGCAGCAAAGCAAAATACTGCCCCAAAAAATGTTGCTACTGAAAGAAGCTGTGGAGACAAAACATCAACTTATTGTATTACGCGACATTTTACTGGCTATCCGCATTAATAACACAAAACTTTCAAAAGAAAATTGTGTTACCTTAAAAGCATTAGGGATTGTTGAATTCATATAATCAAGAACAAAACCGCCGGTTAATGTCCCCACGATACCACCGACGATTGTTATCCCTCCGAACAACAAGTCAGCGTCTGTCTACGAAAGATATGTAAATTCTCAGATGGAAATTTCTTTTTTATTTTATTTAAAAAGTTAAAACTTTTAGTTTCTTGAAAAGTTTTCACTTGTAACACATACCATATGATATATGCTATAGCCAGCCTTGGGTCCCCAATATGAATAAGCCCCTATGACAAAATTGTATGAAATATAACCTACAAACACCATCCAAAACTGAACAGTTAGTATGTCACAATGATATTTCTTTGCAAAATTCCTCTAGAAAATATAGTGTGAAATTGAAATATAAATACCTAAAACATTTACTACATAAATCTTCTCATTCAGAAGAGATTTTACATCTTCACAAAACCTAGAAAAGTGACTAGACCTGCAACAAAACTAAGAAATTTAGACATCAATATATGGAAACTAATTTATATTAGTTTATTTGAGAACAAACCCTAAAGATTTATTTGAAGTGGCATCTTTATCATGTGAAATACCTGAACAAGTGCAAACTATGAGCCAAAATAGAAGATTTGTTAACAACATAATGCCAAAATTCTCAATACATACCTTTGAGTTGCAATGGACTCATAAAAAAACCCATAATAACAAATGGCAACATCAAAATTGCCTCACCGAAAAATGCATAACGCCAACCGTAAGCACCTCCAACCTGAAAACAGATAGGGACGCGTGTCATAAATCTAGCCACTTATGAATAGAGGTGCACAAAGAATCGGGTTGGGAACCGGAGCTGGTTTGTAACCTCAACCATAACTGGTTTGTTTCCGAGTTGAACTGTAGGGTTGAAATCGGTTTGAGAACTATTCTGTTGAAACCGGTTAACCCAAATCAAACTGGTTTGAGCCAAAACCAAATGTTGACCAGGTTTGACCTAACCTGAATCGGTTTGGGCCCAGAAACCGATTTGTGCAGCTCTACTTATAAGAAATGTACAAAATAAATCCACTTACCAATCCACCGTAAACATAACCAAGGGCAACTCCAGTAGGTATACACATGTAAAATATTCCCAGCCATGCTGATCTCTGTAATGGAAGATTGATATAAAAGTTGATTTGAGAACCACAAAAAACTTGAGCACACCCTTAGTTTAATAAAATGAAGGGCCAAGATTTAAGTAATCACGTATGCACATGCACGCGCCTTCATTCACATGTGAATGTACTCATGCACGCCTTGATTCGCAGGTGATTACTCAATCTTGACCCTTCATTTTTTTATCCAAGGGCCCGGATTGGTTCCTTGGTTCTCTAGTTTTTAATGGTTATCAGATGAACCACTCCATATATTGAGTTATAAAAAAAGTTGAATGCTTCCATCCATTGCATACGAACCTGAGTTACAGGTGCGTTTTCGTCAATAAATGGAGCCGCAAGACTTATGAAAGAAGCTTCACCAACACCAACTAACCTGAAAACAAGATAGCAAAGTTTACATCACGGTGACACGAAAATCTGATGAAACAATCAACTAGAAGCAATTAGTTTGCTCACATTCGACAAACTGTAATCGTCCAAAAACCAATGGAAATCCCACAACCAATTGCAGATAATGTCCAAACTGACAACCCAACTGCAATGAGCCTAAAGGGGTTGAAGCTGCTCAAAAAACAACCACCAAAAACATACTTTATCAGCACAAGAACATAACCTAGTATTTTATAAAAATTAATGTAGATTTATGACAGAGAAACTGGTCATGAAAACTTACCTCTTGGCCATTGATGCAAATATTGGAGATGCCAAAAGAAGCCCAACCATAAAAGCAGAAGATAGAATACCATCCTTAAAATTGTTTAATTTGAACTCACCCCTGTAAAACAATCAAGTACTCAATACACAAGCTGAATCAGATCACTTACATTTCATTAGGGGTGTAAACGAGCCGACCCGAAACAAGTCGGGCCGCGCCAATAAGCTCGAGTTCAGCTTGTTTAACTTATGAGAGTTCGAGCTGGCTCGTTTCGGTCCTCTATTTATAGAGCTCGAGCTCGGCTTGTGAGTAGTTTTTCAAGTTCGGGCTATGTACACTTATACTTTACAAAATAATATATATTTATTAGTTATTTCTATCATAATTTTATATAATAATAATTATTTAATTGTATTAACTAAAAATATATAAATAATAGGCTCGTATGCGCCCACAATCCTACAAGCGCTAGTGAAGCCCGGGCACAGGCTCGGGCTTCTTTAAGCTCGGCTCGATTTGAGCTTTTAGCTAGCCGATCGAGTAACTCACGAGCGACTTGACTCGTTTACACCCCTACGTTTCTGCTCATTATCATCCATTTTTCATGAATCCGGTATCAAAAAAGCCAACACTTACTGAATTCCAGTACCATGTGTGCATTCTCCATTTGCATTGCAGGTTCCTGGAACACCATTCACACCCGTACTCGCGATCACTCCGCGATCCAAATACGTTACCAAGTTTATCACACAGAATAACACAAGCAACCTGTGATCACACAAACAAACTTCAACAAACACAAACAATCCCCATATCCCAATCCCTTTCAATCAGAAAACTCGAAAAGATCAGAGATCTTCAAATTCCCACATTTTTTGGCTTTTCATTCCTCAATAAATTGTTTAAAAAAGATTACAAAATGATAACCTCTTAGGGGTAAACCATGAAGACTCCAATGAATCAGTCGAATCATTCTGGACCGGATCATCAAACGGATTGGTATATTCCTCATTTTTTACCCGCTTATCGGATCCTTCCTCTGCTGCACCCATTTCATGTAATGCCTGTGATTATTTGTTATTGTTTTTGTACAAAAGATATCAGTGGAGGTTTGTTCTTGAAGAAACTGCAAAAAAAATGTGTTGTCCATGAAGAAATCCATATTATCCTTTTTGTTATAATGCCAACAGGTGTCAAATTCTCATCTTAATTTGCTTATTTTCTGTTTCTTTCTTGTGTCATGGTGTTCTTAAGTGGTGTTCCGTGACTCTCTGGATTTGTTACTCAAATTGTTATTTGAAACTTTAACATGCATTGCAATTTTTATCCTTGTTTATTTAATATGACAATTTACACCATAAACTAAGAGTTTTGTGCATTTTTTACCCGTATTAGGAAGGACTAGATCGTCGCTATGATAGCAAGATGCATCATCGCGGTTGGTATCGTATAAACCAGTCTATATAACCGTAAACAATGTGTCACAGAATAAATCAATAAAAGTCTCTAGTTAGTCCAGTCGCAGACGTACCTTAATCGCATAGATCAAGTGAAGCATGTTATGTTCATAAATTCTTTATAACACTTGTATTATTTGTCTTTTATTTATTTATTTATTGGTATTTCTTCGGGTTGGATGTTGTAATAAATTTTATAAAAGTATTAAATTAAATACTTGTAGTTCAAACCCACAAATTGTAGCGCGGTTACAATGATGTTTCAAGACGGGTAATAAACTCTACATGGCCACCAACTACTCTTGAGACATCAAATTCGATATCCGAAAACCTTACAAAGGTCATGACATTGACAGTTGATACTTATACGCGTTCTATTATAAATCAAACTATTTTTCTTCTTTCTTTAAAAATATTTTTTTTTATAAAAAGATGACCAAAAGTTGCTTAAAACTTCAAAATCTATAAAAATATTAATAAACACTAGTTCACCAATCCAATGAATGCTAACATTACGTAGTTCAATGATGTACTGCAATTCTCAAATGTAGAGGGACCTATATGAGATAAAAGTAGAAATGTAGGGACTAATGATACATAAATTATTACTATTATCTTCGCAAGTTGACTGCATTTGGAAACCGTTGGGTTGCATGAAAAAGCGTGCGAATTGTATTCCTGAAATAGAGGTGTTCGAGTAAGGCCAAAATGGAAATGTACGGACAAATAGAATTAAAGAGTTGACCAAATGGATATTAGTTCACCACCAGAAACGAAAACAAACACCTTAGTTATAAGATAGGTTGTATATTCTGATTGTTTGTATGCATCTTGACTAAGATTAATATTATTTAAACAGGTAACCAATTAATGTACAATTTCATGAGATGTTGCAATTATATAAAAAAAAAAAGTTACATCTCGTTAATAGAAAATATTTTCCTGAAATATTTGCACTTTGACGAGAAAACTAATTGCAAACAACATAACTACCATTGTAAGTATTCTAAGTATTCGAAGTTCATCGTGGTTGAACTTCCAACTATCTACGTTGACCCATTACTGAGTCGGTGTAAAATTTTCGATTTAAGATTTAGTCATATTTCAAAGCATCCGATAGTAAGTTTAGCATATACAATCACGTACTCAACATCTCCAAACTTACATTAAAACCTACTTGAATTCCCTTTGGTCTTAATTTGTAAATCCATTTACATTAAAATACATTGATAACACAAAATTCACCAACATTCCTCCCCATTTTCGTGTAATTCTTGATTCACAAGATTCGATATCAAAAAACACAAGTCCAAATAGTGCATAAATGAACCAACTTTCTGAGATTTACGGACAATAAGTTATTACCGAAGATTTGAGAATACATGACTTTGTATCACCTAATGTATTTTGTAGAAATTAGGTGTTGCGGGACGCTATGATCTACCACTTTTGAGGGGCTTGGGGCACGAACAACGCCACGACATGGTGCGAAGAGGCGTCGTGGAAGTCTCATGGGTGCGAGTGTTGGTGAATCTGGTTACATAAAAATATGAAAATCACCAACAAACTTAAACATGACATCACTTGTGAGGAACCCCAACAAACAAACTTACATTGAGATATGAGGGCAATTGCAGATGATTTATATCCCTAGCACAGAGCCCAGTAATCTGAATACATATAGTTGATAATACTTTTAGCATGTCATTACTTGTTTACATGAACGTTTCAAGTAATACCTAATCCACCATGATCGATACAATTGTTTTCGCTATATGTTAACCAAATATTTAATCACCGATATATGCACACATCCAGAGAGTACTAAACCGTCCGGCTACACGAGTAAAAACTCTTAAAGTTACAAACAAGAGTGGCAGAAAACTCTGTACATTTACTTCGTGTTGAGTCATCAACCTAGCCATGCTTATGGTGAAGCAGTTGCCGGCTTATTTTCAAGCAAAGGCATTACATCTGGCTGCTCAATAACAGAGCCCGCATGCTCACTACCTTCATCGTATCTGTCCACACTGTCGAGAAAGATACCTGCATAATCAAAAGTTGAGCAAACATACATGAGAAGACTGCTAGTGAAATGTCTAAAATACCCTTTTTGATAACAACAATGTCATCGATAACTTGTAAAGATGATGATGAAAAGATCAGTATAGCTGAGAACATTATACCTATAAACCATATTCCAGCAGCCAAGAAAAATACCGAAGTTAGGATCAAAGCGGATATCCTCCAATTGTCAACTTTGTCCTGTGTTACAAATTCTCGGCTTATTATTAAAAACAAAGATTTATATTGCATATGCGGGGTCCACAAAATGGATGAAAATAAAGAATATGTGAAAGAAAGCAAACCTGAAGAAGACCAACAAGTGGAGATGATGGCACATCACCAAAGACATGAATCGAAACAGTTGACATAGCCATTGATAGCGGTCTCAAACTTGGTTTAACAGTATGAAGACACACAAAATTCACGGGCCCCTGCGGTGTACGCAATGCTTTTTTGTCAGAATCTAAACCAATTCTAAAGTTGATGGATCGAAAATGCAATTTGTAGCCATAAAAATGTCACATTTTTTTATTTATATCGTTGAAGAGAAGGTTACCTGAGTGGCAAAAACAAGTATCTCCCCAATAAGAAAGAGAACCAAGTAAATGTACAAGTTACTGAAACAGAAGGCGCTAAAGCAAAATATTGCTCCAAAAAATGTTGCAGTGGAAAGAAGCTGCAAAGAATAAATAGCTGTAATAAGTAAAAAACAAAGATGTATGGCTCAACACTCAAGAAATAAGACAAGCAGTTAAAAAACATAGATTTTACAAGAAATATCTACCTTAAAAGCATTGGGGATTGTTGAATTCATGCGATCCAGAATAATACTTCCACCCAGTGTTCCCACAATTCCACCAACAATGGTGATCCCTCCAAATAATATATCAGCATTATTCTGTAAAAAAATAAAAATGAATAATTTCAGATCGATCAAACTTTCTTATTTTTATTTTTCGGTTTCAAGATAAAGTGCATTGTTTGTAACAAAAAAAGAACAGTCAACACAAACGTCAAACATGCTTACCATTTGATATATGCTATAACCAGCCTTTGGTCCCCAGTACGAATATGCACCAATGACAAAATTATACGCAATATAACCTAGCAAAAACCATGAAAAATTAGACAATTAGCACTTGGTATAGTTTACGAGATTAAGAATATTAAAACGTACCTAGAACATTTATGACATATATCTTCTCAAGCAAAAGAGCCTTTATATCTTGCCAAAATCTAGATAACTGATTGGAGGCAAATGAACCATAGCTGCAACAAACAAAATACATGCCGGTAAACTATTTTATTAACTGGTCTATTCCTCAAATCCAGATATCACTAGTTATATGTAATATTCGTTTGAGAAACACCTGGAATGTTCTTTAGAACTATGCTCAATGACCTCTTCATCTAAGGAGCCGTAAACTTTTTTATCATGCGACATACCTATATATAATACACATAAAACTCGTTAAACAAAGTTGTATATAAAACAACATAAAAATACAAAAGAAATACCTTTCATTTGTAACGGCTTCATTGCGAAGCCCAAAATAGCAAATGGCAGCATGAGAATTGCCTCACCAAAAAATGCATAGCGCCAACCGACACTACCACCGACCTACATACAAAGAACAACATCCATTAGTTTGA
Source organism: Helianthus tuberosus (assembly GCA_030545235.1). Classification (NCBI taxonomy): domain Eukaryota; kingdom Viridiplantae; phylum Streptophyta; class Magnoliopsida; order Asterales; family Asteraceae; genus Helianthus; species Helianthus tuberosus. The sequence goes on from CM060363.1 coordinate 81,122,104, forward strand.
CTTTTTCCGGTCAAATTCGATTGTTTGGGTCGCTGTCGTGAACAAAAAGAAACAAAGATCAGTTGCGTACCACTCCACCATAAACATAACCAACAGCAATTCCAGTTGGTATGCACATGTAGAATATTCCCAGCCATGCTGTTCTCTGTACAAACAAAATCAATATAAGTTTATCTACTTTCTACTGCACTCATAGTTATTAAAGGCGCTAGGCGCACTCAAGGCGCGTATGCCTCGCCTGGGGCCTAGGCGCAAGGCGCAAAAAAGGTGAGAGCCTGAGGAAACAAACGCATAATGGAAAAAAAATTAAAATGTGTTATTTATTAGAGAATTAATACTATTCTTCAAATAAATAAATAAAAAAGCTATTGTATAACATTTAATATCATCTGTTAAGTACCAAAAGTTCTAAAATATTAGTGTAGAAAAGTAGTTATCTGTTTTCCGTAGATAAAAGTAGAAATCTGGCTGAAATCTTGCCGGAATTTAGAGAATTTGACCGAAACTCTCCGGAATCTAGGAATCTTGCCGAAATTTGTGTCTGAACCATCATCTGGAGAATTAAAACGCAATTGCCTGACTTAAAGCGCAATGGCCTCGCCTAGCTTAGAAAATGGGCCTAGGCGCAAGAGGCGATGGCTTTTAATAACTATGACTGTACTCACATAAAAGGAAACCGAAATAAATTGATACGAGGGTCGAAGGCACAAACGGGTTGACCCGAATGTATCAGATGGATGAATTAATGGGGTTTTCAATGTGGTTTGACCTATTCACGTCACTTTCCTACTAAGTCTCGTCTCTCGACATTACCAAATATTGGAGGAATTAATGGGGTTTTCAAGCAGGTGAATACCACTCCACCATAAACATAAACAACAGCAATTCCGGTTGGTATGCACATGTAGAATATTACCAATCAGGCTAATTTCAGTAATTATTTAATTCACCGATTATTTGCTTTCAATTTCGATTTCTATCATAAATGTTATGTTTTCTTTCCATTTTTGCATACGAAATAGATATAAGTATATCTCGGTACAAACAAACATGGTAATTTTTGTTTCAAAACACGCTTGTATGGAAATTAGTCAATGAGGAAGTGAACCTGAGCAACTGGAGCATTGTCATCGATAAATGGAGCAGCAAGACTTATGAAAGAAGCTTCACCAACACCAACTAACCTAAAAGCGACGGTTTTTAAGTGATACCAAAAGTCAAACGGTATCAATAGCTATAAAGAAAACGATATAATTTCAGGTGTTTTAAGTTATTAACTCACATTCGGCAAAATGTGATGGACCAGAAGTCAACTGAAAGCCCACAACCAGCTGCAGCAAGAGTCCATACTGACAATCCGACTCCAATAAGTCTAAACGGATTGATGCTGCTCATATACACAAAGTTAAAAGAAAATATAATTAAGAAAAGTCAAAGCTTCATGTCTAATATATAAAGGTGACAAATTACCTCTTGGCGAGGGATGCAAATATCGGAGATGCAACAAGAAGTCCAACCATGAAAGCAGAGGAAATGACACCGTCTCTAAAATTATTCAAGTCAAAATCACCCCTACAAAACAATAAAGATACACAAAACATCTTAGAAATGATGTTATAAAGTGATGATATTTCAACACCCGTATAAAGTAACTTACTGAATTCCACTACCATCTGAGCACACACCGCTCTCTGAACAGCTTCTGGGACTCCCATTTACACCATTACTTGCAATTGCTCCTCGATCAACATAATTCACCATGTTGATCACACAGAATACTACAAGTAACCTGTGCATATAGTACCAATAAGCCGCATGACATAAAACTATTATAAAAATAGCTAAAACTGTCAAGAACCTAGAAATCTTATCTCACTGTAAATATTGTATAAACTGATATGAGAATCCAACTTTTTTTTTGTGTGTGTGTGTGTGGGAGGGGGGGGGGGGGGGGTCACTGTTTACTATAAGAATTTATTATTTAATTAATTACGCCCGCTATTTTTACCCGACCCGGTTTTATCAAATCCGATTTTTGCCCCCCATAATGAAAATTTATTTATCCGCCACTGCAACAAAATATTGTGATTTGTGAATGAAACCAACGAAAGTACATCACAAAGCTAAAAACACTAACTATCCCAAACCAAATTCCAACATTCAACTTCACGTCTTATACAAAGATCGAAAAACATATGAATTCCCATTTTACTTATCTGCATTTTTTTCTCAGTTGATCAAAACCCTAACCCTAGAAGAAGAAAAAAAAAAGAAACATAAAGACTATACCTTTTGGGAGTAAACCAAGAAGGAGCAGGCTCGGATAAATCACTCAAATCTATAGCCATATTTTTTGCGTCTGTCTATCCGGTGCGATTGAAATTATTTTGATCCTCAAGTCCCCTGGTAAACCTTCCTCTCCCTGAACATCATTGTATGATCATTAATTTCTAAATTTTAGAACATAATTTAACACACACCAAACCCCTTTTTCCAGATCATTGTTATTTTTTTTTTTCTTATAAATTCAGGGTTTTTAACTTTGTATTAATACTAATGGTTACATACAGGATAATCAATGAAACCATTTGTTAGATTTAGAGCATTTTTTCCAGATTTAGTTTATTTCCTGTAATATACAAATTCTACACAACTGCCCTAAAAAAATCATCCAAAACTTTGTCTGAATTAATCCTATATACAACAAAACATCCATGTGATCATATAGAAATCATCCAAAGTTAAACATATAGAAACCCTTTTATTACTGTTTCGGTTAAGGGGATAATTGACCTAATAATAAATACAAGATAGTTAAGTTGGAAGCTTGAAATTAAGTACGATCGGATTGAGTAAGAATATAGAGTGTGGTTGAACTCACCGGATGACGGTTACGGCGGAGAATGGCGGTGATCGACGGCGGCGTAAGAGATAGGTGTTTGTTGGGGTGAGGAACATGGTCAATGGGGGAAGAGAGAAAGAGACTAGTAATATTATTTTTCTGTGATATTATTTTTTTCTTGGAAATGCTAATAAAAATAATAATCTATTGTTAAGAATTAAAATAAAATTTGTAATTTATTTATGTGTGAAAAAACAAACAAAATATTTATTCATGTTTAGTAAAACTAGTATCAAGTTACTCTCTTTGCGGCGTACAACCATTGCTAATAAAAATAATAATCTATTGTTAAGAATTAAAATAAAATTTGTAATTTATTTATGTGTGAAAAAACAAACAAAATATTTATTCATGTTTAGTAAAACTAGTATCAAGTTACTCTCTTTGCGGCGTACAACCATGTCATATAGAACCAATATCATATCACCGCCAGCGACTACCAATACTGAAGTTGCGGCGTGTTAATGCGAAGAAATTACACCAAAACGTAAAAAATAGAAAAAAGAACTAAGTCGATCTAGGACCCGCGCGTGCGATGGACTTGCCAAACTGGAAAAATAGACGTAAAAACGTTGAACCACACACGCACGTTGTGTCGTGATAACTCGGAAAATTTATAACGAAACACAAAACGAAAGTTTGCGAAAAATGAAAAGTATAGAGGAACAAAGTTGAAAGTTAAAAAGTTGTAAGGTTAAATTGCAAAGGTGAAAAGTTTTGGGTTGGAAGTAAAAACGCAAAAAAAAAAAAAAAAAAAAAAAAAAAAATATTGAAAAACACCCGAAGCATGAAGTATAACATCATTATACATAGAAAATTTGCAAATTAATACTATGTAAATGTAAATGTAAATGGATGGCCCTAAACATGTTTTGGACCAGTAGCTTGACAACTTAGTGATTCGGTTTGTAAGGTTTCCAATGCTAATGGGTGAATAAGGCAATTCTTTGATATTGCGGTTGGTACGCCGCATTGTTGGATCGGGTGAAGCCAAATTTTGTAGGTTGGGTTGTTGCAAATTAGTTTTGTAAGTTGGGTAGGGTCGTAGTTGGTTTAAGAAATGTCATGGATCTTTAGATTATAAATAACGTGGAAAAAAGAAAATGAAATTGGATTTTTTTTACTTAGAGCAATACAAAAAAACAAATGCTTTACCCTTAAATTTAAACTAAAAATTATATATTTACTATCCGGTTTTTGAAGCAGTTAGACCAATGAACAAGTAGAGCGACTTGTTAGGCTATGCGGTATCATGATGGTCCTTCTTTGGAGGATGATCCGCCACGTAGGCGCCACGTAGGATGGGTGTGAGGGTGGGGCAAAGAGGATGGAGGTATGGAAATGGGGGGATGGACCTAAAATGTATATGTATATATTGTATCTATAGGGGTGTGAGAGAGGGGGAGGCATGTTTTTTGTCTTATGTGGAGCGTCTCCAACATCCAGAAGAGGACGACTAGGACGAAGCCAGGGGGCGGGGCGGTGTTTGGCCCGGCGCCGGACCAGAACAAACCGGGGACGATCCCCATACCAGACGGCCTTACACAAGTGGTCCAGTTTTTACGTGTGTATTAAATATGCATTCAATGACCACTAATTTGATAGATATCATACACAGTGTGCGTGTTTCAGTGAGGGGTTCACTATTTTTAATGTAACTAGTGCTATCAAAAAGGCGCGTTGCGTCGGGGATTAATTTGGTCGGTATTAGTTAGTTTCGTTATGTATCTATGTAGATTTACACTACAATGTTCTTAAGCCGTGGGGTATGAGTATGTTCGAGTTACCTTAGAAACCTTGTGGAGCCCTCGTCGAGATAAAGCAAATAGTAGGTAGAGACAAATCAGACTAGAAAGTAAATAGGAGAGAATACGTTCAACTCTTATTTATAACTGGCAAACGATTTGGAACAAACCCCACAATTGTGTAAACTCACATGGAACAATTGTGTTACTTCACTCTAGTCTATGAGGTTTGGCTTGATTTGTTACTGGACCATCTTATATCACAAAATGCATATTCAAACATCCTCCTCATTTTTTTAAACAAATGTAAAAGTAACACTATATAACATATTCAAACATCCTCAGCTATTCCAATTTCTTATATACCAAAACATACTCCAAACAATCCAAAACCTCCTAATCAAAATGCCAATTTCATTTTATGAAAATGGTGACCCGTGTTTAACAACCTCACCACATAGTGTCACTAAATGTTGCAGTTACGGATAATATATTTCAACTGGATGATATACACTACATCACCGTTTGCCTCCGTGTGCTGGTGCTAGTCTTCAGTAGTTGTTGAAGATAATCGAAACAGTCCTTGTGATAATCTGCCAATATGCACAACTGCTTTATCGCCTCTCGTTTATCCTTGCAAAAACTTAACATCCAATCATCTTTCACATTAATTGTGTTTTCAAGCTTATTAATCTTCTTATCTTTTTTTTTTTTTTTTGCACTTTACATCTTCATATCCTACAATGATTTCATCAACCTGTCATTTTCAATTTAAGAAAATTTTAATTTAATTTCACCACCACTTCTCCCAGCTTTTGTTTCACATTCAAGTCATTTCAAACCGACCCATTTAAGCATAGCTGATAAATGGATCGAAACCCGACACTTGACTTTATGCTGCAAGAAGTTGAAAGGTTCGAACTAAAATGGGACCCACAGACATTTTATGGTTCTCTGCTTTCCCGTAGTCCTGCATTTTACAAATATTTTGTTTGCTATAGCGAAAATTAAGCAGGTTTGATTCCTAGTAAACATATTTTAACCCGTTTCAATCCATCAAGGCCCATATAAAAGCATCATGATTAGATTTCTGGAGAGCTATACTGTAATAGAAGTTTGAAACTTAATAAAACTTTCTTTACTTTTTTTTCTAATGAAAGGGTTGCTAAAGGTTGCTTATTACCTACCCATTTACAGATGCCTGTAAAAAAAACCCAAAGATAATCTTACTTTTCCTAAATTAGCAAATGACATTATAATGCATAGGAAAAGAAAGACACCTTCGTCGGGGTTTTCATAGGTGTTATAACGCATTTAGGGGTAGAACTAACCCCATTTACAAATGCCTATAACAAAAACCAGAGATAACCTTACTTTTCTTGAATTATCGAATGACAAAACCAAAGATAACCTTACCTTGCATGAATTAGCAAATTACATTATAACGTATTCGGTAAAAAAAATCCACCTTCGCAAGGGTTTTCATACGCATTGTAGTGCATTTAGGGGTGGTATTAGGCCCATTTACAGATGCTTGTAACAAAAACCAAAGATAAAATTACTTTGCCCAAATTCGAAAATTACATTATAACGTATTCGATAATAAAATAGCCACCTTCGCAGGGGTTTTCAAAGGCGTTACAACGCGCTTTGGGGTGGAATTAACACCATTTACAAGTGTTTGTAACAAAAACCAAAAATAATCTTACTGTACTCAAATTAGCAAATGACATAAAAACGTATACGATAAAAAATAACAAATTTAAACAAAACATGTCACATATTTATTGTTATTTACATAGCTTGGTGATCTATTTACAGAGATAAGGATCCAAACATGAATTGTCTTTCCACAACCAATTTCACCAGACATGAAAACTATCTTAAGCAAAGCACATAGAAGATTATTTTCATCTTCAATATCAAACAAAAAAAATATGAAGGCGAAGTGAGAAACCTGATTAGATTCTATAGTTGCAATTGGAAGTTTGGATCTACCTTCAGTAACCTGCAAGGTAAAAAAAATGCAAATCAGCTCTTTTAAATGTTGCAATTAGCTCTTTAAAATGATTACATCTAGGTTTTTTAACTTAACTTTCAAGTTAAAATTGAACGAATAAAGCAACCTAACAAAAGTAAAACATGGTTTCATCTAACAATCAAACTTTTTGGTCAAGAACATGAACTGCAATTGCCCAAAAATCAGGGATCCATTCTTGCAACAATGAAGATGCATTTGAGATTAACAAAACAAAAATCCTTAAATCACACAATTCACCTAACCAGCCCCCAAATCCTCATCACTGTTTCTACACATTTAGACAGACTTAATTATATAACAGAAATTCACATATGTGGCAGCCAGAAGTAGTTCGTGGCTTACCATATATGTAGAGTCGGCCTGCCGATTCACTTGAAGAACTCCCGTACAGGCTTTAAGCTGCTCACCGGATCATCAACTGATTCTCCTTGCCGACACTACTCCCTAGAACCCTAGCCGTACCTTCACCGGAACAGTTGTGTTCACGTTATCAAACTCATTTTGAACCGATATAATAAAGAATGAAACATGCAAATGGGTTAGGACCTTACCGGAATCTGGTCTGATTTGGTCGGAATGCTAACCGTTGTCAAGTAGGGATGAGCTCGGTACCGACCGGTACCGAACCGATACCGGAACCGAAAGTACCGATACTGAAAATCCCCAAAAGTAGATACTGGTACCGGTACCGAATATACCCAGTAGGGTACGGTTCGGTACCGGTACGGTACCGGTATTTGAGGGTAAAAATCGGTAAATACCGGTACCGGACCGGTACCGAAAATGTCAAAAGTCGGTACCGAAAATGTACCCGGTTCGGTAAATTCGGTACCGGGTACTATTTGTTCATCCCTAATGTGTAAAATGAAGGGTAGATGGGTGGTTTGGGATTTTAAGTGGAGATGTGTAAATGGTTTTGTGAAAGTCACCTAGCAAGACAGGTGTTTTAACTCCAAGAACATGAAGCAGGTTAGTAGGCAGGCAGGTGAGTGCCTGTTTATTTACCTCTTAGGCTACTCGGTATGGGAGCGGATGAACACCTCAGCGTCACGTTATAGTTCTTGAAAGATGCTTCTCCAAGAATGAAACCAATGAAATAGAGGATGAGCCTACCAAATTAATTAATTTATTTTTTTAAATTCATCTACTTTTTTAACATTTATTAAATAAGATATAAAAATAAAATCATTAATATTAAAAACCAAACATTACATAGTATTAAAAACCAAACATTACATAAGTTAAAAAAAACATAACCTAAAAAATAAAAATCCTAAGAACTACCCCACTTTTTCATGATCTTTTCTTGCATTTTTTTAAAACCGCTCGCTTATCTTCGGGATAATTGTCTATATCGGTTGTCATTATCTCCCATTCTTTTAGTTCGTTCATTTCTTGCTTCAATCGAACCCGTTCTTCCACCTGACGTTCCTTCGCTTTTTCCTTTTGGGCCGTGACCTCGGTGTACACTTTGAACTGGGCCATAAACTCGTCCATTTTGGAACCCCCTGGTTGCAGCTTGTTTTTTTTTTTTTTGCAGCCGCTTCCTTTTTTGATTTGTCCATAACCCTAAAATTAAAGATAAAAAACAAAAGGTGATCATTTGTCCTTCCAAGTTACATATTGTGGAGTTGCTTTGATTGGTTAGTCAACCTTTGTCCTTCCAAGCTTTGTGATCCTTCTTAAAGATAAAAAACAAAAGGTGATCCTTTGTCCTTCCAAGTTACATATTGTGGAGTTGCTTTGATTGGTTAGTCAACCTTTGTCCTTCCAAGCTTTGTGATCCTTCTAACTGATTTGAGCAGGGAAAAGGGCTGGAAAATCTCGAAGATCAAGCCGGTAACTCATGATTCGTCGCCTTCAACCACTGTTGCTTTTGTCCATAAAACTAGACTTGCGCCTTGTCCCCGCTTGCACTATCTCCCCTCAAATCACCCTCTCATTCTCTTTGTTACTTCTTGGTTCGTATTGTTTGGCCATCGCCGACCGCCACTTTAAGCCACACCTAACCCAAAGCCAACCTCACCATTATTCATCTCTAGATCTGCATCAACTAAGTTTTGTCTTCGTGGTTTAAGTAACCATCGAATCCTCCACCAATAATATACATTTACAAGTTACATACATTCATGCTTAAATACCGTATAGTTTGTGCTAAAAAATATTTTCTTCTGAATTGTGGGAGACCTTTGGCGAAGATGTCTACAATCTGACATCGAGAAGGAATGTGAAGCACTCGAACTGCACCCCGTTGGACTAGATCACGGAAAAATGGATATCTAGTTCAATGTGTTTCGTTCGTTGATGCTGAACCGGATTACCTGAGAGATATACCGCACTGATGTTGTCACAATAAACAATACTAACTGTGCGCAAAGGCCGGTGTAGTAACAACAGCAAGTTGCGAAGCCAAAACGGTTCAGCAACTACATTGGCTACCCCTCTGTAATCAGCCTCCGCGCTGGATCGCGAAACAACCGGTTAACATTTGGATGACCAGGATAAAAGATTGGTGCCCAAGTAGACACAATAACCAGAGGTAGAACGTCTCCTGTCAGGACACCCGACCCAATCAGCATCAGTATAATCCTGTAACAATAAATATGTAAATGAACCTAATGACAATCCATATGAAGAGGTGCCTTGAAGATACCGAATAATATATTTGAGAGCTTTCCAATGATCAATGCGCGGTGAGTGCATATGCATACAAACCTGCTGAACAGCATAACTAATGTTAGGTCTGGTAAAAGTTAGGTACTGAAGAGCTCCAGCGAGACTATGATAAAGTGTTGGAGCATCAAACAGAGGGCTCTCAGTAGCGTTAACTTTGACTTGGTATCTACCAGGATTGAGACTGGTTTGCATGACGACATACCTGCTCACTCAATGATATCACTCGCATAGGATTATTGAGATAAGAACATATTATTGAGATATCGCGTTACGTGAATTCCTAAAAAATGACTTGAGGGGCCTAAGTCTTTCATATCAAACTCTACGGCTAGCTTTTGCATGAGATGGAACTCGTAGTGCGTCATGAGACGTTGTGAGAATAATGTCGTCGACATAAATGAGAAAATAAGCGACGTCATGGCCATGGTGATAAATGAACAATGAGTTGTCACACTTGTTCTGCTGAAAACCAATAGTCAAAACAAAATTAGTGAAACGTTGGTACTATGCTCTTGGTGCCTGTTTTAACCCATACAACGATTTCTTTAATCGGCATACGTGATTAGGATACCGTCGACCACGAAAACCCCATAGGTTGATACATATAGACCGTTTCACGGAGATTCCCGTGAAGAAAATCATTAGTAACATTGAACTGATGAATATACCATGACTGAGATAATGCAAGCGTTAAGACTGTCTGAATAGTTGCCGGTTTGACGACCAGACTGAAAGTCTCCCCACAGTCGATACCTACCTGCTGAGTGTTGCCATCACAAACCAGCTTGTCCTTATACTGTTCCAAAGTGCCATCTGAACGGAATTTGTGGCAAAACAAACACATACTGCGAATGACGTGAATGTCTGATGTTCGTGGAACCAATTCCTATGTCTTATTTTTAATAAGGGCATTGTACTCAATAGTCATGGAATTATACCAGTCTGGTTTGGACAAGGCCTCGGTTGGTGTTTTTGGTAGAGGGGTAAAAAGAGATATGTGAAGGTTAAACGGGTGCTTGGGTTTGGTAATACCGTCCATAAAGCGAGTACGTATGAGACTCGTGTTGCACACACAATGCTATTTCCCGGTTTACAAGTGCACCCTGAGAATTTGTTTATCCCTTTACACCAGGTAGTAAAAAACTTGATTGGAATAATAGAAATAGGTTTATACATTAATCTCACAAAATTTTTTCTTGTCTATGTATTAGGCATTGAATTTGTTAGGAGGGCTGACTCAAGACTTCTAAGTTTAGAAAGTCGCTTCTTGGTCTGGATTGAGGTTTGTTCTCGACTTATTTCCTACATATAGTTATACTAGTACAATCGGCAAAGAATTTTTGGAGTTATACTTATAGTTGACGCATTTTTTCGTGTCGTATTATGAATTGCCGCTCCTAGTTCTAAAATTTTTTTTTTCAGGTGGAACCTTTTGATATCCCCCAGAATCCAGGGGATGTGTTAGGCAAATCCATGTGGATTTATTGTCCTGAAGCCCAACTAGGAGAATTTGTGAATTACATTGAACATCAAAATGCAGTTGAGGGAGAATCAGATGTTGATGATGATTGATGCATCCGGGCTCTGGCTTCTAATTGTTGTTTTGATGTATCCAACTATATTTTTTAAAGTGATAGCTGCATTGGTTATTTTTCTATATTTGTTGTAGCTACTCTAGGCAAAATGGGCCATCTTTGAACTTTTCATTTGGTCCAGTATAGCGTCATCTGAGATGTGATGAAACCAAGGTAGATCTTTGAATGGGATGATTGGGAGTATGCATGTGTTGAACCTGATTTTTTGACTTTGAGACGAAAATTTCCATTTTGGAAGTATTAAGGTACCCGCGTTGTGAATACTTGCATAAATTTCATTCAATTGATAGTTTTATGGGTTGTGCGTTTTGAGTACGACCAGAATGACCTTTTGACAAACTTAAGGTAATCCATAAAAACCATATGCAATCCTTTTTGGAGTCGAGATGGAAACTTCCATTTTAGAATCTAAAATTCAATCCAAGACCAGGTTTAAAATTGAACATGTATGTTTGGTTGGAAGTATCAAGTCGATCCACTACCTAGCTGTTTCCAATTCATATTCATTTGAATTTAATTTAAATCTTGTAATCTGTCTATATAGTCAAATATTGTTCTAGTCTCCCTTGTTTATCTCCATTTATTTTGTTGTCCAACCTCATGGCTAATATCGTAAACAACCTCACCATTGTTGCAACACTAAAATTGAAATCCACAAACTATTTAGGATGGAAAACCCAAATCAAGGCTCTACTACACGACCTTGATATCTACCGATTTATTGATGGTACAAGGATTATGCACGACGGATTGATTTTCGGTGTTGTAGTCGGAAGTCTATCTCCGAAGACTGTACCACCTGTCACCAACGCTGGTTCTTCTCAAGCTGGAAGCCTAGAATATTCTTGCAAACATATAAGCATCTCCTTCCAGGGGCCATATGATCAAACCACTACTACATTGATTAAAGACATCGACCAAAACCCCGAACCAATGGATCACAGATTATATGTAGAACATCAAAATTGTGATCGGTGAACTCGCAACTCCGGGCAAGAAGATGGATGATGATGATGATGATGTCATTGATGTTATCCTGAATGGTCTTATCCTGTTCACGCTAGAGACAACTTGATTTCTTTCAATGAGCTTCACGAGCAGCTTATAAATCTTGAGCTTACTTTGGCTCAACAAACTGTAACTAGTGACCAATGGCTGTTTTTCATGTTCAAAATAGGTAATCACCTCACCGGTCCAACAGACCATGGCAGCCTTGGTCGCAGAATCAAGCTCCAGATCAGGCTATTGGATTACTTCCCACACCTGAATCCGGCTCGTCCCTTTCTAGGTAAGTGTCAATGGTGCGATGTCAAAGGTCTCCTCTATCTCTCACAAAATGTGAGTCTATCAAAAAGGTACGTACATCCCCATATCTCCATACCCTCTTTCGATGGAAGCTTACAAGTGAAAAGTGCTCAAGTTCACATGATGAATACCCATCCGAATACTATTGCTAATAGACTTTTCAATACTCGGTAGTGGTGCCTCGCATCATGTCACTAACGACCCAGACAATCTCTTTCTCCATGCAGTATGATGGTACACAAGAACTTATGATTGGTCGGTTCGTGTCTAAAAATCACTCATATTGAGTCTTTAATTATTCTCACCCTCACACACACCACTATTTCTTAAAAATGTTATGTGTGTTCCTTCTTTCTCCCGCAATATTATTTCTATATCTCGTCGTCTTTGTCTCGATAATAACTTTCGAATAGAATTATGCTCTTTTGTTTTCATAATCAAGGATCTCAAGTCGAGAACCCCTCTCCAATTACTTTCTAATCGAATTATTCTCTTTTGCAAGGATCACAAGTCGAGAACCCCTCTCCAATTACTTTCTAATCGAATTATTCTCTTTTGCAAGGATCACAAGTCGAGGACCCCTCTCCTCCAAGGCATGACAACACGGAGCATAAAGTCAAAAGGCTCTATACATTTGTATTAGTATTTCAATGACCGTATGGTCCTCATCAAAACCTTATCCTAAAGGATCTTCACAAAGCTGGATCTAAAGATCCATTCACTAATTTAGCTAATTTCATTTTACCTAGGATTCCGCTTATTTTGATGTTTATGTAGTGTTTGTTTGACTTTGTAAGTATTTAATCTCCTAGGTATTAACCATATATCATGTTAGAAAACCATATGCCTTAGGATATCTATTCATGTATATGTATGTTCATGCCATTTGACTAGAAATGGTGAACGGGGATTTGAATGTTTAGTATTATTAGATAAGCGTGCGTTCTTATACATCTTTTTGAGAATTTGTCATGCATGTGGACTGGTCTCTCATTGCAATGTGTACGGGAGTATATATAGTCTATATTCATCACATTGACATTATTGTATCATTTGTTCATCATGGCATGGCATGGCATGACTTTAGGTAGTTACTAGGTTGACATGGATTTAACTTTTTGGATAGTCATATGATGTGGCAAAAGCGACGGACTTCCGGATGCAGTGTGCTCATTGTGGGGGCAAGTTTTCGGACACACATTGTGAGACCCCCCCCCCCCCCCCCCCCACACACACACATATATATACATATATAATATTTTTAGTGGGTTTTTTAAGAAATTTTGAAAATCTAAGGTGACGCTAAAATAACAGTTTGTGGAGGTTTGTGGAATACCCATATTGTTGATGCTCTAAACTCAACTCAGGTGCAAATTTTTACTATTTAATGTTTTCAAGATTCCTTGAGTAGCTACATTCTAATATTTTATATACCATCCTCAGTTACAACTCACGTTTGGTGTATCTGATAAGCAATTCGAAGATGCTTACTTAATTCTCTTTATTCGTAAAAAGAATATATATAAATGAAAAGATGAACATGTTTAACTTTCTTAGTTAAACCTGTTATGGTCCAAATTCTAAGGGAACGTGTTATGGTCCAAGAAGGCTAGTGTTTGATCAACCGAGTCAATGGTGGTGCGAGTTCTTATGACCAAATGAGAAGTCGTGGACAAAGGACTTGTCGAGTACAAGGTTGCGAGAATGTTTGAGCTTGGAAGGAGCCGAAAAACACAACTAGAGATCAAGATGAGTTTCATGAGAATCAAGGCAAAGAAAACGTTTTCAAAGTTGAAGACTTGTCAGATACGAGTTCAAAATTTCGGGGGTGATTGTTGGGAAGTCCTAAACGACTTGGCGTGCAAGGCTCAAGGAGGGTTTTAAGGAGTGGATAATTATAGATTATTTATGGAGATTATGATTTAATAATTAGTTGTAATTATCATGTCCTAGTTAATTAGTTAGATAATTATCAAGCATCCTAAACGAGTTAGGTTTTGATGTCTTTAGGATAATTTTGTGAACAATCATAGTTATAGTATAACGCGTTAGGTTAGCTATATATATACCGCATACCGGGAAGAATTTGTAATAATCAAGTTTTTTTTCTTAATCTAATAATATTATGGGAGTTAGCCATAAATTTATGTTCGTTTGATTATCGATTGGGACTTAAGACCCTCAGGTTATGTGGTGTTGTGTGTAACACCCCAAACCAACTATGGTGTCACTATTACAAAAAAATCATAGCAAAACATGATTCATTAAATAAAAGAATTATAACGTTTTTTTTGCAGAAGAGATATAAATGAATTAATTTATTAACCCTTTACAATTCACACATCCCTAAGCACGATCTCTTTAGTACATGTACCTGTCGTGTAACAAAGAATAACAACATTAGAAAAGGGGTTGAGCAAAGTGGTGAAAAGAACAATTGTAATGATGATAAAACTGTTAATAAGGAAGGGGAAACAATACAATGGTTTCATTAAACAATAGATGCAGAACAATTATTACAAGGATTAGTAATAACAGCAGATATTATATATATATATATATATATATATATATATATATATGATAAAGATCATTACAGAACACTAATTATTGTGAGAACAAAAAGAACAACTCTAAATCACTAAATTTTTGGATTTAAGGTTCATATTTCTTAATTTTTATATTTGTTACATTCATATGTGTATTATATATACATAAAAAATCATATATTTTTTCCTACATATAGTCTACATACATGTAGGTAATTTAGCCCACACATAACCTATATATGTGTAGGTTCTTTAAAAATTGAAGATTTTTCATATTTTGTTTTAAATTCTAGTGTGAAAAACAATGAATCTTACATTTATAACATTTTAAATTACTTTTTATGTTTTTAGGATTGAAAAAATGAGTGATTCATTTTGTTCTGCGTGTTCTCGCAATATTTAGTTTTCTGCATAGAACCTTCCCATATATATATATATATATATATATATATATATATAGAGGACCGCTAAAATGAGAACCACCTCGAGTTGTAAACACCGTGAGAACTACACCGTACGGTGCGAGGTGGACCAATTTTTTTTTTTCATAAACGTAGATGCTACCGGAAAATTTGTAAAAAAAATTAAAAAAAAAATGTAAAAAAAATTCAAAAAAAAAAATGTCGTGTGTGTAGTTTTGAGCACCACAAGTTTGTGTTTACGGGTACCGTAAATCCTACCGGAAAATTTACGGTACCCGTAAACACACACTTGTGGTGCTCAAAAACTTTTTTTTTTTTGAATTTTTTTTTACAAGTGTGTTTATAATACACGCATCTACGTTTGTGAAAAAAAAAATTGGTCCACCTCGCCCCGTACGGTGTAGTTCTCACGGTTCTTACAACTCGAGGTGGTTCTTATTTTAGCGGCTCCCTATATATATATATATATATATATATATATATATATATATATATATATATATATATATATATACATATAGGGGAAGGTTCATTTGAGAAGAAAATTTTATTGAGAAGAAAAAAAATAAAAGGGTATAATTGTAAAACATTAAATAGTTTTTTTTCTCATCTCATTTATTATTATGTTTGACTAATTAATTAGTCATTAAGACTATAATCCTCCACACTAAATATTTTTGCCTACACACATCAAAAGTTATCCTACACATTTCGAAATTTATCCTACACATATTGAAATTTATCCTACACGTCTCGTAATTTATCCTACACGCCTCGTATTTATCCTACACTTTAAATGAATTTTTATTTTTATTTTTTGTGAAAAATATGTATCTTAAAAATAAGTTACAAATTTAATATAGATAGTTATTAAAGATGAAACTACCAATTAATGATGTATGTAACTTTACTAATATACCCTTATAGTTACATTAAGTACAAATATTAAATGAAGTCTAATGAAGCATTCCTATTGGTTGAAATTTCTTCTTTTTTCTTCTTACAAAGAATTTCTTCTCATTTGAACCCTCCACTATACATATATATACCCTATATATATATGTAGTGGAGGGTTCAAATGAGAAGAATTTTTTTGTAACAATAAAAAAGAACAAACTTCAACCAATAAGAATGTTTTATTTTACTTCATTTAATTTTTGTATTTAATATGGGTGTAAGGGTATATTGGTAAAATTAGATAGATCATTAATTGTTAGTCTTCCTTTTTAATAGCTAACTAAATTAAATTTGTAACATATTTTCAAAAAAAAAATATATATCTTTTCTAAGAAGAAAAAAATAATAATTTAAGGTGTAGGATAAATTATGAGGTGTGTAGGATGAATTACGAGTTGTGTAGGATAAATTTCAATATGTGTAGGATACATTTAAAAAACGTGTAGGATAAATTTTGATGTGTCTAGGTAAAAAATTATAGTGTGGAGGATAATAATCTTTATGACTAATTAATTAGTCAAAAAGAATAATAAATGAGATGAGAGAAAACTATTTAATGTTTTACAATGGGTCTACATATTTACACACCTTTATGCCTATTTTGACACCCTTCAGGACGCCTCGTATAGACCTATACGAGGCGTATAGGGTTACTTTTCCGACCATCTCTGCACCAAAGCACAATGTCAAATCAGTCACATCAGACGGGGAGTATAGGTCTGTACGAGGGATGGATACGAGGCACTAAGACGCCTCGTATAGACCTATACGAGGCGTCTTCGACAGGTGACAAAAAGATATACGAGGGG
This sequence comes from Helianthus tuberosus, assembly GCA_030545235.1. Lineage (NCBI taxonomy): Eukaryota > Viridiplantae > Streptophyta > Magnoliopsida > Asterales > Asteraceae > Helianthus > Helianthus tuberosus. The sequence continues at coordinate 81,139,105 of CM060363.1, forward strand.
TCTAGAGCTATACGAGGCGTCGATGGCTTATGAAAAAGTGCAACATACAGTGTATGGTTTGTCCCTAGCATCCGACGTTTAAGACATTTGCTTGTTCTTCTTCTTTCATTCTGCTTCTTCTTCTTCTTCTTCTTTCATTCTGGGACGGCATTTAATTTGTGTTCTTATCATCCCGAAGTGTTGAAATGTCATCATACTGGGACGGCAACTATGTCTTCGGGCAGTATTATAGCGAGAACTGGGTGCCCGAAAGCGATCCGGTAACAGTACAGGTACTTAAATGTTTTAATTAGTTTTTGTTTTAGTTTATTATTTACTAATGATGATACGGTTCTTTATTTTGGAGGAGTCTTGCGTTCCCGATTCTAATGAGCAAGAGGAGGTTGTGTCTAGTATACAAGGAGAACAAAACAAACCGTTTCTAGATTTGAACAATCATCCCCCTGTTGATGAAACACCCCCTGTAGATGACTCATACCATGCTTGTTAACCAAGTTATCTGACGCAACAAGGGTATCCGGATTATAGATACGGGTGTGAATACGGAGGAGACGGTGGATACGGAGGAGACGGTGGATACGGAGGAGACGGTGGATACGGAGGAGACGGTGGATACGGAGGAGACGGTGGATACGGAGGAGACGGTGGATACGGAGGAGACGGTGGCTACAGAGGAGACGGTGGCTACAGAGGAGATGGTGGATACAGTGGATACGGAGGAGACGGTGGTTATGGTGGATATGGTAGATATGGTGGTGAGACACCTCCCATCCAGGACTTGTGTGATATATTTCTGTTAATCATGTGACTTAAACAATGTTGGTTTTAACCGTGCAGAGCGTCCGATTCAACTCGAAGACGTGGACGTCTTCTGGCGGAGACTTAACTTCCAAAGTTGTAAATTGATAGACGATGACGTGGACGTGGTCGAAGAGCTAAATATTGTTAGACAACAATTAGAGTCGCACCCCCCAGCTCAGCAAAAAAGCCTGATTTCAAAGATTAAAGCGGTGTTGACTCCAAAGAAATCTACCAAGAAACCACCGGTTGTCCAACAAAATACTCGTGGCCGACCAACAACAAAGCAGGTACAACAAAGGTTGGACGAGGCCTCTCGTATAGATGAAGAATTGAGGAGAAGCTCATTCGGTGATGCAAACACGTGCTTTGAAGGTTCCCGACAAAGTAAGTACGACAAACCTCGTCACAGCTCGTACGTTCCGTCACAGGCCTCTCAACAGTCGGTTATAAGGTCCCAAAAACCCAAAGCGAGCCTAAGCCGTTCAAAGAGTTCTAAGAAGAAAGAGACACGAGATGCTCACGGTTTTCCGTTAATCATTGGGGACGAGTACGTGGGAATCATCGAACAGTTTCAGGATGACATTCCGCTAGTGTTCCATCCGTACGTCTCGTGCATACGAGATGTGATGCCGGACGGTCATTGTGGGTTTCGGTCTGTGGCTGTGGGCTTAGGTATGGAACAGAGTTCATGGGGGCTCATTCGAAGGCACCTTGTCCAAGAAATGGATAAGAACAAATCGATATGGTTCCCAATATTTGAAGCATGGGACAAAGGTTATTTTTACACGCATCGTCAGGGCCTAATTTGGGATTCAGTGTCCGGTTGTGGGGGGGATCACTGGATGGACTTCCCCTATGCAGGACTTCTTATTGCACAAACGTACGGTATCGGGGTGCACCTGTTAACGACAACCATGGGTGCGAGTTCCACTTTCTTCCCGATACTAAGTCCTCCGGCTAATCAACAACCATTGTTCATAACGCTTACACATGTAAACGAGAACCACTTCATACATGTTAAGCTGGAAGGGGATTATCCAATGCCACCAGCACACGGGCTATGGTTGACCAACCGAACACCCCATACGAAACAATGGGAAGATATGTACTTGCCACGTCTAGAATGGTATACATCGATAATGAATCCTCCGCCAAGATCAAACCCCAGTCTTAATTACATCGATAGTGATACGGAAGAATGATTTTTGTAATTTGAATGTATTTTTTTTATTAATTCCTATAATTTTCTACAATTTCTATAATTTTTTTTTATAATTTGTATCATTTTTCAATAATTAAAACAGTTTAATATCATTTAAAAAAAAATAAAAATATACGACGCGTATAGAGCTATACGCGTCGTATAGCTATGTCCAAAAGACCATTCTGCCCCTGTTATGCCCCCAATCTAGGCTTATTTCAGGGGCTAAAAGGTCATTTCCTAATCCACAGACGCCTCGTATAGATCTATACGAGACGTCTATTTGAGCGGGTTTTTGAAATTTTGAATTTTGAAAATTTGAAAATCAAAATTTGAATTTTTTGAATTAGGACGCCTCGTATAGAGCTATACGAGTCGTCTACAGTGTCTGCAACAATTCTTTTTTTAAATTTTGAATTTTGAATTTTGAAAATATTTTATGTTAATTACCATTTTGCCCCTGTAAAGCCCCCAGTATAGACCATTAACAGGGGCTTAAAGGTAATTTTGAAACCCCAGACGCCGCGTATAGAGCTATACGTGTCGTCTTGTGAGGCGGCAACTTTTTGAGATTTTATGTTTTTTAATTATTAAAAAAAGTTTATTAAATTACCATTTTGCCCCTGTAAAGCCCTCAGTATAGGCTTTATTCAGGGGCAAAATGGTAATTAACCATTCCAGAAATATCTTTTTGGAATGGTTAATTACCATTTTGCCCCTGAATAATGCCTATACTGGGGGCATACCAGGGGCTAAATGGTCATTTTATAAAAAAGGAAGACGCCTCGTATAGAGCTATACGAGGCGTCTAGGCCTCGTATAACACAGGGGGGGTCTAGACGAGGCTGCTTTTAACCCCCAAACAAAAAACAAACACACATACGGAGAAGATACGCCTCGGATACGTATTTCGACCGGATTTTCGAAGATTTGAAGCATCACCGGTACGTATTTCGCCCCGTAGTTTAGTATTTTTGCCATGTTTTTGCCTTTAGACCGTAGGTTTGCCCTGAAATTTGATTTTTGTGGGGTTTGGGGGTTTGAGTTTTGAGGTTGAAGATGAATGTGGAAGAACAGGACGCCGAGTATAGCCCTATACGAGGGCTATACGAGGCTCTGTGTTTTTTTTTTTTTTTTTTAATTAATTATTATTATTAGTTTTATTATTATTGTTATTATTATTATTATTATTTATTATTACTATTATTTATTATTATTGTTATTGTTATTGTTATTTATTATTATTTTTATTTATTATTATTATTATTGTTTATTATTATTATTATTATTATTATTATTATTTATTATTATTATTATTATTATTATTTATTAATTATTATTATTATTAGTTATTATTATTATTTATTAATTATTATTATTTATTAATTATTATTATTTATTAATTATTTTTTTTTTAATTAATAATATTTATTAATTATTATTGTTAATTATTATTATTATTCTGATTTATTTATTATTGTTTTTATACGTATACGTTATTTACCTGCAGATTGATTATAGAGGGCGACGACATTCAGATAGATCTTGGTGAGCCACTGCCGATTCAGCCGGTTCAGGAGGGTCCACGACGGAGGCGGCGGCCGGCTCTGGATACGCTTCAGGGTTGTCCGTACCTAGAGTTTCCCGACGACACCGATGCCGCCCGCCATTGCCAGAAGCTCAGGAGGATGTACATTGGATCGCATGCATCGATCGACTGGGGTGCGATGGACCAGCTTGCTGAGACGGATAGAGTGCGTCGGTTTATACCTCTCGATTCGCCGTGGCATCGTCTTTTTGATTTGGCGCACACGCCGACCTACAGGGAGCTGCTGGTCGAGTTCCTTTCGTCATTCACATTTCACCCTCCTGGGGTCCCAGTGGCGCTTCCGTACCCAGATGCTCCCCCTCCGCCTGAGATTTCTTTCAGGCTCGCTGGCGTTTTGCGTACGATGACGCTAGCATACTTTGCGGTGCGTTCTGGTTTATACATGCAGGGGGAGATCGAGACTGAGATTTACACAGCGGGGCAAGTGGTGGTTGACAAACCCATTCTTCTAGGGTTTTGGCAGGTGATTGCGGGGCCAAATACTTGGGAGCACGACAAGTCGAAGGGGAGGGTGTCGTTTGTTAGGGACCCACTGTACAGGTACGTACGTTTATTACGGCAATTATTGTGATTATGTGCATTGTTTATTAATCTCTGTTTCTGTATTTCGCTAACACTATCTGCAGGTATCTGCACCATTTGCTCGCTACTTCGATTTCAGCGCGCGGCTACAGCCGTGAGTGGTGTACGACCACAGATCTTTTTTTCCTTTATTGTTTGTTGTATAGGAGGCCGTGCGCGCTAGCACACGGTCTAGCCCAGTACTACGCCTCCGCCCATCACCGACAGGAGCGCGGATTTTTGTATGGCGGGGCGTACGTGACCGTCATTGCCCGTTCATTTGGCCTCGTACTGCACGAGGACCCACATCTACGGACGCCGCCAGTCATGCTGACGCGGATGGGCATGCAGTCGCTGTGGGGGATGAGGGTAATCAGGAGGTTCCCAGTTGGCCCGCGGTTTAAAAACCGCGACGGGGGCATATGGACAGAGGAGGCCCTACCAGAGCATTTCGAGCCCGTTCATCCTCCTGCTGATGTAGTGCCCGTGGAGGAGCCTCCGCAGGATGTAGACGGTGCAGCGATGCCACAGCCACCGCCACCTGCCGGGGCGCCTCAGTTTCCACGTCACGCTATTCCAGGTCATGCCCCAGGACCTGCGCCGCTACATCCGGAGGTACGAGCAGAGCTTGACAGGCTCAGCGATTTGATAGGTTGGGTGGTTCGGGAGCTGCAGGATAGACGCGAGAGAGAGGGGTTACCCGCGATACCGCTCCCACCACCTCGAGCACCACATCAGCAGCAGCAGCCGCAGCAGCCAGATTCGGATTCGGATTCGGATGCATAGACCTGTTGTTGTTTTTATTTTTATTATGGATGTACAAACTTATCTTATATATTTTTGTTATGGATGTACAAAGTTATCTTATCTATGTCATATTTATGTTTGTTTTCAATTATTCGGTTACTTAATGATTGTTGTCTTAAATTGAGATAATACGGAAACAAAATATGTTTTGAATATAATACGGAAACAATATATCCCCTGAATATAATACGGAAACAATATTTGAACGAGATAAAATTTTAATCGGAAGAATAATATTTAAAAAAGTAAAATGTAAAAAACATTATAATATTTAATCGATATAATATATTTAAAGAGCCGATTTTTAAAATAGTTCATTTTAAAAAAAAAAAAACATAACTTTTTTTAAAAACAAAAAAATTTTCAACCAAAAAACACATCTTCAAAAACTATCCAAAAAACCATACCAAAACCCACCAAAACACCCCTCATTTCAGCCAAAAAAAATTCCCAAGTCTAGACGCCTCGTATAGCTCTGTACGAGGCGTCTAGAATCCTTAAACTTTGTGCCTGACACTCTCTCAGACCCCATTGAATTCAGTGCTTAGACGCCTCGTATAGACCTATACGAGGCGTCTAGGGCACAAAAGGTGTGAAAATAGGCACGATGGGTGTCCAAATATCTCCAGCCTTTACAATTGTACCCTTTGTTCTTTTTCTTCTCAATTTAATTTTCTTCTCAAATGAACCTCCCCCTATATATGTATATATATATATATATATATAGGGTATATATATATAGGGAGCCGCTAAAATAAGAACCACCTCCAGTTGTAAGAACCGCGAGAACCACTCTCAGCCAATCAGATTTTGCCAACATAAAGGGTATTTTGGTCTTTTACCCCAAATGTCATATCTTCTCTCTCTCTCTTCATTTAATATACCTCTCTCCTCTCTCCTCTATCCTCTATCCACTATCCTCTTTCATTTTCATCTTTTGTTCAAATTGTCTCTGCACTGAAGAAACCCCAAATCAAAAATCAAACCACCCCCAAATCATTATCATAATCAACAATCTCCAAACCACAACCACTTCACCTCCCAATCGGCTCCATATCCTACCAACCCAAATCACTAACCACCACCACCACCACCGCCGCCACCGCCGCCGTGAAAGACGGCTGCTCTGCCGTGTCAGAGACGATCAGCGACGAACTGAGCTTCTACGAGCCTCTCGGTATCCCTGAAACGGAATAATAATCACATCACGTCTTTTTCAATCTCCGTTTGATTCTCTCTCTGATTCTATCTACAGAGCAATTCATCTGGTGAGTTTCCTTTTTCCAATTTCAGGGTTTTCTTCTTCCTGCTTATCCTATCTTTTTCTGTTCTTTTGGTTCGATTTTGTCACACAGTTACTGTGTGAAGTGTTTATTGGGCTGCGATTCTGATTGAATTTTGAATCAGGAATGGTGGTTTTAGGGGTGAAAGATGTGGGGGTTCAAGAGGATGAAAAATATGTGAAAATTGGTATGGAGATTGATGGGTTTGTTAATGTTTTGTTCCAGTTTTTGGGGGTGAAAGATGTTGGGGTTCAAGAAGAGTCGTTGAAAGCAGTTGTGGTTATTTGTGGATTCGAGTGTTACAAGAGTGTTTTGGAGGGAGCCACAGCTGCATCGGCGACGACTGCAGTAGAGGTGAGTGTGTTTGGTTCAAGTTCGGCTTATAGTTCGTGCTCAGATTCTGATGTGGTTTGAGTTTTGGTTCGGGTTAGGTTCGGGTTCACTTCAGATTTTGTCGGGTTTTCGGCTCGGTTTCGGGTCTCGGTCAAAGTTGGTCAGCCGCGGTTCGGGGTGTGGTTCGACGGGTCAGATTGTGGTTCTTGACAATTTGGGTCAACTAGTCAAACCCGGTCAAACTCGGTTCGATGTCGGGGCAAAACCAGACCCGGTCAACTAGGTTCGATGACGGCTATTATGTGGGTTTGGGGTTGTTTGATAATTGATTAATTGTGATTGGTTTATTATTGTATTTTGAAACGTAAACTTTTTTAATGTAAAACGTAAACTTAAAACATAAAACGTAAAACTATAAAATTTTTACGTAAAACGTAAACTTTTATGTAAAAGCTTTTTAACGTAAAAAAAGTTTTTAACGTAACCTTTTGACAACTTAAAACGTAAAACGTAAACTTTTTAACGTAAAACATAAAACGTAAACTTTTTAACATAAAACGTAAAACGTAAAGTGTAAACTTTTTAACGTAAGACGTAAAATGTAAACTTTTTAACGTAAAACGTAAAACGTAAAACGAAAACTTTTATGTAAAAACTTTTTAACGTAAAACGTAAAAATTTTTTATGTAACCTGTAAAACGTACAATGTAAAACGTAAACTTTAAACGTAAAACGTATAACGTAAACTTCTATCTAAAACGTAAAACTTTTTTATGTCAATTATAAAAACGGGACGCTAAAAACGTATAAAGTAAAAAACGCAAAACGTAAAAAATTTAACGTAAAAAAACGCCGCTTGAAAAAGCCGAGCGTAAAACGTAAAACGTAAATTTTATAACGTAAAACGTAAATTTTTTAACGTAAAAAGTAAATTTTTTTAAGTAAAAACGACGTGAAAAAACGGTGTGAAAAAACGGCGCGTTAAAAATGGAGCGTAAAAACGCCGTTAAAAAAACAGCGTGAAAAAAACGACATTAAAAAACGGTGTAAAAACGAAGTAAAAAACGGCATGAAAACGACGTAAAAAACGGCGTAAAAACGACGTTAAAAAAACGGCGTAAAAACGACGTTAAAAAAACGGCGCAAAAACGACGTTTAGAACGGCATAAAAACGACGTTAAAAAAACGGTGTAAAAAACGGCGCGTTAAAAAAAACGACGCTTGAAAAAACCCGGGTAAAAACGGCGCGTAAAAAAACGACGCTTGAAAAATCCCGGCGTGCAAAAAACCGGCGCGCAAAAAAATTGTCTTTGTAAAAAAAATCTGCATTTAAAAATGTTTTTAATAAAAAAATTCTTCTTAAAAAATAAAAAGTAATATAATAAAACAAAAAAGTAATAAAAAAATAATATAGATAAAATGACAAAATAGAGTAATGTTACTAAAATACCCTTTTGGATTAAAATATTAAAAACATAACAAGACAAAAAATACTTAATATTATTTTTAAATACTTTTAATCTCATCCATCCATCTTCTTGATCTAAAGGCTAGAAAGTGGTTCTCATGGTTCTTACAACTGGAGGTGGTTCTTATTTTAGCGCTCCCCTATATATATATATATGTGTGTGTATATATATATATATTGTTCAGTGTAACCAACTTTCAAATCAAACTTGACCATTGGATTTGGCTGAGACTTAAACTCATAAAAATAACTTCTCTGTTGGCGGTTTTCGACAATTTTTATGCAAGTTAATTGACTCGCATCAGTTGTTTCCATGTTCTCCACCATGTTCCTACAGTTTCAATATGAGCGTAAATTATGGAGCAGTTCCATCCACAATTGGGAATTCAAATCCTAGAAATATATGCTTATTTCTAGCACCCACTCCCATCATTGTTATCTGATTCTTGATTTGAAGCACCCAGATTCGTAGCTATTCTGATCGTTGATTGATTTAGCTCTTGATATAGCAATCGCATGCAACCTGCTACTTTATAGGCCATACCACCGCTGCAATAAGTACATTCATGATATACTGGTTTGATTCCTCTTCTCTTAAACCTAAGTTCGTCGACTCAGTTTGGGTCTTTTTTTTGCTAGATTGATCTTCCTTTGGTTCAAATACATCAAGTTTGTGTTCTATTTCATTAGGTTCTTTGTTTTATGGGTTATTGACTTAGGAACCAATGGTTTGGAACAATCTGTTTGGACCAATTTTGTGGAGTTTATATGTTTCCAGATTTTGCTATGCTACTAAGAGGATTGAAGAAGAACTGAAGCATGTAACCGTAAAAGAAATGAACAACGTAAAGTCAATTTCTTTCCCTATTAGATATACATGAAACATTTGGACCTAATTTCATGGAGTTTATTGGTTCCCCAAATTTAGAATATCTACCATGGCTCTATCGCAAGTGCTGGAGCCGACAACAAGCGTTTTTGATCTTGTATAAGGTATTTGTTCTAGATGATTACACTATATCATTTAGATATTTCTATCATTTTTACACAATCTCATTTAGACATGTATATCCACAATTTCTTCTTATTATTTATTTTTAAATTTAGCTCTCTTTTTGCAAGTACTTAATGCAAATTTCTGTAGTCACTTTTCTCATTGATATTTATGTGGTTTTGACAGCATCTGCTTTGAAAGAGAAACTTCAGGCCCTTAGGTCATCAGGTATTTTAGCAAAACATCAAGTAAGCAATTGACGTTGGTGATGCAAGCGTATCCATGTTCCTCACTCTTGTCGCACCAAATGACACCCACAACATCCTGTGTTCGGTTGTAACAGTTGTGGCAGGTACCACTTTATTTGTTTATTTGTTATCACTTTTTAGGGCACAAACATGCTAATAAAGTGTATTTTCTATTCATTTCCCTGAATCAGAAGAATAGAATGTGCCTCTAGACAGATGTAGAAGAGAGGACGAAAAATAGTTGTTATGAGAGCATAAACAATTTCAACCAATCTGTCCCAAGCCTCCTGTGCAACATAATCAGTTGATAGAGGTAACTTTGTATCGATAAACGATAATAAACAACATAGTCTTCAATATTGTCATGATTTGGTGCACCTTCATGCCAATTGATTATTCATATTGTTCAGATTCGTACAAAAGCAAATTGCAAAAACTTCGGTGTGCTCAGATTTGTCATCTTATGTTTAATTTAGATTAATTTAGATAAAACAATGCATGAAGATCAATAATCCAAAACCTCATGAATGCAGGTTCCATGAAAATCTTGGTTCATGTAATATACCTCAACTACCTACGGCATGGTTTTCTTTATTTTCTAATTTATTTGTCTTATACAAGTATTTTTCTCATATTGTTTTCCATTTGGGGTTTACTGATGTGATGATGTTTAACACATCAGCCTTTGGTGTCAGATTATGTAGCAATGAATCCTTGTGGCATAGAGTCATCACCTCTAACAATTTTAGTTTCAGAGATTTATTTCTATAATATTATTTGGTAATGCAGAAACTGAAGCTTGGTCATTGATTCCATCGAGGAATGGCACAAAGCCAAACACCTGGAAAAGTTTGTTCTGCTCGGGCATGTTTTTTAGAAGATATATTGCAGCTAAATATGCCTTGAAAGTAAGTTTCAGAGATTTACATAAAAAAACTCAACATAAATCAAAATGGCTTACCAAATTAAGAGTAACTTTGAAAGGAGCCCTTATGAACCATTTATTGGTGTCTAATTATGTACCTTTTTCAACTAAGGTATATGTAGATTGTGAGTGTATGAATGCTATTAATTTTGTAATTTAAAGGAGCTAACTTTTTTAAGCAGGTTTTAGGGACACGTATGGATACTCAAGACACATCACCATCAGTTTTGCTCTTCTTTGATAATCAATGCAATAGAAGTAAGCACTTTGATGTACTTTATCAAGTTTTTTAATTAGGTACTTTGGTTCAACTACACTTTTATTGCTTATTATTATGACTGCATTATTTGGTCTTCTTGTCAAAGGTAAAATGGCCATCATAAATAAGCACAAAATACTTTTTTATAAGAATGGGAATGGCTTGCATTTGTGTTTTAGATCGATCACATATTTCTTTCACATGTCTGCTCTAAAATTGCTGATAGCTTGCGTATTTTTTTCAGTTTAGATTTGAAGTTTATATAATTTATTGTGCAGGTCTTTTATTGAGATTAGCTGGCACTGGTGAAGAAGGGATATATATGTAAGTATACGTATGATGATAGCTTGAATTATTATAATGTTGTCTTTGATTAGTGATATGATTTATATTTGCCAATATTCATTTTGATTGGTAATTGAAGATATTTGTATAGGGACCCTCGGATTGTAAATATATAGTTCATGCAGTGAAATCTCTCATTCCAAATGCAGTTGGTTCACACTCGATGCTTTGGTCCATCACCCAATTCTGATAGGGTTTTATTAGATGATAATCCTGAAAAAATAAATGATCAAATGAACTAATTGATGATGAAGGTGTCAAAATATCATTTGTTTTGTTGCGACCCAAAACCCATGGGATCAAAGAAGATGAGTTTGCAATAAAGTCCAGTGATATTATTTTCCTTACATTTGTGAGTTGCTTGTGATTAGAGGTAAATTTGACCAAGAAAAGGCCAAAGCACTTGGATTAAGACCCGGGCCCGTATATCGTGAACTACAAGAGGGATTACATCTTCGTGTTAGATCAGACTGAAAGATATCAAGGTACATTTTACATTTTTTCCCTTTATACATAGGTCACAAAAGAGGTGACAATTTTGACCCATTTACTAAGAGTATCACCAATAGAGACATTTAGTGATGTTTTTAGGTGCCACATGGGCACTTGCCCCACCAATAAAATCCATTCTCTTTCATGACCTACTCACAAACAATAAAAACACTCTTTCTCTCTCCACTCTTTTCACTCCCACTCACATAACACATTTTTTTCTTATCATTACACACATACATATTCTCTTTCCTCCATATCATCACCATTCTCCTCCACGTCACTTTCTCTATAAGAACACCTAAAAATACATCTATTGTGGATGGTCTAATGAGAGCATCCACAATAAGGGGATATTTTGGTGTTTTTAGGGAGAGGGAAAGTGACGTGGAGGAGAGAGGGTGTGAGGTGGAGGAGTGTAACACCCCGTGCTTTCAGGGAAGTCAAAGTCAAAGTCAAGGTCAAAGTCAACGACCGATTTCGCGCAACTTGACTTGTAGTAGATTTCTTTTGTGTGTTTAATTTAGTTGTATTATGTGGAGTAAGTGTCAATAATTACAACAATCGACGTATTACAATCGCCATCTAATCGACTTACGAATGTGAACTGTAGGGAGTAACAATGCGATAAAGCTTAACGATAATCAAACTATGCTAATCGAACCGACTTCATAATCGCAACTCGAACTACGTATTTTAATTATTGTTATACGTGTGTGTGTACCTTACGTGTTACCTGCGCATGTTTAATTTTGTATGTTGTGGAAATCAATTGAAACACGAAATGCAATCGAACTCAATCGACATCGAAACTCGAATCACAATCGAACTATGATAATTAGTGGAGAAAGGATAGTGCGAGATATGAGTGGTTGGGATTAAAAGTAATTTAACTAGGAAACCCTATCGTATCGAACCGCTCGTAACCGAAATCAAAATATCAAAATCGTCGCGCCGAACACTCGAAACGTGCAGCTGATCGATCAGGCTACCAGCCATTCGAACAGCCAACCGATTGGACTGCTGTCCGATCGGACAGGCTGTCCGATCGAGCTGCCTGGCCGATCGGCCAGCACTCTCCTCATGTAGCAAAGGCTGTACCAGCCCAACAACGTCAAGTAGCGGCGCCTGTGGCTAATGCACCGCCTGCAAAGCGTGCATACATACACTGGGCCACACCCGCCCTGCCCTACTTGTATCTACCATCACCCGACTGCCATTGCTTGCCGTTTTTGTGCTCATTGCAATATGTACGGCCATTTCACTACCAGCTGCCGTATTCGACAAGCTCCTGCTCATCAAGCTCTACTCACCGCCCCTCAGGGTCAACAAGCTCCTCCGGCACCCGCGGTCAAAGCCAGAGCCTACTTCGCATGTGGCGATCCTAACCATTTCGCCAACATGTGCCCGAACAGGGTCGTGAAGCAAGAGCCCCAGCAGCAGCAGCCTCAGCAGCAGCAACACCAGCAGCAGCAGCAACAAGCAGCACGCGCACGAACCTTCAACATCAACGTGCGTCAAGCCCAAGCCGACAACAACGTGGTCAATGGTACGTTCCTTGTGAATGGTATTTATGCTTCGTGTTTATTTGATACTGGAGCTGATAATTGCTTTGTGTCATTCGAATTCGAGAAGCTCCTTAGTCGTAAACGCTCCCGACTCTCCTCGACGTTTGATGTTGAAGTCGCTACTGGAAGAACCGTCGCCGTTAATTCTGTTCTTCGTGATTGTACTCTTGAGCTCAACAATCACATCTTTCCAATCGACCTTATTCCGATGCAACTCGGAAGTTTTAATGTCATAGTAGGCATGGACTTTCTTCGTGAAAACCATGCTGAAGTTGTGTACTTCGACAAGATGATTCGATTCTCGCTCGCGAATGGTGATTTATTGTGTGTCTACGGTGAAACTACTTCGAAAGGTCTCAAGCTCATGTCATGTGTCCAAGCTAGCAAGTATCTCCGCAAGGAATACAAAGCTTTCTTGGCTAACATTGTAGTAGCGGAGAAGGAAAAGAAAGAGAAGAAGGAAGTAGAAGACGTTCCAGTGGTTCGAGAATTTCCTAATGTTTTTCCAGAGGATCTTCCCGGACTACCGCCAAGTCGTGATATCGACTTTCGTATCGACCTCATTCCTGGAGCCAACCCTATTGCCAAAGCTCCCTACCGACTCGCGCCATCCGAAATGCGCGAACTCTCAAACCAACTCCAGGAATTACTTGAGAAAGGCTTCATTCGCCCGAGCACCTCTCCTTGGGGCGCGCCGGTCCTTTTCGTCAAAAAGAAGGATGGGTCGTTAGGATGTGTATCGACTATCGGGAATTGAATAAGCTAACTATCAAGAACCGCTATCCCCTACCCCGCATTGATGATTTGTTTGATCAACTACAAGGTGCTACGTGCTTCTCAAAGATCGATCTACGCTCAGGATATCACCAGCTACGTATACAAGAGGAGGATATACCCAAAACCGCGTTTCGCACTCGATACGGCCACTACGAATTCGTTGTTATGCCTTTTGGTTTAACCAACGCACCCGCGGTTTTCATGGATCTGATGAATCGCGTGTGTAAACCATATCTCGACCGTTTCGTCATCGTATTCATCGACGATGTCTTGATCTATTCCAAATCGAAAACCGAACACGCGCAACATCTACGTTTGGTTCTCGAGCTACTCCAGGGGAACCAACTCTATGCCAAGTTCTCCATGTGTGAATTCTGGTTGGAGGAAGTTCAGTTTCTGGGTCACATTGTTAATAGTCAAGGTATTCACGTCGATCCTGCGAAGATTGAAGCTGTTAAGAGTTGGATTACGCCTAAGAACCCATCTGAAGTCCGTTCCTTTCTCGGACTGGCGGGCTATTATCGACGATTTATCGAAGGATTCTCAAAGATCGCTGTGGCACTCACCGCTCTCACGCATAAAGACAAGCCTTTTGTTTGGGGAACTGAACAAAAGTCTGCCTTTCGAACCCTCAAGCATAAGCTTTGCAATGCTCCTGTTCTTTGTAACACCCCGAAAATGGGTTTGGTGATCAAACCACATTAGCACTAAGAGACGGGTAAAATACCGTTAGTGGTAAAACTTACCCGGTAAATATTAGGATTTAAATAATTAATTCTAATACGCCCCGCTTGCGGTATGCTCATATAATGTATATATGTGTGGGCGCTCGGGGGGCAAAAGTGAAAGTGCACTAATTTTAACGTTATTTTACTAATTTCATGAAAATAACGTTAAAAGAGGGGGATGGTTAATCATGCATCATGTGGTGGCGTTGATAGCCGAAAGACAAGGGGGTACATGCACTAATCGGCGTTTGTCTCAATTGCTGAGTGTTATGTGCCTTATGTCCAAGGCTTGATGCAAAACTACAATCGAGCCGGGGGTCTCATTGGAAGCAGCCTCTCTATTCCTACGGGGTAGAGGTAAGGCTGTCTACATCTCACCCTCCTCAGACCCTACCTTAGCTTTGCTATTGGTGGGATATACTGAGTATGATGATGATGATGATGAAATAATTAATTCTAATATTAAATAAGAAGTGAATAAAAGCTTTTAAGGAATAAGATGGATAAAAGGCCCGAGTTAACGGGACCTAAAATAAACTTAGTCATAAATATTCCCGAACCCGCTAAGTTAACTAGGAATATTAAACCTAGTTAATAAGTGGGAATATTATTGAAAATAATTAGGTGTGACCTAATTAATAACTAACCAAACACGAGGGACCAAAGCCGGGTAACTTGAAAATGGAATTATAAACTTAAAAATAAAACATAACACACACACACAAGGGTGTGTGCGTGCGTGAGAAGGAGCAGGAGACAAGCTCCATGGGAGCTAACCCTAGAATCAACAAATTCACCAAATTGAAGCTCGAATCAAGATCCAAATCAATGCATGAACGTGTAGAAACGATCACCAAGTCAAGGGGATCGTGAGGTATGTTGAATTTCTAACATTCGTGAAGTTGTAAAAATTTGATAATCATCCTAATCATGAATTAGGCATGAATTAGAGAAGCTATGGCTAGATTAGTGATGAATACTTGCTTAGGAACGAAACCCTAAGTGAAAATCATACATATGATGCTATGACTTGAATGATTTGGTGATTACCTACATGTGTGTTAAATGGGTTTATTGACAATATGAAGAACACTTGAATTAGAGTGTTAATTTGATGAATATTGATTGTTTTGAAATAAGTCCTTGATATAGTCCATGAACACTAGACATAGAGGTTTGATTTTTATGTAAATCTTGGTAAAGATAACTAGTTATGAACTAGTTAGTAAATATGTAAAATCATGCACATTAGGTGTTTGTTAAAATGCCTAAATGAGAACTAAGTGTTGATAATGTGCCTAATTGAGTCTTGTGAACTTGATAGTGCAATCATAAGTGTTAATTGGTGAATTGACTTTTAAATAGTCAAACCGACCATTAATAAGATCGAATGGTAATTGTGATAGAAAATATGTAAGATGGAATAGTCATAATTAGTGATGACTAATATAACCGTCTTACGAATTATGATGATAGTTTGACGCTTGACAAGCTAGGTGGAGGCTTGGAAAGGAAGCGGGTCAAACGAAGCAAGAATGGCGGAAAAGCATAATTCGGATGCAAGGTAAGTATAGCTTACACTAGTCTTATATGTTAGAATACTCCCTTACCATATTAGTTACGACAAAGACAAATACATAATTGAGGTATGATGTTCCGACGTGTAAACGTACGGAACAAGGTAATCTAGCACGACAAGAAACCATGTTGATGGTTAAAAAGGAATTAAATCGGTAATTCGATCATTTTATGACAAATGGAAAATGAGCCTTTGAATGGTTACCTTATAGGGTAAACCAAAACAAACAATAAGGGTAAAAAGGTAAATTGGTCATGCGTTGACCATAACTATTGGTTTTGGAAGACACTGTAAGGCGTAAGCCATAACAGGCTAAAAAGCTTTAAGAAAATCAATTAATAAGTGAAATGGCCATACGGTGTAAACAGAAACGAGTCGTATAGATGAGATGGTAATAAATATCATCTCGCCAACATATTTGGTCACTTAGACCAAATGGGTCAAAAGGTGAAGATATCACCCTTTGACAATAGCGACTAATGATTATTGTCGAGCTATATTATTTCAGGTGTAAATGTCAAATTGGTGTTAGCAACGCTATGAATTAGCGGTTATAAAAGCAAGGTATTAAAAACGGGTCAATATATTGATCTGCGCCAGGTATGTGAAATAAGGTAACACTCATTTAGAACATATGGTCCAAGAGTGTTAAAAGAGGTCAAAACGGACATTTGGTTACTTGTTAGGTAAACCAAATGTTTTATGTAATGAACATGGCGTTTGGAAAGCTTAATGACTTTTCAAACATAATTATAGGTTAAAAGAGGGATTATGGGTCCAATATACTTTCAAAAGTCCTTCATTGTTAATAAAGGACTAAAATGGACCAAAATGCCCTTGGTGGCTAAATTGACCAAACAACCTTTAAAAGTTGTTCGGAAATAAGTTTTATGATTAAATGAATACTTAGATTAATTATAGAAGCAATTGAAAGAGATTTTAGGCTCGAAAGTGCTTAAGAACCCTTAACGGGTCAAAATAAGCATACGAGTGAAAACGGGTTTAAATTGTGAAATAAACCTATGAATAGAACCTAAAATGGCAAGTAATATTAAATTAAAGAGTTGTATGTGATATAGGAATCAAACAAATACGTTTGTTTGATAAAACCGCGAATGGGTCAAATTTTGGTAAAAAGGGAAATAAGCCGAAGACTTAAAAGTCTTAAATCTTGTTAAGCCGGACGTCGGATTTTAACTCCATATGATGGAGAATCAAATTACAAACGTGTAGGAAGAAACGGTGGGTCAAACGGATAAGCGGTTTGAAAGATACGAAAGATTTCGTGTCAAATTACGGCAAAATGGAAAGGTGGGATGCAGGTACCACCGTAATTTACGGTACCACCGTAATTTACGGTGGACCTGAAATGGTTTACGGTGATGGCCTACTGATTTACGGTGGAAAAGCATGAATCCGGGGGCCACCGTAAATTACGGCCCCACCGTAATTTACGGTGGAGAATTTTATATATTTTTTTTATTTTTCATTTGATGAATCGATTGTTCTCGAACATCGTTCGGACATTGTTTAAACCCAGTATGACTAAAGCATTTCATGTTTTCATGAAATGTAGGTACATTTGGATGCCGGAAGACGATCAAGCTCAGCGAAGAACCGAACACGATAAAGACACACGCTTCCGCACTTCGATACATTATAAATTTTAAGCAACGAATTTAACCACGTTATGTAGAATAACCTACGATTTGTAAAAGTTTCAATAAACCCGTATTTCCCAAATGTTATGTAATCTTAATTACATGATTATTTAACGTAAAACCTACGTTAAACCTTGATATTTAAGAACGGGTGTTACAAGTTGGTATCAGAGCCTTGGTTTAAGAGATTCGAGTATGGTTGGGAGGAACCATGCTTGGACTTAAACCTTATGCTCTTGACAAAGAATAGTGTTCGGTTCGAAGCTTGATCGCAAATCCGGTAAGTAAGAGTACGTTATTAGTTAGTATGCTTAAGTGTTGTAAACAACACATAGAGCTATCGTGTGGTATACGTTACCCCAATTTAAATGATTGTTAGGGTTGACGAAAATACGCGCGTTGACGTGTATAGTAGAAAATGCCTTGTATTATAATACGGGCAATTATTGAAGTTGACTTTACTAACTTTTGTGAATGTTTTAAATGAAGGACACTCGCGTTTGAAGACGACGAGAGTCAAACAAATTATGGATATGATGATGGAACGGTCCGGGGTACGACAGAAAGAGCATACTCATTAAGGACCAAAATCGCGTAACGGTCGCGAACAAGACTAATGACAAGAGAAGCCCGTTAGGGCAAGCATCACCAGGTGCACACTTTTAAATTTAATCGCACGAGTCGATATATGCAACAAACACGTAAGTAATAATGGTTGCATACACATATGACAGAACTTGGAAAACCTGATTTCCAGGAGAAATTTAATAGGAAATGTGTTATTCACAATGATGAATAACAAATGAATAACAAGACTTGTTTATATAGAAACTTGGACGAGAGTGATCATCCAAGCAAGTATTCTCAATACAAATCCTATTGAGAAAATTTATGATCACATCAATGAATGCAAATAAATGTTCATAAAAAGGGACATTGTACATGTTCAAGGATAAACGATTAAAACTAATAATTGTTAACTAACAATTAAATAGAGTTTTACCAAATGAAACCATAAACATGGAGACAATTTGAGGAGTTACTTACATGGGACGTGATGTGGTAATTATAATAAGGTCACGCGTACCACGTGTTGATCGCTTACTCTGGCCAAGTAAGTAGTGAACACATGATAGCATGAGCTTCTTATAACGAGCGCAGTTATGTCCGATGTGGTAATGGCGGGGTGAATGGGACTAATTAAAAAGTACCCAAATGAAGCAGATAAGCAAGATATTTGAAAATAATGTAGACGCACAACCGAGTGATGGGAGCGTGTTACATTAAGATAATGAGCCCGAGTGAAGGGACAAACAAGCATGTAAAATGATTTAGACAAGTATTGGGAGGGAGTGTACTAGCACTCGAACCCAGAAAACGCAAGCATGTTAAACAAGTATTGGGAGGGAGTGTACTAGCACTCGAACCCAGAAAACGCAAGCATGTTAAACAAGTATTGGGAGGGAGTGTACTAGCACTCGAACCCAGAAAACGCAAGCATGTTAAACAAGTATTGGGAGGGAGTGTACTAGCACTCGAACCCAGAAAACGCAAGCATGTTAAACAAGTATTGGGAGGGAGTGTACTTACACTCGAACCCAGAAAACACAAGCATGTAAAATGATTTAGACAAGCATTGGGATGGAGTGTACTTACACTCGAACCCTGAAAAATGCAAATATGTCCCTTAACGGGTCGTTTTTGTAAAATGACAAACTTAAAGACAAAGTCGGAATATATATATATAAAAAAAAAAAAAAAAAAGAAGCGAGGTCTTGATGCATACCGGGAGGGTTGCAATAATAAAGACTTCGGTAAAACACCCGGTTGATGGGTAAGGGTTTAAACACGCGCGTAGATCGAGGAACGGAAACGCGGATTAAAAAGTCAAAAGGCTCGGATTATGAGTCACGACTAAAAGACGACAAGATTTTTGCAAACATAGATTTTGAGAAATCCGTTCAACAAATTTAAAGTTGAACGAGTCAAATGAAGCACGAAGTTTGACATTTATAAGTGATGAAATCAAATATGAATGTATGTAAACTAGACCATGGTGAGTATAAGATAAACCGATGCATAAATGACGTGAGAAGTCATAAAGTCGGAAAATTGTTCGAAAGAAAACAATGTAGCCTTAGACTACGGTCAAGGTCGAACGAAATCCAAAAAGTAAAGGTGAATGATTCTAAACATAAAAAGGGGTGTCTTAACGCCATATGCGTATATATATAAATGTATACGCAATCGAATAAAGACTCGAATAAAAGATTATCTACGGGATCATCATAACCTACGGGATATCAATTAGTGTAAAGGTCTATGAGACTAAAACGACCCACGGGTCATGATTAGAAAGAAATTATAAGGATTTCGCCCTAAGGAGGCGGAAGTCTAATCAAAATAGGCCATGAGGCTAAGTGATAAAACCTACGGGTTAAATTAGATAAAGCGGGGGAATTAGTTAAGAATTCCCGCATACAACTAAGGCTGTAAAAGAATAAATTTTGGACTGTCAATATCCTGGAATGGATAATTGACAGAAGTTAAAGAGAAGATCCTAAAACTAAAACTTCGGTTTTAGTAAGAAATAGTGTTTTTACAAACATGAATTCTGATAGGAATTTAAACGATAAGTATGAAAGATACAGGTCTTGACACTGTTAGGCGCAAGACAATATATTCAAAAAGTGATATTTCCGAAAATGAAATTTTGATATAAATTAAACATGATGTAACACAATCACGGTCAAGAAATGTAATGTGAAGTAGAATCACATTATAACTAAGCAAGCGGTAAAAAGTAACTGGACTAATAAGTCTAGTTAGCGAGACCGGTTAAGGTCATTTAAGTAATTTGGTTGCTTGTAAGTGGTAGATTCGGTATAACTGAACCGAATAAATGAATTTAGAAAACAGAAGAAATTGTCGCTAAAAGTGAAAGATCTCACTAAAGACCTTTAAACGGGTCAATGTAACGGATTCACCAAGAGTTCGATAATATATAAAAGCGATGGAAATCGCTAAGTTAACTAAACTAGTGAAAATAACGGAATTACGTTATCTCAAGTTACATTATGCCGTATATAATACGTAGATGATTATTAACCAAAAAGATATTACCATACTTCTCTGGTAATACTAATAATTGGTTAAAGTATAATTAATGTTTTAAAGATTCTTGGAACAAATACATTGAGTTAAACTCAATGAATTATGTAAGAAAAGGTTTCGAGGACGAAACCTCTTTAAGGGGGGTAGACTTGTAACACCCCGAAAATGGGTTTGGTGATCAAACCACATTAGCACTAAGAGACGGGTAAAATACCGTTAGTGGTAAAACTTACCCGGTAAATATTAGGATTTAAATAATTAATTCTAATATTAAATAAGAAGTGAATAAAAGCTTTTAAGGAATAAGATGGATAAAAGGCCCGAGTTAACGGGACCTAAAATAAACTTAGTCATAAATATTCCCGAACCCGCTAAGTTAACTAGGAATATTAAACCTAGTTAATAAGTGGGAATATTATTGAAAATAATTAGGTGTGACCTAATTAATAACTAACCAAACACGAGGGACCAAAGCCGGGTAACTTGAAAATGGAATTATAAACTTAAAAATAAAACATAACACACACACACAAGGGTGTGTGCGTGCGTGAGAAGGAGCAGGAGACAAGCTCCATGGGAGCTAACCCTAGAATCAACAAATTCACCAAATTGAAGCTCGAATCAAGATCCAAATCAATGCATGAACGTGTAGAAACGATCACCAAGTCAAGGGGATCGTGAGGTATGTTGAATTTCTAACATTCGTGAAGTTGTAAAAATTTGATAATCATCCTAATCATGAATTAGGCATGAATTAGAGAAGCTATGGCTAGATTAGTGATGAATACTTGCTTAGGAACGAAACCCTAAGTGAAAATCATACATATGATGCTATGACTTGAATGATTTGGTGATTACCTACATGTGTGTTAAATGGGTTTATTGACAATATGAAGAACACTTGAATTAGAGTGTTAATTTGATGAATATTGATTGTTTTGAAATAAGTCCTTGATATAGTCCATGAACACTAGACATAGAGGTTTGATTTTTATGTAAATCTTGGTAAAGATAACTAGTTATGAACTAGTTAGTAAATATGTAAAATCATGCACATTAGGTGTTTGTTAAAATGCCTAAATGAGAACTAAGTGTTGATAATGTGCCTAATTGAGTCTTGTGAACTTGATAGTGCAATCATAAGTGTTAATTGGTGAATTGACTTTTAAATAGTCAAACCGACCATTAATAAGATCGAATGGTAATTGTGATAGAAAATATGTAAGATGGAATAGTCATAATTAGTGATGACTAATATAACCGTCTTACGAATTATGATGATAGTTTGACGCTTGACAAGCTAGGTGGAGGCTTGGAAAGGAAGCGGGTCAAACGAAGCAAGAATGGCGGAAAAGCATAATTCGGATGCAAGGTAAGTATAGCTTACACTAGTCTTATATGTTAGAATACTCCCTTACCATATTAGTTACGACAAAGACAAATACATAATTGAGGTATGATGTTCCGACGTGTAAACGTACGGAACAAGGTAATCTAGCACGACAAGAAACCATGTTGATGGTTAAAAAGGAATTAAATCGGTAATTCGATCATTTTATGACAAATGGAAAATGAGCCTTTGAATGGTTACCTTATAGGGTAAACCAAAACAAACAATAAGGGTAAAAAGGTAAATTGGTCATGCGTTGACCATAACTATTGGTTTTGGAAGACACTGTAAGGCGTAAGCCATAACAGGCTAAAAAGCTTTAAGAAAATCAATTAATAAGTGAAATGGCCACACGGTGTAAACAGAAACGAGTCGTATAGATGAGATGGTAATAAATATCATCTCGCCAACATATTTGGTCACTTAGACCAAATGGGTCAAAAGGTGAAGATATCACCCTTTGACAATAGCGACTAATGATTATTGTCGAGCTATATTATTTCAGGTGTAAATGTCAAATTGGTGTTAGCAACGCTATGAATTAGCGGTTATAAAAGCAAGGTATTAAAAACGGGTCAATATATTGATCTGCGCCAGGTATGTGAAATAAGGTAACACTCATTTAGAACATATGGTCCAAGAGTGTTAAAAGAGGTCAAAACGGACATTTGGTTACTTGTTAGGTAAACCAAATGTTTTATGTAATGAACATGGCGTTTGGAAAGCTTAATGACTTTTCAAACATAATTATAGGTTAAAAGAGGGATTATGGGTCCAATATACTTTCAAAAGTCCTTCATTGTTAATAAAGGACTAAAATGGACCAAAATGCCCTTGGTGGCTAAATTGACCAAACAACCTTTAAAAGTTGTTCGGAAATAAGTTTTATGATTAAATGAATACTTAGATTAATTATAGAAGCAATTGAAAGAGATTTTAGGCTCGAAAGTGCTTAAGAACCCTTAACGGGTCAAAATAAGCATACGAGTGAAAACGGGTTTAAATTGTGAAATAAACCTATGAATAGAACCTAAAATGGCAAGTAATATTAAATTAAAGAGTTGTATGTGATATAGGAATCAAACAAATACGTTTGTTTGATAAAACCGCGAATGGGTCAAATTTTGGTAAAAAGGGAAATAAGCCGAAGACTTAAAAGTCTTAAATCTTGTTAAGCCGGACGTCGGATTTTAACTCCATATGATGGAGAATCAAATTACAAACGTGTAGGAAGAAACGGTGGGTCAAACGGATAAGCGGTTTGAAAGATACGAAAGATTTCGTGTCAAATTACGGCAAAATGGAAAGGTGGGATGCAGGTACCACCGTAATTTACGGTACCACCGTAATTTACGGTGGACCTGAAATGGTTTACGGTGATGGCCTACTGATTTACGGTGGAAAAGCATGAATCCGGGGGCCACCGTAAATTACGGCCCCACCGTAATTTACGGTGGAGAATTTTATATATTTTTTTTATTTTTCATTTGATGAATCGATTGTTCTCGAACATCGTTCGGACATTGTTTAAACCCAGTATGACTAAAGCATTTCATGTTTTCATGAAATGTAGGTACATTTGGATGCCGGAAGACGATCAAGCTCAGCGAAGAACCGAACACGATAAAGACACACGCTTCCGCACTTCGATACATTATAAATTTTAAGCAACGAATTTAACCACGTTATGTAGAATAACCTACGATTTGTAAAAGTTTCAATAAACCCGTATTTCCCAAATTTTATGTAATCTTAATTACATGATTATTTAACGTAAAACCTACGTTAAACCTTGATATTTAAGAACGGGTGTTACATTCTTACATTGCCCGACGGAAACGACGATTTCATTGTCTACTGTGATGCTTCCAACCTTGGTCTCTGTTGTGTTCTCATGCAACGATATAAGGTTATAGCTTACGCATCTCGTCAGCTCAAAATCCACGAGAAGAACTATACAACCCATGATCTCGAGCTAGGCGCAGTTGTTTTTGCGTTAAAGATTTGGCGACACTACCTGTATGGTACCAAGTGTATGATCTTCACCGATCATAGGAGCCTACAGCATATCTTTAATCAGAAGGAACTTAATATGCGTCAACACCGATGGGTAGAACTTCTCAACGATTACGACTGTGAGATTCGTTATCACCCAGGCAAAGCAAATGTTGTTGCCGACGCACTCAGCAGACGGAGCTATCTGCTTAGCACTCGTAATGTTCAAACCCAATACAATCTCGAAACCCTCATTCGCGAAGCTCAACATGCTTGTTTTAATGAACGCACTCTGAAGAAGGAAAGAATCTACCACGATGGAGCCCAGCTTGTGAGTAAATCGAATGGGATATTCCACTTTCTGGACCGAATTTGGATCCCTAAACGGACCAATTTACGACAGATTCTGATGGACGAAGCCCACAAATCCCGGTATTCTATTCATCCCGGAGCCGACAAAATGTACCAGGATCTTCGCTACAAGTACTGGTGGCCCGGCATGAAAAGGGATATTGCCCTCTACGTTGGAAAATGCCTGACATGTGCAAGAGTCAAGGCTGAACATCAAAGACCATCTGGCTTACTCGAACAACCACCGATCCCCATGTGGAAGTGGGAGAGTATAGCTATGGACTTTATAACAAAGCTACCACACACGTCATCAGGTCACGACAACATTTGGGTTGTGGTTGACCGATTGACTAAATCTGCTCACTTTTTGCCAATACGGGAAGACTACAAGGTAGAACGATTAGCCCGAATCTACACCAACGAGATCATTTGTAATCATGGTATGCCTCGCGACATCATCTCTGATTGTGACGCTCGGTTTACCTCGCGACTGTGGGAAACGTTTCAAACGGCACTCGGTACATCGCTCAATCTAAGTACCGCTTTCCACCCTCAAACCGACGGTCAGACTGAAAGAACGATTCGTACTCTTGAAGACATGCTCCGTTCGTGTGTCATAGACTTCGGTGGTAATTGGGATAAATACCTGCCGTTAGTCGAATTCTCGTATAACAACAGCTATCATTCCAGCATCCAAATGGCACCATTCGAGGCTTTATACAGAAGAAGATGTCGATCGCCTATTGTGTGGCACGAGATCGGTCACTCACAATTAACCGGTCTTGAGCTATTACAAGAAACGACAGACATAATTTTCCAAATTCGAGACAACCTGGTTAAAGCTCGGAATCGACAGAAAAGTTATGCCGATAGACGACGCAAGCCCCTTGAATTTGACGTTGGTGACTACGTACTCCTAAAGGTATCACCTTGGAAGGGTGTGGTCCGATTCGGCAAGAAAGGAAAGCTCGCGCCTCGATATGTTGGACCTTTTAAGATTCTGGAAAGGATCGAAAAAGTCGCCTACAGACTCGAACTACCGGAAGAACTTAGTAACGTCCACCCGACTTTCCACATGTCAAACCTCCGAAAGTGCCTAGCCGACCATGACTTACATGTTCCACTCGATGACCTGCAAGTGAACGAAACATTACACTTCGTGGAAAATCCTGTCGAAATCATGGATCGCCAAACCAAGGAACTCAGACGCTCTCGCATTCCTATCATGAAAGTCCGATGGGAAGGCAAACGAGGCGCAGAGTTCACTTGGGAACTCGAAAGCGACATGAAGGCGAAGTACCCGCAGTTGTTTAAAGAGAAAGTCTAGAAAGAGAAAGTTCTCAAACGTGATTCACGGTGTTGTACAACTTTCAGCTTAATTTCGGGACGAAATTCCCTAAACAAGGGGAGGCTGTAACACCCCGTGTTTTCAGGGAAGTCAAAGTCAAAGTCAAGGTCAAAGTCAACGACCGATTTCGCGCAACTTGACTTGTAGTAGATTTCTTTTGTGTGTTTAATTTAGTTGTATTATGTGGAGTAAGTGTCAATAATTACAACAATCGACGTATTACAATCGCCATCTAATCGACTAACGACTGTGAACTGTAGGGAGTAACAATGCGATAAAGCTTAACGATAATCAAACTATGCTAATCGAACCGACTTCATAATCGCAACTCGAACTACGTATTTTAATTATTGTTATACGTGTGTGTGCCTTACGTGTTACCTGCGCATGTTTAATTTTGTATGTTGTGGAAATCAATCGAAACACGAAATGCAATCGAACTCAATCGACATCGAAACTCGAATCACAATCGAACTATGATAATTAGTGGAGAAAGGATAGTGCGAGATATGAGTGGTTGGGATTAAAAGTAATTTGACTAGGAAACCCTATCGTATCGAACCGCTCGCAACCGAAATCGAAATATCAAAATCGTCGCGCCGAACACTCGAAACATGCAGCTGATCGATCAGGCTACCAGCCGATCGAACAGCCAACCGATCGGACTGCTGTCCGATCGGACAGGCTGTCCGATCGAGCTGCCTGGCCTATCGGCCAGCACTCTCCTCATTTGGCATCCTATAAATACCCCTGTCATTGTCATCCTTTCCACTTTTGGAAACCTCTGTTCGACCAGCACGCCTAACTCAACCTTTTCTCAGATCTCTCTCAATTCCGGTAAGATTTCGTCCTAAACCTTGTACTTTCTTAATCTACACGCACTCCTACACCTTTCTATCTTTCAAATCTTAACTTTTAACCGTGAAATCATCAAGATTCAAGTGTTCTAGGATGATGTCATCATGGGTTCTTGAAGAACTTCATGTTTTGGCCTCAACCCACCAAGAATAACTTGGATCTAGCTGATTTCTACATAAACAAACAAAGATCTTTAATAGATCTAAGCATATACACGGTGAAAAGGATTGAAAGATGGATTTTCCAACTTTCTTTCAACTCTTTTTCACTCAATGCCTTCAAAACGATAGAAACGGAGCCTGTGCCGGCTTACAAACCACTCCGGTGGTTGCATGGCTCAAGATCCGGATTCTATCCACGAGGTTAACCGATTTCGGGTTAAACGATAAACTCCGTTCCGAACAGTTCACCAGCCGGGTTTGGGTGATTCCTGTCCGACCAGGGGAACCAAGTAAGGACGAGGGATCTATGGCTCGACTCGTTGTCAAAATACCTCCATAAAACGACAAACAAACAGAACAACCAAGTGTTAGACGAACAGGCTGACCAGGTCAGGATGCTGACCGATCGGACTGCTGTCCGAACGGACAGCCAGCCGATCGGACAGTCAGCCGATCGACTGGCCAGCCGATCGGTTAACACATGGCCCCACACTTAATCAATTTATTTTGAAGACTAGTATTGAACGAACTGTTGTTCGATCGGACTACTGTCCGATCGGATTACTCTTCGGATCATGAGATACTATACTTCAACACTTAATCGATTTTTCAACATGTTCGATGCACTAGGAGTGCCACCCGATCGAACAGCCGTCCGATCAGGTGACACCTTGCTAAGAATTTGTCATGGTTGTTCATGCATGTCGTCCGATCGAACAACATTAGTGTTCGATCGATCAGTTATCCGATCCACTGCACCATACCTTGCATTTCATTCAAAGTTGTTGACTATTGTTGACTTGCCAACCGATCGGTCAGCAAGTCATTAAGTTTTTGACTTGCTGACATGTCCGATCGAACACCTGTCCGATTGAACACCTGTCCGATCCAAGGCAAACCACTACAATTCATTAAAATACCTAACCGATCGGGTCAGCCGTCCGATCGAACAGCCGTCCGATCGACCGACCTGAAGGGTAAAGGTACTTTAATGTTTTCAAATGCTACAACGAAAACTTTAAAAGTCAAGCCATCATACACAAACACATCCTTCTCAAAGGAAGAAACAATCCACTCGAACAGCCATCCGATCGGCCTACCGACCGACCGGACAGCGGTCCGAGCGGACTGTCCACCGAACGGTCAGCCGTCCGATCGAACTACCGTCCGATCGACCAGCTGTCCGACTCCCCAACACTTTGCATCGTTTTACGCGTCACTTATCGTTATGCTATCAAACTATTCAGGCTAACCCTACTCGCTAAGCGCTCCCTTCAATCCATCAACCGCTGTGAGTATACTCGATCCCTTTTTGCTTTATGCACTTTTGGGTGTTACATACGTTACAACTATTCAAATCACATCAAACACACTACTCAATACTATTTGAACGCTAACCGTTAATGTATGTTATACGTGGCTTATGAATGCTTGTTTGTTATTTTTACAAAATGGAATGCTGTCTACCTGCCTTAGCAACGATAGTACTATAGTTTGGACTCAGCACCCGTTCACACGGGGGTTGTTAAGGACAATTACTTGCATGGATTACGGTGGTAATCATGTATTGCGAACTGCCCCGGGCAGTCAACTCGTAGTCATTGGTATCGATGGATCTATGTCGATAACTAACGTGCTTCATTTCACTATGTGTATGTGCTGGTTATGCGTAAACGAATTCGAACTCTTTATGCTATTATCAAACTTGTATGCTCACCTTTACATTATATGTATTGACTTTATTTTAACTTATGTGACAGGTGCTTAGGATGCACACATGATAGGAAGTCGAAGCTTGAATAAAGCTTTAGAGCCCAACAAATAGTTGTCTGTAGTAATTGAATCAAGGGTCTCTAGAAGCAGATAAAAAATTGCTATATTTGAATCTGAGTTGTCGGAACAGAACTATTTGCCTAGATTTTATCTGTAATAATTTGTTTATTGTTTGAGACATGGTATGGGACATGTTACTTTAAATTGAATGGTAATGATAATTGTTATGGAAACTTCTGGACAATCTGTTTCGCTCAGTGCCATACCCCGATGTTTCCGCCATCGGTTGGGGTGTGACAAGGAGAGAGGGTGTGAAGATGTTTGTGAGGAAAAATGAGAAAAAATGGATGGGTGTGAGTTATGTGAGTGTAGAGAGGAGAGAGGAGAGAGAAGAGAGGAGAGAGGAGAGAGAGAAGAAATGTGTTTGTGAGAGGGGCAAGTGAGAGAAATGCTCTCATTGGTTGGGCAGGTGCCACATTAGCACCAAAAAATACCACCTAAAAACACCTCTATTGGTGATGCTCTGAGTGGGTTGATTTGGATTTTATTTTATCTCAAAAGGGTCAAATCATAAAATATTATTGAAAGTGAATGGGTCAAACAAGTTGAGAGTTAACCAAAGTCTATTTTTATGCATATAACCTCTTGAATTGTTTATTTAAATATATGTATTATTATTTTTAAATATATCGTTTTTATAACCATATTAAGTCAATACTTATTTATGATAATGGAAAATAAAATGTTTCTGGTTTGACCCAACATGTTTCAGTAATGATTTATTTTCAAACCTTTTACTTATAACATGTATGTATGGGTTATGTTTTAGCTTAAACGTGTAAATAAATAAAAATGTAGGAAAAGGGGATCGGGTCAAATATGCTAAAAGCCACCAAAAGTCTATTTTTTTTCATGCAAAGAACAACCCGAATCGTATTAAAAAACTTATATTAATATTCTAACAATATTTTTTTTGCAACAGTTATTGATGAAGTATTTATAAAATGGACAAAAAACAAACCATCTCACTTTGTATAATTCAAAAGTCCATCATCACTTAAGTCAGTTGTAAACTCTAGTATTGGTGGATGTCATTTAGGTCCATTGTCAAAAGTGGATGTCAAGTTTTGGTGGGGCCGGGCATATTATGGCAGGACATCAAATGTAAGAGTATAACAACGAAGTTACATTTAGTTATCCATTGTAGTACCGCATGACTCGTACATTACATTTGCAACCCAATGGAAAGAAGGGAGGCTTGCAAAGGTGGGAAAGATGTAAGCAAGATATCTGCACCACCACAATCCGACAGGGGTGATGCCCCCTACAAATCCATCGCCAAAACTGGTAAGCCCTCACCAACTGTAAATGTCTCTACATATGATCAACAGGTACCATAATCACACAAATGGAAGTCCAATCTAAGTCATACTTTGTCACTTTTTGTTGATAATTTAAACAGTTGAGCATTTATTTGACACCATTTTTCTATTTTGTTTATAATTCAGAGACCTTTTTTCTATATTATTACTGTAAAGTACATGACCACTGGAAGGATGGATGCATGGATGGGACGGTTTCATTTGGTTTTGATGGTTAGGCACCATAACTTTGTTACGTGCTAGTGGAAACATGTTGGCATATGGAGGGATTGATGGAATCTGAGAATGTGGAAGACTTTGAAACAAAAAGTCAATTCGTCAACTACGACTAATCTTTCAATATTAATTAAACTGGACAACACTTGAAGAGAAAACTGTAGTTATAAATCATAAAATAAGAAATGGGTCCGTTTAGATAGTTCAATTGTGGATCTGGACTTAATGTGGGGGCTTGTCCTAGATAAATAAGTCTAAATTCCATTTATACTTGTAGTTTCTTTCTAATTTTATAAAATAATTTTGCCCTTCTAGGTATCCCACACTTTTTTATATGTTAACATGATTTCCTCTGCCTTTGTTGGTGGTAAATTCGACCCCTACGGTAGATTTTAGTATATACGTTATGTACTATCTTTGATAGTAGAGGCTAGAGCTATAGAGTTGAAATGGACTTTGAATGAAACTGTTTACAATCATGGTGTATATTCATTCACGCAGCCTCTTAAATTGCTTTGAATAACTTGGATTATTAGTGTAAACTTATAGAGGTTGAAATAGTGATTTTTTTAAAATAATTGGACCAAAAGCGTTCCAGGTCAAATTAACATACAAAAAATAGTGGTTTAGATCCGTTACTAATTTATCACGTTTAAGTTTTATTTTGAAAAACTGAGAAATCCCACAAAAAATAACTGCTTTTGTGGTAGTTCCCGGAGGTTATGGTCGGTTTTTGCAGCTGGTGGTTAATTCCACCTTTTGCTGCCCATGATCTCCTACAAACCTGGGTAGTGATGTTAATCGGTTGAGGATTCCGTGGTCTCCTACAAACCTAGGTAGTGGTGTTAATCGGTTGGGGATTCCATAATCTTCTACAAACCTTTGTAGTGGTGTTAATCAGTTGAGGATTCCATGATCTCCTACAAACCTTTGTATGTGACAACTGTCAAAATTCCATGTATCCGTACAATTATTAAACAATGATTATGACTTAATGACTGTTCTGATTTACATTTAATGACTTAAATTGCTTTCTGATTATTGCTATTATACATACATGTGCATCACATATTGCAAATGACATACCATTATTGCATGCAAACTTTGTTGATTTAAATGATGCATGAAACAAAGGTAGCACAGTTATCAGATAAATCAGAAAAATGCTGACGGAGTTCAGTACATAGACAGACATGGTATTGAGACACAGAATGAGCCAGAAACCAAGAGTTACACTAGTATAGTGTGTAGAAAAGTAAGGATCACAAAACTGCCTTCCTAGTGATAGTTTAAGTGCCGGAAAGTGCCTAAAACTCACACAAACTGCAGAATTCTACAGAAATCAGCAAAATTCAGCATTTAAACACTAGAATATCATGCAGAAATATGGTTAAATGGTCCAGAATACTTTCCTAGGTATCGGGAATCAAAACTGTCACAAAAGGTAACATAAAGCACACTAAACTGCATAGTTTAGCACCTTAATGAACCGGTAACCAACCGAACAACCGAACACTACCCGAAACACCAAATTTTCACTAGAAGCATTGTTTTAACATTACCAAGCTAGTTATGGTCCCCGAACATCATAACACACTATATAACATCTAGTAACTAAATAACCTAACTAAACACTTGATTTTCAACCATACTCTAGACCTAACTCTAGTTACAACCTAACTCTAGTTACAACCTAACTTTACTATAAACTAACCATATAAACTAACCATTAGTTACAACCTAACTCTAGACCCCCCCACCTATAATCGGCCAACATAGTGGCCCCACTCAAGATTTTATTTGAATATTAAATTGGATCATGTTTTAGCTTTACTAAACATAGAAACCATTAGATAAATTGATATTGTTGTGTTATAAGTTAAACCTTAACGACTAAAACCAACTGGGGTAGCCCAGTTGGCCAGCCTCACCCCGCCTCTTTCCCGAGGTCACCGGTTCGATTCCTGGCACGCCCAACTGGAAGTGTGTCTAGGCTCTTCGCCGTGGGTAGTAACCGCCAGGCAGCTATGGGGCTAAGCTAGCTTGTGGAGTGAGTACACTCCAGCGGTTGGGAGTACCGTGCACCTTACCCCCCAACCTTAACGACTAAGCTCTTCATTTCTTCACAAACTCAACACACACACACTCTTCTCCTCTCCCCCTCTTTGCTCACAGCCGAAGACACCCACCCACACCATCATCATCATCATCATCAATCAATTCCCATCCAATCCATACATACTCAAAGGTGTAAGAAGGTGTATAAGGAAGCTTGGAAGTTGAAGGACCACTCACACAAGCTTTTATCCACCTCATTTTCATCTAGTGATCATCCCTAGCCTTGAGCTAGTAGTAAGATCATTCCTCACTCTATTTTACATCTTGTTTTGGTGGTTAAAGAATGATACAAGTTGTTAATCTTGAAGAACACTATGAATCTTGAACATGAAACTTGAACATAAGACTAAAATCATAAGAAAACAAGTTGTTTAAGTGTTGTTATGCTTGTTAATTGATTGCTTGCTCATGTTTATGATGTTAAACATCATGTTATCTTGCTAGATGGTGATTAAAGACATAATCTAGCAAGATGAGAGGATGATTATGTTAAGATCAAAGTAATCATCTGTTTTGGTCAAAAATTACCGAAGCAATTAAGTGATCAAATTAGTTAAGTGAGGTAGTGTGCTAAAAACGTGTGTTGAAAATATGCTAGTTGAATTGTTTGCAAAAACAGGTTCAGGATATAGCTTAGGATATTGAGCTATATCTATGATCAAACGATGAGCAAAAATGTAAAGGGTGACACGAGATGTACGAGGAAAGCCCTTGATCAATCTAGATCGCCGGCATAAAACCTCGGGAGCTGACAATCGCAGCTGCCTTGTTCTTCTATTACTTCAAATATCAGGATACAGTGCAGGATATGATGCGGATCAACTAAGTGTTACAATGCGATTCGAGTATAAGTGTTAGTGCGTTGTGAGTGTTTGCAAGTAGAGAGAAAGAGTGTGCGAAAGATTGTCCCTAATCTGATCCGATCAATCCCCTTTTATAGTAAAAAGAAAGCAACTAACTATCCTACTATTCCGGGATCCGGTGAATATTCCATATATGGACGTTGTAGTCCACGTCTTCCGGCTTCAACGTTCGTAATATAACTTATTTGCCCGAGTATTGAGGAGAAGAAGTCCACCTGACCGTTAGAGATTGGTTTCAACAATCTGCACGTGAGTTAATTATTAACTACCAGGATATCGTATCAGGATGTTACCAATATCCTAATCCAGCATCCTGGCCACAATAAAACAAACAAAGTCAGAATATCAGTCAGGATATACGAGCAGAAAATCACCCATAACAATTGTCCCCAAAATATATCTGTTGGTATACCAATTCCAACGGATATATTTTAAATCTTATCCCTCGAATCGAGGTTATTAAATTGAAACGACGGTCAAGATAGTGCTATGTAACTTCCAACGCGGTTTTCACTCGATGGATATCTATTAAGCCCCTATATATTCTCTCTTCTTGTTTGAAAACCAGATATCATCAACAGAGTCTCCAGGTAATTACTCATTCCTTCTTTATTTCCTGCTAATTTCTTTATTCTACTTCCAATGGCTACTAGAACCTACTCCCAAACTGGTGAATCGTCGGAGACCTTCGTTCAGCAAAACCTTCTCAAAAATCCCAAGAAGGAGATCTGTGCCTTTGATAATGCAGACATTGCAGCGTTGAGAGCCTCCGGTGCTTTCCCCGATGGCACGATTATTAGGCCATTTGATCGATCAATTCGATCGGATGTTTCTTCTGCCGATTGGGTCTGTTTTCTGGCATACCCTTTCTCGCTAGGTCTTCGGTATCCATTTCCTGAATTCATGATGCAGTTTTTCCGAACCACTGGTATTTCCTTTGCCCAAACAATGCCCATGGTTTGGAGAGTACTGATCGTACTCAACCAAATCAAAAATCTTCATTGTCCTGACCTCTGCATCGAGGATATCCCGATTGCTTACCGCCTCCGATCACATGGTTCTAGTCGGTTCTTACTCTTTTCAACTTCCAGCAAACCCCTCATTCTTAAAGCCACCAAGAACGAGGATGGATGGCAACGTAAATTCTTCTTCGTTAAGCGAGACTCCATCTATGAGGGTACCAGCCTTCCGGTGGAGTGGTTAACCACCGGTAGGGTTCAGGGTTTCAAGAATATCCCCAAATACTTCCAGGCCTATATCCTGTGCTAATATTTTCTTATTTGGCCTTTATGCAGTGAACTTCAAAGAAGTAGCCCCTCCTACCGCAGAATCTGAAAAAAGAATTAAAGCAATTTACTAGTTACTGGAAGGTGATAGGAGTTTTTCCACACACCTCCCAAGTTCCAGTCAATATTCATCATCTGACATGTCTGGTAAGAGTCATTTTGTTAATAATCGATTAGCGTAATATAACGAGAGAGTAATAAGGATTTAGAACTTCCCCTTTATGCAGCACCAGCCAAAATCCCAGAAGTTTTCGACCTTGAGGAGTTGGACAGTTACTCCGATCACGTCCAGGTCAAGAAGGAGCCCAGTCCCAAGGCTACGGCCTCATCCAAGCCCAGCAGCTCCAAAGCCATCATCATTCCCAAGCTATCGCCAGCTACCAAGCCCCGAAGTTCAAGTTCTCGCAAAAGGAAAGAGACTGATTCACCCGCCACCTCCGACACGTTCCCCTATGAGAATCATGGGTTTATTGAGGCAAGCGGGTTCATGACTTCCTTTCTTAACCAGGTATAGATCCTTATCCCATATCCTGCACACATATGTCAAACCAACATCTTGGTTATTACACTAATACCTGTGTCTTTGGGTGCAGGGCCTCGAACGAAGAATCCTGTAGGCTTAACAAGGTGCTCGAGTCCAAGTTGAAGAAAGCCGAGGTTACCATTTCCGACCAGGGTATGATTGCTGTCACCAAATCTCGACATTACGAGGATAAATTCAAGGCTATGACCCAAGAACATCAGGCTGTCCTTCACAAAGCCACTCTTGAGGCCCAAGCTCATCTCGACACCGCCCATGCTCAACATGAACGGGATATGGTTACCTACCGAGAATTCCTTAAAAGTTCTATCGTTATTTCCCTTCTTCAAGCCAGGCTAAAAATGGCCCACGAAGCCAAATCCCTGGGCTTCGAATGCCCTTCTTGGAACGTCGACGCCTGGGAGACAAAGCTAAGAAGTCTTGGAGGTAATCCTGTGGAGCATCCCGTTAAATCCGCGGTTGTAGGATCTTTAAAAGCGATGGAAAAGCTAACGGGTGCTGACGACGAGGCTGAGAAGGAGGTTCAAACTAATCCTGAAGCGGATGCTGGTGAAGACGCGATGAACGAAGAAGGCGTTGCCCCCTAAAACTCATTTCTTTTAAATTTAATGGTTATGTTTGTTTGAACAATTTTATTTCTTGTCCTTTGAACAATTCTTTTTTCCTGAATTAAAACGATTTGATAACCAAAGGTGGATGGGTCCTAGGTTTTAGGATGAAGCCTTCGGTTATCAACCAGTATCGCTTATTTCGGATAATACCACCTCCTTTTGACTTATTTGCTGTTGTCTTTCAAACTTTTTTTATGCATTGCTTAGTTTAGATTTCAGCTTTTCAAACTTAGTGCAATATTTCAAATGCCTGATGAAAATATCTTGATCAGTATAGTCGGTGATATCCCACAAAGACTTTCGTCTAATTGGGTTTCTCAAAATTCAAACAACAAAATTTTTAAAGAAAAAAGGACAGTTTATTTTACAAAGTTCGTTTTGATAATACTTGTTTGACTAGAGTTTTGGTTTTAAACCCAAGTATTATGTCCCAAATATTCCAACCAAACATATTCAAAAATATATTTTGAGAGTATACTCTGAGAATATATCCCAATCAGGATATTTAAGCCTTTTTCAAACATAGTTTCGAAAGTTCAAATGAGTTATGTAAGGTTTTCAAAGGAAAGATCATACCAGGAATAAAGTGTAACCCTATTATCGAACTTCAATCCTTTTGCAACTTTTCCCACTTAGATGTCCCCAGTCCGAAATACTTAGTACACTAGGTCCGAACTTGATCCTTTGAGTCTTACACAATCGCCTCAGAAGGAATGTCCCCTGTGCATAAAGTCCTTGAACACTTAGAAATTTTCTGAACACCAGTTCCAACTATTTGAACAGTTCTTGTGTTACAGGGGGTAAACCCTAAAATGTACTGGAGATAAATCCTTAGCATCCTGGGGATAAACCCATAAGTATCCTGGGGAAAATCCCAAATTTTCATGCGCTACAGGCGGGAGTGTATAAACTCCAAGACTTAGAAAGGTGATAACCTTTAAACCTTAGAGAGTATGAAAATACCCTTCCGTGAGAGAGGGTGATCAATCCTCATATACCTTTAGGATCCAGGATATAACCAACAATAACGAAATTGTCAGCCACTTTTACATGGACTGGCCCCGCTATCTTGAACTATCCCTGGATAACTTGCGCTCCAGGCGGGGTATTTAAACCCAATTCGAGAGAAAGGTGAATACCTTTAAACCAGTGAAGGGATCAGGATCCCTTAAACGTGAGAGAGAGGGCCAATCCTCTAGTCTTTCAAAGTATCCTGAGTGTGTATCCTGGAGCTATATCCCGAAGCATATACTGCAAAACAACTGTAAACTAAGGTGGGCTAACACCCCTCCGATGCTTAAATCAGTAATGGGTTCAAAAGAATAAACAATATCAAAACATATTAAAGGAGATAGAATCCATACCACTCTGAGTTAGAATCTAAATTCCAAACTCACTTGAAGTAGAGCTTTAGATGTATAGCATTCCAGGATCTCGGTAGCATATCCCCCTCCATATTCTTGAGTCGATATGCTCCTTTTCCTGATTCTGATTCAATCTCATAGGGTCCTTCCCACTTCGGAGCCAACTTTCCATCAGCAGGATTAGTAGTATTCTGAAAGGCCTTTCTCAATACCCAATCTCCAACCTGGAACCTTCTAGTCCTTATATTCTTGTTATATGCTTTAGATATCCTCTGCTGATATGCTGCCATCCTTAGCCTTGCTGCGTCTCTTGTCTCATCAATAGTATCTAACTCCTGGCATAGGGCTTCAGGATTCTTCTCAGGATCCCGGAGGTTGGATCTCGCTGTAGGTATCACCATTTCTGTCGGGATCACGGCTTCTGCTCCAAATACTAAGGAAAATGGGGTTTGACCAGTCGCACTTTTCACTGTCATTCTATCAGCCCATAGGACAAAGGGTAATTCTTCTGCCCATCTTCCCTTCTTAGCTCCAAGCCTTTTCTTCGAATTGTTGACAATTATCTTGTTTGAGGATTCTGCTTGTCCATTTGCTTGAGGATGTACCGGTGTGGATGTGATCATTTTAATTCCCCAACTTTTACAAAAGTCAGTAGTCCTCTTACTTATAAACTGAGAACCATTATCACAGATTATTTCGGCTGGTACTCCGAACCTGGTCAGGATATTCCTTTTTATGAAGGATACTACTTCTTGGTCTCTGACTTGGACAAATGCTTCAGCTTCAACCCATTTAGAAAAATAATCAGTCATTGCCAGCATGAAGACTTTCCCTCCTGGAGCCTTTGGCAATTTTCCTACTATATCCATCCGCCACTTCATGAATGGCCAAGGGGAAATAATAGGACATAGTGGTTCATCAGGCTGATGTAATATATTGCTATGTCTTTGACATGCATCACATCTTCGAGCATATTCTGCAGCATCTTTCCTCATCGTTGGCCAATGATATCCTGTTCTTAATACTTTCGAGAATAATGACCTTCCCCCAGTATGGTTACCACAATCCCCTTCGTGTATATCCTGAAGCACTTCTTTGGTTTCGGGATCCTCCAAGCACCTCAGATATGGTCCTGCAAGACATTTCTTATACAAAACATTATTTATAAGAGTGAATCGCGATACCTTCATTCTAAAGGCCTTAGGATTTTCATCCTTTGGAATGTGCCCTTCCTTGAGATATTTCATGATCGGAGCCATCCAGGACTTAGGATCCTTCTCGGGATATTCATCATTAGGATCCTGAATACTAATTACCTCCTTATCCTGAGAATCCGTCGCAGGATATAGGACATGTAATATTGGTATTTGGGTTCCTTCCGGTATCCTGACTGATGATCCTAGATTTGCCAACGCATCAGCTTCAGCGTTATCCTCTCTGGGTACCTGTTCAAGTGTAAAGATATCGAAATATCCTGCTAATTTTTTAACAATTTCAAGATATTCAGCTAACTTTTCACCTTTTACTGCATAAGATCCATTGAAATGGTTAGTGTTATGGGTGAAATTCTGAGCCCATATCCTGGAAAATATCTTGACATATATCTTGGTTATATAATATCTGTTTACATCCGGGATGCTGATTCAGGATATTGGTAACATCCTGAATGGTATCCTCAGGATTACTAACGGATTATGTGCAGGTACGTGGGTTAGAAGCTATCAACGTTCATAAGACTCATTCCGCGGAAGACTCGGTCCAAGTCGTTCAAATGAAGACGTTGAAGCCGTATTACTCGGTCAATAACGTTCACAATGGAATATTCGGAGTACCCCATATTTGTAGGGATTATTGTTTGTAATTCATTACTATAAATAGGTGGGTATACCAGATCGAATAGGACATCACATTTGCACTCGTTACACTCTAACACTCGCTCTCTAGCAAACTTTCACTCTCACACAAAAAACATTGTAACACATAGCGATCTGGTCTATATCCTGCACTGTATCCTGAAGTTTAAGCAATAAGAAGAACAAGGCAGCTGCGATTGTCAGCTCCCGAGGTTTTATGCCGGTGATCTAGATTGATCAAGGGCTTTCCTCGTACATCTCGTGTCATTTCCTTTACTTTTTGCTCATTGTTTGCTCATTGTTTGATCGTAGATACAGTTCAATATCCTGAGCCGTATCCTGAATACTGATTTTCTAAATAACTCAACAAGCATATTTTCTATACACTTTCTAGCACACTACCTCACATTACTAATTTGATCACTTAATTACTTCGGTAATTTTTGACCAAAACAATTTGGCGCCCACCGTGGGGCAAGTGGTGCTCTCTTTACTAAATTTTTTTGTCAAATCGCTAATCGGTTTTCTATTTTCAAAACTTTTTGCCACATTGTCCATAATGGCCTCAAGATCAAACATGAGTTCCTCTACTGTGTCTGCTATGACTTCTGCTACTACCGGTTCGGTGCTTCCCACCACCTCCTCCAAGGATGCCAGCCTCTACACGACCTCAGGATATTTTCCCTACCCACAGTGTTCAGGAATCTGCTCCCGTTTTAGCTTCTAACGATGAAATTTTAACCTTATTTGGAAGTGTGCAGGAACAAATGAGGCAGCAACAGGAAACAAACCAAATGCTTTTAAGGGAAATACAACTCCTGAAGTCTGGCTCGAGCAGATCTGCTGAGGATATTGTCACTCCATTACATCCCAGAACGTTGAACTTCAGTTCAGCTGTGTATACTGAGGATAACAGGGGGAATATTGTGCCCAGCCTTCCTCAGAATCATACTCCTGAAATACCCTCCTCGGTCAGGATGTCGACCATAAGGAGCTCAGGATATGCTTCAGGATATGGGCAAAATCCTCCAACGGGTAACATGTCAAATAATAATAATACTCACGCTACTAACAATAGTGGATCTTTGCAGGATGCAGGTGTGACATCAGCGCTTACTAGGGAACTCCAGAAGTTGAAGGACATGATATCTAGTGTACCCGGGGTGGTCCAGCCGATCCCGGAAGTGTCCCAAGACAGTCACAAGATATCTCGTTTTGCATATCCTATCTGTGATGCTGAGATCCCAAAGAGATTCCAAACCCCCAACATGAAGCTTTACGACGGAACTACGGATCCTGAGGAGCATATTGCTCAGTATAGGGAAAGGATGGAAATTAACCCTATCCCTCCGGATCTCAAGGAAGCATGCTTGTGCAAGGTTTTTGGTTCAACCTTGACAGGATCAGCCTTAAAATGGCTCTTGAATGTTCCTCCACATTCGATTACCTCTTTTGCTCACTTAGTAAATTTATTTAATAGTCAGTTTTCTTGTAGTAGAAGTTTTGAGAAATTAACAAGTGATCTCTACAGGATAACACAAGGGCCTCAGGAATCCCTTAGGGATTATGTGAACAAGTTCAGCCGGGAATCCCTAGACATTCCTCACCTTGATGTTGCAACAGCTGTGCAAGCTTTCAAGATGGGGTTGCAAAAAGATTCTCAATTTTATCAAGACCTTGTAATGAACCCATGCAGGAACTTGGATGAAGCTCGGAACAGGGCCCTAAGATATATTCAGTTGGAGGATGACAGAAAGATGCAAGAAAGGATGAACTCATCTAACACTTATGAGTCAACCAACAGGAAGTCAGAATCCTCATTCAAATCATATCGGCCTAAGCCATATGGTAGAAGTGAAAACAAGAGAGTGAATGCTGTCGAAGACGAGGATCCTGAAGAGTATCCTGAATTATCTTAATATTGCTTTTCTGTTAACATTCCTGAATTGATGTATGCCATGCAGGGTCTAGGAGACAAGGCTAGATGGCCTCGAAAGAATCAACAAAAAGCCGATTGGAAAGACAAATCAAAATGGTGTGCTTTCCACGAAGATTTCGGACATATGACTGAGGATTGCATCGCTTTAAGGAAAGAAATAAGCTATCTTCTAAGCAAGGGATATCTGAAAGATCTCTTGGGAAGAAAGAAGAATAAGGGTCAGGATACTGAGAAGGATCCTGAGCGAGCAGCATCACCTCCCGCGGATGCCAAGATAATCAACTTCATTTCGGGAGGATCCGACATTTGTGGGACTTCGTATTCGGCAGCAAAGAGACATGCAAAAGAAGCTAAGGCCGAAAGGGGAGATAAACCTGTCAGGATGACTACCCTCACAACTGACAAAATGATCACATTTGACGCTGATGACAGGGATACTGTCCAGGATCCTCACCATGATGCTCTGGTAATAACTTTATATGTGGCTAACCATTTTGTACGCAGGATATTGGTTGATAATGGCAGCTCCGTCAACATAATCCAACTAGAGACGCTGAAAAGAATGAATGTATCTCCAATGGATATCACTTCAAAGTCTACCGTGCTTGTTGGGTTCAGTGGAGAGGCTAGAAACACAGTGGGAGAGATAAAGTTGCCAGTATACGTTGAAGGAGTCAACTCGATACAACGTTTCTGTGTGATGGATTCTCTATCCTGCTATAACATCATACTAGGAAGACCGTGGATTCACGATATGAAGGCTGTACCGTCAACGTATCACCAATGCATCAAGATACCTACCCCTTGGGGAGTTGTCAAAGTTGATAGTGATCAGCAGGAGGCGAAAGAATGTTACTCATCCTCGATGAAATCCTCAACCAAGCCTAGTGCAGCATAGCAATTAAAGACGCGGGCCCAGGATATCATGGAGGATCCGGAGCAGGATGTGAAGAAAGTTATCTTGGATCAGGATAACCCCGATATTTCGGTGCTCGTAGGAACCAATATCCCTCAGGATATTGAAGAACAGTTAATTAACTTTTTGAAATGCAGGATGTCAACGTTTGCATGGAAGCATGAGGATATGACAGGCATATCCAAAGACATCATCACCCACAAGCTTGGAATTGATAAATCATTCAAGCCTGTTCAACAAAAAAGAAGAAAGTTTGCTCCTGAGCGGAATACGATTATTCAAGAGGAAGTTGAGAGATTATTGAAGTCCAGAATGATTAGGGAGGTTAAGTTCCCAAGGTGGCTAGCAAATGTAGTTGTGGTACAGAAGAAAAATGGGAAATGGAGAGTTTGTGTAGACTACACAGACTTGAACAAAGCTTGTCCTAAAGACCCATTTCCTCTTCCCCACATTGATGCAATGGTAGACGCTACTGCCGGGCACGAAATGCTGACCTTCATGGACGCATCCTCAGGATTTCAACAAATCCAAATGGAGCCTTCTGACCAGGAAGACACTGCCTTCATGACACCAACAGGTATTTATTGTTATACAGCTATGCCTTTTGGTTTGAAAAATGCAGGTGCAACATACCAAAGATTGGTAAACATGATGTTCAAAGACAAACTGGGGGACACCATGGAGGTGTACATTGACGATATGGTGGTAAAATCAAAGAAAGCTCAGGATCACCTCCAGGATATTAAAGGAGCATTTGATATCCTGGATCAGTATAACATGAAGCTGAATCCTGCTAAGTGCCATTTTGGAGTGGGGGCAGGAAAATTCCTAGGATATATGGTGACCAAAAGAGGAATAGAAGCAAGCCCGGAGCAGATTAAAGCCATCTTGGATATTAAATCGCCCTCAAATATGAAGGATGTTCAACGATTAACAGGGCGAGTGGCAGCATTAAATAGATTTATCTCAAGATCCTCAGAAAAATGCAAAGATTTTTATGATATCCTGAAGAAGAACAAGAAATTCGAAT
Organism: Helianthus tuberosus; assembly: GCA_030545235.1. Taxonomy (NCBI): domain Eukaryota; kingdom Viridiplantae; phylum Streptophyta; class Magnoliopsida; order Asterales; family Asteraceae; genus Helianthus; species Helianthus tuberosus. The sequence continues at coordinate 81,181,853 of CM060363.1, forward strand.
GGGGTGAGAAGCATGAAGCGGCCCTACAGGATTTAAAGCAATATCTTTCAACCGCACCTCTACTGATGAAGCCTGAGAGTGGTGAACCATTATCCCTATACCTCGCGGTATCAGGGAATGCTGTAAGTGCCGTCCTTGTAAAGGACCATGAAGGTCAGCAATATCCTATTTATTATGTTAGCAAAAGCTTATTAAATGCTGAAACTAGATATTCTCATTTAGAAAAATTGATACTAGCGTTAGTTATGGCGTCAACAAAACTTAGACATTACTTTGAGACACATAGGATTCATGTTAAAACTAATTATCCTGTTAAAAATGTGCTTAGGAAACCAGAGATGTCAGGCAGGATGGCTAAGTGGTCAGTAAAGTTGAGTGCTTATGATTTAGTATATGAACCTAGGAATGCCATAAAGTCTCAGGCTTTAGCTGACTTTGTGGCTGATTTTAGTAGTGACATTCAGGATGAGGTAGACCTAGAAGTTCAACAGTTAGGAGAATCCTCAGGATCCTGGACATTATATACTGATGGTGCATCTAATATAAGAGGAGTAGGATTAGGAATACTACTAAAATCGCCACAGGGGGACATATTACCCCAGGCTATTAGGTGTGAATTTCCTGCTACTAATAATGAGGCAGAATATGAAGCTTTAATTGCAGGATTAGAATTGGCTAAGAGTATGAGTATCAAAAATTTACAAGTATATGTTGACTCTTTGTTAATTACTAACCATTTTAATGGATCCTATGCAGTTAAGGGTGAGAAATTGATTGAATATCTTGATATTCTCAAAAAATTAGCAGGATATTTCGATGTTTTTACACTTGAACAGGTACCAAGGGAGGATAATGCTGAAGCGGATGCCTTAGCAAATCTGGGATCATCAATCAGGGTACCGGAAGGGACCCAAATACCAGTATTACATGTCTTATATCCTGCAACGAATCCTCAGGATAAAGAAGTAGCGGATATTCGGGATCCTGGAGTGGAATATCCTGAACAGGATCCTAAATCCTGGACAGCTCCAATTCTGAAATATCTTAAAGATGGACACATCCCCGAGAATGAAAATCCTAAGGCATTTAGGATGAAGGTATCACGATTCACTATTATAAATAATATTTTATACAAGAAATCTCTTGCAGGACCATATTTAAGGTGCTTGGAGGATTATGAAGCCAAAGAAGTACTTCAGGATATACATGAAGGGGACTGTGGTAATCACACTGGGGGCAGATCATTGTTCTCGAAAGTGTTGAGGACAGGATACTTTTGGCCAACAATGAGGAAAGATGCTGCAGAATATGCTCAAAGATGTGATGCATGACAAAGGCATAGTAACATACTACATCAACCAGCTGAACCACTATATCCTGTAGTTTCCCCTTGGCCATTCATGAAATGGGGGATGGATATAGTAGGAAAGTTACCAAAAGCTCCGGGAGGAAAAGTATTTATGTTAGCAATGACGGATTATTTCTCTAAGTGGGTTGAGGCTGAAGCATTTGTTCAAGTTAGAGACCAAGAAGTAGTATCCTTCATAAAGAGGAATATCCTGACTAGGTTTGGAGTACCAGCTGAGATCATTTGTGATAATGGGTCCCAGTTTATAAGCAAAAGGACTACTGACTTTTGCAAGAGTTGGGGAATCAAAATGATCACATCTACTCCGGTACATCCTCAAGCGAATGGACAAGCCGAATCCTCGAACAAGATAATAGTCAATAACTTAAAGAAGAGACTTGGAGCCAAAAAAGGAAGATGGGCGGAAGAATTACCCTTTGTTTTGTGGGCTGATAGGACAACGGTGAAGAATGCAACTGGCCAAACCCCGTTTTCCTTGGTATTTGGAGCGGAGGCAATGATTCCAACAGAAATAACGATACCTACTGCAAGATCTATGCTACAGGATCCTGAACAGAATCCTGAAGTCTTATGTCAGGATTTGGATACTATAGATGAAAAAAGAGACTCAGCGAGACTAAGGATAGCAGCATATCAACAAAGAATATCCAGAGCATATAATAAGAACATAAGGACTAGAAGATTTCGAGTTGGTGATTGGGTGCTAAGAAAGGCTTTTCAAAATACCTCTAATCCTGCCGATGGCAAGCTAGCTCCGAAATGGGAAGGACCTTATGAAGTCGAGTCAGAAGCAGGGAAAGGAGCATATCGACTCAAGAATATGGAAGGGGATATGCTACCAAGATCCTGGAATGCAGTACATTTAAAGCTCTATTTCAAGTAAGAGTAGAATTTAATGTCTATCTCAGAATGGTATGTATTCTATTTATTTTAAATATATTTGTTTATTATTTTGAACCCAATACTGACTTAGGCATCGGATGGGTATTAGCCAAGCTAACACCCACCCTAGTTTACAATTGTTTTGCAGGATATGTTTCAGGATATAGCTCCAGGATATATACTCAGGTTAAGTCGAAAGATTAGAGGATTGGCCCCCTCTCTCACGTTTAAGGGATCCTGGTCCCTTCAAAGGTTTAAAGGTATCCACCTTTCTCTCGAATTGGGTTTAAACACCTCGCCTGGAGCGCAAGTTATCTAGGTATAGTTCAAGGTAGCGGGACCAGTTCATGTAAAAGTGGCTGACAATTTCGTTACTGTTGGCTATATCCTGGATCCTAAAGGTATATGAGGATTGATCACCCTCTCTCACGGAAGAGTATTTTCGTACTCTCTAAGGTTTAAAGGTTTTCACCTTTCTAAGAATTGGAGTTTATACACTCTCGCCTGTAGCGCATGAAATTTACGGTTTATCCCCAGTATGCTAAGGATTCATTTCAGGATATCAGGGGTTCTGCCCCTGGGCATTCGGAATTCATTCGAGTCAAAATATAAATACATTTGTGTTTTTGTCGAACACAGGGGACATACATTATACTGTTCAAAGGGTGAATCCAAGTTTATAAGTATGCACTGGGGACAAACTTATGATAAAGGATTGGAACTGATTCTCTAAGAATCTCTGGTATGATCTCTCCTTTTTGTTTGGACAATTTATAGGTTATATTTCAATATCCTTTTCAAGATATCTTTCAGGATATCTCCCAGGATACATTTATGATATATGTTCCTAAGAATGTTCAAACCAAACAATTTTCACAAGCAAAATTTGTATGTTAATGACAATAATAATAAAGTCAAAAGAGTGGTTATATTATTAACATACCAAAAGATGTGCTCTTAGTTTCACCTCAAAACAAGGCCCATCCACTAAGAGCACTAATAGTTTCTTACCATATTTACCCAACAGTTGAAGGTTTCATCTCAAACCGAGACCCATCCGCCTCCAACTGTTGTTCAAAAAGCATGCAGGAAATGTAAATTGTTCAGGTGCAGGAAAGTAAAGTGCGGAAAAGTAAATTGTTTAAGGGACTACAAATCAACATTCAAATTCAAAAAGGTGGGCTCTGGCCTTGGCACGTATATCCGTCATCGCCCACCTAAATGTCCTCACACAGCGGCATCTCCTCCGACCTTCTCAGCCTTCTTAGCACCAGTATCCTGACCAGCATCTTGAGCAGCATCCTCGCCAATGTCCATCCCAGCATCAGCTCCAGCATCCTTCTTGTCTTCAGCCTGGACCACCACCTCTGCTGATTTAGAAGACTCGCCAGCTTCAGCAGGAAGTGGCACGGCTTTGCCACCAAGCTCCTTTAACTTGGCCACCCAGGATTCAACTGGCCAAGATGGACAAACAAGGCCCGTCTCCTTGGCCTCGTAGGCCATCTTCATGCGTGCTTGTAACAGGGAGACGATAGCAGAAGCCTTGATTCCCTCCCGGAAATTGACCAAGGCTTGATCATGATCCATTTGAACGGTGGCGAGTTTGACCTCAGCGTCTTGGGTGACCTTCTTCAGTAGGCTTTCGTAGTGCCGGGTCTTCGCTTCAGCAATGGCACCCTGGTCAGCAACGGTGCTTTCGAGCTGTTTGATCCTGGCTTCACGAAGTGCCATAGTACCACAAGCGTCATTGTACAAATGGAGCAAATGCTGGAGGCCCTGCACATCAATTACAGGTATAAAGTTAGAATATATGTTGACCAAGATATCCTACCAGGATATCCTGTTAGGATATACGTGCAGGATATATGTGCAGGATATACATGAAGGATACGCGTCAGGATATTACCTTGTTAAGGAAGGATGTCATTGGCTCTAAGGAATCGGAGAAGCTGAGTTCGTCATAGGAGAACCCTTCTGAGCCTGGAGCACTGACTTCAAGACCCTTCCTCTTTTTCGCTGTGGAAGCACGGGTTTTTGGATTGGCCTTGGGAGCCGGGAGTGGCTTGGAGCTAGTAGCAGCAGGAGTTTCCTTCTTGATTGTGGCTGGAGTTGGGTAGCTGTCGAGTTCATCAAGGTCTAGATAGACTGGAACTTTGCTGGAATCTGCACACAGGGAGTAAAATTCTAAATCTCTCCTAAAAATATCAAATAAAAACATGTATGTGCAGGATATCTTGCAGGATCCTTACCAGACATGTTTGCGCTTGAAAGAGGGCTTGGAGTTGGTGGAGATGGGTTGAAGCTTCTCTCTGCCTCTGAAAGGAATCTGATGGTGTCTATTCTTTTTTGGGAATCAGCAAGGGGAGGTGCAATCTTCCTGAAATCAGCTGCATACACAGACAGAAAAAATAAAATTCATTAGCTCAGGATATGAGACAGAATAAGAGACAGGATCATTCTTAAACCCTAAGTCCTACCCTTTCTCAACCATCTCATCGGATAATCCGTTCCACCAGGGATTGAATCCCTTTTTACAAAGAAAAACTTGGATTGCCAACCATCCTCGTTCCTGGTGGCACGAAGTATCAATGGGTCACCGGAAGTAGAATAAAATAGGAATCTAGATGAGCCATGGCATCTAAGCTTGTAGGCTAAAGGGAGATCATGGACAGAAAGGGCAGGTATGTGGTTTCTCTTGATTTGGTCAAGAACAGACAAAACACGCCAGAGCATTGGCATGGTTTGGCTGAAAGAAATTTTGGTGATATTAAAGAACTCGGTGATGAAGTCCGGAAAGGGGAATCGTAACCCTAAGGTAAAGGCATATCCACTCGTTGGAAACCATATCTGACCGGATTTCTCTATCAAAGGGTCGGAATATGGTTCCTTCCGGGAAGATACCGGAGGATTTCAAGGCTGACAGGTGGGCACTATCAAAGGTGCATGTCTCATTCTCCGGTTCTTGGAGAAGATTCTGTTGGATGAATGTGGGAGCCGAGTCGCCTGAACTGGACCTTGTTTGCCTAGGCATTTGGTCGCCTGAATTTTTCACCGGAGAAAGATGATAAAGATGAATGTGAAGATGAGGGAGAGAATATTACTTTTTTCCTTGTCGATTGTGAGTAAAAAGGAGATGAGGATGAGAAGAAATAGGGCATGATGAGTAAATATAGGCCGGGTGGTTGAAAGCTGTCACATCAATAGTCTTATCTCTTAATTACCTCGGCCACCGTGAAAAATGTAACCGTTAGTGCAGGATATCAAACGGTAACATTTTTGGGGACAATTGTTATGGGTGAAATTCTGAGCCCATATCCTGGAAAATATCTTGACATATATCTTGGTTATATAATATCTGTTTACATCCGGGATGCTGATTCAGGATATTGGTAACATCCTGAATGGTATCCTCAGGATTACTAACGGATTATGTGCAGGTACGTGGGTTAGAAGCTATCAACGTTCATAAGACTCATTCCGCGGAAGACTCGGTCCAAGTCGTTCAAATGAAGACGTTGAAGCCGTATTACTCGGTCAATAACGTTCACAATGGAATATTCAGAGTACCCCATATTTGTAGGGATTATTGTTTGTAATTCATTACTATAAATAGGTGGGTATACCAGATCGAATAGGATATCACATTTGCACTCGTTACACTCTAACACTCGCTCTCTAGCAAACTTTCACTCTCACACAAAAAACATTGTAACACATAGCGATCTGGTCTATATCCTGCACTGTATCCTGAAGTTTAAGCAATAAGAAGAACAAGGCAGCTGCGATTGTCAGCTCCCGAGGTTTTATGCCGGCGATCTAGATTGATCAAGGGCTTTCCTCGTACATCTCGTGTCATTTCCTTTACTTTTTGCTCATTGTTTGATCGTAGATACAGTTCAATATCCTGAGCCGTATCCTGAATACTGATTTTCTAAATAACTCAACAAGCATATTTTCTATACACTTTCTAGCACACTACCTCACATTACTAATTTGATCACTTAATTACTTCGGTAATTTTTGACCAAAACAGTTAGTAATCAACAGGGAATCAACAAATACTTGTAAATTTTTTATATTCATACTCTTAGCCGATTCTAATCCTGCAATTAAAGCTTCATATTCTACTTCATTATTAGTGGCAGGAAATTCACATTTAATAGCCTGGGGTAATATGTCCCCCTGTGGCGATTTTAGTAGTATGCCTAAACCTACACCTCTTACATTAGATGCACCATCAGTATATAGTGTCCAGGATTCTATGTTTTCTCCTAGTTGTTGCACTTCTAGGTCTACTTTTTGAATATCACTACTGAAATCAGCCACAAAGTCAGCTAAAGCCTGAGACTTTATGGCATTTCTTGGTTCATACACTAGATCATATGCACTTAATTTCACTGACCACTTAGCCATCCTACCTGACATCTCGGGTTTCCTAAGCACATTTTTAACAGGATAGTTAGTTTTAACATGAATCCTATGTGTTTCAAAATAATGTCTAAGTTTCGTTGATGCCATAACTAGGGCTAATATCAATTTTTCTAAATGAGAATATCTAGTTTCAGCATCTAATAAACTTTTACTAACATAATAGACAGGATACTGCTGACCTTCATGATCCTTTACAAGGACAGCACTTACTACATTCCCTGATACTGCAAGATACAGGGATAATGGTTCACCATCCTCAGGCTTCATCAATAGAGGTGCGGTTGAAAGATACTGCTTCAAATCCTGCAAGGCTGCTTCATGCTTCTCTCCCCATTCGAATTTTTTATTCTTCTTCAGGATATCATAAAACTCCTTGCACTTCTCCGAGGATCTTGAGATAAATTTGTTTAATGCCGCTACTCGCCCAGTTAACCTTTGAACATCCTTCATATTTGAAGGTGACTTAATATCCAAGATAACTTTTATTTGCTCCGGGCTTGCTTCTATCCCCCTTTTGGTCACCATGTATCCCAGAAACTTTCCTGCTCCTACTCCAAAATGGCATTTGGCAGGGTTTAGCTTCATGTTGTATTGGTCCAGGATATCAAATGCTCCCACAATATCCTGGAGGTGATCCTCAGCCTTCTTGGATTTTACTACCATATCATCGATGTACACCTCCATGGTGTCCCCCAGTTTGTCTTTAAACATCATGTTTACCAATCTCTGGTATGTTGCACCTGCATTCTTCAAACCAAAAGGCATAGCAGTATAACGGTAAATACCTGTTGGTGTCATGAAGGCAGTATCCTCCTGATCCGAGGGTTCCATCTGGATCTGTTGGAATCCTGAGGAGGCATCCATGAAGGTTAGCATCTCGTGGCCAGCAGTAGCATCCACCATTGAATCGATATGAGGTAGGGGAAACGGGTCTTTGGGACAAGCTTTGTTCAAGTCTGTGTAATCTACACAGACTCTCCATTTCCCGTTTTTCTTTTGCACCACAACTAAATTTGCCAGCCATTTAGGAAACTTCACTTCCCTAATCATCTTGCTCTTCAATAATCTTTCAACTTCCTCCTGAATGATAGTGTTCCGCTCCGGAGCAAATTTCCTTCTCTTTTGTTGGACAGGCTTGAAAGTTAGTCAATTGATTTTCAATATCCTGAGGGATATTGGTTCCTACGAGCACCGAGATATCTGGATTATCCTGATCCAGGATAATTTTCTTTACATCCTGCTCGGAAGCCTCCACAATATCCTCGGCTCGTATCTTTAATTGCTATGCTGCACTAGGCTTTGTCGAGGACATCATTGAAGAAGAATAACACTCTTTTGCTTCCTGCTGATCACTTTCCACCTTCACTACTCCCCAAGGGGTAGGTATCTTGATACATTGATGATAGGTTGTGTCACAAACCCCGATCCTTGATCCCCGGGAACGGGCGGACGTGATCACAGAGTTTGGTGGTATCAATTTGTTTAGTCTCGCAGTGGAATTTACATCAGGACCGTAGTTAGGAAATGTTTATCAGAGTAAAAACCACCTTCTTTTATAATAACATGGGCAAAACCCAAGTTTCTTATTACAATACATTATAGGGATAAACCCTATTTTATTGAATTTAAAACATCGTTTATTAGGTAACTTTTATAGCCACATTATCCCCAAGCCTTCAGTGCTCTCCAGCTGGCTTTCCACTAATTGGCTGTTCACATTGTGTTACCTGTAACGCGTTTTAAAAACATTTGTCAGTCGGAAATACTGGTGAGTGAATCCCATTTTAATCAAGAAACATTTTATCAATTAAAACAGTATTGAGAGCGATTACATTGTTTATGTCTACACAATTACTCATTCAGTATTTGCCACTCGACCGGATCTATGGCTATGGTCAAATTACCCATTGGCTAACTCGTCGTCCAATGGTAATGCACTGTCATTCAGACTTACTACTACTCGTAGTAAATTTTGTATACAAAACCCCATAATATCGGCAGTAATTGAAGAACTACAAAGACTCAATCACCGCTTAATCACATTGTAAAACATTTAAGGTTTTGTAAAACATTCCAAAAACATTAACAAAAAGAGGACAACTCACATTGCTGTCTTAGGCTTTTCGTAAGGGTTTCCTGGATATAATCTATAATTTATAAAAATGTACATTGGTTAGTATCATAACCCTTTGAAAATTATTAATAATACCCTCCCCGAGACGGCATTCCAACAACTACGTCGGGCAGAACCACGACAGTTGTTACGGAACCCTAAATCAATCGGGCAGCGTAACTATGATGAAACCAGGGTTATAATACTTACAACAAAGCAGAACCTCGCTAATTTAGGGGTATAATACCCAAATATTTTGCTTAATACTTCAGAATTCGAGATTGAGATTGAAATGTGAGCGACGGAAATTGAAATCTGATGCCATCTATTTATAGTTGTGTAATTGAGTCCTGTCGCGGCCCGCGTAAAAGACAAGGGACCCTTACGCGGCCCGCGTCAACATCGGTCAACACTATAGCTTAGCTGGTTCAGCTAGTAGGTCCGCCACGATGTCGACACGTGTCAGCCTCTGGTGTAATCGCGTGCTATGAACTGTCGCGGCCCGCGTCAACTACACATACACCCTTACGCGGCCCGCTTCAACTAAAGAAGTCAGCGAAGTCAAGTCCAGCCTTGATACTGCCCACGTAAGCTAAGGGTAGAGTATGTCGCGGCCCGCCTCAACCCTATATTTCATGTTTTTGATTTATTTTATACTTATAAATAACTAGGGCTCGGGTTTCACATATGGGGTATAATATAAGACATATTGGGACAATTTAAGATATAATAGAGGGTCGGAAATATTATAAGGGTGTTGGTTTTACCGAGGGTTGTTACATTCTCCCCACCTTAATTTAGAGCTCGTCCTCGAGATCTACTGGAATAAATGCGGATATTTTCTTTGCATTTCTGATTCGAGTTCCCATGTATACTCCGGTCCTCTTTTGGAGTCCCACTTTACTTTGACTAGAACTAGTCTCTTATGTTTGAGATTCTTGACTTTCCTGTCTTCAATTTGTAGAGGTTTTTCTACAAACTTGAGTTGTTCATTTACCTCTATATCCTTAAGAGGTACTATCAATGATTCATCAGCTAAACACTTTTTAAGATTAGATACATGAAACACATCATGTATTCCTGCCATTTCTTCTGGCAATTGTAGCTGATAGGCTACATGTCCTATTCTTCTAATAATTTTAAAAGGTCCAACATACCTGGGGCTTAGCTTTCCCCGTTTGATGAATCTTACCACTCCTTTCCAAGGAGAGACCTTTAACAATACTTTATCTCCTACTTGAAATTCTAAGGGTTTGCATCGGTTATCAGCATAACTCTTTTGTCGATCACGTGCTGCTTTCAATCGTTCCTTGACTTGAATAATCTTGTCAGTTGTTTCCTGTACTATCTCAGGTCCAGATAGTTGCTTTTCCCCAATTTCTGCCCAACAGACTGGGGTTCGACACTTTCGTCCATAGAGTGCTTCGAATGGTGCAACATTGATACTTGTGTGATAACTATTATTATAAGAAAATTCTATTAAAGGTAAGTGTTCGTCCCAATTACCTCCAAAGTCAATTACACAAGCTCTAAGCATGTCTTCCATTGTCTTAATTGTTCTTTCACTTTGTCCATCTGTTTGAGGATGATAAGCCGTGCTTAGCTTTATCTTGGTTCCCATTGCCTTTTGGAAACTTGACCAGAAATGAGATGTAAATCGACTATCTCTGTCAGAAACAATTGATAAAGGAATGCCATGTAAAGAAACAATTTCATTTACATACAATTTAGATAATTGTTCCATACTAATTGTTTCCTTCATTGGTAGAAAATGAGCTGACTTAGTTAGCCTATCTACAATCACCCAGATTGTATCATTTCCTTTCTTAGTTTTGGGTAATTTAGTAACAAAATCCATTGTTATTAATTCCCATTTCCAAACTGGCATTTCTAATTGTTGTAACAATCCTGAAGGTTTCTGGTGTTCAGCTTTGACTTGTGAACAAGTTAAACATTTAGAAACATAGACTGCTACGTCCTTTTTCATTCCTATCCACCAGAAATTTTTCCTTAAATCCTGGTACATTTTATCACTTCCTGGATGTATCGTATACTTAGATTTATGGGCTTCTTCTAATATACGATTACGTAGATTTCCTAATTTAGGTATCCACATTCTTTTTTCATGGAATCTCCAAATTCCATCCGTTCCTTGTTTCAATTCTTTTAACATACCTTTTAATTTTTCAGAATCATCTTTGATTATTAATTCTTGTGCTTCTCTTATCTGATCATTTAAATCCACTTGCAGATTTAATTTAAGAGAACGTACCCTTCTTGGCTTTTCATGATACTTTCTACTTAAAGCATCTGCCACTACATTTGCTTTTCCTTCATGATACTGGATATCACAGTTATAGTCACTAAGAAATTCCATCCAGCGTCTTTGTCTCATATTCAACTCCTTTTGCCCAAAAACATACCTTAAACTCTTATGATCAGTGAATATGGTAAACTTACTACCGTAAAGGTAATGTCTCCAAATTTTAAGAGCAAAAATTATAGCTCCTAATTCTAAATCATGGGTGGAATAATTCTCTTCATGATTCTTAAGTTGCCTAGATGCATAAGCTATAACCTTTTGACGTTGCATCAACACACATCCATAACCTAATCTAGAAGCATCACAATAGACTACAAAGTCTTCAGTTCCTTCTGGTAAGGCTAGTATAGGTGTATGGGTCAATCTTTGCTTAAGAATTCTAAAGGCTTCTTCTTGTTTTAATCCCCATTCAAACTTAACAGATTTACAGGTTAACTTAGTTAAGGGAATGGCTATTCTAGAGAAATCTTTAATAAATCTTCTATAATAACCAGCCAATCCTAAGAAACTTCTAACCTCGGTTGGTGACTCAGGGGTTTTCCATTTAGTAATCGCCTCGATTTTTGTTGGATCTACATGGATTCCTTCATGATTGACTAGGTGTCCAAGGAATTGTACTTGTTCTAACCAAAATTCACACTTTGAAAACTTAGCATAAAGCTTTTCCTTTCTTAACAAACTTAAAAGTGCGTGCAAATGTTTTGCATGATCCTCTTTATTCTTAGAATAAATTAGAATATCATCTATAAAAACAATTATGAATTTATCCAAATATGGCTTACATATTCGGTTCATCATGTCCATAAATGCAGCTGGGGCATTGGTTAAACCAAATGGCATGACAGTAAATTCATAATGGCCATACCTTGTTCTAAATGCGGTCTTAGGAATATCCTCTTCATGTACCTTTAATTGATGATATCCTGACCTTAAGTCGATTTTAGAGAAATATCGAGCTCCTTGCAGCTGATCAAACAGATCATCGATTCTCGGTAATGGGTACCGATTCTTAATTGTGAGCTTGTTTAATTCACGGTAGTCAATGCACATACGCATTGATCCGTCCTTCTTTTTAACAAACAATATCGGCGCTCCCCATGGCGACGAACTTGGCTGTATAAATCCTTTCTCCAATAATTCATCTAATTGTTTCTTCAATTCTTGCATTTCAGCGGGTGCCAAACGGTAAGGTGCTTTGGCAATTGGTGATGTTCCTGGTAGCAGGTGAATTCTGAACTCAACTTCTCTGTCTGGAGGTTGTCCTGGCAATTCTTCTGGAAAGACATCTGAAAATTGAGATACTACTGGAATATCTTTTAGTTCTTTTCCTTTAGTGTTAGTGATTATGGATATCAAATACACTATAGAACATTTTCTTATACAACTTGCAGTTTTCATCACAGAGATGAATTTTGTGGTCCTAGAGGATTTATCTCCCTTAATGGTGATCATTTTTCCTTTTTGTGACTTTACCCGAATTAACTTTTGATCACATAAAATACTAGCTTTATTGGCTATCAACCAATCCATTCCTAAAACAACATCAAATCCTACCAGATTCATAGGATAAAGATTTGCAATAAATTTCTGATTTGAAATTTCTATACTTGCTCCCTGCAAGATTTCAGAAATTCTAACAATTTCTCCATTAGCTGTCTCTACTACGCATTCATGTGGTAGTTTAGTTAATGATTGATTTAGTAATTTGCAAAACGATGTATTAATAAAACTTTGGTTTGCACCAGAGTCAAATAATACTTTAGCAAAGACATCATTAACTAAAAACGTACCAGCTATGACATCTGGGATCATCTTGGCTTCTTCAGCAGTCAGCACAAATGCTCTAGCATTTTTAGTATTCTTGTTGTCTGCAGCTGGGACTAATTTTGGACAGTTTAGCTTGATATGACCTTGTTCTCCGCAATTGTAACATACCCGGCTGTTGGCTTTCTTCCTGCAATTTTCTTCTTTGTGTCCCGATATTTTGCAAAAGTTACAGTATATGGAACATCTTCCTGAATGCTTTCTTTTGCAATACCTACAATAAGGTGCAGAGGTAGAACCTATATTTCTCCCACGGTTAGAATTTCCAGAACGAAATTCTTGAGTCAACTTCTGGGTTAGGCTCCTTCTTTGATCCTCTTCTCGAGTACGGACTAACTCATATGTCAAGGTGTTGGCTAGTTCTACAGCTTCTTCTATGGTTTGAGGTCTAGCTGCCTTGACTACATGTCTTATCTCCCCAATTAATCCCCAAATATAACGAGAGATTAATACTGGTTCTGGTGAAGCAAGAGTTGGTACTATCCTAGCATATTCAAAGAATAACTTTGTGTACCCTTTGCTATCCACACCAGTCATCCTAAGATTTAGGAATTTGTTTGCTATCTGTTCTTTTTCATTGGGTGGGCAGAATTTCCTTTCTACCTTGTCCTTAAATTCTTCCCATTCCATATTATAGGTTCTATCACTTCCTTTTGTTTGGAGAATAGTGTTCCACCATTCTAGTGCTGCATTCTTAAACAGATTAGAAGCAAACAGTATTCTATCTTCTTCAGCACATTTACTTATCCTTAAGACTGCCTCAGTCTTTTCTATCCAGTGTAAGGTTGCAATGGCCCCTTCATTGCCCGAGAATTCCATTGGTTTACAAGACCAGAATTCTTTATAAGAACAACCATAAGGCATGGTTCTTCTTCTTTTGGGAATAGGCATTTGAAGTACCGGTCCATTGTTCACACTGTTTTCTGGTTCACTTGGTCGCTTACTGCTATGCTTACTTTTATTATCAGCATCTTTAACAGTTTGAAGAATAAATGGCATTGCATCTATAATTCCTTGTGCTACAATGTGTTGGATAGCACTATTATCCATCTGGTTCCCATTGTTGTTATTCAGATTCTCATTATCATTCTGAATATTATCATTCTGGATTTCCGGGTTATTATCCGGATTTACTTGATTTCCTTGGTCGACCATCTGAATTTTAAACATTTACCCCATATTAAAATCACAATTAATATCTAGTATAATTAATCACATGACACACAATCTAGCCAAAAACGTAGATCATTGCTACTTACTCTTTTCATATACTTATGCGTCTATTACACACATATTTTATTTTTATTATTATTACTACTGCTTTCTCCATTCTAACATTCATGGATATGGATTCATCCAGTAATCCATATTGCGTTCATCGTATTTCCATACGAGACGCTCTCCAACCTGATGCATTCTCTCACTGCTTTCTAAGATCTCCTCCCCGAAAGTCCTAAGTTCTTGAACGTTTTCTGCACTCATTGGGGGTGCAGGTTCTCGGACTGGGTTTGGAATCTGGGGTACATGTTCCTGATATGGGGGTGTATGTGCCTGAAATTGGTAAGGATCCTCTAATATTTCCCTAATATAATCATCTTGATAATAGGGATCTAAAGGGTCCATACCTGGGTAAGCTTCTATGTTCTGTATGGGTGGATAATTCTGAATAGGATAACGTTGCACAAAATCCCTATTGTTGTCCCACCAGGGGTCGTAATTCGGGTCTAGAGGGTTTGGTGCAGGCACTCTAGGGATCTCTTCTGGATTAAAATTATACATCTCTTCTTCCTGATTTTCTATCTCCATAGGTTGTTCTGGGTTTTGTGGTTGTGGGGCTACTAGTTGTTCCAGACTCGGGTCAGCAGCAGTTGTAGCTAAGATATGGAAATTAGCTCGGCTTCTATTAAGTATCTCTTGAGTATGGGCATCTGTTTCTTTCTTAATAGCTGCTAAAGCCCTTTGCTGTTGCAATTTCCTCATTCTTTTTCTACGAGCAAAAGCTTCTTTACTGAACCATCCTCGTTTCTTATTAGGAAATGGTTCTTCAGATTTAGCTCTAAAAGCAAATATTCCATCCTCCTGATCAGCAACATACCCCGAGAGGGCAGGCTGTGATGATGTACTTTCACTCTTAGGTGAATCAGATAACTGACGGTTCAGATCTGATGGTCCTTGATCACTCATACTGAAAACTAACAAATAGTTAAATAACACATAACACATAATTACAGTTATGCACATATTTCCGTAATTTATTTCCTAACACAAAATTTTAAAATTTAAGTGTCAGCAGAACACTTCTTTGGCTCAGACCAGTGGCTAGGCTCTGATACCACCTTCTGTCACAACCCCCGATCCTTGATCCCCGGGAACGGGCGGACGTGATTACAGAGTTTGGTGGTATCAATTTGTTTAGTCTCGCAGCGGAATTTACATCAGGACCGTAGTTAGGAAATGTTTATCAGAGTAAAAACCACCTTCTTTTATAATAACATGGGCAAAACCCAAGTTTCTTATTACAATACATTATAGGGATAAACCCTATTTTATTGAATTTAAAACATCGTTTATTAGGTAACTTTTATAGCCACATTATCCCCAAGCCTTCAGTGCTCTCCAGCTGGCTTTCCACTAATTGGCTGTTCACATTGTGTTACCTGTAACGCGTTTTAAAAACATTTGTCAGTCGAAAATACTGGTGAGTGAATCCCATTTTAATCAAGAAATATTTTATCAATTAAAACAGTATTGAGAGCGATCACATTGTTTCTGTCTACACAATTACTCATTCAGTATTTGCCACTCGACCGGATCTATGGCTATGGTCAAATTACCCATTGGCTAACTCGTCGTCCAATGGTAATGCACTGTCATTCAGACTTACTACTACTCGTAGTAAATTTTGTATACAAAACCCCATAATACCGGCAGTAATTGAAGAACTACAAAGACTCAATCACCGCTTAATCACATTGTAAAACATTTAAGGTTTTGTAAAACATTCCAAAAACATTAACAAAAAGAGGACAACTCACATTGCTGTCTTAGGCTTTTCGTAAGGGTTTCCTGGATATAATCTATAATTTATAAAAATGTACATTGGTTAGTATCATAACCCTTTGAAAATTATTAATAATACCCTCCCCGAGACGGCATTCCAACAACTACGTCGGGCAGAACCACGACAGTTGTTACGGAACCCTAAATCAATCGGGCAGCGTAACTATGATGAAACCAGGGTTATAATACTTACAACAAAGTAGAACCTCGCTAATTTAGGGGTATAATACCCAAATATTTTGCTTAATACTTCAGAATTCGAGATTGAGATTGAAATGTGAGCGACGGAAATTGAAATCTGATGCCATCTATTTATAGTTGTGTAATTGAGTCCTGTCGCGGCCCGCGTAAAAGACAAGGGACCCTTACGCGGCCCGCGTCAACATCGGTCAACACTATAGCTTAGCTGGGTCAGCTAGTAGGTCCGCCACGATGTCGACACGTGTCAACCTCTGGTGTAATCGCGTGCTATGAACTGTCGCGGCCCGCGTCAACTACACATACACCCTTACGCGGCCCGCTTCAACTAAAGAAGTCAGCGAAGTCAAGTCCAGCCTTGATACTGCCCGCGTAAGCTAAGGGTAGAGTATGTCGCGGCCCGCCTCAACCCTATATTTCATGTTTTTGATTTATTTTATACTTATAAAATAACTAGGGCTCGGGTTTCACATATGGGGTATAATATAAGACATATTGGGACAATTTAAGATATAATAGAGGGTCGGAAATATTATAAGGGTGTTGGTTTTACCGAGGGTTGTTACAGGTTGACGGCACAGCTTTCATATCATGGATCCAAGGCCTGCCTAATATAATATTATAGCAGGATAAAGAGTCCATGACACAAAAGCGTTGCATTGAGTTGACCCCTTCAACATATACAGGAAACTTTATCTCCCCTACGGTATTCCTGGCTTCTCCACTAAAACCGACAAGCGCAGTGGATTTGGAAGTAATATCCATCGGGGATACATTCATCCTCTTCAATGTCTCCAGCTGAATTATGTTGACGGAGCTGCCATTATCTACCAGTATCCTGCGTACAAAATGGTTAGCCACATATAATGTTATTACTAAAGCATCATGGTGAGGATCCTGGACCGTATCCCTGTAATCACTATCGAAAGTGATCACTTTATCAGTTGTGAGGGTTGTCATCCTGGTCGCCTTATCTCCTCTTTCTGCCTTGGCTTCCTTTGCATGTCTCTTAGCCGCAGAATACGAAGTCCCACAAATGTCAGACCCTCCTGAAATAAAGTTAATTATTTTTGCATCCGCAGGAGGTGATTCTGCTCGTTCAGGATCCTTCTCAGTATCCTGACCCTTGTTCTTCTTTCTTCCCAGGAGATCCTTTAGATATCCCTTGCTCAAGAGATAGCTTATTTCTTTCCTTAGAGTAATGCAATCCTCAGTAACATGTCCGAAATCCTCGTGGAAGGCACACCATTTGGACTTATCCTTCCAATCAGCTTTTTGTTGATTCTTCCGGGGCCATCTTGCTTTGTCTCCTAAACCCTGCATAGCATACATTAATTCAGGTATATTAACGGAAAAACAATATTCAGACAACTCAGGATACTCCTCAGGATCCTCGTCTTCGACAGCATTCACTTTGTTGTTGTTATTTCTGCCATATGGCTTAGAGCGATATGGTTTATACGAGGATTCTGATTTCCTGTTGATCGACTCATAGGTTGTTGACGAGTTCATCCTCTCTTGCATCTTTTTATCATCCTCCAACCGAATATATCTTAGAGCCCTGTTACGAGCTTCATCCAGATTCCTGCAGGGATTCATTACAAGATCTTGGTAAAATTGAGAATCCTTTTGCAACCCCATCTTGAAAGCCTGCACAACTGTTGCAACATCAAGATGCGGGATATCTAAGGATTCCCGGCTAAATTTATTCACATAATCCCTCAAGGATTCCTGAGGTCCTTGAGTTATCCTGTAAAGATCACTGGTTAGTTTCTCAAAACTTCGGCTGCAAGAAAATTGACTATTAAATAAATTAACCAAATGAGCAAATGAAGAAATTGAGTGAGGAGGAACGTTTAAGAGCCATTTCAAGGCTGATCCTGTTAAAGTAGAACCAAAACCCTTGCATAGGCATGCTTCCTTGAGATCCGGAGGGATAGGGTTGATCTCCATCCTTTCCCTATACTGAGAAATATGTTCTTCAGGATCCGTAGTTCCGTCATAGAGCTTCATGTTGGGGGTCTGAAATCTTTTTGGGATTTCAGCATCACAAATGGGATACGCGAACCGGGATATCCCGTGACTGTCCTGGGATACTTCTGGAATCGGCTGGACCACCCCAGGTACACTGGATATCATGTCCTTCAATTTCTGAAGCTCCCTAGAAAATGCTGATGTCACACCTGCATCCTGCAAAGATCCAACACCATTAGTAGCAAGAGCATTATTATTATTAGATACATTACCAATCTGAGGATTCTGGCCATATCCTGAAGCATATCCTGAGCCTCTCACAGTTGACACTCTGACTGAAGAGGGTATATCAGGAATATGATTCTGGGAATGGCTAGGCACAATATTTCCCCGGTTATCCTCAGTATAAACTGCAGAATTGAAGTTCAAAGCCCTGGGTTGCAAGGGAGTGACAGTATCTTCAGCATGCCTGCTCGAGCCGGATTTCAAGAGTTGTATTTCTCTCATCAGCATCTGATTGGTTTCCTGCTGCTGCCTCATCTGTTCCTGTACACTACCAAACAAATTTAGAATTTCCTCGTTAGAAGCCAAAACAGGACCAGATCCCTGGATATTATGAGCGGGGATAACATCCCGAGTCACATGAATTTCCGTTCCTTGAGAAGAGGCTTGCGATCTCGGAGGAGGTGGTGGAAGCACCGAACCAATTGTTGCAGAGGTTGTGGCAGACACGGTGGAAGAGCTCATGTTTGATCTCGAGGCCATTGAAAATAGTGTAGCAAAAAGTTTTGAAAATAGAGAACCAAATAATGATTTTGTAAAAGCTTTTAGTAGAAATAGCACCACTTGCCCCACGGTGGGTGCCAAATTGTTTTAGTCAAAAATTACCGAAGCAATTAAGTGATCAAATTAGTTAAGTGAGGTAGTGTGCTAAAAACGTGTGTTGAAAATATGCTAGTTGAATTGTTTGTAAAAACAGGTTCAGGATATAGCTTAGGATATTGAGCTATATCTATGATCAAACAATGAGCAAAAATGTAAAGGGTGACACGAGATGTACGAGGAAAGCCCTTGATCAATCTAGATCGCCGGCATAAAACCTCGGGAGCTGACAATCGCAGCTGCCTTGTTCTTCTATTACTTCAAATATCAGGATACAGTGCAGGATATGATGCAGATCAACTAAGTGTTACAATGCGATTCGAGTACAAGTGTTAGTGCGTTGTGAGTGTTTGCAAGTAGAGAGAAAGAGTGTGCGAAAGATTGTCCCTAATCTGATCCGATCAATCCCCTTTTATAGTAAAAAGAAAGCAACTAACTATCCTACTATTCCGGGATCCGGCGAATATTCCATATATGGACGTTGTAGTCCACGTCTTCCGGCTTCAACGTTCGTAATATAACTGATTTGCGCGAGTCTTGAGGAGAAGAAGTCCACCTGACCGTTAGAGACTGGTTTCAACAATCTGCACGTGAGTTAATTATTAACTACCAGGATATCGTATCAGGATGTTACCAATATCCTAATCCAGCATCCTGGCCACAATAAAACAAACAAAGTCAGAATATCAGTCAGGATATACGAGCAGAAAATCACCCATAACATCATCCATATGTAAATCATGAACTTGAAGTATAAATTGTTTTTCTTGTAAAGTGATGATCAAAGTGAATATAAAGCTTGGTTCTTAAAGGAATTAACCACATTTTTAGTGGTTAAACAAGTGTAGAAACATATATGTAACAAGAAAAACTCAAGAAGAAACATTATTAGAAAAATGATTTACAAGTTGTGAAGATCTAAATTCTTCAAAAATGATGTTTTCAAATAAACAACCACACTTTAAAGGGTAACTAAGCTTACTAAACACACTAGTAAGTTACTACACATTTTTGTAAATTTTCAAGTTCATGAAGTAGTAATTTATGCTTGATTTTGGCAAATTGGTAAGTGTTGATTGGTTTATTGTTGACTGTGGTGATTTATAAAAGAAAATGATATGCTTTGAAAGCATGGAAACCTCCATTTTTAAGGGAAAACTATGGCAAAATTTTTCTAAAAATTAAACACCTAGAAAAATATTTTTAAACAAATATTTACAAGTATATTTTAAACCATGAAGTTTTATATAAAGTTTGCCATAATTTTTGTTACAAAAATTATAAATAGTGGAGGTTGGTTTTTGTAAATAAAAGTGACTAAATATGTATTTAGGAAATATATATTTAGATGTCACCATGTGTGTGATTATTTGTATATTATGTGTATTAGTTATATTATTTTAGGACTTGAAATAATATAACACACCAAAATACCAAGAAAATTACAAACCAAAATATTACCAAAATTCCAAGAAATAAATACATAATCCATACCCAAAATATTGATAAAACCGAACAAGGGATATAACCTATAAAAATATTCCGGAAATTTAATTCATAAGTATATTTTGGTAATTAGTATTTTGGACACCAAGAGAAGAAAAATATGATTCTTACAATTATTACAAAATATATCATATTTTTGACAAGGAGAAAATATATTATTTTTGGTAAGTAAAAATATATATTTTTCTTGGAATTATTAGAAAATATATTATTTTTGGGAGAAAGTATATGTTTACTTGAATAGACATGAAATACATTATTTTTGGATGAAAAATAAGTTTATATATATTTTCCAAGTTAAACATGAAAATATATTATTTTTGAGACTTATATGAAATTTATAAATATTTTTGCCAAGGGAAAAATTATAAGTAATTTTTCTATGTAATATTTCTTAAAATATATATTTTGGGAATATATATTGATGTATTTTTATTAGAAATATTATTCCGGAAAAGTTAATACAAAAATTAAGTATAAGATACTTAATAAACACAATAAAAATACGTATTCTCGTACGTATAATTACACACCGGAATACGCCATCGATACTTGGCAAAAATATACAAGTATTAGAATACGAGTATGAATATACCCATCCTTGGGAAGTTATACATGTACAAATACATAAAAGTGTCAAGTTAAAATATATCATTTTAACAATTATTCCAAAATTTAATAAATATAATTTAAGTTAAAATATTTATTATTTTAGCAAATAATTATATAACTTGGAATAATTTTGAAGACACATGAAAAGTAACTCAAAGACACTAATTAATACTAAGTCAAGGCACGACCCGCTCGTCTAATAAACCGTAGTACGTTGTAGGTAGTCGTGCACACAAGTAGCAACTTTAGGTTACGTTGGATACGAAGAACGCAAGATTGTGAGTTCATGTCCCCCTTTTCTTTTAACTGTTTTCAGTTTTATAACTTCGGGGGTGAAGTACATGTTACAAATTGTTTACAAACGTTTATATGTGGTATGGTTAGCTAAGGAAAGGTACTGCTAGATCATGTGAGTAGTGGGTACAACGCCTAAGACTATTAATCCTCGTAGTAGGACCGAGGGACATGAGTGATAGATCTATTTGGGTGTAGCGAGCCCCACCCATGTGGACCGGGGGTTTGGCCCATGAGGTTACTATGTCTTACAGCCGGAAGCCCGGTGCAAAATCTGCTAGGTTTGAGCCTTCCTGCATCACGTCACACATATTAATGGCCTTGCAAACCATTAATCGATTTGTTTTCCTTGTTTGCTTTCATACCGGGTTTACAAAACATACATACTTACAATGATTACAAAGGTTTATTCGTGCACACATACAAGCACATGAACTCGCTCAACTTTTGTTGATGTTTTCAAACTACATGTATTTCAGGAAATTAAATGTGGATCTGGCGGGCGTTTGGAAGTTTCAAGTGATGTTGGAAATAAAAGATGTCATCCGGTGTCTAAGGGTTTGGATCGTGTATCTTATCCTGGATAAGATACAAAGTTCAAAGCCGAGTTTTTATTAGTGTCTTTTGTCGAGTCCTCGTGGAACTCTAAAACAATTTGAATGATTTGTAATTTGAATTTGAAGTCTATGTTTGGATTCTAAGACAATGTTGTTGTTATGTTTTAAAACTTAATCAATGGATGGACATCTTTGGTTTTATCATATAGTTGTTTGTTATGGTTGAATGCAATGATATTAAGCAAGTCACACATAATCACGCTTTCGCAAAAGTCAGGGTGTGACATTGTAGTGGTGCTAATCAGTTGAGGATTCGTCTTATATATTGCACGCAACTACATGAGCAACAATTCGGTCAGCATATTCAAACATTGTTGAAGAACATTGAAGCAGTGAACAACAATGGATCACTTTCCAAACCAGACTAAAGATGAAGCTTCCAATGTAAGATCTGAGAACTTATTACTCTGTTGTATCAAACCTAAAATGTTTATGTTTATATCTTTGTTTGCAATGTTTACTTCGAAATCTAAAATGTCCCTAAATATATAATTAATGTTTATGTTGCATCTGCATTGTGAATTGATATTAAATTTCAGGGATTAAAGCCATACACTTTGGTGGATGAGGAGTATAATGTGACTATTTCGTATTTTTTTGTGCGAAAGGTGGCTTCAAGTGCTAAATATTTTATCTCTATGTCAGGAGAACTAATTTGGAAAACCGCTTTAATCAATCTCAGTTTCACACGTGTCTAATGCTGCCAAGACATCACAAATATTAGTTTACCAGGTGTTTTGGTCAAAAATCAAGCAAAGATAATGCAACCAAACTTTCTGCTGTGAGGTGTGATGCTTGAATCAATGAACAATATTAAGGATCACTCAGAAATGTAATGAACAAGTGACACAATGGTTTATACGAGGAAAAAGCCCTTGATCAAGAGTTGATCTCCGGCATAAAAAACCTCGGGTGATGGAAACTACCGATCACCAACTCAGATTAAACAGAAAATGTATTACAACTTTGGATGATAGCGAGCTTGTTACAAGGATCACTAGAGTGTAATGTGCCAAAAAGTGTGTAATCGCCGAGCAAACTGTCGAGAGTTAATGAGAGCAGTTACGAGTGTGTGTGTTTAGCCAAAAATAGCCAAGTGTTCTAATTTAGCTCGCTATCCCCTTATAAATTTGGAAAATATCTAAGCTAACTAACTATCCGCATTTCGTGCAAGTCTTCCACGACCTCCATAACATCCATATTAGTCAAGCACGTGCGGAATAAAAAGAGAATATGCTCCAGGAATATCGCCAAGCCCAAGCACGTACTCCTGCAAAACAACTTCATATTCAAAGCAGACAATCGTTAGTGTAAGGATCACTATGATGATCCTGGATCCTGATCCTACAATACTCTCTGAGGATCACTAATTCAAACAGAATTGAGGATCCCTAAGCCCGACAGTAATTGAGGATCACTAATCTTTGAAAAATCCTCCCCTAACAATTGCCCCCAAAATATAAGGAGTCAAGCGTAAATAAACGAGTTATATTTTCTCATTCTTATCCGTAACAAACCAACGGATATATAGCCGTTACATTCTGACTAGCCGTTGCTAATCTGACGTCATTGAAGTGACTATCCTGCAAAATCATGATTATAAATTGAAGTTAGAGATAAGGGTTAGGAAGCATTTAAATTGGTGCGTTTCATCCTTTAAATCCTCATTCGAAGATCTGATCAGGTACTTCTCTTTCCTTTCTCTCTTCATATTCTCATTCTGTTTCTTCTTCTTCACCATCATCATGACCAAGATGATGCTAAGATCCTCACCGGCTAAGGATCACAAAAAGGACAGTCCCTTGAAGAGCCAAGGGATCATCGAAGACTCTGCGAAGGAACGATGCTGCTTTACTGATCCGCAGATAGATAGAATTCGCCATTGTTTTCCGGCGAGCACCGTCTTTAAAGCTTTTGACCCCACCGTCCTAAGCGACTTTGTTTCTGAAACCTGGGTAGCTTTTCCGGTCACCCCATTTACAATAGGATACTCGTATCCTTTTCCTGATTTCACCCAATCTTTCTTCTCTCTCACCGGCATTTTCTATATCCAAGCAATGCCAATGATGTGGAGGGTCTTGTATACCCTTGAAAGAATCATTGAGCATGAAGGTATTGATCTGGGAATGTCGGAGTTAGCAGAAATGTATGACCTTGTGAGCCATGGATCTCATCGATATCTATTCAAACACAAACCCGGTAAAGAACACCCCATTTTCAAAGCCACTAAGAATGACACCAACAGGAAAAGGCGATTCTTCTTTGTCAAAAGGGATTCCATCCCTGATGGGAAGGATCTACCAAGAAAGTGGGCATCCACGGTAGGATAGAGGATCCTTAGAAGGATCACAGGATAACCTTGTTTCTACTGAGGATCACTAACATCCTTTTGTTTCTTTTGTGCAGCTGTCTCTGTTTTGCATATTATTCCATCGCCTGCCACCAACGAGAGGCTTGCTGCTTTCCGAAAACTTGATCCTGCAATAAGATCATTTCAAGAAAATACCCAGGATTCTCAAGAAGTATCCTCAGGCTCTGTTACGATGTCAAGTAAGTATCCCATTTTGTGCATAACTAAATGTTTAAATTAAAATGAAATAATGATACTTATCTGTTATGGATGTGTAGGTGTTGGAAAATCATCGAAGTCTGCTACTCATTTCAGTGTCACTGACCTCGATGCTGTCCGATCCGCAAAGAAGAAGCCTGCTGCTAGTCCATCCGTCACGATCCCCAAGGCAACCACTTCTAAGGGAAGGGGCGGAAAGAAAAGGAAGACTGCTGATACCCTTAAAGGTCTGCCCCTGATCCAGCATCAGTTCGAGGAATACGTTGCTGAGGTGAGAATAACTGATCCTTAAATGTGATTCTTGTACATGATCCTTCCATACTGAGGGCAAGGGATCCTGAATTGTATCCTTTCTTTTGCAGAAATTTGCTAAAATCCAAGATTGCATAGGGAGTATTGAAGAGGTTGAGCTAAAGTGTTTGGACCTCCAAAAGATCATGCTGGCCAAGGATCAGAAGATTGCCTCCCTCGAAAACGATGTCAATCTGGTGAAGATGGAACTTGTCCTGGCTCATATCACTGCTGATCAGGAGAAGGCTGAAATCACAAATGATGCTAAAGTCCCCGCTGCCATTGCTATGTACAAAACCAAGTTGCAGATGGCCCAAGAAGCTCAGGATCCTAACTTTGACAAGAGCAACTGGGACATAGACGGCTGGAAGGCCAGGTTAGCTGAGCTGGATGACGAAGAAGAGGCTGGTGAGGTCCTAGCAATCGAGGCTGGCAGCAGTGGGGTTAAGGATCATGCGGGTGATGCCGGAGCTAGAGGAGCTGGTGAAGGTGATGGTGATGCAGCAAAGGTGTAAGCTGCTGAAATGGGCGATGATGGATATTTCTAGACGTGGCCGGAGCCCATTTTTAGGACTTGGTTGTAGTTTTATTTTGGTTATGGTGTTTTGAAACAATGTTGGTTTGTACTTTGACCAATAGTATCTAGGGTTATGGATCAAGGATCCTTAGACAATAGGTAGGATAATAGGTGGTGGAGGGGTCCTCTGTTTGGGGGATGAAGCCACTTGTTATCCTGCCATCTTTTATTTCCTGCACTCTTAAGACCCGTTAACAATGGACACCCTTTGCCAACCCATGTGGACGGGCCACGTTTTGCTGGTAGAAACGTGGGTTGGCAATTTTGACAACCTTGAAGGGTTTAACGTTTTGTGAATAAATAAAACCTTAACTTTTTGGCTATTTCCCGTGTTGTTATCCTTGTAAATACTTTACTTTTCAATTGTTGTGATATACATTTTGTCTGAATTTATTAAGTAAAGAAGAAAAAATCTAATAAATATCCTCAAAAAGTTTAGGATATGATCAAGGATCATATATCCTATATTCAACAAGTTCTGAAAAGTAGTGTAGTTTAAGGATCATAAATTCAGTTGTCAAAGGATAAGGGTCACTCATGTAAATAATAAATAAAATCAAAGTAATTAAGGATCATACATGAGAATCCAAGTTAGGATCCTAACCTTTAACACTTATAATCAGGATAACCAAAAGACAAACCTTAGTAGAAGGTAAGGATCAAGGATCCTTGGTCGTTTAGCTTCAAGAACCTGAAATAGGATACAACTTGGGACTAAGCCAATATAAGATAAAAGTTAGTAACTGGGGACAAGCCCAACAATTCTGGGGACAAGCCCAATATACTGGGGACAAGCCCAAAGATAACTGGGGACAAGCCCAAGGATAACTGGGGACAAGCCCAAGGATCGTGTGTAAACTGGAGTATGGCCCTCACTAGCGACTATCCAAACTTAGTGACATGAAAATGCCAAAACATTAGCTAACGTGAAAACGTTAGAAACCTTAGGAACGGATGTATGGTACGTCTACCATTATACGTGGGATCCTGAATACAGCCAGTACAATGAAATTGTCAGCCCCTAAAGCGAGTACTGGTCCCATTGCCATGAACTGTACCAGGATCATCGTGCGCTACTGGCGAAACTGGGGACAGGCCCAAACTGGGGTCAAGCCCAAATAACTGGGGTCAAGCCCAAATAACTGGATACTCAATCCTTTGTTAAGGATACCTGAACCTTCAAAACTCAGAATCAAGTGAAAGGAGGATAAAGGATGCAGGATCCTTATCCTTATATAAGATAATTAAAGAATGAAATAGTTTGAGATTAGAATATTACCAAAATGAGGATCATCTGTCCTGTAAGGACCCTTCAAGGATACTTGTCAGGTAAGAATCATGGATCCTTATTACATGAAGTATTTCTTCAAATGGATAGCGTTCCAAGC
The DNA here is from genome assembly GCA_030545235.1 of Helianthus tuberosus. Classification (NCBI taxonomy): domain Eukaryota; kingdom Viridiplantae; phylum Streptophyta; class Magnoliopsida; order Asterales; family Asteraceae; genus Helianthus; species Helianthus tuberosus. The sequence continues at coordinate 81,208,763 of CM060363.1, forward strand.
TCTTGGTAGCAAATCACCTTCCATTGTTAGAAATCGATATGCCCCCTTTCCTGCCTCAGCTTCGATCAAGTAAGGGCCTTCCCACTTTGGTGCCAACTTTCCATCAGCAGGATTGGTGGTATTCTGAAAAGCTTTCCTTAACACCATATCACCAACTTGGAATTTCCTGATCCTGACATTTTTGTTGTAAGCTCCAGCCATCCTCTGTTGATAACTGGCCATCCTTATCCTTGCCAAATCCCTGAGTTCTTCTATAGTATCCAAGTCTTAAACCAAGTTTTCAGCATTTTCTTCAGGATCACGAATGCTTGTTCTTGCAGTAGGAATCACCATCTCTGTAGGGATCACTGATTCTGCTCCAAATACCAAAGAAAATGGAGTTTGGCCAGTGGCATTCTTGGGAGTTGTCCTATCAGCCCATAGTACATACGGTAGTTCTTCTGCCCATTTTCCTTTCTTGGATCCAAGTTTCTTCTTCAAATTGTTGATGATGATCTTGTTGGATGATTCTGCCTGACCATTAGCTTGTGGGTGGACTGGTGTTGATGTTATCATCTTAATCCCCCAGCTGTCACAAAAGTTAGTAGTTCTATTCCCAATAAATTGGGATCCATTATAACAAACAATTTCAGAAGGGATACCAAATCTAGTAATAATGTTTCTCTTAATAAAGGATATCACTTCCTTTTCTCTGACTTGAGCAAAGGCTTCAGCCACTATCCACTTGGAGAAGTAATCAGTCATAGCAAGCATGAATACTTTTCCACCAGGTGCCTTAGGAAGCTTACCAACTATATCCATTCCCCATATCATAAATGGCCAAGAAGAGCATATAGGATGCAAAAGTTCTGCTGGTTGGTGAAGGATATTACTGTGTCTCTGACAAGGATCACATTTCTTGGCATATTCCACAGCATCCTTCTTCATAGTAGGCCAATAGTATCCTGTCCTCAGGATCCTTGAAAATAATGCTCTGCCCCCAGTGTGGTTTCCACAATCTCCTTCATGGAAATCCTTTAGGACTTCTTGAATTTCAGGATCCTCAATGCATCTTAGATATGGTCCTGCAAGAGATCGTTTATACAACATATTATTTAATATTGTAAATTGAGATACCTTAATTTTGAAAGCCCTGGGGTTTTCTCCTGTAGGAATCTCTCCATGTTGTATGTATCTCATGATTGGAAAGATCCATGATCCTGAATGAGATTGAGTATCATCACTAGGGATGATTACAGAATCCTCTCCTATCTCCATGGCTACATGATCCTCGATAGCAGGGGTCAGGATGTGGATAATAGGGATCCTGATATCCTCCGGGATCTTCAAGGATGATCCTAGATTGGCTAATGCATCAGCCTCTGCATTCTCTTCCCTTGGTACCTGTGTCAAACTAAAGGAAACAAAAGAGAGTGTCAATTCTTTGACTATCTCTAAATATTTGATTAGCTTTTCACCTTTAACAGCATAGGATCCATTAAAGTGATTAGTAATCAGCAACGAATCTACATGTACCTCAAGATACCTGATCCTCATATGCTTAGCAATTTGCAAACCAGCTATCAAGGCTTTATACTCAGCCTCATTGTTGGTAGTTTGAAATTCACAAGCTATGGAGTGGGGTATTATGTCCCCCTGTGGCGATTTTAGTAGTATTCCAAGTCCTGTTCCTTTGACATTAGAAGCTCCATCAGTGAAAAGTATCCAAGGATCCTTAGTTTCTTCCAGCTGTTGGACTTCTAACTCAGCTTCCTTTTGCAAGTCACTACTAAAATCTACCACAAAGTCAGCTAAGGCTTGGGATTTGATGGCAGTCCTTGGTTCATATCTTATATCATAAGCACTAAGCTTCACTGCCCACTTAGCCATCCTTCCTGACGTTTCAGGTTTCCTGAGAACATTCTTAATTGGAAAATTAGTTTTAACAATAATGGCATGAGTTTCAAAATAATGTCTTAATTTAGTAGATGCCATAATTAGTGCAAGGATAAGTTTTTCTAAATGTGAATACCTGGATTCAGCATCAAGCAAACTCTTACTTACATAATAGACAGGATGTTGTGTACCTTCATGATCCTTAACAAGGACCGCACTTACTGCTTTAGAGGATACCGCTAAATACAAGGATAATATATCCCCTTTCTCGGGTTTCATCAAGGCAGGAGCTGAGGATAGGTAATCCTTAAGAGCTTTGAGAGCATTTTCGTGCTTTTCAGTCCACTCAAATTTCTTGTTCTTCCTCAAAATGTCATAGAATTCCTTGCATTTTTCTGAGGATTTGGATATGAACCTGTTCAAGGCTGCGATCCTGCCTGTCAATCTTTGCACATCCTTAGCATTGGCAGGAGATTTGATATTCACAATAGCCTTGATTTGTTCTGGACTTGCTTCAATGCCTCTTTTTGTCACCATATAGCCTAGGAATTTCCCTGCTTTAACACCAAAATGACACTTGGAAGGATTCAGTTTCATATTAAATTTATCAAGGATATTGAATGCTTCCTCCAAGTCTTTAAGGTGATCCTCAGCTTTCTTGGACTTAACCCCCATGTCATCTATATAGACTTCCATAGTGTGTCCAATTTGTTCCTTGAACATCATATTGACTAGCCTTTGATAAGTAGCACCTGCATTCCTTAGTCCAAATGGCATAGCAATATAACAATATATACCAGTTGGGGTCATAAAGGTTGTATCCTCTTGATCAGATGGTTCCATCTGAATTTGCTGAAATCCAGATGAAGCATCCATAAAAGTCAACAACTCATGACCCACTGTAGCATCCACCATGGAGTCAATATGGGGTAATGGGAAAGGATCCTTGGGACATGCCTTGTTTAAATCAGTAAAATCGACACATACCCTCCACTTTCCATTTTTCTTTTGAACAACAACCACATTGGCTAACCATCTTGGATACTTGACCTCTCTTATCATACCTGCCCGTAGTAGTTTGTCTACCTCTTCCTGGATAATGGCATTCCTTTCAGGTGCAAACTTCCTCCTCTTCTGATGTATAGGCTTGAATGACCTGTCAATGCCAAGCTTGTGAGTAATTATATCCTTAGATATACCTGTCATATCCTCATGCTTCCAGGCAAAGGTGGTTTTCCTCCTCTTAAGGAAGGATACTAGATCCTGTTCAATGTCGCTAAGGATCCCTGATCCTATGAAGATCTTGGATTCGGGATCATGAGGATCCATGAGGATTTCTTTTACATCCTGCTCTCTTGCCTCCAAGACATCTCTTGAAGGATACTTTAATTGCTATTGCTCCCTTGGTCTTGAGGCTGGCTTCATTGATGAGGTATAACAATTCTTAGCTTCTTGTTGATCACTCTCAATTTTCACCACTCCCCATGGACTAGGAAGCTTTACGCATTGATGATATGTGGATGGGACTGCCTTCATGTCATGTATCCACGGCCTGCCAAGGATAACATTACAACAAGATAAGCAATCTATAACACAAAATTTTTTATAAGAATGAAGTCCTTCAATATAGATGGGAAGTTTGATGTCCCCCAATGTGTTCTTGGTTTCTCCACTGAATCCCACAAGGACTGGGGATCTTAGGACAATATTAGACTCCGGGATATTCATTTTCTTGAGGACATCAAGCTGAATGATGTTCACAGAGCTTCCTCCATCAATTAGGATCCCGCGAACAAAGTGGTTATAGATAAATAATGTAATAACAAGACCATCATGATGAGGATCCTGGACATCAACACGATCATCCTCATCAAAGGTTATGACTTTATCCTGGGTAACAATGGAGGTCCGGATGGGTCTGTCTCCATTATCCATCTTGGTTTCCTTGGCATGTCTTTTGGCTGCTGAAAAGGAAGTACCACAAATGTCTGATCCACCAGATATGAAGTTTATAACTTGTGCATCTGCAGGAGGAGCAGGAGCCCTTTTCGGGATCCTTTCAGGATCCTGGATCCTTGACTTCTTTCGTCCCAAAAGCTCCTTCAAATGCCCCTTGCTTAACAAGTAACCAATTTCCTTTCTAAGTGCAATACACTCTTCAGTGAGATGCCCGAAATCCTCATGATATGCACACCACTTGGACTTATCCTTTGTAGCAGCTGGTTTATCACTTTTTCTCGGCTACCTAGCTTTGTCACCTAGATTCTGCATTGCAAGAATTAGTTCATTGTTATCAACAGAAAAACAGTATTCAGAAATGGGAGGATAATCCTCATCATCCTCTTCTTGCTCTACTGCATGCACATTCTGGTTGTCAGACTTGTTGTAGGATTTGAACTTGTTATTCTTAAAGTAAGATCCTTGCTTTTCCTGTTTTGAGGATCCTGTCAATCTTTCCTGGATCCTTTTGTCATCCTCTAGGCGGATGAACCTAAGGGCCCTGGTTCTTACTTCATCAAGATTCCTGCATGGGGTCATAACAAGATCATCATAGAACAATGAATCTCTAAGCAAACCCATTTTAAAGGCTTCTACAGCCGTAGCTATATCCAGGTTAGGGATATCTAAGGATTCTTTACTAAACTTAGTGATGTAATCTCTAAGTGATTCATTTTGACCTTGTGTTACCCTATATAGATCACTAGTTAATCGTTCAAATTTTCTACTACAAGAGAATTGACTATTAAACAGATTAACTAGATTAGCAAATGAAGTAATAGAGTAAGGGGGAAGACTTAGCAGCCATTTAAGAGCAGATCCTGTGAGTGTGGATCCAAATCCCTTGCATAAACATGCTTCTTTTAACCTCTCAGGAATTGGATTGATCTCCATCCTCTCCCTGTATTGAGCTACATGCTCATCTGGATCCGTTGAACCATCATACAGCTTCATGGATGGTATCTGGAATCTTTTGGGTATCTCAGCATCACATAAGGGTGGTGCAAAACGAGATATCCTATGGCTACCGTCTGCGATCTCAGGAATGGGCTTGACCACTTCTGGAACACTGGATATCATATCCTTAAGCTTCTGTAATTCCCTAGCCATAGCTTGATTGATACCTGTATCCTGCATAGAGCCATGGTTAGTGTTATATGAATTATTAAAAGTGTTACCTCCCATGGGATTCAAGTTTGGAATTGCCGATGTGAACCCATATTGACGGGGTTCCGGTATGATTGAAGGACCAGATGAAGCAATGGTCTGCATTGGTATGAAATCTCCTTGATGAACATCCAAACTTGGAGGCTGCATACTCCTTAAGGATCCTTGATCCTGAAAGATGTTGGATCCTTGAAGCTGAGAGGATCCTTGAACCTAAAAGGATCCTTGGGGCAGAGAGGATCCTAGAACCTGGGAGGATCCTGGAACCATGGAGGATCCTTGGACTTGGGAGGATCCTTGGACCTGGGAGGATTCTTGAACTGTGTGCATTCCCAAATATCCTCCTGAGCTGATGAAGGATCCCTGATGCTGAAAAGAGGATCCCGATGGCTGAAAACAGGATCCTTGAGGCTGGAAGTGAGAGCCAAATGCTTGACTCATAGTTGCTGTTCCATAACGCCTTTCTGATGGACCACTTTGATTCTGGATGTCCGGAACTGCCGATTGTAGGGTAGTTACAACTGGAGTGTCAAAATTCAACGACCTTGGTATCAGAGGAGAGTCATCCTCCACTGATTTCTTCTGTTTCTTGATATCACCAATCTCCTGTAGGATCCTTTCATTGGTTTTGTCCTGCTCTTGCATGCGATCTCTCATCTGCAAAATCAGAGTAAAAAGATCATTAGTAGTAGGATTAGAGGAAACAGAAGAAGTTGGTGGTTTTGGAAAAATGGGGGGTTTGTCTCTTCGCAGCATTTTCAGAATTCTTCTGGGATCCAGAAGGTGGTGGAGGCAAAGGAGGAACGCCTTGTGATGAACTGATTGCCGGCATTGAACTTGAAGTGTTCTTCGCTGAAGAAGCCATCTGCTTGGTTGTAATGAACCGAAATGACCACAAAAATATGAATCTTCTTAGGAATGAAGCACCAATTGCCCCACGGTGGGCGCCAAACTGTTTTGGTCAAAAATCAAGCAAAGATAATGCAACCAAACTTTTTGCTGTGAGGTGTAATGCTTGAATCAATGAACAATATTAAGGATCACTCAGAAATGTAATGAACAAGTGACACAATGATTTATACGAGGAAAAAGCCCTTGATCAAGAGTTGATCTCCGGCATAAAAAACCTCGGGTGATGGAAACTATCGATCACTAACTCAGATTAAACAGAAAATGTATTACAACTTTGGATGATAGCGAGTTTGTTACAAGGATCACTAGAGTGTAATGTGCCAAAAAGTGTGTAATCGCCGAGCAAACTGTCGAGAGTTAATGAGAGCAGTTACGAGTGTGTGTGTTTAGCCAAAAATAGCCAAGTGTTCTAATTTAGCTCGCTATCCCCTTATAAATTTGGAAAATATCTAAGCTAACTAACTATCCGCATTTCGTGCAAGTCTTCCACGACCTCCATAACGTCCATATTAGTCAAGCACGTGCGGAATAAAAAGAGAATATGCTCCAGGAATATCGCCAAGACCAAGCCCAAGCACGTACTCCTGCAAAACAACTTCATATTCAAAGCAGACAATCGTTAGTGTAAGGATCACTATGATGATCCTGGATCCTGATCCTACAATACTCTCTGAGGATCACTAATTCAAACAGAATTGAGGATCCCTAAGCCCGACAGTAATTGAGGATCACTGATCTTTGGAAAATCCTCCCTTAACACCAGGCATGCCTTTTTCACGTATGCTTATGTGATGCATAGTAATTTAAGGGATAGAAACATTTGATAATGTGGTGATTCATTTACAAAGTTATTGATTCACTAGGATTTTGACCAATGTCGCGCGTTGCGGCGACATCGCGTTTGTTATTTCGTTACACGCATAACGATGATGACATTAACGTGTTGTGCCCGCACATGACATTACGCTTTTTTTTACTTTGTTACAGACGTTCGGTGTGCACATGTAGTAAAGGAAATAGAAAACTAAAAACAATATAGTCGTGCCATGCCTAAAACGTGTTTATCTGATTTTCGTTAGATTGTTACTTAAGAAAATCATTTTAAAAATTATTACAAAATGCTTAGTTGGTTATAATTAAAGTTACACAGTAAAAACTAAAAATGAAAAAGAAAACAAAAGAAAATATGTAAAGTTAAACAGTAAAAATAAAAAAAAAAAGCTGTGAATTTAAATTATAGAAAAAATAAATATTTGCACAAAATACAAAATAAAAGTTTTTCTTTATGGAGATGGAATCAGCTGTATACTTTTGTTGTGACACTAAAAAAAGGAAAAAGTAACACATGTAAGGAAGAAACAAATATGTGCAGAAGAAACAAAACAGCCTATATCATCTTTCAAGAAAGATTCGAACCCGGGTTGAGGTTTTTAAAATGCTCATGTCTTAGCCAGCTGATCCAACCATTGTATTGTTTGCATGTTTACTTTCAGAAAGTTATATAAAGAATAAAGTCGGTGGCTTTTGATGTGACAGCCATCAACATTTGTCTTTAAGATATATATAATTTACTATCTGTGTCCAACCTCGCAATCTAAGTTATTGAATTTGTCTCTGACATTGCTTTTTCGTTTTTAGTCATATTATACATGTTTACGTGCGCTCATTTGTTGAGTTTATATTATACATGTTATTACGACACTAAAAACCCGTCCACCGGACGAGTATTAAACTAGTTGGTTATGGGGAAGGTTCATTTGAGAAAAAAATTTAATTGAGAAGAAAAAGAACAAAGGGTAATTTTGTAAAAAATTAAATAGTTTTTTCACTTATCTCATTTATTATCATTTTTTGACTAATTAATTAGTCATAAAGAATATTATCTACCACACTAACTTTTTTTGCCTACACACATAAAAAGTTATCATACATATTTCGAAATTCATCCTACACGTTGAAGTTTATCCTACACGACTCGCAATTTATCCTACACTTTATTTTTTTATTTTTTTTGAAAAATATACATTTTGAAGATAAGTTACAAATTATTTAATATAGTTAGCTATTAAAGAGGAAGACTACAAATTAATGGTCTATGTAGATTTACGAATATACCCTTATAGTAACATTAAATACTTATATTAAATGAAGTAAAATAAAGCATTTTTATTGGTTGAAATTTCTTTTTTTTTCTTCTTACAAAAAATTTCTTCTCGAACTCTCCACTATTGGTTATAATCAATAAATAAATACGAGCAGCTAAAGTAATAAGATCAAACGCAACAAATTCATAACAATCAAATGGTCAATTAAGTTACGGAAAAATCATTAACTGTATCATCTAAGTTGGATGGTAAAAAAAAGATACATCAACCACAGTTCAATTCAAGTCGATAAGTGTACATTGCACCAACATTGTGAGTTAAGGTGTTGGCACACACCAGTAACCCACGAAAACAGTACAATACAATCGCTGACAGTACGCCTTTTCAAATTAAAGGATACACTATAGAGATGTTGTGATTGTGATTTACTCATACCGCCATGGATGGTGCTAATCGTCAGTGCCTCATTGACGCTCTATTGGAAGTACTCAGTAGATGCTTGCTTAGGCGCCAGTCGATACACTACGTACAATTTCAATCTATAAGAATTCGATAGGATGTGATTCATAACAGTTTGATATGATACAACACATTTAATAGTCATACGCGTAGCAATTAAAAAGTGGAGAAACTGAAACCGTTGCAATAAACTATATAGGTTATACATTTTAAGCTTGTTTTTTTGTTTTGTTTTGTTTTTTGTTTGTTTTTTTTTTTGGGTAGCAAATTTGTTTGAATTAATACTTATGTTATAACTGAATCATCATGTTTTAATAATAACAAGATTGATAATATTTGAAGATTTAGGAAGAGGATTGTGGAAGTTTGGATGTTGAAATCAAAGTCAAAGGCTTTATACATTCTTATTATTGAAATGACCGTATAATCCTCATCAAAACCTATCCTTAAGGATCTTCACAAAGCTGGATCTTTAGGGATCTAAAGGTCCATTCACTATTTTACCAAATTTCATTTTACCTATAAATCGGCTCATCATTTAGAGATATCACTTTTCGGAGCAAAACCCTACTGCCTCTCCACGTTCTTAGCTCGGTTTTTATTTATTTATTTATTTATTTTTTTTTGAAGAGTAAGAAGCCAAGGAAAAAGATCTTACATACACAAGTCTCCTAATTTTGAAATGATAAAACTTTTATTCTTACAATGTATTTCTTTGTTTAATTAAGCTTGGTTGGGGTTTTTATAAAGTTTATGGGCTAAAAAATACGATTAACTTAGATTTAAATTAGTCACATTTACCACCTATACGTAATTATTGGTGATGAGCGATGACTGCGATGTTTTGAATGTTGTTTGATTTAAATTAGCCACATTTACCACCTAGGTATTAACCATATTATGTTAGAAAACCATATGAGTTAGGATATCTATTCATGATTTATTCATGTGTGTGTGTGTTATGTATGTATGTTCATGCCATTTGACTAGGAATGGTGAACAGGGATTTGAATATTTAGTATTATTAGATAAACACATCTTTTCGAGAAAACCATTGTATTTGGCATGTGGTCTGGTCTCTCATTGATTAGGTAAGCCTTGATGGGAGCTTTATATATTTTGGTGTAAAATTGGCGAATAAACTCTAGATTAAGTGGTGGAGGGTTTGTATTTCTCTTGAGAGATGCATGTTTGACTTCCACTTGGTGTAGAGTGAGGCACTGGTGGGCAATGATAGGAGACCCAAGGAAACCTGGGTTGGATCCTTGAGCCAAACGGGTTTTACCGGTAATTTCACTATCGAGCCTACGGGCGGGTGGGTTACCGGATTTTCCCGGAATTGGTGGTGGACTCGGGTTACTCTCGGAGTACTCCGTTTGTCCAGTGGGTGCCCCGAGAGTGCTCGGGATTGAGTTTGTTGGCCGTTCAAAAAAAAAATTGATCTCACCATTAAAAACATATGTATTATTGGGCGGTTGGTTCGCGGAATGATTTGTAATTGGAATTGAAATTTGTATAGGAATTAGAATTTGAAGGAATTGGATTTGGAATTTAAACATTCCACTTGGAATTGGAAATTGTTGGAATTGGAATCTCGATTCCATTTTTGTTGTGTTTGGTTGTCAAATAAATTGGAATCCATCAACCCGGCACCAACAACCACCAGTTCGGGTCGAAACGGTTCGCATCGAAACGGTTCGTGTAGAAGCGGTTCGATTCGAAACAGAACTGGTCGAAACGGTTCGCGTCGAAATGGTACGGGTCGAAACGGTTAAATTCGAAACGGTTTGGGTCGAAACGGTTCGCGTCGAAACGGTTCGGGTTGTTTTGTTTGGTTGTCAAATGAATTGGAATCCATCACCCCGGCACCCACAACCACCAGTTCAGGTCGAAACGGTTCGCGTCGAAACGGTACTGGTCGAAACGGTTCGATTCGAAACGGTACGGGGTCGAAACGGTTCTATTCGAAAGGGTACGGGTCAAAACAGTACGCGCCGAAACGGTTCGCGTCGAAACGGTTCGGGTCGAAACGCTTCGCGTTGAAACGGTTCGGGTTGAAACGCTTCGCGTCGAAACGGTTCGGGTCGAAACGGTTCGGGTCGAAACGGTACGCGTCGAAACGGTACACGTCGAAACGGTTCGCGTCGAAACGGTACGGGTTGAAACCGTTCGCGTCGAAACGGTGCAGGTCAAAACCGTTCGCGTCGAAACAGTACGGGTCGAAACGGTTCGGATCAAAACGGTACGGGTCGAAACGGTTCGGATCGAAACCAGTATGGGTCGAAACGCTTCGGATCGAAACGGTACGAGTTGAAACGGTGCGGGTCGAAACGGTCGAAGATTCCAATGAATTTACTTAAATTCCTTCACATATAGGGAGAATTTTGAATTCCTTTAGTTAAAGGAATTTGACAATTCCATTGTCAACCAAACACGTGAAGATTGGAATTGGGATTCCAATTCCATCAAATTCTGTGAACCAAACATCTTAAAAGATCGGAATTCAAATTCCAATTCCCTTAAATTCCATTAAATTCTTGCGAACCAAACGCCCCCTAGTAATATAAAAAAATGTACTGTGATTAATTTGTAAAGATGTGAATAAAATTGGAATTAACATGATGTGAACGTGTAAAGAGAGAAAATTATGACATATTTACTATGTTTTGAATCTTATGTCAACGTGTTATGGTGTTTTATGTTTTGAACATTGTGTTTTATAATTTCTAATCTTCTTACACTTTTTACACAAAAAAAAGCTTTTTTTTACATTGTGTTTTTATACATATAGTTATTGGGTGGGGGTTCTAGAGTGAACATTAATGTATTTGTGAACTGAGTGAATAATAACTGGCCATTGATTTACATTATTAAATCGTAAAATACACTAGTGTATTTTCATCATCAAATCCTGACCATTGATTTACACTTGTGTATTTGTGAACTGAGTGAACAAATACTGGCCATTGATTTACATCATTAAATCGTAAAATACACTAGTGTATTTTCATCATCAAATCCTAACCACTGATTTACACTTGTGTATTAATAATCAAGAACTAGGATTAGTTCACTAGTGCTCATAATTAAAGGGGTTGTTCACAAATGAACCTAACCCTATAGTTATTATCTTTAGAGATAATCAGTATAGCTAGTTTGTTATCCCATAGTTATCTTTTATTGTAATTTCTCTAGGTAAAGAGATTTTAATGTTGTTTAACACTTGTTAATTTTTCATGGTATCACACCATCACACATCTTTAACCTCAAATATATTTTTTTACCCCAACTTTTCAATTAAACAATGAGAACTTGAGAAGTACTCTCATGGAAGCATTAAATGGTGTACTACAAAACAAAGAGGGTCATAAGTGATGATACTTATCTTTAAACAAAACATAATAGCTAAAAATACATAATATACATTATTATTGGATCTTTATGCTTAAGACACAACATACAACAACGTTGCTATTGAAATATGATCCCAAATGGCCACAGTAAGCAATTATTGCAAGTACGTGCTTAAACTCAAATTTAATGCGTACAATCTGGATAAATGTCAAGCATATTATTATTTAATGGTATATAATATGAAATGAATTATTACAAAATATGTTTTATGGAGTTGCATAAAACCTATTTAATGGTAATATGAAATGAGTTATTACATAATATGTATGGAGTGACATAAACCAATAAAATGAAGATATATAAATCTTTATTCATATCTATGATTCATTGCAAGTAAAGTATAACTGGTGAAAATGCTTGACGAGCCCATTTAGTTCTAATTTTGTGGGCTGCAAGTTTAACGGGCCCACTTAGTTTTTCAATATGTTTGAATTGATTTCAGCCCAAAATTAAGTATAAGACCACACGGAACCGGTGATACGGAAGCTCCTCCACGTCCGTAACACCGCCCCGTGGGGTGGTGTGGAGGTGGCGTGGTGATGGAGCGGTAGAGATCTCACTGGCGTGGAGGGCAAATGGTGTGGTGGCGTGGGGGCGTTTCATTGTTGGGTGGATTTTGGTTAGTTTTGATTGATTCTTGTTTAATATATATATATATTTTTTATAAAACTCTACTTTCACGCCCCTCCCACCCCGTGCTTTTTGTTTACCATGCCCCTTATTGACGTGGCTGCCATGTGACGATTAATGCCCCCCCTTTTATGCCCGCCCTTCCACTCCATATAGTCTAATAACAAGCCTCATATCTATTTTTGATTTCGCCCGCATCACCCTACAATTTAATATTTTTGAAAGAATAGTCATCATATGAACGTTAAATAAACCTTATTATCATAACAAGAAGGACGAAAATACAAATTATGGTTCAGATTTTTTTTTTTTTTTTTTTTTTTGACAACGTATCATTTCAATAGATATTGCCCTGCCATGCCAATCACGTAGTGAGCTACTTCTTTAGTCATATATACAATATGTCCATTCTCTATATATAGACCAGATTCCAAGCTTAGAGAGCACCTCAACATCTACCAACTTATCAACAATCTTAATCCTTTATAACGTCATGGCTCGTTTGTCCTACAATACATCAATCGTCCTAGCAGCACTGCTTGTTTTTGGGATGTGGGCATGCGACGTCACTTCTCGAACCCTAAACGAAGAAAACATGATACAAAGGCACGAACAATGGATGGCACGCTACGGGCGTGCATATAAAGATGATTTGGAGAAAGAAACACGTTTCAAGATATTCAAGAACAATGTGGCCTACATAGAAGCATTGAACAATGCTGGCAACCGCGCCTATAAGCTTAGTGTTAATGAGTTTGCGGACCAAACAAATGAAGAGTTTAAGGCCACTCGTAACGGATTCAAGTTCCCATCCACACCAAGATCTGGTCAAACCACGCCCTTCAGGTATGAAAATGTGACCGCGGTTCCATCTAGCATTGATTGGAGGAAGAAAGGAGCCGTTACCCCGATCAAGGATCAAGGCCAATGCGGTAAGTACATCATGGTTTCCAAATAAGAAACACTTCTTTTTTTGCTATGGTTTATATATATTTTTTTAAATATTATTTGTTTAAAAATCAATAGGAAGCTGTTGGGCATTTTCGACAATAGCTGCTACCGAAGGAATTACAGGAATCACCACGGGAAAACTGATTTCACTCTCTGAGCAAGAACTTGTGGACTGTGACAGGAGTGGTGAAGACCAAGGGTGTGAAGGCGGATACATGGATGATGGGTTTGACTTTATAGTAAAAAACAAAGGGATAAACACGGAGGCTGCATATCCTTACGAAGCAGCGGATGGAACTTGCAATACAAAGAAAGAAGGTGTTGCTGCAGCCAAGATCACGGGACATGAGGATGTACCCGCAAACAGTGAAGCGGCACTGTTGAAGGCAGTGGCTATGCAGCCTGTTTCTGTTGCCATTGATGCCGGGGATGGTGACTTCCAGTTTTACTCGAGTGGTGTTTTTAATGGAACTTGTGGTACTGAATTGGACCATGGGGTTACTGCTGTTGGGTACGGAACCACCGATGATGGCATCAAGTACTGGCTCGTGAAGAACTCATGGGGAACGGTTTGGGGTGAAGAAGGATACATCAGGATGCAGAGAGATGTTGAAGCTAAAGAAGGGTTATGTGGAATTGCTATGATGGCTTCATATCCAACTGCTTGATACACAGTTATATATATATATATATACCCAAAACTAGCACATTGATGTTAAATATGCTTCCAATTGTGTCATTTGTTGGGGACTGTTTGTAAAACTCGGTGCACCTGTATGTAAATAGAAGGGTCATGTGGAAACTTGGTGTACAGTCATTAAAGAAGAGGTATGTGGAATTTGATGTATTTTATAAAAAATGTTTACATGTATTGACAACCCAACCGAAAACAAAGGAGGCAAAATGTATTTTATAGAAAATGTTTACATGTATTGACAACCCAACCGAAAACAAAGGAGGCAAAATGTATGTTCTAGCGTATCATTTTCGTTTTCTATTAGCATGCATGCAGCCAACACATAAAAGTCGTGTGTACTAAATCTATAAAGTAAGGAAAATTTTGGCACTTAGGGATGTTTGGTTTGTATTTTATTTCACAAAACTATAGTAAGCAACAGTTTGGCACCAGAGTCAGTAACTAGAGAGCAACATCTACTTCTTAATCAAGCTGGTCAACAGACCCCTTGGGCTCCCCAGAAACATCTTCTTTCACATCCTCCTCATGCTGCTGCTTCTTTTTACGTTTTGATTCATCTTTATCTTCAGCTACTTCCACATCCTGCTGCAGCTTTTCGCCTTCTGTTTGACCAGAACTGGAACCAGAACCCAAAGCAAAAGCAGCTCGCACAAGGTCATCCATCTGAGGAATACGAGATTCCATACCCTCCATCACCTCACTAAAAGTAAGTTCTTCAAACAAAACTATTGTGATAATATGCTCAGCTAGATGCTTAGCTCTCCAAATATCATCTTCTGATCAGGAGAAAAAAAGCTATTGTGATAATATGCTCATTAGCATTAACATTCTTTAGGTTATTACCTTGCAATGATCTTATATGAACAACATTGTGCAGCATTTATTACTACTTTCTTGGTCAACAGTAAAAGAACAAACACACAGTTCATAATAATGAGATTACTGATGCAAAAATCACAGTAGGATCCAGACTTAATCAACCACAGAAAGATTATTACAAGAGAAATCTCACCAGGAAAAAAGATTCATCGAGAACTTATTGCACACTGAAATCATAATGCGAAAACAAGAAACTACAATAATATATTTCTTTGACATATATGCATGCAACATCAAGGTGACCTCAAACACACAAGATTACTAAGATCTGATGTGATAGCTTTCTGAACATAGAACATAAACTCGAAAAATAAACATTGATGACAAAATGAAACAAACAGATAAGATAAACCAGATTACTAACATATAGCCTAATCGCAATGTAGATTTCTTGACACAGAACATAACATAAATCTCGTGAAATATAGGTTAATTACAACTATTTTGGAGACTAGATCAATCAATCAATCAATCAGGTAATCTATACAAATAACATATAAGATCTATATAAAGCTTTAATACAGAACACAACAGAAATCGCTTCAATATACTTAAAATTACAAGTAATAACACCAGCAATGGACACAGAACATAACAGAAATCTCGTGAAATAGGTGTTCATTACAACTATTTTGGTGACGAAATCAATCAAGTAGATCTAATTAATCAGGTAAACTATCTAAAACCTAAAAACAGAGCACAATAAGAAATCTGTCAAATTAAATACTAACTTCGCCAGAAGAGGATTAAACGAGCATCTATATAGCAGTGTTAAGTTACAGTAGCTTCATACACAAAAATGGAGGATGAGTGTTGAATTTACCGAATATTTCCTTATAGCAGAGTTCACCAGTGGCGGGCTGAGTCTTAGGTTTGGTCATAGCTTTAGGAAATCGGAAATTCGGATCTTCGATTTTAGCCTTTGCGTATTTCTCTGTATTTGCTTCCATCTTCTTCTTCTTCTTCTTCTTCTTGAGAGAGATTTGCAGGTTTCAATTCAAAGTGTTTGTTGGTTTCTGTTATCAACTGACTCACTCACAGGGTTTTATAAGAAAAAAAGGGGGGAAATTCTGTTAACAACCGACTCACAGAGTTTTAACAGAATAACTTGCATTTAAGTCCTCTAAGATATAACTTATATATGTTTAGTCCCTGTTTGTTTGTTTTATTAACACGGAGTCGCTAAATAGGATTTTATATTATTAAAAGGGTCTGAATTGCCAGAATATTCTTTTTTTTTTTGTGTCATCCGTTTGTTGACATTTAGACACTTTTTTTATTCTTTTTTAGTTAAATGCCTTTTTAGTCCCTATGGTTTAGGTTATTTTGTCAGTTTAGTCCAAAGGTTTGAAATGTTTCCATTTTAGTTCAAATAGTTTCAAACGTTGCCATTTTAGTCAACTGGGTTAACTTCATCCATTTTTTCTGTTAACGAGAAGGATAATTCGGTCATTTTATATGTAATTTATTTAACTAGAAGGGCAATTCGGCCATATAAAATGACCGAATTGCCCTTCTCATTAACAAAAAAATGGATGAAGTTAAGCTAGTGGACTAAGATGGCAACGTTTGAAACTATTTGGACTAAAATAGCAATGTTTCAAACCTTTAGACTAAACTGGCAAAATGACCAAACCACATGAACTAAAATGACATTTTACTCTTTTTTTTTAATTTAAAGGTTGTTTGGTTCAGAGACGAAAGCACTGTAATATTAAAAATAATAGAACTAGAGAAAATTAAATAATTTTAATGAAAATTTTGTTTTGTGTTTAATTTGTAAGGATGTGAACAAAATTGGAATGAACATGATGTACGTTTTGAACAACGTATTATGGTGCTGCACCATTGGTGCATAATGTTTTGATGCTTCTTTTATTTATCATCTTTTACTTTGACGTAATATTGTTTCGTATAAGTTGGACGAGAGAATGGAATTGACGAGTTAATAAGTAGGGAATGGAATGGAAAATGTAATGAAATTCCATTGTCTTGTTTGATTATAATATGAAACAGAATAAATCATTACTTTATCTTGTTTGGTAGGTGGGATAAGATAAGGAATAAAATTGTTGAGTGGTAGTGGCGGTGGTGGTGGGTGACAGCGTAGGTGGTGATGGTAAAGATGGGTGGCCGCGGTGGTGGTGGAGGTGGGTGGCACTATTAAATTGAATAGTAATAAAATTATCCCTCATGTAAGCATCAAATGGTGGATTACAAAAACGCTGGAATGTCACTAGTGATAATAAATATAAATATCTCTAACTAAAGGAAATAAATTAAAATGTGGATCTATGACATTGATATATGGTCCAAAAATGTCACAAACTAAGTAATTATTACTAAAATTCGGTTTTAACGCATATAATCATAAAACTTTATCTACTAAGCCTTGTAAGATTTTATCCATTGAGGCTTGTGACCTTAAAATGTGTCCATTAAGGCTTGTACCTCAACTTTTATCCCTTGAGGATCGTAACCTCAAATTTCTATTACTTTAGGTTGAAACCTTTATAACTTGTCCTCTTTCATTCATAACTCGTGTATTTACAAATTTACTTCGGACATTGAAGTGCATAACCCATGATCACAGATCACAAATTATTATAAGAGTTAAATGCTTGGTTGGTTCCTGTGGTTTGCGAAAATTGCAGACTTGATCCCAGTAGTTCACTAATTATAGAGTTGGTCCTAATAGTTGTAATTTTTGCACTCGGGTGGTCCTTATCACTAACCTTTGTTAGTTTTTTCAGTTAAGTACGTGTGAAATTACTATATTACCCATGAACAATTAAAAAAATAAAAAGAAATATAAAGGAAATAAGGGCCCACTACTCATCTTCTTCATCACCCCTTTCTCTCTCAACCTTTCAAAAACTCAAATTCTAAAAAAATTAGTCCACAATATTCGTTTACTAAAACTTATGTGATCATTTTCATAAAAACTTAACATCTTTCAATCATCATTTTAGGGAAAACAAAAATTTTGCAGACTCCATCACTTGACCGGAGAAAACAAACAGCTGCGGCGATTCCGATCCTCCGTCGCCGGTGACCACCACCAGTAGACAGTCACGACATGCTAGAGAAATGAATAGCTAATTAAAAGTGATAAACAGTCTCACTGATGATATGCCAGTAGGTTTTTACACACCTAGTAAGATTGTTTTCGAGATATAAACCTAAATCAAAAACTTTCTTAATATGTGGGTAACATCTCTCGGATATTTGGACTTAGTACTCCGAAATTTCGTTTGAGAGATTGGCTGATTCTGAGATATTAGGTCTTTATACAGAGTTGATATCAGGGGTATTATACAAGATCTTCTGATTTTGCGTTAGCAATGGCCTAGATCTTGTAGAATAATTTTGCGCTTTAAACCCTAAAAAACTGCACAAAATTGAAAATGTCAAAAGATATTACAATTGCAGTCAAAAGTTTCCAAAATGGAACACCACTTTAAGTCGAGCCTTCATCTCTTTGTCGGTACGGTAGTACCAACCTGAGCTCTCAAGGTCTCACACTAACCCAGAGACGTATATCAATTAGCTATATTCACCTGTAAGACTGAATCCAGGGAGTCTTGATACGGGAGTATATTCTGAGATAGGACACACGGTTATGTTAGTTCCTAAAACACTTAATCTCGTATCTTGAAACAATATTTCGGGTAGAAATTTTAATTGGACAAGTATAAGCATACTGACAATCTAGGTGAATTGTTTAAAACTTAAAGTTTAAATAGATCAACAGTGTTTGTAATTTGACAAAAACTAATATGATCCTCTAATACGAACTCACAAAAATATGTCTGTAAATAGTTTGTACATAGTTGTTATTTCGTTACAAATAAATCACAAAAAGATTTTAGGTGTGTTTTAGCATAAAATTTTGATAACACAAAAAGATTTTGTTTCAGCTTATTTTCGACAACCGATGATGGGATGCTGAATTTCAAAATCTGAATATATGCTGAACAAATCTTGAGAATTACTGAAACAAAGATAAATGTTTAGATCACAAGTTCATTAATTTGAAACTTGAATTTGATAGAAAATTTCAACCAAGCTCATTCATTTGGACTTGGTAGACAAATCAGCTAACCAAGGTCATTAACTTGGACTTGGTTAACTGAGAGGGTTGTTAATACTGATAAAAATGTTTAAAATTTGAAATTTGAGAATGTTGATAAGTGTTTGGTTTGAAAATATCAAAGTTTGAAACTAAAATGTTTATTTGAATAATAATGAGAATGTACTGGAAGCTGAAAGAAAGGGTGAGCAAGATTAAACATCAAATCTTAGAGATTCAGAGCATCATTCAAGGGAGACTGCAGTGTCACTTGAAGATGTTATCCGAGGCAGATCAAGACCAAACATCACAGATTTCAGCTAGCTATGTCCAAGGGGGAGATTGTTAGTACACTATTTGTGTGGTCATAGATAGAAATCTAGTTGTACGTGTAATGTCTAATGTCTTGAGTCTATAAAATACCGGACAGAGGTTTCGCTAGGTTTAGCTTGGTAACGTTAGACCGGGTTAGGATACGGTACGAAATGATGTGAAGAAAACGGGCATGATCAGGGAATGATGTAATCACAATCTTGTGATGATATCATAATTCTACAACAATCACAATTCTGAATGTCAACATGCATAAGATGACATGCATGTATGCTAAATAATAACTCATGTATGAAAACAAGAAAAACAACTTGCATGGAAATGCTCTTACGTACGAAAGGGACGTGCATGGTATGAACGGATGACATGGTCAATCGCGTGAAAGTTATTTGTACCCATTCACATGATTAGGAACAACTATAATGTGACAACTGGCCCAAACCGGTAATTTCCGTACACATTAGTTATTGCTTAATGACTGCAATTATGTGCTTAATTGTCAAGCAATGTCTGATTACCTACTAAACAAGTGAATTCATGCATGTTGTATACTACAAAATATTGCTTTATGCATAAACGAGAGCGTTGCGTCAAAAATACTAGTAAACTCACCGGTAAGACACACTGTGTCAACAGAACTGCAGAAAGCAGTCAGACAATAAAATTGGAGCCTAGGTGTAGGTCCGACAACAAGAATGCATTAAAACCCAAGAGTACATACAAGGGTTTAATATATATGCAACACGGAAGCGAAAATAAGCACTAAAAAGCACCCGAAACGCACTTTAAGTGCAGAATTTGTACAATTCAGCAATAATTCAGCATTTAGACATATGAATATTTTGCAGAAATGCCATTTTATTATCCAGAATATTTCCCTAAGTGTTGGGAATCGATAGTGTTACAAAAAGATACTTATTAAACACTAAAAGGTGCAATTTAGCACTTTAACGAATCAGTATGTAACCGAGCGACCGGACTTTACCCGGAACATAAAAATATTGCCAATACCATTACTTATCTTTTTCTGAGCCAGTTAGGGTCCCTGAATACCCTAACACCCGTCATAACACACTACGCACTACTAACTAGGTTAAGCACTTAACTAACTTACTTAACCTAACTAAGTTACCTAACTACTAGTTGGAATCGAACTAGTACCCCCCCCCCCCTTTTACAACCGTCCCCATGAGGGGGGACATACCTTGTCCTCTAAATCATTTTTATAATCCTAATGCTCAATATCATCTAGACACATGATCCATTGGATAATTACCATATGATTTGTCTATAAAATCTAGAGATTACACATCATAATCATTCATCACATTTCTCAACTCAAACACACCCTCCTCTCTCTCTCAAGGCTTCGGCCGAACACCCCCTTGAGCATACATCCGATTTCGAGTTTAGTTCAAGCCATTCCAATCATCTACAAGTGTTAAGGGTCGCATATAAGGAGTCTTGGTGCAATCGGAAGGCGAAGGACCTCATTCTCTTGCTTTTATCCACCCTATTTGCGTCTAGATTCTTCCCTAGCCTCGAGCTAGTGGTATGTTGCTTAAATCACCTTCTCGAACTATTTTAAAGTGGTTAAAATGATTTGTAACGGTTAAAACTCGTAAACATACAAGTTGAAGCTTAAAAGTCTACTAAAAACACTAAAAGTGATGGTTAAAAGCTCATATGTTGTGTAAAACTTGTAGTAATTGATTTGTGTGATTATTTGGACCCGATCTATGTTGTGGTAGCTCGGATCGTCATTTAACCCGGGTGGTCATGATCATGGATCATGACATAAGGTTGTTTTGGAAGTAACAAGGGTTAAATGATGAAACTCTACCACACACGAATCATGAACTTGTGTAAAAGCGATTTAACTTGTGAAATAGTGTTTAAAACTAGTAGATCTACGTATCTACAAGCGGTATTTTCAAAGGACCAAGCGTCAAAGAAATCATATTTTTCTAAAGCCGGATCTTACATGAACTAAATATATTTTCAGTAAAGAAACAAGTGTGTAAACACTTGTGTAACAAGGAAGTTCAACAAAGAAATATTTTTGTGAATCTTGACTAGAAGTTGTGAAACTTCATATTCTTTAAAAATAAAGTTTTTAAGAAATTAAACTTATTTTTAAAGATAACAAGACTTACTAAATGTGCTAGTAAGTTACTACACATTTTTGTAAATATTCAAGTTCATGAAATGGAGAAATTAGTGATTATTGTTGATGAGTATTGTTTATAATTGTTGTTGATGATTGTTGACGATTTAAAAGAAAATAAACACATGTTTTGAAAACATGGGAAACCTCCATTTTTAGGGGAAACTCTGTCAAAATTTTTATAAATTTTGACACTTAGAAAAATATAAGTTTTTGAGAAACTTATTCCCTAAAAATGTGTTTAAAAGTATTACCAAGGTTTCCCTAATTTTTGGTGATAAGAAATGAGGATTTCTTCAAGAATAAAAATGGATATAAGTATGTATATTTTTGAGAGAAAAATATATATTATTTTATCACCAACTTTTGTGCTAAGTGTGTATAGTATGTGTTATACGTGCTAGTGTATTAAGACTTAAAAATACACTAAATACTCGTGAGGAGTATAAACATAGAAATACACATACAAAATACAAGATACATAATTCGGGTGCAAAGTGCAAAATACAAAATACTTATATTAAACCTAGAGAAAATAATATAAGTAAGATACGTAGTTAAAAATATAGAATATTTTTAACACAACAATACATATACAAAAGAGAGTGACTGTACTTGTGCGACGCAAGTCTAGTGACTAACATTAAGAAAACGCGTATAGGTTACGACGTTAAGTAAGCAAATCCGGTGAAGTTTACGACGCACAGGAACGCAAAGTTGTGAGTTCATGCTCCCCCTTTTCTTTTAACTGTTTTCAGTTTTATACCTTCGGGGGTGAAATACATGTTACAAATATTACAATGTTTACAAATGGTATGATGGATACAAGAATGATACGAGAAATCGTGTCACGAATAGGGTACCATAAGCACCATTAATCGTGTACATACTAAGACCGCAGAACAAAAGGTTAGATCTAATGGGTTTCCGGGCAGCCCCACTCTTGGCCACTCTTTTACCAAGCAGTGTTTTTGTGTCTCAGTCGTGAATCGACTACAGAAAAATGCCTATGGTTTGGTGACTTCCTATGTCGTGTCACATGTTAATGGCTTTGCAACCCATTAACACTTGATACATACAGAAATATTTGATTTATACATGAGTACGTGGTGTACACAAAAGACTTGATTTATACAAAATACAAATTATGTTTTCATACAAAGTATACAAACACGAAATACAAAAATTGCATGAATTCACACCAACTTTATGTTGACGTTTTTCCAAAACTCACATGTATTTCAGGTAACTAGGATGGATGTGCGCGTGGTCTTACTCATGCTCGTGGATGTCGCTTGTTTATCTTTAAATAAAGTTGTGACTTTTAAGACAATATGTTAACTCGTGTTGTAAACACTTGACATATGTTTTCAGTAATGTAATATTTGAAGATATTTTTGAGCATGTAGTATGTTTACTCTTCGTATGCAATGAGAACCTTTCATGATCACACCTCGTGCTTCCGCCGCAGAAAGGGGTGTGACAGATTGGTATCAGAGCAGTGATTGTAGTGAACCAGGATTCCTTCTCGAGTCTTGTCTACAATCACTAGGATCCTTTCACGAAAACAATTTTCAAAGAGTTTTCATTGCATAAAACGTCCCGCGACATCCACTACCTGAAATTGTCTACATGAGTCTAGAAAAGACACTACGAGACTTAGAGTGCACTTGAGTAGCACTTGTCGATGACTAGAAATTACTTGCAATTATGTGTGATAATTAGCATGTACTAGAAGTAGAATGTCACAAGTATACGTGACTTTACCTAAGAGCAATGGCCCATCTGAAGGAAGAAATATGAGGATGAAACGAACTGTGCGGACTGTGCAAGGAGTTACGTAATTATGGATGCATACATAATTATGGAATTCAGTGCACAGAAACCACAGCAAGTCTTGTCACGTATAGATTCCCTCAGTGCAAACCTACTAGGTACTCTGCCAGAGTAATGATTTAGGGTATAAAGACAAGAACCGTCAATAAGGTGTTTACCTAACTCTACATGCTTGCTGCAGTATGAATTGATTTATACAATTGGCGGATTGTTTGATGTTACTATGTGGTATATACTTGTGTATATATAAATACTACCACTGTCTCGTATGACGATATCAAACAAATATATAACCCTATTGGGTTGTGTTCTTCAGAACATGGCACCCAAAAGAGCTGTGAACGCTCGTGACCAACCTCCTCCTCCCCCACTGCCAAGAATTGCCGAAGAGCTGGAGGCTCTACTAGAAGAAAGGATCTCCGCTGCTATCGCCCAGTACGAGGCAAACCGTACTCAAGACAGTGGAGGACCAAGCAACGCTAAACGTAATGGGAATGGAGATTCATCTGGAGACAGCGCAGTTCGAAGCTGCACTTTTAAGCAGTTCCTCAACTGCAAGCCGATGAACTATGACGGCACAGGAGGTGCAGTAGCGTTTGTACGCTGGACGGAGAAGACGGAAGCTGCTATCCGCATGAGCAAGTGTACTGCGGATCAGCAAGTCACTTTTGCTGCTGGATTGCTCGTCGATGAAGCTCTGACTTGGTGGAATTTGCAAGCCCAAACCTTGCTCGATAATGTCGCGTATGGTCTAACCTGGGAGGAACTGAAGGAAAGGATGAGAGAGAAGTACTGCTCTCGTGCTGAACACCAAAGGCTGGAGACGGAGTTCTGGCACTTGACCATGGAAGGTGCTGACATTAATGGTTATACTCGAAGGTTCCACGACCTGTCCAGAGTGCTTCCCTACATGGTGACTCCCGAATTTAAGCATGTTGAACGTTACATTTGGGGACTGGCCTCAGAGTTTCGTGGCATGGTGACGTCAGCCAAACCACAAACAATCACTGAGGCTGTAACTCTGGCTGTCAGCCTGACCAAAGATTGTGTTCGTAAGAAGAAGTTATCATTGAACCCAACAGAGAAGACCGAGACACATGCTGAGTCGTCCGGTGACAAGAAGAGAAAGCATTCGAATCTGAATCAAGCGACTCGCAACAACAAAGGTTTCAACAAGAAGCGTGATGCTAACCCGTCTCAGGAGGCGAAGACCCTTTCAACCAAGGCATACCAAGGCTCCATGCCTGAATGCCAAAAATGTAAGTTTCATCATAAAGGAGCTTGTCGCATTCCAAGGTGCGACAAATGTGGTAGATTGGGTCACCAAGCAGAAAACTGTTGGGGAAAAGGAAGGAATGGGAATGGCAATGGTAACCGGAATAGCCATGGAGCTGGGCAAAGCCAAGGATGCTTTGGTTGTGGAAGCATGGATCATTTCAAGAAAAATTGCCCAAGGGGAAACAATGCTCAGACCCGAGCATTTGTAATTGGAGCAAGGGACGCACGCAAGGACCCTAATGTGGTCAACGGTACGTTCCTCATTAACAATCACTTTGCATCCATATTATTCGACACTGGCGCCGATTATAGTTTCATGTCTGTGGAATTTAAACGCATACTTGGAATAGAATCTAGTAGATTAGAAATTCCTTATTCCATAGAACTAGCCAATGGTAAACTTGTTGAATCGGGCGAAGTTGTTAGAGGCTGCACGCTAGAACTTGGTGAACGAAGATTTAGCATCGACCTCTTACCTATTCAATTAGGTAGCTTCGATGTAGTGGTCGGAATGGACTGGTTGTCCAAGAACAAAGCTGAAGTCATTTGTCATGAGAAAATCATTCGCATCCCTCTGGCGAATGATGAAACTCTCATAGTACATGGAGAAAGACGAAACGCGCCTCTACGAATCATCAGTTGTATGAAGGCACAGAAGTGCTTAAGGAAAGGATGTGTTGCTTTCCTAGCACACGTTGTAGATAAGAAGGCTGTGGAGCCAAAACTCGAAGACATTCCTGTGGTGAAGGAATTTCCTGATGTGTTCCCTGAAGATCTGCCAGGACTACCTCCGCAACGACAAGTCGAATTCCATATAGACTTGGTTCCAGGAGCTGCTCCTGTAGCCAAGGCACCCTATCGACTTGCACCATCCGAAATGCAAGAATTATCTACACAACTCCAGGAGTTGTTGGATAAAGGATTCATAAGGCCAAGCTTCTCACCCTGGGGAGCTCCAGTATTATTCGTGAAGAAGAAGGATGGATCACTGCGGATGTGTATCGATTACAGGGAACTGAACAAGCTCACAATCAAGAATCGGTATCCGCTACCAAGGATTGATGACTTGTTTGATCAACTGCAAGGATCAAGCTACTATTCCAAGATCGACCTTCGATCTGGATACCATCAGCTAAGAATCCAAGATGAAAGCGTGCCAAAGACTGCATTCAGAACACGCTATGGGCACTATGAATTCCTTGTGATGCCGTTTGGGCTGACGAATGCACCAGCGGTCTTTATGGATCTGATGAACCGCGTATGTAAACCATATCTCGATAAATTCGTGATTGTATTTATCGACGATATCCTGATTTACTCGCGAACGAAAGAAGAGCATGAGCAACATCTCAGAACCATCTTGGAACTACTGAAGAAAGAGAAGCTTTATGCAAAGTTCTCGAAATGCGAATTCTGGATTCGCGAAGTACAATTTCTTGGTCACGTTGTGAATGAGAAGGGCATTCATGTAGACCCGTCCAAGATAGAAGCAATAAAGAATTGGGAAGCTCCCAAGACCCCAACTGAAGTTCGACAATTTTTGGGCTTAGCGGGCTATTATCGACGATTCATCGAGAATTTCTCAAAGATAGCTCAACCGCTAACGACCCTTACACAGAAAGACAAGAAATACGACTGGGGTCACAAACAAGAAGAAGCCTTTCAGCTACTTAAGAACAAGCTCTGCGATGCACCGATACTATCGTTACCCGAAGGCACTGAAGACTTCGTGGTATATTGTGACGCCTCACGGCAAGGCTTGGGTTGCGTGCTCATGCAACGCCAAAGAGTCATCGCTTATGCTTCAAGACAACTGAAGGTTCACGAGAGAAATTATACCACTCACGACCTGGAGCTGGGCGCAGTGGTATTCGCCTTGAAGATTTGGCGACATTATTTATATGGTACTCGATGTACAATCTTCACAGATCACAAAAGCTTACAACACATATTTGATCAGAAGGAATTGAATATGCGCCAACGACGTTGGGTCGAGCTGCTGAACGATTATGACTGTGAGATTAAGTACCATCCTGGAAAGGCAAACGTTGTAGCGGACGCGTTGAGCCGAAAAGAAAGGGTTAAGACCCTAAGGGGTCGAGCATTGGAAATGACGATTCAAACGAACCTCACTGCACGCATTCGTGATGCACAACAGGAAGCTCTTAAAGGAGAGAACCGTAAAGCTGAATACCTACGGGGTATGCTGGAATACATGGTGCCAAACGAAGAGGGAGCCTTATACTTCAAGAAGCGTATTTGGGTTCCACTCTATGGTGGCATACGAGAAGTCATCCTTAATGAAGCGCATAAATCGAGATACTCGATCCATCCAGGATCAGATAAAATGTATCAAGATTTGAAAGAATACTATTGGTGGCCGAGACTCAAGAGCGACGTTGCTGTCTATGTTGGAAAATGCCTAACCTGTGCTAAGGTTAAGGCAGAATATCAGAAACCGTCCGGCCTACTACAACAACCAGAGATTCCCGTGTGGAAGTGGGAACAAATCTCGATGGACTTCATAACGAAATTACCCAGGACCCCGAGAGGGCACGATATGATATGGGTAATAGTTGATCGATTGACGAAGTCTGCGCATTTCCTACCAATCCGAGAAAAGGATAGCACTGGAAAGCTTGCAGAGATATACTTAAGGGAAATTGTGGCACGTCATGGAGTGCCAATCTCAATCATTTCAGACAGAGATGGACGCTTTGTCTCGAGAATCTGGCAATCATTTCAGGAAGCCTTTGGATCTCAGTTAGATCTAAGCACGGCATTCCATCCGCAAACAGACGGCCAGAGCGAACGGACTATACAAACGTTAGAAGATATGCTCTGCGCATGTGTCATGGATTTAGGCGGCAGCTGGGATACTTATCTACCTTTAGTTGAGTTTTCCTACAATAACAGCTATCATACGAGCATAAAAGCCGCACCGTTCGAAGCTCTGTATGGCCGCAAATGCCGATCGCCCTTATGTTGGGCAGACGCTGGAGATAAGCGTATGGTTGGTCCTGAACTTGTACAAGAGACAACCGACAAGATTGCGCAGATCCGAGAGCGCATTAAGGCGGCTCGAGATCGACAAAAGAGCTACGCTGATCCGAAAAGGAAATCAGTAGAATTCAAGGTGGGAGACAAGGTGTTGTTAAAAGTCTCACCATGGAAGGGCGTAGTCAGATTTGGAAAGCGTGGAAAGCTGAATCCACGATATATCGGACCATTCAGAATATTGAAGAGAATTGGTACCGTGGCATACAAGTTGGAGTTACCGGAAGAACTTAATGGAGTACATGATACGTTTCATGTATCCAACCTGAAGAAGAGTCCAACACAAGAAAACGTGAGCATCCCGATGGATGAAGTGCATATTGATGAAGCCCTCCGATTTACAGAACAACCCGTTGAGGTTACCGACTGGAAAGTCAACAAGACCAGGAGGAGCAGCGTAAAACTTGTCAAGGTACGTTGGAGCTCTAAGCACGGACCCGAGTACACATGGGAACGTGAAGACCAGTTCAAGAAAAAGTATCCCCACCTATTCAAGAAGACTCCAGCGAGAGTTTGTTCAGCCTGAATTTCGGGACGAAATTCTTTTAACGGGGGGAGACTGTGACAACTGGCCCAAACAGGTAATTTCCGTACACTTTAGTTATTGCTTAATGACTGCAATTATGTGCTTAATTGTCAAGCAATGTCTGATTACCTACTAAACAAGTGAATTCATGCATGTTGTATACTACAAAATATTGCTTTATGCATAAACGAGAGCGTTGCGTCAAAAATACTAGTAAACTCACCGGTAAGACACACTGTGTCAACAGAACTGCAGAAAGCAGTCAGACAATAAAATTGGAGCCTAGGTGTAGGTCCGACAACAAGAATGCATTAAAACCCAAGAGTACATACAAGGGTTTAATATATATGCAATACGGAAGCGAAAATAAGCACTAAAAAGCACCCGAAACGCACTTTAAGTGCAGAATTTGTACAATTCAGCAATAATTCAGCATTTAGACATATGAATATTTTGCAGAAATGCCGTTTTATTATCCAGAATATTTCCCTAAGTGTTGGGAATCGATAGTGTTACAAAAAGATACTTATTAAACACTAAAAGGTGCAATTTAGCACTTTAACGAATCAGTATGTAACCGAGCGACCGGACTTTACCCGGAACATAAAAATATTGCCAATACCATTACTTATCTTTTTCTGAGCCAGTTAGGGTCCCTGAATACCCTAACACCCGTCATAACACACTACGCACTACTAACTAGGTTAAGCACTTAACTAACTTACTTAACCTAACTAAGTTACCTAACTACTAGTTGGAATCGAACTAGTACCCCCCCCCCCCCTTTTACAACCGTCCCCATGAGGGGGGACATACCTTGTCCTCTAAATCATTTTTATAATCCTAATGCTCAATATCATCTAGACACATGATCCATTGGATAATTACCATATGATTTGTCTATAAAATCTAGAGATTACACATCATAATCATTCATCACATTTCTCAACTCAAACACACCCTCCTCTCTCTCTCAAGGCTTCGGCCGAACACCCCCTTGAGCATACATCCGATTTCGAGTTTAGTTCAAGCCATTCCAATCATCTACAAGTGTTAAGGGTCGCATATAAGGAGTCTTGGTGCAATCGGAAGGCGAAGGACCTCATTCTCTTGCTTTTATCCACCCTATTTGCGTCTAGATTCTTCCCTAGCCTCGAGCTAGTGGTATGTTGCTTAAATCACCTTCTCGAACTATTTTAAAGTGGTTAAAATGATTTGTAACGGTTAAAACTCGTAAACATACAAGTTGAAGCTTAAAAGTCTACTAAAAACACTAAAAGTGATGGTTAAAAGCTCATATGTTGTGTAAAACTTGTAGTAATTGATTTGTGTGATTATTTGGACCCGATCTATGTTGTGGTAGCTCGGATCGTCATTTAAACCGGGTGGTCATGATCATGGATCATGACATAAGGTTGTTTTGGAAGTAACAAGGGTTAAATGATGAAACTCTACCACACACGAATCATGAACTTGTGTAAAAGCGATTTAACTTGTGAAATAGTGTTTAAAACTAGTAGATCTACGTATCTACAAGCGGTATTTTCAAAGGACCAAGCGTCAAAGAAATCATATTTTTCTAAAGCCGGATCTTACATGAACTAAATATATTTTCAGTAAAGAAACAAGTGTGTAAACACTTGTGTAACAAGGAAGTTCAACAAAGAAATATTTTTGTGAATCTTGACTAGAAGTTGTGAAACTTCATATTCTTTAAAAATAAAGTTTTTAAGAAATTAAACTTATTTTTAAAGATAACAAGACTTACTAAATGTGCTAGTAAGTTACTACACATTTTTGTAAATATTCAAGTTCATGAAATGGAGAAATTAGTGATTATTGTTGATGAGTATTGTTGATAATTGTTGTTGATGATTGTTGACGATTTAAAAGAAAATAAACACATGTTTTGAAAACATGGGAAACCTCCATTTTTAGGGGAAACTCTGTCAAAATTTTTATAAATTTTGACACTTAGAAAAATATAAGTTTCTGAGAAACTTATTCCCTAAAAATGTGTTTAAAAGTATTACCAAGGTTTCCCTAATTTTTGGTGATAAGAAATGAGGATTTCTTCAAGAATAAAAATGGATATAAGTATGTATATTTTTGAGAGAAAAATATATATTATTTTATCACCAACTTTTGTGCTAAGTGTGTATAGTATGTGTTATACGTGCTAGTGTATTAAGACTTAAAAATACACTAAATACTCGTGAGGAGTATAAACATAGAAATACACATACAAAATACAAGATACATAATTCGGGTGCAAAGTGCAAAATACAAAATACTTATATTAAACCTAGAGAAAATAATATAAGTAAGATACGTAGTTAAAAATATAGAATATTTTTAACACAACAATACATATACAAAAGAGAGTGACTGTACTTGTGCGACGCAAGTCTAGTGACTAACATTAAGAAAACGCGTATAGGTTACGACGTTAAGTAAGCAAATCCGGTGAAGTTTACGACGCACAGGAACGCAAAGTTGTGAGTTCATGCTCCCCCTTTTCTTTTAACTGTTTTCAGTTTTATACCTTCGGGGGTGAAATACATGTTACAAATATTACAATGTTTACAAATGGTATGATGGATACAAGAATGATACGAGAAATCGTGTCACGAATAGGGTACCATAAGCACCATTAATCGTGTACATACTAAGACCGCAGAACAAAAGGTTAGATCTAATGGGTTTCCGGGCAGCCCCACTCTTGGCCACTCTTTTACCAAGCAGTGTTTTTGTGTCTCAGTCGTGAATCGACTACAGAAAAATGCCTATGGTTTGGTGACTTCCTATGTCGTGTCACATGTTAATGGCTTTGCAACCCATTAACACTTGATACATACATAAATATTTGATTTATACATGAGTACGTGGTGTACACAAAAGACTTGATTTATACAAAATACAAATTATGTTTTCATACAAAGTATACAAACACGAAATACAAAAATTGCATGAATTCACACCAACTTTATGTTGACGTTTTTTCCAAAACTCACATGTATTTCAGGTAACTAGGATGGATGTGCGCGTGGTCTTACTCATGCTCGTGGATGTCGCTTGTTTATCTTTAAATAAAGTTGTGACTTTTAAGACAATATGTTAACTCGTGTTGTAAACACTTGACATATGTTTTCAGTAATGTAATATTTGAAGATATTTTTGAGCATGTAGTATGTTTACTCTTCGTATGCAATGAGAACCTTTCATGATCACACCTCGTGCTTCCGCCGCAGAAAGGGGTGTGACATATAAATAGCATACACTCTCCATTCGTTCAGTAGAGACCTTGAAGACACTTTGGAGAAGATCAGTTCGCACAAGCTTAACAAGTCTGCACAAGTCTTTCATACATCAGGCCTTCAAAGTCACATCCTTACAAGATCGATTAAGTTGTGTGTGTGTGTTAAAGTGTCGAAACTCTGTCCGGTTGTCGTTTGTTACGTAATAAACAAACAACGTTTATATTTACGATTACGTGTTCACGATCATGCTTCTTTTTATGGATTCCGCACGTTAAAACGAAGTTAAACACAGATCTTGTGATCGTATTGATCCGTTCATGAACTCACAGGCTTTGGTTGTTTGGGAGATACACAGTTAAAATAGTGAGGTGAATGGTATCCCGTTAAAGAAGGATGCGACTGGGATGTGGAAAGATATTGTTTCGGTTAATAAAGATATCAAAAAGTCAGGGTTGTAGATGTGGATCGTTTGGGTACTTTGTAAGGTATCCGAACCAAGGCCGGCCCGAAGGGTGTGCGGGAGGGGCGACGGCTCAGGGCCCAAACCCATCGGGGCCCATTTTTTTGTATTAGTTTTACACTGTAAACTTAGAATATATAAATAATGAATCGGAAAAATGCCATCTTGAAGCACTTGGTTTGGTGGTTTGAAAGTCACTTTAATAATAACAAGACCCGGGTTCTAATCTCGGCGTTCTTAGTTTTGTTTTTTTTTTGTTTCTTATCTATTTACAGTATTAAATGTAAATGACATTAATTGCCTAATTTTGTCAAGTTGCATTAAATAATTGGTGTTGATTCGGCGTTCTTAGTTTTGTTTTTTTTTTTTTGTTTCTTATCTATTTACAGTATTAAATGTAAATGACATTAATTGCCTAATTTTGTCAAGTTGCATTAAATAATTGGTGTTGATTCAAATGACATTAATTCATTTTCAATTTTTCATATATTTAAATCTTATATATATATATATATATTCTTTTTAAAAAAATATTTTAGGGGCCCGTATTTTCTGTTCGCACAGGGCCGAAAGATTTTCAAACATTTTCATAGACGACCCTGACCCGAACAATAAAGAGTTTTCGGTGTCATTATGTTGGATGCGGGTAGCGGAGATGATCGGGTAGAGAATAAACACTGGTCGTTTCAAATGGGTGGCATAGGCTCCGCCTAAATGACATTTTTTTTGTGTGGAGATTAGTCTTGGGTGGCATTTCAGTAAAGTCTGCTCTTGTAGTTCGGGGAGTAAACGTGGGGACATGAGGTGTGTGTTGTGTGGATATTCAAATGAAGATGTGGAGCATTTGACTGTTTCTTGTCCTATGGTCAAAGACATATGGTGGAATGTGGGCATGTGGTTGAAGTTGCCATGGATGGGAAGTATTAATATTGTGCAAGAGCTCATGTAAGTCATTGACAAATTAAATGGTTCATCACGATGGAAAAAGGTTGTGTATGTTATTGTATACTCGACCTTATGGAGAATTAGGAAAACTCGGAATGCGGCTATTTTTAAGAAGGCTACTTTTACCATAAAGAGAGTGGTAGACACTGTAAAAGAAGATACTTTTTTTGTGGCTTAAAATAGATCTTTGTTAGTCTTGATTGGGAGAAATGGAGCGATTTTAATGTGCGGGACGTCATTTTCTAATGTGTTTTGTAGTTGGGACTTCCGTTTCTAGCTAGCCCCGTTTTTTCTATTTTATGAATAAATGAAATAGAAGTCGTCTGATAAAAAAAATCTATATCTATACTACTATATAATACATTGGATGGGTAAGAATGTAATTTCATATTTGACTTATTAATTATGTTGGATTATCTAATCTAATACTAATAAAATATTCTATTTAATATCACATGACATTCTCATACTAATAAAAGAGTCTACATAATGCCACGTGGCATTATTCTCTTTTTCAATTCACTATTATTATTATTATTATTATTATTATTTATACACTATAAATTAGAAACACTTTCTTGCATATAGTTGTTGTACTAAGTGCTTAGGGGTTTTCCCAAAAAAAAATTGGTTTTAGACACTATAAATTAGCAAAACTTTTTTTGCATATGGTTGTTGTAGTAAGTGCTCAGGGTTTTTTTTTTTGTTTTTTTAAATTGTTTTTTTATTTTTAACCCAAAAGTATTTGATAAATTACATTTAACCAAAACTATATGATTTTTTTTACTTTTAACCCAAAACATTTCATCTTTTGTAATTTAACCTCATAATTTTTTTACCTTCAGCTTTGGTCCCTTATATTTTTCATCTTCCGCAAATTTTTCGTTTTACACTTTGTTCTAAATTTTCCGAGTTAATACAGTGCAATGTGCGTGTGTCGCTCAATGTTTTTACGTTTCGTTCTAAACTTTGTGAGTTAACACGACGCAACGTGCGTGTGTGGTTCGACGTTTTTATGTCATCTAAATTATCTAAATTTTCCCGTTTGACAGGTTCGTCATAACGTGCGGTTCCTAGATCGATTTAGTTATAATTTTCTATGTATTACGCTTTGATCTAATTTCTTCCTATTACCACGCCGCAACTTCAGTGTTGGTGGTTGCTGACGGTGATGTGGCATTGGTGCTATTTGACATGGTTTTACGCCCCCGCCGCAACGCGGGGGTGTTTAACACTAGTTATTATTATAATTAATACAAAACAATAAAAAATTCTTTAACAACTTAGTACTAATAAATGTTTTATTGTCTACTTAGATATTGATCATTTACTTTTGAATTATTTAAAAAATATAATTAGTTATTAGTAACAATTCTACTTATAATAAACAATTGGGTAAATTACTTTTTGAGTCCCTGTGTTTTATGAGTTTTAACTAGTTGAGTTCAAAAGCAAAAAGTTTAACGACCTCAGTCCTCATAAGCATTGTCTTTAACCATTTGAGTCTAAATTTCTAGCCCAGTTAGAATTTTGTTGTTAAGTTTTGTTAAATGACCAAATTACCCCTATAATTAAAAAATAAAAATAAAAAAACCACATGTTCTTCACAAGATCTCTTTCTCTCTCTTTAAAGTCTGCACCATCCATCTCTCTCACCTTTCGTTCCCTCTCTCTAGATCACCTACATCCTCTACCACCATCGACACCACCACCACACCACCACCATCACCACCATAGCCACAACCACCTCCACCTCTGTCACCAACCACCACCTCAACCACAAACCTCCAATGTCACACCCCGATATTTCCACGTGTTACCGGTGGGGAGTACCGTGACGTAGTTGATATCATCATAGTCAAACAACACAATTTAATGCACAGCGGAAGCAAAAGATGAATATATTACAAACCGATAAACTGTAATATCAAGTATTACAAAAACGGTTGCAAGAGATCCGTAGGAGGATCAAATAAAAGATAATTGTTCAACAGACTTTAGACATCTAGAACTTGCAAGATTCCCTATTAACGCCCTGAGCTCCCAGCCAATTAAGTACAGTACCTGTCACTTAACCTTTTTGGAAAAATACGTCAGTTTACACTGGTAAATACAATTTACTGACTCATTTTGAAAATGTTTTAGAAAATTGATTTGAATGCTCAAGGCACAAAAATTCTTTTATAACTTGGGACAATTATATAAAAATAATCTTGTATACAAATTTATATATTCATTATACATTTAGGGCTCGATGTTAGAAACCGAGTCAAGATTAGCAGACACACCACAAGTATAGGCCCACAAGAGAGTGAGATACCGTTTCCCTTATGCAATTGTCAGGTGTATGCCTACACCCCGTGCATAAGACGTGGCCATTTTTATTTTATAATGATGCCAAGGATATCCGGGACATGGTCATTAACCCCTAAAGGCCTTTATTTCAAACAAGACATATTAAAGCGGGTTACCTCAATAATTTAATCACAATCCGATTAAACATTCAATACCCGACCAAGCGGTATTATTATAATACCGTATCCCAAGCCCGTATGGGGAAAATAAGTTAAAAGTATTTACCTGAGCTAAAAATACAATTTATACTCAGCCGTATATCCTAATCAGCAAACACAAGTACCTTTACTGGGGCTCTCAATCTGAAACGAAGGTTTTATTTACCTATTAGATTCCTAACGGGTCTTATTTAAGTTTTAACTTAGACCGGTTAGTTTTAAGGAAAGGTTTACGGTTCAAAACGCAAGATTAAGCGAAGACCGGATTAGAATGTGATTTAGACCCGACAAGTATGGAGAATTGTATAATATGGGTAAACTAAACACATTCTGGATTATGAGACAAAAATGATAAGGTTTGACCCGTTTCGGTTAGTTTATGCAAACTAGTTACATAAACTGCACCGAACGCGTAAAATGCATAACGGGTAAACAGAAGAGTCATGAACATGTTCCACAAGTTAATATGCCTTAAATATGTTGTGATATCAGTAGGATATCTTCCATTATGCCCAAAATGAATTTAAAATCAAATTAAGCCCTGAAAGGGCATTTTGGTCATTTTAAAGATTATAAAAGAGGTTAAATGACAATCTGAGGTTCTGGTCTAAAATGATCAGTAAAAATATTTATTTTAATAAGTTATATCAGTAAAATATCTTACATATGTGAAATTTATCATTTATGGCCAAACTATGCACCGTAGGGGCATTTTGGTCATTTCACATATGCTTTAAGGGTTAATTTTGGAAATCTGAGTTCAAAAATTTTATTTACTTTTAAAGTATAAAAATTTATTCATAACATCAGTAGGTATCAAGCTTTAGGTGCCTAATATGGTTTTAAACCATACTATGCGCCTAAATCGCATAAAAGTCGGTATTTGACGATATTCGGTTTAAATAAGGAAATCTGAGATTTTGACCAGCCTTTACCGTTTAAAATAACTTATTTATCATATAAGATCAGTAGAAAAAGGTTTGATATGTAAAGGATGAATAAAACTCATTTTATTAGCAAAAATGGCGTTATCGTCAATTACCGAGCCTATGCGAGAACTCTATGTTATGATTATCTTAAAATTTAATAAAAATTTCCAAAAATCCCAAAATATTATATTACATCAGTAGGTAAAATGTTTGATATCAAAATTTGGGTTTAAATAGGCTTTATGCCGAAAATGCCGTTTAATTAATAAAAAGCTTTCAATTTACGCTATTGCGCATAACTCCCATTTTAGACCACGAACTGATGTGAAATTTTGTGGACATGTTTATAAATTAGTAATAAAGGTTTTTGTCCTCTCATATTTTCAAAAATCTTGTTTTAATATAAAAAGGGCATTATGGTCAACATTTAGGCATTTAACGGAAACATGCAATGAACTAGGATTTCTATGGAACCAAGTTGTATAACCTCAGAGGGTTATACTAACCTATAACATGGTCCTAAAGGAATCCTAAGGCATATCTAAACTAAGCTAAATTGGGTCAGAACTGAAAGTCAAAGCAAAAGTCTACTTTTACGACTTTCGGTTCCGAACCGAGCCTAAACTCAGAATTGTCGGGTTGAACATGCCTAGACATGTTCAATTAATATTTACCAAGTTATTAAAGCGTTAAACTGATTTTATTGCCTTTACATCATTAGTTATGAATTTTGTTTAAAAACCGACTCATTTGACTTTTATTTTAATTACTTTGACCCGACAATTAACTAAGCAAACGTGGTAATTAGGAGGTTCCCTTTTGAGAGTTTAACACCTACCTAATTACGGTCACGTAGCCATGTTCGTTGCGAACAATGGCTCAACTGTTTAAAAGTCAAAGCGTTTATCGAAAACGCTTGACTTTTCGGTTATAAACGCTAAAAATTGAACTAAGCACAAAATGACACTTACAAAGGGTCCAAGCAAGGATGGAATTGATCTAGGATGTTCAGGTATGAAGCACAAAAGCTCCAACTTAGAACAATTCAGATCAAGGTGTGAAATGAGAGCAAGATCAAGTGGGTTTATATAGGATTTCAAGAACCGTTAGGATCGTTTCTCGTAACCCAAGCTTCAATTTTGGCCCTCCACTTGGGCAAATGGTTTTGGAATACAATGGGATGTTAAAAACCATCAAATGGTAGCCCAAGGTATTGAAAATATTACATAAAAGCCCCTGGAATTCGACCAGATTGCTGAAAACAGGAATCTGCCCAGATCAGTCTCTGGCCCCCCGCGAGTGGCCTCTCGCACCCCGCCAGAGACCAAAATGGCAGATTTGCTGAAATGGCCCCTGCAGTGTAAAAACTTGATTTCTGGCACGTTTAAGCCCCGTTAACCCCATTTCAAGGCTCTAAAATGAAGTTAAAGTATAGGGAACTTGAAATGTGCTCAAAAATATCTCGGATGTCGGTTCGTTTGGTCGTACGGTTGCGTTATTCGGTTAATTACGACGGAAGTCGTAACGGACGCAAAAACGATCTAAATTAAGCGACGAATAGAATTTTATCATGCCAATCACTAAAATAAAATATTTTAATGATAACATAAATTTTTGGATGTCCGGATATATTCAGAACGTAAGATATGCGCGAAAATGCAAACTTATGCACTTTTTGACGCTTTTAGTCCCTGCTGATCAAATAAGTTTATTTTTGCGCATCAAACACCTCTAAGCCTATTTCTAAGCTATGTAAAGGATATTTGGGGCATGTTTAACTTATGATCATATTCCGGAAGGTTCGATACCATACGAATCGATAGACTTTTGCAGTTTGACGCAAATAGTCCCTCTAATACGTAAACTTGCGCATATCATCGTTTAATAGTATCGAAGCCTTATCTAATCCATATTAGGCATTCTTAGGAGTATTATTAAACATCATGATGCTTCTGGTTCGTTAAAAGGTCATTCAGAGGTATAATTAAACATATTGACACTTTTAACCCCTTATATTTGCAAAGTTGCGCGTAACGTCACTTAAAGGCATAAAAGCCTTGGACGGCCAATGATTGGCATTCCCGAGAGTATAATCAAATATCATGAAGCTCTCGGTTTCTTAAAAGGTCACTCAGAGGTAAGAATTAACATGTTGACGCTTTTAACCCTTTAATGCGCAAACTTTCAATTAATTATGCAAATGGCTACACTTGATCAACAAGTGGCTCATTTGTGAATATAAATACCGTAAGAGGTCATTCAGAAACTTATTTTAAGTATGTTAATAATTCCAGTCCTTTCATAATCAAAGTTTTCGATTTTTCAAAAAATTAGTCCCTTAAATTCAAGGTTTGACTTTATTAGGGTTTATTACACGTGTCAATACATCATTGGACGTGGTTTTACGAGGTGTTACATCCAACACAACCACCGTTGCACCACCACCACGGTCACCGTCGCACCACCAACCTCATATGATCGGTTTTACGAGTTGAGGTTGTACTTGCCGGGTTTTGAGTAAACTGTATAAAAAGAGGGTGTTAGATCTTCTAATTGGGGCGATCTGATCCAAGTTTGATTGAAGTGGTTTCACGCGTTGATTTGTTGATTTATTCCTGATCTGATCTGATCTGATCCAAGCTGGATCCAAGTTTGATTCCAGGTGTTTATTGTGTTTTTGGTGTGATTAAACTTATTATTTACTTCAAAAATTAATTCTCCAGTTTGTCTTCATTTAAATTCGAAACATCACAACTTATTTCAAATTCTAAACATCACAACTTAATTCTCCAGTTTGTCTTTATTATAACAAACCAATAAAAGTTCACAGTTGCTTAATCAAGTTTGACCAGGTGTTTATTGTGTTTTGGTGTGATTAAATTGATTAATTTGTTTGGAGTTTTGTTTAATTTTGTTTTTGTTGTGTTTTGGGGGAATGATTTGTTATATGAATGCAGTTATTTTAGATTTAGGCTACTTGAGTTGAACTGGATTTGTGTCGGTTGATGGTTAAAGTTGAAGCTGATTTGATGATAAATGTTTTATTTTGCAGCTTTTGTTCATCTACATTGTTGATCTGGGATTCCTCTCATTTCATCCATAATTTCTCAAATCAGAATCTTTTTAACATAAAGTCACAATCTATCTCCTTCTTCTTGTTGCATACCCAACTGGGTCAACAATAATTTCTGCAAAAGAACCAACAATCTGTGTAAATTTGAGGATAAATGTCTGAAAGTCCAGCAAAAGTTTGATTCGTTCATTGCCCCAAGTGTGAGAATCTGCTCCCTAAGGTTACTGATTATGTTGTTTATCAATGTGGTGGATGTGGTGCTGTTCGTCGTGGTACAGTTTGAATCTTTTTGCAAATTTTGTTTGATTTTGTTCAAGAAAGTTAGATGTGGGTCTAAATGTATGATCTTTTTGTATTTGTTGTTGATGGGTGTTTGAAGAAATGAACTAGGTGTGTCTGATCTTGTGAAGAACATGTTGTTGACGCAAATAGTCCCTCTAATGCGCAAACTTGCGCATATCATCGTTTAATAGTATCGAAGCCTTATCTAATCCATATTAGGCATTCTTAGAAGTATTATTAAACATCATGATGCTTCGGGTTCGTTAAAAGGTCATTCAGAGGTATAATTAAACATATTGACACTTTTAACCCCTTATATTTACAAAGTTGCGCGTAACGTCACTTAAAGGCATAAAAGCCTTGGACGGCCAATGATTGGCATTCCCGAGAGTATAATCAAATATCATGAAGCTCTCGGTTTCTTAAAAGGTCACTCAGAGGTAAGAATTAACATGTTGACGCTTTTAACCCTTTATTGCGCAAACTTTCAATTAATTATGCAAATGGCTACACTTGATCAACAAGTGGCTCATTTGTGAATATAAATACCGTAAGAGGTCATTCAGAAACTTATTTTAAGTATGTTAATACTTCCAGTCCTTTCATAATCAAAGTTTTCAATTTTTCAAAAAATTAGTCCCTTAAATTCAAGGTTTGACTTTATTAGGGTTTATTACACGTGTCAATACATCATTGGACGTGGTTTTACGAAGTGTTACATCCTCACCCCCTTAAAAGAAATCTCGACCTCGAGATTTGCTAAAACGATGGAAGTACTTTTTGTCGCATAATGGACTTAACTTCTATAGCATATCTGGGGCCTCTCCAAGCACCCAAGTTGACCTCTATAATAGGTATGTGTATCCTTTTGGAGCTTCTTAACCTGCCGATCCTTAATCGATACGGGTTTCTTATCATATCATAAATCTGCATATCATTATGTGATAATGCGTCTCAACTTATTGGCGAAACATATCCTTAAATCACTAATGTGGGTCATACTACGAGCTCTACTAAGTTCCTTATATAGGTTTTAGCTTATAAGCTATTAACCTTTGATGCATTCGATTTCCCCGAATGTTCCTATATATCTAGGGCTTAACTTACCCTGATAAATTAAAATTTTGCACACCCTTCTTAGGGCGATACCTTCGTTTGTACCTTATTCCTTATTAAGGACTTAAAAGGGTTGCGACTTTCATCAATCCTTAATTTTTCCGCCGATTACTGGCAACTTTCAGACGATTATGGATTTGTATGATCTTATTCGTTGTTTCCAATGCAACTTTCAGCTCCTGGTAATTGGACTTCCCAAAGTCCCGTCCATCAAACGGACGTTTTGATATTTCATCTATACAAGGTCTCCAAAGGAGCAACCTTGATACTTATATATTGACTATTTAGAAAAGCTTATTTAAGGTGAGGTGGTTATTCCAACTACTGCTTAAAACCAACCTTAAGGAATAGCTAATCCTTACAGTTAGTCGAACAAGTCGACGATCCTGGGCAGCTGATGGCGATTCTTATTTGTCGTCTAAATAGGGTTGCGGCAAATAATGCATTCGCATAATGAACCGTCTTTCTAATTAATAATAATTGAACTCTTAGAGTTACGAATTAGGCTTTAAGAACCTCTATCTTAAAACTCACTTAATCAGGGTTTTGATTCTTCAATAATGCTAGTAATAATTGTCATGGAGATTTCACAATACAGCAGCCCTAAGCGGGATGTTAATCTTAACTCTACTTGCCTCTCAGGAGGTAAACAGGGTAATCTTTGGAGAAGATAATCAAGACACAAGGAGGTTACAGATATTTTCCAAATCTCAGGCTCCAGTTCATCCATCATTGCCTGTGTCAGATAAGTGACACATCTATGTTATGAGTCCATGGATTCCTTAATCAGAGACATTTACTTGGATAATTCCATTCTAGATATCTTCTTTGAATACCATTAGCTGACTTTAATACCGTATGGCTATTGGAATATCTTTGTGGTTCCATGCATTAAACCTCCATACTGATCAGGCATGGAAGCAATCTATGGAACGTATTAAGATACACCAATCCTCATATGGTGCTTTTGTCATACCATCTGGTATCCGCAATCGATAGAGATCAAAGAGATATCAACTACATATGCTGACGCACTTCATCTGGAGAGAGGGTACACTAGAATTTTACGACTGAAGATTTCTGACAGGAACAGAAGAAATGGTTCCTATGATTTCCGCCTGTAAGTTTTACCTTACACTTAATATCTAGGGTTCTTATGGAAGACTTTAAGAGTTTGCTATACTTATAATTTATGAAGGATTTATTGGTATCTTATTCAAAACATAACTCTTAGCGTTTATTCTACTTCATATTTTATGCTTAGGATTCTAACAGGCAGATTTAATAACTTACAAATTTATTATCCATAAACAACTTATCTGCACACGAATCGAACAATACCCTTTCATATACATCATTGATAAGGAACGTACTGGTTATAACATTGTCGTCTTGTATGGCCTCTTTTGCAATCGTCTGAAAGACCTTAGCATTGGTCTTCTTAACTTCTTCAAGCTTCTTTGCGTATTTTGGGCAATTTGACTTGATATGCCCTTTCTCGTTACAGTTGTAACAAGTTGCATCTCCTATCTTCTGGCATTCCAATGTTTTATGCTCACTAGATTTGTAGATCCCACAAGCCCTAGGCTGCGATTGGGATTTTGATTCGAACCCGCACTTCCCATAATGGCGCTTCTTGCAGGTCTTGCATACAGGTTTCTTGTTGGGCTTTTGTTTGTTCTCCTTAAGCTCAAGCTTACCCTTTTTCTTAGAAGTATGGGAGTTATCTTCCTCCCTTTTCCTTTTTAGTTCATCCTTTGCATTAGAGGCATGAACGAGATCCTTCTCGTGAGTAAGGAAGGGTGGTCTTAGATGAGATTTGGAGCAAGTAGCATTGGACTCCTTGAACTTTTTCACGGCCTTCCTTACAGCTTTTCTAGCAGCTGCGTCAATCATAGCTTGGAGAATATCTTTGTTAATTCTGAGGTTCACAATTGTAGCATCATTAGCATGTGTCGCATCATCCATGACACAATCGACAGTTGTCTTATCCGAGTTTGTCATACTCGAGATTTGGTTCCTAACACCAAATGAAACAGTTACTTAGTTGCAATCCAACAACCGCTATTCACCATCCAGATGACTTAATATATACTAACCATGGTATCATTAAACCATACAGGCTAATACAGTACGAACATTCATAGTGGATGTTATTTAAATATATATTAATTATATTTAGCCTAGGCCATATAAGGACCATCAATGGCATTTAAGGTTTGGACCTAGTCCATCACCTTTTTGACAGGGGATCTAATGTCATATCTGTCTTGATCATATTGATGATTTTTGGATAGCTTGAAAGCTGGTCATAAGGAAATTGGAGAAAAGAAATTCCTAATAGATATAAAATATCTATCTAAGATTGTTGAAGCGGTTTCTAAAGTATCATCGGCCAATGTTTTTACCTCGCTCTATATGTCTAGAGTCCTAATCAGGCGGAGACAACAGTTTACAACATTTATTGTCCATAATAGACTTATATGTGCCAGAATTAAATAATTTCTGCATAAACCTCTTGATAAGGAAGGGTACCTGCTATTTTGTCATCATTCTGCACCATCTCCTGGGCGTTCCTCTGGAAGACTCACGCGTTTTTTCCCTGGCCTCTCCAGGCTTCTTTATAAGTTTTGGGCAGTTGGTTTTGATGTGCCCCTTTTCGTTGCAACCGTAACAGGTTGCGTCCTTCAACTTCTTGCATTCCAAGGTTTTATGCTCCTTGGACTTGCAGATCCCACAAGGTAGAGGCTGAAATTCAAATCTGCATTTCCCAAGGTGGTATT
Source organism: Helianthus tuberosus (assembly GCA_030545235.1). Classification (NCBI taxonomy): domain Eukaryota; kingdom Viridiplantae; phylum Streptophyta; class Magnoliopsida; order Asterales; family Asteraceae; genus Helianthus; species Helianthus tuberosus. Next base: position 81,252,480 of record CM060363.1, read on the forward strand.
TCCTACAAGTTTTGCACCTAGTCTTTTCACCCGACTGCTGGTTGTTCTTTTTAAACCCGGAACTCTTCTTATTCTCAGAGTTCCCCTTATGTTTCTTATCAGCATGGCGTGAGTTCTCATTCTCACGTTTCTTTTTCCCTTTTTCAGAATTCTTGAGCGATCTCTGCCTAACCGCATCAAGGGTAAGAGATAACGACAGATCAGCCGCTGACCTAAAGGTGGTAGATCTTGATGCCTTCACACTTGCCTTGATTTCTGGGGCTAGACCCCCTATAAAGCGAGCTATACGCTTCGGTTCTGGTGTGATCAAGTAAGGAACCAATCGAGACATGGTATTGAAACTGGTAAGGTATGCCTGACAATCTAAGTCCTTCATGACCAAGGTCAAGAAGTCAGTCTCAATTTTCTCAACTTCATGTTGAGGACAGTAATTTTCCTTGATAAGAGTAACAAACTAATCCCATGTCAGATTGTATAACGGGATTTTTCCAGTAGCTTGGATCAAAGACCTCCACCAAGCTAGGGCTTCTCCCTTGAATGATTATGAAACATACTTCACTACATCTTGCTCCGCACACCCACTAATATCAACCACCGTGTCCATCTCATCTAGCCATGTCATGCAGTCAATGGCTCCTTTTTCCACAGTGGAATCCCTGGGTTTGCAGGATACAAAATACTTATAAGAACAACCTTTAGCACGTGGCTCTTGGTTGAATACAATCTTCTTAGACGGAACACTATGCTGATTTGAGCAGTGTCGGTCATCATCCTTCTTCGACTCATGAGTTTTAGATGGGGGCTTGCTATGAGCCACAGAGTGAGTCTTAGGGTGTAATTTAGAATGAGGTACCGATAAGGTCCTGCTATGGGTATCGCTTGCTTCATTATCTCGTCTGTCCAGAGCTTGAGTAACGGCATTGTCTATTAATGCCTGTAGTTCCGCACTGGCTACATTTACTATGGTGGTGTCATTATCCTCCCTCGGGTGGCTGTTAACCTCATCAGATCCAGTCATGTAGCTTTATTGCTACATAAATTATTGACGAAGATTTATTCAGGAGTTTATTATGGAATTGTCTTTTATGGCAATTCATTAACCATGGAAATTTTTAAGCCATATTGGTTAATTTAATTTATTTAAGTTTTTATTATATTTTATCTCAGTTATAAACTATTTAGGATATTGAGATGGCACAAAAAGGCCTTGTCATCAGGACAATTTTGAATTTATAAGCCATGTCCTTCTAGGATCGAGGCATTTAGGCTTGAACAAAGTTCATTACCTTTCTTGACAGAGAGTCAAAGACTACAACTGTCTTTTGTCTTTTAGGACAATAGGTATAGCCCGTAGGCATTTCATTACTAAGGGGTGTTTATGATATGATCATCTTATCAGATGATATTAGTCAAGATCGTATTGATCATACAGACTATTATGCTTGGACGTGGTCCAACATCTTTAGACAGGGGGTCAAAGACCACCACTGTCGTTGTCTTATCGGACAACAAGTTTAGCCCTTAGGCTCTTCATCACTAATGGATGGTTATAATATGATCATCTTTATTTGATGATTTGAGCCATGATTTCTAAATCACTAGGCTAGATAAGAAAATTGGAAGGATCCAATATAAGGATGACTGTTGTGATTTTCTCGAACCACATTTGTCAAGAGTGTTAACACGTTCTTAGGTGTTAACAAGGATCTGAATCTCTTTTAAACAGGTTTTACCATCATAGCTAGGTCTTTAATGACATACAAGCTAGGTTATACCCCTTTAAGATTCTTTTTAATATATATACTGGCAGATCAATTACAATAAGGAATGATATTTTGATTTACTTCATATATTATATTCATATATAATGATAAAATAAAATTTAGATAAAATACTCCAATAATTTTAAAAGGAGTACATAATTGCCCTAAACGGGACTTGAAAGAAATGATGTTGTCCACGAAGGGACTGAAAAATAAATATGTCCTTATAAGGACTACTAAGGAAATGAACTTCAGCAAAAGGAGTTTCTTCTTCATTTTATTTCTGAATGTCTTCTTCTCGATTGCACGTTTATCCTAGCCGCGTTACGAAGCTCGGCATTTCAAGGCTTCGGATGTGGAGAATTTCCATTACGGCTTCTTTGCTTGGCGACATATTCAAAATACATAAAATCGAATACAATATTTTACAGAATAGGGGCGAAAGTATTCCTATGTTAAGTCTAGACTCAGAAGGTCAAGGAATGTGCTATTGTGTCATTGAGATTAAACACAAAAGGCTAGTGTTTAATTCACTCAATGTTGGCTCTGATACCAACCTGTCACACCCCGATATTTCCACGTATTACCAGTGGGGAGTACCGTGACGTAGTTGATATCATCATAGTCAAACAACACAATTTAATGCACAGCGGAAGCAAAAGATGAATATATTACAAACCGATAAAGAGTAATATCAAGTATTACAAAAACGGTTGCAAGAGATCCACAGGCGGATCAAATAAAAGATAATTGTTCAACAGACTTTTGGCATCTAGAACTTGCAAGATTCCCTATTGACGCCCTGAGCTCCCAGCCAATTACGTACAGTACCTGTCACTTAACCTTTTTGGAAAAATACGTCAGTTTACACTGGTAAATACAATTAACTGACTCATTTTGAAAATGTTTTAGAAAATTGATTTGAATGCTCAAGGCACAAAAATTCTTTTATAACTTGGGACAATTATATAAAAATAATCTTGTATACATATTTATATGTTCATTATACATTTAGGGCTCGATGTTAGAAACCGAGTCAAGATTAACAGACACACCACAAGTATAAGCCCACAAGAGAGTGAGATACCGTTTCCCTTATGCAATTGTCAGGTGTATGCCTACACCCCGTGCATAAGACGTGGCCATTTTTATTTTATAATGATGCCAAGGATATCCGGGACATGGTCATTAACCCCTAAAGGCCTTTATTTCAAACAAGACAGATTAAAGCGGGTTACCTCAATAATTTAATCACAATTCGATTAAACATTCAATACCCGACCAAGCGGTATTATTATAATACCGTATCCCAAGCCCGTATAGGGAAAATAAGTTCAAAGTATTTACCTGAGCTAAAAATGCAATTTATACTCAGCCGTATATCCTAATCAGCAAGCACAAGTACCTTTACTGGGGCTCTCAATCTGGAACGAAGGTTTTATTTACCTATTAGATTCCTAACGGGTCTTATTTAAGTTTTAACTTAGAACGGTTAGTTTTAAGGAAAGGTTTACGGTTCAAAACACAAGATTAAGCGAAGACCGGATTAGAATAAGATTTAGACACGACAAGTATGGAGACTTGTATAATATGGGTAAACTAAACACATTCTGGATTTTGAGACAAAAATGATAAGGTTTGACCCGTTTTGGTTAGTTTATGCAAACTAGTTACATAAACTGCACCGAACGCGTAAAATGCATAACGGGTAAACAGAAGAGTCATGAACATGTTCCACAAGTTAATATGCCTTAAATATATTGTGATATCAGTAGGATATCTTCCATTATGTCCAAAATGAATTTAAAATCAAATTAAGCCCTGAAAGGGCATTTTGGTCATTTTAAATATTATAAAAGAGGTTAAATGACAATCTGAGGTTCTGGTCTAAAATGATCAGTAAAAATATTTATTTTAATAAGTTATATCAGTAAAATATCTTACATATGTGAAATTTATCATTTATGGCTAAACTATGCACCGTAGGGGCATTTTGGTCATTTCACATATGCTTTAAGGGTTAATTTTGGAAATCTGAGTTCAAAACTTTTATTTACTGCTAAAGTATAAAAAGTTATTCATAACATCAGTAGGTATCAAGCTTTAGGTGCCTAATATGGTTTTAAACCATACTATGCGCCTAAATCGCATAAAAGTCGGTATTTGACGATATTCGGTTTAAATAAGGAAATCTGAGATTTTGACCAGCCTTTACAGTTTAAAATAACTTATTTATCATATAAGATCAGTAGAAAAAGGTTTGATATGTAAAGGATGTATAAAACTCATTTTATTAGCAAAAAGGGCGTTATCGTCAATTACCGAGCCTATGCGAGAACTCTATGTTATGATTATCTTAAAATTTAATAAAAATTTCCAAAAATCCCAAAATATTATATTACATCAGTAGGTAAAAGGTTTGATATCAAAATTTGGGTTTAAATAGGCTTTATGCCGAAAATGCCGTTTAATTAATAAAAAACTTTCAATTTACGCTATTGCGCATAACTCCCATTCTAGACCACGAACTGATGTGAAATTTTGTGAACATGTTTATAAATTAGTAATAAAGGTTTTTGTCCTCTCACATTTTCAAAAATCTTGTTTTAATATAAAAAGGGCATTATGGTCAACATTTAGGCATTTAACGGAAACATGCAATGAACTAGGATTTCTATGGAACCAAGTTGTATAACCTCAGAGGGTTATACTAACCTATAACATGGTCCTAAAGGAATCCTAAGGCATGTCTAAACTAAGCTAAATTGGGTCAGAACTGAAAGTCAAAGCAAAAGTCTACTTTTGCGACTTTCGGTTTCGAACCGAGCCTAAACTCAGAATTGTCGGGTTGAACATGCCTAGACATGTTCAATTAATATTTACCAAGTTATTAAAGTGTTAAACTGATTTTATTGCCTTTACATCATTAGTTATGAATTTTGTTTAAAAACCGATTCGTTTGACTTTTATTTTAATTACTTTGACCCGACAATTAACTAAGCAAACGTGGTAATTAGGAGGTTCCCTTTTGAGGGTTTAACACCTACCTAATTACGGTCACGTAGCCATGTTCGTTGCGAACAATGGCTCAACCGTTTAAAAGTCAAAGCGTTTATCGAAAACGCTTGACTTTTCGGTTATAAACACTAAAAATTGAACTAAGCACGAAAGGACACTTACAAAGGGTCCAAGCAAGGATGGAATTGATCTAGGATGTTCAGGTATGAAGCACAAAAGTTCCAACTTAGAACAATTCAGATCAAGGTGTGAAATGAGAGCAAGATCAAGTGGGTTTATATAGGATTTCAAGAACCGTTAGGATCGTTTCTCGTAACCCGAGCTTCAATCTTGGCCCTCCACTTGGGCAAATGGTTTTGGAATACAATGGGATGTTAAAAACCATCAAATGGTAGCCCAAGGTATTGAAAATATTACATAAAAGCCCCTGGAATTCAACCAGATTGCTGAAAACAGGAATCTGCCCAGATCAGTCTCTGGCCCCCCGCGAGAGGCCTCTCGCGCCCCGCTAGAGACCAAAATGGCAGATTTGCTGAAATGGCCCCTGCAGTGTAAAAACTTAATTTCTGGCACGTTTAAGCAACGTTAACCCCATTTCAAGGCTCTAAAATGAAGTTAAAGTATAGGGAACTTGAAATGTGCTAAAAAATATCTCGGATGTCGGTTCGTTTGGTCGTACGGTTGCGTTATTCGGTTAATTACGACGGAAGTCGTAACGGACGCAAAAACGATCCAAATTAAGCGACGAATGGAATTTTATCATGCCAATCACTAAAATAAAATATTTTAATGATAACATAAATTTTTGGATGTCCGGATATATTCAGAACGTAAGATATGCGCGAAAATGCAAACTTATGCACTTTTTGACGCTTTTAGTCCCTGCTGATCAAATAAGTTTATTTTTGCGCATCAAACACCTCTAAGCCTATTTCCAAGCTATGTAAAGGATATTTGGGGCATGTTTAACTTATGATCATATTCCGAAAGGTTCGATACTATACGAATCGATAGACTTTTGCAGTTTGACGCAAATAGTCCCTCTAATGCGCAAACTTGCGCATATCATCGTTTAATAGTATCGAAGCCTTATCTAATCCATATTAGGCATTATCAGGAGTATTATTAAACATCATGATGCTTCGGGTTCGTTAAAAGGTCATTCAGAGGTATAATTAAACATATTGACACTTTTAACCCCTTATATTTACAAAGTTGCGCGTAACGTCACTTAAAGGCATAAAAGCCTTGGACGGCCAATGATTGGCATTCCCGAGAGTATAATCAAATATCATGAAGCTCTCGGTTTCTTAAAAGGTCACTCAGAGGTAAGAATTAACATGTTGACGCTTTTAACCCTTTATTGCGTAAACTTTCAATTAATTATGCAAATGGCTACACTTGATCAACAAGTGGCTCATTTGTGAATATAAATACCTTAAGAGGTCATTCAGAAACTTATTTTAAGTATGTTAATACTTCCAGTCCTTTCATAATCAAAGTTTTCGATTTTTCGAAAAATTAGTCCCTTAAATTCAAGGTTTGACTTTATTAGGGTTTATTACACGTGTCAATACATCATTGGACGTGGTTTTATGAGGTGTTATATCCAACACAACCACCGTCGCACCACCACCACGGTCACCGTCGCACCACCAACCTCATATGATCGGTTTTACGAGTTGAGGTTGTACTTGCCGGGTTTTGAGTAAACTGTATAAAAAGAGGGTGTTAGATCTTCTAATTGGGGCGATCTGATCCAAGTTTGATTGAAGTGGTTTCACGCGTTGATTTGTTGATTTATTCCTGATCTGATCTGATCTGATCCAAGCTGGATCCAAGTTTGATTCCAGGTGTTTATTTTGTTTTTGGTGTGATTAAACTTATTATTTACTTCAAAAATTAATTCTCCAGTTTGTCTTCATTTAAATTCTAAACATCACAACTTATTTCAAATTCTAAACATCACAACTTAATTCTCCAGTTTGTCTTTATTATAACAAACCAATAAAAGTTCACAGTTTCTTAATCAAGTTTGACCAGGTGTTTATTGTGTTTTGGTGTGATTAAATTGATTAATTTGTTTGGAGTTTTGTTTAATTTTGTTTTTGTTGTGTTTTGGGGGAATGATTTGTTATATGAATGCAGTTATTTTAGATTTAGGCTACTTGAGTTGAACAGGATTTGTGTCGGTTGATGGTTAAAGTTGAAGCTAATTTGATGATAAATGTTTTATTTTACAGCTTTTGTTCATCTACATTGTTGATCTGGGATTCCTCTCATTTCATCCATAATTTCTCAAATCAGAATCTTTTTAACATAAAGTCACAATCTATCTCCTTCTTCTTGTTGCATACCCAACTGGGTCAACAATAATTTCTGCAAAAGAACCAACAATCTGTGTAAATTTGAGGATAAATGTCTGAAAGTCCAGCAAAAGTTCGATTCGTTCATTGCCCCAAGTGTGAGAATCTGCTCCCTAAGGTTACTGATTATGTTGTTTATCCGTGTGGTGGATGTGGTGCTGTTCGTCGTGGTACAGTTTGAATCTTTTTGCAAATTTTGTTTGATTTTGTTCAAGAAAGTTAGATGTGGGTCTAAATGTATGATCTTTTTATATTTGTTGTTGATGGGTGTTTGAAGAAATGAACTAGGTGTGTCTGATCTTGTGAAGAACATGTGGTTTTTTATTGTTATTTTTTAATTATAGGGGTAATTTGGTCATTTAACAAAACTTAACAACAAAATTCCAACTGGGTTAGAAATTTGGACTCAAATGGTTAAAGAAAATGCTTATGGGAACTCAGGTCGTTAAACTTTTTGCTTTTGGACTCAACTAGTTAAAACCTATAAAACACAAGGACTCAAAAAGTAATTTACCCTAAACAATTTCAAATAATGTTAATGTGCAACACCTTCTTATTCTTTAAAAGGATTTTTTTTACTATATGTTTAAAACATCTATTAAATAAATTATTATTTTATATTATAGTAATAAAAATGGTAAAGAATAGGTTAATCCGATACTTGAAAACCGGTTTACTTCCAAGCTTTAAAAACACTTTTAATGTTATTAGACTCGTGTAATACACGAGTTTAAGGATAGAATATCTTCATAATAATTTTGATGCTATACTCACCAGATGTCTAAAATAGAGTTATATTGATTGAAAGAATAGTTTATATAATGGAACTCTACTACAGGTAACTTGATGAGAATAATAAATTATTTATTCGGGTGAAATGAAATTAGAAATTAAAACAACATTTGCCTCTTATTCTTCCCTAAGACCGAGGGGTATGGGGCTCGTCCCCCGGCCCGTCCTTGCTCACTGCCCCGTCTTCCCCACCCCTCTGCTCTGGCGCCGTCCCCAGGTCCGGTTCCTCCGTCCTCCACAAGCCGGTGGCGACGAGCCTCTCTCCCACACACACACCTCTACATACATACATATATATATATAAAGGGGTTCATCCCCCACCCCTAGGTCCATCCCCTTTAGACCTCGCTTACGTGGCGGATGGTCCCTTTGGGGACTATCCAAACCATACCCCATGGTCTAAAACGTCTGAGTTGAACGGAACCAACAAAGCATTTCACTTTGATAAAATAAAACAACATTTGCCTCTTTTTCTTCCTAGAAAAGTTTGAGTTAACCGTCGTTGCCTGTAACAGCCTGTAGCGGTCGTCATTTTTACTCGCTGGAGTCACCAACAATCATCGCCGTTGTCACATTCTTTTCTTGTCTCTATATGAAGAGGTACGAAATCATCTGGTTTTTTATCTGAGTTATACGTCTATGATGAATTGACTCAAGTCTGTTGGTTCGTTCACCGACATATACGAACTTTATTTCTTATAGGTACCAGTAATCAACCTATTAGTCTCTCTTTCGAATCATGTTTTAAGTTAACAAAATCTGATTGGGAAGATGTTGTTTTTGTTCCGGTGACAAAGCAACTGTACGCAAACTGTGAATCACCATTGTTTCTATCAGTTCCATGTGACTATCCGAAGCGCTAAGCGTTAGTCTCTAGTTAACTCTGTCTAGCAATCAAGGTATCTATTTTTAACCCCTATCAACTTTAAGCTCAATAACAACACATAAAAATATACGACAAATAATATGATACATGAATAAGACTCGAGTATTTGGCTTTTAGATTTGTGTATCCATCTAAATTGGTTTTTTAAACCGACCTGCACACCCTTGGCAATGATTGTGTTCCCTGTCGTGGCACCCTTCTAGTATTTTAAAAACGAGATGTTAGAAATTTATAAGGTGATAATTATAACAGTGTGTCTAACTCCTTGCAATGTTGCATCTAATAGCATATTAGTGTGCCTAACAATTCCACTTTTAATGTTTCTAATAGCTTTTCATGTCATATTGAAACAACAATGTGTCTAACTTAGTACAAGTATGCGTCCAACTATCCAAATATATAATTCCTTGTACAAGTAATATTGTGACGAGTTTTATTTACACAGATACCTTCCCTAACATAACAATACACCTAACATACTAAAATGGTGTACCCAAGTTATGTATATTACTTCCAAAAAAAGCTTACATGTATAAACACGTTGCATATTGATGCCTTCATACATTAAAAAAATCTACAATAACCACCCTCTATATTACTATATATACAGGTACTATATATATAGGTCCACCTCTACTATTTTCTCCATCACCTTCTCTTAGGGGGTGTTTGTTTTTTTTGTGCAAAACACTTCAGAACCTCTTATGTCTGCCCCACGCAGACCACGCGCAAACGTTTGAGTCTGCAGCTTGTTTGTTTTTTGGAAGTGATAACCTCTTCCAAACCTCTCCCCCAAACAGACCTGGCCTCACATCTTCACACCTCTTCTAAACTCGCTCTTTCAAAACACATCTCAAAACCCTAGGATACTTCTCAGCCGACCTGCATCTTCTTGCCCACAGCGACGCATCTTCTTCCCCACGATTCTCCACAGCCGACCTGCATCTTCTTTCCCACAGCGGCATCTTCTTCCCCACGATTCTCCACATCCGACTTGCATACACACGTACATATATCTAGATATATCTCATTCACTTTCACATAAGACAGTAGCTCGAAATAATGAAATGGTGAGGGGCTCGATGCAGAAAAGTGTGTTCTTGAGGAATGGAACTCAAAGGAATACGAAAATGGCCAGTTTGTATTGAAAATTGATTTTATATAAATTGATGTTTGAATAGTCACCAATGAATAATCACTGCTGAGTATTTGAAACAAAATTTAGGTAATTATATGTTGGATTAAAGGATTTTTGAAAAGCAAATTGGTGATTTAAGACTAATTAAACCAAATTGGTCAACCATCGTTTCAAATAGTCAGAAAAAAGGTGAATGGGTCAAACGGTTTAAAACTTGGTGAATTGTTAAAATTGAGTTAAAAACCATGTAATGGCTGTTGGCTGATGTCCACAGGTGTTCCAGCATAATTGATTGAAAAATTGATCTTGTTAAACTGTGAGAATTGTTCGGAATTTTCGGCAGATCTTTGATTTGTTAAGTTAAAAAACAAACAGTCTTCTTCTTGCAGACTGCAGAGGTTTGGTCCATCTTTTCAGCTGCAGATGTCTCATGTAACACCTCGAAAATTCACGTCCCATAATGTGTTGACACGTGTCAGATGTTGAACGTGTAAAATAATGTTCTAGAAGGACTAAAGTTGACAATCATGGAAAGTATGTAAATATACGAGTTCTAAATGTCAACAGTGAATAAATGTATTGCACATTAGCCCTACATAATGCTCATACCTTCAAACGAATAAATCATAGATCATACGAAGCTAAAAGTGAGAGGTTACAAACTACAGGGGTTAAATGTGTCAACATGTTTAAGTTATACCTCTGAGTGACCTTTTAGCAAACCCAAAGCTTTGTAACGGTTAATTATGCTCACTAGAATGCACGATTAAAATTTCATAAAGTTTCGTTATCGTATGAGAAAGTTATGATCAAATTCGTGTACGAGGGGTTAAAGCGTCAACGGTGAAAGTTATGACTTTTCGGGTTAACCGGAAGTGTCCAGGGACTTGGCAAAGTGAGTATAAGTCATAAAGCCCTTGTATATAAATAATAAGGGGTCAAAATGCAAGAATTAAGCTTAGTTGACCTTTCGGAGTACCAAGAGCCAGGGATGCAAACTGAAAAATGGAAGAATTACCCCTGAGGAGGGCTAGCGCACTGCTACATCAGAAGCGTAGCGGTGCGCTACCAGTCTGCCAGCGACCAGAAACAGGCTGTTGCCTGTTTTGTGCAATTGTGACCCATTTAACCGGTTTTTCACACAAGTGGACGACCCTTAGACTTCCCTAGGCACTAGTAACAAGTGTTGGATGGTTGTGGTTGGTCATAGACCTTGTTGTCAACACTTTGTGGTGCTTGAACTTACTATATAAAGGCCTTCAAGTTCACAACATTCAAAACACATTCTCCTGCACTCTTGGATTGATTCTGGAGCTCAAGCTTGCTTCCTAGTGATCATATCTCGTGCATAGGACTTCAGTAAGTATTCTTGTCCTTCTCTAATTGAGTTTAGCTTGTTTAATTAGCTATAAGTCAAACCGTCGTAATTACGGTTTGACTTCGAGATTAGTCATTAATGGCTCAGTCATATCTCGAATTAAAAGTAGTTATAGGTTGGTATTTATGTGGGTAATAAAACCCCAAAAGGGTTTCCCCTGATCACCATCCTAACCAGGTCAAATGTCGGGTCAAACTTTTAATTAAAAAGTCAACATAATGCTTAAAATGTCATTTATGCATAATTAGCTATCTAGAACATATATAACCTGTTTGATCATTGTTATAACTTAGAAATAAGTGTAAGAACATGTCCAAACATGTTCAACCCGACTATTTCCTGTTTAGACCCGGTTCGGAACCGAAAGTCACATAGTTTGACTTTCACTTTGACTTTCAGTTCTGACCCGTTTAGGTATGTTTTAGAAATACCTTAGAGTTTCATTTGGACCAGGTTACATGCTAGTATAACCCTCTGTGATTATACACCTCGGTTCATTAGTTATCCGATTAATACGCATGATTCCGTTAATTGCTCATATGTTGACCATTATGCCCTTATTGCCTTAAAACGTGATTTTTGGAAATGTAAAAGTGTAGAAACCTTAGTTACTGATATATAAACTTGTATGCAAAGTTTGACATCAGTTTGACTTGTAGATTAAGAGTTATGCTCATTGTCGCAAAATTAATGCTTTATGTTAATAAAACGGCGTAACTAGCGTATAGCCTAGTTAAGCCTACTTTTTGGTATCAAACTTAATACCCATGGATGTAATATATTATGTTGGGATTTTTAAAGATTTTTAATCAATTTTAGGCTGAGCATAACTAGTAGTCGTAGGCTTAATCCGGTAATTGTCGGTTTTGCCCTTACAGGCCATAAAATGAGTTTTACTTATCTAAACGACTCCAAACCTTTTGCTACTGATCACATATGATTAATAAATTATTTTAAGCCTTCTGGAAATATAAAAATATCAGATTTAAGTATCGAACCCGGAAATGGCCTTTAATCGCCATAATTAGCGTTTTTAACGCATAGTATGTCTTAAAATCATATTGGACATACCCGGGTTGATACCTACTGATATATGAGGCAAATTAGGATATTTTAACATTAAGCAAAGGTTGATTAACTCAGACTTCGTTTTTGAGCTTTTCGGCTTATGTGAAATTACCAAAATGCCCCTTCGGTGCATGGTTTGGTTATAAATGATATATTTCACATATATACTTTACCCTACTGTTATAACTCATCAAATTGAGTATGTTTGCTGTTTACATCAGACCTGTAACTCAGTTAAACATTTAAACTCTTTTACAACCTTTAAAATGACCAAACTACCCCTACGGGGCATAGTTTGTGTTTAAATTCGTTTCGGGCATAATGAAAGACATCTTACTGATGTCACAACATATTTGAGGCATAATTAACTTAGGAAACCTGTAAATGGCTCTAACGAATACCCGTCACGCTTATTACGCGTTCGGTTCGGTTTATGTAACAAGTTTACATAAATTAGCCGAAACGGGTCAAACCTTATCGGTTCTATCTCAAAATCCAGAATTTGTGTTTAGTTTACCCATATTATACAAGTCTCCAAACTTGCCGGGTCTAAATCACATTCTATTCCGGTCTTCGCTTAATCGTGCGTAAGAACCGTATCTTCCTGTAAGACTAACCGGTCTAAGCTTAGGCTTAATTAAAGACCCGTTAGCATTCTAATAAATTATTTATACCATCATTCCAGACTAGAGCTTTCCGGTAAATTGTACCTACGCTTACTTAAGTGACTACGGCTGAGTTATTAGATTCTTGCTATTTAAGACAGGAGCTAGCTCAGGTAAATACTCTTAACTTATTTTCCCTATACGGGCTTGGGATACGGTACTATAAAAGTACCGCTTGGTCGGGTGTATGTAGTCATTTAAATCGGATTGTGATTGATGTACTTACATAACCTGTTTAATATGTATTATTTTATTATTATTTGGTGTATGGCCTTTGGGGGTTAATGACCATGTCCCGGATATCCTTGGCATCATTCGAAGTAATGGCCACGACTTAAGCACGGGGTGTAGGCATACACCTGACAGCTGCATTATGTAAAAACTGGTAATCCACTCCGAGGTATCATCCTTGTGGGCATTATACCGGAACTGGTAATCCACTTAGAGGATGATAGCCCGTGGGCATTATACCTGTGGCGTGTCAGTTAATCTAGTCCGGCCCTACAAACCGGCCCTAACAGACGACAAATAAGTAAAACTGTATACAAGATTATATACAAATAATTTTCCCAAGTTATAAAAGATTAATTTTGCCTCTGTACATTTTAATCAAAGTGTCAAAAGGTTTTGTGCCTGGTGCATCTAAATCAATTTTCTTAAACTCTTTTCAAATGAGTCGGTTGAGTGTATTTACCAGTGAAAACTGACGTATTTTCCAAAAAGGTTAAGTGACAGGTACTAAACGAAATTGGCTGGAAGCTCAGGGCGCTAATAAGGAATCTTGCAAGTTCTAGGCGTCTAAAGTCTGTTGAACAAATGATATGTTTTAAAGATCCGCCTGTGGATCCTTTACTTTCCGTTGTAATACTGGATATTACTTTATATTCGGAATGTAATAATATTTATCGTTTGCTTCCGCTGTGCATTCATATATATTGTGTTGTTTGACTATTATGTTGCCAACCATGACGTCACGATACTCCCCACCGGGCCCACCGGTGACACGTGGAAATCGGGGTGTGACAGGTTGGTATCAGAGCCAACACTGAGTGAATTAAACACTAACCTTTCGTGTTTAATCTCAGTTACACAATTGCACATATCTAAACTTCTGAGTCTAGACTTAACTTAGGAATATTCTCAATCCTAATCTTGAAATTTTACTTCCAAATTTTATTGGATACGTCGCCAAGCAAAGAAGCCGTAATAGGAGTTCTCCACACCCGGAGCCCTGAGATGCTGAGCTTCGTACCGCGACTAGAATGAAACGAGCATCCAAGGAGAAAGCATTCAGAAATGAGATGAAGAAGAAACTCCTTTTACTGAAGATCGTTTCCTTAATAGTCCTTATAAGGACATAATTATCTTTCAGTCCCTCCAAGGACACATTATTTCTTTTAAGTCCCGCTTAGGGCAACTTTATACTTTTATTTCTATAAAATGGAATGATTAAGTTTAAACTTTCATTCTAAATAAGAAATATTAAATAAATGGAAAAATAATATTTCCTTTTTGCAAGATCTACCATTATAATAAAATGGCAAAATCTAAAAGGGGCAAGACCTAGCTTCGGGTCATATTAAGACCGGCCAAGATGGCAGTTCCGCAATTTAGATTCAGATCCATATTTACACCTCAATTTAAAAATTGTTCTGCGTTAATTATAAATTAAGAATCTTAAGTGTGAAACCTAGCCTCGGGTCAATTATAAGACCGGGCCAAGATGGTAAGACCTGTTAAAAAGATTCAAATCATTAATTAAGAATCTTAAGTGTGAAACCTAGCCTTGGGTCAATTATAAGACCGGGCCAAGATGGTAAGACCTGTTTAAAAGATTCAATTCCCTGTTAACATCTTAAAACATGTTAACACTCCTGGCAGATGTGATTCATTTAAAATCACACACGTCATTTTTATATGGGATTTTTCAAAAGATTCCTAACCCAGTTTAATGATCCCTGAATCCTGGGTTTACGTCATCAATTAAGATGATCATATTTTAACCATACGTGGTAATATAGTGCCTACGGGCCTTGCTCATTTCTACATGAGCCAAAATACAGTGGTAGCTATGACTCCCTGTCAGATAAAGGTAATGAACTAGATTCAAACCTCAAATGCTTTGATTCTCTGAAATCCTAGCATATAATTTAAATTTTGTCCTTGTGACTAGGCCTTTTGTGCTATTAAATAAAACTGTTATTATTGCTTTGATTCTCTGAAATCATAAGCTTATAATTTATAAATGTCCATGTGACCAGGCCATTGGGTGCCACTAATAAAACTGTTAATGTTTTATAATTAGGATAAATTATAATAGAAATCCTAAATAAATATGATTAATAAATTAACCAAATATGGTCTCTGTTTACCATGGTTAATGAATTTCCCTAAGGGGCAATTCAGTAATAAATATCTCTTATAAGGGAAGTGCCTACGGGCTATGGTTAATGTCCTCTGAGACTAAAGACAGTGGTAGCCTACAGCTCCCTATCAGGAAAAGGTAATGAACTTTGATTCAAACCTTAATGCCACGATTCTCTGAAATCATGGCTTATAAATTTAACTCGTCTACGCGACTAGGCCATTGGTGCTATTATTAACTTATGAATTAGGATTTATGATAAAAAATCCTGAATAAAATAAATATCCTTCCTTCTCTGTCAGTATGCAATTGAAAAGAGAATCTTAAAGGTGAAACCTAGCCTACGCGGCCAAGATGGTGAAACCTACTCAAGGGATTCAGATCCTTGTTAACACATAAGAACGTGTTAACACTCTTGACAAATGTGATTTGAGAAAATCACAACAGTCATCCTTATATTGGATTCTTCCAATCCCCTTTATGTAACCTAGTAATTTAGGAATTTTGGCTTATATCATCCTATAAGATGGTCATATTATGAACATCCGTTAGTAATTAAGTGCCTACGGGCTAAACTTGTTGACCGATAAGACAGCGACAGTGATGGTCTTTGATCTTCTGTCTAAAATATTGGACTATGTCTAAACATAATAGTCTATATGATCAATACGATCATGACTAATATCATTTAATATGATGAAAATATTATTTAACATCCTTTAGTGATGTTTTGCCTTCGGGCTATAATATATTGTCCAGTAGAGACATTGACATTGTTATCTTTATGATTCCTTGTCTGAGGTGGTGAGCTATGCTCAAGCCAAAATAGTCAATATGATTAATGCAATCATGACTTATATCTTCTAATAGGATGAACCTATTATAAACATCCATTAGTGATGTTTCGCCTATGGGCCATATTACATTGTCCATGTGTGACAAAGACAGTTGTGACATTATGGTCCCCTGTCAAGCAGGTATTGGACTCGCTCCAAACTTTGCATACCATTGATGGTCCCGTTGTGACCTAGGCTAAATATAATGGAAATACGTTCAAATAACATTCACTATGAATGTTCGGAACAGAATAGCCATACGGTTTATGAATGCCGTGGCTAACCTAAGTCAGGTCATCAGGATGATGACTAATAAAGGTTAAATCTTGGTGATTAGTACCAAGTTTCGAGTATGGAAAACTCGGATGAGGTAGACGACAGTCGCAACACTATTAAGGCGACGAAAGTTAATAAAACTACAAACGTAAACCTCAATATTAATGGAGTTAACCTTCAGGCTGTGGTTGACGCCGCAGTGGGAAGGACCATGGAAAAGGTCATGAGACAATACAAAGAGCTGAATACTTCTCGCTCTAAATCTCATTCAAAACCATGTTAAATTACTCATGAGGAGATTTTGTTCACACTTCGTATATGAAGGATGAACCAAAGAAGGAGGATAACTCCAAGAAATCTGAGAAAGAGAGCGAGTACAGACTTAATAAAAAGCAACAAAAATTCAGTAAGAAGCCTGTATACCTCTGAGGCTGCTTCAGCATTAATAAATGGATGTTTTATATCCATTAAGAATCATTTTTGATGTCCTAGTTCCGTTAAATACAAGGACTCAATATAGGGATGAAATCAAGCCCATATTGTGGGTAATAAGAAGCAATTAACTATCAAGACTCCTTATGAGACAACTCTTATAATTACACGTATCCGTATGAGTAATTAATATTAAACATAAAAAAAATGGTGAAACTGGCCGTCCCCGGAATCGAACCTGGGTCTAGGCCGGCCGCACCCTTTCGCGCGCCTAGCCAACTGAGCTAGGTGCCTAGTTTGTGAAACTTCCATTATTTATTAGATATAAGCACTTGTACAATAAACTTCCTTATCATTTATCAATGATAATTTCTACTAAGTGTCCTGTTTTTAATACAGGCAATAATAAATCTTCATGAACCATAGACTTAACAAATTTTTATCATCCACAAGGTATAACTTACCAAGGAAACCCTAGTAACCAATTCTTATAGTATCGGCAAGGAATCCTTCCAAAAATCTTAGACCACTCTTTCTTCGCATAGAGTACGACAACATATGTTATTTTAATTATTTTTCTCAGTATTTTTATATCGCCTGCGAATGCCAAACTATGTTGGATAAAAGTGTCATATGAGGATTGGCGTATCCTAGTGCGTCCCATAGATTATTTCCATGTCTGATCAGCATGGAGGTCTAATACATGGAACCCCTGAGATATCCCAATGGTCATATTGTGCTAAAGTCGACTAGTAGTATTCAAAGAAGATATCCAAAAATGGAATTTTTTTTTTCCAAGTGAATGTTCCCGATTAAGGAATTCGTGGATTTATAACATAAATGTGTCGCTTATTTGACACAAGCAATGATGAATGAACTGGAGCCTGAGACATGGAAAATCTCTGTAGCCTCCTTGTATCTTGATTATCTTCTCATAAGTTTTCCTTGCTTACCTCCTAGAAGGCAGGTAGAATTAAGATTAGCATCCCGCTGTGGGCTGGAGTATTTCGAAAACTCCATATTGATAATGGAATAACCGAAACCCTGATTTAAGTAAATTCTAAGATATAGATTCATATATCCTAACTCGATATTCTAAGAGTTTGATATGGTTGGGTAAGAAAGACGGTTCATTTTTGCTTATGCATTGTGACCGCAACCCTACTTAGGCAACGATTAAGAATTTGCCATCAGCTGCCCAGAATAGTAGAATTGTTCGACTAACGGCAAGGATTAGCTATTCCCTAAGATTTGTTAAGCAGTGGTTGAAATAACCATCTCACCTTAAGATAAGCTTTTCTATAAAAGTTGATAAATAAGTATCAAGGCTGCCCTTTGGAGACCTTGTATAAATGGAATATTAAACAATCTATTGATTAGGACAATAGATTGGTAAGTCCAATTATCTGGATCTGAAAGTTGCAGTGGAAACAACGAACAAGATCATACAAATTCCTAACCATCTGTAAGTTGCCATTATTAGGCAGAGAATACTTCCTTTATTTCGGTAAATCTCGGGCCGAGATTTATTTTAAGGGGGTGAGGATGTAACACCTCGAAAATTCACGTCCCATAATGTGTTGACACGTGTCAGATGTTGAACGTGTAAAATAATGTTCTAGAAGGACTAAAGTTGACAATCATGGAAAGTATGTAAATATACGAGTTCTAAATGTCAACAGTGAATAAATGTATTGCACATTAGCCCTACATAATGCTCATACCTTCAAACGAATAAATCATAGATCATACGAAGCTAAAAGTGAGAGGTTACAAACTACAGGGGTTAAATGTGTCAACATGTTTAAGTTATACCTCTGAGTGACCTTTTAGCAAACCCAAAGCTTTGTAACGGTTAATTATGCTCACTAGAATGCACGATTAAAATTTCATAAAGTTTCGTTATCGTATGAGAAAGTTATGATCAAATTCGTGTACGAGGGGTTAAAGCGTCAACGG
The DNA here is from genome assembly GCA_030545235.1 of Helianthus tuberosus. NCBI lineage: Eukaryota > Viridiplantae > Streptophyta > Magnoliopsida > Asterales > Asteraceae > Helianthus > Helianthus tuberosus. Next base: position 81,271,422 of record CM060363.1, read on the forward strand.
TGAAAGTTATGACTTTTCGGGTTAACCGGAAGTGTCCAGGGACTTGGCAAAGTGAGTATAAGTCATAAAGCCCTTGTATATAAATAATAAGGGGTCAAAATGCAAGAATTAAGCTTAGTTGACCTTTCGGAGTACCAAGAGCCAGGGATGCAAACTGAAAAATGGAAGAATTACCCCTGAGGAGGGCTAGCGCACTGCTACATCAGAAGCGTAGCGGTGCGCTACCAGTCTGCCAGCGACCAGAAACAGGCTGTTGCCTGTTTTGTGCAATTGTGACCCATTTAACCGGTTTTTCACACAAGTGGACGACCCTTAGACTTCCCTAGGCACTAGTAACAAGTGTTGGATGGTTGTGGTTGGTCATAGACCTTGTTGTCAACACTTTGTGGTGCTTGAACTTACTATATAAAGGCCTTCAAGTTCACAACATTCAAAACACATTCTCCTGCACTCTTGGATTGATTATGGAGCTCAAGCTTGCTTCCTAGTGATCATATCTCGTGCATAGGACTTCAGTAAGTATTCTTGTCCTTCTCTAATTGAGTTTAGCTTGTTTAATTAGCTATAAGTCAAACCGTCGTAATTACGGTTTGACTTCGAGATTAGTCATTAATGGCTCAGTCATATCTCGAATTAAAAGTAGTTATAGGTTGGTATTTATGTGGGTAATAAAACCCCAAAAGGGTTTCCCCTGATCACCATCCTAACCAGGTCAAATGTCGGGTCAAACTTTTAATTAAAAAGTCAACATAATGCTTAAAATGTCATTTATGCATAATTAGCTATCTAGAACATATATAACCTGTTTGATCATTGTTATAACTTAGAAATAAGTGTAAGAACATGTCCAAACATGTTCAACCCGACTATTTCCTGTTTAGACCCGGTTCGGAACCGAAAGTCACATAGTTTGACTTTCACTTTGACTTTCAGTTCTGACCCGTTTAGGTATGTTTTAGAAATACCTTAGAGTTTCATTTGGACCAGGTTACATGCTAGTATAACCCTCTGTGATTATACACCTCGGTTCATTAGTTATCCGATTAATACGCATGATTCCGTTAATTGCTCATATGTTGACCATTATGCCCTTATTGCCTTAAAACGTGATTTTTGGAAATGTAAAAGTGTAGAAACCTTAGTTACTGATATATAAACTTGTATGCAAAGTTTGACATCAGTTTGACTTGTAGATTAAGAGTTATGCTCATTGTCGCAAAATTAATGCTTTATGTTAATAAAACGGCGTAACTAGCGTATAGCCTAGTTAAGCCTACTTTTTGGTATCAAACTTAATACCCACGGATGTAATATATTATGTTGGGATTTTTAAAGATTTTTAATCAATTTTAGGCTGAGCATAACTAGTAGTCGTAGGCTTAATCCGGTAATTGTCGGTTTTGCCCTTACAGGCCATAAAATGAGTTTTACTTATCTAAACGACTCCAAACCTTTTGCTACTGATCACATATGATTAATAAATTATTTTAAGCCTTCTGGAAATATAAAAATATCAGATTTAAGTATCGAACCCGGAAATGGCCTTTAATCGCCATAATTAGCGTTTTTAACGCATAGTATGTCTTAAAATCATATTGGACATACCCGGGTTGATACCTACTGATATATGAGGCAAATTAGGATATTTTAACATTAAGCAAAGGTTGATTAACTCAGACTTCGTTTTTGAGCTTTTCGGCTTATGTGAAATTACCAAAATGCCCCTTCGGTGCATGGTTTGGTTATAAATGATATATTTCACATATATACTTTACCCTACTGTTATAACTCATCAAATTGAGTATGTTTGCTGTTTACATCAGACCTGTAACTCAGTTAAACATTTAAACTCTTTTACAACCTTTAAAATGACCAAACTACCCCTACGGGGCATAGTTTGTGTTTAAATTCGTTTCGGGCATAATGAAAGACATCTTACTGATGTCACAACATATTTGAGGCATAATTAACTTAGGAAACCTGTAAATGGCTCTAACGAATACCCGTCACGCTTATTACGCGTTCGGTTCGGTTTATGTAACAAGTTTACATAAATTAGCCGAAACGGGTCAAACCTTATCGGTTCTATCTCAAAATCCAGAATTTGTGTTTAGTTTACCCATATTATACAAGTCTCCAAACTTTCCGGGTCTAAATCACATTCTATTCCGGTCTTCGCTTAATCGTGCGTAAGAACCGTATCTTCCTGTAAGACTAACCGGTCTAAGCTTAGGCTTAATTAAAGACCCGTTAGCATTCTAATAAATTATTTATACCATCATTCCAGACTAGAGCTTTCCGGTAAATTGTACCTACGCTTACTTAAGTGACTACGGCTGAGTTATTAGATTCTTGCTATTTAAGACAGGAGCTAGCTCAGGTAAATACTCTTAACTTATTTTCCCTATACGGGCTTGGGATACGGTACTATAAAAGTACCGCTTGGTCGGGTGTATGTAGTCATTTAAATCGGATTGTGATTGATGTACTTACATAACCTGTTTAATATGTATTATTTTATTATTATTTGGTGTATGGCCTTTGGGGGTTAATGACCATGTCCCGGATATCCTTGGCATCATTCGAAGTAATGGCCACGACTTAAGCACGGGGTGTAGGCATACACCTGACAGCTGCATTATGTAAAAACTGGTAATCCACTCCGAGGTATCATCCTTGTGGGCATTATACCGGAACTGGTAATCCACTTAGAGGATGATAGCCCGTGGGCATTATACCTGTGGCGTGTCAGTTAATCTAGTCCGGCCCTACAAACCGGCCCTAACGGACGACAAATAAGTAAAACTGTATACAAGATTATATACAAATAATTTTCCCAAGTTATAAAAGATTAATTTTGCCTCTGTACATTTTAATCAAAGTGTCAAAAGGTTTTGTGCCTGGTGCATCTAAATCAATTTTCTTAAACTCTTTTCAAATGAGTCGGTTGAGTGTATTTACCAGTGAAAACTGACGTATTTTCCAAAAAGGTTAAGTGACAGGTACTAAACGAAATTGGCTGGAAGCTCAGGGCGCTAATAAGGAATCTTGCAAGTTCTAGGCGTCTAAAGTCTGTTGAACAAATGATATGTTTTAAAGATCCGCCTGTGGATCCTTTACTTTCCGTTGTAATACTGGATATTACTTTATATTCGGAATGTAATAATATTTATCGTTTGCTTCCGCTGTGCATTCATATATATTGTGTTGTTTGACTATTATGTTGCCAACCATGACGTCACGATACTCCCCACCGGGCCCACCGGTGACACGTGGAAATCGGGGTGTGACATCTCAGGTAGATCCGGAAGAGATGGAGCTCATGGATATTCGCTGGTGTATGGCAAGTGTAATCAGGAGAGCTCAACGATTCATGGAGATCACAGGGAGAAAATGTCTTGAAGGTCCCGATATGAAGCTGGGATTTGACAAAGAAAAAGTCAGTTTGTTCAAGTGTAAACAGAAGGGACACTTTAAGAGAGAATGCACTAATCGCCAAGCTGATGATAGCGTGAATCCTTTTCAAGAAGATTACTACAAAAAGCTCATCTATCATCGTAACAATGAGCAACCATCAAGAACAAATCAAAAACAGATTGAGGAAGGGTTATCAAAAGAGAAAAAAACAAGTTTATGTTACAATTCAAGATGACAAAGGATTTAACTGGAATAAATACCTTAAAAAGGAAGAGAAAAGAGCGTTGGTTGCTGAAATCAAAGAAAGCCGAGAGGAACAACATGCACGAGCATATTTGAGTAAAGTATATAAGGCATTCATGGAAGCAAAGTGGGCAAATAGATGGGATGCTAAGAAAGAATGTTTTGTTGATCCTCAAGGAAACCCAACAGTTGATCCTGAAAAGGTAGATTTTGAAGCACTTGTTGCTGCTATTCCAACTGTGGGAGTTTGGTGTAAAGGGCTTGAAGAGATTCCTAACTACAGACAAAAGGTAGATGAAGGAATAAAGAAAGTGATCTATGCAAGTCTAGAGAAGAAGAAAAAGATTGTAGAGGAAATTGTTGGTGAAAGCAAGAAGATGGTGGATGAGGTGAAGAAAGCTGATGTGAAGGTAGAGGAAGATGTTGCTGAGAAACAACAGATGGTTGAGGAAGATCAGAATCAAAATGCAAAGGAAGCCATGGTGCCAAAAGCTGAGGTAACAACTCAAACTGATTCTTCTGTATCATTAAATAAAATTGAAATTAAAACTGAAGAACAGTGCAAGAAATGCATGGAAACGTGCATGGCTTGTACTGAAAAGGATAAAAATTTGAGATCCAGAGACATTGAGTTTACTAAAATAGAAAAGATTTTCAAAGAAAAATGTAATGAAATGCTTGAAAATGAGAAGTTTTTGAAAGAAAAAGAAAAAGAGCTAAGACAAAAATGTGAAAATCTTGAAAAAAGAAAATAAAATTTTGAAACAACAGTGTTCAGCTGATTGCAACGAATGTATTCAAAAAGATAAAATTATTCAAGAGTTGCAAAAAGAATATGATGGAATGAAATTGTCATATCATACTGTTAAAGAAGCTTATGAAACTTTGAAGATTAGAGTTAAAAGTTTAGATGATAGATTGTCGGCTTGACAAAAGACAACTAAATTTCTTGAAGCCATATATGAAGGAAAACAACTGGTTTTAAATCAATATATTGATGATGTTGCTAAACTTAAACAAGAACTGGCTAAAAAGGAAAATTTGGTTAACAAGCTTCAAAGTTATCATGCTTCTTCATACATTATGGAACGCATTTTCAACATCACACCCAATGGTAAAGAGTCTGAAAAGAACAAAAAGGGAATTGGATCAGAATACCATCAGGTTCCACCACCGTTGGAGAATAATTATACATTCTATGATGGCGAAAAGGTGGAAAAGAGATAAATATAGTTGACCAATTACCTGACAACATCGATGTGACTTACACCAAATCTGATGATCTTGGTGATTCAGAGGTGGTAGGTAAGGTTGTTGAAAGTGTTCTAACAGAGGAATCTACCAACAATGGTAAGTCCGAATCACATGATGACAATGAGGAAAGTTTTCATAAAAATTATATTAAAAATTCAAAATCTGAGAAAAAAGCGAATGATGATCCGATAGGATTGGCATATACCATGATTGGATCAGACAAATTATTCTCAGATATTGAAGTTCCGATTCAGAATGTGATTTCGAAAAAGATTGTTAAGGTTTTCAAATTGGTAGAAATTGAAAAATCTGAAATTGCAAAATTTGCTGGTAAGAGCAAGAAAACTTTTTATAACAAACCTAGTTACAAAAAGAAAAACATGTAGGCTGGGTTGGGTTATAAAAAGAAACAAAATCAAAAGAAACGATTGGAAAGACAAATCTTCATAAACAAACGAACTTTGTTCAAGGAACAAGTTCAGAAGAAGAGAAAGAACTCCAATTCAGACGACCGTCTAATGAAGAGTTCTATGCTCAGAAAAAGCAACAACAACAGGTCAAAGATGTTTAAAAAGAACATGTTTTAAATGTGATCAAATTGGACATGTTGGTCGCAAATGTCCAAATCTGAAACCTGTTGATGTTGAACAGAAGAAACAACAAACTACAGCTGTTAAACAGAAGTCAACCAAGTTTGAACCAAAACAAACTTGGAAACCTAAATCAAAGACACCCAAAGTTGTGCCACAACATATTTGAAAACAAAAGGTTGATTTACCAAAATCAAAACAAATTTGGAAGCCAAAAACATCAAAATTTGAACTAAAACAAATCTGGAAACCTAAGAATGATTTGTCAAAATGAAATGTTCAAAATGATCCAAGATTTTATCAAAGAAATGTTTCAAAAAGACAAGTTTGGGTGGCAAAGAAACAAACGACTTCTGTGAGTGATAATCAGAATGAAAATGTATTTGTGAAAAATGATAAAAATTTTCCGAAGTTGAATGATTCGTATTGTGTTACAATACCCAGGGTCAAACAGGTCTGGGTTGCTTTATTCAAGTAATAAATTTGGTTGAATGTGCAGGTGCTCCAGATGACGGTTGATTGTCAAGATATAGAGCGGAGTAACCTGCACGAGAGGAGGCCGAACCCTACATCTGAAAACAGGGAGTTTGTTTGTTTTTGTACATAAATAAACCATAATAAAAACCCTAAAAATATTAAAAATTAAAAAAACAAAAAATATGTATTTATTTTGTCAAAAATTTAAAAATGAAAAAAATATGTTTGTTTTTAAATTTGTGAAAAATCAAAAATTTGAAAAAATAGGTTGATTGAATATGCCAATGACACACCCCAACCGATGGCGGAATCATCGGGGCGTGACACTGAGCGAAACAGATTGTCCAAGAGAATCCATAACAACTATTAATGACGATATATTAAACGTTAATGTCCCATACCACTAACATATAAAGTAAAAACAGTTATTACAGATAGCGTGTCTCATAAACAAATAAACTGTTCCGACAACTCAGATTTCTTATTCGGTGGGTTTCTAGACTTCCTACTTGATTCGTCAAAGCATAGCATCCTATCAACCTGTCACATACATTAAAATAAAGTCAATACATAAAATGTAAAGGTGAGTACACAAGTTTGCATAGTATATAATAGCGAAAGCGTTTACGCATAACCAACATGTAACACGTAGAAATGTGAATCAAGTAAGCTATCGACAATGACACATGCAACCGACATGACTGCGAGTTGTAGAATGCGCAACACATTTTCACCACTGTGAACATGTGAAGTAATACCCTTAACAACCCCTGAACAAACAGGTGTTGAGTCCAAACTATAGTACTATCGTTGCTAAGGTGTCAGGCAAGCAATCACTGTGTAAACATAACATACAAGCATTCATCGAATCACGTATAGCATGTGAGAGCGGTTAGCGTTTATGAAAGAGTTTGAGTATTGTGTGCGTTGTGTGTTGATATAGAACGTCTGTAACACCCGAAAGTGCGTTAAGCAAAAAAGGGTTCGAGTATACTCACAGTAGGTGTTTAACAAGTAAACACAACTTGATTAGATTGAAGGGAGTGAGTTGGAGTTAGCCTGAGCATATAACAGTAGCGTAAGCATTGAACAGCGTATAAACAGCGTGTCAGATGAGATAAGTGTCGAATGGTGAGTCGAATGGATGAGTATCTATTTGAGCGGATGGTCATCCGAGCGGATGACCATTCGAACGAATGGCCATTCGAATGAGATGTGGGTGTTTGTAGATTGTTTTGAAAACTTTTGAAGTTTTTGTTGTAGTATTTAAACAATGGGAAGTGTGGATACCAAGTCATCCGGTCGGATGGTCATTCGGACGGATGGTCATTCGGACGGATGGCCATTCGATCGGATGGCTATTCGATCGATAAACTTGTAGTTTGAAACTTTGGTCAAATCGTTTCTAACAAGGATTAGTTTAAGAGACAGGTCACATGATCGAATGGTCATTCCATCCGATCGGATGGCCACTCTAGCGGCAGTCTGTTGTTTGAAAATTTCACAAAGTTTTCTAATTTCAAAAGTTTGAGTTTTAACGGAGACGGCATGATGACGTGTCAAATAATGGAAACACACCAAGTCCAGCTCATTCGATCGGATGGGAATCACCCCATTTGATCAGACTAACTATCCTTCTTGGAACTTCATGTTTAACCCGTTAATCGATCATCTCTCCGGTGGAAATCCGTTTTCAAGCCGACTCTCTACTAAGGAATGAGTAGAGAGTCTGAACGAGTCCATATTCCATCGGTTTTGCGAAGAAAGTGAAGAAATAGTTGAAGAAAAGTTGAAAACATTTGAAAAATATTGAGATCTTGTTGAGATTCATGTTTAAATGTGTGGAAATCCTTTAGATCTGGACAAATCTTGACGAGATGATGTCACACAATAGTTTGCATAAGCAACTGAGTGAGAACCACCTTCAAGGAGTCTAAATCAGGCGATTTCGAGAAGAAAACGTATGATTTTGTTGGGGTAGATGATGGAGAAGTGTGTAGTGATGATGATAGTACAAAATTTGAGGAGAAAAGCTTACCAAAAAGCCTTGAATCGCGAGAAATAGTGCCTGGGAGTGACTTGAGTGCAGGTGGTCGGATGGAGATGTCAAATCAGTGAATAGTAGTGTACGGGCACTATTTATAGAGGTGAGTGGAGAGTTAAGGCGGTGGAGCGAAGTGTGAGGTGTCGAATAGCTGTTCGGTCGGATGGCCATCCGATCGGATGGTCATCCGGACGGATGTCCATCCGACCGGATGTCCATTCGGACAGCCGTGTTATGTGAGTTAGTTTTCCAACTTTCGTTTCGTTCGTTAAGCATTGCGTTGCGTTTAAGTGAGTTGCGAGTGAGCGTTGCATTGAGATAACCATATAACATAAAACAAATAATCACACAATCTAACACACATAATAACTAAATGCATAAAAGAAAAGCCGCGTTCACGTTTGCGTTGTGATAGCGTTTAGTCTAAACAATGATGCAATAATGCGATAAAATGCGTGTAAATAGTATGCGTTGTAAACAGCGTTTGAATAAGCGTTGTGAATGCGTTGTGAAATATAGTTTAAAGTAGTTAACCCGTAGCGATAATCGGAATCTCGAGAGTACAAGTAATTAAGCAAGAAATGACAGATACAAGTAATGACCCGGAAAGTCAGGTTGTTTTAGCCGAAACCCTCACGACTGAACAAACATGATTATTTCACAAGTGATTAAATGGTTTTAACATTGTTAAAAATCAATGTGTTGTAAATCATGGGGGTACTTTCTGCAAAACAGAGCATGTGAAGCAGAAAATTGATGGCGAGATGAAGCTATCTACGTTGGTTGTTACATTTAAAGAAAATTTGATAACTAACCCTGAAATTTTATATGTTTTGAATTTTAGGGGGAGTAAGAATTTTGAAAATACAAAACCATTTGAAAATTTGAAAAATCCAAAAACATGATAAAATGAAAAGAGTTTTTGTGTAAAAAGAGGAAATGATAGTACATCAGTAAGACAGTCACAATACGCTAAAGAAATGGAATGTCAAATGTGATAAACGGTCTAACTGATGATGTGCCAGTAGGTTTTTACATGCTTAGTAAATTGATTTTGAGATGTAAACCTAAATATCAATAATTTTCTTATCTCGTGGGGAACATCTCTCGGATATATGGATAACCTCCGAAATCTCGTTTGAGAGGTTGCCTGATTCTGAGATACTAGGTCTTTATACTGTCTGATATCTTGGGTATTATACCTGGTCTTCTGATTTTGCGTCAGCAATGGCCTAGACCTCGTATAATACTTTGCGCGCTTAATAAAGCTTTCCTTCTGCATAAAAATTGATAAAATATCGAAAGATATAAATCAAGTGCAGTTGTAAAGAAGATCCCTAAGTGGGACACACCTCAAAGTCGAGCCTTCATCTCTTTGACTTAACGATAGTTCATACCTGAGCTCTCAAGGTCTCGCAGTAACCCAGAGAACATATATTAATATAGTATATTCACCTGTAAGACTGAATCTAGGGAATCTTGATACGGGAGTATATTCTGAGGTGGGACACGCGAATAAGTTAAGTTCTTAAAACACTAAATCTCGTATCTTAGAAAAGTTGAACTTTGTGTGAGAATTTAAATGGATCAGTATACTGACAATCTAAGTGAATCGTTTAGAATTTAAAGTGTTTATAGCTCAACGGTGCTAGTGATTTGTCATAAACTGATATGATCCTCTGACACAAACTCAAACAAAATTATTATCTGTAAATATTTCTTTACTGCTTTATATTTCAGAAAAATTACAAAAAGATTTTTGGAGTGTTTTAGCATAAACTTTGAAAAATACAAAAAGATTTTGTTTCTACTTTATTTTCGACAACCGATGTCTGAAGGCTGAGTTTCAAACTCTAAAGTATGTTGAACATGTTTCTGAAAAATAAATGAGTTCATTAATTTGAAACTTGATATTTGATTAAAAAAATTCAAAAATATAGTTTGTGAAATCTCCAAGGTCATTAATTTGGACTTGGACGAGTATTTGTGAGGTTTTGGATGCTTAAACTGTCAAATTTATAGAGTTATTTGATAGAGGGAGTAAAGTCGGGTAATTCTGGGAGATTTTAAATCATTAAATTTGAGCCAGGTTCTCGATCTTAGAATATTTTGAGCCAGGTCACTGATTCTGGAAGACTAAAAACTTTCACTGTTAAATTTTTGTGATCTTCAGATGATGAACCAGATTACGATCCTGATAGCTGAGGCTAAGGGGGAGTCTGAAGACGAGCTCAAAGCAAGGGGGAGCTTGTAATCAATGAGCCTGGTAACTATCCTGGAAGAGCTTGTAGAGAAAGAACCAGGTGTCGATCCTAAAAGCACGAAATCTTAATAAAAGGGGGAGCCTGGAGAAAGAGTCAACCGAAAGGGGGAGCAGATTCAGAACGCAGAATCAAGAGAAGCATAAAGAGGGAGTCTGTGGTGCTGAAATTGTCAACACTTCTGGAAGACTCAGAGAGAGAGACAGAAAGCTACAAGATTGACTGCAGTAATATCCAATGGGGAGTCTGTGAGTGCATAATGTCTATCACTTCCGTCAATCACGTATCGTAGCTTAAACAAATGAGACAAGACTGATGCTGAACAGAAGACGACATAAAGTTCATGTATGTTGTATCAGCTTCATACGAAGGGAGCTTTAGTAGCTTCGTACGAAGTGACCAGCTTCGTACGAAGGGAGCATTATTGGCTTCGTACGAAGCCACATCTACTATATATATATGTATATATGAGTGTAGGGTCTTGGTCATTTATAACTTTGTGACTTGAGTGGGGAAACTCTGTCAATTTATTTTAGTGGTTGTAAACTGTCAAATCAGTAATAATAAACATCTTATAATTACTTCTTTGTGTCTGATCCACACACGTACTTGGATTCCGCCAAAGATACATGTTCATACGCATTCATCGGTCAAGGAATTGATCCTTAGAGCGAATCCGCAAGTCCTTAGTGAATATAAGTTTTTGTTCATTAGATGAGGTTTAACATGGATCAAATTTGGTTATAATCCTTCGTTCATATCATTTTATGCCCCAAGGGATAATGTCTATGTAGTTAATATCCCGATATATCAACCAATATATCAGTGATATATCGGTTATTGGTCCTCTGCCGAGATAGCGGTACAAAATATTGGTCAGAATATCGGTACCAATAATATCAACGATATTGTCCGATATAGGACCGATATTTGATCGATAAATCACCTATTTTCCCGATATCAGTACCATTCTTCTTATTTCTACCGTTCATTTTTCTTCGTACTGCTGCTATTAGTGTTTTACGTCTTAATTGTTAGTTGTTACTGTTAAATGTTAGTGTTTTAAGTCTTAGTCAGTTATTACTTGTTACAATTGTTAGCATGATATTAAAATTACCAATATCCCACCGCGATAACCGATATCTCAAATATTGGTCCTTGACTGATATCTAATATTTTACCGCATTAACTACTTAGCTCTAAAGGTATGAATATATTCCGTGCATGGAGTTCATGCGGAATTAACAAACCCTGTGGATAATCAGGAGCATGAGCCTGCAAATATTCGTGTAAAATATATTAAATTATATACAAAATTTTGAATTAAAATTTGTTTGTGCTGTGGAACCAACCCAAGTCTGAAGCCCCAGCTGTAACATCCCAAAAACACAAATTCTTAAATTACCATTAGGGTTCAATGAAACTAGTAAAATAAACTAACTAGGAATGACACTAACCTAGTTAGGTGATGACTTATGTGTAGTTAAAGAGTTAAAACTGAATAAAAGCGAAAGTTGAGGGACCAAAAGTGTTTAAATGAAAACTAATAATAATAAAACAAAAAAATTAAACTCACAACACACTTGTTGTGTTGCTGAGATCGATTAGAAGGCAGGGGCGATCCCCAGCTCCCAAGAACCCTAGTTCTTGTCAAATACCTCCAATTGAAGGATCAAACCAAGTCCAAAACGAAAATCGAGCATAGATTAATGATCCCCATTGCAAGGAGATCATAAGGTATGTAAAATTTGACAAAAATTCTCTACTTGAAATTCTCATGAAATTAGAGAACTTGAAATCTGATGATGCATGTGTGATTTATAGATGAATTAGGAACACTAAAATGTCTAGGAGTAAACCCTAGACAAGTACATGTTGAAAATTATGCTAAATTCTAGTGAAATCCATGGTCACCATTGTAGGTGATTAGTGGGTTATGTAGAACTTGATAAACACTAGGAAATTGGGGTTGTTCTAGTGTAATTTTACATATGTAAAGTTATTTCAGAATTATAAAGGCAAATATTTGTGTTAGATAGTTTGATTGATGAAAATTCGGGTTATATGACAAGTTATGAGCTTGTTAATGAATTATTTAAAATTCTGCCCTTAAGGTGTTTATATAAATGCCTCAAAGAAGACTTAAACCTGAAATTTAAAGTTAAAACGCATAATTATGATGTTTTGGCAAATTGTGTGATATACGAATTAAAAAGAGTTCTAAACGTGATGTGATTGAACTCTATAGGAAAGGACACCGGAACATCGAGTGGACAAGCCGGTGGTGACTTGCGTTTGAAGGGCGTACTTTGAAGGTATGTAACTCGATCCGTTACATTGGGTAAATTTTGATAATTAGCATATGTGTAGTTGAATTGTAGAATAAAGGTTGTGATGAATTAAAGCGATAATGTTCGCTATATTGAATAAAAGGTCAAGAATTGGTTAGATCTCGTTGGTAGTCATCATAATGGAGGATTCCGTAGATGAGCCAAACGGGTCGAATAATCAACTAATGCGTGGCTAATGCTTCGTAATATGGTTAATTGGTCTTTTGTCATTTATTGATAATTGACATATTAGAATACGAGAGTTTAGCGTGTTGGTTTGTTTGAATTATGGAATCCACAAGGGTAAACTAAACGGGTCATTAAGAGAAGGTATGAATCGAAAAACGATAGTGCCTTACTTCTAGATTTCGAGCCCGAGTGACGGGTAGTGAATTACTAAACACGCAAACCGGTGATGGGAGCGTGGGTGTTGAAAATGAGGAATCCGAGGTTTGGGTTTGGGTGAAATAAACAAATCAGCCAAACAACAAAAATACAGAGACTACCGTAAGTTACGGTAGCTACCGTAACTTACGGTAGAGAACAAAGTGTTACGGTGACTCCCTACTGTGTTACGGCAGACTAGGGTCACCCAGCGGCTACCGTAACTTACGGTATCTACCGTAAGTTACGGTATAGTCCAGTAGCTTTTGTTAATTTCTGCACATCTTAGTTAATCGAATCCGTTTCTGAGCGTAGTTTCGATTATGCAAAATTTCTAAGAACACTAATACTAATAATTGTCAAAATCTCCAGCTTTTAGGTATTGCAAGTACGTGGATGATGGTCAAGACAACGCTCTCGAACCGAACACAACTTTTGAAGCTTCTGCGATATCTAAACCTTAATAGAAATGTTTTTGTATGAAAACAAATTGCTAATCATGTCATGATCGTTTAAACTAGTCAGCGGTTGACTTGTTATGAATACTTAGAACTTTGTGTTGGTACTTATGTTTTAATTTAGACACCTTTTATATAAAATCATGTGAAATTTTATTAAATTCAAGTAGTAATTAAACGGGTGTTACAAGTTGGTAATCAGAGCTTAAGGTTGTCAACAAAGTGTTCGGTTCAAGCATGATCAATCGTCCGGTAAGAATTAATTAATTATTTAGTAGATCTTATCTTATGTGAGAAACGAAATGCGAATTAATGTGCATGGGAAGAGCGTGTTAACACACTCAAACCCGGAAAGTGCACCAAAAGCGAATGGTTAAAGCAAGTTACGAACTTGGCTAAACCAAAGCAAATAAAGCTATGTGATAAATGAAATGTTTAATGTTTAATGTAAACATTTCAGTTTCAAGATGTCGAAAGGAAACGATAATGATCCGGTGCCGACAAGCACCGAACAAATGAAAGAGATAATTACCGAAGAAGTGGGGAAGGCAATTGAAGGTAGTCTATCCGGGTTTATAGACAAAATTCAAAACACGGTGTTGTCACTTGTCAATGAACGAGTCAAAAGGTTGGAAGATAGTGTCAACCTTATGAAAGAGAAATCGGGAGAACGTAAGGGATGTTCGTACAAAGAGTTTATGGCGTGTAAACCGCCAATCTACAACGGGGAGGTTGACCCGATAATATGCCAGAGATGGTTAAGCGATGTTGAAGGAGTGTTTGAAAGGACCCATTGTGACGAAAGTGACTTTGTTGCTTACGGAACGGGTCAGTTGAGGGGTCAAGCCAAAGATTGGTGGGACAATAAAAAGAAGGAAATAGGAGCCAAAGCGGCGAGGGCCATGACATGGGAGGAGTTTAAGACGCCATTTCTTAAACATCATTATCCCAAGGCGGTCATTAATAAAATCAAGGAAGAGTTCATGCAACTTAGGCACAAGGGAGAATGCCGCTTCAAAGACAAGCCGTGTCCCATATGTGGGAAGACGGGACACACAACATCGTTATGTCCGGGCAAGGTTTCCGTTTCCTATAAATGTTATCACCCCGGCCACAAAAAGTCTGAATGCCCGGACTTAGTTGGAAGGAGAGACGTTAAAGAGTCTCCAGCAGAAGCTCCAAAGGCGAAAGCTAGATCCTTCCAACTTACCGCGGCTGAAGCGAAGACAGAACCCGATGTGGTTTCAGGTATATTCACAATAAACTCAATTCCTACTAGTGTATTGTTTGATACGGGTGCGAATAAATCCTTCATTTCACACAGATTTATTCGACATCCTTCATTTGTATTGACAAAATTATCTGTGCCCTTAGAAGTTGAAATAGGGGACAACAAAAGTATTATAGTTTGTGATATTTGTCGAGGCTGTAAATTAAGCATCGATTATGAAGAATACTTGATAGACCTAATCCCGATGTCAATGAGGGAGTTTCAAGTAGTCGTTGGGATGGATTGGCTATCTCAGCACCGTGCAAAGGTCAAGTGTTTTTGTAAGGAGATAAAGCTAACATCTCCGAGCGGAAAACACGTCACTATCTATGGCGAAAAAGGAGGTAACCCCATAATATGCTCGATGTTGAAAGCTCACAAGCTTATGAAGCAAGGATGCAAGGCATTTATAATATATGCGAATGAGCCCGAGAAGGAATCACTGAAGATTGAAGATGTACCGGTAGTGCGGGAATACGAAGATGTGTTTCCGGAAGATTTACCGGGGATACCGCCTGAACGAGAAGTAGAATTCGGAATCGAATTGATTCCGGGCGCAAAACCCGTAGCTAAAGCACCGTACCAACTCGCGCCGTCGGAATTACAAGAGTTGATGTCACAAATTCAAGACCTGCTCGACAAAGGATTCATAAGGCCGAGTGTGTCTCCTTGGGGCGCACCGGTACTATTCGTGAAAAAGAAGGACGGAAGCATGCGCATGTGTATCGATTACCGGGAGTTAAACAAACTCACGGTAAAGAATCGATACCTGCTTCCGAGGATAGATGATCTATTCGACCAATTACAAGGTGCGAACTGGTTTTCAAAAATTGACCTTAGATCGGGGTATCACCAACTAAAGGTCAAGGAGGAAGATGTGCCGAAGACGGCTTTTCGCACGCGATACGGACATTACAAGTTCCTCGTGATGTCATTTGGGCTGACAAATGCACCCGCAGCCTTCATGGACCTCATGAACCGGGTTTGCAAGCCAATGCTGGATAAATCGGTCATCGTGTTTATTGATGATATTTTGGTGTATTCGAAAAGTGAAGCCGACCATGCACACCACTTACAAGAGGTGTTAGAGACACTTAGACGAGAAAGGTTGTATGCGAAATTCTCTAAGTGCGCCTTTTGGTTACGAGAGGTGCAATTCCTCGGCCACGTCATAAGTGCCGATGGAATATTGGTAGATCCGTCAAAGATCGAGGCCGTGTCGAAATGGAATCCCCCGAAGAATCCTTCAGAAATCAGAAGCTTCTTAGGGCTTGCGGGATACTATAGGAGATTCATTCAAGATTTCTCCAAGATTGCGTCGCCGCTAACTAAGTTAACCCGAAAAGAGGAAAAGTACATTTGGGGTGCCGAACAAGAAAAAGCGTTTCAAACGCTAAAGGAGAAATTAACTCAATCTCCAGTATTAACATTGCCGGACGGAGACGAAGACTTGGTGGTTTATTCGGATGCTTCCCTATCGGGGCTTGGATGCGTTTTAATGCAACGGGGCAAGGTTATAGCCTATGCCTCGAGGCAACTGAAAATACACGAAAAGAAATATCCAGCGCACGACCTCGAATTGGCTGCGGTGGTGTTTGTGTTAAAAATATGGAGACATTATTTATATGGGGTAAAGTGCACCATATTCACCGATCACAAGAGCTTAAAATACTTCTTCGATCAGAAGGAGTTAAATATGCGCCAGAGACGATGGTTAGAAACGGTGAAGGATTTCGACTGTGAAATACACTACCACCCCGGAAAGGCAAACGTGGTGGCGGATGCTCTGAGCAGAAAGGCGGACTATGTCCCAATACGAGTAAGGTCGATGCAGCTTGTGGTGACCTCGGGTATACTTGAATGTATCCGAGAAGCGCAAGTAGAAGCAGTGAAAGAGGAGAACTGGAAGAAGGAAAGAATAATCGGTCAGTTAAAAGATTTGTTGGATGAAAAGAACGGGTTGAAGACTCGATCCGGAAGAATATGGGTTCCAAATACTTGTGGGGTGAAGACGCTTCTACGAGATGAAGCTCATAAATCCCGATATTCTATTCATCCGGGTGCGACCAAAATGTACAACGATCTGAAACAAAATTATTGGTGGCCCGGAATGAAGAGGGATGTGGTGAAATATGTGGAGAAGTGTTTGACTTGCTTAAAAGTCAAGGCGGAACTCCAGAAACCATATGGAAAACTGCAACCTTTAGAGATCCCGGTTTGGAAATGGGAACATATCACTATGGACCTATTGACCAAACTACCTAAAACGATTTGGGGATTCGATGCTATATGGGTGATTGTGGATAGATTAACGAAGAGTGCTCATTTTATTCCTATACGCGAGACATATACTTCGGAAAAGATGTCCGAGGTATACACATACGAAATAGTGGCACGTCACGGAGTACCGATATCCATCGTGTCAAATAGGGATACCCGGTTTACTTCAAACTTTTGGAGAGATTTCAGGAACAAATGGGAACGAAACTTTTCATCAGCACCGCCTACCACCCTCAGACAGATGGGCAGAGTGAAAGAACGATACAGACACTAGAGGATATGTTACGGGCATGTATTATTGACTTCGGCGGAAGTTGGGATGTATATCTACCCTTGGCCGAATTTTCGTATAATAATAGTTACCATTCGAGCATCGGCATGGCGCCTTACGAAATGCTATATGGTAGGAAATGCAGAACCCCGGTTTGTTGGGGTGAAGTGGGACCACGCGAACTGGCCCAAAAAGATGTTGTCCAAGCCACTAATGAGAAAATTGAAGTGGTACGAGCCCATTTGAAAGCAGCCCAAGATAGGCAAAAGTCTTATGCCGACAAAAGACGGAGACCGATTGAATTTCAGATAGGCGATATGGTTATGTTAAAGGTTTCCCCATGGAAGGGTGTTATCAGATTCAGAAAAAGGGGGAAACTAAGCCCGAGGTTTATCGGGCTATTTAAAATCATCGAACGGGTTGGCAAGGTGGCTTATCGCCTCGAGCTACCGGAAGAGTTGAGTGGGATACATGGCACGTTTCATGTGTCGCAATTGCGGAAATGTCTAGCGGAGGAAACAACTTATATCCATTACGACGATATCGAGGTGGATGATAGCCTGAATTATGCGGTAAGGCCATTGGAGATTTTAGATCGAAAGGTCAAGCACTTGCGAAACAAACAAATCGATCATGTCAAGATCAAGTGGGAGCATAGGAGAGGTTCGGACACTACGTGGGAGTCCGAAGAGGATGCGACGTCTCTACCCTACTCTATTCAGTACGTATTCTGGTTTCGGGGACGAAACCCTTTTAAGGGGTGTGGACTTGAAACATCCCGAAAACACAAATTCTTAAATTACCATTAGGGTTCAATGAAACTAGTAAAATAAACTAACTAGGAATGACACTAACCTAGTTAGGTGATGACTTATGTGTAGTTAAAGAGTTAAAACTGAATAAAAGCGAAAGTTGAGGGACCAAAAGTGTTTAAATGAAAACTAATAATAATAAAACAAAAAAATTAAACTCACAACACACTTGTTGTTTTGCTGAGATCGATTAGAAGGCAGGGGCGATCCCCAACTCCCCAAGAACCCTAGTTCTTGTCAAATACCTCCAATTGAAGGATCAAACCAAGTCCAAAACGAAAATCGAGCATAGATTAATGATCCCCATTGCAAGGAGATCATAAGGTATGTAAAATTTGATAAAAATTCTCTACTTGAAATTCTCATGAAATTAGAGAACTTGAAATCTGATGATGCATGTGTGATTTGTAGATGAATTAGGAACACTAAAACGTCTAGGAGTAAACCCTAGACAAGTACATGTTGAAAATTATGCTAAATTCTAGTGAAATCCATGGTCACCATTGTAGGTGATTAGTGGGTTATGTAGAACTTGATAAACACTAGGAAATTGGGGTTGTTCTAGTGTAATTTGACATATGTAAAGTTATTTAAGAATTATAAAGGCAAATATTTGTGTTAGATAGTTTGATTGATGAAAATTCGGGTTATATGACAAGTTATGAGCTTGTTAATGAATTATTTAAAATTCTGCCCTTAAGGTGTTTGTATAAATGCCTCAAAGAAGACGTAAACCTGAAATTTAAAGTTAAAACGCATAATTACGATGTTTTGGCAAATTGTGTGATATACGACTTAAAAAGAGTTCTAAACGTGATGTGATTGAACTCTATAGGAAAGGACACCGGAACATCGAGTGGACAAGCCGGTGGTGACTTGCGTTTGAAGGGCGTACTTTGAAGGTATGTAACTCGATCCGTTACATTGGGTAAATTTTGATAATTAGCATATGTGTAGTTGAATTGTAGAATAAAGGTTGTGATGAATTAAAGCGATAATGTTCGCTATATTGAATAAAAGGTCAAGAATTGGTTGGATCTCGTTGGTAGTCATCATAATGGAGGATTCCGTAGAGGAGCCAAATGGGTCGAATAATCAACTAATGCGTGGCTAATGCTTCGTAATATGGTTAATTGGTCTTTTGTTATTTATTGATAATTGACATATTAGAATACGAGAGTTTAGCGTGTTGGTTTGTTTGAATGATGGAATCCACAAGGGTAAACTAAACGGGTCATTAAGAGAAGGTATGAATCGAAAAACGGTAGTGCCTTACTTCTAGATTTCGAGCCCGAGTGACGGGTAGTGAATTACTAAACACGCAAACCGGTGATGGGGGCGTGGATGTTGAAAATGAGGAATCCGAGGTTTGGGTTTGGGTGAAATAAACAAATCAGCCAAACAACAAAATTACAAAGACTACCGTAAGTTACGGTAGCTACCGTAACTTACGGTAGAGAACAAAGTGTTACGGCGACTCACTACTGTCTTACGGCAGATTAGGGTCACCCAGCGGCTACCGTAACTTACGGTATCTACCGTAAGTTACGGTATAGTCCAGTAGCTTTTGTTAATTTCTGCACATCTTAGTTAATCGAATCCGTTTCTGAGCGTAGTTTCGATTATGCAAAATTTCTAAGAACACTAATACTAATAATTGTCAAAATCTCCAGCTTTTAGGTATTGCAAGTACGTGGATGATGGTCAAGACAACTCTCTCGAACCGAACACAACTTTTGAAGCTTCCGCGATATCTAAACCTTAATAGAAATGTTTTTGTATGAAAACAAATTGCTAATCATGTCATGATCGTTTAAACTAGTCAGCGGTTGACTTGTTATGAATACTTAAAACTTTGTGTTGGTACTTATGTTTTAATTTAGACACCTTTTATATAAAATCATGTGAAATTTTATTAAATTCAAGTAGTAATTAAACGGGTGTTACACCAGCCCAATTTTCTGTTTACCAGGCAATAAAAGCGCAACCAAATTTTCTCATACCCTATTCTCTCTTTCTTTCCAAGTGCATTTAATTTTGTTGTGTTCTGTTAGGATCGGAGGATCTCATGATTGTGTTTGTTTGTTATATCTTGAATATATGAGAAGATTTATGCAGCGGAAATAGAGACAAACTTTATAAACACAATCAAAAGGAAAGTAGTTTTAGTAAACACATGTTTATCATTGAGTCGAAAGATTACAATACAGAAATGATTACAGACATGCTTACATACTAAAAACTCCCCCTCAGCATGATGCTCACTGGTTGATCGCTCAAGATGAAAGGATTGGAGGAGAAGAACTCACTTAGTCAATCAAATGTAACAGTACAGGGTACTGTTCCATTTATAGGCAAATCAAACCACTGAAGCATCTAACCTGACGTCACCATGAAAGTGACATCTAACAACCTAACAACCTTTAACCACTGTTCTTATACAAACACTGCCAACTTAACCACTGATTCTATTCAATACAAGTGACAAACTAAACTACTGCATTCTCCTTCCATTATTGCATACCAAGCACTGATGTTTGACTATCAGTGCTTTCCTCAAAGTTGATCAGTCCTTGAGTGGGCAGTTCTTTAATCAACAGCAGTACTTAGATAGCATCAGTAGATTGAACCAACAATGTTTAATCCTTAACAGTCTTTAGGGCTTCATCAGCAGTTTGAAGGACAGCAACTGTTGTATAGGAACAGTGGATAGAGGACATTAGATGTTATAAACACCTTCAAGGGGAAAGCCTGGTGTAAACTACTGCTTATGATGAATCCACTGTTGTGAACCAGTTTTGGCTCTAATTATCTGTTCCTCTGATAGGGTTCAATCCCAAAAATCATCCCCTGGAACAGATAATGCCAAAACCCTTCTTTATTGTCTCATCAGAAGTTCCCTAACTTGTCCTTTAAATTGCAGTTCAAAATCCATAGAACTTGTATCATCCTCATCCCTACACAGTATAAGCTCAAGGAGATCTTGTAGATCTTCAACACCCAGGCCCAGTGCTTGTTCCCTTGATATGTGCTTTACTTCTCCTTTGGATCTGATCAGTGTCAATACATGGGTCTTTTGATCAGACATCCATTTTAGTATTTTTGAACACAATGGGTTTCTTGGGAGAGGTTTATTTACAGATGAGTTGGGAGATTGTGGCCTTGTGAAAATTTGTTGAGCAGTACCCTGAGCTTTTGCTAGTTCAGAGTTTTCAGCTGACATTTGGTTGAAAGCCATTTTTATGATGTCATTTGCTGCAGCTATGTCTTCTGCAGTTTCCTTTTCAATCTGCTATTGTCTCTTTCTTTGATCTAACTTAATGACTGAGACATCTGCCGATGTGAACAGTGGTTCATAAGTGTTGATCTGCTTTGGCTCTTTGTATTCAGGTTTCTGTGGTAAGCTAGGATCTGTCATCCTTCTTTTCCTTAGCCTTTCATAAGCCTCATCTGTGTATTGCCTTGTCCATTTTGCTATGGCTTTGGCAGGTCCAACCTTTGCATCCACCAGCTATTGTTTCTTTCTTTTGTATTCTGAGATAAGTTCATCAATGGCCTTTTTGTATTTGCTCCAATTTGGAGCTGTCCTTTTCTTACTTGGATCATTCTTGATTCTCTTAATTCTGTTTACCTCATGTTTTAGTGCAATGAGTGGCCATTCACTGAATTGTTCTTCTTTAGCTGGATAAAAATTTTCTTTCATGATAAATGCAAGATAATCCTTTCTCATTTCCTTTTGTAGGACGGCTCCAGGTGGCAGATTTGACATATCTTTGCTTAGGTCTCTTGCATAATCTTCCATTTGTTTGACTTTAGTGAGTAAAAATTCCATTCTTTCATAAATGGCTTTATCACCTTGATCTTTACATTCAAGTCTAGCTCTTATATCAGCTTCCCTGGCTTTGAGTTTTAGATACTTATCCATATTTGTTGGATTCCTGAAGCCCATGAGAGAAGGGAATCTTCTTTTTGAAGGATCATCCTCTGTATAGAATTGTCTCATTTCATCCTTTACAGCTTTCAATTCCAGTGGATAACTTGCAGCAATGGATACAACATTAGCAGGGTTTATTGGTTTGACAAGAGTTGGTGGAATGGATTGTTGTGGTTTGATAACATTGTAAGGTGTGGAGGATAAAGGAATAGGTGCTGGTATAACATCATTATTCTCCTGAAATTTCCTTTTCCTTGTGTAAAGCTTTTTGGGTGAAGGGGTTTTGGTTGTGATGTGACAATGGGTTGTACGGTGATTGTAGAAATGGTGAGAGCAGTGGTAGATGGCTGGCTAACAGCTGTTGAAACAACTGGTGTTTCAACCTCTGTTGTCATTACAGCTACTGATGTGTCAGTAGATGTCTTCTGCTTTTCAGCAGGTGGTGATTTGATGGGTGGTGATGTAGTTGAAGTGATAGTTTTTGGTGGTGAAGTGCTTTTAGGTGGTGGTGGTAGGACAGTGGTTGTGGTGTGTGTTGAAGTGATGGTTTTAGTTTTAACAGCTGCTGAAACTACTGATGTACCAACAGTTGTTGATACAATAGGAGTTACAACAGCTGTTTGGGTAGAGGTTTGATGCTTGGAGCCTTTGGGAGTGTTGGTGCATCCGTCTGTCGTCTACGTCTTGTATCGAGTCTTGTATAGAATGTATTAGATCAGGACACGAAAAACGAGATAGTGGTTTTTAGGAGTGATTCCGCTCGAAATGACACCTTGTCATTTCAAGCTAAATCACATAAAAACCTGATTCAGCTCGAGTTGTAATGTCTGATTCCGCTCGAAAGTTAATGTTCTGATTCCGCTCGAAATGACACCTTGTCATTTCAAGCTAAATCAGAATCCCTATATAAAGGGTCACTTGGAGCTAAATCAGTAGAAGTTCTTCCGGTTTGCAACGAAGTGCTGCCGAAGTGTCGAGTCGTTGTAAAAGTCATTCAATCAATACAAATCGACAGTTTAAAGTGTATAATTGCTGAATTGAACTCAGTTTGTTTGTTTTCGCCGCTCAAATTGAGAAAAGCTCTTCTGATAGACTCATTCGGGTCCGAATACGATCCTACAAGTGGTATCAGAGCTCAGGAGGAAGAGCTCTTGCCAATTCAGCTGCGAATTCTATTTTTCTATACCTTCTACATCTTCTTTTTCAATCTGAACATCATTTCACGGTCAGAATCTGCTCAGATTTTCACACACTGCTCGGAATTGATAGTTAACAAAGCCTTAGAAGTTTCAAGTCCAAGTTCGAACTAAAATTGATTATTTTTGAGGTTCCGCTTGAATTCACTCGAAAGAATGATGACGTCACCATTGATTCCGCCTGAGATTTGATTTTGATTCCGCTCAGAATCTTGATTCCGCCTGAGATTTGATTTTGATTCCGCTCAGAATCTTGATTCCGCCTGAGATTTGATCTTGATTCCGCTCCAAATTCAGATCCCGCTTGAAAGATCAGAGTGATTCCGCCCCAAAGTGTTTAAGTTGATTCCGCTTGAAGCTTCAGTTCTAATTCCGCTTGAAATTTGTTTGTGATTTCGCTCGAACTTGATATCCCGCTTGAACTGTGTTATCTGATTCCGCTTGAATCAGAGTTTGAACTTCAGATCGTTGATCTCGCTTGAACAGAGTGTTGGAAGTTGAATATTTCGCTTGAAAAACAGTTGTGATAACTTCTTGAAATCTGAATCATGGACGAAGATTTTTACAACGCATTCGCGACCCCGGTTACCCCGATCAGTATTGCACAAAATACAATGTTGGAAAACGAAACGGGAACTATGCAGAAACCGCCCAAACTCATGAACATCGAGGAGTATAAGGGTTGGGAAGGCCGTTTCGAGAATTGGGTACAAGCTAATTACTTAGATGCTTGGGAATGTGTCGAGACGAAATACATTCGACCGACGAATGATGATGAAGAGGTTGTTCCAATTAAAGATCTGAGCACCGATGCTAGAAAGAAATACAAAGATGAGAAAATGATGCTAAGTCTTTTACAACAAGCTGTGAAAGAAGATATTTTGGTTCTATTGCAACATAATGGAACTTCTTACTCAATCTGGAAAGCATTAAAATCAAAGTTTCATGGAAGTCAAGAGATGGTCAAAAACAAGAAATCACTTTTGAAGAAAGAGTTTGATCTATTTCGTGGGTTGAAAAATGAAAGCACAAGACAGATCATAGAAAGATATTGTAATTTGCTAGCCAACATGAAGAGATTGAGCATCGAGAAAGACAATGAAGAGTTGATCGAGAAGCTTGCTGATGCTTTGCCACACGAAACTTGGGGCACATATCTGATGATGCTCAGAAACAAGAAAGGATTTAATACGCTCACTTTGAGTAAATTCATTGAGAAGATAGAAGCTCAAGAGATGGAGCAACGAAAGATTGTTCGAATGAAAGATTTTGATGGTGAACAGGACATCGGGCTTTATTACAAAGCAGGGGTGAATGAGAAAACCACAAATTTTTCTCCAAAAGTGGAAACTGCATTCAATGCTATAGGTTCATCAGGAAGTTCATCAACAGGATCAAGCAGCAAAACAAGTTTCTCATCATTTCCATCATTCGATCCGAACATTTCAGCAACAAAGAATGGAAGAAAACTTCAATGCAACATTGTATTAAATCTTGAGAATGATCAAGATTACTCAGAAGAAGTTGCTAAGAATCATATGTCCTTGTTGGGAATGGTTTTAGAATCATACAGCAGTTTTGTGGCCGGAAAGATCGGGAATCCAATGCTTACAAAAGAGGATTACGATCAAATAGATGCTGAAGAGATGGAGCTAATGGATATAAAATGGTGTTTGGCCAGTGTGTTGAGGAGAGCTGAGAAATTCAAGCAGATCACAGGAAGAAATGATCTTCGTGAGGCTAATATTTCTACTTTAGGCTTTGATAAATCTAAAGTCACTTGTTTTCGTTGCAGGGAGAAAGGACACTTCAAAAGGGAGTGCACCAATCATGAAGCAAGTGGAGCTCAAAATCCTTTCAACAACAACAATGATTACTACCGAAAGGCCATCTACCATCAAGTTGCTCAACAATCAACTCAACAACAACAACATCAGGCACAAACTGCACATGGAAGAAATGTGATTGAAGATTCATCAAAGAGAGCTTGTATGGTGAATTAAGATGAGAAGAATACATCATCAGGGTTCAACTGGGATAAGTATATTTCATCTGATGCTAAAGCATGTGTGATTGATCAAGATGATGAAAAGATGCCTGAAGGGTTTAGCTGGGAAAATTTTACATGGGATGATTATATTCCAGATCAAACTCCAGCTCATACAGCTTTTGTAGCTCGAGTTGAAGAAGATAGTGATGATGATCGTGAGTATTGGTCAAGAAAAATGGTAGATCATTTGAAAATGATGGCTGAGAGTGACAGTGAAGATGAGAAAGCAGAAGAAAAAGAAAAAGGTAAAGACACCAGTTAGCAGTGACGATGAAACAGTACCGGTGGTAAGAAGAAAAGTAAAGGTTGAAGTTCCAAAGTTCAAAGTTGATGAAGAAGTTGATGCTAAAAAGATTCCTGTGAAGTGTGACACTTGTGAAGCTATAAAAAAGCAGAACAGCACATTGATTTATAACTTGAACAATTTGAAGGAATCTTATGATGTCCTGAACAAAGCTATGAATCAATATAATCATACAAGTGAAGAACAAGCAACAGCAATGAAGACACTTCAGGGAGCGTTCATGATCAAGCAGAAAGTTGTGAACAACTACATCGAGAAGTGTGCTGCTCTTGAACAGAAACTGGAACTTCAAAGAATCGAAACTGAAAGAGTTAATCGTTTGTTGAAGAGTTACTCATGTACTTCTTATGTCATTGACAGGATTTATCCAACTGTTGAAGGCATGAAGGCATTTAAAGAGGATGAAGTAACTGAAGAAAAGAATGATGATGGAAAAGTGGCTGAAGAAAAGACTCCAGAAAAGAAGAACAAGAAGAAGAGTGGCACAAAGAAAAAGACTGACAAGAAGGATTCTGGTAAGAAACAAGATGTCGGTTACAACAAGTATCCACCCCCGCTAGAAAATGGATATTTGCCCAGAAATCCAAATCAGGAAAGAGTCGAAAAAGCAACAAATTTGCAGTGGGAGTCAGAGTCGTCAGTAAATTTGCCAGAAAGTATTGATGTTGTGTTTACATCGTCTGACACTGATCAACAATCTCAATTGATGAAGAAAGTGGTGGATCATGTGTTAGATAACGATGAAAATGAGGAGTCAAAGTCGGAGTCGATGTCGGAGTCAAAGTCTGAGTCCAGCACTCCGAGTCAAACAGAAAAACAGTGCAAAAGAGTTTACAGTAATGAATTCTTGTTATCAAAATCTAATTTGAATGACGAAACGTTTAAAGTTGCATATACTTTGAATGATTCTGACAAATTATATTTTGATGAAGAATTTCCAATATGAGGTGTCAAAAATGAACTGATAAAAAAGGTTTTCAAATTAACAGAAATTAATATTTCTGAAATAAAAGATTTAAATCTTAACGAAAAACCTAAAAAATACACCTCAAGAGTTCAACAACGTTTAAACAAGAAAAAAGGGTTACAGTTCTGGTTCTGGTTGGCAAAAGAAACCAAACCAAAACCGTAATTTCAAAAAGAAAGGTCTTGGATTTAATCCAACAGAAAAACAGAAAAATGAAAAATATGTTCGTGATTTTAAATCAAAGATGACATTTGTTTCAGGTACCTCAGCAGATGAGGAAGAAAAGAAAGAATTCTGGAGGCAGTCCAACAGTGAGTTCCTTGAAAAGAAGCAAGAAGAAATGAAGAATGCTAATCAGAGAAAGAAAACTCGAACCTGTTTCAAATGTGGTAGAATTGGACATCTTGCGGTGAACTGTTCACAAGCAATTCAAACCAAACAGGGAGTTTCTAAACTCAAAGAGAAAGTGGTTGAGTTTGAACCACCAATTGACCGAACCAAATTATTCAAAAACTCAAAATTTGAAATTGGTGAATGTTCAAACAAGTTTTACAACAAAAGAGCTAAATCTGACAACCAGAAATGGGTTGTTAAGAAGTCCGTTGATAGTTCTAGCGATGATTCTGATAGGTCAAAATCAGAGGAGCTATCTTCTGGCGATGAGTCTGATTCCACAAAATCAGAGGAGCCACAGGTTGTTTCAAAAAGTGAAGGATCAGTTTCGACTGTGGATGATGAGAATTTTCCACCACTTCGGGCTGAAAATTTTAAAAAGAAAATTGGTAAAGTTGAGATATCAAACCAATTTTATGATGATAAAAAGGTTTTTGATATTGAAAAAGCTTTTAACCCCACTGTAAAACATATTTTTGGAAAAATGATTGATCGAAAAGTCAAAGGGGTTAAAGAGTTTTACGAGAAGAAGACGAAGAAAGATAAAGTTGAACCATCCCTGGTTTGTGACTGGGATGGTACATATTACGAACAGTAAGTCTCTGGACTTGCCGGAGATCCCAAGTTGGTAATCGTGGATCAGGAATCAACATCATTCATAAAATTGTTGTTTGTGGAATTTTTTTAAAAAAAATTGTTTAAATGTATACAGGTGATGGACTATGTCGGAACTCCCAGGTTGGTAAATGTGGAGTAGGTATCAGCATTTATCTTGAAATTTACTTTGATAAGTTCATCGTACAAGTGATACAGAGGTTTGTTTTGACATAGTGATTACTCAAGGTCATTAATTTGAACTTGATGTAATCTTCATACAAGTGGTTGAAAGACAATATGATGAACCATGCCTCTACAAGTAGTAAAAACAAACTTATTTTCCGGAAAAATCATTTTGATTAAAACAAACTTAAGTGTTTTGAAATCTAAATGAGAAAATAGTTTGTTGAAAGGAGGAGTTCTGATTGTTTATGCCAAGTGGATGGCGAATTGAAGCAATTTGATATCAGTTGTCACGTTGTTTGTACAGTTTGTTTTCAAATTTCCTAAAATGTGTTTGCATTTTAGGGGAAGTAAAAATTTCAGAAAATTCAAAAACATTTGAATATTTGAAAAAGTCAAAAACATGATTAAATCAAAAATGAGTCTTGTTGTATAAAAGAGGAAATGATAGTACATCAGTGGACGATCACGGCATGCTAAAGAATTGGAAAGTTTAAAAAGTGATAAACGGTCTCACTGATGATATGCCAGTAGGTTTTTACACATTTAGTAGATTGTGACGAGATATAAACATAAAATTCAAACTTGCTTAATTCGTGGGTAACAACTTCTTGGATATATGGGTAACCCCCGAAATCTTGTTTGAAAGGTCCCTCTTTCTGAGATACTAGGTCTTTATGCTCAGTGATATCTGGGGTATTATCCCGGGACTTTTGATTTTGCGGAAGCAATGGCCTAGTCCCCGGAGAATACTTTCTGCTTGCTTGAAAAATAGCGCCGCCCTCAGCAAATTGGTGAAACAATAAAATTGATAGTCATTGCTGTTGTAACAAAAGATCCTCTAAAGGGGACACACCGAAAGTCGAGCCATCATCTCTCTGCTGAACGGAAGTTCTGACCTGAGCTCTCACGGTCTCGTACTATAATTTATTTCCTTACAGATATCATCTGTGGTATACTCACCTGTAAGACTGAATATTGGGATCTGGATACGGGAGTATATTCAAGAGGTGGGACACATGATTGAGTTTAAGTGCTTAAGACATTAATCTCATATCTCGAAACAGTTGAACATTGTGTGAAAATTTAAGTGGACCAGTATACTGACAATCTAGGTGAATTGTTTAGAACTTAAAATGAAATGAAGCTTAACGGTGTTGGTGATATGTCTCAGAAACTGATATGATCCTCTTACACAAACTCACAAAAATATTGTTTGTAAATTTTTCTTTGCTGCATTTCGTTTAATTTCAAAAATTCCAAAAAGATTTTCGGTGTATTTTAGTGTAAATTTTTGAAAAAAAAAATCCAAAAAGATTTTCGACAACTGGTATTGAAGAGCTGATTTTCAAAATTTCAAATGCTAGACATGATGACAATTGGTTTGGGAGAATGTGTTTAAGAGTTTAAATCTTACAAGTGATCATCGAAAGTAAAGAAAATGATATTTCTTCAAGTGGTTCATCAGAGACTAAATGTTAGATCATTTTTGTGATATTTACAAGTGGTGTCTGAGTGTGTTAAAGTTTAATATTAGAAAACTTATGTGTGTGGTAGAGAATGTATAGGTTTGAGGAAGAGCCAGTTTCCGATACTTGAAGACTCTGTGAGTTTAACAAGCCAGGCTGCGATCCCAGCATATCGAAAGGGGGAGTCTGAAGATACTTAAAGGAAGGAGTATGTTGGTGATGAAAAGAGAAAAGAAGATAGAGATTGAGGATACTTACAGCGTCAGATACTTCAAAGAGAAGCCCAAAGACTGATAAAGACTGAAGATGTGAAGACTCGACACTGAAGACTCCGTCAACATCCGAGGGGGAGTTTGTTGGTGCATCCGTCTGTCGTCTACGTCTTGTATCGAGTCTTGTATAGAATGTATTAGATCAGGACACGAAAAACGAGATAGTGGTTTTTAGGAGTGATTCCGCTCTAAATGACACCTTGTCATTTCAAGCTAAATCACATAAAAACCTGATTCAGCTCGAGTTGTAATGTCTGATTCCGCTCAAAAGTTAATGTTCTGATTCCGCTCGAAATGACACCTTGTCATTTCAAGCTAAATCAGAATCCCTATATAAAGGGTCACTTGGAGCTAAATCAGTAGAAGTTCTTCCGGTTTGCAACGAAGTGCTGCCGAAGTGTCGAGTCGTTGTAAAAGTCATTCAATCAATACAAATCGACAGTTTAAAGTGTATAATTGCTGAATTGAACTCAGTTTTTTTGTTTCCGCCGCTCAAACTGAGAAAAGCTCTTCTGATAGACTCATTCGGGTCCGAATACGATCCTACAGGGAGGTGGTTTGGAAACATGCTTTGTAGGTCTGGATGGTGTGGATTTGGGTTGCCTCACTTGTCTAGTGGGCTTCTTCTTTTCATCCGTAGGATTTTCATCATCCTTTGGCTCAGAAGTACCCTGTGCATTCAGCTCCATATAAGCTCTTTTCTCCTGTTCCCACCTGGTTTTATCCTTAGCCTCTCTATCCCTTTTTACACTTGCTTTTGCTTCAACAAGTGCATTTGTTGTAGCATCAATCTTTTTACTACCATCTGGCAAAGGAATCTTTTTCGTCATATTTTCTTTTTCTGGTTCAATATAGAGACCATCTTCAATTCCCTTCTTCTTCCACTGCTTGATTTTCTCCTCCTTTTAGGCATTATCTGGAGGGGGTTATCAATGAAGAGAACAGTGGGAGGAGCTTTGCCAGTGGTGTTCAGGATGTGGGCCTTTATAGCCTTGATGTCAGCTTGGGTGTCTTTGAACCTTGACTCCATCATGTTTTTCAGCATTTGAACATGTATTGCATGCTGCTGATCAGCCATTTGTCTTTGTTGTTGGAGCAGGGGTTGGAATAAAATCCATAACTCATTTGCAGTAGGTGCTTGTGGTTGAGCAGGTGCTTGAGCTGGAACAGCAGTGGGTGGTACCTTTTGAACTTTCAATAACTGTTGCACCATATCCTTTATTTCAGCAACAGATGTCTCAAGATTGTCAATTCTACCCGTCAATTCTTGATATCTTAAATCATCACCCAACTTAATGGGATCATCTGATTCCCCACCAGCAGTGGTTGAATCAATGTGTGGTTTAGGGAAAGAATTCCAAAAGTCATCCATTGATGCCCCTTGTTCTTGGTACTGGGGTCTTCTTCCCTCAACACTTGATAACTTTTTGATGGTACCAGTGGTCAAAACAAACTCACTAGTGGTTATCATATGTGCTATAGAAGGAATTGCCTTCAAGGGAGCCTGATTAATGAAACAACTGGCCAAGTGTAGATCTGTTGATCCAACACTTGTAGTTGCTGCTCCACTTGAACTACTGACGGGAATTACTTATAACTCCTGCAGTGTAACCTCCTCAATTGTTGCTGGGATAGCAGAGGTATAAGCATCAGACCCAGTCACTTGTGGGAGTGTACTCTCAGTGACAGGTGATTGAGAGGAACTGGTTTGTGTCTGAGCTATAGCAACTGCATGCAACAAGGGTAGTATGGATTGTGGTAATGAGAGGGGTGAGGATATGGGTGTTGAAAGAGACACGTCCTTGGGATCAGGACTGAGGAAGATGGATCCAATTGGATCCAAAGCTTCATAATGTGGGGTCCCTGTGTTTGAAACCTGATCCTTTTGTGAGGATACAGGAGGAGTTTGAGGCAAGGGTGGAGATCTTTCTTCCATCTGCTGTGAGGAAGTAGCAGCAGTGGTTTTTGGTGACATTTGTGTTGTCACTGGCAGTGGCTCTGGGATCTCATCTTCCAGAGTTTCCTTTTTAGTGGGTTTGGGGGGCTTTTTGGATGATCTCTTTTTAGGCTTTTTGGTGATGGCAGGTGTGGGTTTCATAGCAGTGGGTGTGCTACTATGATCACCTGGAGCAGTTGGCTCAGCAGCAGATACCTGAGGAGCAGTGGTAGCTGCTAAAGTCTGCTCAGGCACCTCTGCTTGTGTTTTTGCAGGTGTTAACATTCTAGTGAATGTTTCAGATGTTAAACTATTTATTTGAAGAGATTCACCCTGGACAAGCAAATTTTCATTTTCCTTTTCAAATTTTTGTTTAAAATAGTAGCTTAAGAACCTTGGAAAAAGTAGAAATGATTTGCTATCAACATTTTTTACCAAATCATCAAAGATCTCCTGGGAATAGTTAAAATTTTCATTGTGTAAAATAGCAAAGCCCAGGTGTTGGATCTTTAATGGTATTTCATTAAAAGCAGTTGTTTTATTTGAGACACACATCAACAAGGTATGGAATAAAAACCTTGGTGCAAAAGGGAAGAAGCCCTTTTGTAAGGTGTCCCTTTTCATTTCCGCACAATACCCTCTTTCCAGAAAATCAGTTTTTAACTCGTTTTTGGGAAAAGAAGTTTTACCTTCCTGATCATCGAGTGCAAAGACTTCTGAAATTGATTGTGGAGTGATTTGAATCTTTTTGCCCTTTATAGAAGAATTAATGGCTATAACCGTGTCACCTTGATACTCAAGTGTGGCATTTTTCCAAAATTCTCTCTGGGTTTGTTCGTAAATAGGAGCATCAGCAGTCAACAATGTTTTGTACTTTGAAGCTACAAGGGTGTCAATGATGGAATCGAAAGTTTTGGTGGTGGTGGGTTTTGTGAGTAGACCCAGTGTAACATCCCTATTTTTATCATAGGTTTGGTTAAATTTATTAACCACTAGTAAATAGTAACTAGTTTACTTTTAATATAAATATTCAACCTAAATAGTTTTAAACACTATTTTATATATAGTTGGTTGAAATATTATTGGCCTGTATATGAGTGACCTTTCTAATAAAATAAAAGTCTATAAAAATTTATATTATTAGACAGGTATATTACGGGTAAGTCGATTGTTAAAAATATGAAGTACCTAAACAGGCCCAGGAACCATTCACTAATTAAATTATAAAATACATTGTATTCTGAATCTACTCTATTTTTCATAAAACTTAGACCCAAATGTAGACAAAAATATACTCGTTCTAATGACATATTTATTATTTTATAAAACGTTATAGTATAGAAGTTATACACGCCAAATAAGTAAAGCAATTAAATTAATTATAATATATATATATATATATAATAGTAAAATAAAATATATATATATTTTAAACATGTTTCGTGTCCTACTTCCAACTTTCATTTCAACATTTGTCAATTCAAAAGAAAATAATAAATATATAAATAATAAAAAATTAAAATATTATAAAAATAGACGTGTGTCCACCAAAAAGGAAAATAAAATAATACTTAAATTATAAAATTCCTACAAAAATTCAAATGGTGGACGTGTGTGCATATAGAGATTAGAAGGAATTAAATGTTGATGGTATATGTGTCATATGAGGCGTGGCCTCCAAGACACCAATTCAATTATAAAAAGGGGAGTATGAAGCAGCCTTTCATGCTTGTTCAGTCCCTGTATTCTTTCTTCAAAACTTTCACCCATCTTTTCCTATATTATTTTTATACTAATAATGCCATGCCCTGTTTAAGTGTTTTAACTCCCGATCACCGCTACCCTTTCCGATTGATCTGAACCTCATAACATATGTCAGGGCTCTGCCCGACTAAGTTGTTGGGGTTCTGTCTCGGGACATCGGGACAAGGTTGAATTAGGGGTACTATACTTAATACGAGTGCATTATATATTTTTAAATAGCTCAGAAGTTATACCCAAAATTTATACCAGGAGGTTTTCTAGCTGAACCCTAAAGTTACAAAGTGGGTCCATTCTCTTTTCTCACTATTTTATTTCCTTTTTCTTTATAATATAATTATATTCAAAAATGTTCCAAACCATAACAACTCTCACCAAAAATATTATTTATTATTATTATTATTATATTTTGTTCATTAGGAAAACCCTAATTGAGACACCCAAGTGATTCTACTCAAACCCTATAAATTTCAGAACAATCAGAATCAGGA
This sequence comes from Helianthus tuberosus, assembly GCA_030545235.1. Lineage (NCBI taxonomy): Eukaryota > Viridiplantae > Streptophyta > Magnoliopsida > Asterales > Asteraceae > Helianthus > Helianthus tuberosus. Next base: position 81,305,066 of record CM060363.1, read on the forward strand.
TCAGGGCCCCTAAAACTCAGGGGGGCATTCCCTACTCAACGATTATCTTTATAAGTTATTATAAAAATCAAATTTAATCATTTCATCGACTCAGCAGGCTTTCTCCCAAACGTGGCAAGCAGATGGCCATTTTGTGACCCTTGCGCACCGTAAAGGTTATATTGTTACGGTGCGCAAAGGGTGACAAAATTTGGGTATAAATAGTAGGCTTTGGGACTGGCTTCTGTGCGTTCGTTCGACGATAAAATTCGACTCTGGCACGGAGTTATCGTCCAAATACTCACAATTAACACACACAAATCACTAATTAGTATAGCGGGGTGCTGCAGAACAGGGTATTAACTCAATCGCTGATACGATTCAATGTCCGATCGATTAAACTATCCAACGATTGTTTAAGTGCCGCTCAAATTGAGTTTATACTTTGTTATTCATCGTGATTTCGACTTGAATGTTTGAGTGCTGTTCGAACTCGGACTATACTCTGTCATTCGTTGTGAATCCGCTGAATTGTTAAGTATTGCACTTTGTCATTCGTTGTGAGGGTTTTATCTCGTGAGTTATCGTAAATGCTGTATTAGTTACTTACCTAGTTTGTATGCACTAGGTTACAAGGCTAATCAGTAGGCTAGGCTCTGCTCAAATTAAATCTGCAATATATCAAGGCTTATCTGTAGACTAAACTTTGCCCGTATGAATCTGCATGCTTATAATGTGAGTCATTCTCTTTTTATCAAATCTATTTACAAAAGCATGTTTATTTCAAAAGTTATAATTACAGTGATTAAGTATATGTAATCACCAAATTACAGCCGGTATGTGGGGTATTGTGCACATTACTACTGTTGTTATCACTTTAGGTGGGCGAACCTAATTAGTGATATTCGTCATTCATTGGGGCAGCCAATGGTGATATGACCACAGTCACCGAAATGAGTCGAGTGACAAATACTGTGGGTAGTTGGTTTGATATCAGAAACATTGTAATCTCTCTTAATACTGTAAATTATAACAAATGAGTCGTTTTAGTAAACTGAATGATTCACTCAGTATTTCCCGCTGACAAAACCTTTTTCAAACATGTTTCAGGTAATTACAGTAGATTGGCGTAAGAATTGGATACGGCACTGAAGGGTTTCAAGAAGTAGCTTATTTTATTAATTAAATCAAATTAAGAAATATTGTTTTATGTAATAAAATTTATCTTTATTAAAGCTACCATTATAAACCATGGGTTTATCCCATCTATTTAATAAATAAAATCCGGTGTTTTCTAAACTCTGATATTTTTCCTAACTCACGGTTCTGATGAAATTTCCGCTGCAACGTTTTCAAAATAATCACCGGTACCACTGGGCTGTTCACGGCTTCCGATTCCGTCCAGGGTGGGTCGGGGGTCGTGACAGAAGGTGGTATCAGAGCCATTGCTTTAAGCCTTTAGGTGTTGTAACAATAATACCTAAGTTTGTATAAAAGAGTTAGGAGATTGCTGTTAACTGGTAGCACACATTATAGCATTTAGACTTAAACTTAAGAAAAGATGCCTTAGTATAAACTTTAAGATAAGCTAAGTACTTATTTGGAATAAATTATGATGGGTTTTTGTATGCCATAAGAATGGTAATTAGAATATTGCAAGATATGATAAATAAGCAAGAATTAATAAGTAATTATTGCTTATCTGATATTACTTGGTCTAGAATAAGATATGTTATAGGAATACAAGTTTCCTTAATTCTGGATAAAAGCCCTAATGAAAGAGGCACTTTTGAAAAGATACTATTTTTAGGAAATAGAAAATTTTCTCTGGCAAGACTGGGTATGGTGTAGTAGACTCTCCAGTTTGTCCAGATATACTGAGGTTACCGCTCCGGCGCGAATCGGATAAGACGGGATAGATAATATGTCAAACAAGTGACAAGATTTCCCTAAATAGTATCATGACCAGATATTTGACTAGTTTTTGGAAATATGAATCTGTTAAATACATTGACCTGATAAATGGTATGTTTATTTCAGCATGTGAAATATATGATTATATAGATATATATACCTATAAAGAATTCCAAAAGTCAAATAGGAATAAAGCACAAGCATCTGTGTCTAGATTTCTTTATCAGGAATTTCTTTTTCAATATCAAACATTATTTCGTTTGATCATCTGTCTCGTAGCACGTGTGATAAAATAAACAATGGAAACCCTTTAAGTTAAAACGCCATCAAAAGAATTTCTAACACGTTACCATAAACTATTAATGCAAGTAAGAAGCATGTAAAGTTGTGATAATGTACAAGAAAACACATGAAAATTTAATCATAAGTCCCCAGAAGTTGAAGTATATCACACACAACTTTCGAGGTAAGACCTTTGGAAAATATAAATTAGGCACGATGACACCAATGTTAATTCCGTCAGTAAAAGAATTACTAATAAAAAAAAGAAGCACTTTGCCACATGATCCTACAAAATGAATATCGCTGAGGTACGCTAGAACAAGATTTCACAAAAACATCAGTGCACAGTCTAATCAGAGTCATAAGTATTAGCACTGAAAAATGAGTCATATACTTTAGCAAATTCCCTATTTCATTTTATTTGACATTCCCTGGTAATGTCATTTAATAACGGTTATCACTCGAAATTTCAGATAGAATTTCTTATATTTCTTTTGAAAATTCTGACTTCTGCATATAATAAGTTGACTTTCGCATTTTTACTTTTCCTAACAGTCATTATACCAGGAGGATTTATTTCACAGTAGCAAATATTGATTCATTTCATTTCTTGGTAAATCCACACATTACACATGCACCGTTTGTTGCGCATGTGGTTCGTTTAATTTCTGAATTCCACTGGAGGGCTTCATTCTAATTCGCCGTTTTATCCAAACTCAAATATCATTTAGTTAAACTTAATTTTGGCACGGTGAACCGCATGATTATTAAACGATGACTCTTAATATCGAGTCAATAAATTTTTGAAAAAAAAAAAACTCAATTTTCTTTGGTATCCATGGTTTCTGTTATGACCATGTCCGAACTTTCTTATTTAAACTCGTTTTGTTTAAACCGAGTTCAATTATTTGAACTTGTTCGCATTACGTATTCATTTCAAAATCCCATATGACGGATGGAAGCTATCTCAACAAACACTTCATTTGTTTTTGAACCATAATAGGCTTGTTTAATCTTCGACTTCATTAATTCATTTCTTTGATCACGATCACCTTGTACTAACGTTTTCACAAAATTTAAAGCTTGCACTAATCTTGTTTATATATATCATATACGGATTTAATTATTTATATAAATTATAAAAAGCCATCTTAACACAAATTGTGTGCTAAGATAATGATACACAAATTCTTGTCATATTTCAGTCTTTCGTGATAATTATAACATCTTCAATTGAAAAACATTATATTTATTTTATATAAACTTACATAAGTGATTACCTAATTTACAAAATAATATTACTATATTCTTGTTAAACCATTAAGGTAAAGAATTTATATTTTATATATATAAATATATAAAATTTATGTTAAAGTATACTCTCATTTACGTTTACGTTCAGTTAGTTATTATTGATAATTAATATTAAGTTTATTATTAAATTAATGACAAAAGTGTTAGTATTATTTTAAAATACTAGGGTTATTGTCAAGGGCAGATATTGGGTAATCTAGCCTTAGTTAGGCATGGACTGATCACCTATGCTTAAACAAGGCAGCACTAACCAATATTCAACCATGATAACGACTAATTAATATATATAAATGAAGTCATCATATTTATTTAATAAATTTTAAATTATATATATATATATATATATATATATATACTTTAAGGAGAAGACATATTTTTATAAAAACAATACAAGAATTAGAGGGATGAATAAAATTATATATATATATATATATATATATATATATATAAATAATTGTTTATCACATGTTTTGTGGTAACTATATACCATAATAATTTAGCAAGAAAATAACCATATAAAAATAATATGGTAGTCATTAACTACGTTGGGTTAAGAATACATGATAATATATAATTTCATTTTCACTTATTTACAACATTTATAAAATACATTTACAACGTTATATGGTTTCAAAATAAGTAATCACATAGAATCGACTCATTAAGTGTTATATATGTACAAAAGTATTTGTACAAATATTTTGTACAATAAATATTTTTACATCTTTAATTTTCATTTAACATTATAAATAATATTGATTTCTTTTACAAAATAATAATACTGAAATATTTTGTAATATAATAACTTCATTGCGGTGTTTTGTAATATATATTACATAGTAAATATAAGTTATTTTACATAGTATAGTAAAATACTAAAATAATATCTATTTAAAAGCGGTGACCATTTATGTATAGTAAAAACGCATAACAAATAATATCTATTACATTTGCTTTACAAATATAAAATAATAGTTGGTCATGCCAAAACAACTTGTTCTTATTATATTTCGATCCCTAGGACATAGTAAGAAAAATATGGTCACTAATAGTGTACTATCACATTGTTTTACAATTAAAACAACTTGGAAATCTAAACAATGAAACACTAACTCAATTGTCTTTTGGTATATTTTTGCAATTCACTCATCTCAGCACATTGATTTTCTCATACCATAATTTAATATTTGACAAATCATTTTTCATGCTTTTATTTCATTTTGAACCTGTCAATTCTAAGTCTTCCACAGTTGCCAATCAAAGTAAGCTTTCTTTTGACAAAGAATTTTTATTGATTCTAAAAAGTTCTTCACATTTATCTTTTCGGCTTGAACCTAGTCATCTTGAAAATTTAATCATTTCATCTTATTCATTTGTCATCAATTTCTTGAACTAATTTAATTGAACCATTGAATCCTACTTATGGTACAACTCGTATTCACAAAATTTGATATTTTAAATTCTGTGTCATCTACCTTAATATTGTTTTTATTGACTAAAATATAACATAAGTCTAAAAGAAAAATATCATAATCCAAATCTCGAGGACGAGATTTAAAACAAGGTGGGGAGAATGTAACATCCCTATTTTTATCATAGGTTTGGTTAAATTTATTAACCACTAGTAAATAGTAACTAGTTTACTTTTAATATAAATATTCAACCCAAATAGTTTTAAACACTATTTTATATATAGTTGGTTGAAATATTATTGGCCTGTATATGAGTGACCTTTCTAATAAAATAAAAGTCTATAAAAATTTATATTATTAGACAGGTATATTACGGGTAAGTCGATTGTTAAAAATATGAAGTACCTAAACGGGCCCAGGAACCATTCACTAATTAAATTATAAAATACATTGTATTCTGAACCTACTCTATTTTTCATAAAACTTAGACCCAAATGTAGACAAAAATATACTCGTTCTAATGACATATTTATTATTTTATAAAACGTTATAGTATAGAAGTTATACACGCCAAATAAGTAAAGCAATTAAATTAATTATAATATATATATATATATAATAGTAAAAAAAAAATATATATATATTTTAAACATGTTTCGTGTCCTACTTCCAACTTTCATTTCAACATTTGTCAATTCAAAAGAAAATAATAAATATATAAATAATAAAAAATTAAAATATTATAAAAATAGACGTGTGTCCACCAAAAAGGAAAATAAAATAATACTTAAATTATAAAATTCCTACAAAAATTCAAATGGTGGACGTGTGTGCATATAGAGATTAGAAGGAATTAAATGTTGATGGTATATGTGTCATATGAGGCGTGGCCTCCAAGACACCAATTCAATTATAAAAAGGGGAGTATGAAGCAGCCTTTCATGCTTGTTCAGTCCCTGTATTCTTTCTTCAAAACTTTCACCCATCTCTTCCTATATTATTTTTATACTAATAATGCCATGCCCTGTTTAAGTGTTTTAACTCCCGATCACCGCTACCCTTTCCGATTGATCTGAACCTCATAACATATGTCAGGGCTCTGGCCGACTAAGTTGTTGGGGTTCTGTCTCGGGACATCGGGACAAGGTTGAATTAGGGGTACTATACTTAATACGAGTGCATTATATATTTTTAAATAGCTCAGAAGTTATACCCAAAATTTATACCAGGAGGTTTTCTAGCTGAACCCTAAAGTTACAAAGTGGGTCCATTCTCTTTTCTCACTATTTTATTTCCTTTTTCTTTATAATATAATTATATTCAAAAATGTTCCAAACCATAACAACTCTCACCAAAAATATTATTTATTATTATTATTATTATATTTTGTTCATTAGGAAACCCTAATTGAGACACCCAAGTGATTCTACTCAAACCCTATAAATTTCAGAACAATCAGAATCAGGATCAGGGCCCCTAAAACTCAGGGGGGGCATTCCCTACTCAACGATTATCTTTATAAGTTATTATAAAAATCAAATTTAATCATTTCATCGACTCAGCAGGCTTTCTCCCAAACGTGGCAAGCAGATGGCCATTTTGTGACCCTTGCGCACCGTAAGGGTTATATTGTTACGGTGCGCAAGGGGTGACAAAATTTGGGTATAAATAGTAGGCTTTGGGACTGGCTTCTGTGCGTTCGTTCGACGATAAAATTCGACTCTGGCACGGAGTTATCGTCCAAATACTCACAATTAACACACACAAATCACTAATTAGTATAGCGGGGTGCTGCAGAACAGGGTATTAACTCAATCGCTGATACGATTCAATGTCCGATCGATTAAACTATCCAACGATTGTTTAAGTGCCGCTCAAATTGAGTTTATACTTTGTTATTCATCGTGATTTCGACTTGAATGTTTGAGTGCTGTTCGAACTCGGACTATACTCTGTCATTCGTTGTGAATCCGCTGAATAGTTAAGTATTGCACTTTGTCATTCGTTGTGAGGGTTTTATCTCGTGAGTTATCGTAAATGCTGTATTAGTTACTTACCTAGTTTGTATGCACTAGGTTACAAGGCTAATCAGTAGGCTAGGCTCTGCTCAAATTAAATCTGCAATATATCAAGGCTTATCTGTAGACTAAACTTTGCCCGTATGAATCTGCATGCTTATAATGTGAGTCATTCTTTTTTTATCAAATCTATTTACAAAAGCATGTTTATTTCAAAAGTTATAATTACAGTGATTAAGTATATGTAATCACCAAATTACAGCCGGTATGTGGGGTATTGTGCACATTACTACTGTTGTTATCACTTTAGGTGGGCGAACCTAATTAGTGATATTCGTCATTCATTGGGGCAGCCAATGGTGATATGACCACAGTCACCGAAATGAGTCGAGTGACAAATACTGTGGGTAGTTGGTTTGATATCAGAAACATTGTAATCTCTCTTAATACTGTAAATTATAACAAATGAGTCGTTTTAGTAAACTGAATGATTCACTCAGTATTTCCCGCTGACAAAACCTTTTTCAAACATGTTTCAGGTAATTACAGTAGATTGGCGTAAGAATTGGATACGACACTGAAGGGTTTCAAGAAGTGGCTTATTTTATTAATTAAATCAAATTAAGAAATATTGTTTTATGTAATAAAATTTATCTTTATTAAAGCTACCATTATAAACCATGGGTTTATCCCATCTATTTAATAAATAAAATCCGGTGTTTTCTAAACTCTGATATTTTTCCTAACTCACGGTTCTGATGAAATTTCCGCTGCAACGTTTTCAAAATAATCACCGGTACCACTGGGCTGTTCACGGCTTCCGATTCCGTCCAGGGTGGGTCGGGGGTCGTGACACCCAGGTAGTTGTGAGATGATTTGTACGGAATCTCAATGGGTTCAGTGGCCATTTTAGTAACCCTTTTGGAAGATGATAAAGATTTTGATTTCGATTTTGTCATTTTGACGAGGAAAATCGTTGAATGATTTTGAGAAGGAAGGATTGAAACTGCTTTGAGAAAGGAATTTTGGAATTCAATTCGACAGTGAAAGCCCTGTTTGGGGTTTTTTAATCAGGGTTTTATAGACAGGAAAAGTGAATGCTGACGTGGCAGCGGTTACAAAGATCTGACCGCTATGTACTATCCACGTGCCAACCTCTGATGTGAAGATGAATAATGAAAACAGTTGTTTTGAAAAACCACTGATGAAGTAGATAGCAGTGGTTGCAATGGTCATAATGAGAACAGTGGGTGATTTTAACTATCAGTGGATAGCCTTATGAATGGATGAAAACACTGATTTTGAACAACAGTGATTACCAAGAAAATGAAAGAGCAGGGGTTGACTTTCAGCAGTGGACAACATTTAGAAAACAGATGTTTGAACAAAACAGTGGTTAGATCAGACTTTTAAGGTTAATGAAAATTTTTCATTTTAACTATTTGTAAGGATGGATTTTTGATTTTCTGAAAGCATTTTGATGCCAAAAATTTATGTTTAAACAAGTTCTGCTTGTTTATCCATGTATGGCATATCAAACCTAGAAATCAACTTTTCAGGGGTAAATATGTCCAATGTTTAGGTTAGCATATCTACAGTTGATCCAAAGTTTAAATATGAGTCAGAAAAATCAAACCTTTTTCATAGCAACCCTTCACAGAGTGATGTCTGATGGAAAATAATGGTAAAAATTTAGAGGCTAATTTGGTCTGCAACTGTTGCTGTATTAGTGGGTGAGCTTTAACAGTTATTTTGAACAACTGCTGCTCAGATGATGGTAACCTCTATACTTTGACCACACATTTTATGATTTAATCTTTTTGAATAAGGCAAGAGTAGTCAAGCATTTTAAGTTTTGTTAGCAATCAATCTTTAATCAGTGATGAAAACTTGAGTCTGAAATGATCTTGACTTTTGCACCATCTCCTTTCGATCTGTTTTTCAAGGAGTGTATTACCCTAAACAAAAATAAGGGTTTTACATCCTGTAAGACCCTAACACATTTTGATCGAAAAGTCGCAGCGGAAATATGTGCCATAAAATTTCTTTCTTAAAACGTTCATTTATACTTAAAAATCATTTAAAACATCTTTATGTAAGGAACTACATTGTTTATCTTTCATTAACGTATTGATAATAACATACTAATACAGATTACATGACCACCCACTCCGTACAATCCATGTCTCTGTCACTCGATCTTCAATCACTATCCTTCCATCATGTTGATCCATGATTCTGTACCACCTGCACCCACCACATACATTCGTAACATTAGCATGCATTATATATATAAACAAGATTCATAATCATGGAGTCTCGTCACGTGTTATCCTCGTATACTTTCCATTCCATTATCTTTCTAATTTAAGCATTTCATCTGGGTGTCTAATCCTTGGTGAGACTTCAATAATATACCTGCATTACATTTCATTCTCAAGGCACACTATTAGTAACGTAAATACCCAACGTAGTGAAACCATGTATACATACATACATGCACCATTCTATATGGGCGATAATTCCTACTTCGTGCATACGTACATTCACATGTATATTCATACATACATATATGCATACATGCCTACATACAAGCTCTTGCATACTATTTACAATCTCATATGATTATACTAACATATATCCCAACAAAAAAACACTCATATAAATAAGTCTCATACGTATTGACCTACGTACGTATTCATTTCTAAACATGCTTACCTATGGATTCCATTACTAACATGGAGGCAAATCCATACCTATACTTGTACGTGCCTTTAGACTTATTTCATTCCCTCTTAAACTTACGTACGCGCTCATCGTATCTCATAAACACTCTACAATGAGTTTGGAATACATTTCGGGACTCTTTAAAGGTCACGGGATAAGTTACTATAACGCCCCAAATATAAAGCATTTGACCAACATGTTAAGTAAAGAAATCTTGATAAATTTTGACAACTTTTTAACAACACAACATTTACATAAACAACCTTTCGAAAAAACCTTTTTATTTTCATAAACAAACTTTCGACAACATAAACCTTTCATAAACAACTTTTTAACAACATAACATTTTCATAAACAACCTTTCGACCCAAAAGTAGACATGTCTAACTTATTTTAACCCAAGACTTACATGAACATTATAACTATAAAAGTTTTACATTATCGGAGTTTCGTACTTGGGGTTTATGCACCCGATACCCGGTATGTGTTAAACTCATTCATCTCACTCAATTATACGTAATTGAACTTTGTAATACAATTTCCATACGTGAAATTGTTTATCCATTTAATCATAACTCACAACCGAGTCCTTTGACTACTAACCCGCGTCTCCATTTCTCAGTTTGCGTACTTATACGCAATTCTACCCATTACCCGATTATAATACCGTAATCATTACTTATGCAACCATTCCGTATAGCAATAAGACCTCATTTTGACCCGTTCGGTCGACTAGCGAAAATCGTCGATTTCGTACAACCAAACCTTATTTGACTTCGATTATCATGCTTAAATTAAATAACTAGTACATAACTTTACTTAAACAAATTAAGAAGTGATTCCGGAAATCACTTACCTTATGCATCCGTGTTCGTATCCGCTTCCTTGCCTCCTCTTGACCCGTTAGCGTTTCGTGCTTGAGTCCATCTCGACATGATCCCTATACTTTCATGTCATCGAAATCACATTCTTGTTAGCATACACAATTGTACATATTAACGATCATATCAAATTCATATTTCACATTTGACTTTCATTAGTCAATTCATTCACTAACATGCATAGCTCAATTCACTAAAAATAGGCTGTTTTGGGACGTCCGTTTACTGTAGTTACGTGCTTGTAAAAATTACGATCTTTTTATGTGACGTGCCCCTCTGATGGGTTATCTTTGTGTTAAATTTTTAGAATCTAACTCTCTACCAAAAATTTATAAAAAATCATTTACTAAGCAGCAATCAGATTTGTCACTTTCTGACTGCAGCCCACTGAAAAATTCATTTAAAAATCCTCGATAATCCGATTGACATAATTCCAGTTGGGTATTTGCATAACCTCCTGAAGCAATTTACAGTAAAAATTTGAGATCAAAACCCAATTCCTAAATTGAGTTATAACATTCGTAATGGGCTGCAAATTCTGCCAGAAAACGCAGCCTAAACCTTCGATACGGAAAAATTCATAAAACGTTCATTTTTCGTCGAAAAAATGCAATTCCAGTTGGGTTTGAAAGGTTTTTCCAGGAAGTTCATCACAAGCTCAACAAAAATCAGTTTCGTACAAGATTTGGCCCGGTTATAGCCAATTAAATTCGGCTGTAACTTTCTGGACAGATTTAGTTTCATCAAATATTTTCAAATAATCTCACATTCTAACTTCATCTAGACATTTCATCAAACACTTGGAGTGCATACTACCTTCTAAGCATAATGTACAACTAATTCATGCATAATCTTCTAAGTTCTTACTTCCAATCATCAACACAACCAAAACATTAAACTAGCTTCATACCATATTCCACCTAACTTGCAAGAGTTCATCTTATACAACATAATCAATCAAATTTGCACATGTTTTGAACATGGGTGATTCACCCATGTTACTACCTTCACTATCAATGGTGGGTTTCAACTTCAATCATCAAAATTACTTAAAATCCTTCATAATTCAAGTCCTATTTGATGATTCTAACACATATTCATGAGTAATTTCACACAATTTCGTGGATTAAACATAAACCCACTTTATACAAGATCATAAAATCTGAAATTACAACTTACCACATGTTTCATATAGCTTTTTGATGTAGAATCTCTACACATGCAAGAGAATTAAGGCTGGATTTTGCTTCAATTCTTCAACATTTCATCATCATGAGAAACCCTTCTTGGCCCTTGGCTTGCATCGACACCAACATCAGACTTATGTCTGATGTTTGTGATCTTCCACTACTTAACCAAACTTTAATTAAAATGTACAAGATCAACCCTTGTAGTTTTGATAATTTATTTATTTCCTTCTTGTAACTAACATAGATAAACAAACTAGGTTAACTAATCCTAGTTAATCAAACCTAGTTAAGTTATTTCACACATAATTCTAGTAAATGCCTTATTTATCAACTATTAGATTTTTGGGGCGTTACAAGTCTACCCCCCCTTAAAAGAGGTTTCGTCCCCGAAACCTTGTTGATTTCTACCAAACGATAACTTTCTTTACTTTCTGACTATAATGCTAATCCTTTCATCCACATACTTACAACGCATTCATGGGATGGATACTTTTAGATTTTGAAATCTTGTAAAATGCTAGCTTCTAGCACACTTCATCGCTAGCGGTTCATTCTTTGAATTCATTCAAGGTGTATATATTGCAAGAACATACTCACGATCATATCAAGTTTAAGGTTTGTTTCTACCTTTTTAATTAGGCAAAAGACTTTTATACATTTACCAATCATGGTGGTTTAATAAATTTCCTTCTCACACATGCGTCATTCATGATATTTCATTCTAGCGTTAGCTACATATGTTCCTATCCTTCCTTTCCTTATTTCGTATTCAATCTACTAATTCACGCTTATGTTTCATGAGTTAGACATTTTACTAACCTCGATTTTCTTGCATAAATCATCAATCCGCGATCCGGATAGGTCCACTTCTTCATGAGTCCATGACTGAACTGAACTAACTTCGCCCATCCATGTGACGAGCTTCCGCTCGTGCACATACTTTTCCAAATCTACCAGTTTTACTCACCAAGAGTCCTACCATTCTTATCTATAAAATGAAAGGTTAGCACATTTCTTTCGCATTCCTTCGAGTATGGCGTTAATTAAATCATCTGGTTTACATACTAGCCTTTTCTAGATTCTTTTTAAGACAGTAGTTCGTTCGACCCATTCATAATAGGTCAATACATGACCGCTTCTTAACATACCATTTTCATTCAGTTATTCAATTTATTCGGTGTTAATTCACCTATATTATTTCCATAAATTCTTAACTTACTAGGCATACTACATTATACCTTTCATTGCTTACGTAATACTTTCTCATGAGTTAATTTCCAATATGTCTATCACGTAACTTTATTCAATACTCTTCTCAACTAATGTTTTTCTTGCTACTACAACTTTCGTCGGTTTTTTTTTTTTTTTTTGCTTGTTTAAAAAAAAACCGAACCTTTCATATTATTTTACTATTACTTGCTTTCTAGTTAATAATCTCAACTCCGTTTGGACTTATAGAAAGTCAAACTATTAATGCACTCTTATTTACGTTTTATTAATCAACTATGACTTACCCTTTATGTGTTCATTCATGCACTTACACATACATATACATTTCGTTAGTCAAGCGATATGGTTATCCCGACAATGCTATTTTCATCGCCTACCCGCTATGTTATACTTACTTAAGGATTTCAGTCTTTTCATTCTTACATATTATTCTCTTGTATTAGGTCTGTATTTGCCTACATATATTACCTTTCTCTCACTCTTTATATTCTTTTATGTTTGAACCCGTCAATGGATTCAAACCTTTCATTCTTTCATGTTTGAATCCCTCTCTAGTCGAGCCATAAGCTCTTACCGAAAGCATAACCTTTCATACATACCTGGCGAAAGCCAAAACCACCGACTCATTATCCATACCTTGTGTTGGTTATTTCTTTCCAATTTGTGGCAATGCATGCCCATTCATTACACTTACCTATAAGCATAAAACTTGTCAAAACAAAACATTAAATACAAGGTTCAAATGGCGATTACCATTTGACCCGCATGACTCATTCGTCCCTTTAACCATTCTTGCATACAACATAATTATATTTATATATATATGTTTTAGATACAACTTGGATAATATCCGCTTTTTATAGAATATTTACTTGCTTAGTCTGTAATTACTTACACATTTGAACTATTCATTCTTATCATTCATTCCCTTCTATGTTTCGAATCGGTCACGCGGTTTCTAACATATCATTCATATCTTTCATTCCTCTCATGTTTCGAATCCGTCTCGCGGATTCTAACATATCATTCATATCTTTCATTCCTTTCATGTTTCGAATCCGTCTCGCGGATTCTAACATATCATTCATATTTTTCATTCCTTTCATGTTTCGAATCCGTCTTGCGGATTCTAACATATCATTCATATTTTTCATTCCTTTCATGTGTATTTGGTACTTTCAAATCCCTGAGAGTCTTACTTTTCCCTTCACCCTCACGTCCACCTACTACCTAATTCTAACGGACATACCTGTAACAATTATCACGGCCTCACGAACGTCATATGTTTCTTGTGTACTGGCAAGGTACACAATCCACACACTAGTTTCGTGTCTTCGTGTAATCGTCACCTTATGTCCGAAGAATTAGGTTTCGACACGTGTAACATTTTCAAAACTTCATTACTATACCATTTTTTTTATCTTTCATTTAAAAAATTCCTTTCCTTGATAGGTTTTGCCATTACATGTACTTACATATTAAATTTTCGTACCTGAGACCAAAATATCTTATTACGTACCTTGGTGTCGATCCTAGACCGTGCTCGCGGATCATCACATCCAATAATTATGCTCACCTTACACATATCATACAATTATTTTCCTGCATATACATACTTTAATACATACTTACATTCGCTTTTACCTTTAGGCCTTGATCGAGTCTTGGATTGTATGGGTTCCTTGTCACAAGAGCACACAGTTTTGAGTTCAAGTACTTACCTCCTTCTACTTGATTTCTCTCAAACCAGGGCTCTGATACCAACTTGTAAGACCCTAACACATTTTGATCAAAAAGTCGCAGCGGAAATACGTGCCATAAAATTTCTTTCTTAAAACGTTCATTTATACTTAAAAATCATTTAAAAACATCTTTATGTAAGGAACTACATTGTTTATCTTTCATTAACGTATCGATAATAACATACTAATACAAATTACATGACCACCCACTCCGTACAATCCATGTCTCTGTCACCCGATCTTCAATCACTATCCTTCCATCATGTTGATCCATGATTCTGTACCACCTGCACCCACCACATACATTCGTAACATTAGCATGCATTATATATATAAACAAGATTCATAATCATGGAGTCTCGTCACGTGCTATCCTCGTATACTTTCCATTCCGTTATCTTTCTAATTTAAGCATTTCATCTGGGTGTCTAATCCTTGGTGAGACTTCAATAATGTACCTGCATTACATTTCATTCTCGAGGAACACTATTAGTAACGCAAATACCCAACGTAGTGAAACCATGTATACATACATACATGCACCATTCTATATTGGCGATAATTCCTACTTCGTGCATACGTACATTCACATGTATATTCATACATACATACATACATGCCTACATACAAGCTCTTGCATACTATTTACAATCTCATATGATTATACTAACATATATCCCAATAAAAAAAAAAACACTCATATAAATAAGTCTCATACGTATTGACCTACGTACGTATTCATTTCTATCGCAACCCCCGATCCCTGATTCCCAGGAACGGGCGGACGCGAGCTCAGATTTTGGTGGTATCAGTTTGTTTAATCTCGCAGTGGAATTTTCATCAGGACCGTAGTTAGGAAATGTTTATCAGAGTAAAACCACCATATTTGATATTAATCAACTCATGGGAAAACCCCAAGTTTCTTATTACAATACATTTATAGGGACAAACCCTATTTTATTTAATTTAAAACATCGTTTATTAGGTAACTTTTATAGCCACATTTTCCCAAGCCTTCAGTGCTCTCCAGCTGGCTTTTCACATAATTGGCTGTTCACATTGTGTTACCTGTAACGTGTTTTAAAAATATTTGTCAGTCGGAAATACTGGTGAGTGAATCCCAGTTTAATCAAGAAACATTTTATCAATTAAAACAGTATTGAGAGCTATCACATTGTTTATTTCTACACAATTACTCATTCAGTATTTGCCACTCGACCGGATCTATGGCTATGGTCAAATTACCCATTGGCTAACTCGTCGTCCAATGGTAATGCACTGTCATTCAGACTTACTACTACTCGTAGTAAATTTTGTATACAAAACCCCATAATACCGGCAGTAATTGAAGAACTACAAAGACTCAATCACCGCTTAATTGCATTGTAAAACATTTAAGGTTTTGTAAAACATTCCGAAAACATTAACAAAAAGAGGATAAACTCACATTGCTATCTTAGGCTTTTCGTAAGGGTTTCCTGGATATAATCTATCATTTACACAAATGTACATTGGTTAGTATCATAACCCTTTGAAAATATTAATGATACCCTCCCCGAGACGGCATTCCAACAACTACGTCGGGCAGAACCACGACAGTTGTTACGGAACCCTAAATCAATCGGGCAGCGTAACTATTAACTTTTGATCACATAAAATACTGGCTTTATTGGCTATTAACCAATCCATTCCTAAAACAACATCAAATCCTGCCAGATTCATGGGATAAAGATTTGCAATAAATTTCTGATTTAAAATTTCTGTTCTTGCTCCCTGCAAGATTTCAGAAATCCTAACGGTTTCTCCATTAGTTGTCTCTACTAAGCATTCTAGTGGTAGTTTAGTTAATGACTGATTTAGAAATTTGCAAAACGATGTATTAATAAAACTTTGGTTTGCACCAGAGTCAAATAATACTTTAGCAAAAACATCATTAACTAAAAACGTACCAGCTATAATATCTGGAATCATTTTGGCCTCATCTGCAGTCAGAACAAATGCTCTAACATTTTTAGTATTCTTGTTATCTGGAGCTGGAGCTAATTTTGGGCAATTCAACTTGATATGACCTTGTTCTCCACAATTGTAACATACCCTGCTGTTAGCTTTCTTCCTGCAGTTTTCTTCCTTGTGTCCCGATATTTTGCAAAAGTTACAGTATATGGAGCATCTTCCTGAATGCTTTCTTTTGCAATTCCTACAGTAGAGTGCAGAGGTAGAACCTATATTTTTCCCACGGTTAGAATTTCCAGAACGAAATTCTTGAGTCAATTTCTGGGTTAGGTTTCTCCTTTGATCCTCTTCTCGGGTACGGACTAATTCATCAGTCAAGGTATTGGCTAGTTCTACAGCTTCTTCTATGGTTTGAGGTCTAGCTGCCTTGACTACATGTCTTATCTCTCCGATTAATCCCCAGATATAACGGGAAATTAACACTGGTTCTGGTGAAGCAAGAGTTGGCACTATTCTAGCATATTCGAAGAATAACTTAGTGTATCCCTTACTATCCACACCAGTCATCCTAAGGTTTAGGAATTTGTTTGCTATCTGTTCTTTTTCATTGGGTGGGCAGAATTTCCTTTCTACCTTGTTTTTAAATTTCTCCTATTCCATATTATAAGTCATATCACTTCCTCTTGTCTGGAGGATAGTGTTCCACCATTCTAGTGCTGCATTCTTAAACAAATTAGAAGCAAACAATATCTTATCTTCTTCAGCACACTTACTTATCCTTAAGACTGCCTCAGTCTTCTCTATCCAGCATAAGGTTGCAATGGCCCCTTCGTTGCCCGAGAATTCCATTGGTTTACAAGACCAGAATTCTTTATAAGAACAACCGTTATGCACGGTTCTTCTTCTTTTGGGAATAGGCATTTGAAGTATAGGCCCATTGTTCACGTTGTTTTCTGGTTCAATTGGTCGCTTACTGCTATGTTTACTTTTATTATTAGCTTCTTGAATAGTTTGAATAATAAATGGCATGGCATCTATGATTCCTTGTGCCACTATATGTTGAACGGCACTATTATCCATTTGGTTTTCGTTGTTATGGATGCTCGGATTCTCATTAACCACGTTAATGTTACTCTGGTTATCATTATTCAGATTTCCTTGATTTCCTTCATCGGCCATCTGAATTTTAAACATTTATCCCATATTAATATCACAAGATAATAAGTAATATCACAATTCACATGACACGCAATCTAGCCAAAAACGTAGATCATTGCTACTTTTACTCTATTCATATACTCTTATGTATCCGTTACACACTAGTACTGAAATAAAAATTACAATACCAACAGAAATAGAATCACACTAATAGTAATATGCCTCCGTACACACATATTTTTTATTATTATTATTATTATAACTACTACCATTTCCTCCATTCACACATTCACGGATATGGATTTATCCAAAAATCTATATTGCGTTCATCGTATTTCCATACGAGACGCTCTCCTACCTGACGCATTCTCTCACTGTTTTCTAAAATTTCCTCCCCAAAAGTCCTAAGTTCTTGAACGTTTTCTGCACTCATTGGGGGTGTAGGTTCTCGGACTGGGTTTGGAATCTGGGGTGCGGTTTCCTGATATGGGGGTGACAGTTCCTGAAATTGGTAAGGATCCTCTAATATCTCCCTAATATAATCATCTTGGTAATAGGGATCTAAAGGGTCCATACCTGGGTAAGCTTCTATGTTCCGCATGGGTGGATAATCCTGGATAGGGTAACGTTGCACAAAATCCCTATTGTCGTCCCACCAGGGGTCGTAATTCGGGTCTAGAGGGTTTGGTGCAGGCACCCTAGGGATTTCTTCTGGGTTAAAGTCGTGCATCTCCACTTGGTTTTCAGTATTTTCTATCTCCATGGGTTGTTCTGGGTTTTGTGGTTGTGGGGCTACTAGTTGTTCCAGACTTGGGTCAGCAGCAGTTGTAGCTAGGATATAGAAATTAGCTAGACTTCTATTAAGCATATCTTGCGTATGGGCATCTGTCTCTCGCTTAATAGCTGCTAAAGCCCTTTGCTGTTGCAATTTTCGCATTCTCTTCCTACGAGCAAAAGCTTCTTTACTGAACCATCATCGTTTCTTATTAGGAAATGGTTCTTCAGATTGAGCTCTAAAAGCAAATATTCCGTCTTCCTGATCAGTAGTATACCCAGAGAGGGCAGGCTGTGATGATGTACCTTCACTCCTAGGTGAATCAGATAACTGACGATTCATATCTGATGGTTCTTGATCACTCATACTGAAAACTAACAAATAGTCAAATAACACATAACAAATAAATACAGTTATGCACGTATTTCCGTAATTTATTTCCTAACACAATTTTTAGAATTTAAGTGTCAGCAGAACACTTCTTTGGCTCAGACCAGTGGCTAGGCTCTGATACCACCTCCTATCGCAACCCCCGATCCCTGATTCCCAGGAACGGGCGGACGCGAGCTCAGATTTTGGTGGTATCAGTTTGTTTAATCTCGCAGCGGAATTTTCATTAGGACCGTAGTTAGGAAATGTTTATCAGAGTAAAACCACCATATTTGATATTAATCAACTCATGGGAAAAACCCAAGTTTCTTATTACAATACATTTATAGGGACAAACCCTATTTTATTTTATTTAAAACATCGTTTATTAGGTAACTTTTATAGCCACATTTTCCCAAGCCTTCGGTGCTCTCCAGCTGGCTTTTCACATAATTGGTTGTTCACATTGTGTTACCTGTAACGTGTTTTAAAAATATTTGTCAGTCGGAAATACTGGTGAGTGAATCCCAGTTTAATCAAGAAACATTTTATCAATTAAAACAGTATTGAGAGCTATCACATTGTTTATTTCTACACAATTACTCATTCAGTATTTGCCACTCGACCGGATCTATGGCTATGGTCAAATTACCCATTGGCTAACTCGTCGTCCAATGGTTATGCACTGTCATTCAGACTTACTACTACTCGTAGTAAATTTTGTATACAAAACCCCATAATACCGGCAGTAATTGAAGAACTACAAAGACTCAATCACCGCTTAATTGCATTGTAAAACATTTAAGGTTTTGTAAAACATTCCGAAAACATTAACAAAAAGAGGATAAACTCACATTGCTATCTTAGGCTTTTCGTAAGGGTTTCCTGGATATAATCTATCATTTACACAAATGTACATTGGTTAGTATCATAACCCTTTGAAAATATTAATGATACCATCCCCGAGACGGCATTCCAACAACTACGTCGGGCAGAACCACGACAGTTGTTACGGAACCCTAAATCAATCGGGCAGCGTAACTATTACGAAACTGGGGTTATAATACTTACAATGGAGCAGAACCTCGCTAATTAGGGGTATAATACCCGACTATAATATGCCTTCTACAGAATTTTAGATTGAGAATTGAGAAATGAACGAGTTCTGGTTGATCCCGATGGCCTTCTTATATAGTAGTAGATTCTAGTCCTGTCGCGGCCCGTGTAAGGTAAGGCTAAGCCTTACGCTGCCCGCGTCAACACACGGTCAACATATAGCTTAGCTGATTCGATACGTAGGTCCGCCACGATGATGACACGTGTCATCACCGGGTTGCGCCATGTTTCTTGATCTATCGCGGCCCGCGTCAACTTAAACGGTATCTCACGCGGCCCGCCTTAACTAAAGAAGTCAACGGAGTCAATTCCAGTCTTGATACCGCCCGCGTGAGATGTTGGGGTGGGTCTACGCGGCCCGCCTCAACTCCATTTTTCTTATTTTTGATTTATTTTATATGTTAAAACATAATTCGGGCTCGGTTTTCACATACGGGGTGTAATATACTAGAGTGTCATACTATTTATGAGGGTGTTGGTTTTACCGAGGGTTGTTACAATTTCTAAACATGCTTACCCATGGATTCCATTACTAACATGGAGGCAAATCCATACCTATACTTGTACGTGCCTTTAGACTTATTTCATTCCCTCTTAAACTTACGTACGCGCTCATCGTATCTCATAAACACTCTACAATGAGTTTGGAATACATTTCGGAACTCTTTAAAGGTCACGGGATAAGTTACTATAACGCCCCAAATATAAAGCATTCGACTAACATGTTAAGTAAAGAAATCTTGATAAATTTTGACAACTTTTTAACAACATAACATTTACATAAACAACCTTTCGAAAAAACCTTTTTATTTTCATAAACAAACTTTCGACAACATAAACCTTTCATAAACAACTTTTTAACAACATAACATTTTCATAAACAACCTTTCGACCCAAAAGTAGACATGTCTAACTTATTTTAACCCAAGACTTACATGAACATTATAACTATAAAAGTTTTACATTATCGGAGTTTCGTACTTGGGGTTTATGCACCCGATACCCGGTATGCATTAAACTCATTCATCTCACTCAATTATACGTAATTAAACTTTGTAATACAATTTCCATACGTGAAATTGTTTATCCATTTAATCATAACTCACAACCAATTCCTTTGACTACTAACCCGCGTCTCCATTTCTCAGTTAGCGTACTTATACGCAATTCTACCCATTACCCGATTATAATACCGTAATCATTACTTATGCAACCATTCCGTATAGCAATAAGACCTCATTTTGACCCGTTCGGTCGACTAGCGAAAATCGTCGATTTCGTACAACCAAACCTTATTTGACTTCGATTATCATGCTTAAATTAAATAACTAGTACATAACTTTACTTAAACAAATTAAGAAGTGATTCTGGAAATCACTTACCTTATGCATCCGTGTTCGTATCCGCTTCCTTGCCTCCTCTTGACCCGTTAGCGTTTCGTGCTTGAGTCCATCTCGACATGATCCCTATACTTTCATGTCATCGAAATCACATTCTTGTTAGCATACACAATTGTACATGTTAACGATCATATCAAATTCATATTTCACATTTGACTTTCATTAGTCAATTCATTCACTAACATGCATAGCTCAATTCACTGAAAATAGGCTATTTTGGGACGTCCGTTTACTGTACTTACGAGCTTGTAAAAATTACGATCTTTTTATGTGACGTGCCCCTCTGAGGGGTTATCCTTGTGTTAAATTTTTAAAATCTAACTCTCTACCAAAAATTTATAAAAATAATTTACTAAGCAGCAATCAGATTCGTCACTTTCTGACTGCAGCCCACTGAAAAATTCATTTAAAAATCCTCGATAATCCGATTGACATAATTCCAGTTGGGTATTTGCATAACCTCCTGAAGCTATTTACAGTAAAAATTTGAGATCAAAACCCAATTCCTAAATTGAGTTATAACATTCGTAATGGGCTGCAGATTCTGCCAGAAAACGCAGCCTGAACCTTCGATACGGAAAAATTCATAAAACGTTCATTTTTCGTCGAAAAAATGCAATTCCAGTTGGGTTTAAAAGGCTTTTCCTGGAAGTTCATCACAAGCTTAACGAAAATCAGTTTCTTACAAGATTTGGCCTGGTTAAAGCCAATTAAATTCGGCTGTAACTTTCTGGACAGATTTAGTTTCATCAAATATTTTCAAATAATCTCACATTCTAACTTCATCTAGACATTTCATCAAACACTTGGAGTGCATACTACCTTCTAAGCATAATGTACAACTAATTCATGCATAATCTTCTAAGTTCTTACTTCCAATCATCAACACAACCAAAACATTAAACTAGCTTCATACCATATTCCACCTAACTTGCAAGAGTTCATCTTATACAACATAATCAATCAAATTTGCACATGTTTTGAACATGGGTGATTCACCCATGTTACTACCTTCACTATCAATGGTGGGTTTCAACTTCAATCATCAAAATTACTTAAAATCCTTCATAATTCAAGTCCTATTTGATGATTCTAACACATATTCATGATAATTTCACACAATTTCGTGGATTAAACATAAACCCACTTTATACAAGATCATAAAATCTGAAATTACAACTTACCACATGTTTCATATAGCTTTTTGATGTAGAATCTCTACACATGCAAGAGAATTAAGGTTGGATTTTGCTTCAATTCTTCAACATTTCATCATCATGAGAAACCCTTCTTGGCCCTTCGCTTGCATCGACACCAACATCAGACTTATGTCTGATGTTTGTGATCTTCCACTACTTAACCAAACTTTAATTAAAATGTACAAGATCAACCCTTGTAGTTTTGATAATTTATTTATTTCCTTCTTGTAACTAACATAGATAAACAAACTAGGGTAACTAATCCTAGTTAATCAAACCTAGTTAAGTTATTTCACACATAATTCTAGTAAATGCCTTATTTATCAACTATTTGATTTTTGGGGCGTTACACATCCTGTCAGGCAATTGGAACTTTTACTATCAAAAACAAGTAAGAGCACAATAATATATCATTCTTAGGAAAAATAAAGACTGATATATCCTGTTTTATTGAAGAAAAACCTCTTTTTAAAAAAAAATATATAATTAAAGGTTTTCTGAAGATAACATCAATAGAATCTGGTGGATTTCCAAAATCAATATAACTTTTCAAACGGCCAAAGTCACATCATTCTCAAGTTTGGGAATATGGTCAGTGGTTTGAGCTGAATTTTATAACCACTGTTTGAAACCATTTCCTTGTCAGATGATTGCAGACATGAGGAAACTTGTTCACAAAGGTTTTGAAAATCCTTTTATAGACCTTATCACCATGTGAAAAAAAAATTTCTAGTCCTCTTGTATGACTATTAACTGGTGATACCTTTGTTACCTGAACTTCCCTGAATCAGTTATTGCACACAGTTGCTTGATAACCATTGTTAACCAAATTTGTGGACTCTTAAGTGTTTTACTGTAACACCCGTTCTTATAAATCAAGGTTTAGCGTATTATTTACGAAAACAATCATGCAATTAAGATTACATACCCATCGGAAAAGCGGTGTTACTAAAACCTTTTACAATTTAAAAGTTTAGAACATAATGTAATTAAGTTCGTCACTTAAAAGAATCAATGAAACGACATTCGTCATTTAACATAATAACGATACATAGTGCGGAAGCTTATTTCATGATCGTGTTCGGTTCTTGCTAGTCGCTTGATCTTCATCCGGGCACTCATGGCAATCACCTATGATCAAAACCAACTTAAAAGTTAGTTTTGATAGTCAAATATGAAGTTCAAACAAGTACAGGGGTAAAATATGAAGTTATAACAAGTACAAGGGTTAAATATGACAAAAATAACAAGTTTTTCGAGTTTGGGGCGTCGCGTGACGCGACAGGGGCTCGCGCTACGCGAGGCCCTTGTTTTCACAGCCTGTTGCTTATCAGTTGCTGCATATTCCCAGCACGATTTGATTTCACGGAAACGGCCATAACTTCTTCGTTATTGATCCGTTTTACCCGATTCTTTTTCCTACGCATCCGTAATTTAATCCTCCATCTTATGGAGTGAAAATCCAACATCCAACTTAATAAATTTTGAGACTTCTAAGCCTTCGACTCGTTACCCTTTTACCGAATTTTAACCCGTTGATGTATTTTATCAAACAAACGTATTTGTTTGATTCCTATATCACATACAGTTCTTCAAATTAATGTTACCTACTATATTAGGTTCTAATCATAGGTTTATTACACCATTTAAACCCTTTTTCGCTTGTATGCTTATTTTGACCCGTTAAGGGTATTTAAGCACTTTAAAGCTTGAAATCGCTTTCATTTGTATCTAACTTTATATTTCCACATTTCTTACCAAGTAGTCTTCCACCACAACTATATTTGTGGTGGATTTAATGTGGAGATACATATATTCCGAGTTTTATCACTCGGACTATAATTTATGGCAAAGACCCATATTGAGTCTTTTGACCCAAGGTTTACCCTTTTCATTCTCTATACCTATTCAAAGTATTTGCTTGATCATATAACTTGTTTTTAAACGACTCTTAAGGTTCATTTACTCGATTTTGCTTACGAGGGCGTTTTGGTCATCTTAAACCCTTTCTTTACAACAAAGGACTTTTCATGTCGTAATTGACCAAAATTCCACTTTTTAGACTAGGATTTTGTTTAAATAGTCATTATGTTTTTAAAACACAATGACAATAACTTAAATCATTCGGTTTACTTAAAAGATGACCCAATGTCCATTTTAACTTGTTTAGCCCTTATTGAACTTCAAGTTCTAATGATGATTTGACCAATTATACATACCTGGCTCGAATCAATATATTGATTCGTTTTGATACCTTGCCTTAGTAGCCGCTAAGCGATAGCGATGTACATATCCATCCGATATTTATTTCTATGATCACATAGCTCAACAAACTATTAGTCGATATTGTCAAAGGGTGATAATTTCACCTTTTGACCCGTTTGGTCGAAAGGACCATGAAACTCTATGAGATGATGTTTATTACCATCTTATCAATATGACTAACTTCGGTTTACACCGTATAGTCGTTCTACTTGTAAATCATCTATCGATTTCTTTGACCCATTATAACCCAAGCTATAATGTGTCTTTTCCCCAATTTAACGGTTATTGTCAACAAGTGACCAAAGTACCATTTTACCCTTATTATTTGCAATGGTTTACCTTATAAGGTAACCATTTAGAAACTCATTATCTTTTAGTCATTTTCTGACTAATTAACCGCATTAGCTCCTTTTTATCTATTAAACATGATTTATGACCATTGTCTTTTGTTCCGGACCGCACTTGCCGTGTCGGAACATCATAATTTAAAACAAGACTTACTATTCACGACCTATCAAACCAATAGGTATCAAATAACTAGAGTGTAAGCTTTACTTACCTTGCATCCGAATTACGCTTTTCTTTTCTCACTTGCTTCGATCGACCCGCTTTCTCCCCAAGCTTCATCTAGCTTGTTAAGCGCCTACTATCATCATAATTCATAAGATGGTTAGATTAGTCATTATTAATTATGACTACTCCATCTAACGGGTCTTATGTCGACTTTATCACTTGATTAAATCATTGGTTAGTTTGACTTCCTAGAAGCCAATTGATCTATCAACATACTAAAATGCACACTTCACATGGAATTTCTACATTTTAGCTTCGTTTAGGCATTTTAACAAACACCTAGCGGGCATAATTTTACATATTTACTAACTAGTTCGTAACTAGTTATTTTTACCAAGATTTACATCGAAATTCAACCCTCCATGTCTAGTGTTCATGAACAACATCTAGTTCTAGTATCATAGCAACCAATATTCATCAGTTTAACACCCTAACCGAGTGTTCATCATATTGTCAACAAACCCATTTAACACACATGTAAGTAATCACCAAATCATTCAAGTCATAGCATCATATGCATGATTTCTACTTAGGGTTTTGTTCCTAAGCAAGTATTCATCACTAATCTAGCCATAGCTTCTATAATCCATGCCTAATTCGCGATTAGGATGATTATCAAATTTTTACAACTTCACTAATGTTAGAATTTCGACATACCTTATGATCCCCTTGACTTGGTGATCGTTTCTACGCGTTCATGCATTGATTTGGATCTTGATTCGTGCTTCAATTTGACCAATTTGTTGGAGTTAGGGTTTGAGCTCATGAGAGCTTTCTCCTGGTCGCTCCAGAACACGCACCACACTGATGTGTGTGTGTTTTATTTTATTTCAAGTTTAATAATCCAAATTTCAAGTTACCCGGCTTTGGTCCCTCGTGTTTGGTTAGTTATTAATTAGATCGCAACCTAATTATTTTCAATAACATTCCCACTTATTAACTAGGTTTAATATTCCTAGTGAACTTAGTGGGTTCGGGAATATTTATGACTAAGTTTATTTTAGGTCCCGTTAACTCGGGCCTTTCATCCCTTTCATTTCCTTAAAAGCTTTTATTCACCTTTTAGTAAATATTAGGATTATTTATTCAAGTCCTAATATTCACCGGGTTAAATTTTACCACTAACGGTATTTTCCCCGTCTTTAGCATTAACGGGGTTTAATTACAAAACCCGTTTTCGGGGTGTTACAAGTCTACCCCCCTTAAAGAGGTTTCGTCCTCGAAACCTGTTCTTACATAATTCATTGAGTTTAAACTCAATGTATTCTATTCGAGAAATTACTTATACTTTTTAACCAATCGTTAGTATTACCCGAAAAGTGTGGTAACATCTTTTTGGTTGCTAATTGTCTACATATCTCATACGACGTAGTGTAACTTCGAAATAACGTAATCTCGTTAATTCCACTAGTTTAGTTAACTTAGTGA
The DNA here is from genome assembly GCA_030545235.1 of Helianthus tuberosus. Classification (NCBI taxonomy): domain Eukaryota; kingdom Viridiplantae; phylum Streptophyta; class Magnoliopsida; order Asterales; family Asteraceae; genus Helianthus; species Helianthus tuberosus. The sequence continues at coordinate 81,331,991 of CM060363.1, forward strand.
TATCCATCGCTTTCATATACTATCGAATTCCTTATGAATCCGTTATTTTGACCCGTTTAAAGATCTTTAGTGAAATCTTTCACTTTTAGCAACTATTTCTTTTGTTTTCAAATTCATTTATTCGGTTCAGTTATACCGAATCCACCGCTTACAAGCTACCATTTTACTTAAATGATCTTAACCGGTCTCACTGACTAGACTTATTAGTCCAGTTGCTTTTTACCGCTCGCTTGGTTATAATGTGATTCCACTTCACATTGCATTTCTTGACCGTGATCGTGTCACGTCATGTTTAGTTTATATCAACCTTTCATTTTTCGAAAATACCACTTTTTGGATATAACGTCTTGCGCCTATCGGTGTCAAGACTTGAACCTTTCATGCTTAATATTCAATTTTCCTATCAGGATTCTGATTCGTAAAAACGTTATTTCTTACTAAAACCAAGGTTTTAGTTTAGGATCCTCTCTTTATCTTTCGTCAATTATCCGTAACAGGACATTGACAGTCTGTAATTTATTCTTTTACAGTCTTGGTTTTATGCGGGGATTTTCAACTGGTTCTCTCGCTGGTTAAATAACCCGTAGGTTCTTTCACGTAGCCTCGTAGGCTATTTCCTTAGGTCTTCACCCCCTTTTTACTGAAAACACTAAGGTGTATTTCCTTTTCTTTTCGTGACCCAAGAGTCATTCTGGTCCCGTAGACCTTAACACTGTGTTTAATCCCGTAAGTTATGATGATCCCGTAAATCATCTTTTATTTGTATCTACATTCAAATGTATATATATATATTCATATATAGCTTCTAAGCATGTCTTGCTATGTTTAAAATCGTATATTTTCGCTTATGAGCTTTAGTTGACCTTGATCGTAGTCTAAGGCTTCATTTGTTTATTTCCGGGCGAAATTTTCTGACTTTGTCCTTTCGTTGGACGTTTTACAAAAACGACCCGTTAAGGGACATATTCGCATTTTCCGGGTTCGAGTGTAAGTACACTACCTCCCAATGCTTGTCTAAATCATTTTACATGCTTGCGTTTTCTGGGTTCGAGTGTAAGTACACTCCCTCCCAATACTTGTCTAAATCATTTTACATGCTTGCGTTTTCTGGGTTCGAGTGTAAGTACACTCCCTCCCAATACTTGTCTAAATCATTTTACATGCTTGCGTTTTCTGGGTTCGAGTGTAAGTACACTCCCTCCCAATACTTGTCTAAATCATTTTTTTTTCATGCTTCTTTGTCCCTTCACTCGGGCTCATTATTCTGATGTAATACGCTTCCGTCCCCGGTTGTGCGTTTACATTATTATCAAATATTTTGCTTATCTGATTCATTTGGGTACTTTTAAGTTAGTCCCATTCACCCCGTCCTTACTACATCGGATGTAAACGTGTCCGCCATAAGAAGTTCATGGTATCATATGCCACTACTTACTTGGCCAGAGTAAGCGATTAACACATGACACACATGATCTTTTTATAGTTTTCACATCACGCCCTATGTAAGTAACGCCTCTATTTGTTTCTCTTGGAAACAATATCCCGAATACATTTTCTATTCGGGTTTTTTCCAAGTTTTTAATCTACATATGCAACTTTCAATTTCTACTTGTTTGTTGCATATTACTATTTGTGCGATTATTTAAAAAGTGCACCTGGTAATGTTTGCCCCAACGGGCGTTCCTTGCCATTAACCTTGTTCGCGGTCGTTACGCGATTTAGTCCTCGGTGAGCATACTCTTTGGACCGTTCATCTGTCAAATCTGTGATTTGTTAAACTCTCGCTATCCTCATATGCGAGTGTCCTTCAATTAAAACATATACAACAATTAGTAATTTCAACATTAAAGGATGCCCGTATTATAATACAAGGCTTTTCTACTATACGCATCAACGCGTGTAATTTCGTTGACTATATCTATTCTATATCGTTTTTTTTATTGGTGTAACGTGTATTACACGATAACCATATGTGTTGTTCTCAACACTTTAATCATACTAAACCATTGGTATACATGTACTTACCGGATTTGCGATCAAGCCTCGAACCGAACACTATTCTTTGTCAAGAGCATAAGGTTTAAGTCCAAGCATGGTTCCTCCCCACCATACTCGAATCTCTTAAACCAAGGCTCTGATACCAACTTGTAACACCCGTTCTTATAAATCAAGGTTTAGCGTATTATTTACGAAAACAATCATGTAATTAAGATTACATACCCATCGGAAAAGCGGTGTTACTAAAACCTTTTACAATTTAAAAGTTTAGAACATAATGTAATTAAGTTCGTCACTTAAAAGAATCAATGAAACGACATTCGTCATTTAACATAATAACGATACATAGTGCGGAAGCTTATTTCATGATCGTGTTCGGTTCTTGCTAGTCGCTTGATCTTCATCCGGGCACTCATGGCAATCACCTATGATCAAAACCAACTTAAAAGTTAGTTTTGATAGTCAAATATGAAGTTCAAACAAGTACAGGGGTAAAATATGAAGTTATAACAAGTACAAGGGTTAAATATGACAAAAATAACAAGTTTTTCGAGTTTGGGGCGTCGCGTGACGCGACAGGGGCTCGCGCTACGCGAGGCCCTTGTTTTCACAGCCTGTTGCTTATCAGTTGCTGCATATTCCCAGCACGATTTGATTTCACGGAAACGGCCATAACTTCTTCGTTATTGATCCGTTTTACCCGATTCTTTTTCCTACGCATCCGTAATTTAATCCTCCATCTTATGGAGTGAAAATCCAACATCCAACTTAATAAATTTTGAGACTTCTAAGCCTTCGACTCGTTACCCTTTTACCGAATTTTAACCCGTTGATGTATTTTATCAAACAAACGTATTTGTTTGATTCCTATATCACATACAGTTCTTCAAATTAATGTTACCTACTATATTAGGTTCTAATCATAGGTTTATTACACCATTTAAACCCTTTTTCGCTTGTATGCTTATTTTGACCCGTTAAGGGTATTTAAGCACTTTAAAGCTTGAAATCGCTTTCATTTGTATCTAACTTTATATTTCCACATTTCTTACCAAGTAGTCTTCCACCACAACTATATTTGTGGTGGATTTAATGTGGAGATACATATATTCCGAGTTTTATCACTCGGACTATAATTTATGGCAAAGACCCATATTGAGTCTTTTGACCCAAGGTTTACCCTTTTCATTCTCTATACCTATTCAAAGTATTTGCTTGATCATATAACTTGTTTTTAAACGACTCTTAAGGTTCATTTACTCGATTTTGCTTACGAGGGCGTTTTGGTCATCTTAAACCCTTTCTTTACAACAAAGGACTTTTCATGTCGTAATTGACCAAAATTCCACTTTTTAGACTAGGATTTTGTTTAAATAGTCATTATGTTTTTAAAACACAATGACAATAACTTAAATCATTCGGTTTACTTAAAAGATGACCCAATGTCCATTTTAACTTGTTTAGCCCTTATTGAACTTCAAGTTCTAATGATGATTTGACCAATTATACATACCTGGCTCGAATCAATATATTGATTCGTTTTGATACCTTGCCTTAGTAGCCGCTAAGCGATAGCGATGTACATATCCATCCGATATTTATTTCTATGATCACATAGCTCAACAAACTATTAGTCGATATTGTCAAAGGGTGATAATTTCACCTTTTGACCCGTTTGGTCGAAAGGACCATGAAACTCTATGAGATGATGTTTATTACCATCTTATCAATATGACTAACTTCGGTTTACACCGTATAGTCGTTCTACTTGTAAATCATCTATCGATTTCTTTGACCCATTATAACCCAAGCTATAATGTGTCTTTTCCCCAATTTAACGGTTATTGTCAACAAGTGACCAAAGTACCATTTTACCCTTATTATTTGCAATGGTTTACCTTATAAGGTAACCATTTAGAAACTCATTATCTTTTAGTCATTTTCTGACTAATTAACCGCATTAGCTCCTTTTTATCTATTAAACATGATTTATGACCATTGTCTTTTGTTCCGGACCGCACTTGCCGTGTCGGAACATCATAATTTAAAACAAGACTTACTATTCACGACCTATCAAACCAATAGGTATCAAATAACTAGAGTGTAAGCTTTACTTACCTTGCATCCGAATTACGCTTTTCTTTTCTCACTTGCTTCGATCGACCCGCTTTCTCCCCAAGCTTCATCTAGCTTGTTAAGCGCCTACTATCATCATAATTCATAAGATGGTTAGATTAGTCATTATTAATTATGACTACTCCATCTAACGGGTCTTATGTCGACTTTATCACTTGATTAAATCATTGGTTAGTTTGACTTCCTAGAAGCCAATTGATCTATCAACATACTAAAATGCACACTTCACATGGAATTTCTACATTTTAGCTTCGTTTAGGCATTTTAACAAACACCTAGCGGGCATAATTTTACATATTTACTAACTAGTTCGTAACTAGTTATTTTTACCAAGATTTACATCGAAATTCAACCCTCCATGTCTAGTGTTCATGAACAACATCTAGTTCTAGTATCATAGCAACCAATATTCATCAGTTTAACACCCTAACCGAGTGTTCATCATATTGTCAACAAACCCATTTAACACACATGTAAGTAATCACCAAATCATTCAAGTCATAGCATCATATGCATGATTTCTACTTAGGGTTTTGTTCCTAAGCAAGTATTCATCACTAATCTAGCCATAGCTTCTATAATCCATGCCTAATTCGCGATTAGGATGATTATCAAATTTTTACAACTTCACTAATGTTAGAATTTCGACATACCTTATGATCCCCTTGACTTGGTGATCGTTTCTACGCGTTCATGCATTGATTTGGATCTTGATTCGTGCTTCAATTTGACCAATTTGTTGGAGTTAGGGTTTGAGCTCATGAGAGCTTTCTCCTGGTCGCTCCAGAACACGCACCACACTGATGTGTGTGTGTTTTATTTTATTTCAAGTTTAATAATCCAAATTTCAAGTTACCCGGCTTTGGTCCCTCGTGTTTGGTTAGTTATTAATTAGATCGCAACCTAATTATTTTCAATAACATTCCCACTTATTAACTAGGTTTAATATTCCTAGTGAACTTAGTGGGTTCGGGAATATTTATGACTAAGTTTATTTTAGGTCCCGTTAACTCGGGCCTTTCATCCCTTTCATTTCCTTAAAAGCTTTTATTCACCTTTTAGTAAATATTAGGATTATTTATTCAAGTCCTAATATTCACCGGGTTAAATTTTACCACTAACGGTATTTTCCCCGTCTTTAGCATTAACGGGGTTTAATTACCAAACCTGTTTTCGGGGTGTTACATTTACATTTATACTCTTTTCTTTAGAAGACAAAAGTTTTGAGATAAACACACTTATGAGTTTTTGTGATTTTTCTTCTTTCCTTTTTACACTTTCCATATATAAGTTTTGAAATACTTACTGGAAAGTTCCTAGGAAAGAATATTCAAATCCAAAATCATTTTTCAGCAATGTTTTGAGAGATTTGGTCATTTCTGCACATGGTTATGCCAAATTTCACATTACTCATGATCTGGATATTTTTACTACTGATTTTCTTAATGTATTCTTAACACAATTAATTTTGATCCTTTTAGAGGATTCTCAACCTGTTTTTCAATACATAAGATCTAAATAACTAAAGTTTTAATTTCCCTCTTTTTATGTTAACAAAAACACTAATGATTTCATCCGAACATAGATTTTTGTTGACATGAGGTAAACACCTTAGCATCAAACATGATGGAAATAGCACAAACTTCATATCATCAATTGAAATCAATTTTGTAAAGAAAATAATTATACCATAGTTATCAGACATATTTTAGATCTGAAGACTATAGGTGGTTTAAGCATGACATCACTTGTTATGTGAAGTTTGTGTGTCTTATGACATCTTGGTTGTTTTACAGAGTTTTTGAATAACAACTTTGAACGTGATCATTCGTTACTCTGTTTTTCAACAAGATACGATCAACCTTAGCATCATTGAATTTTGAGCTGAACTGTTATGTCAAATTGATTGTTAGATCGAATTTGACTGTCCAAGCTCTGATACCAATTGTTAGGATCGGAGGATCTCATGATTGTGTTTGTTTGTTATAACTTGAATATATGAGAAGATTTATGCAGCGGAAATAGAGACAAACTTTGTAAACACAATCAAAAGGAAAGTAGTTTTAGTAAACACATGTTTATCATTGAGTCGAAAGATTACAATACAGAAATGATTACAGACATGCTTACATACTAAAAACTCCCCCTCAGCATGATGCTCATTGGTTGATCGCTCAAGATGAAAGGATTGGAGGAGAAGAACTCACTCAGTCAATCAAATGTAACAGTACAGGGTACTGTTCCGGTACTGTTCCATTTATAGGCAAATCAAACCACTGAAGCATCTAAGCTGACGTCACCATGAAAGTGACATCTAACAACCTTTAACCACTGTTCTTATACAAACACTGGCAACTTAACCACTGATTCTATTCAATACAAGTGACAAACTAAACTACTGCTTTCTCCTTCCATTATTGCATACCAAGCACTGATGTTTGACTGTCAGTGTTTTCCTCAAAGTTGATTAGTCCTTGAGTGGGCAGTTCTTTAATCAACAGCGGTACTTAGATAGCATCAGTAGATTGAACCAACAGTGTTTAATCCTTAACAGTCTTCAGGGCTTCATCAGCAGTTTGAAGGACAGCAACTGTTGTATAGGAACAGTGGATAGAGGACATTAGATGTTATAAACACTTTCAAGGGGAAAGCCTGGTGTAAACTACTGCTTATGATGAATCCACTATTGTGAACCAGTTTTGGCTCTAATTATCTGTTCCTCTGATAGGGTTCAATCCCAACATGTTCACATTGGTTCTCGCGGTTCTCGCAATAAACGTGGTTCCCCGCCGCCGACCACCATCAACACCCGCCCCCGACAACCGCCACCTTGCGTCGCCACCACTAGCCACCACCAACCACAACCACTGCTGACCTTGGCCACCGCCAGCCACCACCACTGACCACCGTTGCCAACCGCCGCCGCCACCCACCACCGCCCGCCACCACCATCGCTCGACCACTGCTACCCACCGTCGTCGTCACCCTCCACCACCGCCGACCATGCCTACCACCCGCCACCACCACCGACCACCACCACCCACCCCGCCACCGTCTCCCATGCCACCACCACCCACCGCTGACACCCCACCACCGCGACTCCATTCTCACATGGTAACCAAACAAGACCATGGAATGGTAGTGATCAATTTCATTCCTTTGTCCATTCCATTCCCTCGCCCATTCCATTACACCATCACAAACAAACCCTAATATAACCCTTTTTTTCTAATTGATTATCTTTTTATTGTGTCAATTTGAGTTCACTTCAGTGTGTGTGTGTATATGTTTGAAAAATCACATTTAAGATTCCAATCCGATTAATCTGGATATGTCGCTAGTAGTACCCCACAGCCCAACTAACACCTAGCGATTTTTACAACCATGTTCTCATTCTCAAATTCAAGCTAACACTATAACAACAGAATCAAATGTTAATAATTAATAAACTTACATAGTTCATTTGTCTCTTAAGTTTGTATCTAACAACATCAACCTGTTGAGCCGTCCCCCATATCTCAATAAGGACTTGGCGATGTGGCCTAAGTTTGGGTGTGGAAATTATTTGAAGTGTCGCCCTTGAGTTACAATGGATTTCCTCTAGCTTTACCGTTGACAAAAGTACCCCACAGCCCAACTAACGCCTAGCGATTTTTACAACCATGTTCTCATTCTCAAATTCAAGCTAACACTATAACAACAGAATCAAATGTTAAAAATTAATAAACTTACATAGTTCATTTGTCTCTTAAGTTTGTATCTAACAACATCAACCTGTTGAGTCGTCCCCCATATCTCAATAAGGACTTGGCGATGTAGCCTAAGTTTGGGTGTGGAAATTATTTGAAGTGTCGCCCTTGAGTTACAATGGATTTCCTCTAGCTTTACCATTGACAAAAGTAGGAATGCAATCTGTGTGAACAAAAAGTTAGTAATATGTCATTTTAAATTTTTGTTGTATTTTTAAGAAAACAAAAGGGGTGCCACATGTCATTTTCACACTCCTACTTATAAGGACCAAAATGTTTTAGTACCAAAACGCATTCCTTCCTACTTATAAGGAGTGCCACATGTCATCATCACAATCCTTCTTAGGCTACTTAGGCAAAATCAACTTTTTAGTGGATCTTTCCCCTATATATATAGGCCCGAAAATCACAGATGCTAGGTCAGTATCACGGCTGTTAACAGGCCCGAAAACAGGTAAGAAACACAACAGCTACTGTTGTTTGACTGTGTATGACCAGAGTTGACCGGCGGTACTGTTCACGCGGTATCGTCCACGGGTGGTTGAAACTGATAAATGAAGGATAAAAAAAGAATTTGCTAGCTACAAGTTTAGAAAGAAACATAACAACAAAGAATCTTGTATAACAGTCACATATACCTGATTTTTGTTTTCTTAGGCAATCTTGCATTTGAACATGTTGAGGGCCAGGCTGATCTTGTCAGGAGAACCTATTTAGCACGGAAAAAAAACGTATGTGAATATCATACATGTATATATGTAAGACAAAAGCTAAATGACTAAAACTAAATTGTTGTTTTTTGTTATATACAGCTTGCCTTCTTTTTTCTTCATAACCAGAGGCTAGAGGAACTTAACCAGCGTACAGGGCCACTGTCATTATATCTTCTACACCAACTCACAGATTTCACCGTCAGGCTGTTGTTGATATATTGGGGACAGAACTCCAATCTGGCCTGGCATTTGATCTCATGACAGAAGAAATGAGAAAGGTGCCTAATGGCGAACATTCATATGTCAAGATTACAAAATGTAGTGTGTCAAGTTTTGTTTCTAATAATTTACAAATGCATTTATCAATATTTGAAGGAGTATGTGCCTGGTGCTGCACACGTGATGCTATTACCGCGCTTACAAGTACGTGATCACTATATGTTTTTTTTATTTGATCGGGTTCGTCATTGGGTTGGTCGTTCAAATTCATTTCGGGCATGTTGTCGGACTCGGAAGTAGTGTAATTCCTGGACTCGGAAGTTTTTGATCTTTTGGGACCTCCTCTTTTCCTTGGAGCCGTCGGCCCATCCATGTCGACCAACGGAACCGGTACCCACTTCGGGTGATGTCTCGCAACCTTCCATGCTGCCAAGTGTGGAAAAGTTTTATGCTTGTATATCCGGCAATACTCTTCTAGGACGTTTTTTATGATAGTCGTCTTTCTCGCTCCGCTTTGTGGATTTCGGGTCTACAAAAAAAATACAAAAAACTATTTTATAAAACAAGATAAAAAAAATAGAAAAACAGTTTTCTATTTTAAAAATATAAAAAAACAGTTTTATGTTTTAAAAAAAAATAAAAGACAGTTTTCTGTTTTAAAAATATAAAAAAAACAGTTTTCTGTTTAAAAAAAATAAAAAAACATTTTTCTGTTTAAAAAAATAAAAAAAAAACATTTTTCGGTTTTAAAAATATAAAAAACAGTTTTCTGTTTTAAAAAATAAAAAAATTAGTTTTCTGTTTAAAAAAACATATAGTGATAAGTTAAAAAAAAACTTACCAATTGAATGAAGCAAGTGTTAAATTTACTCATTTTTCGGTTCAAATCTCCCCACTTCGAAGTCATTTGATCCATGTTGTGTTCGGTTTAACTTGAATCTAGTTTGTTTTTTAAAAGGGGTCAAGTCAAACATTACTTATTTTTAAAACGCATTAACCCGAACATGACGGGTCGTGTTAGTCGACCCAAAACTGTTGTTGCTTGAAAAATGGTTGAGGTTTATGTTATCGCAATTTTTTTACTAAATAAGTGTTGTTAGAAAATTATTATCTGTTTGTCAAAATATTTCCTATTTTTTTATCGGTTAATTCTATTCAATCAATCCAAGATCTTTTTAAATCTTTTTTATTATGTTAATTTTCACTATTTATTCAATCAATCTAATATCTTTATCTCGTATTTCTTTATTCGGTAAACCCATTATACTTTTTTTTACCAACTCATTATAATTTTTTTGTTCAATCAAGCAATGTTAAATACGAACTATAGGAATTAGAGGTGAACGAATGTTATTGAAAAGGGAGGCAAATAATTACAAAGGTAAAACCCATGGGTGAGGGGATGTTAGTGAAAAGGAGGCAGATAATTGTGAAGGTAAACCCATTATAGTTTTTGTACCAACTCATTATATATATTTTTTATTATTATTTTGTTCAATCAAGCAATGTTAATTACCAGTTATAGGAATTAGAGGTGAGCGAATATTATTGTAAAAGGGAGGCAAATAATTACGAAGGTAAACTCACCGTAATAAAGGGGGAAATAATTACACACGTAAACTTGCTCACCAACACAACTTCATTAGCATAATCATTTCTTGGTAAACCTTCGCACGACCACAAAATATGTTTGAGTCTTCTCAGCCATTGGTTCATAAAAAATAGAACTCAAGTGGATCAACCCATACATCATCTAGCATTGTAATGAATTTAGAATCTTTAGATTTTACCTGCATATACAATTCCGAAACCACCAATTCCAACTTATATTGAGTTAAAGCTAATTGCCAAGGGAACTTGTAATAGATGAGGTTCCAAATGCATACATTCATGGTACAGTTTGTAGGTTGTGAGGCCGATCCACCCTAAAATCTAAAGCATTTACAAAGATAAGAAAGTGAGCAACATTATTATGGTTATGCAAAAACCGAAAACCATGTGTTTGGTAAGAAATTAGGTTAAGCCCAATATACATTATACTTTTTCTTATGAGATTTTTTCAATCTCATAGATATTCATGTTAAAAAAAATTTATATGAACCTCTTCTGTAAAAACGAACAAAATCATAAAGGAATGATTTGTTTTAACACCAAAAGGAATGATTAGTTATATCTAATTTATTCTCAAAAAAGAAACAGTATTATTGGATATTGTCCTTTAGTTTATTTCTTCATGCAAATTTCCCCGAACGTACAGTTTAGAAATTAAATATTTTTGTAGCACAAACCTTACCGATTTTAAGCATGATTGCATGTAATATGTATTATATATTATTAATGGAAGATTAGATGGGTACCTAAACAACGACATGGAAAGATGTAGAGTGGGTGGAGATGAATAATGGTGATTTGAACAAAGGAGTAACAATGAGTTTAAGAGAGAGATGGAGCAAGTTAGGACAGGGGGCTAAGTCTAGGTTTCAGAGGTTGAAGGCGACAGATCATGGGTCACCGGCATGATATTCGGGATTTTCTAGTACTTTTCTCTGCTCAAATCTCAGTTGGAGGGATCACTAAGTTTGCAAGGCCAAAGGTTTGTGTTTATTAAGTGTACGTACACATGTACTAGTCGAATTCACCGTGTGTTCCGACCGGAAATTTGGTCGATATCGATTTAGTTTGTATGGTATTGGTATCATAAAATAAAATCATGATATGCCCAAAAGAATATCGACATCTGTTTTACTTCGATTGAAAGACATAAAAATGGATATTGGTACCGGTTCTGATAATATCGATATTGGTACCGATGTTCGGTCAACATTAGTTTGTTTCGTCACGATACTTGTGTAGTAATTGGGTTTAAATGAGCTAATTTGTTTAAAAAAAGATAGTCGGATTTGGATAAGCTAATTATAATTATAATTATTCACTAAAGAACAACCCTTAGAAACAACCCTTAGCTACAGTGCTAAGGGTTTGTCTTTTAATGGATTTTGTCTTTTACTACAATTTTCTGATTGCACCTGCCTTTTACTATATTTATCATACAGTGCTAAGGGTTTGTCTTTTAATGGATTTTGTCTTTTAGTGCAATTTTCTGATTGCACCTGCCTTTTACTATATTTCTCTACTTTAACTAATACAGTTTCTCTATTTTAACTTTTCTAATATACGTGTTTAGTCACTTGACTTTAGGAAAGTTTTTTAGTTCGTTACCTTTTCTTATTTAGATGTTTAGTCCCTCAGTTTGGTATTACAATTGGGTGTTCTTTTGGTTGTGACCTTTATGTTAATTGTGTTGTAACTTTCTCAATGTACTTCACATTTAAAGTAATGGTTAGAACTTAGAAGTGACTTTTGTCATGTAATGCTGGTTTTTTGGCAACGCGCATGTTGTTAGTTATTTACCCGGTTTTACACTCCGTTGCAACGCGACAGGTCTTAATACTATTTGTTTTAAAAAGATTAATGGATTTTACATTTTCAAAATGTTATTGAGTTTAAAAAGTGTTACCGGGTTTAGAGAGTTTATTGGGTTTTAAGTTTAAATATTATTGTCTTAAAATAATTTCAAATATGTTATATCTTTTAAAAAAAGGAAATTGATGATATATCATACTCCACGTGAGATTGGGTCATGTATCGTTCACCCATCACACCCACAGGCCTGATCTGCGATGGACAAAAAATACTTCAAAACAATACTATATATATAATTTAATATTTAATATTATATATAATTAGAAAGTGAGTATGAATATAGTTTGATTTTTATAATAATATATATACTTTCTTTTTTCATGACTAGTAGTTTGATATTTATAATAATATATATAGTTTTCTTCATATATTTTTATCATTTCAGTATTATAATAGATTATTATTATCATATTACTTTTAATCTTAAACATATTTCTTTAAATTTAACTATTAATGCTTTTTTAATATTACTGATACAATCTGAACAACATCGGTTTCGATACCGTATAATATTAGTATAGCTTTCTATTATTAACGTCATCATATGCCTATTATTATTTGCGATTCGATAAAAGTTCTACTCGAACGGGTCATATATATTTGATTCTCTTATCATCGCAAACCGAACATATATCGATCAAACAACATCAGTATTCAAATGCGTCATATCTAGTTTATTTTATTTATCATCACAAACCGAATATATACCGACCAATCAACATTGGTATTCGAACGGGTCATATATATTTGATTTGTTTATCATCACAAACTGAACATATATCGACCAGACAACATCGTAACGGTATCATATTAGTTTTTATAACATTCTCGACGTGGCAGTATAAAATTCATACAACACAAAGTAATATTCGCAATAAAGTATTTTTGGGTATCGTAAGCGATATTGAGTTTCTGTACGATACCGGTATCGTAACTGATCGATACCAACCAAACAACATGTAACATCCCAAAAATATCAAATTACATAAATCTATATATATATATATACACACCCTTGATAAAAAAATGCTAAGTATAATAACTAGGAACAACTAACATAGTAGAATAGTGTTTTTTTAATGGTTTCTTTACTTTAGTGGACATTTTTTTTTATAGTTTATCACTTTAGTGGTTTTTGCTTTTTTATTGATATCATTAAAATTGGTATTGATATTCGCTTTTATTGATTTTTACTTTTATGGTTTTAATTAGTAGAGCATATAAGGACCACAGTCACTGCCTAGCACATGGGAAATGATCAAACTCTCACCGTATGCGGTGGGGAAAACCTATTTTTTAATTAGTATTATCGAAACTGATACCGATATCAATATTCACTTTTATCGATATTTGCTTTTATGGTTTTCCCATGAGTCGAGCCGATAACGACCAAAGTCACGTCGCGTAACAACATGGAAAACCGATCATACTCCCGTCGCGTAGCGCGAAGGAAAAACCTGGTATCGATATTCTCTTTTATGGTTTCGGATGAGTTGAGCCGATAACGACCAAAGTCACGCCACGAGGAAAAACAACCAAACTCTCGGCGCGTAGCGCGAGGGTAAAAACCTTTTTCCCTTTCTTTAGTTGGTATTATCGGAACAGTTATTGATATTCACTTTTATCGATCTTTGCTTTTATTATTTATGATGAGTCGAGCTAATAGTGACCAAAGTCACGCCGGGTACCACGGGGAAAATGATCAAACTACCACCTCTGTAGCGCGGGAAGCCCCACTAGTATATTACAATTACCAATTTAGTGTGAATAGTGATTTGAGAGCTTTTTTTAACTTACTTTTTTTTGGTCTTTTTTAATATTCTCTATCCTAACATTTTCAAAGTACTTGAACAGTACTTTCTTTATTTGTCCATTTTACATATTGACATTTTCTTTTTAATTTTTTAATTATATTCTAAAGTGAATTGTATGGTGTCTATTGAATTTTATACTTGTTCTTCTATCTAAACATTTTCAAAGTACTTGAAGAGTACGTTCTTTATTTGTCCATCTGGTATATTTCATTTTCTTTTTAATTTTTTAATTATATTCTCAAGTGAATTGTATGGTGTGTATTGAATTTTATACTTGTTTTTAATATAATTGTTATAAAATTTTGGTTTCATGGTTTTTTCGACACGTAGATATAAAAATCGTTGAGTTTCTTTATACATAGTTATATCGTTTATTTTTTTGTTAATCCTAACATTTTCAAAGTACTTTTAATTTGTCCATTTTACATATTGTCATTTTCTTTTTAATTTTTTAATTATATTCTAAAGTAAATTGTATGGTGTCTATTGAATTTTATACATGTTCTTCTATCCAAACATTTTCAAAGTACTTGAAGAGTACTTTCTTTATTTGTCCATTCTGTGTATTTCATTTTCTTTTTAATTTTTTAATTATATTCTAAAGTGAGTTGTATGGTGTGTATTGAATTTTATACTTGTTTTTAATATAATTGTTATAAAATTTTGGTTTCATGGTTTTTTCGACACGTAGATATAAAAATCGTTGAGTTTCTTTATACATAGTTATACCGTTTACCTTTTTTGTTATTTGAATAACATAATATAAAATTTTGAATACACTATTCCTACATGTTTATTTTATTCTACGATTCGATAAATCTTTTAATTAAATGGGTAAATATAGTTGATTCTTTTTGTTCTTTAACGTGACGAACCGAAACACTATGGTTCGAACTATATCGGTATTGATATCGTATGCGTTTACCAACTTGGTGTGAATAGTGATTTGAGGGTTTTTTTTATTTTGCCTTTTTTTTCTTTTTGTATTTTTGTATTCTTTTATACTTTTATCCCTTAGTTTTAGATTAATACTTACAATCCCTTAACCTTCTAAAGACTTTGTATTCGAGTTCTACGTGTTTTTTATATACATGTGGGTATAAATTCAAACGGATTTACATATCAACATAAATTTTTCCCGTAAATGAGTGGGGTCAAATATAATATGATCTTATGCTTATTATTATTATTTATGTTTTGGGTTGATCTAAATTTTGACTTAAAAATTTCGAAAATGAGTTGGGTCAAATATAATATGTTTTCGTGCTTATTTTTATGTACATTTTAAGTTGATCTATGTTTTGATGTAATTTTTTTCAACGCATCATATGTGGGGCAATTTGCTAGTTTGATACATTAACAAATCATGATTAAAGCTAAAAAATATATTTAGTTAATATAATAAATAAAAATTCCTCGTAAGTGTTTGATAAAAAAACCCTCAGAGAAGAAACATGTAAATTTTTGTAAGGGTTTATATCATAAAAACCTAACATAATTTCTCATCTTTCTTATTAGAGTGAATTACAAGTTTTGTCCTTTATTTATATACCCAATTTCAGGCGGTGTCCTTTGTCTTTAAAATTAACCAGTTTTATACTTATTGTTTTAAAATCTTACACCGTATGTCCTTTGAGCCTAACCTAATTAATTTTAAATGTTAAATGAGGGGTAATTTGGTCTTTTAATTTTTTATTTAAAATACCATTTATTGATTTTAGTAACTAATACAAAAATGAATTATATATTACTAAACACAAACACACAGTCTCTCTCTCTCTATCTAAAACACAAACTTTCTCTCTCTCTCTAAAAACACACACACTCTCTGTCTCTACTATTTCTCTATAGCATCACCACCACCACCCTCACACCAGGACCACCACCGCACCACCCCAAACCACCACCCTCACACCAGGACAATCACCGCACCACCTGAAACCACCATCCACCCCACACCACCTGGCACCACCGTCCACCGCTGCCCCACCATCTACCACCTACTCAACACCATCACGACCACCATGTCTAAAGCCCCAAAAACGCTGCCCTACCATCCACCACCTGCGTTCTTCCATCATCACCGCCCACCCCCAAATCTGTATAATTGATCCCCAAACCCCCAAATCTGGTTACAGGTGGTCGGTGGTTACTTATTCTGAAGATGTGCATTTGAATAATATTTTGGAGACGGGGTTGGTTATTCCGAAGAAGTTGAATTTGAAATCTACATCTTCATATAAACCTTATGCAAGTTGGATATTGATTTATTAGAAAACTGATTGTTGGATAATTGTTATCTTGGTGAAAGTTTTTGTTAACAAATTACAATTGTTGAAAATTATGTCTCAAAAGTAGCGTGAGTAATCGTGTATCAGCTTTCAGATTCTGGATCATACATCCACTTGATATGTTGATGAGTGTTGATTTCTTAATTATCTTTAGTAAAAGAAGTGAATCTTTAGTAGTGTGTTAGCAGGGGGTCGAGAGAGGTGTGAGAGAGAAAAAGAGAGACAGATTTAATCTTTTTTCAAGTATTTTTTAATTCTAAAAAAGATGATTAGGTATTTAGTTTTAGTTACATGAATAGTCCTTAATGGGTGAAATGACAAAATAACCCTCATGTGCAAGTCACATGATCATATTTAACAGAAAAAAGTAACCAGGTTAGGCTTAAAGGACATACGGTGTAAGATTTTAAAACAATAAGTCCAAAACTCGTCAATTTTAAAGATAAAGGACACCGTCTAAATTGGGTATATAGATAAAGGACAAAACATGCAATTCACTCTTCTTATTAACATATTTTTGCCAAATAAAAATCCATGAACATTAAATTAATGCATGTATGTTTGAAAAAATAATTAAATTAATAACTGGTTGCAATCAAAGAATGGTGGTCATCATATGAACATTAAAGAAACTTTATGATCATAACAAAAAGGAATAAAAAAACAAATTATGGTTCAAGTTTTTTTCTTTTCGGCAGGAACGTAGCATGTCATTAGACTTTGCCTTGCCATGCCATTATGCCAATCACGTAGCCAGTTACTTTTTTAATCAAACCTTAAATACATTTCTACATTTAACTGCATACTCTATATATAGACCACATTCCTAGCATAGAGAGCACCTCAACATCTAGTAACTTATCAACAATCTTAATCCTTTATAACATGGGTCGTTTGTCTTACCATACATTAATCGTCCTAGCAGCACTGCTTGCTTTTGGGATGTGGGCATGCGAGGTCACTTCTCGAACTCTAAACGAAGAGAATATGATACAAAGGCACGAACATTGGATGGCTTGTGACCAGTTTTGTAGATAATTATACGGGTATGGATTGGGGTATGGGGACGATACAAGTACGGGGAACGGCAAAACTCAAAAATACAAGATACGGGTACGGCAAAAAAATAATATTAAAAAATAAAAATATATTAAACAAAGTCCCAAAAAATAAAAATATATTAAACAAAGTCCAAAAATATATTAAACTCTAAAAACACTAAATCAACCATAGGTAATTAATTATCAATAATCAAAACGTTTTCAAATTCCGGTTCATCTAGCGAAAGATCGGCAACCTAAATATTTATGAATACTTGAATAGAGACGATGATCCGACTGTTGTAGAGATGATGATCAGACTGTTGTAGAGACGATGATCCGACTGTTGTAGAGATGATGGTCAGACTTGTTTGTACGTGACTTGTTGTACACTTGTACGTGAATGTTTAGAATAGTTGAATTAAAAGGCCGTAGCATATATAATTATAAAGGCCGACCTTACGTATTTGGGAGTTAAAAGGGTTAAAACACTAAATATTTTAGGAAACGTCCCTGATACTCTGTTTTGGAAGTACATAATATCGGGTACGGTGTTGTAGAAGTCCCCAATATCCAGGTACGTTTGGGAAAATTCCCCGAGCCGTCCCCTACGCGTTTCCGTCCCCGAGCCGTGCCTGGGACGGGTACTCCATACAATATGCCGTCCCCATGCTTCATAAATTATACCTAATCTAAATCTGTTCAATCCTACCACATATGTACATAAATTAAATAAACCTAAGTATACTTTATAATTTAACAAAAACATCTTCCGTAAAACCAGTATAGAATAGTTCAAAGTCTTTTCATTATTATTTGTGAAGGTAATGAATCACCATATAATATATTACCAATAAGCAGTAGCACTCCTATAATGGAAAGAGTGACCCTTCTTTTACCCAACCCAAAAAGTATGCTCTTTCGAATAATTTCCGTTTGCTATTAGCAAATAGCAGGCATGCAACTAAAACATAAATGTCAAATGTCATGTACTGACTCCATGGTGTTGCACTTAGAGGGCGTCTGGTTTGTATATTATTGAACGCAACTATAGTAAAAAAAAATTTGAAACCCGAGTGTGTAGCAATCAGTAATGGGAGAGCAACATCTACTTCTTAATCAAGCTGCTCAACAGATGCCTTGGTCTCAGATACTTCGCCAGAAACAGCTTCTTTAACATCCTCCTCATGCTGCTGCTTCGCTTTGCCTTTCGATTCATCTTTATCTTCAGCTACTTTGACATCCTCGTCCTGTTGCAGCTTTTCACCTTCTGATTTATCTTTATCTTTAGCATCTTCAACATGTTGCTCCTTTTCTTCTTCTGTTTGACCAGAAGTGGAACCAGAACCCGAAGCAGAAGCAGAAGCAGCTCCCACAAGATCAGCCATCTGAGGATTACGAGATTTCATCCCCGCCATCATCTCGTCAAAACTGAGTTCTTTAAACAACATCTCCAACTCATCCTCTGCTTCAAGAGATTCCCCAGCCTGAAACAACAAAAACCAATAAACAACCAACAAACCAATCAAGTTTTTAAACAACTTAAGCTAAACTATCACCTCGTAGACTTGTGAGTGAATTAACGAAACAGCCTTGAAAACATGTGCCTTGGGACCATATACGTTTACTCTTCTCTCATGTTTTGGACCACCAGCAGGAGGTTGATCATCAACCTGAACATTCACACCTATTTAAATAATCAAATTTGGACTTGTTTATTTATTAGAAGTCAATATGTGCGAGTAAACTAACAGACCTGCAACCAAGCACCAGATACTACTTCAATTGCCAAGGCATTACTGCCATTTTCTCCAAGGAGATGCGCAACCTATAAACAAGCCCAAAGGACAACAACAACAACAACCAAATAGTTAAATAGCAGACCTTGGTTTTTGTTCCACTAAAGTGTAGATTTATCACCTTGTCCACGTGGAGTCTGATTTCATGCCCATATACAGTTGGTGGCATCAGAATTACTGGAGAAACTGGGCCTTGATATGTCTGCATACAGTTTAGAACGTGTGAGCATGAAACGAACCTAAAGAGTACCATATTTTCATAGCAAGAGTCACTGGTCAACGAATATGTAAATTTGAAATAGAAACCGGCCTTTAGGATTTTGTCTAGGATGAGTTCTTCTGCTGTTTTAACTTGTTCGACAGTGCCCACTAAGTCAATAAACGAATGACGATGCAGGTTAGACTCAGAATCAACTAACAGCCCAATTGTGGCTTTTGAGGCTTGGTGAATTTGATGCATATCTTCAAAGGCATCTCCAATAGCTTTCAAAAGCTGTGAATAGATGAAATTATCATAAAAACAAGGAAAAGTGGGCCCTTATTAAGAAACAGATCAAATGTGTGATGAAACATACTTCCATATTACGAATCCGGTATACTTTCCTATCTAGTTTTGCTCCTGCAGCAATTTCCTCAGCTAGATGCTTAGTTTTCTTGAGATCATCTTCTGATTAGGAGAAAAAAAAAATACTCTGATGATGTGCTCATATTGCAATTAAACCTTACAATCACAATTAACATTCTTCAGGCTATTACTTGTAATGATCTTATATGAACAACATTGAGCAGCATATATTACTACTTTCTTGGTTAACAACAAAAAAAGTAGAAATAAACACGTAGTTCACAAGAATGAGATTACTGATGCGAAAATCACAGTAAGATCCAGACTTAGTCAACCAGAAATATCTTTCGAAAATGGGAGAACATGTCTGAGAAATATCACTGGAAAAAACATCCATCAAGAACTTATTGCACACGGAAATCGTAATGCGAAAACAAGAAACTACAATAATATTTTCTTTGACATTTATGCATGCAAGTAAATATGTTCGACAGGTGACCTCAAACACACAAGATGCACATGCTTTTACACATTAAGAGTACCTAGGGTTTGTTCCTGTCCTGTCAACAATTTTAGCGTCTGAACGTTTTTGCAACATTACAAATGTGAACAAGTAATGTGCTCTCAACTGTATCACTGCAATCTCATATAAATTATTATCATCAGGTATCTAACATGCACAATCGCCTAACTGACTCTATACATGTATATATTACGCACTAATATTGTATGAGAAAAGTTTATTACAGTTTTTTGGAGACAAAATGCAACAAGCAGAAATATACATTGATTGATTTCTGGACACAGAACATAACAGAAATATACGTTGATTACAACTTTTTCGGTGACAAAATTAATCAAGTAGATCTAATAAATCACGATTCACGAAATCTATACAAATAACATATAAGATTTCAGGAAAAAACAGAGCACAACAAGAGATCTCTCGAATTAGAAACTAAGTTTGCCATAGGAGAATCAAACAAGCATCTATATAGCAGTGTTAAGCTTCAGTAAAGCACTAAACACAAAAATGGCGGATGAGTGTTGAATTTACCGAAGATTTTCATATAGCAGAGTTCACCAGTAGACAGATCAGCATTAGGTTTGAGCATAGCTTTAGGCAATCTCAGATTCGGATCTTCGATTTTAGCCTTCTCGTATTTGTCGAACTGTGGATTTGGCTCCATCTTCTTCAGAGAGAATTGAGATTTGCAGGTTTGAAAATGGTGAAGTGGTTTGTTGGTTTCGACTCAAAATAATAAAAGGGGGGAAATTCTGTTATCAACTAACTGAATAACTTACATTTAAGCCCTTTAAGATACAACTCTTTTATGTTTAGTCCCTGTGTGTTTTCTTAAGATGGAGTCGGTGTTAAATAGTAGGGACGGAGTTTCAAAACTTCCGTTTTCCTAATAGGATTTTATCTTATTAATAGGGTCTAAATTGCCAGAATATTCTTTTTTTATTTTTATTTTCTGTTAATCTAAAAGGTTGTTTGGTGTTTTATGTTAATCTAAATTGCCAGAATATTCTTTAAAAAATGTAGTGTGATTAATTTGTAAAGATGTGAATAAATTGGAATTAACATGATGTCAACGTGTAAAAAGAGAAAATTATGACATATTTACTATGTGAACGTGTTAGGGGAGGAGGGGTGGTCACTAGTGATACAATTCTATCACTACCAAGCACCAATCAACTCATGCCATGTCATCACCCAATATTCTATCACTAGTGATAGAAATGTAGGGGGGGTGGTATCACTAGTGATGGAATTCTATCACTCCCAAAAATATATTAAAACATGCTACTTCAAATGAGGGTAATTGATATATATTAAAACAGAATGAAGGTTCGTCAAAAATATATCTAAAACATGCTACAGAATGAAGGTTCGTCGAAGAAGGGTTCGTCGAAGAAGAAGGGTTCGTCGAAGAAGAAGGGTTCGTCGAAGAAGGGAAGGGTTCGTCGTAAGAAGGGAAGGGTTCGTCGAACACGTGTTGTAGTGAGAATGCCCCTTACATGCAGAGCCTTATCCTTTTCAACGCGTTATACTTTCCACGCGTTACAAAAATAACACGTTAAACTCTTGGCGGCGGCGGTGTTCCATTGTGGTTTCACGCGTGATGGGGGTGGTATAACGGACCACCCCGTGTGCTCTTATGGTGTTTTATGTTTTGAACATGGTGTTTTCCACTTTTTACACACACAAAAAAAAGTTTTTTTTTTACATGGTGTTTTTATACATATAGTTATTGGGTGGTGGTTCTAGAGTGAACACTAGTGTATTTGTGAACTGAGTGAAAAAATCCTGACCATTGATTTATATCATTAAATCGTAAAATACACTAGTGTATTTTCATCAACAAATCCTGACCATTGATTTACACTTGTGTATTGATAATCAATAGTTAAGATTAGTTCACTAGTGTTCACAATCGAAAGGGTTGTTCACAAATGAACCTAACCCTATAGTTATTATCTTCTGTTTCGAGATAATTAGTATAGCTAATTTGTTAGCTCATAGTTATCTTTTATTGTAGTTTCTCTAGGTAAAGAGATTTTAATGTTGTTTAAGACTTGTTAATTTTTTCATGGTATCACACCATCACACATCTTTAACCTCAAATATATATTTTTTTGACCCCCACTATTCAATTAAACAATGAGAACTTGAGAAGTACTCTCATGGAAGCATTAAATGGTGTACTACAAAACAAAGGAGGGTCACAAGTGATGATAATTATCTTTAAACAAAACATAATAGCTAAAAATACGTAATATACATCATTGGATCTTTATGCTTAAGATACAACATACAACAACCTTGTTATTGCAAGTAGACGTTTAAACTCAATTTTAATGCGTACAATGTGGATGAATGTCAAGCATATTATTATTTAATGGTAAATAATATGAAATGAATTATTACAAAATATGTTTTATGGAGTGACATAAAACCAATTTAATGGTATATAATATGAAATGAATTATTACATAATATGTTTATGGAGTGACATAAACCAATAAAATGAAGATTATATAAATGTTTATATTCATTGCAAGTATAACTAGTGAAAATGCTTGACGAGCCCATTTAGTTCCAACTTTGTGGGCTGTATATTTAACGGGCCCACTTAATTTTTCAATAATTTTGAATTAACTTCAGCCCAAAATTAAGTATAAGACCACACGGAGTGGTTGGTCATCGGTGATAAGGAAGCTCCTTCATGTCCGTAACACTGCCCCGTGAGGTGGTGTGGAGGTGGCGTGGTGTTGGAGCGGTAGAGATCTCACTGGCGTGGAGGGCAAATGGTGTGGTGGCATTTCATTGTTGGGTGGATTTTGGTTAGTTTTGATTAATTCTTGTTTAATATTTTTTTTTTTATAAAACGCTACTTTCACGCCCCTCCCACCTCGTGCTTTTTTTTTTACCATGCCCCCTTATTGACGTGGTTGCCATGTGACACTTAATGCCCCCCTTACATGCCCTTCCACTCCGTATAGTCTAAGAACAAGCCTCATATCTATTTTTGATTTCGCCCACATCACCCTACAATTTAATAATTAGGCCTTTTACAAATTGCGTCCGCAACAGTGTTGTTTTGCTTACAATTATGAAATGCTTAACGTGCTTAATTGATTATTTTTTCTTGAACCCAAAACAAGATAAAAATCTCTATCAAATAAGCTAACCTCACATTATTAAATGTTTTAACTGATGACACTTTGTTTTGTTCTATTCTTTGATAGTTCTGCACCAATTAGAAGCCAATTAATTAAATTAATGCTAACAAAATTCACAGAACATATATTCAATCATATTAATATTAATTCACCCTAAAGATACTTACACCAATCAAACTAAATTAATTATTTCAAATTAGAGTAATTAGTTTCATAACCAGAGTAATTGGGCGATTTTTGGCAATATATTGCAATGAAAGAATAGTCCTCATATGAACGTTAAATAAACCTTATTATCATAACAAGAAGGAAGAAAAAACAAATTATGGTTCAGATTTTTTTTTTTTTGGACAGAACGTAGCATTTCATTAGATATTGCCCTGCCATTCCAATCACGTAGTGAGCTACTTCTTTAGTCATATATATAATATGTCCATTCTCTATATATAGACCAGATTCCAAGCTTAGAGAGCACCTCAACATCTACCAACTTATCAACAATCTTAATCCTTTATAACGTCATGGCTCGTTTGTCCTACAATACATCAATCATCCTAGCAGCACTGCTTGTTTTTGGGATGTGGGCATGCGACGTCACTTCTCGAACTCTAAACGAAGAGAACATGATACAAAGGCACGAACAATGGATGGCACGCTACGGGCGTGCATATAAAGATGATTTGGAGAAAGAAACACGTTTCAAGATATTCAAGAACAATGTGGCCTACATAGAAGCATTCAACAATGCTGGCAACCGCGCCTATAAGCTTAGTGTTAATGAGTTTGCTGACCAAACAAATGAAGAGTTTAAGGCCACTCGTAACGGATTCAAGTTCCCATCCACACCAAGATCTGGTCAAACCACGCCCTTCAGGTATGAAAATGTGACCGCGGTTCCATCTAGCATTGATTGGAGGAAGAAAGGAGCCGTTACCCCGATCAAGGATCAAGGCCAATGCGGTAAGCACATCATGGTTTCCAAATAAGAAACACTTCTTTTTTTGCTATGGTTTATATATATATATTTTTAATATTATTGTTTAAAAATCAATAGGAAGCTGTTGGGCATTTTCGACAATAGCTGCTACCGAAGGAATTACAGGAATCACCACGGGAAAACTGATTTCACTCTCTGAGCAAGAACTTGTGGACTGTGACAGGAGTGGTGAAGACCAAGGGTGTGAAGGTGGATACATGGATGATGGGTTTGATTTTATAGTAAAAAACAAAGGGATAAACACAGAGGCTGCATATCCTTACGAAGCAGCGGATGGAACTTGCAATGCAAAGAAAGAAGGTATTGCTGCAGCCAAGATCACAGGACATGAGGATGTACCTGCCAACAACGAGGCAGCACTGTTGAAGGCTGTGGCTATGCAGCCTGTCTCTGTTGCCATTGACGCGGGGGAGGCTGACTTCCAGTTTTACTCGAGTGGTGTTTTCAATGGAACTTGTGGTACTGAACTGGACCATGGGGTTACAGCTGTTGGGTATGGAATCAGCGCTGATGGCATCAAGTACTGGCTCGTGAAGAACTCATGGGGCACGGTTTGGGGTGAAGAGGGATACATTAGGATGCAGAGAGATGTTGAAGCTAAAGAAGGGTTATGTGGAATTGCTATGATGGCTTCTTATCCAACTGCTTGATACACACACACACATATATATATATATACCCAAAACTAGCACATTGATGTTAAATATGCTTCCAATTGTGTCATTAAATGTTGGGGACTGTTTGTAAAACTCGGTGTACATGTATGTAAATCACTGGTATTCTATACTTATTTCTGAAACTTGATGATGCTATTTTCTATTAAAGTTTTATTGAATTTATTGTTGGGGAAATTCGAAATTGCTTGGATAAATCTGAAGTCGTGTAATCACTTTCAGATCAAACAATTGGAGTGGCTACCAATCTTTGATCGGATAAAATCAGATTGATTCTAGATTTTTGTACGAAAATTTGGTTGTGTGAATTTTTAGGGATGTTGACGAACTGCAAATTCGTCTAGGGTTTTCCCAAAAACCGTTTGAGAGCGTATATGCAGTTTTCCACAACTGCTGCAGTTTTCAATTTTGAACAAAATTACACCTTTAGTCCTTCATGTTTCGAAAGTGCATATTTAGCCCGAAATTTAATTTCTGATGCATTTTCGATAAAGGACTTTTGTCCAAAATAAAAAACCCCTTGGACCCCGCCAGGGGCTGCCGCCCCTTGGACCCCGCTTCTCTCGGGGGCGCTGCCCCCGAACCCCCGCCAAGGGGGCGCTGCCCCCTTGGATCCCCCGTTAGTCCCGATGACATTCAAATAAGCGTGCACTCTTATTTGTATGTCACACGCAATCTCAAATTACACTAAAATATCCAACATTTATCTATAACAAAACTGAAGTTTTCTTGTCCATATGCTTCCAGTTGTGTCATATATAATCATCTTCTCGATCAACAGCCAAACAACATGGGTTTGTCTGTCATCGTAGCAAAACTGCTTGTTTTCAGGATGTAGGCATGTCGGTTGACATCTCGAACACCAAATGAAGAGAACATGTTTCAGAAACATGAACAATGGATGGCTCGATATGGATGTGTGTATATAGAAGTGTTCAACAATGCTAGCAACCGCCCTTACAATCATGAAACCCAATTCAAAACCGATCCTGGGAAGGCCACTATGGTGACTGCTTTTGCCGCAATCATGAAATCCTTGTAAAAGCAAAAAATTAGATGTTCTTGATGTTGAATATAATTAATAAGACAATATAGAGAACCCTATAAACATGTTTCAGTATACGTCGTTATTAACCACGGTGACCATAGCTTCTAAAATCTCTCCTTTTAAAGGCCGAAAGACAACACACTGGTACTTGACTGGAAAGGTAACAAAACCTGTGCCATCTCGTGTAAGCCCTTTCCCTACATTCTCTATACCCGTTATGGCCACTATAAAGTTAAAAATATAAAATTTGACATAAGGAATCAAAACCTTCAAGTGCCCTCTACGTCTTTTATGTGCTTTATAACAAGCTTTTCGCGAAGGTTGCGATCAAAATGGCTAGGGTGAAGCTGAATGTTTTATGTTTCGCTCCAAGACATATGTCTGCATACAGTTTAGAACGTGTGAGCATGAATCGAACCTAAAGAGTACCAAATTTTCATAGCAAGAGCCACTGGTCAATGAATATGTAAAGTTGAAACAGAAACTGGCCTCTAGGATTTTGTCTAGGATGAGTTCTTCAGCCGTTTTAACTTGTTCGACAGTACCCAGTAGTCAAGAATCGACTGAAAATGCTGATCAGTTTCAACTTCAGATAACACCCCACTTGTGGCTTTTGAGACTTTGTGAATCTGATCCATATCTTCAAAAGCTTTGATAAGCTGTGAATAGATCAAATTATGACAAAAACTAGGTCCTTATAAGGAAACAGATCAAATGTGTAATGAAACATACTTTGATATTACGAATCTGGTATGCTTTCCTATCTAGTTTCGCTCCTGCAGCTAATTCCTCAGTTAGATGCTTAGCTCTCTAAATATCATCTTCTGATCAGGTAAAGAAAAAATAATATTGTAATAATATGCTCATAAATATTAACATATCGCTATCCTGCTAGTTAAATAATATATATCTAGGTGGTGTCATGTTTTGATAAAAATGCGAAATTTCTTTTATAACGGATAAACTTTTAAAGATCGTGAATTCGTGATGACACGGGAGGTTTTTTTTTTTTTTTTTTACAATGAGTATGCCCGCATTGCCACGGTTTAATTTAACAATAATTTAAACCTATATTAACAATAATTTAATTTTTAAATTTTTATGCCAAAACTGGACATCTCTATAAAAGGCATCTTGTTTCAGTTTTTATTTAACAATAATTTAGTTTTTCTCTAATAACATATAATCCTAATTATTTTAAAAATCAAAATACCGTTTTTTTACGTGTTGGTATAAATTATTACTATATATTACTAAATGAATTAAAATGAATAGTGATTTTAATATTATAATAATATATAGTTTTTAAGACTTTTAGAGTGAATTGCAAGGATTGTCCTTTATCTTTATACCCATTTGCAGGCGTTGTCTTTTATGTTTAAAATTGACGAGTTTTGTACTTTATGTTTTCAAATCTTGCATGTTATGTCCTTTGAGCCTAACCCAGTTAGTTTTTTCTGTCATGTGCCGTGCACATGAGGGCAATTTTGTCATTTCATCTTTTCATGGACTAATTATGTAAAAACCAAAAAATATAAAATAAATAACCCTCTACTACTCCACCACCCACCCCTTTACCACCAGCAACCACCACTCTATGCACCCACCTGCCAAACCACCAACACCCTTTGCACCCACTGCCAAACCACCACCACCCAACCCTTTAACACAACATTTATCAAACTCTTCCTATCATCTATTAAACCAAATTCAACACCACAATTGATTCACCAAATCGTATCATGTTTTTATCACCAAATTTGCGGATGGAAATGAAGAAAATTTGAGCGACCTTTACTACTCCCCTTACCTTGTGCCGCCACTTCATCCATGGCCGAACCGGAGGTTTCGTAGGAGACGCTGTGATTGAACCAACTGAGCATCCTATTCAAGCCCAAATTGGTGTTGGATGTAGTGACTGAAGGTGCGACACTGTTTCTATGGTGGAGATTTTGATCCGTCACATCCAATTTTGGGTTACGGTTGAAATTGGGGGGTTTTTGATTTGTGGGTTTTGAAATTAGGAAGAGGGTGTGGGTTGTGGGTTGTGTTGTCCTGGTCGGCTGGTGATGGTCGAATGGTGGTGGCTGGTTGTAAGGCGTGGGTGGTGGTGGTGGTGACATGTGGGAATGGTGGTTGAGCTGGGGAAGAAGAGAGGGATAAATGATATATAATATTTTTTATTTTAAATGTATTTTAAAAGAATAGGGTGAAAAGACAATTTTACCCTCATGTGCATTGCACATGACCAGATTTAACAGAAAAAACTAACTGGGTTAGGGCTAAAAGACAAAACGTGTATTATTTAAAAACATAAAGTACAAAACTTGTCAATTTTAAACATAAAGGACAGCGCCTGCAAATGGGTATAAAGATAAAGGACAATCATTGCAATTCACTCAGACTTCTATTATTTTAATATTATAATAATAGTTATTTTTTTACTTTTTAACTTTAATCCTTTTTTTAATATCAGGGGTTGGGATAAGTTTGGTGTCAACCGGTATTGAACCAGTACTAGTATCGAAAATACCGGGACGGTCCTGTTCGGTATCAGTACATGAAGTTAAAAACCGGCACTAATACAGAAAACGCCAAAAGTTGGTGCCGAATTGATATTGGAAATCTTTTGGTTCGGGAAATTCAGTGCTGCTACCCGGTACCATTTGCTCATCTCTGATCACGGTTACCGTACGAACAACGGTATCGTACAACTTTTTTTTGTTGATTTTCTTGAATACTTAATTTTTTCTTTTTTTAGTTTCAGTGGTAGGGATAAGCTCGGTGTCAACCGATACAGAATGGTACTGATACCGAAAATACCGGTTATGGTACTGGTATATGAAGGTAAAAAACAATAGTGAACCAGTACCAGGAACGCCAAAAGTCGGTACCGCATTGGTACTTAAGATCTTTCGGTTCGGCAAATTTGGTACCGGTACCCAGAACAATTCGCTCATCTCTGACCATGTGTTTCATACGAACAACATCGTTACCATACAACTTTTTTGGTTGAATTTCTTTTGGTTATCTTTTAGTGTTTTTTTCTACATTTTCTTTTTATTCTTGTCAGCAGTTCCGTTCGCAACACGCTCGTAGTGATTTCAAAACACATATAAACACAGACTGATTATTACACATTTAAATCTCAGAAAATAAGTCTTGTGAAACTAATTAGACAATTAAACATGGGAAAAGATCAAATAGGAAGTTTATTTTGGCTAGGAAGTGTAGGAAGTGTAGGAAGCAATAGGATTAGGACATGTGGCAACATTTAAAATAAAGAAAAAGGGTATTTTTGTCAATCCAACCCTTTCTTCTTCCTTTTCAAAACCCAGTAACTTCAAAACCCACCATTTTCAAAACCCACCATCTTCAACCATTTCTTCACTTTCTATCTCAATAATCACTACATTATAGTGCGATTTTCATCACCAATCAATGATTCAAACACCCGATCAACGTGTTCTTCAGCTTTTTTGAAGAAAACCCAGTTTAATTTCATAAAAAATCTCGTTTTTTCCGGTGATTTTGGAGATAATCACTCGATTCGTTCGATTCGAGCGCTGATAAGTGTTTCAATCATTCAATTGTTGAAGAAATCACTTCGATCCATGTAAGAAATTCTTTAATTTCATTTTTACGATCTGGGTTTTTGATTTACTCATTGCGTTTTACGATCATGGCGGGGGTCCGGGGGCAGCGCCCCTGGTAGCGGGGTCCCAGGGGCGGTAGCCCCTGGCGGGGTCCAAGGGGCTGAGCCCCTGGCTCATTTCGAAGACAGTAATTCGTAGACAATTCAGACAGTTCACAGTCACAGACAGTTCCCAGACAGTTTTATATGTCCATTGCGTTTTAGAAATAAGAGAGTTTTATATGTTTTCTGGCTATTGCGTTTTAGAAAAAAAAAAAAAAAAACACATTTTTAAGTGTTTTTAGTCATTGGGTTTTAGGTAAAACACATTTTTTAAGTGTTTTTAGTCATTGCGTTTTAGGTAAAACACATTTTTTAGGTGTTTTCAGTCCATTGCGTTTTAGAATGAGTCATTTTTAAGTGTTCTCTGCCCATTACGTTTTACAAATAAGACATTTATTTGTGTTTTTTGTGCATTGCGTTTTAGGTAAAACACATTTTTATGTGTTTTTGGTGCATTGCGTTTTAGGTAAAACACATTTTTATGTGTTTTTAGTCCATTGCGTTTTAGAAAGTACATTTTCTTTTGAGTTTTCTGGCCATTGCGTTTTACAAATAAGACATTTCTTTGTGTTTTCTGGCCATTACGTTTTACAAATAAGTCATTTATTTGTGTTTTTGGTGCATTGCGTTTTAGAAAAATGTCATTTTTTAGGTTTTTTTTTTCATTGCGTTTTACATAATTGGGGGTTTTTCTATTGCGTTTTACGCAACTGGGTTTTAAATTTTTTTTTTAAATATAGCAATAGTATACTCGTTTTAAAGATTAAAAAACGCTCGTTTTTTTTGTGCAATTTTTATAAAAAAATAATGTCGTATGAAAGAGTTATTAACGTTTAAAAATGGGGGGGAATTGGAGGAGAGAGAAACTATTGGCTTGGATTGACTAGAATGCCCCTAAACAAACTCACGCGCCTCTTTTCTTCCCTTCAATTTCCCTGATTTAATCTTAGCCCTTGATTAATTAAATGGATGGTCAAGATCACTTCCTAGCCAAATAAACTTCCTATTGTATCTCCACCCATTAAAACATATGTTATGCAGTGACAACGTATAAAATTAAAGTGATAGTTTAATTGTCTTGAGCAATTCAAATACTACATTTATTGTAATAAAATATTAAAAGATCTTTATTTTAAAACGGTGGAGACTTTTTAGCACCGAAAAGCAAATACGAGATTTCGAATCTTTCTTTTCTATAAAAGAGTATGTGTAGGGCCATTTTATACGACCATTTTTCCTGATAAAAACGGTGCAACAAAATTTAATTTTGCTGAAGATTGCAATGGCGACCGATTCAACTCGTCTGCAACTCATCATTCTCCTTGCACTTCTTGCATGTTTTCTCGGTAAATCCATTTCATTTTTATTTTGGTTAACCAAAGTTTTTATGATTTCAGGGACCACCGTAAAAAAAAACAGTTGAAACTTGAGACCTACAGTATTTTTTTAATTTTATAATAGATCTGTACATCATTTTCTTTTCTGATTGATTAAATTACGATTTTGGCACTGTGGTTGTATCACTTTTACTTTTTTAGCCTAAAAAGATATCTTTTAACATCTAAGCCCCCAACGTCTTTTTTTTAATCTTTTTGGCCCCCAACGTCTTTTTTTTAATCTTTTTGGCCCCCAACGTCTATTTTTCTAAGGGGCTGTTTGGCAACATCTGAACCAATAAGTGCTGAATGAATAAGATGTCTGAATGGGTAAGAGGGTCTGAATGGGTAAGTGCTGAACCAGTAAAGTGCTGTTTGGTTCCATATCTGAATGACAGTGTAAAATGACATTTTTACCCCTCCCCACTTAAAACCAAGATCAAACTAACAGAAAAATTAGGTTTGTAACATGAAACTTATTAATCAAGCAACCAAACAGTAATCAATTATTACTAACCCTATCTAATTAACAACAAAATAAATAAGATGTAACGAGACCATCGAAAATGAAAGTGAAATCAATTTACGAAATCAAGTAAATAGAAATGAGATTTGGCTCATAATTCAGTAATGCATAAAATCAGAAACAACTACAAAGCACATCAAAATTGAAATCAAATTCATCTGTAAATCGAACTCCGGTGACAATACGATTTGGATTTGAATTGATCGGTTAATTGAAGTAAATAAATATAGAAGAGGTTGAAGAATTATTACCGGTTAATTGAAATCAGACATCACCCCCCCCCCCCCCTTCTTCCCCTTTCTCTCCCTGACCAATCATCGTCGCCTTCAACCACCACCTTCTCCGACATCAACTACTAATCAACCACCGTAGACCACCGTCAACAACCTCCGCCGTGCCAACACCACCATCACCGTCTTGAACACCATCCATCATCATCTTGTACACCACTACCTTCAAACTACCCAGGTTACATCCACCGGAAATCACCCAACACGAACCTGAGCACGTCACCACAACAGAACCATCTTCTCCAAAAATAAAAAAAAATAGGAAAAGAGTAGAAATCAGAAATCAGAACCATCTTCTCCGCTCGGTGGTGAGGAGAGGGAGGAGGAGGGCGGCGGGAGGTGGTCAGGAGAGGGATGGGGGCGGAGGTGGTGTTGATGAGAGGAGAAAGGGGGAAATGGTGAACCCTAGCTTTTGTTACAGAGAAGAAGAGAAGGAAAAGGGTGCAAGAGTCTTTTTTATTCTTTCAGCATGTTCTTATCCCTGGATGGTACCATTAAGAGGTTGGTATTTTACCAACCAAACAGCTAACATCTGTCCGAATAAGAGGTCCAACCTCTTAATGGTTCATTAAGAGGCTTGCCAAACAGCCCCTAACTCTTTTGGCCCCTAAGATTAAATAGATCGGGTTAGTGTTAGGGGCCAAAAGGGTTAGAAAAAAAGACGTTGGAGTTTCAGATGTTAAAACATTCCTTTTAGGCTAAAAGGGTAAAAGTGATATAACCACACGGGCCAAAATCGTAATTTACTCTTTCTGATTATTTAAATGTGGGTCTCAAAAAACTAGCCTTTTTCAACATGTTAGAAAGTGTTGTAATAAAGACTTTCGATAGTATATATTTGCAATTTTTTGTGTGTTTTTCACTAATCGGATGTCAATAGGTAATTAAATTAGGTTTCAACTTCGTTTAATTTTTAGGTTTTGTGAGCAAAAAATCTGTATATTTGAAAGTGTTTAGTTTTTCATTATATCACTCCAAATCGAATATGTATAATTGTGTGATTTTTAGAAACCGGATACAAAAAAAATGTGTTATCATATCCATACGTGTTAGGATGAAAAGCAAAACTTTTATTTTATTTTTATGAAATAACTCTGATTTTTAAATCCACTATGGAGCGTTGAAAAGATTGAGACGACCCGGTATGATTTGAAGTTTTGACATGATTGCACCTCTAACAATGTTTTCTATCTTGATGTCTTTTCCGGCTGTCATACAAGTATCGGGATCCGAGAAGAATATGCCACTAGGTTCCAAGGGGTCGAGGGCTAGTGTTACATTCCAAATATCCAACGGGTCAGGTATTAAAGTCGATAGTCCGAAAACCACAATGTGGCCTGGCACTGGCAATTCGGCTGTAAAGAGATGCGAGGCTACAGAGGGTTTATGCGACCGTGATTGCCTCACGGGTTGTTGCAACGAAAGATGTTCTAAAAGGTTCACGAATGGGACCGGAAAATGCGTGGAACCAATGTTGCCTAACGCGCCATGTTTGTGCCACTACACTTGTTAGATTACTTAGAGCGATTCACGTGTGTGTTTGACGCATGTCATAGTGATGGTTGTGATTAGCAAAAAAAAAATATATTATATACTTAGAGCGATTCACGTGTGTATTTGACGCATGTCATAGTGATGGTTGTGATTAGCAAAAAAAAAAAAATTATATTATATTAAATAGTATGACTATTTTAAATAGTGGCATCATTGCACGCTATATTTCTATACATCGCAAATTAACCATATCATTACAAGCATTGCCTAAACCTATATATATGTAAGATTTGTAAGGAAAAATGTTGACATGGTGGATATCATTTATCATTTATATGAGATAAAGAAGAGAAATAATATCCAAATTTCATATTTTAACAATTATCTTCTCTTTTCCAATCTTTTATCTCCTTGAAATCGTTTTTTTTTTTTCTTTTGAGACAAATCCAACATATACTACACATCCTGAATGTTACTTTAGACCTTGAATACCATTAAAGTTAGGATTCTCACAGGAATATTTATGCACTTCCTACCATCATCTTCAGGGCCGTCTCCGAAAATCCTAAAAAAAAAAAAATTTGACCCTGTGCGAGATAAAAATTTTGGGCCCTATTCGCGAATCTTAATTTAACATAAACCCATCAATCATTCAATCAAATATATAAAAACTAAAAATCCTACACATATGAAATCACACAATAAGACTAAAGGTTCTAAAATAAAACAAGAATCTCAAGAATTTTATACCTCAATCTCAAGATTATCCACTCAACAAAACCCTGGAATCGCCCTTTGAAACTCCTCATGCGTCGATGATGATGATATCCTTGCTTCCTCACTCGATTTCGACCTATGAATCCACTCCTCTGCTGCGATGATGATGAATGAATGAACCCAGCGACCAACGTGAATGGACGTTCTGACTTCTTCTATTGCCCAGCAGTGCCATTTAGGGCCTGGGACTGTTAATTAGGCACGGATTGGCCATTGGGCCTTTTAACTTTTAAGGGTTACCAATCTAATTCTCATATCTGACGTACACACTTATAACACAGGCCCATTTAACATTTTTTTTGTTATATACATGCCCTTTAAGGATATATATATAAATATATACAGATTTTTTTAAATATATATATATATATATATATATATAAATTTTAAAAAAATTTCGGACCCTATATTAGTTTGGTCCTGAGCGCAGACCCACCCTGCACTTGCTCAGAGCCGGCTCTGACCATGTCCAACAAAACACAAATTATTTTTATGACCGTGACTTGGACAAAGACATAATGTATTGATTAAACTTAAGAAAAACGGTTGATAACTTCTACAAGTACAAGTTTTTAATCTTGTAGTCTATACTCTACAGTATCTCATGCAAGTTTCTTAAGTTATAATAACTAGATTTGTTGATGTCACGCGTTGCGGCGAAACGGAGCAAATGCTAAGATAAAACAAACATTATTTGGAAACGTAGCATGTTGTTTAGGAAACCTAACCGTCAGAATCGGTTCAGTTTATCATTGTACCGTTTAATGATACCAAATAAATACTCTATTTTAAATACATGTTTGTTTTTAACAAAAATTATACGGCAATGTTAAGGGAAAAAAATTAACGAACGTAAGTTATTAAAAGAATATCAAATTAACTAAAAAAGGAAATAGGATTTAAAAGGGAAAAAAATTATTAAAAATAGAAAATAAATGAAAGAGAAATATGGTTTAAGGAAAGGAAAAAAATGAAAATATGTAAAAACGTTAATAGTAAATATAATAATTAAGAATTACAATATTAAAATAATAAATAATTAAAAAAGCTATGTATTATTATAAATTTAAAATTACTATTCATGTTTGTTCGTCAACAATATATATATATAATATAATATAATAGTGACCGATACTCACCGCATTTTGCATGTATTAAATTTTATAAATGGTCATCTGTCACAAAAGGTCAAATAATTGTAAGATTAAATATATTAATTATGTTATATTTAATTATGTAGCCATATAATTATTTATATAATATTTAGATCAAAATATATTAAACTTATTATATAATTAGTTGGTAATTATTGATAGGCCATATTACCCTATTTAACTAATTGGGTTTCCCCTTGCGTGTATATATAAGGAGATAATTAGAGAGGTTAAAGGTTACACAACTTATTATAATCATAACATCAAAATCGTTCCCCTCTACACCTCTCTCTCCATACGAACTCAAACCCTAGAGTTCGGTATTACCATCAAGAACTTACACCCTAAGGAGGAACCAAATTATCCTGATAACTATGTCGAACTCCATAGCTGCTTCTCTGTCTAGATTCTCTGCTGGCCTTGTCACACCCCAACCGATGGCGGAAACATCGGAGTGAAACGAACGAGATTGCTCAAATACTTCATAACATTATGTGACAATAGTTTAATCCAAAACCGATTTCATTTCATAATAATAATTGTCAAGTACATCATAGAAATTCACATTACAAGACAAGTTCAACAAAATAAGATAACAATTCTAGTAATTTAAATATGTGTTTCTAGTGTCGTCCCTACTAGATTTCATCAATATCAACATCATTAACCTGCAACATGTTAAAAAGTATAGTTCAACACAAAAAAACATTGGCGAGTACACAAGTTTAAGTATATAGCATAGTATGAAAAAGTGTTTAAAACGAATCCACATGGCAACCTAAGTTATCAAGATTAACATATTAATGGCATGCACTATTCAAGTCAACCCTCTGTTTACGCAATAAGAATGAAATTTAACATGACCTCTCGTTCACGGGTGGTGCGTTACTCCTATAGCGCTATACATGTTAAATGGAGGCTCGTACGAAGTTAATGACTATTGTATCACATAAGAATCACCCAAGAATATGAATCAAGGATAACAAGTAGTAAGCATGTATTGGATTGTTTTCTGCATTTGCATAAAGAATATTGTGTTGTGAATTAATAAGGTTAACATATTGCACCCAAAAAGTGTAAAGCGAAAATGGGTCAAGTGTACTCACGGTTTGCAAAGCTTTCTTTGAAATCCCGTGAAGAGTTGTTTGTTGAGGTTGGAATCACCAAGTCACCCTACATGGGGAAACAAGGTGTGTAAGTTTAATGGATTTGGAACAGAAGATTCGGATTAGGAATTTAAAGTAGTAAAAAGTATGTATATATGAAAGTAATATCTAAGTTCTAAGAGCTTGTTTATGACACCATATTAAGTGGTTTCATGAGTCCCAAATTGCCCATTGGAATCATATCAAGTACTCTGGAATCTTTGATATGTTAGCTTAGGTTTATGACGATTAATCATAGCTTGATTAACGTCACAACTCAGCCATGTTGTATATAGTTACTTATAGTTTATATAATAATAATAACATCCTAAAACTAAGTCCAATCAAGTATCATCATGTAGCATCATGTATGTCAAGCATGGAGGTTAGAAACCTCATTATATGATTCACCACTACACACACCATCATGAAGATGGTGGGAGGGTCATGAATAACAATAAAGTAAATCTAATCTAACAATGCTCAAGTGACCAAGTACACTACAACCCAAGGTGTGCCAACACGACATGGAAAGAATGAACTAAGTGTCGGAGGCTAGACGGGGCTAATGTACTTTGATTCTTGCAAGTCACAAGAGTGTTCATACACAAGTTAGGAATGAAGGAGTGAAACTTAGTTTGGAAAGCCAAAGCTTCCATTTGTTCAGACTTCACAAGTCACAAGTTAATCATATGGAAGATGATGACTTGTGCTTGTTTTCATAATTCAACTAACATGTATAAACATAAATAAAAGGGGTGTTTGAACCCAAAACTTTGAAGGAAATCCCCTAAATACAAACCCACAACCATAGACTAAGTTGTGACCTTGGTGGGACCAAGATTCCACCAAGTTTTCTATCAAAACATGAACATATAAAGAAATAAAAATGAGCAGAAAGTTTGTTGCACTTTGGGCCTAAAAAATGGTGAGTTTTCACCTTAGTTTGCCCAAGCAAACTTGTGAAAACCTTCCTAGAGGTTATCCAAGTCTTTTGAAGAAAGAACAAAGAAGAAATAGAAGGAGAAGTAGTTTAAACTCGCTTTTAATGGCTGAAAGTTTCTGATGTAAACTCCTGAAACTCAGCTGAGTTTATGTGTGATTTGAGAGTGTTTAAGTGTTGTAAAAGTGGTAAAAAGGCTGGAATGATGGGGTATTTATACTTGGGGGTTTACGTATTAGGTGGTTGGACATTTAAGATAAGTGGTTGGAGGTTAATTAAACAAAAAAAAAAGAGTTAATGTAGTTGTTGCTGTCCGATCGCAAGCTGTCCAGCAGCTTTCATCTTTTTTTTTTATTAACTTATGTTATATATTTGGCATAGTCATGTTTTGTTAGGTACTAGAACATATAATCAAACAATTTAAATAGGTGTAACAATCATATGGTGGGGTTCTAGATGGTGGTTAAAGAATTAAAACAAAATAAACAACATCAGCCCTTGCTTGCGGCCACGAGGCTGTGTTGGTTTTTTTTTTAACAATATAAGTTATATATATAACATATTATTGTTTACTTAACCTAGTTCAAATGTTACATGATGTTTTTAAGGTATAACCTAAGGTTCCATATACAAAATAAATATGTTTTCAGGTAAGTAAAAGAAGGAAGTATGTGGTTAAGTAGTAACAAGTATGTATAACGTGGTTCACGTATAAATTGAGTATATCAATCATAGGTGATGTGTTGTAAATATTGGATGAGGTGATTGTACACAAACGTATCGTGTTTATGATAGTTGCTTGTGCGATATGCATCGTGTTTATACGAATAACGAATAAGCATCAAACGTGAATATGAATTTAAACGACTATGTAAACATGAATAGGTAATGTATAATTCTCATAAATAATAAGTTTTTATTATGATCGAAGTCTCGAATTTACAATGATGTGAAACGAAGTACGAATACAAAAGGAACAAAACTTCTGAGAATAAAATTACAAAATAGAATTTCTAAAAACGGAAAGCGGCGAAAAGCGAGGCGTTACATGCCTGTTTGTTGTATCAGGTATTATTTACATGTTTTTCATTATGTTTAAACATAACTGATTAAAATGTGGTATCGGAGCATATGTTGTTCAATCAGTTCGGTTTGTTTCCATGAATCTGGAATTAAAAACGTGGAAAACAAACTTTATGAAAACCAGATAAAATTCAAGAACATAAAATTCGGTTAAAGTTTAATATTCACGTTTTTATGTTCAAAATAAGATGTTTAATCACATCATGAATGATCACTATTTTGAAATCTGTATAAGGAACTAAATTTTTCAGATTTCGGATTCCAAAATTTAATTTTATTATTTTAGGGTTCATCATGTTCTTATGAAAATTCGAATAAATTCCTATATTTTGGAATGAATTCAGGATCAAAGTATAGTTTTTTCTTGTTTTGATCTAGTTTTATCTATTCAATTTTTTTGAAATCTGTTATAGTATTATTGAATAAGAATTTCGAAATACTTAGATAATTATAAATCAGCATTAAAACAGGAAACATGATTCCATGATCCCTTAATTTTTGGATTTTCACCCTTATCACAATTAATTGCTATAATCAGAAGATTTCGAATCTTGGAGAACAAGTTTCGAAAAAAAACCATAAGAGATTTCGAGTTTTCATTAAAATTCGAAATCTCATTAAAGTTCAAAATCTTATTCGAAATTTTAGAAAATTCGAAATCTCATTACTTATTCGAAATCACAATTTTCGAAATCTAATTCGAAATCACAATTTTCGAAATCTAATTCGAAATCACAAATTTTTTGAAATCTAGTTTTATACCATTTGACTTGTGAATTGTGATCAATCCAAATTTTAGGTGACGTGTATAAAACCTAAAAATATGTTACGTATTTTGGGGTTTATGGTGGGACACGTAGAAGTCAATGGACGATATTACCCTCCAAATCTCATGATTTTATAGTAAAGTTACAATAATACCCTTTAAAATATACCCTTTAAAAATTTATGATCAATTTATAGATTTACATACAAAACTACAATTTTACCATAGGTTAAACTATAATTGGCTTTACCTTAACCTAACCAAAACCCAAACACATCAACACAAGTAGGGTTGGGCACCTTTCGGTTTGGATTAAGAGAACTGGATAATCAAGCTGGGACTGACCCGACAATGGCTCAGATACATTCCACTGTATGTCTCCCGTTCATCAGGTGCGAGAATTCTTGGTTTTGGTTCCTATACGGAGTAAGCTCACTAATCTTAGTTTTACTTGGTTGTCATCCTCATTGGGTTTATAAAACTAAACTACACTTCATTAACTTATCTAGCCAACTCAATAAACAATGGAACTAGTATTTGTTTGCTTAAATATAGCCAACCCAACATTATGGCCCAACAATTCAATTTTAGCTAGGCCCAAACTAGTATATCATCCCAGATGCTCAACTGATTCAATCTGATTCGGCCGACAACCTCTACCAGTCCGGACTTCTGTTTAAGACTTTTGTGTTAGCCCGTTTTAGTTCGGTATGGTCTAGTCCGGTTCCCACCCACCGGTCACTGTCCTAATCATAAGAATTCAGTTTTTTGACAGCCTAGAGTGGCTGTAACACCCCGAAAATTTGCGTCCTATAATGTGTTGACACGTGTCATAGGTTTGAACGTGTGAGAGAATGTTCTTGAAGGACTAAAGTTAACAATCAATGAAACTGTGTAAATATAAGGGTTCAAAGTGTCAACAATGAATAAAAATACTTTACAATAACCCTACATGATGTTTATAACCTTAAACGAATAGATCATGGATCATACGAAGCGAATTGTGAAAGAAAGTGAGAGATTACAAACTACATGGGTTAAATGTGCCAACATGTTTAAGTTATACCTCTGAGTGACCTTTTGACAAACCCGAAGCTTTGTAACGATTAATAATGCTCACTAGAATGTACCACAAAAATTTCATGAAGTTTCGTTATCGTATGAGCAAGTTATGATGAAATCCGTGTGTGAGGGTTAAAATCGTCAACATTGAAATTTAGGGCTTTTCGGGTGATCACAAAGTTACCCGAGGACTTAACAAAGATGGTATAAGTCTTAAAGCCCCACATGTCAAATATAAAGTCTCAAAATGCAAGAAAACCAAGTGAAAACGACCTTTCGGGGGACCAGGGACTGAAATTGCAATTAATGAAACTTGTTGATCAGGTCACCCACACCCTCGCGTAGCGCGAGGCTTAAAAGGCTTGGCAGTCGCGCTACGCGACTGCCTTATCTGGACAGAAAACATGTGTAGGTGTCCTGCATGTTTGTTAACCGACTTTGATCGATTTTTGGCATACCTTGGGCTGCCCTAAGATGGTTTTTAGCTGGTAGGACACTTGTGGATGTTATTGTTTCCTCCTAGACTTAGTTGTCGATCATCCATGCATGTTTGAAGTTATTTATAAGAAGTCACATTTTCCACATACATGCACATTTCATCTTCTGGACATTTTCAAGAGCTCAAGAACTGATCCAGGTTTTCCATATCATCCATTAGTTGTGTGTAAGTATGTTTAACCTTTCCTCATTCATTTATGCTTAGTTTTTAGCCTAGAAATCAAACCGTCGTAACTACGGTTTGACTTAGCGATAGATCACAATCGGTCCAGAGTTTAGTCGAATCGAAAGTTGTTATAAGTTGGTATTTATATGGGTAATAAACCCCTAAAAGGTAACCCACTGATTTCAATCTTAACTATGCCGTTTGATCGAGTCAAACTTCTTCCGAAAAGTCAACAGAAATGTTAATCGCATATTTAATGATACGGAAGGTGTGTAATCTGTTTTATCAGTCATACAACTTGAAAATAAGTATAATAACTTGTCTAAGCTTGTTTGATTCGACAACTTTATGTTTTGAACCGATTCGGAACCGAGAGACGCAAAAGTTTGACTTTTGCTTTGACCTCAGTTCTGACCCGATTTATATAGGTTTAGACATGCCTTAAAGTTCCATTAGGACCTAGTTACATGTTAGTATAATCCTCTGCGTTTATACTACCCGAATCCGTAACTATCCGACGTTTCCGTTAAATGCCTAAATAATGACCATAATGCCCTTATGACCGCAGAACGAGATTTTAGAAAATGTAAAAGTGCAAAAGTCTTTAATACTGACTATTGAACATGTCTGCAAAATTTCACGTCAATCGGAAGTCTAGATTAGGAGTTATGCTTAATGGCGTATTTATAAACATGTTTATTAATTAAACGGCGCCATTAGCGTAAAACCTATCTAAACTCAGTTTTGACACCAAATCTTTTACCCACTGATGTTAAATAATATTCTAGGATTTTTAAAGATTTTTAATTATTTTTAGACTGATCATAAGCTTGGATTAGCGCCTTAATTCGGTAAATACCGAATATACCCTTTTAGGCCATAAAATGAGTTTTACAAATCCTTTTAACGCCAATCCAATTGCTACTGATTTTAAATAATAAATGTAGTGTTTTGAACTTGTTTAAATAATCAGAAAACTCAGAATACTATTTTAAACCGTACGTCGCTTAAAACGGCTTTATACGCGTATTATACGCATAGTTAGGGTTTAAAACTATTTTGACATATAAGACTTATAACCAAATGTTATAATCTGTTAAAATAAACTAAGTTACTAATGTTTTCAGACCCGGTTCACAGAAATGTAATTAATCCCTTTTATAATCTTTAAAATGACCAAAATACCCCTTCGGGGCTTTTTATGAGATTAAACTCGTTTTGGGCATAACGGAAGGTATCCCACTGATATGACAACATATTTAGGGCATGATAACTTAGGAAACCTGTTTAGGACTCTTATGGTTACCCGTTACGCGTCATATGCGTTCGGTTCGGTTTATGTAACTAGTTTACATAAATTGGCCGAAACGGGTCAAGACTTATCAGTTTCGTCTCAAAATCCAGAATGTGTATGAAATACCCATATTAAGCAAGTCTTCAAACTTGTCGGGTCTAAATCACATTCTATCCGGTCTTCGCTTAATCATGCGTTTGAACCGTATCTCCCTCTTGAAAACTAACCGGTCTAAGTCAAGGCTTAATTAAAGACCCGTTAGGATTCTAATAGGTTATTAAAAACCTTCGTTCCAGATTTAGGAGCTCGGTAAAAGCTATCTGTACTTGCTGATTTGATACGGCTGGGATTGAATTTATATTTAAGCTCAGGTAAATACTTTTAACTTATTTTCCCTATACGGGCTTGGGGTACGGTATATAAAATACCGCTTGGTCGGGGCGTTGAATCTTTGATTGAATGAATGATAATGAAAGTATTGAGACGTCTCGTTTAATATTGTTTTGTTTACTTAAAGCCTTTGGGGGGTTAATGACCGTTGTCCCGGATATCCCTGGCATCATTCTACGAATGGCCACGACCTCAGCACCCGGCGTAGGCGTACGCCGTTGGTGTCTCCTAATTATAGTGGTGTGTCGATTAATCTTTAACCCGGCTCGATCCGGGCTACTGAACGCATAAGGAACATGTAAATCCCTACAAGTATTATATTAATAATTATCCCAAGTTATAAAATATTATTTGTGCCATGTGCATTCAAATCAATCATTTTCTTAAACCCTT
The DNA here is from genome assembly GCA_030545235.1 of Helianthus tuberosus. Classification (NCBI taxonomy): domain Eukaryota; kingdom Viridiplantae; phylum Streptophyta; class Magnoliopsida; order Asterales; family Asteraceae; genus Helianthus; species Helianthus tuberosus. The sequence continues at coordinate 81,375,261 of CM060363.1, forward strand.
TTTAAAATGAGTCGGTTGATTGTATTTACCAGTGTAAACTGACGTATTTTTCCCAAAAAGGCTAAGTGCAGGTACTAATTGGAATGGGCTGGCTACTCCTAGCATCAATAAAGAGTCTCGCAAGCTTAGATGCCTAAAGTCTGTTGAACCATGTTATTTTATTTGCGATCCGTCTGTGGATCCTTTACTTCCGTTGTAATACTTTGATGTTACACTATTACGGATTGTAATATATTTATTCTTTTGCTTCCGCTGTGCATTTATATATTGTGTTGTTTGACTATGATGTTGCCAACCACGTCACGTTACTCCCCTACCGGGCCCACCGGTAACACGTGGAAATTTGGGGTGTGACAGTGGCACAACCGGTCATGTGCTAGTTAGGCCCTAAAATGCATGATCCTTTTGGACCTAATACAAGGTTCCATGTTTGTAGTTAAGGGTGTGCATGGGTTGGTTTGACTCGATTTTTACCATTCACCATAACCATAACCGCTAGCTTTGGTTATGGACTTTCATAACCATAACCGTAACCAAACTTCGGTTATGGTTATTCGGTTATGGTTCGGTTTTGGTTAATTTCGGTTACTTAACCAAGCAAGGGATCGGTTATGGTTATTCGGTTATGAAGTAGTAACAAGTATGTATAACGTGGTTCACGTATAAATTGAGTATATCAATCATAGGTGATGTGTTGTAAATATTGGATGAGGTGATTGTACACAAACGTATCGTGTTTATGATAGTTGCTTGTGCGATATGCATCGTGTTTATACGAATCACGAATAAGCATCATACGTGAATATGAATTTAAACGACTATGTAAACATGAATAGGTAATGTATAATTCTCATAAATAATAAGTTTTTATTATGATCGAAGTCTCGAATTTACAATGATGTGAAACGAAGTACGAATACAAGAGGAACAAAACTTCTGAGAATAAAATTACAAAATAGAATTTCTAAAAACGGAAAGCGGCGAAAAGCGAGGCGTTACATGCCTGTTTGTTGTATCAGGTATTATTTACATGTTTTTCATTATGTTTAAACATATCTGATTAAAATGTGGTATCAGAGCATATGTTGTTCAATCAGTTTGGTTTGTTTCCATGAATCTGGAATTAAAAACGTGGAAAACAAACTTTATGAAAACCAGATAAAATTCAAGAACATAAAATTCGGTTAAAGTTTAATATTCACGTTTTTATGTTCAAAATAAGATGTTTAATCACATCATGAATGATCACTATTTTGAAATCTGTATAAGGAACTAAATTTTTCAGATTTCGGATTCCAAAATTTAATTTTATTATTTTAGGGTTCATCATGTTCTTATGAAAATTCGAATAAATTCTTATATTTTGGAATGAATTCAGGATCAAAGTATAGTTTTTTCTTGTTTTGATCTAGTTTTATCTATTCAATTTTTTTGAAATCTGTTATAGTATTATTGAATAAGAATTTCGAAATATTTAGATAATTATAAATCAGCATTAAAACATGTCACGGCCCCCGACCCGGTTTGACCCGTTCCAGGAGCCGCGGGACAGAAATTCCCGTGGTATTTATTTAATTGAGTTTAACAGCGGAAGTTTATTATCAGGATCGTTTAAAACTAAAATTTTCCCGATTTATTTTATTTCACAATTCGGGATAAAACCCCGATAATTTACAATATTATGATTTTACTACGAAATCGTTATATTACAAAACTTATTTCTTTATTTTATAATGAGCCACTTTCTCAAGCGTGAAATGCTTCTCAGCACTTTTCCTGAATTACAACAGATCACCTGAAACATGTTTGAAAAAGGTTTTGTCAGTGGAAAATACTGAGTGAATCATTCTATTTACTAAAATGACACATTTTGTTATAATTTACAGTATTAAGGAAGATTACAATGTTTCTGATATCAAACCAATTACCCACAGTACTTTGTCACTCGACCCATTGGCCCTTCCGTCCAATGGTGTCTGTGACTATGGTCATATCACCCATTGGCTGCCCCAATGGTGAAGATTATCAAGTAATGTATACAAAACCCCACATACCGGCTGTAATATGGTGATTACATAAACTTAATCCCTGTAATTATAACCTTGAAATAAATAGGGTTTTGTAAAGTAATTTGATAAAAAGAGAATGACTCACATTGCTGATTTAATATGGACAGAGTCTAGTCTTATGAATTAGCCTGGTTAACCTAATTTAGATAACAATGCACACAAAACTGGGTTAGTAATCAATACAGCATTTACGATAACTCACGAGATCAACCATCACAACGAGTGACAAAGTGCTATGCTTAACATCTGTCGAATTAACGACTAATGACAAAGCATCACCCTAATGTGGGTAGCACTTAAACACCCGTTGAGTACATTGATCGATCGGAAAATGAATCGTAGCAGCGATCGTGCTAATATCCTGTTTTGCGGCAGAATTTCGAGACCCGGGGGTGTAATTTGAAGTATTCAGAGTGTATCTTCGTGTGTGATGGAAATTATTTCGACGTTAAATGTTCAGAATTCGAGTGCCACTGTCCTCTTTTTATAGCTGGATTTTGGACAAGCTTACGCACCGTAACATTCCTAGTGTTGCGGTCCGTAAGACTGCTTACGGACCGGAAGCTTGATAGTGTTGCGGTCCGTAAGGCATAAAAATAGCCTATAGGGTAGCCACGATTGGGACTAGCTCAGGTGACTTGCCAAATTCGATTTTCAGTTATTTGACAACAAATTAAGTGGATAATCGTCCACTAGGGTTTATCCCCCCTTAGTTTTAGGGGCCCTAATCCTGATTCTGATTATTCTGAAAATTTTAGGGTTTGTGCAGAATCACTTGGGTGTCTCAACTAGGGTTTCCTAATGATCAATTAAAGTAATAATTAGGACTTTTTAGTGAGAGTTGTTACATTCTCCCCACCTTAATAAAAATCTCGTCCTCGAGATTTACTGGAATAAATGTGGATATTTTCGCTTCATTTCTGATTCCAGCTCCCAAGTGTATTCAGCTCCTCTCTTTGAATCCCATTTTACTTTAACTAGCACTAGGCGTTTGTGCTTGAGAAACTTCACTTTTCTGTCTTCTATTTGAAGAGGTTTCTCCACAAATTTTAACTTTTCGTTTACTTCTATGTCTTGAAGAGGTACTACCAGAGATTCGTCTGCTAGACATTTCTTGAGATTGGATACATGAAATACAATATGTACTCCAGCTAATTCTTCTGGTAGTTGTAAACGATAAGCAACTGGTCCTATACGTTGGATCACCGGAAATGGTCCTACGTATCTTGGACTTAGCTTTCCTTTCTTACCGAATCTCACAACTCCTTTCCAAGGAGAAACTTTTAACAGTACTCTGTCTCCAACTTGGAATTCTAATGGCTTGCATCTATTGTCTGCATAACTCTTCTGGCGATCTCGAGCCGTCTTCAGTCTTTCTTTAATTTGAGTAATCTTGTCAGTCGTCTCTTGCACAATCTCCGGTCCTGATAATTGATTTTCTCCTATTTCTGCCCAACAAATTGGAGTTCTGCATTTTCTTCCATACAATGCTTCAAATGGAGCAGTTTCGATACTTGAATGATAACTATTGTTATAGGAGAATTCAATCAATGGTAAGTGATCGTCCCAATTTCCACCAAAATTTATCACACATGCTCGGAGCATGTCTTCTAGAGTTTGGATCGTCCTTTCACTTTGCCCGTCCGTTTGAGGATGATATGCAGTACTTAGGTTAAGTCGAGTTCCCATTGCTTCTTGGAAACTTTTCCAAAAATGAGAAGTGAATCGACTATCTCTATCTGATACAATGGAGAGTGGAACTCCATGTAGAGATACGACTTCATCTACATACAACTTTGCTAGTCTTTCCATGGTAAAGGTTTCTTTCATAGGTAGAAAGTGAGCAGATTTGGTTAATCGATCCACAATTACCCAAATCGCATCATTACCTTTTCTGGTTTTGGGTAACTTAGTAACAAAATCCATAGTTATAAGTTCCCATTTCCATACTGGCATTTCTAATTGTTGTAGTAGACCTGAAGGTTTCTGATGTTCTGCCTTAACTTATAAACAAGTAAGACATTTAGAAACATATCGTGCTATATCCTTTTTCATTCCTATCCACCAAAAGTTCTTTCTTAAATCTTGGTACATCTTGTTGTTTCCTGGGTGCATAGTGTACCTAGATTTATGAGCTTCTTCTAAGATCTTATTTCTTAATTCTCCCTGCTTAGGTATCCAAATTCTGCTTTTGTGGAATCTCCAAATTCCATCTGCTCCTTGCTCTAATTCTTTTATTCTTCCTTTCATTCCTTCAGCAACATCTTCTATTGCTGTTTCTTGAACATTCTTTATTTGTTCCATTAAATCTAATTGTAGATTTAACCTAAGAGCACGGAATCGTCGTTGTTTTTCATGATACTTACGACTTAATGCATCTGCAACTACATTTGCCTTTCCTTCGTGATACTGAATATCACAGTCGTAATCACTTAAAATTTCCATCCATCTCCTTTGCCTCATGTTCAACTCTTTTTGCCCAAATATGTACTTTAAACTTTTATGATCCGTATAGACAGTAAACTTACTCCCATACAGATAATGTCTCCAAATCTTAAGGGCAAAAATTACGGCTCCTAATTCTAAATCATGAGTCGTATAGTTTTCTTCGTGCTTTTTCAATTGTCTTGAGGCATACGCAATTACCTTCTTGCGTTGCATAAGCACACATCCATATCCTAGTTTTGAAGCATCACAATATACTTCAAAATCTTCTGTTCCTTCTGGTAAGGCTAAGATTGGTGCATTGGTTAATTTCTGTTTCAAAATCCTAAAAGCCTCTTCTTGTTTAGGTCCCCATTCAAACTTAATGGCTTTACAGGTTAACTTAGTTAATGGTACGGCTATTTTGGAAAAATCCTTAATAAACCGTCTATAGTACCCAGCTAAACCTATAAAACTCCTAATTTCCATTGCAGTTTGGGGAACCTTCCAATTGGTAATCGCCTCTATCTTAGCAGGATCTACATGAATACCTTCGTGATTCACCATGTGTCCTAAGAATTGTACTTCTTGTAACCAAAACTCACACTTTGAGAATTTGGCGTACAGCTTTTCTTTTCTTAACAAAGTTAAGAGTACATGCAAGTGCTGACAATGTTCGTCCTGGTTTTTGGAATAAATAAGTGTATCATCTATAAAGACAATTACAAATTTATCCAAATACAGTTTACAGATCCTATTCATCATGTCCATGAATGCTGCAGGTGCATTCGTTAATCCAAAGGGCATGACTGTAAACTCGTAATGACCATACCTAGTTCTGAAAGCAGTTTTAGGTATGTCTTCTTCTTGTACCTTCAATTGATGATATCCGGAGCGTAAATCAATCTTAGAAAAATATCTAGCCCCTTGCAGTTGATCAAATAGATCATCAATCCTAGGTAATGGGTATCGATTCTTAATTGTAACTTTATTCAATTCTCTATAATCAATACACATTCTCATTGAACCATCCTTCTTCTTTACAAACAACACTGGAGCTCCCCAAGGGGATGAGCTAGGTTGTATGAATCCTTTACTTAGTAATTCATCTAATTGCTTCTTTAGTTCTAACATTTCGGTAGGAGCCAATCGATAAGGTGCTTTAGCTATCGGTGTAGTTCCTGGAATTAGATGAATCCTAAATTCTACTTCCCTATCTGGTGGTAATCCAGGTAATTCTTCTGGAAATATATCTGGATATTCTGAGACTACAGGAATTTCCTTAAGTTTTTTACCCTTAGTATTAATGATTATTGAAATCATATATACTATTCCTTGTTTTCGTTCATAACTAGCAACTTTCATTACCGATATGAACTTCATGGGTTTTCGTGGTTTATCTCCTGTAATCATAATTACTTCTCCAGTAGGTGCCTGAATTTCTATGGAATTCCTATCACAAAGAATTCGAGCATGGTTGGCTATCAACCAATCCATTCCTAACACGACATCGAATTCAGCTAGTTTCATAGGTAATAGGTTTGCAACAAATTTATGACCTGAAAGTTCTATTTCTACTTTTTGCAAAACCTGATTAATTTTAACTGAATTCCCATCTGCGGTTTCAACTGTAAAAATCTGCCTAATGTTGGTTAAAGGTAACTTAAGAGCTTGACAGAATAAAGTATTGATAAAACTTTGGTTTGCACCAGAGTCAAATAATACTTTTGCGTATACATTGTGGACTAAGAACGTACCAGCTATCACATCTGGGATGAGTTCTGCTTCTTGAGTAGTTAGCTGGAATGCTCTGACATTCTTCTTAGTAGCTCCTTCATTTGCCTTAGGTTTGTTGTCTGCTGGTTTAACCAATTTAGGACATTCTGTTTTATAATGCCCTGCTTCTCCACAGTTAAAACAGATTACGGTTTTCTTTCTGCAGTTTTCTTCACGGTGCCCTATACCCTTGCAAAGGTTGCAGGTTACATTACATTTTCCGTAATGCTTCCTTTTGCAATTTCTACAGAAAGGTGGATTTGAGTATTGCCCTGTTCCTCTCTTCTTGAAATTATTACTATTACCCGCCCGAAATCCTTGGGTAATCTTCTGAGCCAGTTCCTTTTTCCTGTCTTCATCTCTTGTGCGTACCAGTTCATCGGTTAGAGTATTAGCTAATTCTACCGCATCGTCAATAATGCGAGGTCTCGCAGCTTTAACGATATTGCGGATTTCGCTAATTAATCCCCAAATGTAGCGAGAAATGAGTACCGGTTCTAGCGAAGCCAGTGTTGGTACCACTCTAGCATATTCGAAGAATGTCGAAGTATAACCGCGACAATCTACACCCAACATCCGATGATTTAGGAACTTATTTGTCATTTGTTCCTTTTCATACTCAGGACAGAATTTTCTTTCTACCAAATTCTTAAATTCCTCCCAGTTCATAGCATATGCTATGGCTCTTCCTTTGGCTTGTAGCACAGTGTTCCACCATTCGAGTGCTCCTTCTTTAAAAAGATTTGACGCGTACATAACTTGATCATCTTTGGCACATTTACTTATTGCAATTACTGCTTCGGTTTTCTCTAACCAACGCAGTGATGCAGTTGCTCCTTCGATGCCTGGAAATTCAGTGGGTTTACAAGCAAGGAATTCTTTGAAAGTGCAACCAGGTGTTGCGGCTTTCATTTTCTTAGGGAGCGGAGCTTGTCGTGGTTCATGATTAACATGATCATTGCTTCTGTTTACACTATTACTGAAGTTATCTTCAGTATTATGTTTACTAGGAATGATTTGTTGCGGTTCTACTGGATTCTTTACAGCAGCAACGATTTCAGGAATAGCATTGGCTATCCCTTGAGCAACAATATTTTCAATATCTTGTCTAGTCATATATTGATCTCCTGAATGTTGCTCAGACTGATTAACTTCATTTACAGGTTCATTACCACTGTTTACCATCTGGTAATATATATATAAATTTTTATTAGTATCTGCTAAATAACAATTATATACAAACAATCAGAAAATTTTACAATACAGGTATAGTCAAAACAATCGATTTCTCGATTTCATTTTATATCTAGTATAGTATGCATCATTACTCACCCATATCTTACAGAGTTTTATTCGTATTTACAGACTAATTTTACTATTACTATTACACAACCATCGTTTTACCATCCTACTATCCTTCGTCACTTGTCGTCCTAAAAACGCATCTCCCTTTCATCGTACTTCCAGGCAATTTGTCCCCCTTTTTCCCTGATTCTATTTCCTGCATCCATCAACTCTTCACCAAAATGGCGAAGTTCAGCCATGTTTTCATTACTCATGGGTGGATTAGGTAGGGGTTCTGGATCGAATTGTGGAAGAAAGGAATAAGGATCGTTGACAATATTTTGAAATTGCCAATCGTTCGTCCACCATTCGTCCATTCCTATAGGTTGGGAGTGGACTATTGGGTCTGGGATTGCTGGTTCCCAATTCATAGGGAGTTGGTTTTCAAGAGGATAAGTAAAAATATTAGTATTGACAGGCTGAATGGTTTCACAGCTTGCCAATAGAAAATCTATCTCATCTTGAAAGGTCCTTCCCTGGTTTTGATTGGAGCTCTCTCCGATTTCTATTTGGGTTGGTCTAGAGCCTTGTCCAACTTCCATTACTATTTCTTTAGTACATTCTTCCATCTGCATTCCTATCTCCTTAACCTCTTCCTTGCCTTCAATTTCCATTTCCGGTTGTTTAGAACTTTCTCTGGTTTCAATTTCCTTTCCCTTTTTCAAAGGATTGTTTATTTTGGGAAGTTTTGTAGCTGGCTTTTTCCTACGTATACGACTCCCCCAAACGTATTTCCTTCTTTTCTTGGGTTTTGGCTTTTTCAAGGGTGGAGCATCGAATTCTACAGGTTGTTCTATATCAGGAAAGTATCCAGTAAATTCTTTGGAAACTTCGATATTCACCGGGTAAAGATTAAGGTTCTGAAAAGCTTCAGATATCCCACTCATGCTGATGTAGCATATATGCAAAATGCATAAAATACTAAGTTAAAATTTATAAATAACCTTTAAAATTTATTACACATTGTGTACTACTTTATTACAAAGATAACCGGAAAACACACTTAGGGTTTATTGTAAATTTATTTATTTACTGCAGAAGGTTTCTAGATTTGTAAGGGTAAGGTGCTAAAACTTTAAAATATTTAAAGATTTATATTTTCTGCTACTGTGGCTAGCATATATAAATTTGCCCATTTCTCATCTAGCTTGTCTTCCCAAGGTGATTTATTGATTAATTCCTGGGTTTCCCGTTTAATCTTCTTTTCTCGGATTTTCTCTTTACTTTTCTTAATAATCATCTCCCTTTTTCTAGGAGAAAGTGTTTCCTCGTAATGTGCCTTTCGCACAAATATTCCTTCTTCAGGAATTTCAGCCTGATTCGAGGATTTGGTTCGGGATGAACTTCCCTTCTCGTTGGATGATCTATCTAATTTAAGATAGATACTTGACAGCTTTTGTTTACCCATACTGTAACTAACAAATAGTCAGTTAATAAAACACATAATCACATAATAGTAATCAGGAAAAAATTAAGTATTTCTCAATACTTAATTAGCTTAACTCAGTGGCTCTAATACCACCTTATTTCTGTCACGGCCCCCGACCCGGTTTGACCCGTTCCAGGAGCCGCGGGACAGAAATTCCCGTGGTATTTATTTAATTGAGTTTAACAGCGGAAGTTTATTATCAGGATCGTTTAAAACTAAAATTTTCCCGATTTATTTTATTTCACAATTCGGGATAAAACCCCGATAATTTACAATATTATGATTTTACTACGAAATCGTTATATTACAAAACTTATTTCTTTATTTTATAATGAGCCACTTTCTCAAGCGTGAAATGCTTCTCAGCACTTTTCCTAAATTACAACAGATCACCTGAAACATGTTTGAAAAAGGTTTTGTCAGTGGAAAATACTGAGTGAATCATTCTATTTACTAAAATGACACATTTTGTTATAATTTACAGTATTAAGGAAGATTACAATGTTTCTGATATCAAACCAATTACCCACAGTACTTTGTCACTCGACCCATTGGCCCTTCCGTCCAATGGTGTCTGTGACTATGGTCATATCACCCATTGGCTGCCCCAATGGTGAAGATTATTAAGTAATGTATACAAAACCCCACATACCGGCTGTAATATGGTGATTACATAAACTTAATCCCTGTAATTATAACCTTGAAATAAATAGGGTTTTGTAAAGTAATTTGATAAAAAGAGAATGACTCACATTGCTGATTTAATATGGACAGAGTCTAGTCTTATGAATTAGCCTGGTTAACCTAATTTAGATAACAATGCACACAAAACTGGGTTAGTAATCAATACAGCATTTACGATAACTCACGAGATCAACCATCACAACGAGTGACAAAGTGCTATGCTTAACATCTGTCGAATTAACGACTAATGACAAAGCATCACCCTAATGTGGGTAGCACTTAAACACCCGTTGAGTACATTGATCGATCGGAAAATGAATCGTAGCCGCGATCGTGCTAATACCCTGTTTTGCGGCAGAATTTCGAGACCCGGGGGTGTAATTTGAAGTATTCAGAGTGTATCTTCGTGTGTGATGGAAATTATTTCGACGTTAAATGTTCAGAATTCGAGTGCCACTGTCCTCTTTTTATAGCTGGATTTTGGACAAGCTTACGCACCGTAACATTCCTAGTGTTGCGGTCCGTAAGAGTGCTTACGGACCGTAAGCTTGATAGTGTTGCGGTCCGTAAGGCATAAAAATAGCCTATAGGGTAGCCACGATTGGGACTAGCTCAGGTGACTTGCCAAATTCGATTTTCAGTTATTTGACAACGAATTAAGTGGATAATCGTCCACTAGGGTTTATCCCCCCTTAGTTTTAGGGGCCCTAATCCTGATTCTGATTATTCTGAAAATTTTAGGGTTTGTGCGGAATCACTTGGGTGTCTCAACTAGGGTTTCCTAATGATCAATTAAAGTAATAATTAGGACTTTTTAGTGAGAGTTGTTACAAAACAGGAAACATGATTCCATGATCCCTTAATTTTTGGATTTTCACCCTTATCACAATTAATTGCTATAATCAGAAGATTTCGAATCTTGGAGAACAAGTTTCGAAAAAAAACCATAAGAGATTTCGAGTTTTCATTAAAATTCGAAATCTCATTAAAGTTCAAAATCTTATTCGAAATTTTAGAAAATTCGAAATCTCATTACTTATTCGAAATCACAATTTTTGAAATCTAATTCGAAATCACAATTTTCGAAATCTAATTCGAAATCACAAATTTTTTGAAATCTAGTTTTATACCATTTGACTTGTGAATTGTGATCAATCCAAATTTTAGGTGACGTGTATAAAACCTAAAAATATGTTACGTATTTTGGGGTTTATGGTGGGACACGTAGAAGTCAATGGATGATATTACCCTCCAAATCTCATGATTTTATAGTAAAGTTACAATAATACCCTTTAAAATATACCCTTTAAAAATTTATGATCAATTTATAGATTTACATACAAAACTACAATTTTACCATAGGTTAAACTATAATTGGCTTTACCTTAACCTAACCAAAACCCAAACACATCAACACAAGTAGGGTTGGGCACCTTTCGGTTTGGATTAAGAGAACTGGATAATCAAGCTGGGACTGACCCGACAATGGCTCAGATACATTCCACTGTATGTCTCCCGTTCATCAGGTGCGAGAATTCTTGGTTTTGGTTCCTATACGGAGTAAGCTCACTAATCTTTGTTTTACTTGGTTGTCATCCTCATTGGGTTTATAAAACTAAACTACACTTCATTAACTTATCTAGCCAACTCAATAAACAATGGAACTAGTATTTGTTTGCTTAAATATAGCCAACCCAACATTATGGCCCAACAATTCAATTTTAGCTAGGCCCAAACTAGTATATCATCCCAGATGTTCAACTGATTCAATCTGATTCGGCCGACAACCTCTACCAGTCCGGACTTCTGTTTAAGACTTTTGTGTTAGCCCGTTTTAGTTCGGTATGGTCTAGTCCGGTTCCCACCCACCGGTCACTGTCCTAATCATAAGAATTCAGTTTTTTGACAGCCTAGAGTGGCACAACCGGTCATGTGCTAGTTAGGCCCTAAAATGCATGATCCTTTTGGACCTAATACAAGGTTCCATTATTGTAGTTAAGGGTGTGCATGGGTTGGTTTGACTCGATTTTTACCATTCACCATAACCATAACCGCTAGCTTTGGTTATGGACTTTCATAACCATAACCGTAACCGAACTTCGGTTATGGTTATTCTGTTATGGTTCGGTTTTGGTTAATTTCGGTTACTTAACCAAGCAAGGTTTGAAATAAATAGGGGTATGCATTAGGGGCATGCATGGTTTGAACTTAGCTTGGGCCTTCTTTTACAATATAACTAATACTACACTTTTTGGTTAAATACTAGTGTGTGATTGATTTTAGTAAGGTAATTCTCAACAAAAAAAATACAATCATAACACCTTAACTCTTCATCAAAACAAGGGGCATGTACATCAAGATCCTTTTGTTACTAACATACTTTTATCTTAGTAAAAAACTTCTATATGATTAATGTCAAACATAAATCCATTATATAAAGTTAACATTACAAGTCCGGTTCAGTTTCAGTTATTTTGGTTAACCAAAGCTTCATAACCAGAACCATAACCGATTGGTCGGTTAATCAAAGTTTCATAACCATAACCATCGGTTATGTCGGTTATCGGTTAATAGCGATTCGGTTATATCGGTTATGGTTTGGTTATCGGTTATGGCGGTTAATTTGCTCACCTCTATTTGTAGTTGTTTCCATTATCAAAGCGGATAGCTTATTTAGAGCATTCGCAATGAAATCCTTAGCCATATCCATATATTTCCACTAAAAACAACTACTTTTTCTCTAACCTTTTCAATTAAATAATATTTTTATACCTTATCAGTACCTTTTATCTCTTATTCACTCACAACCATTTCTAAAAATATTTAAAAAAATTATAAGGTTTTATCTCTCCAGATTTTCCCCATATATTTACAGATGAACTCACAACCACTCAAAAACACTAACAACTATTCCTTATAATATAACTAAACTTCTTCACATATTTTTAAGGTTTTCATTGTGAATGCTCTTACAACCGAGCCTGGTTAGATGTGCACAAAAGAACCGATGTTGGTGCATATGTCTGTCGACTTCGTCTTGTATCGAGTCTTGTAACTAGATAGGATAAACCAGTGCTCAGAAGTCTAGAAAATAGGTTTTGATAGTCAGCAGTCCAGTTCACACGAACTGGCAAAGCCAGTTCGTGCGAAGTGGCCACTTCGCATGAAGTGGTGATGTCAAGTTCGTGAGGACTGGCTTCCCTATAAATACCTGAGCTTGGTCATTCATTTGTAACTTTGGATTTCGGTAGCGAAACTCTGCCGAAGTGTCGCCAAGGCTGTAAAATGTTGTTATATCAATACAAGTGACAGCTAAAGTGATTCTTAGTGCATATCAAGCTAATTCAACATCAATACGTCTGTTTCTGCCTCTCGTATTGATCAAGAACTCTTCTGATCGACTCGTTTAGGTCGAACAACGATCCTACAAGTGGTATCAGAGCTCAGGAGGAAGAGTTCTTACCATTTCAGCTTGTTTTCACCGAAAATTCTCATTTCTACTCACTTTCTTCACATTTTCTCAAAATTAACTGAGTTTTTATGGTTAAAATGGACTGATTTTCTCATATAACACGCGAAATACTGTTTTAATCAATCCTTGAAAGAATCAGACCTAAAATCGACCTATAACTTGATCAATTTTGACAAAAATCAACCGAAAACTCATCAGTTCGTTCGAGAATGTATCAGTTCGTGTGAAATTAGATTCCATTTCGTACGGATTGCACAAAGTTACTTCAGTTCACTTGAAAACCTGTCAGTTCGTGTGGAATTATACCCAGTTCGTACGAATTGGACATTGTTCTATCAGTTCGCATGGTTTGTTGATCCAGTTTGCACGGATTGAGCTCTGTTGGATCAGTTCGCTTGAAAGGTTACCAATTCGCACGGATTGAGTTTGTATTAGGGTTTCAGTTCGCACGAAGTGGGTTAGATTCATCAGTTCGCACGGATTGAGGTTTGAGCCAGTTCGTATCAAATCAGTTCGTTTGAGTCATTTCCAGTTTGCATCAAGTCAGGTTGTTTGAGGATCAATCAGTTCGCACGAAGTGAACTAGTACCAGTGTCAGATCGTTTGAAACATCCAGTACTCTAAAATGGGGGATGATTTTCTGAACCCGTTTAGTGATGTATTTGCTTACACTAGCAGCACAGGAGAGAACACATCAGACAACACGAACACCTCAGCACCAAACCCGAACCATAGGAAAACCATTGTTGATTCTCTGAGTGTTGATAACGCCTATGGCACCTACAACAAACCGCCCAAGCTAATGGCCATAGAGTAATACAACAGATGGGCAAGTAGGTTTGAGGAATGGCTGAAGGCATTCGCATACCTAAGTTGGAAGAGTTTGAGAAATGGTTTTGACATCGGAAGAACTGACTATGAAAATTTAACTGATACTACACAAGAATCTTTCATTGCAGAACAAAAATGCATCGCTTTATTACATCAATCAGTGAGGGATGATATTATATCATTAATTGACTACAAAGATTCCAGAGATATATGGGAGAAATTAAAGATGAAGTGTGTGGGTGGTGCAGAAATTGTTAAAAACAAGAAAAAATTGTTGAAAAAGGAATTTGATCTGTTTGGGTGTATGAAAAATGAGTCTGTGTCAAAGATGATAGAAATATTTTGTCACTTAAAGATGGAGCTTGTAAGATATGGGATTACGTTTACACAGGAAGAATTGGTTGATAAGTTATTTGACTCACTGCCCGATGAGAAAGATTGGCAGTATTTTGCACTAATGTTGAAGAACACAGTGAGTTCGACTGAATTGACAGTTGATTTGCTAATCAAAAGGTTGGAGAGTCACGAATTGGAAATTAGGAAGACGAACAAAGTCAACAGCTCCTCGTATCAACAAAATGTTGATTTATATTATCGAGGAAGTATGATTCCGAAAACTATGTCACCAAAGACTCCATTCTCAGCAGAAAACTCAAGCATGCCAAATCAAGAAAGTCAAAACAACAGTTCTACTCCAAGCAGTGGATATCATGGAGGATCATCTTCAACTGCTCCAAGACAACAACAACAATCTGTTCCGAAAAACATGTTCCAGTGCAATATTGCTGTAAACCTCAACAATGCATAAAACTTCAGTGAAGAAGCAGCCAAGCAGCAAATGGTGTTTCTGGCATCCATCTTAGAATCATATGAGAGCCTTGTTGCTGGAAAGATCGGAAACACCAACCTCACCAAAGAAGATTATGATCAAATCGACCCCGAAGAGATGGAGTTGATTGACATTAGATGGTGTATGGCGAGTGTTGTTCGGAGGGCACAAAGGTTCATGGAAATAACAGGTAGACATTCCATTGGTGGACCTTCAACAAAGCTAGGTTTTGATAAATCGAAGGTTACATGTTTTAAGTGCAAGCAAAAGGGGCACTTTAAACGAGAATGCCGAAATGCAGCTGCTGATAAAACAGAAAATCCGTTTCATGACGATTATTACAAAAGGGCCATTTATCACCAGAACAAAGAAGAACCACCTAGAATGAAGGAAATTGAAGAAAATGCCAAAGAAAAGTCGAGAGCATTAGCAGTTATTCACGATGATGAGGGATTTGATTGGAGTGATCTGTTACCGGAAGAAGATGCAGTGGGTTATTCCTTCATGGCAAAAATCGTTCCTTTCAAAGATACCCGAACATAAGAAGTAAAATATGTCAACAGGAAGATGTTAGCCCAAAACATGAAAGATAAAATCTATCGAACATGGAAAGAGGCAAAAAGCGCAAAAAGATGGGATGCTGATCGGGAATGCTATTTGGATCCTAAAGGAAACATAGTTGTTGAACCTTCATCAATCAGTGTTGAAACTCTCATAGAGCAAATAGCAGAAGAAGAAGAAGCAAGACAGAGAATGTGGGCACGAGAAGCTGAAGAAAAGTTAAAGTCGAAAAAGGTCGATGATGGGATAATCGACACGACAAAAGAGTTCACAGCAGATAACCTGAAGAAAATGGCTGATAAAGTTCTTGCAGCGAAAGAGTTAGAGGTAGATTCTAAGTCTGGAACTGAGTCAAAGAGCAAGGTCAGTTCTAATGATTCAACAAATGAGTCAGGTAAGGCTGATAAAGCCAAAATTGAAAGTGACTGCAAAAATTGCATGAAAGATTGCAAGGTTTGTAGCACACATGCTTACCTCAGTGGTAAAAAGACTGAAGAACTGACAGAAAGAGTCAAAGAAGTTGAAAATCAGATCTTAAGTCGTGACAAATTGGTAAAAGCTTCCAATGATCGAATAAAAGAATTAACTGATAAACTTGAAAAAAGGTAAAATTGACGTAGAACGAATCAGGAAAGAAAATGAAAATTTAATTCATGAAAACCGTCAACTTTCCGAAAATTACGAGAAGCTAAAAAGAACGATAAAAGATTCTAATGAAAGAAACGATAAAACAACCAAAGAAAATCTTCAACTGTCAGTCGTACTTCAGTCGAAAGAAAAGCAAATCAACCAACAATAGGATGAGATTGCTAATTTGAAGCTTCAGTTTCAGGAAGCTAAGATTGAAAATGAACGAATCAATCTGAAACTCAACAGTTACAACTCCGCAAGTTTTATTCTTCAACATATCGTTCCTAAACCAATTGGGAAGAACAAAGATGGCTAAGATGTATATTCGGACGGAACCGGGGTTGGGTATCATCAGGTTCCACCGCCAGTATTAAATAATTTTTCAAAGAAAAAGTCCGGGTTGGTTAACGATAATGAAACAAATGAGGTTAAACTTCCAGAAACAATCGACGTCACATTCACTTCATCATCCGATGAAGACAGTGTTCAGTCCGAAGTTGTTAAAAGTATGGTTGAAAATGTTTTGAAATCTGAAAGTGATTCAACTGAGGACGAAGAATGCTTTCTGAACAATTACATTCCGAAATCAACATCCAAAAACAACTTAAGTGAAGAACCTAATCTTGTGATGTACAAGATGTCGGGATCAGATAAGTTGTATTCGGATTTTGAATTTCCTTTGGAAAATGTGAATGTTGACAAATTGAAAAATGTGTTCAAGTTGGTTGAGATTGATGTGTCTGAGATCGAAGGTTTGAAACGTTCCAAAAGGCAATTAAATTTTGAAAAAGATAAAGCTTACTACATAAAACCTGCTGTTCTACCACGATTTTCTAACAACAATCAAAACAGATGGTCGGGCGGATATCTGGGTGGTAAGAATTATCAAAGAAGGAACTTTCAAAACAAAAAGTTTGTTGAGAAAAAGGTGTTTGTGAAAAGTTCAAGTTCAAGCTCACTTTCTAAGCAAGAATCTGAATTTTTTTCAAAATCAAATGAAGAGTTTTTTTAAAAGAAGGCTTCACAGCATCAGACCAAAGGCGCAAGTCGGGAAGTTGATACCCGTACATGCTTCAAGTGCAACAAAGTTGGACACATTGCACGGAAGTGCACCAACTTAAAGCCTAAGTCTGAAGCTGTTGAGAGTCCGAAAAAGAAAGTTGATGCAAAAGGCAAAGCTCCAATGATTCTTGAGAAGAAAGTTTTGAAAAATGAAAACATCAAAATCAAAACTGAACCCGTAAAGAAGTTGGTAACTAAAAATGACAATTTTTACAAGCGGGTTGCATCATCTCAACAAACATGGAAGCCAAAATCTATTGAAAAGAAAACAAGTTCTGCAAAACAATCTTCTTCTACCACACCGGTAAAGATGAATGTTCCTTTGGATTACTATGAGAAACTCGAGAAACAAACTTCTATCCCACCAGGGAAGAAGTATGTTCCGAAGAAAGACCAACCATCTGGTCAACCTCAAAAAGACGAATTTTTCTTATACAAGGAGGTTGAGGTTGGGACTGAAGAAAATTTAAAGATGAATGACAAAAATTTCCCGCCATTGTACACCAAAACCACAATTCTAAACGTCAAGCTACCTGAGTTGAAAGAGGCTTGGGTTGCTTCAAAATCTCACTAAATATTTTTTGAAATGTGCAGGAGCTTCCAAGATCCATCTCACGTTGGATAATGGATAATGGAGCTTCTCGGCACATGACGGGGAAGAAAACCCTACTCTACGATGTTCGAGGGTTTAATGGAGGATATGTGGGATTTGCAGGCAATAAAGGTGGTCGTATAGTTGGTGAAGGAACTTTATCCAATGGTATTGTCACGTTTGAAAGAATAAACTACATCGCTGAACCTGAAAACAATCTTCTGAGCATCTCTCAGATCTGTGATCGTATGTATTCAACGCACTTCACGGATAAGGAATGTTTGATTCTGAAGCCGGGGTTTGTTGTCTCCGAAGAGTGGGTTATCATGAGAGCACCAAGAGTCAATGATCTGTACGTATTAGACATGAGCGTAGCCACTACTACCACGGGTCAGACTCACTGCTTCATGTCACGAGCCACTGAAAAGGAGTCACAATTATGGCATCGAAAGATGGGCCATATTCACCTGCGAAAGATGAACTACTTGGTACACAATGACTTAGTAAACGGTGTTCATTTGAAAGGTTTCCATCTGGAAGGGGAGTGCATTAGTTGCATCAAAGGCAAGCAAAAGAAGAAATCACACCCTCAAAAGAAGGTTAACTCAGTCTCGAGACCGTTAGAGAGATTTCATATGGATCTTTTTGGTCCAGTGAACGTCAAAAGTATAACTGGTGATCTCTACTGTCTAGTAGTAACTGACAACTACTCGAGATTTTCGTGGGTAACATTTCTGAAGACAAAAGATGAGACATATGAGAGTTTGATGACGCTGTTCAGAAAAATTGAAAACTTGTACCGAACTCGAATCAGAAGAATCAGAAGTGACAACGGTACAGAGTTTAAAAAAAACAAAATGGAAGAGTATTGTGATGAGAGAGGTATACTGCAAGAATTTAGCGCTCCTTACACTCCACAACAAAATGGAGTAGCAGAAAGAAAGAACAGGACGCTTATTGAAACGGCCAGGATGATGCTTGCTGATTCAAAATTACCAGTCAACTTTTGGGCAGAAGCAGTGTCAGCCGCTTGCTATACACTCAACCGGGTTCTTATAGTGAATAAATTCAACAAGACGTGTTTCGAGCTGATAAACAACCGCAAACCGAACCTCAAGTATTTGGAACCATTTGGGTCTCCCTGCACAGTTCTGGAACCATATGGTAAATTTGGTCCAAAGAGCATCGAAGGAATTTTCGTGGGATATGCAAGTCCAATGAAACGAGTCTTTGTTCCAAGCTTTAAGCGAATTATCGAAGCACATCATGTTGAGTGCCAAGGTTATACAATGCCACCACAGAATTCCGGCGACTCATGGCGCTTTAACTATGATACTCTGTGGGACTCATTCAATATTGAGGAAGAACCAGAGTTCTTTGACGAGTTGGATATTCTAAGAGAGTATGAATCATCACAAGAAAGATTCCCAGCAGAACCTTCTAGACGTCAATGACAAACTTCAAACGATGATGAAGCTGGTCCAAGAAATACTAGAGAAAATGACGAAGTTCATCAATTTCCGACATCTTCAGAACATGTAACACCACGTAAAAACGTGTCCAATTATGTATAGACACGTGTCCTAAACTCTAAATATGTGAAAGATTGAGTTTGAAGGACTAAAGTTGACAAACAGTGAAAATATGTATGCGAAGGGACTAAAAGTGTCAACATGCCAAACTTGTGCCTCTGAATGACCTTACGTGAAGAATATATCCTTAAACGAGTGATCAATTGGATATAAGAAGTCGTTTGTGAAAATAATCGGAAGATTATGAAACTACAAGGGTTAAACGTGTCAACATGTTAATTCTGACCTCTGAGTGACCTTTTAACGAATCCGAGGCTTCGAAATATTCAAATATACTCTCAAGAATAAGTGATAAAAATTTCACGTGGTTTCGAGATCGTTAAGCAAGTTTTCAAGACTTTGGACTATAAGTGTCAACTTGACGAAACTTCCATTCATAGTGATAATTAACGAACCCGAGCCTAACGAAGTTTGTTTATACATCCTTGCACTTCAACAAACTGACTACAAGGACCTTTATTGCCAAAAATCATGTTAAAAAGGGTTTTAATTTACCAGGGACCAAATCTGCCAGCATTGAAACTTGTTTAACCTGTTTCTGGGTTCCAGGCGGGCCGCGTAAGGCCAAGCAAACATCTACCCGGGCCGCGTAGAAGTGCCCAGCTCAGAAAAGAGCTGACAGCTACGGGTTTCAGCTTTGCACCGCCTCAAACTCGTTTTTATCGATCCTAGGGGCTCTCAAACGATTTTATAAATCAACTAGGACACCTGGGGTGATCCTAGGATGTTCCTTAACACCTGGAAGTGATCTAAACACTTGGAATTTGCTATATAAAGGACTCTAGTTCTAAGTTCATATGTACACTTCACTTGCAATCTTTCAAGAACTCTCACCTGGAGCTTGCAATCACTAGGAGAAGATTTCCAAGTGTAGAAAAGATAGCAAGGACCATTAGTATGGGTTTAATTACTTGCTTAGTCGTTTTAATTAGCTTAATTATCGAAAAGTCAAACTCATCGTAATTTAACTTTGACTGTCAGTTTAATCACATACGGTCTAACCACTGATCAAAACGAAAGTGGTTATGGAACCATAATAAGGTAGGTGATTAACTCTTAAAAGGGCACCTCCTAATTATTTCGTTTGACTAGTTAATTGTCGGGTCAAACTAGTTTGACAAAAAGTCAAACTGGACAAAATGTTTGAAAATGATTTAAATTAATAAAACAGAAGTTCTAAATTACATTTTAACATTCAAATGACTTGGTAATTAATATTAGAACATGTTTTATCAGTCCTAACCCGGCAATTAACAGTCTAAGGTCAGTTTATAACTGAAAGTCACAAAAGCTTGACTTTTGCTTTGACTTTCAGTTCTGACCCGTTCAAGCTTAATTCTCCCATGTTTTAAGCTTTCATTAGGACTACATTACTCAGTAGTATAACCCTCTGAAGTTATATTGCATGATTCTTAGTGGTTTGAATTATATGCTCTTGATCGTTAATATGCTTAAAATTGCCATAAATGCCCTTTTGACACACAAATGAGATTTTTAGCAATGTGAGTGGACAAAAACCTTTGCTACTGATATTTAGACTTGTCCTAAAAATTTGACATCAGTTTGAGGTCTAGATTAGGAGTTATGCTCATTAGCGTAATTAGAAAGCTTTTTATTAATTAAACGGCGTAATTAGCATATAGCCTATTTAAAACCCAAATTTTGATACCAAACTTTTTACTCACTGATTTAAAATAATATTTTGGGATTTTTGAAGATTTTTAATTTTTTTTTTTAAACTGTTCATATCATAGGATTCTAGCCTTAATTCGGTAATTGTCGGTTATACCCTTTTCTTGAATAAAATGAGTTTTACATAATATTTTGATACCAAACTTTTTGCTACTGATTCTATATAATAAATAAAATATTTTGAACTTTATAAACTGATCAAAAACTCAGATTTCCTATTTTAACCCGAAAATCGCTTTAAACCGACTTTTACGCGTTTTAAGCGCATAGTATGAGTTAAAACTATTTTTGGCACATAAAACTTATTACCTATTGATGTTTTAAGTTAATTTATGTAATTAAACAGTAAGCCAAAGTTTTAAACTCAGAATTCTAATTTTGACCTTTAAAGCTTATGTGAAATTACCAAAATGCCCCTACGGTGCATAGTTTGGTTATAAAAGATAAATTTCACATATATATAATACCCTACTGTTATAACTTATAAAAATACATATTTTTACTGATTATATCAAACCTAAAACTCAGATTTATATTTAAACTCTTTTATAAGCATTAAAATTACCAAAATGCCCTTATGGGACTTAAATTGGTTTAAATTGTTTTTTGGGCATATATGTTAACATCCTACAGATGTATTAACATATTTCAAGCATATTAATAATTAAGACCTGCATATAATTCATTTTGGTTACCCGTTACGCGTTTATCAAGATGTATTAACATATTTCAAGCATATTAACATATTTCAAGCATATTAATAATTAAGATGTATCCTACAGATGTATTAACATATTTCAAGCATATTAATAATTACGCGTTTATCAAGATGTATCCTACAGATGTATTAACATATTTCAAGCATATTAATAATTAAGACCTAATAGGTTATTAAACCTTCCATACAGATTAGTAGCCTCCAGTAGAAGGTACTATCAAGAAGCTTTAAGATTATACTACTGAGTTATCTTTCACATTAGCTCAGGTAAATACTTTTAACTTATTTTCCCTTATACGGGCTTGGGATATGGTATTATAATAATACCACTTGGTCGGGTATGAAATCATTTAATCGGATTGTGATTAATAAATTGCATAACCCGTTTTAATCTATTTTGTTTGATAACATGAACATTAGGGGTTAATTCGACCGTGTCCTGGATATCCTCGGCTCATTTCATTGAAAATGGCCACGACCAATGCACGGGGTGTAGGCATACACCTGACAGATGCAAATGCTAAAATATTGTTAGGATCTGAGTTTGGTTTTGATTGTGTTTTACGTTTGAATTAAGATGAGGATGAATGAGTTGTGCAGCGGAATTAAGGTGGAAACAAACTTTTCACAATCAAACAGGAGAATTGCTTTTAACATACAAGTTTAACATTGAACCGAATGATTGAATTTAATTTCAACAACAATTACAATTTGCAAGTATGCAACAAACTCCCCCTCAGCCTGAGCTCACAGTATTTGTTCATGCAGGAAGAAGATAGTGAAAGAGCTAATAGAACAGTACAGAGCACTGTTCTATTTATAGGCTCGAGCAAACCACTGAAGCATCTAAGCTGACGTCACCATGAAAGTGACATCTAACCTCCTAACAAACTCTAACCTCTGATCTATACAACCTCTGCTATTGCTAACTACTGTTATTACATTTCATTACATAAAGACATCTAAACTACTGCTGCATCCTTCCACTGATGTGAACCCAGCAGTACTTTGTCATGATCAGCAGAGCTTGACTCAAGGCAGTAGATTGAACAGCAGAGCTTTAGACTTCCATCAGTCTTTTACTTGATCAGCAGTTTGTAAGTCAGCAGTTTGTACGATCAGTAGATAGGAGGTCAGCAGATGTTGAAACCACTTTCAAGGGGAGAGACTTGTATACATAACATCTGCTTATTCTGGATCCACTGCTCTGATCCAGTTTTGGCTTTAATTATCTGTTCCTTTGGTAGGGTTCAATCCCAACAATCTCCCCCTGGAACAGATAATGCCAAAACTCTTCATTATTTATAGATCTTTTATTGCCTCATCAGCAGTTTCCTTATTTGCCCTTTGAGTTGTAACTCAAAGGCTAAGGCATCTGTGTCATCATCATCCCTGCTAAGTGGAAGATCAAGGAGATCCTGCAAATCTTCAAGACTTAGGCCAAGTGCTTGTTCCCTTGTTATTTTCTTCACTTCTCCACTAGACTTGAACACTGTCAGTACATGGGTCTGTTTGTCAGTTTCCCACTTTAGTACCTTTAAGTCTAGTGGGTTTCTTGGGAGATTTTTATTTGAGGAGGTGTTTGGAGATGCTGGCCTATTGATGACTGTCTGAGCAGTACTTGCAGGTTGATCCAAACCAAGAGTCTCTACAATCATTTTCTTTATGCCTTCTTTTACAAGGTCATCACCTTCTATTAGCTCTTGAATTGTTTCAGCACCCAACTGTTTTTGTGGCCTTCTTTTAAAGATGGCTGCACCAGTTGGAGCAGTGGATCTCCTGATTTGCAGCTTTGATGGTCTTTTTGAAACCTCTGCTTCAGGGTAGTCAGGTTTTTGTGGAACTGTGGGATCTTTCTTCCTTAATTCCACCAACCTTTTGTAGGTGGCCCTGACTATATCTTCTTTCCATCTTGCCACTTGATTTTTAGACCCATAGTCAGCAGCAACTAATTCCTCTTTCATTCTCTTCAGCTCTAGTGTTTTTTCAGGCACATTCCTTTTGTACTTTGACCAATCTGGAGGAGTGTGTTTGACCTTATTCTTTATCATTTCTTGAATCCTGGCTGCTTCTTGTTCAAGCTCAGGAATGGTCCACTCCTTGTACATATGCTTTTCTCCCTTGTACTTCTTGGTTGCCATGATGCTTTCAATGTAGTCTTTTCTCAAAGTTTCATCTGCTTTCTCTGAGATTTGTTGACAAACATTTTTTGCAAATTGCTCTAAGGATCTGACTTGAGTAAATAGAAACTGATAATGCGTTTGAATTTCTCTGTCAGTTTTTCCTTGAGAGTTTCTTTTGGAAATATCCTCTGCCTGTTTAGCATTAACTTTCAAATATTCTTCAATATTGTTAGGCCTTGGATATCCTTTAACTGATGGTAACTTCCTTTTAGCAGGGTCATCCTCATAGTAGAAGGACTTGATCTCTTCTCTAACTGCTTCAAGTTCTAGAGGAAATTGGACACCTGCAGGAGTGATAATAGGGATTGGTTGTTGTACTGGAGCTGATGAAAGAGGAACAGGGTTTGGAATAAGTGCAAGTGATTGTGAAGATGTTGGTGGTGGTGATGGTGAATCGTCATCTGGTATGAAAATCCTTCTCCTTTTTATTGTAGGAGAGGCAGATGATGTTTTGGGTGGATCAGTGGTGGTGATTTGAGTGGCAGTGATTTGTGATTGACTAACAACTGTTGAAACAACTGGTGTTTCAACCACTGTTGTCATTACAACAGATGTTGTAACATCTGCTGTCTTCTTCTTTTTGGCAGGAGGCGATGGTGGTGATGTTGTTTTTGGTGGTGATGGTGATGGTGGTGGTGGTGGTAAAGCAGTGGTTGTGGTGTGTGTTGAAGTGGTGTGTGTTGAAGTGATAGAAGATGTTGAAACAACTGGAGTACCAGCAGATGTTGATACAGCAGGAGTTACAACAACTGTTTGGGTGGAGATTTGATGTTGGGGGCTTTTGGATGGTGGTTTTGGAGTATGCTTTGTGAGTCTGGATGGTGTGGACTTGGGTTCCCTCACTTTTCTAGTGGGATTTCTTTTTATCTCAGGATTTTTAACATCCTTTGACTCAGAACAACCCTGCGCATTCCGCTCCATATAAGCTCTTTTCTCCTCATTCCATCTTGACATATCCTTTGCCTCTCTGTCCCTTTTTACACTTGCTATAGCTTCATCAAGTGCATTTTGGGTAACATCAACCTTTTTGCTACCATCTGGCAAAGGAATTTTTCTGGTCATAGCATCCCTTTCTGGTTCAATGTAAAGACCATCATCTATTCCCTTCTTTTTCCACTCCTGAATTTTCTCCCCCTTTTTGGCATTATCTGGGGGTAGTTGATCAATAAAGAGAACAGTTGGAGGAGCAGTGCCAGTGGTTTTTAATAAATGGGCCTTTATAGCCTTGATGTCAGCTTGTGTGTTCTTGAACCTAGACTCCATTGTGTTTCTCAGCTCTTGGACATGTTTTGCATGTTGCTGATCAGCCATTTGTTTTTGTTGTTGGAGAAAAGGTTGGAAGAGGTTCCATATCTCATCTGCAGCAGATGCTTGTGGTGGAGCAGGTGCTTGAGGTGGAACAGCAGTGGATTGCACCTTTTGTACTTTTAACAACTGTTGCAGCATTTCTTTGATTTCTGCAACAGAAGTATCCAATTTTTCAACACGTTCCGTCAATTCCAGGTACTTTAAACCATCACCCAATTTAATGGGATCATCTGATTTCCCACTAGCAGTGGTTTTATCAGTGGTTGAGGTAGGGAGTGTACTCCAAACATTAACCACTTGTGCCCCTTTTTCTTGGTACTGGGGTCTTCTTCCTTCAACACTTGACAACCTTTTGATGTTGCCAGTGGTCAAAACAAATCCACTAG
Source organism: Helianthus tuberosus (assembly GCA_030545235.1). Lineage (NCBI taxonomy): Eukaryota > Viridiplantae > Streptophyta > Magnoliopsida > Asterales > Asteraceae > Helianthus > Helianthus tuberosus. Next base: position 81,400,843 of record CM060363.1, read on the forward strand.
TGGGTGTCAGAGGTGCTATGGAAGGAATTGCCTCCAAGGAAGTCTTATTGATGTAACCACTGTCCAAATGCAAACCAGTAGGTTCAGCACTTGTAGTGGCTGCTTCACTTGGATTACCACCAAGAGTTACTTGTAACTCAAGGGGTGTAACCTCCTCAGGTCTTGTTGGTGGGTTAACTATGATTGATACATCAGACCCAGTCGTTTGTTGAAGTATATTCTCAGTGATAGGTGATTGAGAAGGACTGGTTTGTGCCTGGTTCAGATCAATAGCATCCAATAAAAGTTTAGTTGGTGGGGGAATTGTGTAGGTGAGGTTGGGTGTAGAAAGAGAATTTGCCCCGGGCATTGGGCTGTGGATGATGGAAGCGAGTGATTCCAGAGCATCATATTGTGGTGTCCCTATATGTACAACCTGTTCTTTTTGAGAAGAAGCAGGAGGAGTTTCGGTTATGGGTTGAGATATTTGTACCAACTGCTGTGAGGAAGTAGCAGCAGTGGTTTCTTGTGACTTTTGTGCTGTCACTGGCAGTTGCTCTGGTATCTCATCCTCCAGAGTTGCCTTTTTGATGGGTTTGGGGGGGTTTTGAGTTTTATTTTGCTTTGGCTTTTTGGTGATTTTAGGTGTGGGTTTCAAAGCAGTTGTTTTGCTACTTTGATCACCTTGAGCAGTGGGCTCAGCAGCAGATACCTGAGGAGCAGTGTTAGCTGCTAAATTCTGCTCAGACACCTCTGCTTGTGTTTTGCAAGGTGTTGACATTCTTGTGAAAGTTTCAGCAGTTAAGCTGTGCATTTGAAGAGATTCACCTTGTTTTATTGCTGAAGCATCATTCTTACCAAGTTTCTTTTCAAAATAATAACTTAGAAATCTTGGAAATAGTAAGAATGCCTTTGTTTCAACATTTTTAACCAGATCATTAAAGATTACCTGAGAATAATTAAAATTTTCTTCTTGAAGAATAGCATACCCCAGGTTTTGAATCTTTAATGGTATTTCATTAATAGCAGTGGTTTTGTTTGAAACACACATTAGGAGGGTATGAAATAAAAACGTTGTTGCAGAAGGGAAGAAACCTTTTTATAAGGTATCCCTCTTCATCATTGTATCTGCATACCCTCTTTCAATAAAGTCAATTTTTAACTCGTTTTTAGGAAAAGAAGTTATACCTTTCTGATCATCGAGTTGAAAGACCTCCGAGATGGATTGTGGTGTAATTTTGACAGCTTTACCCTTTAGAGAAGAGTTAATGGCTATGACAGTCTCACCTTGTGTGTCAAGGGTTACATTTTCCCAGAACTCTCTTTGGGTCGCCAAGTAAATTGGTGCATCTGCTGTTAACAGAGTTTTATACTTTGATGCAGACATGATATCAATGATGGAGTCGAAAATATCAGTGGTGCCGGGTTTTGTGAGAAGACCCAGAAGGTTGTGAGATGGTTTGTGTGGGATTTCGATGGGTTTAGCCTTTTGAGAGGCCTCTTTTGAAGATGATTTGGAAGTGGGTTTTGCAGATGACTTCGATTTTGTCATTTTGGAGATGATGATCGAAGACGATTGTGAAGGAATTTGAGGAAAAACTTCTTTGAGAAGAGAATTTTTAATAATTCAATTCGACAGTAAAACCCTGTTTGGGGTTTTGAAAGGGGTTTTATGGAGAAAAAGTGAGTGCTGACGTGGCAGCGGTTACAAAAGGACTGACCACTATGTACTGTCCACGTGCCAACCCATGATGAAGTGAAGGACAGTACTTTTATGAAAACTACTGATGAAAGGCAGTGGTTACAACGGTAACCAATGGAAGCAGTGGATGATTTTTACTATCAGCAGATAGCACATCAGTGGATAAAACACTGATTTTGAGCATCAGTGCTTATCATGAAAATGAGAGAACAGGGGATGACTTTCAGCAGTGGACAGACTTTGAAGTAGAGCAGACTTTTGAACAAACAGTGGTTATGGCAGACTTTTAAGGATTTTAATGAAAACTTCATTTTTAGCTATTTTTAAGGATGGATTTTTGATTTTCTGAAAACATTTTAATGCTTTTATTCATAGAAAAACAAGATGTTGCTTGTTATTCCATGTTTAGCATGCCAATCCTAGAGACCAAGCTTTCAAAGGTGGATGTATCTAATGCTTTTGTGAGCACATCTGCCAGCTGGTCTTTAGTTGGAACATGATGCAGATAAATCAAACATTTTTCATAGCAATCCCTCACAAAGTGATGTCTGATGTCGATGTGTTTGGTGGTTGAGTGGGAAACTGGATTTTTGATGATATTTTCTGTTGCCTGACTGTCCAACATGAGTGGTGTCTTCAAGGCAGTGATACCAAAATCCAGCAACTGATTTTGAAGCCAGAGCAGTTGGGTTGTACAGCTTGCAGCAGCTATATATTCTGCTTCAGCAGTGGATGTTGAAACAGCTGCTTGCTTTTTCCTTTGCCATGAAACTAAGCGATCACCTAGAAACTGGCACCCTCCTGAAGTGGACTTCCTTGTGGTGTTACATCCAGCAAAATCACTGTCTGAAAATCCTGAAAGCTTGATATTCCCATTAGCTGGATACCAGATACCAAGTGTGGGAGCACTTTTTATGTATCTGAATATCCTTTTTACAGCAATAAGGTTGGATTTCCTAGGGGCTGACTGACTTCTTGCATAAACACATGTTGCAAACATGATGTCTGGCCTAGATGCAGTTAGGTAAAATAAAGACCCAATCATGCTTCTATAAAGTGTTTGGTCAATCAGCTCATCCTTTTCATCAGACATGACTAGCTTATTGGTTGCCATGGGTGTACTGCATGGTTTACAATCATTCATATCAAATTTATTTAAAAGTTCTTTAGCATATTTGCTTTGATGAATGAAAGTTCCATTTTGCATTTGCTGAACTTGGAGACCAAGAAAGCATTACAGCTCACCCATTGCACTCATTTCAAACTCAGCTGTCATGAGTTGCCTAAACTCTTCACACATTTTATGACATGTGCTTCCAAAAATAATGCCATCCACATAAATTTGGACAATCATTAAATCCTTTCCTCTCCATTTTAAAAACAGTGTTTTATCAATGGTACCTCTTTTGAAACCATTTGAGAGTAGAAAGGTGGAAAGGGTTTCATACCAGGCCCTAGGTGCTTGTTTCAGGCCATACAAGGCTTTGTTCAGCCTGTAGACATGATCTGGATAAAATGGATCCTCAAAACCTGGAGGTTGACAAACATACACCTCTTCTTGAATTGTACCATAGAGGAAAGCACTTTTGATATCCATTTGGAACACCTTCATGTTGTGGTTGATAGCAAAGCCAGGAACAGTCTTATAGCTTCCAATCTTGCTACAGGGGCTAATGTTTCATCATAATCAATCCCCTCTTCCTGTCTGTAACCTTGAACCACAAGCCTGGCTTTATTCTTGACAACAATGCCCCTTTCATCAGTTTTGTTTTTGAAGACCCACTTTGTGCCGATGGGACTTACATCTTTTGGCAGTGGTACAAGCTCCCATACTTGTTGTCTTTTAAACTGTTGGAGCTCCTCTTGCATGGCTTCTACCCAGCTGTTGTCTTTCAGTGCCTCTTGGTACTTGACTGGCTGATGGAGTGATAGAAAACCAGCAAAAAGACAAATGTTTTGGGTTTGGCTTCTTGTGAGCACCCCTTCATTGGTGTTGCCAATGATTTGGTCAGGTGGATGAGATCTCAAGAAGATTAAATCTCCTTGGTATGGTATGATGGCATTTGTTGGTGAAGGCTGCAGATGTGTATCATCTGAGCAAACCACTGCTGGTGACTTTGATGATCCAGCAGTGGCTTCAAAAGGTGGTGGAATTGGAGGTAATGGTGTGGACACATGCTGACTTTTATCCACTGTTTGGGGACTTTTGTCAGTAGTGTTTGATGATGTGGAAGCAGTGGTTGATGGGCTACTTTGGTCAACAACTGTTGAGGTAGCAGTGGTTGAGCTTTGACAGCTGTTTTGTACAACTGATGCTTTACCCATTGTGGCAGACTTTTGTTGAGGAATGATGATCTCATACCCATAGTCTGGTGATGAATCCTCTGATGGACCTGCACTGTTAGTCTTGACAGCAGTATTTGCAAAAGTGAATTTATCAAGATCAAACAAATCAGCAGGATTTGCTGGGATTTTCATTGATGAAAGTTCATTGAACTTTACATTCAAGGTCTCCTCCACTGCTTTGGTCCGTGTATTAAACACTTTGTAGGCCTTGGCAGTGGTTGAGTATCCCAGGTGATAACCACAATCTATTTTGGCGGCAAATTTTGAGATGGAATCTTTTAAATTCAAGATAAAGCATGGGCAGCTAAATACTTTAAAGTATGAGATCGGTGGTTTAATTTTATACAGAATTTCATAAGCAGTCTTTTTGTGCCTGGGGTTTATTAAAACTCTGTTTTGGACATAGCAAGCAGTGTTTACTGCCTCTGCCCAGAAGGTCAAAGGCAAACCTGAGTCAGCAAGCATGGTCCTAGCAGCTTCAATCAGTGTCCTATTCTTTCTTTCAACTACCCCATTTTGCTCTGGTGTTCTAAGGATGCTGTACTACCTTACAATCCCTTTCTTCACACAGAAGGCATCCAACTCCTTATTTTTGAATTCTGTGCCATTGTCACTCCTGAAGACTTTTACTGGAAGGTCAAATTGCTTTTCAACCTGTGTCACAAAGTCTTGCAAAATGCCTGCAGTCTCATCTTTTGAGTGTAAAAAGAAAGTCCATGTAAACCTAGAGAAGTCATCAATAATAACCAAACAATATCTCTTCTTCTTGAGACTCATGACTTGAACTGGGCCAAACAAATCCATGTGCAGCATTTGCAAACACTGGGTTGTTTTGGACTCTTCAATGGACTTAAAGGAGCTTTTATGTTGTTTTCCTTTTTAACAGGAAACACAATGCTCAGGACATGAAAACAATTTTTTGTGGTAAACCTCTTACCAAACCATTTTTTGAAATTTCAGTGATTGTCTTGAGATTTGTGTGCCCCAATCTTCTGTGCCAAAGTTCTGTCTCTTTGTTAGAGGCAGCTGAGAACAGACAGTCATCAGTTCTGGGATTCTCTTTTGACATATCAACAACATAAACATTGCCACTTCTTTGAGCAACAAGTTTTGTTTTTCCAGTTTTTATTATTGCTTCAATCTTTTCAACCATTTCTGGTCCAACAATCCTACAACACTCATTTGTGAAGAATGATCCATACCCCTTATCACTCATTTGTGAAACACTCAGGAGGTTGAATTTTAGATTGTCTATCAGATTGACATTTTCAAATTTTACATTTCCAGTTTGTACTGTACCAGACCCAAGAACTTTCCCTTTACTATTATTGCCAAAGGATATATCACCCCCTCCATGGATTTTGAAATCTTTGAGAAGGGCTTTACATCCTGTCATGTGCCTGGAGCCTCCACTATCTACATACTAAAGACTATCTAAGCATGCAGAAGCTCCCTGCACATGAAGTAAAAGGATTAGTTCATTAGGGTCTCCAAAGCCAATAAGGCTTTGGATGGGGTCTCAACAGTGTCTGGGATGAGTTCAGATGCATGGGCAGTGGTTAGGTCAGGGGTTTGGACAGTTTTAGGACTGTTTCTCTCTAACCACAGTTGTGGGTTTTGACCAATCACCTGCTGATAACCAAAAGGATGCCTGTTCACTCTTGGTTTAGAGGGCCTTTTATAGGTCTCATAAACGTGTGGAATCCTTTGGTAAGATGATTGTCCCTTGCCTCTTCTAAATTGGTTGGCAGGGGGTGCATCAGTCACTTGAACATCTCTTTGGACAGATGTTTGATTCAGCTGTTTTGTAACAGCTGTTTGGACTGGCACAAATAGTGGTTGGTTCTTGGTAAATTTGACAGATGATGTTGATGGACTCAAGGATGTTTTAGCAGTGTATTCATTCTTTTTCACATCAAAGTTTTTGAGATACACACATGCTTGAGTTTTGTGGTTTGTTTTACCACAGATGGTGCAGCTTTCAGCAGGAACAATGACACTTGTTTTGTTTAGATCAAATGCTTTTAGATGAAAACAGTCTTTTGTTAGATGGTTTCTCTTTTCACAAAATTCACAAAACAAGTTTTTGACCTTTTCTCTTTTCTTCCTTTTCTCAGACTCCTTTGCAACAGAGTTTTGAACCACTGTTGGGATGTCTTTGATAGGAATGACCTTTGCTTTTGGAGCTGTGACACCATCAGTGGTTGTAAAGTCCATGGGCTTGAAATTTTCAAGAATGTCACACTCATCAGACCATGTGGGTTTAAATTGGTATTTCTCAATTTCCTCAAAAGTTGAGGATCCCACAGATCTTTCCAAAGTGATTTTGTTACCAAGTTTGTCGGTTATTTTAACCTCTTGGCCATTCTTGTTGGTTGGTATAATTTCAGATGAACCAGCTTGTTTTCCAGCAGTGTTTTCAAGATCATCATATTTTCTATATCCTATACCAAACTTAACATTGCTTTCAAGCTGTTTCTCAAGCATAACCTCATACCCTTTGCAAGATTCCACCCATCTTTCACAGGTGATCTGGGTGGACTCCAACTCCTTTTTGCAAACTTGGTATTTTTCTACCATAGTTTGGAGTTGAGTTTTGGTTATGCTCTGCTCTTCTTTGAGACTGCTGATCTCTTTATCTTTTTCAGCCAATTTGTTTCTAAGTTCTTTTAATGACTTTTCAAATTTGACTTCATCAGTTAAGATTTTATCCCTAAGGTTTTCATTTACCTCTTTGATGTTAGCAAATGCAATAATGCATTTGTCTAAACACAGTTTTTCAAGAACTTGAGGTGATACCTTGGCAGCAGCCATCACGGCACAATCACATTGATGATTCTCTTCATCATCAGCTCTTACTTCTTTTTCACATGCTTTCTTCTCTTCCTTGTCTTCTTTGTCTTCTTTGGACCAGGGGTCAGACAATGGTTCAATCAGGGTTTCTGAATTTTCTCCCAGCAGTAGTTCACCAGCAACTGCAGTTAGGGGTGTTCATGAGCCGAACCGAACCGAACGGAGGTCTGCTCGTGATCGGTTTGGTTTGAAACCGAGCCGCTCGGCTCGGTTCGGATTTAGGAAATTAAGCGGAAATCTTATGCTCGTGCTCGGTTCGGTTTAGAACCGAGCCGCTCGGTTCGGTTCGCTTTTGCTCAGTTTTATTTAGCATTCCTACACAGCCATTCATTCACCAAAATTCACCAACTTATATGTTTCACACACACTTTAACAATTTAACAAAATAAAAACATAAAAAGTCCCACAAAAATAAACACAAAATGTCATCCAAATGTTTAATGTTTAAGAACATCTAAAATGCAAAATAACTTCCAAAACACGCGTTGAAGTCATTCCAGACATCTTCAATAAAAAACTGAATTCAAAACATAAAGTTTGATACAGTAACATCAATTCAAACCCATAAAATAACCCAACAACGCGGACGGTGAATGGCCGACAGACGAGCGATGTGGCAGGTGGAACTGGATGGCCGGCGGACGGTGATACTTGCGAACAAGGGATCTGGATGGATGTCGGCGGCAGGTGACTTGGGAGTTGAGGGAGATAAGATATTAGGGGTTTTTTTTTTGAACTTTAGATATGAAGACGTGAGGATTTTAGGGGTTGGATATGCTACATGTTTATTATAATTAATAAATATAATATATATACTTAATAAATAATATATATATATATATAATAATAAATTCGATCGAAACCGAACAAGCGACGAGCGAGCGTACCTATGCTCGTGCTCGGTTCGTTTTTAAACCGAACCGAGCTGCTCGGCTCGGTTTTAACCGAGCAAGGAATCGAACGAGCAAATTTCTGAGCTTTTTCGAACGATCTTCGAGCGCCGAGCAGTTTGGACACCCCTAACTGCAGTAACCACTGCTTCAGTCACCTCATCCACTGTTTCAGCACTTAGTTGTTCACCTTCAGTTTCTACCCCCTCTGGTATTGACTCTAATGCCATCAAACAAAATTCATCATTAGAAGGTTCATTAAAAGCATAGAGTGCAAAATTTTCATCACCAAGCTCTTCAGGCATGCTGCTCCAGTCAACAAAACCTTGGGTGAAAAAGCTTTGTTGATCTGGTTGTACCACTGTTGGAGCAGCTTGTTGAGGTGCAACAGGTTGCACTTATGCCTGAGGGACAGGGGTTTGAACATACTGAATTTGTGGAACAGTGGTTTGAACATAATGCACAGGCACAGGGGTTGCAGCATAGTGAGCAGTGTTAACATGGGCTGCAGGGGTATATTGGGTATAGTGAACAGTGCTTTGATTTTGTGGTCTAGGGTTTGAGCTGGGATGAGTGATTATAGGACCAGTGGTTTGACTCCTGCATTCCCTAGCAAAATGACCTAGCCTATTACACTTATAGCACTTGATTTTTGACTTATCCAACCCCACTTTTAAATTCCCATGTAACCCTGGGAATTTCTCCCTGTTCTTTTGTAGAATTTGCTTGTTCTTACACTAAGCAAAGCCAATTGATGCAAAATGTCCATTTCTTCTAAGTCAGTGGGATCAAAGTGTTGCAAATCATTGAGTTCAAAGCACAAGTTATCTGACATCTGGTTTTCACAATTTGCAGTAAAAGCGTAATTTGCAGAGTGAGGATCAGGGTTGTTAAAATTTCCACCAGCAGTTATATCAATAAAGTGATCATAACCCTGATCCTTACCACTGCTACCAGATTCTTCCTGACCAAAAAGAGCTGTGCTACCGAATGAATAATCATCAGCAACTTTGCCAGACTCTTGCAACTTCTTTTTCTGGTTTAGCTCCCTTTCATAGGTTAGGAGTCTACCATGAAGTTGGGTCAGGGTCAGATCTTTAAACTCAGCAGAGTTTCTAGTAACAAATGCAATGGTGTCCCATTTTTCTGGTAGTGATCTAAGGAACCTGCTATTTTGAGTTGAATTTGGAAATTTTACTTTAACAAGCCTTAGTTCACTAATGAGACAACTGAATCGCTCAAATTGCTGAGTCAATGATTCACCCTTGATGTGACAAAATGTTTCATACTGCTGATTCAGAATTTCCCTATTGTTTTCAATAACTTCTTCTGTCCCCCCAAACTGTTCCTTCAGTGCATCCCATAGCTCTTTGGCACTGTTACAATGTAACAGTCCAGCATAGATTTCATTGGGTAATGCAGATGCTATGATGCTAAATGCTTTGGCATCGAGTTCAAACTTTTGAAAATCAGTTTCAGTATAGTTTTTAGTTGGTTTAGGAACGAACTTCTTTGCATCCTCAGCACTTGGCACCATAGGAACATGGGGACCAAAAACAACAGACCTCCAACATCCAGTGTTCTGTTGAGCAAGGATGTGACCCATCCTTCTCTCCCAGATGTTGTACTCATTATGTTTAAGCATGGGTGGTTTGAAAAGAGAGCCAAAGTTATTCTTATCATCTTGTGATTGTGACGTCATCCTGGTTGTTTTACAGGCACTGATTAATCAACTTTGATGGTGATTAAACCTTGCTCTGTTTTTCAACAAAACGAACAAACTATCAGTATCAACTTTTATGAGCTGAACTATTTACGTCAAAATGATTGTTAAATCAAATTTGACTGTCCAAGCTCTGATACCAATTGTTAGGATCTGAGTTTGGTTTTGATTGTGTTTTACGTTTGAATTAAGATGAGGATGAATGAGTTGTGCAGCGGAATTAAGGTGGAAACAAACTTTTCACAATCAAACAGGAGAATTGCTTTTAACATACAAGTTTAACATTGAACTGAATGATTGAATTTAATTTCAACAACGATTACAATTTGCAAGTATGCAACAAACTCCCCCTCAGCCTGAGCTCACAGTATTTGTTCGTGCAGGAAGAAGATAGTGAAAGAGCTAATAGAACAGTACAGAGCACTGTTCTATTTATAGGCACGAGCAAACCACTGAAGCATCTAAGCTGACGTCACCATGAAAGTGACATCTAACCTCCTAACAAACTCTAACCTCTGATCTATACAACCTCTGCTATTGCTAACTACTGTTATTACATTTCATTACATAAAGACATCTAAACTACTGCTGCATCCTTCAACTGATGTGAACCCAGCAGTACTTTGTCATGATCAGCAGAGCTTGACTCAAGGCAGTAGATTGAACAGCAGAGCTTTAGTCTTCCATCAGTCTTTTACTTGATCAGCAGTTTGTAAGTCAGCAGTTTGTACGATCAGTAGATAGGAGGTCAGCAGATGTTGAAACCACTTTCAAGGGGAGAGACTTGTATACATAACATCTGCTTATTCTGGATCCACTGCTCTGATCCAGTTTTAGCTTTAATTATCTGTTCCTTTGGTAGGGTTCAATCCCAACAAATATAAACCCACATGTTGGGGATAACTCCTTTGTGGGTTCTATAAGTGGTGAGTCGGTTAATCACGACCGGCTTCCAACCGACCCCAATTGTATGACAAACATATAAATCTGTATACAAGATTATTTTTAAATAATTGTCCCAAGTTATAAAAGATTTCTGCCATGTGCACTTAAATCAATTTTCATAATTGTTTTCAAAAGAGTCAGTTAATTGTATTTACCAGTTTATACTGACGTATTTTCTAAAGACTGATTGACAGGTACCTCTCATAATAGACTGGAGCTATTAGGTGTCTTAAGAGGATCTTGCAAATCCATAGATACCTGAAGTCTGTTATTTTGTTTCTTTGTACTTTTATGATCCGCCTGTGGATCTTATTACATTCCAGTCTGTATATTCATTTACTCGAACACTCAGACATTATGGTTTGTAATAGTTTATTCACCAAGCCTTCCGCTGTGCTATTATATTGTGTGTATTGACAATGATGATATCAACTACGTCACGATACTCCCCGCCGGGCCCATCGGTAATATGTGGAAATAACGGGGTATGACAGGTTGGTATCAGTGTCACACCCCAACCAATGGCGGAATCATCGGGGCATGGCACTGAGCAAAACAGATTGTCCAGAAGTTTCCATAACAATTATCAATACTATTTAATTAAACAACACGTCCCATACCGTATCTTAAACAGTAAAATAATTATTACAGACATAAATCCAGGCAAATATTCTGTTCCGACAACTCAGATTTAAATAGACAGCAATTGTTTATCTGCTTCTAGAGACCCCTGATTCGTTATCTACAGACAACTATTTGTTGGGCTCTAAAGCTTTATTCTAGCTTCAAATTCCTACCACATATGCATCCTAAGCACCTGTCACATACGTTAAAATAAAGTCAATACATAAAATGTAAAGGTGAGCATACAAGTTTGATAATAACATACAGAGTTCGAATTTGTTTACGCATAACCAGCACGTACACATAGTGAAATGAAGCACGTTAGTTATCGACACAGATCCATCGATACCAATGACTGCGGGTTGACTGCCCGAGCCAGTTCGCAATACATGATTACCACCGTAATCCATGCAAGTAAAAGATCCTTAACAACCCCCGTGTGAACGGGTGCTGAGTCCAAACTATAGTACTATCGTTGCTAAGGCAGGTAGACAGCATTCCATGTGTAAACATAACAAACAAGCATTCATAAGCCACGTATAATATGCATTAACGGTTAGCGTTCAAATAGTATTGAGTAGTGTGATGGTTGTAGTTTGAATATTCGTAACGTATGTAACACCCAAAAGTGCTTAAAGCAAAAAGGGATCGAGTATACTCACAGCGATTTAATGGATTGAAGGGAGCGCTTAGCGAGTACGGTTAGCCTGGATAGATTCGGTAGCATAACGATAAGTGAAACGTAAAACGGGAAATAAGTGTAGGTGAGTCGGACAGCTGGTCGATCGGACGATAGTTCGATCGGACGGCTGACCGTTCGGTTGACAGCCCGTTCGGTCTGCTGTCCGATCGGTTGGTAGGCCGATCGGATGGCTGTTCGAGTGGATTGTTTCTTCCTTTGAGAAGGATGTGTTTGTGTATGATGGCTTAACTTTTGAAGTTTTCGTTGTAGCATTTGAAAACATTGAAGTATCTTTACCTTTCAGGTCGGTCGATCGGACGGCGGTTCGATCGGCCGGCAACCCGATCGGTTAGATATTGTAAGGATTTCTAGTGATTTGCTTTGGATCGGGCGGGTGTTCGGTCGGACAGGTGTTCGATCGGACAGCTGACCGATCGGTCGGCAAGTCAACAATAGTCAACAACTTTAATGAATTGCAAAGTATGGTGTAGTAGGTCGGTTAGCTGATCGATCGAACACAAATGCTGTTCGATCGGACAACCATGACGAGTTCTCAGCAGAGTGTCACCTGTTCGGACGGCTGTTCGATCGGGTGGCACTCCTAATGCATCGAACATGTTGAAAAATCGATCAAGTGTTGAAGTATAGTATCTCATGATCCGAAGAGTAATCCGATCGGACAGTAGTCCAATCGAACAATAGTTCGTTCAATACTACTCTTCAAAAATAAATTGATTGCGTGGGACCAGGTGTTAGCCGATCGGCTGGCCAGTCGATTGACTGACTATCCGATCGGCTGGCTGTCCGTTAGGACAGCAGCCCGATCGGTCAGCGTCCTGACCTGATCAGCCTTTCCGTCTATCACTTGGTTGTTCTTGTTTGCTTGTCGTTTTATTGAGGTATTTTGACAATGAGTAGAACGATAGATCCTTCGTCCTTACTTGGTTCCTCGGGTCGGACAGGAATCACCCAGATCCGGTCGGTGGACTGTTCGGAACGAAGTTTAATGTTTAACCCGAAGTCGGTTAACCTCATGGATAGAATCCGGATCTTGAGCCATACAACCACCGAAGTGACTTGTAGACCGGCTCAGGGTCCGTTTCTACAGGTTTTGAAGTTATTGAGTGAAAAGAGTTGGAAGAAAGTTGGAAAATCCATCTTCAAATCCTTTTCACCGAGTATATGTTTAGATCTTATGAAAGATCTTTGTTTGTTTATGTGGAAATCGGCTAGATCCAAGTTGTTCTTGGTGGATTGAGGTCAAAACATGAAGTTCTTCAAGAACCCATGATGACATCATCCTAGAACACTTGATTCTTGATGATTTCACGGTTAAAAGTTAAGATTTGAAAGATAGAAAGGTGGAGGAGTGTGTATAGATCAAGAAAGTACAAGATTTAGGACGAAAACTTACCGGAATCGAGAGAAATCTGCGAAAAGGTGAGCTGGGCGTGCTGGTCGAACAGAGGTTTCCAAAAGTGGAAAGAATGACAATGACAGGGGTATTTATAGGATGCCAAAAGGGGTAAGTGCTGGCCGATCGGTCAGGCAGCTCGATCGGACAGCCTGTTCGATCGGACAGCAATCCGTTCGGCTGGCTGTTCGATCGGCTGGGAGCCTGATCGATCAGTCGCACTCTTCGAGTGTTTCGCGCGACGATTGTTGATATTTCGCTTTCGATTGCGAGCAGTTCGATTCGATAGGGTTTCCTAGTCAAATTACTTTCAGTCCCAACTACTTCGTATCTCGCATAATCTATTTTCCACTATCTATCATAGTTCGATCGTGATTCGAGTTCGAGTTCGATTGCATTCGAGTTTCGATTGAGTTCGCTTGATTACACAACACAACGTAATTAAAACATGCACAGGTAACACGTAAGGCACACACACACGTATAATAACAAGTAAAAGTACGTGGCTCGAGTTGCGATTTGATGTCGATTTAATTAGTATAACTTGACTATTGATGGTTAACTTTATCGCATTGTTACTTCCTATAGTTCACAGTCGTAGATCGATCGAATAGCGATTAACACACGTCGATTATTGCAATTAACAACACTTACTCCACATAATACGAATAAAATAAAGAAGTTTCTACAAGTCAAGTTGCCCGAAATCTGTCTTTGACTTTGACCTTGACTTTGACTTTGACTTGTGAAAACACGGGGTGTTACAGCCTCCCCTTGTTTAGGGAATTTCGTCCCGAAATTAGGCTGGAAGCTGTACAACGCCGTGAATCACGTTTGAGAACTTTCCGTTTGGACCGGTTTTGACTCCGTAACGATTGTGAACAGAACGCAAGGACGTACTATAATCGGTGATTCTATAGATTGATATGAAATCGTACAAAGCACTAGAATCACAATGCTACTTTCTCTCTCTAGTTTCACTCTCTAAACAACTGCGGGTACTTAGCCTTCATGTCGCTTTCGAGTTCCCAAGTGAACTCTGCGCCTCTTTTGCCTTCCCATCGGACTTTCACGATAGGAATGCGAGAGCGTCTGAGTTGCTTGGTTTGGCGGTCCATGATTTCGACAGGCTTTTCCACGAAGTGTAATGTTTCGTTCACTTGTAGATCGTCTAGAGAAACGTGTAAGTCGTGGTCGGCTAGGCACTTTCGGAGGTTTGATACATGGAAAGTCGGGTGGACGTTACTGAGTTCCTCCGGTAGTTCGAGTCTGTAGGCGACTTTTCCGATTCTTTCCAGAATCTTAAAAGGTCCAACATATCGAGGCGCGAGCTTTCCCTTCTTGCCGAATCGGACTACACCCTTCCAAGGTGATACCTTTAGGAGTACGTAGTCACCAACGTCAAATTCTCGGGGCTTGCGTTTTCTATCGGCGTAACTTTTCTGTCGATCCCGAGCCTTTACCCGGTTGTCTCGAATTTGGAAGATTTTGTCTATCGTTTCTTGTAATAGCTCAGGACCGGTTAGTTGCGAATGACCGATCTCGTGCTACACAATAGGCGATCGACATCTTCTTCCGTATAATGCCTCGAAAGGTGCCATCTGGATGCTAGAATGATAACTGTTGTTATACGAGAATTCGACCAATGGTAGGTATTTATCCCAATTACCACCGAAGTCTAGGACACACGAACGGAGCATGTCTTCCAGAGTACGAATCGTTCTTTCAGTCTGACCGTCGGTTTGTGGGTGAAAAGCAGTACTTAGATTAAGCGTTGTACCAAGTGCGGTTTGAAACGTTTCCCACAGTCGCGAAGTAAACCGAGCATCACGATCAGAAATGATGTCACGAGGCGTCCCATGATTACAAATGATCTCGTCGGTGTAGATTCGGGCTAATCGTTCTACCTTGTAGTCTTCTCGTATTGGCAGAAAGTGAGCTGATTTAGTCAGACGGTCAACCACAACCCATATGCTGTCGTGACCTGATGACGTGTGTGGTAGCTTGGTTACGAAATCCATAGCTATACTTTCCCACTTCCACATAGGAATTGGTGGTTGTTCGAGTAAGCCAGAGGGTCTTTGATGTTCAGCCTTGACTCTAGCGCAAGTTAGGCATTTTCCGACGTAGAGAGCGATATCCCTTTTCATACCCGGCCACCGGTACTTATAACGAAGGTCCTGGTACATTTTATCAGCACCGGGATGAATAGAATACTGGGATTTGTGAGCTTCGTCCATCAGAATTTGTCGCAAATTGGTTCGCTT
Source organism: Helianthus tuberosus (assembly GCA_030545235.1). NCBI lineage: Eukaryota > Viridiplantae > Streptophyta > Magnoliopsida > Asterales > Asteraceae > Helianthus > Helianthus tuberosus. Next base: position 81,416,268 of record CM060363.1, read on the forward strand.
GGGAATCAACATTCGGTCTAAAAAGTGAAATATCCCGTTCGATTTGCTCACAAGTTGGGCTCCATCGTGGTAGATTCTTTCTTTCTTCAGGGTGCGTTCGTTGAAACACGCATGTTGAGCATCGCGAATGAGGGTTTCGAGATCGTGTTGGGCTTGAATGTTACGGGTGCTAAGCAGATAGCTTCGTCTACTAAGTGCGTCGGCAACAACATTTGCCTTGCCTGGGTGATAACGGATCTCACAGTCGTAATCGTTGAGAAGTTCTACCCATCGGCGTTGACGCATATTAAGTTCCTTCTGATTAAAGATATGTTGTAGGCTCCTATGATCGGTGAAGATCGTACACTTGTGTCACGGCCCCCGACCCGGTTTAACCCGTTTCAGGAGCCGCGAGACAGAAATCCCGTGGTATTTAATTAACAGCGGAAGTTTCTTCAGGATCTTTTAAAAACTAAAATATTTCCCGATTATTTTATTTCACAACTCGGGATAAAACCCGGTAATTTACAATATTGAGATTTCACGGAGAAATCTTTTTATTTTACAAAACATGTTTCTTTATTTTATACTGAGCCACTTCCTTAAGCTTGTAGTGCTTCTCGGCACTTTTCCTGGATCACAACAGATCACCTGAAACATGTTTGAAAAAGGTTTTGTCAGCGGGAAATACTGAGTGAATTATTCTATTTACTAAAACGACTCATTTGTTATAATTTACAGTATTAAGAGCGATTACAATGTTCCTGATATCAAACCAACTACCCATGGTATTTGTCACTCGACCGGATCTGTGACTATGGTCATATCCCCCATTGGCTGCCCCAATGGTGACGATTATCAAGTAATGTATACAAAACCCCACATACCGGCTGTAACTTGGTGATTACAAAGACTTAATCCCCGTAATTATAACTTTGAAATAAACATACTTTTGTAAATAGATTTGATAAAAAGAGAATGACTCACATTGCAGATTTAATTTTGAACAAAGCTTAGCCTACTGATTAGCCTTGATAACCTAGTTTAAATAATCAGGCACACAAACTAGGTTAGTAACTTAATACAACATTTACGATAACTCACGAGATTACAACCTTCACAACTAATGACAAAGTGCGATACTTAAACATCCATCGATTTAACGACGAATGACAAAGCATAAACCCTAATGTGGGCAGCACTTAAACATCCATTGGATAGTTTAATCGATCGGACATTGAATCGTAGCAGCGATCGAGTTATTACCCTGAATTGTGGCAGCACTTCGTGAATCGTGTGTGTGTTTTGGACTGTTTCTATAATAACTCGGAGTATAATTTGAAACTGAACGTCACATCAACGCAGAATTGCATCAAACAGACTCTTCTATTTATACTTGAAAAATGCCACCCTCGCGCCACGCGAAAGGTTCCCTTGCGCGCGTCGCGTGGCGCGAGAGACCCTATTCTACCCTAGGGTTACTTCGTGTCCCAGTAGCTTGGCTGAGTTGATTTCGTGTTATTTTTAATTTTTGACAGCAAACTGTGTGGATTTTACCGACTAGGGTTTACCCCCCCTGAGTTTTAGGTGCCCTGATCCTGATTCCGATTGTTCTGAAAATTTTAGGGTTTGTTCAGAATTACTTGGGTGTCTCAATTAGGGTTTCCTATTGGATAAAATATTAAAATAAATAGGACTTTTAATGAGAGTTGTTACATTCTCCCCACCTTAATAAAAATCTCGTCCTCGAGATTTACTGGAATAAATGAGGATACTTTCGCTTCATTTCTGATTCCAGCTCCCAAGTGTATTCAGCTCCTCTCTTTGAATCCCATCTGACTTTGACTAAAACTAGTCGTTTATGTTTGAGAAACTTGATCTTTCGATCCTCAATTTGAAGAGGTTTCTCAACAAATTTCAGCTTTTCGTTTACCTCTATATCTCGAAGAGGTACTACCAATGATTCATCTGATAAGCATTTCTTGAGATTGGATACATGAAATACATCATGTACTCCAGCTAATTCTTCTGGTAGTTGTAAACGATAAGCAACTGGTCCTATACGTTGGATTACTGGAAATGGTCCTACGTACCTTGGACTTAGCTTTCCTTTCTTACCAAATCTAACAACTCCTTTCCAAGGAGAAACTTTTAACATTACTCTATCTCCAACTTGGAATTCTAATGGCTTGCATCTATTGTCTGCATAACTCTTCTGACGATCTCGAGCCATTTTCAGCCTTTCCTTGATTTGTGTAATCTTATCAGTCGTCTCTTGCACTATTTCAGGACCTGACAATTGACTTTCTCCTATTTCTGACCAACAAACTGGAGTTCTGCACTTTCTTCCGTACAGTGCTTCAAATGGGGCGGTTTCAATACTTGAATGATAGCTATTGTTATAGGAGAATTCAATTAATGGTAAATGATCATCCCAATTTCCACCAAAATCTATTACACATGCTCGGAGCATGTCTTCTAGAGTTTGGATCGTCCTTTCACTTTGTCCGTCTGTTTGAGGATGATATGCAGTGCTCAGATTTAGTCGAGTTCCCATAGCTTCTTGGAAACTTTTCCAGAAATGAGAAGTGAAACGACTATCCCTATCTTATACAATGGAGAGTGGAACTCCATGTAGAGATACGACTTTATCTACATACAACTTTGCCAATCTTTCCATGCTAAAGGTTTCTTTCATAGGTAGAAAGTGAGCTGATTTGGTTAATCGATCCACAATTACCCAAATCGCATCATTACCTTTCCTGGTTTTGGGTAACTTAGTAATAAAATCCATTGTTATGAGTTCCCATTTCCATATAGGCATCTCTAACTGTTGTAGTAGACCTGAAGGTTTCTGATGTTCTGCCTTAACTTGTGAACAAGTAAGACACTTAGAAACATATCTAGCTATATCCTTTTTCATTCCTATCCACCAAAAGTTATTTCTTAAATCTTGGTACATCTTATTGTTTCCTGGATGAATTGTATACCTTGACTTATGGGCTTCTTCTAGAATCTTATTTCTTAATTCTCCTTGCTTAGGTACCCAAATTCTGTTTTTGTGAAATTTCCAAATTCCATCAGCTCCTTGCTCTAATTCTTTTATTCGTCCCTTCATTCCTTCAGCATCATCTTGGATTGTTGTTTCCTGAACATTCTTTATTTGTTCCATTAAATCTAATTGTAGATTTAATCTAAGAGCACGAACTCATCGTTGCTTCTCATAATATTTACGACTTAAGGCATCTGCAACTACATTTGTCTTTCCTTCGTGATACTGAATATCGCAGTCGTAGTCACTTGGGATTTCCATCTATCTTCTTTGCCTCATGTTTAACTCTTTTTGCCCAAATATATATCTTAAACTTTTATGATCTGTATAAACAGTAAATTTACTTCCATACAGATAATGTCTCCAAATCTTAAGGGCAAAAATTACGGCTCCTAATTCTAAATCATGAGTCGTATAATTTTCTTCGTGCTTTTTCAATTGCCTTGAAGCATATGCAATCACCTTTTTGCGTTGCATAAGCACACATCCATATCCTAGTTTTGAAGCATCACAATATACTTAAAAATCTTCAGTTCCTTCTGGTAAGGCTAAGATTGGAGCATTTGTTAATTTCTGTTTCAAAATCCTAAAGGCTTCTTCTTGTTTAGGTCCCTAGTCAAACTTAACAGCTTTATAGGTTAACTTAGTTAATGGTACGGCTATCTTGGAAAAATCCTTAATAAACCGTCGATAATATCCAGCTAAACCTATAAAACTTCTAATTTCCATTGCGGTTTGAGGAACCTTCCAATTGGTAATTGCCTCTATCTTAGCAGGATCTACGTGAATACCTTTGTGATTCACCATGTGTCCTAGGAATTGCACTTCCTTTAACCGAAATTCACACTTCAAGAATTTGGCATAAAGTTTTTCTTTTCTTAACAAAGTTAAGAGTGCATGAAGGTGCTCACAATGCTCTGTCTGACTTTTGGAATAAATAAGTATATCGTCTATAAAAACAATTACAAATTTATCCAAATATGGTTTACAGATCCTATTCATCATGTCCTTGAATGCAGCAGGTGCATTCGTTAATCCAAAGGGCATGACTGTAAACTCGTAATGACCATACCTAGTTCTGAAAGCAGTTTTAGGTATGTCTTCTTCTTGTACCTTCAATTGATGATATCCGGAGCGTAAGTCTATCTTAGAAAAATATCTAGCTCCTTGAAGTTGATCAAACAGATCATCAATCCTAGGTAATGGGTATCGATTCTTAATTGTAACCTTATTTAATTCTCTATAATCGATACACATTCTCATTGAACCATCCTTTTTCTTAACAAATAGTACTGGTGCTCCCCAAGGAGATGAACTAGGTTGTATGAATCCTTTAATTAGTAATTCATCTAATTGCTTTTTCAGTTCTAACATTTCTGTGGGTGCTAACCGATAAGGTGCCTTGGCTATCGGTGTAGTTCCTGGAATTAGATGAATCCTAAATTCTACTTCCCTATCTGGGGGCAATCCCGGTAACTCTTCTGGAAATACATCCGGATATTCTGAGACTACAGGAATTTCCTTAAGTTCTTTACCCTTAGTACTAATGATTACTGAAATCATATATACTATTCCTTGTTTTCGTTCATAATTAGCAACTTTCATTACTGATATGAACTTCATGGGCTTACGTGGTTTATCTCCTGTAATCCTAATTACTTCTCCGGTGGGTGATTGAATTTCTATGGAATTCTGATCACAAAAGATTCGAGCATGGTTGGTTACTAACCAATCCATTCCTAATACAACATCAAATTCAGCAAAATTCATTGGCAATAGGTTCGCAGAGAATTTATGTCCTAAAAGTTCTATATTTCTTTCCTGCAAAACTTTATCTATTTTAACTGAATTTCCGTCTGCCGTTTCAACTGTAAAAATCTGCCTAATATTGGTTAAAGGTAAATTAAGAGCTTGACAGAATGAAGTATTTATAAAACTTTGGTTTGCACCAGAGTCAAATAATACTTTTGCGTATACGTTGTGAACTAAGAACGTACCCGCTATCACATCTGGGATGAGTTCTGCTTCTTGAGTGGTCAGCTGAAATGCCCTGGCACTCTTCTTAATAGTTCCGTCGGTCGCCTTGATTTTGTTGTCTGCTGATTTGCCCAATTTAGGACATTCTGTTTTAAAATATCCATTTTCTCCACAGTTATAGCAAACTATTGTTTTCTTTCTGCAGTTTTCTTCACGATGTCCTACAGTTTTGCAAAAATTGCAGGTTATATCGCATCTTCCATAATGTTTCTTCTTGCATTTCCTGCAGAATGACGGATTTGAGAATTGCCCAGTTCCACTTTTCTTGAAATTACTACTGTTACCCGCACGAAATCCTTGGGTAATTTTCTGAGCCAATTCTTTCTTCTTGTTTTCATCTTGTGTACGTACTAGTTCGTCAGTTAGGGTGTTAGCTAATTCCACAGCATCGTCAATAGTGCGAGGTCTCGTAGCTTTAACGATATTGCGGATTTCACTAATCAGTCCCCAAATATAGCGAGAAATGAGTACCGGTTCTGGCGAAGCCAGCGTTGGTACCACTCTAGCATATTCAAAGAATGTCGAAGTATAACCGCGACAATCTACACCCATCATCCGAAGATTTAGGAACTTATTTGTCATTTGTTCCTTTTCATATTCGGGACAGAATTTTCTTTCTACAAGACTCTTGAATTCTTCCCATTTCATGGCATAAGCCCTATTTCTTCCTTTAGCCTGTAGCACCGTGTTCCACCATTCTAGCGCCCCTTCTTTGAAAAGATTTGACGCGTACATGACCTGATCATCCTGAACACATTTACTTATGGCAATTACTGCCTCGGTTTTCTCTAACCAACGCAGTGATGCAGTTGCTCCTTCATTGCCTGCAAATTCAGTGGGTTTACAGGCAAGGAATTCTTTATAAGTGCAACCAGGTGTTGCAGCTTTCATTTTCTTAGGGAGCGGAGCTTGCCGTGGTTCATTATCATGATTAACATGATCATTGCCTCCGTTTACGCTATTACTGAAGTTATCTTCAGAAATACGTTGGCTAGGAACGATTTGTTGAGGTTCTATTGGATTTTTAACAGCAGCAACGAATGCTGGAATAGCATTGGCTATCCCTTGAGCAACGATATTTTCTATATCCTGCCTAGTCATATATTGATTCCCCGGTTGTTGCTCAGATTGATTAATCTCATTAACTGGTTCATTATTAGCGTTTTCCATCTGATAATTAATATATATAATTTATTAGTATCAAATAAATAACAATTAAACAAAACAATTATACAGAGTTCATAACACCAATATAGCCAAAACTATCGATTTCTCGATTTCCATTTATATTTAATAGTATGCATCAATACACACCATTATCTTACAAAGTTTTATTTGTAGTTATTTTACAGACGGATTTTACTTATTACTATTACACCACTACAGTTCCATAAACCCCCTATCTTTTGTCAATTGGTATTCTAGTAACGACGTTCCCTTTTATCGTAATTCCAGGAGATCTGTCCCAAAATCTCTTGGATCCTATTCCCAGCATCCACTAGTTCTTTGTCAAAATGGCAGAGTTCAGCCATTTTCTCGTTCCTCATTGGTGGATTTGGTAAAGGTTCTGGATTGATCTGAGGGAAAAGCTTATAGGGATTGTTTTGTAACTGTATTTCATTAGTCAACCATTCGTCTATTTGCAAGTGGATTGAAGGGTTTGGAATAGCTGGTTCTAAATTCATTGGTAGTTGTGTTTCAAGAAAATGAATACAATCATTTTCATTAACAGGATTAATAGTATCATAGCTTGTCAATATCAGATCTAGCTCTTCCTGAGATGGTAATCCCTCATTTTGCCTAGAGCTTTCCTCAATTTCCATTTTCTTAGGCTTGGGTTTCTTGAGAGGTAAAGCGTTGAATTCTATAGGTTCTTCTATGTCTGGTATATACCTATTGAAATCTCTGGAAACTTCTATTCTTACCGGATAGAGATTTAAATTCTGAAAGGCGTCAGACAAGTCACTCATGCTGTTTTAAAAGACATAAATACCAAGTTAAAAATTATAACAAAATTTTATAGAAAAACCTTAAAATATTATTCCAGACTGGGTAACTATCAAAATAACTGAAAATTAAAACACACTAAGGTTTACTTATTTATAAATTTATTTATTTACTGAATAAGGTTTCTGGACTGTAGATGATATAGGTGCTAAGACTTGTGTCAAATTATTTAAAGATTTGCATTAACTGCTACAGTAGCTAGCATATAAAGATCTGCCCATTTCTCATCTAACTTGTCCTCCCAAGGTGTTTTACTGGTTAATTCATGGGTTTCTTGTTTAATCTTCTTTTCTCGGGATTTCTTTATTTTCTCTTTACTTTTCCTAATAATCAGACTTCTTTTACTAGGAGAAAGTGGTTCTTCATACTGCGCTTTACGGACAAATATTCCTTCTTCAGGAATTACATAAGGTTTTGTTTGGGATGAACTTCCCTTCTCGTTGGATGACCTATCTAGTTTAAGATAGATGTTTGACAGCTTTTGTTTACCCATACTGTAACTAACAAATAATCAGTTAATAAAACACATAATTACATAATTGGCAATCAGTAAAATTAAGTATTTCTAAATACTTAATAGGCTTAGATCAGTGGCTCTGATACCACCTTATTTCTGTCATGGCCCCCGACCCGGTTTAACCCGTTTCAGGAGCCGCGGGACAGAAATCCCGTGATATTTAATTAACAGCGGAAGTTTCTTCAGGATCTTTTAAAAACTGAAATATTTCCCGATTATTTTATTTCACAACTCGGGATAAAACCCGGTAATTTACAATATTGAGATTTCACAGAGAAATCTTTTTATTTTACAAAACATGTTTCTTTATTTTATACTGAGCCACTTCCTTAAGCTTGTAGTGCTTCTCGGCACTTTTCCTGGATCACAACAGATCACCTGAAACATGTTTGAAAAAGGTTTTGTCAGCGGGAAATACTGAGTGAATCATTCTATTTACTAAAACGACTCATTTGTTATAATTTACAGTATTAAGAGCGATTACAATGTTCCTGATATCAAACCAACTACCCACGGTATTTGTCACTCGACCGGATCTGTGACTATGGTCATATCCCCCATTGGCTGCCCCAATGGTGACGATTATCAAGTAATGTATACAAAACCCCACATACCGGCTGTAACTTGGTGATTACAAAGACTTAATCCCCGTAATTATAACTTTGAAATAAACATACTTTTGTAAATAGATTTGATAAAAAGAGAATGACTCACATTGCAGATTTAATTTTGAACAAAGCTTAGCCTACTGATTAGCCTTGATAACCTAGTAAGTCACCAGTTTGCGAGCGAAGTAGTATCACCGTATACACACAGTAAGTCACCATTTGCGAGCGAAAACCGAATCATCTTGTCGAAACACACAACTTCAGCATGGTTTTCCCGAAGAAAGTCCATGCCTACTATGACGTCGAAACTTCCGAGTTGCATCGGAATAAGGTCGATTGGGAAGATGTGATTGTTGAGCTCAAGAGTACAATCACGAAGGACAGAATTGACAGCGACGGTTCTTCCGGTAGCGACTTCAACATCGAATGCCGAGGAGAGTTGGGAACGTTTACGACTAAGGAGTTTCTCAAATTCGAACGACACAAAGCAATTATCGGCTCCAGTATCAAACAAACATGAAGCATAAATACCATTCACAAGGAACGTACCATTGACCACGTTGTTGTCGGCTTGGGCTTGACGCACGTTGAGGTTGAAAGTTCTGGCACGTGCGGCCTGTTGTTGCTGTTGTTGTTGTTGTTGCTGTGGCTGCTGTTGCTGGGGCTCTTGCTTCACAACCCTGTTCGGGCACATGTTGGCGAAATGGTTCGGGTCGCCACATGCGAAGCAGGCTCTGGCCTTGACTGCGGGTGCCAGAGGAGCTTGTTGACCCTGTGGGGTAGTGAGTAGAGCTTGATGAGCAGGAGCTTGTCGAATACGGCAGTTGGCAGTAAAATGACCGTATACATTGCAATGAGCACAAAAACGGCAAGAAAAGGCAGTTGGGTGGTGGTAGGTACAAGTAGGGCAGAGCGGATATGGCCCAGTGTATGCACGCTTTGCAGGCGGTGCACACAGGCGCCGCTACTTGACGCTGTTGAGCAGGTACAGCTTGAATCGGTGCAGCAGTAATCGCACAGTTCTTGTTGTTGGAGCTGTTCTTTCTCTTGTTCTTCCTCTTGTTTCTCGATGAGGTGGGTTCAGCAGTTGGTGCAGTAGCGGTAGCTTGATGCAGATGCTTCGAAGTCTTATCCCAGACACCAGCCTTGACCCGCTTGTCGTTGATCTCAGCGACTAGCAGATAAGTTTCCTCGATCGTCGTAGTCTTAGCCGCTTGCACGAAATCAGCAACGCTGTCGGGCAGGGCCCGGATGTACTTCTTGATTGTCATGTCGGGAGTCTTGACTTGATCGGGACAGATGATGCTGAGCTGTTTGAAACAAGCAGCGAGACCAGCATTGTCACCATCCTTTTGCTGTATGTGCCAAAATTCATCTTCTAGCTTTTGACGTTCGTGAGGAGGGCAGAATTCCTCTAGCATGACTTCCTTGAGCTCGTCCCACGACAGACCATAGGCTGCATCGTTCCCTCGCTTGTTCCTCTCGGCCGTCCACCAGTCTAGTGCACGGGACTGGAAAACGCCGGTAGCATTCAGAGTACGGAGGTCATCAGGGCAACCACTCTGTCGCAGAGTAACCTCAATGGAATCAAACCAGTGAAATAGTGTGGTAGGACCTCCTTCGCCAGTGAATTCCATTGGCCCACACGACTTGAATTGCTTGAAACTGAAAGGCCTTGCGGCAGCTTTAGGAGCGTCAGTCCTTGATTCCTCAGATGACTTGCTGACATTCTCGTAAACATCACTCACGGCCTTTGCCACGCTTTTTGCGATGATGGAAGCAAGGCGTTTGTCCCTCTTTTCTTGACGAGAGAGTGTATGACGTGATCCAGACGACATTGTCTGCAATTGACATCGCCACGGAACTCAACACATTGTATTCGAATCTCACCTCTCACGTTTACTAATTACTAAAGCTCAGGAGCACGCATAAACACATAACATGTAGAGTATAAAATCACACAAGCAGGTAGAGCACAAAATCACATGACACTTTTAAGCACGTAAAGCACAGAAGCAAGGAAACACATACGTATTTAATCACTAGAGGCAGTCAGAAAACAGAAACCTATCATTTACAGCTCGCGTTCGTGTTTGATGTATCGAGTCGTGTAGTATAAGCGTAGCATAAAGTTATCCATAGATTTGTAGAATTGTAAGACGAGTTGTGTGTGTGTCGGTCGATGTGAAAGCAAAAATCGAGCAGTTCCCCAAAACACGTGAACATGTAAAATCAACGAATCATTAGAGTCAGCAGTTGCGGGCTCAAAATCGAAACACATAAAATTCGAGAAATAGGTTGTCTGCGGCTAGTAGACTTCGACTAACCAAAGTGGTTCGACTATTCACAAGGACTTGTCGTGCACGCTTGACCTACCGGGTAGTGCCTCTGCCTCGATTCTTGGGCGTTGGACACTCGCCCCGTTAGTCATATCGTGACTTCAAGTCGTTGGAGTCCATCGAGACTTTGGTGAGAGTTTTGTAAAATATGCGGAACAATTCGTCAAGGTTAGGGTTTCACCCCTGGCTTAACAACAGCGCCCCTGTTTTGATAAAAATAAAGGAGATTATTCATCAAAATATGGGTTTCACCCCTAGTTTGGTATAATTTCCTCGTTGAACAGTATTGGTTAAGCAATTTAGTCGTGAGTTTTGGGTTTTCACACCTAATCTCGACTTTATTACCCTTTCATGGTTGAAAATTCGAGTGCAGTGATAGTGTAGTATAGGCAAGGATAGTGAGGAATAAGTACGCACAAGATTCCTACTGGACGTACTTGAGTCGGTCTGTTGGTGCTTAACTATAGTCTAGGTATCTAAGACTTCGACCCGGACTAGGTCGAGTCTTGCCTAATTCCCTATAGTTATGGCTCTGATACCAATCTGTCACACCCCAACCGATGGCGGAATCATCGGGGCATGGCACTGAGCGAAACAGATTGTCCAGAAGTTTCCATAACAATTATCAATACTATTTAATTAAACAACACGTCCCATACCGTATCTTAAACAGTAAAATAATTATTACAGACATAAATCCAGGCAAATATTCTGTTCCGACAACTCAGATTTAAATAGACAGCAATTGTTTATCTGCTTCTAGAGACCCCTGATTCGTTATCTACAGACAAATATTTGTTGGGCTCTAAAGCTTTATTCTAGCTTCAAATTCCTACCACATATGCATCCTAAGCACCTGTCACATACGTTAAAATAAAGTCAATACATAAAATGTAAAGGTGAGCATACAAGTTTGATAATAACATATAGAGTTCGAATTTGTTTACGCATAACCAGCACGTACACATAGTGAAATGAAGCACGTTAGTTATCGACACAGATCCATCGATACCAATGACTGCGGGTTGACTGCCCGAGGCAGTTCGCAATACATGATTACCACCGTAATCCATGCAAGTAAAAGATCCTTAACAACCCCCGTGTGAATGGGTGCTGAGTCCAAACTATAGTACTATCGTTGCTAAGGCAGGTAGACAGCATTCCATGTGTAAACATAACAAACAAGCATTCATAAGCCACGTATAACATGCATTAACGGTTAGCGTTCAAATAGTATTAAGTAGTGTGATGGTTGTAGTTTGAATATTCGTAACGTATGTAACACCCAAAAGTGCTTAAAGCAAAAAGGGATCGAGTATACTCACAGCGATTTAATGGATTGAAGGGAGCGCTTAGCGAGTACGGTTAGCCTGGATAGATTCGGTAGCATAACGATAAGTGAAACTTAAAACGGGAAATAAGTGTAGGTGAGTCGGACAGCTGGTCGATCGGACGATAGTTCGATCGGACGGCTGACCGTTCGGTTGACAGCCCGTTCGGTCTGCTGTCCGGTCGGTTGGTAGGCCGATCGGATGGCTGTTCGAGTGGATTGTTTCTTCCTTTGAGAAGGATGTGTTTGTGTATGATGGCTTGACTTTTGAAGTTTTCGTTGTAGCATTTGAAAACATTGAAGTATCTTTACCTTTCAGGTCGGTCGATCGGACGGCGGTTAGATCGGCCGGCAACCCGATCGGTTAGATATTTTAAGGATTTGTAGTGATTTGCTTTGGATCGGGCGGGTGTTTGGTCGGATAGGTGTTCGATCGGACAGCTGACCGATCGGTCGTCAAGTCAACAATAGTCAACAACTTTAATGAATTGCAAAGTATGGTGTAGTAGGTCGGTTAGCTGATCGATCGAACACTAATGCTGTTCGATCGGACAACCATGACGAGTTCTCAGCAGGGTGTCACCTGTTCGGACGACTGTTCGATCGGGTGGCACTCCTAATGCATCGAACATGTTGAAAAATCGATCAAGTGTTGAAGTATAGTATCTCATGATCCGAAGAGTAATCCGATCGGACAGTAGTCCGATCGAACAACAGTTCGTTCAATACTACTCTTCAAAAATAAATTGATTGCGTGGGACCAGGTGTTAGCCGATCGGCTGGCCAGTCGATCGGCTGACTATGCGATCGGCTGGCTGTCTGTTAGGACAGCAGTCCGATCGGTCAGCGTCCTGACCTGATCAGCCTTTCCGTCTATCACTTGGTTGTTCTTGTTAGCTTGTCGTTTTATTGAGGTATTTTGACAACGAGTAGAACGATAGATCCTTCGTCCTTACTTGGTTCCTCGGGTCGGACAGGAATCACCCAGATCCGGTCGGTGGACTGTTCAGAACGAAGTTTAATGTTTAACCCGAAGTCGGTTAACCTCATGGATAGAATCCGGATCTTGAGCCATACAACCACCGAAGTGACTTGTAGACCGGCTCAGGGTCCGTTTCTACAGGTTTTGAAGTTATTGAGTGAAAAGAGTTGGAAGAAAGTCAGAAAATCCATCTTCCAATCCTTTTCACCAAGTATATGTTTAGATCTTATGAAAGATCTTTGTTTGTTTATGTGGAAATCGGCTAGATCCAAGTTGTTCTTGGTGGATTGAGGTCAAAACATGAAGTTCTTCAAGAACCCATGATGACATCATCCTAGAACACTTGATTCTTGATGATTTCATGGTTAAAAGTTAAGATTTGAAAGATAGAAAGGTGGAGGAGTGTGTATAGATCAAGAAAGTACAAGATTTAGGACGAAAACTTACCGGAATCGAGAGAAATCTGTGAAAAGGTGAGCTGGGCGTGCTGGTCGAACAGAGGTTTCCAAAAGTAGAAAGAATGACAATGACAGGGGTATTTATAGGATGCCAAAAGGGGTAAGTGCTGGCCGATCGGTCAGGCAGCTCGATCGGATAGCCTGTCCGATCGGACAGCAGTCCTTTCGGCTGGTTGTTCGATCGGCTGGGAGCCTGATCGATCAGTCGCACTCTTCGAGTGTTTCGCGTGACGATTGTTGATATTTCGCTTTCGATTGCGAGCAGTTCGATTCGATAGGGTTTCCTAGTCAAATTACTTTCAGTCCCAACTACTTCGTATCTCGCATAATCTATTTTCCACTATCTATCATAGTTCGATCATGATTCGAGTTCGAGTTCGATTGCATTCGAGTTTCGATTAAGTTCGCTTGATTACACAACACAACGTAATTAAAACATGCACAAGTAACATGTAAGGCACACACACACGTATAATAACAAGTAAAAGTACGTGGCTCGAGTTGCTATTTGATGTCGATTTGATTAGTATAACTTGACTATTGATGGTTAACTTTATCGCATTGTTACTTCCTATAGTTCACAGTCGTAGATCGATCGAATAGCGATTAACATACGTCGATTATTGCAATTAACAACACTTACTCCACATAATACGAATAAAATAAAGAAGTTTCTACAAGTCAAGTTACGCGAAATCTGTCGTTGACTTTGACCTTGACTTTGACTTGTGAAAACACGGGGTGTTACAATCAGAGCCAACATTGAGTAAATTAAACACTAACCTTTTGTGTTTAATCTCAATGACACAATAAGCACATTCCTTAGACTTCCGAGTCTAGGCCAATGACCTAGGATTTATTCTTAACTTTCCTTTGTTGTTTATATTTTATTTTGTTTTGTTTGTTTTGGCAGGAATAACCATTACCATGCTGCCAAGAGTTAGGGGTAAAGGAAAGGGTCCCATGCGAGGGGGACCATCAGTAGGACCTTCACATCGACGCACTCCGTCTGCGTCATTTTCCAGTTCTGACTCCCACAATCAGTGGGGTCACTCTTTCGAGCCAGCGAGACATTCTATCTCGTTGAGCTCATCTCCTTCATTCCATCCATCTTTCGGGCCGCCTGTTCTAGACGAGCCCCAGCATTTGCAACATTCTCAACACACCCATCACTCCCATGAATCTCACCAATCTTACCATTCGTTGCACTCTCATTCCTTCCATCATTCGGATTCTACCTACTTTTCGGCACAGTTTAATCCGAATGATTATATCAATGACTTTTTGGGCTACAACCCTTTAGGCCCTGAGGATCACTTTTCTCAGGAAATGGAGATGGACGACGATCCGGACCCGGAGATGCAAACCGGAACACCAGGCCACCCAATTAGCATCTCAAGTGGTTCCCCATTTCAGGGATCACCGTACCGTGGGCCCGATTCATACCAAGATAGGATGGCCGCATATGATTGGTACTTTACTCCTTCGTACCATAATTCTCCTGCTCAACCTCCTTTGGTTGAACCCCAGCTTCAAGCAGTTTCACCTCCACCACTTCCTGTTGAGGAGCCGCCTCAACAGCCACCTCAACCACCTCCCGAGCCTCCGAGGCGAAGGAGGAATGCACGTATGTCAGTGCGAGGAGGACCTCGTTTTAGTTCTCCTCAGGGTTCAAGTTCTTACCCTCCAATTCCCGAGGACCCCCAATTGGGTAGACCCTCGCACGCAATGTAGGAAGATGCTCCTCCACCGGTTTCACAGGCACCACTGCCACCAATGGGTTTCGACAACCCAATCCCGACTTACCCAGGTGCTTCTGGGTACAATCCTTTCAAAAACCCATCTGGATACCCATTAGACTATGGAAACCAGGATCCCTACCTTACAGCTGCTTAATACCATCATCTTTACCCTTCTTCTTACCCTCCAGTTTATCCAACTGGATACCCGGTGCAGGGTTATCAATACCCGCCTTACCAGCAACCTCCTCCTTCCCAGCAGCAGCAAACTCAGGAGATCCTGGAAAGGTTAGATAGGGTTGAGCATGAGGCAAACAAAACCAAGAAGCAACATAGTAGCTTTCTCAAAGGCCTTGCGAGCCTTATTAAGGGCAAGAAGAAATAGGAAGTTACTTTATCTTGTATTGTTCTTTAATTTAGTCCCTGCGAGGACATTATTTTCATTTTCTGTACCAAGTCCCTGCGAGGACTTATTTTCTGTTTTGTAGCCCCTGCGTGGGCAGTATGTTCCTTCTTTTAAGACCCGTTTAGGGCACTTGTAGTAGTTTAATGTTTAATGAAATTTCTTTGGATTTTAATTATGTACTTTAATATATCATCCTGCTTTATCATTTCAATTTTATTGATCTGCCAAAGAAATTTTCTTAGAGGTATAACCTAGCCAAATTATTAAAATGGCTATGATGGTACAACCTTTTTAAGACAATAAATCCTTATTAACATCTGAAAAACATGTTAACATTCCTAGCTGTGCGGTACGAGAAACCACACAAGCTTCCAAACGTACTTGGGTTTTCCAAGTCACTTATATATAGCCTATATGATCAATGCGAATCATGGCAAATAAACATCAATATGATGTATACACCAAAACATCCATCAGAGACGTATGCTTATAAGCAAAGGTGTAATAATGACAATGATAGTATTATTTATAAACTTCTTGTCAAAAAGGCGATGAACTTTGTTCGACCCTTAAAAGATCACTGATCCAAGAGATCATTGATTATATTTTAATCGTCCCTGTAACAAGCTTTCTGAGCCATGTAAATGTCCTTCGAGACGAGCCTAATGTTAAATAAAATGTCTTTCATGGCATTGACAGTTGTGAATTATAATTTCCCTGTCTAATAAATATAAAGAATATTATATTCTATTGATTATTTAATTATTACTTAAAATGGTCTATATGGTTTAATAATACCATGACCATCTAATCATCGATATGGTGAATTATTTAAATGAATCATTATTGTTTGATCTAGTAATGGCTGGATCTGACGAGGCAAATAGCCATCCGCGAGGAGAAAACAATAATGAAGCAACAGTAAATCTTACAAACGCTGAACTGCAGGCTATGATTGACACCGCAGTTGCTCAAGCGGTAGATAAGATATTCAAGGAGCCGAGTAATGTTCGGTCCAAAAGTCATTCAAAATCCCATTCTCAATCTCATACTCATAAGAAAAGTGAGTCTCAGCACTCATCTAATCAGGGAAGTGAGCCAAAGAGGCAAATTATCCTTGAACCGACTCCCAGGTACACCAAGGGTTGTACCTATAAGTACTTTGTCTCCTGTAAACCGAGGCATTTTACAGGAGAAAAGGGGGCGATCGATTGTATGAAATGGTTGGACGAAATGGAGACAGTGATAGACATCAGCGGATGTGCTAAGGAGGATATAGTGAAGTTTGTGTCTCAATCCTTTAAGGGCGATGCCCTCACTTGGTGGAAGGCATTAGTGCAAGCCACTGGAAAGGTTCCGTTGTATAACCTTTCATGGAACAAGTTTGTTAATTTGGTTAAGGACACCTATTGTCCTCAGCATGAAGTCGAGAGGATAGAGTCTGATTTCCTCACCTTGATGATGAAGGATCTGGATTGTAGATCCTATGTGACTAGCTTCAATTCAATGTCAAGGCTTGTACCATACTTAGTCACCCCTGAACCTAAACGCATTGCGCGTTTCATCGGTGGCCTGGCCCCTGAAATAAAAGGGAATGTTAAGGCTTCTAAGCCAGTCACATATAGATCTGCTATGGATCTATCTTTATCCCTCACTCTTGATGTTGTGAGGAGTAGGGCGAAGAAAGTTACCGATGAAGGGAAGAGGAAAAGAGAGAAAGACAAGTCTCCTCAGTCGAACAAAAAGAGCAAAGGGAACTCTGGTTCCAAAAAGGGGCAGTCAAATGACAGGCCCAGGTGCAAGATATGTCACAAAAGGCACTTTAGAAAGTGCAACCAAGACCCACAGGCTAAACCATGTGGGATCTGCAAAAAGAAAGGGCACAAGTCTGTTGAGTGCCAAAATATCAAGGATGCAACCTGCTATGGTTGCAATGAAAAGGGGCACATCAAGACAAATTTCCCCAAGAATGCCAAGAAGCCCGAGGAGGCAAAGAAGAACAATGCGAGAGTCTTTCAGATGAACGCGAGGGAAGCGGTGAACGACGAGAACGTCATAACAGGTACCTTCCTCATCAATAATAATTATGCTAGAGTCTTATTTGATTCCGGTGCTGATAAGTCTTTTGTAGATCATAAGTTCTGTAAGTTATTGAATTTGCCTATTAAGACTCTAGACATAAAATATGAGGTAGAGCTTGCCGATGGTACCTTAGAAACAGCTTCAACTCTTCTTGATGGATGCTTCATATCCATTAAGAATCATTCTATCCCGCTATCCTTCTTGCCAATGAAATTGGCTGGGTTTGATATAGTTTTGGGCATGGATTGGTTGTCGCATAACCAAGCCCAAATTGCCTGTGATAAAAAGCTAGTTATTATCAAAATCCCTTCTGGTGAATATGTCACTATTCAAGGAGATACGCAATATGGGTTGCCCAGCAACGTGTCAATTCTCAAAGTATCGCAGTGTTTGAAGAGCTGATGTGTCATCTACATGGCACAAGTGTCTGTGAATGAACCGAAGCCCAAGATCGAGGACATTCCAATTATTTCTGAATATCCTGATGTCTTCCCTGATGAATTACCTGGATTACCTCCTGAGAGGCAAGTAGAGTTTAGGATAGACATTCTTTCAGGATCTGCGCCTATTGCACGAGCTCCTTATCGTTTAGCGCCTACTGAAATGAAAGAGCTTAGAACTCAATTGGACGACTTACTGGAAAAAGGCTTCATTTAACCCATCTCTTCGCCTTGGGGAGCTCCAATTCTGTTTGTGAAAAAGAAGGACGGATCAATGCGTTTATGCATTGATTATCGTGAATTGAATAAGGTGACGATCAAGAATCGTTATCCTTTACCCAGGATCAATGACTTATTTGATCAGCTCCAAGGGGCGAGCTATTTCTCGAAGATTGATTTGAGATCTGGGTATCATCAACTTAAGGTGAGAACTGAAGATGTGCCTAAGACAGCTTTCAGAACAAGATATGGACATTTCGAGTTTTTAGTGATGCCTTTTGGGCTCACTAATGCGCCAGCAGCATTCATGGATCTTATGAATAGAGTCTGCAAGCCATACCTAGATAAGTTTGTCATTGTCTTTATAGACGACATACTTATCTATTCTCATAGCCAAGTTGACCATGAGAAGCACCTTCGATGTATCTTATGATTGCTTCAACATGAGAAGTTGTATGCTAAATTCTCCAAATGTGAATTCTGGCTTCACGAAGTCCAATTTCTTGGACATGTTGTTAGTGAGTGTGGTATCCAAGTTGATCCCACCAAGATAGAAGCCATTATGAATTGGGAAGCACCAAAGACGCCTACAGAAATTTACAGCTTTCTGGGTTTAGCTGGATATTATAGAAGATTCATTGAAAACTTCTCAAGGATAACTGCACCATTAACTTCCTTGACCCGCAAAAATGTGAAATTTGATTGGGGTCCAAAGCAACAAGAATCTTTTGAGATTCTTAAGCAAAAGTTGAGCAATGCTCCAGTGTTAACCTTACCCGAAGGAATTGAAGAGTTTGTCATATACTGTGATGCTTCACACACCGGCATGGGATGTGTACTTATGCAGCGTGGCAAGGTGATTGCCTATGCATCACGACAACTGAAGGTGCATGAGAAGAACTACACCACCCATGACTTGGAATTGGGTGCCGTTGTATTCGCACTTAAGTTATGGAGACATTATCTATATGGAACAAAATGTGTGATCTATTCAGATCACAAAAGTCTCCAACACTTGTTCAATCAAAAAGAGCTCAGTATGAGACAGCGTCGTTGGATGGAAACTCTAAATGATTATGATTGCGAAATTCGCTACCATCCAGGTAAAGCGAATGTGGTCGCCGACGCTCTAAGCCGAAAGGAAAAAGTCAAACCAATCAGGATCAATGCCAAGAGCATTGAATTAAAGAATAGTTTGAATGAAAGACTGCTAGCTGCACAAAAAGATGCTACTTTGGAAGCTAACCTTCCAGATGAAAAGTTAGGTGTAACTGTTGAACAGTTAGCACCTGGAAAGGATGGAATTCTCAGAATGAATGGAAGAATTTGGGTTCCTATTCATGGAGGACTTCGAGATGTAATCCTCCAGGAAGCTCACAACTCTAGATATTCAGTTCACCCAGGAGGTGACAAAATGTATCAGGATTTGAAGGCTAATTATTGGTGGATAGGTTTGAAGAAATCTATTGCCACACATGTAGCTAAGTGCCTGACTTGTGCTCAAATTAAAGCTGAACATCAAAAGCCATCAGGTCTGTTACAACAGCCAGAACTTCCTACCTGGAAATGGGAAATGGTAACTATGGATTTTATAACCAAGTTACCTAAAACAAGACATGGAAATGATACCATATGGGTTATAGTTGATAGACTGACTAAGTCAGCACATTTCTTACCCATCAAGGAGACTCATAGGTCCGATAAGTTAGCCCAGTTGTACGTAGATAAGATTGTAGCTCTTCATGGGGTGCCAGTGTCTATTATCTCTGATAGAGATACTAGATACACCTCCTACTTTTGGAAAATTTTCCAACAATCTTTGGGCACACGGTTGAATTTTAGTACTGCTTACCATCCTCAGACAGATGGACAGAGTGAGCGTACAATTCAGACGTTGGAAGACATGCTTCGTGCATGTGTTATTGATTTAGGTGGTAGTTGGGATTACCACCTACCCTTGATTGAGTTTTCCTATAACAATAGCTACCATACAAGCATTCAGGCTGAGCCTTTTGAAGCATTATATGGTAGGAAATGCAGAACACCTGTTTGTTGGGCGGAAGTAGGAGAAGCTCAGTTATCAGGACCTGAAATAGTCCTTGAAACAACGGACAAGATTGTCCAGGTTCATGATCGCCTGAAAGCTGCCAGGGATAGGCAGAAAAGTTATGCTGATAAGAGGCGAAAACCTCTAAAGTTCGAGGTTGGCGATAAAGTCTTACTAAAAGTATCACCCTGGAAAGGTGTGATGCATTTTGGTAAGAAGGGCAAGCTAAGTCCTAGATATATCAGACCATTCGAGATTATCGAATGTGTCAGCAGTGTAGCTTATAAGCTAAACTTACCTGAGGAGCTGAGTGGAATACATAATGTGTTCCACATCTGTAATCTCAAGAAATGCCTAGCTGATGAATCGCTAGCTATGTCTCATAAAGACGTGCAAATTGATAAAAGCCTGAATTTTATTGAAAGACCTATATCGATCAAGGATCGACAGGTTAAAAAGCTCCGAAGGAAGCATGTGCCTATAGTAAAGGTCAAATGGGATGCCCGTAGAGGTCCCGAATATACGTGGGAAGTCGAGTCCACTATGAGATAGAAGTACCCTCACTTATTCCAGTAAATCTCGGGGTCGAGATTTCTTTTAAGGGGGTGAGGATGTAACACCACGTAAAAACGTGTCCAATTATGTATAGACACGTGTCCTAAACTCTAAATATGTGAAAGATTGAGTTTGAAGGACTAAAGTTGACAAACAGTGAAAATATGTATGCGAAGGGACTAAAAGTGTCAACATGCCAAACTTGTGCCTCTGAATGACCTTACATGAAGAATATATCCTTAAACGAGTGATCAATTGGATATAAGAAGCCGTTTGTGAAAATAATCGGAAGATTATGAAACTACAAGGGTTAAACATGTCAACATGTTAATTCTGACATCTGAGTGACCTTTTAACGAATCTGAGGCTTTGAAATATTCAAATATACTCTCAAGAATAAGTGATAAAAATTTCACATGGTTTCGAGATCGTTAAGCAAGTTTTCAAGACTTTGGGCTATAAGTGTCAACTTGACGAAACTTCCATTCATAGTGATAATTAACGAACCCGAGCCTAACGAAGTTTGTTTATACATCCTTGCACTTCAACAAACTGACTACAAGGACCTTTATTGCCAAAAATCATGTTAAAAAGGGTTTTAATCGACCAGGGACCAAATCTGCCAGCATTGAAACTTGTTTAACATGTTTCTGGGTTCCAGGCGGGCCGCGTAAGGCCAAGCAAACATCTACGCGGGCCACGTAGAAGTGCCCAACTCAGAAAAGAGCTGACAGCTGCGGGTTTCAACTTTGCACCGCCTCAAACTCGTTTGTATCGATCCTAGGGGCTCTCAAACGGTTTTATAAATCAACTAGGACACCTGGATTGATCCTAGGATGTTCCTTAACACCTGGAAGTGATCTAAACACTTGGAATTTGCTATATAAAGGACTCTAGTTCTAAGTTCATATGTACACTTCACTTGCAATCTTTCAAGAACTCTCACCTGGAGCTTGCAATCAGTAGGAGAAGATTTCCAAGTGTAGAAAAGATAGCAAGGACCATTAGTAAGGGTTTAATTACTTGCTTAGTCGTTTTAATTAGCTTAATTATCGAAAAGTCAAACTCATCGTAATTTAACTTTGACTTTCAGTTTAATCACATATGGTCTAACCACTGATCAAAACGAAAGTGGTTATGGAACCATATTAAGGTAGGTGATTAACTCTTAAAAGGGCACCTCCTAATTATTTCGTTTGACTAGTTAATTGTCGGGTCAAACTAGTTTGACAAAAAGTCAAACTGGACAGAATGTTTGAAAATGATTTAAATTAATAAAACAGAAGTTCTAAATTACATTTTAACATTCTAATGACTTGGTAATTAATATTAGAACATGTTTTCTCAGTCCTAACCCGGCAATTAACAGTCTAAGGTCAGTTTATAACCGAAAGTCACAAAAGCTTGACTTTTGCTTTGACTTTCAGTTCTGACCCGTTCAAGCTTAATTCTCCCATGTTTTAAGCTTCCGTTAGGATCACATTACTCAGTAGTATAACCCTCTGAAGTTATATTGCATGATTCTTAGTGGTTTGAATTATATGCTCTTGATCGTTAATATGCTTAAAAATGCCATAAATGCCCTTTTGACACACAAATGAGATTTTTAGCAATGTGAGTGGACAAAAACCTTTGCTACTGATATTTAGAGTTGTCCTAAAAATTTGACATCAGTTTGAGGTCTAGATTAGGAGTTATGCTCATTAGCGTAATTAGAAAGCTTTTTATTAATTAAACGGCGTAATTAGCATATAGCCTATTTAAAACCCAAATTTTGATACCAAACTTTTTACCCACTGATTTAAAATAATATTTTGGGATTTTTGAAGATTTTTAATTTTTTTAAACTGATCATATCATAGGATTCTAGCCTTAATTCGGTAATTGTCGGTTATACCCTTTTCTTGAATAAAATGAGTTTTACATAATATTTTGATACCAAACTTTTTGCTACTGATTCTATATGATAAATAAAATATTTTGAACTTTATGAACGGATCAAAAACTCAGATTTCCTATTTTAACCCGAAAATCGCTTAAAACCGACTTTTACGCGTTTTAAGCGCATAGTATGAGTTAAAACTATTTTTGGCACATAAAACGTATTACCTACTTATGTTTTAAGTTAATTTATGTAATTAAACAGTAATCCAAAGTTTTAAACTCAGAATTCTAATTTTGATCTTTAAAGCTTATGTGAAATTACCAAAATGCCCCTACGGTGCATAGTTTGGTTATAAAAGATAAATTTCACATATATATAATACCCTACTATTATAACTTATAAAAATACATATTTTCACTGATTATATCAGACCTGAAACTCAGATTTATATTTAAACTCTTTTATAAGCATTAAAATTACCAAAATGCCCTTTTGGGACATAAATTGGTTTAAATTGCTTTTTGGGCATATATGTTAACATCCTACTGATGTATTAACATATTTCAAGCATATTAACAATTAAGACCTGTATATAATTCATTTTGGTTACCCGTTACGCGTTTATGCGTTCGGATCGGTTTACGTGACTAGTTTACGTATAATAGCCGAAATGGGTCAAACCTTATCATTAAATTCTCAATTTCCAGAATGTGTTTAGTTTACCCATATTATACAAGTATCCAAGCTTGTCGGGACTAAACCACATTCTATTCCGGTCTCCGCTTAATCTAGCGTTTAGAACCGTAAAGTCTCTTTCTAGCTAGCCGGTCTAAGTCCTTGACTTAGCTAAAGACCCGTTAGCATCCTAATAGGTTATTAAACCTTCCATACAGATTAGTAGCGTCCAGTAGAAGGTACTATCAAGAAGCTTTAAGATTATACTGCTGAGTTATCTTTCACATTAGCTCAGGTAAATACTTTTAACTTATTTTCCCTTATACGGGCTTGGGATATGGTATTATAATAATACCACTTGGTCGGGTATGAAATCATTTAATCGGATTGTGATTAATAAATTGCATAACCCGTTTTAATCTGTTTTGTTTGATAACATGAACATTGGGGGTTAATTCGACCGTGTCCTGGATATCCTCGGCTCATTTCATTTGAAAATGGCCACGACCAATGCACGGGGTGTAGGCATACACCTGACAGATGCAAATGCTAAAATATAAACCCACATGTTGGGGATAACTCCTTTGTGGATTCTATAAGTGGTGAGTCAGTTAATCACGACCGGCTTCCAACCGGCCCCAATTGTATGACAAACATATAAATCTGTATACAAGATTATTTTTAAATAATTGTCCCAAGTTATAAAAGATTTGTTCCATGTGCACTTAAATCAATTTTCATAAATGTTTTCAAAAGAGTCAGTTAATTGTATTTACCAGTTTATATTGACGTATTTTCTAAAGACTGATTGACAGGTACCTCTCGTAATAGACTGGAGCTATTAGGTGTCATAAGAGGATCTTGCAAATCCATAGATACATGAAGTCTGTTATTTTGTTTCTTTGTACTTTTATGATCCGCCTGTGGATCTTATTACATTCCAGTCTGTATATTCATTTACTCGAACACTCAGACATTATGGTTTGTAATAGTTTATTCACCAAGCCTCCCGCTGTGCTATTATATTGTGTGTATTGACAATGATGATATCAACTACGTCATGATACTCCCCGCCGGGCCCACCGGTAATATGTGGAAATAACAGGGTGTGACAGAACATGAACAAGCTCCTAACAATCAGACGACAACAAATGATGAATCAATACCTGATAACGGGCCAACATTTGATCGTGGTGATTCAGAGTCTGAGGGGGAGCAGATCCAGTTTTCAGATCAAACAATTCCAGTCAGCGAACAAGGTGCAAATCAGAATGTCACAAATTTGGAAGGAGAGGTAGATGTTCCAGGCGAGGTGATGCCGAGAACTCTTTCATACCATCCAGAGGAGCTGATTATTGGAGAGTTGCAATCAGGCGTCCGCACTAGATGACAAATTGACCAAGGCCTTACTTATTTTTATTCTACAGTTGCTCCTTTACAAACAGAGTTTTCACTTAGTTGTTTCATTTCGCAGATTGAACCGAGAACATATAAGGAAGCATTAACTGAAGATTCTTGGGTCAACGCGATGCAGGAGGAGCTGAGTTAGTTTGAGAAGTTGGGAGTGTGGAAATTGGTAGACTTGCCTGATGGTCACAGGAAGATAAACACAAAGTGGGTGTTTAAGTGCAAAAGAGACGACCGAGGGGTTATTATTCGCAACAAAGCTCGACTTGTAGTCCAGGGCTTTAGTCAGCAGGAGGGTATAGATTTCACCGAAGTATATGCTCCCGTTGCTAGACTTGAAGCGATTAGAATCTTCCTAGCATTTTCATCTTGGAAAGGATTTAAAGTATATCAGCTAGATGTTAAATCGGCTTTTCTCTACGGGAAGGTAAAAGAGGAGGTATATGTCGGACAGCTACCGGGCTTCGCCGACCCAATCCACAAAGACAAGGTCTATTTACTGGATAAAGCGTTGTATGGTTTACACCAGGCCCCGAGAGCCTGGTACGAGACATTGTCTCAACATCTGCTTGCCAACAGCTTCATCCGAGGAAAAGTGGACGCCACTCTTTTCACCAAAGAAGTCGACGGACATCTTCTGATAGTTCAGATATACGTGGATGACATCATATTTGGGTCAACAAATGAAGATCTGTGCAAAGATTTTGAAAGAGTTATGAAGCAAAAATTTGAAATATCATCAATGGGTGAGATGAAGTTCTTCTTGGGGCTTCAAGTTGATCAACTGCCCAAGGGAATATTCATACATCAGACGAAGTACATTCATGATATCTTAGAGAAATTTGGGATGTCCGGGACTGCTCCAGCTTCCACCCCGTTAGCAACGAACCATGGGATAAATCCTTGTAGGATCGTTGTTGAACCCGAATGAGTCAATCAGAAGAGTTGTGAATCCGATTCAAAGGCGGAATCAATGAAACGGACGCTCAAACTAATTATAATGCTTCTTTGATTGATTTAACAACGTTTACAACCTGAAAGCAATTTGGCAGCACTTCGTTACAAGTTCCAGATCCGTTGCCAAATGAACAAACAATGCACCTATATATAGTTGGGGAGGTTTCGCTTATATGGACATGTCCATATGAGCGAAACTACATGCTGTGGTTTCGCTTTTATGAACATTGTCCATATAAGCGGAACCTCTTGCATAACCACTAAATTTCGACTCTCGAACCTCGTGCACTGATTATTCTAATCTATCCTATTACAAGATACAAGACGAAGTCAATAGACGTAATGCACTAACAGACTCCCCCTCGGATATTGACGAAGTCTTCAGTGACTATTCTCTGTTATGACATCTCTTCAGTCTTGATCATTCTGCCTTCTCGTTCAGATTGTAACATTGTAAGCATCTTTCAATCTTTCTCTTTGATCAGCTTCTCTTTTTGACTCTTACACCAGGATCTCATCACTGGCTCTATCATCAACAGCTTTATCATTAGCAGGCTCCCCCTTTCGTCAAGCTTCCGTGCTTTTAGGGATCGACACCTAGCTTTCCAGCTTGTCTTCAGACTCCCCCTTAGATTCTGCTCTCGGGATCGTAATCTGGACTTTTCCTGCAATCACTCATACAACTATAAGTAACAACATTTTAAACTTCCAGATATTGTAATCTAACAATTCAATCTCCTCAAAATCACTTCTCATAAATTTGGCAGTTTCATCGAATCGTATCGGAAACTAACTCTATAACAATATAAGCATCCAAATCCCCCACAGTTAATCATCCAAGTCCAAATTAATGACCTTGGATATATAACAAACTGTTTTTGAATTTTTGATTTTAAAACTTCAAGTTTCAAATTAATGAACTTGTTTTATTTTCAGAAACACGATCAGCTTACTTAGATTTTGAAACTCAGCACTCAGACATCGGTTGTCGAAAATAAAGCAGAAATCAAAATCTTTTTGTATTTTCTGAAAATATAAAGCAGTGAAGTAATATGTACAAACATATTTACAGATAATATTTTTGTTTGAGTATGCGTCAGAGGATCATATCAGTTTCTGACAAGTTACAAGTACCATTGAGCTTAATTACACAGTAAGAATTAAACAATTCACTTAGATTGTCGATATACTGATCCACTTAAATTTTCACACAAAGTTCAACTGATTCAGGATACGAATTAGATGTATTAAGAACTTAAACTCATTCATGTGTCCCACCTCTTGAATATACTCCCGTATCCAGATCCCAATATTCAGTCTTACAGGCAATTATAACACAAATGATATCTGTAAGGGGTTAATAAATTATGAAGAATCATGAGAGCTCGGGTCAGAACCATCGTTCAGCAGAGAGATCATGACTCAACTTGTGGGTGTGTCCCCTTTAGAGGATCTTTTTTTACAACAGCATTGCTAAGCAATTTTATTGTCTTATCATTGATGCTGAGGGTGATGCTGTGTTTCAAGCATTGCGGAAAGTATTATTCAAGGACTAGGTCAGAACTTCCATTCAGCAGAAGTCCCGGAATAATACCCCAGATATCACTGAGTATAAAAACCTAGTATATAAGAAAAAGGAACCTTTCAAACGAGATTTCAGGGGTTACCTATATATCCAAGTAGTGTTCCCCATGAAATAAGCAAGTAAAATTTAGGTTTATATCCCGAAAAAGTTTACTAAATGTATAAAAACCTATCGGCATATCATCAGTGAGACTGTTTAACGCTATTTAAAACATTACATATCTTTAGCATACTGTAACTGTCTACTGATGTACTATCATTTCCTCTTTTTACGTAAAACTCATTTTTTAAAAATTTTATCATGTTTTTGGCTTTTTCAAATTTTCAAATGTTTTTGGATTTTCTGATGACAATTTTTCTCCCCCTAAAATGCAAAACCATTTAAAAGAAAATTTAACAACCAATGTAGATAGCTTTGTCTCGCCATCCATTTTCTGCTTAAAGTGCTCTGATTTGCAGAAAATATAACGTACCCCCATGATTTACAACACATTGATATTTTACAGTTTGAAAACCGTTTTTTAATCTTGTGAAATTAATCATGTTTGTTCAGCCGTGAGGGTTTCGGCGTATTCAATCAACATTTATTCAAACAAAATTAAAAACAACATATTTTTGATTTTTAACTTTCAAGTTTTTAGGGTTTTGAAAATATTGTTTATTTATATACAGAAAACAATCAAACTAAACTCCCTGTTCAACCAAACCAGGGTCCTGCAACCTCTTCCTGTGCCAGGCTTCCCCAACTACCATTCTCACAATCTACAGCTTCGTTGAGCACCTGCACATTCAAACTTTATCAATCATTTGAACAATTTAGCCCAGGTCTGTTGGACCTTAGGCATTTCAACACAATAATTTTCATTCAATTTTGGAAACTCTTTGTCATTTAAAACTTTTTCAGCGTTGACTTCAACTTTCTCATCTTTTTCCGACGTCACTTGTTTCTTAGCACTCCACATTTGACCTTCCGGAGTACCTCTTTTGTAAAAATTTGTCTCTTTTTGAACCTTTTGATTTTGAATAACATTTTTAGGTTTCCAAAACTCTTGAAGTTTTGTCATATCAACAGATGTTCTCCAACTCTGTGTTGTTCTGAATCTGGGTGTGTGAGAATTCCAGGTCTGTCTTGAATCGAACCTGTTCGGGTTTGATTTCCAATTTTGATTTGAAGCAAACTTGTTTGTATTGTACCTCCAAGTTTGTTTCGAATCAAATCTGGTTAACCTTTGTTTCACATTCTCAGATTGCTGTTTTTCAACATCAACAGGCTTTGGATTTGGACACTTTCGAGCAACATGTCCAATTTGATCACATTTAAAACACACTTTCTTTGAAACATCCTTGGCCTGTTGTTGTTTCTTTTTCATAGCATCAAACTCCTCATTAGACTGTTGTCCAAATTTGAGTTTTTCCTCTTCTTTCAAGCTTTTCCCTTGAACAAAATTCAATTTTTGTTGCAAATCCTGTTTATCATTTTGTTTTCGATTCTGTTTCTTTTTATAACCCAAACCAGCCTTCATGTTTTTCTTCTTAAAACCAGGTTTGTTATAAAAAGATTTATGACCTTTACCAGCAAACTTTGAAATTTCCGACTTCTCAATCTCAACCATTTTGAAAACTTTATCAACCTTTTCTGAAATCACATTCTGAATCGGGAATACAACATCTAAGAATAGTTTGTCCGATCCAATCATGGTATAGACCAATCCCTTTGAATCATCATCCAAATTTTTCTTGGATTTTGTGTTTCTCAGATAACCATCATGAAAATTTCCTTCATCTTCATCCTGTGATTCAAACTTACCTTTTGTAGACTCATCTTTCAAAACGCTTTCAACAACCTTACTTACCACCTCTGAATCATTAGCATCATCAGATTTGGAGTAAGTCACATCGATACTTTCAGGTAACTGGTCAGCTATGTTCAAACCCTTTGCCACCTTTTCCTCATCATAAAAAGTATAATTGTTTCTCAATGGTGGTGGTACCTGATGAAACTCTGAACCAATACCCTTTTTGCAATTGTCAGTATCTTTGTTATCTGGTGTGATGTTGAAAATACGTTCAAGAATGTACGAAGAGTTATGATAACTTTGAAGTTTTGTAACAACCTTTTCTTTTTCAGCCAAGACTTGTTTAAGATTAGCAATTTCATCAACACACTTGTTCAATTCAATTTGCTTTTCTTTAAACTTTCTTTCATACATTTCTTTAGTAACTAAAGTTTTAGACAATCTTTGATCAAAACTTTTGACTTGGCTTTTCAAAGTATCATAAGCTTCTTGTACTCTCTGACTCGACCACTTTAAAGAATCATACTGTTTTTGTAAATCTTGAAATTTAGATTCTTTTTCAACACAATCGACACATTTTGCTGAACACATTTGTCTATACACATCATTATCCTTTTCAAGATCTTGACACTTCTGTGCCAGCTTTTCAACCTTTAGTTTCAAAATTTCTTCTTTGTCAATCATTTCTTTACATTTTGTTGTGAAAACATTTTCAAGTTTAACTGTGTCATTATCTTTTGTTTTTATGATGTCATCTTTTTCTGTACTGGCTTTGCACATTTCTATGCAATTCCTGCACTTGTTTTCATTGTTATCAACAATCTCAATATTTGATAAGTCAGAAGATTCATTTACCTCAATCTTTTTCAGCACCAGTTCTTCTGTTTCAGCTTTCTGATCTTGCTCTTTGTTCTCCACTTTTTCTTCTTTCTGTGCTTCTTCTATCTTCTGTTCTTCTTCAGCTTTCAGATCTTCTTCAGCAGCAATCTTCACAACATTTTTTAATTCTTCAATCATCTTCTTCAATTCTTCTTCTTTTCTCTTCTTCATTTCTACCACCTTCGGTAGACTTGCTTCACAAACCTCTCTTATCTTTTTCTCCAAATCAGGCAGATATGCTTTATCAGATAACCTTCGTGTGTTGAAAGTAGCCTGTCTTGGAAGCAAATTTGTTACAGCTTCGAAATCCACTTTTGATGGGTCAACAACTGGATTACCCCGTGGATCCATGTAACATTCCAATTCTTCATTCCATCGTTTGGCTCTCTGGGCTTCTTTGAATGGTTCGTTTAATTTTTCGATTTCCCATCTTGCATAATCTGCTTTCCACCATCTATCAGGATCAGCATCAGCCACAAATGCATACCCAACAGCATCTTTTTCAGGGCAAACTTGACTCCAGTCGTAACCTTCATCGTCATATATAACTGCAAGAGCCCTTGATTTTTCTTCAGGCTGTTTCAATCTTGGTGGCTCAGACTTGTTCTGATGGTAAATCGCTTTCTTGTAATAATCTTCATTGAACGGGTTTGCAGAATCATCATCAGCATACGCATTTCTGCACTCGCGCTTAAAGTGACCTCTTTGTTTGCATTTGAAGCATGTCACCTTAGATTTATCAAATCCCAGTTTGGTAGATGGTCCACCAATTGACTTTCTCCCCGTGATCTCCATGAACCGCTGTGCCCGACGAACTGCACTGGCCATGCACCATCTTATATCCATTAGTTCCATCTCCTCGGGGTCTATTGCTCATAATCTTCTTTCGTCAAGTTGGTATTGCCAATCTTCCCTGCAACGAGGCTTTCATACGATTCAAGTACAGATGCCAAGAAAACCATCTGTTGTTTTGCTGACTCTTCGCTGAAATTTTGCCCATTTTTCAAATCTACTGCGATATTACACTGGAATAAATTCTTTGAAGCAGATTGATCAGAAGTTGTTGAAGAAGATCCACTGTGAAAACCACTGTGAAGACTTTCATTATTTACTGATCTTGAACTTTCTGCAGAAAATGTTGTTTTTGGAGATCCAGCCTGTGGTGCATTTCCTCGGTAGTAAAGCTCTACATTCTGCTGATAAGCCGGATTGTTGACTTTAGATCTCTTTATCTCCAACTCATGGCTTTCAAGCCTTTCAATCAGCAAATCCACTTTCAAATCTTCAGGCTTGATTGTATTTTCAACATTAAAGCGAAGTATTGCCACTCTTGATCATTTGGCAATGAATCAAACAATTTATCCACCAGCTCCTCTTCAGAATATGAAATTTCATGTCTGGCCAGCTCCATTTTCAGATGCCCAAATCTTTCGATCATTTTACAAACAGATTCATTTTTCATACAACTAAAAAGATCAAACTCTTTACGCAATAATTTCTTTTTATTTTTAACAATTTCATTACTTCCTACACACTTTCTTCCTAACGCTTCCCACAAACTCTTTGAAGTTTTCTCTCGTTCAAGTCACGAGATAATATCCTCTCTCACTGATTGTTTGATTAATGTGATCATTTTATATTCAGCCACAACATTTTTTATGTCTATGTCTGTGAAATCTTTTGGATCTATTAACTCTCCTCCCTCTTTTACTGGTTCAGTGTATCCATTTGTCAGTTTTAACCAGCTTTCAGGAGCAAAAGCTTTTACCCAACCCTCAAATCTGTTTTTCCACCAGTGATAATCTTCAACTCTCATTAGCTTTGGTGGCTTCTGTTGGCTTCCGTACATGTTCTCAAACTTCAAATTCTCCGAAATCTCTTTTGAATATTCTCTCATCTCAGATCTTCTATCTGACGATTCAGAAGTGAACGCGTTGTAGAATGTGTTGTAGAACTCTTCACCGTTGCTTGACATCTTCAATTACCTGAAAGCAAACAAACAAAATCAATCAGTTTAAACAATATCAAGTAATCTGAAATACACTGACACTCGATTGTCGTGAAATGATCTTGACACGATAAAGTTCACTTTCGAACGAAATATGACACTTGGGCGAAATCAACTTTTGACTGATAAGCGAAATCAGCTAAATGTCTTAATGAGCGAAATTAGACCATGTATGTAAAAGTGAAACCCTTTAGTCACTAAGAGCGAAATCATCAAATGTCTGTAAAAGTGAAACCATGTGATGACAAATAAGCGAAACCCTTTTGTGACAAATAAGCGAACCCAGAGTTAAGATGTCCTTAAAAGCGAAACTAGGGTTATAGTGGTCACAAAAGCGGAACCAGATCTCTTGGGTTGACACAAAAGCGGAACTATGTCTCTTGGAGGTGACACATAAGCGAAACCTGATGTCAAATGAGCGAAACCTGTGTTCACAAGAGCGAAACCCCAAGAAATTTTGTTCACTGGAGCGAAACCATGTGGATCTATGAGCGAAACCATACAATGTCCGAATAAGCGAAACTACATCCGAAGGTAATTTGATCCATTTTTAATCCGAATTCTGATATGAAACTTTCAAGGGTTAGTTATTATCCACTAATACACATTCTGTGAAAAATTTGGCCGATTTTAACCGTGGAAACTTGTTCAGATCGAAAAAGAAGGTGTAGAAGACAGAAAACAGATCCAATTGAGCTAAACTCTTCCTCCTGAGCTCTGATACCACTTGTAGGATCGTTGTTGAACCCGAATGAGTCAATCAGAATAGTTGTGAATCCGATTCAAAGGCGGAATCAATGAAACGGACGCTCAAACTAATTATAATGCTTCTTTGATTGATTTAACAACGTTTACAACCAGAAAGCAATTTGGCAGCACTTCGTTACAAGTTCCAGATCCGTTGCCAAATGAACAAACAATGCACCTATATATAGTTGGGGAGGTTTCGCTTATATGGACATGTCCATATGAGCGAAACTACATGCTGTGGTTTCGCTTTTATGAACATTGTCCATATAAGCGGAACCTCTTGCATAACCACTAAATTTCGACTCTCGAACCTCGTGCACTGATTATTCTAATCTATCCTATTACATGATACAAGACGAAGTCAATAGACGTAATGCACTAACAATCCTGATCTCACCGGAGAAAAGGTGGATGAAACGATGTATCGTTCCATGATCGGATCGCCGATGTATTTGACAGCTTCAAGACCCGATATCATGTATCCAACCTGCCTCGCAGCACGGTTTCAGTCAAGCCCTAGATCTTCGCATATGGTGATTGTGAAACGGATATTGCGCTACCTGAAAGCAACTCTAAGCTTGGGGTTGTGGTATCCAAAAGAAGGCGACTTTACACTCGAAGGGTATTCTGATTCCGACTTCGGATGCTGCAAAGTTAACGCTAAGTCAACAACTGCGGGATGCCAGTTTTTCGGACCACGATTGGTCACCTGGCAATGTAAGAAGCAGACCTCTGTCGCTTTATCCACATGTGAAGCCGAATATGTATCTGCTAGCAGCTGCTGCTCTCAGATCTTGTGGATCCAACAACAGATGCGCGACTATGGTTTGCAATTTCTTACTTCTCCTATCTTTGTTGATAATGAGGCAGCTATCAACATAACAAAAAATCATGTTCATCATGCTAAAACGAAACACATTGAAATTCGTCATCACTTCATCCGAGATTGTTTCGAGAAGAAGTTGATACGAATTGAGAAAATCCACACTTACGAACAAAAAGCTGATTTACATACCAAAGCGTTTGATAAAACTCGTTTTCAAGATCTTTTAAAACTGAACGGTATGAAGCTTTTATCGGTGTCGGAGGGGATTCTTGGCGTAGATGAAGGTACCACTGTAGAAGATGTAGAAAAGCAATCTGCAATGGTTTGTCGAATTTTTAGATGTTTTGGTATTTAGGGGGAGATAGGTTATATTTTCAGAAAATACAAAAACAATAAAAAATTCAAAAACCCAAAAACATGAAATATTTCAAAAATCCAAAAATAATAGAAAACCAAAAAAGAGTTTGTGTAAAAAGGGAAAATGATAGTACATCAGCTAGACAGTTACGGTACGCTAAAGATTTGTAATGATTAAAGTGTTAAACATTCTCGCTGATGATATGTCGATAGGTTTTTATACATTTAGTAAGTTTGTTCGGGATATAAACCTAAATCACAACTTACTTTTACGTGGGGAACATCTCTCGGATATATAGGTAACCCCTGAAATCCTGTTTGAAAGGCTCTATTTCTGACATACTAGGTCTTTGTACGTGATGATATCTGGGGTATTATACCAGGACTTCTGATTTTGCGGAAGCAATAGCCTAGTCCTCGTATAATACTCTGCACAGCTTTATTCTTAAAGCCCACCCTCAGCATAAAAAATGATGAAACATTGAAAAATGCTAATCATGTGCTGTTGAAAAGAAGATCCCCAAGGGGGACCCACCTAAAGTCGAGCCATCATCTCTGTGATTGAACGGAAGTTCTAGCCTGAGCTCTCATGGCCTGGCATTTACCCCTTACAGATATCATTAGTGTGCACTCACCTGTAAGACTGAATATAGTAGCCTGGATACGGGAGTATATTCTGAGGTGGTACACGCGTATAAGTTAAGATTTTAAAACATTAAATTCGTATCCTGAACATATTGAAATTTGTGTGAAAACTTAAGAGGATCAGTATATCGGCAATCTAAGCGAATTGTTTAATTCTAAATATGAAATCAAAGCTTAACGGTACTTGTAGCTTATTGGTAGCTGATATGATTCCCTAACACGCTCACCAAAAATATGTTTGTAAATAGTTTACATTTACTGCATTTCATTTCTGTTTAGCATTCTAGTCTAGAAACTTTATTCAAAATCCAAAAAGATTTTACATTTCTGCTTTATTTTATCGACAAACCAAAGTGGAAAGCTGATCTTCAGATTTGCAGTTTGTGGCAAATGCCGGAAGTTTCTGAACTGGAAGATGGGTTGGGAGCTCATTATGATAAAACCTGAAAAATGAAATGTTAACACAAGTTCATTAATTTGAAACTTGTAATTTTCAGAATAATGTTGAACAAAAGTTAGTTTTGCTTTGTCTCGGGTCAACCAAGGTCATTAAGTTGGACTTGGTAGGCAAATTAGGTACCCAGGGTCATTAACTTAGATCTGGATACTTAAGTGGATTATTAAAAAAAAACTGATAAAAACAACAAAAGAAGTCAAAAAGTCAATAGGTAAAAATGTCAGGTTTCTGAGAGCCAGGCAACAGTCCTGAACCTGTGAAAGCTGCAAAGCGAGATCCCCGTGGCTAAGCCTGAACAAAGTTTGAGCCAGGATACGATTCTAGAACGAGAGCTATTCAAGATTGCGATCCTAGCTTATCGAAAGGGGGAGTCTGAAGACGTAAGAGTCAGATACAGATTCTGGATCAACATTCAAGGGGGAGTTTGAAGATTGTAAAAGCCAGGTTCGAATCCTGTGGTCCATGCTAGCTGCTGATGCTGTTAAATTTAAGGAATCAAGAGATCTGATCAAGAGAATTAGAAGAGTCAGATTGCGATTCTGGAAGAGTAAGAGAGAAATAGGAGAGAAGAAAAAGAGATTGAGGATGCTTACAATGTCAGATACTTTGGAAAGAGCAAGAAGACTGATCAAGACAGAAGTCTTGTCATACTGAAGACTCGACACCGAAGACTTCGTCAACATCCAAGGGGGGGTCTGTTGGTGCATATGTCTGTCGACTTTGTCTTGTATCGAGTCTTGTAACTAGATAGGATAAACCAGTGGTCAGAAGTCTAGAAAATAGGTTTTGATAGTCAGCAGTCCAGTTCACACGAACTGGCAAAGCCAGTTCGTGCGAAGTGGCCACTTCGCATGAAGTGGTGATGTCAAGTTCGTGAGGACTGGCTTCCCTATAAATACCTGAGCTTGGTCATTCATTTGTAACTTTGGATTTCGGTAGCGAAGCTCTGCCGAAGTGTCGCCAAGGCTGTAAAACGTTGTTATATCAATACAAGTGACAGTTAAAGTGATTCTTGGTGCATATCAAGCTGATTCAACATCAATACGTCTGTTTTCGCCTCTCGTATTGATCAAGAACTCTTCTGATCGACTCGTTTAGGTCGAACAACGATCCTACAACCGAGTTGGGAACCAAAACCCTTTTTTAACTCAAACGAAACCCATTTGTAACCCCCTCCATTGAAACTAGTCAAACCCTAACCAAATATAAACCGGTTGCAACACAAACCAAAATTTCCCAATAACCGGTTTCAACCAACCCTGGGCTTTGGCTCATTGGTTATGGAAATGAAGGAAGACTTTTGACCGAAAGGTCTCAAGTTCGATTCCTGATCCACCCGGGTTTTACCGGCTCTGCATTGTCGTGCTTTCGGGCGGGTGCAGGGTCGGGTTTTCCCCGGAACTGGTGGCATGGTGGGCTAGGGGCTCCGTGCGTGCAGATTGGGCTGCCGCGGGCTACCTTTCGGCCAATGGGTGCCGCGTACGGAGTACCCGGCGATTCTTATGTTGGACGTTCAAAAAAAAAAAAAAACCGGTTTCAACCCCAACCCGGTTTGACAAAAAACAGGTGTTGACCACCTTCTCCCAAGTCCCAACCGGTTGACCAGATACCGATTTGTGCACCTTAACTCTAAACCTGGTTACAACCTTTAGCCCAATCCAACATTGTTCACAGTTCACACTAGCCCATTCAACTCCAAAACTTGACCCAATAAAAAATAGTCAACTGTGACAAAAAGTCAAATAACCACGTTCCAACTCTGAACATTTCTCTCAAAGCAGGCGTGTGGGGGCCAAACGATCAGTTTTTGGTCCAGTCAAAGTTGTCGCACCACTCCAATAATATTAATAATCCAATCAATTCAACTAACCCTCAATATCTTCACCCAAACACCACCTGTTCCTTCCATCATTTTTATAAATTTCTAGGGTTTCTCAAGCTCCTTCAATGGCGGTTCTTTCGAGCTCTGTTCTTCCTGATTCCAGTATGCTCATCAATCTCCATTCTAATTCAACCGCATCTTCTTCTTCTATTGCTCCTATCGGTTCTCGGATTCGTGTCGATTTTAAGCCGCTTACTGTTAGGTCATTGAGTTCTGATCCACGATCAGGATGTGGACACATCAGATGCCAGGCTCAGTCGGATTCGGATCCGCGATCGGTGTCGAATTCGTCTAGTGTTTCTGCACTTCAGATGCTTAAGACCTCTGCTGCCGGAAGTGAGTTTTTTAATTTT
This sequence comes from Helianthus tuberosus, assembly GCA_030545235.1. Classification (NCBI taxonomy): domain Eukaryota; kingdom Viridiplantae; phylum Streptophyta; class Magnoliopsida; order Asterales; family Asteraceae; genus Helianthus; species Helianthus tuberosus. Next base: position 81,453,526 of record CM060363.1, read on the forward strand.
CTTTTAGGTTATAATTTTGTAATGTTTGTGTTATGATTTTTTATTATTTTGCTTAAAATTAATGGAGGTGATGAATTAGGTAGATTCCTGATTAATTGATTGATTGATTTAATCGAAGTTTGGTAGTTGGTTAGATAGAAAACTGAAACCCTAAGGTATTGTTTTTCACATAATGTAATGTAATGTAGATTTCATTTCTTATTTTATTTTGTTTCAACAAAGGAAAGAATTGGAATTGAACAATAACATCAGAAACGAAATCTACATTCCAATTCCTTTCGGATTCGGATTCCATTTCGTTACGTGAAAAGAACACACCTAAATTCCAAATCAAATTTCAATTCCATTACATTCCACGAAACGAACGTTACCTATTTGTGTTATGAACATTAGATGTGTAGAAATTGTTTCATGAACGACTCTGTAATTATTTGTATGAATGATTCTTCTATATGATAGGGGTTCTACTTTTTATGACATTAAGCTTGAATTTTTTTATGCAATTAGTAGTTCATTAGATGCTCCAGTTTGACCTGATATAATGAAAAAGAGTGTGTTTACCTTTTAAAACAAGTATTTATTTTTCTACGTTAATGCTATTTAATATCTATTTGTAATAGTCAATTATTTCAACACCTGTATAATGATTCTCTAGAAACACTAGGGAGACCACACCTACAGGGGTTAAGTTTTCTTCAGTTTGACAATTAATTCGTTGTTCTTAAGTCTTAACTCACTAGGCGATGCCATCGTTCTTTGACCATTGTACAATTTGAATATCTCAGCTTTATGTTTTTTTTCTTTCGAAAGGCGTTACTGTTTTTTTACCATTTGAAAGACTTGTTTATGCTGTTATAATAATACATTTTTCTGCATTGTGTAGGATATACAAAGGAAAAGAGCGGTATTATGGTGATTGGGCTTAGTTTCCACACAGCACCAGTTGAAATCCGTGAGAAACTTTCCATTCCAGAGGCAGATTTGCCTCAAGCAATTAGTGAATTATGTGCCTTGAATCACATAGAAGAAGCCGCTGTTCTTAGCACTTGCAACAGGATGGAGATATATGTCGTATCACTCTCCCAACATCGCGGTGTTAAAGAAGTCACCGAATGGATGTCAAAGGTACCAACCACATAATAAAAATGCATACACTGCTTTATGTCTATATACTCATCAACAATCAAACCTAGACTTACACATTCCAAATGCAGGTTAGTGGCGTTTCTGTTTCAGACATTCGTCGTCATCAATTCTTGCTTTATGAAAAAGAAGCCACAAAACATTTGTTTGAAGTATCTGCGGGACTTGATTCCCTTGTTCTTGGAGAGGGTCAAATTCTTTCTCAAGTAAAACACGTTGTAAAAGTAGGACAGGGAGTCCCCGGTTTCGATAGGAAGATTAGCGGCCTTTTCAAGCATGCAATCACAGTTGGGAAACGGGTCAGAACCGAGACTAATATCTCTTCCGGGTCGGTTTCAGTCAGTTCAGCAGCTGTTGAACTTGCCCAAATGAAGATTCCAGAAAACTCTTATGCTTCTGTAAGAGTGTTGGTAGTTGGAGCTGGCAAAATGGGAAAACTAGTAATCAAACATTTAGTTGCAAAAGGCTGCAAAAACATGGTGGTTGTGAATAGATCTGAAGATAGAGTATCCGCCATACGTGAGGAGTTTAAGGATGTTGAAATCGTCTACCAACCTTTCTCTGAGTTAATGTCGTGTGCTTCGAATTCTGATGTTGTTTTCACCTGCACAGCTTCTGAAACCTTATTGTTTACTAAGGATCAAGTTCAGACATTGAGTAAAGCACCGACGCAAAGGTTGTTCGTAGATATATCAGTTCCAAGAAACGTGGAATCATGTGTTTCGGATTTAGAAACAACCCGTGTTTACAACGTGGATGATCTCAAGGAAGTTGTGGAAGCGAATAAAAAAGACCGTTTACGCAAGGCAGAAGAAGCCCAATTGATTATATCAGATGAAGTCAGAGAGTTTGAAGCTTGGAAAGATTCTTTAGAAACAGTGCCAACAATTAAGAAACTCAGGGCTTACGCTGAAAGAATTCGAGCAAGTGAAATGGAAAAATGTTTAGCAAAAATGGGTAATGATGTATCTAAGAAAAACCAGAAAGCTATACATGAATTAAGTAAGGGTATAGTAAACAAGCTACTTCATGGTCCAATGCAGCATCTGAGATGTGATGAGACTGAAGGTCGATTTTTAAACGAGATAATTGAAAATATGCACGCGTTGAACCGGATATTTGGACTCGAGATGGAAATTTCCATTTTAGAAGAGAAAATTCGATCCAAGATGGAGAGGTCCCAAGTATAATATTTAACCTATTTAGTTGGAAGTTATTGATTCATATGTTTTTCTATCACTGTATTTGGTGATGAGTGAACTTATGGATAAGCAAACTGATTTGTTCAATTGTAAAAACCGGTATAATTATTATGTTAAAATCAATTCATTGATTATGTACCTATGAACAACTAATGATGTGTCACTATATAATACCAAGAGGATACATTAATATTCAAATGTTGTTTCATCGAATGTAATACAGCGCTCGGCTACCATGACAATCGATAAAATTGATTATGTTGCATAAGTTCTAAATTTTATTTCATTTCATAACTAAAATTTACGCTAAGGCTCTCTGCTTGGTTGAGTTGTTGGGCCGTTGGCACGGTGGTACTGGTTGATGTTAGTTTGATCGAATGGGGCGGAGAGTCTGTGTATAGAGCTTTGGTTCACCACTTTAACAAATAAGTTCAGTTGTTTCCTATGTATTTTGTAACGATATGTGCATTCAAGTCTTGTACTCTTGATGAGAGATAATTAGAAATCTTCAACATATGGGTCCAAAGTTTAATGACTTTATAATTTATACATCACGTGTACGTTAGTCCTACTTATAATTCAACATATGGGTCCAAAGTTTAATGACTTTTAAGCATGATTGACGATTTGTCACATCATCAATGTGTATTGTGTAATTGGGATTTTGTAACTCTTGTGTTGGGCTTTTAAGCATGATCGACGATTTGTCAACATCTTTGAAGCATGATTGATGATTTGCAGACATCTTTGTCTCATTCCAGTAATGTTTTAAACATGGTGGTCGATTCATTTGTGATTTACCTATAACGGCGACTAAAACGGTGTAAGCATTTCATCTTACAGTTTTTTCGTTATGTTAATCAATCGAATGAACTGAAAAATCTTTCTGTATTGAGCTTTGATTCCCCGTCTCCGCTAATGAGTCTTTTATCTCTCATGTGGTCATGTATTTTGCAACAATATATGCATTAAAATTTTATACTCTTCATTGGAGATGACTAGTTCCAAGAAAAAGTTGTGTCACGTCATTTTCAATTTTTGTTTTCAATGGTCAAGGTAATGTTTGGTGGTCATCTTTTGCAATCAAATATCCTAGTCTTTTGTTCACATACACATCATAAAGCTTGCATAGAATCAGGTAAAATAAGATGTTAAGAATAAAACAAAATCTTACACTTTACATATAGTATTTTAAGACAAAAGTAAAGATATATTTCTATCTACTCAAAAGTACAAATATGATCATAAAAGTTGTATTTAATCGTTTTCAAAAAATAAAGACGCCTGTTATATGCCTCAAGTGCATATATCATGCTTTAAGATCCAATCTCTTAGATGAATTGAATATAATAGGAGGAGAAGATGAGTTTTGCAATGTGTAGTTGGGTTTAGAACTCTTGTTGTTTGACTTTTATGCACTATTAATGATATGTCAACATCTATGTCTCACAACATTTATATACTATTAACTAGGTTATATACCCGTGAGTTTCACGGGTTATGGGTTGTGTTAAAAAAATCTATATCTTAAAAAGTATTTTTTATATGATTTATTATAAGCTGATATCTCTTCATACTAAAATTCATGTTTGGCAAACTTTACCAAGAAAAAAAAACATAAATTGAATTCATTTCACACGGGATCCGAATGAATATGAATCGGTCATTTTTATTCGGATCATCCAACTTGTACTGACATCTTCATATATACTAATAAACATATAGCTCCATTATTGGTCTTCTTAATCACCAAAAAAAAAAATCTTTTCTCTAACCAAAAAAAATATCTTTTCTTAATCACCAAAAAAAACATATAACTCCATTATTGGTCTTCTTAAATCATCTGGATCTCATCCTAGTAGGTAAACCCAAGTGCAAACACGGGTGGTTTTTAGAAATTTTACATACAAAAATTGATTAAAAACACAAATCACTATACATTGTTCTTTAGGAATTGCAAGAGTATTCATACATTCATAAATAGTCGTTTACAATAATCCACATGATCACTATACATGTCTAAATGCTCCACATATAAGCTTTTCTTATGTCATTGAAAACTCTCCTTTATTAGATAACGAAGATATTTAATACACATATATTAAACAATATATTAACTCCGTTTGTTTTCGGATGAGCATAAAAGTTTTGACTTGTTTTTACCTGCAGCTTAACCCACATTCAAGAGCTGACTTGTTTTGACTTTTATGCTCATCCAGTTAAGACTTAATATGTGTAAGTGCTTGCTATATAATGTAACACGAACTTAAAATACAAGTGCACTTACAACACGGGTAGATTATGATATGTTCTTGCAGCCATTACCATCGTTTTATCATAGTTGTTTAGACACTTTTTCAAGCCCTGAAGCACCTCCCAAACAGCCACAAACAACCCAGTTCGCTGCTGCCATTACACCATGAATGTGTTCTCACGACCGGCCCAGAAAGCACGACGTTGTCATCTCATTCACTAAGCTTTTTCGGGTAGATTTACGTCACCTTTCACCGCTGTGACACGACCACTGATCACATTATTGAGCTTAGTTTATTGTTAAGGATCCGAACAACATCTAGTGGGTTCATACCATCCGTTGATTCAAGTTCTCCACCAGTCCACCCTATATGCCACACATATATACCAACATCAACCCATAGACAAATCCCAAACAATAATTATTTTTTATCAATCAGTTTCATTACTAAATAAGATAATTCTAATAGCTAAGAAATTGACGCAAACTCACGGATTAATAAAATAATCTGTAGTAATTATGCCATGTTTAGAACTCTTGATGTTTGACTTTTATGTATTATTAATGATATGACAACATCTATGTCTCACAACATTTATATACTATTAATTTCTAACTTAGTAGTGCATTGATGTTTGTACTTTGTGCTTTGAGAGCATTTTATGGCTCTTTAGATGCACTATATGCTTCTTTTGTTGTGCATTTAGTAGGGTTTTATAAACATCATTTTCAAACTATAAATAAGCAACACTTTCTTGCTTCATGATGTTGTAATATATGCATTGGGTTACATTGAGTTCAATCAGATACGTCGGAACGTGTGTTTTCATATGGTTAACGCATCACATAACGTTTGAACTAATCCATTCGATGTTTGCGATGTACCCGCGCCGCAACGCGCACGTGTGTTATTGTTAGTTATTCTTAATTTCAAACAAGTTACATAACACCCCAATTTAATTACATTGTTTTCTTTTTTTTTTTTTAAGTTAATTCATTACACCTGATTATTAGACATTAATTAATGTTTAAATTCCTACGAGTCTATAAAGTTGCGATAAACAATAATTTAGTTATTTTACAACACATACTTTTTGCTTTGTATTTTAAAGGAACAACGTTTCAAAAATGAAAAATCTCAATTATATTTATTTATGGGTCCATTAAAAATAATGATGTAGTGACGTGACTAATGAAATTTCACAGGTTTTTCAAATATTTTTTTTTATTTGACTATTTAATAATAATAATAATAATAATAATAATAATAATAATAATAATAATTTTGTGAGTCGCTTTTCTTTTGGAACAATGGAGTTTATAATGAAACATAAATTAGTAAAAAACACGTTAATTAAAAAATTCACAATTTTTTTTTGTCATTCTATTCTATACTTACTTAAAGCACAAAGTCGGTGGCTGAAATAGTTTGTGGAAGAGTGGCTAGGGCAGTTTAGTAATTTCCAGCTATCCACGGGCAAAGATTTATACAAACAATTACCCTCTAACCGGATCGTCACACCCGACCCGGCCTTCAACCTTAACAACGGACCCGGTATCAACCCGAACAAATAATTCCCACCCAACAACAACCTCTCAACCCCATTATCCTCCGCCACCGCCTTCACCACAAATTGTGCCGGAATCATGCCGGAAAACTTATTATTCTCCAAAGATAATGCCGTTAACTTCGGCATCCAACCCATAAACCCGGGTAAAAACCCATGGATACCATTATTACTCAAGTCAACTGCTATTAACTCACTGTTGGAACCCCAGTTCGCCGGAGTTTCAACCCACCGGAGCTCGCTATAACTTAAAGAATATGTAAGAATAAATAAATAACATATTTATTTATATATGGCCATTATAATCATTTATATAATAATAGATCAAAATATATAACAACCTATTAAATAATTAGTTAGTAATTGTTGATGGGCCTTATTACCATTATTAACTAATTAGGGTTTCCTTTTGGATGCATATATAAGGAGACTTATGTAGAGGTTCTAAGGTTAGACACATAACCTAATTACTCTCATAACATCAATCGACCTCCTCTCCTCAACCGAACACCCTATTCGGTTTTCTTCATCACCATCATTAGATTGCACCCTAAGGAGGAACCAGATCAAGCTGACAATCATGTCAAACACTGTTGCTGCGTCTCCATCTGGATTCTCTACTGGCCTGTACTGATGTAATCAAAGGTATGTTTTCCATTATGTCTAAACAGTGCTGATCAACATGTGGTATCAGAGCATATGTTGATTAATCAGTTCTGTTTTCGTATCCATTAATTCTGGGATTGAAATCATGAAAACAAAAATTTTGAATAACTTCATAATCATAACCGCCGATTTCGAGTCATGACCCGAAATCATTGTTTTCGGAAAAGAATGTTAAATCAATGACACGAAATCATAATAGTTAAAATCAAAAAATCCGAAATCTGTTTTAGAAGCCTTAATTTTCAGGTTTCGGGTTCCAGAATTATTATTTTATTTTTTATGGTTCATCATGTGTTCTTAAGGAAAATCGAAATTCCTTTATGTTTTGGAATATGATTTGGATTATTGAGTGTTTTTCCATGTTTTGATATGTTTTAACTATTAAAAATTTTTGAAAAACTGTTATTAGATCAACAGATAAAATTTTCGAAATATTTGATAAAATTAGATAATCACTAAAACAGGAAACCATATCTCAAAATCCCTAAGAATTTGAATTTTCAGTTATTTTCACAATAATAGCTGTTAACAGGAGTTTCGAGATCACTTTTAACGACCCGAGACCAAGATCTCGACTCGAGACCACAAGGTCTCGACTCGAAATCATAAAGGTTCTCAAATCTTTATCACTTCTCAAGCAGAGGAGCTTGAAAATAGGGCAAATTATAAAAAAATCATTTTGGAAGCAGAGAGGTTGAAAACTATGGATTTAAAGCAGAAGTCGAGAGTTAGGTGGGCGGTTGAAGGAGATGAAAACACGTCATATTTTCATGGGATTATGAATGCAAATACCACTAATAATCGTATTAGCGGGTTACGGATAGATGGGGAATGGGTCGATAATCCAGTCATTATTAAGGATCATGTGGCGACTTTCTTTGGGGATCGGTTCGCTGAACCAATGCTGGTAAGACCACAGTTAATCTGTCCTAATTTGGCACAGCTTTCTGAGGTGGAGGCTGAAAGTTTGGTTCTTCCGTTCTCAATGGAAGAAATCAAAAGTGCGGTGTGGGATTGCCATGGAGATAGAGCCCCGGGACCGGATGGGGTTAATTTTGGTTTCATTAAAAGGTGTTGGGCTGGTTTTCAACATGATTTCCTCTGTATGTTTTATGAATTCTACCTAAATGCATCAATAAATATGGGGTGTACTGCATCCTTCTTAGCCTTGATCCCAAAGTGTAATGATCCGAGCGGTTTGGCGGATTTTAGGCCGATAAGTCTTATATGCTGTATTAACAAGGTTATTTCCAAGGTCCTAGTTAAAAGATTAAAGGTTGTGATTCATAAACTTATTTCGGAAGAACAAACGGCTTTTCTGGCGAATCCTGGCATACTAGATGGACCGATTATTCTTAATGAAGTGGTGGCTTGGATGAAAAAGACAAAGAAGAGGGGTATGATTTTTAAAGTAGATATCGAAAAGGCTTATGATACGCTGGACTGGGGTTTTTTTAGATCAATTATGAGTCAAATGGGCTTTCCGAGTAAGTGGGTGGATTGGGTTATGGCTACTGTGACTACGGCTAAGGCCTCGGTTCTGGTAAATGGCTCCCCGACTCAAGAATTTGTGTGCCATAGGGGACTCCGTCAAGATGACCCTATATCTCCTTTCTTGTTCGTTATGGCTATGGAGGCACTTTCAGGGATTGTCAAGAAAGCGATTTCCTCAGGTTTTCTCCATGGAATCCAATGTACGACTCAGGGCCCAGTTTTATCTCACTTTTTATATGCGGATGATGCGGTATTCTTGGGAGAGTGGTCGATGGCAAACGCTCGGAATATAAATAGGATCATGAGATGTTTTTATTTGGCCTCAGGTCTGAAGGTTAACTTGGGGAAAAGCAGCTTATATGGGGTTGGGGTTGATGAGACGGACTTGGGGAGCATGGCGGATGTCCTGAGATGTAGGATCGGTACCTTCCCATTCAAATATTTGGGTTTGCAAGTAGGTGCTAATATGAACTTGGTCCGTAATTGGAAACCGGTGGTGGATACCTTCAAAAGCAGGCTATCGATTTGGAAGGCAAACACGTTGTCGTATGGGGGTCGTTTAACGCTTGTGAAATCTGTACTTAACGCGTTACCATCTTATTATTTCTCGCTTTTTAGAGCTCCGATGCAGGTTATTAAAGAATTGGAACGGCTGCGAAGAGATTTCTTATGGGGAAATACCCCGGAACACCAACGGGCTTCATGGGTAGCATGGAATGACATTATGGCTCCAAAAGAAATGGGAGGGGCGGGCCTTGGGTCGCTAAAAGAAGCTAACTTGGCACTCCTGGCTAAGTGGTGGTGGCGTTTTAAGGTGGATAATAATAATATCTGGAAAAAAGTAGTGTGGAGCATCCATCATCATAATAGGTCTTGGTCTTCGGTACCGGTAAAAATGTCTATGCCGGGATTGTGGAAGCAGATTGTTGGAATTACCAAGGATTTATCGGCTTTTGGAATCGATTTGGGGTTGTGCTTTCGGGCAGCAGTAGGGAACGGGTTGGGTACTTTTTTCTGGCTGGACTGTTGGGTCACAGACATACCACTCAACATTATGTTTCCAGCATTATTTCAGCTAGAATGTGACAAAAAGGTGTTGATTGCGGATCGGGTGAAGGTTCAAGCTGGGGTGAGATATGTGGCTTTTAATTGGGTTCGGTGTCCAAATCAACAGCAGGAGTTAAAAGAGATGTCGGAGCTGTCGAGTTTGCTGGAAAAGGTTAGCATTACGGAAGGCATAGATACGTGGAAATGGATTTCGGATGATTCTGGCTCCTTTTCGGTTAATGGGCTAAGACGACTGATGAGGCCCATTCCGAATGGTAATATGAATCAGTACCATTATTGGAATAAGTGGTGTCCATTAAACGTTAATTTCATGACTTGGCGTTTATTTTTAAACCGGTTACCGACAAAGGATGTACTCCTGAGACGAAACTTCCAGCTAGCCAATGCCGATTGCGTCTTATGTGAAGAAGCTGAGGAATTCGCTGATCATATATTTGCGGCATGTAGGTATGTTTCGGAAATTTGGGAAGAGGTTTTTAAATGGTGCAGAATATCTTCCCCCTTTTTCTTCTGTGCGAAAGATGTCCTCGAGTTACACAACCATTGCCGCGGCTCGAGAAGGTGGAAGAATGTTGTTTATTCGGTTATCCAGACGGCGACTTGGTGTATATGGCGGCTGCGGAATGATGCAGTTTTTAACAACAAAAGGGCGACGGTGGTGAACGTGGTGAACAAGATCAAAGTATTGAGTTTTCTTTGACTGAAACATCGAGCAAAGGCAATAACGCTCACTTGGGAGAATTGGTGTATGTTTGATTTAGTTTGTATGAATGTGTAAGCTTTGGTGGATGTAATCGGGTTAACCAATGTTAACCGGTTTTAATATAATATAATATATCTTTTTTGGCCGTTCAAAAAAAAAAGTTCACCAACCCTAACTTCAACCTCTATGGGAACCACATAAGTTGTCGCTCTCAACCTTGACCAATCCGCTTGAATTTTCTCCACCTAAGCTTGAACCCACCTTGAATACGTAGCCACTAAAAGATGTTTGAATAATTTATTTTTTCGAAAGTAGTGGTTGTTGTTAAATATTTATAAATATAAAACTCATGATATTTAGATGTAAAGAATTCCTATTAAAAATATATTTTAAAAATAAATGTACGCTTTTAAAATAATTAACCTAGACAATGTTGCCAATAAATAGTACATTACTTGCATGCGTCTATGAATAAGTGGGAGACTTTGTCCATTTCCTACATCTACAAAACACATGAGCGGGAATAGTGGCAGGGAATAGTGTTTCCCTGCCATTAGTCGAAATGGGCGGCCGGCATTTTCCTATTTCCTACATCTACAAAACACATGAGCGGGAATAGTGGCAGGGAATAGTGTTTCCCTGCCATTGGTCGAAATGGGCGGCCGGCATTTTCCTATTTGACCAACCAGTTTATTATTTTTTATCCACTTTAAAATTACTGTTTTGTCCCCAGTTTAAAATTACGCTTTTCTCCCAACTTAAAAAATATAATAACCCTTTTGCCAGCAGCTCAAAATTATGATTTTGTCCTCGGTTAACAAATTACGATTTTACCCTCAGCGTTTTATTTTATACACGCTTTAAAATAACAGTTTTGCCCCCAGTTTAAAATCACGTCTTCGCCCCCAGTTCAAAATAAATTATGTTTTTGCCCCCAGCTCAAAATTACGATTTTTCCCTCGGTTCAAAATTACGATTTCACCCTCAGTTTAAAATTACTTTTTTGCCCCCAGCTAAAAATAAAATTATGATTTTCCCCTACCTCAAAATTACGATTTTACACTCGGTTCAAAATTATGATTTTCCCCCAGTTCAAAATAAAAATATGACTTTACCCCCAACTAAACCGAAAATACGATTTCGCCCTCCGTAAAAAATTACGCTTTTACCCTCAGCCAAAATTACGTTTTCGCCCCAGTTCAAAATAAAATTTTGTCCCCCCCCCCCGGCTCAAAATTACGATTTTACACCAGTTTATTATTTTATACCCACTTTAAAATTACGGTTTTGCCCACAGTTTAAAATTACGTCTTTGCCCGCGGTTCAAAATAAAATTCTGCTTTTGCCCCCAGCTAAAATTTATGCTTTTCCCCTCGGTTCAAAATTACGATATCACCTTCAATTCAAAATTCCGTTTTTTTTTTGCCCCAGTACAAAATAAAAATATAGTTTTCCCCTAACTAAAAATTAGGATTTTACCCTCGGGAAAAAATTTTGATTTTTCCCCCAAGTAAAAACAAAAATATGAGTTTGCCCCTAGCTAAAAATCGTGTCAACGAGCTGCCTAAAACTCTTTTTACTTTTCCTTTCTAGCAAAACTATAGTACCGTTTTTTTAATTGGTTGAGAATTATTCGGCCATCGCCCCGTAACACGGGCGGGGCATCTCCTAGTAATGGAACAAAGAGAAACAAGCTCATGTTATGTCCAAATCATATAAATAAAAAAAAATGTCTCATTGTCCTGACAAGATGATCTAGTGGTTAGTCATTTGCTTTCTCTCCTTGAGGTCCCAAGTCAACTCCTACTAGCATCACTTTTTGAAGGACATTGGTGGTGACAATGAAATTTAGAACTAGACCTCTCTGAGGGTCACCAGTTCAAAATCGAGCCAAACCAGGTTTTACCGCAGTGAAAGAAAATCAAGTCCAAAGGTTTTTTTATGGGTTGAAAGTAGAGCAAAAACAATTTTCTTCTCGATTGGTGTAAATTTTTCTGTCGTATAAGCCCGGCCTCCTATGATGTAATCTACCTTCTCGCTAGTTTCCGTGTCTATAAAATTCAACCTTGAAAAAAAAAAAGCTCTTTGGTTCATTAAAAAAATAGCAACCATTGAAAAACTCACATAACAATGTTGTTGGTCGTATATCTTAATGTCACTTTTTCATAAAGTGTATTAAGTTATACAATTTTTAAAGGCCCAAACCATCTACACACCAATAGTCACCACAAAAAGGTATTTTTTGTCCTTATGTGCACACCCTGCAGTGTTTAACTGTGGTCAAAACGCGACGTTTTGGTCTGGTTAACCAGACAAAGATTGACGGGTGTCTGACGGGTCTGTTGACCGGACCAAAACGCCGAGCTTTGGCCGAGTTTTGGTCCTGTCAACCAGACCGGGTGTCAGTCTTTTGTTTGGTTGACAGGACCAAAACGCGACCAAAGCTAGGCGTTTTGGTCCGGTCAACAGACCCGTCAGTCTTTGTTAGGTTAACCTGGACCAAAACGTCGCGTTTTGGCCACAGTTCGACACTGCAGGGTGTGCATATAAGGACAAAAAACATCTTTTAAAGTGTGTAGATAGTCAAATGGGTGTGCAAATAGGTACACCCTTTTTAAAAATCGATTTTAATTATAATAGTATAGTTGATAATCAACTATTAAAATAAGTATATTATAATCACACAAAATTCTAAAATCGTATCTTTATTTAGTAGAGACTTATTAAAAAAAACATACGCAGTAAACAGGCATTATACATATATTATAAAGGGTTATTGGATTTTATCACCCTCAACTATCGTCTTTTGGCCGTTGCCACCCACAACTAACACTTTGACACCCGGCACCCCTAACTTGACTTTTTGTTTGCACTGGCACCACTCAGTTAAATCTGCTCTAACTTGGTTAGTCTTTTGTCCGACGTGGCACAGGCTTGCTGAGTTGGAGATGATTACGTGACGCTGATGTGTATCTAAACCTCATCTCCTTCTTTACAATATTAAAAAAAAAAACCAATAACAAATCCTAAATTCTAATTTCATTATTTTAAAGATCTGGGCCTATGTTCAATATCAGTTTCATCAAATTTCAAGAACATATTCAAACATCTAAAACCCAGGAAAAATCAAGAACATATTCAACTGCAAACAAGAACAAATAAAAAAACAAAACCTAAATCTTATCCTAAATCTAATTTCTATATCATTCAACAAAATCCAACATACAAATTCTATATCATATTTCATCCCAAATCATCTGCAAAACCCAACATACAAATGATATATCATCTTCAAATCAAGATCTTCAAAATCCACCACCACCGCCACCCTCTTTCCTCTTCAAAACCCACCACCACCGCCCTCATCAAAACCCACTTCTGTCTCGAAATTCTGTCTTGAAACCCACATGCTCGAACACGGGTCTTGAATGGCCAAGAAACGTCACATCCCTTACCACCATTCACCGCCGTCACCGCCGTAGACTCCGCCGCAGCCGCCGTGGTGTTCAACGTCACTTCCGCCTTGAGCAACAGGAATCAATTTCACTGAAAAATGATGAAAATGGAAGTTAGGGTTTTTAGGATTTGGTGACTTGTGAGTGATGGTGTTGAGTTGTGGAGCGGGGGTGTTGGAAGTGGTGGTGGCGGAAGAGTTGAAGCTGAGAGATCATCGTCGGAGATGAAGATCATCGTCGGAGTTGAAGCGGAGGAGTTGAGGCTTTGGAGGTCGTCGGAAGATCATCGTCGGAGGTCGCCGGAGAGATCATCACCGGTGATGAAGATGAAGATGAGGCTTTGATAAGTGTTGAAGATGAAGATGATATGATGATTTGATTTTATATTGAAATTGGGATATTTATTCCCTGTACATATACATACACATTCTTATGTATAATTTGTATAATTTTCCATCTCATCATGACACCTCATAAAAAACAAGCCACGTCATTAAAAAATGGCCACGTCAGCAAAAAAAAAACTAACTAAGTTAGTGCATATTTAACTAGGTGGTGCCATTGCAAATAAAAAGTCAAGTTGGGGGTGCCGGGTGTCAAAGTGTTAGTTGCGGGTGGCAACGCCCAAAAGCCGATAGTTGAGGGTGATAAAATCCAATAACCCTATTATAAATAGAAGACAATGAATAGTGTTATAAATTTTATAATAATATATAGTTTTTTTTAATACTTTTATTATCTTCTTTACTTTTAAGTTTGATAAGCTTGTGTCAACTGGTACTGTTATCAAAAATACCGGTACAGTTATCAGTACATGAAGGTACAAACCGACACCAGCCTGATACAGAAAACGCCAAAAGTCGGTATCGAATTGATTTTGAAAATCTTTTAATTCGGGAAATTCGGTACTGTTACCCGGTACCATTTGCTCATCCCTGATCACGGGTATCGTACGAGCAACAACGGTATCGTGCAACATTTTTTTGTTGATTTTCTTCAACTTTTAATGATTTCTTTTTTTAGTTTCAGGGGTAGGGAGTAGCTCGGTGCCAACCAATATCGAATCGGTACTGGTATCGAAAATACCAGTTACGTTACCGGTATATGAATGTAAAAACCGGTAGTGAACCGGTACCAGGAACGGCAAAAGTCGTACCGAATTGGTACTTAAGATCTTTCGGTTCGGGAAATTCGGTACCGATACCGGTACCCAGTATCATTTGCTCATCTCTGACCACATGTTTCATACGAACAACATCATTATCATACAACTTTTTTGGTTGACTTTCTTTTGGTTATCCTGTAGTGTTTTTTAATATATTTTCTTTTTATTCTTGTCAGCGGTTCCTTGCGCAACGCACTTGTAGTGATTTCAAAACACATATAAACACAGACTAAACAACAAAATACATTTGCCGCAACGCGACGACACTAAAAAACTAGTTATTTATAATAGTCCTCTGTTACTAATTATATGCAATCTAGTACTTCGATATACATATAATCATGAGTAGTTATATGCACGTTATCCTACAAGATCTTTGCTTGATATGTTCTCAAATAACATAATCATGAAATCAAGGAGCACCCAATGAAAAAAGATTTTTTAGTGTTATTTTTTGTCGGAAATCCCGACCGCATCCTTTGGAATTTTTCACCCTCACTTAGAAAAGAAATAATTATTAACCACTTATTCACTTAATTATTTAATCCAATCAAAGCCCAATCTACAATCAATTTTTATTAACACAAGCCCAAACCCAACCTAAAGAAATTTGAACTAAATAAAATAACCCGAACCCATCCACCCATTCCATTTCCAAATCCAACCCCCAAAAAAACTCCCAGCGACTTGACGCCACTGCTTACGACCTGGTGGCTTTTTTTACCGGAAAAACCAAAATTACGGTTGGAGCGACCCATATTACGTCAGAATTCCAATATAGAACTAGTATGGTTTATTTATTTATTTGTTTATTTTGTTTTATGTGATGATTAGGAGAAAATATAGATATGTAAGGGTTTAATCAATCTATATTTTTTTGTTGTTCTAGACTTGTAGTTAAATGATTTTGTTGTTTTATTTATAGCTTTGTTTGTTTAAATGATTAGTTATAAGTAATCAATATTTAATATTAGGGCTTGAATGTTTAAAAATATAATTGAAAGTTATGGGCTATGGTTGAACATGATTGTTTATTCTGTTTAAGTGTTTAGTGTTGTTTTATGAACTTATGGAGCAAATTATATGTGTTAGGAACAATGAGTAAGAATGTAATGAACTTATGGCGTGTTTAGTATCATTAGATGATATTTTGGATATATTTAAAAAAAAAACATGTGGGGCACAATTTTAAATAGGTTTGTAATTTGTAATAATGTTTGACCTGTTTTTGATGATTTATAAATTTTAGTTTGATGTTCTTTTGTCTTACATGATCCGACCCGCTATGAACCGATATTTTTATACAGCTAGGGGCCTAAAATTTTTGAAAATATTCCGCACCCCAGGAAAAAATTCCTGGGTCCGCCACTGCATGAAATGATGGTAATTATGATCATTTGGTTTTGTAAGCATGTAAATATATTTTTTTGTGATCATTTGGTTTATGGTGGTACCATAGAAGGTTGAGTGGGTTTGTTTAAGGATGTTCAAATAGCTTGTTACTTGCCGTTCACTTGTCAATTTGTAAAAAATTATCATGTTAGCTTATTTGGCTCAAGCTAACTGACTTGTATAAATATCCGAGCCGAGTGTTAGCTAAATGTAGCTCAGTTATATAAAAACATGAGTTAAACCTGTAGGTCCCTCTCGAGGATGAGATAAAACCTTATCCTTGTTATATCAAACACACTAGCGAGTGCGGAATCCAAGCTAGCATGCAACCGAGACTTTATACGAGAACAAGCACAAACACAACACACAACATTCAACGATTAACACCACTTGTATTAATGCGTATGAAAGGTTCGGTTACAAGTCCAATGTTCACAGATGTATTCTGCAAACTCTCAAAGTTCTCTCGTGTGTGTGCTCTCCTCTCTCTGTTTTCTCTCTTGTCTACCTTATGTCACACACACGAACACAACACACTACATGGGTATATATACCCGACACAGCAGGTCTGGTCGAAGGATCAGACAGATTGATCGAAAGATCATCTGTCGACCAGAAAGCCCATCGAAAGATCACATACACCACGAAGGATGATATCCTTCGTGGTCTATCCTTCGAGATCATCCATCGAAGGTTATGTTTCGAACTCATCTATCGAATGTTCATCTTTCGAGCTCATCGAAGGATATAGAACAATCCTTCGATGACACATCCTTCGACACAACCAGCTTACAACATTTTCTAACTGTTTGATCAAGTCAAACCAGGAGGATGGTTGACTTGGTCAAACTTACATCAACCTTACATTAAAGACATCGTTTTGTATCATGACAAAATACAGACAAAGTACAGACACAAGTGCACCAACAAACTCCCCCTTGGCTGTATCTTTGTCTCGATCTTCGTGTCTTCAAGTCTTCAAGGCCGAGTCGAACCGAGCCGAGTCGCGTCCACACAAAGTGCATCAACAAACTCCCCCTTGGACGCTACTCGTGATGGTTCGTCTTCTATGTCTTTTATGTCGGAGGATCTTCAAAGTCTTCACGCGTCGTAAGCAGAAAGTGTATCAACAAACTCCCCGTTTCATGTAGAAAGTGTGTTGACAAACTCCCCCTTAGATTGAACTCTCCATTCAGTCATGCTCGTGAATCTTTTGACTTGTCAATTCTTCAGATCCTTGTGGTGTTGGTGAAGGGACAACGGCAACTCGATCATTTTATCCTTTGAGTGCCTCCACTTCGTGTCTTCATTCCAAAGCTTTTCATCGAACATGTTCTCCTCGCCTTTAGCATCTGCACATGCAAGAAAGCTAAACGCATAATGAGAACAACCGCGTGGAATATAGTTAACATTTAAACTAACGACACATATGAGATCAAATCTCAATCAAACACCAACCGACAGCAGTTTGAAAGTTTAGAAAAATATTCATTTTAATCCTTTAACTTTCAAAACTCGTTAACTTCGACTGTTTATGAAGATGCAATTGTTTTCCAGCTTACGATCAGGATTTTGGATAGGATAGACTCGAGTTCCAACATCGGTCAATAAAAAAATAAACTAGAAGCAAAATCTTTTTGGATTTTATAAAGTTTAAATTAAAACACACCTAAAATCCTTTTGGAATATATATATATATATTTTTTTTTTTCAAATGTAAAGACGGAAAACAATAAATAAGTATATACAAAGATACATAAAAAGGAAACATTAAATAAATATTTACAGACATTCTTTTTGCGAGTTTCGAGGGTAAGAGAATCATATCAGTGTACGGTCATGTCAAAACGCTCTCTTTGTTCAATTAGTTAACATTAAGATAAGCATCCTATAACAATTATCGGTATTGTTGTCCACATAAGCTCAACTTATCATTTGTAATCATGGCGAGGGGATACGTTAAGGTATAATTTATACTACCGACCGGTGTTCATCCACATCACGACACATTCCCATATCAAGGTATGCACGAGGGTTCATCTTACCGGTGAGTATACCGATTATCATCTGTTTGACCGTATATGATGTGAGATTCTCACTTATTTTGATTGAAAACAAGCCCTATGTGATATAATCACTTATTGATGAGGAACTTGATTTTCTATGCATGAGGGCACAGGAGCAAGTCCGTGAACAGGTCAGTACTTTCGTACAGCAGAGAGACGAACTTGACTCCCGGATGAATGTGATATATTATCACTTATTTGATTTGGACATGTGATTGTTGATCACTTATTGAGGTCGAATGCAATATGTACACGTATGTATAGTATCATGGAAGATCTAGACTTGCGTCCCCGTTATTTTTCGGTAAAAGATACAACCATGATACCCAGATGATAAGCAGCATAAAGACCGAATATCTCAGAACCTCGGCAATCTCTCAAACGAAATTTCGGTACTAAGACCATATGCCAATGAGTGGTTCCCACCTGATCTTCAGTCAGATTTAAGTTTGTATTACCCTGCACACTTTAAGATGATTGTGAGCCTACCGATACATCTTATATAGAGCTGCTTATCGTTTTTCATTTAAGGTTTAAAGAGGTTTGGACAGACCACTGATGTACTATCATTTTCTCTTTTGCTCGCCAGGAAACTCATTTTTTGCTTTTCTATTGTTTTTGTGTTTTTGAAATTTTTCAATGTTTTTGGATTTTTCAAAGCTGGATTTACTCCCCCTAAAATCAACAAACTAAGATAAATTTAAAAGACACAAGGATATTTACAGAAATGATTTTCCGATGTTGGTTAACTCATGTTTTACCTAAATGCCGGTTACCAAAATTAATTTAGAATCAAAAATGATTTAGCCAATTTTGGAAAACCAGTTGGCATGTCGGTTTGCGGTGCGGGCCATGACAGCATTGTCTGGCCAAAGAGTGCTGAACGAGATAATAATTCACAAAGCAGCTTAAATATCGACAAGTATAGGAAAGATTAGAAATTTAAAACCGTATCCTGCAACTGCATCGTGCATTGCAAGGAATCTGAGTGCTTTCCCAAACTGGATATCCATCCGGTGTGGATTTCAAAGTCGATTCTTTGTAGCTACTGAGAAGTCTCTTGACAGCAACAAGATCATAAACCTTCGGGTCCGGCTGGTCTTCCACATTGCACCAGCGAAGGTTTTTGTCTTTCTCTTGTGAAGTAGTGTGCGGTTGTTCAACCCATGCCAAGGCATCCGAACACCCGGTTGGTTTGATCAACAAACACATTTTCTTCAAACACACCGCGAAGAAATGTACACTGCACGTTCATCTTGTAGATTGTTGACTTCAGACGTGCTGCAGGTGCGTACATTTTGATTTGAATCTATCCCGGGGACCCGATCAAAGCTTTTAACAATCAAACGTTGGAACATATTTCATCTGGTCGATTTTTCAACTTCATTCAACCAACATTCTTTCACCATCATTCCTTCATCGGAATGTTTGTCTTTTTATCTTTTTCCTTTCTCTCCATCAATGGCAACAATTTCTTCCGTCGCCTTTCTTGTGCAATGACGCTCCACTATCAACAATCTTACGACTATCGAAAGTTCCTCCTGGAATATCCTACACACTTACTCAGAGATTAGTTGGAGAGGGGGACCCAAGCCTTTGTGGACTTGGGTCGTCCTTGATCATCAATGAAAGTGATCTCAATCACTTGATGATTAGGAAAAAGAACCTGTGGTGCTCCCCCTGATTGAGTTACCTGTTTTTGCTTCCAAACTGTTTGTCCTTTACCAGTATTTGAATTTATTGTTTTAGCATTTACTGGTTTTACAGTTTCAGATTTTGCTTTTACAAGTTTTTCTTCTTTGACCTCTGATTTTAAGGCCTTTTCAATTACCTTTTGATTCTTTTGTTTTAACTTCTCTTCCCTTTCTTTCAAGACTCGCGGGTCTTGTTTCGGGGAAACTGATCGTTTTTGGTAATTGGTTTTTTGGGGAGCACTTGTTTTTGTCTTCAACTTTTGCAGGTATGGGCAATATCTTACAATATGCCCAATTGTGCCACACTCAAAACACATTCTCCGCTCTACAAACCTCGGAGAAACATGTTGATGATCAGACGAAGAACCAGACCATGAACTTTGTGATCTAGACGTGCTTGGACCAAAATCACATCCGTTGGTGTGTTGGGTGTAATTATTCTGATCATTTCGTTTTAAAATTCTAACTTGTTTTACAAAATCAACGTTAGATTTTTCTTGAAATGTTTCCGGTTTGTCTGATCCGGTGGATCCAACAAAGTTCATTTTCGGTTCTCGTTTCTTAACAGGAGCTCTTTTGTTCTGCACCTTTTGTTGTTGACCCTTTGGTTGAGTAGCCTTAGCCTGCTGAACTTTAGGTGCTTGGGCCTTCTTGTTCTGAGCCTTCTTTCCCTATACTTTACCTTTTCCTGAGTTGACTTGTTGTTTTCGCTCAAATGGTAGTTTTTGGTTTCCGTATTGTTTTCGAATTTGTTCACACGGAATTGGATCACATTGAGTGACGGTAATTTTGCCACTTTTGTTCCCCAAAAACTTATCAGTACATCCTTCAAAAATTTGCTCAATTAAATCTTGATTTACATTTTTAATTGGAAAATCTTTGTTAGAGTAGATTTTGCTATCTCCTTTGAGCGTGTACAACAAGTTATTCTCTTCACTGCTAGACACAGGGGACTCCATTGCCTTTGACATTTCAGTCTTACTCGGTTTCACAGGTGGGTCACACAAGATGTGATTCTCAATTGGAATATCTGTTGTAACCGAGTTAGACTGTTGCTTCACAATTACTTCAGATTCATCATCCGAAGAATCAGCATCCTCAACAATGGGAGGACTCTGTTCCTTAACACACGATGAATCTGTCACATTCTCAGATTCAGATTCAGATTGGCCCGAGGATGATGTACCAGTTGTGAACCCGAGGCCTGCTGCAAAATCATCTAGATTGAGTGGCACAGTAGGTTCAAAACGGGGCATATCCTCGTCATTTGGCAATTTGGAGTAATTGTGATTCATTGGGGGAGGACATGATTTGAATCCAACACATTGTCTATCCCCCTTTTTCTTCTGAACATCAATAATGTGATCCAATACATAGCGGGAATTGGAATAGCTTTCCAATTTCTGCTTAATTGTCTCACATTCACATCGAGCTGTTGCCAACTCTACCATTTGCTTTTCAATTGTGTCAATAAGATTATTGTTAGCATGTTGTTTTCGCAAAACAGCCTTTTGTAATTCTGAAACATCATGTCTTAATGACGCAATTGTTGTTTTAAACTCCTTTTCATTTCTGGTTAAAAACACGTTAGCTTCAGCTGCTTTAGAAAGATCTACAATCAATTCTTGATTGTGTTTGGATATGATTTCAAACTGACTTTCCTGTTCAGCATATTTAATAGTTAAACTATCACAGTTTTCACAGCTAACAACAGTGGGTTCATCGACACTTACCTGGCGTGAAGAACAGTCGACATTAGCCATAAAGGCTGAATGGAGAGAAGACGAAGATTGAGCAGCTTGATCCACCAAATTAGATCCTCTTTCAGTTCCTGCTGCAGCTTCTTCCAAAGATGTCTCATCCACATGTTCATTGCCTGAAGTGGAAGATTCTTCATCTGAGCTTCCACTATAGCCAGAACTGTCTTCATCTTCCGAAGATTCATCACCATTGGTGGAAGATTCTCCACCACTGGCGTGCTTTAAATCCTTTACGATTTCAGCAAAACATGCTGTTCCACCATTTCCTCCTTCTCCAAGCTGAAGCGACCAATCACAACCTTCATCTACTTGAACCACAAGTGCCCTGTTGGCATTTGATGGTCCTGCTTGAGTTCGGTTGTTGACAGGTATCAACATATGCTCATTGTTCCTGTCCTGGTTCTGCTGGTTGCCTTGGTTTCTGAAAGGATTCTGGTTTTCATGCTGAGCTGGTCTTGTGCATTCCCTTTTGAAATGACCCCGTTCACCACAGTTAAAGCATGTTACAGCTTGCTTGTCGAACCCATACTTGGTGTCTTTCTTGCTTTCCAAGTTGGTTCTCCCTGTCCTTTCCATAAACTCCTTTGCTCTTCGAATTGCACTAGCAAGAGCCCATTTGATATCCATCATCTCAAACTCTTCTTTATCCACTTGCTGATAATCTTCATTGGTTAGATTGATATTCCCAATCTGACCAGCGATCAATCCAGAATAAGCACTAACCAAGGTGTTCAACATCTCCATATGCTCCTTGGCTATTTCGACACTGACTTTGGAAAAGTTGGAAGTGTCTAATCTGACTGTGTTCGGATTGGAAGTGGCTTGAACGTTTGAAGAGCTTCCATAAAACCCTTGCTGTTGCTGTTGTTGCTGCTGAGCTGAAGAAAAAGAAGAATCTGGTCTTGAATACATCATCGTGTATGCTGAAGGATCAAACTGATTTGTTGTTGAAGGACCGGTGTTTGAGACGAAGGCTGTTTGAAGCTTTGCATGTTGAGAGACTGGTCTTTCTCCACTGATACCTCCTGCAATCCCAAAGTACATCTCTGGATTTTGAGGAGTTTGTGTTCTTTTTGCTTTAAGCTTTTCTTCTACATCCTTATTCTCCAATCTTTGAATTAATTCATAAACGGTGATTGTGTCTAGAACACCATTTTCTTTAAGGATTTCAAGATAACTGCTCCACTTTGCTGGTAAGCTATCAGCGAATCTCTTCACCAATTCTTGTGGAGTGGCAGTGACTTTAAAAGCAAACATCTCGCTCAACAAGTGATGGAACCTTGTAGATAACTCTGCCAAAGTCTCATTCTCCAAACACGTGAATCCTTCAAACTCTTTCTTCAGTAATTCTTGCTTGATCTTTCTAGATTGAGCATTTCCTTCACAACGTAACGTGAGCATATCCCACAAGCTTTTAGTTGTCGTGCAGTAAACAAACTGGTGGTAAATGTCTTTGTGAAGAGCCTGGGTGAGAATCATGAATGCTTTCTTTTCTAACTCAAACTTCTTCTTATCTTCTTCAGACAAAGTGCTGTAAGTTTCTGGATTAGATCCTGCAACTTCCAACTCATTTTCAAAAGCTGTGAAGAAGCACATCCATAGATCTTGACCTTGTCCCTGAACATAAGTTCTCAGTCTTTCTTTCCACCATCCCCAATCATTGATGTGATTCAACTTTGGCGGTTTTGTGCTTGTACCAGTCTCACTGTCGTTCTGTATCATAGATTGAATGCTGTTGCTTTGATTTGTGACCAAAGCCCATTGATTAGCAGTTATCATTGCAGCTTGAGGTGGGGCAATAGCTCGCATCCATGCAGTTTTGTCGAAATCTGACGTAGATTGCGTAGATTGCATAGCTGATGATTGTGGAGTCGAAGTTATTTGAGTCCACGCGGTTGGATCCCACTGACCGTTTGTTCCCATTTTATGAAAATTAATATATTAAGTGAAAATTGATTTAAAAATGAAAACAAGTTTTCTGTTTAAAAATTTAATTTTCACAAACTATGTTAAAAACTCGAAGGATAACAACCAGCCGAAGGATCAAGAATCGAAAGACCTGAAAAGCACAACCTGTTAAAATTAAACAGACAAGGATCGAAAGATCAACACCTGTTCGAAAGATAGACACTTGTTCGAAGGATCAACAGTGTTCGAAAGATCACTGTTGAGTTTCGAGCAATGATTTCGAAAGACTCTCCAATCGAAGGATCCTTGTCTTTCGAAAAAGAACTGTAGATCGAAAGATATATGCTTCGATATGATTCCTTGGTTCGAAGGATGATGATCTATCGAACCTCCACTGATCGAAAGATGGTCTTTCGACTTCGAAGGATATCTATCGATCTTCTCTGACACAGCAGACAAACAGGTGACAGGTTGGTGAAAAAGGTGACGGGTTGGTAAATCTTACGGCAGAAAGTATGGTTCAGACCATCATTTTCTGCAAAAACAGATTTTGTTTGATTATTTTAATCAGTTCACCCTTTCCAATACACCAACAACTTTCGAAAATAACTAAACAAGATCAAAAGATGTAAACTTATGAAGAACACTATGAATATGTCAAGAACACAGCCCAAAAATCTGAGTTTTCCGGAAAACCCACAAACTTTCGGAACACAATTTTTGCTAAAATGTTTAACGAAAACCCAAGACTAACATGAAAACATGATAAATAACAAGGTTTTAAGTCAAACACAAGGCAAAATAACAAGATTTTCCAGAAAAATATAAACTTCACACACCCAGAAAACACCCGGTTTTAACAAGGAGAAGAGCCAAGGCTCTGATACCACTTGTAGGTCCCTCTCGAGGATGAGATAAAACCTTATCCTTGTTATATCAAACACACTAGCGAGTGCGGAATCCAAGCTAGCATGCAACCGAGACTTTATACGAGAACAAGCACAAACACAACGCACAACATTCAACGATTAACACCACTTGTATTAATGCGTATGAAAGGTTCGGTTACAAGTCCAATGTTCACAGATGTATTCTGCAAACTCTCAAAGTTCTCTCGTGTGTGTGCTCTCCTCTCTCTGTTTTCTCTCTTGTCTACCTTATGTCACACACACGAACACAACACACTACATGGGTATATATACCCGACACAGCAGGTCTGGTCGAAGGATCAGACAGATTGATCGAAAGATCATCTGTCGACCAGAAAGCCCATCGAAAGATCACATACACCACGAAGGATGATATCCTTCGTGGTCTATCCTTCGAGATCATCCATCGAAGGTTATGTTTCGAACTCATCTATCGAATGTTCATCTTTCGAGCTCATCGAAGGATATAGAACAATCCTTCGATGACACATCCTTCGACACAACCAGCTTACAACATTTTCTAACTGTTTGATCAAGTCAAACCAGGAGGATGGTTGACTTGGTCAAACTTACATCAACCTTACATTAAAGACATCGTTTTGTATCATGACAAAATACAGA
Organism: Helianthus tuberosus; assembly: GCA_030545235.1. Lineage (NCBI taxonomy): Eukaryota > Viridiplantae > Streptophyta > Magnoliopsida > Asterales > Asteraceae > Helianthus > Helianthus tuberosus. Next base: position 81,478,614 of record CM060363.1, read on the forward strand.
CAAAGTACAGACACAAGTGCACCAACAAAACCACGAGTTGATTTGGCATGTGTAACTTGCCTCTTGGTTTGTATAAATTAGCTCATTTCTTTGTATATCCACAATTTGATAGAGAAATATTCAAAACCTGTAAAATTTAATATTGTTGTTACCCTGTTACTTATGACTTTTGTAAAAAAAAAAAAAAAAAAATACATAACTATCAAAAAATTTGATAAAAACAAGTTGTAGAAAGATTAGTACGAGCCCAATTTCTCTCTTGATTATAGCTACATAGTCGAGTTTGATCTATCCGAGTTAATGTTTGCTCAGCTTTAACTGGCTCATTAACCATTTATCCAGCAACTTGTTTATAGATCTTTTAGATTAACTCATATTCTCTAATTCTACTACTAAACTATAAATTTATGTATTTATCGTACAGGTATTAAACCCTCACCATTTTAAAGGACAACTATATTCAACACTTTGTTATCGTTAGGTCAAATGTCCTTTGGTAATATCGTTTGTAGATTTATTAAAAGAAAATAAAGAAAAGAAGTGTGATTGTGATTAACGAATTGGAAAAGAACAGAGTGTTATAAAACAGGTACATGTGAACGCATCCAATGGTAAGTCAAGCCATGTGGACTGCTAGGATCACTAGTGGACTTGGTCATGGATAAAAATGTCCACCTGGCTACAATAAACTTGGCCCTTTGCAGGTGAGGTGGTGTCTCTTTCTCACTGGATCCCACCACTTCCCAAACTATACTCGACACGACTACCTATTTATTCAAATAACACTACTATTTTATCTTCATTTTATTAATTAACTACAAGTATATTCGGTCAACATTTATACAAGCATTAACAATTACATATGATACTTACAAGATTAAATATTCATAATATTTCTGTACCATCTTAAATATCTAAACATTAGTACGTACAAGATTACAAACTGGATGTCACTATAAAATTTAAATATATATAACTATTTCAAAAATAAAATATCATCATTTGGTATGGATTTGCAAGTTAAAATAAACAAAATACAAAGTCTATAATAAGAATTGAATTAGTAAATAAAACTTTAAAATAAAAAATTGAAATACAGTCTAACCATCCTGTTTAACTTGACGGTTCAACTGGTCCTATGGGTTACCCGTTAGTTAAAAATTTACTCAACCAAACCGGTTATATAATCGGTTCCTTGTTCAACCGACAGACCCGGTTAGTTCTAAAAGCAATTCTCCTTATATCACATTTTGATGTTTTTTTTTCGTTTAAAAAGCTAGTTATATTTAAAATTAAGGATAAAACCATTAAAAAGGAACTAAGATAATTATTATTCAAATAAAACACATAATATTAACTATAAAAGCCATTTAAGTCTCACTATTGTTCAATTATATTTATAGTGATTTTTTATAACTGTTTAATTTGACTTACTTAAATGATGCTTTTTTTTTTGATGTAGCAATTTTTTTTTATGATTAATTTATATTTCATCAAAAGACTTGCCAAGTTACATGAAAACTTTGTTATTACATAATAAATATTTTATACAACTAACTCTTACTTCCTATTAAACTTGAGAAAAAAAAAAAACAAATAAACAAAATATCATTCATGTTTCATGTTTCGTACTTGTTTTGTTTAGGCCGGTTAAATATTTTTTTTAAAGAAAAGAATCTAACTATTACAATATTTTATGTTAAAGAAAAATTAACAAAACTTAAATGATTTAAGAATTACAAAAAAGCATAACTTTGGGGATGTTTGGTATTACTTATTTTCATCAACTTTATCTTGTTTGAGTTATGTTATGAGGAGAATAAGTTAGTAAGTTATAATTTCTGAGTTATTAAATTTTAAAAGAAGTGAAAAACCTAAAAATAAGAAATTCCAAACACCCCTGGTTTATTAGAACAAGGAAAGTTCTCTCGCGCTTCGCGGCGGCTGCCGCTATCGTACTAAACCGAATTGAGACCGTTTGAACAACATATCGGTACAATACTGACACTCGTTATAACAATCGAAAGGCAAAACCCAAAAATAAAGTCTTTATATGCCTAAAAGGATACCGACGCATATTTAACACCAATTGAAAACCATAAAAACGAATATGAGCAATGTCTTCCGAAATGAATATTCATTCTGATGGTACCGATACCGGTGCTGATGTTCGATTGGAATTGACGTGGTACCAATACTCGCTATAGTTTATGATAATTAAAAAAAACTCTATCCTACCATCGCAGTTGTTCGCACGGTATCAATTCAATTCATTAGGGTAAAGAACAAATGGTATAAATTCGGTTCGTCAAGGTACCAGTATGGTATTCATACTCACTATAGTTTATAATATAAAAAGATACTATATACCACTATCCAAGTTTCACATGGTATTTGTTCGGTTGATCATGGTAAAGAACAAATAAAAATCAATTATCTTGATCCGTTTGATTTTGAACAAAACTTTTAGCAGAATGAAGACAAAAATAAACATGTCGCATATGTTCAGAACTTTATAAAGTATTACATTGTATTATTAGAATAATGAAAAAAGTACTGTCAATTTATATATAAAAAACGAAATGTGAGTTAGTTTGATAACATGTACGTTTGTGCTTCGATTACTTAAACTTTACCACTCATAACTCAGTTTTGTGAAAAGAATGTATAAATACATAGAAAAATTTAGGCACGTCGCAACAGCATACTCAAAACTATATAAAATAGCGTATCTTAATCGTTATAAAAGAAAAAAACATACAAAATCAATTAAAAATATATTAATAAAATAATTAATTATTAAAAACAAACAATATTAAAAGAATTTTAAAACACTATTCATGATGACTTTCTATTAATATATATAATAATAATAATATAACTAGTGGTTTTCCTCCGCGCTATGCGGCGGGATCTCAGTTGGTATCCGTTCGGTTTGTTCTGGTACCGACACTTGCTATAGTAGCTGAAAGAGAAAACTATAAAATAAATCGGGTTATGCCCAAAGAATACGTACTTTATATCAATCGAAAACCATAGAAAGGAATACCGGTTCCGATACTACTGATATTATTTTACCGATGTTGTTCGGTTGAAATCGGTTCAGTTAGTCCCGTATAAACACTCGTATAGTGTACTATAAAAAAATTGTTTTTTTCTAGATTTTTATTGGCACTCGTATAGTTTACAGTTTTCGATAGAAAAATATCAATCGAAAACCATAAAAAAGGAATATTCGTTTCCATACTGCCAATATTGGTACCGATGTTATTCGGTTGACATTGGTTCGGTGAGTCCCATATCGATACTCGTACAGTTTACGATACAAAAAAATGTGTTTCTTATATTTTTATCGGCACTTGTATAGTTTACGATAGAAAAGAAAACAAATTTAATATCATTGTCAGTTCCTGTTCGCTTTGGTATGATAGCGTCATGGTATCCATTTTAAATATTATTGTCGGTTTCGGTTTGATTTGGTACAATAACGTCATGATATCCATCTTAAATATCATTATCGGTTTCGATTTGATACGATAGCAATACAATATCCATTTTCAATAAAAAAACTTAGAAAAAATCAAATTGAAATAAATATAATATTAAAACTTAAATTTTACTATTCATCACCAGATTAAAATAATATGTATAAAATTAAAATAATATGTATAATAATATAAATATAATATAGGGTGAGGATCGAATAAGAAGTTTATTTTGGCTAGGAAGTATATGAAGCAATAGGATTATGACATGTGGCAAAATTTAAAATAAAGAGGAAGGGTATTTTAGTCAATCGTATCATTTCTTCTTCATTCTTCTCCCTAGTAACTTCAAAACCCACCATTTTCAAAACCCACCATCGTCAACCATTTCTTCACTTTCTATCTCAATAATCACCACATTATAGTGCGATTTTCATCACCAATCAATGATTCAAACACCCGATCAACGTGTTCTTCAGCTTTTTTGAAGAAACTCAGTTTAATTTCATACAATATCTCATTTTTTTCCTGTGTTTTTGAAGCGAATCACTCGATCCGTTCGAATCGATCGCTGATAAGTGTTTCTATCATTCAAATTTCGTCAATCGTTGAAGAAATCGGCTTCAATCCATGTAAGAAATTCTTGAATTGCATTTTTACGATCTGGGTTTTTGAATTGAGTCATTGCGTTTTACGATATTGGCGGGGGTCCGGGGGCAGCGCCCCTGGGAGCAGGGTCCAAGGGCCGGCAGCCCCTGGCGGGGGTCGAGCTGCCAGTCCATTGCGTTTTAGAGAAAACACTTTCTTTTCTGTTTTTAGGCCATTGCGTTTTAGAAAAAAAAGACATTTTTTAGTGTTTTCTGGCCATTACGTTTTACAAATAAGACATTTCTTTGTGTGTTTTTTTTGCATTGCTGTCACGGCCCCAGCCCCGGTTTGACCCGGTCAGGAGCCGCGGGACTGGAACCCGTGGTATCTATGATGCGACAGCGGAAGATTTTTAACAGGATCTTTTTAAAACTCGAAAATTTTCCCGATTATTTTATTTCATAATTCGGGATAAACCCCGTAATTTACAATAGAGGAATTTCACAAATAAATTCCCTGATTTATTAAAACATGTTTATTCATTTTAGCTGAGCCACCTCTTCAAGCTGCTTAGTGCTCCGTAGCACGTTTTCCTTGATTTACAGCAGGTCGCCTGAAACATGTTTTAAAAATATTTTATCAGCGGGGAAATGCTAGCGAGTCATTCAAGTATACAAAACGACACATTAATTATCAATTACAGCATAAGAGCGATTACAATGGCTTCTATCTTATTTTTATCTGGCGCCTTGTCACCTGGTGACGATGGTCATACCACTATTGGGTCTTTCCCCAAGTAGTGACGGTTATCACTGTTAGGATTTATTATCCTAACCCGTGAGAAATTAGTAATGTGCACAATACCCCACTTAGCCAGTGATTAAAGATAACCACGACTTACTCCCTGTAATTATAACAATTTGAAAATGGAGTATTGTAAAATACTTTTGATAAAAAAAGAATGACTCACATTGCAGATTTATACGGGCAGAGTTTAGCCTACTGATTAGCCTTGTAACCTAAATTTAAATAACATGCACACGAACTAGGTCAGTAACTAATACAGCAGTTACGATAACTCACGAGATTAAACCCTCACAACGAATGACAAAGTGCGATACTTAAACATCTATCGAATTCACGACGAATGACAAAGCATAACCCTAATGTGGGCAGCACTTAAACATCCATTGGATAGTTTCAATCGATCGGACATTGAATTGTAGCAACGATCGAGTTAATACCCTGTATCGTAGCAGCGCCTCGCTATATTAATTGTAGTTTCGACTTTAGATCAGTAGCAATTTGTTTTTGTGTTTGATTTTTGACACCAGAGAACAGGCCATGCGACAAGCTATTTATAGGTGAAATTGAGATCTGTCGCGGCCCGCGTGGCCACCTAGTCTACGTGTAGGCTTGCTGGGTCACGAGTAGGAGTGCCACGTGGACGACACCTGGATCCGGAATGCTTATCCGGTCAACCCATATTTGATGCGGCCCGCTTAAGGTTAAACTTACCTTTACGCGGCCCGCCTGAAAACCATAATTCTTGATTTCTTGATTTTTGATGCACGGTATGGTTTCAGGGGTCCGGGTTTTCACTTGTGGGTTAGTTTTAGGACATTTTTGAATGTCCTTACATCCTCCCCACCTTATTTAAAATCTCGTCCTCGAGATTTACTGGAATAAGTGAGGATACTTTCGCTTCATTTCCGATTCCAGCTCCCAGGTGTACTCGGGTCCTCTTCTTGAATCCCACTTGACTTTGGCAAGTACTAACCGTTTACGTTTGAGAAACTTAACCTTTCTGTCTTCTATCTGAAGAGGTTTCTCAACAAATTTTAACTTTTTGTTTACCTCTATATCTTGAAGAGGTACTACCAATGATTCGTCAGATAGACATTTCTTGAGGTTGGATACATGAAATACATCATGTACTCCAGCCAATTCTTCTGGTAGTTGTAAACGATAAGCAACTGGTCCTATACGTTGGATTACTGGAAATGGTCCTACGTATCTTGGACTTAGCTTTCCTTTCTTACCGAACCGAACTACTCCCTTCCAAGGAGAAACTTTTAATAGTACCTTGTCTCCAACTTGAAATTCTAACGGCTTATGTCGATTGTCTGCATAACTTTTCTGGCGATCTCGAGCCGTCTTTAGTCTTTCCTTGATTTGAGTAATCTTGTCGGTAGTTTCTTGCACAATCTCAGGACCTGATAATTGACTCTCTCCTATTTCTGCCCAACACACTGGAGTTCTGCACTTACGTCCGTACAGTGCTTCGAACGAGGCAGCTTCAATGCTTGAATGATAACTATTGTTATAGGAGAATTCAATTAAAGGTAGATGGTTGTCCCAGTTCCCACCAAAATCGATCACACATGCCCTAAGCATGTCTTCCAGAGTTTGGATCGTCCTTTCACTTTGTCCGTCTGTTTGAGGATGATATGCAGTGCTTAATTTTAGTCGGGTTCCCATTGCTTCCTGGAAACTTGTCCAGAAATGGGAAGTGAAACGACTATCCCTATCCGATACAATGGAGAGTGGGACTCCATGTAAGGATACTATTTTATCTACATATAACTTTGCCAACCTTTCCATGCTAAAGGTTTCTTTCATGGTTAGAAAATGAGCTGATTTGGTTAATTGATCCACAATTACCCAAATCGCATTGTTACATTTTCTAGTTTTGGGTAACTTAGTAACAAAGTCCATTGTTATGAGTTCCCATTTCCATACAGGCATTTCTAATTGTTGCAGTAGACCTGAGGGTTTCTGGTGTTCTGCCTTAACTTGTAAACACGTAACACATTTAGAAATGTCACACCCCAACCGATGGCGGAAACATCGGGGCATGGCACTGAGCGAAACAGATTGTCCAGAAATTTCCATAACATTTATCATTACTATTCAATTTAAATAATACGTCCCATACCGTATCTCAAACAGTAAAATAATTATTACAGACAAAAATCCAGGCAAATATTCTGTTCCGACAACTCAGATTTAACATAAATAGTTTATTTGTGGGTTTCTATGACCTCTTTTCCTAGCTTCAATTTCATCACAGCCCAGAGAGCATCCTAGACCTTTCCTAGCCTCAAGTTCACAGCATGCTAAGCATGTAAACTTCCTAAGCACCTGTCACATATGATAAAATAAAGTCAATACATAAAATGTAAAGGTGAGCATACAAGTTTAATAATAGCATATAGAGTTCGAATTCGTTTACGCATAACCAGCACGTACACATAGTGAAATGAAGCACGTTAGTTATCGACATAGATCCATCGATACCAATGACTGCGGGTTGACTGCCAAATGCAGTTCGCAATACATGATTACCACCGTAATCCATGCAAGTAATTGTCCTTAACAACCCCCGTGTGAACAGGTGCTGAGTCCAAACTATAGTACTATCGTTGCTAAGGCAGGTAGACAGCATTCCATGTGTAAACATAACAAACAAGCATTCATAAGCCACGTATAACATGCATTAACGGTTAGCGTTCAAATAGTATTGAGTAGTATGATTGTTGTAGTTTGAATATTCGTAACGTATGTAACACCCAAAAGTGCTTAAAGAAAAAAGGGTTCGAGTATACTCACAGCGGTTGATGGATTGAAGGGAGTGCTTAGCGAGTAAAGTTAGCCTGAATGGATTAATAGCATAACGATAAGCAACGCGTAAAATGCAAAACAAGTGTTGGAGAGTCGGACACCTGGTCGATCGGACAGTAGTTCGATCGGACGGCTGACCGTTCGGCTGACAGTCTGTTCGGTCCGCTGTCCGGTCGGTCGGTAGGCCGATCGGATGGCTGTTCGAGTGGATTGTTTCCTCCTTTGAGAAGGATGTGTTTGTGTATGATGGCTTGACTTTTGAAGTTTTCGTTGTAGTATTTGAAAACATTGAAGTACCTTTGCCCTTCAGGTCGGTCGATCGGACGGCTGTTCGATCGGCCGGCAACCCGATCGGTTAGGTATGTTAATGAACTGAAGTGGTTTGCCTTGGATCGGACAGGTGTACGATCGGACAGGTGTTCGATCGGACAGGTGTTCGATCGGACAGGTGTTCGATGGGTTGGCAATTCAACAATTTTAAAAGAATGCAAAGTATGGTGCAGTAGATCGGTTAGTTGATCGATCGAACACTAATGTTGTTCGATCGGACAACATGCATGAACCACCATGATGAGTTCTCAGCAGGGTGTCACCTGATCGGACGGCTGTTCGATCGGGTGGCACTCCTAGTGCATTGAACATGTTGAAAATCGATTAAGTGTTGAAGCATAGTATCTCATGATCCGAAGAGTAATCCGATCGGACAGTAGTTCGATCGAACAACTGTTCGTTCAATACTAGTCTTCAAAATAAATTGATTGTGTGGGACCATGTGTTAGCCGATCGGCTGGCCAGTCGATCGGCTGACTGTCCGATCGGCTGGCTGTCCGTTCGGACAGCAGTCCGATCGGTCAGCATCCTGACCTGATCAGCCTATTCGTCTAACACTTGGTTATTCTGATTGTTTGTCGTTTTATTGAGGTACTTTGACAACGAGTCGAACCATAGTTTCCTCGTCTTTACTTGGTTCCCTTGGTCGGACAGGAATCACCCAAGTCTGGTCGGCGAACTATTCGGAACGGGGTTTAGCGTTTAACCCGGAATCGGTTAACCTTGTGGATAGAATCCGAATCTTGAGCCATGAAACCACCGGAGTGATTTGTAAACCGGCACAGGCTCCGTTTCTATCGGTTTGAAGGCATTGAGTGTAAAAGAGTTGAAAGAAAGTTGGAAAATCCGTCTTTCAATCCTTTTCACCATGTATATGTTTAGATCTATGGAAGATCTTTGTTCGTTTATGTGGAAATCGGCTAGATCCAAGTTATTCTTGGTGGATTGATGCCAAAACATGAAGTTCTTCAAGAACCCATGATGACATCATCCTAGAACACTTGAATCTTGATGATTTCACGGTTAAAAGTTAAGATTTGAAATATAGAAAGGTGTAGGAGTGCGTGTAGATCAAGAAAGTACAAAGTTTAGGACGAAATCTTACCGGAATCGAGAGGAATCTGCGAAAAAGATGAGCTGAGCGTGCTGGTCGAACAGAGGTTTCCAAAAGTGGAAAGAATGACAATGACAGGGGTATTTATAGGATGCCAAATGGGGAAAGTGCTGGCCGATCGGCCAGGCAGCTCGATCGGATAGCCTGTCCGATTGGACAGCAGTCCGATCGGCTTGCTGTTCGATCGGCTGGTAGCCTGATCGATCAGTCTGCACAATTAGAGTGTTCGGCGCGACGATTTTTGATATTTCGATTTCGGTTGCGTGTGGTGCGATACGAGAGGGTTTCCTAGTCAAATTACTTTTAATCCCAACCACTCATATCTTGCACTGTCTCTTCTCCACTAATTATCATAGTTCGATTGTGATTCGAGTTCGATGTCGATTGAGTTCGATTACATTTCGAGTTTCGATTGAATACCACAACACAACATAAATAAACACGCACAGGTAACACATAAGGCACACACACACGTATATCAGTATTCCCAATTGCGTCTTTCGAGTTGAGATTTGATTCGATGTCGATTTGATTAGCATAGTTTGATTATCGTTTAGTTAACTTTATCGCATTGTTACTTCCTACAGTTCACAGTCGTAAGTCGGTTAGATGGCGATTGAAATACGTCGATTATTGTAATTATAGACACTTACTCCACATAATAGCTAAAATAAAGAATCTATTATTAATCGGCTGCGCGAATGTCACGGCCCCCGACCCACCCTAGACGGAATCGGAAGCCGCGAACAGCCCAGTGGTACCGGTGATTTATTTTATAAAACATTGCAGCGGAAATTTCATCAGGACCGTGAGTTAGGAAAAATATCAGAGTTTAGAAAACACCGGATTTTTATTTATTAAATAGATGGGATAAACCCATATTTTACAAAGGTAGCTTTAATAAGATAAATTATAAAACAATATTTCTGAATTTGATTTAATTAAAATAAGCCACTTCTTGAAGCCTTTCAGTGCCGTATCGAACTCTTACTCCAATTTTCTGTAATTACCTGAAACATGTTTGAAAAGGTTTTGTCAACGGAAATACTGAGTGAGTTCATTCTATTTTTTTATAAAATATATTGTTATACCTTACAGTATTAAAGTTTTTATATTTGTTTATATTTACCCAACTCAATCAGTATTTGTCACATGGTGGCAGTTCCAATATGACAATAATCATATTACTTATTGGCTCACTTTCGTCTAATAGTGAATTTATCAAATAATTCTATTTTATTATTATTCAATTTATCTGTCACTAGGCGATTCCTGTGACGGTGGTCATATCACTGTTGATCATTCTTTTAACTAGTGACTCTGGTCATATCACTGTTGATCATTCTTTCAACTAGTGCTTTTGGTCATGTCACTGTTGATCATTCTCTCAACTAGTGACTCTGGACTTAATTGTGTCCTGTGACATTATTTTGTCAAATATATTACTTATGGCACAAAACCATTTAATCCCAGAAAATGACATATATTATTTTATGTCAAAGTACTATAACTTATCAAATATAATATGTTAATTAAATAATTGTAATATCATTATTTAATCTATTAACGTGACTAAGACTAAAATATAATCTTAGTATAGTAGAATACATTATACTTGATTATTTTATTATGATATATACTATTTAGATTTATTTCAAACATACATTAAATTTATTTACGATTTAATGTTAAAATAATATTAGGTATAGGCTATGGCTACTAAGGCATAATTCCAATTGTGATTGTGGTCATGCTATTATTAGCTAACTTTCTGGCTAATAGTAATGAGGATCAAATAATGTATAAAACCTCCCATACCGGCAGTTATTATAGAATATAAAAATTTAATTACTGTAAGTATAACTGGTAAACATTTAGAATTTTGGAAAGCATTTGTAAATATAATTGTATCACAAAAAGGTGATAAAAACTGTGAGAAAAGAGAATGGACTCACAAACGGTGAGAAAAGAGAAATTAACTCACATTGCAGATTTCTATGGGCAAAGTTTAGTCTACAGATAAGCCTTGATAGATTGCAGATTTATACAGGCAGAGCTTCGCCTATTAATTAGCCTTGTAACCTAGTGCACACAAACTAGGTAATTAACTAATACAGCATTTACGATAACTCACGAGATCAACCCTCACAACGAATGACAAAGTGCTATGCTTAAACATCCATCGAATTAACGACTAATGACAAAGCATCACCCTAATGTGGGCAGCACTTAAACATCCATTGAGTACATTGATCGATCGGACAATGAATCGTAATAGCGATCGAGTTAATACCCTGTGCAGCAGCACCCCGCTATACTAATTAGTGATTAGTGTGTGTTTTGAGAGTATTTGGACAATATCTCAGCGTATATTTTGAGTTTGATCGTCGTTCAATCGCCAGAAATCAAGTCCCAATGTTCTGCTATTTATACTCGATTTTGACCTGCCTTACGGACCGTAAGACTCTTCCCTTACGGTCCGTAAGGGACACGTTTTATTTATAGAGTTGCCATGTGTGGGACTAGGCCTGCTGAGTTGACAGATTCTCGAAATTATATTTAGACAGTGAGATATTTAGATAATCGTTGAGTAGGAAATACCCCCCCCCCCCGGAGTTTTAGGGGCCCTGATCCTGATTCTGATTGTTCTGAAATTTGTAGGGTTTGTGCGGAATCACTTGGGTGTCTTAATTAGGGTTTTCTATTAGATAAAATAATAAAATAAATAGGTCTTTTAATGAGGGTTGTTACAGCGAAGTCGGTCGTTGACTTAACCTTAACTTGGACTTTAACTTCCCTGAAAACACGGGGTGTTACAGCCTCCCCTTGTTTAGGGAATTTCGTCCCGAAATTAAGCTGGAAGTTGTACAACACCGTGAATCACGTTTGAGCACTTTCTCTCTCTAGACTTCCTTTTTAAATAACTGCGGGTACTTCGCCTTCATGTCACTTTCGAGTTCCCAAGTGAACTCTGCGCCTCGTTTGCCTTCCCATCGGACTTTCACAATAGGAATGCGAGAGCGTCTGAGCTGCTTGGTTTGGCGATCCATGATTTCGACAGGCATCTCCATGAAGTGTAATGTTTCGTTCACTTGTAAGTCATCGAGAGAGACATGTAAGTCGTGGTCGGCTAGGCACTTTCGGAGGTTTGACAAGTGGAAAGTCGGGTGGACGTTACTAAGTTCCTCCGGTAGTTCGAGTCTGTAGGCGACTTTTTCGATCCTTTCCAGAATCTTAAAAGGTCCAACATATCGAGGCGCGAGCTTCCCTTTCTTGCCGAATCGGACCACACCCTTCCAAGGTGATACCTTTAGGAGTACGTAGTCACCAACGTCAAATTCAAGGGGCTTGCGTCGTCTATCGGCATAACTTTTCTGTCGATTCCGAGCTTTAACCAGGTTTTCTCTTATTTGGAAAATTCTGTCTGTCGTTTCTTGTAATAGCTCAGGACCGGTTAATTGCGAATGACCAATCTCGTGCCACACAATAGGCGATCGACATCTTCTTCCGTATAAGGCCTCGAATGGTGCCATTTGAATGCTAGAATGATAGCTGTTGTTATACGAGAATTCGACTAACGGCAGGTATTTATCCCAATTACCACCGAAGTCTATGACACACGAACGGAGCATGTCTTCAAGAGTACGAATCGTTCTTTCAGTCTGACCGTCGGTTTGAGGGTGGAAAGCGGTACTTAGATTTAACGATGTACCGAGTGCCATTTGAAACGTTTCCCACAATCGCGAAGTAAACCAAGCATCACGATCAGAGATGATGTCACGAGGCATCCCATGATTACATATGATCTCGTCTGTGTAGATTCGGGCTAATCGTTCTACCTTGTAGTCTTCCCGTATCGACAAAAAGTGAGCTGATTTAGTTAAGCGGTCGACCACAACCCAAATGCTGTCGTGACCTGATGACGTGTGCGGTAGCTTGGTTATAAAGTCCATGGCTATACTCTCCCACTTCCACATGGGGATCGGTGGTTGTTCGAGTAAGCCAGAGGGTCTTTGATGTTCAGCCTTGACTCTTGCACAAGTTAGGCATTTTCCAACATAGAGAGCAATATCCCTCTTCATGCCGGGCCACCAGTACTTGTAACGAAGATCCTGGTACATTTTGTCGGCACCGGGATGAATAGAATACCTAGATTTGTGGGCTTTGTCCATCAGAATCTGTCGTAAATCGGTCCGTTTGGGGATCCAAATTCGGTCCAGAAAGTGGAATATCCCATTCGGCTTGCTCACAAGTTGGGCTCCATCGTGGTAGATTATTTCTTTCTTCAGAGTGCGTTCGTTAAAACATGCATGTTGAGCATCGCGGATGAGGGTTTCGAGATCGTATTGGGCTTGAACATTACGAGTGCTAAGCAGGTAGCTCCGTCTGCTGAGTGCGTCGGCAATAACATTTGCTTTGCCTGGGTGATAACGAATCTCACAGTCGTAATCGTTGAGAAGTTCTACCCATCGGCGTTGACGCATATTAAGTTCCTTCTGATTAAAGATATGTTGTAGGCTCCTATGATCGGTGAAGATCGTACACTTGGTACCATACAGGTAGTGTCGCCAAATCTTTAACGCAAAACAAACTGCGCCTAGCTCGAGATCATGGGTTGTATAGTTCTTATCATGGATTTTGAGCTGACGAGATGCGTAAGCTATAACCTTGTCCCGCAGCATGAGGGCAAAATGTCACACCCCGACCACGTAAAACAACAAGACGTGGCGGAAACGTCGGGGAGTGTTGTAACAGAATTAATTGTTTCACAACCATGGAAATTAAAGTTACGTTTTATTTATTAAACATGAGAGTTACATTGTCTTAAACAAGAAACAAAGAGTACATAACATAAATTAACTAGTTCTTGCTTCGTTTTAAGTTACTAAGGCACAGGTCCGCCTAAGTGTGTCTCGATCATCTTATGCAACAGCTCCTGAAAACACATGTGAAAATAGGTACGTCAGCATAAAAATGCCTGTGAGATACATAGGTTTTGTGAAAATAGGATTCATGACTTGCTTTTAAAGAAACTGTTTAATAAAAGTAGCCATGAATCTTGTTGAGTGGTTCCTTTCATAAATCATTTGAAAATGATAAATACACCAAACGATATATATGTATAAAAGAATAATGCATGGTTAAGTGAATAACCATGTGAAATGAGTTTGTATAAGTCAAGTTATCTGTAAAACGATGTTTATGTAAAGATTGTATTGTAGGCGTAATATGTCTAAACTGAAATGGTTTAAATAACGCTACGATATGTAATACCATAAAAGCACTTATATATAGGAAGTACCAGCGGCGTATCCACCATGTTTTTATCGTATTACACGTCGCCTCGTTACTTAAATCACTTACCCAAACAACCACCAAAATGTAATGTTTAACAATTGTAGAAATGTTTATGTATGGTCAAATACGGTTCACACGGTTCAACAGTTACAAACGGTTCACATAATCAAATGGTTACAACGGTTCACATAGTCAAATGGTTACAACGGTTTACATAGTCAAATAGTTACAAACGGTTTAAAATGTAATATAATGTGTTCATATGCTGGATGAGCATATGCAACAGGATGTAATGTAAAACAAAGTGTCCATATGCTGGATGAGCATATGCAACTAGATGTAATGTAAAACAATGTACTAAGTATGCTAAGTCAACATACAGAGCAGGAAAAGTCATGTAAATCAATGTGCTAGCATGCTCAGTCAACATACATAGCGGAAGTGTAAAGTAAAACAATGTACTAAGTATGCTAAGTCAACAAACAAAGCAAAACAATGCAATGTAAATCATGTACTATAAATGTACTAATGAACATAGCAAGTATATGATGTGAAAACAGGGAAGCACGAAAGTAACAAGTAGGCGCATGTGTTTCACCCCAAAATAGTTTGAAAACAGTAAAAGAGGGGTCTATGTACTCACTTGAGATTGCTTAGTAGTCCTTGAATAACAACCAAACAATGCTAGAGATCACGGAAATCAACCTGCACCTAATATAGGTAACTATGTTAATAAACCGGACCTAAATCGGAGGATCGGATAGAATGAGGGTTCGTAAACCAAATGAGTATGGGAACTCATGTAATATGGTTCAACAAAGCCTACATACTACAATGAAACCTAACCTAAGTGCTTACGACCCATTACGACCCGTTTAGGTAGCTTATGCTACTTTAACGCGTCGTTCGCGTAAAACGCGTTCGGAACGCCTAACTAGTCCTATGATAAGTAAAATATGCCTTAATATGTCTAATATTGTTGTCAAATCAGTTTAGATACCAAAATTTATGTTACATATGCTTAAAATGAATTTTGGCTTAAAGAGGGTATTTTGGTAATTTACCTAAGGCATATAAACTACCTATCATACAACTACTTAAACGAAGCGACCATAAGGTATAACCTCAGAAGGTTATTCCCTATATACTATGGTCACCTAATGTGTTTGGTCAGATCCTAATGATCGACCAAATGGGTCGGGTTCGAGAGTATAAGCGATTGATTAGATCGCTTACCTTTACGACCGTAGACAAGCACAAAACTAAAAGTGACGAGCTAAACACGTTAAAACGTGTTTAACAAGTTTAGAAAACAGGTTTGGCATCAAAACAAACGGTTTTGATACCCAAAAGTAGTTTGGTTACAAGAATACGCATTTTGGCCGAAACTACGACTCGTCACGGAGCCTAGATAACGTGGTAATCAGTAGGTATAGTCACTAGGGACTATAACCATCGTGATTACGCTCACGTTATGAAGTTCAAACGAACTTCGCATTGACCATAGACTGGTCAATGCAGAAAGTCAAACGCAGTTTGACTTTAACGCTAAAACGAATGAAAAGAACGAAAGAACACTTACAAAGGGTCCCCGCAAGATTGAACTTCCAAGTATTCTCAGGTATGAAGTGATAAAACACCCCAACTTAGAGAAATCTCAGAATTCAAGTGGGTTTTGCAAGTGAACTTGATGGGTATTTATAGGAAAAGGACCACCGTTAGGATCGTTTCTCGAAAACCATGATTACATCTCATCCGTACATGTGTTGGAATATTAAGGATACTTCAATTGGCCACCCAACATCAGGAAGTAACATGTGGAAAAGGATTAGGAGTGGGTAACAGCTGTTAACAGCTGTTTAAACTGAATCTGCTGATCTGGGGATTCCTTACGGACCGTAAGGGTGAGGGCTTACGGTCCGTAAGCCAACAACTTTGCAGAATTGATAGTTTTGGTCCCTGTTGATGTTTAAGCTCATTTCTGACACTTCTAAGGCCCGTCAAGACAACTTTAAGGCCCTAAAATGATGCCTAAACATTGTGGACATGAAACATGCTCAAAAATATGCCGGATGTCAGTTCGTTTGATCGTACGATTGCGTTGTTCGGTTAATTACGACGGAAGTCGTAACGGACGCAAAAACGATCTAAATTGCGTGACGAATGGATTTTTATCAAGACAATCACTAAAACATAATATTTTAATGATTACATAAATTTTTGGATGTCCGGATGTATTCAGAATGTAAGTTATGCGCGAAAATGCAAACTTGTGCACTTTTTGACGCTTTTAGTCCCTGAATGACCCAAAAGTTTATTTTAGCACACCGAACCCCTCAAAGCCTATTTATAAGCTATGTAAAGGATATTTATGGTATGTTTAACTTATGGGCATGTTCTGGAATGTCTGTTACAGTTCAGATTGGCATACTTTCGCAGTTTGTCAAGTTTAGTCCCTGTAAGCGAACTAACTTGATTTTGCCATACCAAAGCCTTCAAAACTTGTTTCTAAGTTATGTAAAGGTTATTTAAGGTATGTTAAGCATATTTCACTATTCCGGAGTGTTTGTTGCATTAAACTGGTTATATTTACACATTAGTGCGCGTATAACCTTCCAGAAAGTGATTTAAAGCCCGAAATCGAACAAGAATTGATATGTGCAAAAGATACACACATTTGTACAAATCCCAAGTATGAAATACAATATTTCATTGGTTTGGTATTCGTTTGATGGTCGCAGAGACACAGGTGTCACACAAAACCAAGACCAAGGTTGGAAGCATCACAGTAGAAAATGAAATCGTTATTTCCGTCGGGTAGTGTGAGAACAGGAGCATTGTAAAGCATGCGTTTGAGGGTTTGGAAGGTAGACTCTTGTTTAGTTCCCCAAACAAAAGGCTTGTCTTTATGCGTGAGAGTGGTGAGTGGTACAGCTATCTTTGAGAATCCTTCGATAAATCGTCGATAATAGCCCGCTAGTCCGAGGAAAGAACGGACTTCGGACGGGTTCTTAGGTGTAATCCAACTCTTGACAGCTTCAATCTTTACAGGATCGATGTGGATACCTTGATTATTTATTATGTGACCCAGAAACTGAACTTCCTCCAACCAGAATTCACACTTGGAGAACTTGGCATAGAGTTGGTTCCCCTAGAGTAATTCGAGAACCAAACGTAGATGTTGCACGTGTTCGGCTTTCGATTTGGAATAGATCAAGACATCGTCGATGAATACGATAATGAAACGGTCGAGATAAGGTTTACACACATGATTCATCAGATCCATGAAGACCGCGGTAGGCATAACAACGAATTCATAGTGGCCGTATCGAGTGCGTAACACGGTTTTGGGTATATCCTCCTCTTGAATACGTAGCTGGTGGTAGCCTGAACGTAGATCGATCTTCGAGAAACACGTAGCACCTTGTAGTTGATCAAACAAATCATCGATGCGGGGTAGGGGATAGCGGTTTTTGATAGTTAACTTATTCAATTCCCGATAGTCGATGCACATCCGGAACGACCCATCCTTCTTTTTGACGAAAAGGACTGGCGCGCCCCAAGGAGAGGTGCTCAGGCGAATGAAGCCTTTCTCAAGTAATTCCTGGAGTTGGTTTGAGAGTTCGCGCATTTCGGACGGCGCGAGTCGGTAGGGAGCTTTGGCAATAGGGTTTGCTCCAGGAATGAGGTCGATTCGGAAGTTGATATCACGACTTGGCGGTAGTCCGGGAAGATCCTCTGGAAAAACATTAGGAAATTCTCGAACCACTGGAACGTCTTTCACTTCCTTCTTCTCTTTCTTTTCCTTCTCCGCTACTACAATGTTAGCCAAGAAAGCTTTGTATTCCTTGTGGAGATACTTGCTAGCTTGAACACATGACATGAGCTTGAGACCCTTCGAAGTAGTATCACCGTAAACACACAACAAGTCACCATTCGCAAGCGAGAATCGAATCATCTTGTCTAAGCACACAACTTCAACATGGTTTTCTCGAAGAAAGTCCATGCCTATTATGACGTCAAAACTTCCGAGTTGCATCGGAATAAGGTCGATAGGAAAGATGTGATTGTTGAGCTCAAGAGTACAATCATGAAGAACAGAATTGACGGCGATAGTTCTTCCGGTAGCAACTTCAACATCGAACGTCGAGGAGAGTTGGGAGCGTTTACGACTAAGGAGTTTCTCGAATTCGAACGACACAAAGCAATTATCGGCTCAAGTATCAAACAAACATGAAGCATAAATACCATTCACAAGGAATGTACCATTGACCACGTTGTTGTCGGCTTGGGCTTGACGCACGTTGATGTTGAAAGTTATGGCGCGTGCGGCCTGTTGTTGCTGCTGAGGCTACTGCTGCTGGGGCTCTTGCTTCACAACCCTGTTTGGGCACATGTTGGCGAAATGATTAGGATCACCACATGCGAAGCAGGCTCTGGCTTTGACCGCGGGTGCCGGAGGAGCTTGTTGACCCTGAGGGGCGGTGAGTAGAGCTTGATGAGCAGGAGCTTGTCGAACACGGCAGTTGGTAGTAAAATGGCCGTACATATTGCAATGAGCACAGAAACGGCAAGCAATGGCAGTCGGGTGGTGGTAGGTACAGGTAGGGCAGAGCGGGTGTGGCCCAGTGTATGCACGTTTTGCGGGCGGTACATTAGCCACAGGCGGCGCTACTTGACGCTGTTGAGCCGGTATAGCTTGAATCGGTGCAGCAGTGATCGCACAATTCTTGTTGCTGGAGATGTTCTTTCTCTTGTTCTTCCTCTTGTTGCTCAATGAGGTGGTAGTTTCAGCAGTTGGTGAGGTGGTGGTAGCTTGATGCAGATGCTTTGAAGTTTTATCCCAGACACCAGCCTTGACCCGCTTGTCATTGATTTCAGCGGCCAGCAGATAGGTTTCTTCGATCGTCTTAGTCTTAGCCGCTTGCATGAAATCTGCGACGCAGTCGGACAAAGCTCGGATGTACTTCTTGATTGTGATCTCCAGAGTCTTGACTTGATTGGGACAAATGATGCTGAGCTGCTTGAAGCGAGCAGTGAGGGCAGCGTTGTCACCTTCATGCTGATGTATGTGCCAAAATTCATCTTCTAACTTTTGACGTTCATGAGGAGGGCAGAATTCCTCTAGCATGACTTCTTTGAGCTCGTCCCATGACAGACCATAGGCTACATCGTTCCCTCGCTTATTCCTCTCGGCTGTCCACCAGTCTAAGGCACGTGACTGGAAAACGCCGGTAGCATTCAGAGTTCGAAGGTCATCAGGGCAACCACTCTGCCGTAGAGTAACCTCAATGGAATCAAACCATTGGAATAGTGCAGTAGGACCTCCCTCGCCAGTGAATTCTTTTGGCCCACACGATTTGAACTGCTTGAAATTGAAGGACTTGGTAGCATCTTTAGGAGCTTCGGTTCTCGACTCCTCAGATGATTTGCTGACATTCTCGTAGACATCGCTTACGGCCTTTGCTACCTGCTTGGCGATGATAGCAGCAAGGCGTTTGTCTCTCTTCTCTTGACGAGAAAGTGTGTGAGGGGATCCAGATGACATTGTCTGCAACAGACATCGTCACAGGACTCAACACATTGTATTCGAATCTCACCTCACATGTCTACTAATTACTAAAGCTTAGGAGCACAGTCATGTAACTACGCATACACATAAACACAAGGTGCACAAGATCACTTAAACACATAAGCACGCAGAGCACATAATCACATAACACCTAAGCACGTAAAGCACAGAAGCAAGGAAGCAAATACGCATTTAATCACTAGAGGCAGTCAGAAAACAGAAACCTATTATTCAAAGTCTGCGATCGTTCAAGAATAGCGTAGTATAAGCGTATATCGTAGCATAAAGTCGCCCATAATTCAACGATTTGTTAACGTTGTGTAGTGTGTTGTGTGATTAGCGGAAACAAAGAGGCGTTAGATCGAAACCAGTGGTATCTCAAAACGCTAACAAATAAACATAAACCACATAAAACACATAAAATCAACGAATCATCAGAGTCAACAGTTGCGGGCTCAGAATCGAAACACATGAAAATCGAGAGATAGATTGTCTGCGGCTAGTAGACTTCGACTAACCAAAGTGATTCGACTATTCACAAGGATCCGTTGTGCACATTTTAACCTTCAGGACTATGCCTTCGCCTCGATTCTTGGGCGTTTGGCAACCATCCCGTTAGTCATATTGTGACTGCAGGTCGTTGGAGTCCGTCGAGACTTTGGTGAGAATTTTGTAAAATAGGCGGAACAAGTTGTCAAGGTTAGGGTTTCACCCCTAGCTTGCAACTTCGTCCCTGTTTTGATAAAATAGAGGAGATTATTCATCAAAATATGGATTTCACTCCTGATTTGGCATAATTCTCCATGTTTGAAGATAAAATGCGGGTTGTTTAAGCAACTCTAGTCGAGAGTTTACGGTTTTCACACCTAATCTTGACCTTATTGCCTATTCAAAATTGAAAATTCAAGTGCAGTGATAGTGTAGCATAAGCGAGAATAGCAGGCTCATACAAAATCCCTAACGGATATGCACAAGTCGGTCTTGTTGGTTCTTAACTATAGACTAGGTCTCTAAGACATCGATCTGGACTAGATCGATTCTTGCCTAATTCCCTATAGTTATGGCTCTGATACCAATCTGTCACACCCCAACCGATGGCGGAAACATCGGGGCATGGCACTGAGCGAAACAGATTGTCCAGAAATTTCCATAACATTTATCATTACTATTCAATTTAAATAATACGTCCCATACCGTATCTCAAACAGTAAAATAATTATTACAGACAAAAATCCAGGCAAATATTCTGTTCCAACAACTCATATTTAACATAAATAGTTTATTTGTGGGTTTCTAGGACCTCTTTTCCTAGCTTCAATTTCATCACAGCCCAGAGAGCATCCTAGACCTTTCCTAGCCTCAAGTTCACAGCATGCTAAGCATGTAAACTTCCTAAGCACCTGTCACATACGTTAAAATAAAGTCAATACATAAAATGTAAAGGTGAGCATACAAGTTTAATAATAGCATATAGAGTTTGAATTCGTTTACGTATAACCAGCACGTACACATAGTGAAATGAAGCACGTTAGTTATCGACATAGATCCATCGATACCAATGACTGCGGGTTGACTGCCAAATGCAATTCGCAATACATGATTACCACCGTAATCCATGCAAGTAATTGTCCTTAACAACCCCCGTGTGAACGGGTGCTGAGTCCAAACTATAGTACTATCGTTGCTAAGGCAGGTAGACAGCATTCCATGTGTAAACATAACAAACAAGCATTCATAAGCCACGTATAACATGCATTAACGGTTAGCGTTCAAATAGTATTGAGTAGTGTGATTGTTGTAGTTTGAATATTCATAACGTATGTAACACCCAAAAGTGCTTAAAGCAAAAAGGGATCGAGTATACTCACAGCGGTTGATGGATTGAAGGGAGCGCTTAGCGAGTAAAGTTAGCCTGAATGGATTAATAGCATAACGATAAGCAACGCGTAAAATGGAAAAAAAGTGTTGGAGAGTCGGACGGCTGGTCGATCGGACAGTAGTTCGATCGGACGGCTGACCGTTCGGCTGACAGTCCGTTCGGTCAACTGTCCGGTCGGTCGGTAGGCCGATCGGATGGCTGTTCGAGTGGATTGTTTCCTCCTTTGAGAAGGATGTGTTTGTGTATGATGGCTTGAATTTTGAAGTTTTCGTTGTAGTATTTGAAAACATTGAAGTACCTTTGCCCTTCAGGTCGGTCGATCGGACGGCTGTTCGATCGGCCGGCAACCCGATCGGTTAGGTATGTTAATGAACTGAAGTGGTTTGCCTTGGATCGGACAGGTGTACGATCGGACAGGTGTTCGATCGGTTGGCAATTCAACAATTTTAAAAGAATGCAAAGTATGGTGCAGTGGATTGGTTAGTTGATCGATCGAACACTAATGCTGTTCGATCGGACAACATGCATGAACCACCATGACGAGTTCTCAGCAGGGTGTTACCTGATCAGACGGCTGTTCGATCGGGTGGCACTCCTAGTGCATTGAACATGTTGAAAATCGATTAAGTGTTGAAGCATAGTATCTCATGATCAGAAGAGTAATCCGATCGGACAGTAGTTCGATCGAACAACAGTTCGTTCAATACTAGTCTTCAAAATAAATTGATTGGGTGGGACCATGTGTTAGCCGATCGGCTGGCTAGTCGATCGGCTGACTGTCCGATCGGCTGGCTGTCCGTTCGGACAGCAGTCCAATCGGTCAGCATCCTGATCTGATCACCCTATTCGTCTAACACTTGGTTTTTCTGATTGTTTGTCGTTTTATTGAGGTACTTTGACAACGAGTCGAACCATAGTTTCCTCGTCTTTACTTGGTTCCCTTGGTCGGACAGGAATCACCAAAGTCCGGTCGGCGAACTGTTCGGAACGGGGTTTAGCGTTTAACCCGGAATCGGTTAACCTTGTGGATAGAATCCGAATCTTGAGCCATGAAACCACCGAAGTGATTTGTAAACCGACACAGGCTCCGTTTCTATCGGTTTGAAGGCATTGAGTGTAAAAGAGTTGAAAGAAAGTTGGAAAATCCGTCTTTCAATCCTTTTCACCATGTATATGTTTAGAACTATGGAAGATCTTTGTTCGTTTATGTGGAAATCGGCTAGATCCAAGTTATTCTTGGTGGATTGAGGCCAAAACATGAAGTTCTTCAAGAACCCATGATGACATCATCCTAGAACACTTGAATCTTGATGATTTCACGGTTAAAAGTTAAGATTTGAAAGATAGAAAGGTGTAGGAGTGCGTGTAGATCAAGAAAGTACAAAGTTTAGGACGAAATCTTACCGGAATCAAGAGGAATCTGCGAAAAAGATGAGCTGAGCGTGCTGGTCGAACAGAGGTTTCCAAAAGTGGAAAGAATGACAATGACAGGGGTATTTATAGGATGCCAAATGGGGAAAGTGCTGGCCGATCGGCCAGGCAGCTCGATCGGACAGCCTGTCTGATCGGACAGCAGTCCGATCGGCTGGCTGTTCGATCGGCTGGTAGCCTGACCGATCAGTCTGCACGATTCGAGTGTTCGGCGCGACGATTTTTGATATTTCGATTTCGGTTGCGTGTGGTGCGATACGAGAGGGTTTCCTAGTCAAATTACTTTTAATCCCAACCACTCATATCTTGCACTGTCTCTTCTCCACTAATTATCATAGTTCGATTGTGATTCGAGTTCGATGTCGATTGAGTTCGATTGCATTTCGAGTTTCAATTGAATACCACAACACAACATAAATAAACACGCACAGGTAACACATAAGGCACACACACACGTATATCAGTATTCCCAATTGCGTCTTTCGAGTTGAGATTTGATTCGATGTCTATTTGATTAGCATAGTTTGATTATCGTTTAGTTAACTTTATCGCATTGTTACTTCCTACAGTTCACAGTCGTAGGTCGGTTAGATGGCGATTGAAGTATGTCGATTATTGTAATTATAGACACTTACTCCACATAATAGCTAAAATAAAGAATCTATTATTAATCGGCTGCGCGAAGTCGGTCGTTGACTTGACCTTGACTTGGACTTTGACTTCCCTGAAAACACGGGGTGTTACAAGAAACATATCTAGCTATGTCTTTTTTCATTCCTATCCACCAGAAATTATTCCTTAAATCTTGGTACATCTTATTGTTACCAGGATGCATGGTATATCTAGATTTATGGGCTTCTTCTAAAATCTTATTTCTTAATTCTCCTTGCTTAGGTATCTAAATCCTTTTCTTATGGAATCTCCAAATTCCATCACTTCCTTGCTCTAATTCTTTTATCCGTCCTTTCATTCCTTCAGCAACCTCCTGGATTATTGTTTCCTGAACATTCTTTAATTGTTCCATTAAATCTAACTGTAGATTTAATTTAAGAGCACGAACTCGTCGTTGTTTCACATGATACTTACGACTTAAAGCATCAGCAACTATGTTTGCTTTTCCTTCGTGATATTAAATATCACAGTCGTAGTCACTTAGGATTTCCATCCATCTCCTTTGCCTCATATTTAATTCTTTTTGCCCAAATATATATCTTAAACTTTTATGATCTGTATAGACAGTAAACTTACTTCCGTACAGGTAGTGTCTCCAAATCTTAAGGGCAAAAATTATGGCTCCTAACTCTAAGTCATGAGTTGTATAGTTTTCCTCGTGCTTTTTCAATTGCCTTGATGCATACGCAATTACCTTCTTGCGTTGCATTAACACACATCCTAATCCTAGCTTTGAAGCATCACAATATACTTCAAAATCTTCTGTTCCTTCTGGTAAAGCTAGAATTGGAGCATTGGTTAATTTCTGTTTTAAAATCCTAAAGGCTTCTTCTTGTCTAGGTCCCCATTTAAACTTAACTGATTTACAGGTTAGCTTAGTTAATGGTACAACTATCTTGGAAAAATCCTTAATAAACCGTCTATAATATCCAGCTAAACCTATAAAACTTCTAATTTCCATTGCTGATTGCGGAACCTTCCATTTGGTAATCGCTTCTGTCTTAGCAGGATCTACGTGAATGCCTTCGTGATTCACCATGTGTCCTAAGAATTGTACTTCTTGTAGCCAAAATTCACACTTCGAGAATTTGGCGTAAAGCTTCTCCTTTCTTAACGAAGTTAAGAGTGCATGCAAATGCTGACAGTGTTCGTCTTGACTTTTGGAATAAATAAGTATATCGTCGATGAAGACAATTACGAATTTATCCAAGTACGGTTTACAGATCCTATTCATCATGTCCATAAATGCTGCAGGAGCATTTGTTAACCCGAAGGGCATGACTGTAAACTCGTAATGACCATACCTAGTTCTGAAAGCAGTTTTAGGTATGTCTTCTTCTTGTACCTTCAATTGATGATATCCGGAGCGTAAATCTATCTTAGAAAAATATCTAGCTCCTTGAAGTTGATCGAAAAGATCATCAATCCTAGGTAATGGGTATCGATTCTTAATTGTAACCTTATTCAATTCCCTATAATCGATACACATTCGCATCGAACCATCCTTCTTTTTCACAAACAACACTGGAGCTCCCCACGGGGATGAACTCGGTTGTATGAATCCTTTGTTTAGTAATTCATCTAACTGCTTTTTCAATTCTAGCATTTCAGTGGGTGCTAACCGATAAGGTGCCTTAGCTATCAGTGTAGTTCCAGGTATTAGATGAATTCTAAATTCTACTTCTCTATCAGGTGGTAATCCAGGTAGTTCTTCTGGGAATACATCTGAATATTCCGATACTACTGGAATTTCCTTAAGTTCTTTACTTTTAGTGTTAATGATTACTGAAATCATATACACCATTTCTTGTTTTCTTGAACAATTGGCCAATTTCATTATTGAAATAAATTTTAGTGGCTTTCGCGGCTTATCTCCTGTAATCACCACTAACTCTCCTGTGGGTGCATGAATTTCTATAGAATTCTTATCACAAAGAATTCGAGCATGGTTGGTTACTAACCAATCCATTCCTAACACGACATCAAATCCAACTAAATTCATAGGTAACAGGTTTGCAGAAAATTTATGGCTTAAAAGTTCTATCTTTTCTTCTTGCAAAACCTTATCTATGTTGACAGAATTTCCGTCTGCCGTTTCGACTGTAAAGATCTGCCTAAGTTTGGTTAACGGTAAGTTAAGATCTTGGCAGAATGAAGTATTTATAAAACTTTGGTTTGCACCAGAGTCAAATAATACTTTTGCATAAACATCGTGAACTAGGAACGTACCAGCTATCACATCTGGGATTAACTCTGCTTCCTGAGTAGTCAGTTGGAAAGCTCTAACGTTTTTCTTGGTAGTTCCTTCTGCAGGTTTGGCTTTTTTATCCGCTGGTTTGACAAATTTTGGGCAGTCTGGCCTAATATGTCCAGCTTCTCCACAGTTGTAGCAAACTGTGGATTTCTTCTTCCTGCAGTCTTCTTCTTGGTGTCCCGGAATTTTGCAGAAATTGCAATACCCTTTGCATCTTCCAAAATGCTTCCTTTTGCAGGTATTGCAAAATGGAACAGTGGAAGATTGCCCAATTCCCCTTCTTTTGAAATTGTTACGGTTACCCATACGGAATCCCTGGGTAATCTTTTGGGCCACTTCCTTCTTTCTATTTTCTTCTTGCGTACGTACCAATTCGTCAGTCAAAGTATTGGCTAAATCCACCGCATCATCAATCGTGCGGGGTTTCGCAGCTTTGACGATATTACGAATTTCGCCAATCAATCCCCAAATGTAGCGAGAAATAAGTACCGGTTCTGGCGAAGCCAGGGTTGGTACCACTCTAGCATACTCGAAGAATGTCGAAGTATACCCTCTACAATCAACACCTATCATTCGGTGATTTAGGAACTTATTGGTCATTTGTTCCTTTTCATACTCATGACAGAATTTTCTTTCTATAAGACTTTTAAATTCTTCCCAATTCATGGCATAGGCCACACTCCTTCCTTTGGCTTGAAGTACCGTATTCCACCATTCTAGCGCCCCTTCTTTAAAAAGATGCGACGCGTACATGACCTTGTCGTCCTTGGCACATTTACTTATCATAATTACTGCCTCGGTTTTCTCTAACCAACGCAGTGCAGCAGTTGCCCCTTCGTTACCTGCAAACTCAGCCAGTTTACAGGCAAGAAACTCCTTGTAAGTGCAACCAGGCGTTGCAGCTTTCATTTTCTTAAGGAGTGCAGCTGGCATTCCATCGTTGTCGTTATTAGTATGGTTGCCGCCTCCATTTACACTATTACTGAAATTATCGTCGTTTGTTCGTTTACTAGGAATAATTTGTTGAGGTGCAATTGGATTTCGAGCAGCAGCAAGGATGGCTGGAATTGCATTGCCTATTCCCTGAGCAACGATATTCTCGATATCTTGCCTATTCAGAAATTGATCCTCCTGATTTTGCTCAGATTGATTTACTTCATTAACGGGTTCATTACCAGCGTTTGCCATCTGGTAATTAATTTATATAAGTGATTAGCATAAAATAATTAATAATTAAATATAACAAAATAATCGCACATAATCACATTAACACGTATAGCCAAAAGTTATCGATTTCTCGACTTCCATTTTTTATATATTATATAATGCATCCGTACACACTATTATCTTACAAAAGTTTTATTTTTAAGTTATTTTACAGACTTATACTTTTATTATTATTATTATTATTATTATTATTATTATTATACAAACACAGCTTTACTATCACGCTATCCCTAGTCCGCTGGCCTTTCAGAAACGATGTTCCCTTTCATCGTACTTCCAGGAGATTTGTTCCCCTATCTCCCGAATCTTATTCCCTGCATCCATTAGTTCTTCGCCAAAATGGCGGAGTTCAGCTAAGTTTTCATTACTCATTGGTGGGTTTGGTGCAGGATTTGGGTCGAACTGAGGTAAAAAGGTATAGGGATTATTTAGGAGGTTTTGGAACTGCCAGTCGTTGGTCCACCATTCGTCCATTTCTCCTAGAGGTTGGGTGTGGATCAAAGGTTCTGGGATGGCTGGTTCCAGGTTTATTGGAAGTTGGGTTTCAGCAGGATAAGGGAAAAGGTTTTCATTGATAGGCCTGATGATATCACAGCTTGCCAGTATGCTATCTAGTTCCTCCTGCAGTGGTAATTCCTCGGCTTGCCGAGAACTTTCCCCAATTTCTATTTTTTCTTGCCTAAAATCTTCCTCAATCTCAATCCCTTTTCCTTTATCCATGGGATTCTCTATCTTGGGAATTCTCCTAGTTGCTGGTTTCCTTTTACGCACACGCCTCCAGCCCACAAATCTTCTTCTTTTCTTAGGTTTTGATTTCTCTAGAGGTGGAGTTTGAAATTCCATAGGTTCTTCCACATCGGCCAAGTAACCAGTAAAATTTCTGGAAACTTCTATTTTCACAGGATAGAGATTGAGATTCTCTAGGGCTTCAGATAATTCATTCATGCTGTTTTAGCATTTTATGAAGAAACATACAAAATTTTAGGTTAAAAGTTTGTAAATTAAATTTTCACAGAATCACAAAATGGGATCAGAAATTTTAATATTAATTACAACTATCTATTAAACCATTTTTTTTAAACAAAATATTTATTTTTCGTACAGCTAAATTTTGGAATATACTGGTGGTCATTTATTATATTAAAGTTTCGGGCTTATAGATCATATGGGTGCTAATATTGGGTCGGCGTGTTGCCAGTTTAAAGGTTAACATTTACTGCTACAGTGGCTAACATATAAAGATTTGCCCATTTTTTATTTAATTTATCTTCCCATAGTGGGTTGTTGCCTAATTCCTGGGTTTCCTGTGACTTCTTCATTTTCTCTTAACTTTTTCTAATAATCCAGCTTCTTTTATTAGGGGTAAGTGGTTCCTCATAATGTGCCTTACGAACAAATATTCCTTCCCTAGTATCTGCTGAGTATCTGGAGGAATTTGATTGGGATGAAGTTCCCTTATCTTTCGGTGAACTATCAAATTTACGATAGATGTCCGAAATTCTTTGCTTACCCATACTGTAAATTAACAGATAGTCAAGATAAAATCATATAATCACAGAATGGCAATCAGGAAAACTAAGTATTTTAAATACTTAATTGGCTTAAATCAGTGGCTCTTTCAGTTTGCTCTGATACCACCTTTTCCTGTCACGGCCCCAGCCCTGGTTTGACCCGGTCAGGAGTCGCGGGACAGGAACCCGTGGTATCTATGATGCGACAACGGAAGATTTTTAACAGGATCTTTTTAAAACTCGAAAATTTACCCGATTATTTTATTTCATAATTCGGGATAAACCCGTAATTTACAATAGAGGAATTTCACAAATAAATTCCCTGATTTATTAAAACATGTTTATTCATTTTAACTGAGCCACCTCTTTAAGCTGCTTAGTGCTCTGTAGCACGTTTTCCTTGATTTACAGCAGGTCGCCTGAAACATGTTTTAAAAATATTTTATCAGCGGGGAAATGCTGGCGAGTCATTCAAGTGTACAAAACGACACATTAGTTATCAATTACAGCATAAGAGTGATTACAATGGCTTCTATCTTATTTTTATCTGGCGCCTTGTTACCTGGTGACGATGGTCATACCACTATTGGGTCTTTCCCCAAGTAGTGACGGTTATCACTGTTAGGATTTATTATCCTAACCCGTGAGAAATTAGTAATGTGCACAATACCCCACTTAGCCAGTGATTAAAGATAACCACGACTTACTACCTGTAATTATAACAATTTGAAAATGGAGTATTGTAAAATACTTTTGATAAAAAGAGAATGACTCACATTGCATATTTATACGGGCAGAGTTTAGCCTACTGATTAGCCTTGTAACCTAAATTTAAATAACATGCACACGAACTAGGCCAGTAACTAATACAGCAGTTACGATAACTCACGAGATTAAACCCTCACAACGAATGACAAAGTGCGATACTTAAACATCTATCGAATTCACGACGAATGACAAAGCATAACCCTAATGTGGGCAGCACTTAAACATCCATTGGATAGTTTCAATCGATCGGACATTGAATCGTAGCAACGATCGAGTTAATACCCTGTATCGTAGCAGCGCCTCGCTATATTAATTGTAGTTTCGACTTTAGATCAGTAGCAATTCGTTTTTGTGTTTGATTTTGTACATCAGAGAACAGGCCATGCGACAAGCTATTTATAGGTGAAATTGAGATCTGTCGCGGCCCGCGTGAGCCCTAGCTCGACCTTTACGCGGCCCGCGTGGCAACCTAGTCTACGTGTAGGCTTGCTGGGTCACGAGTAGGTGTGCCACGTGGACGACACGTGGATCCGGAACGCTTATCCGGTCAACCCATATTTGACGCGGCCCGCGTAAGGTTAAACTTACCTTTACGCGGCCCGCCTGAAAACCATAATTCTTGATTTTTGATTCACGGTATGGTTTCAGGGGTCCGGGTTTTCACTTGTGGGTTAGTTTTAGGACATTTTTGAAGGTCATTATAATTGCGTTTAAAAAAAAGTCATTTTTACGGTTTTTTTTTCATTGCGTTTTACGCAACTGAGTTTTTTTCCATTGCGTTTTACGCAACTGAGTTTTCAAAAAAAAAATTTCGAAAATATAGCAATAGTATACTCGTTTTAAAGATAAAAAAACGTTCGTTTTTTGGTGCAATTTTTATAAAAAAATAATGTCGTATGAAAAAGTTATTAACGTTTAAAAAATGGGGGGGGGTATTGGAGGAGAGAGAAACTATTGTACTGAATTGACTACAATGCCCTTACACAAACACACGCGCCTCTTTTCTTCCCTTCAATTTCCCTCATTTAATCTTAGCCCTTGATTAAATCAATTGATGGTCAAGATTGCTTCTTAGCCTTCCTAGCCAAATAAACTTACAATTATATTCTAACCCTATATAATAATATATCGACCAAAACCTGACTTTTATTTGAAACTAGGTGATGCCCTGCCCGCGTTGCGGGGCGATGGCCGAATAATTCTCAATCAATTAAAAAAACACTACTATAATTTTGTTAGTAAAAAAACCAAAACGATGATAAGACCGTTTTTTTCGGCTCAGGGCAAAACTGCAATTTTCAGGACTAATGAGCGAGTGTTAGGCAACTCATTGACACGGGAAAAAATTAAACCGAGTCAACCAATTAAAAAAAATCTACTTTTGCGAAAAAAAAAAAACTAAAACGATGGGACAAACGTAATTTTGAACTGACGGCGAAATCATAATTTTTATTCAGGGATAAAATCGTAAATTAAATGGACCAATGGGGGAGTGTCAGGCAGCTACCGGCATGACTGTAATTTTACACTGGGGGAAAAATTGTAATTTAACCAGGAAAACAAACAAAAACGATAGAGAAAATGTAAATTTAATTTGAGGGCAAAATCGTAACGTGGCTATGCGGAAAAAAAATTAATGGCAAAACTGTAAATTTAAACGGGGCAAAATCGTAATTTTGAACCGCGGGAAAAGTTGAAATTTTTAGCTAGGAGCAAAAGCGTAAATTTATTTTTAAGTCGGGGTAGAAACATAATTTTGAACGATGGCAAAATCGTAATTATAAGCGGAAAAACTAATGGCAAAACTATAAATTTAAACGGGGTGAAGTAATTGAAATTTTTAGCTTGGAGGAAAAGCGTAAATTTATTTTTAAGTCGGGGTAGAAACATAATTTTGAACTGATGGCAAAATCGTAATTATAAGGGTAAAAACTAATGGCAAAACTGTAAATTTAAACGGGGCGAAGTCGTAATTTTAAACGAAGGGAAAAATTGAAATTTTAGCTGGGAGCAAAAACGTAATTTTATTTTTAAGTGGGGAAAAAACATAATTTTACATTGATGGCACGGGATAAAATCGTAAATTTGTTGGGCCAATAAGGGAGTGCCAGGCACAAATTCAAAATCGTAATTTTGAATCGAGGGCAAAATTGAAATATTTAGCTTTGAGCAAAAGCGTAAATTTAATTTTAAGTGGGGGTAAAAACATATTTTTGAACTGATGGCAAAATCGTAATTTTAAAACGGGATAAAATCGTAAATTTGTTGGGACAATAGAGGAGTGTCAGGCAGCTGCCTAACACTATTACCCTAGCCGCCCATTTCACCCACTAACTGAAAAACACTATTACAGCCCTTGAAAATGTATGTGTGGCCAATGTTGTAGAAGGCGCTAGGCGCTAGTCGGGCGGTGAGGTACCGCCTAGGGATTAATCGGGATTAATCGGAATGGGAATTTATATATGTAATTTTTCAAATTTATATATATATACACAATAATATAAAAATAATACTTCAAAATTCACATAAATACTTCAAAATTCACATAAAAATTCAAAAATTAACCAACTTTTGACCAAGTAGACCGACTAGGACCGATTTTTACCGACCAGGACCGATTTTTGCCGACCAGGACCGATTTTGACCAAAAAACCCATGGTCCGATTAGTCCGACTTTTGACCGATTAGTCCGACTTTTGACCGACTAGGACCGACTTTTGACCGACTAGGACCGATTTTGACCTGGACCGATTAATTGGCCGATTTGCTCAAAATTAGGCGATTAGTAGCCGACTACCGCCTAGGCACCGATTAATCGGCCGCCTAGACCGATTTCTGCAAGAATGTGTGTGGCAGCTGCCTGGCACTAGGGCTGCAAACGAACCAAATGTTCGGCGAACCGTTCGTGAACCGTTCGGCGGAAAGTTCGTTTGTGTTCGTTCGTTTATTAAACAAACGAACACTAAAACAAGAAATTTCGTTCGTTTAGTTAAATGAACAAACATGAACAAAGGTCGTGTTCGTTTGTTTATGTTCGTGAACGTTTGGTAACGTGTTCGTTTGTGTTTGATAGTTCATTAGTGTTTTTAGCTTTTATATTTATTTAAATACTTCAAAATTTCAACAAATTAAATATCTAATAAGTGCCAGTGTATTTTATATTTTTTTCATGAATGATTGTTTGTGTTCGTTTGTTTCCACTTAGATTCATGAACATTAGGTTGTGCTTATTTGTCTTCATCAACGTTCGTTATTGTTTGTTGCCTAAAATTAACAAACAAACACAAACGAACACGAACAAATTCATTTCCTTAACAAACGAACACGAACATAATATCTCGTTCGATAAGTGTTCGTGAACGGTTCATGAACGCATATATTTCTTAACAAACGAACACGAACAAGGTCTTGTTCGTGTTTGTTCGGTTCGTTTGCAGCCCTACCTGGCACTATTACATCCACCGCTCATTTCACCCAATAGGTGAAAACAACTATTGCCGCCAATTGAATTTGTATAAGCTGCCTGGCACTATTACATACACCGCACCATTATTTGATTAGGGTACAACCAATTAAGCATAATTTATAACCATACATGCATACAAAACAGATTAAATTTGGTAAGGTAAGGAAACCATTATTTGATTAAGGTACAAGGGAATAGTGCCAGGCAGCTTGCCTGGCGCTTCCCTATTGGACCAACCCATTTTTAATTTAATTTTATTCCCAGTCTAAAATTATGCTTTCGTCCTTCGTTTAAAATTACGTTTTTGCCCCCACCTCAATATAAAACTATAATTTTGCCCCTGGCTCAAAATTACGCTTTTGCCCTGCCTGACATTATTACATCCACCGCTCATTTCACCCAATAGGAGAAAATAACTATTGCCGCCAATTGAATTTGTATAAACTGCCTGGCACTATTACATCCATCGCTCATTTCACCCAATAGGTGAAAACAACTATTGCCGTTAATTGAATTTGTATATGTTGAAAATGAAAATATCTAATCTGAATCAAATTGATATTAAAATAATTTTATTTAAAATATTGTTAGGCAAAGACCATAAAAAGCCCATTTTCCTCTTCCCTACGTTCCTCGTTTCCACTTCTTCTTCATTAAACCCACTGACTGACCCCATCACTCTCCATTTGCTAACATACGCCCATGGAAAACTACTCGTACAACTCCTACCCGGAGTCTGGTGGCTCCTCACCCAGATCTCGCGAAATCGACTTCGAAAACCCTACACCATGGGAGGCCGATCAACCTCCAACAAACACCACCGCCTACAAAGTCAAGCTCATGTGCAGTTATGGCGGCAAAATTCACCCTAGACCTCACGATAACCAGCTCGCCTACGTCGGCGGTGAGACTAAAATCCTCTCCGTTGATCGCTCCATCAAGTTCTCCCTTCTCCTTGCGAAGCTATCCGCCTTATGTGACGTTGATGTTTGCTTCAAGTACCAGTTGCCTGGTGAAGATCTAGATGCTCTTATTTCTGTAACAAACGATGACGATCTCGATCACATGATGATTGAGTACGATCGCTTGAACAGAGCGTCTCCTAAACCGGCCAGATTGAGGCTCTTTTTGTTTCCTGTAACCGTTCAAAGTCCGGCACATAGTTTTGGCTCTACTGAAGGTAGATCGGAACGTGAACGCTTCGTTGAAGCGTTGAATTCCGGTCCGGTTCCGTCGTCCACGGTTCAGTCGCATGGAAATGCGGATTTCCTCTTTGGTTCGGAAAAAGGAGTAGCTCCGGCGCCGGTAACCGTTCCGAAAGCTCGAGATCTGCCGGTTGTAGATCCGCCGTTACGTCATCATGATCCGGACTTTGCGGTTTTGGATGAGCGTAATATAGGTACGGATCGGATACAGAAGCATATTCAGGATCTGAGGAGATTGCGAATTGCAGAAGATCAACAACAGAATCTGTATAGAGATGATAACAATAACCAAAACCTCAACCTCAACCTCTCTGGTGGCTATTCCGGAGATTATTACGTTCAGAGACCGTCGGAAAAAGTAGTTACCACGTCACTTCCGGCAGGTGTACCTTCTCCGGCACAAGGTTATCAAATCTCCGGCGGTTACGCGCCGTCTACGTTATCAGCCGATCAACAACCGGTTTATATGGTTCAGGCTCAGTCGAGTATGTATCACGCGCCTATGGCTCGACCGGTAACCGGTCCGATAGGTCACAATCCAGTAAATCAAGTTCAAGGACAGAGCCAGGGTTACTATGCGGTTCAGAGGATGCCGGCTGAGGCTTACCGTGAACCGCCGGTTTACAACGCCATGCAACCGGTTCAAACCATGTCTACACAGCCTATGTTCCCTCCACCACAACAACAACAACAACCGCCTGTACAAAAGTTATCAACTGAAGGCATACGGATGATCCAATCAACGGCTGGGATGACAGATGGAGGTTACACTCAAGTGGCTTATGATAACAGCCTTGGGAGGCATGTGTACTATACTGCGCAGGGGGCGTTGGTTACATCTCATCAACAACTGCAACAACAACAACCACTAGCACCACCACCACAACATCAGTTTCAGCAGGTGGCTGCTGTGTCAGCAACATCAAATCAAATTCAAGATGGAAAGGTTATTGCTCCAATTACGAAGATCTCTCAAGGTTCTATCTGATCACTGATGATATTATTCAGTAAGTTTTCGAATTATGATAATATTAAATATTAAATAATAATAAATAATGAAGTTGTATGCATTTATTTGTTTCTGCACTGCATTTTATATTATATGACCATATAGCCATTTATGGTGTTCTGTGTATATCTGTTTGAAGTTTGAAGTGAATATAAATATGTGTAAAATTATTGGAGTGATGTTTGGAAATTGTGTAGGTCCATAAAGTAATTAAGAAATGAAAGAGATGTATTGTATATAGGATTGAATAAAAAAAGGGTAGATGAGGATTTATGGGACAAGTGTAGCGTGTGCTGGTATGCATGAAATATGACTTGTGATGAGGTGCCCCTGACCTTAATAGCGATTGATGGGTTGATTTTACAAATAAAAATTAGTTGCGTTTTAGGATCCTAAAACGTTTGCCAAAATCACTTTCATTAGATGGGAAAAAATCTTTG
This sequence comes from Helianthus tuberosus, assembly GCA_030545235.1. Lineage (NCBI taxonomy): Eukaryota > Viridiplantae > Streptophyta > Magnoliopsida > Asterales > Asteraceae > Helianthus > Helianthus tuberosus. The sequence continues at coordinate 81,514,487 of CM060363.1, forward strand.
TAATCAAGGTTGAAGAACTCGCTAGTCGTTAGTCGGCCGCTGAGGTGGGGACTAGCGACTACTCGGGATTAATCGGATTGGAAATTTTATATGTATATTTTTTATTTTTATAAATATGTATATATATACTCACAATTCCATATCAATTAATACTTAAAAAGATAAAAGTAGTTCAAAATTCAAACTAAACTTACATATAAGTCATAACATAACAAGTTTAAGTACTTAAAATTCAAACATTAACAAATAGATTACAGCATTACGAACGTCTACAAAAGATTACAACATTACGAATGTCTACAACTGAAAGTTATTAAACAACAATTACAGCATTCACTAATGTCTAACTATTTGTAACAAACAACCTATAAACGGCCAACTGTAATCAGTCCAACAATTACAACATTCACTAAGGGGCTGTTTGGTTAGCTCTGAATGACACCATTCAGAGGTTCACCTCTGATTCGGTCAGAGGTGAAGGTGTTTGGTTGTGCCTCTTAATGGCAAACCTCTTAATGATTCAGTGCTGAATCATTCAGAGTTCACAACATGCTGAATGAAAAAAAAGACCAATGGTACCCCCTTTCACCTCTCTTCTCCTTCTGTTCTCTCGTCGCCATCACCATCATCAGCCAAGACCTCCACCCCACTCCTGTCCTCACCACCGAAGCCTCCCGCCGCCCTCCTCCTCCATCACCACCTCCCGCCGCCTCCTCCCTCTCCTCACCACCGAACGCCTCCACCCTACTTCATCAGCCAAGACCGCCGCCCTCCTCCTCCCTCTCCTCACCACCGAACAGCCGCTCTTCTCTCTCTCCTCGACACAGTTACAGGTGTATCAAACAGGTTTTGTATTTGTTGAATTTGATTTGGGTTTGATTCGAATCAAACAACACTTTGTTCTTGATTTGGGTTTGATGATGATGATGGCGGTGGCGGAGATGATGATGATGATGGCGGTGGCGGAGATGATGATGATGATGGCGACGATTGAGGCGATTGACGAGCACGAAGATGGGTGGGTGTTGTTGAACTCAGATCGGTGGCGGTGGTGGGTGTTGTTGTTGAACTCAGATCGGTGGCGGTGGTGGGTGTTGTTGTTGAACTCAGATTGGTGGCGGTGGTGGGTGTTGTTGTTGAACGAAGATGAATGCTGATGAATGATGATGATGATGATGATAGGGTTTTATAGAAAATATTTCTATAATGGGTTTATTTTGTGGGGAGGGGTAAAAATGTCATTTTACACTGTCATTCAGATATAGAACCAAACAGCACTTTACTGGTTCAGCACTTACCCATTCAGACCCTCTTACCCATTCAGACCTCTTATTCATTCAGCACTTATTGGTTCAGATGTTGCCAAACAGCCCCTAAGTTATTAATCGGCCAACTATAATCAGTCCAACAATTACAATTACAACATTCACCAAGTTATAATCGGCTAACTGTTATCAGTCCAACAATTACAGCATTCACTAAGTTATTAAACAACAATTACAGCATCAACCTATAATCAGTCCAATCAAACATTAATTATTCACTATTGTCTAACAATTACAACATATTATAATCAGGCCAATAATTACCTGTTGTCGCTGATGTTGCCGGAGAAGGTAGCAGGGCCGCCGCTGTTGCTGCTGTCGCTCAGTGTTGTAAAGATTTTAGGGCATCGAATCCACCGTTGTCGCTGATTGATAACTCTGAATATCTGATTTTAGGGTATAAGGCAAACGAAGATGGGCTAATTTTTTCATTATGGGCCAGTTTTATAAACATTTAAATTGGGCCTACTAGGCCGACTTGGGCCGACTAGCACCGGCTTTGACCGACTAGCGATTTTTTACTGATTAGTGAAAGGTTACTCAGTAGGAGGCCGACTAGCGACTAGTCGGCGATTAATCGCCGATTTTTGCAACACTGATTGTAATCACTCACTTTTATTTAAATTCATCTCGTTAAAAGATAATTAATGTTGACTTAATAGAAAAAAAAAAGATAATTAATATTGGCTTAATATAAAATGATCAAATTGTCCTTTTAGTTAACAGAAAAATGGATGAAGTTAACACAATGTACTAAAATGGCAACAATGAAATCTTTTTGGATCAACAGACAAAAAATGAAACCTTTGGATTAAACCAGCAAAATGGTCCAAACCACAAGGAATAAAATGACATTAACTCTAAGGGTGTAAGGAGTGGTTAAACACTTGAGAGTGACAAACTAAAAAATCAACCAATCAGAGTGCGTCACGTCAAACAGTGAAAAGTGTTTAAACAATGCTGAAAAGTGTTGGCAATGGTTTAGACACTTGGTGAAGTGGTAAACTTAAAAAAAAAGTGTGATTGGTTGAGATTGGAATGGACCCCACCTCACACTACCCTCTCTCTCTCCTTCCTCCCTTCACCGCAGCCCTCTCTCTCTCCTTCCTCCCTTCACCGCAGCGGCATATGGTCCCCGATTTGGCAACGAAACCGCAGCGGCAAAGGGTCGGCGGCGGTGTTGCCGCGCGGCAAAACCTTTTTGCCGCACGCACACCGGACACCCTAATAATAAAAACCAAAGGTCCTTGCACGTGTTAAAAAAATCTCAAAAAATTCCTCAACCAAATTATGTTATTTTTTTTTGAAAGGTGACTTTCATGTACTGGACCGAATTGGTCACCGGGTTCATGTCAAAGACAATCCCCCGTCAGCCCCGCCTACGTCGCGATGTTCGATTGGGCCCCGGCCGCTGCGCAAGCTGACTTTCGCCCGGAAACCATACTGCCCCCACACGAGAGACTCGCTGGGGTAACAGCTGGGTAAAACCGAGTTGCCCTCAAGACCGCACCATGCCTCGGTAGGATACGGTCTATCATTGGGACGTCCCCCCCCTAAAACTTCTTGCATTTGTCTATAGATTACATGTACATGTGAAAAGATATAAAAAATAGTGACTGGTTAAACAATCTAAAAGCTAGTGTAAATAGGCTTAAGCTACATGTGCTAAGTGAGTTACTTCTTAGACAATGTGTAGTGGGGCGGTATAACCCCACATAGCGCCGGAAAGCGCCCAAGAACACCGCCATGAAGGGCGGTATGGCCAAAAATTTTTGAGAGGCGCGATGTGGATAGCGGCGGTATGGAGGTTCCTTTCAAACTTTTGACCAATCACAAAACAAGCTAGGTTTATTATATTTAATTAATAAAATTGAAAATTAATAATTAGGTAATGATGGGTAGGGGCTTTATGACTACGGGCTCTAGTGATATAACGCCCTATAAAGCCCCCGTGTGACGTGGCATGACACGTGTCGCATAACGCCCCACAAGGGGCTTTATGACTACGGATGGCCTTAGAATCCACCAAAACCACTAGATATCACTGTTTCGTTATCCTAACTTTTCTTCCGCTTCACACAATTTTACTATTGATATCAAAAGTCAAAACAATAAAGATTTTTGACAACTCTTTAAAACCAAGGATACTTATATAGAGTAAAGTTGTTGTACAAATAATCTTAACATACTAAACATACAAATTGAATGAAAACTCAAAAAGACAAGGTAACATTTTTGTAATTATCAATAACTATCAAAGTTACTCTACAAATATACCTAAAAAACCTAATTAATGTTGGTTTAATATAATATATCAGAGCCTTATATTTAAATTCATCTCGTTAAAAGTTAATTAATGTTGGCTTAATAGAAAAAAAGATAATTAATGTTGGTTTAATATAAAATGATCAAATTGTCCTTATAGTTAACAGAAAAAATGGATACAGTTAACACAGTGTACTAAAATGGCAACAGTGAAATCTTTTTGGATCAACAGACGAAAAATAAAACCTTTGGATTAAACCAGCAAAATGATCCGAACCATAAGGAATAAAATGACATTTAACTCTAATAATAAAAACCAAAGTTCCTGTTAAAAAAATCTCGAAAAAGTTCCTCAACCAAATTATGTTATATTGAACTTCTTGCACTTGTCTATAGAATACATGTACATGTGAAAAGATGTAAACAATAGTGACTGGTCGCCACTAAAATTTGTCAAAATACGAGTATATAAAAAACCGCAAAAAGGTTGAAATCACCCTGAAAAAACCAACAGTTGTATTAGAGCCTTGGTTACAAAATACAGTCGGTACCGGTCTTTTAACCGGAATTAGAACACAAAATTTAATTCTTTTAAAGTTTCTGGACTAAATAATTTTAAGAGAAAAATGTCCGGATAGTCCATGTGGTTTGCCCATTTTTCACCTTTAGTCCCTAACTTTCTAAAATTACAGCTTTAGTCCCCAACTTTTGCAATTTCGTTCCCAGATAGTCCCTGACACGGATGGAGGTTAGTTTTTGGTGTTAAATGGATGTGAAATGACCAAAATACCCCTAATGTTAAATAGTAATATCAGTCAAAGTCAACATCCCCATCTTCATCTCTTAAACCCCTACAACCACCATAATTATACCTTTACCATCACTGCCATCAATCAAAGCCAGCTCCATCACCACCATCAACAGCAGCCCCACCACCAGCTTCCATCATCGCCGCCATCACTATGAACAGGCGGCTTACCTCCGGCGCTCGAAAACTTAACACAACACAACTGTTCATTACATAGTTACAGGAAACATTTCAAACATTCTTTACCTCTTAGTTTTAAACATCCAAATACAAAAAATCAGTCAATAATTTCACATAGATATATTCTTGACCACTGAATACCTCACCAATTATTGATATAAATGATTCACAAACTTTTGAAATATTGATAATCCATTTACACCTCTTCTACAGCGAGTACCTTCAAGCTGGTGCTTCGGATCTTATCATCTGGATTAGGAAACGCCGCCACAGTAGCCAACAGATCCATCCCCAATCCAAGCTGTAATTACACACGCCACAACATTTCACTTTTAGTCACACACATCACCAATCCTCACACATAATCAGGTTTACCATCCTATTTTGACCTAATTCTACAACCTCAATCAAAATTATACAATTCAACAACACGATAATAAACAGATACCACGGTAGGACTCTCAACCTGCGTCACCGTCTCCGACGACATTTTAGCCCTAAATCTCCGCACACTGAAATAACACAATCACACATAAACATACACACACTTTAACAGTTCAAATAATAATAACAATAAAGGGATTTGAATAAGAGAATAAGAGTGAAGATAGTGAGTGACCTAGTTGTGGTGGTTAGGGGAGTGCGTGAGGGAACAGAGATATAGGTCGGGAGCATCATGGCAGTGGTGTAGAATGTGGGTGCCAATTGCAGCATTGATGGTAGAGGTATAGTTATGGTGGTTGCAGGAGTTTAAGAGATGGAGATGTTGACTTTGAATGATATTATTATTTAATAGTAGGGGTATTTTGGTCATTTCACATCCACTTAACACCAAAAACTAACCCCCATTCGCGCCAGGGACTATCCGAGAACGAAATTGCAAAAGTTGGGGACTATAGCTGTAATTTTAGAAAGTTAGGGACTAAAGGTGAAAAATAGGCAAACCACAGGGACTATCTGAGCATTTTTCTCTAATTTTAACGACAACTTTAGATTTGGTCAATATTTTATTTGTTTTTCTTGACCAACAGATTGCCCAGTTTATATTATGATTGTTGTGGAATATGTAAATATGGCCCGACCTTGTTTTGTGGTTGTTTACTTTATTCGGTTTTTGTATTATGGTTTTTGACCACCGTGATGGTTCAAAGTTGTAATAGATAGAGTTCTTTCCTTTATTATACTTTTTAAATGTTGTAATAAATGAAGATCTGGAGTCAAAACTGAGGACATTAAACAGGAGTCATGAAGTCAGTTGGAGTTGCTCAAGACTACTGGATGCACTCAAGTCCATCCTTGTGGTTGTTTGTGTGTTGTGACCCCGTGACCCGTTTGATCTTGCTATTAGGCTCTAGCAAGATCGAACAAAATTTGACCATATAGATTTACATGATTATCTTGCTATTGTGGTTGCTTTTTATCTTATAAGTTGTTATAACATAACCAACCTAAATACCAACATGATTTTAAAAGGAGTTTTAAAATATTGAAACACTCACATTAAACAAGTTCTAAATTGTTTTTACAACTTGTTAAAATTTTGGTTAAAACAAACAATAACCAATTAAGTTTTGCAAATTAAACTAAATTTAATATTCCAAAACTATTAACTTAATAGTTTTCTATTAACTTAAAAATTGGTTAAATAAGTCGCGGCAAACTTAGTTTTCATATGTTATTTAAAACTAAGTGTCCTGAGAGATGAAATGATTCATCAAGATATCACGACTAAAATATATATACTAAAATTGGCTCTTACGACCCTATTTGGTAAATATTAAAATTAACCTATTATTAAAATCAATAGTCTATGCCATCCTATCACAAGCTACATTTGGAACGTAGTGCAAACCATCAGTGTTTGGAGCCACAGCACCGCACTTGATGTCTAGCTTATCCTTCCAAGGTGCAAGGGTTTCATTGACACATCTGACCCTTCCATAAGTACCTCTTTTAGGACGACTATTACGTTTTCTTTTCTCATCACATGCTCCAGCTGTCTTGAAAGTAAAAGTCGGCATAGATGAGGCTAAACGTATCAATGCATAGACAAGAGTTTTTGTCTTAGCGGCCTCATACTCGAGAGTTGTGCAATTCTCACAATTGACACTTGTTGTCAGTCTGCCTAGTCACTTACTAAAGTGCATGCCACAACTGCCTTTACTACTGATATAGCCAGATTCTCATTCTTTTTTCTAATTACTATTCATGGGTCATTAATTAAATAAGAAAATATACATCGAAAATACTAATTAAGATCCTTTGCTTATATAACAGATGTCTAATGAAAGCAACTCCTTCATTCTCAAGTCTATACTTGAAAAGGAAAAACTGAATAAAACCAACTTTCTCGAATGGCACCGCAATCTGAGAATAGTTCTCAAGATGGCAAAAAAGCTATATATCTTAGATGTCCCTACCGAGCCTTAAGAAAACACTGTTGCGGCTCGTAAGCACTACAAAAGCATAACGAGGATGCCGTTGAGGTAGCCTGCCTTATGCAAGCCACCATGTCTCTTGAACTTCAGAAAAACATGGAAGATAAAGATGGTTATGACATGATCCAGCAATTGAAGGGCATGTTCCAGAAACAAGCCCGGGGGAGCGATATGACACCATGAAACAGCTCATAAGCTGTAAAATGCTAGAAGGATCATGTGTCAGTACTCATGTGCTTAATATGAAAGGATACATTGACCAAATGAACAAACTTGGTTATCCCCTGCAAGATGAAATGGCAGCGGACTTCATCTTGAACTCTCTCCCTATATCATATGACCAGCTCATTATGAACTATAATATGAATGCTTGGGTGAAGACTGTGCCAGAGCTACATGATATGCTCAAAACGGCTGAGATGAACATTCCACAAAAAACCAACCAAGTTCTAATGATCAAGCCTGGTGGTGTTAAGAAGCCTAATAATAAGAAAAGGGATCATAAGAGCAAAGGCAAGAGAAAGGTTATTGTTGCTGCCAGAAATGCCACCAACAACAAGCATGTTGCAAAACCACACCCTGCTGAGGAACGTCAGTGCTTTGAATGCAACCAAATGAGGCACTAGAAAAGTAACTGCCCACAGTTCTAGCCAAGCTGAAGGTGAACAAGGCCAATAACATTGGCACTTCTTCTGGTATTCTCATTTATGTTATAGAACTTTTCACTGTTTCTAGCAACACATGGGTATTTGATACCGGATGTGGTTACCACATCATTAATGTCTTGCAAGAGCCTGAAAAGTGGAAGGAACTGAAACAAGGCGACATGGAACTCATAGTAGGTGATGGAAAGAGAGTTCCAGTTCTGGCAACTGGAACATTTTGTTTTTCATGTCCTTCTAGCCTTGTAATTACTTTGAATAACTGTTTGTTTGCACCTGGTTTAACCAGAAACATTATTTCGGTTTCTTCACTGTTTGAACAAGGATTCAAGTACGTTTTTAATGGTATTTCTATTTCTGCCTACTTGAATGATATCTTTTATTTTGAGGCTAAACCTCGAAATAGTATTTATGAGATTGATGTTCAAACAAGTAATAACATATATCATCTTTCTAAGCGTAACAAAGCTGGTATGAATGAAACATATTTATGGCATTGTAGACTTGGCCACATAAGTAAGGCACGCATAAAATGGCTCCAATCCGAGGGGATTCTTGATTCCACTGGACAAGACTCCTTTGATGATTGTGAATCTTGCTTGGCTGGCAAACTCATAAAGCACCCCTTCACCGGTGTTGGTGAACGGGCCAATGGTCTGCTAGGACTCATTCACACTGATGTATGTGGCCCTTTCAAAACCATGACTAGAAATCATGAAAGATACTTCATTACTTTTATCGACGATTATAGTCGATATGCTTATGTCTATCTTATGAAGCATAAGCACAAAACTTTTGAAAAGTTCAAAGAGTTTCAAAACGAAGTAGAAAACCAGCTTTCTAGAAAGATAAAATTACTTTGATCAGATCGAGGTGGCGAATACCTCAGCTTTGAGTTTCTCAATCATCTGAAAGAGTCTGGAATAATTTCAGAACCCACTACACCTGGCACACCCCAACTTAATGGCATGAGTGAAAGGAGAAAACGAACTATACTTAATATAGTTCGATCGATGATGTGTAGAACTAACTTGCCTCACTCCTTTTGGGTCATGCTCTTATGACCGCTGCCCGTATTGTGAATTTGGCTCCGACTAAAAAGGTAAACAAAAACCATATGGGATATGGTATGGGCGTAAACCTGATTTGGAATACCTTAGAGTATGGTGGTGTGAAGCATACATCACAAGTGATTCTGATGATAAGCTCGATCCTCAAAGCGAAAAGGTTGTTGTCGCAACCCAAACCCCCTTATCTGTCCCGGGAACGGGTGGCCGCGAGACCAGTTTTGGTGGTATCGTTGTTTATCATTTTGGCAGCGGAAATTTCATCAGGACCGTAGTTAGGAAATATTTTATCAGAGTAAATACCACACTTTATATAAATATATTGGGATAAAACCCAAGTTTTCATTACAAACATTTTCATAGGGAAAATCCCTATTTTATTGAATAAAACATCTTCTTTTATTTAGGTAACTTTTATAGCCACTTTTCCAAGCCTTCAGTACTGTCCAGCTGGCTTCTAGTTGGCTTTCACATTTTGTTACCTGAAAACGCGTTTAAAAACATTTTGTCAGTGGGAAATACTGGTGAGTGAATCCCAGTTTAATCAAGAAGAGTTTTATCAATTTTCACAGTATTGAGAGCGATTACAATGTTTACATCTACGCAATTACTCATTCAGTATTGTCAATCCTGACTGGCTGGTCATATTACACATTGGCTAACTCTTTGTCCAATGGTAACGTGTTCCACATTTTGTGTAACACTCCACTTGATTTTATAAGCAATTAACATGAACTAAGCATTTATAACCAAAAACTTTGATTTACGTGCCCAACATAGGAAAATTTTTCATAGAGTTAACGTTTTGGATGACTACTACTGGTTTAACAAACCCAAAACAAGTATTTAAAAGTTAACAACATAAACATTGTCTTAAACATATTTATCTAATCGCGGAAGCTTCAAAAATTGGTGTTCGGTTCTTGTAATCATGCTTGATCGCCATCCGGATTAAGTCCATCTTCACCTATGGTCAAAACCATGTAAAAGATTAGTTTTGACTCCTTAAAATCAAGTATAAACAAGTTCCATGGTTAAACAACGAGAAACAACAAAAATTCCAACGAATTGGGGCGGTCGCGCCGCACGACGGAGGCTGGCCAAGCCGTCGCGGCCCGCCACCGCCGTCGCGTCGCGCGACGGTGAGTCTGTTTGGCCGTGGCGTAGCGCGAGCGTGTATTTTTGACAGAAGGTTCGTTGGCTGGAGCTGTGTATCAGCCCAGCACCATTTTTATCATATACAAACTTTAAACCCACATAACTTTTTACTCGAGTGTCCGATTTAGCCGATTCTTTTTCCTACGCGTCCAAAATTTAATTACGGACTCGTTTATCAACACAATTCACATAAAATTTTAGTTTAAGAATAGTTGGCCTATAATTTGGCTCTTTATTTATTCGACCTGTTTGTTTACAAGTTCAACAACTCGTTCTATTTTCATCTCATGTCTTTGGCCATTTTACCCAATCCTGGGTTTACCCATTATGGCGTTTCGCTCCCCTCACGAGGGTCACTTATGCAGTAATTATCATGCTTGTTTTCAAGGATTTAAACATGCTCTTTTTACCCTTTTGACGAGCATATTTTCCGAACTTTAATCCCCCATAACAAGGGTTCATTTTACAACAAGTTTAGCGTGTCCGCTTCACGGCTTACGCTTTATTTATAACCAATCAACAAGTGATGGTCATTCACCTCGAAATTTACAACTCGACTTTGTTTCGACCCGTTTGGATATCGAATGGAGACCACCATTTCAAAGACATACCAAACTCTATTTTTAACAACTGTTTTGACCCGTTTTGTTTGTCTAGTGAGCTTCGTCACTTCCGTGACTTAACGGGTCTCATCTTTTACCAAATTTCAATATAACAAGCTAAAACAAATACTTAAACATAATGTAACAAAACCATAAGTCGCGTACCTTTAGAGAACACCCATCAAACGCGTATCGCCTCCGGCTTGTCCGCTTGACGATCCGGGTTCTTTACCTAAAGAGTTCCATTCACAACCAATTTAGAACTCTTTTATAATCAATAACGCACAATTCATTATGATTTCGTTTTTGTCCGATCTTTATCATTTTAATCAGCACTTAGGCGTTTTAACAAACACCTAGCGGGTCAGATTTTTACATAATCAATACTAGGTTCATGACATGTTATTCCCATCTATATCCACTTCAATTGAGCAATTTACACAAAGTTTTAACATCAACAATTCAGAATTTACCACATAAATTCAGTTTTCACTAGAATAAAAATCATAATCCTAGTGTTTATCTAGCTTCTACAAATCCATTAAACACCTACAATGGTGATTACAACTCCACAAGTATCATGCATGGTTTTTAACAAGAGATCATCTAGGGTTTATCCCTAGACATCATATTACTTCTAATTTGATCTATCAAACACACAATCAAGCTCAATTTTCGTTTTTCACAATTAACCTAAAATTCAAGACGCATCAAAATACCAAAATTTTGCATACCTTATGATCCCTTCGTCGAGGTGATCACTAATATGTATTCAGATTTCGATTTAGACTTGATTTAGGCTTCCAATTTGTGAGTTTTTGTGAATTTTAGGGTTTGAAAGAAACCCCCTGGTCGCCCTTTTCTTCTGTTCGATCCAAACACACACACACATGTGTGTGTTTGGTGAGTTATTTGTTATTTTAATCATTAAAGTTTCAGTTTTTACTAATTTGGTCCCTCAACTTTTGTTTAACTTATAGCTTAGGTGTTTTAACCTTATTATAAGTCACTTCAAGACTCGCAACTAATTGGGTTATAATTTCCTAGTTAGTTGATTCTCGTTTGATTAATACTTTATAATGAAAATATAAGGTTTTATATTTTTGGGGTGTTAGAAGTCCACCCCCCTTAAAAGGGTTTCTTCCCCGAAACCGGATTACGTACCAAATAACGTAGGGTAGAGCCGTTGCATTTCCTCTTCGGATTCCCATGTGGTATCCGAACCCTTCCGGTGTTCCCATTTGACCTTTACTTGATTGATTTCTTTGTTCCTTAAGATTTTCACCTTACGATCCAAAATCGCAATCGGCTTCACCACATAGTTAAGGCTATCATCCACCTCGATGTCATCATAGTGGACATAAGCTGTTTCGTCCGCTAGACATTTCCGAAGATGTGACACATGGAATGTGCTATGAATTCCGCTTAATTCCTCTGGTAGTTCAAGGCGGTATGCTACCCTTCCTACTCGTTCAACAATTTTAAACGGCCCAATAAATCTTGGGCTTAATTTTCCTCTTTTTCTGAATCGGATAATCCCCTTCTATGGGGATACCTTAAGCATGACCTTGTCGCCAACCTGAAACTTGATCGGTCTTCTCCTTTTGTCCACATACGACTGTTGTCTATCTTGAGCTGCTTTCAAGTATGCCCGAACCATATCAATCTTCTCATTAGTGGCACGAACTATGTCTTTATGGGCGAGTTCACATGGACCCACCTCATCCCAACACACTGGGGTTCGGCATCTCCTTCCATAAAGCATTTCATTCCATAAAGCATTTCATAAGGCCATCCCGATACTAGCATGGTAACTGTTATTATATGAAAATTCGACCAATGGTAGATACACATCCCAACTACCTCCGAAGTCGATAATACATGCCCGTAGCATGTCTTCCAATGTTTGTATTGTTCTTTCACTCTGTCCATCCGTCTGAGGATGGTATGCAGTGCTAATGAACAATTTCGTCCCCATTTGCTCTTGGAATTCGCGCCAGAAGTTTGAAATGAATCGGGTATCCCTATCGGACACGACGGATACCGGTACTCCGTGGTGTGCCACTATCTCATTAGTGTAAACCTCCGACATCTTTTCTGACGTATAAGTCTCACGTATCGGAATAAAGTGAGCACTCTTTGTCAGTCTATCAACAACCACCCATATTGCATCCAATCCGCGGTTCGTCTTTGGTAGTTTGGTTAATAGGTCCGTCGTAATGTGTTCCCATTTCCAAACTGGAATTTCCAACGGTTGGAGTTTACCGTATGGTTTTTGGTGCTCCGCCTTGACTTGTAGACACGTCAAGCATTTTTCCACATATTTTACTACATCTCTTTTCATTCCGGGCCACCAATAATTTTGTCTCAAGTCGTTATACATCTTGGTCGCTCCCGGATGAATGGAATAACAGGATTTGTGAGCTTCATCAAGTAGAAGCTTTTTAACTCCACACGAGTTAGGAACCCAGATTCTACCAAAACGTGTCTTCAAACCGTTGTTGCCATCTACAAGATCCTTAAATTGGCCGACTATTCTTTCCTTCTTCCAGTTTTCCACCTTCACTGCTTCCATTTGTGTTTTTCGGATTTGTTCTAGTAAGTCCGAGGTCACAATAAGCTGCATCGATTGTACCCGCATCGGGGCATAGTCTGCCTTTTGGCTCAACGCATCCGCCACTACATTGGCCTTCCCGGGGTGGCAGTGTATCTCACAATCATAGTCCTTGACCGTTTCCAACCATCGTCTCTGCCTCATGTTTAATTCCTTCTGATCGAAGAAATATTTCAAACTTTTATGGTCGGTAAAGATAGTACATTTTACCCCATATAAATAATGCCTCCATATCTTTAAGGCAAACACCACTGCTGCTAACTCAAGGTCATGAGTCTGGTATTTCTTTTCATTGATCTTCAGTTGCCTCGAGGCATAGGCTATGACCTTGCCTCGTTGCATTAAAACACATCCGAGCCCTGAATGTGACGCATCCGAGTAAACCACCATGTCGTCAACTCCATCCGGTAACGTCAATACCGGTGCGTCGGTTAACTTTTCTTTGAGTGTTTGGAAGGATTTCTCTTGTTCAATGCCCCATACAAATCTTTCCTCCTTGCGAGTCAGCTTGGTTAACGGTAAGGCAATTTTGGAGAAATCTTGTATGAATCTCCGATAATATCCCGCGAGCCCTAAAAAGCTTAGGATTTCTGAAGGATTCTTCGGAGGGTTCCATTTTGACACGGCTTCTATTTTTGACGGATCTACTAATACCCCGTCAGCACTAATGATATGCCCAAGAAACTGCACCTCTCGTAACCAGAAAGCGCACTTTGAGAATTTTGCATACAGCTTTTCTTGTCTGAGTGTCTCTAGCACTTCTTGCAAATGATACGCATGTTCAGCTTCATTTTTCAAATACACTAAAATGTCATCGATAAATACGATTACTGACTTATCCAGCATAGGTTTGCAAACCCGGTTCATGAGGTCCATGAAAGCCGCGGGTGCATTGGTCCACCCAAAGGGCATCACGAGGAACTCGTAATGCCCGTACCGTGTACGAAAGGCCGTCTTCGGTACGTCTTCCTTCTTGACCTTTAACTGGTGATAACCCGATCTGAGGTCAATTTTTGAAAACCAACTCGCTCCTTGTAGCTGGTCAAATAAGTCATCAATTCCTGGAAGTGGGTATCGATTTTTCACCGTGAGTTTGTTTAACTCTCGGTAGTCGATACACATGCGCATACTTCCGTCTTTCTTTTTCACGAATAGTACTGGTGCGCCCCACGGAGATACACTCGGTTGGATAAACCCTTTGTCGAGCAGATCCTGAATTTGAGACATCAGTTCTTGTAGCTCCGACGGCGCGAGCCGATATGGCTCCTTGGCCACAGGTTTTGCGACTGGAATCAATTCGATTCCGAACTCTACCTCTCGTTCTGGTGGTATTCCCGGTAAATCTTCCGAGAACACATCTTTATAATCACGTACTACGGGTACGTCTCCGATTTTTGGGAACTCTTTCTCCGACTCGCTTGCGTACACCATATATGCTTTGCATCCATGTTTCATAAGTCTGTGGGCCTCTAGCATTGTACATACCACGGGGTTACCCCCTTTCTCACCGTATATGGTAACATGCCTTCCGCTAGGAGACGTCAGTTTTATCTCCTTTCGAAAACATGCCACCTTTGCGTGGTATTGGGATAACCAATCCATACCCACGATCACTTGGAATTCTCCCATCGACATCGGGATCAAGTCTATTGAGTACTCTTCGCCGTCGATGCTCAATTTGCAATTTTGACATACATCATTAACGATAAAACTTTTGTTATTACCTATCTCTACTTCTAAAGGCATAAGTAATTTTGTTAGAACAAATGAAGGATGTCGAATAAACCCATATGAAATAAAGGATTTATTCGCACCCGTATCGAATAATACACATGCAGGAATCGAGTTTACAGCAAATATACCTGAAACTACTTCGGGTTCTATTTTTGCTTCTGCGGCAGTTAGGTGAAAAGATCTAGCCTTTGCCTTCGGGGCTTCACCTTTCGTGTATTGCCTATCGTTCTTTCCCACTAGCTCCGGGCATTCCGACTTTTTGTGACCCGGTCGATAGCACTTGTAGCAAACCGTCACTTTATCCGGGCATGATGAAGCCGTATGCCCCGTTTTCCGACATATGGGGCAGGGTTTATTCTTGAAGCAACATTCGCCCTTATGACCCTTTTCGCAGATTTTGCAACTTGGCGACCCACCTTTTGCGTCTGATTTCTTCGTTGTTTCATTCGTCTGTGCTTTCTTAGTAGGGCTTGGGTTAACATCATGTGCCCTTCGTTCGCCCCGTTCAACTTGCTTTTTCAATTCAATCTCCCGTTCTCGAGCAACATTTATGATCTCGGTAAGGGTCTCATACTTTGAAGGAGTCATAAACTCCCTATACTCGGTGCTCAACATATTGTAGTAATAATATATCTTATGTTCTTCATTTGTTATCAGTTCATCACAAAACTTCATTTTATCCATGAACGTTCCAGTGATTTTGTCGATGGACTCACCCTTGTGTCTAAGCTGCATGAATTCTTCTTTGATTCTGTTAATGACCGCCTTGGGACTATGATGTTTAAGAAACGACATCTTAAATTCATCCCATGCCATAGCCTTAACCGCTTCATTTCCAATTTCTTTCTTCTTGTTATCCCACCAGTCTTTCGCTTGACCCCTTAACTGACCCGTACCATAGGCTACGTAGTCATCTGTATCACAATGGGTCCTTTCAAACACTCCCTCGATGTCGCTTAGCCATCGTTGGCATACTATCGGGTCAACCTCTCCATTGTAAACTGGCGGTTTGCACGCCATGAACTCCTTGTATGAACAAGGCTTTCGTCCTCTGGACTTTTCTTTCGCTAAATTGGCACTATCTTCCAACTTCTTGATTCTCTCATCTACTCTGATAGTACCGTTCTTTGAATCTTATCGATGAAACCGGACAAACTATTTTTGATTGCTTTCCAACCTCCTCGGCAATCACTTCTCTCATTTGCTCGGTAACTGTCGGCACCGCATCATCGTTACCTTCATTCGTCATCTTTAAAACTGAAATGTTTACATTAACAGTTAAACATTTCATTATAACATATGATTTACTTGCTTCGGTTTAATCAAGTCCGTAACTTGCTTTAAGCGTTCTTGTTTAATGCACTTCCCGTGTTTGAGTGTGTTAACACACTCTTTCCGTGCATGTCAATTCATGTTTCCTTTCTATATTTACTAAGTCTATTTAAAACAATTAACTCTTACCGGATGTTTGATCAAGCTTGAACCGAACACACTTTATTAACAACCTTGAGCTCTGATTACCAACTTGTAACACTCCACTTGATTTTATAAGAAATTAACATGAACTAAGCATTTATAACCAAAAACTTTGATTTACGTGCCCAACATAGGAAAATTTTTCATAGAGTTAACATTTTGGATGACTACTACTGGTTTAACAAACCCAAAACAAGTATTTAAAAGTTAACAACATAAACATTGTCTTAAACATATTTATCTAATCGCAGAAGCTTCAAAAATTGGTGTTCGGTTCTTGTAATCGTGCTTGATCGCCATCCGGATTAAGTCCATCTTCACCTATGGTCAAAACCATGTAAAAGATTAGTTTTGACACCTTAAAATCAAGTATAAACAAGTTCCATGGTTAAACAATGAGAAACAACAAAAATTCCAACGAATTGGGGCAATCGCGCCGCGCGACGGAGGCTGGCCAAGCCGTCGGGGCCCGCCACCGCCGTCGCGTCGCGCGACGGTGAGTCTGTTTGGCCGTGGCGTAGCGCGAGCGCGTATTTTTGACAGAAGGTTCGTTGGCTGGAGCTGTGTATCAGCCCAGCACCATTTTATCATATACAAACTTTAAACCAACATAACCTTTTACTCGAGTGTCCGATTTAGCCGATTCTTTTTCCTACGCGTCCGAAATTTAATTACGGACTCGTTTATCAACACAATTCACATAAAATTTTAGTTTAAGAATAGTTGGCCTATTTATTCGACCCGTTTGTTTACAAGTTCAACAACTCGTTCTATTGTCATATCATGTCTTTGGCCATTTTACCCAATCCCGGGTTTACCCATTATGGCGTTTCGCTCCCCTCATGAGGGTCACTTACGCAGTAATTATCATGCTTGTTTTCAAGGATTTAAATATGCTCTTTTTACCCTTTTGATGAGCATATTTTCCGAACTTTAATCCCCCATAACAAGGGTTCATTTTACAACAAGTTGTCCGCTTCACGGCTTATGCTTTATTTATAACCAATCAACAAGTGATGGTCATTCACTTCGAAATTTACAACTCGACTTTGTTTCGACCCGTTTGGATATCGAATGGAGACCACCATTTCAAAGACATACCAAACTCTATTTTTAACAACTGTTTTGACCCGTTTTGTTTGTCTAGTGAGCTTCGTCACTTCCGTGACTTAACGGGTCTCCTCTTTTACCAAATTTCAATATAACAAGCTAAAACAAATACTTAAACATAATGTAACGAAACCATAAGTCGCGTACCTTTAGAGAACACCCTTCAAACGCGTATCGCCTCCGGCTTGTCCGCTTGAGGATCCGGATTCTTTACCTAAAGAGTTCCATTCACAACCAATTTAGAACTCTTTTATAATCAATAACGTACAATTCATTATGATATTTGAATCTGCGTTTTTGTCCGATCTTTATCATTTTAATCCGCACTTAGGCGTTTTAACAAACACCTAGCGGGTCAGATTTTTACATAATCAATACTAGGTTCATGACATGTTATTCCCATCTATATCCACTTCAAGTGAGCAATTTACACAAAGTTTTAACATCAACAATTCAGAATTTACCACATAAATTAAGTTTTCACTAGAATAAAAATCATAATCCTAGTGTTTATCTAGCTTCTACAAATCCATTAAACACCTACAATGGTTATTACAACTCCACAAGTATCATGCATGGTTTTTAACAAGAGATCATCTAGGGTTTATCCCTAGACATCATATTACTTCTAATTTGATCTATCAAACACATAATCAAGCTCAATTTTCGTTTTTCACAATTAACCTAAAATTCAAGATGCATCAAAATACCAAAATTTTGCCTACCTTATGATCCCTTCATCGAGGTGATCACTAATATGTATTCAGATTTCGATTTAGACTTGATTTAGGCTTCCAATTTGTGAGTTTTTGTGAATTTTATGGTTTGAAAGAAACCCCCTGGTCGCCCTTTTCTTCTGTTCGATCCAAACACACACACATGTGTGTGTTTGGTGAGTTATTTGTTATTTTAATCATTAAAGTTTCAGTTTTTACTAATTTGGTCCCTCAACTTTTGTTTAACTTATAGCTTAGGTGTTTTAACCTTATTATAAGTCACTTCAAGACTCGTAACTAAATGGGTTATAATTTCCTAGTTAGTTGATTCTCGTTTGATTAATACTTTATAATGAAAATATAAAGTTTTATATTTTTGGGGTGTTACATTTTGTATACAAAACCCCAACATACCGGTAGTAATTGAAGAATTACAAAGACTCAATCACTGCTTAATCACATTGTAAAATATTTAAGGTTTTGTAAAAACAGTTTACAAAAAGGAGATTACTCACATTGCTGTCTTATGGTTTCCTTTAAGGTTTCCTGGTAATTATCTATTAAATACACAAATGCACACGCGTTAGTATAATAACCCAATTTTTACATTAGTAATACTCTCCCCGAGACGGCATTCCAATGACTACGTCGGGTAGAACCACGACAGCCATTACGGAACCCTAAATCAATCGGGCAGCGTATCTAATAAGTAACCGGGGTTATGATACTTACAACGGGGCAGAACTTCATTATTTAGGGGGGGGGGGTATTATGCCCGGAAATAGCTTATACTATGTGAGAATTCGAGAGAGAAAGAAAGGAATGAGTGACTGGAGACTGAAGCCGAATGCACCTATATATAGGTGACCTTTCAGCTTCCCTCGCGGCCCACGTAAATGGTAGCCAAGGGCTACGCGGCCCGTGTAGTAGGCTTGTTGGGCCTAGCTATGCTGATTCATCGAGTTTAGCTTTGACACGATCATGACACGTGGCACGCTAGGGTGTCGCCCTGGTGACCAACTGTCGCGGCCTGTGTAAGACATAGCCAAGGGCTACGCGCCCTGCGACAGACTTTTAAATTTTGTTTTTATTTAATTTTAATGAAAATAAAGGTATTCGGGCCCTGTTTTCGTTTACGGGGTGTAATTTAGGACATATAGGGATATTTTAAAATATATTAGGGTGTCGAAAATTATTTTGGAGGGTTGTTATATCCTCCCCACCTTGTTTTAGAGCTCGTCCTCTAGATCTACTGGAACAAGTGTGGATATTTCCTTTGCATTTCTGATTCAAGCTCCCATGTGTACTCTGGTCCTCTTTTAGAGTCCCGTTTCACTTTGACCAGAACTAATCTCTTGTGCTTAAGGTTCTTGACTTTCCTGTCTTCAATCTGTAGAGGCCTCTCTACAAACTTTAATTGTTCATTTACCTCTATATCCTTAAGAGGTACTACCAGTGATTCATCAGCTAAGCATTTCTTGAGATTGCATACATGAAATACATCATATATTCTTGCCATTTCCTCTGGCAGTTGTAGCTGATAGGCTACAAGTCCTATTCTTCTAATAATCTCAAAAGGTCCAACATACCTGGGACTTAGCTTTCCCCTTTTGATGAATCTCACCACTCCTTTCCAAGGAGAGACTTTTAATAACACTTTATCTCCTACCTGAAATTCCAATGGCTTTCGTCTGTCATCTGCATAACTCTTTTGTCGATCACGTGCTGCTTTCAGTCATTCCTTGACTTGAATGATCTTGTCTGTTGTTTCTTGTACTATCTCCTTAAGAGGTACTACCAGTGATTCATCAGCTAAGCATTTCTTGAGATTGCATACATGAAATACATCATATATTCTTGCCATTTCCTCTGGCAGTTGTAGCTGATAGGCTACAAGTCCTATTCTTCTAATAATCTCAAAAGGTCCAACATACCTGGGACTTAGCTTTCCCCTTTTGATGAATCTCACCACTCCTTTCCAAGGAGAGACTTTTAATAACACTTTATCTCCTACCTGAAATTCCAATGGCTTTCGTCTGTCATCTGCATAACTCTTTTGTCGATCACGTGCTGCTTTCAGTCATTCCTTGACTTGAATGATCTTGTCTGTTGTTTCTTGTACTATCTCAGGTCCAGATAGTTGCTTTTCTCCAATTTCTGCCCAACAGACTGGCGTTCGGCACTTTCGTCCATAAAGTGCTTCAAATGGTGCAGCATTGATACTTGTGTGATAACTGTTATTATAAGAAAATTCTATCAATGGTAAATGATCGTCCCAATTACCTCCGAAATCAATTACACAAGCTCTAAGCATGTCCTCCAAGGTCTGAATTGTCCTTTCGCTTTGTCCGTCTGTTTGAGGATGATAAGCGGTGCTTAGATTCAACTTGGTTCCCATTGCTTTTTGGAAACTTGTCCAAAAATGAGAGGTAAAAAGACTATCTCTGTCAGAAACAATTGATAGAGGAATTTCATGTAATGAAACTATTTCATTTACATATAATTTAGCTAATTGATCCATACTGAAAGTTTCCTTCATGGGTAGGAAATGAGCTGACTTAGTTAGCCTGTCTACAATCACCCAGATTGTATCATTACCTTTTCTTGTTTTAGGTAATTTGGTAACAAAATCCATTGTTATTAATTCCCATTTCCATACAGGCATTTCTAACTATTGCAACAACCCTGAGGGTTTCTGATGTTCAGCTTTGACTTGTGAACATGTTAAACACTTTGCAACATATGCTGCTATATCTTTTTTCATTCCTGTCCACCAAAAATTCTTTCTTAAGTCCTGATACATCTTATCACTTCCAGGATGCATCGTATACTTAGACTTATGGGCTTCTTCTAATATACGGTGGCGTTGGTTTCCTAATTTAGGTATCCACATTCTTTTCTTATGGAATCTCCAAATTTCATATGTTCCTTGTTCTAATTCTTTAATCATTCCCTTTAATTTTTCAGTATCATCCTTGATTACTGATTCTTGTGCCTTTTTAATCTGTTCATTTAAATCTACTTGCAGATTTAATTTAAGAGAGCGTAACCTTTTTGGCTTTTCATGATACTTTCAACTTAAAGCATCAGCTACTACGTTTGCCTTTCCTGCATGGTACTGGATATTGTAATCATAATCACTAAGTATTTCCATCCAGTGTCTTTGTCTCATATTCAATTCCTTTTTCCCGAAAACATACCTTAGACTCTTATGGTCGGTAAAAATGGTAAACTTACTACCGTAAAGGTAATGTCTCCAAGTTTTAAGGGCAAAAATTACAGCTCCTAATTCTAGATCATGGGTTGAATAATTCTCTTCATGATTCTTAAGTTGTCTAGAGGCGTAAGCTATAACCTTTTGACGTTGCATCAATACACATCCATAGCCTAACTTGGAAGCGTCACAATAGACTACAAAGTCTTTAGTTCCTTCTGGTAACGCTAGTACGGGTGCATGGGTTAATCTTTGCTTAAGAATTCTAAAGGCTTCTTCTTGTTTTAGTCCCCATTCAAACTTAACAGATTTACAGGTTAGCTTAGTTAAGGGAATGGCTATTCAAGAAAAATCTCGAATAAATCTTCTATAATAACCGGCCAATCCTAAGAAACTTCTGACCTCGGTTGGTGACTCAGGGATTTTCCATTTGGTAATTGCCTCGATCTTGGTGGGATCCACATGAATTCCTTCATGATTGACTAAATGTCCAAGAAACTGTACCTGTTCTAACCAAAACTCGCACTTTGAAAATTTAGCATAAAGCTTTTCTATTCTTAATAAACTTAGAAGTGCGTGCAAATGCCTTGCATGTTCTTATTTACTTTTAGAGTAAATGAGAATATCATCTATAAAGACAATTATAAATTTATCCAAATATAGCTTACATATTCGGTTCATCATGTCCATAAATGCAGCTGGGGCATTGGTTAAACCAAATGGCATGACAGTAAATTCATAATGGCCATACCTTGTTCTGAAAGTGGTTTTAGGAATGTCCTCTTCCTGTACCTTTAATTGATAATATCCCGATCTTAAATCGATTTTTGAGAAAAATCGTGCTCCTTGCAATTGATCAAACAGATCATCGATTCTCGGTAATGGATACCAATTCTTGATCGTGACCTTGTTCAATTCACGGTAGTCAATGCACATACGCATTGATCCGTCTTTCTTTTTAACGAATAAGATCGGTGCTCCCCATGGCGATGAGCTTGGCTGTATGAATCCTTTTTCCAATAATTCATCTAACCGTTTCTTCAGTTCCTGCATTTCTGCGGGTGCCAAACGGTAAGGTGCTTTAGCAATTGGTGCTGTTCCTGGTATCAAGTGGATTCGGAATTCAACTTCTCTGTCCGGAGGTTGCCCTGGTAATTCTTCTGGGAATACATCTGAAAACTGGGATACTACTGGAATCTCCTTTAATTCTTTTCCTTTAGTGTTAGTGATTATGGAAATCAAATACACTAATGACCCTTTTCTTATATAACTTGTTGTTTTCATTACAGAGATGAATTTTGTGATTCCAGAGGGTTTATTTCCTTTAATTGTGATCTTTTCACCCTTTGGTGAATTTACTTGGATTGACTTTTGATCACATAAAATACTGGCTTTATTGGCTATTAACCAATCCATTCCTAACACAACATCAAATCCTGCCAGATTCATTGGATAAAGGTTTGCAATAATTTTCTGATTTAAAAATTCTATTCTTGCTTCCTGCAAGATTTCAGAAATCTTAATGGTTTCCCCATTTGCTGTCTCTACTAGACATTCTTGTGGAAGTTTAATTAATGGTTGGTTAAGAAGTTTGCAAAATGAAGTATTAATAAAACTTTGGTGTAGGATCGTTTGCACGACCAAACGAGTCGTTCAGAAGAGATCTCATCCAATACGAGAGGCGGAATCAAACGTATCGGTGTTATTTCAGCTGTATACACACTAGAATCACTTAATCTATCTCTTGTATTGATTTGATGACGATTACAGACTAGGAGATACTTCGGCAGAGCTTTGCTACCGGAATGACCAAGTTACAAATGAAAATCACAAGTCACCTATTTATACTATTTCCAGTTCGTTTGAACTGGCCACTTCGTTTGAACTGGCTTGTTCACCTCTGTTTCCTACTTATCTCGAACTGCGTGACTTGTTTTATCTATTCTATTACAAGACTCGATACAAGATGAAGTCGACAGACGTATGCACTAATAGACTCCCCCTCGGATGTTGACGAGTCTTCAGTGTCGAGTCTTCGCATCTTCATTCTTTATCAGTCCTCTCGAACTCTATGAAGTATCTGACACTGTAAGCATCCTCAAATCTTTCTCTTCTCTTTTTATCAGTACCAACATACTCCTACCTTTAGTTGTCTTCAGTCTCCCCCTTTCGATATGCTGGGATCGCTGCCTGGCTTGTTAAAATCACAGATTCCTCAGGTATCGGAACCTGGCTCTCTATCATCTATCCAAGATCACCTAGCTATTATCCTGCACATTCTCTACCCAAAAATAAATTTTCTAATGATAACTTGTAAAAACAATCTCACCATCTAATGAATCACTTGCAGGAATTAAACACTCAAAGAATGATTTTACAATGTTAATCTTTGATGAACCACTTGAAGAAATATCGTTTTTTCTTATTAAAACAACACACTCTCCCAAACCATTTGTTCATCATGTCTAGCACTCGGAATTTTGAAAATTAGCTCTCCAACACCAGTTGTCGAAAATCTTTTTGACTTTTTCAAAATTTATGCTAAAACACACTTAAAATCTTTTTGAATTTTTTTTAAAAAGAAATGCAGTAAAGAAATATTTACAATCAATATTTTTGTGAGTTTGTGTAAGAGGATCATATCAGTTTTTGAGACAAATCACCAACACCGTTAAGCTTTAAACATTTTAAGTTCTAAACGATTCACTTAGATTGTCAGTATACTGATCCATTTAAATTCTTACACAAAGTTCAATTGCTTCGAGATACGAGATTAATGTCTTAAGTACTTAAACTTAATCGTGTGTCCCACCTCAGAATATACTCCCGTATCCAGATCCCAATATTCAGTCTTACAGGTGAGTATACCACAGATGATATCTGTAAGGGGTTAAATTGCGAAACCGTGAGAGCTCAGGTCAGAACTTCCGTTCAGCAGAGAGATGACGGTTCGACTTGGGTGTGTCCCCTTTAGAGGATCTTTTTTACAACAGCACATGATTTGCATTTTTCAATGTTTCATCATTTTTTATGCTGAGGGTTGGCTATATTTCAAGCAAGCGGAAAGTATTCTCCACGGACTAGGCCATTGCTTCCGCATTATCAGAAGTCCCGGGATAATACCCCAGATATCACTGAGTATAAAGACCTAGTATCTCAGAAAGAGGGACCTTTCAAACAAGATTTCGAGGGTTACCCATATATCCGAGAGATGTTTCCCCACGATATAAGCAAGTTTGAAATTTAGGTTTATATCTCGTCACTATCTACTAAATGTGCAAAAACCTACTGGCACATCATCAGTGAGACTGTTTATCACATTTTAACTTTCCAATTCTTTAGCATGTCGTGACAGTCCACTGATGTACTATCATTTCCTCTTTTATACAACAACACTCGATTTTTGATTTTATCATGTTTTTGTCTTTTTCAAATTTTCAATGTTTTTGTATTTTCTGAAAAAATTTTACTCCCCCTAAAATTCAAACACATTTAAAGAAATTTGAAAACAAACTATACAAATAACTTGACAACTGATATCGAATTGCTTCAATTCGCCATCCACTTGGCATAAACAATCAGAACTTCCCCTCACAACAAACTATTTTCCCATTGATCTCAAAACATTTAAGTTTGTTTTAATCAAATGTTTTTTCCGGAAAATAAGTTTTGTTGATTGATTTTAACCATTTGTAGGTTAGGGGATAAACTCATCATTTTATTTCTCAACCACTTGTAGGAAATCAGATACAACTTAATGTCCCTGATTTACCACTTGTAAGAATAAATCAATCAAGTTCAACCTAAAGACCTTGATTTTACCACTTGTAGGTAAAAACCTTTTCCAATCACTTTTTCAACCACATGACTTACCAACCTATACCACTTGTAAGTTACCATATGTAGGTTGAATTCTCAAGATGCCGATTCCTACTCCTCACTTACCAACCTGGGAGTTCCGGCAAGTCACATTTTTTCACAACAATTTTACCAGAATGATGCCGATTCATGCTCCATGATTACTAACTTGGGAGCTCCGGCAAGTCCAGAGACTTACTGTTCGTAATATGTACCATCCCAGTCACAAACCAGGGATGGTTCAACTTTATCTTTCTTCGTCTTCTTCTCATAAAACTCCTTCACTCCTTTGACCTTCCTGTCAACCATTTTTCCAAAAATATGATGAACTTTGGAGTTGAAGGATTTTTCAATATCAAAATCTTTCTTTTCTGAGAAAAATTGGTTTGATATCTCAACTTTACCAACTTTTTTCTTAAAATTTTCAGCCCGAAGTGGTGGAAAATTCACATCATCCACAGTCGGTACTGATTTTTCACTTTTAATCTCAACCTGTGGCTCATCTGACTTTGTGGAATCAGATTCATCGCCAGAAGATAACTCCTCTGATTTTGTTGAATCAGAATCATTGCTAGAACTATCAATCGATTTCTTAACAACCCATTTTTGGTTGTCAAGTTTTGCTCTCTTCTTATAAAACCTGTTTGAACATTCACCAATTTCAAAAGTTGAATTTTTGAAAAGTTTTGTTCTATCAATTGGTGGTTCAAACACAACTTCTTTCTCTTTCAATTTACGAGAGACTCCCTGTTTTAATTTTATTGCCTTGGAACAATTTTTGGCAATATGTCCAACAGTGTTGCATTGGAAACAGGTTCTCGTTTCTTTCATCTGATCAGCAAACTTTATCTCTTCTTGCTTCTTTGCAAGGAATTCTCTGTTAGATTGCTTCTAGAATGGGCTCTTTTGTTCCTCCTCAGCAGAAGTACCAGCAACAAATATCATTTTTGATTTAAAATCTCTAACATATTTTTCATTTTTATGATTTTCTGGTGGAATAAAACCTAATCCTTTCTTTTTGAAATTACCGTTATGGTTTGGTTTCTTTCGATAACCAGAACCAGAACTGTAACCCTTTTTCTTGTTTTCTCTTTGTTGAACTCTTGAGGTGTACTTTTTAGGTTTATCATTAAGATTTACATCTTTTATTTCAGAAAAATTAATTTCTGTTAGTTTGAAAACCTTTTTGATCAATTCTGGTTTAACACCTCTTATTGGAAATTCCTCATCAGAATATAATTTGTCGGAATCATTCAATGTATATGCAACTTTGAATGCTTCGTCATTCAAATTAGATTTTGATAGAAGAAATTCTTTATTGTAAACTCTTTTGACTGAAGATTTTGAACTGTTGACTGTCGAACTCGAACTTTCAGAACCAGACTCTGACTCTAACTTTGACTCTGAGTTTGACTCCTCAGTTTCTTCTTTATCCAACACCTGATCGACCACTTTCTTTATTAACTCGGACTCATGATCAGTGTCAGATGATGTAAACGTAACATCAATATTTTCTGGTAGTTTAACTGCAGACTCTGACTCCCACTGTAAATTTATTGCCTTTTTGACTCTTTCTGAATTTGGATTCCGTGGAGAATATCCATTTTCAATTGGAGGTGGACACTTGCTATAATCAACACTTGGTTTCTTACCGGAATCTTTCACTTCCAAATCTTCTTTTGTTTTAAATTTCTTTTCTTCAGAATCTTCTTCTTCAAACGTCTTCATTTCTTCCACGATCGGATAAATCCTGTCAACCACAAATTTAAAACATGAGTAACTTTGTAACAATCTATTTACTCTCTCAGTTTCAATTCTCTGTGTTTCTAATTTCAACTCAAGTTCAGCACATTTTTTAGTGTAAAAGTTGACATCATCAAGCTGTCTCATGTATGCTCTTTTGAGTGTCTTCATGGCTGTAGCTTGTTCACTGCTTGACTCGTTGTATTTATTCATGGCTTTGTTCAGGACATTATACGATTCTCTCAGCCTGTTCATATTGTGAATCAAATCACTGTTTTGTTTCTTCATTGTCTCACAGTTTTCACAATTCTCTGATACTTTTACTGCAACAGCTTCCTTTTTAACCTCAAATATTGGAACTTTTTTGACTTCTCTTTCTTGTATTTCTTCTTCCATCTCCTTCTTTTTCTCAATTTCAGATTTTCTCTCTTGGGCCTCTTCTTCAGTTCTTTTCTTCTGCTTGGCTAGATATTTCTCCATTTTTTCTGCCCAATATTCATTAAAAAGACCATTATCATCATTATCTTTAACAATTTGAGCAACAAAAGCATTAGTTTTTAAGATCTCTTTGTCTGGACAGTAGTCATCCCAGCTAAAATTTTCCCAGCTAAATCCTTCTGGAAGTCTTTCATCATCTTGGTTTATTAGACATGCTTTATTATCAGCTGGAATATATTTATCCCAATTGAAATCTTTTGATGAACTTCCAAAACAAGCTTTCTTTGATGATTCTTCTTCAATCACCCTCCTACCATGAGCGGTTTGCTGCTGTTGTTGATGATGTGGTTGTTGAGCAACCTGATGATAAATCGCCTTTCTATAATAATCATTGTTTCCAAAGGGATTTTGAGCTCCACTTGCTTCGCGATTAGTGCACTCCCTCTTGAAGTGTCCTTTTTCCCTGCAACGAAAACAAGTAACTTCAGATTTGTTAAAACCTAAAGTAGAAACATTAGCTTCATGTAAGTCATCTCTTCCTGTGATCTGCTTAAATTTCTCAGCTCGTCTCAACACACTTGCTAAACACCACTTTATATCCATTAATTCCATTTCCTCAGCATCAACTTGATCATAATCCTCTTTTGTAAGCATTGGATTCCCGATCTTTCCTGCAACTAACCCTCCATAAGATTCAAGCACAGTCACCAACAAAGACATGTGACTTTTAGCAACTTCCTTAGTATAATTCTGATCATTTTCAAGGTTTATAGCAATGTTGCATTGAAGAACTTTTCCACTCTTTGTTGTAGAAAAATGTGGATCAAATGTTGGAAATGAAGTAAATCCAGTTTTGCTGCTTGATCCCTGAGATGAACTTTCAGAAGAATCTTTTGCATTGAAAGCAGTTCCAACCTTTGGAGAAAAATTGGTCTTATCACTAACACCACTTTTGAAATACAATCCGATGTCTTGTTCTCCATCATAATTCTTCATCCTTGCTATCTTTCTTTGTTCCATCTCCTGTGCTTCAAGTTGTTTTATGAAATCACCCAACGTTAGATCATTAAATCCCTGTTTATTTTTCAGCATCATCAGATACGTGCCCCACTCATCATGTGGCAATGCATCAGCAAGCTTTTCAATCAATTCATCTTTGTCCTTTTTTATGTTCAATCTGCTCATATTTTTCACTAAATTGCAATATCTTTCAATGATTTGTTTGGTGTTTTCAGTTTTCAACCCGCGAAATAGATCAAATTCTTTTTTTAACAGCGACTTTTTGTTTTTGAGCATCTCATCACTTCCATTAAACTTTTGTTCTAATTCTTCCCATATTGAATGTCACACCCCAACCGATGGCGGAATCATCGGGGCGTGGCACTGAGCGAAACAGATTGTCCAGAAGTTTCCATAACAACTATCATTACCATTCAATTAAGTAATACGTCCCATACCGTATCTCAAATAGTTAAATAATTATTACAGACAAGCATCAAGACAAATGTTCTGTTCCGACAACTCAGATTTAAACATAACTAATTTATTTGTTGGTTTCTAGGACTCCAGTTCCTAGCCTCAATTTCATCACAGCACAAGGAGCAAACAAGCAACCTAAGCACCTGTCACATACGTTAAAATAAAGTCAATACATAAAATGTAAAGGTGAGCATACAAGTTTGATAATAGCATATAGAGTTCGAATTCGTTTACGCATAACCAGCACGTACACATAGTGAAATGAAGCACGTTAGTTATCGACATAGATCCATCGATACCAATGACTGCGGGTTGACTGCCCGAGGCAGTTCGCAATACAGGATTACCACCGTAATCCATGCAAGTAAAAGATCCTTAACAACCCCCGTGTGAACGGGTGCTGAGTCCAAACTATAGTACTATCGTTGCTAAGGCAGGTAGACAGCATTCCATGTGTAAACATAACAAACAAGCATTCATAAGCTACATATAACATGCATTAATGGTTAGCGTTAAAATAGCTTGAGTAGTGTGATAGTTGTAGTTTGAATATTCGTAACGTATGTAACACCCAAAAGTGCCAAAGCAAAAAGGGATCGAGTATACTCACAGCGATTATGGATTGAAGGGAGCGCTTTGCAGCGAGTACGGTTAGCCTGAATAGATTCAATAATGTAACGATAAGTGGCGCGTAAAACAGTATGAAGTGAGAGCGGGTAGGATAGCTGATCGTGCGGATCAACTATCCGTGCGAGTAAACTATCCGTGCGAGTAACCTATCCATTCGGATGGTAATCCGTGCGGGAGGTAATCCGTGCGGATGGTAATCCGTGCGGATGGCCAATCCGTGCGGATGGTTTATCCGTGCGGACAAGTAGTCCGTGCGGATTACTATTCGAGTGGATTGTTTCTTCCT
Organism: Helianthus tuberosus; assembly: GCA_030545235.1. NCBI lineage: Eukaryota > Viridiplantae > Streptophyta > Magnoliopsida > Asterales > Asteraceae > Helianthus > Helianthus tuberosus. The sequence continues at coordinate 81,544,290 of CM060363.1, forward strand.
AAGGATGTGTTTGTGTATGATGGCTTGTGCTTTGAAGTTTTCTTTGTAGCATTTAGAAAACATCTAAGTATCTCTACCTTTCAAGCCGGTCGCGCGGACAACAATCCGTCCGGAGGGTGATCCGTGCGTATACGCCTCTGAGGCTGAGTCACTTGATGAAGTTGGTGGGATCCGTGCGGACAATGGTAATCTGTCCGGATAGTTTGTTCGCACGGATAAGGACAATCCGTCCGGATGTTTGTCCGTGCGGACAACTTGTCCGTGCGGATGAACATTGTTTGAAATTGTTTAAGGTCTTAGTATCTCATGATCCGAAGAGTAATCCATTCAGAGGTCGTCCGTCCGGATTGTTCATTCGTCGATACTCAACCTTGTTTTTTGAATGTGGGTCCCAAGTGTAGCTCATCCGGGTGACAACCCGTCCGGATCGCCTGTCCGTGCGGACAGCTTGTCCGTGCGGACAGCATGTTCGTGCGTACAGCTTCCTCGTCCTGGTTGTTCCGTCCGGCTACCCTTGGTCGCCTTTGTCGTTCTATCGAGACGTTCTGACTTCGTGGCAACCATTTGGAATCGCGTTCTTACCCGAAGGACTAAGCCGGCCAGGAATCACCCTAACTCGGCCTGTCGGCGGTTTAGATCGGTCATTCCGGTTTAACCCGAAATCAGGTGTCTTGTGGGTAGAATCCAGATCTAGGACTAGTGCATCACTAGTATCGAGTAGAGGACTAGAACCGATCAGATTCGTACCGCTTTTGAGGGTAAAAGAAGGAGAAAACCATGTTTATTTCTTTCAGCTCTTTTATCCTTTAGAAAAGCTTAGATTTAGATGAAATTGTTGTGAAATCTTATGGAAATCGTTCAGATCTGAGTTATTCTTGGTGGAATGAGGTCACACTTGAAGTTCATGAGAACTTCATGATGACGTCACCCGAGAACACCTCAAATCTTGGTGATTTCGTGGTTAAAAGCTGAGATTTGAAAGATAGAAAGGTGTAGAAGTGTGTATAGATCAAGAATGTACAAGATTTAGAGCAAGATCTTACCTGGATTGAGAGAAATCGAAGAAAAGGTGAAGAATGCGTGCTAGTCGGATGTCACTTGCCAAAAGTGGAAAGTTTGGAGAGTGACCCGGGTATTTATAGGATGCTAAAAGGGGAAAGGGTGATCCGTGCGGATTGCAGGTCACCCGGATGGGTTATCCGTGCGGACTGGTCATCCGTGCGGACTGGCAATCCGTGCGGATTGGCAATCCGTGCGTATGGGCCATCCGTTCGGATGTCGACTGAAGGGTGCGTTCGGGTGACGTCATCATGAAGTTCTCATGAACTTCAAGTGTGACCTCATTCCACCAAGAATAACTCAGATCTGAACGATTTCCATAAGATTTCACAACAATTTCATCTAAATCTAAGCTTTTCTAAAGGATAAAAGAGCTGAAAGAAATAAACATGGTTTTCTCCTTCTTTTACCCTCAAAAGCGGTACGAATCTGATCGGTTCTAGTCCTCTACTCGATACTAGTGATGCACTAGTCCTAGATCTGGATTCTACCCACAAGACACCTGATTTCGGGTTAAACCGGAATGACCGATCTAAACCGCCGACAGGCCGAGTTAGGGTGATTCCTGGCCGGCTTAGTCCTTCGGGTAAGAACGCGATTCCAAATGGTTGCCACGAAGTCAGAACGTCTCGATAGAACGACAAAGGCAACCAAGGGTAGCCGGACGGAACAACCAGGACGAGGAAGCTGTCCGCACGAACATGCTGTCCGCACGGACAGGCGATCCGGACGGGTTGTCACCAGGACGAGCTACACTTGGGACCCACATTCAAAAAACAAGGTTGAGTATCGACGAATGAACAATCCGGACGGACGACCTCTGAATGGATTACTCTTCGGATCATGAGATACTAAGACCTTAAACAATTTCAAACAATGTTCATCCGCACGGACAAACATCCGGACGGATTGTCCTTGTCCGCGCGAACAAACTATCCGGACGGATTACCATTGTCCGCACGGATCCCACCAACTTCATCAAGTGACTTAGCCTCAGAGGCGTGTCCGCACGGATCACCCTCCGGACGGATTGTTGTCCGCGCGACCGGCTTGAAAGGTAGAGATACTTAGATGTTTTCTAAATGCTACAAAGAAAACTTCAAAGCACAAGCCATCATACACAAACACATCCTTAGGAAGAAACAATCCACTCGAATAGTAATCCGCACAGACTACTTGTCCGCACGGATAAACAATCCGCACGAGTGACTAATCCGGATGGATTACCATCCGCACGGATTGGCCATCCGCACGGATTGGCCATCCGCACGGATTACCACCCGCACGGATTACCATCCGAACGGATAGGTTACTCGCACGGATAGTTTACTCGCACGGATAGTTGATCCGCACGATCAGCTATCCTACCCGCTCTCACTTCGTACTGTTTTACGCGCCACTTATCGTTACATTATCGAATCTATTTAGGCTAACCGTACTAGCTGCAAAGTGCTCCCTTCAATCCATAATCGCTGTGAGTATACTCGATCCCTTTTTGCTTTGGCACTTTTGGGTGTTACATACGTTACGAATATTCAAACTACAACTATCACACTACTCAAGCTATTTTAACGCTAACCGTTAATGCATGTTATATGTGGCTTATGAATGCTTGTTTTTTTATGTTTACACATGGAATGCTGTCTACCTGCCTTAGCAACGATAGTACTATAGTTTGGACTCAGCAACCGTTCACACGGGGGTTGTTAAGGATCTTTTACTTGCATGGATTACGGTGGTAATCCTGTATTGCGAACTGCCTCGGGCAGTCAACCCGCAGTCATTGGTATCGATGGATCTATGTCGATAACTAACGTGCTTCATTTCACTATGTGTACGTACTGGTTATGCGTAAACGAATTCGAACTCTATATGCTATTATCAAACTTGTATGCTCACCTTTACATTTTATGTATTGACTTTATTTTAACGTATGTGACAGGTGCTTAGGTTGCTTGTTTGCTCCTTGTGCTGTGATGAAATTGAGGCTAGGAACTGGAGTCCTAGAAACCAACAAATAAATTAGTTATGTTTAAATCTGAGTTGTCGGAACATAACATTTGTCTTGATGCTTGTCTGTAATAATTATTTAACTATTTGAGATACAGTATGGGACGTATTACTTAATTGAATGGTAATGATAGTTGTTATGGAAACTTCTGGACAATCTGTTTCGCTCAGTGCCACGCCCCGATGATTCCGCCATCGGTTGGGGTGTGACAGATTGGTATCAGAGCCATAACTATAGGGAATTAGACAAGACTCGACCTAGTCCGGGTCGAAGTCTTAGAGACCTAGTCTATAGTTAAGAACCAACAGACCAACTCGCGCGTATGCATAAACTCGCCACTATCACTCGCCCTTTACGCTTATTCTACACTATCATTGCACTCGAAATTTTAATTATGAGCAAGCACTAAGGCCGAGAATAGGTGTGAAAACCGCAAACTCTCGGCTAAAGTCGCTTAATCAACTTGCAATTTTAACTTCAAACGAGGAGAATTATGCCAAATTAGGAGTGAAATCCATATTTTGATGAATAATCTCCTCCATTTTATCAAAATAGGGACGAAGTTGTTAAGCCAGGGGTGAAATCCTACCCTTGACAACTTGTTCCGCGCAATTTACAACTCTCACCAAGGTCTCAACAGACGATCTGTAGACACCATAAAGCTAACGGGATTCACACCGAACGCCCAAGAATCGAGGCCAGGGCACGATCCTGAAAGTTGAAGGTGCATAACAGGTCCCCTGTGAATGATTAAACCACCTTGGTTAGTCGAAGTCTAGTAGCCGCAGGCAATCTATTTCTCGATTTTATGAATATTTCAAGTTTTGAGCCAAACTATTGACTCCGACGGTTCGTCGATTTTATGTTAATTACGTGTTTTTATGCTATTTGTTAGCGTTTTGAGATACTACTGGTTTCGATCAAATGCCTTTTGCTTTCGCTACCTACACAACACACTACACATCGTTAACAAATCGCCCACGCTACACTGTATTCGAACGATCGCGAACTTCGAATACTAGGTTTCTGTTTTCTGAATGCCTCTAGTGACTAGAAGCGTATGTGCCTTCCTTGCTTCTGTGCTCTGTATGCTTAGGAATTATGTGATTATGTGCTCTACGTGCCTATGTGACTTCGTGCTTTACATGTTAAGTAGTTACGTGAATGAACGTGTTACTGAGCTTTAGTAAGTAATAGACGTGTGAGGTGAGATTCGAATACAATGTGTTGAGTTCCATGGCGATGTCTATTGCAGACAATGTCGTCTGGATCCCGTCATGCACTCTCTCGTCAAGAAAAGAGGGACAAACGCCTTGCTTCCATCATCGCGAAAAGTGTGGCTAAAGCTGTGAGTGATGTCTACGAGAACGCCAGCAAATCCTCCGAGGAATCAAGGACTGAAGGTCCTAAAGCTGTCGCAAGACCTTTCAGTTTCAAACAATTCAAGTCATGTGGGCCGAAAGAATTCACAGGCGAAGGAGGTCCTACTGCACTATTCCACTGGTTTGACTCCATCGAGGTTACTCTGCGACAAAGTGGTTGCCCTGATGACCTTCGAACTCTGAACGCTACCGGCGTCGTTCAGTCCCGTGCTTTAGACTGGTGGACGCCTGAGAGGAACAAGCGAGGGAATGATGCAGCCTACGGTCTGTCGTGGGACGAGCTCAAGGAAGTCATGCTAGAGGAATTATGCCATCCTCACGAACGTCAAAAGCTTGAAGATGAATTTTGGCACATACATCAGAAGGATGGAGACAATGCTGGTCTCACCGCTCGTTTCAAACAACTCAGCATTATCTGCCCCGACCAGGTCAAGACTCTCGAGATGACCATCAAGAAGTATATCCGAGCTTTGCCCGACTGCGTTGCTGATTTCGTGCAAGCGGCTAAGACTACCACGATCGAAGAAACCTATCTGCTAGCCGCTGAAATCAATGACAAAAGGGTTAAGGCTGGTGTCTGGGATAAGACCTCAAGCATCTGCATCAAGCTACCACTACCACACCAACTGTTGAACCCACCTCTTCAAGCAGCAAGAGAAAGAACAACTCCACCAACAAGAACTGTGCGATCACTGCTGCACCAGTTCAGACTGTACCAGCTCAGCAGCGTCAAGTAGCGGCGCCAGTGGCCAATGCACCGCCTGCAAAGCGTGCATATACTGGGCCGCACCCGCTCTGCCCTACTTGCACCTATCACCACCCGACTGCTATTCAATGCCGCTTCTGTGCTCATTGCAATGTCTACGGCCACTTCACTGCCAACTGCCGTATTCGTCAAGCTCCTGCCAACCAAGCTCTACTCACTGCCCCACAGGGTCAACAAGCTCCTCCGGCACCCGCAGTCAAAGCCAGAGCCTGCTTCTCATGTGGCGACCCGAATCATTTCGCCAACATGTGCCCGAACAGGGTAGTGAAACAAGAACCGCAACAGCAGCAACCACAGCAGCAACAACAACAGCAGCAGCAACAACAGGCCGCACGCGCCAGAACTTTCAATCTCAATGTCAAGCCCAGGCCGATAACAACGTGGTCAACGGTACGTTCCTCGTGAATGGTATTTATGCTTCATGTTTGTTTGATACTGGAGCCGATAATTGCTTTGTGTCGCTCGAATTTGAGAAACTCCTTAGTCGTAAACGTTCCCAACTCTCCTCTGCATTCGATGTTGAAGTCGCTACCGGAAGAACCATCGCTGTAAATTCTGTTATCCGTGATTGTACTCTCGAGCTCAACAATCACCTCTTCCCAATCGACCTTATTCCGATGCAACTCGGAAGCTTTGACGTCATAGTAGGCATGGACTTTCTTCGAGAAAATCATGCTGAAGTTGTGTGCTTCGATAAGATGATTCGATTTTCGCTCACGAACGGTGATTCATTGTGTGTTTATGGTGATACTACTTCGAAAGGGCTCAAGCTTATGTCATGCCTACAAGCTAGCAAGTATCTCCGCAAGGAGTACAGGGCTTTCTTAGCTAACGTTGTAGCAGCGGAGAAGGAAAAGAAAGAGAAGAAGGAAGTGAAGGACGTTCCCGTGGTTCGGGAATTCCCTCAAGTTTTTCCAGAGGACCTTCCCGGACTACCTCCAAAACGTGATATCGACTTCCGCATTGACCTCATTCCAGGAGCTAATCCTATCGCCAAAGCTCCTTATCGACTCGCGCCGTCCGAAATGCGCGAACTCTCAACCCAACTCCAGGAACTAATTGAAAAAGGCTTCATTCACCCGAGCACCTCTCCTTGGGGCGCGCCAGTCCTTTTCGTCAAAAAGAAGGATGGGTCGTTCCGGATGTGCATCGACTACCGGGAATTGAATAAGTTGACTATCAAGAACAGCTATCCTCTGCCCCGTATCGACGATTTGTTTGATCAGCTACAAGGCGCTACGTGTTTCTCGAAGATCGATCTACGCTCAGGTTATCATCAGCTACGCATTCAAGAAGAGGATATACGCAAAACCGCATTTCGAACTCGTTACGGCCACTACGAATTCGTTGTCATGCCTTTTGGCCTAACAAACGCACCCGCAGTTTTCATGGATCTGATGAATCGCGTGTGTAAACCATATCTCGACCGTTTCGTCATCGTGTTCATCGACGATGTCTTGATCTATTCCAAATCGAGAGCCGAACACGCGCAACATCTACGTTTGGTTCTCGAGTTACTCCAGGGGAACCAACTCTACGCCAAATTCTCCAAGTGCGAATTTTGGTTAGGGGAGGTTCAGTTTCTGGGTCACATTGTAAATAGTTAGGGTATTCACGTCGATCCTGCGAAGATTGAAGCTGTCAAGAGCTGGGTTACGCCTAAGAATCCGTTTGAAGTCCGTTCTTTTCTCGGGCTAGCGGGCTATTATCGACGATTTATCGAAGGATTCTTGAAGATTGCTGTACCACTTACCTCTCTCACGCATAAGGATCAGCCTTTTGTCTGGGGAGCCAAACAAGAGTCTGCCTTTCGAACCCTCAAACACATGCTTTGCAATGCTCCTATTCTCACACTACCCGACGGAAACAATGATTTCATTGTCTACTGTGATGCTTCCAACCTTGGTCTTGGTTGTGTTCTCATGCAACGGGACAAGGTCATAGCTTACGCATCTCGGCATCTCAAAATCCACGAGAAGAACTATACAACCCATGATCTCGAGCTAGGCGCGGTTGTTTTTGCATTAAAGATTTGGCGACACTACCTGGATGGTACCAAGTGTACGATCTTCACCGATCATAGGAGCCTACAACACATCTTTAATCAGAGGGAACTAAATATGCGTCAACGCCGATGGGTAGAACTTCTCAACGATTACGACAGTGAGATTCGTTATCACCCAGGCAAAGCAAATGTTGTTGCCGACGCACTTAGCAGACGGAACTATCTGCTTAGCACTCGTAATGTTCAAGCCCAGCACAACCTTGAAGCTCTCATCCGCGACGCCCAGCATGCGTGTTTCAACGAACGCACTTTGAAGAAGGAACGAATCTACCACGACGGAGCCCAGCTTGTGAGCAAATCGAATGGGATATTCCACTTTTTAGACCGAATTTGGATTCCCAAGCGAACCGAACTACGACAGATTATCATGGACGAAGCCCACAAATCCCGGTATTCTATTCATCCTGGTGCTGACAAAATGTACCAGGATCTTCGCTATAGGTACTGGTGGCCGGGTATGAAATGGGATATCGCTCTCTACGTCGAAAAATGCCTAACCTGTGCTAGAATCAAGGCTGAACACCAAAGACCCTCTGGCTTGCTCGAACAACCACCAATTCCCATGTGGAAGTGGGAGAGTATAGCTATGGATTTCGTAACCAAGCTTCCAACCACGTCATCAGGTCACGACAGCATTTGGGTTGTTGTTGACCGTCTGACTAAATCAGCCCACTTTCTGCCAATACGAGAAGACTACAAGGTGGAACGATTAGCCCGAATCTACACCGACGAGATCATTTGTAGACATGGGACGCCTCGTGACATCATTTCTGATCGTGATGCTCGGTTTACTTCACGATTGTGGGAAACGTTTCAAACAGCACTCGGTACAACGCTTAATCTAAGTACCGCTTTCCACCCACAAACCGACGGTCAGACTGAAAGAACGATCCGTACTCTTGAAGACATGCTCCGTTCGTGTGTTCTAGACTTCGGTGGTAATTGGGATAAACACCTACCATTGGTCGAATTCTCGTATAACAACAGCTACCAGGCTAGCATCCAGATGGCACCATTCGAGGCCTTATACGGAAGAAGATGTCGATCGCCTATTGTGTGGCACGAGATCGGTCACTCGCAACTAACCGGTCCGGAGCTGCTACAAGAAACGACAGACAAAATTTTCCAAATTCGGGACAACCTAGCAAAAGCCCGGGATCGACAAAAGGTTTACGCTGATAAAAAGCGCAAGCCCCGGGAATTTGGCGTTGGTGACTACGTACTCCTAAAGGTATCACCTTGGAAGGGTGTAGTCCGATTCGGCAAGAAGGGAAAACTCGCGCCTCGATATGTTGGACCTTTTAAGATTCTGGAAAGAATCGGAAAAGTCGCCTACAGACTCGAATTACCGGAAGAACTTAGCAATGTCCACCCGACTTTCCACGTGTCAAACCTCCGAAAGTGCATCGCCGACCACGATTTACATGTCTCTCTAGACGATCTACAAGTGAACGAAACATTACACTTCGTAGAAAAGCCTGTCGAAATCATGGATCGCCAAACCAAGCAGCTCAGGCGCTCACGCATTCCTATTGTGAAGGTCCGATGGGAAGGCAAACACGGCGCGGAGTTCACTTGGGAACTCGAAAGCGACATGAAGGCAAAGTATCCACAGTTGTTTAATTAGAAAAGCGAACCACAAAAACTCAGGTTTCTCTCAAACGGCTTGGGATTAAGTTTTGAAAATTTGTAGGCTTTTAGATCATGTATATTCGCACAATATACCCAAATTTTAGCCGATTTTAACCGTAAAATCTAGTCTAATTTGACGTTTTTCAGTTAGAAGCGTGAAATAGATGAAAAAGTGAAGAAATTTGACAAATCTGTATGAATTTGGCTCTGAATCTGATCAAGTTCTTGTACGATTTCAGATCTGATTAATAGAATCGCGATTATATTACATTCTAGTGTGTTTGATCTGTGCAATCGAGAACCTGCTTAGATACCACTTGTAGGTCCCAGTTTCGACTCCGTTGCGATTGTGTTTGGTCACGATCGTGCACGGATTCCGCACGTTACGCGAGTCAAAATCGGTCTAAATGAAAACTTAACACATGATTCACGTTCTGTTACGGCTTTCAGCTTAATTTCGGGACGAAATTCCCTAAACAAAGGGAGGCTGTAACACCCCGTGTTTTCACGAGTGAAAGTCAAAGTCAAGGTCAAAGTCAACGACCGATTTCGCACAACTTGACTCGTAGAAATGTTTTTATTTTATTTATATTATGTGGAGTAAGTGTCGTACATTGCAATAATCGAATCATGTTAACCGTATTTCAATCGACTTACGACTGTGAATGATAGGAAGTAACAATGCGATAAAGTTAACCGACTACTAATCAAGCTATGTTAATCAATCGACATCAAATCGTAACTCGAACTATGTATTTTTACTTATCGTTATTACGTGTGTGTGTGCCTTACGTGTTACCTGTGCATGTTTATTTATGTTTGTTGTGGAAATCAAGCGAACTAAATCGAACTAGAAGTCTAACTTGAATGTAATCGAACCCGAACTCGAATTCCGACTCGAACCATTTTATATACGAAGTAGTTGGGACTAAAAGTAATTTGACTAGGAAACCCTATCGAATCACTCGCAATCGAAACCGAAGCGTCACCGCACCCGAACGCACCCTTCAGTCGACATCCGGACGGATGACCAGTCCGCACGGATAACCCATCCGGGTGACCTGCAATCCACACGGATCACCCTTTCCCCTTTTAGCATCCTATAAATACCCGGGTCACTCTCCAAACTTTCCACTTTTGGCAAGTGACGTCCGACTAGCACGCATTCTTCACCTTTTCTTCGATTTCTCTCAATCCAGGTAAGATCTTGCTCTAAATCTTGTACATTCTTGATCTATACACACTTCTACACCTTTCTATCTTTCAAATCTCAGCTTTTAACCACGAAATCACCAAGATTTGAGGTGTTCTCGGGTGACGTCATCATGAAGTTCTCATGAACTTCAAGTGTGACCTCATTCCACCAAGAATAACTCAGATCTGAACGATTTCCACAAGATTTCACAACAATTTCATCTAAATCTAAGCTTTTCTAAAGGATAAAAGAGCTGAAAGAAATAAACAAGGTTTTCTCCTTCTTTTACCCTCAAAAGCGGTACGAATCTGATCGGTTCTAGTCCTCTACTCGATACTAGTGATGCACTAGTCCTAGATCTGGATTCTACCCACAAGACACCTGATTTCGGGTTAAACCGGAATGACCGATCTAAACCACCGACAGGCCGAGTTAGGGTGATTCCTGGCCGGCTTAGTCCTTCGGGTAAGAACGCGATTCCAAATTGTTGCCACGAAGTCAGAACGTCTCGATAGAAGGACAAAGGCAACCAAGGGTAGCCGGACGGAACAACCAGGACGAGGAAGCTGTCCGCACGAACATGCTGTCCGCACGGACAAGCTGTCCGCACGGACAGGCGATCCGGACGGGTTGTCACCCGGACGAGCTACACTTGGGACCCACATTCAAAAAACATGGTTGAGTATCGACGAATGAACAATCCGGACGGACGACCTCTGAATGGATTACTCTTCGGATCATGAGATACTAAGACCTTAAACAATTTCAAACAATGTTCATCCGCACGGACAAGTTGTCCGCACGGACAAACATCTGGACGGATTGTCCTTGTCCGTGCAAACAAACTATCCGGACGGATTACCATTGTCCGCACGGATCCCACCAACTTCATCAAGTGACTCAGCCTCAGAGGCGTGTCCGCACTGATCACCCTCCGGACGGATTGTTGTCCGCGCGACCGGCTTGAAAGGTAGAGATACTTAGATGTTTTCTAAATGCTACAAAGAAAACTTCAAAGCACAAGCCATCATACACAAACACATCCTTAGGAAGAAACAATCCACTCGAATAGTAATCCGCACGGACTACTTGTCCGCACAGATAAACCATCCGCACAGATTGGCCATCCGCACGGATTACCATCTGCACGGATTACCACCCGCACGGATTACCATCCGAACGGATAGGTTACTCTCACGGATAGTTTACTCGCACGGATAGTTGATCCGCACGATCAGCTATCCTACCCGCTCTCACTTCGTACTGTTTTACGCGCCACTTATCGTTACATTATCGAATCTATTCAGGCTAACCGTACTCGCTGCAAAGCGCTCCCTTCAATCCATAATCACTGTGAGTATACTCGATCCCTTTTTGCTTTGGCACTTTTGGGTGTTACATACGTTACGAATATTCAAACTACAACTATCACACTACTCAAGCTATTTTAACGCTAATCGTTAATGCATGTTATATGTGGCTTATGAATGCTTGTTTGTTATGTTTACACATGGAATGCTGTCCACCTGCCTTAGCAACGATAGTACTATAGTTTGGACTCAGCACCCGTTCACACGGGGGTTGTTAAGGATCTTTTACTTGCATGGATTACGGTGGTAATCCTGTATTGCGAACTGCCTCGGGCAGTCAACCCGCAGTCATTGGTATCGATGGATCTATGTCGATAACTAACGTGCTTCATTTCACTATGTGTACGTGCTGGTTATGCGTAAACGAATTCGAACTCTATATGCTATTATCAAACTTGTATGCTCACCTTTACATTTTATGTATTGACTTTATTTTAACGTATGTGACAGGTGCTTAGGTTGCTTGTTTGCTCCTTGTGCTGTGATGAAATTGAGGCTAGGAACTGGAGTCCTAGAAACCAACAAATAAATTAGTTATGTTTAAATCTGAGTTGTCGGAACAGAACATTTGTCTTGATGCTTGTCTGTAATAATTATTTAACTATTTGAGATACGGTATGGGACGTATTACTTAATTGAATGGTAATGATAGTTGTTATGGAAACTTCTGGACAATCTGTTTCGCTCAGTGCCACGCCCCGATGATTCCGCCATCGGTTGGGGTGTGACATTGAATATGCACTCCCATTGTGTTGAAGTAGAATCAAGATGTCTTCTTTAATAGATTGATGCAGCAGACTAATCATCAATTTTTCATTTTTGTAATCTTTTTTCTCATCATCTTCAAAATCTCTAATAGGAACCTTCATACCATTCTTACCTGGTCTAACATATTGAATTTCAGTATGTTCCCAAACATCCAAATGATACGCTTGCACCCAATTTTCAAATCGTTCGGACCATTCACTGAAATCCTCAATATTCATGAGCTTAGGTGGTTTTTGCGTTGTCCCTGTCTCATTTTCAAGCATCGTATTCTGAGCTATAGTCATCGGGCTAGCAAAAGCGTTATAAAACTCATTCTCCATGTTTCGTTTTTCAAAATTTCACAAAACTGACTGTTCAAGCTAGCTGAGTTTGAAACAAACTGATTTGATGCGAACTGGTTCACCTCGTGAATCACCTGGAGAATACAAAAACAAATGATCAGTTTAAAAGAACTGAATATGTAAAGGTGTGTGTGACGGTTGAATCGATCTAGGACTCGTGTCGAAGATTTGCGGACTCGTTCAATGTATTTCGGGTATGAGAATTGTTTTTATAGTGGGCTGCCAAACACTTAGACTAAACAAAATCTTACTGGACCGAACACTCAATATACTCTAATTGGACCTCATTTCAATTAAGTAGTGCGCAACCTTTTCACATGCAAACATTAATGGCCGACATAATTTGATTCACCACTCAATTCTCATTGGACCAACACATATAGTGAACTGAAATGATCACATGTAATGATGTTATGTGGCCGACAACCCTTTTTGATTCAATTGAACCTTTCAAACGAACTGATGACCTTTTCAAACGAACTAAACAACCTCAGACGAACTGTGATTATACAAACGACCTGATCAACTGTTTCAGACGACCTGAACGAAGAACAAACGAACTGAATCTCTTAAACGAACTGAAGTTCAAACAAACTGAACTGAAAATCTTTCAAACGGACTGACATTGATGCGAACTTTCAAGTGAACTGGAACTTTTCTCACAATCTCATTGGACCTCAATTTGAATCACATGCAGACATTTAAGGCTTACTTTCATTTAAACAATGATCGACAACTGTTGATTTTAATCAATTTCGATTGGGCCGAGATTAATTTGGCTGACAACTTTGATAGTTATACGCAACCTTGAACTGATGAATTTAAACCAAATCTGATTGGACCTTCCTTTTAAAATCACATGGTTACTGACAAATCACATGCAATTACTAAACTTCTTGATCCGAGTAGATTGAACCAGATCACATGCAAAGTCAAACTTTGAATGTGTTTTCAAATTGATTATACCGAGAACAATATCTTTATCAATTAATGTTCATATATGGCCGACACCTGAAGTATTCACATGCAAAATCAACTTTGCTTTAAATGAAAGCAGATGGGTCTGATTAAACTTGTCAGCTTATGAATTTCAATGTGTAATCTTATTGGGCCGAGAAATTGATCTTGAATATTGATTGGGCCGTTCAAAAACAAACTCTGAACACATATGGTCACGTCGTGCGAATTGGACAAGATTTCAAACGACCTGGTCACTTTTAACCACTTCGTGCAATCTGATTAACCTTTCAAACGAATTAAACTCACTTCGTACGAACTAGAACCAATTTTCACACGAACTGACTTATCTCGAACGATCTGGTGTGTTTTCGGTTGATATTTTTCAAAATTGATCACGTTTTAGGTTGAAATAAGGTTTGATTCTTTCAAGGATTGTTTAAAACAGTATTTCGCGTGTAATATGTGAAAATCAATCCATTTTAACCGTGAAATCTCGTTTAATTTTGAAAAAATGTGAAGAAAATGAGTAGAAGTGAGAATTTTCTGATGAAATCAAGCTGAATCGGTAGAACTCTTCCTCCTGAGCTCTGATATCACTTGTAGGATCGTTTGCACGACCAAACGAGTAGTTCAGAAGAGATCTCGTCCAATACGAGAGGCGGAATCAAACGTATCGGTGTTATTTCAGCTGTATACACACTAGAATCACTTAATCTATCTCTTATATTGATTTGATTACGATTACAGACCTGGAGATACTTCGGCAGAGCTTTGCTACCGGAATGACCAAGTTACAAATGAAAATCACAAGTCACCTATTTATACTATTTCCAGTTCGTTTGAACAAACCTTTCCAGTTCGTACGAACTGGTCCAGTTCGTTTGAACTGTCCACTTCGTTTGAACTGACCACTTCGTTTGAACTGGCCACTTCGTTTGAACTGGCTTGTTCACCTCTGTTTCCTACTTATCTCGAACTGCGTGACTTGTTTTATCTATTCTATTACAAGACTCGATACAAGATGAAGTCGACAGACGTATGCACTAATATTTGGTTTCCACCATAGTCAAATAATACTTTAGCAAAAACATCATTAACTAAAACGTACCGGCGATCACATCCGGGATCATCTTTGCTTCTTCTGCAGTGAGAACAAATGCTCTAGCATTTTTAGTATTCTTGGTGTTTGTAGCTGGAGCTAATTTTGGACAGTTTGGCTTGATGTGGCCTTGTTCTCCACAGTTATAGCATATCCTGTTGTTAGGCTTCTTCCTACAGTCTTCTTCCTTGTGTCCAGATATTTTGCAGAAGTTATAGTATATGGAGCATCTTCCAGAATGCTTCCTTTTGCAATATTTGCAGTAGGGTGCAGAGGTAGAACCTACATTTCTCCCACGGTTAGAATTTCCAAAACGGAATTCTTGGGGAAGTTTCTGGGTTAGGTTCCTCCTCTGATCCTCTTCTCATGTACGGACTAATTCATCGGTCAAGGTGTTTGGTAGTTCTACAGCTTCTTCTATGGTTTGGGGTTTGCTGCCTTGACTACATGCCTAATCTCCCCAATTAATCCCCAGATGTAACGGGAGATTAATACTGGTTCAGGTGATGCAAGGGTTGGTACTATTCTAGCATATTCAAAGAATAATGTAGTATAACCCTTACTATCTACCCCAGTCATCCTAAGGTTTAGGAACTTATTTGCTATCTGTTCTTTTTCATTGGGATGGCAGAATTTCCTTTCTACCATGTTTTCATTGGGTGACAATTTCATGGGGTCTGGCCAGTTCGTGCTTTGTGGTAGTTCGTGCTTTCTGGCCAGCTCGTGGGGTCTGGACTGATCTGGTTCGTGGGGTCTGGACTGATCTGGTTCGTGGGGTCTGGCTTTCCTATAAATAGGCGAGTCCAGGTCTTCATTTGTAACTTTGTGATTCCGGAGACGAAGTGCTGCCGAAGTGTCGAACGATCTGTAATCAGTATCAAATCAATACAATCGACAGTTAAAGTGATTCTACATGCAAATCTAGCTGCTATAACATCGATACGTCTGATTCCGCCTTTCGTATTGATTGAGAACTCTTCTGATCGACTCGTTTGATCGAATCCCGATCCTACAAGTGGTATCAGAGCTCAGGAGGAAGAGTTCTTACCATTTCAGCTTGTTTTCACGGATAAACTGATTTCTTCTCATTTCTACTCATCTTTCTACACTTTCTTATCAAATTTACCGTGGATTCTTGGTTAAAATGACCTGATTTCGTGTTATAACTCGTAAAACATCGTTTTAAACAATCTGTGAACAAATCAGAACCAAATTCTACCTAAAACTTGATCAAATTTGACAAAATCATGAAATTTTGGACTTAGGATTCTCAAACGGTGTGGATTTCTATTCAAATCGTTTGAATATTGACTCAGATCGTTCGAAACATCTCCAGGTCGTACGGAGTGAGTCCAGATTGTTTGAAAGTTTATCAGGTCGCTTGGAAGTTTTTCAGGCCGCATGAGCTGAACAGCCAGCTCGCACGAGCTGAATTAGGTCGCTTGAAATTACACCAGATCGTTTGAAAGATTCTTCAGACCGCACGAACTTTATCGGTGTGCATGTGAATTTCATTTAAGTAGTCTACAAAGTTCTGTGCATCATTAATAACCTTCAGCAGTCATCACGTGATTACATTTAATAAGTGATATTAAATTTGCATGTTTAGTAGCTTTCATATGGAGTAGCTCCCCATGACGTGATTATAAATGCTTTATCTAAACAACCTACGTTTTCGAAAAGTTAAAAATCTGGACACCTCGTGAGCTCGCCAACTTTATGTTGATACCCTACTGCATGCTTTGCAGGTACCCAGTGACTCAGGAGCTTGCGGCTTGGGGAAGTGTAGTGGTCGTCTAAACCCGTGTGTTGGGTTCTAAATAAGCTTGAACTATGAACTTTGTTTAAACTGTTTTGCCTATGCTTTCGCTACTCACTTAAGCTGTTATTTAAACTTAACACTTCTGAACTTTAACTATGGTATTTACTAACCATCATGGTTGGTGAACATTCTTATTATTTACTAAATGCTCAGTATAATTAGTGGCTGGATCCTGGTCATGTCACACGCCTCGCGGTGGTACTCCGCATGTGGTTTTGAGGGTGTGACAGTTGATAAGCTAGCCGATGCGCTACCATAGAATGAATGGGGAACATATTTGTTGATTTTAAAGCATAACCGACAATTTGAAGATATGAATTTGAGTATGTTTATCCTGAAGTTGGAAGAACATGAGCTATCAATTCAAAAAACTGCTACAATGAGAAGTCCAGGTGCTCAACAGGATGTTAGTCTATACTACAGAGAAAACAAGATTGAGACTACTCCTAGTCCAAAGATTCAAACTGCGTTCAGTGCTGAAAATTCTTCCAGAACAAATGCAAGCAATACAAATCAGAGCAGTGGATATTCCTCGTCTTATTCAAGTTTTGAACCAAATTTCTAGACACCGAGTTCTCAACAACAAAGTTCAACAAATGTTACTGGTCAAGTATTGCAATGCAATGTTGTATTGCATATTCAAAATGGTCAAAAATTTTCTCCAGATATTGCGAAACAACACATGGCATCTCTTGTCACTGTGTTAGAGTCGTATGAAAGCTTAGTTGCTGGACGAATCGGAAATCCGATGCTTACAAAAGAGGATTATGATCAGATTGATTCTGAAGAACTTGAGTTGATGGACATCAAGTGGTGTTTAGCTAGCATTTTGAGAAGAGCATAAAAGTTCAAACATATCACTGGAAGAGATGATCTTCGTGAAGCTGCAACATCTCAGCTAGGTTTTGACAAATCGAAGGTTACTTGTTTTCGTTGCTGAGAAAAAGGGCATTTTAAACGAGAGTGTACAAACAGAGAAGCAACCGGAAGACAAGATCCTTTCAGAAACAATGATTATCATAGAAAAGCAATTTATCATCAGGTTGCTCAACAACCATATCAACAACAATCTTCACACTCACGTGCTATTCCGATTGAAGAACCAAAGGGTAAAGCTTGTTTTGGTCTGTTAGACCAAGAAGATGAAAGGATTCCGAAAGATTTCAATTGGGATGACTATGATCCTTCTAGACCTTCAGGTTCTAAAGCATTAGTTGCTCGATTCTTTGAAGATTCAACCTCGGAAGAAGAATCAATCAAATCTAAGAACAGCCCTAGAAGAAAACCGATTTTTAAATCTTCAGGAAGTGATGAAGACACTGATGATGAGGAAGAATATATTAATAAAGTTAGAAAACAATTGGATCCTTATAGTTTTGATTTGTTTTTTGCAGATAAAATCGAGATATTGAAAGAGAAAAGGGCTGCTAGACTGAAGAGAGAAATGGAAGCAAGAAGGGTTGCTGAAGAAAAGATTGAAGTCAAGATAGAAGATGATAAAGTAAAAGTTGAAGAAAAATCGACAGAGAAGGTCGAGGTTGAAGAGAATGAAGTGAAGATAGAAGTTGAGAAAGAACCGATTGTGATTGAAAAGGTGGTGGAGAAAATAGTTGAAAAAATAGTTGAAGTTGAAAAAATTGTTGAAGTTGAAAAGATTGTAGAGGTTGAAAAACCTTGTGCTAAGTGTTTAGAATCCTGCAAAGATTGTGCTGAAAAAGATACAAAGTATGCTGAATTGGAGAAGCTCAAAGAAAATTTGCTACATAATGTGAGAAGCATAAAGGAATCATATGATCTCCTAAGCAGCAAAGTGAACTTGTACAAAGGAGCTAGTGATGAAGATATCCAGATGAAGAATCTTCTGAAAGCAACAGTTCTTCAAAAGCAAACTGCAATCAACAAATACATTGAGATTATTGCTGAGCTAAAACAAGAATTGGCAGCGATGACGATTGAAACAGAAAGATTGAATACTCTACTTCGAAGTTATCAAAGTTCAGAGTATGTTATTGATCGCATCTGTCCTACTGTTGCAGCTCATAAGTATGAAGAAGATGAAGAAAATTCTACTAAGAAAACTGGTTTGAATTATAACAGAGTACCAAATCCAATGTGGGATGGTTATACCCCCCGACACTTTGAAAAGGTGGCTGAAGCACTCAATCTGAATCTGAAATCCGAGTATATCGATGGATTACTAGATGATATTGATGTCACTTTCACAGCGTCTGACACTGATCATGAGTCTGAGTTAATTAAGAAAGTGGTCGATCAGGTGTTGGAGAAAGATGAAGAGTCAAAGTCAGAGTCTAAATCTGAAATTCGAGTTCGTCAGACAGAAGTTCGAGTTCACCGGTCAAAAGGGTTTACAATAAAGATTTTCTGATATCACAAAATAGTTTGAATGACGAAACATTCAAAGTAGCATATACTTTGAATGATTCCGACAAATTATATTCTGATGAAGAATTTCCAATAAGAGGTGTTAAAACTGAAATGATTAACAAGGTTTTCAAATTAAAAGAAATTAATATTTCTGAAATAAAAGATGTAAATCTTACTAAAAAACCTAAAAAATACACTTCAAGAGTTCAACAAAGATTGAACAAGAAAAAGGGTTACAGTTATGGTTCGGGTTATCAAAAGAAACCAAACCATAACAGTAATTTCAAAAAGAAAGGATTAGGTTTTATTCCACCCGAAAATCATAAAAATGAGAAAATTTATAGACCAAAAACTAAATTTGTTTCAGGAGCAAGTTCAGAAGAAGAGAAGGAGAAACCTTTCTGGAAACAGTCAAACAAAGAGTTTTTCGCTGAAAAGCAAAAGAATATGTTGAAGGAATCTGAACCGAGAGTTGAAAGAAGAACCTGTTTCAAATGCCGAGAGGTTGGACATATTGCTTGGAGTTGCTAAAAGCCCACCAACACAAAACAGGGAGTTTCTTCTAACTCTAAATTGAAAGAGAAATGTGTTAATAAAAAGGAACAACCAATAGAAAAATTTAAGGAGTTCAAAAATTCGACTTTCGAAGTTGGTGAAAGTTCGAAACATTTTTACAAAAGAAGAGCAAATTTAAACAAACATAAATGGGTTGTTAAGAAAACAGAGGTTGTTTCTGGCAATGAATCTGATTCTTCAAAGTCAGAGGAGCCATCTGTTGTGCTAAATGATGAGAATTCCGTTCAAACAATGGATGATGAAAATTTTCCACCATTGTCAAACGGAAACTTGAAATAAAAAATTGGTAAGATTGAAATTTCAGATCAATTCTTCTCTGATAAGAAAGAATTTGATGCTGAAAAAGCATTTAATGGTAAAGTGCTACATATTTTTGGTAAGATGGCAGACGGGAAGGTGAAGGGAGTGAAAGAATTTTATGAATTGAAAGTTGTTAAACCAAATGATGATGGTTCACCCATGATTGATCAAGCATGGGTGAGATTCTTTAAAAAGTAAAATCCTGACTTGCCGGAGCTCCCAAGTTAGTAATCGTGGAGCATGAATCGGCATCATTCTTGAAAAATGTTTCTGTGAAAAACCTACAAGTGATAGTTTTTACAAGTGGGTGAAAGAACAAAGTGATGAATGAATCCCCATGATGTGTGAAATCAACAAAACTAATTTTCCGGAAAAACCATTTTGATTAAAACAAACTTAAGGGTTTTGAAATCATAATGGGAAAATAGTTTGTTGTCAGGGGAAGTTCTGATTGTTTATGCCAAGAGAATGGAGAATTGAAGCAATTCACATCAGTTTGTCATTTTATTTGTACAGTTTATTGCTTTTACTTTCAAATTTTTCCGGAAAATCAAAAATTGAAACATATTTTTTATTTTAGGGGGAGTAAAAAATTAAAATTTTGAAAATTTGAAAAATCCAAAAATATGATAAAATTTAAAAAATCCAAAAACATAGAAAAATCAAAAATGAGTTTTGTTGTGAAAAAGAGGAAATGATAGTACATCAGTAGACAATCACAGTACGTTAAAGAATTGGAAAGTTAAAATGTGATAAACAGTCTCACTAATGATATGCCAGTAGGTTTTTACACGCTTAGTAGATTGTTTTCGAGATATAAACTTAAATTTCAAATACTTACTTATCACGTGGGGAACGTCTCTCGGATATATAGGTAACCCCTGAAATCTTGTTTGAAGGGCTTTCTATTTCTGACATACTAGGTCTTTGTGCATGATGATATCTGGGGTATTATACCGGGACTTCTGATTTTGCGGGAGCAATAGCCTACTCCTCGTATAATACTCTGCACTGCTTTAATCATAAAGCCCACCCTCAGCATAAAAAATGATGAAACATTGAAAAATGCTAATCATGTGCTGTTGAAGAAAAGATCCCCAAACGGGACACACCTAAAAGTCGAGCCATCATCTCTTTGTCTGAATGGAAGTTCTAACCTGAGCTCTCATGGCCTCGCATTACCCATTTACAGATATCATTAGTGTACATTCACCTGTAAGACTGAATATAGGAGTCTGGATAAGGGAGTATATTCTGAGGTGGGACACGCGAATAAGTTAAGTCCATTAAAACACTAATCTCGTATCTCGAATCAATTGAACTTTGTGTGAAAATTTAAGTGGATCAGTATACTGACAATCTAAGTGAATCGTTTAGATCTTAAAGTGTTTAAAGCTCAACGGTACTAGTGATTTATTATAAACTGATATGATTCTCTTACACAAACTCACAAAAAGATGTCTGTATATAATATATTTCCCAAAATTCAAAAAGATTTTCAGTGTGTTTTAGCATAAAATTTTGAAAAATCAAAAAGATTTTATTTCATATTATTTTCGGCAACTGATGTAGAAAAGCTGATTTTCAAAATTTCGAGTGCTAAACATGATGAACAACAGTGGGTTGAGAGAGTGTGTTTGAAATGAAAAGTGAAGTTAAAGTTTGAGAGAATTTGAGAAATGTTTTAAGATAATCTTACAAGTGATGTTTTGAAGCTGATTTTACTGTTAGTTAATCAAGGTCATTAATTTGAACTTGATATAACTATTGTTGATGTTGAATAATATCTACAAGTGATTTCTAAATTTGTTAAATTTTAACAATTGTGAAATTTACTTTTGGGTAGAGAATTGTGCAGGTTACCAGGTTCCTGATCCTGTTGCTACGGAGAGCCAGGAGATGTTCCTGAACATGTGAAAGCCTGTAGATAGAAAATTCCAGACTGCGATCCCAGTTGCATTCAAGGGGGAGTCTGAAGCTGTGAGAGCCAGTTTACATGTCTGGAACTGATCAAGATGTTGTAGAAGAAGATGATGTTGATGCTGATGAGCTTAAGGAATCAAGAGATCTGAACAAGAGAATTTTGAAAAGTAAGGTTGAGATTCTGGAAGAGTAAGAGAGAGATTGAAATATGCTTACAGAGAAAGATACTTTGGAAAGAGCGAGAAGACCGATCAAGACTGAAGACTTAATACACTGAAGACTCGTCTTCATCCAATGGGGAGTTTGTTAGTGCATATGTCTGATGACTTCGTCTTGTATCGAGTCTTGTAAACTAGAATAGATAGACCAGCACGCGTTGTACTAAAGAAACGGGAAACAGACCTGAACCAGCCACCCCTCACGAAGTGGCTAGGCCACCTCGCACGAGGTGACAATTTCATGGGGTCTGGCCAGTTCGTGCTTTCTGGCAGTTCGTGCTTTCTGGCCAGCTCGTGGGGTCTGGACTGATCTGGTTCGTGGGGTCTGGCTTTCCTATAAATAGGTGAGTCCAGGTCTTCATTTGTAACTTTGTGATTCCGGAGACGAAGTGCTGCCGAAGAGTCGAACAATCTGTAATCAGTATCAAATCAATACAATCGACAGTTAAAGTGATTCTACGTGCAAATCTAGCTGCTATAACATCGATACGTCTGATTCCGCCTTTCGTATTGATCGTGAACTCTTCTAATTGACTCGTTTGATCGAATCCCGATCCTACATCCCCTAGACTGGAGGATAGTGTTCCCCCATTCTAGTGCTGAATTCTCAAACAGATTGGAAGCAAACATTATCTTATCCACCTCCGAGCATTTGCTTATTCTTAAGACTGCCTTAGTCTTTTCTATCCAGCGTAGAGATGCAACGGCCCCTTCATTGCCCGAGAATTCCATTGGTTTACAAGACCAGAATTCTTTATAAGAACAACCATAAGACATGGTTCTTCTTCTTTTGGGAATGGGCACTTAAAGTATGGGTCCATTGTTTACGCTGTGTTCAGGTTTAGAGGGTCGTTTACTATCACGTTTACTTTTATTTTCTGCTTCCTTAACCGTTTTGATAATATATGGCATCGCATCTATTATCCCTTGTGCCACTATGTGTTGCATGGCACTGTTATCCACTTGGTTTCCATTATTGTTGTTGTTTGGGTTATCATTATTCGGGTTATTGTTACTCTGGTTATCGTTATTCTGGTTTTCCTGGTTCACTTCGTTGTCCATCTGAATTTTAAACATTCGCCAATTTATTAATATCACAAAATAATATTTTAAGGCAAACAATCACACAACACACATATCGGTCAAAAGCGTCGAACATTGCGACTTACTCTCTCTTATAATATGCATCTAATACAAACTAAAATTGGAATTAAAATTACAATACTACTATGCATCATTAACCACGAAGTGGTCTATACTACAACATATCTTATTATTATTATTACACATATATAGATTATATTTTTTTTCATACACATATATTATATATATTATTATTATTACGATTTCCACCATCACTTTCACTGATATGGGTTCATCCAGAACTCCATATTACGCTCGTCGTACTTCCAGACGAGTCGTTCTCCGATCTATCTCATTCTGTCACTATTTTCTAAAATCTCTTCTCCGAAAGTTCGGAGCTCTTGCACATTTTCTGCACTCATTAGGGGTGCAGGTGCTGATACTGGGTCTGGGTACTGTGGCATAGGTTCTTCCTGTGGATACGGATTCTCTAAGATTTCCCTAATGTATTCATCATTATCGTAGTAGGGATCTAGAGGGTCCAGACCTGGGTAAGCTGCTAGGTTTGGCATGGGTTCGTCGGTTAAGTGGTAGCGTTGCACATAATCCCTATGATCATCGAACCATGGGTCGTAGTCTGGGTCTAGGGGATTGGGTGCTGGTACCCTAGGTATCTCCTCTGGGTTGAAATCATGCATTTGGATTTCTTGGTTGTTTTCAATCTCCATTGGCTGCATGGGAAACAAGGGTAATGGTTGAGGGGCTATAAGTTACTCCAGGTTTAGGTCGGCAGTTGTGCTTGCTAAGATATGGATGTTTGCTATACCCCTATTGAGCATGTCTTGGGTGTGGGCATCGGTTTCTCTTTTAGCAGCTGCTAGAACTCGCTGCTGTTGTAACCTTTTCATTCTTTTCCTACTCTCATGTGCTCCCCTACTGAACCATCCTCTCTTTTTCTGAGGGAATGGCTCTTCAGACTGAGCCTTAAACACGAATATCCCGTCTTCATTATCAGATGAATACCCTGAGAGGGCAGGCTGTGAAGAGGTGCCTTCGCTTCTAGGTGAGCCGGACAACTGACGATAGGCGTCGGAGGGTCCTTGATCACTCATACTGTAAACTAACAAATAGCCAAATAACACACAACAATAAAATACAGATATGCACGTATTTCCGTAATTAATTTCCTAACAATTTGAATAATATCTTGGTGTCAGCAGAACATTTATGTGGCTGAATCAGTGGCTTAGCTCTGATACCACCTTCTATCGCAACCCCCGACCCCTTATCTGTCCCGGGAACGGGCGGTCGCGAGACCAGTTTTGGTGGTATCGTTGTTTATCATTTTGGCAGCGGAAATTTCATCAGGACCGTAGTTAGCAAATATTTTATCAGAGTAAATACCACACTTTATATAAATATATTGGGATAAAACCCAAGTTTTCATTACAAACATTTTCATAGGGAAAATCCCTATTTTATTGAATAAAACATCTTCTTTTATTTAGGTAACTTTTATAGCCACTTTTCCAAGCCTTCAGTGCTGTCCAGCTGGCTTCTAGTTGGCTTTCACATTTTGTGTGACAACCGTCAAAAATCCAGGTATCCGTACAATTAATTAATCTTGATTAGTGCCTAATGAATGTGCTGAATTACAATTAACTGCTTTCTGATTACTGCATCATACTTACATGTGCATCACATATTGCATAATGACATATCATTATTACATGCAAACCATATTGACATACATGATGCACAAAGCACAGTTAGCACAGTTAACGGATAAAACAAGAATACGCTGACGGGGTCCAGTACATAGACAGACAGTGGTTTGAGACCCAGTATGAGCCAGAAACCAACTACTACACTAGTATAGTGTGTAGGGAATATTTGTATACTTTGTGAAATAGTTATATTATTTTAGGGTTAAAGTAATATAACTTAACAAAATACAAAGAATTCACAATCCAAAATAATACCAAAAATATCATGGAATAAAGATATAAGTTACAAATATAATATTGGGAAACCGAACTAAGAAATGTAACTTACCAAAATATTCCGGAAAATGTGCTTATAAAATATATTTTTGGTAAATGATATTTTGGATACAAGAAATGAAAATATGATTTTTGTAAATATTACCAAGTTTCATCATATTTTCGACAAGGAGAGAAAATATATTATTTTTGGGAAGTAAAAATATATTTTCTTGAAATATTTAGAAGATATACGATTTTTGGGAAAAATATATATTTTCTTGGAATACATTGTTTTTGGATAACATAAGTTTATATATATTTTCTGAAGTAAGACTTGAAAATATATTAATTTGGAACTACAAATAAGTTTTGTCAAAAGAAAAACAATGAATAATTTTTCTAAGTAATAAAACATGTATTTTGGGAATATATATTGGATGTTTATTCTGGAATAATTAATCAGAAGTTAAGTATAAGAATACTTAACAAATACAAGAATATGAATACACATGTATGAGATACCCCCATCCTTGGGAAGGAAATATAAGTATAAATACTTGAGAAGTATTATTACAAAGATATTGGTTAACAATTGTTCCAAAACTTATAATACAATTTAAGTTGAAATATTATATATTTTGACAAGTAATTATAACTTGGAATAATAATAAAGACATGAAAGAAACGTAACTAAAAAACGTAAGTACTAAGACAAGGCACGACCCGTTCGTCTAATAGACGTTAGCACATTGTAGGTAGTCGTGTTGGCTGAAGGGATTTGAGTTACGAGTGCTGAAGACGCAAGACTGTGAGTTCATGTCCCCCTTTTCTTTAAACTGTTTTCTTTATTAACTTCGGGGGTGAAATACATGTTACAAAAGGATTACATACAATTACAATTGGTATGGTTAGCCTAGGAAAGTACCATAGATCATGTGAATGGGTAGGCGCATACTTGAGACCATTAATCCTCGTATAAGGACCGAGGGGCATGAGTGATAGATCTATTTGGGTGTAGCGAGCCCACACCCATGAGGATCAGGGTGGCCCATAGGGTGACTATGTCTTCCAGCCGGAAGGCCGGTACAAATTAGCTAGGTTTGAGCCTTCCTACGCCGTCACACATATCAGTGGCCTTGCAAACCATTGGTGATCTTTTCCTTGTTTGCTTTCATACCGGGGTTTACAAATTTACATACATTGTTTACAAGGTTTTATACATACATATACACGAACACATGAACTCGCTCAACTTTTGTTGATGTTTTTAAACTACATGTATTTCAGGGAATTAAGTGGATCTGGCGGGTGTTTGCATGTTCAAGCTGCGTTATGAATAAAAGATGTCATCCGAGGTCGTAGGGTTTAGGATATGTATCTTATTCCTGGACGAGATACATGTTTCTAAACTCGGTTTTATTTAAGGTCTTTTGTTGAGTCTTCGTGAACTCATTTAAACATGTTGTGGTTGTAACTTAAATTTGGAGTCTACGTTTCAGACAAGTATGTTGTGGTATTTTCAAACTTAATTTCTATGGATGAACATCTTATGGTTTAATCATATAGTTGATGTTATGATTGAATGCTATGGTATTAAGAAAGTCACACCATAACCACGCTTCCGCAAAAATCAGGGTGTGACAGCTTGGTATCAGAGCTTCGATCGTAGCGAACTAGGATTCTTTCTTGAGTCTAGACTACGATCATTAGGGCTCTCATGAAAATGTTTTCATAACATATTTTCATTGCATAGACAAAACGCCCAGATCCAGGAAACAAACATTTTTACAAATAAAAGACACAAATCACATTTCAAAATTTATGTTTATAATTCAGTCTGAAAGACTGGGTGGTTCAGTCTGAGAGGCTGGGAAGTTAGTCTGAGAGACTAGTTGGGGCAGACTGAGAGACTGGGAGGTTCAGCCTGAGAGGCTGGGTAGTTCTGTTTGAGAAACTGGGAAGGTTTAGTCTGAAAGACTAGGTAGTTCAGTCTGAGAGGCTGGGTGGGATAGTCTGGGAGGACTAGGAGGCATACATGCTTACATTGTTACTACTTACATGCTTATTTGATGATTGTTGATATATGTGCACATGATTGTTTTGTTACAGACACCATGTCCTCATCTGAGAGTGGACTGTCAGATACTATAGACCCCATGGCCATTGTGTCAAACGATGAGATTGTCCCGGACCCTGAGATTTTTACTTCTGACACTGAGAGTGTCGATGATGATGATTTCCAGCCTTTTACTTTGCCGGATTTTGGCGATGATATACCGCTAGCTGATGGTATGCCCGACGAGGATCCATTTCTTGTTCCGATCCCCGATCCTTTCCCCCTTGCCGCTTTTCCTCTCGAGGATTTGCCTCTTGATGCTTTGTCTGACGAAGATGTCGATCTTTTCATCGATGGTCCCCCTGATGTTGCACAGGGAGATGGAGTTCCAGCTGATGATGCTATTGTTGTTCCACTTATTGAGATTCCTATCGTTGAGATTTCATCTGATCATTCTGGTCCTGATTCTTTCGAGTCTGTGGCATCCACTACTTTGCATGCACTGGGATTGTAGCGTTATCCCACTGATTCTGATTCTAACACAGCTATGTCTGCCACACCTGTTCCTCCACAGGACTTTAAGTTTGATGACGAGTTTTATCTTGACATTGATCCTGAGCATGAGATTGACTTTGTTCCCGACGATCAGCATTTTGATGCACCCGCTGATCTCGAGCCGATACCCGCTGATCTTGAGCTAGCACCAGCCGACCCTGAGCCTATACTTGCACCCGAGCCTATACCTGCTCACAATTCTCTGCCTGAGCATGACCCTATACCTGTTAACATACCTGTTGTTGCACCACTTTTGCCAGACCCTATACCTGCAGCCGCTGACCATGCTCCTTTTGCTAATCAGATAGATCCCCGTTACGCATTCACCCACAATGGGTGGATAGAGGATGATGATATGACTCCTTTTGTTGAGCCTGTTACTCCCCCACCTGCACCTACACTTGCACCTGTTGACGTTGCCCCGTTTCACCCACATGTGTCTGATATACACCGCACTGACCTGCCGATCACATTCTTACAGGATATCCCTCCACCCCATCCAGGGGAAGGTCCATCGAGTCAGCATCCCAGCCATGTTCCACCCGTGTCACCCGCATTTCCTTTCATGCCACAGTTTACACCTGCTACTACTTCTGCACCATCAGGCGAGCCACTCATATGGTTTCCGCCTAACACTATGCCAGTTTCTGATCCATATCATCCTTCACATTTCACTGGTTACACGAGGGATGAGCTACTCCTGTCCTTGCAGCTTCAGTAGGAGATGTTATGTCATAGAGTCATGGAGCTAGAGAGGATTCCGTGCCCTCCACCTTGTACTTGTCAGTCACCTTTTGCGACTCTACCTGCTCCTCTTCTGCCATACCCAAATTTCGACGTTCGTTTTCTTACTATGGAGCAGCAGATTAGCTATCTGTTGTGACTCGCTTATAGCCTTGAGGAGGAGCTAGCGCATCTGCGCAGCTTGCTTTTCGTTCCTCCACCTCTACCATCAGCATAGCAGGTTTTTGGTTTTATGCAGGTAGCATACTTTTGATGAGAGTGTCGCTATTGAGCCCAGATTACACAACCTTTTGAAGACCACTTTTTGATTTTATGATTGTTGTAGTTGATGGATATTTTGGACAAGGGTGGTGTGACCCTATAGTCCCTTTTTGATGTGATATGGTACATTTTTGAAACATGTAAAACTGTAATTGTGGTCGATGATTTATACAAGTTCAATCGCAATATTCTCATTATATACATTGTTGAATTGCTTGTTTACGTTATGATTGGGATGTTATGTGCTTACTTGCGTTGATAAATGTTATTACATACACGTACTACATACTTATATACATAAAGACCTGACCTATACAATCTTCTTTAGAAGATGCCTCCTCGAAGAGACAACCAGTTGCCTACAACTGAGGCCGAGTTACAAGAATGGATTTCACGAGCGATAGCACAACACGAGGCCTTACGCTCCGAACATAGCGGAGGTACCTCGGGAAGCAACCCACCTCTTGGTAATGTTTAAGTCACTAAAAGACACATTACGTTACTTTTAGATATTCCATGTGCGTTCGCTAATGCTTTATGTGAATGATGTTGCTTGTACAGGCTGCACCTATAAGCAATTTCTAGACTGTAAGCCTCTGAATTTCGACGGCACCGGGGTGCTGTAGCTTTTGTCAGATGGACGGAGAAAACTGATTTTGTGATAAGAATGAGCAAATGTGTGCCGGAGCACTAGGTCACCTATATCTCTGGATTGTTCTTAGACGGAGCGTTATCATGGTGGAATCTCCAAGTTCAGACCTTGGGAGAAGAGGCTGCTTATGCTTTGATATGGGATGAAATGAAGGAACTCATGCGCAAGAAATACTGTTCCAGGGCTGAAATCCAAAAGTTAGAAACTGAATTCTGGAACCTCAAGATGGATGGTCCGAAGATTGCCGAATATGTGCAGAGATTTCACGACTTATCTCGCGTTGTACCATACATGGTTGATCCGGAATTCAAGCGCATCGAGCGTTTTATTTGGGGGTTGGTACCTCAGATCATGAGTATGGTGATGACGTCAAATCCTGCAACGATTACTGAGGCTATTGATCTGAGTGTGTCACTAACTGAAGAAGCTATCCGGTTGAACAAGTTCTCGATTTCTGACCAGAAGAAGAAGGAGACTCACGTTGAGTCATCCGGTGAGAACAAAAGGAAGTTCTCAAACTTCAAGAAGGGTACCAGCAGTGCTAACAAGAAGAAAGAGGCGTACTCACCAGTTGAAGTCAAGACTGGTGTTGAAAACAAAGGAAAAGGGTATATGGGCACCTTGCCCAAATGCGATGCGTGTCAGTTGCATCACACTGGACGATGCCGACACGGAAGATGTGAGTCGTGCGGAAAAGTTGGCCATGCTAAAGAAACATGCTGGGTGGGTGTCGGTCGTGGTAATGGTGGTCAGAGAGGTTATGGCAGCGGGAATGGAAACAATAACCGTGGTGGTAATGGGTATGGAAACCGCCCTCAAGGAGGAAATAGCGGTAACGGAAATCGTGGCGGTTTTGGGAACCAAGCTGGTAGTGGAAACCGTGGAGCGAATAACAATCAGGGTGGTAATGGGAATGGAAATGGTCGAGGACCAGGTTGCTTTAATTGTGGAGACGTTGGGCACTTCAAGCGTGAATGCCCGAAAATCAACCAAGCTCAGGGAAGGGTTTTTAACATCGGAGCGAGGGAAGCTCGCCAAGATCCAAATGTAGTCACGGGTACGTTCCCTATCAACCAACGCTTTGCATCTGTACTGTTTGATACTGGTGCCCATTATAGTTTTGTATCACTAGAGTTTAAGAAAATGCTTGGGTTGGTAGCTAGTAAGCTAGATATTCCATATTCGATAGAACTAGCTAATGGGAAGCTAGTAGAAGCAAATGAAGTCATTAGAGGTTGCATGATAGAACTGGGAGAGCACGAGTTTACGCTTGATCTTCTGCCAGTCGAGTTGGGAAGCTTTGACGTGGTAGTTGGAATGGATTGGTTGTCGAGCAACCGAGCGGAGATTGTATGTCACGAGAAGATCATTCGCATTCTGATGGCGAATGGAGAAACGATTATGGTACATGGAGAGAAGCATGATACTCCTTTAAGGATCATCAGTTGTTTGAAAGCCCGAAGATGTTTGCAGAAAGGATGTGTTGCCTTCTTGGCACACATTGTGGACAAAGAAGCCGCTGAGCCAAAGCTAGAAGACATCCCAGTTATGAAGGAATATCCTGAAGTCTTTCCCGAAGACTTGCCAGGAATGCCGCCGCAGCGACAAGTCGAATTCCACATTGATTTAGTTCCGGGCGCCGCGCCTGTGGCTAAAGCACCCTATCGACTTACGCCTTCCGAGATGCAAGAGTTGTCAACTCAACTTCAGGAACTTTTAGACAAGGGATTTATTAGACCGAGCTTCTCGCCTTGGGGAGCTCCAGTGCTGTTTGTCAAGAAGAAGGGCGGTAGTTTCCACATGTGTATCGACTACCGAGAGCTAAACAAGTTGACTCTCAAGAATTGGTATCATTTGCCGAGGATTGATGACTTGTTTGATCAACTACAAGGTTCGAGTTTCTACTCCAAGATCGATCTTCGATCAGGATATCACCAGCTGCGAATACAAGAAGAAAGCATACCAAAGACTGCCTTTAGGACTCGATATGGACACTACGAGTTCCTAGTAATGCCGTTTGGTCTGACGAACGCGCCAACAGTATTCATGGATTTGATGAATAGAGTTTGCAAGCCCTACCTCGATAAGTTTGTGATTGTGTTTATTGATGATATTTTGATTTATAAAAAGACGAAGGAAGAACATGAGCAACATCTAAGAGCTATCTTAGAGCTGCTCAAGGAAGAGAAATTGTACGCGAAGTTCTCGAAGTGCGAGTTCTGGTTGCGTGAGGTTCAGTTCCTTGGTCATGTAGTAAACGGAGATGGGATTCATGTGGATCCCACAAAGATCGAAGCAATCAAGAATTGGGAGACTCCGAAGACGCCAACCGAGATTCGACAGTTCCTAGGTTTGGCAGGATACTATCGCAGATTCATTGAGGATTTTTCAAAAATCGCTCAACCATTGACCTACCTCACTCAGAAGGATAAGAAATACGAATGGGGAGATAAACAAGAGGAAGCATTTCAGTTGTTGAAGAACAAGCTTTGCAATGCACCCATCTTATCCCTACCCGAAGGCACCGACGACTTCGTGGTATATTGTGACGCCTCGCGTCAGGGATTAGGCTGCGTGCTGATGCAGCGACAGAAGGTTATAGCTTATGCTTCGCGCCTGTTGAAGGTTCACGAGAAAAATTACACTATGCATGATTTAGAATTAGGCGCAGTGGTATTTGCATTAAAGATCTGGCGACATTATTTGTATGGTACCCGCTATACGATCTTTACCGATCACAAGAGCTTACAACATATATTCGATCAGAAAGAGCTTAATATGAGACAGCGCCGATGGGTGGAGCTATTAAACGATTATGATTGTGAGATCAAGTATCACCTAGGGAAGGCGAATGTGGTCGCAGACGCCTTGAGTCGGAAAGAAAGAATCAAGCCCATCAGGGTTCGAGATTTGGAAATGATTATACAAACGGACCTCTCATTACGTATTCGTGCTGCGCAGAGAGAAGCTCTTAAGAAGGAGAATCTAGTGAACGAATATCTCCGTGGGATGGAGAAACAGTTAGTACCCAATGAGGAAGGAACGTTGTGCTTCATGAAAAGAATTTGGGTTCCCCTCTTTGGTGGTCTTAGAGACGTTATTTTTTATGAAGCTCATAAGTCAAAGTACTCGATCCATCCCAGAGCGGATAAGATGTACCAGGACTAGAAGGAATTCTATTGGTGGCCGAGATTAAAAGGTGATGTTGCAACGTATGTTGGCAAATGTTTGACTTGTGCCAAGGTAAAGGCCGAATATCAGAAGCCTTCAGGACTTCTGCAACAACCTGAGATTCCCATGTGGAAATGGGAACATATTTCAATGGATTTTATAACGAAGTTACCAAAGACACCCAGAGGTCATGACACGATTTGGGTAATCGTAGACCATCTGACGAAATCTGCACACTTTCTGCCGATCAAGGAAAAAGATAACACTAGTAAGTTTGCTGAGCTGTACCTCAGAGAGATAGTTGCACGACATGGAGTTCCTCTCTCGATTATTTCTGATAGAGACGGAAGATTTGTGTCAAGGATTTGGCAATCCTTCCAAGAAGCCTTTGGTTCGCAGTTAAATCTGAGTACTGCATTCCATCCGCAGACAGATGGCCAAAGCGAGCGAACGATTCAAACGTTAGAAGATATGTTGCGAGCTTGCGTAATGGACTTGGGTAGTAGTTGGGACACTCACTTACCCTTGGTAGAATTCTCGTATAACAACAGTTACCATGCGAGCATTCAAGCTGCACCATTTGAAGCTCTCTACGGATGCAAGTGTCGATCACCGTTATGCTGGGCAGGCGCGGGTGATAGACAGCTTGTTGGTCCTGAATTGGTTCAAGAGACGACGGATAAGATTATACAGATCCGAGAGCGCATCAAGGCGGCTCGTGATCGACAAAAGAGCTATGCAGACCGAAGAAGGAAACCATTGGAGTTTGAAGTGGGAGACATGGTTTTACTAAAGGTCTCACCTTGGAAAGGGGTAGCACGCTTTGGGAAGCGTGGAAAGTTGAACCCGCGATATATTGGACCATTCAAAATCCTGGAGAGGATTGGTCTTGTAGCTTACAAGTTGGACCTGCCCGCAGAACTGAATGGAGTTCATGATACATTTCATGTATCTAATCTGAAAAAGAGTCCAACTCAAGAAATAGTTGCCATTCCTGCCGACGAAGTTCACATTGACGACACACTCCACTTTACAGAAGAACCTGTTGAGGTTACTGATTGGAAGGTTAACAAGACGCGTAGGAGTAGTGTTAAACTCGTCAAGGTTCGTTGGAACGCGAGACACGGCCCAGAGTCCACTTGGGAACTTGAGGATCGCATGAAAGCAAAATACCCGCATCTGTTCCCCAAGACCCCTGCAGCTAGTAGCAGAACTAAAATTTCGGGACGAAATTTTCTTAACAAGGGGAGAATGTGACAACCGTCAAAAATCCAGGTATCCGTACAATTAATTAATCTTGATTAGTGCCTAATAATTGTGCTGAATTACAATTAACTGCTTTCTGATTACTGCATCATACTTACATGTGCATCACATATTGCATAATGACATATCATTATTACATGCAAACCATATTGACATACATGATGCACAAAGCACAGTTAGCACAGTTAACGGATAAAACAAGAATACGCTGACGGGGTCCAGTACATAGACAAACAGTGGTTTGAGACCCAGTATGAGCCAGAAACCAAGTACTACACTAGTATAGTGTGTAGGGAAGTAAGGACCACAAAACTGCTTTTCTAGGTGATAGATAAAGTGCCGGAAAGTGCCTAAAACCCACATAAAGTGCAGAATTCTGCATAAATCAGCTTTTTAACAAGCTAGTAACATGCAAAAAAATATAACTAAATGGTCCTGAATGCTTTCCTAAGTGTCGGGAATTAAAAGTGTCACAAAAGGTAACATAAAGAACACTAAACGGAATAGTTTGACACCTTAACGAACCGGTATCTACCCGAACAACCGGACACTACCCAAAACACCAAAATTACACTAGAAGCTTTGTTTTAATGTTTCTGAGCTAGTTATGATCCCCGAACATCATAACACCCCATATAAAATATCTTATAACCTAAATGTCTAACTAATACTTGGTTTTGAACTACATGGTACCTTAATGGTTTAAACTTACACTTAGACCCCCCCCCCCCCAAGCTAGTAATCGGCCATACATGGCCCTACCCCTTAGATTTTATTTACATATTATATTGGATCTTGTCCCCTCATAATTGACATATTACACAAAGGTTTAAGTGGAAGAATGGTTATAAGAAGGACATTAGGGATAAAGGACTCATAATCTTTCACCAACAATTCACTCATCTTCCTCCTCTCCCTCTCTTGGCTCTCGGCCGAGACCTCATCCACACACCATCACCATTTTCTTTTGAAGCTCATCCATTCTAAGGCCATACAAAGGTGTTTAAGGGTGCATAAGCAAGCTTGGTGGTATTGGAAGTGGAAGGACCTTTCTTACTTGCTTTTATCCAACACATTTATCATCTTCAACCTCTTGTGTTCATCCCTAGCCTTAGAGCTAGTAGTAAGGCCCTTATAATCTCTTGTTACTTCTAATTTTGTTGGTTAAAAGATGATGAACATTGTTAATCTTGAAGAACACTAAAGAACATAATTAAGAAACATGAACATAAGCTTGTTATATGAAGTAATCTTGATGAAACTATGTTGTTTAGTGTATGTATGATACTTGATTGTTATTTTCTTGAGATTATGATGTTGATCATCATAAGGAGCTTGCTAGATTGTGATTAAACACATGATCTAGCAAGTAAGAGGATGATTATGTAATAAAACAAGATGATCATCCTTATGTGTAAGCATGAACTTGAAGAATAAAGTGATTTCTTGAAAAATAATAATCAAAGTGAGTTAATAATCTTATGGATCTAAGATTTATGAATGGTTTTCCAAAAGAACCAAGTTCAAAATATGATTTTTAGGAGATCTTGGTTCTTACTTAAACATACACTATTTTTGGTGATAAAACAAGTGTAGAAACACTTGAGAAACAAGAAGATTTCATAAAGAAACGTTTTTGTAAAACATGTTTACAAGTTGTAAACACCTAAATCTTTCAAGAATGAAGCTTTTAAAGAAGTGAACACATTTTAAAGGGTAACTAAACCTACTAGACATACTACCAAGTTCCTATAAGTTTTTATAAAAGTTCAAGTTCATGTTGTAGTGTAAATAGCATTGTTTTGGCACTTGGTAAGTGTAAGTTGTTTAGGGTTGATTGTTTATTGTTTGTGATGATTTTGAAAAGAAAATGATATGCTTTGATAGCATGGACACCTCCATTTTTAAGGGAAACTATGGCAAAATTTTCTAAAAATATAAACACTTAGAAAAATATTTTCAAACAAATATTTACAAGTGTATTTTGAGCATGAGTTTTTCAATATAAACTTTGCCATAATTTTTGTTACAAAAATACAAATATTGGAGGTTGGTTTTTATAAATAAAAATGGGTAAATATATATTTAGAATATATATATATATTAAAGACACTTGTGTGAATATTTGTATACTTTGTGAAATAGTTATATTATTTTAGGGTTAAAGTAATATAACTTAACAAAATACAAAGAATTCACAATCCAAAATAATACCAAAAATATCATGGAATAAAGATATAAGTTACACATATAATATTGGGAAACCGAACTAAGAAATGTAACTTACCAAAATATTCCAGAAAATGTGCTTATAAAATATATTTTTGGTAAATGATATTTTGGATACAAGAAATGAAAATATGATTTTTGTAAATATTACCAAGTTTCATCATATTTTCGACAAGGAGAGAAAATATATTATTTTTGGGAAGTAAAAATATATTTTCTTGAAATATTTAGAAGATATATGATTTTTGGGAAAAATATATATTTTCTTGGAATACATTGTTTTTGGATAACATAAGTTTATATATATTTTCTGAAGTAAGACTTGAAAATATATTAATTTGGAACTACAAATAAGTTTTGTCAAAAGAAAAACTATGAATAATTTTTCTAAGTAATAAAACATGTATTTTGGGAATATATATTGGATGTTTATTCCGGAATAATTAATCAGAAGTTAAGTATAAGAATACTTAACAAATACAAGAATATGAATACACATGTATGAGATACCCCCATCCTTGGGAAGGAAATATAAGTATAAATACTTGAGAAGTATTATTACAAAGATATTGGTTAACAATTGTTCCAAAACTTATAATACAATTTAAGTTGAAATATTATATATTTTGACAAGTAATTATAACTTGGAATAATAATAAAGACATGAAAGAAACGTAACTAAAAAACGTAAGTACTAAGACAAGGCACGACCCGTTCGTCTAATAGACGTTAGCACATTGTAGGTAGTCGTGTTGGCTGAAGGGATTTGAGTTACGAGTGCTGAAGACGCAAGACTGTGAGTTCATGTCCCCCTTTTCTTTAAACTGTTTTGTTTATTAACTTCGGGGGTGAAATACATGTTACAAAAGGATTACATACAATTACAATTGGTATGGTTAGCCTAGGAAAGTACCATAGATCATGTGAATGGGTAGGCGCATACTTGAGACCATTAATCCTCGTATAAGGACCGAG
The DNA here is from genome assembly GCA_030545235.1 of Helianthus tuberosus. Classification (NCBI taxonomy): domain Eukaryota; kingdom Viridiplantae; phylum Streptophyta; class Magnoliopsida; order Asterales; family Asteraceae; genus Helianthus; species Helianthus tuberosus. The sequence goes on from CM060363.1 coordinate 81,581,139, forward strand.
GGGCATGAGTGATAGATCTATTTGGGTGTAGCGAGCCCACACCCATGAGGACCAGGGTGGCCCATAGGGTGACTATGTCTTCCAGCCGGAAGGCCGGTACAAATTAGCTAGGTTTGAGCCTTCCTACGCCGTCACACATATCAGTGGCCTTGCAAACCATTGGTGATCTTTTCCTTGTTTGCTTTCATACCGGGGTTTACAAATTTACATACATTGTTTACAAGGTTTTATACATACATATACACGAACACATGAACTCGCTCAACTTTTGTTGATGTTTTTAAACTACATGTATTTCAGGGAATTAAGTGGATCTGGCGGGTGTTTGCATGTTCAAGCTGCGTTATGAATAAAAGATGTCATCCGAGGTCGTAGGGTTTAGGAGATGTATCTTATTCCTGGACGAGATACATGTTTCTAAACTCGGTTTTATTTAAGGTCTTTTGTTGAGTCTTCGTGAACTCATTTAAACATGTTGTGGTTGTAACTTAAATTTGGAGTCTACGTTTCAGACAAGTATGTTGTGGTATTTTCAAACTTAATTTCTATGGATGAACATCTTATGGTTTAATCATATAGTTGATGTTATGATTGAATGCTATGGTATTAAGAAAGTCACACCATAACCACGCTTCCGCAAAAGTCAGGGTGTGACATTTTGTTACCTGAAACGCGTTTAAAAAGATTTGTCAGTGGGAAATACTGGTGAGTGAATCCCAGTTTAATCAAGAAGAGTTTTATCAATTTTCACAGTATTGAGAGCGATTACAATGTTTATATCTACGCAATTACTCATTCAGTATTGTCAATCCTGACTGGTGGGTCATATTACACATTGGCTAACTCTTTGTCCAATGGTAACGTGTTCCACATTTTGTATACAAAACCCCAACATACCGGCAGTAATTGAAGAATTACAAAGACTCAATCACTGCTTAATCACATTGTAAAATATTTAAGGTTTTGTAAAAACAGTTTACAAAAAAGAGATTACTCACATTGCTGTCTTATGGTTTCCTTTAAGGTTTCTTGGGAATTATCTATTAAATACACAAATGCACACGCGTTAGTATAATAACCAAATTTTTACATTAGTAATACTCTCCCCGAGACGGCATTCCAATGACTACATCGGGCAGAACCACGACAGCCATTACGGAACCCTGGATCAATCGGGCAGTGTATCTAATACGTAACCGGGGTTATGATACTTACAACGGGGCAGAACTTCATTATTTAGGGGGTATTATGCCCGAAAATAGCTTATACTATGTGAGAATTCGAGAGAGAAAAAAGGAATGAGCGACTGGAGACTGAAGCCGAATGCACCTATATATAGGTGACCTTTCAGCTTCCCTCGCGGCCCGCGTAAATGGTAGCCAAGGGCTACGCGGCCCACGTAGTAGGCTTGTAGGGCCTAGCTATGCTGATTCGTCGAGTTTAGCTTTGACACGATCATGACACGTGGCACGCTAGGGTGTCGCCCTGGTGACCAACTGTCACGGCCCGCGTAAGACGTAGCCAAGGGCTACGCGCCCCGCGACAGACTTTTAAATTTTGTTTTTATTTAATTTTAATGAAAATAAAGGTATTCGGGCCCTGTTTTCGTATACGAGGTGTAATTTAGGACATATAGGGATATTTTAAAATATATTAGGGTGTCGAAAATTATTTTGAAGGGTTGTTATAGTTGTTTTCGTCGGATACTATAAAAGAAGCGGATATTATTTCTACCATCCCGATGCAAATGTTATTTCCATCAAATGGAAGCGACACTTTCTCGAGGAAGAACTTCTTAATCGAGGAACTGCAAATAATGTGGTTGATCTTGAAGAAATTCGAGAACCACAAACAACCGCTAATGAAGTCGAATCGTCTGATCAACAAGTAGTTGTTGCCAATGAATCAGACATAAACATAGGCGTTCACAGAAGTAGTAGAATTCGCAAAGAACCTGATAGATACCTATCGCATCTAAATGGTCCCGAGGTCTTATTAGTAGCTGTGTCTAAAGACGAACCTGCTAACTTCAAATCTACAATCGTAGATCCGGAATCTGAGAATGGCAAGAAGCCATGAACGTCAAGATGCAATCTATGTGTGATAATCAAGTATGGGACTTGGTTGAGCTACCCCCAGAATCTCTGGCAGTATGGAGCAAACAAATTTTCAAGAGAAAAACCGATATGTATGGAAATGTGCACACTTATAAAGCACGGTAAGTTGACAGTTCTTTTTTAAGAAGCTAAAGTGCTTAAAGGCTCTTACCACTTGTGTTGTAGTAAGAGACAATGGCTGTGCTTATTGACGAAGTAGGTCATTTCATGATATTTTTTCAAAGGTTGGCTTTGAATTTGAAGGCATGTTAAATGTTGTGGTAGTATATCGTTTATAGCATGATTAAACATTAATTAGTTGTAAATCTTGACATCATGCTAACTGATTGTGAATGCTATTCATTAAATTTGAAGGATTTCATATATGGTTGATAAGAAAAGGCAAATATATTGGGTGATGGATTTAAAATAGTAGAGAATATTATTTTGTGTTAAGACCTTAATAAATGGGTAGTGAGCTTTCAAGTTGTTAGACAATCTAATAGTTATCTAGTTGTGAGTTAATGTGGCACATGAACAAAAATATGATGATATGCGAACCTGGACTCGTTTACTTAGGACATTCTATGGTAACTATGGTAATGATAAGAATACATGTGTGTAGTGTGTATACTACGCGTCTGGCTAGTGCAGCAGTAAACATGTGGTACTAAAGTGTTCTTAAAATTATAATAATCATGTTTGAAGTATAGATGAACATGGTGGAATACATGTCGGAAATTATGCTAACATTGGAAGATGAATCACTAAGTTGCAGTGTGATATTGAAAGTCGCTAGTGAAATGTTAGCGTAAAGACTGAAAGTCGCATTTGGTTCATGTTGTGGTAAAACTATGATTCACAAGTGTATGTGATAATGTAGTTGTTGTGAATTCACTAGTGGGGTTTATAAAAGTCACAAGGTGGTAATGTGACAAATGTTGCTAAGTGGGAAAGTTGTAGGTAACCCATGTTGTTCTAAACCACTAGTAAATGATCCAATGGGATTTATAAGTTGCCAGAATGTCCATTAAGTTGTAAATGGTGTTAAGTGACTAAAATTAATATAGCCACTAGGTTGTTGTATAATAAGGGTCGATATAAAATATGAGTTATTATCTAACCCATGAGTTGTTAATATACTTATAAAGTTAATTGCCTCATTATGTTACTATTGAAATAGATAAAGTAATAATTGACTCAATATAAGTTTATATAAAGGAATCATAAGTAGTATGTGACCCCTTTAGGGTTACGATGTGATTTTTTTCCCCTTTAGGGTTACGCCATGTGGTATAGATGGAAGCTCGCGTAAAACCATTGTTAAATATATATTAATAGAATTGGTATATGCCAAATTACTAAGGGGGTGTTTTGTGTTGCGTTTTCAAAATAGATTATGAGTTTTCAAAACCGCGTTTTGAAAAAGCATGTAGGTAAATGCTTCAATTTTAATAAAATAATCACTTCAAAACGTAATCCCAAACACCCTCTAAGTGATTTAATGAAATGTGGTTTGATCCGTTAGTACTGAGGGTTGCGTTGTTAATGCGAGTATGGTCTAAAGTTATTGCACGAGGCCATAAAATCACAAGGTTTTGTTGATACACAATTTTAAACAAGAATCATAAAGTGTTGTTAAAGATCGCTAGGTTTATATGGTGACAAAGGCCTAGTTGGAGCCACAAAGTTGAAAAGTGAAGAGGTATACTGGTATAGTCCCAAATCAAGTGTACACATGTTACGGGGACCACACTACTTTCTAAGCTAGCGTCCACATCACACAAGCGCATCCAGAAGGTCACCTTCTGGAAGAAACCACCTGGTGACAAGAAAGATGCTCCTGCAGAGAAAAAGGACAGCAAGTGGCACCAATGGATAGACGCCGGTAGCGATTGCAAGATCCTTGGAGGACAGGCCAACAGCCAGTACAAGCGAGCGTCTAGCTGGAACAAAGGACCACGCGCCACGTCACCTCTGGGACTGACGACGCCCAGAGGGGACAGAAAGGATATTCCTCCTGGTCGAACAGCTGGGGAGCACAGGCTAGCTGGCAGGCCTCCTTCTCCTTCATCATTCTCTGGCTATAAATAGAGGATTTCACCTCCAGGTTTAAGGATTCGATTTCTCACTCTCTTACTCTTAACACACACTTATCCTCAAAACAAATACTTGTTCTCACGCCTGAGGGTAGTCATAAGGAGAACCCCCTATCCCCCTCCTTGTAGCGAGTCACCGGTTTTGTTGTTTTGCAGGACATTCCTCAAAGGATCAGCTTGACGGCGAGTGAAAGACAGAGACTGAACCACTTTTCACGAGACGACCGGCTGGAATAACCTAGTATTAACCACTTTTTCATCAAAAAGATAATTTTATCAATATATGTATATATTTAGTAAACGTCTGTCATTAAGGTCGTAATTTGTTAATAGCCCACTAAGTTGTCAGTTGTTGGGTCAAGAATGTCGATCTGTTACTTATAAAGTTGCAAGTAAAGTTTTAGCTTGCTATATGATTTATTTGGTCGTCAAAGGAGCCAATGTTATTGTTAATTATATAGCCTCTTGTATACGTTTATATAATTCATATGGTTTATGGAGTAGTGACAATTTACACGTTGATATAAGAATTTCGTGCTACCAATAAAGTGATTTGATCATTTCTTGTTGCATTATGGATTGAGTCGTGACATGGATAACTCAGTTGGTGAAATGCTGCATGGTTCTAAATATTTCGCGTAGGCTCTGGTTAGTTGCTAATTAATCACTAATCAGAGATTCACCGGGTAATGGCCGATTAAACATTAGGCGGCCAATGGTGGTCCTATTCCGGCCAAATTTTGACCAGATTCCAGCCAAATTTTGACCAAACCTTATAAATTCTCTCTAATTACTTAAAAAGTGGATCAACGAGGGGTTAAAACATGTCTTTTTAGAAAAATCACATATAAAAATGTATGTGTGTATATATAAAAATAGAAATGACATTTAAAAATCCCAATCCGGTTAATTCCGATTAACCGCTAGTCAGTACCTCATTGACTAACTAGCGCCTAGCGATCTTGAGGTACATCGATTGGTAATAGTTGACTAGTAATTTGTATATTCTAAAATGTACTGCTTGTTTCTACTTTTAATTAGTTGGTGAACAAATGCAATGGCAGATTAAATAATAAAATAGCGGGGTTTTATCTGCCGTTTAATAACAAATGCAATGGCAGATTTCACAACTAAATTTTAAAAAAAGAAATATTGAATAGCGAGATATGTGATAATTTTTTTGTTTGTATTTTTGTATGTTTATATGGTTATTTACAATTTTTCATGATACTTAGGGACAGGGTAGAGGGAGTGGTCATCAAATATGGAGTAGTAAACTTATTCCCTAGTCAATAATGTTATGCCATGTCAAGTCCGCACTTCACTTCATATTTTGCACTCAAACACTATAAATGGTCAAACACCCACTCTTTTTTTTAATACATATTTTTTTATTTCTGGAACAATCACTCAAACACTCACTCAAACACTCGATGAGTAGTCATCGCCCAAACACTCAAACACCCACCAAAACAGGGCCGGCAACACCTCCCCACACGACAAACTCCCCTCCCTGCTCTACTCACTGAACACACTCCGCCCACCCTTATGTTTGTTAGCCCAGATTATAGATAGAAAGGCCCATTTTAAATTAGAGACGTGGACTTCATTGGTCCTTTCACCTTGGTAATAATAATAAATTATGGTGGCCCAATTGTATTAATATATACAAGTCGTCGAGTCACAAAAGTGAAAGAAATACCAATCCGAATATTTAATGGTGTTGGAGAATTAAATAAAGTGTAGGATTATAGGAGGTTAGATCATGGGGTGTGGTTTCCTCTTTCCCTAACACTAGAGGGCATGGTGAGGCCCATCCCCATGAGGATGGGCCGCTACGTAGGTGTCATATCATCGGCTCATGGGGGATGGGCCTCCTTCACTTTTGAGGGGGGGTGGAGGATGGGGCTACCCCACCTAAATATTTTATAATTTTCTAAGTTTTTTTTATTAACTTAATAAAAACTTTATAAAAATTAAAAAATACAACATAAAACAGCATAAATAAATTCATTTCATAACATAAAAAAAATTACATTTCCTAAAAATAAAAAATAAAAAAAAACATTTCCGAAAAAAAAAAAATACATTTCCTAAAAATAAAAATAAAAAACCTACGACGTCCATTTTTTCTTCACCTCTTCCTTCATCCTCCGATACACCTCTCGTTCATCCTCCGGAACCGAGTCGAGATCCAACCTCATTATCCTAAAATCCTCCGCTCGAGCATAGTCGGCCGACACGTTTTTCTTGTGACTATATTTTTCGACCGCAAAGTCTTTAAACGAACAGAATTCGGAAATCAACTCGTCCATTTTCGAAGACGCCTTCGAGCCGCCACCTCCACCCGAGCCGCCCCCTTTGCGCTTTCCGGCCGCCTCTTTTTTTGCTTTGTCCCTTCCGCCGGGACGTTCGATCTCGTGAGCGGGCAACGCATCCTCGTCATATTCCGGTTCGTCGTTTATGTCGATTTGATAATGAGCGGTGGAGCCTCCCACACTATAACTTCCAGACTCGGAAGTTTTAGTCCGTCTGGCGGTTGCGACCTCATTTGGAACCGGCGCCCATTTAGGTTCTTTCTTTAAAATGTTTCATGCTCGAAGGTGCGGGAAAGGCGGATTTTTTGCTTCCCATTTAGCCATCGCAAGGTTAAGAACGTCCTCGTCGCTACTCCCACTAGGACGATTGATGTAAAGTGGGTTATAAATCCCGATAAAATCATTCACGCACTTGTTCATTTTCCGCCACTTGCCCGATACGGAATCGAGATCACGTATCGGGCCTTGCCCCATAAGGTCGTTAAATCTATCCGTACATGCCTTCCAAAAACCAGAACCCGTTTGATTGTTCCCTAAAATTAAAAAAAAATTGCATTAGTAAAACTAAAAAATAATTCTTTTTAAATTTAATTTAAAAAAAATTAACTTTGGTTCATACCGACAATCGGGCAAGTTGAGGCCTTAACATACGCAATTGCTAGCGCCTCCTCCTCTACTTTTGTCCACTGTCTCGGCTTTGCTCTCGAACCTCTTTTTTTTTTGCGGTGTCGGGTTCGGTTTCAACCGCCTTCCCCTTCCCCGTGTTTTTTTTTGCGCTTGAGTTCTTTAGGTGGCGATTCGGGGACGACTTCATCATCATCGTCAAGTTGAACCGAGGGTTGCGGTTGCGAAGTTGGCGGTTGCGATTGGAATTGATCAAGTTGAACCGAGTTGCATTGCATGAATTGTTGGAGTGCTTGGTATTGTTGCATTTGTTGAACTCGGGACATTTGGGAGAAGGCGTTAGGTGATTGTTGGAAACCCGAAAACGTAAATGGTGGAGACCCCCACGAAGGATCCATAGTCGGAGTGTAAGCGGGACTCGAAAAAAAGTTAGGATTGTTCGGGTTGGGATTGTTCGGGTTGGGGTTGTTCGGGTTGAAGGGATTCATGATTGTATAAAAAATGGGAGTGTTTTTTTATAAAAATGGATGAGAGAATGGGAGAAGAATGGAAGAAATGGATGAGAATGGTATAAAAAATGGATGAAAGTTGTATATATTTAAAGTGAAAAAGTAATTTTTTTTATTAAATCTAGCCGTTTAATAACGGCTATATGTTTGAAACAAGGCCCGTCGACTTCGTCTGTGGGCAGCTGGTTTAGCCGGGACTGGATGAGAGGGGCGGTGTGGGGGACCGGCGCCGGGCCTCGACGGGCCTAAGTCGGCCCCATACCGCTTAGTCTAAGTGTACCTCATCGCCACATCACTCTCTCTTCCACTTCACCATCCTTCCCAAGTTGGGGTGTGGTTCCCCTTCCCCTTCCATTTTTTAATTTCTTTTTTTTAACACTTAAATGCAAGAAAAATATAAAAACTTCTCATTAAGATTAAAAAAAGTACATAAACTAGAATAAAAGTGACATATTTTTTTTTAAAAGTCATAATTTAAAAAAAACAAATTTGAATGAGCTTTTTAAAATTAAAACATTAACATATATAACTAAAAATAAATTTGATGGGTATTTTTAAAATTAAAACTAGATTCTAAGGTGTATAATTTAATACTAAAACATTATACATATTAAATAGAACTTGTGATGAATAGTAAAACCAAATTTTGATGTTATTATATTTCTTTTTTTTTAATTTCTAATTTCGCCTCTTATACATTAAATTAATTAAATTATATACGTCTTTAATCAATCAATTCTTATTTAATTTGAACTTTTTCCAATAACTCGCGGTCATTATTTTTTCTTGCTAAATACGCGATTGCGTTTAATATATCGATACTTTTACAAACCAAACCAGCAGCAAGAGAATTCCCACCGCATCACGCACAAAATATATAAATATAGAACCTAATGAACAGTAACATAAGTTCTTAAGATATTGTATTTAATTTTATTATCTTCGAGTTTCACCCATTATACCATAAATAATATACGATTCTAACCCTGTTTGTTTTTATTTAATTTGTTTTTTCTTTGATAACTTGCATTCATTATCTTTTTATTTTAAAGATGAATGCGCGACTTTGTTTAATATATTTTTCTCGGCATTCATGTATGGACTTTGTTGAAAAAACATGACTTTAAACCAAGTGTCGTATATCATATGGATACCGTCCTGAAACCAACTGATACTGGTCACATTCTTGCCGCATCGCGCGGGAAAATATTGCTATTATTATACATATTAATACAAACTCTTCATCAACAGTGATTATTCGTTTACTTTTTTTATTTTTAGCATTTATTTATTCTATGTTTTTAGTATTTGTTTTTATGAACTTTATTCATTATTTAGTTTATTTTTTTTCTAATAAGTTTTATTCGTTAACTTTAAAAAAAAAAAATCTTACTTCGTAAGTATGTTTATACATTTTTTTCAACAATGCTATATAAGTTTTATTGAAAATGGATACCATGTCGTTGTCGTATTAAACTGAACCAAAATGGACGATGGATGATAATTTATTATTTGTTCTCTGTTCTATGTTTAGCTTTTCAACATTGTGATATTACTTTAATTGAAAACGGATATTGTGCCGCTATCGTACTAGAGTGGGCTAAAACGACCGAACAACATCTATATCGATGCAGGTATTTAGTTTTATTGTTTTTTTGCCTTTGATAAACTGACACCGTATCGCTATCATACCGTACCGTACCAAACCGAACAAGACCAGTGACGGTATTTGTATCTATTTTTATGGTTTCATGTATAATAATGGATATTGTGCCGCTATCGTAGTTAACCGTGCAAAAACCGAAGGAACAATATCAGTTTCGGTACCATTATGTATTTTATTGTTTTAGCTTTCAATAAACTTACATCGTATCGTACCGAACAACATTAGTACCAGGACCATACTCACTTTTATTGTTTTTGGTTTCGATAATTTTTCATTTATACAACTCTATCCGTGATGGGATATAAATATCGGTACCGTGACGATCTGAACCGGTCGATACCGTTCGAACATCGTCGGTGCCGGTACCAGTGTTCGCTTCTATCGTTTTGGATCAATACACATGTTGATTTCTAAACTTAGTGCATGTATTGTACTGGTACTATAGCAAACCAAAGCGATACCGATACAGTGCTCGCGATACCGTACCAATTGAAGGTTATGATGAATAGTAAAACCAATTTCTTATGTTATTAATTATTTTTATTTTTTTAAATTCTAATTTCAACCCTATATTTTAAATAATATACGTTTTAATCAATTTAGATATATTAACAGAAAGTTATATGAATAACAGTTGAATATTTTAAGTATTTATTTTTATTTAGTAATATTTTATCAAGGTATTTGTTCTTTCTATTAGTAGCATTTTGTTTAGCATTCAGTTTGATAGCGACACGATATATGTTATCAAACAAAAAACCATAAAAATTAATACATACCGGTACCGATGTTGTTCAGTTCGGTACGGTATGATGGCAATACGATCTTAGTTTATCGAAAGGAAAAACAAAAAAAATAAATCCCGGTAATGACACAAATGTTGTTCAGTCGATTTCGGTTTGGGTTAGTACGATAGCGGCACAATAGCCGTTTTCCATAAGGTTTATACGCCAACGTTGAAAAAAATAAACATAGAATGCAAACCAACCAAACTGATATCAACTTAACAACATACAAATCAAATAATGTGTTGTGAGGGTTGATGTGTTGTATTGCAAGCAACCGACGCAAGTTCGATTGTTGTTGTGTCCGATTCTATGTTTTGCCAATGTGGGGCTAGCCCACTTGGTATAGGCATATGTCTCTTAAGGGAGATGTTCCAGGTTCAATCCTAGGCAAGGGTGATAAAGATTAGAATTATTGGTGAATAGAGCAGACCAGGCGTTGTCATTAAAAAAAAAGAACATCGGTACTGGTATGGATATTCGTTTTTATTGTTTTCGATGTCAGGTTTCCTTTTTCGATTACTATAACGAGTGTAGGTACCATAACGAACCGAACAGATACCATCCGAAATGAACAGTAGTCATATTTTATTAATTTGTTATTATTATATATATTTTATTAGTATATTATAATAATTAATAATTATTATAATTAATTAATTTATTTTACACCTATACTATATATATTATACGTTTTTAGCCTGTTTAAATTTTTAATAATTTGATTTTTGTTCAATTACTTGCATTCTTTTGTTTAAAAGAAAGTTAAATATGAAGTTGTGTTTGATTTTTTTCTCAACGTTCCTGTATAATTTTCATGAAAAACGCAGTTTATTCGAAATATGGTCTTTTTGGAATCCGGTCTATATCAAGTGTCGGTGTCATAGCAGTACCATGGCGAACGACACCGACACTGACCGAGCCACGTTGATACCCATATCGGTATTATCGGAACCGACATTGATATATACTTGCTAAAATATATGCTTTTTACCCGTTTAGTTTTATATTATTTAATTTCATCTGATATCTCGCGTTCAACATATTTTTGTATAAAGTAGAATAAGTGACTTTGTTTAAAAAAAAGAGTAAATTACAAGTTTTGTCCTTTATGTATGTCCCAAATTGCAGGCGTTGTCCTTTAAACCAAAATTTGACAGGCGGTGTCCTTTGTGTTTTCAAAATCTTGCACGTTTTGTCCTTTAGGCCAAACTTAGCTAGATTTTTTAGTTAAATCTGGTCATGTGCATTGCACATGAGGGCATTTTTGTCGTTTCACATATCAAGGGGCTATTTTGTAAAAAAAATTTATTCAGGGACTAAATTGTACAAAACTTAAAAATAAAAAATATATAAACTTCCTTTTTCTCATTCAGATCTCAAACTTCTCTCTCCTCTCACTCTCTTCTCCCTCTCTAACAACAGTGGTGGAGGTGCTTTGTGGTGGTGGTTATGGCGGGTGGTTGTGGCAGGTGGTTATGGCGGGTGGTTGTGGTGGGTTTGGTTGTAGGTGGGTGGTGGGTGGCTGTGGTGCTAGGGGCGACGGTGGAGGTGGTGTTAAGGCCGGTTGCAGGTGGGTGGTGGGTGGATGGCGAGTGACTGGCTGTGGCGTTATGGGCGGCGGTGGAGGTGGTGTTAAGGTCGGTTGCAGATGGGTGGTCAGTGGGTGGCAGGTGGGTGGTAGGAGATTCGGTGGTGAAGGGGTGGTTTGTGGTGGTGGGGTAGGTTCGGCGGTGGAGGTGATGTTATAGGCGATTGCAGGTGGTGGTGGTCGGAGAATCGATGCCGGAATTGTTTTTTTAGGGTTTTTGATATTTTTGTTTTTGGGGATTTTTGGGGGTTTTTTATTTGGTATTTGGGTTTGTTGAGAATGGTCAGGGGGATAAATATGATGCAAGTAGCAGTGAATGTATGGTGATGGTGGTGGCGCCGTGGTTAGTTAAGGCAGAGGTGGCGCCGGAAAGGTATAGGGGTGGTTGTGGTGTTGGGTAAGGTGCGACGATGGGTGAAGGTGTGGTTGATGGTGGTGGCTCGGGTTAGCCTGCTTATTTCTGTTTGCAAATCAGGTTCGTTTTTGCTCTCTTTTCCGTTATATGATTTGGTTCTTCATCTTTAGATGATACTTAATAATTCCGATTTGGTTCTTCATCTTTTGGGTGTCATGATTGTTATGTTGGGCGGTTTAAGGTGTGTTTGATGGTGGCGGTAGTGGTGGTGGTGGCGGCGGTGGAGGGTGGTGGTGATGGTGATGAAGGGTGGTGGTGATGGTGGTTAGTAATTTACTCTATAATAATAATAATAATAATAATAATAATAATATTTTAAATCTTTTTGTTTTATTTTTAAATAATATTAAATAAATGGGATAGAAAGACTAAAATGCCCTTGGGTAACCAGATTTAACTAAAAAATCTAACTAAGTTTGGCCTAAAGGACAAAACGTGCAAGATTTTGAAAACACAAAGGACACCGCCTGCCAAATTTTGGTTTAAAGGACAGCGCCTGCAATTTGGGACATACATAAAGGACAAAACTTGTAATTTACTCAAAAAAAAAAAATCTCGCCAACCAACCGATACAGACATTGGTACTGCTATAGTTATTATTGGAACCCACACCGGTATTCGTTTTCTTTATGATTTTCAATGTATATCACATTCTTTATCTTCTTTTAGCATTTTTAGCCAGTAATATAACTTTTATATAGTTTCAGGGGCGGATCTACTTAATGGCGAGGGGTTGCCCGGGATACCCGTCAACTTTCTTGGCGAACTATAATTTTTTTTCTTTAATCTTCGTTGTATTTATCGAGATACCTCTAAGCCAATGTTAGGATACCCCTGAGTGTAGTTAAGATAAAAAAAACTTAAATTTTATGGTCACAGAAACGAAAATTCCGGTTGGAAACCTGCATAGTTACTCTTCTTAAAAGAATGAAGAAGATGAAAATTTATATTAATATAATAATATGAGAGCATTCAGCATTGGGACAAGTAACACTAGTATGTCAGAGATATTTAGTCAAACTTCAACCATTTAATTTATATGATTTATCATAAACATTACTTATTTATTTTTTTTTTTCGTACTTTTTACCTGCAATAAAATTTCCCATTTAGTTTATATGATTTATCATAAACATTATTTATTTATTTTTTTTCCGTACTTTTCACCTGCAATAAAATTTCCTTGAAAATGATATGAAACAATTTTCACAAAATGTAATTGGTGGCTCTTTAAAAAAAAGTTATAATGAAAATAATAAAGGAAAAACATTAAAATAGTTCTTTTTAATATATGATCAAATAATTTTTTTAAATATAAAGAAATATTATATAAACAAAAAAAAATGAAAATTTTATTCGTAAGATTTACGGATATACAAATAAGAGTTTTTAAACTCCAATTATATAAAACGAAAGATAAAAATTTTAGATATGATTCAAACTATAGCCTAAGATTCTAATATTGAAATTTCATATTAGACTACATGCTTTAAGCCTTTAACGATTCTTTTTATTGTTAAATATATTTTTATTACAAACTAAATATTATTTATAAAACTTCAAGATAACACATAAAGTTTTATAAAAAAATATTTGATATCGTTTTCGTGTGTGTGGTACACTCATTAATAATAAAAAAATGATAATCAAGATATGCTTTAGAATGTAAAATTAAAATTGTATTTGGATCCCATAATTGATATCTTTTTATTCAACCCAAGAAATACACGAGTCTGTACACTAATATATATACACACACACACTAACTGCAAAGGTCCCTAAGGGTTCTCAAATTCTCAGGGATGACCCTATGTAAAATAAATTTTTAAGGGTCCTTTTTACTAGCCGAACATGGCCTCTTATAGGCCCTCAAATAATTATAGACGGGTTTAAGTAAAAATTTTGGGATACCCCTGACTTTTTCTTCTAGTTCCGCCACTGTATAGTTTAGTGTCATAAAAAACTATACCATAAAAATTGAGCAATTAATTCTCTTTGATTTGATTATAATACTATTATTATGTATTGACAAAAACGACATTTTGGGGAGAAAAAGAAAACTTTAATACAGTATGCGTTTAATAATGTGTATATATATAAGGATTCATAAATCTATACATTATATGTAATTATTGTTAGAAAAAGAAAAAAATAATTTAGAAAAATAATGGATCCTCAACATCATCTCTATATTTAGATATTTCCTTTTTATTCATTCTTGTAATGCCTATAAATAAAGGCTTGTTTCTAGGTTTTGAATGTAAGAAATTAATCAATGAAATTCAGTTCTTTTGATCTTCTTTGATTATCATTCATAACATGGTATCAGAGCAGAGTTTCTGATCCTTGGTGTGTTTGTTCATACCAGCCAAATCCAATCTCAAACCCTCAGGAACCTGACAACAAAATCAAACCCCAAAAAAAATCTGATCAACTCCAAAACTCCACTGCCGCCGCTTTAAACCCTATCGTCGGTCGCAAAAACAGAGCATCATCATCTTTAATCCGCTCCACTGTCTCTGCCATCGTCTGTGTTTGCTTCCCGTTTATTATTTTCTTTTTTTTTTTCGTTTGAAATAAATTATTTCCTTTCAAAAGGTGCTTCCGTAAAAAAAATATTGTTTGGAAAAAGTGTTTGGAAATTTGATATTGTTTGGAAAGATTCTGTTTGGAAAAGTGTTTCAATTTCGTACCCAGTCATCAAAAAAAAAAAAAAAATTTCAATTGACAACCTATGTGTCATTGCTAGTCATAGTCTTAGTCTTAGGTTGTCAGTAAACCTTCTTTTTCATCCCTACAAAAATAAAAACAACCGACTTTCTGTTCAGTCGCTTCCTTGCAAAACCCTAATAGGCCGTTTTTTTTTTTTTGAGAAATACGCTATCCATAATTTCCTTGGAAAGTTTCCTTTTGTGATTTAAAAAAAAAAAAAAACCAGTCTTGAAGGTTCCTTTTTCCATCCAACGAACCCCAACCCAACGAACCTTGATACCATTCTTCGCCTAAAGAGCATACTTCCACGAACCCTTTCACAGCTGCCATGTCCGGAGACGATAGCTCAAAAAACCGTACCAACAATGACGATCTCGCAATTCAACTTGCGAATCTTCTTCGAACCAACCTTAATACCCAATCTCAAACACCAAAACAAACCTTATCCGATAGTCTGAAGATCAGTATCAAGCTGAATAGTCAAAATTACGCTCTATGGGCTCGAATGATTCGAGTTGCTATAGGGGGAAATCTAAGCACCTGTTGAGCCATATTACAGGAAAACCTGCCCCACCAAACCCGTCAGATGAACAATACGAGCAGTGGGAACAGGACGATCTAGTCGTGTTCTCATGGCTCATACAAAACATTGAACCAGGGTTAGCCGGTAACCTCACCGAGTTTCCCACTGCGAAGGCGTTGTGGGACGCATTGGTGGTTACATATAGCAGTGGGAAAGATAAACTACAAACCTTCGATTTACACGTCAAAGCAAACGAACTCAAGCAAAACGGCTCGGGCCTAGAAGATTTCTGGATCAAGTTACAAGGCATTTGGGGAGAAATAGATCGAAGGGATCCGAATCCCATGACCTGCTCTGCTGACATAGCAACATATAACAATATCAGGTCTGAACAAAAATTATTTCAATTTCTGAATGCTCTTGACAGGAAGTTTGACCCAGTCAAAAGAGAAATCCTTCGGTGGGATCCTCTTCCCTCGGCTGAGCAAGCCTACGCGGCTGTAAGGAAGGAGATGGCACATCAAGGAATCCTTGGTACCATCTCTGAAACTTCACAGTCCGGCGTGGCGTCGGGGCTTGTTGCCGACGGAACCACTGAAACCGATGGACAGGGGTTAATCACGAAGGGGCAACAGGGGTCAGACTTCACTGGAAAATCATCATCCCGAATCGACAAATCCAAACTGAAATGTAGTCACTGTGATATGAGGGGACACACCAAAGAGCAGTGCTTTAAAATCGTGGGTTTCCCTGACTGGTGGAGTGACAACCACAAAACTAAGAACCCGAATCAAGAGGGGAAGGTTGTCATTGCCATAGGTAACAACATCGATGAGAAGGATGGCGGCAGTAATGCTTCTAAATAAATAATTAGTGTTCAAAGTGAAGGCACATCTGAGGCTGAAGATCAAGGTGGATGGACGTGGCACTGAAAAAATGCGAAGTGCTCCTGTCAAAATATTACGTTTCCGCTAAAAAAAAACCAAAACCAATACCCAAAAAACTCAAAAAACTCAAAAACCCAAAAACTCAAAAACCCAAAACCAAAACCCAAAAAACTCAAAACCCAAAACCAAAACCAAAACCCAAAAGCTAAAAACCCAAAACCAAAAACCCAAAAACCCAAAAAAAAAAAAAAAACCCAAATCAAAACCAATGCCAAAACCCAAATGGCCAAGTTGATTTTTGGAAATCCCATAATTCAACTTGAGGGGGAGTGTTAGAAAAAGAAAAAAATAATTTAGAAAAATAATGGATCCTCAACATCATCTCTATATTTAGATATTTCCTTTTTATTCATTCTTGTAATGCCTATAAATAAAGGCTTGTTTCTAGGTTTTGAATGTAAGAAATTAATCAATGAAATTCAGTTCTTTTGATCTTCTTTGATTATCATTCACAACAATTATATGCTATGTGCATACTTGTACACGTCGCATATAAAATGACTTTTTACATAATCTCTCTCTTATGGGGGTGTTCTTTTCGGATCAACAATATCTATATGTTGAGAACGATAACAATCCCATAATACACATATAAATAATGCGATAGTAGAGAGAGAGAGAAAGTTACTTAAACGTATTACGTATCATATGCAAAGGATCACATACAAGTGCATTACATGGTTCTCATTCTCAACATATTTACTCGTTTTGATTTTTAACGCTATATATGTGTGTGGTTTTTGTTTATTAAACAAAGTTGCTTTTAAGCTCGGACACAAACTTATTTAAACTTGACTTATTTTAAGCTTTTAACAAGTCGATCTCTTTTACACCCCTAAATACAATTCAAAAGTAATATCAATAAATTTTCACGTGAAAGAAGAAAAGGCCTTCACATGTCACATTTAAGATTGTAAAAGCTTACAAAGGGTTGTATCTGTGCACGTACACATATTTATTTTAGCCTTTAATGGCTTTTAACACAGCCTCAAAAGATAGTATATAACTAATAAAGTTGTCATTCTTTAGGCTTAAGCTACTTCTTCTTCTTTTCTTTTTTTTTTGAAAATGCATCCCATTCTATTGTCAATCTATTAGAATTTAAGCGTATAAATCGAAACAAAGAAGAAAAAAAGTGATATATAATCACTCACATCTTCATTTTATTTCTTTAGTTTTTTTGAAAAATGCGTCCCATTCTATTGTCAGTCTATTAGGGGGCGTTTGGTTCGCATGAATTCAATTAAATTTAAGGGAATTGGAATTTGAATTCCATCTCTTACGTTGTTTGGTTCACAGAATTTGATGGAATTGGAATCCCAATTCCAATCTTCATGTGTTTGATTAACAACGGAATTGGAATTGGAATTGGAATTAGGTATGAATTCCTTCAAATTCCTTTAGCTAAAGGAATTCAAAATCTTTCCTATATGTGAAGGAATTAAAGTAAATTCATTGGAATCTTCGACTGTTTCAACCCGCACCGTTTCAACCCGTACCGTTTCGATCCGAACCGAACCATTTCGACCCGTAACGTTTCGACGCGAACGGTTTCGACCCGTACCCTTTCGATCCGTACCGTTTTGAATCGAACCGGTTCGACCCGAACTGGTGGTTGTGGGTGTCGGGGTGATGGATTCCAATTCATTTGACAACCAAACACAACAAAAATGGAATTGGGATTCCAATTCCAACAATTTCCAACTCCAATTGGAATGTTTAAATTCCAAATCCAATTCCTTCAAATTCTAATTCCTATACAAATTCCAATTCCAATTCCAAATCATTCCGCGAACCAAACGCTCCCTTAGAATTTAATCGTATAAATCGAAATAAACAAGAAAAAAGGTGCTATATAATCACTCACATCTTCATTTTATTTTACATGAATTTAACCATAATGCCTAGACAACCTAACTAACGTACTATAATTAATTAATGGGTAAATTACATTTTTCGTCATTTATGCTTGTATCGGATTGCAATGAATAGTCTTTAACTTCAATAATTACAGTTACAATCATTTATTTGAAAAAATAGGTACATCTTTCATTCTTTAGAACTAAGAAGGTTAAAATTTTCAGTTAAGTCTGTTTACTTAAAGGCAGTTTAGTCTTTTTACTTAGTTATTTACAATATAAATATAGGGTGAGGATCAAATGAGAAGTTTATTTTGGCTAGGAAGTGTAGGAAGCAATAGGATTATGACATGTAGCAACATTTAAAATAAAGAGCAAGGGTATTTTAGTCAATCGTATCTTTTCTTATTCCTTCTTCTCCCCAGTAACTTCAAAACCCACTATTTTCAAAACCCACCATCTTCAACCTTTTCTTCACTTTCTATCTCAATAATCACTACATTATAGTGCGATTTTCGTCAACAATCAATGATTCAAACACCCGATCAACGTGTTCTTCAGCTTTTTTGAAGAAAACCCAGTTTAATTTCATACAAAATCTCATTTTTTCTCATGATTTTGAAGATAATCACTCGATCTGTTCGATTCGATCGCTGATAAGTGTTTCTGTCACGACCCCCGACCCACCCTGGACGGAATCGGGTGCCACGAACAGTCCAGTGGTACCGGTGATTATTTTGAAAACGTTGCAGCGGAAATTTCATCAGGACCGTGAGTTAGGAAAATATCAGAGTTTAGAAAACACCGGATTTTATTTATTAAATAGATGGAATAAACCCATGTTTTTCAATGGTAGCTTTAATAAAGATAAATTTTATTATATAAAACAATATTTCTAGATTTTAATTTAATTAATAAAATAAGCCACTTCTTGATGCCTTTCAGTGCCATATCCATCTCTTACTCCATTCTACTGTAATTACCTGAAAAATGTTTTAAAAAGGTTTTGTCAGCGGGAAATACTGAGTGAATCATTCTATTTTGCATAATGATGCATAGTTATTAATTACAGCATAAGAGCGATTACAATGGCTTCTATCTTATTTTTATCTGGCGCTCTGTCACAATGGTGACAAGTCACAATGGTGACGATGGTCATACCACTATTAGATCAATGAACCTAAATAGTGATGATTATCCCTAGTAGGTCAATGAACCTAACTGGGATTATCCCGGTTATGTCAATGAACATAACCGGAAGCAAATTAGTAATGTGCACAATACCCCACTAGCCAGTAATTCAAGATATCCACGACTTAGTCCCTGTAATTATAACCTTGAAAATAATTTGAGGTATTGTAAAATAGTTGATAAAAAGAGAATGACTCACATATAATCATGCAGATTCATACAACCACAATTTAGTCTACAGATAAGCCTTGATATAGTGCAAATTTATACAGGCAGAGCTTAGCCTATTGATTTAGCCTTGTAACCTAGTGCACACGAACTAGGTAATTAACTAATACAGCATTTACGATAACTCACGAGATAAAAACCCTCACAACGAATGACAAAGTGCAATCACTTAAAATCTATCGGATTCACAACGAATGACAGAGTATTCCCCAAATTTCGGGTGATACTCAAACATCCTGTCGAAATCACGATTAATGACAAAGGATAGCGCTTCAACATCCAGTCGGATAGTTTCAATCAATCGGACATTGAATCGTAGCAGCGATCGAGTTAATACCCTGTATCGTAGCAGCACCCCCTCTACTAATTAGTGATTTTGTGACTGTTTCGACTATAACTCAGCGGACGTTTTGAATTTGATAGTCGCTCAAATGTCAGAATTCAAGTGCCAATGCCTGATATTTATACCCGATTTTTGTCAGGCTTACGGACCGTAACAATATTCCCTTACGGTCCGTAAGGGACACGTATTTTCCATAGGCTTGCCGCGTGTGTTTCTAGCCTAGCTGAGTCGACGGAATTGAATAATTCGATTTTTATAATAAGTTATAAGGATAATCGTTGAGTAGGGAATGCCCCCCCTGAGTTTTAGGGGCCCTGATCCTGATTCTGATTGTTCTGATAATTTTAGGGTTTGTGTATAATCACTTGGGTGTCTTAATTAGGGTTTCCTATTGGATGAAATAATAAAATAAATAGGACTTTTAATGAGGGTTGTTATATCAGGGGTCCGGGTTTATACTTACAGAACGTTTTTAGGTCATTTTTGTGTGAGTCGTTACATTCTCCCCACCTTAATAAAAATCTCGTCCTCAAGGTTTACTGGAATAAATAGGAATACTTTTTCTTCATCTCAGATTCCAGCTCCCAAGTGTATTTGGGTTATAATATTTCTTTTAGACTTATGTCACCTTTTAGTTAATAAAAATAATATTAAAGTAGATGATACAAAATTTAAAATATCAAATTTTGTGAATACAAGTTGTATCTTAAGTAGAATTCAATGGTTCAACTGAATTAGTTCAAGAAATCGATGACGAATGAAATGAAATGATATGATTTCCAAAGTGACTAGGTTCAAGTCAAAAGATAGATATTTAAAATGAATGTGAAGGACTTTTAAAATCAATAAAATTCTTTGTAAAAAAAAAGGAAGCTTACTTTGATTGGCAACTGAGGAAGACTTAGAATTGACAGGTTCTAAATGAAATTAAAGCATGAAAAATGATTTGTCAAATATTTATCATATGAGAAAATCAAAGTGTTGAGATGAGTGAATTGCAAAGATACATCAAAAGACTTATAGAGTTAGTGTATCATTATTTTAGAGTTTCAAGTTATTTTAATTGTGAAACAATGTGATAGTATACTATTAGTAATCATATTTTTCATACTATGTTCTAGAGATCGAAATATAGTAAGAACAGGTTGTTTTGGCATGACTAACCATTATTTTATATTTGTAAAACAAATGTAATATATATTATTTGTTACGTATTTTTATTATATGTAAATGGTCAATCACTTTTTAAATAAATGTTATTTTAGTATTTTACTATACTTATGTAAAATAACTTATATTTACTATGTAATATATATTACAAAACACCGCAATAAAGTTATTATATTAAAATATTTTATTATTTTGTAAAAGAATCACTATTATTTATAATGTTAAATGAAAATTAAAGATGTAAAAATATTTATTTGTACAAAATATTTGTACAAATACTTTTGTACATATATAACATTTAATGAGTCGATTCTATGTGATTACTTATTTTCATTTTGAAACCATATAACGTTGTAAATGTATTTACAAAGTTTGTAAATAAGTGAAAATGGAGACTATTCTTATATATTACTATGTTTTCCTAATCCAATGTAGTTGATGACTACTATATTATTTATATGATTATTTTTCTTGCCAGATTGTTACGATATATAGTTATCACAAAATATGTAATAGACAATTATTTATAAAATTTTATTTGTACCTCAAATTCTTATATTGTTTTATGAAAGTATGTCTTCTCCTTATAATACAAAGTAAAATATAATTAAAATTTATTAAATAAGTATAATGACTTAATTTATATATATATTTTAACTAGTTATTATCATGGTTGGATATTGGTTAGTGCTCCCTTGTTTAAGCATAGGTGATCAGTCCATGCCTAACTAAGGCTAGGCTATCCAATACCTTCCCTTAATAATAATCCTAGTATTTCTTAATATTATTATTAATAATAAAATTATCAATAATAAATAACTAAACAATAACTTTAAATAAGAGTATACCTCAAATATAATTTCTTCACCGCAATGGTTTAAAATATAGTAATACTATATTTGTAAATTAGGTAATTCTGTATATAATCAATTAAATTTATATATACTGTTTTTCGATTAACGATGATAGAGCAATAAGTATTACAAAAGGCTCGATTGATATTATAATAACTATTAAGAGATATACCGAAATATGAATTTGGGTATCATTATCTGAGCACATGATTGTTTTAAGATTGCTTGTATAGAATAAATCAATAAAGTGGATTTAATATAAATAATTAAATAATTAAATCCGAGATTAACGCAATCTTCAGATTTTGTGAAAATGTCACCACAAAGTGATTGTGATCAAAGAAATAATTTAGTGAAATCGAGGATCACACAAGCATGTTATAGTTCAAGAGAATTGAAATGCTTGTTAGGATTATTCCGAATATGATGGTTTTAATTCATCATATGGAACCTTGAATTGAATATGTAATACGAGCAAGTTCAAACAATTGAACTCGGTTTAAACAAAACGAGTTTAAAAAATTCGGACATAGTCATAACAGAAACCATGGATGCCAAAGAAAATTAACTTTTTCAAGAAATTTATTGACTCGATATCAAAGAGTTATTGTTTTACGGTGCAAAAAGCGAAATGATATTTGGATAAAATAATAAATCGGAATAAAATCTTCTGTGGTCTTGATAAATCAAATGAATCACATGCGCAACAAACGGTGCATGTATAACGTATGGATTTACCAATGAAATGAATCAATATTTGCTACTATGAAATAAATCCTCCTGAGATGATGATCATTAGGAAAAGTAGAAATGCGAAAGTCAACTTATTATATGCAGAAGTCAGAATTTTCAACAAAAGAAATATAAGAACTTCTATCTGGAATTTCAAGTGATAACCGTTATTAAATGACATTACCAGGGAATGTCAAATAAAATGAAATAGGGAATTTGCAAAAGTATATGACTCCTTTTGCAGTGATAATATTTACTCTGATTAGACTGTGCACAGATGTTTGTGAAATTTTGTTACCACGTATCTCAACGAGATTCAGGTTGCTTGTAGGATCGCGTGATAAAGTGCATCTTTTTTTTTTTTTTTTTTTTGATGGAATTAGCATTGGGGTCATCGTGCCTAATTTATATTTTCCAAAGGTCTTCCCTTGAAAGTTGTGTATGATATATTTTAACTTCTGTGGACTTATAATTAAATTTTCATGTGTTTTCTTGTACCTTATCACAACTTTACATGCTTCTTACTTGCGTTAATAGTTTATGGTAACGTGTTAGAAATTCTTTACACTTTCGATGGTATCCCAACTTAATGGGTTTCTATTGTTATTATTGTCTCTCAAGTTACTAGGCAGATAATCAAACGAAATAATGTTTGATATCGGAAAAGAGATTCCTAATAAAGAAATCTAGACACAGATGCTTGTGCTTTATTCCAAATTGACTTTTGGAATTCCTTATAGATATACATATCTATATAATCACATATTTCACATGCTGAAATAAACATACCATCTATCAGGTCAATGTTTTTAACAATTTCATATTTCCAAAAACCAGTCAGATATCTGGTCATAATACTATTTAGGGAAATCTTGTCACTCGGTTGACATATTATATACCCCGTCTTACCCGGTTCGCGCCGGAGAGGTAACCTCAGTATATCCGGACAAACTGGAGAGCCTGCTACACCATACCCAGTCTTGTCGGAGAAGATTTTCTATTTCCCATAAATAGTATCTTTTAAAAGTACCTCTTTTATTAGAGTTTTTTATCCATAATCAAGGAAACTTGTATTTCCCGTAACATATCTTATTCTAGACCAATTAATATCAATAAGCAATAATTACTATTAATTCTTGCTTATTTATCATATCTTGCAATATTCTAATTACCATTCTTATGGTATATCAAAATTCATCATACTTTATTTACACAAGTACTTAGCTTATCTCGAAGCTGATACTAAGGCATCTTTTCTTAAATTCAAGTCTAAATGCTATCATGTGTGCTACCAGTTAACAGCAATCTCCTAACTCTTTTATATGAATTTAGGTATTATTGTTACAACACCTAAAGGCTTAAAGCAGTGGCTCTGATACCACCTTCTGTCACGACCCCCGACCCACCCTGGACGGAATCGGGTGCCGCGAACAGTCCAGTGGTACCGGTGATTATTTTGAAAACGTTGCAGCGGAAATTTCATCAGGACCGTGAGTTAGGAAAATATCAGAGTTTAGAAAACACCGGATTTTATTTATTAAATAGATGGAATAAACCCATGTTTTTCAATGGTAGCTTTAATAAAGATAAATTTTATTATATAAAACAATATTTCTAGATTTTAATTTAATTAATAAAATAAGCCACTTCTTGATGCCTTTCAGTGCCATATCCATCTCTTACTCCATTCTACTGTAATTACCTGAAAAGTGTTTTAAAAATGTTTTGTCAGCGGGAAATACTGAGTGAATCATTCTATTTTGCATAATGATGCATAGTTATTAATTACAGCATAAGAGCAATTACAATGGCTTCTATCTTATTTTTATCTGGCGCTCTGTCACAATGGTGACGATGGTCATACCACTATTAGATCAATGAACCTAAATAGTGATGATTATCCCTAGTAGGTCAATGAACCTAACTGGGATTATCCCGGTTATGTCAATGAACATAACCGGAAGCAAATTAGTAATGTGCACAATACCCCACTAGCCAGTAATTCAAGATATCCACGACTTAGTCCCTGTAATTATAACCTTGAAAATAATTTGAGGTATTGTAAAATAGTTGATAAAAAGAGAATGACTCACATATAATCATGCAGATTCATACAACCACAATTTAGTCTACAGATAAGCCTTGATATAGTGCAAATTTATACAGGCAGAGCTTAGCCTATTGATTTAGCCTTGTAACCTAGTGCACACGAACTAGGTAATTAACTAATACAGCATTTACGATAACTCACGAGATAAAAACCCTCACAACGAATGACAAAGTGCAATCACTTAAACATCTATCGGATTCACAACGAATGACAGAGTATTCCCCAAATTTCGGGTGATACTCAAACATCCTGTTGAAATCACGATTAATGACAAAGGATAGCGCTTAAACATCCAGTCGGATAGTTTCAATCAATCGGACATTGAATCGTAGCAGCGATCGAGTTAATACCCTGTATCGTAGCAGCACCCCCTCTACTAATTAGTGATTTTGTGACTGTTTCGACTATAACTCAGCGGACGTTTTGAATTTGATCGTCGCTCAAATGTCAGAATTCAAGTGCCAATGCCTGATATTTATACCCGATTTTTGTCAGGCTTACGGACCGTAACAATATTCCCTTACGGTCCGTAAGGGACACGTATTTTCCATAGGCTTGCCGCGTGTGTTTCTAGCCTAGCTGAGTCGACGGAATTGAATAATTCGATTTTTATAATAAGTTATAAGGATAATCGTTGAGTAGGGAATGCCCCCCCTGAGTTTTAGGGGCCCTGATCCTGATTCTGATTGTTCTGATAATTTTAGGGTTTGTGTATAATCACTTGGGTGTCTTAATTAGGGTTTCCTATTGGATGAAATAATAAAATAAATAGGACTTTTAATGAGGGTTGTTATATCAGGGGTCCGGGTTTATACTTACAGAACGTTTTTAGGTCATTTTTGTGTGAGTCGTTACAGTTTCTATCATTCAAATTTCGTCAATCGTTGAAGAAATCGGCTTCGATCAATGTAAGAAATTCTTTAATTTCAGTTTTACGATCTGGGTTTTTGATTTAGTCGTTGCGTTTTACGATCTTGGCGGGGGTCCGGGGGGAGCGCCCCTGGTAGCAGGGTCCAAGGGGCGGTAGCCCCTGGCTGGGTCCAAGGAAAACTTAATTTTCTGTAAATTGCCTCTGAAAAACTGCATTCGTAGACAGTTTTTTTATCTCCTGCTTCCTGGTTCAGACAATTCACATACAAAACTATTGTCCTGGTTCAATGCGTTTTAGAGAGAACACTTTCTTTGGTGTTTTTAGACCATTGCGTTTTAGAACTAAAACATTTTTATGTGTTTTCTGGCAATTCGTTTTAGAAAAACACATTTTTGAAGTGTTTTTAGTCATTGCGTTTTAGGTAAAACACATTTTTAGGTGTTTCAGTCTATTGCGTTTTAGGGAGAACACTTTCTTTTTTTTTAGGCCATTGCGTTTTAGAAAGGAGACATTTTTAAGTGTTTTCTGGCCATTGCGTTTTATAAATATGACATTTCTTTGTGTTTTTTGTGCATTGCGTTTTATAGAGAACACTTTCTTTTGTTTTTTTAGGCCATTGCGTTTTAGAAAGGAGACATTTTTAAGTGTTTTCTGGCCATTACGTTTTATAAATAAGACATTTCTTTGTGTTTTTTGTGCATTGCGTTTTATAGAGAAATTTTTTTTTAGGCCATTGCGTTTTAGAAAGGAGACATTTTTAAGTGTTTTCTGGCCTTTGCGTTTTAGAAATAAGACATTTCTTTGTGTTTTTGGTGCATTGCGTTTTAGGTAAAACACATTTTTATGTGTTTTCAGTCCATTGCGTTTTAGAAAGTACACTTTCTTTTGTGTTTTTAAGCTATTGCGTTTTAGAAACAAGACATATGTTTATGTTTTCTGGCAATTGCCTTTTACAAATAAGACATTTCTTTGTGTTTTTGGTGCATTGCGTTTTAGAAAAATGCCATTTTTAGGGTTTTTTTCTATTGCGTTTTACGTAACTGGGTTTTTTTCCATTGCGTTTTACGCAACTGGGTTTTCAAAAAAAATTTCGAAAATATAGCAATAGTATACTCGTTTTAAAGATAAAAAAATGCTCGTTTTTTTGTGCAATTTTTATAAAAAAAATAATGTCGTATGTAAGAGTTATTAACGTTTAAAAAATGTGGGGGGGGGGGGGGGTTGGAGGAGAGAGAAACTATTGTCTTGACTTGACTAGAATGCCCCTGAACAAACCCATGCGCTTCCTTTTTTTTTTTTTTTTTTTTTTTTTTTTTTCCAATTTCACCCATTTAATCTTAGCACTTGATTAAGACTGCGGGGTATGGGGCGGGAGTTTGGGCGTGGGTAGGGGAAAACGCCCACGCCACCACCCCGGGTGGGCATGGGTTTCGGCGTGGCCCTTGGGGCATGGGTTTCAAGCCGGGCGTGGGGCGGTCTGGCCAAGCTGACATGGCGGGCTCTAATTGGACAAACCAAAGAAGCCGTTGGGCTAGCCGTTGGCCAACGGCTATCTTAAAAAAAAAAAAATTTCATTTTTCCACTATAAACCTCACAATTTCTTCCATTTTTTTACCACATTCATCTTCAATTCTCCATCTACAAAACGAAAAAATGCATCCTCATAACCGTCCTTTTGACCCGACCCACCCGTATGCACTCCAAGAAAATAATCCTAGCCTACCACCCATTCGTCCAATGCCTCGTCCATTTATGATACACTCTTCTATGCCCCAAGAAGCGAGTTATGCATCGTATCTTGGGAATTGTTTGTTTACTAACTTCCCACACTCCGATGATGCGATACCTACACCGTTTACACAAACGTCCATCAACCTTTCACCAACCTCCATCGACCTTTCACAAAACGAAACCGTCCCCGAAACTCAACCACCCAACGATGGTCCTTCCGCACCCCAACCCATAAAAAAGAGAAGCCATAAGAAAAAAACCGAGGCGGATAAAGCACTTGAAACCATCAAGCGAAAACAACTAAAATGGACCGTTCCTGAAGAACTTGCATTGGCGAGGGGTTGGTTTCAACAATCTCAACATTCAACTTTAGGTATTCTTAAACTTTGTTTTTATTAATGTTTTTTTTATATAACTTTGTAATATATTAAATTTTGTTTTTATAAAAACAGGAAATTCTCAACATCGAACCTATTTGTGGCAAGGGGTTAGTAGAATATTCCATCAAGAATTGGGAAAAGAGGTTTATCGTGAAAACGATAGCTTATCCTCGAAGTGGACCGAGATAAGCGGCCAACTTACAAAATATAGTGGTTTTTTAAATAAAGCAAAACAAAACCCAAAAAGTGGTGAAACCGAAGCCGACATTGTGACGAATGCATTGGTTCAATTCAAGACAAATGTGGGGACTGACTTCCGTTTCATGCATTGTTGGGAGATTTGTAAGTTTCATCCAAAGTGGGCGAATATCCCAGTGGTAGCGAAAGCAACACGTCTTCCAAAAGGTCGAGGGCCTCGTCCCAAACCCAATCTGATGCACGAGATCAAGAGATTGAGGACCTTTTTGATGATTCGCCAAGCCCAAACCGGCCTGAGTATGGAAGAGATGCCACAAAAAGGCGTGCTCAAAAATCAAGATCTGCTACGGCGTCACCTTCAGCTGGGAGTTCGCTCTTGCATAGAGGAATATACAGCGACCAGTTGGATGACATTTCATCCAAGATGGATACATTCAACGTCTTCCAACAACAAAGGGCCGAAATTCGGAAGAGCAAAGAAGCTAGAGATGCCGCTAGAGAAGCCCAGAGACAAAGACGGGAGGATTTGAAAATTCTATCCCAGCCGATTGATCACCTAAAGGGTGACGAGTTGGAAATAGTCTTGGAGATGAGAGAAGAGATAAAAAACAAATATAAACGTTAGGAAATTTTTTTATGTAATTTTTTTTATGTAATTTTCTTTAATTTTTATGTAATTTTCTTTAATTAAAAACAAATACAAAGAGCCCAGCCGGGTCAGCCTAGCGAAGCCCACCAAACCCATGTCTGCCACCCCAAGCCACGTGTCAACAAATGCCCCAACCCAAGCCCAACCCCCGCCTCACCATACCCCTCAGTCTAAGTAAATGTATTATTAAGATCACTTCCTAATCTTTTTACCCAAATAAACTTTCTAATATAAGAAAATAAGATCAAATATAAATAGCTTTTTTTTTTTTCACTCTCTCACACACACTTTGAATTCTATCTCTAAACAATAGCAACCCCCGTCAAACCACCACCACCCACACCCACAGAACATCAGGTTTCACCTCAACATCTTCCTTCTTTCTCATTTGCTCTTTAACCAAAGTTGCTTGCTTCAACACCACTTCATAAACCAACTGTTCAGATGAAACAGCCAATTCCCCACTTGAGTTAGCCACCACCCTTGAAACAAAATCCCTTTTTGTCCCATAATTCAATCCCATAAAATCTGCATTATGTAGCTGGATTTGCATTCATGTTTCTTATCAAAGATTCTTCATTTTTTTCACTCCTCAAAGTCGCAGCCACCACCGACGCACTTCCACTATCGACACACATCCACCACCGCCACACACCCACCACCGGCATCCTCTCCGTTTCTTGGGTACAGGTATCTGAGTTCTTTTCTGGTTCATTTCAAAACTGAGTTTCAGTTTGATATTTCTTTTCTTTTTTTGCAATATGCTATTTTGTAAACTAAATTTCAATTTGGTTTGGTATTTTGCAAACTAAGTTTCAATTCAGATAATGGTTTGTAGAAGGAGATTAATACTAGGGGAATTTGTGAAGAAAGATTGTTGATTTATTAAATTGGGGGTTTAGGGTAAAAAGAAAAAGGTGATCTGAGGGAAGAGAAGAAGGTGGGGGTGTGTGAGGTTTGAAAGAGGGAAATCCAACAATATTTTTTACTTTGTACAATTATTATGATGGTTGATGGTGATGATGATGATACTTAATGGTTGATCTTGATGATGGTAGTAGAGAGATACGGAGAGACAACAGAGATGATTGAGAGAGAAGTTTTATGTATTATTATATATAATTTAAATAAATTAGGATATAAAGACATAAATGCCCTCATGTGTAAGGGGAGGGGGGGGGGGGGGGGTCACTAGTAATAGAATTCTATCACTCACAAGCACCAATCAAGTTCCGCCATGTCATCGACTATTTTTCCATCACTCACAACCTTTTTTAGTGGGGGTGATCATCACTCACCACCACACCCAACAATTTCCCCCCAACCAACAATTACACTCACAAAACAAAAGAATAACGCGTTGAAAAAATAACGAAAATCGAATCCCGTGATGCTATAACGCGTTATATGAAGAGGTGGGGGTGGGAATTTGATTGTTCCACGCGTTATTAAATTTCCGTGATAAAAATAACGTAACCGCCCCGTTGGGCCTAAGGTACATGTTATATTTAACTAAAAAAATTTAACCTAGTTAGTGTTAAAGGACGTAGAGTGTAATGAGTTTTACAAATAAATGACCGTGACTTTAATTATTGAAGTTAAAGGCTATCTATAGCAATCTGATACAAATATAAAGAATGAAAAGTGTAAATGAATTTTACAACCACCCTAAACAACTAAGTGCTAATTCTTACATCTGTTTTTGGTCATCTATATATTTATTAGAGTAAACTGTAATTTACGTCTATGTAGTTTCACAGAAGAGTCAATTTAATTCCTCGCTTTGATTTTTTTGGATGGGTAGGTCTCTGTGGTTTTGAATTCACTACACTTTGAGTGCTTGTCGAAAGACTATTAGAGTAAACTGTAATTTACGTCTATGTAGTTTTACCGTTTAAATATTATTGAAAAGACTATTTTGCCTCTTATCCTTAATGTGAAAAGTCCTTACCCCCTTTTTATATTATTCTTAATTTAAAAATCATACATTAATTTAAATAACATACACCACTCACTAGAATCACTATTGATATCATCTTCATCCCCGCCAGCATCAGTCGTGCTTGTCGAAAGCCCTGGATCGCGGACATCACCATCGTTATCATCTTCATCCCCGTCAACATCGTTAAACAAGTTGGCCCTGGGTCACCGGACATCGACAACAGTTTCAGTTCAATAACTTATGAAATTCCATTTAATCCGTCCAAACCCATGATTAATTATCCAATTAAACTCGAGCTGATACATATCCACCGCCAGGGGCGCAACTTTGTAGGGGCCGGAGGGCGCCCGACCCCCGAACTTTTCGCTCAGTAGGTAGTGTCTGGCATGTAGTTTTCGTATAGATTTTTTAGGTATATACGTTTTCGACCCCCGGTTTTATAATTTTTTTTAGGTACATACGTTTTCGACCCCACGGTCAAAAATCTCAAGCTTCGCCACCGTCCACCGCCTCTGTGTCTGCTAGTTCTGGCTCTGGTTCTGGTTCTTCCAACGGTGTCACCAAAATCTCTGTCTCTAACCGGAAAGCCGGTACCCCTGTAGAACGTCGATTCTATTACAACAAATCAGCCGGAAGGCTTCCTTGTTACGCGTATAAGAATTCGAACAGATTTTGCATTGCTAGTTATGGAAACAATTGGCAATAACAATTTAGATCTATAGCAGACTCGTTAACATACATACATGATGGGTGATGTATGAATGAAATTTATATAATTTTACTATTCGGATTTGTGCTTTCCACAATCCTTTCACGCGGTGTTTTTTTATTGGTAAAAAGACTATCATGCTTATTTCGTTGCCCACTTAACGGTAAATTCTAACGGAAACGAATGTATTTTTCATAGTACAGGGACTCATCCATCAAAAAATCAAAACGGGGACTCAAGTTCACTCCTCCCAGAAACCACAAGAATGTAAATTGCATTTTACTCTATTTATTATTATTATTACTGTTACTGTTACTATTATTATTATTATTGAACGGCCAACAAATACTATACAAGTCTAGTCACCCGGTAAAACCCATTGGCGAAAGACCACCCACGCTCTGCGAACACAGTTAATATTGGTGACCCGGCCCGCCCAACATTCTAGAGGAAAAACCACCGTCCGAAGGCCGACTATGGTAAAACTCCTGGCCCACCTAGAAAATATTGCAACAAATAGGAATCCAAACCATGACCTCCACATTCGAAGACCATGTGGTGCCTTCTCCCAAACCAATTGATCTAGGGCCCATTTTAATCTATTTATTATTATTTATTTATTTTTGAACGCCCAGTTAATACTATACAAGTCTGGTCACCCGGGCAAACCCATTGGTGAAAGGCATTCACTCTCTACAAGCACAGACAACGTTGGTGACCATGCCTCCTCAATCAATTAATCTAAGACTCATTGACTCTAGAGAGTAAATTGGAAAAAAATTGGTAAGTCAATAGGAAAGAAACTTCCTAAAATGTAAGGGTATTCGTTTAGTATCGTTTTTAATCGATGTAAAACATGTGTCGACATTCTTTTGGACTTATGGTGACTTTTTAAGTTTTCTTTTTTGGTTGGTATATCAAGTGTCAGTACCATATCAATACCGTAATGAACCGAACCAATATCGACTTGATTCCCACTATTAATATTATTTTTACCGGTGCGTAATTTAAAATTTATTAAAAATCTGGTCGCCATGCCGCGAAGCACGGGGGTAACCCACTAGTTATTATTGAGCGGCCAACGAATATTATACAAACCCGGTCGCCCGGTAAAACCTATTGGCGTAAGGTCATCCACGCTCTGCGAACTCATGTAATGTTGGTGACAAGGCCCGCCCAACATTCTAGAGGGAAACCCACCACCCGAATGTCCACTATGGTAAAACTCCTGACCCACCTTGAAAATACTGCACCAAGTGATATTCCAACCTATGACCTCCACATTGGAAGACTATGTGGTGCCTCCTCTATTTATTATTATTTATGTATTTTTTTTTGAACGGCCTACTAATACTATACAAGTCTGGTCACCCGAGCAAACCCATTGGTGAAAGGCTATTAACGCTTTGCGAACACAGTCAACGTTGGTGACTAGACTCGCCCACCATTTCAGGGGAAACCCACCGTCCGAATGCCCACTATGATAAAACCCCTACTGAAAAATATTGTAACAAGTGAGACTCTAACTCATAATTTTTATATTAAAAGGCAATGAGATGCCTACTCAACCAATTAATATAGGACTCATTAGCTCAAAAAGAGTAGATTGAAAAAATGGTAAGTCAATAGAAAGAAACTTCCTAAAATCTAATGACTTTGTGCATTTTAGAAAGGGGCAGGCTAAATGCATTTTTTTTTACTAATCGCACCTCTTTTCTAAAAATAAAATTTTAAAAGCTGTCAAATTTCACCCTTCTAAATTTTGTTTTTAAATCAGTTCATTTAAATAAAGGCTACTGATTATCACCAATTAAAATTCATATAAATATATAATAACAATAATTGAGATGTACAATATTGAATTTATTGTTGTTAGTATATAAAAGGTGCTGTAAAAAGTTCTACAGTCAAATTTTTAATTTATAATATGAGGTTCACCACTTTCATTTTTGTTGTAATAAGTTGTACAACTAAATTATATTATATTATATACTAATAAAAGAGAAACTGAATGAGCAGTAACCGCAGGGCATTTTAGGGTTTTCATAACATTTCACTTTCCACCTCCTGCTACCTATATCCTTCATCTCACATACACGATACAGAGAGATAGATGTTAGAGCAGGGTGTACTCCACCGCCTTAGAGCGAGAGAATGCTGCAAACGACGGTCGGAGGAAAGATAGAGATCGGAGAAGAGAAGGCAGGAAGACAAACGACGGCCAGAGGAGAGAGATCGGAGGAGAGACGACGGCCGGAGGTATGCTAGATCGGATGTTGCGCCGGTTCTTACACTGATGACGGTCAAGCGGTTAGGGTTTCGATCAACTTCCGGTAAGCCCTTTACTATTGCATGTTCGCTATTTGTTTAGATCGGCTGTCCCTGAACCTTAATCCAACGACTAATGTTGATTGGATGAGTAGGTAAACTGAATGAGCAGTAACCGCAGGGCATTTTAGGGTTTTCATAACATTTCACTTTCCACCTCCTGCTACCTATATCCTTCATCTCACATACGCGATACAGAGAGATAGATGTTAGAGCAGGGTGTACTCCACCGCCTTAGAGCGAGAGAATGCTGCAAACGACGGCCGGAGGAAAGATAGAGATCGGAGAAGAGAAGGCAGGAAGACAAACGACGGCCGGAGGAGAGAGAAACTGAATGAGAAACTGAATGAGCAGTAACCGCAGGGCATTTTAGGGTTTTCATAACATTTCACTTTCCACCTCCTGCTACCTATATCCTTCATCTCACATACACGATACAGAGAGATAGATGTTAGAGCAGGGTGTACTCCACCGCCTTAGAGCGAGAGAATGCTGCAAACGACGGTCGGAGGAAAGATAGAGATCGGAGAAGAGAAGGCAGGAAGACAAACGACGGCCAGAGGAGAGAGATCGGAGGAGAGACGACGGCCGGAGGTATGCTAGATCGGATGTTGCGCCGGTTCTTACACTGATGACGGTCAAGCGGTTAGGGTTTCGATCAACTTCCGGTAAGCCCTTTACTATTGCATGTTCGCTATTTGTTTAGATCGGCTGTCCCTGAACCTTAATCCAACGACTAATGTTGATTGGATGAGTAGGTAAACTGAATGAGCAGTAACCGCAGGGCATTTTAGGGTTTTCATAACATTTCACTTTCCACCTCCTGCTACCTATATCCTTCATCTCACATACGCGATACAGAGAGATAGATGTTAGAGCAGGGTGTACTCCACCGCCTTAGAGCGAGAGAATGCTGCAAACGACGGCCGGAGGAAAGATAGAGATCGGAGAAGAGAAGGCAGGAAGACAAACGACGGCCGGAGGAGAGAGAAACTGAATGAGAAACTGAATGAGCAGTAACCGCAGGGCATTTTAGGGTTTTCATAACATTTCACTTTCCACCTCCTGCTACCTATATCCTTCATCTCACATACACGATACAGAGAGATAGATGTTAGAGCAGGGTGTACTCCACCGCCTTAGAGCGAGAGAATGCTGCAAACGACGGTCGGAGGAAAGATAGAGATCGGAGAAGAGAAGGCAGGAAGACAAACGACGGCCAGAGGAGAGAGATCGGAGGAGAGACGACGGCCGGAGGTATGCTAGATCGGATGTTGCGCCGGTTCTTACACTGATGACGGTCAAGCGGTTAGGGTTTCGATCAACTTCCGGTAAGCCCTTTACTATTGCATGTTCGCTATTTGTTTAGATCGGCTGTCCCTGAACCTTAATCCAACGACTAATGTTGATTGGATGAGTAGGTAAACTGAATGAGCAGTAACCGCAGGGCATTTTAGGGTTTTCATAACATTTCACTTTCCACCTCCTGCTACCTATATCCTTCATCTCACATACGCGATACAGAGAGATAGATGTTAGAGCAGGGTGTACTCCACCGCCTTAGAGCGAGAGAATGCTGCAAACGACGGCCGGAGGAAAGATAGAGATCGGAGAAGAGAAGGCAGGAAGACAAACGACGGCCGGAGGAGAGAGATCGGAGGAGAGACGACGGCCGGAGGTATGCTAGATCGGATGTTGCGCCGGTTCTTACACTGATGACGGTCAAGCGGTTAGGGTTTCGATCAACTTCCGGTAAGCCCTTTACTATTGCATGTTCGCTATTTGTTTAGATCGGCTGTCCCTGAACCTTAATCCAACGACTAATGTTGATTGGATGAGTAGGTAAAGTCCGGTGAGTTTCCGGCGAGGATTCGGTGGACGGGCAGGCGAAGATTCCGGTGAACAGGTAAGC
The DNA here is from genome assembly GCA_030545235.1 of Helianthus tuberosus. Taxonomy (NCBI): domain Eukaryota; kingdom Viridiplantae; phylum Streptophyta; class Magnoliopsida; order Asterales; family Asteraceae; genus Helianthus; species Helianthus tuberosus. The sequence continues at coordinate 81,616,631 of CM060363.1, forward strand.
ACACAACACCCACAAACCATAACCCATATACTTTGATCTAATCTAATGTGTGCATCGGATTGTAGTTAAGTTAAATATATAAACCCACTGAAATTTGAAATGAGAGATAAAGAAACAAAAACAATTAATTAAATAACCGAATCACAAAAAAAAAAACATTTGAATGGGTTCGACACGAAGTCAATAGTTATTACTCATGTTCATAAACAAAGTCAATAGTTATTACTCATGTTCATAAACGAAGACTAAACGGTCGACCCAAAACACGATAGGATTTTAAATGGGTTCGACACGACACGAATACATATATGGGTCGGGTTAGAGTAGAAGAACGCCTGGTTTTTCTCTGAGTACCTTTATGGGACATTCTGCATCTGTGATGTCATTGGATTTCCACCCGAACAAAGACATACCTCCTCTGTTCGTGTGACGGGGATGGGGAGATACGCTACTGGAGCGTAAATAATGGTAGTTGCACTCGTGTATTCAAGGTACTAAAGTTAAAAAACTAAAATTTTACTATATTACGTTATTTTTTACTATTAATTCTTAAAAAAGTTTAATTTTTATTAATAAAAAGATAAAAGTTAATAGAAAGTTAAAAAAGTTTGATTTGTAAATAATCAGTAGAGAAATTATGTAATTGTTGTGGATTTTGGATCTGTGTAAAGAGTTTATTAGTTTTTTGTTTCATTAACTACTGTTGATGTTGTTATTAGTAGAGACTAATATAGAGTTTAAGTCTGTGTTTAAACTATTGATACAAACATTTAGTTTTGGCCTACATTAAGACTATTCTTATGGGATTTTGTGACTGTGTATACAGGTGGATAATAATGGGGTAGGTGAGCTAGGAGATAGTGAGGTAGGTGGCGGCGACGGCGGCGGTGAAGCGGCTGTAAACTGGCAAAATGCTCGATACAAAGCCGAGGTACTGTCACACTCGCTTGACGAGCAGTTGTTGGCTCACGTGTCTTGTTTGCGAATTACGACTTCCGTGGATCAGCTGCCCAGGATCGATGCACAGCTGGCGCAGTCACAGCATGTTGTCGCGAAGTATTCAGGTCTCGGTGGGCAGGGTGGTAATCTTGGTGATGATAAGGAGCTTGATCAATTCATGGCACGAGTAAAAGATTGCGAATTTGTTCTATTGTTATGGTTTGAAAATTGAAACTGATTCATTTTTTTTATTTGTGCTATAATGCAGACTCATTATGTTATGTTGCTTTGTTCTTTTAAAGAGCAACTGCAACAACATTTTCGTGTTCACGCTATGGAAGTTGTTATCGCGTGTTGGGGATGGGGAGATACGCTACTGGAGCGTAAATATTGGTAGTTGCACTCGTGTATTCAAGGTACTAAAGTTAAAAAACTAAAATTTTACTATATTACGTTATTTTTTACTATTAATTCTTAAAAAAGTTTAATTTTTATTAATAAAAAGATAAAAGTTAATAGAAAGTTAAAAAAGTTTAATTTGTAAATAATCAGTAGAGAAATTATGTAATTGTTGTGGATTTTGGATCTGTGTAAAGAGTTTATTAGTTTTTTGTTTCATTAACTACTGTTGATGTTGTTATTAGTAGAGACTAATATAGAGTTTAAGTCTGTGTTTAAACTATTGATACAAACATTTAGTTTTGGCCTACATTAAGACTATTCTTATGGGATTTTGTGACTGTGTATACAGGTGGATAATAATGGGGTAGGTGAGCTAGGAGATAGTGAGGTAGGTGGCGGCGACGGCGGCGGTGAAGCGGCTGTAAACTGGCAAAATGCTCGATACAAAGCCGAGGTACTGTCACACTCGCTTGACGAGCAGTTGTTGGCTCACGTGTCTTGTTTGCGAATTACGACTTCCGTGGATCAGCTGCCCAGGATCGATGCACAGCTGGCGCAGTCACAGCATGTTGTCGCGAAGTATTCAGGTCTCGGTGGGCAGGGTGGTAATCTTGGTGATGATAAGGAGCTTGATCAATTCATGGCACGAGTAAAAGATTGCGAATTTGTTCTATTGTTATGGTTTGAAAATTGAAACTGATTGATTTTTTTTATTTGTGCTATAATGCAGACTCATTATGTTCTGTTGCTTTGTTCTTTTAAAGAGCAACTGCAACAACATTTTCGTGTTCACGCTATGGAAGTTGTTATCGCGTGTTGGGGATGGGGAGATACGCTACTGGAGCGTAAATATTGGTAGTTGCACTCGTGTATTCAAGGTACTAAAGTTAAAAAACTAAAATTTTACTATATTACGTTATTTTTTACTATTAATTCTTAAAAAAGTTTAATTTTTATTAATAAAAAGTTAAAAAAGTTTAATTTGTAAATAATCAGTAGAGAAATTATGTAATTGTTGTGGATTTTGGATCTGTGTAAAGAGTTTATTAGTTTTTTGTTTCATTAACTACTGTTGATGTTGTTATTAGTAGAGACTAATATAGAGTTTAAGTCTGTGTTTAAACTATTGATACAAACATTTAGTTTTGGCCTACATTAAGACTATTCTTATGGGATTTTGTGACTGTGTATACAGGTGGATAATAATGGGGTAGGTGAGCTAGGAGATAGTGAGGTAGGTGGCGGCGACGGCGGTGGTGAAGCGGCTGTAAACTGGCAAAATGCTCGATACAAAGCCGAGGTACTGTCACACTCGCTTGACGAGCAGTTGTTGGCTCACGTGTCTTGTTTGCGAATTACGACTTCCGTGGATCAGCTGCCCAGGATCGATGCACAGCTGGCGCAGTCACAGCATGTTGTCGCGAAGTATTCAGGTCTCGGAGGGCAGGGTGGTAATCTTGGTGATGATAAGGAGCTTGATCAATTCATGGCACGAGTAAAAGATTGCGAATTTGTTCTATTGTTATGGTTTGAAAATAAAAATTATGGCAACTTTTATGTGAAAACCATTCTCAAGAATTACTTATAAACACTTGTTTTAAAAATACTTTTCTAAGTGTTTAATTTCTACAAAAATTTTGCCATAGTTTCTCCTTAAAAATGGAGGTTTCCATGCTTTCAAAGCATATCATTTTCTTTTAAAATCATCATCAATCATCAACAAATCAAATAACACTTACCAAGTGCCAAAAATATGAAATTTACACTATGTCATGAACTTGAAACTTGGTAAAAATTCGTAGTAACTTAGCATGTTGTTAAGTAAGCTTAGTTACCCTTAAGAGTGTGATTATTTGTTTATAAAACTCATTCTTGAAGATTTTAGTTCTTCACAACTTGTGTGAAGATTTTTCTAAAAATGATTCTTTTGTATTTTATTTGTTACACACATTTTTCTAGCCTTGATTTAGCACTTAAAACATGCTTAACTTCTTTAAAAACCAAGATCATGTAAATCTTGTAAATAACTTTGGTTTCTTGAAAATATTATTTTTGAAATCATTTATTTTCAAGACTTGTAACATGTATCATCAATCATCACATTCATAAACAACTTCATTTTCAAGCTGATGTTTAACATAAAGGATGATCATTTTGATTTCTCACAAGATTCATCCTCTAACTTGCTAGATCATGTGTTTAATCACAATCTAGCAAGCTTCTTATGATGATCAACATCATATTCACAAGAAAGCAACAATCAAGATTCATACATATACTAAAACAACATAGATTCTTATGTTTTTAAGCTTTATGTTAATGTTCATGCTAATGTTTCTTCATGATCTTCATGTTTAATTTTTTTACATGACCTTTTAACCAACATAATATGAAGTAAAATGAGGTTAGATGATTCTTACTACTAGCACAAGGCTAGGGAAGAACACAAGTTGATGAAGATGATAAACTAGGTGGATAAAAGCTCTATGTGAAGGTCCTTCCACTTTTGATGCTTCCCACCTTCTTAGTTATGCTCCTTACACCTTATGATATGCTTAGAATGTGTGGATTTAAACTAGATAAGGGAGGTGATGGTTATGGTAGTTGGGCCGTAAGTATGGTGGATGGATGGGGAGTTTTTGGTGTGTTGAAGAAGATGAAATGAAATGGGAGGATGGACTTGTGGTTATAAAGAATGTCTTGCCAACATATGGTTAACCAATGGTTAATATGTTTCAAAAGTACCCAACAAATCAAATAAATTAATGAAATAAAATCTAGGTGGTGGGACCACCTTGTGACCGTCTCCATGAGGGGGGGGGGGGTGTCTTGGTTGGGTTGCAAAGATAAGTTAGTGATCTTGGTCAAAATCTAATGGAATTAGTTAGTGTTATATGTATTATGTGTTTATAGGATGTGTTATGATGTTTGGTGACCATAACTAGCTTTGTGACATTAAAACAATGCTTCTAGTAAGATTTTGATGTTTCGGGTAGTGTCCGGTTGTTCGGTTCGTTACTGTTTGTTAAAGTGTTAAATTATGCAGTTTAGTGTGCTTTATGTAGTCTTTTATGACAGTTTCGGTTCCCGACACTTAGGAAAGTATTCTGGACCATTAAGCCACTTTTCTGCATTATAATTAGATGTTAAATTGCTGAATTTATTTATTTTCTGCAGAATTTTGCAGTTTTAGTGTGTTTCTGGCACTTTCCAGCACCTATGTCATCACTAGGAAGGCAGTTTTGTAACCCCTACTTTCCTACACTCTATACTAGTGTAACGCTTGGTCCTAGGGCTTATTTTTTGTCTTAACATCATTTCTGTCTAAGTACTGAACTCCCGTCAGTGCTTCTAGTTTGTCTGATAATGGTGCCAATTCTGTTCTGTGTATTAATAGAACTATATCGTGTTGCATGTAGTAATGATAAAAGTCTTGTAACATGAAATGCCATTGTTTGTATATAACAGTAATCAGAAATTCATTCGTCTTGTAACCTATACCATGCACAGTTCTTAAAACACAGATTAATGTTCAATTGGTGTACGAAATGTATGGAAAAGTGACAGTTGTCATATTCTCCCCCCGTTAAAAGAATTTCATCCCGAAATTCAAGCGATGCCATCGGTCGCTGGGGAGTTGTGAATCAAATGTGGTCACTTGTGTTTAAATTGGTCTTCATGTTCCCAAGTACTCTGGGCCATGATATGAATTCCAACGAACTCTAACAAATCAATTACGACTTCTCCGGGTCTTGCGGACTCCCAGTCTGCAACCTCAACAGGTTCTTTAATAAATTGGAGTTTGTCGTCGACGTGAATCCTGTCTCTCAGACTGAAACACCCAGTCTCTCAGACTGAAACACCCAGTCTCTCAGACTAAACCACCCAGTCTCTCAGACTGAAACACCCAGTCTCTCGGACTGAAACACCTAGTCTCTCAGACTGAAACACTCAGTCTCTCAGACTGAAACACCCAGTCTCTTAGACTGCTCTAAAAGCTAGACACGTGAAACGTGTCGTGATCACTGCTGAATTTCTTAGGTAATTTTAGCCTGTGAGCCATGGTCCCGATCCTTTCCAGGATCTCGAAAGGTCTAATATATCATGGGTCCAACCTCCCACGCTCTCCAAATCATACCATGCCTTCCCAAGGCGAGTCTCTCATTAACACCATACCTCTTATCTCAAATCTCAACGGTTTCCACTGCTCATCGGTGTAGCCTTTCCGTACACCGCGTGCTGTCTTGATCTGATTACATATCTGAACGATCTTGCCTATAGTTTTCCTTAACCAATTTGGGCCAGTAAATTGATTATCCCCGGTTTCCTTCCAACACAACGGGGATCGATACTTATGTTTCTATAAAGCTTCACGCGAAGCGGCCTAAACAGCGGTGTTGATAAGTATTATTGTAGGAAAACTCCACTATGGGCAAGTGAGTGTTCCAACTTTTCATCAAAGTTCATCACTCAAGCACGTAACAGGTCCATACAGTCTGTATCGTTCATTTGCTCTGGCCGTCCGTCTAAGGGTGATATGTAGTACTTGGGTCCAATCGTGACCTAAACGCCTTTGAAATGTCTGCCATATCCTTGGCACAGAATGACCGTCTTGGTCGGGTATGATAGAATCAGGCACCCCATGACGTGCCACAATCCTTCTAGGCTAAATCTCTACTAATTCCCTTGTGCTGTCTTCCTCACTGTTTGGTAGGGAATGTGTAGTCTTGGTGTGTCAGTCAATACTCACCCAAATCATATCGTGACCTGTTTGGGTTCCTGGTGGCTTGTAATGAAATCCATTAAGATTCGTTCCCTCTTCCACATGAGGACCTCAGGCCGTTGCCACATCCCTGATGGTTTCTGGTATTATGTCTTAACTTTGGCATAAGTAAGACTTTTACCCACATAGTGGCTATATCAGCTTCCGTCTTGGGCCACTCATACTAATCCTTCGAGTCTTGGTACCTCTTGCCGGATCCAGGATGGATCGAGTGCCTGGACCTATGAGTTTTGCCCCAAAGTAAACGTTCAAAAATTGTCGTGAAACAGAACCTAAAGTCGTTCCAGGAAGTGTATGGTTCTGTCTTCCTTAGGCAATACTACACTTACATTCCATGTAGTGCTCCAGCTTGAAAGTTCTCAGGTTTGAGCATCTCATGCTCAGTTTCATGAATCCGAGTGACGAGATTTATCTGTATGGTCATTTCTAAGGCTCGCACCCTTAGAGGCTTTGCGCGCTCCTTGCGGCTCAAGGCGCCTGCTACAACACTTACCTTGCTCAGGGGATACTTAATCTCGCAGTCATAATTATTCAATAGCTCAGTCCATCTTCGTTAATATTTAAGTCCTTACGATCAACGGTGTGCTGCAACCCTAATGGTGTTGTTAGGTGAAGTCAAGATAGGTGTCAACCATGTTAAGGTCGTTAGCGGTTGGACAGTCCTTGAAAGGTTTTCTAGGGGTCGTTGGATACAGCCTACGATCCCTAAAAATTCTTGGTTGCGTCTTTGGGACTCCTTAGTCTTTGATTGTAGTGTCGACATGAATCTCATTCTTATCCACCATGTATCCTAAAGTTCTTACCTCGCGAATCCAAAGTCCGCTCTTCGTCATCTTAGCACATAAATGTTCTTTCTCTAAGAGTCACAAGATAAATTGCAAATGTTGCTCATGACCTTCCTTGGTCCTTGAGCTTATGAAAATGCAGTCAATAAATATAGTCACGATCTTATCTAGGTATGGCTTACATGCCTGATTCATTAGGTCCATGAACAATGCCGATGCATGTGTTAAGCTAAATGGCGCAACAAGGAACTTGTAATGCTCAAAGCGAGTCCTAAAGGTCGTTTTAGGGATACTTTCTTCTTATACTCGTAGTTGAGGACATCCTGTCCTCAAGTCACTCTTTGAGTAGTAATTAGAACCTTACGGTTGGTTCAACAAGTCATCAATCGTTGGCAGAGGATACCGGTCCTTGATATCCAATTCTCTAAAGTTGATGCAAAACGGAAACTGCCAGCTTTCTTCTCGTGTCCTTAACTAAGGACATCATGTCCTTAATTCCATCTTGGAATAGTAGCTGGGACCTTGTAGTTGGTCGACGAGTCATCAATCCTCGGTAAGGGGTACCGATTCTTGATGGTTAGTCGTCTATCTCCATGTAACTTATGCGTAATACTTTTCCTCATTAATTCTTCTGAGTTCCTCTCAGATTAGGCTGTGTGCGTGGGTAAAAACTGCCGTCCTACTTCCTAATGAATATCACCGGGGCTTCCCACGGTGAGAGGTTTGGCCAGGTAGAATTCCTTTGTCCAGCAGCCCTTGCAGTTGCATCGGAGGTTCATGTATCTCGGATGGAACTAGTTGGTAAGGCATCATCTGTTACTGGTGCTGCTCCTGGCACTAGGTTCATCCTAAGCTCCTCTTGTTGTTGAGGGGTATTCCTGGCAAGTCTTCAGGAAAGATCTCTGGAAACTCCTCCACCACGGGGATGTCTCCAGGCTTTGGCTTCTTGGTCTCCTTAGTGATAACATGAGCAGGGAAGGCTATGCAGTCCATTCGGAGGGGCTCCTGTGTCTCTACGGCCAATGTGAGATGTCGTAAATTCACCGCCTTACGGGGCCTAGTGCCCTCGCATCTTATTGCTGGAAGGTTGTGCACTGTAAGTGTTTCATCATTCGCAAGAGGGACGCAAATGATTTTCCTTATAACGAACAACCTCAGCTCTATACTTGGATATCCAATCCATGCTGACTACCATATCATGACTTCCTAAGTCAATGGTAATAGAAGGTTCTGGCCTTCTAAGTTCCCAAAATACAATCCTTAATCATCTCTTTCGCTTAACTATCCTTCCATCCACCAATACTAAAGAATACGAGACATCTATTCTACTCAAAATTAGGCTAAGCAGTTTCTTAAGCTCTAAGCATACAAGGTTAAAGTTGGTGCCAGTATTAATAAAAAATGGGTGCATAGAATTGGTTAATAGGGAACGTACCCGTAACCGCATCTAGATCCTGGCGTGCTTCACGAGCTCCGATCGTGAAGACCCTTCCTCGCTTGGTTCTTCCTAGGGCAATCTTTCCTAAAGTGCCCTGCTTCACCATATCTGTAGCAACCTGGTACTCTACCATTATCTCTTCCATCTGGATCCTTCGCCCAACAGGCATCCTTGCTGTGCCCTTCTTTTCCACACTTCCCGCACTTAGGCCTCAGACATTGACCTTCATGGCAAAAATTGCATTCCTCGTATCTCGGCTTATTCCCCAAGCATACCTTACCACCGGTCTTATTAGTGGCTCCATAAGCCTTCCTGCCACGGGGCGGGTTCACTTCCCCTCTTTTGTTTGCTTTAAAGCTTCCATAGCTGACTTGGGTGCCTATCTTTAGGTTCGAAGACTTCCTTTTCTTATTGCCTGAAGACTCCACAAGAGTCTCTTTCTTGTTTGTCTCAGATGCCGAAAATTTTCCCATACGAAGAGCTTCTTCAGTAAGTGTGACACTTAAATCGATAGCCTCTGTGATGGTTGGAGGCTTTGAGGTAGTAACCATGCTCATTATTTGCGGTGCAAGTCCATAAATGAATCGCTCAATCCTCTTGAATTCCGGTTTGACTAAGTAGGGAACGACCCTAGACAAGTCATGAAAGCGTTGGACGTACTCAGTGATTTTCGGCCCGTCCATTTTTAAATTCCAGAACTCAGTCTCAAGCTTCTGGATTTCGGCCCTAGAACAATATTTCTTCTCCATCATTTCCTTGAGCTCGTCCCAACTCAGTGCATAAGCAGCTTCTTCACCAAGGGTCTGAACCTGAAGGTTCCACCAGGAGAGTGCGCCATCCAAAAACAACCCTGAGATAAAGGTAACACTCCGCTGAGGTGAACAGTTACTCATTCTCAGGACGGAGTCAGTCTTTTCTGCCCAACGAACAAATGCAACGGCACCTCCTGTGCCGTCAAAATTCAATGGCTTGCAGTCCAGGAACTGTTTATAGGTGCAGCCAATTGGAGGGTTACTTCTAGAAGTGCCACCGCTGCGTTCAGAGCGGAGGGCTTCATGTCGTGCAATTTCCTGTGAGATGCGTTCTTGAAGCTCGGCTTCTGTCCTTGGTAACGTACTGGTGTCTGTGTCACGTCTGGGCGGCATTCTTTTCTGTCAAAGGTGTGAGGTAGGTTAGACAACATCCCACAATTGTCTATGAGTTATATATTATCACAAGCAAACATGTAATCACCCAATATCACATTCATATATAATCAACAATGTATAAGTGAGGAAACAACTACTGAGCTCTCATATAGACTTGGCAACTTGACTTATTGTTTGTAATGGGGGAAAACAAAATGAACTCGAGGTTACATCACCTCGGTCATACAAGTTTCATAGTGATTTTCCTTCTACGTTAGTTTTCTTTGGAGTTTAGCTTTACAAGACGGGTGTACTCCCCAAGAAATGGGGGTTGTACATATAGGGGTGATAGAGAGTGTAACGTCACTGAATCCTTTCCGAATGTTATCCATCTTCACTTGCTTAAATATCGGTTCTCAAACGACTCGTACACGGGTAGAAGTGTCAGGAAGTAGGCAAAGACAGGTTTCCTACTTATAGAGTGCTAAGGTAACTGTCTAGGTATTGTTCTACAATATGAAGGCGCGGACACCTAGAGTTTACTTTTGGATGGGTGGTGATCTTTAACCTGACCCGCAGAGTCCACCAGGACTTCCATGCACTACAAGTTGTTATTACGTGGGCCCCCGTAATAATAAATTGTCTTGCACAGTTACCCCGATTTTCCCTCGTCCAAGCAGATGATCAACCAAGGAGGGGACACTAATGTCCTTATACTTCTGACATGGAAAGGACCATTGCGGTGGTCCACGCGCTAACATTCGTTATCGTTACGCGCAAATAGGCATGATGATTAAACGTAATAGGAATAAGGAGAATTCCTAGTGGTTGGAGGGGCACCTTTAAGATGAATATTTCATCTTCCTAGTCCGGACAAGAGCATCTTCAATCTTGTTTTAAAAACCACAGGGACCTCGTCCTGCTGATAAGGTTGTTGTCCAAGGTTGCCGCCTCTGCCTCGCCGTCACTACCGTAGTCAGGCACCTTCACAATCGAGAGGGAAGAACAGCCATCTTCTACGGAAACCAGATCAGGATCTCGTTTGGTGATCACTCCAGTCATGAGCTTCGTAATAAACATGAGGTCGACAGTCTCATCGTGCGAGTCAAGAACTATGATAGGATTCGGAGTCGAAGGTATCTTATTCACGTCAATAGTTATTCCGTACACTTATTCGTATGTATATATCAATAAAAAAGTATGTTACTTAGCATAAACAGGCAGATAGACGCATCATATCACATATAACTCTCGTTTGTCCTTTCGGGGGGGGGGGTCATTTTGTCTTTGGCAAGTCTATCCCACATAGACTATGCCTTAATTGGCACCTTAATTTGGGGTATTCTCCTCCCTACTAATATCCTTGCCTTGTCTTTTCTTTGAAAAATGTTTGACTCATGGATCTTGACGCTTACGTGAATGCAATGAAAAACCTTTTTGTAAAAATGTTTTTGTGAGAGAGTCCTAGTGATTGTAGTCTAGACTCGTGAAGGAATCCTAGTTCACTACAATCGAAGCTCTGATACCAAACTGTCACACCCTGACTTTTGTGGAAGCGTATGATGTGTGACTGGTTTAATATCATTGCATTCAATCATAATAAACAACTACATGATCAAAACGATGTTCATCCATTCATAAAATTTAAAGTATTACAAACGCCGGTTATTTAAGTTTTAAAACACAACCTTCGACTAAGTCACAAACCAACAAAAGTGGATGACATCTAAACTTGAAATTTACTTCTAGCAACAACACCCGCGCCCAAGATCCATCCTGTTACCTGAAATACATGTAATTTTGGAAAACATCAACAAAAGTTGAGCGAGTTCATGCGTTTTGTGTGAGTACTGACAAACTTGTAATCCTTTGATAGACTCCTTTGAAAACAGGTATGAAAAACATTTATGAACATATCAAGTTAATGTTTTACAAGGACATTAAGGCATGTGAGGACATAGGGAGCACTCGAAATGAGTAGGCTTATACCCTAGTCGATTTCCCTCGACTATGTCGAATTCCCCTTCGACTATGTCAATTCACCTTGACTATGTCAATTCACCTCGACTAATGTCGATTCACCTCGACTTATGTCGATTCACCTCGACTGGGACACTGAAGCACTCAAGTGGTCACAAGTACCATGAGTGGGGTTCGGCCGTACCCGTTAGATCTAACCTTCGTCCCTAATTAAGAGTTAATGGCATTTCAAATTTAGTCTATGCTCACATGATCTAATAGTTCAGTTCATAGTCAATTCATACTGTTTAAACATTCGTAACATGTATTCCACCCCCGAGAGTTATAAAACTGAAAACAGTTAAAGAAAAGGGGGACATGAACTCACTGTTTTGCGTTCTTCAATCCGACGTAACTCAAGCAGCTACTAGTGTGCACGACTACCTACAATATACTACGGTCTATTAGCCGAGCGGGTCGTGCCTTGACTTTGTATTAATTAGTGTCTTTGAGTTACGTTTCACTGTGTCCTCAGTATTATTCCAATTTATATAATTATTTGTTAGAATAATAAATATTTTAACTTAAATTGTATTTATTAAGTTTTGGAATAATTGTTAAGAATAATATATTTTAACTTGACACTTCCCAAGTATTTGTATTCGTATTCGTATACTTGTATATTTTGTCATGTATTGGTGTCGTATTCCGGTGTGTATTTATACGTGTGAGAATACATATTTTATTGGAGTTAATTACATAGTTAGTCCCTGTGGTTTGCACAAAATAACAACCTTGGGTACTAATAGTTTCTGATAACATTCTAGGGTATTAACTTTTCATTTTGTAACGTTTGAGGGTATTAAGCTTATTTGAAGGCTTAAAATCACATTTTGTTAGTACCTAAGTATGTTATTTTGTGCAAACCACAGGGACTACCTATGTTATTACCTTAGAAGTTAATACCTCCAAACGTTACAAAATGAAAAGTTAATACCCTAGAAGGTGATTTTAAACTATTAGTACCCAAGGTTGTTATTTTGTGCAAACCACAGGGACTAACTATGTAATTAACTCTATTTTATTGTATTCATTAAGTATTCATATACTTAAATTTATATTAAACTTTCCGGAATATTATTTCTAATAAAAGTCCACCAATATATATATATTTCCAAAATATATATCCAAGAAATATTACTTAGAAAAATTATTTATAATTTTTCATTTGGCAAAAATATTTGTATTTTTATATAAGTTCCAAAAATACTATATTTTCAAGTCTAACTTGATAAATATATATAAACTTATTTTTATCCAAAAATAATGTATTTCAAGTTTCCTCAAGAAAATATATATTTTTCCCAAAAATACTATATCTTCTAAAAATTCCAAGAAAATATATTTTTACTTCCAAAAATAATATATTTTCTCTTTGTAAAAAATATGATATAAATTTGCAATAATTGTAAAAATCATATTTTTTTTGTTCCTTTGATGTCCAAAATATTATTTACCAAAAATATACTTATGAGTAAGTTTTCCGGAATATTTTGTAAGTTACCTTCTTTTGTTCGGTTTCACCAATATTTTGTGTGTAACTTGTATATTTATTTCGTGGAATTTTTGGTAATATTTTGGATTGTAATTTCTTGGGTATTTTGATGAGTTATATTATTTCAAGTCCTAAAATAATATAACTAGTACACATAATATACAAATAATCACACGAGTTGTGACATCAATATATATATATATATATATATATATAGTGGAGAGTTCAAATGAGAAGAAAATTTTTTGTAAGAAGAAATTTTAACCAATAAGAATGCTTTATTTTACTTCATTTAATATAAGTATTTAATGTTACTATAAGGGTACATTGGTAAATCCACATAGGTCATTAATTTCTAGTCTTCCTTTTTAATAGCTAACTACATTAAATTTTTTGTAACTTAACTTCAAAATATATATTTTTTCAAAAAAATAAAATAAAATAATTTAAAGTGTAGGATAAATTACGAGTTGTGGAGGATAAATTTCAACGTGTAGGATGAATTTTGAAATATGTAAGATAACTTTTGATGTGTGTAGGCAAAAAAAGTTAGTGTGGAGGATACTAGTCTTTATGACTAATTAATTAGTTAAAAATGATAATAAATGAGATAAGTGAAAAAACTATTTAATGTTTTACAAAATTACCCTTTGTTCTTTTTCTTCCCAATTAAATTTTCTTCTCAAATGAACCTTCCCCTATATATATATTCTTCAATATATACTTTGTCACTTTTATTTATAAAAAACCAACCTCCAATATTTGTAATTTTGTAATAAAAATTATGGCAACTTTTATGTGAAAACCATTCTCAAGAGTTACTTATAAACACTTGTTTTAAAAATACTTTTCTAAATGTTTAATTTCTACAAAAATTTTGCCATAGTTTCTCCTTAAAAATGGAGGTTTCCATGCTTTCAAAGCATATCATTTTCTTTTAAAATCATCATCAATCATCAACAAATCAAATAACACTTACCAAGTGCCAAAAATATGAAATTTACACTATGTCATGAACTTGAAACTTGGTAAATATTCGTAGTAACTTAGCATGTTGTTAAGTAAGCTTAGTTACCCTTAAGAGTGTGATTATTTGTTTATAAAACTCATTCTTGAAGATTTTAGTTCTTCACAACTTGTGTGAAGATTTTTCTAAAAATGATTCTTTTGTATTTTATTTGTTACAGACATTTTTCTAGCCTTGATTTAGCACTTAAAACATGCTTAACTTCTTTAAAAACCAAGATCATGTAAATCTTGTAAATAACTTTGGTTTATTGAAAATATTATTTATGAAATCATTTATTTTCAAGACTTGTAACATGTATCATCAATCATCACATTCATAAACAACTTCATTTTCAAGCTGATGTTTAACATAAAGGATGATCATTTTGATTTCTCACAAGATTCATCCTCTAACTTGCTAGATCATGTGTTTAAGCACAACCTAGCAAGCTTCTTATGATGATCAACATCATATTCACAAGAAAGCAACAATCAAGATTCATACATATACTAAAACAACATAGATTCTTATGTTTTTAAGCTTTATGTTAATGTTCATGCTTATGTTTCTTCATGATCTTCATGTTTAATTTTTTTTACATTACCTTTTAACCAACATAATATGAAGTAAAATGAGGTTAGATGATTCTTACTACTAGCACAAGGCTAGGGAAGAACACAAGTTGATGAAGATGATAAACTAGGTGGATAAAAGCTCTATGTGAAGGTCCTTCCACTTTTGATGCTTCCCACCTTCTTAGTTATGCTCCTTACACCTTATGATATGCTTAGAATGTGTGGATTTAAACTAGATAAGGGAGGTGATGGTTATGGTAGTTGGGCCGTAGGTATGGTGGATGGATGGGGAGTTTGTGGTGTGTTGAAGAAGATGAAATGAAATGGGGGGATGGACTTGTGGTTATAAAGAATGTCTTGCCAACATATGGTTAACCAATGGTTAATATGTTTCAAAAGTACCCAACAAATCAAATAAATTAATGAAATAAAATCTAGGTGGTGGGACCACCTTGTGACCGTCTCCATGAGGGGGGGGGGGGGGGGTCTTGGTTGGGTTGCAAAGATAAGTTAGTGATCTTGGTCAAAATCTAATGGAATTAGTTAGTGTTATATGTATTATGTGTTTATAGGATGTGTTATGATGTTTGGTGACCATAACTAACTTTGTGACACTAAAACAATGTTTCTAGTAAGATTTTGATGTTTCGGGTAGTGTCCGGTTGTTCGGTTCGTTACTGTTCGTTAAAGTGCTAAATTGTGCAGTTTAGTGTGCTTTATGTAGTCTTTTATGACAGTTTCGGTTCCCGACACTTAGGAAAGTATTCTGGACCATTAAGCCACTTTTCTGCATTATAATTAGA
Organism: Helianthus tuberosus; assembly: GCA_030545235.1. NCBI lineage: Eukaryota > Viridiplantae > Streptophyta > Magnoliopsida > Asterales > Asteraceae > Helianthus > Helianthus tuberosus. The sequence continues at coordinate 81,632,006 of CM060363.1, forward strand.
TGTTAAATTGCTGAAAATTGCTGAATTTATTTATTTTCTGTAGAATTTTGTAGTTTTAGTGTGTTTCTGGCACTTTCCGGCACCTATGTCATCACTAGGAAGGCAGTTTTGTAACCCCTACTTTCCTACACACTATACTAGTGTAACGCTTGGTCCTGGGGCTTATTTTGTGTCTTAACATCATGTCTGTCTAAGTACTGAACTCCCGTCAGTGCTTCTAGTTTGTCTGATAATGGTGCTAATTCTGTTCTGTGTATTAATAGAACTATATCGTGTTGCATGTAGTAATGATAAAAGTCTTGTAACATGAAATGCCATTGTATGTATAAAAATGTAATCAGAAATTCATTCGTCTTGTAACCTATACCATGCACAGTTCTTAAAACACATATTACTGTTCAATTGGTGTACGGAATGTACGGAAATGTGACAGTTGCCACATCGAACACAAACAAACGAAAACGAACATTTAACTTGAAAATAAAAAAATAAAAACATCTTTATCCTTAAACATTGGATATAAGTAGTTAAATACAACCATCAAATGATAAATCAAAATACAAGAAGTCTACTAGACCACCAAACGATGAATCAAGTTTAACTAATTTAGACATAATTATCCCAAAAAATGTCTTAGAATGTCCAAATTTTAGCTAACTTAGAAAAAAATAGGATTTCAAGTTTTCAGTATGTTTAGATAAAAGGTTTATTATTTATTATTTTTTGATATAATCAAACGAACACAAACGAACATAAACAAACATATTACCGAACGTTCACGAACGTAGTCGCACGAACGAGACATGTGTTCGTGTTCGTTCGCTAAGCTAACCGAATGAAATTTTTTGTTCGTGTTCGTTCGTTAAGCTAATCGAACGAACATAAACGAACTTCCCGCCGAATGGTTCACGAACTTTTCGCTGAACGTTTGATTCGTTTACAGCCCTAGTGGTCACACAACAAAGAGTAAGTTGGAACTCGATACACGTTTATATAAACTATAAATGTGTTTAGCGAGAGTAACATTACTAAGAGTTATTTTTTTTAACACTTACATAATCACTACTCTTAAATTACACCAAGTTTATCCCCATACCAGGAATTGAACCATGTTCTCTCTCCAAGAAACACGAAACCTTTACCACCCCACCAAAGTGGTAATGGCACATTACAAGTGTTATTAGGCTACTCGGTACGGGGGACGGCCCTGGCCCGTCTAGCCCCGGCGTCGGTCCCCAACACCGTTTCCCCAGGTCCATCATTGTCCTCTTCGTCTTGGCCAAGACGTTGCAACCGGCCCTCCACCTCACCACTTTAATGTCGTTCAACTGCTACTTTAAAAAAAAAACAATTTCCTATTAAATGCAACGACTACTCTTATAAAAAAAATTAATTATTTTATCTTTAAATACATATCTTTCACCCCATTTTTTAAACCACATCAACCCAAACTCTCTCTCAACTTGATAAAATTCTTCACTTTTTTTTTATAAATTTTGCTATGGATCCATACAATCCAAACAACCCGAACCCGCACCCAAACGCGAACCCAAACCTAAACCCAAACGTTTTCTCGGTACCCGGCTACTATCCTACGATGGATCCGAGTTGCTCGTCATCGCAATTTTCTCTCAACGCTTTCTCGGGTTTCCAACAAACCCCAACGCTTTCTCTCAAATGAGCCAAATGCAATCCATGCAACAAATGTAATCCTTGTAACAAATGCTAATGCAAAACCCGATCAACTCACAATTTAAATCGCAACCACAATCTTCACTGCCATCAGTAGAATCATCTCTCTAACCACAACCCGTAGAAGATGAAGTTGAAGAATCTGTTCCGGAAACGCAACCCCAATCCTTGAAACAGAAAAAGGGAAGCAAGTGGCGCGTCAAGCCGATGTGCTAATCCAGGAACCGGCGAGTTTGACGGAGCCTCGGTCCTGATCCGACGTATTCGGTGCGTTTATTACGACTAAGAAAGGAGTAGAAGATAGACACGACACCGATCAGACACTTACAATCTGGCCTCTATTGATTATTCAACAAGTTACAGCACCACGAGACCAGTTGGACAACATCTCCCCTTAGGGACCAAAAGCTTGTCCAAATGGGAACCCCACTTCCCTATGTATAGACAACTACCTATGTGTCCATCCGTACGGATTGTCATCCGACTGGATGGTCATCCGGCCGGATGGTCATCTGGCCGGATGGACCTTTACATTATCATAACTGTGTCCAACTTTCTCCTATTCTATACAATATTCAACACACGCTCCATCTAACTATTCGCACAGTGGAAGACGTACGAAATATGCACCAACAGATTCCCCCTCGGCTGTCACTGTCGAATCGTCACCAACACTTTGAGAACCTTGAGCCGTGTTTGAATATTCTGCAATCTTCAACTTTTCTGCAACTTCAATCAGGTATCTTGAAATCTGACAATAGATTCCCCCTCGATTGATGATTCGGGTTTGCTTTTGAGAATGTAGAGCACAAATTCCCCTTGAAATGAATCTTCAGGTCTTTTGCACAGTTCACGACTCTACTCTGATTTGCTAAACTGCAACCTTCACGAACAATTACCAATTTGAAACTAATCAATGCAGCATCCTCTGTTTCAACTTTAACCGCATCCGAGCTCAGTTTTTGATATGTTAATTTAGCACCACGATCTTGCATTCCGCTAGCTCGATCTAAGAATGTACAAAAACTCAACCAGCAATTGATAGAAACTTTAAACACCTCACTGGTTAACTTCAAATCCGTGATTCCTCCTGAAGATCTGATATCCCGTTTACCGTGATCCACTTTAACGCACCATAAGAAAGACAGATCCGTGTAAACGGTATTCTCCACAATCAGCAAATCTTCATTGGAAACAAATCATCTGGTAATGTAATCTGATTTCTGAAGCATTCGTCCACAATCAGAAACATCTCCTCGGATAATCTAGATCTCAGAAGCTATCATCCATGATCACTCTCAGATCTCCGATGCTCTCGTCCACGATCAGATATCAACACCTCGGATCATGTTGATCTCGGAAGCTTTCACCCACGATCAGATTCACATTTCCCATGACAATCCGAAGTCGAAACTACCCGAATACTGTTGCAGTGTCACGAATTTCAAAAATACCGGAATTTCAACATACAACATTGAAATTTTTATTCCCCCTCATTTTTGCAAATTCTGACGTCTCTATCACTGAATTCCCTCTCAAACTGAGCAATTCAGTCCTCTTTTATCTGTGAAAAACTCAACTATGCCGAAAACATGACAAATTTCCTCAAAACGTCAGTTTTTCATCGTTGCGGATTTTACGTTTTGGCCCATAAATAGTCAGATACCCTGGAAGATAAACTTTTTGCACTAGTATCATGACTACCCCACTAATTTCCACAATCCGTGATCGCATCATCAAATATGTTCACTGAAGCCACAGACGGTGTCCCCGAACAACCCAACTTGGTCGTTAAAAACCCGAAAAAATTTCAATCACCAAATTTTTTCTGGAGACTCTCCTCGTCGTTGCGATCAAAAAATGCCTTTTTTTGACCATCTGGTTGAATGGCATGTTAACAGATGGTCATCCGATCAGAGGGTCATCCGATCGGATGGTCGTTCGATTGAATGGCAAATAGGAACAAACTTGTGTTTGTGGATCGGATGGTCATCCGATCGGATGGTCCTTCGAGTGAAAAATAACTGATCTTTCAAACACCCCATAGTGACATAGATCGGATGGTCATCCGATCGGATATGTTCTAACAGCTCAAGAACACTCCGAATCACATTTTTTCGATCCAGAATCTTTATTTGTGTGAATTTCATGATGAAACTTCATAGGATTGTGCGCGAATCAATTCCGAACAGAATGACGTCCTTCAATTCCAAAATCCATCCGTGAATTGACCTTTATTTTGATGATTTTCTCTGTTTAACGTCAAAACTCCCATGTAACCCAAAATTGATGAGATTTGTGTGATTTAACCGACTGTTAGATCGATTAAATCGGTACCGTAGCTCTGATACTACTGCTAATCCAAGAACCGGTGACTTTGACGGAGCCTCGGTCCCAATCCGACGTGTTCGGTGCGTTTATTACGACTAAGAAAGGAGTAGAAGATAGACACGACACCGATCAGTCACTTACAATCTGGTCTCTATTGATTATTCAACAAGTTACAGCACCACGAGACCAGTTGGACAACATCTCCCCTTAGGGACCAAAAGCTTGTCCAAATGGGAACGCCACTTCCCTATTTATAGACAACTACCTATGTGTCCATCCGTCCGGATGGTCATCAGGCCGGATGGTCATCTGTCCAGATGGACCTTTACATTATCATAACCGTGTCGAACTTTCTCCTATTCTATACAATATTCAACACACGCTCTATCTAACTATTCGCACAGTGGCAGACGTACAAAATATGCACCAACACGATGATCAACCTTCAAGAGCCAAGTCACAACCTTCGTCAAAGATCGAGGAGGAGACGTTAGCTAAGGCGTGGATTAGCACATCAAAAAGCCCCATTGTCAGTATGTAAAAATATATAAATTTTACATTTTTTAATATATAGCTTTTGTTACATTCTAAAAATATAGGTAACAACCAAACCGGCGATGGTTTTTGGAAAGAGATATTATCAAAGTTCCTTGCGATTATGGAACAAGGTCATTATCGCGATCTCGATTCCATCACTTTGAAGTGGCGAAAGATGCATCCGGTCGTGAACTGATTTGCCGAGATATATAATAATTTATATGTTAATCGTCATAGTGGGCACAGTGACAAAGATGTTTTTAAAGAGGCGATGCGTAGATACGAAGATAGGCACCGGGTCGTTTTCCCACACGTCCGGGCATGGGAGGCTATGCAAACCAATAAGAAATGGGCGCTGGTTCCAAACGAGGTTGCAAGCGCTAAACGAACAAAAACCTCGGAGACCGGAAGTTATAGTGCAGGGGGCTCGGACGCACGATGCCAAATAAATACAAATTACGGACCAGAATTTGACGAAGAAGAGCACGTAGTTCGAGAGGAGGCACGTCCACCTGGCAGGGACAAAGCCAAAAAGGCAGCGACTGCAAAAAGAAAGCCGCAACGGGGGACGGTTCGAAAATGGACGACTTGATGACCCAGTTCCAAGCATACACCGAGGTCACAGCCCAAAAGGCACAAGCAAAGCAACATGAAGTGGACGAACGGTTTCGGATGAAGCAAGAAAAGAACGAACTAAAAGAATGGAAGATAATGACAACCGATATCAACTCATATCCGGAAGAAGACCGAGCAGTTTTGCGTAAAATTAAAGAAAATATCACTAAAAATGGAATTCTTAGGATTTTTAATTTTTACCAATCTAGTATTTTTTTGAAGTTATGTTTTTTTTAAGTTGTGTTTTTTTTAAGTTATGTAATGTTTGTTTTTTAATATTAATGATTTTATTTTATAACTTATTAAATGTTAAAAAAACATGTTGAATTTTTAAGAAAAAAAAATAAATAAGCGGGGGAGGCTCATCCTCCATTTCCCTTGGTCCATCCTTGGAGGGGCATCCTACTTGGATGTTGACATGACGATGACGTGGAGGGGCATCCTCCAAGGACTTGCCTCCTCCACACCGAATAGCCTTATTTACATGAAGGGTATAAGAGTGATAAGACACTGGTAAAAAAATGATGATCTTCCATCTATCTATTTTTCTCTTTCCATTTCTTGTAAAATTTCAAACTATGAGGAAAAGGAACACCTTTTTATCTTTTATTTCTTTCTGGAATTCATTTTGTAAAATGCTTTGTACCTTTCACCATACATTCACTTCATGATCATCGGTTAATAGTTATCTTCACCAAGTAATCATGTCTCTAAACCCGATAGAAATCGATATTTTACGCCACCATAAATTAAGAACACCCGAACTGATCTATCCGAACCCCTGGTGCTAGTGTTTACCCAACATCCAGTCCTACGGTTTTGGTTAAGGGGTAGTTTCACGATTTCCATGCTTACATGGGCCGGGCTACAATTCTGATTTGAGGACAAATATCACTTTTGCGTCACGAGAGTGAGTGTTTGTGTTTACCCTGCATTCGTTTTTCTATGGTTGTGAAAGTGGGCGTAGTTGGGGTTAACGTACCCATGCTTGACAATACTCATCATGCCATCCCAAACCGAGAATTGTGTAGTTGACACGATTGGTGATCGTCACCTACCCTTCTGTAGGATCGATGAATCTCCAATACGAGTCAATCAGAGTCAGATCTAGTTTCTAGAAAGGCGAAATTAGACTAGAAACCGTGTATTAGTGTTAGAATAGGAGTAGAAGAGTAGAAAGTCACTTTAAACATGTTCTTCATTCATATAAAACATTTTGGTACAGAGAGAATCGGACAGCACTTCGTTACACGATTCACCAGAAAGTTACAAATGAAAAACACTACTAGCCTATTTATAGGCTTACCAGACAGCACGAACTAATCAGCTCCAGTCCGCACGAGTTGGCAAACTCACTTCGTGTGACCTGACATTATCAGGTCGTGCGACCTGGACAAAACTCATAACTTTAACATTTCAAACCTATTACATACTAATGACACGACAAAGACTGATGACGCAGGCGATAGACATTATGCATCAACAAACTCCCCCTTGGATATTGCCGCAGTCTTCAGTCAGCCTGTCTTCAAAACAACCTTTCACAAAGACTTGAAAAATTCTTCTCTTTGCTTCGGCTTTTTCAATAAAGCTTTCCTGAGCTGTTCCTTTTCTTTAGCAGTTCTCTTTTCTTCCTCAGCTAGCCTTTGTCTCCAAGTAGCTCGAGCGATTTTGTCTTTTTCTTCACACTCTTCTTTCTCCTTCTCAGCTTTCAGAAATTCTTCTCTTTCAATCTCTCTCCAACTTGATAACCACATATTTTCAGAATTTATACCCTTATGAAAGCATACTGTAGCTACTTTCTGAAATTGCAGAGCTTGATCTCTATCTTCTGCCTTATATCCAATCTTGTTAATAAACAAACATTCAATATCCTTTGCAGAATAATTGCCTATCCACATCGGATCGTACAGATGAATATATCTGGTTTCATTCCCAACTTTGTACACAATCACTGCTTCAGTCGTCATGCAGCTATAAACCCAGCATACAAACCCTTCACGAAAATTATGTTCCATCTTTGGCAATGGAATATTCTTTATAACCCTGGGCTTCTTGATATGCAGAATTGTTTCCTCAATACCTGTAACAGGATCTGTCCTTTTGACTTTCTTCGGATAATGTGGCTTCCAGTGTTTAAATTCTCTGAATGCTTCAAATTTCATCAAGCCCCATGTTGGCATATCATGAACTCTGACTGGATAAGATAACGTTCTGACTTGGGACAACTCTTCAACATCCCACCAAGGTAGAGACATTATATCTTGAATATACTGAAAATATTGAACACCAAACTCTCTTCTATTAGCATAAGCGTTGACTTGTGGCAAGTAACCCCAGCTTATGATATCAGCAAGAGAAACATCTCTATCTCTTCTGTAATACTGTAGTGGTCTTTTGAATTTTCTTTATGTATCCTTCCTGAACCACTTCTTTCGCTCATCACGTTGTTCTTCTTTAGACATTTCTCGAAAACTCTTACTCTTAACACTTTCAGCAACTTTTCTTCTTAATTCATCTTCATTTGCTTGACTGAAAAACTCGGCAAGAGTTGGAAAGCTAGAAGTATCAACATTAACATTCTCAGACTGATCATCATCGCTCCAGTCTTCTACTTCCACTTTATCATAATTATCAGCTTCTTCAACATATTTGTACTGATATGCAGGTTGATGATTGATATTAAACTCGTTCAACTCTTCTTCAAAATCAAAGTTAAACTCACTTTCTTCAACATGCATCATCTTAATGATCTCAGCTCTGGTGTAAGTATGCAATATCTCACCTTCCTCAACATCATGTTCAAGACGTAGAATCAAACCTTCACCCTGATCAACATTTTCATCAACTTTTTCAACATCACCATGCTCCCCCTCTCCACCTGCATTTTCTGGTTCTTCGTTTGCATTGTCTTGAAGATAATCATCAATATTCTCTTCTTGCGACACTTCTGTTACTTTTATACCAGAATTACCTTGATTAGCATCATCATTTCCATCATCATCATCATCATCATCATCATCATCACTATGAACAGAATATACTTCATATGCATCATCTTTCAGAATATCATCTTCATCTTCTTCATCTTCTTCGATCATACCAGATACTGAAGTTAATGGACAAGGATCTGGAATAGACGATTCTGGAACTTTCTCAATCAGAACAATTGCCCTTTCAGTCACTTGAACATCATCTCCAACTCGGACACTTTTACCCTTATCTTTCATTTCAACTTCTATTTCAGCTTTACGTCTTGCTCTAACTTCCGCAAGTTCTATCTCTTCAAATCTTTGTTCAATCGGCTTACCAATCAAATCTTCCAACACTTTCTTTAACATATAATCTTCATGTTCCTTTCTAGCATTCTTGGCTTGTAACTCTTTATTTTTCAACTTAAAGTACTCATTTTGCTCATCCCTTCGAGACTTTTCTTCTTCCAAGACAGCTATTCGAACTTTCAGAATGTCTATGTCCACTTGATCAGCTTCAATCTTTTTCAGCAAAGATGAATTCTCAGATTCAACAGACTTGACACGTTCTTCTAACTTCTTTTTCTTACTTGACACCTCATCCACCTTCTTTTGCAACTTCTTCACAAGATCATCATTCACAAAGCTAAAATCATCAAGCTGTTCAAGAACTATATTCTCTGGGATATGTGGAAAGTCTCCAAAACCAGATGATCCAGGAGTAGTATGAACTGGTGGTTGTGTGGTTGGTGGTATTTGTAGAATGTGTGGTGAAGTTATTGGTGGTTGTTCATGAATGGGTAATGAAATATGATGTTGTGGTGGTGATTGTGGTGATTGTAAAGGTTCAGATGATGGTTGTTGTGGTGGTGGTGATGGTGGTTTAGATTGTGGTTCTGGTGGTTGATTTAGTTTCAGCTTGAATTTTAACTTTCGCGCTGCTGGAGTTATGACACGTTTTCTTGATGTTGATTTCTTTCTACCTCCTGAAGATGGTGGTGTTACAACTTGAACATTCTCTGGTGGAACATATGTTTCATCATCATCATCCGAACTCCTCTTTCTTTTCTTTTGCTTCCCTCTATCTTTTGTATCATAGTTTTCTTTTATCCAATGTTCAACTTGAGCATCAATATCAACATCTGAACCAGATGAACTCTCCTCTTCATCATCAACTACTTTCTTACTAGCTGATTTCTTAGATTCTAAAGTATCATCAACATCTTTCAATAACTGCTCAGTTTTAGGAGTTAACGGTTCTTGATCTTTTTCAACATCAGCTTCTGTCTCATCTGCTTCTGGTTCATCAACCAACATTGTTTCAACTGCTTTCTTTTTCCGTTTCTTATGAGGTTGAGAAGATGATCCTTCTTCAGATTGAACTTTCTTTCCACCTTTTTTCTTCTTTTCTTTTTCTGCTTTTGTATACCAATCATTTCGAGTTTCAACGAAGTCTTCTAACTTCTTTAATTCATCAATTGCACTCTTTTCTTTCCTTTCAGTATCATTCCTCCACTTTAAATGATTTACTGGATCTGGATCCTCATACTTCTCACATTTGATGAATCCGAAAAACTCTGTCTTCTTCGGTTCAGGCCAATTCTTTGTATACTTGGATAATCGGATTAACGTTTCATTATCCATGTGATGCAACATCATCAGATCATTTTCTTCATCTTTCACCAGATTCAGATAAGCATGATCCAACATCATCTGCACAAACCTTGGATACACCCAACTTCGACTACCAGAAGTAATATTATCTTTCATGTAATGAAAAACAATTTTAGAAAAGTTGTACTTCTTGTTTAGCACCAACGCCATCACCATACACATTTGATAATCTTTCATAACATCGTATCCACCTTTCATAACATCGTATCCATCTTTCACAACAATGTCTGTAATAACTTTTTATTTTATATGTTTGTGGTATGGGACATGAACCTTTAATATATTATAATTAATAGTTGTTATGGATTCTCCTGGACAATCTGTTTCGCTCAGTGCCGCGCCCCGATGTTTCCGCCATCGGTTGGGGTGAGACACAAACAAATAGTAAACCCTAAACCTTATAAAAGTCAACACCAGGGTGAAACCCGCAGGAATTAGCCACTCATGGTAGGATAAACGCGATCAACGGATGATTGGAACTTGAACATCAACATCTTGAAGCTTTGAAGTGGTGAAAATGGTGATTAGGGTTTGGGATGAATGGTGGTGATGAGTGGATTGAAGTCTGGATGCTGATTAGGGTTGTGGAATGAAGATGGATGATTGATTCGGTTGAAGATGGATGAAATTGATAGATTGGGGATGATGTGTGTTGGTTTCTAGGCTCCAAGAACTGATTTCAAACTCAAAATATTGTGTAACTCCCGAAAATGGAACCCCCAAGGTGTTTTAATTCGTCAAAAACTCAACAACCAACAAAAATCTCATCGGCACGCAGAAGGGGGCATCACCGACGCACCCCCCTGCGTCGCCGACGCCCGTTCTGTGGTCCGTTTTTCTATCGACGTCCAATCTTGCTGTCTACACGTATTTTTGACGACAGAATGTATAAAAACGCATCGACGACGACCCTAGGGCGTCGCCGACGCCCCTTGTAGAGTGGGTTTTCCTGTTTTCTTGTATAACACATTTCCGAATGATCCCGTTCGCTCCCGGTGCTCCAACTAGCTTCCAAATAGCTCCTTAAACTTCGTTAGGCCTGCAAAACACAAATCCAATCAAAAGTAGACTATTCGAAACTAAAAGTTATGTAAAAACATAAACTTAAACAAATAAGAACACCAGTTTTCTACCACACATCACATCCCCACACTTGTCTTTTGCTTGCCCTCAAGCAAATATGTTTTTCACTTTCACGTGGGTCGAACGAAAAACACACATCCTATCCTCGAGACATAGGTTAAGTTCTAATGTCATACCCGTTCATGATTTTTACAATTTTCATAACATTTAGCGGTAAAGTGAATAATCACATAAGAATGGTTACCCAAGATTAACCCGCCCTTGAAACTAACAAATCATACACATCCCTCACAATGTTCTCTCCACTCGGTTTAAAGTTGGCTAATATATGATGCATTATCGCTTTTGAAATAATCACTCAAACAGATTAGAACACGTACCCGCATATGCTTGCAATTCAATCATTCTCCACCACCGATCACAAATACCAAGCACAAGTCCAAAGGTCTTTTATGGGTTGTAACGGGGCTAGGCTAAGGGTATGGAATAGGATATTTTGAAGTGGCTAAGGTGATGAAACTTGATTTTCATTACAGAATAACTATGCTAAACACAACTATCTACCAAACATCGAACTAGAAGGCAACAATTTTTAGCCTTTTATTCAACAAACTATAAACACATATTTTTGTATTTTTCTCAACTATTTTCTGTTCTTTTTCACAATGTTTTAAGCATTTTTGTTATTTTTTAACACAACTTTACAAATAAACTAATACTAAGATCGAATTTTCATCACACTGGTTAAAAAAAATAAAAGGTTTAATGGTCATAGGCTAGATGGGTTGGTCTAACGAAATGTTTAGGCTCAAAGTGGGCGACTAGGGGATTTATTTGGGTAAGGATAGATAAATGGTGTAAAGGGAAAAGTTTTACCTAATGCCTTAATCATTCTTGTGCTTGTATTCGGTCTATGGTCTCAAACATATCAAAAGTTGCAAGTTCTCTCTCTCTCTCTCTATATATATATATATGTATGTGTATATATATATAGAGAGAGTAAGGATCTTGCGGAAAGTGTGTTTTCCTGGAAAGTCTAGGAAGCGATCTGGTCCATCCGATTGGTGTGTTTAAGGGTTGTGATTAAATCAATGGCAATCTTTGTCACACCCCCAAATTCCACATGCGGAGTATTACCGCAGGGAGCGTGACATGACCAGGATCAAGCCACCAATCATATTGAACAATGTATTAAGTAAACATAAAACCAACCAACAATATAATTGGTGTCCAAACAAAATTAACTAAGTTCAAGTTATCAGCGGAAGCATAAAGTTTAAAACATAAACATAAGTTTAAAAGTTCAAATGTTTAACATGGAACACAACAGTCCATGTCCCACAACGAACTCGACCTCCTGTGCAAGCTCCATCTAAGCACCTAACGACCTGCAAGGAATATAATAGCGAATCAACAACAAAGTTGAGCGAGTTCACAGTTGGGTGTTCGTTTTAAGTTGTTTCAAAAACATAGGTTTCCTTTAGCTGGCTTACTTGCCATGGGGGTTACCCCATAGTTGAAAAACATGATTAACCCTTTCCTTTTACTCTGGCTCCCAGCCGTGGGGGCTACCCCATGAATATCCCACTAGACCCGTTACCATATCGACTACTGACTGAGAAAGTTGGGTGCCCTAAGTCAATGTCTATCATCATTGACATGCCCAGATCCATTAGTCCACTCCCGTCCTCTGCGGCACGGTGTGAGGCTTGTTAAACCTAATAGCGCTATTTAACTAATGACCCGTTCGCTATTGGCCCGGCGATTAAGTCGATATAAAAATGAGGGACTTAATGTTGTCACCCTTCAGTTAAGAGGGTGGAGGTAGGTGTCCCATATAAGGAGATCACGCAGGTTCCAATGTTGTCACCCTTCAATTAAGAGGGTGGAGGTACGTGTTCCATACAAGGAGACCACACAGGTTTCCTTTCAATCAATTACCCATTCCTAACCACCGGGAATCCCATGCCTTGTAGAAAGTGTGAACTCACCTTAGGTTAGCTCGGCAAATAAACAAAAAGGTCAATCGAGCTGCTAGTGGTCAACCACGTCCTAACATGGTTACCATACAAGTCAGGTCTAGGTTCAAGTAGTGCACGTAAGTTTACACATAAGCTAACAGGTTACGAACACGTAATGATCATGGCAAACATGTAGAATCATGGCAACCAGTTAACGCACCCTTGACATGTCAAACAATAGCATATAGTTCACATAAACATAGCCCAAACTTGTGCGACTCGAGTGATTGGGCTGTTATGGTTGTGCAAGCCCAATCCTCTTGTGCGATCCAAAAGATAATGCCCAATAAACATCCGGCCCAACCTGTTGTGTGTCCAGCACAATTTTGTGGGACTCACAACGGGTTGTGCGATTGAAAACAAACCCGGCCCATTACATCCTAAGCCCAACAGCTTGTGCGGCCCAAATAATTAAACAAACACTTAACTTGTGCGATCCAAATATACTTGTGCGATTCTAAATAACTTGTGCGATTAGGCTTTGGGCTGCACAGCTTAAACATTTAAGTGGCCCAACATCTTGTGCGATCAGCACAACCTTGTGCGATCCACAAGATGTTGTGCGACTGAGCTTAAAGGGGTTATACGTTGTGCTTTAACTGTTGTACCCTAACCTACCCTAGCTTGTGCGACTGGCCTTGTGTGATCGGTTATAACATTCCATAATTCATGCAAATTAGTTATAATCATTCAAACAGTTTCCAATTTCCTATCCATTCGATCAAAACAATATTAACAGTTTCCAACTCTGCCTTAAATCAATTAAATCAAACAATTATTATTTAATTCACATGAACCCTAAACAATTCATCTAATCATAACAACTTATCATCATTAAATCAAACCGTAGGGTTAATATCAAAGTCCTTAATTCATCATGCAACAACTCACGCCAAATCATACTAATCATCCGAATCCAAACACATCACAGCCGATTACATCCATTTGGTTCTAAATCATCATTAACATCATACGATTATCAAACCCTATATTGATCTAAACACACTACACATGTGAGCCGATACACAAGAACACCAAACCTCATCAATTGACATTACAATCAATCACAAAACATCTCTAATTCATTATGTAGAAACATATAAGCCACAACATCATCTAACATACAATCAATAGTAAGATACTAACCAGTTAGAAAGTAGAACAAAGGTCGATCTGAACAAGAAAGCTTCGAGAGGAGAGGAGATGTTGCTGCCGTCGAGTTCGAGAGAGAGGGAGAGAGATTTAGGGTTTGGTGTGTTTGAGTGTTTTGCAAAATATGAGAAACAAAACCCCACAATAGGTGCTTGTATGGGTATAAAAGGAGTGGGTCGAACCCATACACGGGCTGCCCTTGGTTTCGAGTACAAGGGGTGTGGGCCGAGAGTGGTGTGCCCAAAAAGGGTTTGTGCAATCTAACTTAGGTAATATACATACATATTCACAATATAATTACATACACATAACATTCAAATTCATAATATCTCATTAGAATCAACATATCAAGTAATCACATAACGTTCAAAACATGTTACATCAAAGTACAATGAAAGGTTTAAAATACGAGTTGTCACATCATCCCCAAGTTGAAAGAAATTTCATCCCGAAATTTAGCACATAGTTACTGAGGAAGCTAGTTAGGTTGCGTGGTTTCCTGGGGTGTCACAATCTTGTAATATTTAACTTTATTTAATTGATTGTTTTAAATGAGTAGGGGCAATTTCGTCAATAACCGTGTTTTAAATCATTCAAAATAACCGTAAGGATATCACATCTCCTTATTGCACGCGAATTTCCCTCTCTCTCTTTCTCTCTCTAAACCCACAACGAAAACCCCCAAAAATCATACCAAATATACCTAAAATCAAGGATGAAGATAAGAGATTTCCCAAGTTCTATATACGTAAGATCAAGCGGTCATTGTGTTCCGTGTTTTACTATGTGATTAGGTTTCATTCGTGTTTTACATTGAAGTATTTGATGGTTGCAGGGAAGAGATTCATAAAACAGGGGACTTTGAACAAGATGGATGGAAGTGACACAGTTACCGGAAGCAGAGTCGAAGTCGCCGGAACCGTAGGTGTGTGTTTTAAATAACAAATGTTTGTAGGATTACAGTTTATTTCCGATTACTGTGTTTTAGTGCTTGTGTTTGGTAATGTGTTGATGTTGGTGTGTTTTACTATGACTTTGTGTGTTTTTCGGTGAGTTGGTGTAGGTTTTATAGAGGAGTAATTTAGGCTTGTGGATTGTGTTTTAAAAACTTTGTTTGTTACTGGGTTTTCCCACAAATGTGATTTACGGTTAGTTTGTGTAGGTTAGTTGGTGTAGGTTTTATAGAGGAGTAATTTAGGTTTGTGGATTGTGTTTTAAAAACTTTGTTTGTTACTGGGTTTTCCCACAAATGTGTTTTACGGTTAGTTTGTGTAGGTTTTATAGGGTAGTAATTTGGGTTTGTGGATTGTGTTTTAAAAACTTTGTTTGTTAATGGGTTTTCCCACAAGTGTGTGTTACGGTCAGTTTGTGTAGGTTTTATAGAGGAGTAATTTGGGTTTGTGGATTGTGTTTTAAAAACTTTGATTGCCATTAGGCTTTCCCACAAATGTGTTTTACTATGTTTCATGAACTTGTACATGTGTGTTTTACAATTATGCTTGATTTGTTAACTTTTGAAAGCCTAATGAACTGTGATTTATAAGGGTAATGTGGGATTGGGAATTGTGTTTTATAAAGTTGCTGAAATTAAGAAGAGAATTCGATGAATGTTTAAAACAACTGTTTTTCAGTCAAACAGAGAAATAGTGAGAGAATAAAAGGAAAATGGCTTTCAAAAAAACCCGAAAAAAAAACTTGACAAACCAATTAGGCTGGATGAATCAGACACAGAAGAAGCATCACCTTTACAAGGTGCGGTTAGTTGTGGCAGTGAAGGGTGGGGGGTTACTTGTATAGTTAGCTGTCTGACCAGTTGTGTTTTTTTGTTATTAACAGTTGAACCTGTTAACAAAACTACAAAAACGGTAGACAACAAAGTAGACTGCGCACAACAACCGCCTGCTGGAACCCTTCTGTCTGACATTGCAAATCTGTTTCCGTACGTAATGGATAAAAATGTCGATTTATAGTCGGAACCCCTCCAAAATCGTGAAATGCCCATATGTAAGTTAGATGAACAAACGGAAAACCATATGTTTGTTGAGGTAAAACACAATGCATAATACTAACATCAACTTTTATGAGTTTTCTTTCAGCCGACGCGAGCAAGAAGGGTAGCGAAACCGGTAAGAAGCGGAAGGAAAAAAAGGCTGGAATCCAACCGAATGTTAGTGGAGGAATATGACTTGCATGCGGAACAAAGATATCCATTTGCAAAAATGGATGATGAAGAAGTTGAAGAAAAAGAAGTGAAAGCAGTTGAGAAAAATGTAACCATTAAAGTAAAACACAATAGCAAAACTGATCGGGAAAAAAGGAAAAAGACTGTTGTGAAGCCGGCCAGTAAAACGCATGGTAAACCTATAGAATCAGGTGTACCGAAAAAAAAAGAAATTGAAAAAGACAGGAAGAAAACTGGTCAGAATGTGGAGAAGAAATCTGATGTTGAAGGTGGCCCGGAAAAAAAAAGAAATTGAAAAGGACGGGGCGAAAACTGATCAGAAGGTGGAAAAGAAATCTGATGTTGAAGGTGGCCCGGAAAATGCACCTGCTGTCGAAGAAATTCCCGTTAATTCTGGAAAAATGCAGATTTTGAAGAATACATGGACGTAGACGATGGACCGGAAACAAAGCCTGTTGTCGATGTAGCCGATATAGAGAGATACAATATTGAAACCGGCGAGTACGGGCAAACACAGGAAACTCAGCCGGGGATTAACATAGGCTTTGATGGAGAGATTAGGATACCTATGGTATTTCAATATGGGTCGACACCACAAGCGAGCCAAAGCGACGAGGTACTTTCATAGTTTTTTAATATGTTATAACACAATCTGTTATAAAACACATGGAACTAGTATTTGCTAAATTCTATTAAACACAACATAATGTATAAGTGCACACATTTAAACACCATAAAGATATACCTTAAAACACAATGTAACCTTAAAACACAATAAGATTTGTTAAAGTCTACACTAGAACACAATGTGATGTTGTTGCTTAATTCTAATGTGTTGAGTTTTAATGATGTAAATCAGGTGCATGCGGGAATGTTGGAGGTGTTCATTAATCAGTTTGACGAATGTGTGAAACGGATAAACGACCATTTTACGGAAGGTTTCCAATTGTACCCCAATAGGGTGAAAATAAAAGAGAAACACACCATGTGGACTGAGAAGCTGAAAAAGGTTGGATCCACATGTACGACGACTGCCCAACCACACACTCCTACGGATAAAACACCAGAAAAAGAGGCAAATAATATCCGTCACAGTTGTCACAGTGGACACCTTCATTGGTCGAAGAGGTATGTAAGACCGTTGACAAGACAACCACACCGACGACTCAGGTTGCAGTAGTGGAGCAACCCGCACTCGACATCACACCGATCTCCCAAAAAACAGCTGCGGAATATGAATTTTCGATTAGAAGGGGGCAGTTTATACAAGAGTTGGACCTTGGAAAGCGGAAAGTAAGACCGGAAAGACAAACATAGTTGACCGACGCTCTAAGGTCTCCATACGTGAAACGGGCAGTAGAGATTAGGGAGAAACTTCACAGCGCTGAGGTCTCGGTCAGCTCATACATGTTTTCAGCCTGGGGTTGAATGTGGTATGAAAAAAATTGCCATTTATAATACCAGTGTTTTTAAAAAGTATGGTAAAACACAATGATTATAACTGATTTGTCTGAAATTATTATAACACATTGTTTAAAAAATGTTTGTATTCGTTAGGGATACTGTGTTTAGAACTGAGAAAGGTGTGCCACTGATGAGATCTCTGCTCGAATCATTATTGCCTGGAATGGAATTGCATATATTGGTAATAAGCGCATGGGCGGATTTGCTGAACTATGAAGAAAAATTCAAGCAAAAGGGGAGCATCGCACGCCTGTTCTGTTCGGTGAATATGTTGGTAAGTATGATCATAATGACATTGTAAAAAAAGTTTTCTACTTATGTAATATTGTTTAACACAATCAACTCAAAATGCAGAATGAGGATCACTACAAGAAAAATGCAAAAAAAAAAGGGAAAAGAATTTGCAGAAAACATGGAACCGGTCCTAATTTCTGTTGATGTGAAAAAGATACCTGACAAGTCGCTCATCTTCGTACCAATCTTACACGACAATCATTTCTATTGTGTATGTTTTAATTTGAGGGACATGAAGGTAGAGGTTTTGGACAACAGCGCTAAAGATATTTCGATGAAAGACAAATACAACGAACGGCCGGAAAAATTGGTACGTCCCTTTGTATATAAACTACAAACGTCCTTTGATACAGAAATGCATGACATCTGAAGTCCATGTTTATAAAACACAAATTAATAAACTGCTTGAACTTGTTATTATCTTAAGTTCTCTCTTAATCACTTAAAACACAATCTAGTATCTTATGACCCCCTGTTAGAAGTATAAAACCCAAAATGATGTGATGTTGCATGAACTTCTCTATAAATAAAGTTTGATATTAAAACACAGTTGATACTGAATGATACGTTATCATCCGTCATAATAGATTAACACATAATGTAATTTGACACTACATAATACCAGTATTGTGTACTTAAAACACACTTCATCAGAATTATAAATTATTCCATCTGTATGAACTTGTTATTATCATAAGTTCTCCTTTAATCACTTAAAACACAATCCAGTATCTTATGACCCCCTGTTAGAAGTATAAAACCCAAAATGATGTGATGTTGCATGAACTTCTCTGTAAATAAAGTTTGATCTTAAAACACAGTTGACACTGAATGATACGTTATTAGCCGTATTTATAGATTAAAAGACAGTGTAATTTGACACCACATAATACCAGTATTGTGTACTTAAAACACACTTCATCAGAATTATAAATTATTTAATCTGTTGAAAGCCGGTATACGTAGACAAACATATAACACAAATGCATAATCTATGCATGTACATGAATTTAAAACACATTCTGATTAAAATGTTTACCATGCAGCGTGATGCTTTATCAACGTACTTGGAAAAAAATGGCATCCAGCGGGTGGGGTGATCAGCAGAGTTGTGCCGGTACGATTAGAGATGCCATGGCGTACAAAGCATAATGTAATCGATTGTGGCGTTTTCCTGATGCGCCATGGAAACGTACAAGGGCCTGGCTGGAAAAGCTTGGGATTGCGGATTCTCGAACGAGTGCACAGATGCGGGTGAAATTACATACAAGCAGCGCAAAGAACTTGATAATCTCAGGCATAAGTACATTGCGAAGATGCTCCTAAGTGACGCAAACACACAGAAGTTTTGTTGAAGCTGACGTTGGTAGATATAAAAAGCTTTCGGCCGATGAAAAAAAGAGGCTAGAATCAGCAGCCTTTGAAGCAATCAAGGAAAGATTGGACAAGTGACTTCAAATGGGATGTTTAAAAAAATAATAAGACTTGGTTGGTGATGGTGTCTTGAAGAAATATGGGATGTGTTTCAAAAACAATTTTAACATTTGGTTGGTGGTGTTATCTTTTGAATTGTATGTCTTAAAATATGTTTGGTTATGTTTTTTTATTTTCCTGTCGATAAAAATGTCATCTAGAACACTATGTACCTCTTAAACAATGTGAATTTATGTCGAAAATGTTAGTTTGTTTGGATCCACCAAAGAAATACAGTTTGTATTAATGTTTGCCCTGTTAAACCACACCAGATATACATTATGAAATAATGTGATCTGGATACCAACCTATCTTTTACACGAAATCTCTAAACTGTAAACAAATTTAAAAAACATTTTAAATGGCTTTAATGGGTAAACTGTATAACAAACCTAACTAGTACAATGGATATGTAAAATATGTAGTATACATTAAAACACAACATGATTCATGATGAGTGTAATACCAAATGTAAATGAAATGACAATTACATAAACCACGAACAATGCATGCATCAGATATAACACACTACCACTTCCTTCACCCCAACAAATCACGAACAATGCATGCATCAGATATAACATAGGAGGCTATTTAAAAAAACAAAGTTAACACTAAAACACAAAAGTAACAATAACATAAATGTCCAACCCACCAAATTTTAAAATCAACAAACAAAAATCCAAAACCAACACACGAGAAAATTAAAACTGAAAAATGAAAAGTTCAGCAAAACACTTAATTTTTTGATAAAAAAGGTCCTACTCTGCCATGTCTTCATCATCCATATATGCATCATTTCCAGATGTGTAAAACACATCATCAGCATCGTTTGATCCAGGACCATCACCTTCAACAACTGTAGCATCGTCACCTTCACCAATTCTAGCGTCATTACCTTCAGCATTCCGCGAAGCGCCTGCCTCAGGCACAGCCATGGTGTATTTCCAACACGTTACTCTGTTATAACCATATTTTTTACATAACGAACATTGACGACGTTTACTTCCAGACTGACTTATGGCTCGCTCCTTTTGAGATTTAAGGCGTTTATGAGAACCACAACCCTTGAACCTAGTACTAACTGGAACACGGATAGTGGTCGTGCTCTCTGGAGCAACTCCCAACAGTTTAGAAAATCGATTACGTCGTGTCTTAGGAGGTGCATTTATCTGAGCTTCATCAGCGACTGACATAAACTGCTTGATATGATCACGAAAATTATACAACTGATCAAATTTTGAAATCAACTTGTTCACAACATACTCAGTTGCGTGACTAATCTCACGAACATAACGGTTAACCTCCTCACTACGATCTGGATCTCCACCATCTGTAAGAATGGACCCGGGGGAACTATTTGGAACAGCTTCACGCGTCCAACGCCTCAATATATATTGTTTAGAAACTCCCTTACATCAAGAATCCGTAACACACAAAAAATGTGACTACACAACAATCCAAACTGCTCAAACCTGTTGCAGTTACACTTAACAGTAACATCCTCCTCGCGTATCATAACCTGTAACATTGAATATCCATAAAACACAGTGCATAAATCAGATGGATACTTAAAAAAACACAAAATAATGTATAAATAACCTAAAACAAAATATCACCTCAAAGAACGAAGAACATGGCTGATCGAGATCCTTTATAAAAAATTTAATGAAATCACCGACATGATCTAATCTGACACTAGTACAACGATGAATAGCATGTTGAATCTCAAGTTGAACATCAAAAAATATAGTTCTGGTATATATCTGAACTGCTTGCTTCTCGAGAACAAAATCACTCCACTCTCTAGGGTTGGTGTATCGAGTGTCATGATCGTTTTTTCGATGCCCGTGTCTTTGTGCTTCGATAGCTGTATCGAAGTGGCTAAGAAATTCAACCAACGTGCACTTTGGATTGCTAATCTTGCCAAAAAAATGATTCTCGCTTTCGGACCTAGATGATGTCCGCATAAGACCAGACATTTCTTATTCTCGATAGTAAGCTGAAATCCATGATTCACGGAGCCCTTATATATACGTCAACCATTCATGGTCAGTTAAACCTAAATCATTTAAAATAGCTGCCCATTCAGTCTCAAACGCTTCGGGCAATAGAGAATCAGTCCAAACAACTATAGACAATCTTTTCCTGAAATCGGTATTTGAACACAGGGCAGCCCTGACCTAAAGGAACATTTTAGCATGTATGTTAAAAAACAAAAATTAAAACACAGTAAAAATACACATGTAAAAAAAAACCTGTCATAGAAAAAATAGACCTTTGTAGTGAGTTTATCCATGATGTGCCACATACATAATCGATGCCTCAACTCGGGCCAAACATCCGCTATAGCCCTTTTCATCGCAGGGTCTTGGTCAGTAACGATTACGGGAGGCGCGTACTCAAATGCGTCCTTGATCGCCTTAAGTAACCAGCTATATGTCTCTGCCGTTTCAGAACCAAGAATTGCAGCACTAAGTGTAACGTTCCTATTGTGATTATCAATCCCAGTGAAAGGGACAAACATCATGTTATACCTGCAAACAAACAATCAGCGAATGACAAAATATCATAATGTATTTATAACACAGTAGGGTGTAAAACACAATGAATATATAAAAAATTAATCTCGTCGTTACTTGTTCCGCTTGTAGGTAGCATCAAATGATATAACGTCTCCAAACATATAATAATTCCTCTTCATATCCTCGTCGGCCCAAAAAATGCACCTCAACACACCTTCGTCCGTCGTTTCATATTCGCAAGAAAAGTTCGGTAAAAACTCCTTTTTCCTCATTAGTCGCTTGACAAACATTTTAGCGTCAAACTCTCCGATGAACAAATTTAATTTCTTGAAATTTTTGAAATCAACTTTGGTCGCACCGACTTTGTTGAACCCACCATACATTTCCTTCATAATGTTAAATGCACGAACAGGACCAATGTTAAGATTTGACATCTTATTTATCATCTCTTCATGCGCACGATTAAGACCCCTGTTTTCCTTGAGAAGATGTAAATCTTCTTCGTGCACAAAATCATGGTTGTGCGCCTCCGTGAAATGATATAGCTCATACTTCTTGCCATCGTTCAGCTTTATTCTGATCATCGCTTGGCATCCGGTCCTTTTGGATGGTACCCTACGTACCCACCTATCAGACGGTTGTTCGGCTAAAGTATCGACCGGTCGAAACTCTTTGTGACCCTCTTTTGAACAAAAAAAAATACTTATTTACCACAATACCGCGGTTTTCATGCTGTGTGCCCTTCCTAACTATCCAACCTCCGGCTTCTGCATAAGCTTTGTAAAAGTTACACGCAGCATCAACTGTGTCAAATAACATGCCAACTGCTGGGGTCAACGAAGATGATGAATCTGGAATATATCTCTTTGTTCCCGAGTTAGGAGAAACTTGTTCAACGCCACGTAATTGGTAATTGGGAGCATCTACAAAACATGACAAAAAATGCATACACCTCATTAAAAAACACATTTGAGTTACCGAGATAGAAAACCCACAACTATTTTAATGAGCATAAAACACCTTTACTAAACAACTGATGTAACGAGCATAAAACACATTTATAAAACACACTTTAATAGAAACAAAACAAAAACCAACATAAATAAATTTTAAGCTGTAAAAAAACAAGCAATATTAAAAAAACATACAGATCATGCTACGAAAATAATGAACTTATAAAACACACCATAACACAAAAATTCTACCCCTAAAATACTAAAAAATAATAACTAGTCAACCTTGGAAAAAAAAACATAATGCAAGTTAAAACAGAACATTCAATGCCCAAAAAAAAGAGTAATCTGAATATTACAAAACATCGTTCATATTTTGTAAACTATAAAAAACATTGACTTCAGTCTACCTAACAGTTAAAACACATTACCAAAGAATCAGCCCGATGGTTTTCCAGAAAACGTTAAATAAACAACAGACAAAAAAACAACTATGGAAGTTAAAACACACCAAGAACAATCTAAAAAAGGAGTGATCTTCATATTACAAACCATCAGTCACTTTATGGAATCAAATAAACACATAGACTTCAATCTCTATGAAAGTTAAAACACATCATCAAGAACATGCCATGAAAAACTTTTAATCATCTACACACAATACTACAAAAGTAAAGAAAAAAATAACTGTAATTACCCTCTCCACAATCAACAAGTGTGTTTGAAGCCATGATTTTTGTCTCTGCAAAAAAAAAATATCGAATACGATTGATGCTGGTGAACAAGAAAACTACCGAAAGATTTATATTTACATATGATTTGAAGAGATTTATATTCGATATGAACCATAATTCCGAAAATCATGGACACGATCAGTTACAAATCGTGAACATGCAAATGTTAGTTAATGAACATAAATTCCAAATATAAAAATAAAATGTGAAATTACATAATTGACCTTCTACTTAAAATCCATAAATGCCACATGTCCAATTGTAATTGCTTCCTAGACTTTCTAGGAAAAATCAACTTTCTACACAACTCCTACTATATATATATATATATATATATATATATGAACAGGAGAGAACGCCTCAAAGTGTGAGAACGGTGAGAATGATTCTCAGCTACAAGATCTTAGTGGTTTGTGGCTGAGATTGATGCGGTGGCACTTTTGTAAATAATAGGGGCCTTGGAACTACCAGGAGGGGTAAAATAGGAAGATCCAAACAAAGGTGCACATGCTAATCACATGCCATTTTCCCCCATCATATTTAAACAACAATAACTTTTTTATACGTGATTATTTTTCGAAAAAAAAAATTACACCATAAAACTCAACGTTTTTTTATCTTTCCAATGAGTATACTATTGATATACTTCTCGAAAAAAAAATTAACTGGGTTTTATGGCGTTTTTTCTCAACTGGGTGTTTTATGGCGTTTTAGACTAGGTATTTTAATGGTGTTTTTCTGAACTAGGTGTTTTTATGGCGTTTTAACTAGGTATTTTCATGGCGTTTTTCTGAACTAAGTGTTTTATGGCGTTTTCAACTGAGTTTTTTTATGGCGTTTTTCTGAACTGGGTGTTTTATGGCGTTTTTCTGAACTGGGTGTTTTATGGCGTTTTTACACTAGTACAAATTATGATTTTTCTGAGCTCAAAAAATATTAATTTAGGCGGTTAAACACATAAACCGCCCAAATAAACTTACACGTGGCTAAAAAAAATGGTTTTTTTGAGCTGTTGTAAATTATAGATCAAAAATAGCTTTTTTTTTTAGTGTTTTATGGCGTTTTAACCCATTTTTTTGAGCTGTTGTAAATTATAGCTCAAAAAATAGTTTTTTTGTGTGTGCATAACAATAGCTTTTTTGAGTGTTTTATGGCGTTTTAACTGGGTATTTTCATGGCGTTTTTTCTGAATTGGGTGTTGTTATGGCGTTTTATTTGAACACCCAGTTCATGTGAGTGGGTTTTTTTTTGACAATATTACCCCTTAGTGTAATTTAACATCAATGCCACATGTCACCACCAAAATCGTTCTCACTGTTCTCACACTTTTCACTGTTCTCTCTAAATCCTGACCCTATATATATATATATATATATATATATATATATATATATATATATATATATATATATGATGTGTAAAAGTGGCTCAAAATCTCACGTATGAAGGGTATGGTATGTGATATGTATAATGTATTAGTTTCTTAGGCGGGTTATTCCCAAATAACCACCCGCTAAATACCCGTCATGTTACTAACTTAAACTTAGACCATGACAAAAGACCAAATGGGTTGCATCATCCCTCATTGACTTAGTTACTTGTGGTTTTTAGATTGCTTCAAACAAAGACATTTTTGAATAAATTTTGAAATTTTCCCCCATCCTATAAACACATATTTTTGTGTTTTTCTCAACTACTTTCTGTTCTTTTTCACAATGTTTTCTGCGTTTTTTATATTTTTTAACACAACTTTACAAACAAACTAATACTAAGATCGAATTTTCATCACACGGGTTAAAAAAAAAAAGGTTTAATGGTCATAGGCTAGATGGGTTGGTCTAACGAAATGTTTAGGCTCAAAGTGGGCGACTAGGGGATTTATTTGGGTAAGGATAGATAAATGATGTAAAGGGAAAAGTTTTACCTAATGCCTTAATCATTCTTGTGCTTGTATTCGGTCTATGGTCTCAAACGTATCAAAAGTTGCAAGTTCTACAATACGCAACTAATGGTCCACTCAAACAAAGAAACATATATATATATATTTATATATATATATATATATATATATATATATATATGATGTGTAAAAGTGGCTCAATATCTCACGTATGAAGGGTATGGTATGTCATATGTATAATGTATTAGTTTCTTAGGCGGGTTATTCCCAAATAACCACCTGCTAAATACCCGCCATGTTACTAACTTAAACTTAGACCATGACAAAAGACCAAATTGGTTGCATCATCCCTTATTGACTTAGTTACTTGTGCTTTTTAGATTGCTTCAAACAAAGACATTTTTGAAAAAAAATTGAAATTTTCCCCCATCACAGACTTGAGGTCAACATTGTCCTCAATGTGTAGTGTTTAAATGAAAGGGGTAAAAAACCGAAAGCTTTTTCTTCCCATCCCCACACTTGAGGTAAACATTGTCCTCAGTGTGTAAGAATTGAGCTTTTAAAATGCACAAGGGATGTGACACGACCAAACTCCCAAAATTTCACTCTGGTAAATAAAATACAATATACAATCCACTTATTAAGTAACTAATAATCAAAGAAAAGGAAACGAACGCACCTAGATTTGTCTTGTTCCTCGTGTGCTCTTCACTCTTCGATAAAAATAGTCGTCTCACGAACATAATTTACCTACAAATCTAAATCCTTGTTGTTTTGGTCAAAAATCACCTAAGTAATTAAGTGATCAAATTAGTTAAGTGACGTAGTGTGCTAGAAGTATTCGTGAAAAATATGCTGGTTAAGTTGTTAACAAAAACAGTTTTCAGTGAGCAGAAAAGGTAAAGGGTGACACGGGATGTACGAGAAAAGCCCTTGATCAATCTAGATCGTCGGCACAAAACCTCAGGAGCTGACAATCGTAGCTGCCTTGTTCTTCTTATTGCTTCAAATATCAGGATACAGTGCAGGATATGATACGGATCAACTAGGTGTTACAATGCAATGCGATTCGAGTACAAGTGTAAGTGTTTTGTGAGTGATTGCAGCTAGTAGAGAGCAAGAGTGTATGAAAAATTGTGTGTGTTCTATCTGATCCGATCATTCATATTTATAGTAAAACGAAATTAACAAACTATCCTATAAAACCAGGATACTGCGAATATTCCCTTTGTGAACGTTGTAGACCACTTCTTCCTGCTTCAACGTCCCCATTTCAACTGATTAGCCCGAGTCTTTGGGAGAACAGGTCCACTCGAATGTTATAGACTTGCTTCATTAATCTGCACGTGAACTAATTAGCAATTACCAGGATATTGTGTCAGGATATGATCAATATCCTGATCCAGTATCTTGATCACAATAAAAAATAACACAGTCAGGATATTATTCAGGATACATGAGCAGAAAACCACCCATAACAATTGTCCCCAAAATATATCTGTTGGTATACCAATTCCAACGGATATATTTTAATCCTCATCTCTTAAATTGAGGTAATTGAATTGAGGTGACGGTTGAAATGACATTGTGCAACTTCCAACGTGGTTTATACTCAATGGCTATCTATTACGCTCCTATATCTTCTCTCTTTTTGTTTGAAAACCAAACATCTTCAACAGAATCTCCAGGTAATTACTCATCCTTTCTTCCTCTCTTGCTAATCTCTTCGTTCTTCTCCTAATGGCTACTAGAACTCGTTCTCATACTGGTGAATCGACAGAGACCTTCGTCCAACAGAACCTTCTCAAGAATCCCAAGAAGGAGATCTGTGCCTTTGATAATGCGGATATCGCAGCATTGAGAGCCTCCGGTGCCTTCCCCGACAAAGCGATCATCAGACCATTTGACCGGTCAGTTCGATCGGATGTATCGTCTGACGATTGGATCTGTTTTCCGGCATATCCTTTCTCACTAGACCTTCGGTATCCTTTCCCTGAATTCGTGATGCAGTTTTTCCGAACCACCGGTCTTTGTTTTGCCCAAACAATGCCCATGGTTTGGAGGGTACTAATCGTGCTTAACCAAATCAAAACCCTTCACTTTCCTGACCTCTGCATCAAGGATATTTCGATCACTTACCGTCTCCGATCACATGGTTCTAGCCGATTCTTACTCTTTTCCACTTCCAGTAAACCCCTCATCCTCAAAGCTACAAAAAATGAGGATGGATGGCAACGAAAGTTCTTCTTTGTCAAACGAAATTCCATCGATGAGGGTGATAGCCTCCCGGTGAAGTGGTTAACCACCGGTAGGGTTTAGGGTTTTTAGGAATATTCCCAAATGCATCTCGAGTCTATATCCTGTACTGACATTCTCTTGTTTGGCTTTTATGCAGTGAATTTCAGAGAAGTAGCCCCTCCCACTGAAGAATCTGAAAAAAGAATCAAAACGGTCTACCAGTTAGCAGAAAGTGATAGGAGCTTTTCCACACACCTCCCAAGTTCCAGTCAATATTCATCGTCCGACTTGTCTGGTAAGGGTTATTCTGCACATGCTTGATTAGTTTAATATAATGAAAGAGTAAAGATGATTTAGAATTTCTCCCTTTATGCAGCACCAGTCAAAACCACGGAAGTTTTTTACCTCGAAGAGCTGGACAGTTACTCCGGTCCTGTTCAGGTCAAGAAAGACCCAAGTCCCAAGCTGGTTACTTCATCCAAGCCCACCAGCTCTAAAGCCGCCGCCATTCCCAAGCCTTCACCAGCTATTAAACCCCGGGCCTCTAGTACCTGAAAGAGGAAGGAAACTGATTCTCCTGCCACTCTCGAAACATTTCCTTACGAGAATCATGGGTTTGTCGAGGCAAGCGGGTTTATGACCTCCTTTCTCAACCAGGTAGGTATCCTTGTCTTATATCCTGCACATATATGCTGACTATATATTTTGAGTACATATATTGATATTTGCTCACCTGATTATAGGGTCTCGAGCGGCTAGTCTTCCTGTATGAGGATTCATGCGGACTAAACAAGATGTTGGAGGCTAAGTTGAAGAAGGCTGAAACCACCATCGCGGACCAAGCAGCGATTGCCACTGCCAAGTCGGAGCATTATGAAGCCAAATATAAAGCAATGAATCAGGAACACCATGCTGCTATCAAGAAGATCACCCACGGGGCTCAAGCGAAATCCGACGCCGCCCAAGTCCAACATGAGCAGGATATGGCTTCCTATCGGGAAGGCTTCAAGAGTTCCGTCGTCATCTCCCTCCTCCAAGCAAGGTTGAAAATGGTCTATGAGGCCAAGGCCATGGGCTTTGAATGCCCTTCATGGAATGTTGAGGCTTGGGAGGCGAAGTTGAGGGACCTTGGTGGTAATCCCGTGGAGCGTCCAGTAAAACCGGGTGTTGAGGAGACTGCTAAGGTGGCTGAGAAGGTGGCTGATGCTGGTGGTGATGCTGGGAAGGATGCTGGACCGGATGCTGGTGCTGATGAAGCCATGGTTGAAGAGGGTGCTGCCCCTTGAAAGCAGCGAAATGGGCGATGATGGATGTTGATGCCGAGGCCGAGGCCGGAGCCCATTTTTTAAAATTGGTGGTTGTGGTTTAACAAACAATTTACTTTCCTGCATGTAGACAATATGATGGCCAAAGGTGGAGGGATCCTGAGTTTCAGGACGAAGCCCTTGGTCATCAATTAGTATGCTTTATTTTGAACAGTTTTAACAATTGAAGGTGGAGATATCTTGGGTTTCAAGACGAAGCCTTCAATTGTTAAGTAAATATGGTTAAGACTACTAATTGTGCTTTTGGTGGATGGGTCTCGGTTTGAGATGAAACCAAAAGTACAATCTTTTGCTATGTTAATAATATAACCTTTTATGATCTTATCCACTGTTGTCCATTTTCGCAAGCTTTGTTATGTGTTGTTTGGTTTGAATACAATTTCAATTTTTTAATCTTAGTGTAATATTTCAAATATCCCGAACAAATATCCTCAGAATATATCCTGGTCAGGATACTCATAAATATCCTACTAAGACCTTTTGTCAAACAGAGTTTTAAAACTTAGATAATTTAGATAAGGTTTTCAAAGAACAAAAAAGGAAAGATCATACCAAAAATAGAAGACATCTCAATCCTTGATCTTTAATCCTCTCGCAACCTTTCCACCGAAGATGTCCCCAGTCTGGGATACTTAGTGAACTAGGCCCAAGCTTGATCCTTTGAGTTTCTCACAATGCCTTAGTGGGAGTGTCCCCTGTGCATAATGTCTTTGAATACTTAGAAATTTTCTGGACATCAACTGCAACTGATTGTATAACTTTCGTATTACAGGGGATAAACCCTAAAATATTCTGGAGATAGATCCTAAATATTATGGGGATAAACCCTTAAGTATTCTGGGGAAAATCCCAAATTTTCGTGCGCTACAGGCGGGAATGTATAAACTCCAAGACTTAGAAAGGTGAAAACCTTTAAACCTTAGAGAGTATGAAAATACTCTTTCGTGAGAGAGGGTGATCAATCCTCATATACCTTAAGGATCCAGGATATAGCTAACAACAATGAAATTGTAGCCACTTTTACATGAACTGGTCCCGCTATCTTGAACTATCCCTAGATAACTTGCGCTCCAGGAGGGGTGTTTAAACTCAATTCGAAAAAAAGGTGAATACCTTTAAACCTGTGAAGGGATCAGGATCCCTTAAACGTGAGAGAGGGGGCCAATCCTCTAACCTTTCGATTCATCCTAAGTGCATATCCTGGAGTTACATCCCGAAGCATATTCTGCAAAACAACCTTGGACTAAGGTGGGTGTTAGCTTGGCTAGCACCCCTCCGATGCTTAAGTCAGTATTGGGTTTAAATAGAATAAAATAGAATTATATTTAAAAGAAATAGACTCCATACCATCTTGAGTTAGAAATTAAATTCTAAACTCACTTGAAATAGGCTTTGAGGTGTATAGCATTCCAGGATCTTGGTAGTATATCCCCCTCCATATTCTTAAGCCGATATGCTCATTTCCAGGATTCTGATTCAATCTCATAAGGTCCTTCCCACTTCAGAGCTAATTTTCCATCAGCAGGATTAGTAGTATTCTGAAAAGCCTTCCTTAATACCCAATCTCCAACTTGAAATCTTCTAGTCCTTAGGTTCTTGTTGTATGCTCTGGATATCCTCTGTTGGTATGTTGCCATTCTCAACTTTGCCGCATCCCTTGTCTCATCAATAGTATCCAATTCCTGGCATAGGGCTTCAGGATTCTTCTCAAGATCCTGGAGGTTGGATCTTGCTGTAGGTATCACCATCTCTGTTGGGATCACTGCTTCTGCTCCAAATACTAAGGAAAACGGGGTTTGCCCAGTCGCACTCTTCACTGTTGTCCTATCAGCCCATAAAACAAAGGGTAATTCTTCTGCTCATCTTCCTTTCTTAGCTCCTAGTCTTTTCTTCAAATTGTTGACAATTATCTTATTCGAGGATTCTGCTTGTCCGTTTGCTTGAGGATGTACCGATGTGGATGTAATCATTTTGATTCCCCAACTCTTACAAAAATCGGTTGTCCTCTTGCTGATAAACTGAGAGCCATTGTCATAAATTATCTTAGCCGGTGCCCCAAACCTAGTCAGGATATTCCTTTTTATGAAGGATACTACTTCTTGGTCTCTGACTTGAACAAATGCCTCAGCTTCAACCCATTTAGAAAAATAATCCGTCATTGCCAGCATAAAAACTTTTCCTCCTGGAGCTTTTGGCAACTTTCCCACTATATCCATACCCCACTTCATGAATGGCCAAGGGGAAACAATAGGATATAGTGGTTCAGCAGGTTGATGTAATATATTACTGTGCCTTTGACATGCATCACACCTTCGAGCATATTCCGCAGCATCTTTCCTCATCGTCGGCCAATAGTATCATGTTCTCAATACTTTTGAGAATAACTACCTGCCCCTAGTATGGTTACCACAATCCCCTTCGTGTATATCCTGAAGCACTTCCTTAGTCTCGGGATCCTCCAAGCACCTCAGGTATGGTCCTGCAAGAGATTTCTTATACAAAACATCATTTATAATAGTGAATCGGGATACCTTCATCCTAAAAGCTTTAGGATTCTCATCCTTTGGGATATGTCCTTCCTTGAGATATCTCACGATCGGAGTCGTCCATGACTTAGAATCCTCCTCAGGATATTCATCATCAGGATCCTGAATACTTGCTATCTCCTTACCCCGAGACTTGAAAAGATCCACTGTAGGATATAGGATATGCAGCATTGGTATTTGGGTTCCTTCTGGTATCCTGACTGAGGATCCTAGATTTGCCAAGGCATCTGCTTCAGCATTATCTTCTCTTGGTACCTGTTCAAGTGTAAAAACATCAAAATATCCTGCTATTTTTTTGAGAATTTCGAGATACTCGATTAACTTCTAACCTTTAACTGCATAGGATCCATTAAAATGATTAGTAATTAACATGGAATCAACAAATACTTGTAAACTTTTAATATTCATATTCCTGGCGAACTCTAATCCTGCAATCAAAGCTTCATATTCTGCTTCATTATTAGTGGCATGAAATTCACACCTAATAGCCTGGGGTAATATGTCCCCCCTGTGGCAATTTTAGTAGTATACCCAATCCTACACCTCTTACATTAGATGCACCATCAGTGTATAATGTCCAGGATTCTAAGTTTTCTCCTAGCTGTTGTACTTCTAGGTCTACTTCATTTTGAATATCACTACTGAAATCAACCACAAAGTCAGCTAGAGCCTGAGACTTTATGGCATTTCTAGGTTCATAAACTAGATCATAGGCACTTAATTTTACTGACCACTTAGCCATCCTACCTGACATCTCGGGTTTCCTAAGCACATTTTTAACAGGATAATTAGTTTTAACATGAATCCTATGTGTCTCGAAATAATGTCTAAGTTTTGTTGATGCCATAACTAGGGTCAATATCAATTTTTCTAAATGAGAATATCTAGTTTCAGCATCTAGTAAACTTTTGCTAATATAATAGACAGGATACTGCTGACCTTCATGATCCTTTACCAGAACGGCACTTACTGCATTCCTTGATACTGCGAGATACATGGATAATGGTTCACCATCCTTGGGCTTCATCAATAGAGGTGCAGTTGAGAGATACTGCTTCAATTCCTGCAAGGTGCTTCATGCTTCTCTCCCCATTCGAATTTCTTATTCTTCTTCAGGATATCGTAGAATTCCTTGCACTTTTCCGAGGATCTTGATATAAACCTGTTTAATGCTGCTACTCGCCCTGTTAATCTTTGTACATCTTTCATATTTGAAGGTGACTTGATATCCAGGATAACTCTGATTTGTTCCGGGCTTGCTTCTATACCCCTTTTAGTCATGACTTGATATCCAGGATAACTCTGATTTGTTCCGGGCTTGCTTCTATACCCCTTTTAGTCACCATGTATCCTAGAAACTTTCCTGCCCCCACTCCAAAATGGCATTTGGCAGGATTTAGTTTCAAGTTGTAGTGGTCCAGGATATCAAATGCTTCTTCGATATCCCGGAGATGATCCTCAGCCTTCTTGGATTTTACCACCATATCATCGATGTATACCTCCATGGTGTCCCCCAGTTTGTCTTTTAACAACATGTTCACCAGTCTTTGATATGTTGCACCTGCATTTTTCAGACCAAAAGGCATAGCAGTATAACAGTAAATACCTGTTGGTGTCATGAAAGCGCTATCCTCCTGGTCTGAAGGTTCCATTTGGATTTGCTGGAATCTTGAGGATGCATCCATGAAGGTTAACATTTCATGACCGGCAGTAGCATCCACCATTGAGTCGATATGAGGCAGAGGGAATGGGTCTTTAGGACATGCTTTTTTCAAGTCTATGTAATCTACACAAACTCTCCATTTCCCATTTTTCTTTTGAACCACAACTACATTTGCTAGCCATTTGGGAAATTTGACTTCCCTAATCATCTTGCTCTTTAATAATCTTTCAACCTCTTCCTGAATTATTGCGTTCCGTTCAGGAGCAAACTTCCTTCGTTTTTGCTGAACAGGCTTGAAAGACCTGTCAATTCCGAGCTTGTGAGTTATAACATCCTTGGAAATACCTGTCATATCCTCATGTCTCCATGCGAATGTTGACATCCTGCATTTCAGAAAGTTAGTCAATTGATTTTCAATATCCTTAGGGATATTGGTTCCTACGAGCACCGAGATATCTGGATTATCCTGATCCAGGATAATTTTCTTAACATCCTACTCTGAAGCCTCCGCGATATCCTGGGCTCGCATCTTTAATTGCTATCCTGCTTTGGGTTTCGTCGAGGATTTCATCGAGGAAGAATAACATTCCTTCACTTCTTGTTGATCACTTTCCACCTTGACAACCCCCCAAGGGGTAGGAATCTTGATACACTGATGATAGGTTGATGGCACAGCTTTCATATCATGGATCCATGGCCTACCCAATATAATATTGTAGCAGGATAAGGAGTCCATGACACAGAAGCGTTGCATTGAGTTGACTCCTTCAACATATACTGACAGCTTTATTTCTCCCATAGTATTCTTGGCCTCTCCACTGATCCCAACAAGTACAGTGGATTTTGACGTGATATCCATTGGGGAAACATTCATCCTTTTCAGTGTTTCAAACTGAATAATGTTGACGGAGCTGCCATTATCCACCAGTATCCTGCGCACAAAGTGATTAGCAACATATAAACTTATTAATAAACCATCATGATGGGGATCCTGGATGGTATCCCTATCATCGCTGTCAAATGTTATCACTTTATCAGTTGTGAGGGTTGTCATCTTGGTCGGCTTGTCTCCTAGTTCTGCCTCAGCCTCCTTTGCATGTCTTTTTGCTGCAAAATAAGAGGTTCCACAGATATCGGATCCTCCGGAAATAAAGTTAATTATCTTGGCATCCGCAGGAGGCGATGCTGCTCGTTCAGGATCCTTCTCAGTATCCTGACCCTTATTCTTCTTTCTTCCCAGGAGATCCTTCAGGTATCCTTTGCTCAGGAGATAGCTTATTTCCTTCCTCAGAGCAATACAATCCTCCGTAACATGTCCAAAATCCTCATGGAAGGCACACCACTTGGATTTATCCTTCCAATCAGCTTTTTGTTGGTTCTTCCTGGGCCATCTCGCTTTGTCTCCTAAACCCTGCATAGCATACATTAGTTCAAGTATATTAACAAAAAAACAATATTCTGACAACTCAGGATACTCCTCAGGATCCTTGTCTTCAACTGCATTCACTTTCTTGCTGTCATTCCTGCCATATGTCTTTGAGCGATATGGTTTGTATGAGGATTCCGACTTCCTGTTAGTTGATTCATAAGTTGAGGATGAATTCATCCTCTTTTGCATCTTTTTGTCATCTTCCAGTCGAATATATCTTAAAGCTCTGTTTCGAGCCTCATCCAGGTTCCTGCAAGGATTCATTACAAGATCCTGATAAAATTGGGAATCCTTTTGCAACCCCATTTTGAATGCCTGCACGGCCGTTGCAACATCAAGATGTGGGATATCTAGAGATTCCCTACTAAACTTGTTTACATAATCCCTCAAGGATTCCTGAGGTCCTTGAGTTATCCTGTAGAGATCACTTGTTAGTTTTTCAAAACTTCGACTGCAAGAAAATTGACTATTAAATAATTTTACTAAGTGAGCAAAAGATGTAATTGAATGAGGTGGAACGTTTAAGAGCCATTTTAGGGCTGATCTTGTCAGAGTAGAGCCAAAGCCCTTGCAGAGGCATGCTTCCTTGAGATCCGGCGGAATAGGGTTAATTTCCATCCTTTCTCTATACTGAGCAATATGCTCTTCAGGATCCGTGGTTCCGTCATAGAGCTTCATGTTGGGGGTTTGAAATCTTTTTGGGATTTCAGCATCACAAATAGGATATGCAAACCGAGATATCCAGTGGCTATCCAGGGACACTTCTGGAATTGGCTGGACTACCCCAGGTGCACTAGATATCATGTCCTTCAATTTCTGAATCTCCCTAGAAAATGTTGATATCACACCTGCATCCTGCAAAGATCCAAGACCATTAGTAACAAAAGTATTAGTATTATTAGACATGTTACCAGTCTGAGGATTCTGGCCACATCCTGAAGCATATCCTAAGCTTCTCACAGTTGACACCCTAACCGAAGAGGGTATCTCAGGAATATGACTCTGGGAATGGCTAGGCACGATATTTCCCCTGTTATCCTCGGTATACACTGCCGAACTGAAGTTCAAAGCCCTGGGCTGCAAGGGAGTGACGGTATCCTCAGCAAGCCTGCTCGAGCTGGATTTCAAGAGTTGTATCTCTCTTATCAGCATTTGGTTGGTCTCCTGTTTTTGCTTCATCTGATCTTGTATACTACCAAACAAAGTTAGAATTTCATCATTAGAATCCAAAATAGGAGTACCTCCTGAGACAGCAGATCCTTGAATATTCCGAGTGGGGATAACATCCCGAGCCACCTGAGTTTCAGTTCTTCTTGAAAGATCCTGAGGCTGTGAAGAGGCTTGCGTCCTCGGAGGTGGTGGGAGCACCGAACCAATTGTTAAAGAGGTTGTAGCAGACACGGTAGAAGAGCTCATGTTTGATCTTGAGGCCATTGAAAATAGCGTAGCAAAAAGTTTTGAAAATAGAAAACCAAGTAGTGATTTTGCAAAAGCCTTTAGTAGAAATAGCACCACTTGCCCCACGATGGGCACCAAATTGTTTTGGTCAAAAATTACCTAAGTAATTAAGTGATCAAATTAGTTAAGTGAGGTAGTGTGCTAGAAGTATTCGTGAAAAATATGCGGGTTAAGTTGTTAACAAAAACAGTTTTTAGGATATAGCTCAGGATATCGAGCTATATCTATAATCAAACAATGAGCAAAAAAGGTAAAGGGTGACACGGGATGTACGAGGAAAGCCCTTGATCAATCTAGATCGGCGGCACAAAACCTCAGGAGCTGACAATCGCAGCTTCCTTGTTCTTCTTATTGCTTCAAATATCAGGATACGGTGCAGGATATGATACGGATCAACTAGGTGTTACAATGCGATTCGAGTACAAGTGTAAGTGTTTTGTGAGTGATTGCAGCTAGTAGAGAGCAAGAGTGTATGAAAAATTGTGTGTGTTCTATCTGATCCGATCATTCCTATTTATAGTAAAATGAAATTAACAAACTATCCTATAAAACCGGGATACTGCGAATATTCCCTTTGTGAAAGTTGTAGACCACTTCTTCCGGCTTCAACATCCCCATTTCAACTGATTAACCCGAGTCTTTGGGAGAACAGGTCCACTCGAACGTTATAGGCTTGCTTCATTAATCTGCACGTGAACTAATTAGCAATTACCAGGATATTGTGTCAGGATATGATCAATATCCTGATCCAGTATCTTGATCACAATCAAAAATAACAAAGTCAGAATATTATTCAGGATACATAAGCAGAAAACCACCCGTAACACT
Organism: Helianthus tuberosus; assembly: GCA_030545235.1. Lineage (NCBI taxonomy): Eukaryota > Viridiplantae > Streptophyta > Magnoliopsida > Asterales > Asteraceae > Helianthus > Helianthus tuberosus. The sequence goes on from CM060363.1 coordinate 81,669,095, forward strand.
TGTGTAGAAACATGCTTCTCACAACCATCAAAATTTGTTAGTTACTCGTTCTACCATTTTTATAAAAGATTTACCAAGTCATTCGTTAACCTCAATTTGATTTTGTGGAAAAATAATTTACAATAACAATAAACCTAACTCACTTTCGTAGGAATCACGGTTGCATTTAGCTTATGCAACAAGCCCTTTTAAACCTCCCGATAGCTCGGAAGGAAGAGTAGGTCTAGTGAGGGTTATATAGGGAACACACCCACAACGTTCATTTAACTACCAAATAAAATACTAAAAGCAAAACGAAATACCAAAAATAAAAGAAAGTAAAAGTATACAACAACATAAATCATACCTCGCCATCACCATTGATATCGCTCGTTTGGATCCACAGGCGGGTATGGATGGTAGGGGTAACCAGTGAGGGCCGTCATCATATCGTGATAATCATTGAGGGGAACCCTTTCCCCCTTGGCCAGTGGCTGAAGCTGGTGCGGAACATAGCTCGAGCCGATTGCTTCGGGCCAGTGAGGAGACGGGTCTGAAGGCCCAGCAGGCACGGGAAGGTCTTCATAGCGCGTCCAAGCTGTGTGTTCTTGATATGGTAGACCTGCTAAATAATCCCGTTGGTTCCGTTCTTGATTATGTAGATGCTTCGCATTATTGAGTGCGAGCTCGTGTGATACGACAGTGGTCATCCAACAGCGGTCTTCCAATGCTTCCCGCTTAACCCGGATACGTTCTTGTTCCTGCTCCCATGCCAATCTTTGGAATAATTCTTGTGCCTTCTGCAGCTCCTCCTACTCCCAGAGGGACTGTTGCAATGCCCACCATTCTTGTTGCTGATTCCTCCAGTCTTCATCAGCTTTCATCCTTCGTTCTTCTCTTTCTCTCGCCTCGGCCATAACCGCGGACATATTATCATAGACATCTTGTTGTCTGATGTTATAACTTGAATAGGCGGCCCTCCGCCTATTCGCCATAAACTGGGCGACGTAGTTGGACGCCTCATTGTGGTGTCGTGCGAACCTTTGCCTACCGAGCCGCCCACCCGCTTCTTCTTCTTCTTCTTCATCTCCTTCTCCTTTTCCCATCTCTTCATCACCACCTTCTTCTCTCTCCGGATTCATGTAGTTGAACTCCGTGTCCTGATCTGTAATTTTGTACCTTTGCGCCAGCTCCTCGACGTATATATGTGACGCTTTTTGCATTTTCGAGAAATCAATATCCTCAATGGGTTTAATCACCCAAAGTGAGTTGTTGGGCAACTGGTTCTGCTGTACAATCATTTCACTTATCAAACAGATATGCGGAATCATTTTCCGCTTGAACTGGTTCCTTGTATCCCATATATTCATCATGACGATGTGGCACCATGACAACTTAGGCTCACCGTACATGAGCGAGTGAAGCATTTCTGTGCCTTCATACAGTTGATGATCCGTAAGGGCGTGTCTCTTTTCTCTCCATGGACTATGAGCGTTTCATCATTCGCAAGAGGGATGCGAATGATCTTCTCGTGAGAAACAACTTAGGCTTTATTCTTGGACAGCCAGTCCATTACGACTACAACATCAAAGCTGCCCAACTGAACAGGCAAAAGATCGATACTAAATCTTTTTTTACCAAGTTCTAATGTACATCCTCTAACAACTTCGCGCGATTCAACAAGTTTACCATCGCTAGTTCTATGGAATACGGAATATCTAATCTACTAGATTCTATTCCAAGCATACGTTTAAATTCCACAGACATGAAACTATAATCGGCACCAGTGTCAAAAAATATGGATGCAAAGTGATTGTTAACGAGAAACGTACCGATGACCACATTAGGGTCCTCGCGGGCGTTCCTTGCTCCTATCACGAATGCTCGAGCTTGAGCGTTGTTTTCCCTTGGGCAATCTTTCTTAAAGTGCTCTTTGCTACCACAACCAAAGCATCCTTGGTTTTGTCCGCTTCCGTTTCCGTTTCTGTTACCGGTACCATTGCCATTTCCATTACCGTTCCCATTACCAGCACCGTTTTGGTCTCCATTCCCATTCATATTTCCACTTCCACCTCTTTTTCCCTAACAATCATCGGTACGGTGACCCAATTTTCCACACTTATCGCATTTTGGAATGCTACAAGATCCATCAGGGTGACGTTTGCACTTCTTACATTTGGGCATGGTGCCCTGGTATCCTCTAGTAGCAGTGTCATTCGCAGATGCGAAGGTTTTTGTCTCCTTGGGTAGATTGGGGTAATGCTTCTTGTTGTTAGAACCCTTGTTGTTATTACATGTTTCTTGGCTCAGATTCGAATGTTTCCTTTTCTTGTCACCAGATGATTCAGCATGGGTCTCAGTTTTCTCAGTAGTCTTCAAAGATAACTTTTTCATACGAACAGCATCCTCAGTAAGGCTGACAGCTAGAGTTACAGCCTGAGTGATCGTCGTGGGTTCTGCCGCAGTCACCAAACTACGAAACTCTGGAGCCAATCCCCAGATGTAGCGCTCAATGCGCTTGAATTCAGGAGTCACCAAATAGGGGATCACTCTCGACAGATCATGGAATCTCTGGGTATAACCAACAATGTCCGCACCAACCACGGACAGATTCCAAGACTCAGTCTCCAGCTTTTGAAGTTCAGCACGTGAACAATACTTTTCCCTCATTCTTTCCTTCAACTCATCCCATGTCATGCCGTAAGCGGCTCATCACCCAGATTTTGGACTTGTAAATTCCACCAAGTCAAAGCTTCTTCGACGAACAATCCAGTAACAAAAGTGACTTGCTGGTCCGCGGTGCATTTGCTCATGCGGATCGTGGAATCAGTTTTCTCCGTCCAGTGCACGAAAGCCACTGCACCTCCAGTGTCGTCGTAATTCAGTGGCTTGCAGTCGAGAAACTTCTTGTAGGTGCAGCCTGGAATTTATCCAACCAATTCACACGTGAGCAGTCAATGAAACAATAAAACAAAGACCGTTCATAAGTTTCATCAAATTATAGCAAATCAACTTAAGGTTCCCTTGGGTCGGGTTTCCTCCAGATGAATCTCCATGTCCATTTCGTCTGGTACTGCCTGAGCCTCCATTGTTCTCAGCACGATTCGCCTCGTACTGGGTGATAGCTTCAGAAATCCTTTCTTCCAGTAGAGAGTTCAATTCCTCAGCAGTTCTCGGCATCGGCGGAGGAGGTGGTTGGTCAGAACCTCGAGTGTTCACAGCTCTCCTAGGTGGATCATACTTCTTGGAGAACATGGCACCAACGTTTGTGGGAGATGGTGGGGGTGTAGGGAAAACCACACTGCGGAGATGAGCCACTTCATCCTAGAGCTCGTGGACTCAACGGATGAGGAAGTTGACCTGCTGCTCTACAGTGAGAAACCGAGCAGCATGACCCTCAATAGGTGCACGAACAGGTGGTGGCAGAGATGCCGGTGGGGGTGAAGATGGTGGTGGAGGTGTAACGGGTGGTGGATAATCTGGTGGAGGAGGTTGTCTCGCATCGGCCTCATTCTCCAACTCGTAGACCCTACGACAAAGGATCTCAAACTGAAGCTGGAGTGATAGAAGGATATCATCTCTGGTGTACCAAATGCGATGGGAAGGATGGTATGGATCGGAAATGGCATTGTATACGGAGGGAATAATCAGGGTGACTGAAGGAGTGGACTCAACTCGGGTGAGGGTATATGTGGATGACCAGAAGGCTCTCCCCCGTGAGTGGGAGGTGTATGTGGAAAAGTTGAAGCATAACGGATACTACGTGCACCACTAGTATGGTCCGCTGGGACAGGTGGCTGTGAAGAGCTGTCACTGGCAACGTGAGTGGGAGTATGATGGGGTGTATCAATAGGTGTAGGAATGTGAACGAGAGAAGCTGGTGCAATGGACATAGCATCATCATCATCATCATCAGTAGGGTAAGCCCCTAGTCCAGTAGCTAGAAGGGCTGAAGAGGTCACGGACTCAAAAGAGTCGGTGTAACGCCCTGCTTTTTCATACTATCTATATTTAGAAACCTTTGCTTGAAATCCTATTTTTGGGAACTTTGTACTCTCGTATGCCGTCTTTCGTTGCAATCGATATATTATCCAAGACTCTTGGTTCGTTATTATACCATGAAACTCAATGCTCGTTAAACTAATTAAAACTCTTAAAATAATGAAATTCGGATCCTAATTCTCGAAACTCGAAAGCTTCGTGAAATGAATAATCGTTTAAATATTTTTATCCTAATTCGTTTATAAATATGGTTATTTATCTATCATATTTTATTTAATTAATTATATTACAATAAAAAGTTTTTGTTTGTTTTTATATAAAAAAATTAATAAATAAAATAAAAACTAGTTAGTTTTGTTAGAGTTCAAAGTTAGTTTGAAGTAATATAAGTTAATCTAGTTAGTAAACCAAGTTAAATCACCTAGTAATTAATCCCTAAACTTGAGGGACCAGTTTTGTAATGTCATGAAACTTGTTAAAGGTTAAAAACAATAAAAAGGGTGTTACCAAGACTCGAACTCGGGTACACCGACAGCCCAAACGCGCGCACAACCAGCTGAGCTAATTCTTCACATCGAACAAACCCAACAGCGAATATCATTAATACACTCGTTAAATGGCCTGATCAGCGCGATCAGAACCCATTCAGCTCGTTGTTTTGGGCGGGATTGGGACTTTGTTTGAGTTTTGGAGCTTGTTTTAGCATTTATTACCCAACCACAATCTAACCTAACTCTTCCCTATAAAACCCAAGCATAGTCCAAGCATTTTACACTTTGCAAATTATCCACAACACTCTCAAATCCTCCTCTAATTAGCTGTTAATCACAAGTTCGAGCAGAATTATACCAAGTTACAAAAGTATGCATAACTCTCTCATTTCTTAACCTTTTCACTTGATTCTTTTTCCCACTTGCTTGGAACAACCTTAGGAACATTTCTAGAGGTTTTCCATGGAAAAGCAAGCTTTGGAATGTCACCAAAAAGGCTCCAAACTGGACTGTTCGTTTCTGTTTTCATTTAAACTTGTTAATCTTAGTTGAACTTGAGTCTAACTCATCTCAAACCTATGTCCTAATGCTCATAATTAATTGAATGTTTAGTTGGGCTTAAAAACAAGGCTGAGAAATGATTAATCGAAGGTTAAAACCTCACAAACATTCTGTTTTAAGAAGGGTTTTACCCACAAGAAGTGTTCAAGCTTGAAGCTTGATGTATGTGTGATTGTTAGACTAGCTTGGGCTATCTTTCATAAAAATCCACTCACTTCTTGATGTTTTCCATAGATTAGATGTTCATAATTCATTATTTCTTGTAAGTTCATGACCCTCCTTGTTGTTTATAACAACAAGTGTAGTGGTGAACAATGGAGGTACCTAAATGAAAGCTTTGTTCTTCCTACCTCATGTATAAATTCTATGATACTTAGAGGTACCTAAATGAAGACTTTAATCTTCTACCTCATGCTTGACATATATGATATAGTATACTCTATGTAATACTTATATAACATTCAAACAAACCGAACTCTTGATGATGAACAAGTGGACATTGTCAAGTTAGTAAGTATATCATCTAAGCATCATATGTGATGGATGATTATTTTCCAATGTCTATTTTCATGTACTTTAAACTCCAAATCCTTAGGCCGAATGTAACCACTTAAATCTCCAAATCGAACATATTCAACTTTCTAGTCTCAACAACTTCATCACATTGGATAATCGGAAAGCACATGCAATTTTGTGAGTATACGCGAACCCGTTTTGCTTTTTAAACACTTTTGGGTGCAACATCTATTCTATGTAAAAACACCAAACACTTGAATCTATTTGAATCATATTCTATCCACATGTAAACATGTTCACCTCCCGCTAGTCTATTGGGAGTTAATCTATGAATGATTTGATGCTTGTTAATCTCATATGCTATGTAAACTATTAGTGTCTATATGCTCATTAACTTCGTACAAGCCCACCTTAACAATTATAGCGCTATAGGAGTAATGCACCGCCCACTAGTCTAGGGGTATTGTTAAGTTAAACATGTTACCTCCCGTTATTCTTTGGGGATAGGCTATTTTAACGCATTGTATTCTAGGATTTGAACATATAGTGACACCGTTTCAGCGTATTAGTAAACCTTGATATAAATTTTAACTTGAAGAAATCATTATTTCTTGGCTTATAATTTGTACCAAAAATTAGGAAACCTTGATAAATATTTTTAGGTGAATTTTTGGGGAATAAGTTTCACCAAAACTTATATTTTTCTAAGTGTCAAAATTTTATAAAATTTTTGACATAGTTTCCCCTAAAAATGGAGGTTTCCCATGTTTTCAAAACATGTGTTTATTTTCTTTTCATCACCAAAAACAATTTCCAACAATTTTTATGAGTAACATACACTAATTACTTCATGTAAAACATTATGATGAACTTGATTTTTGCTAAAAATGTGCTGTCTTTTAGATCTACACTTTACATACAATGATTTTTCATAATCAAGTGTTCTTGTAAATTTTAAACAAACTTTTTATGAAATTATAATTTACTAACCAAACCATCCATGAGTTTTAAGGTTTCAAAGTCTTGAAAATTATGCTCTAAAATCATTCTTATGCTCATTTAAAAGATCTTTATGTTTAAGGCCATGTTTCGTCATGGATCTTTCAAGATCCATACTTAACATCCTTAAATCTTACATAAACAAGCTTCTTGATGAACCTTTAACAAACTTTTCATGGATTTTAGTTTCAAAAGTTAGTTTTACATACACTTAGTGACTTCAAGAACACAAGATCATGCTTCAAAAATCACCTTTCAAGTTCACATAAAGGTTTCACAAGTTCATCTTCAAGTTTAACCATGGATCTTTCAAGATCCATGCTTAAACTTGTTAGATCTAAGCTTCTAACAAGCTTAACATGATAGATCTAAACATACACACAAGATTCAACAACAACAACTTCATCACATAGACCAAATAACACTAAAATCACTTGTTTTCCTCATGATTATGTTAGATCTTTACATCTTCATCTTTTAAAGTTTAGTTTGTTAGATGGTGTGACTTGTACATAACATAAACATGAACTAAAATAGTGTTTAGGAGGCTTACAACTAGCTCTAATGGCTAGGGAAGTGGCATAAGAAGGATGAAGATGAAGAATGATGAATATGAGAGGTTAATAGCTCCTCCAAGTGGTCCTTCAACTCCTTGCACTTCACACCTTCTTTGATGAACTTCTTACACCTTGTAGTGACCTTGGGTTTCTTGGAAAGTGAATGAAAAATGATGATGTGTGGGTGTGTGTGGTCGGCCGAGAGCAAGGGAAGAGAGGGAGGAGAGTTTGGTGTGTTTGAAAGTTAGAATGATAATGAGATGAAGTCTTGATGTTCTAGTCCCTTTTATCCTCCATAACAACTTTAACCACTAGATTATGTGCTCAATATATAGCTAACAAGGTGAACTTTATAATCAAAAAGGAAATGCGGCCCATGGGGCCGGGCATGGATGTCACACCCCAACCGATGGCGGAAACATCGGAGTGAGACGAAATAGATTGCAAGAGACTTCATAACACTATTTGTGACAAGTATTTAAATGATAAATTTTCATTTCATTTCTAAAAAGTCAATTACAAGGATTTGAAACAAATACAACATGAATAATGAAATACAATACAAATAAAATACAAAATTTAAAGTGTGTATCTAAGCATCCTACTAGATTCCATGCATCATCAACATCATCGCTAAACCTGCAACATGTTTTAAAAGCACAGTTAAATACAAAGGTATTGGCGAGTACACTAGTTTTAGACTCGTGGCATATGTATAAAAAAGTATTTTCAATCCAACATAGCAATTAGTATACAAGGTCAATCTATCATGCATAACAATATGTCAACTCTAGTGTCCACTGGTATTTAGCATCTCTCGACACAAAAGTGACGAGACCGTTATAGAATAAAGACTCAACAAAACCCCGTCGGGTGGTGTGCTACTCCTATAGCGCTATAATTGTTAAGACAAGTTAACAAGTAGTATGTATTCTAGCATGAACCTAAGCATAGCAAAGCATGTATAAGGATTGAACGAATAAAAGCATGTTTGTGAATCGTGCATTTTAACAAGTAAAACATGTTGCACCCAAAGTGTATTAAAAGGAAAATGGGTCAAGTGTACTCACAAAGTTGCATATGCTTTACGATTATCCCATGTGATGAAGTTGTTGAGACTAGGAAGTTGAATGTGTTCGATTTGGAGTTTAAGAGGTGTTTAGATATGGTTCTAAGGATTTGGAGTTTAAATAACAAGAAAAATAAACATATGAAAATAATCATCTAACACCTATGACACTTGTTCTTGACACTATGAAACTCTAAAAGAGTTTAAATGTTTTCATGGAACAAAGTTCCATTAGAATCGTGACAAGTTGTCAAGGCCTAAGATGATACAATCTACTAGCTTGATGAATGTCCATTAGTTCATCACCAAGAGTTTGATTATTTGGTTGTTACATAAGTATTACATAGTATATATTACATCATATAAGTCAAGCATGAGGTAGAAGATTCAAGTCTTCATTTAGGCACCTCTAAGTATCATGGAATTCATACATGAGGTAGGAAGAACAAAGCTTCCATTTAGGTACCTCTATTATTCACCACTACACTTGTTGTTATGAACAACAAGGAGGGTCATGAACTTACAAGAAACAATAGAATATGAACAACTAATATATGAGAAAACATCAAGCAATGTGTGGATTTTCAAGTAGGTTAGGCCAAGCTAATCCTAAATCACACAATCATCAAGTCTTGAACTAGAGCATCACTTGTAGGTTAAAACCCTTGAACAAAACAGAAAGTTTGTGAGGTTTATACCTCTGATTTTGAATCTCTCAACCTTGTTTTTAAGCCTAACTAACCATAGAAGTGGTTATAAGCATAAGGACATAGGTTTGAGATGAGTTTACTCAAGTTTAAACAAGTTTATCAAAGTTTGAAACAAGAACAGAAAAATCAGTCCACTTTGGAGCCCTTTTGGCAACATTCCAGGCTTTGGTTTTCCATGGAAAACCCATGGAAACATAGCTAAGGTCAATACGAAGTAGTAGGAAAAAGAATCGAGTGAATCAGATAAGAATTGAGTGAGTTATGCTCACTTTAGTGAAGTGGTATAAATCTGCTCGAACTTCTGCAATCAGCTACGGTTTGGAGTGTTTGAGAGTGAATGGAGAGTGTTTAGAAAGTGAAAAATGCTTGGAGGAGGCTTAGGTTATATAGGGGATGGATTAGGGTTTCATTGAGTTGGGCTTTGGAAGTGTTTAGTGGGCTAAATAACTCAAAACAAGGAAATTAAGTGGGCTGATGCAAGGCTGTTAACAGCCCTATAATTTTTATTTTATTTTATTTTTTGGACATTAGAAGGTATATATTTGATGTTTAATAAAGTGTTACATGGTGTTTAGTATGTATATAACTTGTAACAAGGTCCAAAATGCATAAATGATATGTTTTAATTTAGCAAAAAGTGTGATAACATAGGTGTGTATAACACATGAAATGTAACAAGTATGTATGGTTTATAGTTTGGTATGATCAAGTGAAAAAAAAACATACAACTTAATATTATAATCGAATAACTAAGTGTTTAAATGTATGAAGATTTAAGGATTACGAATACACGATCATTGTTTACGAGTTAAGCTTACGTTTATACGAATTACGAACCATGTATCAAACGAGTGCACGTATCAATGTATAAACATGTATAAACGATGTATAAAAGATTCATTTCATTACGATCAAAGTCTCAGATTTTACGACGATACAACGAAATACGATTACAAGGAATACAAGATTTCCAAAACAATAGAATTTCCAGCAATGGTTTCTAAATATGGAAAGTATGAAAACGCAGGGCGTTACAATGGATGGGGGGGGGGGGGTAAAGTGCACAAATTTGGATGTTGAGGGTTTTAAATGTAAACTAGAAGGTTTAAGTTAGTTTAAGTGTGTTTAGGTTTTTTTATGATTTTTAAGGTCTTTTATCACCAATACTAGCTTAATATCATAAAAAAAATACTTCTAGTCTAATTTTGATGGTTTGGGTAGTGTTCGGTTAACGGTTCGTTAAAGTGCTAAATTGCGCAGTTTTACTAGGTATGAAACACCTTTTGTGACAGTTTTAATTCCCGACACTTTGTAAGTTATTCTGGACACTAAAACATCAATTCTGCATAATATTTTGGTGTTAAAATGCTGTTTTTTGCTGTTTTTCTGCTGAATTATGCAGAATTCAGCATTTAAAGTGAGTTTCGGGTGTCTTTTAGTGCGTATTTTAGTTTCCGGAAAGTGTATTTGTTAACCCTTGTATCCACACTTGGGTTTTAATGTGTTTTTGATGTTGGACCTATTCCTAGGCCCTAAATCTATTGTCTGACTGCTTTCTGCGGAAGTGCTGACACAGCGTGTCTTACCGGTGAGTTTACTAGTCTTTCTGACGCAACGCTTAATGTAATGCACAATGCAATATTTGAAGTATAAAACATGCATGAATTCATATGTAAGGCAAGAAATCACACAATGTTGACGTTTAAGCACATAATTGCAGATAATAAATAATAAATAAATAGTACGAAAATTACCGGTTTTGTGCCAGTTGTCACAATTACCATTGTCCCCTTGGAGGTCTCACCCTTCAATTTCCACCTTGTTGGATTCTCATCCACATTCTCTAACCTCAATGTGGATAACCACTCTGTGACTGCCTTCAAATAGACCTTTGGAGTCATGCCTTTAAGCTAGTCGAGCACGTGCTCCATCCAAGCCTTTCAAACTTTTGTATAACTCCGACTAATCGGAGTTCTTCGGAATTCACCAATCTTTCACACACACAAAGTTTGTCTATCGGGTTTGTCACTTGAGACATCTTGTATCTCCACAATTTAACTTCAATTTGCTTGTGGTTAAACTGGTGCAGAGATTTACTTTGATCCTCATCCCATCGAGCCCCAATGTTTGCGTCATTATACTTGGACCAATCCCAACTTTGACGAAACAATCTATCATCGATGTCCGGTAAAATGCACAATTGCTCCCACTTTGCTAGTGCACTACCAGATGAAGATCCCTCACCTGAGCTCTTAGATCTCTTTCGGCTAGCCATTACTGCAAAATACCACAACAAACTAGTCAATATAGTTCCCCTAACATCAATTCATCTCAAACTTAAGCATGAGTTATCATGTTGAACTTCCACTAACTTTACATGTAAACTAGCTCATTTTAAACTTCCGAAGTCGCATAATTTAATCATCAAAAATCATTTTTTTCATGTAAAAATTCTAAGTTCATATGACTTTTAGCAATATTCAACACTAAACTCATGCTTAACATACAAATAAATAAGTGTAATTTCATCACCATATTCGTTGCATGTTCAATCTAAACCACATCACATGTTTACATAACAATTTCAAGCTATATTCGCGATTATGTAGTAAACAACCTACTCTTAAACTAAAAAGCTTAAAAGTTCATAAGACTTTTAGCAATATTCAACACTAAACTCATGCTTAACATACAAACAAATAAGTGTAATCACATCACCATATTCGTTGCATGTTCAATCTAAACCACATCACATGTTTACATAACAATTTCAAGCTATATTTGCGATTATGTAGTAAACAACCTACTCTTAAACTAAAAAGCTTTAACTTTCGAAAGAATTTAACATACCATAGGATAACAACGCTCAAAATCATGTAAAGTTCACACCTTGATGTTGTAGATGATGAGAAACAAGCAAAAGATGAAAAACAACTTAGTTGAAGAACACTCTTGAAGAAACCCGAAATTTCAAGCTCACAAATCTTGCACAATATCAAGAACTGATGAAAACCGTGATATGGGTTTGTTCCTCTCGAAAAACTACACACAATAGGCTCAAGAATCACTGGATTTGGTTAAGAATTGAGGAAGTTATGAAAGATTGAAGGTCAGGGTTCTTGAAGGTTTTTTTATGAAGAAGATGAAGTGAAAGTGAGATGTGAGAAGGTGTTCTATGGTTTTAGATGAATTAGGATCAGGTTAGGTTGATTTCGGGTCGATTGTATGGCTAAAAAGGGGTTTGGGTCATGTTTTTATGGGTTTGGGTGAGTTAGGATCCGAAAGAAACAAACAAGAATGAATTTCAGTGTCGTAATGTTGTGACCCACATAGGCGACGGGCACCTCTGCGTCGTCGACGCTTATTAGAAAAAACAGAAGCCGTCGACGCCCTCCATCGGTGTCTACGCAAATCCTATGCCGACACCACATGTATGCTTGCGTCGAAAATGGCCTCATCGGCGTCGCCGACGCCCACTCTAAATCCAATTTTTAATTTTTTTTATTAATTAATTATTATTTTTTATGAAAAATACGGACAATTTTGAGTAATTTTTACAAAAGGAACCTAGGCTAGAAAAAATCCTAAAAATTATTAAAATTCTTTTTGTGAATTTTTATAAGTTTAAAATCTAAAACTAAATAATCGTTTAACGATCCTACCACCCTCCGAAAAGCCGTGTATTGTCCCCAATACACACAACAAGTCTAAGACATACCTTACATCTTCATGACCCGTTCGTGATGTCCAGAACTTCACACATCAAAGAGATTAGTACGAAACGAAAACGATAAAAGTAACGAACAATAGAAAACAAACAATAAAAATTGTACAAAACTCTACACAAGTGTTACCGGTCCTTTAGTTGACCTCGTAGGTTTGCATGCTCACCAAGAAGCTTACCAACTCCACATTCGCACCATTTTTCTCTTCGTTGCCATCAAAGAACGGTTTAAGGTGGTGGCCATTTACCGTTTGCTTCAACCTGTCCTTCGGGTCCTCAATATGCCTCCTCCTGAAGCTCTTCCAACTCGCACAACTTTAACTTACGATCTTAACCTACATCATCATACTTCACATTAACCTCTTTAATAGCCCAAAAAGCACTATGTACAAGTTCCACCGGTAAGTGACAATTTTTACCGTAAACCAAGTGGTAAGGTGTAGTGCCGATAGGTGTTTTATGTGCCGTTCGGTAGGCCCACAAGGCATCGTTCAACTTTGTTGACCAATCCTTGCGGTTCGGTCGCACGGTTTTTTGCACAATCTCCTTGATTTGCCTATTCGACACCTCCACTTGACCAATCGTTTGTGGGTGGTAGAGGGTAGGAATCTGATGGTCAATGCCATACCGTTTCAATAGTTTTCCAAAATTAAAATTCTTAAAATGAGATCCCCCATCACTAATGATTACTCGGGGAATCCCAAATCGAGAAATAATATTGGTTTGCACAAAGTTACAAACCACGGTTTGATCGTTTGTTTTGGTGGCGATCGCTTCGACCCATTTAGACACATAATCGACCGCCACCAAAATGTATAAATTGCCATGCGAATTTGGAAATGGGCCTATGAAATCGATCCCCCATACGTCGAAAATGTCGACAATGAGAATCGGTTTCATGGGCATCTCATCCCTCTTGGAAATACCCCCCAATTTTTGACACTCGACGCAATTTTTAGCAAAGTTAAAGGCGTCCATAAAAATAGTCGGCCAATAAAGCCCACTATTGAGCACTTTGTGCCCCGTTTTGTGACCACTAAAATGGCCCCCACAATCAAATGAATGCAAGTGCGTCAAGACACTCGGGATCTCCTCGTCCGGCATACATCTTTTCATGACTTGATCCGAACATATCTTGAATAAGTCTGGTTCTTCCAACGTGTAGTATTTGATTTGCGAAAGGAAGTGCGACCTCCTCCTCCTATCTCAATGAGCCGGTAAATCACCTGTCACCAAATAATTTACAATGTTAGCATACTAAGGTAATACTGAAGCTTTTAAAATGTGCTCATCTGGGAAGGTCTCGTTAATTTCCACACGCGAAAAACCCACTTCCACCGATAACCGAGACAAGTGGTCCGTAACCACATTTTCACTCCCCTTCTTGTCCCGTATATTAAGATCAAACTCTTGTAGTAAGAGAACCCATCGGATTAACCATGGCTTAGCATCCTTCTTTTCCATGAGGTACCTGACAACAGAATGATCAGAATATTTAATCACTTTGGTACCCTATATATACGCCTGGAATTTATCCAATGCATATACCACTGCAACTAGCTCTTTCTTGGTAGTTGTATAATTTAATTGTGCATCCGAGAGAGTCTTACTTGCGTAGTAATTGGCAACCGGTTTCTTTTTAACCCGTTAACCCAATACAGCCCCCACCGCATAATCACTTGCATCACACACAATTTCAAATGGTAAAGACCAATTCGGTGATTGCAAGATTGGGGCCTCAACCAACTTTTTCCTTAAAATATTAAAAACATTTTGACATTCTTTATTAAAGTCAAACGGTTGATCTTTTAACAATAAGTTACACATATGTTTTGTTATGTCACTAAACCTTTTTATGAACCTTCTATAAAAACCCGCGTGACCTAAGAATGACCTAACACCCTTAACACTCGTGGGATAAGGCAAAATAGAAATGACTTACACTTTTGCATGGTCAACATCTATCCCACGACTTGACACAACATGCCCCAACACAATTCCTTCTTGAACCATAAAATGGCTCTTCTTCTAACGCAAAACTAAATTTTTCTCAACACATCTTTTTAAAACTTTTTCGAGTTGGTCAAGGCATGCATCAAATGATGATCCAAATATTGAGAAATCATCCATAAAGATTTCCAAAGACTCCCCCACCATATCTGAAAAGATACTCATCATACACCTTTGAAAGGTGGCGGGGGCATTACATAGTCCAAATGGCATTCGCCTAAATGCGAATGGATAGCGATTTGATTTTAACCTGAATAACCATCCAAGAAACAATAAAATTTTTGACCCGCTAATTTCTCAACTATTTGGTTAATAAAAGGTAAAGGAAAATGGTCTTTGGAAGTTGCAGCATTTAACTTCCTATAATCAATACAAATACGCTACCCGGTTACTGGCCAAGTGGCGACCTCTTCACCTGCGGCATTAGTGATGACTTAAATGCCCCGCCTTTTTAGGAACAGTTCGTGTAGGGCTCACCCATTGGCTATCAGAAATGGGGTATATGATACCCACATCTAGCCACTTTAAAACCTCCTTCTTGACCACATCCCGCATGTTCGGATTCAGTCTCCATTGTGTGTCAGGAGAAGGAGTAATACCATCATCCGTGATGATCTTGTGCATCACCACTGAGGGACTAATTCCTTTCAAATCTGCAATGGTCCACCCAATAGTCGCCCTATTGGTGACCAAAACCTTCATAAGTTTCTCCTCTTACTCCCCGATCAAGTTTGATACAATGATGACCGGTAGCGTCTTGTCCTTACCCACATAAGCATATTTCAAATGCTTGGGCAACACCTTTAACTCGACAACCAGAGGTTCTACCAATGATGGCTTCAATTTTGTGTCTATCTTTTCCGGAAGACCTTCCACTTTGTGTGTCCAAGTGGGTCTTCCTTCCTTTGCCGCCATCACCTCCATCTTCTTCACCTCTTCATCCATGCTCCGATTTGTCTCCATTTGCAACCTGTCAAACATGAAACATTCCTCTATTGTGTTTTCCTCCTCGACACTAATGTCGCATAGAGGTATACACTCGTCAACAACGTCCGCCATATAGCATTCGTTGCTAACTAGAGGATCCGTTAATCCCGAAAAGACATTTAACCGCAACCGAAGGTTACCAAAAGTCATGTCGACCGTGCCCGATTTGCAATTTATTTGGGCATTTGATGTTGCCAAAAATGGTCGACCGAGAATGACCGTTGGTTGCTTGGTTCGGTCCAAAGAAACATAATCAAGTACAAGAAAGTCCACCGGATAGTAAAAGTCCTCAAATTTGACAATTGCATCCGTGACTATCCCACGGGGTAGTTTAGGAGTCAAGTCGGCTAACACCAGGGTGGTGTTTGATGTTTTAAGTGGACCAAAATCATATTGGTCATATAAACTACCCGGCAAGATACTCACACTTGCCCCAAGATCCAAAGTGCCCTTGTCATTTTAAATTCACCCACTTGTATTGAAATAATGGGCGCTCCCGGATCTTGCAACTTTGGTGGAAGTGCACTCGAAAGAATCGAACTCACATTTTCAGTTAAATCAAGTTTCTTGGGAAACTTGTGAGTTCGCTTTTGGGTACACAAATCTTTCAAGTACTTAGCATAACAAGGTACTTATTTAATGGCATCTAAGAGTGGTAAGTTAATTTTTACTTGTTCAAAAATTTCCCACATTTCCTCTTGTTGTGGGCCACACTTCGTTACCACTTTCTTAGATGGTCCCAACAAAGCTTCGGGATAAAGGGCAGTATTAACCTCCATACCCTTGTCCTTAGCCTTTGGGACAGGGACGATCACAACGGGGGTATTTTTATCAATTTTTGAATCATTTTTATTTTGACTCGTTTGACCGTCGTCTCCTCATCACTAACATCTTCCACCACCCCATCAACAAACTGGGGTGGTGGTGGCTCAACATCACTATCTATGACTCGACCACTACGTAAAGAGATTTTATTGATAGGTACCTCACGCGTGCTTTTCGAGCTTGACCCTTGATGCTTAGGGTTTACGGTAGTGTCGCTTGGAAGTCTTCCTCCACTTCCACGCAATTGGGCCATTTCCTTCGCAAGTTGGCCCACTTGTTTTGCCAACGCCTCGTGCGACTTATCTCGCGCTTCATTCTCCTTTCTCATCTCCTTCATCATGTTCAACATGGCGTCCATCTTCGCACTCAAATCATCACCGCCACCTTGATTATTTGCCGACCCGCTACTATTACCCCCTTGGTTGTAACCCCTTTGGTAGTTGTCTCGGCTTTGATACCCTTGGTTACCACTCCCTTGGTTGTAATTTTTGCGTTGGTAACCCCCTTGGTTACCACCTTGTCAGTTTTGATACGAAGAGCCACCTTGATTTCAGCCTTGATTTCCCGATTAAAAGTTTGGGTTCATTTGATTTGAAGCATTACCATATCTGAAATTCGGATGGTTCCTCAAACCCGGATGATAAGTGTTGGAGTTCATATCGTATTTTTTCTATCTCTGTAAACTTGATTCACCTCTTCCGCGGCTTGTGCCATGTTCACTTGGCCCTCTTCGGCTCGATGACCAATATCTCCACATTCTTCACATACCGCAAATTGAACCGCCCCCACATCCTTTCTCCTCATACAGGCCAACTCCCGCTCTAATGTGGCGATTCGATCCTTGGCACTCGAATCAAGGTCGGGATGAGATCGGGAAACCGGATGCTTTTTGGCTCGATCCGCCATAGCAACCGCCTTAGAATTCTTGCTCATCCGTTCCAAAAAATCCCAGTCGTCTTCCTCATGATTGTTTAATAGAGTATCGTTGCTTGCGGATAGTAAGTACTTGTGATCCTCTGAATCCAACCCTCGCACGAAACACTTCAACAACTCCCATCTAGGGATTTGTTGGTGAGGACACTTCCAAACTAACTCCTTAAACCGAGTAAGAGCTTCATGTATCAACTCACCCGATAGTTGTCGAAACGACCGAATTTCATCCCTTGCATCATCGGTCTTTGCGATGGAGTAATACTCATCGAGAAATACTTGTTGTATCTAAGCCCACGTGCGAATGCTATTCGCCGAAAGTGTGAGGAACCATTGCTTTGCCTTGTCCTTCAACAAAAATTGAAATAGCCTCAATTTCACTTCCTCTATCTCGAAGTTGTGGCCCCTGATGGTGCCACATATAGCGGAGAATTCCGCCAAATGAGTATATGGTTCGTCGTGTGTCCTATCGTTGAAGTGAGGTAGGATGTTGATGTAGTTCGGCTTGCATTCAAAAGACCTCACTCCTCGAGGTCGAGGAATAATGGGTGAGTCATTTTCGGTGACCACCGACTAAATCGACCATTCACACCCCTTGGAGCTTGTTGCGAATGCCGGCGTGGACCCTTAACCTCTTGATCTCCCAGTCTTCGGTTACCTCTTCGATCACCTCCCTTATCACCACCTTGGTTTCCACCACCCACGAATTGGGGAATCCGATTACGGTTAGCATTATTATTGTTGTTGTAATAACCGTCATCCTGGTTCCTTTGGTTGTTGTTTCATGGTTAGCGGTTGTTACTATACCCGTCGTTTCGGCCATATTCGTAACCCTTGTTTCCCATATAATTGGCATTTCGATAGCCAAAGTCTTCGTATTTAAACCCCCGAGCATTATAAAGATTTTCCGCATTGACATCTCCCCATATGTCATCATCAACCCTCTCGTCATAATTTCCCCCGTCATCCGAGTATTCCGATTGAATACTCACATGTTTCGGCGATTGATAACCGGGAACACTAAACGGTTCATCAGGATAGCATTCCTCAAATCATCGAGATTGAGGAATTGATCTTCATTCGCGGGATTGCCGCAATGTTGGTTAACTCCACGGTTGAGGTTAACGTTTCGGTTGTTGATGTTGGGTGGTAATGGGTTTTGTCTATTCAGGTTTTGATGTGGAGGTGTGAGTGTTCGTTGGTTGTTGTGATTTTGGCCACTGTTTTGGAATGGTGGTGTTGGTGGTCTTGAATTGTTACCAACGCTCGGTTGATCGTTTTGAATGTTTTGATTGGAGCGAAGGTTTCCACGGTATTGGAATTGATGTTGGTTGTTGGGTTGGTTTGAATTTTGGTGATCCATTGAACTAGGTTCAACGAATTGTGTAGATGGTGGATGAGTGTTGAGTGGGTCGGAAGCAAGAGTTGCTTCCAACCGGTTGGCTAAATTCCTTCTAACTATCCGCTCGATCTCTGGTTCGAACACTAACGGTGAGGTCCTGCCGGAATTCCTCGTATGCATGCACTACTTGTAATCTGCACAAGTAACACACCCGCGTAACAAGAAAATAAAGAAGGTAGCACAAAGAAACAAACACCTTAAACATATAATCACGAAATCAAACAATATCCAAACACAAAGCGCACGAACTCCCCGGCAACGGCGCCAAAATTTGATCAGAGTGACGCACCCCGGTTAAAGATAAAATTTATAAGCTCAAATTACCCTTAACAATGTGTTAGTGGTAGTAAGCGGTCGAACCACAAAGAGTTTGTGGTTTGTGAACGAATTTGATTGATTTTAAAGGTTTTGTCACAAATTATGAAGCTTGCTAAGAAATTTATCAATTTGTTTGTTTGAAAGTGTGTCGGAATGGACCGATAAATTTGTTTTGATTATTTAACTACTAGGAACTTGAAATAATGCACGAAAAATTTAATGAACGATTGGAACAATAAATGAGAACAAGGTTCACACCCGGTTCAACAATTGCAAAGCCTAGGGTTACTAAATGTTTTAACTCAGTTTAGATGAATTAGTTTATTAACGGTTTTAGGATCACGAAGCTTAGGTGCCAATTTCTATCAACGTTCAAGACGGACCACAATGCACTTCATTACCTCGGACAATTAAATCCTAACACAAGACAAGGTATAAATACGCATATTCATTTCACAAAGTCAAATTTCATAACTCATTCGACAATTTGTAAATTCAATACAAACGTTAGACAATTATCCAATGTTTCAAACGCAATTCAAATTGTCACAAACCAAGTATCAAACAAATAGTAAACCCTAAACCTTACAAAAGTCTACACCGGGGTGAAACCCGAAGGAATTAGCCGCTCATGGTAGGATGAAAGTGATCAACGGATGACTGGAGAATGGTGAAAATGGTGATTAGGGTTTGGGATGAATGGTGGTGATGAGTGGATTGAAGTATGGATGGTGATTAGGGTTGTGGAATGAAGATGGATGATTCGGTTGAAGATGGATGAAATTGATGGATTGGGGATGATGTGTGTTGGTTTCTAGGCACCAAGAACTGATTTCAAACTCAAAATATTGTGTAACTCCCAAAAATAGAACCCCCAAGGTGTTTTAATTCGTCAAAAACTCAACAACCAACAAAAATCTCGTCGGCACACAGAAGTGGGCGTCGCCGACGCACCCCCTATGTCACCGACGCCTGCTTTGTGGTCCGTTTTTCTGTCGACGTCCAATCTGCTGTCTACGCGTATTTTTGATGATGGAACGTATAAAAACGAGTCGACGACGGCCCTAGGGCGTCGCTGACGCCCCTTGTAGAGTGGGTTTTCTTGTATAACGCGTTTCCGAATGATCCCGTTCGCTCCCGGTGCTCCAAATAGCTCCGTAAACTCCATTAGGCCTGCAAAACACAAATCCAATCAAAAGTAGACTATTCGTAACTTAAAGCTATGTAAAAACATAAACTTAAACAAATAAGAACACTGGTTTTCTACCACGCATCAATATGGATTGTACATCTTACTTATATTTATCCCTCGCAGATGCCTCCTTATCATCGTTGTCGTCAACCAAGAATCTCTAAGCGCCAGATGGCAGCTT
Source organism: Helianthus tuberosus (assembly GCA_030545235.1). NCBI lineage: Eukaryota > Viridiplantae > Streptophyta > Magnoliopsida > Asterales > Asteraceae > Helianthus > Helianthus tuberosus. The sequence goes on from CM060363.1 coordinate 81,689,548, forward strand.
TAATAGTTGAACAAATGGTCGTAGTTATTCCTATGATCGTCATTCAAGTTTAATAGGCGCCCAACGCCAATGTCTCCAGGTATCAGATCGAAGAGGCTGAAGCTGACCCATCCTCACACGACAACAACCAGATGAGTGAAACCAACCAAAATTACTCCATACCGGCTATTCCGCTAAACAAGGTTGCCCCTAGTCCTCCACCTGACCGAAAACCTTATCGGGGACATTTTCCACAGTGCCACACCTGTCGAAAACATATGCATAAGCTAACTAATGCATATAGGGCTGTAAACGAGCTGAGTCGAGCCGAGCTCGGCACGAACTCAATTCGAGTTGGCTCGGCTCGAGCTCGAGTTTCAAATCGAGCTGAGATTTAAGGCTCGAGCTCGACTCGATTAAAATTCAAGCTAGCTCGGCTCGGTTCGATCTAGCTCGAACTAATAAAGAATCGCAAAATTTACTACTTAAAAAGCCCTAAAAATGAATCTCTTCATAGACTAAGGGCCACAATTGCAATCTCATTTAACTAAATGGCTAAATACGCAAATATAAATTGTTAGCTCACTTTGTACAACGTCTTTACCTTATTTTATAGGAGATATATTCCCTTTGTTTTTGTCTTGTGAGCGATGTGGGACAAAAAAAAAGGATGTAAACCTTATCGAGCCGGCTCACGAGTTCACGAGCCGAGCCGGGCCAAGCTCGAGCTCGGCTCGTTTACAAACCGAGCCGAGCCGAGCTGGCTCGTTTACAACCGAGCCAATTTCAAGCCGAGCTTTTTTCGAACTTTTTCGAGCGAGCTGCGAACCGCAAGTTTTTTGAACACCCTAAATGCAAATTTCATATTATGTTCATTTTCTCAGTGAACATGTGCATCAGTTAACTAATGCACATTTACAAATTGCTTTAGGCTTTTTAGATATTTGAAAAATCCCTAGAAACTTTCTATTTCATTTAATACCGGAGAGTAATTTAATTTATAAAGATCCTTTATTTTGTTAACTTAAAGGACATTTCGGTCATTTTAAATGTAATTCTATTAACTAGAAGGGCAATTCAATCATATAAAATTGAATTACCCTTCTAGCTAACATAAAAATTGGACGGAGTTAACCCAAAGAACTAAAATGGCAATGCTTGAAACTATTTGGACAAAAATGGCAACTTTTCAAACCTTTGAACTAAACTAGCAAAATAACCCAAACCACAATGACTAAAACGACATTTAACTCTAATTTAAATGAACAGTTTTTATTTTAAGTTTTATACATTTTCTATTTTTAGTTTAAAACCTGTCTCAAATATAATTCATAACTTTTATACACATTAGATGTTACAACTATGTTTTTGTTTAGTTAAATAAAACAGTACAAATTTTTAAATACAAGTCTAGTACCTTTTCCTTTGCCAAATAAAAAATGAAAAAATTAAATACAAGTCTAGCACCTTTTCCTTTGCCCAATAAAAGAATGAAAAAAAAAAAACCTCTAATAAACATTTGCAAGTGCCTTTAATTTGACATGCAAGTGAAATGAAACTTAAATTCCCCTCAAATGCAACCCCAAATTAAAAAAAACAATCCTTACGCTACAACCACAAAAAAAAACATCACCAAACTTTAATCCACTCCCAAATAATAATTCCCACCCCCTTCACTTTCAGATCTCATCAGTTTCCATTCAACCGCCGCCTGTCGCCGCCACCGTACATCGGACGGCAGATAAAGTTGTTTCAGATCTGCTGCAAACCATCGACGGTAGATCGACGGAGTCGAGTTCGCCGGAAACGCGTTTGAAGATCGGAGAAGAACATGCTTTTCCGGCCGCCGGCGACCGCCGGCGATAATCTTCTCCTTTTTCCGATCTAAACGAAATTAGGTTTTTGTAAAAACGGTACATGTTTATTATTATTATTAATTAAAAAAATATTTTATTTTATTAATTTTTGTATTGTTTTTTATTTAATATGAATTTCTTGGTCATTTTGCGTTACAAACTAGTTTATGCGTGTTGAAATATTTTTATTTTTTTTGAAGGGAAAATATTTTTGTTTTATTAGAGTTACCAAGTAAAAAGTACAATAATTTGTATTTTTGGGCAAGTTTGAAGTTAAATTGGTGCTAAATGGTGTCATCAGTTACCAAACATTTTTTGTATGACATGTTTATAGTAAAAAAACAAAATTATGTCTTGCTTTTTTCGGTTTCCTGGTTTATAAATTATTTTTAATAATTTAAAAGTCTTTAATTGTCAAAAATTACACATTTCTTAAAAAAAATAATTTCTTGGTTAAAAGTCTTTAATTGTCAAAAATTACACAAATTTTAAAAAAATAATTTCTTGGTCATTTTGCGTTACAACTAGCTTTTGGCATGTTAAAATATTTTATTTGTTTTTTAAAGGATTTTATTTTTCTTATAAGAGTTGCGGAGTAAAAAAAAATACGACTTTTGTAATTTGGGTAAGTTTGAAGTTTTAACTGTTTTTAAATGACGCCTTCATTTCGCAAACATTTTTTTTATTTCATGTTCATATTAAAAAAAGTTATGCCTTCATTTTACTGTTTTCTAGTTTATAATTTTATAGTCTTTAATGAAAAAAAAGTAATTTTTATAAAATTAATTTGCGTTGCTTTTTTGGGTACGTTTGAACGTTTGAAGCTTAATTGTTGCCAACTAAATGATGCATTTATTTATGACACATTTTTGTATTTCAAGTTTGTTCAAAAAAAAAGTTATGCCTTCATGTTATTTTCTAATTTATATTTTTTTATACTTTAGAAATCTTCAATCATAAAAGTTACGGAGTTATCAAACTAGTTTTCGTATATATTTATTGAAATATAACAATAACAATTTTACAAAAGTTACGGAGTTAAAAACAATGTTTATTAAACTTGATTCGTTTTTATATTTTTTTATCAAAAAATAAAATTATGCCATCTTTTTTTCCTATTTCCTGGTCACTTAATATTTTTTATTCTCTACGATTCTTTACTTGTTAAAAAAGCACATGAATTTTCGTTTATGGATTTAATAACGAAGAGCTAAAAGTTTTTCTATAATATTTTAATAAAAAAAAGAATTTATTAATCTGAGGAGGTGATTAATTTCAAGGTCCCAAACAACACCCTTTTACCTTTTCCTACTCGCACCAAGGCTATTTCCGTCTTTTCACAGAAAAAGGTCGGTTATCTTTATTGCTCCTATTACTTTACTACCCTCAACACGCGCTTGTATTTACGTCGTGTACAAGGCGCGTGGCTGACGATACCAACTCACATTTTTACTTTTAAGCCAGTCCATGTCATTATATGTGTTTGGACAGTGGGACCACCCTGGGCCCCACCCAAAAAAACCCTAAATTAGACTAATGGGTATGGTTAGGATAGGCTTGGATGGGTTGAGCCGCCACGTAGGCGCCACGTAGGCGGCTCGTGGGGGATGAGCCTCCATCATATTTGAGGGGGATGGAGGCTCGTGGGGGATGGGGCCCCACCTTATTATTTTATAATTTTATAAGTTTTAATTTATTAACTTAATAAAAACTTTATAAAAATTAAAAAATACAACATAAAACAACATAAATAATTTCATTTCATAACATAAAAAAAAATTACATTTCCTAAAAAAAAAAATTACATTTCCTAAAAAAAAAAAATTACATTTCCTAAAAAAAAAAATTACCGAAAAAAAAAAATAAAAAATTAGATTTCCTAAAAATAAAAAAAACAACCTACGACGACCATTTTTTCATCACTTCTTCTTTCATCTTCTGATAAACCACTCGTTCCGCCTCCGGAACCGAGTCGAGATCCAACCTCATAATCCTAAAATCTTCCGCTCGAGCTTGGTCGGCCGACACGGTTTTCTTGTGAGTGTATTTTTCGGCCGCAAACTGTTTGAACTCACGGAATTCGTTTATCAAGTCGTCCATTTTCTCCGATGCCTTCGAGCCGCCCCCTCCACTCGAGCCGCCCCCTCCACTCGAGCCGGCCGCTTTGCGCTTTCCGGCCGCCTCTTTTTTTGCTTTGTCCCTCCCGGGGGGACGTTCCGCCTCGTCAATGGGCAACACGTCCTCGTCATCTTCCGGGTCGTCGTTTATGTTGATTTGACAACGACCGGTGGAGCCTCCCGCACTATAACTTCCGGAATCGGAAGTTTTAGTCCGTTTGGCGGTTGCTACCTCATTTGGAATCGGCGCCCATTTTTGTTGATTCTTTACTACGTTCCATGCTCGGAAGTGCGGGAAAGGCTTTGTATTTTGAGAGTCCCACTTAGCGATAGCAAGGTTAAGAAAGTCCGCCTCGTTAGTCCCGCTAGGAGGATTCATACGAATTTGGTTATAAATTGCGGTAAAGTTATTGATGGTCTTGCTCATTTTACGCCACTTGCCCGAGACGGCTTCTACATCACGATCCGAGCTATGCTCCATAATCGCATGAAATCTAGCCGTTGCCTTCCTCCAAAAACTATCACCCTTTTGATTGTTTCCTACATTTTAAAAAACAATGCATTAGTAAAAAAAAAAATATAAACTTTTAAAAAATTTAAAAAAAAATTAAACTTTCGTTCATACCGACTATCGGGTTAGTAGAGGACTTAGTAAACGCTATTGCTAGCGCCTCCTCCTCTACTTTCGTCCAAGGTCTCCCCTTTGCTCTCGAACCGCTTTTTGGCGCGGTTTCGGGTACGTTTTCAACCTTCTTCCCCTTCCCCTTGTTTTTTTTTCGGTTGAGCTCTTGCGGTGGCGATTCGGGGACGACTTCAACATCATCATCATCATCAAGGTTAACCGGTTGGGAAGTTGGCGGTTGCGTTTGGAGTTGTTCAAACGAGTTGCGTTGCATCATTTGTTGTAGCGCTTGGTATTGTTGGAGTTGTTGAATTTGAGACATTTGTGAGAATGCGTTGGGTGTTTGTTGGAAACCCGAAAAAGGAAATTGCGGAGCACCCCACGAATTATCCATACTCGGATTGTAAGCGGGAGTAGAAAAAAAGTTAGGTTGGTTCGGGTTTTGATTATTCGGGTTGGGGTTGTTCGGGTTGGGGTTGTTTGGGTTGAAAGGATTCATGATTTAGAGAAAAAGGTATAAAAAATATGGAGTGTTTTTATAAAAAAGGAAGAGAATTGGAGAAGAATGGGAGTAGAAAGGATAGAAATGTATAAAAATGGTTGAGGTATTGGGTATTTAAATTGAAAAATGAATTTTTTTTTTTTTTTTTTTAAAAAATAGCCGTTTGGGGTTGTTTGGCAACGGATAGTTTCAAAGGTGGGGCCTCGACTGAATCGGCGCATGTGGGACGTTTGGGCCGGGCCGAAGCGGAGGGGGGCGGTGTGGGGGCTCGGCGCCGGAGCTAGCCGGGGCTAGCCGACCCCCATACCCATTAGTCTTAAAGCGTCTAAAACTCACGATATTTTCATCAAGAGGTTGTTAGAATGCCACGTGTGTAACAGATCGCATCTCAGCCGTAGATTACAGGTATGATGGGCAACGTGCCCTGCCAGCAAGTAGTTCAACTTCATCCGTTGGATCAACGGTCAGAAAGCAATCAACGGTGGATATCCTGCCCGTGTTTACCCCGGTCAGATCTTATCGCCTTTAAGAACCACCCCCAACCCCTTCAATCTTCGCTCAGTCACAAACCCTAGAAAACCATCACCTCCATAAATATATATAAAAATTTATATATATTTATCCTGCACGACGTCGTTTCGTTGTTTTCCGATCTCCGGTGGAGGAATATTATTGTATTGTGCTCAACGACGTCGTATTACGCATGTATGACTTTCAATCGGTGACAGATCCGGCGAATTCGTTGCCGGCGGTGGTTGATGGCGGCGTCGACGGTGTTAGCGAGTAGAAATAATAATCATCACCAATCATTCATGGGAGAAATCCCTAATTATTCCAATAATAATCCTCATCGTATTCTGAACCCTAACCCTAACCCTAACCAAAAACCCAAATCGAACAAGAAGAAGCATTTTCCCAATTCCGCCATCAACGGCCGCCCCCACAGCACCACCGCCGTTGATCCCTCTGCGCTGGTTGCGTCTCAATCCGCTTCCGATGATGCTTATTCGTTCAATCAAAAACCGATTGAACCCGGTTACGGAAACAGCTTTAATTACGGTCCCTATGTCACCTACAACGTTGCTAAGTGTTCTAGAAGCGAGATTAATGAGTTACGGAAGAAATTGGTGTCGGATCTTGAACGAATCCGGAAGTTAAATGATCGGATTCAGGTTCCGGATGTAAACCCTAACCCTAGATCGGCGAATGGGAAATTTAAGAAATTGACGGGGAATAAACGGCTGCCGATGCCGTTTGGATCGAGTAATAAAGAGATGAAGCATTTCCGTCAGGGTTTGGTTAACGGCGGCCAAGTTGATGAGAGTTTGATGAAGAATTGTCGTCAAGCGTTGACGAAATTGATGAAGCATAAGTTGAGTTGGGTGTTCAATAAGCCGGTGGATGCGGTTGCCTTAGGGCTTCATGATTATCATCAGATTATTAAACGGCCGATGGATTTGGGTACGGTTAAGTCCAATTTGTCCAAGGGGTTGTATTCGAATCCGTTGGATTTTGCTTCGGATGTAAGATTGGTGTTTGAGAATGCGATGCTGTATAACCCGAGGACGGATGAGGTTCATGGTATGGCGGATCAGCTGTTTAGGTATTTCGAAGAGCTTTTTAGACCGATTCAGGCGAAATTGGCGGCAAATCGGCAGGTTGTTAATGAATTTTCAGCTGTGGATGAATTGGATGGGAGCTCTTGGGACGATATTCAGTCGCCTGAGAGATCGAAGAAGGTTAAAACCGGCCTGACGAGTGGGGTTGGGCCTGGGCCGGTTGTGCCTTCGGTTTCGAACAAGCAGAATCACTCGACTGCGTCTAATCCGATAATCCCGCCTGTTGTTCATTCTGTTCAATCTTTTCAGTCAGTTCAGTCACCTGTTCGGAGTCTTTCACCGCCAATGCAGGCTGCAGAACCGGTGAAGCCGTCTTCGACAGGGACGAGGGGTGTTGTGGCTAAGTTGCCGAAGCCTAGGGCGAAAGACCCGAATAAGAGGGAAATGAGTATGGAAGAGAAACAGAAATTGGGGTTGGGGTTGCAGAGTATGCCTCCGGAAAAGATGCCTCAGTTGTTGCAGATTATACGGAAGAGGAACGATCAGTTGGCGCAAGAGGGGGATGAAATCGAGCTTGATATCGAGGCGTTGGACACTGAAACGCTGTGGGAGCTTGATCGGTTTGTTACCAACTGGAAGAAACATGTTAGCAAGACGAAAAGGCAGGCGCTTTTGGTAAACAATGTGTCTGCGGTTGCTGCTCCGAGTGTCTCGGCTGACATTGACGATGTAAGCCTTTCGATTGTTAGAAAGTTTTCGTTTTTTGCTAATTTTATTTGATTTGTTTTTGTGGTGCTGATAGTTCTGTTTTTGTTTAGGTTCCCATGGGTGAGAAAATCGACAGTATGAAGAAGAGCAAGAAAGACACAGGTGAAGAAGACGTCGACATTGGGGATGAGATGCCCGAAAGCAGCTTCCCACACGTGGAGATAGAGAAAGATGACGGCGGTGGCCAGGGTGCGGCCGCAGGTCATGGAAATGACAATGCTGCAAGCAGCAGCTCGAGCGGATCAAGCAGCTCAAGCAGCGGTGATTCGTCGTCTTCCAGTGGTATTGAATCTTGTCTTTCCACAACAAGTTTGAAGTTTGTTGAGAAAAGAGAGGTTTATGAGGTTGATTTTGATTTGTTTACAGATTCAGGCTCTGGGAGCTCTTCTGGGAGTGATTCTGATGCAGATGATGCACAATCTTGATGGAACAACAGAAGGTGTAGTCGATCTGAATCGGAAAAGCGGGAAATTGCAAATGCCATTGCAGGATCTGGTCATGATGATGGATGGGTTAAGAGAAGAAAATTGGTCTGCAAGATGATGATGGTTTCCATGAAAGGAATGGAGGAGAAATTGGGTTTTGATTTAGGTTTAGTTAATGGGTTTTGAGTGTGTTGCTGACTTATATTAGTAGGAGGAGATAGCAGGCTGGAAGATGGGATGGTGGAGGAATGGGGATGATGATGATGATGTTGTGTACATATGACCAACAAGACAAAAGTGTAATGTAGTTGTAGGAATCCATCACAATGCAAATTCTTGTTCTAATTGTTGTTATTCAAATGTTCACACAAATGCATGTGATGATGGGGTACAAAAGATGTGTGTAGTGTAGCTCCAAAATGTTTTAATCAACAATGTTAAGTTTTGGGATATTGTTCTGTATTTTTTGATTGTCACGATCTCGACCACAAGTTCAAAGTGACTAGGTATATAGAACTTTAATTTAATGGTGGTGTTCAAATGGCAAATAAATTTTACTATTTTAGGATGGTTTTGTTGAAATAAATAATCATATGATAGTTTGATTGGTCCATAATCTTCAAATTTGTAGGTTTGACCCTCAATGGGGTCAACAAGTGTTGATTTTTGAGGATCCACAAACATTAGCAATTGTAAAAGGTTACCTAAAAAACCTGGAGATGCAGACATAACAAACACGTTTGCCCAGTTTTCGTTCAACATTATTAAAAAAATGAGATCTAAATGAACCTCTTTTTGAACTCATCAACTTCACATGCATTCATCATTGTGAAATAAAAAAAGCCGGTATTACAGGGGTAAATGAGTTTAGGCTTTACACGTTTTAAACCTTCTAGAACTTGAGCTCGGTTTGTAACATGGTATGAGTTCTTTATACCAAAAAATAATAAAAATTCAACCATATTACAAGTATAATTATATAATTTGCGCACACAAGAAGCTATAAGGCTATGTGGTGTGGGGCTCGGCCTGGTCCGTCGCCGACCCAAACACCATCCACCCCCCTCCCACGGCGTCGTCCTTGTCCTTTCTGTCGCCCTCTCGACGATCAAGACGGTCGCTAAAGACAAAAAAAAGGGACCGTTGGCATTTTATGACCGTTGCAATACAAACAAACAAAAAATTAAATTCAAACTAACCGCCATTAATTCAAAAACCCCCAAAATTCAATAAACTTTTTTATAAATACAATCTAAACACCCCATTTTTTACCCACTTCAACCCCAGCTCTCTCAACTTTCATTCTCTCTCATTTTTTTATAAACCATCACACTTTTATAAAAAAAATAGGCATGTCTTATCTTCTTCTTCAACGTGGTATTCGTCATTATCGGGTGAGAGCGAAGCATTTTTTCCAAACGTCATTATGTACGCAGCTCAGATGATCATGGAGGAGGACGAAGAGGCTGAAACGTCGTCACAACGGTAAACTAGGATAGCCGCCTTAAACCGAGATCGAGAAGGTATTTTAATTTTTTAGTGTATCTTTATTTAAAATTAAAAATGAATTTAATTTATTTTTCGTTTTTAATATATAGCCGACCATGATAATTTAGTGACCGATTATTTTGCCGACATGCCTGTGTACACGAACAAGATGTTTCAACGTCAGTTCCGAATGGTTTATAATATTATGTAATGTTTGGTTTTTAATATTTATGATTTTATTTTTACATCTTATTTAATAAATGTTAAAAAAGTAGATAAAATTAAAAAAAAAAAAAAAAAGTTGATAGTGTAGGCTAATCCTCCATTTCCATTGTTTCAACCTTGGAAGGGCATCCTCCAACGACTATGATGTGGCGCCTATGTGGAGGATCATCCTCTAAGGATGAGGATCTCCCTTACCAACATCCTAGGAGCTAACACCGATGGGGAAGGGGACATCAGCCTAACTTTGCTATCCCCCTAGCAAGTATGCTTTCAACTTCAGAAAACAATAACAAAAGGTTGTGGAGAGACATACACATCAAACCAACAACAAAAACTACCGCAACCAAACCTTAATAGGAAGACCGAGTTTAAGAAACCGATTCATACATCGAAACAATGTTATAAGTTAAATTTGCTGAAATATATTGAAAAAACAGATAAAACTAAAGCCAGTGCAAACATTGATTCTAAGTGTCTTGTGATTCAAAAACAAATGAAAACCTACATCACTCCATATGCCACTCAATGGAAGAGTTCCCAGCAAAATTTCTTGAAGCTGTAGTTTCATAATCTGCTGCATCTTCAAAAGAACAACTCCCAAAAGTTGTATACATGGAAAAGACAAAATCTTAAGCAATACCCAAATAAGAACCCTATGCCCGTTGCCTTTTCAAATCAAGAAAAGCTTTACCGATTTGACTTTCACATGACGAATGAACTTCGGAATCCAAAGATTCAAGAAACTGTGTCGATAGTTTATAAGTGGTTAAAAAAGTAAAGATCTTACCACAGAACTTTCGCACCTCGGCCCGTTTTGCTTGCTTTTCAGGCATATTTGTCACCAGCTCCTTGATCAAATTACTAAGTCGAGAAAGATGAACACCTATCATCTCTTTCCCTTCATCATTTCCATCTTTAACCAAAACATGTGGCTTCAATATTTCCAATATCAAGTCGAGTGCTTCAACTTGTCTAAACTTCGACTTTGCACCGGCACATTTGTCAACAAGAAACCCGAAAAAATGTTGACCAACCCACGGCCACCTCCTGAATATTTCTTTCAAGAATTGGGGTTTCAGTTGAGAGTTTTTATCATCAAAATAACGCACTATAGCGTTTTTTAATATATCATAGACCCTTTCCAATTCATCTTCAGAGAAACTTCTTGAATCAATAAGCTTTAGAATCCAATAAGTCGAGTTCTGAGCGAGATTAACGATCTTTCGGTATCGCTGGAAAGAAGCAGATTGTTTCTTCTTAGATGGGGTGACTGCAGACTTCTTTTTCTTAAACGGTTTTGCTGCTAGTTTCAGATTTTTTTCCAAAAGTGGTTCGAGAACCGATAGTTGCACGGATTCTCCTCTCGGGTAGTGTTTTGCTTTGAATATCTCATGCTCAATGATTTTACAAATACGGTCACCAAGCTGCTCACTGCCTTCGGTTGTATGTGGGTTCACAAACGCCTGTGCAAGATTCGTGAATACTCTCAGCACTTGTGGCTTACCTACATTACAGCAAAAAAGTTTTCAATTTAGTTCAAACTAGTCTTAACCCCCGCGTTGCGGGGCGGGGTGCATAAAACTGTGCTACCAGTGTTGAGGGGTGGGAGGCGTAAAACCGTGCTAAGTAGCAACTAAACGACGGTCAAAACCGGGAAAAGCGTAAAACAAAACCACGAACTTTTAACAAGAGTAACTCACGTGACGTAAATCATAGACGATGTCGAATGTTACCGACACGTATTGAAAATTCGTGGGAGTAAAAAAACCTGAGGGACCATTGAAAATTTGTGGGAGTAAAAAAAACCTGAGGGACCAAATCTGACCACCAAACACCGTGATAAGTAGCAACCAAACGACGACCAAACTCAAGAAAAAACGTAAAACAAAAACTAATATAAAAATTAAACTTATTTAACAAGTTGAAAAATCTTGAAGTTTACTATAAAAAAACATAAACAACCAAAAGTCTATGCAAAAATAAGTCTTCTAGAAAGAGTCAAACATTAGATTTTAATTTTGCATGTACAGCAATAAAAAAAAATCAGATAAACAGTTTATTAGTTTAGAAAGAATATAAAACAAAGTCAAACAAAAGTCTGACCATATGTTACTATTCCTCAACTTGTGATGAATTAATATATATATAATGTGATTTGGGTGTGGGCTATCGGGGGGCAAAAGTGAAAGTGCACTAATTCTAACGTTATTTTACTAATTTCGTGAAAATAACGTTAAAAGGCGAGGGACAGTTAATCATGCATCATGTGGTGGCGTTGATAGCCGAAAGACAAGGGGGTACATGCACTAATCGGCTTTTGTCCCAATTTTTGAGTATTATGTGCCTAATGTCCAAGGCTTGATACAAAACTACTATCGAGCCGGGGGTCTCACTGGAAGCAGCTTCTCTATTCCTATGGGATAGAGGTAAGGTTGTCTACATCTTACCCTCCTCAGACCCTACCTTATCTTTGCTATTAGTGGGATTACTGAGTATGATGATGATGATGATGATTTGGGTTTATTTAAAAGATAAAAGGTTTAGCAATAAAGATTCACCTCGATTCTCGTGAAGGTAAATTTCCAACAAAGAAAGTACGCGAAGTTTGAAAAGAACAAGCTGAGAATGAGCGGTTTCACCACCGGCTTGGTTACGTTTTTCTTTAAAAATTTGGGCGAGATAAGAATCCATTCTGAACATCGCTTCATCATCCATTCCACCGTCAGATTCATCCGAATCTTGTTCTTCATGAGGTTCTTTTCCTATAGTTCCTCCTTCAGAGTCTTCAGACTGTTCTATAAGATCACCGTCATCACCGTCAGCAGTATTATCACCTGTTTCTGCTTCATCATCAGAATCCGAATCCTCTGCTTCTTCAATTTCCAAAAGATCATCATCGTCATCATCATCTTCATCGTCACTGTCTGTCTCTTGATGTCTTGCTGGTTTTAAGTCCTTTTTTATAACCTTTAACATCCTAAACAGACCATTATCTGTCACATCTTCACTGTAGTATTTGAAAACCTACAAAAAAATGGAAGAGATTAATTATATATATTAAGTTAGAGCACGTTTAGTTTGCGTTTGGATGTTCGTTTTTAAAACTATAGCCACCTAATTAGCGGTTCGCTCCAGTTAAGGTACGCGGTTTGTGAATTGTTTTTGGAAACTGGAAGTATTGTGGAAACGAATCGATGTTGGTTGCCTGATTATGCGCAATCCGGTTTTTCCCACTTGCCATATTCCCGCCAAAAAACGAAACCTAAATATGAGAACCCTTATACGTATTCTACAATCAAGGTGCGTATTAAAAACAAACCCTCAATCGAACCCCAAAACGAATTTAACAGACTAATCAGATGGCCGATTTGATATCCTAAATTCGCGAATTGTTACATATACATACGTATGGAACGAAACGTGCCAATTCGAAAAACGTAAGATTCCCAGCGAATTTGGTAACTATGTTTGAAACATACCTGCTCAATGGCAGACCGCATAGGAGCGGAAGACTGTGGGAGCAAAGAGAGCAGTGTATCAACCAAAACATCCATTAATTCAGGCGCTTCATCATCATCATTATCATCTGGTTCGTCATCTGAATCAAGCGGATCAGGTGACGGGAAGAGCTTCTTGCAGCATATCGTTATTTCCGATACAGCTTCCGAAAACTCTCCTGGTCTGAGTAAGAGTTGTAGCAGCAATTGGATGAGCAAGTACCTCAATGCATGCAATTTGTTGGCATCCGCACTCATCCCACAGTTCCTTTCCTGCCATCATTTCGAAAATATATTAGAATCTGTTTTTTAAATAACCACCAGAATAAAAAATTAAAAACCTTCCTTTGTATTAGAAGAAAACTAATTACCTCTCTTGAAAGCTGAGTTTCCATCACTTGCAATTTTCTAAACGCCTTTTCATCGTCATCACTCAATGATCTAAACAGAGAGACTGAAGGAATATTACGTAAAATACTAAGAAACCTCATGAAATAAGAACCAAGATCATTGGCTTCACGTCCACTTGCGACAGCGTGGGGCCCTTCTCCTTTTTGAGCATTCGCCAACAATAACTCCAGTTGCTCGATACACATCCCGCGAAGAGAACTCGAAGTAGCAGTTTTCGGCCATCTAAACTTTTCATCTAAATCGAATGAAGTCACTTCAGTCCCGAGAGAAGAAGAAAACAAACCCTGAACAGCCAAAAACTTCAAGATTTCTTTTTGAACACAAAACTTCTCTTCGTTGTCGAGTTTTGAATGTTTTAACACACTAGGGACGGAGTCTACAACCCAGCTTTTAAGAAAATCAGAAGTTCCACGAGGTTCGACAGAACTCTTTTCCTCGATTGAACCAATTTCGGAATTATCATCGGTTGTTTGACTTTGATCCGACGGTTCTTCCGAAGCAGGAGTCACGTCAAGAAACATGTCGATTAGGTTTTGGATAAAAAGCATGCAGCCTGATTTGGTGCTGAAACCTGACATCAAATCTTTAACGGTTTTAGTCCTCGTAATGCTATCGAATTTCCCGTTGCTGTGTTTCTGCATAGCCATAGTAACCGCCACGCGTCTACCATCATCATGGCTGACCCACTCTAACAATTCTTTTAAAAAGTATTCCGCAAATTTGTACAGCCATGAATCCTTTGTGGAGAGAATATCCACTAGACATTGAATAATCTTGAAAGAAAAAACAATGGGAATGCAAGATACAGGCAGCCTTGGTAGAACAAGAAGTATAATATCGAACACCAAGTGTTTCCGATCATGTGATGATAAAAGAAGTGATCTTTCAATGATAATATCCCAGAAATTCTGCAGGTTTTTCTGAATGTCTTCATCGTAAGAGCTGGATTTGCGACTCTTTTTGTGCTTTTTTGCAGAGTTCAATCCTGTTGCTGAATCAGCATGTTGTGGTGAAATTTCGGGTAACAGGATATTCACCAATACTGGCCATACACCATGGACTCGAGGCTGACAAAATGTAGACTCCTGGAAAACAAAGAAGAGTTAGAAGGAGAACTAACACTACACAAAACCAAAATAACAATAATAAAAGTAACAACCTTAAAGCAATTTGCGAGAGAGGATAGATGGTCAACAGAAAACAATGTGCTAGAACTGTATGAATCGGGTAAGAGCTTCCCGAACAATTTGTCGTCAGCAGCTACTTTTTCTCTGAGCTTAAGAGCTAGAAGCAATGCATCGGGATTTCCAGCTTCTATGGCTCCTTCAAACCATTCGTGGAGACCCGGAGCTTCTAGAACTTGCTTCAACACAACTTCAACAGGCAACTGCAATCCAAATAACTTCAGTTCACACATACTATATATAACTTCAGTTATCATAGTAATATTCTTTAAAGGTTTAAAATTTTGTTCCATCGTCTAAGTTATCTATCTAGTACCTTTTCACTCAACTGCGAGATAATCTCGACAGCAGGCTCCTGAAGATAGCGTTTCTTAGTGGCTAGTGAAATAACAGAGCTAGTGAATGCTTTTACATGCTCTGAATCATCATCACTTTGTTGAATTAGTCTTCCTGATCGTGCAAGAGACCCATAAGCAAACAAACGACCTAAAAGACAGTCTTTGATTTCCTGTATGCCATAAAGAAATATACAAATCCTTAGATAAACAATAAGCTGGCAAATTTAATTCAGGAAAGTTAGCTCCGCTAGTTAATTACTGGTTACTATCTCACCTGACCCTTCATTGAAGAAGATACTTCCAATAAGTCAACAATTAGTTTCAGCAGCGAGTCTAATGAAATACTGGAAACCTCACCAACTAACATAGTCAAACCCAATGCAAATCCTTGCCTTGCACACTGCAAAAGAACGCCCACAACAAAGGTTCGCAAATTAGTAAAACGTGAATGAACGATATATTAAAAAGTTCAGCTTTTGCTTTAATCTCCAAACATTTTCATCATTCGCGGACACTATAAAGTTATATAAACATTATACCTCTCTAGATGATGAAACACCACGAATAAGCCTTCGAACAGCATATCTCACAGACGGTGCACAATTATTCAACCCGTCATTTTTCTCAGCTTCCAACTTCAACTCACCTTCACCTTCAACATCTTCCTTCTTCTCCAACATATCATAAGCCTTCTGAACCTCCTTCAACTCCATCACCAACCTCTCAGCAGCAGCCTCCCTAACCGACACATCAGCGGACCCTAAGTCCTTAAACACCCCTATATGAAACTCCGGCAAACCGTTACTCGCTCTATTCTCAACTTCTTTCACCTCCAAACTCTCTACCTTCGCCTTCACTTCACCATTATCATCCGAACTAGCCCGGTGCTTTTCCTTATCCAACGCCTTCCGTTTCTTCTTCCGCTCCATCGGTTTATCCGAACTAGACTTATTATCGTTACTCTTAGGATTTGTTACTGCTACCTCTCCATCACTCTTCTTCCCCTTTTTCAGTTTCTTCTTCGAACGGTCACTCGAAACCTTATCAACCTCATCATCAGAGCTTAAATTAACAGGATTTGTAACCTCTCCATCATCCTTCCTACTTTTTTTCGTTTTTTTCATTGTTTTCCTTAATTCATCAACGTTTGTGTCACTTTTGTGATTATCTACTTCTACACTATCAGAACTTCTTTTCTTACTACCCATAGATCCCTACGATAACACAAATTACACAAAATTTCTGTCAAATCGAAACGAAAACGTATAGAAAATGAGATAATTGATAAATAATGGAGCAAATTGAAACATACGAACAGTAGATTGATTGTAATGAATGTATATAGGTGAAGATTAGATGATACGAACCTGATTTTGAGACAAACTGTGATCGAAAGCGTTAGGGTTTTGCTAAACCCTAAATAAGATGAAGTATTTATACTCTGTTAGTAGTATATGCGGTATGGTATCGGCGATGACGAATGAAAGAAGCCCTAGGTTTGGAACAATATAAAATGGGCGTTTGGGAGCTTTGCGATAGTGGGTCCCAAAAAAAAAAAAAAAAAAAAAGTTGGAAGCGGTGTGGGTTAGCGGCGTTCCGCAGCCATGTTGGTTGACTTTAGTTTTTTTTTTTAAATAGTTGAGATTTATAAAATAAAATCAAACTTATATTATTTAAAAAAAAATACATAACATCCTAAAAAAATAAAAAAGACTACTTATTAAATCCTAAAAAATAAAAAAAAAGACTACTTATAAAATCCTAAAAAATAAAAAAAGTAGTTAATAATTCCTAAAAAAATTACAAAGTTTTAAATATAAAAGTGGGGAACCCACTTAAATTCTGGATTCCCGTCGTGCCTCAACTCGATCTTCGCGATCTCCATTCGATTGTTACCAACGTGTTGTTGGTATTGTTGGAACGCTTGTCCCCAGTACGCGGTTTGACCGCGTTGCAACGTACGCCGTGCGTCCGATGATGGAAGTGACAAGCGCGATCTCCTCCTCCGTCCAGTTCACCATTTTCGGTTTTGTTGTTTGGTTGGAAAAAATTAAGAGTTTTGTGTGAGAGTGGGTTGAAGAATTTTGTAAAAAAAAATTGAAGGAGGGGGTATTTATAGGTAAAAGTTTGTAAGTTTTTTTGAATTTTTTTTATTTTTACCATTAAACCGCCATGCCAAACGGCTATGGCTAACGGCCAAAAATGAAGGTCCAATCATGGCTAGTAGTCAGGTTGTTTCTTATCCTATCTTGTACAGTTTGTTTCTTATCCTATCTTGTACAGTTTGTTTGTGTTTCTTTTGATTTTACCATTAAAATTTTGATTTTGATTTTTTTCGGACATGATGACGTCCATCTTCGGGCCACCTCAGCTGCGGTACTATTAGTCAGGTTGTTTCTTATCCTATCTTGTACAGTTTGTTTGTATTTCTTTTCTTGTGATTTGGGCGGTTGGGTGGAGTTGTGAGGTTGTGATGTTTGAGGGTTGTGAAAGTTTGGGGTGTATAGTTTAAGGTTTAAATAGTTTGTTAAAAATATATATATAAAATAAAAAATAAATAACATAAAAGAAAAGAAAAAATTTATGTTGTGTTTTGTGGTGATCATTCCTTCCAAAGCTATATATTGGGGACAATATATCCCAAGTGTGGGGTACATTGGGGACAATGTATCCCAAGTGTGGGGATTAGGGGAAATTTTAAAAATTAAAAAAAAAGTCAATCAAGTGAGTATCTTCCGAATTGAACACTTAACATTGTACCCGTACGACATACCGGCAACCCTGTGTCCTTTCATTGGTGAGCGTTTGGGCCACACACTTACATGGTTAAAAATCGTTTCTTTGATTAAGAGTGGCGATGCGTGTGAGGGCAGTAGAACTTGTGCATTAGATACGTTCCGAGGCCATAGCTTAGCATGTATGCAAAGATGATAAGGGCATTTAGGTAGCCTCGTCGCGATGTGTGCGAGTGTGGGAACTCAGGGGGTTGGGCCGCATACATTATATATATGAGCATGGTAGCGTGAGGGTCGGGGGTTTGGTCTATTAGTAGCAATATTTAAGCTTATTGCCTATCATTTGATAACCCGTGCCTACCTCCTTGTTGGTCCCAGTTTGGACTTAAAAACTTCTTTTCACGTAATATGGCAAGTGATTTCAACAAATATGAAAATAGTGTGCGGAAATAGAAATCAGACTTTCAAGAAACAAGACCTACAGAATTTTCAAGTTTATATCACTTTGAAACAAAATGGTTTACAAGGTGATTGTAAGATTATTATCTATTACAAATGAATACTTGTGTAATTCTGAGGTGAAAGGACAATGGAGTTTTTGTTGTATGTATTGAATGCTTGGCTTAACTCAATATCCTTTGCTTGATGAGCCTTCTATTTATAGAGAGCTCGGATACATGAATAAATATTTTTTTATTCATGTATATGTCCTGCAAAAAAGTAGCTTCTTAACATATTCATTGAATCCAATAATCAAGTTGCCTTTGTCATCATGATATCCAATAATGTCAAGTTGCTTCGGTTATTTGTGGCAGTATAGAACTCATTTCAGACAAGTGGTGTTTTATCAGAATTTCTGATTACCACTTCATCAGAAATTATGGTGAACAAATCATCAGAAAGTCTGATGATCAGATTTGCCAGAAACTGATGATATTTCATCAGAAATATCATCAGATCCATCAGAATGGCCTTTTTCTGATAATCTTCTTTAGTTCTTTGATCAGCTTCTGATTCTTTGAAGTAGATGTTGTTCTTTTCAGTTGCCCTATCCGGTTTTCTTCTTGTTGTTTGATCTTCAGGACTTTATCTTCTTCATAGATTAGGCTGAATTTGATTTTCTTCAATACTTACAAATAAAGTTTCCTAACAGCTTCCCCCTAAGTATTGTAAGAAAAACAACTATCTATATCAAACATAAACAAACTTCAACCAATCCTTAAAAGAGAATTCAAACAACTAAATTCAGAAGCATGAAACAAAATCAAACCAACCAAGTTTAAAACAAACATAAATAAAATATTGTTTTTCAAAACAGAATGCAAGTGTGACAACTAACTGCTGTTTGATTACTGCCATATACATACATGTGCATAATGACTGTGCTAAATTGCAATTAACTGTTGTCTGATTACTGCCATATACATACATGTGCATCATACATTGTTTAATGACATACCAATATTGCATGAAAGCTTTATTGCCTCAAATGATGCATTAAGTACAGTTAGCACAGTTATCTGATAAATCAGGAAAATGCTAACAGAACTCAGCACATAGACAGACAGTGCATTAAGATACAGAATGAGCCAGAAACTAAGTACTACACTAGTATAATGTGTAGGAAAGTAAGGATCACAAAACTGCCTTTCTAGTGATAGTTTAAGTGCCGAAAAGTGCCTAAAACTCACCCAAAGTGCTGAATTCAGCAAAATTCAGCAAAAATCAGCATGTTAACACACTAATATTATGCATAAACATGGTTAAATGGTCCTGAATGCTTTCCTAAGTGCCGGGAATCAAAAGTGTCACAAAAGGTAACATAAAGCACGCTAAACTGCATAGTTTAGCACTTTAACAAACCGGTAACCAACCGAACAACCGGACACTACCCGAAACACCAAAATTTCACTAGAAGCACTATTTTAACATTACCAAGCCAATTATGGTCCCTGAACACCATAACACCTCCTAAAAATATCTAATAAAATAACTAATACTTGGATTTCAACTAGTAAGTAACTAGTTTGGTTAAAACCTATCCTACTACCCCCCATGTCTACGGCCCAACAAGGGTCCCACAAGGTGGATTTTATTTCAATATTTAATTGGATATGCATACACTTTCCTAAACATAATATACAAGGGTTAAGGACTTGAATTTGGTTATAAGTAAGACATGAAAGGAACTTGATCTCATTCTCACACACATTAACACACACTACTCTCCTCTCTCCCTCCCTTGTTCTCGGCCGACCCCAAGCACCACCATCACCACCTTCATTCATCCATTCTCATATATTCCAAGTATATACAAAGGTGTTAGAGATCATACAAAGAAGCTAGGAGCTTGTGGAAGTGGAAGGACCTCTCTCATTTGCTTTTATCCATCTCAAAACTTTTCTTGATCATCCCTAGCCTTGTGCTAGTGGTAAGGGTCTTGATCTTGCTAGTTTACTTCTATTTTAAGTGGTTAAAAGGAGAAACATAACCATAATCTTGAAGAACACTAAAGATCATAAGAATGAAACTTGAACATAAGCATGTTTAATGATGAAACTAAGTTGTTTATGTGATGATTTGCTTGTTGATTGTTGTTTGTTCATACATATGATGTATATCATCATATGATCTTGCTAGATCATGATTAAAAACATAATCTAGCAAGATGAGAAAGTAGAAATGTTGAAGGATGATAGATCATCCACACATGAATCATGAACTTGAAAGAATACCTTGATTTCTTGAAAAATAATGATCAAAGTAAGCTATTAATCATATAGATCTAAAGATTTATGAATGGTTTTTCAAAGAAACCAAGTTAAAAATATAAGTCTTGCTAGATCTTGGTTCTTACATAAACAAACTTTATTTTTGGTGGTTAAACAAGTGTAGAAACACTTGTGAAACAAGAAGAAATCATAAAGAAACATTTTTAGAAAACATGATTTGAAGTTGTAAACATCTATATTCTTTAAAAATGAAGTTTTTAAAGAACTAATCACACTTTAAAGGATAACAAGGCTTACTAATAACACTAGTAAGTTCCTACAAATTTTTACAAATATTCAAGTTCATGAAGTGTTAGATTATTACTTGTTTTTGGCAAATTGGTAAGTAAAGGTTGTTTATTGTTGATTGTGGATTGATTGTGATGATTTTTACAAAAGAAAATGATATGCTTGAAAGCATGGAAACCTCCATTTTTAGGGAAAACTATGGCAAAATTTTCTAAAAATCTAAACACTTAGAAAAATATTTCTAAACAAGTATTTACAAGTGTATTTTAAGCCATAAATTGTTACAAAAACTTTGCCATAATTTTTGGTTAAAAAATACAAATATTGGAGGTTGGTTTCATAAATAAAAGTGACTCAATATGTATTTAGGAAATATATATTTAGAAGACACCATATGTGTGATTATTTGTATATTTTGTGTATTAGTTATATTATTTTAGGACATAAAATAATATAACTCATTAAAATACCAAGGATCACAATCCAAAATACTACCAAAATTCCAAAGAATGAATATACACATTCTACACAAAATATTGGTGAAAACCGAACTAAGGAATAAGACTTATAAAATATTCCGGAATTTGATTCACAAGTATATTTTGGTAAATAATATTTTGAGACACCAAGGAAATGAAAATATGATTTTCACAATTACTACAAGAAGATGTCATATTTTTTATAAAGGAAAAATATATTATTTTTGGCAAGAATGAAAATATATTTTTCTTGGAAATTTTAATATATTATTTTCTCACTCAAACATGAAATACAACACTTATGGAGTGAAAAATATATTTTCTCAAATAAATATGAAGTATGTCATTTTTGGAGAAAAATGAGTTTATATATATATATATTCCAAGTTGGACTTGAAAATATATTAATTTTTGGAACTTATAAGAGAATACAAATATTTTTGCCAAAGAAAAATTACAAATAATTTTTCTAAATAATATTTATTACAATATATATTTTGGAAGTATATATTGGTGGACTTTTATTAAAGATAATATTCCGGAAAATTAATACGGAATTAAGTATAAGAATACTTAATGAATACAATAAAAATACGTATTCTCGTACGTATAAATACACACCAGAATACGACCCTAATACATGGCAAAAATATACAAGTATAAGGATACAAATACAAATACGCACATCCTTGGGAAGGATATACAAGTATAAATACTTGAAGAGTATTAAGTTAAAATAATTGTTTAACAATTATTCCAAAATTTATAAATATAATTTAAGTTAAAATATTAATTATTTTAACAAATAATTATATAACTTGAAATAACATCGAAGACACAAAGGAATCGTAACTCAAAGACAATAATACTAAGTCAAGCCACGACCCGCTCGTCTAATAGATTATAGTACGTTGTAGGTAGTCGTGTTGGTCCGAAGAAGCTTGAGTTATGGTGATTCGAATACGCAAGACTGTGAGTTCGTGACCCCCTTTTCTTTTAACTATTTTCAGTTTTATAACTTCGGGGGTGAAGTACATGTTACAACTGTTTACAAACGTTATTATTTGGTATGGTTAGCTAAGGAAGGGTACTGCTAGATCATGTGAGTGGTGGGTATGACGCTTAAGACCATTAATCCTCGTTGTAGGACCGATGGACATGAGTGATAGATCTATTTGGGTGTAGCGAGCCCCGCCCATGTTGGACCAGGGTTTGGCCCATGGGTTGACTATGTCTTACAGCCGGAAGCCCGGTGCAAAGTCTGCTAGGTTTGAGCCTTCTTGCATCACGTCACACATATTAATGGCCTTGCAAACCATTAATGATCTGTTTTTCCTTGTTGCTTTCATACCGGGATTTACAAACTTACACACATACCTACAATGATTTCAAAGGTTTATTCATATACACAAACAAACACACGAACTCGCTCAACTTTTGTTGATGTTTTCAAAATACATGTATTTCAGGGAATTAGTTGTGGATCTGGCGGGCGTTTGGAAGTTCCAAGTGTGGTTTAAGAATAAAAGATGTCATCCATGGTCTTCGGGTTTGGTCAGGGTGTCTTATTCCTGGACGAGACACGTCTTCCAAATCCTGGTTTTATTTAATGTCATCTGTCGAGTCTTTGTGAACTCTTAAACATGTTTCATGGTTTGTACTCGAAGTTGAATTTCTATGTTTTAAGACAATGTTGTTATGTTTTTAAACTTAATTAATGGATGACAATCTATGGTTTATATCATATAGTTGTTGTTATGATTGAATGCAATGGTATTAAGAAAGTCACACCATAATCATGCTTCCACAAAAGTCAGGGTGTGACAGCTTGGTATCAGAGCTTCGATTGTAGCGAACTAGGATTCCTTCTTGAGTCTAGACTACAATCATTAGGGCTCTCACGAAAATAATTTTTACAACATGTATACAATCATTAGGGCTCTCACGATCCAGGAAAACAAACATTTTTACAAACAAAAAGACACGAAACACATTTCAAGGTTTATGTTTATGGTTCAGTATGTGAGACTGGGTGGTTCAGTTTGAGAAACTGGGAGGTTTAGTCTGAGAGACTAGGTGGTTTAGTCTGGGAGACTAGGTAGTTCAGTCTGGGAGACTGGTTGGTTTAGTCTGGGAGACTAGGAAGGATACGTGATTACATTGTCATTGATTGTATGTTTAATATTAGTAGTTAATATATGTGCATATATTGTGATTGTTTTGTTACAGACACTATGTCATCATCCGAGAGTGGATTGTCCGATACCGATGACCCCATGGCTATAGTTTCTGACGATGAGATCGTCCCTGAGCCAGAGATTTTTACTTCTGATACCGAGAGTGACCCGGAGATGATGTCCGACGATGACGACGACTTTCAGCCCTTTGCGCTGCCCGATTTCGGAGATGATTTACCGATTGCTGATGGTATCCCAGACGAGGATCCTTTTGTTATTCCCATTCCAATTCACGATCATCTTATCATCGGTCACCCCGATGGTGAGCATGTCGTGGCACCGATCCTCGCTCTTGTTCCTCTCATGGTCATTCCTCCTGAGGATTGGCCTTTTGACAATCTTTTTGATGACCATGTTGACCTGTTTGTCGATGGTCCTCCTGATGATGCTCATGGTGATGGAGAGCTCGATGAGGACGTTGTTGCTATTCCACTTCTGGGGATTCATGTTATTGAGATTTCTTCTGATTCTAGCTTACATTCTGTCCCCGATTCCTTTGAGTCTGTGTTTTCTTCCGCCTTAGAGGCAGTTGGTTTGCGACGATACGCCACTGATTCAGACGATGATACAGCTATGTCAGCTGCACCGATTCCTCCACATGACATTGAGCCTGGACTTGAGCTTGATTTTATCCCTGTTGATCAGCCCGTTGATGCACCCGCTGATCCTGAGCCGATACCTGCACCTGAGCCTTTACCTGACCATGATCCTATTCGGTTTGGCATACCTGACATTGCACCACTTATACCAGATCCGGTTCCTGCACCCACTGACCCTCCTGTCATTTAGCCAGTCACTCCCCCATTTGCACCTGCACCTGTTGATATTGCTCCTGCTCACCCAGTTGAGTCTGATGTGCACCGTGTCGACCTGCCGATTGTTTTCTTGCAGGATATACCCGCACCCCGTCCAGGGGAAGGCACTTCTAGCCAGCAGCCTAGCCATGACCCACATGTATCAGCAGCTTTCCCTCACATGCCTCAGTCTACACCTTCTGCTCATTTTACTTCTTTACCACTTGACGAGCCACTTAGATGGTTCCCACCTTACACCATGCCGATTTCTGATCCCTACCATCCCTCACATTTTACTGGTTATACACGGGATGAGTTACTTTTATCATTGCAACTCCAGTATGAGATTATGAGTCACAGGATTTTAGAACTTGAGATGATACCACGACCTTTGCCATGTCCATGTCAGCCTGCATTAGTTCCTCGTTCATCACCGTCCCCGTTTTCGCATCCTCCTACACCACTTACTCCTTTTCCTGAGTTTGACACTTGCTTTCTTACCGTTGAGCAGCATGATCAATTATCTGTTGTGTCATGTTTATCAGCTTGAGGAGGAGCTTGCGCATGTGTGCAACTTGCTTTTTGTTCCTCCACCTCCTCCTCCACCACCATCAGCATAGCCGGTTTTTAGTTTTATGTAGGTAGCTTGCTTTTGATGAGAGCACCGCTATTAAGCCTAGCTAGTGAAGCCTTTTGGAGACCACCTTTTTACTGTATGACTTATGGTAGATTGATAGACATTTGGACAAGGGTAGTGTGACCCTGTGTTCCCTTTTGATATGATACATTTGTAAAACATGTAACTGTAATTGTGGTCGATGATTAATGGAAATCTCAATCGTAATGTTCTCATTAAATACATTGTTAATTTACTTGTTATTGCTATGATTGCATGCTTACTTGTTATAACAAACACTATTATATACATACTACTACTTATTATATACATAAGACCCGACCTATACAATCTTCTTTTAGAAGATGCCTCCACGAAGGAACAGTTGCCCACAACAGAGGCAGAACTGCATGAACAGATTTCACAAGCAATCGCACAACATGAGGCCTTACGCTCTGAACACAACGGAGGTACCTCAGGAAATAACCCACCTCACGGTAATGTTTAAGTCATTTAATACACATTACGATACGTTTGGACATTCCATGTGCGCTTGCTAATGCTTTATGTGAATGATGTTGCTTGTACAGGCTGTACTTACAAGCAGTTCCTTGACTGTAAGCCTCTGAATTTTGACGGCACTGGAGGTGCTGTAGCTTTCGTTAGATGGGCGGAGAAAACAGATTCTGTGCTGCGGATGAGCAAGTGTGCACCGGAGCACCAGGTCACCTACATTTCTGGACTATTCCTAGACGAAGCTCTATCCTGGTGGAACCTTCAGGTTCAGACTCTAGGAGAGAAGGCTGCATATGCTATGACTTGGGATGAGATGAAAGAACTGATGCGCAAGAAGTACTGCTTGAGAGCTGAGATTCAGAAGCTGGAAACCGAGTTTTGGAATCTGAAGATGGATGGTCTGAAGATTGCTGAGTATGTGTAGAGATTCCATGACCTGTCTCGCGTTGTCCCTTACATGGTAGAACCGGAGTTCAAGCGAGTTGAACGCTTCATTTGGGGATTGGCACCCCAAATTATGAGCATGGTGACTACTTCGAAGCCTCCGACGATCATTGAGGCCATTGATTTGAGTGTGGCATTGACTGAAGAAGCGATTAGATTGAACAAGTTTTCAATCTCTGAGGGAAAGAAGAAGAAGACTCATGTCGAGTCATCAGGAGAGAACAAGAGGAAGTTCTCGAACTTCAAGAAGGGTACCCAAGGAAACAACAACGGTAGTAACAAGAAAAGAGATGTGAACCCACCAGCCGAGGTCAGGACTGGTGTTGCAAGTTCGGAGAATAAGGGGAAAGGATACATGGGCACCTTTCCCAAATGTGATGTATGCCAGTTCCATCATGCCGGCCAGTGTAGGTTTAGGAAATGTGAAAACTGTGGAAAGAACGGTCATTCGAAGGAGACGTTGTAACACCCCGTGTTTTCACGAGTGAAAGTCAAAGTCAAGGTCAAAGTCAACGACCAATTTCGCGCGACTCGACTCGTAGAAATGTTTTTATTTTAATTACATTATGTGGAGTAAGTGTCGTTCATTACAATAATCGCATCATATAAATCGTATTTCAATCGACCTACGACTGTGAATGATAGGAAGTAACAATGCGATAAAGTTAAACAACTAATGATCAAGCAATGCTAATCGAATCGACATCGAATCGTAACTCGAGCTGTGTATTTTACTTGTTGTTTATACGTGTGTGTGTGCCTTACGTGTTACCTGTGCATGTTTATTTTATGTTATGTTGTGATAATCAAGCGAACTCAATCGAACTCGAAGTCTAATTCGAATGTAAACGAACCCGAACCCGAATTCCGAGTCGAACCATATAAGAAGTAGTTGGGACTGAAAGTAATTTGACTAGGAAACCCTATCGAATCGCTCGAAATCGAAACCGAAGCAACATCGCACCGAACGCACCAAATCAGGCGACATCCGAACGGATGACCAATCCGGACGGATAGCCTATCCGGGTTACGTGCCATCCGCACGGCTCACCCTTTCCCCTTTTAGCATCCTATAAATACACGGGTCACTCTCCAACTTTTCCACTTTTGGCAAGTGACGTCCGAACCGCACGCATTCTTCACCTTTTCTCAGATTTCTCTCAATCCAGGTAAGATCTTGCACTAATTCTTGTACATTCTTGATCACTACACAATTCTACACCTTTCCATCTTTCAAATCTCCACTTTCGACCGTGAGACCATCAAGATTTGAGGTATTCTCGGGTGACGTCATCATGAAGTTCCCATGAACTTCAAGCTTGACTTCATTCCACCAAGAATAACTCAGATCTGAACGATTTCCATAAGATTTCACAACAACTTCACCTAAATCTAAACTTTTCTAAGGATAAAAGAGTTGAAAGAAATAAACCCAAGTTCTCTCCTTCTTTTACCCTTAAAATCGGTACGAATCTGATCGGTTCTAGTAGTCCTAGATCTGGATTCTACCCACCAGACACCTGATTTCGGGGTCAACCGGAAC
This sequence comes from Helianthus tuberosus, assembly GCA_030545235.1. Taxonomy (NCBI): domain Eukaryota; kingdom Viridiplantae; phylum Streptophyta; class Magnoliopsida; order Asterales; family Asteraceae; genus Helianthus; species Helianthus tuberosus. The sequence continues at coordinate 81,716,903 of CM060363.1, forward strand.
GACCGTTCTGAGTCGCCGACAGGCCAAGTTAGGGTGGTTCCTGACCGGCCTAGTCGTGCGGGTGAGAATACAACTCCAAGTGGTTACCACGCAATCAGAACGTCTCGATAAACGACAACAGAAACCAAGAGTAGACGAACGGAACAATCAGACCAGGGACTGTACGCACGGACCAGTTGTCCGCACGGACAAGCTGTCCGCACGGACAAGCTGTCTGCACGGACAGGCTATACGGACGGATTGTCACCCGGACGAGCTACCCTTGGGACCCACTTTCCAAGTAAGGTTTGAGTATCGACGAATGAGCAATCCGGACGGACGACCTCTGAATGGATTACTCTTCGGATCATGAGATACTAAGGCCTTAAAACAAATTCCAACATGTTCATCCGCACGGACAGGTTGCCCGTACGGACAGACTATCCGGACGGATTGTCACTGTCCGCACGAGTAAGCTATCCGGACGGATTGTCACTATCCGCACGGATTACCATCCGGGCGGATTACCTAACCCACTTAGTGACTCAGCCTTAAAGACGTTGTCCGCACGGACTGCCATCCGGACGGATTGTTGTCCGCGCGACCGGCTTGAAAGGTAGAGGTACTTAGGTGATTTCTAAATGCTACAACGAAAACTCCAAAGCACAAGCCATCATACACAAACACATCCTTAACTTAGGAAGAAACAATCCACTTGAACGTTTATCCGCACGAACAACTTGTTCGTACGGATAAGTAATCCGCACGGGCGACTAGTCCGCACGGATTACCGTCCGCACGGACAGCTCGCGCGCACGGATAGCTTATCCGGATGGATCACCATCCGCATGGATAGTTCACTCGCACGGATGACTCCCTCCCACGGATAGCTGATCCGCACGATCAGTTATCCTACCCGCTCTCACTTTGTACTGTTTTACGCGCCACTTATCCTTACATTATCAAATCTGTTCAGGCTAACCGTACTCGCTGAAAAGCGCTCCCTTCAATCCATAATCGCTGTGAGTATACTCGAACCCTTTTTGCTTTAGCACTTTGGGTGTTACATACGTTACGAATATTCAAACTACAACTATCACACTACTCAAGCTATTTTTAACGCTAAACCATCAATGCATGTTATACGTGGCTTATGAATGCTTGTTTGTTATGTTTACACATGGAATGCTGTCTACCTGCCTTAGCAACGATAGTACTATAGTTTGGACTCAGCACCCGTTCACACGGGGGTTGTTAAGGATCTTTTACTTGCATGGATTACGGTGGTAATCATGTATTGCGAACTGCCTCGGGCAGTCAACCCGCAGTCATTGGTATCGATGGATCTATGTCGATAACTAACGTGCTTCATTTCACTATGTGTACGTGTTGGTTATGCGTAAACGAATTCGAACTCTATATATGCTATTATCAAACTTGTATGCTCACCTTTACATTTTATGTATTGACTTTATCTTAACGTATGTGACAGGTGCTTAGGACGCATGTGTGGTAGGAAATGGAAGCTAGAATAAAGCTTTAGAGCCCAACAAATAGTTGTCTGTAGATAACGTATTAGGGGTCTCCAGAAGCAGACAAACAATTGCTACTTATTTGAATCTGAGTTGTCGGAACAGAATATTTGTTTTGATGTTATCTGTAATAACTTGTTTGACTATTTAAGATACGGTATGGGACGTATTGCTTTAATTAAATGGTAATGATAGTTGTTATGGAAACTTCTGGACAATCTGTTTCGCTCAGTGCCACGCCCCGATGATTCCGCCATCGGTTGGGGTGTGACAGATTGGTATCAGAGCCATAACTATAGGGAATTAGGCAAGACTCGACCTAGTCCGGGTCGAAGTCTTAGAGACCTAGTCTATAGTTAAGAACCAACAGACCAACTCACGCGTATGCGTAAACTCGCCACTATCACTTGCTCTTTTCTATCACTGCACTCGAATTTCCAAGTTATGAACAGGTAATGAGGCCAAGAATAGGTGTGAAAACCGTAAACTCTCGACTAAAGTTGCCTAATCAGCTTGCGTTTTAGCTACAAACGAGGAGAATCATACCAAATTAGGAGTGAAATCCATATTTTGATGAATAATCTCCTCAAATTTTATCAAAAACAAGGACAGAAGTTGCAAGATAGGGGTGAAACCCTAACCTTGACGACTCATCCTGCTTTCATACAAAAACTCTCACCAAAGTTTCGATGGACTCCAACGATCTAAAGACACAATATAACCAATGGGAATTGCGCCAACGCCCAAGAATCGAGGCAAAGGCATAGTCCTGGAGGTAATTGTGCGCACAGGATCCTTGCGAATAGTCGAGCCACTTTGGTTAGTCGAAGTCTATTAGCCGCAGACAATCTACCTTTGATTTATCGACCTTTATGAAGATTTTTATGTGTTTTCCTACTTATTTGATAACGTTTTGAGGCACTATTGGTTTCGACCCAACACTATTGCTTCTGCTAAAACACAAAACCCACACAACACATCGCTAACAAGTCGACAATAGAGGCATCCAGAATGCTTTGTATGCTCGTATATACCCCTAGTGACTAAGACATATGTGTTCTTGCTATCGTGCTTACATGTTTAGGAATATTGTGATTATGTGCTCTATGTGTTTATGTGATTTTGTGCAATTCTGTGATTTTGTGACTATATGCGTTTACATGGTACGTGTTACTGAGCTTTAGTAGTAGTAGACGTGTGAGGTGAGATTCGAATACATGTGTTGAGTCCCATGGCGATGTCTATTGCAGACAATGTCGTCTGGATCTCGTCATACGCTCTCTCGACTGGAAAAGAGGGACAGACGTCTTGCCTCTATTATCGCGAAAAGTGTGGCAAAAGCTGTGAGTGATGCCTACGAGAACGCCAGCAAATCATCCGAGGAATCAAGGACTGAAGGTCCTAAAGCTGCGACGAGACCTTTCAGTTTCAAGCAATTCAAGTCGTGTGGGCCGAAAGAATTCACTGGCGAAGGAGGTCCGACTGCATTATTTCACTGGTTTGACTCTATCGAGGTTACTCTACGACAGAGCGGTTGCCCTGATGACCTCCGAACTCTAAATGCTACCGGCGTCTTTCAGTCCCGTGCTCTAGACTGGTGGACGGCCGAGAGAAACAAGAGAGGGAACGATGCAGCCTACGGTCTGTCGTGGGACGAACTCAAGGAAGTCATGCTGGAAGAATTTTGCCGTCCTCACGAGCGTCAAAAGCTGGAAGATGAATTTTGGCACATACAGCAGAAGGATGGAGACAATGCTGGTCTCACTGCTCGCTTCAAACAGCTCAGCATTATCTGTCCCGACCAGGTCAAGACTCCCGAGATAACCATCAAGAAGTACATCTGAGCTTTACCCGACTGCGTTGCTGATTTCGTGCAAGCGGCTAAGACTACGACGATCGAAGAGACCTATCTGTTGGCCGCTGAAATCAACGACAAAAGGGTTAAAGCTGGGGTGTGGGATAAAACCTCCAAGCATCTGCATCAAGCTACCGCTACTACGCCAACTGCTGAACCTACCTCATCAAGCAACAAGAGAAAGAACAAGAGAAAGAGCAACTCCACCAACAAGAACTGTGCGCTCACTGCTGTACCGATTCAAGCTGTACCTGCCCAACAGCGTCAAGTAGCGGCGCCTATGGCCAATGCACCGCCTGCAAAGCGTGCATATACTGGACCACACCCGCTCTGCCCTACTTGCACCTATCATTACCCTACCGCTATTCAATGCCGCTACTGTGCTCACTGCAATGTATACGACCACTTTACTGCCAACTGCCGTATTCACCAAGCTCCTGCCAATCAAGCTCTACTCGCTGCCCCATAGGGTCAACAAGCTCCTCCGGCACCCGCAGTCAAAGCCAGAGCATGCTTCACGTGTGGCGACCCGAATCATTTCGCCAACATGTGCCCAAACAGGGTAGTGAAACAAGAACCGCAACAGCAGCAACCACAGCAGCAACAGCAGGCCGCACGCGCCAGAACTTTCAATCTCAATGTGCGTCAAGCCCAGGCCGAAAACAACGTGGTCAATGGTACGTTCCTTGTGAATGGTATTTATGCTTCATGTTTGTTTGATACTGGAGCCGATAATTGCTTTGTATCGCTCGAATTTGAGAAACTCCTTAGTCGTAAACGTTCCCGACTCTCCTCTGCATTCGATGTTGAAGTCGCTACCGGAAGAACCGTCGCTGTAAACTCTGCTATTCGTGATTGCACTCTCGAGCTCAACAATCACGTCTTCTCAATCGACCTCATTCCGATGCAACTCGAAAGTTTCGACGTCATAGTAGGCATGGACTTTCTTCGTGAAAACCATGCCGAAGTTGTGTGCTTCGATAAGATGATTCGTTTCTCGCTCGCAAATGGTGATTCATTACGCGTTTATGGTGATACTACTTCGAAGGGTCTCAAGCTTATGTCATGCCTACAAGCCAGCAAGTATCTCCGCAAGGAATACAGGGCTTTCTTGGCTAACGTCGTAGCAGCGGAGAAGGAAAAGAAAGAGAAGAAGGAAGTAAAAGATGTTCCTGTGGTTCGAGAATTTCCTCAAGTTTTTCCAGAGGACCTTCCCGGACTACCTCCAAAACGCGATATCGATTTTCGCATCGATCTCATTCCTGGAGCTAATCCTACCGCCAGAGCTCCTTATCGACTCGCGCCATCCGAAATGCGCGAACTCTCAACCCAACTCCAGGAATTACTTGAGAAAGGCTTTATTCGCCCGAGCACCTCTCCTTGGGGCGCACCAGTCCTTTTCGTCAAAAAGAAGGACGGGTCGTTCCGGATGTGCATTGACTACCGGGAATTGAATAAGTTGACTATCAAGAACCGCTATCCTCTGCCCCGCATCGATGATTTGTTTGACCAACTACAAGGCGCTACGTGTTTCTCGAAGATCGATCTACGTTCAGGATATCATCAGCTGCGTATACAGGAGGAGGATATACCCAAAACCGCGTTTCGTACTCGTTACGGCCATTATGAATTCGTTGTCATGCCTTTTGGCCTAACAAACGCACCAGCAGTTTTCATGGATCTGATGAATCGAGTGTATAAACCATATCTCGACCGTTTCGTCATCGTATTCATCGACGATGTCTTGATCTATTCCAAGTCGAGAGCCAAACACGCGCAACATCTACGTTTGGTTCTCGAGTTACTCCAGGGAAACCAGCTCTATGCCAAGTTCTCCAAGTGCGAATTCTGGTTGGAGAAGGTCCAATTTCTGGGTCACATCGTGAATAGCCAGGGTATTCACGTCGATCCTGCGAAGATTGAAGCTGTTAAGAGCTGGGTTACGCCTAAGAACCCGTCTGAAGTCCGCTCCTTTCTCGGGCTAGCGGGCTATTATCGACGATTTATCGAAGGATTCTCGAAGATTGCTGTACCACTTACCACTCTCACGCATAAGGACCAGCCTTTTGTCTGGGGAACCAAACAAGTGACTGCCTTCCGAACCCTCAAACACATGCTTTGCAATGCTCCTGTTCTCACACTACCCGACGGAAACGATAATTTCATTGTCTACTGTGATGCTTCCAACCTTGGTCTCGGTTGTGTCCTAATGCAACGAGACAAGGTCATAGCTTACGCATCTCGTCAGCTCAAAGTCCACGAGAAGAACTATACAACCCACGATCTCGAGCTAGGCGCAGTTGTTTTTGCATTAAAGATTTGGCGACACTACCTGTACGGTACAAGGTGTACGATCTTCACCGATCATAAGAGCCTACAACACATCTTTAATCAGAGGGAGCTAAATATGCGTCAACGCCAATGGGTAGAACTTCTCAACGATTACGACTGTGAGATTCGTTATCACCCAGGCAAGGCAAATGTTGTTGCCGACGCGCTTAGCAGACGGAGTTATCTGCTTAGCACTCGTAATGTTCAAGCCCAGCACAACCTCGAAGCTCTCATCCGCGACGCCCAGCATGCATGTTTCAACGAACGCACTCTGAAGAAAGAAAGAATCTACCACGATGGAGCCCAGCTTGTGAGCAAATCAAATGGGATATTCCACTTCTTAGACCGAATTTGGATTCCCAAGCGAACCAACCTGCGACAGATTATCATGGATGAAGCCCACAAATCCCGATACTCTATCCATCCCGGTGCTGACAAAATGTATCATGATCTTCGCTATAGGTACTGGTGGCCGGGTATGAAACGGGATATCGCTCTCTACGTCGGAAAATGCCTAACCTGTGCTAGAATCAAGGTTGAACATCAAAGACCCTCTGGCTTGCTCGAACAACCACCAATTCCCATGTGGAAGTGGGAGAGCATAGCTATGGATTTCGTAACCAAGCTTCCAACCACGTCATCAGGTCACGACAGCATTTGGGTTGTTATTGACCGTTTGACTAAATCAGCACACTTTCTGCCAATACGAGAAGACTACAAGGTAGAACGATTAGCCCGAATCTACACCGACGAGATCATTTGTCGACATGGGACGCCTCGTGACATCATCTCTGATCGTGATGCTCGGTTTACTTCACGATTGTGGGAAACATTCCAAACGGCACTCGGTACAACGCTTAATCTAAGTACTGAAAGAACGATTCGTACTCTTGAAGACATGCTCCGTTCGTGTGTCCTAGACTTCGGTGGTAATTGGGATAGACACCTTCCGTTATTCGAATTCTCGTATAACAACAGCTATCAGGCTAGCATCCAGATGGCACCTTTCGAGGCCTTATACGGAAGAAGATGTCGATCGCCTATTGTGTGGCACGAGATCGGTCACTCGCAACTAACCGGTCCGGAGCTGCTACAAGAAATGACAGACAAAATTTTCCAAATTTGAGACAACCTAGCGAAAGCTCGGGATCGACAGAAAGTTTACGCCGATAAAAAGCGCAAGCCCCGTGAATATGGCGTTGGTGACTACGTACTCCTAAAGGTATCACCTTGGAAGGGTGTAGTCCGATTCGGCAAAAAGGGAAAACTCGCGCCTCGATATGTGGGACCTTTTAAGATTCTGGAAAGGATCGGAAAAGTCGCCTACAGACTCGAATTACCGGAGGAACTTAGCAATGTCCACCCGACTTTCCACGTGTCAAACCTCCGAAAGTGCATCGCCGACCACGACTTACATGTTCCTCTAGACGATCTACAAGTGAACGAAACATTACACTTCGTGGAGAAGCCTGTCGAAATCATGGATCGCCAAACCAAAGAACTCAGGCGCTCACGCATTCCTATCGTGAAGGTCTGGTGGGAAGGCAAACGAGGCGCGGAGTTCACTTGGGAACTCGAAAGCGACATGAAGACAAAGTACCCACAGTTGTTTAATTAAGAAAATTTGTAGGCTTATAGATCAAGTGTTTTCGCACAACATATCCAAGTTTTAGCAATCTTATCCGTAGAAAGGCGTTTAATTTGGCGATTTTCAGATAAAAAAAAAAAACGTGATGAATATGAAAAGTGAAGAAATTGATCAAATCTGAGTGTGTTTAATCATTGCAATCGAGCACCTGCTCAAATACCACATGTAGGTCCCGATTCGACTCCGTTGCGATTATGTTTGGTCGCGACCATGCACGGATTCCGCACGTTGCAAGTCAAAATCGGTCCAAACGAAGAACTCTCACACGTGATTCACAACCTTGTTACAGCTTTCAGCTAAATTTCGGGACGAAATTCCCTAAACAAGGGGAGGCTGTAACACCCCGTGTTTTCACGAGTGAAAGTCAAAGTCAAGGTCAAAGTCAACGACCAATTTCGCGCGACTCGACTCGTAGAAATGTTTTTATTTTAATTACATTATGTGGAGTAAGTGTCGTTCATTACAATAATCGCATCATATAAATCGTATTTCAATCGACCTACGACGGTGAATGATAGGAAGTAACAATGCGATAAAGTTAAACAACTAATGATCAAGCAATGCTAATCGAATCGACATCGAATCGTAACTCGAGCTGTGTATTTTACTTGTTGTTTATACGTGTGTGTGTGCCTTACGTGTTACCTGTGCATGTTTATTTTATGTTATGTTGTGATAATCAAGCGAACTCAATCGAACTCGAAGTCTAATTCGAATGTAAACGAACCCGAACCTGAATTCCGAGTCGAACCATATAAGAAGTAGTTGGGACTGAAAGTAATTTGACTAGGAAACCCTATCGAATCGCTCGAAATCGAAACCGAAGCAACATCGCACCGAACGCACCAAATCAGGCGACATCCGAACGGATGGTCAATCCACACGGATTGCCAATCCGCACGGATTGCCAATCCGCACGGATGACCAATCCGGACGGATAGCCTATCCGGGTTACGTGCCATCCGCACGGCTCACCCTTTCCCCTTTTAGCATCCTATAAATACACGGGTCACTCTCCAACTTTTCCACTTTTGGCAAGTGACGTCCGAACCGCACGCATTCTTCACCTTTTCTCAGATTTCTCTCAATCCAGGTAAGATCTTGCACTAATTCTTGTACATTCTTGATCACTACACAATTCTACACCTTTCCATCTTTCAAATCTCCACTTTCGACCGTGAGACCATCAAGATTTGAGGTATTCTCGGGTGACGTCATCATGAAGTTCCCATGAACTTCAAGCTTGACTTCATTCCACCAAGAATAACTCAGATCTGAACGATTTCCATAAGATTTCACAACAACTTCACCTAAATCTAAACTTTTCTAAGGATAAAAGAGTTGAAAGAAATAAACCCAAGTTCTCTCCTTCTTTTACCCTTAAAATCGGTACGAATCTGATCGGTTCTAGTAGTCCTAGATCTGGATTCTACCCACCAGACACCTGATTTCGGGGTCAACCGGAACGACCGTTCTGAGTCGCCGACAGGCCAAGTTAGGGTGGTTCCTGACCGGCCTAGTCGTGCGGGTGAGAATACAACTCCAAGTGGTTACCACGCAATCAGAATGTCTCGATAAACGACAACAGAAACCAAGAGTAGACGAACGGAACAATCAGACCAGGGACTGTACGCACGGACCAGTTGTCCGCACGGACAAGCTGTCCGCACGGACAAGCTGTCTGCACGGACAGGCTATACGGACGGATTGTCACCCGGACGAGCTACCCTTGGGACCCACTTTCCAAATAAGGTTTGAGTATCGACGAATGAGCAATCCGGACGGACGACCTCTGAATGGATTACTCTTCGGATCATGAGATACTAAGGCCTTAAAACAAATTCCAACATGTTCATCCGCACGGACAGGTTGCCCGTACGGACAGACTATCCGGACGGATTGTCACTGTCCGCACGAGTAAGCTATCCGGACGGATTGTCACTATCCGCACGGATTACCATCCGGGCGGATTACCTAACCCACTTAGTGACTCAGCCTTAAAGACGTTGTCCGCACGGACTGCCATCCGGACGGATTGTTGTCCGCGCGACCGGCTTGAAAGGTAGAGGTACTTAGGTGATTTCTAAATGCTACAACGAAAACTCCAAAGCACAAGCCATCATACACAAACACATCCTTAACTTAGGAAGAAACAATCCACTTGAACGTTTATCCGCACGAACAACTTGTCCGTACGGATAAGCAATCCGCACGGGCGACTAGTCCGCACGGATTACCGTCCGCACGGACAGCTCGCGCGCACGGATAGCTTATCCGGATGGATCACCATCCGCACGGATAGTTCACTCGCACGGATGACTCCCTCCCACGGATAGCTGATCCGCACGATCAGTTATCCTACCCGCTCTCACTTTGTACTGTTTTACGCGCCACTTATCCTTACGTTATCAAATCTGTTCAGGCTAACCGTACTCGCTGAAAAGCGCTCCCTTCAATCCATAATCGCTGTGAGTATACTTGAACCCTTTTTGCTTTAGAACTTTGGGTGTTACATACGTTACGAATATTCAAACTACAACTATCACACTACTCAAGCTATTTTTAACGCTAAACCATCAATGCATGTTATACGTGGCTTATGAATGCTTGTTTGTTATGTTTACACATGGAATGCTGTCTACCTGCCTTAGCAACGATAGTACTATAGTTTGGACTCAGCACCCGTTCACACGAGGGTTGTTAAGGATCTTTTACTTGCATGGATTATGGTGGTAATCATGTATTGCGAACTGCCTCGGGCAGTCAACCCGCAGTCATTGGTATCGATGGATCTATGTCGATAACTAACGTGCTTCATTTCACTATGTGTACGTGCTGGTTATGCGTAAACGAATTCGAACTCTATATATGCTATTATCAAACTTGTATGCTCACCTTTACATTTTATGTATTGACTTTATCTTAACGTATGTGACAGGTGCTTAGGACGCATGTGTGGTAGGAAATGGAAGCTAGAATAAAGCTTTAAAGCCCAACAAATAGTTGTCTGTAGATAACGTATTAGGGGTCTCTAGAAGCAGACAAACAATTGCTACTTATTTGAATCTGAGTTGTCGGAACAGAATATTTGTTTTGATGTTATATGTAATAACTTGTTTGACTATTTAAGATACGGTATGGGACGTATTGCTTTAATTAAATGGTAATGATAGTTGTTATGGAAACTTCTGGACAATCTGTTTCGCTCAGTGCCATGCCCCGATGATTCCGCCATCGGTTGGGGTGTGACAGACGTGTTGGGCTGGTACTGGTCGTGGAAATGGTGGTCAGAGAGGTAGTGATAATGGAAATGGCAGTGGCAACCGGGGTGGAAACGGTAATGGGAGTAGGAATAACCAAGGAGGAAATAGAAATTTCGGTGGTAATGGAAATCTCGGTGGTTCTGGAAACCAAGCCGGTAAAGGAAACCGCAACCAAAACAACAACCAGGGTGGTACTGGAAACAAGCAAGGATGCTTTAGTTGCGAAGATGTTGGGCATTTCAAGCGAGATTGCCCAAAGAACAATCAAGCCCAAGGAAGAGTTTTCAACATTGGAGCTAGGGAAGCTCGCCAGGATCCGAATGTAGTTACGGGTACGTTCCCTATCAACCAACACTTTGCATCTGTACTGTTTGATACCGGTGCTGATTATAGCTTTGTATCCCTAGAATTTAAGAATATACTTGGGTTAGTTGCCAGTAAGTTAGATATTCCATACTCGATAGAACTAGCTAATGGGAAGCTAGTAGAAGCAAATGAAGTGATTAGAAGTTATGTGATAGAGCTGGGAGAGCGTGAGTTTACGCTCGATCTCCTACCAGTCGAGTTGGGAAGCTTTGACATGGTAGTTGGAATGGATTGGTTGTCGATCAATCGAGCTGAGATCGTATGCCATGAGAAGATCATTCGCATCCCGATGGCGGATAGAGAGACGATTGTAGTACATGGAGAAAAGCATGATACGCCTCTAAGAATTATCAGTTGTTTGAAGGCCCAAAAGTTTTTGCAGAAAGGATGTGTTGCCTTCTTGGCTCACATTGTTGACAAGGAAGCCGAAGAGCCGAAGCTGGAAGATATCCCTGTGGTAAGGGAATATCCTGAAGTCTTCCCCGAAGACTTGCCAGGATTACCGCCCCAGCGACAAGTCGAATTCCACATTGACTTGGTTCCAGGTGCCGCGCCTGTAGCCAAGGCACCGTATCGACTTGTGCCTTCCAAGATGCAAGAGCTGTCGACACAACTTCAAGAGCTTTTGGACAAGGGATTTATTAGACCAAGCTTCTCGCCATGGGAAGCTCAAGTTCTGTTTGTCAAGAAGAAGGACGGTAGTTTTCGTATGTGCATTGACTACCGAGAACTGAACAAGTTGACCATCAAGAATCAGTACCCCTTGCCGAGGATTGATGACCTCTTCGATCAACTTCAGGGTTCGAGTTATTACTCCAAGATCGATCTTCGATCAGGTTATCACCAGCTACAGATTCAAGAAGAGAGTATACCGAAGATTGCCTTTAGAACTCGTTATGGACATTACGAGTTTCTAGTAATGCCGTTTGGTCTGATAAACGCGCCAGCAGTGTTTATGGATCTGATGAACCGAGTTTGCAAGCCATATCTCGATAAATTTGTGATCGTATTTATCGATGATATTTTGATTTATTCAAGGACGAAGGAAGAATATGAGCAACACCTTAGAGTCATTCTAGAGCTGCTCAAGAAGGAGAAACTGTACGCAAAGTTCTCGAAGTGCGAGTTCTGGTTGCATGAGGTACAATTCCTTGGTCATGTAGTGAACGAAGATGGAATCCATGTGGATCCCACCAAGATCGAGGCAATTAAGAATTGGGAAACTCCAAAAACACCGACCGAGATCCGTCAGTTTCTAGGTTTAGCTGGGTATTATCGCCGATTCATTGAGGATTTTTCTAAAATCGCTCAACCGCTGACCTCCCTTACTCAAAAGGACAAGAAGTATGAATGGGGAGACAAGCAAGAAGAAGCCTTCCAGCTGCTTAAGAATAAGCTTTGCGATGCACCTATTTTATCCCTACCCGAAGGCACCGATGACTTCGTGGTATACTGCGACGCCTCGCGTCAGGGATTGGGCTGTGTGCTTATGCAGCGACAGAAGGCTATCGCTTATGCTTCGCGCTAATTGAAAATTCATGAGAAGAATTACACCACGCATGATTTGGAATTAGGCGCAGTGGTGTTTGCTTTGAAGATTTGGCGGTATTACCTTTATGGTACCCGATGCACGATCTTTACAGATCACAAGAGCCTACAACACATATTTGATCAAAAAGAGCTTAACATGAGACAGAGACGATGGGTTGAGTTGTTAAACGATTATGATTGTGAAATCAAATATCACCCAGGGAGGGCAAATGTGGTGGCAGACGCCTTAAGTCAGAAAGAGAGGATTAAGCCCATAAGGGTTAGGGCTTTGGAGATGATCATTCAAACAGACCTCTCGTTGCGCATTCGTGCTGCGCAGAGAGAACTTCTCAAGAAGGAAAACTTGAAGGATGAATATCTCTGTGGGATGGAGAACCAGTTGGTACCCAATGTGGAAGGAACCTTGTGTTTCATGGGACAAATTTGGGTTATGCTTTTTGGAGGTCTTAGAGACGTGATCTTTGATGAAGCTCATAAATCAAGGTACTCGATCCACCCAGGATCGGATAAGATGTACCAAGATTTGAAAGATTTCTACTGGTGGCCGAGATTGAAAGGTGATGTTGTAACTTTCGTTGGGAAGTGCTTGACTTGTGCCAAAGTGAAGGCCGAGTATCAGAAGCCTTCAGGTCTTCTACAGCAACCCGAGATACCCATGTGGAAGTGGGAGCAGATCTCCATGGATTTTATAACGAAGTTGCCCAAGACACCCAAAGGTCATGATACGATTTGGGTAATCGTAGACTGACTGACAAAATCTGCGCACTTTTTGCCAATCAGGGGGAAGGATAACACCGGTAAGCTAGCTGAGCTGTACCTAAGGGAGATAGTTGCACGTCATGGAGTGCCTATCTCAATTATATCTGACAGAGACAGAAGATTTTTGTCAAGGATTTGGCAATCTTTCCAAGAAGAGTTTGGCTCACAACTGAATTTAAGCACAACATTTCATCCACAGACAGATGGCCAAAGTGAGAGAACGATTCAGACGCTTGAATATATGTTACGAGCTTGCGTAATGGACTTGGGTGGTAGTTGGGACACTCACCTGCCTTTGGTTGAGTTCTCCTATAACAACAGCTACCATACAAAGCATTCAAGCTGCACCGTTTGAAGCTCTCTACGGACGAAAGTGTCGATCGCTGTTATGCTGGGCAGATGCAGGCGATAGATAGCTAGTTGGTCCCGAATTGGTTCAAGAGACGACAGATAAGATAATACAGATCCGAGAACGCATCAAGGCGGCTCGTGATCGACAAAAGAGCTATGCGGACCAAAGAAGGAAACCTTTGGAGTTTGAAGTGGGAGATATGGTACTGTTAAAAGTCTCACCTTGGAAAGGTGTGGCACACTTTGGAAAGCGTGGTAAATTAAACCCATGATTCATTGGACCATTCAGAATCCTGGAAAGGATTGGTATGGTAGCATACAAGTTGGAACTACCTGCGGAACTTAATGCTGTTCACGATACATTTCATGTATCTAACTAAAGAAGAGTCCAACACAAGAAATAGTGGTTATCCCTGCTGACGAAGTTCACATTGACGACACACTCCACTTCACCGAGGAACCCGTTGAGGTTACTGACTGGAAAGTTAACAAAACTCGGAGGAGTAGTGTTAAGCTTGTTAAGGTTAGATGGAACGCACGTCACGGCCCAGAGTTTACTTGGAAGCGTGAGGACCGCATGAAAGAAAAATACCCGCATTTATTCCCTAAAACCCCTGCAGTGTCACACCCCGTTTTCCACGTGTCACCGGTGGGCCCGGTGGGGGAGTATCGTGACGTGGTTGGCAACATAATAGTCAAACAACACAATAATCAATATGCACAGCGGAAGCAAATTTAAAAAAATATGATACAACCGAATTTAATATTGTAATATCAAATGTCACAATATTCGGAAGTTTATCCACAGATGGATCGAAAATAAAATAGTATTAATGGTTCAACAGACTTCAGGCATCTTAAGCTTGCGAGACTTCTAGTGATGCTAAGGAGAAATCCCAGCCAATTACGCTTAGTACCTGCATTTAATCTTTTTGGGAAAATACGTCAGTTTACACTGGTAAATACAATCAACTGACTCATTTTGGAAAATGATTGAAAATTGATTTGGATGCACGTGGCATAAACATTTTATTTAACTTGGGAGAATTATTTAATATTATAATCTTGTGAACGAATTACATGTTCCTTGTGCGTTCAGTAGCCCGGATCTTGTCCGGGTTAAAGATCAATAGACACACCACAATATTCTTTTGTGCACTGACGGGTGTACGCCTACACCCCGCGCTTAAGTCGTGGCCATTTTGTAAAATGATGCCAAGGATATCCGGGACATGGTCATTAACCCCCCAAAGGCTTTAAGTAACAAGACTGTTTAAACGAGCCAATCAAATTATTCAATTACCCACCAAACGATGGAGACTTTGATGCCCGATCAAGCGGTATTCTATATACCGTAACCCAAGCCCGTATAGGGAAAATAAGTTAAAAGTATTTACCTGAGCAATGTATAAATCACAATAAGCAAATTGCAAGTAGCTTTTACTGGTTCTCCTAATCTGGAACGAAGGTTTATAATAACCTATTAGAATCCTAGCGGGTCTTTAGTTAAGCTTAAGCTTAGACCGGTTAGTTTCAAAGATACGGTTCGTACGCACGATTAAGCGAAGACCGGATAGAATGTGATTTAGACCCGACAAGTTCAGAGACTTGTTTAATATGGGTCCTTCATGCACATTCTGGATTTTGAGATAAAACCGTTAAGGTTTGACCCGTTTAGGCTAGTTTATGTAAACTTGTTACATAAACCGAACCGAACGCGTAATAAGCATAACGGGTAATAATGAGAGCCATTTACAGGTTTCCTAAGTTAATATGCTCCAAATATGTTGTGACATCAGTAAGGTGTCTTTTATTATGCCCGAAACGAATTTAAACACAAACTATGCCCCGTAGGGGTAATTTGGTCATTTTAAAGGTTGTAAAAGAGTTTAAGTAGTATTTTGAGTTACAGGTCTGATATAATCAGCCACAATACTCATTTTACTAAGTTATAACAGTAGGGTAAAGTATATATGTGAAATTTATCAATTTTAACCAAACTATGCCCCGTAGGGGTATTTTGGTAATTTCACATAAGCCGAAAAGCTCAAAACTGAAGTCTGAGTTTAACAACCTTTGCTTACTGTTAAAATATTATAATTTGCCTCAAATATCAGTAGGTATCAACCCTTGTATGTTTGATATAATTCTAGTACATACTATGCGTTAAAAACGCTAAATAAGGCGATTAAAGGCCATTTCCGGGTTTGATACATAAAACTGATATTTTTGTTATTCCAGAAGGCTTAAAATAATTTATTTATCATTTAGAATCAGTAGCAAAAGGTTTGGAGTCGTTTAGATATGTAAAAATCATTTTATGGCCCGTAAGGGCAAAACCGACAATTACCGGGTTATACCTACGACTATGAGTTATGCTCAGCCTAAAATTAATTAAAAATCTTTAAAAATCCCAAAATAATATATTACATCAGTGGGAAATAAGTTTGATGTCAAAAATTAGGCTTAACTAGGCTATACGCTAATTACGCCGTTTTATTAACATAAAGCTTTCATTTTACGCTAACGAGCATAACTCTTAATCTACACTTCAAACTGATGTCAAACTTTGCATACAAGTTTATATATCAGTAATTAAAGTTTCTACTCTTTTACATTTCCAAAGATCACGTTTTAAGGTGATAAGGGCATAATGGTCAACATATGAGCAATTAACGGAATCATGCGAATTAATTGGTTATCTAATGAACCATGGTGTATAATCACAGAGGGTTATACTAGCATGTAACCTGGTCCAAATGAAGCTCTTAGGTATTTCTAAAACATACCATAACGGGTCAGAACTGAAAGTCAAAGTATAAGTCAAACTATGCGACTTTCGGTTCCGGACCGGGTCTAAACAGGAAATTGTCGGGTTGAACATGTTTAGACATGTTCTTACACTAATTACCAAGTTATATTAATGATCAAACAGGTTGTATATGTTCTACATTGCTAATCATGCATAAATTGTAAATTTAACATTCTGTTGACTTTTTCTTAGCAAGTTTGACCCGACTTTTGACCTGGTTAGATTGGGAATCAGGGGAACCCTTTTGAGGGTTTATTACCCACATAATTACCAACTTATAACTAATTTTAATTCGAGATTTGACTGAGCCATTATTAATTAATCTCGAAGTCAAACCGTAATTACGACGGTTTGACTTTTAGCTAAATAACTAAGCTAAACTCAATTAAAGAAGGATTAGCAAACTTAATGAAGTCCTATGCACGAAATGTGAAGCTTAGAGAGAGATCCTTAGCTCCAGGAATGCTCCAAATGTGCAGATGAAGGTGTGATCAATGAGTTGCAACTTATGGCCTTTATATAGTGAATTTCTCACCACAAATCTTTGACACATGAGTCTACAACTGACCACAACATTCTCACAAGTGTCCCTAGTGTTTAGGGGGTACCTAGGGGTCGCACAAGATGTGAAAAATCGGATAAAGGTCGATTGCAAAGCACTTAGCAGGCAAAAACCCAAGAAAGTCGGATCAGGTATACCCTCGCGTGACGCTAAGCCCCCCCCCATGGGCCTCGCGTCGCGCTAGGCCTCATCTGACAAAATCTTCATCTTTTGATTTTTGTGTTATGGTCCTTGGCTCTTCAAACTTCGTTTAGACACTTGTTTCTTGCATTATGAACCCTCATAATTGATTTATAAGGGCTTTAAAACATATACCCACTTTGTTAAGTCCCCGGTTAACTTTATTGTTACCCAAAAAGTCCTAACTTTCAACGTTTACGCTTTAACCCTTCGCACACGAATTTGATCATAACTTTCTCATACGATAACGAAACTTTATGAAATTTATATCGCGCATTCTAGTGAGCATAATAAACAGTTACAAAGCTTCGGGTTTGTCAAAAGGTCACTCAGAGGTATAACTTAAACATGTTGACACATTTAGCCCCTGTAGTTTGTAATTCCTCACTTTTAGCTTCGCATGATCCATGATTTATTCGTTTGATGCTATAAACATCATGTAGGGTTATTGTACAATATATTATTCACTGTTGACATTTAGAACCCGTATATTCACATACTTTCCATGATTGTCAACTTTAGTCCTTCTATAACATTCTTTCACACGTTCAACATATGACACGTGTCTACACATTATAGGATGTGAATTTTCGAGGTGTTACATCCTCACCCCCTTAAAATAAATCTCGACCCGAGATTTACTGAAATAAATAAGGGTACTTTTCTTTCATCGTGGACTCAACCTCCCACGTATATTCGGGTCCTCTACGGGCATCCCATTTGACCTTTACAATAGGTACATGCTTCCTTCGAATCTTCTTTACCTGTCGATCTTCAATCGACAAAGGTTTTTCCACAAATTTTAAGCTCCCTTCTATATGCACATCTGTATGCGGTATCACCAGTGATTCATCAGCGAAGCACTTCTTCAGATTGCAGATGTGGAACACATTGTGAATTCCACTGAGCTCTTCTGGTAAGTTTAACTTATAGGCAACTGACCCGACACGTTCGATAACCTCGAAAGGTCCTATGTATCTCGGGCTTAGCTTGCCTTTCTTACCAAATCGCATCACTCCCTTCCAGGGTGATACTTTAAGCAACACTTTATCACCTACTTCGAAGTGAAAAGATTTACGCTTTGGATCTGCGTAACTCTTCTGCCTATCTCGGGCAGCTTTGAGACGGTCACGAATCTGGACAATCTTGTCCGTCATTTCGAACACTATCTCTGGTCCTGATAATTGGACATCTCCAACTTCCGCCCAACAAACTGGCATTCTACACTTTCTACCATATAAGGCCTCAAAAGGCGCAACCTTTATGCTGGTATGGTAGCTATTGTTGTAGGAAAATTCAATCAAGGGTAGGTGGTTATCCCAACTACCACCTAAATCAATTACACATGCACGTAGCATGTCTTCCAACGTTTGAATAGTACGCTCACTCTGACCGTCTGTCTGAGGATGGTAAGCCGTACTAAAATTCAAACGCGTGCCCAAAGATTGCTGGAAACTCTTCCAAAAATGTGACGTGTATCTAGTATCTCTATCAGAGATAATAGACACAGGTATGCCATGTAAGGCTACAATCTTATCCACGTATAACTGGGCTAACATGTCGGAGCTATAAGTCTCCTTGATGGGTAAGAAATGTGCTGACTTAGTCAGTCTATCAACTATAACCCATATTGTATCATTTCCTTTCCTGGTCTTAGGTAACTTGGTGATAAAATCCATAGTTACCATTTCCCACTTCCACGTAGGAAGTTCAGGCTGTTGTAGCAAACCTGACGGTTTCTGATGCTCGGCTTTGACTTGCGCACATGTCAAGCATTTAGCTACATAGGTGGCTACAGACTTCTTCAAGCCTATCCACCAATAGTTTGCCCTTAGATCCTGGTACATCTTATCAGCTCCAGGATGAACGGAGTATTTGGAACTATGGGCTTCCTGGAGTATGACATCACGAAGTCCTCCATAAATTGGAACCCATATTCGTCCATTCAATCTCAGAATTCCGTCCTTGCTAAGAGTTAACTGTTCCTCAGTTACTCCTAACTTCTCATTAGGATAGTTAGCTTCCAACACAGCTTCCTTCTGTGCAGCTAACAACCTTTCAATCAAATTGTTCTTTATCTCCATGCGCTTGGCATTGATTCGGATGGGTTTCACCCTCTCCTTTCGACTCAAGGCATCGGCGACTACATTCGCCTTGCCGGGATGATATCTGATTTCACAATCATAATCATTTAAAGTCTCCATCCAAAGGCGTTGCCTCATGTTTAAATCCTTCTGTTAAACAGATGTTGAAGGCTCCTGTGATCAGAATAGATCACACACTTAATTCCATAAAGATAATGCCTCCACAGTTTTAGTGCGAATACAACGGCACCCAACTCCAAGTCGTGGGTGGTGTAATTCTTTTCATGCACCTTTAACTGTCTTGAAGCATAGGCAATAACCTTGCCTTTCTGCATAAGCACACACCCCATGCCAGTGTGCGATGCATCACAGTAAACCACGAACTCTTCTATTCCATCTGGCAATGTCAGAACTGGGGCGTTGCTCAACTTTTGCTTCAGAATATCAAAGGATTCTTGCTGCTTAGGGCCCCAAACGAACTTTACTTTCTTCTTGGTCAAGGAAGTTAGGGGTGCAACAATCCTCGAAAAATTTTCGATGAAACGCCTGTAATATCCTGCCAATCCCAGGAAGCTACGAATCTCTGTAGGCGTCTTTGGCTCTTGCCAGTTTATAACTGCTTCAACCTTAGCGGGATCCACTTGGATACCACGCTCACTGACCACATGTCCAAGAAATTGGACTTCTCGTAGCCAAAATTCACACTTAGAGAATTTGGCATAGAGCTTCTCCTGATGTAGAAGTTTGAGAATACAACGAAGGTGTTTCTCATGGTCAGCTCGATTCTTAGAATAAATGAGAATGTCGTCAATGAAAACGATGACGAATTTATCTAAGTACGGCTTGCAAACGCGATTCATGAGATCCATGAACGCGGCCGGTGCATTAGTGAGCCCAAAAGGCATCACTAGGAACTCGTAATGACCATAACGAGTCCTAAATGCTGTTTTGTGCACGTCTTCATCTCTAACCTTCAGTTGATGGTAGCCTGACCTTAAGTCAATCTTCGAGAAATAACTTGCCCCTTGCAATTGATCGAATAAATCATCGATCCTTGGCAATGGGTATCTATTCTTGATCGTGACCTTATTAAGTTCACGATAATCGATGCACAGACGCATCGATCAATCCTTCTTCTTCACAAATAGGACTGGCGCTCCCCACGGAGACGAACTAGGTTTAATGAAACCTTTAGCTAGCAGTTCGTCCAGTTGTGTCCTCAATTCCTTCATTTCTGTGGGCGCCAACCTATAAGGTGCTCTAGCAACTGGTGCTGCTCCGGGGATGATATCAATCCTGAATTCCACTTGCCTATCTGGTGGCAAACCAGGTAGTTCTTCCGAAAAAACTTCTGGGTATTCAGAAATAACAGGGATGTCTTCAATCTTCGGTTTAGGCTCATCAATAATCACCTGTGCCATGTAAATGACACAACCCTTCTTTAAACACTTGGAAGCCTTGAGCATAGTCACTTGCTCAGGAAATCCATACTGGGTATCTCCCCGAATGGTAAGTGATTCACCAGACGGAGTCTTTATCACTACTTGCTTTCTGTTGCAGACAATTTGGGCCTGGTTATGAGATAACCAGTCCATGCCCAAGACTATGTCAAAACCGGCTAACTTAAATGGAAGTAGGGACAGAGGAAAAGAGTGGTTCTTAATGGATATAACACATCCATCTAACACAGTAGAGACGGTTTCTAGGGTGCCATCTGCTAACTCCACCTCATATTTCACATTTAAGGTTTTGACAGGTAATTTCAGCAATTCACAAAACTTATGATCTACAAACGACTTATCAGTGCCTGAATCAAATAGTACTCTAGCATAGACATCATTTACAAGGAAGGTACCTGTAATGACGTTGTCGTCTAGAACCGCTTCCTTTGCGTCCATTCTGAAGACTCTAGCATTAGTCTTCTTGGCCTCTTCAGGCTTCTTGGCGTATTTCGGGCAGTTGGTCTTGATGTGCCCCTTTTCATTGCAATGGTAGCACGTTGCGTCTTTCATCTTCTTGCAATCCAAGGTTTTGTGATCCGTGGACTTGCATATTCCACATGCATAGGTTTTTGACTGAGTCTGTGAGTTCGACTCAAGTCTGCACTTTCCATAGTGCTGTTCCTTGCAAATTTTGCATTTGGGCTTCTCACCAGAATGATGCCCATCTTTCCTTGACTTAGATCCTTTCTTGTTGTCACCGTTCCCACGGTGTTTCTTGTTCGATCTTCGTGAACCATCATCTTCACGTTTTCTCTTCTCAGCCTCCTTATTCCTCAGCGATCTTTGCCTGACCGCATCCAAAGTGAGGGACAAGGATATGTCAGCTACAGATCTAAAAGTAGCCGGCCGAGAAGCCTTCACGCTTGCCTTGATTTCCGGGGCTAAACCTCCGATAAAACGAGCTATTCTTTTTGGTTCCGGGGTTACCAGATATGGAACCAACCGGGACATTGTGTTGAAGCTCGTTAGGTAAGCTTGACAGTCAAGGTTTGTCATCACCAATGATAGAAAATCAGCTTCTATCTTCTCCACCTCATGCTGAGGGCAGTAATTTTCCCTGATGAGGGCAACAAATTGATCCCATGACATATTGTACAATGGGATTTTCCCGGTGGCTTGAATCAGAGATCTCCACCATGCTAAAGCTTCACCCTTAAAAGACTGCGACACAAACTTGACTATATCCCTCTCAGCGCATCCGCTGATATCCACAACTGTGTCCATCTCATCCAGCCACGTCATACAGTCAATGGCTCCTTTCTCCCCCGTGAAATCCCGGGGTTTGCAGGAAACAAAATATTTATATGAGCAACCCTTGTCACGGGGTCCTTGATTTAGTACAACCTGCTGAGATGGAGCACTGTGGTGGTTCGAGGAGTGTCGATCATCATCTTTCTTCGGTTCGTCCTTTTTGGACAGTGGCTTTGAAGGCTGTGTAGATAGGGTCCTACTACGAGTCCCACTATACTCTTCGTACTGCCTTTCCAATGCCTTTGTAACTGCGTCGTCGACCAACACTTTTAATTCAGCACCCATTAAATTGATCCGGGCGTTATCAATGTTCTCCACTGGATGACTATTTATCTCGTCTGAGTTAGCCATTTTAATTGAACTGTTACAGAAAACAAGGACAATAGTTTATTTGGGAGTTTATTATGGAATCGCCCCTTAGGGTAATTCATTAACCATGGTAAACAGAGACCATATTTGGTTAATTTATTAATCGTATTCAATTAGGATTTCAATTAAAATTTTATCCTAATTATAAACAATAATAATATATATTAGCACATAAGGCTTAGTCACATGGACAATTTAATTTATAAGCTATGATTTCAGAGAATCACAACATGAAGGTTTGAACCTAGTTCATTACCTTTATCTGACAGGGAGTCATAGCTAACACTGTCTTTAGTCTCAGAGGACATCAACTATAGCCCGTAGGCACCTCCCTTATAAGGGATGTTTATAATATGATCACCTTATAGGATGATATAAGCCATGATTTTCAGAGAATCAAGGCAGTAAGGTTTGAACCTAGTTCATTACCTTTTCCTGACAGGGAGTCATTGCTACCACTGTCTTTTGGCTCATATAGAAATGAGCAGGGCCCGTAGGCACCATATTACCACGTATGGCCAAAATATGATCATCTCAATTGATGACCTAAACCCATGATTCAGAGATCATATAATTGGGTTAGGAATCTTCTAAAGAATCCTTTTATAAATGACGTGTGTGATTTTAAATGAATCACATCTTCCAGGAGTGTTAACATGTTTACAGATGTTAACAGGGATTTGAATCTTTTAATCAGGTCTTACCATCATGGCCAGGTCTTTATAAGGACACTCAGGCTAGGTTTCACTCTTAAGATTCTTATTCAATAATTAAATAGGCAGATTTTTATTAAAAATGAATGATTTTGATTTATTTATTTCATATATAATATTTATGCATATAATAGCAAGATGAAATTTATAAACATAACATTCCATTATTTATCAAAAGATTACATGTTGCCCTAAATGGGACTTTTCACAAAAAACTTACCCACGCAGGGGTTTAAACAAGTACTCACCCACGCAGGGGCTTATAACATACATACCCACGCAGGGGCTTAATAACACACGTACCCACGCAGGGGCTTAATCAACATAATAGTCCACGCAGGGACTTACATAAATAACATACCCACGTAGGGGTTTATAGAAAGGTAGACCCACGCAGGGGTCAAAACAAACAAGCATACCCACGCAGGGGTTTATACAGCAAGACTGGCCCACGCAGGGGCTTAACAACCATTGGAAGGATTCAGCGGTCCTTCTTGCTCTTCCCTTTGATCAAGCTTGTCAATCCTTGGAAAAAGCTTTGTCTCTCCTGGCGGTCGCGGCGATATTCCCGCTCAACCTGATCCAGTCTCTGAAGAATTTCCTCCCGTTCTGGGGGAGAAAATCGTGGCGGCTGCGATTGCGTCCGAATGATCGGTCTGGCCGGTATCTGGTACCCATGTGTTGGGTACCCTACTCCCCATGGATCTCCATAGGGTCCTTGGGTGTTGTAGTTAGCCGCTACCATGTAGGGGTCGGCCTCTGCGTAACCATAATTGTGGTGAGTCGGCGGTTCAAACGGGTTATACGCCATGGAACCCGTGTATGCTGGAATTGGGTTATCAAAACCCATCGGCGGTGGCTGTGGTACAGCTGGGTTAGAAGGTCCACCCATTTGTGGGTCCTCCTGATGTGGCGGATAGTGGCTGCCACTGGATTGACGAGGAGAGCTGAAATGAAAGTCTCTTGCTCGCGAAGACATACGCGCTCTGGTTCTCCTACGCCTTGGCGGTTGTGGAGGTGCCGGTTGAACTGGTGGCGGTGGAGGTGGTGGCGTGACTGCCACAAATCTTGAATCCACAGAGGGATCCTGTTGCTGTTGTTGCTGCTGATTAGGCGGCGAATGGCGAGGAGGTGTATAGTACCATTCGTGCCTGGTAAACATGGCTTGAAAACTATCTGGACCAACATAGGGTGATCCGTGGAAAGAAGATCCGTCAGAGATCTCTATCGGGTGGTTTGGTGTACCACTGGCTGGCTCGACGGGGTCTGTGTCCTCGTCCATATCGTCCGCGTGATCTCCTGAAAAATGGTCATCTGGCCCCAGTGGGTTAAAACCCGCTGGTTCTGGTATGAAATCGGCCGGGTTAAACCGGCCACTGAAGACAGGTGTAGGGTCTCCAAAAGAGTGGTGCGATAAGGATCGCTGTAACGGTATGTAGGACGGTTGAGGGTTATTGGGTTCGTATTCCGGCTGCGGCCCGTAAGGGTTATGGACGGGAGGTGTTGAACTGTGTGAGACCGACCGTCTAGCCGGTTCAAAGAGATTCCTCCGGTTTTGCCAGGGATCGTCACTCTCCGTGGTGGAAGGAGCCCGCACATTCGATGGTCCTGCCTCGTTGTCATTGGGGGCGGTGATTGGCCCCTTTCCGCGTCCTCTTCTCCTGAAGAATCTTGGCGGCATTTTGTTAATCCTGTCAATACAATATGAGATAACGACAACAATATATATATAAATTAGAGGACAAAACAAAAACCAAACAAGGTAGAATTTGTCCTATGTTATGTGTCTAGACTCGAAAGTTTAGATATGTGCAATTGTGTAACTAAGATTAAACACAAAAGGCTAGTGTTTAATTCACTCAGTGTTGGCTCTGATACCAACCTGTCACACCCCGTTTTCCACGTGTCACCGGTGGGCCCGGTGGGGGAGTATCGTGACGTGGTTGGCAACATAATAGTCAAACAACACAATAATCAATATGCACAGCGGAAGCAAATTTAAAAAAATATGATACAACCGAATTTAATATTGTAATATCAAATGTCACAATATTCAGAAGTTTATCCACAGATGGATCGAAAATAAAATAGTATTAATGGTTCAACAGACTTCAGGCATCTTAAGCTTGCGAGACTTCTAGTGATGCTAAGGAGAAATCCCAGCCAATTACGCTTAGTACCTGCATTTAATCTTTTTGGGAAAATACGTCAGTTTACACTGGTAAATACAATCAACTGACTCATTTTGGAAAATGATTGAAAATTGATTTGGATGCACGTGGCATAAACATTTTATTTAACTTGGGAGAATTATTTAATATTATAATCTTGTGAACGAATTACATGTTCCTTGTGCGTTCAGTAGCCCGGATCTTGTCCGGGTTAAAGATCAATAGACACACCACAATATTGTTTTGTGCACTGACGGGTGTACGCCTACACCCCGCGCTTAAGTCGTGGCCATTTCGTAAAATGATGCCAAGGATATCCGGGACATGGTCATTAACCCCCCAAAGGCTTTAAGTAACAAGACTGTTTAAACGAGCCAATCAAATTATTCAATTACCCACCAAACGATGGAGACTTTGATGCCCGATCAAGCGGTATTCTATATACCGTAACCCAAGCCCGTATAGGGAAAATAAGTTAAAAGTATTTACCTGAGCAATGTATAAATCACAATAAGCAAATTGCAAGTAGCTTTTACTGGTTCTCCTAATTTGGAACGAAGGTTTATAATAACCTATTAGAATCCTAGCGGGTCTTTAGTTAAGCTTAAGCTTAGACCGGTTAGTTTCAAAGATACGGTTCGTACGCACGATTAAGCGAAGACCGGATAGAATGTGATTTAGACCCGACAAGTTCAGAGACTTGTTTAATATGGGTCCTTCATGCACATTCTGGATTTTGAGATAAAACCGTTAAGGTTTGACCCGTTTAGGCTAGTTTATGTAAACTTGTTACATAAACCGAACCGAACGCGTAATAAGCGTAACGGGTAATAATGAGAGCCATTTACAGGTTTCCTAAGTTAATATGCTCCAAATATGTTGTGACATCAGTAAGGTGTCTTTTATTATGCCCGAAACGAATTTAAACACAAACTATGCCCCGTAGGGGTAGTTTGGTCATTTTAAAGGTTGTAAAAGAGTTTAAGTAGTATTCTGAGTTACAGGTCTGATATAATCAGCCACAATACTCATTTTACTAAGTTATAACAGTAGGGTAAAGTATATATGTGAAATTTATCAATTTTAACCAAACTATGCCCCGTAGGGGTATTTTGGTAATTTCACATAAGCCGAAAAGCTCAAAACTGAAGTCTGAGTTTAACAACCTTTGCTTACTATTAAAATATTATAATTTGCCTCAAATATCAGTAGGTATCAACCCTTGTATGTTTGATATAATTCTAGTACATACTATGCGTTAAAAACGCTAAATAAGGCGATTAAAGGCCATTTCCGGGTTTGATACATAAAGCTGATATTTTTATTATTCCAGAAGGCTTAAAATAATTTATTTATCATTTAGAATCAGTAGAAAAAGGTTTGGAGTCGTTTAGATATGTAAAACTCATTTTATGGCCCGTAAGGGCAAAACCGACAATTACCGGGTTATACCTACGACTATGAGTTATGCTCAGCCTAAAATTAATTAAAAATCTTTAAAAATCCCAAAATAATATATTACATCAGTGGGAAATAAGTTTGATGTCAAAAAGTAGGCTTAACTAGGCTATACGCTAATTACGCCGTTTTATTAACATAAAGCTTTCATTTTACGCTAACGAGCATAACTCTTAATCTACACTTCAAACTGATGTCAAACTTTGCATACAAGTTTATATATCAGTAATTAAAGTTTCTACTCTTTTACATTTCCAAAGATCACGTTTTAAGGTGATAAGGGCATAATGGTCAACATATGAGCAATTAACGGAATCATGCGAATTAATTGGTTATCTAATGAACCATGGTGTATAATCACAGAGGGTTATACTAGCATGTAACCTGGTCCAAATGAAGCTCTTAGGTATTTCTAAAACATACCATAACGGGTCAGAACTGAAAGTCAAAGTATAAGTCAAACTATGCGACTTTCGGTTCCGGACCGGGTCTAAACAGGAAATTGTCGGCTTGAACATGTTTAGACATGTTCTTACACTAATTACCAAGTTATATTAATGATCAAACAGGTTGTATATGTTCTACATTGCTAATCATGCATAAATTGTAAATTTAACATTCTGTTGACTTTTTCTTAGCAAGTTTGACCCGACTTTTGACCTGGTTAGAGTGGGAATCAGGGGGAACCCTTTTGAGGGTTTATTACCCACATAATTACCAACTTATAACTACTTTTAATTCGAGATTTGACTGAGCCATTATTCATTAATCTCGAAGTCAAACCGTAATTACGACGGTTTGACTTTTAGCTAAATAACTAAGCTAAACTCAATTAAAGAAGGATTAGCAAACTTACTGAAGTCCTATGCACGAAATGTGAAGCTTAGAGAGAGATCCTTAGCTCCAGGAATGCTCCAAATGTGCAGATGAAGGTGTGATCAATGAGTTGCAACTTATGGCCTTTATATAGTGAATTTCTCACCACAAATCTTTGACACATGAGTCTACAACTGACCACAACATTCTCACAAGTGTCCCTAGTGTTTAGGGGGTACCTAGGGGTCGCACAAGATGTGAAAAATCGGATAAAGGTCGATTGCAAAGCACTTAGCAGGCAAAAACCCAAGAAAGTCGGATCAGGTATACCCTCGCGTGACGCTAAGCCCCCCCCCCCCATGGGCCTCGCGTCGCGCTAGGCCTCATCTGACAAAATCTTCATCTTTTGATTTTTGTGTTATGGTCCTTGGCTCTTCAAACTTCGTTTAGACACTTGTTTCTTGCATTATGAACCCTCATAATTGAATTATAAGGGCTTTAAAACATATACCCACTTTGTTAAGTCCCCGGTTAACTTTATTGTTACCCGAAAAGTCCTAAATTTCAACGTTTACGCTTTAACCCTTCGCACACGAATTTGATCATAACTTTCTCATACAATAACGAAACTTTATGAAATTTATATCGCGCATTCTAGTGAGCATAATAAACAGTTACAAAGCTTCGGGTTTGTCAAAAGGTCACTCAGAGGTATAACTTAAACATGTTGACACATTTAGCCCCTGTAGTTTGTAATTCCTCACTTTTAGCTTCGCATGATCCATGATTTATTCGTTTGATGCTATAAACATCATGTAGGGTTATTGTACAATATATTATTCACTGTTGACATTTAGAACCCGTATATTCACATACTTTCCATGATTGTCAACTTTAGTCCTTCTATAACATTCTTTCACACGTTCAACATATGACACGTGTCTACACATTATAGGACGTGAATTTTCGAGGTGTTACATGCAGCTAGTAGTAAAGCTTAAAATTTCAGGACTAAATTTTCTTAACAGGGGGAGAATGTGACAACTGTAAAAAATTCAGGTACCCGTACAATTAATTAACCATGATTAGTGCTTAATGACTGTGCTAAATTGCAATTAACTGCTGTCTGATTACTGCCATATACATACATGTGCATCATACATTGTTTAATGACATACCAATATTGCATGAAAGCTTTATTGCCTCAAAGGATGCATTAAGTTCAGTTAGCACAGTTATCTGATAAATCAAGAAAATGCTGACAGAACTAAGCACATAGACAGACAATGCATTAAGACACAAAATGAGCCAGAAACTAAGTACTATACTATTATAATGTGTAGGAAAGTAAGGATCACAAAACTGTCTTTCTAGTGATAGTTTAAGTGTCGGAAAGTGCCTAAAACTCACCCAAAGTGTTGAATTCAGCAAAAATCAGCATGTTAACACACTAATATTATGCAGAAACATGGTTAAATGGTCCTGAATGCTTTCCTAAGTGTCGGGAATCAAAAGTGTCACAAAAGGTAACATAAAGCACGCTAAACTGCATAGTTTAGCACTTTAACAAACCGGTAACCAACTAAACAACCGGACACTACCTGAAACACCAAAAATTCACTAGAAGCACTGTTTTAACATTACCAAGCCAGTTATGGTCCCCGAACACCATAACACCTCCTAAAAATATCTAATAACTAAAACACGTAACTAATACTTGGATTTCAACTAGTAAGTAACTAGTTTGGTTAAAACCTATCCTACTCCCCCCCCATGTCTACGGCCCAACAAGGGTCCCACAAGGTGGATTTTATTTCAATATTTAATTGGATATGCATACACTTTCCTAAACATAATATACAAGGGTTAAGGACTTGAATTTGGTTATAAGTAAGACATGAAAGGAACTTGATCTCATTCTCACACACATTAACACACACTACTCTCCTCTCTCCCTCCCTTGTTTTCGGCCGACCCCAAGCACCACCATCACCACCTTCATTCATCCATTCTCATATATTCCAAGTATATACAAAGGTGTTAGAGATCATACAAAGAAGCTAGGAGCTTGTGGAAGTGGAAGTACCTCTCTCATTTGCTTTTATCCATCTCAAAACTTCTGTTGATCATCCCTAGCCTTGTGCTAGTGGTAAGGGTCTTGATCTTGCTAGTTTACTTCTATTTTAAGTGGTTAAAAGGAGAAACATAACCATAATCTTGAAGAACACTAAAGATCATAAGAATGAAACTTGAACATAAGCATGCTTAATGATGAAACTAAGTTGTTTATGTGATGATTTGCTTGTTGATTGTTGTTTATTCATACATATGATGTAGATCATCATATGATCTTGCTAGATCATGATTAAAAACATAATCTAGCAAGATGAGAAAGTAGAAATGTTGAAGGATGATAGATCATCCACACATGAATCATGAACTTGAAAGAATACCTTGATTTCTTGAAAAAATAATAATCAAAGTGAGTTATTAATCATATAGATCTAAAGATTTATGAATGGGTTTTCAAAGAAACCAAGTTAAAAATATAAGTCTTGCTAGATCTTGGTTCTTACATAAACAAACTTTATTTTTGGTGGTTAAACAAGTGTAGAAACACTTGTGAAACAAGAAGAAATCATAAAGAAACATTTTTAGAAAACATGATTTGAAATTGTAAACATCTATATTCTTTAAAAATGAAGTTTTTAAAGAACTAATCACACTTTAAAGGATAACAAGGCTTACTAATAACACTAGTAAGTTCCTACAAATTTTTACAAATATTCAAGTTCATGAAGTGTTAGATTATTACTTGTTTTTGGCAAATTGGTAAGTAAAGGTTGTTTATTGTTGATTGTGAATTGATTGTGATGATTTTTACAAAAGAAAATGATATGCTTGAAAGCATGGAAGCCTCCATTTTTAGGGAAAACTATGGCAAAATTTTCTAAAAATCTAAACACTTAGAAAAATATTTCTAAACAAGTATTTACAAGTGTATTTTAAGCCATAAATTGTTACAAAAACTTTGCCATAATTTTTGGTTACAAAATACAAATATTGGAGGTTGGTTTTCATAAATAAAAGTGACTAAATATGTATTTAGGAAATATATATTTAGAAGACACCATGTGTGTGATTATTTGTATATTTTGTGTATGTGGTGATCCCAACTACTTCGCCAACATGTGCCTGAACCGAGTGGTCAAGCTAGAGCCACAACAGCAGCAGCCTCAGCAACAACAACAACAACCAGCAGCCCGCGGACGCGCATTCAACATTAACGCCCGTCAGGCTCTGGCAGACAACAATGTGGTCAATGGTACGTTCCTTGTGAATGGTATATATGCTACGTGTTTATTTGATACTGGAGCAGATAACTGTTTTGTATCATTTGAATTCGAAAAGCTCCTCAATCATAAGTGCGCTCATCTCCCCTCGACGTTCGATGTTGAAGTTTCCACCGGAAGAACCGTCGCCGTCAATTCTGTCCTACGTGATTGTACGCTTGAACTCAACAATCACGTTTTCCCTATCGATCTTATTCCAATGCAACTCGGTAGTTTTGACGTCATAGTAGGCATGAACTTTCTTCGTGAAAACCATGCTGAAGTTGTTTGCTTCGATAAGATGATTCGCTTTTCGCTCGCTAATGGTGATCAATTGTGTGTCTACGGTGAAGTCGCGTAAAAGAAACTCCAACTCATGTCGTGTGTCCAAGCTAGCAGGTATCTCCGCAAGGAATACCAAGCTTTTTTGGCGCACATTGTAGTAGCGGAGAAAAAGGAAGTTAAGGAGGTGGATCAGGTCCCCGTTGTTCATGAATTTCCTAACGTTTTCCCTGATGAACTCCCAGGGTTACCTCCGAATCATGATATCGACTTTCGTATCGACCTCATTCCTGGAGCAAATCCTGTTGCTAAAGCGCCGTATCGTCTAGCTCCTTCTGAAATGCGCGAACTCTCGAGTCAGCTACAGGAACTTCTTGATAAAGGCTTTATTCGCCCTAGCACCTCTCCATGGGGCGCGCCTGTCCTCTTCGTAAAAAAGAAGGATGGTTCGTTTCGGATGTGCATCGACTATAGGGAGTTGAATAAGCTAACAATCAAGAATCGCTATCCCTTGCCTCGAATTGATGATTTGTTTGATCAGTTACAAGGTGCTACGTGTTTTTCGAAGATCGATCTACGCTTAGGCTATCACCAGTTACCCATTCAAGAAGAAGATATACCCAAAACCGCTTTTAGAACCCGCTATGGTCATTACGCGTTGGTTGTCATGCCTTTTGGTTTAACCAACGCTCCTGCCGTTTTCATGGATCTGGTGAATCGAGTGTGCAAACCCTTCCTTGATCGCTTCGTAATCATATTCATCGATGATATCCTGATCTATTCCAAGTCAAA
The DNA here is from genome assembly GCA_030545235.1 of Helianthus tuberosus. Lineage (NCBI taxonomy): Eukaryota > Viridiplantae > Streptophyta > Magnoliopsida > Asterales > Asteraceae > Helianthus > Helianthus tuberosus. The sequence goes on from CM060363.1 coordinate 81,748,862, forward strand.
AGCCGAACACTCGCATGATCTATGTTTGGTTCTTGAGTTACTCCAGGGAAACCGTCTCTATGCCAAGTTCTCCAAGTGTGAATTTTGGCTAGAAAAGGTCCAATTCTTGGGTCACATTGTCAATAGTCAAGGTATCCACGTTGATCCCGCGAAGATCGAAGCTGTTAAGAGTTGGGTTACACCCAAGAATCCGTCTGAAGTCCGTTCTTTTCTCAGACTGGCAGGATATTATCGCCGTTTTATCGAAGGTTTCTCCAAAATCGCCGTACCGCTTACCTCTCTTACGCATAAAGACAAACCTTTTGTTTGGGGAACTAAACAGGAGGAAGCCTTTCAAACTCTCAAAGCTATGCTTTGCGATGCTCCCGTGCTCTCACTGCCCGACGGAAACGACAACTTCGTAGTTTACTACGATGCCTCGAACCTTGGTCTTGGTTGTGTTCTCATGCAACGAGATAAGGTTATCGCGTACGCTTATCGACAGCTCAAGATCCACGAGAAGAACTACACCACACACGACCTTGAGCTTGGCGCAGTTGTTTTTGCGTTAAAGATTTGGCGACACTACCTTTACGGTACCAAATGTACGATCTTCACCGATCATAGGAGCCTACAACATATCTTTGACCAGAAGGAACTGAATATGCGTCAACCCCGGTGGGTAGAACTGCTCAACGATTACGACTGTGATATTCGTTACCATCCAGGCAAAGCAAATGTCGTTACCGATGCCCTCAGTCGATGAAGCTACTTGCTTAACGTTCGTAATCCCCAAGCCCAGTTTCATCTCGAGACTCTCATCCGTGAAGCGCAACATGCTTGTTTTACCGAACGAACTTTGAAGAAGGAAAGGATTCTAAACGATGGCGCCCAACTAGAGAACAAATCGAATGGTATTTTTCATTATTTGGACCGAATTTGGATTCCCAAGCGTACGAACTTCCGACAACTTCTGATGGATGAAGCCCACAAATCTCGATATTCTATTCATCCCGGTGCTGACAAGATGTACCAGGACATGCGCTACAAGTACTGGTGGCCGGGCATGAAGAAGGATATCGCAATCTATGTTTCGAAATGCCTGACCTGTTCCAAGGTCAAAGCTGAGCATCAAAGACCCTCTGGCTTACTCGTTCAACCCGAGATCCCGATGTAGAAATGGGAGAGTATAGCTATGGACTTCATAACGAAACTTCTGCGTACTCAATCAGGTCATGATAGCATTTGGGTTGTGGTTGACCGTTTGACCAAGTCAACTCACTTCCTGCCGATACGAGAAAACTACAAGGTAGAAAAATTAGCCAGAATCTACACCGAGGAGATCATTTGTCGATATGGGACGCCTCGTGACATCATCTCTGACCGCGATGGTCGGTTTACCTCGCGTCTTTGGGTAACGTTTCAATCTGCTCTCGGTACTACTCTTAATCTAAGTACCGCTTTTCATTCCCAAACCGATGGTCAGACTGAAAGAACGATTCACACCTTTAAAGACATGCTTCGATCGTGTGTCATAGATTTCGGTGGTAATTGGGACGCGCACCTACCTTTGGTCGAATTCTCGTACAATAACAGTTATCATTCTAGCATACAAATGGCACCATTTGAGGCTTTATATGGAAGAAAATGTCGATCGCCTATTGTGTGGCACGAGATCGGAGACGCGCAAATTAGAGCTATTGCAAGAAATGACTGACAAGATCCTCCAAATTCGAGACAATCTACTGAAAGCTCGAAGCCGACAGAAAAGTTACGCCGATAGACGCCGCAAGCCACTTGAATTTGACGTGGGCGATCACGTACTCCTAAAGGTTGCACCTTGGAAGGGAGTGATCAGATTCGGCAAGAAAGGCAAGCTCGCGCCTCGATATGTTGGACCCTTTAAAATTCTGGAAATGATTGGAAAAGTGGCCCACAGACTCGAACTACCAGAGGAACTAAGTAACGTCCACCCGACTTTTCACATTTCGAGCCTCAGAAAGTGCTTGGCCGACCAGGAATTACATGTCCCTCTTGAAGATTTACAAGCGGACGAAACACTACACTTTGTGGAAAAGCCTGTCGAGATCGTGGGACGAGAAACCAAGGTACTCAGACGCTCACGCATTCCCATTGTGAAGATTCGCTGGGAAGGCAAACGCGGTGCCGAGTTTACCTGGGAACTCGAAAGCGACATGAAGGCGAAGTACCCGCAACTGTTTGTTAAGCCTACTTCTTAAATTTCGGGACGAAATTTCCTAAAGTAGGGGAGGCTGTAACAACCCGCTTTTCGAAAGTCAAAGTCAAAGTCAAGATTGAAGTCAAAGGAAGAAAAGATTGCTAATTGCGATCTGTCACTCCTTGCTCAACTACTGTTTTGACTTCTTTGACTTGTAGTCGAATTATTTTATTTAATCGCTTTAGTTATATTATGTGGAGTATCTATTAATAATCGAGGTTTAATCGCATATTTATCGCTAATCGCTATCTTATTCGCAACTTGAATTATGTGTTCTGGATATTGTTTTACGTGTGTGTGCTCTTTATGTATTGCTTGTGCATGTTATGTTTATGTTGAGGTGTTAATCGCAATCGCAATTCTATTGCATCGCAATCGAATCGAAAACACTAAACGCAAGTTATTTATAGTGATTGTATGTTAGATATAGAAGTTATGTTATTTGGGTAACTATTGGGTAACACTATCGCATCACTCACTCGAATAGCATCGCAACGCTCAACAAGCAAATCGAAATGACAAAACTCAACGCGCCAGACACCTGGATCGAGTGGCCAACCGATCGAGTGGCCATCTGATCGGATTGCCATCCGATCGAGTTGTCATCCAATCGAGTTGCCACCCGATCGGACTGCCACCCGATCGGACTGCCACCCGATCGGATTGCCACCCGATCGGTCCGACACTTTGACACTTTCCTTTTTGGGAAACCCTATAAATACCCACCCATCACATCATTTGTGATGTGACAGCTCCTTGTTTGACCAGCCGCACTCAAGCACTCGTTTCTCTCGATTTCTCTCGATTCTTGTAAGTTTCCAACCTAAATCTTGTACTTCTATGATCTACACACACTCCTTCATCATTTTCACCTTTGAATCTTAGCTTTTAACCGTGAAATCACCGGATTTGAGGTGTTCTAGGGTGATGTCATCATGGAGTTCTTATGAACTTCAAGGTTTGGCTTCATTCCACCAAGAACAACTTAGATCTGAAGGATTTCCACAAGATTAAACAATGTTTTCGCATAGATCTACACAAATTCATGGTTGAAAGAAGGTTTTCCAACTTTCTTTCAACTCTTTTACACTCAATGCACTTAAAACCGATAGAATCGGAGCTCGTTCTAATCTTCTACTCTTTCTTAGTGATGGGTGAGTTCAAGATCTGAATTCTATCCGAGAGATAACTGATTTCGGGTTTGAACATGAACAACTGGCTCGAACCATGAACTGGTCGGACTAGGGTGGTTCCTGTTCGATCGGATCACTTAGGTGGAGATGGGGTTTCTGTTGTTTAAGCAAGTTATCATAACGTCTTGTTCAAAACTGCAAAACCTTCAAAACAATCAAGTGTCAAAGACGATCAGGTCGCTGGGACTGATTGCCGTCCGATCGGACTGCCATCCGATCGGCTTGCACTTGATTCCACACTTAAACATTTTTCCAAAGTTCAAAGGACTGGATGTCGAACGGATTGATGTGACGTCTGGGACTTTGGTACTTGTTCAATTTTCAAAGATCATCAGTAACTAACGGATTGCCACCCTATCGGATAGCCATCCGATCGAGTAACCGTCCTGCTGTGAACTTGTTCTCAACTGAGAAGCCTCGCCAATCGGATCGCCATCCGATCGAACCGCCGTTCGATCGACCGACCTGAAGGGCAGAGATACTTCTCTATTTTTAAAATGCTACAACGAAAACTTCAAAGGACAAACCATCATACACAAACACATCCATACCAAACAAGGTGTCAATCCAATCGAATGGCCATCCAAACGGATTGACATCCGTTCGACTGGACATCCGATCGGATTGCCATCCGATCGGATTGCCATCCGATCGGATTGCCATCCGATCGGATTACCATCCGATACTTGGTACTTTTCACCGTTTTACGCGCCGCTCATCGTTTATGCTATCGTTAACTGTTCAGGCTAATCTTTCTCAGCGCTCCCTTCAATCCAAGAGAGTGTTTACCTGTTAAACACAATCTGTGAGTATACTCGATCCCTTTTTGCTTTATGCACTTTTGGGTGTTACATACGTTACTTATACTAAATCACATCGATCACACAATGCAAACACTATTTATACGTTGACCTTTAATGCATGTTATACGTGACTCGATGAATGCCTGTTTGTTATGTTTACACATTGATTGCTGTCTACCTGCCTTAGCAACGATAGTACTATTGTTTGGACTCAGCACCTGTTCACTTAGGGGTTGTTAAGGACAATTACTTCACGTGTTCGCAGTGGTGAACATGTGATGCGCACTCGCTACTCGCAGTCAAATCGCAGTCATTGGTATTGATAGGATCTTTGTCGATAACTTACATGCTTCACATTATACGTTGTACATGCTGGTTATGCGTAAATGATTTCGAACTCTATTATGATATTATCAAACTTGTATGCTCACCTTTACATCATGTGTATTGACCTCTATTTTAACGTATGTGACAGGTGCTTAGGATGTTGTGCTTATTTGCTTTTGTGGAAATCAAGTAGGATGGAGTCTAGAAACGAAGACAATTTATTTATTTGAATCTGAGTTGTCGGAACATGTTTTGTTTTGAGAATATCTATCTCTATAATAATTAGATTACTTAATGGGTTATGGTATGGGACATAACATTGACTATTTGGTAATTTAGTTGTTATGGAATTTCTCTTGACAATCTGTTTCGCTCAGTGCCATGCCCCGATGTTTCCGTCATCAGTTGGGGTGTGACAACTCATGTATACATCTTCATCAGCTTGATGAGGTTCTGATTGAGCCTCCTGCTCTATTCTTGGTGCACTTGATTCTTGTGCATCATGCTCCATAGGGGACACACTATCAAAAACTTCTTTATTCTCCGGCTTCTTGCTTAACATCTTTAGATACTCTGCTCTGTATGGTGAATCCTCTGGTGTCAGATTCATCACACTTTCTGATAGAACAGGTACATCAAAATCTGATTTCCAAGACCCCACAACAAACCAAGGTCTCATGATCTCTGTACTCCACATATTTTCTGATGTAGGAATTTACATATTCCTTTCAGAGAATGCATCAGAAATTATGACTGATAGAATTATGGGAAAAGGTAGATGTGAATCTATCCTTCCAGTGTTGGTAAAAATTGATCTTCTGATCAGATTAAATATTTATTTTCCAAAATCAATGTTCAACCCTGTGATGGCTGAACATGATTGTCAGAACATTTTTATTTATCTGATCTGTACCCCCAATCTTTGATGATAAACACTTGTTCAAAATTTCCATTAATACTTGCCAGAAGCTAGGCAACTGATTTCTTTTGAATTCACTAATCTTTGAAATCTTTACCTTATATCCCATCACAGCATCAAGCTGTGCAAACATGTCTTCCTTTTCCAGTGCATCATCATAATTTTGGCTGATGGGTAATTCCAGACATTCTCTTATCTTCTCTGGTGTGATTGTGATAAAGATATCTCCCCATACATGTGCTGTAAGTTCGTATGGATTTGAGAGTTTGAGTGTCTTCACCACTTGTTGTATGAGTTTTTCTGGTATCTCTCTGGTCTTTGTAAGAGCTTGAGCTATAGGACATCTGGTCAGAAATTCAATCAAAATTTGCCACTTTGTGTCATATTCTTCTATGTTTTTGTTCATGGCTTCATTGTTGCTCTTTAACGGTAGGAATTCAGCTTCAGTGATGATTTAAACAGAGTGTTCAACTGGTGGCATGTTGATGTTGATTGTAGCCATGGAGAATTGAGGTTTTTGCTTCTAAAAAGGGTTTTTAGGGTTTTGATTTTGAAGAGGAAGGTTGAAGGTGGAATTCTCTGTTTTTGAAGGATGTATTTATAGTGTTTTGAGACAGAGATTTTTGAGTGTTTTTCGTGGGTTATTTGTATTTAAGGTGGTTTATGACACCTTAATGATGTTTTAATCCGTTTAGGAACCAACTGTTTAAAAAAACCTTTGGTTTATCTCTAATTTAATACAAATCTTTTATTGAAATTCGGAGATTTCAAGGATTTAGTAGATAAACACTAATGTCCAATTTGCACCTTTTCTTCATGTGGGGCCCTTTTATTGTAAAAAGGTCCAATAGAAAACCTTTTTGAAACTGTGTATGTTCCCAAGTTGTCCTTTTGATGATGTATATAAGAAAATCTTTGAATAAAACCTTTGAGAGTTGGATTTTCTCCATACTTCATCAGAATTCATTTGATTCATATTTAGAGATTGAATCGCCTTTTTTTTAGATGAGAAGGAATAAGTAGAGTTTTGAAGATTTCAGTTACATAGCATTTATGAACTTCACATCTTTGTTCTGATCTTCAAGGAGTGTTATTGTGCAAAAGATTTTCTCATTTTTTTCAACATTACATTTTGTTTCATTCTTTTTGAAGATAGATTACCCAGAATTTTTTTTTAATTTTGACATAAACTCTTTTTCTATGTTGTCACAAGTTTCTTTGAATCTGGTTTTAAAGCAATGTTACCTGATATTTCTTCTCATTTTTCTGTTGATTTATCAGTTTTTCTGGTTATCTTAAAACTTTTCTGATGTATTTCTGATGTTTCATCAGATCCATCAGATTTCTTTTGAACTTCATTAGATTTTTCTTGATTTTATCAGATATGCCATTTTAATTCCCCCTAGATCTATTGTGATGTTTTGAGAAAACATAAAGCAAATATTTACTTTTTCAAACAAAAAAAAAATTACAACTAAACAAACAAAGAACTACTCATTATAGATACCCTTATCATACAACCAAAGGTAGGTTCTTTGTCCACTGTGATTAGGTGATGGAACAAGGGAGGGAACATTCATGTTTTCTTGTAAAGCCACCTGGGCCCTTTGGTACCAGCTCCTTACTCCTCCAAAGTCCAGCTGACTTGTTATCACCTTGGTCACAAAGCGAGGGTAGATCAGAAAAGGTTGACGGGTGTGCATGTTTGATTCCAAGTCTCTCATGAGAAACTTAGAAAAGTTGTACGGTTTCTCTTGTACAACTGCATGTACCACCTCCATCATCCTGTAAGACAGCTCATTGAAGTGTTCTATCTTCTTTGAGAAACAGGCACTGAGCTGTGTCACCAAGTACTGGAATGGTGGTATGAAACCAGACTTGCTGATCTGCCTTGAAACATTGGGTGTTCGATAACCCATATCCCTCAGAGTTTCTTCCAGCATTTCCCTCTTGAAGAAGGTGGTTTCTATATCATCAGTCAGTTGGAGGGCATCCCTGAGAGTTTCCTCCTTTAGGATGATTCTGAACCCCATCACCTCGCTTTCTATCCACATGCTTGTGCCACTGAAGATGGTTTCAGCATTCCACCAAAATTCTTGTAGGAGTGCTGGGTAGATAGTGACGTATGTAGATACAGCATAGCCCAAAGGACTTTGCTTAATCATGTTGTACACATACCTGCAATCTTCCCATGCAGGACCTTCCAGATTTGACCTAAGTCTAAGGTTGTGATGTGTGTGAAGAGGGAGAGGAAAACGCTCAGACTTCATTTCTTTTGCCATTTTTTTTCAAAGATTTTGAAAGTGAAGTTTCTGAGAAAGTGTCTGTGAAAGTGGTTGTTTGAGATGAAGAAAGTCTTCAAGTGTTGTTAATATTTATAGATGAAAGTGATAGTTATGCCATAAATGGTATTAACAACCAAAGATTTTCTTTTCCATTTCTATCTCTTCATTTAAGAGGATATCTGTTGCAGAGGGTATATGGCAGAATTTGAAGCCCCTATTTGTGAGTAAGCATTGAATAACTAAGCGGCTACTTTCATAGCCCCTAATCATTTTTATGCCCTCGTGTCTCTCTATTCTCTTGAAGAAGTATGACGTAGCACGCATTGGAAGTAGAAGAAAAATTCAATTTTCTGCAAAAAATTTTCTATAACGGTTGATTTTCCCTGCTGTGGCTTTGAATTTATCTTTATGCAAGTTACTTTCCCCCTTTTTGATTTTTTTTAATTTAAATAAAGAATGAGAAGAAAAAAAATTCAAAAACAGATTATCTATAGTTATGAGTTTATATAAATATGAGATATGAATAAAGATGGTAAATTCATGAAATTTTCTGATGATTAGTGGTGATTTTGACGTTTTAACAGATTTTCTGATGTTTTATCAGAATTTCTGATGATTCATCAGATTTTTTGATAATTTATCAGATTTTCTGATTTTCCATCAGATTGATGGATTTCTTTATCAGAAATATGTTGTTTCATTCTTTAATTATCAGAATTTGCACCCTGATTTTCATCAGGTTGGTTTTCAGGTTGTGACTTTTTGTTTTCTGAAACATCTTCATCTTTTATGTTAACCATGCCAAGTTTGCTGATTAGAAAACTGTGTCTCTTTTCATCAAGAGGTTTTGTAAAAATTGTCAGCAATTTGGTTTTCTGTTGGAACAAAGTACATTTCTATGTTACCTTTTTCAACATGATCCTTTATGAAGTGATATCTGACATCTATGTGCTTGGTTCTAGGGTGATGAACTGGATTTTCTGTAATTGCATTTGCACTCTTTAAGTCACATAGAACAGGTATCTTTGTCATTTTACTCCATAATCCTTCAGCTAAGTTTGCATCCACAGCACTTGTGAACAACAACTTGCTGTTGCTACATATTCTGATTCAGCTGTTGATGTTGCAACACAGTTTTGTTTCTTACTTGCCCAACATACCAACTTTTCTCCCAAGATTTGACATGCACCAGATGTGCTCTTTCTGTCAATCTTGCATCCTGCATAATCTGCATCTGTGTATGCAATTAGTTCAAGATTTGTATCCTTAGGATACCAGAGACCAAGTTCTGATGTGCCTTTTAGATATTTAAAAACCCTTTTGACTGCTTTTAGGTGAGTTTCTTTAGGATTACATTGATATCTTGCCAGAAAGCATGTAGCAAACATAATATCCGGTCTACTTGCAGTTAAGTATAATAATGATCCTATCATCCCCCTATAGGTTTTAATATCCACACTTGTTCCTTCTTTATCAGAATCAAGTTTGTTTCCTGTTGCCATGGAAGTTTTTGAGACTGAGCAATTTTCCAGTGAGTATTTGTTCAAAATTGTTTTCACATACTTAGATTGACGTAAAAATATACCGTCATTTCTTTGCTTTACCTGTAAACCTAAGAAAAAGGTTAACTCACCCATCATACTCATCTCAAAGTGGCCGATCATCAATTTTTGAAACTTTTTGCAAAACTTTTCATTTGTTGATCCAAATATAATGTCATCAACATAAATTTGGACTAACAAAGTGTGACCCTTGTGTGTTTTAAGAAAAAGAGTTGTATCAATAGTACCTTTTGTGAAGCCAGAATTGAGTAAGAAGTTTGAAAGTGTTTCATACCATGCTCTAGGAGCTTACTTCAAACCATACAAGGCTTTGTTTAATTTGTAAACATGGTTTTAAAATTTAGGATCAACAAAGCCTTCAGGTTGATGCACATAAACTTCTTCCACAATCTCACATCCATTTGATATACTTTGAAGTCTTTGGATGCAGCATAAGCAAGAAAGATTCTTACTGCTTCTAATTTGGCCACTGGTGCAAAGGTTTCATCATAGTCAATACCTTCTTGTTGACAATAACCTTTGGCCACTAACCTTGCCTTATTCCTGGTTACTATGCCATTTTCATCTGATTTGTTTCTAAATACCCACTTTGAGCCTATGACTGATTTGTCATTTGGCTTAGGCACCAGATCCCATACCTTACTCTTTTCAAACTGATCAAGCTCTTCTTGCATTACTTGAATCAAGTCTGAGTCATTAAGAGCTTTTTTGACAGTCTTGGGTTCTATCTTGCTTAAGACCCAGCAAATGCACACTCATGTGCTGTTATAGATCTTTTTCTTACACCATCTTCTGGATTTCCAATGATGTCAGAATGAACATGTCCTTTTATCCATCTCAACTTGTTGTGAAAAGTTGTTTGTTCTGATGGATTTGAAGTTTCTCCCTGAACATTTGCCTCAGTTGTATTGAATGTATCAGAGTTTTGATTGTTAGAAATATTTTCATTGTTCTGATTCAAGGTTTCTGATACATTCTCCATTTGTTCTGCAGGGTTAGTACATGAATTATCTATAGATTTGTTTGTGATAGATTGATCATGTTCTAGGAAATCTTCTGTTATCATTTCAAAAAGATGTTCAAGTTTTTCCTGTTTATCAGAAAGGTTTGTTTCCTTCATATATTCATCAGAAACTTCTGTTTCTGATGAATCATCAAAAGATACATATAAACTTTCTTTGATTGTCCTTGTGTTTAGAAAAAAAATTCTATAAGCTTTTGAGGACATTGAATAACCAAGAAAAATACTCTTTTCTGCTTTTCTGTCAAATTTTTCAAGACTTTCAAAATCATTGAAAACAAAACATCTACAACCAAATGTGTGCAAAAATTTTACACTTGGAATTCTTCCATTTATAATGTTGTAGGGTGTTTTATTATGTCTTTTGTTGATTGTGAACCTGCTTTGGGTAAAACATGCATTTGCTATTGCCTCTGCCCAAAAATGAGTGGGCAGCTTTGCATGAGCAAGCATTGTTCTAGCTGCTTCCACTAAGGTTCTATTTCTCCTTTCTACCACTCCATTCTGTTGGGGTGATCTTGGAATAAAAAAGTCATGAGAGATTCCTTTGCTTACAAGGAAGCTCTCAACTTTTGAATTCTTAAATTATGTTCCATTATCTGTTCTGATCCTTCTGACTGTCATTTTAACAGATTTTCAATTTTTCTGATAAAATTAATGATCAGATCAGGAGTTTCACTTTTCTTTCTTAAAAACTCTACCCATGTGTATCTGGAAAAATCATCTACAATTACAAGTATATACTTCTTTCCAGAAAAGCTTTCAGTGCTTATGGGTCCACAAAGATCCATATGCAAAAGTTCTAAATTTTGTGTTATTGAAGATTCATAAATTGTTTTCTGTGAGCTTCTTTTAGATTTACCCATTTCACAAGCTTCACAAATTTTATCCTTCTTTGAGGATATGAAAGGTAATCCTTTTACCAGTCATTTGCTTGCCAATTTGCTTAAATTTTTAAAGTTTAAGTGGGCTAGCCTTTTGTGCCACAACCAACTACTACCTTTGTTAATTTTTGAAAATAAACATAACTTTGGATGTTCATTTTCTTCTTTAAAATCAAAATAGTAGATTGACTGTCTTATTCTTTTTCCATTTAAATAAATCTTATTATCATCCATACCAATTAACAAGCATTTTTCTGGTAAAAAGGTTATCTGAAAACCTTTATCACAGAATTGACCACAACTCAGCAGATTGTACTTTAAGCCTTCTACATAGGCTACTTTTTCTATGGTCAAACATCCATACTTTATGCATCCATACCCCAAAATCCTCCCTTTTACTCCATTCCCAAAATTAACCATTTTACCCAGCTTTGAAACAAAGTTACTGAGTAAGCTCCTGTCCCCAGTCATGTGCTTGGAGCTTCCAGAATCGCAGTACCAGATCTGCTGCACATGATGGTCCTGAAATGAAAAAATTAGAGGGTTTTTGGTACCCAGACTTGCTTGGGTACTTTTTCTAATGAGATTTTAATCAGATTATTTTCTTTTGGTGAACTTTCATCAGAGTATCTGTTGCATGCTGAGCCATGAACATATTTTTCAACTTTTATTTGGAGATGGTGTTGAACAAGCTTCAGAATGTCAACACACATACAAATTTCTTAATCAGAATTTTCTGATTTCTCTACTTGTGATGGAATTGTTGGATAACTTTGAAATTTTGAGTGAGTCACTTCTGGATGTTTTAAACACTTTTGTTTGGATTCACTTCATTTTGCTTTTAAGTTGAGTTTTGAGATTTCAAAAGAGTTCTAAGAACTTATTGATCTGCATGATTCAGAATCAGATTCTGATGAAAATTTATCAGAAATCTGATGTGTTGCTTTCACAAAGATGGTGGGTTTGTTTTCACTTGTTTTTACATACCTTAAACCCTCACCTTTGTTCTTTGGTGTAGCTTCAATAAAGTTAATGAATTCCTTAGCTTGTTGGAAACCTTTACATTTATTTCCTTATCATGAATTTTTTGTATAGATCTTTTCTTTATTTTTCATAAAATTCAATTTTATCTCTGTGATCTAAGCTTTCTTCTATCAGTAACTGGTTTTCAAGTATAACTTTGTTCATGGTTCTTTGCAACTCATCAGATTTTTTACTATCTGATTTCTGTTTATCTTGCAGATTTAGAAAATCTGACATGAGTTTCTTTAATTTATGTTCAAGGTCAAGATTATCTAGATTTACCTTTTGTTCTGATGTTTCAGATATTTCATCAGAAAGTGCCATAAGGCAGAAATTAGCCATCTCTTCTTCTTCTTCTTCTTCATCAGAAGAGTCATCTGACAGCCATGTATCTGTCCCTGCTATCAAACTGACTTGTTGTTGCTTCTTTGCTTCTTCCAGCTTCTTCTCATAGTATGCAACATCCTTCAGTTTCTTGGTTTTGCACTCTGATGCATAGTGACCCTTTTGTTTACATTTGTAACATACAACTTCAGCCTTTCCCTTATCCTTTGATCTACCTTCATCTCTAGATCTTCCTTCCATCCTCCCTCTATCACTTTTCTGGTATCTTTGGCCTCCTCCCCTTAACCTCTGCTCAAAAGTTTTGGTGAGCAGTGTAATTGCTTCAGCAAAAGCTGAAAAATCTGATGATGTATCAGAATTTTCAAGATTTTGATTGTTTGAGGTTTGTGGATCATTGGTAGGTGTTCTTTGTGAGTTTGAGATTAAAGCTAAAGATCCCACTCTCTGATTTGATTCTTCAAATATTTCATCTTCTCTGGGGACCAGAATGCTATATAAGTCATGAAGACTCATATTACCCAGTTCTAGGGTTGAGGACAAAGTCATTGTTAGAATTCTCTATTCTCTAGGCAAGGAATCCAGAAATTTTATATTTCTTTCATCATTTGATTTTATAATCCCAAATTTCTTTAGCTCATTCAAAAGTTTTGCAAATCTGTGATATGTTTCATATAGTTTTTCATTTGGTAAACTTTTGAATCTCTCATGAGAGGAAACATAGTTTGTTCTTTTGTTTCTTTTCATCCTTTCCCCTCCTTCACAAAGATTTTCCTACTGATCCCATATCTTTTTGGCCGATGCACATGCATCAACTTGAGAGAATATGTCATTAGGGAGAGACATTATTAAAAGTGACTTAGCCCTTTCATCTGCAGCCACCAGGTCCTTGTCTTATGGGCTCCAAAGATTTTCACTTTTGGGAGCCCGGGAGGCAGGGATTCCTGGTGATTGATCAGTTGCTGGAATAGCTAGTATTTCAGTCGTTGGTACATGTGGACCCCTTTCAATGGATTGAAACAGAGCTCGACCATGTCCATTAAGGAAGTTGACCATCCTGATTTTCCGTTGTGGGTATTCCTCTCTGACCAAGGTCGGAGGTGTCACGACCCCTGACTCACCCTGGACGGAATCGGGAGCCGCGAATAGCCAAGTGGTACCGGTGATTTATTTTTGAAAAATATTGCAGCGGAAATTTCATCAGGACCGTGAGTTAGGAAAAATATCAGAGTTTAGAAAACACCGGATTTTATTTATTAAATAGATGGGATAAACCCATGTTTTACAAAGGTAGCTTTAAAAAGGGATAAACCCAATTACATAAAACAATATTTCTTAATTTGATTTAATTGATAAAATAAGCCACTTCTTGAAGCCTTTCAGTGCCGTATCCAACTCTTACTCCAATCTACTGTAATTACTTGAAACGCGTTTTAAAAAGGTTTTGTCAGCAGGAAATACTGGTGAATCATTCTTTTTACTAAAACAACACGTTTGTTATAATTTACAGTATTAAGAGCGATTACAATGTTTCCATATATCAACCAACTACCCACAGTATTTGTCACTCGAACATCCATTGGTAACCTCAGAGTCCAATGGTGTCTGTGACTATGGTCATATCACCCCTTGGCTAACTCGTTGTCCAATGGTGAAGTTTATCAAGTAATGTATACAAAACCCCACATACCGGCTGTAATTTGGTGACTACAAAGACTTAATCCCTGTAATTATAACCTTGAAAACATTTAAGAATTTATAAAGCACTTTGATAAAAAGAGAATGACTCACATTATAAGCATGCAGATTTATACAGGCAGAGCTTAGCCTATTGATTAGTCTTGTAACCTAGTGCACACGAACTAGGTAAATAATTAATACATCATTTACAATAACTCACGAGATTAAAACCCTCACGACAAATGACAAAGTGCAATCACTTAAACATCCATCGGATTCACAACGAATGACAGAGTATTCCCCGAGTTCGGGTGGTACTCAAACATCCTGTCGGAATCACGACTAATGACAAAGGATAGCACTTAAACATCCTGTCGGATAGTTTCAATCGATCGGACATTGAATCGTAGCAGCGATCGAGTTATTACCCTGCTTTGCGGCAGAATTCGGGCTTATGTGTGTGTTTTGTAGTAAACAGGTGATATCTCGACGTAGGAAATGAATTTTAACGTCGTTCCAACGCAGAAATGCAAATCCCAAACCCCTCTATTTATACTGAGATTTTGACCCCCTCGCGTGACGCGAGGGGTCCCCCTATGGGCTTCGCGTGACGCGAAGGTCCACCTTATCTCATAGGATTGCCACGTGTCCAACTAGCTTAGCTGAGTCGACGGATTTTCGAAATTCAATTCTGACAGCAAGATATTAGGATAATCGTAACTAGGAAATACCCCCCCTGAGTTTTATGGGCCCTGATCCTGATTCTGATTGTTCTAAAAATTTTAGGGTTTGTACAGAATCACTTGGGTATCTCAATTAGGGTTTCCTAAATAGGACTTTTGATGCGAGTTGTTATGGTTTGGGATAAAAGGGAATAAAATGGTGAGAAAGAGAATGGACCCACTTTGTAACTTTAGGGTTTAACTATAAAGTCTCCTGGTAGAATATTGGGTATAACTTCTGAGCTATTTAAAAATATGTAATGCACTCGTGGTAAGTATATTACCCCTAATTCAACCTTATCCCGATGTCCCGAGACAGAATCCCAAGAAACTTAGTCGGGCAGTGCCCTGACATGCGTTATGGGCTTCAGATCAATCGGAAAGGGTAGCGGTGATCGGGAGTTTAAAATACTTAAAACGGGGCAAGGCTTTATTATTTATTATAGTGTAAATAATAAATAAATAAATAAAAAGATAAGAATATTATGTAGAGAGTGAGATCGAGAGGTGAGGTGATAGTACATGCAGTTCTTCAAATGAATGTAATCTATTTATAGAATACCAAAATGTTTGGTGGTCTTACATGTGTACAGCATGCAACACGTATACTAACAAACATATTACACCTAATTGAAATGCACATGCATATGTAGATATTTTGGTATTTGTTTATTTCATACGTAAAGTTCAAGTTTTGATTTTTATTATTATTATTTTATTATTATATATATTATAATTAATTTAACTAATTCAATCAGTTGACGCTTATAACTTCTAAAATATAACGTTTTATAAACAACGAATATGTCTTTAGAACGAGAATATTTTTATCTATATTTTGAACCAAGTTTCATTAAAAACGGAGCAGGTTCAAATATCATGTATTTTTATAATTTTGATTATTAAACGGTTCATGGGTCCTTCTAAATACTTTATATTTCTAATAGTCGACTTACCCGTAATATACCTGTCTAATAATATAAGTTTTTATAAACTTTTATTTTATTAGAAAGGTCACCCATATACAGGCCAATTAATTAGAATAATATTTCAACCAACTATATATATAATAGTGTTTAAAACTATTTGGGTTGAATATTTATATTAAAAATAAACTAGTTACTAGTTACTAGTGGTTAATAAATTTAACCAAACCTATAATTCTTATATAAAAATAGAGAAGGTGGTATCAGAGCCACTGATTTAAGCCTATAGGTGTTGTGATAATAATACCTAATTTTATATAAAAGAGTTAGGAGATTACTATTAACTGGTAGCACACATGATAGCATTTAGACTTGAACTTAAGAAAATATGCCTTAGTATAAGCTTCGAGATAAGCTAAGTACTTGTGTAAATAAAGTATGATGGATTTTGGTATGCCATGAGAATGATGATTAGAACATTGCAGGCAATAGCACTTAATTGCTATTAATTCTTGCTTAGTGATATTACTTGGTCTAGAATAAGATATGTTACGGGAATACAAATTTCCCTAATTCTGGATAAAAGCCTAAATAAAAGAGGTACTTTTAAAAATACAATTTATGGGAAATATAAAATTTTCTCCGACAAGACTGGGTATGGTGTAGCAGACTCTCCAGCTTGTCCGGATATACTGAGGTTACCTCTCCGGCGAGAACCGGATAAGACGGGGTATATAAAATGTCAAACAAGTGACAAGATTTCCCTAAATAGTATCATGACCTGATATCTGACTTGTTTTTGGAAATATGAATCTGTTAAATACATTGACCTTATGAAGGGTATGTATATTATAGCATGTGAAATATATGATTATATAGATATGTATATCTATAAGAAATTCCAAAAGTTAATTAAGAATAAAGCACAAACATATGTGTCAATAATAAATCTAGATTTCTTTGTCAGGAATCTCTTTTCCGATATCAAACATTATTTCGTTTGATCATCTATCTCGAAACTCGTGTGAAAATATAAACAATGGAAACCCTTTAAGTTGGGACACCATCAAAAGTATAAGAATTTCCAATGCGTTACCATAGACTATTAAAGCTAGTAAAAAGCATGTAAAGTTGTGCTAGTTCACAAGAAAACACATGAAAACTTAAATTATACGACCATAGACGTCAAAGTATATCACACACGACTTCCAAGGCAAGACCTTTGGAAAATATAAATTGGGCACGATGACACCAATTCTAATTCCGTCAGTAGAAGAACTACTAATAAAAAAGAAGCACTTTGCCACGCGATCCTACAACCGACATGAATCTCGCTGAGGTACGTTGTAACCAGATTTCACAACCATCGGTGCACAGTCTAATCAGAGTCATAATTATTATCACTGCAAAAGGAGTCACATACCTTTGCAAATTCCCTATTTCATTTTATTCGACATTCCCTGGTAATGTCACTTAACAACGGTTATCACACCAAATTTCCAGATAAAAATTTTTAAATTCCTTTTGTTAAAATTCTGACCTCTGTGAATAGACTTTTGCATTGCTACTTCTCCTAATGGTCATCATACCATGAGGATTTCTTTCATAGTAGTGAATATTGATCTGTTTCATTTCTTGGTAAATCCACACGTTACACATGCACTGGTTGTTGCGCATGTGGTTCGTTTGATTCATGAAGACCACTGGAGGGCTTCATTCCAATTTGTTGTTTTATCCAAACTCAAATATCATTTCGCTATATTTGATTTTTTTCAATTATACAATTGTTTTTTTTTTAATTTTTATAAAATATACAGGTTTGATTTTGGTAATTAGTATGTTTGAACCAATATTTATAACCACCTGTATTTATACCTTAATAATACAAAGAATATTATAACTACAACATTCTTATAATTACGAAAGTATGTTACAAAGTTTGACATATTTTATAACTTTTAAGGTGACATTAAAATATCGTATAAAACAAATAGATTTGATCTATTTATGAAATTCATATAAGAGTATGATATACATATGAATGGTGATCTATTTAAGGATTTCCTTGGGAAAAAAAAACCATAAATTTAATTGATTATATATGGAAACTTACATAAGTAATTTACAATATAGTATTACTATATTTAAAAAAAAAATTCTTGTTAAACCATTGAGGTGATGAATTTATATTTTTATATATATGTATAAAATTATGTTTGAGGTATACTCTCATTTAAATTTATATTTAGTTATTTATTATTGGTAATTAATATTAGTTTTATTATTAGTAATAATAGTAGTAGTGTTAATATTATTTTTAAAATACTAGGGTTATTATTAAGGGCAGGTATTGGGTAGCCTAGCCTTAGTTAGGCATGGACTGATCACCCATGCTTAAACAAGGCAGCACTAACCAATATCCAACCATGATAATGACTAGTTAATGTATATAAATTAAGTTATCATACTTATTTAGTAAATTTTAATTATATATAAAAAAAATTACTTTGTACTGTAAGGAGAAAACATATTTTCATAAAACAATACAAGAATTAGAGGGACGAATAAAATTATCTAAATTACTGTCAAAGTATTCATAGACAAGACATTTTATATTTATAAGTAATTGTTCATCTTGTTTAATATTCCACAATTATTAAATACTTATAGAAGTATCAAGATCGACAAAAGAGTTATGCAGATCAGATGTCACACCCTGGATTCCACGTGTCACCGGTGGGCCCGGTGGGGAGTATCGTGACGTGGTTGGCAACATAATAGTCAAACAACACAACATTTAATATGCACAGCGGAAGCAATTGAAAAATATATTTCAACCGAATAAAATATTGTAATATCATGTATCACAAACAGTTGAAAGTTTATCCACAGATGGATCGAAATAATCAGGAAACAGTAGTTCAACAGACGTTAGGCATCTTAAGCTTGCGAGACTCTTTATTGATGCTAAGGAGAGAATCCAGCCTATTACGCTTAGTACCTGCATTTAATCTTTTTGGGAAAATACGTCAGTTTACACTGGTAAATACAATCAACTGACTCATTTTAAAAATGATTAAAAATTGATTTGGATGCACATGGCATAAACATTTTATAACTTGGGATAATTATTTAAATATATAATCTCGTAAAAGAATTACATGTTCCTTATGCGTTCAGTAGCCCGGATCGTGTCCGGGTTAAAGATCAATAGACACACCACATTATTCTTTTATGCACTGACGGGTGTACGCCTACACCCCGCGCTTAAGTCGTGGCCATTTCGTAAAATGATGCCAAGGATATCCGGGACATGGTCATTAACCCCCCAAAGGCTTTAAGTAAACAAAACATATTTAAACGGGCCGATCAAATTATTCAATTAACCACCAAACGATGGAAGATTTGATGCCCGACCAAGCGGTATTTTATATACCGTAACCCAAGCCCATATAGGGGAAAATAAGTTAAAAATATTTACCTGAGCAAAGTAATAATCACAATAAGCAAATGCAAGTAGCTTTT
Organism: Helianthus tuberosus; assembly: GCA_030545235.1. NCBI lineage: Eukaryota > Viridiplantae > Streptophyta > Magnoliopsida > Asterales > Asteraceae > Helianthus > Helianthus tuberosus. The sequence goes on from CM060363.1 coordinate 81,768,292, forward strand.
ACTGGTCCTCCTAATCTGGAACGAAGGTTTATAATAACCTATTAGAATCCTAACGGGTCTTTAATTAAGTCTAAACTTAGACCGGTTAGTTCTAAAGATACGGTTCGTACGCACGATTAAGCGAAGACCGGAATAGAATGTGATTCAGACCCGACAAGTTTGAAGACTTGCCTTATATGGGTAATCTAAGCACACTCTGAATTTTGAGGTAAAACCGATAAGGTTTGACCCGTTTCGGCTAATTTATGTAAACTAGTTACATAAACCGAACCGAACGCGTAATAAGCGTAACGGGTATCCGTAAGAGCCATATACAGGTTTCCTAAGTTAATATGCTTCAAATATGTTGTGACATCAGTAAGATGTCTTTTATTATGCCCGAAACGAATTTAAACACAAACTATGCCCCGTAGGGGTAGTTTGGTCATTTACAAGGTTATAAAAGAGTTTAAGTATTAACCTGAGTTACAGGTCTGCTATAATCAGTAAAAATACTTATTTTACTAAGTTATAACAGTAGGGTAAAGTATATATGTGAAATTTATCAATTATAACCAAACCATGCACCGTAGGGGCATTTTGGTAATTTCACATAAGCCGAAAAGCTCAAAACTGAAGTCTGAGTTTAACAACTTTTGCTTACTGTTAAAATATTATAATTTACCTAAAATCTCAATAGGTATCAACCCCTGTATGTTTAAAATAGTTCTAGTACATACTATGCGTTAAAAACGCTTAAAAAGGCGATTAGGAGCCGTTTCCAGGTTCTACATACAAAGCTGATATTTTTATTATTCCAGAAGGCTTAAAATAATTTATTTATCATATCTAATAAGTAGCAAAAGGTTTGGAGTCGATTAGATATGTAAAACTCATTTTATAGCCCGTAAGGGCAAAACCGACAATTACCGGATTAAGCCTATGACTATAAGTTATGCTCAGCCTAAAATTAATTAAAAATCTTCAAAAATCCCAAAATAATATATTACATCAGTGGGTAAAAAGTTTGATATCAAAAAGTAGGCTTAGATAGTCCATACGCTAATTACGCCGTTTAATCGCTAAAGAAGCTTCTAATTACGCTAATGAGCATAACTCTCATTCTACACCTCCAACTGATGTCAAATTTTGGTTACAAGTTTATATATCAGTAAGTAAGGTTTCTACTCTTTTACATTTTCAAAAATCACGTTTTAAGGTGAAAAGGGCATAATGGTCAACATATGAGCAATTAACGGAATCATGCATATTAATTGGATAACTAATGATCCGTGGTGTATAATCACAGAGGGTTCTATTAGCATGTAACCTGGTCCTAAGGAAGCTCTAAGGAAAATTCCAATTCATACTAAAACGGGTCAGAACTGAAGTCAAAGCAAAAGTCAAAGTTTTGTGACTTTCGTTTCCGAACCGGGTCTAAACAGGAAATTGTCGGGTGGAACATGTTTAGACATCTTCTTACACTAATTACCAAGTTATATTAATGATCAAACAGGTTGTATGTGTTCTACATTGCTAATTATGCATAAATTAGAAAATAAGCATTATGTTGACTTTTTAATAACAAGTTTGACCCGACATTTGACCTAGTTAGAGTGGGAATCAGGGGGAACCCTTTTAAGGGTTTAATGCCCACATAATTACCAACTTATAACTACTTTCAATTCGACTAATCACTGAACCATCAATGATTAATCGCTAAGTCAACCGTTAATTACGACGGTTTGACTTTTAAGCTAAAACTAAGCAAAAACTTAACTAAGGAAGGTTAAGCAAACTTACTGAAGTCCTATGCACGAAATGTGAAGCTTAGAGAGAAGTCTTGAGCTCCAGAAATGATCCAAAGTGCAGATGGAAGGTGTGAAGAAATGGTTGCAACCTTGTGGCCTTTTATAGTGTTCAAGAACTCATGGATCATTGACACACAAGTCTAACCATGGCCTTGGATCACTTCCAGATGTCCCTAAGTGTCTAGGGGTCGTTTAGGGGTCAAGCAAGATGAGGAAAATCGAGTTAAAGGCGGTTACAAGGCTATGGCAGACAAAAATCCCAACAAAATCGGAATTCTGTTCAGATAAGGCCGTCGCGTAGCGCGACGGCAAAGTGTCTAGTGCTCGCGCTACGCGAGCATGTGTGGTTCAGCCAAACCAATTTTCCATTATTTGCAGTTTTGGTCCCTGGTCCTTCTAAAGGTCGCTTTCATGTCTTGTTTTGCACAATGAGCCCTCTAAATTGACTTATAAGGGCTTTAAGACATTTACCCACTTTGTTTAGTCCTCGGTTAACTTTATTGTTACCCGAAAAGTCATAAACTTCAACGTTGACGCTTTAACCCCTTGTATACGAATTTGATCATAACTTTCTCATACGATAACGAAACTTTGTGAAATTTATATCGTGTATTCTAGTGAGCATAATTAACCGTTACAAAGCTTCGGGTTTGCTAAAAGGTCACTCAGAGGTATAACTTAAACATGTTGACACATTTAACCCCTGTAGTTTGTAATCTCTCACTTGCTTTCATATTTAGCTTCGTATGATCCATGATTTATTCGTTTGAAGGTATGAGCATCATGTAGGGTTAATGTACAATATATTTATTCACTGTTGACATTTAGAACTCGTATATTCACATACTTTTCATGATTGTCAATTTTAATCCTTTTATAACATTCTTTCACACGTTCAAACCTATGACACGTGTCAACACATTATAGGACGTGTATTTTCGAGGTGTTACATCCTCACCCCCTTAAAAGAAATCTCGACCTCGAGATTTACTGAAACAAATGAGGGTACTTTTCTTTCATGGTGGATTCAACCTCCCACGTGTATTCGGGACCTCTATGGGCATCCCATTTAACCTTTACAATAGGCACATGCTTCCTTCGAAGCTTCTTAACCTGTCGATCTTCAATCGACAATGGTTTTTCCACAAATTTCAAGCTCTCATCTATATGCACATCTGTGTGTGGTATGACTAGCGATTCATCAGCTAGGCATTTCTTCAGATTGCAGACGTGGAATACGTTATGAATACCACTGAGCTCTTCAGGTAAGTTTAACTTATAGGCAACCGATCCGACACATTTGATGACCTCGAAAGGTCCTATGTATCTCGGGCTTAACTTGCCTTTCTTACCAAATCGCATCACTCCCTTCCAGGGTGATACTTTAAGCAACACTTTGTCACCAACTTCAAATTTCATAGGTTTACGCTTTGGATCTGCATAACTCTTCTGCCTAACTCGGGCAGCTTTGAGACGGTCACGAATCTGGACAATCTTGTCCGTCGTTTCAAAGACTATCTCTGGTCCTGATAATTGGACATCTCCAACTTCCGCCCAACAAACGGGCGTTCTACACTTTCTACCATATAATGCCTCGAAAGGCGCAGCCTTGATGCTGGTATGGTAGCTATTGTTGTAGGAGAATTCGATTAACGGCAGGTGGTTATCCCAACTACCACCCAAATCAATCACGCATGCTCGAAGCATGTCTTCCAAAGTTTGAATAGTACGTGTAACAACTCTCATCAAAAGTCATAATTATTAAATTAATTAGTCCAATAGGAAACCCTAATTGAGACACCCAAGTGATTCTGAACAAACCCTAAAATTTTCATAATTTTCAGAATCAGGATTAGGGCCCCTAAAACTCAGGGGGGGTTAAACCCTATTGACGATTATCCACTTAAAACGTTGGCAGCAAGGAATTTTCGAAAATTGTCAACTCAGCAAGGCTAGTCCCAACCGTGGCAACCCTAGGCCTAAAAATAGGTCTCACGCGGCCCGCCTCAGGTTAGCTTAATTCTCACGCGGGCCGCCTCAGTGTCAAATTTTACCTATAAATAGAGGACAGTGGGACTTGATTTCTGGAAGAAAAACGACGTAAAAATTCACTATACACACGAAGATACACTCTGAATACTCCAAATTACACCCCGGGTCTCGAAATTCTGCCACAAAACAGGGTATTAGCACGATCGCTGCTACGATTCATTTTCCGATCGATCAATGTACTCAACGGGTGTTTAAGTGCTACCCACATTAGGGTGATGCTTTGTCATTAGTCGTTAATTCGACAGATGTTAAGCATAGCACTTTGTCACTCGTTGTGATGGTTGATCTCGTGAGTTATCGTAAATGCTGTATTGATTACTAACCTAGTTCTGTGTGCATTGTTATCTAAATTAGGTTAATCAGGCTAATTCATAGACTAGACTCTGTCCGTATTAAATCAGCAATGTGAGTCATTCTCTCTTTTTATCAAATCTATTTACAAAATCATTTTTATTTTCAAAGTTATAATTACGGGGATTAAGTCTTTGTAATCACCAAGTTACAGCCGGTATGTGGGGTTTTGTATACATTACTTGATAATCATCACCATTGGGGCAGCCAATTGGGGGATATGACCATAGTCACAGATTCGGTCGAGTGACAAATACCGTGGGTAGTTGGTTTGATAATAGAAACATTGTAATCGCTCTTAATACTGTAAATTATAAAAAATGTGTCATTTTAGTAAATAGAATGATTCACTCAGTATTTCCCGCTGACAAAACCTTTTTCAAACATGTTTCAGGTGATCTGTTGTAATTCAGGAAAAGTGCTGAGGAGCATTTCAAGCTTAAGATAGTGGCTCATTATAAAATAAAGAAATATGTTTTGTAATATCACAATTTCGTATTAAAAACATAATATTGTAAATTATCGGGGTTTTATCCCGAATTGTGAAATAAAATAAATCGGGAAAATTTTAGCTTTAAACGATCCTGATGATAAACTTCCGCTGTTAAACTCAATTAAATAAATACCACGGGATTTCTGTCCCGCGGCTCCTGAAACGGGTCAAACCGGGTCGGGGGCCGTGACAGAAAAAGGTGGTATCAGAGCCACTGAGTTAAGCTAATTAAGTATTTAGAAATACTTAATTTTTCCTGATTACTATTATGTGATTATGTGTGTATTAACTGATTATTTGTTAGTTACAGTATGGGTAAGCAAAAGCTGTCAAGCATCTACCTTAAATTAGATAGATCATCCAATGAGAAGGGAAGTTCATCCCGAACCAAATCCTCGAATCAGGCTGAAATTCCTGAAGAAGGAATATTTGTGCGAAAGGCACAATACGAGGAATCACTTTCTCCTAGAAGGAGGGAGATGATTATTAAGAAAAGTAAAGAGCAAATTCGACAAAAGAAGATTAAACGGGAAACCCAGGAATTAATTGATAAATCACCTTGGGAAGATAAGCTAGATGAGAAATGGGCAAATTTATATATGCTAGCCACAGTAGCAGAAAATATAAATCTTTAAATATTTTAAAGTTTTAGCACCTTACCCTTACAATCTAGAAACCCTGTGCAATAAATAAAATTTCAAAACCTAAGTGTGTTTTCCAGTTATCTTTGTAATAAATTAGTACACAGTATGTAATAAATTAAAAGGTTATTTATGAATTTTAACTTAGTATTTTATGCATTTTGCATATATGCTACATCAGCATGAGTGGGATATCTGAAGCCTTTCAGAACCTTAATCTTTACCCGGTGAATATCGAAGTTTCCAAAGAATTTACTGGATACTTTCCTGATATAGAACAACCTGTAGAATTCAATGCTCCACCCTTGAAAAAGCCAAAACCCAAGAAAAGAAGGAAATACGTTTGGGGGAGTCGTATACGTAAGAAAAAGCCAGCTACAAAACTTCCCAAAATAAACAATCCTTTGAAAAAGGGAAAAGAAACTATAACCGGAGAAAGTTCTAAACAACAGGAAATGGAAACTGAAGACAAGGAAGAGGTTAAGGAGATAGGAATACAGATTGAGGAAGGAACTAAAGAAATAGTAATGGAAGTCGGGCAAGGCTCTAGACCAACTCAGATAGAAATCGGAGAAAGTTCCAATCAAAACCAGGGAAGGACCTTTCAAGATGAGATAGATTTCCTATTAGCAAGCTGTGAAACTATTCAGCCTGTTAATACTAATATTTTTAATTATCCTCTTGAAAACCAACTCCCTATGAATTGGGAACCAGCAATTCCAGACCCAATAGTCCACTCCCAACCCATAGGAATGGACGAATGGTGGACGAACGATTGGCAATTTCAAAATATTGTCAACGATCCTTATTCCTTTCTTCCACAATTCGATCCAGAACCCCTACCTAATCCACCCATGAGTAATGAAAACATGGCTGAACTTCGCCACTTTGGTGAAGAGTTGTTTGATGCGGGAAGTAGAATCAGGGAAATAGGGGGACAAATTGCCTGGAAGTACGATGAGAGGGAACTGCGTTTTTAGAACGACAAGTGACGAGAGATAGTACGATGGTAAAACGGTGGTTGTATAATAGTAATAGTAAAATTAGTCTGTAAATAACGAATAAAACTCTGTAAGATACTGGCGAGTAATGATGCATACTATACTAGATATAAAATGAAATCGAGAAATCGATTGTTTTGACTATACCTGTATTGTAAAATTTTATGATTGTTTGTATATAATTGTTATTTAGCAGATACTAATAAAATTTATATATATATTATCAGATGGCAAACGTTGGTAATGAACCTATAAATGAAGTTAATCAGTCTGAACAACATTCAAGAGATCAATATATGACTCGGCAAGATATCGAAAACATTGTTGCTCAAGGGATAGCCAATGCTATTCCAGCATTCGTTGCTGCTATAAAGAATCCAATCGAACCGCAACAAATTGTCCCTAGTAAACAGATTACTGAAGATAACTTCAGTAATAGTGTAAACAGAGGCAATAATCATGTATAACATAATAGGGAACCACATCAAGTTCCAATACCCAAGAAAATGAAAACTGCAACGCTTGGTTGCACTTTCAAAGAATTCCTTGCTTGTAAACCCACTGAATTTGCAGGCAATGAAGGAGCAACTGCATCACTGCGTTGGTTAGAGAAAACCGAAGCAGTCATTGCAATAAGTAAATGTGGTAAAGATGATCAGGTCATGTACGCATCGAATCTCTTCAAAGAAGGAGCACTCGAATGGTGGAACACTGTGTTACAATCAAAAGGAAGAGTAATAGCTTATGCTATGACTTGGGAAGAATTTAAGGGTTTTGTGGAAAAAAAATTCTGTCCCGAGTATGAAAAGGAACAGATGACGAATAAGTTTCTAAATCATCGGATGATGGGTGTAGATTGTCGCGGTTATACCTCGACATTCTTTGAATATGCTAGAGTGGTACCAACACTGGCTTCGCCAGAACCGGTACTCATTTCTCGCTATATTTGGGGGCTAATTAGTGAAATCCGCAATATTGTTAAAGCTGCGAGACCTCGCACTATTGATGATGCGGTAGAATTAGCTAATACTCTAACTGATGAACTGGTGCGCACAAGAGATGAAGATAGGAAAAAGGAACTAGCTCAGAAAATTACCCAAGGATTTCGTGTGGGTAATAATAACAGCTTCAAGAGAAAAGGAACAGGGCAATCTCCAGCTCCGTCATTCTGCAGGAAATGCAAAAAGAAACATTATGGAAGATGCGATATCACTTGCAATTTTTGCAAAACTGTAGGACATCGTGAAGAAAACTGCAAAAAGAAGACCGTAATCTGTTTTAACTGTGGAGAAGCGGGGCATTATAAAACAGAATGTCCTAAATTGATCAAACCAGTAGATAACAAACCCAAGGCGACCGAAGGAACTACTAAGAAGAATGTTAGAGCATTCCAGCTAACCACTCAAGAAGCTGAACTCATCCCAGATGTAATAGCTGGTACGTTCTTAGTTCACAACATGTACGCAAAAGTATTATTTGACTCTGGTGCAAACCAAAGTTTTATCAATACTTTATTCTGTCAAGCTCTTAAGTTACCTTTAACCAACATTAGGCAGATTTTTACAGTTGAAACCGCAGATGGGAATTCAGTTAAAATTAATCAGGTTTTGCAAAAAGTCGAAATAGAACTTTCAGGTCATAAATTTGCTGCAAACCTATTACCTATGAAATTAGCTGAATTCGATGTCGTGTTAGGAATGGATTGGTTGATAGCCAACCATGCTCGAATTCTTTGTGATAGGAATTCCATAGAAATTCAGGCACCTACTGGAGAAGTAATTATGATTATAGGAGATAAACCACGTAAACCCATGAAGTTCATATCAGTAATGAAAGTTGCTAATTATGAACGAAAACAAGGAATAGTGTATATGATTTCGGTAATCATTAGCACTAAGGGTAAAGATCTTAAGGAAATACCAGTAGTCTCAGAATATCCTGATGTATTTCCAGAAGATTTACCGGGATTACCTCCAGATAGGGAAGTAGAATTTAGGATTCATCTAATTCCAGGAACTACACCGATAGCCAAGGCACCTTATCGGTTAGCACCCACAGAAATGTTAGAACTGAAACAGCAATTAGATGAATTACTAAGTAAAGGATTCATACAACCTAGCTGATCCCCTTGGGGAGCGCCAGTGTTGTTTGTGAAGAAAAAGGATGGTTCAATGAGAATGTGTATCGATTATAGAGAATTGAATAAGGTTACAATTAAGAATCGATATCCATTACCTAGGATTGATGATCTTTTTGATCAACTTCAAGGAGCTAGATATTTTTCTAAAATAGATTTACGCTCTGGATATCATCAATTGAAGGTACAAGAAGAAGACATACCTAAGACTGCTTTCAGAACTAGGTATGGTCATTACGAGTTTACAGTTATGCCCTTCGGGTTAACAAATGCACCTGCAGCATTTATGGACATGATGAATAGGATCTGTAAACCGTACTTGGATAAATTTGTAATTGTCTTTATAGACGATATACTTATTTATTCCAAAAGTCAGACAGAGCATTGTGAACATCTTCATGCACTCTTAACTTTGTTAAGAAAAGAAAAGTTGTACGCCAAATTCTCGAAATGTGAATTTTGGTTACAAGAAGTGCAATTCTTAGGACACATGGTGAATCATGAAGGTATTCATGTAGATCCTGCTAAGATAGAGGCAATTACCAATTGGAAGGTTCCGCAAATAGCAATGGAAATTAGAAGTTTTATAGGATTAGCTGGGTATTATAGACGGTTTATTAAGGATTTTTCCAAGATAGCTGTACCATTAACTAAGTTAACCTGTAAAGCCGTTAAGTTTGAATGGGGACCTACACAAGAAGAAGCCTTTAGGATTTTAAAACATAAATTAACAAATGCACCAATCTTAGCCTTAACAGAAGGAACTGAAGATTTTGAAGTATACTGTGATGCTTCAAAACTAGGATTTGGATGTGTACTTATGCAACGCAAGAAGGTAATTGCTTACGCATCAAGGCAATTGAAAAAGCACGAAGAAAACTATACGACTCATGACTTAGAGTTAGGAGCCGTAATTTTTGCCCTTAAGATTTGGAGACATTATCTGTACGGAAGTAAGTTTACTATCTATACAGATCATAAGAGTTTAAGATATATATTTGGACAAAAAGAGTTAAACATGAGGCAAAGAAGATGGATGGAAATTTTAAGTGACTACGACTGTGATATTCAATATCATGAAGGAAAAGCAAATGTAGTTGCAGATGCTTTAAGTCGTAAGTATCATGAAAAACGACGACGAGTTCGTGCTCTCAGATTAAATCTACAAATAGATTTAATGGAACAATTGAAGAATATTCAAACTATAGCAATCAAAGACGATACTGAAGGAATGAATGGACGAATCAAGGAATTAGAACAAGGAGCAGATGGAATTTGGAGATTCCACAAAAGTAGAATTTGGGTACCTAAGCAGGGAGACTTAAGACCTAAGATTTTAGAAGAAGCTCATAAATCTAGGTACACTATGCATCCAGGAAACAATAAAATGTACCAAGATTTAAGAAAGAACTTTTGGTGGATAGGAATGAAAAAGGACATAGCCAGCTATGTTTCTAAATGTCTTACTTGTTCACAAGTTAAGGCAGAACATCAGAAACCTTCAGGTCTACTACAACAATTAGAAATGCCAGTATGGAAATGGGAACTTATAACAATGGATTTTGTTACTAAGTTACCCAAAACCAGAAAAGGTAATGATGCGATTTGGGTAATTGTGGATCGATTAACCAAATCTGCTCACTTTCTACCTATGAAAGAAACCATTAGCATGGAAAGACTGGCTAAATTGTATGTAGATGAAGTTGTATCCTTACATGGAGTTCCACTCTCCATTGTATCAGATAGGGATAGTCGTTTTACTTCCCATTTCTGGAAAAGTTTCCAGCAAGCTATGGGAACTCGATTAAATTTGAGCACTGCATATCATCCCCAAACAGACGGACAAAGTGAAAGGACAATCCAAACTCTAGAAGACATGCTCCGAGCATGTGTAATAGATTTTGGTGGAAGTTGGGATGATCATTTACCATTAATTGAATTCTCCTATAACAATAGTTATCACTCAAGCATTGAAACTGCTCCATTTGAAGCATTATATGGAAGAAAGTGCAAAACTCCAGTTTGTTGGGCAGAAATAGGAGAAAGTCAATTGTCAGGTCCGGAGATTGTGCAAGAAACAACTGATAAGATCACCCAAATCAAGGAAAGACTGAAGAAGGCTAGAGATCGCCAAAAGAGTTATGCAGACAATAGAAGCAAGCCGTTAGAATTCCAAGTTGGAGACAGAGTACTATTGAAAGTTTCTCCTTGGAAAGGAGTTGTTAGATTCGGTAAGAAAGGAAAGCTAAGTCCAAGATACGTAGGACCATTTCCAGTGATCCAACGTATAGGACCAGTAGCTTATCGTTTACAATTACCGGAAGAATTAGCTGGAGTACATGATGTATTTCATGTATCCAATCTCAAGAAATGTTTAGCAGATGAATCTTTGGTAGTACCTCTTCAAGACATAGAGGTAAACGAAAAGTTAAAATTTGTGGAGAAACCTCTTCAGATAGAAGACAGAAAAGTGAAGTTTCTCAAGCACAAACGATTAGTGTTAGTTAAAGTAAAGTGAGATTCAAGGAGAGGACCTGAATACACTTGGGAGCTGGAATCAGAAATGAAGAGAAAGTATCCTCAATTATTCCAATAAATCTCGAGGACGAGATTTTATTAAGGTGGGGAGAATGTAACAACTCTCATCAAAAGTCATAATTATTAAATTAATTAGTCCAATAGGAAACCCTAATTGAGACACCAAAGTGATTCTGAACAAACCCTAAAATTTTCATAATTTTCAGAATCAGGATTAGGGCCCCTAAAACTCAGGGGAGGTTAAACCCTATTGACGATTATCCACTTAAAACGTTGGCAGCAAGGAATTTTCGAAAATTGTCAACTCAGCAAGGCTAGTCCCAACCGTGGCAACCCTAGGCCTAAAAATAGGTCTCACGCGGCCCGCCTCAGGTTAGCTTAATTCTCACGCGGGCCGCCTCAGGGTCAAATTTTACCTATAAATAGAGGACAGTGGGACTTGATTTCTGGAAGAAAAACGACGTAAAAATTCACTATACACACGAAGATACACTCTGAATACTCCAAATTACACCCCGGGTCTCGAAATTCTGCCACAAAACAGGGTATTAGCACGATCGCTGCTACGATTCATTTTCCGATCGATCAATGTACTCAACGGGTGTTTAAGTGCTACCCACATTAGGGTGATGCTTTGTCATTAGTCGTTAATTCGACAGATGTTAAGCATAGCACTTTGTCACTCGTTGTGATGGTTGATCTCGTGAGTTATCGTAAATGCTGTATTGATTACTAACCCAGTTCTGTGTGCATTGTTATCTAAATTAGGTTAATCAGGCTAATTCATAGACTAGACTCTGTCCGTATTAAATCAGCAATGTGAGTCATTCTCTCTTTTTATCAAATCTATTTACAAAATCATTTTTATTTTCAAAGTTATAATTACGGGGATTAAGTCTTTGTAATCACCAAGTTACAGCCGGTATGTGGGGTTTTGTATACATTACTTGATAATCGTCACCATTGGGGCAGCCAATTGGGGGATATGACCATAGTCACAGATTCGGTCGAGTGACAAATACCGTGGGTAGTTGGTTTGATAATAGAAACATTGTAATCGCTCTTAATACTGTAAATTATAACAAATGTGTCATTTTAGTAAATAGAATGATTCACTCAGTATTTCCCGCTGACAAAACCTTTTTCAAACATGTTTCAGGTGATCTGTTGTAATTCAGGAAAAGTGCTGAGGAGCATTTCAAGCTTAAGATAGTGGCTCATTATAAAATAAAGAAATATGTTTTGTAATATCACAATTTCGTATTAAAAACATAATATTGTAAATTATCGGGGTTTTATCCCGAATTGTGAAATAAAATAAATCGGGAAAATTTTAGCTTTAAACGATCCTGATGATAAACTTCCGCTGTTAAACTCAATTAAATAAATACCACGGGATTTCTGTCCCGCGGCTCCTGAAACGGGTCAAACCGGGTCGGGGGCCGTGACAGTACGCTCACTCTGACCGTCCGTCTGAGGATGGTAAGCCGTACTAAAATTCAAACGCGTGCCCAAAGATTGCTGGAAACTTTTCCAAAAATGTGACGTGTATCTAGTATCTCTGTCAGAGATAATAGACACAGGTATGCCATGTAAAGCTACAATCTTATCCACGTGTAATTGGGCTAACATGTCGGAGCTATAAGTCTCCTTAATGGGTAGGAAATGTGCTGACTTAGTCAGTCTGTCTACGATCACCCAAACGGTATCGTTTCCTTTCCTGGTCTTAGGTAACTTGGTGATAAAATCCATAGTTACCATTTCCCACTTCCACGTAGGAAGTTCAGGCTGTTGTAGCAAACCTGACGGCTTTTGATGCTCTGCCTTGACTTGCGCACACGTCAAGCATTTAGCTACATAGGTGGCTATAGACTTCTTCAAGCCTATCCACCAAAAATTTGCCTTCACATCCTGGTACATCTTATCAGCTCCAGGATGAACAGAATATTTGGAACTTTGGGCTTCCTGGAGGATGACATCTCGAAGTCCCCCATAAATTGGAACCCATATTCGTCCATTCAACCTCAGAATTCCGTCTTTGCCAAGAGATAACTGCTCCTCAGTTACTCCTAGCTTTTCGTTAGGATAGTTAGCTTCCAGCACAGCTTCCTTCTGTGCAGCTAACACCCTTTCATTCAAGCTGTTCTTTATTTCAATGCTCTTGGCATTGATTCGGATGGGTTTCACCCTTTCCTTTCGACTCAAGGCATCAGCGACTACATTCGCCTTGCCGGGATGGTATCGGATTTCACAATCATAATCATTCAACGTCTCCATCCATCGGTGCTGCCTCATGTTTAAATCCTTCTGATTAAACAGGTGCTGGAGGCTCTTGTGATCAGAATAGATCACATACTTGATTCCATACAAATAATGCCTCCATAGTTTTAGTGCGAATACAACGGCACCCAACTCTAAGTCATGGGTGGTGTAATTCTTTTCATGCACCTTTAACTGTCTTGAAGCATAGGCAATAACCTTGCCTTTCTGCATAAGCACACACCCCATGCCAGTGTGTGATGCATCGCAGTAAACTACGAATTCTTCGGTACCTTCAGGCAATGTCAGTACAGGAGCGTTGCTCAACTTTTGCTTCAGAATATCAAAAGATTCTTGCTGCTTGGGGCCCCAATCAAACTTTATTTTCTTCCTAGTCAAGGAAGTTAGGGGTGCAGCAATCCTTGAAAAATTTTCAATGAAACGCCTATAATATCCTGCTAAGCCTAGGAAGCTACGAATCTCTGTAGGCGTCTTTGGCTCTTGCCAGTTCATAACGGCTTCCACTTTAGCGGGATCCACTTGGATACCACGCTCACTAACCACACGTCCAAGGAATTGGACTTCTCGAAGCCAGAATTCACACTTAGAGAATTTGGCATAGAGTTTCTCATGATGCAGGAGTTTGAGAATACAGCGAAGGTGTTTCTCATGGTCAACTTGGTTCTTCGAGTAGATAAGTATGTCGTCGATGAAAACGATGACGAATTTATCTAAGTGGGGTTTGCAAACGCGATTCATGAGATCCATGAACGCGGCAGGTGCATTAGTGAGCCCAAAAGGCATCACTAGGAACTCGTAATGACCATAACGAGTCCTAAATGCAGTTTTGTGTACGTCTTCATCTCTAACCTTCAGTTGGTGGTAGCCTGACCTCAAGTCAATCTTCAAGAAATAACTTGCCCCTTGCAATTGATCGAACAGATCGTCGATCCTGGGCAAAGGATACCTATTCTTTATCGTGACTTTATTAAGCTCACGATAATCGATGCACAGACGCATCGATCCATCCTTTTTCTTGACAAACAAGACTGGTGCTCCCCAAGGAGACGAACTAGGTTTAATGAAACCTTTAGCTAGCAATTCATCCAGTTGTGTTCTCAATTCTTTCATCTCTGTTGGTGCCAACCTGTAAGGTGCTCTAGTAACAGGTGCTGCTCCAGGGATGATGTCAATTCTGAACTCCACTTGCCTATCTGGTGGTAAACCAGGTAGTTCTTCCGGAAAAACTTCAGGGTATTCAGAAATGACGGGGATGTCTTCAATCTTGGGTTTCGGCTCATCGATAGTCACCTGTGCCATGTAGATGACACAACCTTTCTTCAAACACTTGGAGGCCTTGAGCATAGTCACTTGCTCAGGCAGTCCATATCGGGTATCTCCTTGTATGGTAAGTGACTCACCAGACGGAGTCTTGATCACCACTTGCTTTTTATTGCAGACAATTTGGGCCTGGTTATGAGATAACCAGTCCATGCCTAACATGATGTCAAAACCAGATAACTTCAAAGGAAGTAGGGACAAAGGAAAAGAGTGGTTCTTAATGGATATAACACATCCATCTAACACAGTTGAGACGGTTTCTATGGTGCCATCTGCTAACTCCACCTCATACTTCACACTTAAAGTTTTAACAGGCAATTTCAACAATTCACAAAACTTATTATCTACGAAAGACTTATCAGCGCCTGAATCAAAAAGTACTCTTGCATAGACATCATTTACAAGGAAAGTACCTGTAATCACATTATCGTCTAGTACCGCTTCCTTCGCATCCATCCTGAAGACCCTAGCATTGGTCTTCTTGGCCTCTTCAGGCTTCTTGGCGTATTTAGGGCAGTTGGTTTTGATGTGCCCTTTCTCATTGCAACTGTAGCACGTTGCATCCTTCAGCTTTTTGCAATCCAAGGTCTTGTGTTCCTTGGACTTGCATATCCCGCAAGCAAAAGTTCTCGACTGAGTCTGCGAGTTAGATTTGAGTCTGCACTTTCCAAAGTGCTATTTCTTGCAGATTTTGCATTTGGGCTTCTCACCAGACTGATGCCCATCTTTCTTTGACTCAGACCACTTCTTGTTGTCACCGTTTCCCCGGTGCTTTTTGTTTGACCTCCGTGAATTATCATCTTCACGTTTTCTTTTCTCAGCATCTTTGTTCCTCAGCGATCTTTGTCTGACCGCATCCAGAGCGAGGGACAGAGATATATCCGCTACAGATCTAAAAGTAGCTGGCCGAGAGGCCTTCACGCTTGCCTTTATCTCGGGGGCTAAACCACCGATAAAACGAGCTATTCTTTTTGGTTCCGGGGTCACCAGATACGGAACCAACCGGGACATAGTGTTGAAGCTCGTGAGGTAAGCTTGACAGTCAAGGTTTGTCATTACCAACGATAGAAAATCAGACTCTATCTTCTCCACCTCATGCTGAGGGCAGTAATTTTCCCTGATAAGGGCAACAAATTGCTCCCATGACATGTTGTACAATGGGATTTTCCCGGTGGCTTGAATCAGTGATCTCCACCAGGCTAAGGCTTCACCCTTAAATGATTGCGACACAAACTTAACTATATCCCTCTCAGCGCACCCGCTGATATCCACAACTGTGTCCATCTCATCTAACCACGTCATGCAGTCAATGGCTCCCTTTTCCCCAGTGAAATCCCTGGGCTTGCATGAAACAAAGTATTTATAGGAGCAACCCTTGTTACGGGGTTCTTGATTTAGTACTAATTGTTGAGATGGAGCACTGTGGTGGTTTGAGGAGAGTCTATCATCATTTTTCTTGGGTTCTTCCTTCTTGGAAGGTGGCTTCGAATGCGGTGTAGATAGGGTCCTACTTCGAGTTCCGCTATACTCTTCGTACTGCCGCTCCAATGCCTTTGTAACAGCGTCGTCTACTAACGCTTTCAATTCAGCACCCGTTAGATTAATTCGGGCGTTATCATTATTCTCCACAGGGTGACTATTAATTTCATCAGAGTCAGCCATTTTAATTGAACTGTTACAGAAAACAAGGACAATAGTTTATTTGGGAGTTTATTATGGAATTGCCCCTTAGGGTAATTCATTAACCATGGTAAACAGAGACCATATTTGGTTAATTTATTAATCATATTTATTTAGGATTTCTATTATAATTTATCCTAATTATAAAAACAATAACAGTTTTATTAGTAGCACAAAAGGCCTAGTCACAAGGACATTTTAAATTATAAGCCATGATTTCAGAGAATCAAGGCTTTAAGGTTTGAACATAGTTCTTTACCTTTTTCGGACAGGGAGTCATAGCTACCACTGTCTTTTGGCTCATGTAGAAATGAGCAAGGTCCGTAGACACTATATTACCAACGTATGGCCAAAATATGATCACCTTAATTGATGATTTAAACCCATGATTCAGAGATCATTTAGTTGGGTTAGGAATCTTTTGAAGAATCCTTAAATAAATGACGTGTGTGATTTTAATGAATCACATCTGCCAGGAGTGTTAACACGTTTACAGATGTTAACAGGGATTTGAATCTTTTAAACAGGTCTTACCATCATGGCCAGGTCTTCACAATGACACTCAGGCTAGGTTTCACTCTTAAGATTCTTATTCAATATTAAATAGGCAGATTATTATTAAAAGGAATGATTTTGATTTCTTTATTTCATACATAATATATTTATGCACATAGTGACAAAATGAAATTTATAAATTAAACATTCCATTAATTATTAATAGGTTACACGTCGCCCTAAACGGGACTTTTTAATAAAACAACATACCCACGCAGGGGTCAAACAACATACTAGTCCACGCAGGGACTTAAACAAACATCATACCCTTGTAGGGGTTAACAGAAAGATAGACCCACGCAGGGGTCAAACAAACAAACATACATACCCACACAGGGGTCAATACAGCAAGACAGGCCCACGCAGGGGCTCAACTGATACAAGGAAATTTCAACAACAGTGGAAGGATTCAATGGTCCTTCTTGCTCTTCCCTTTTATTAGGCTTGTTAATCCTTGGAAGAAGGTTTGTCGCTCCCTGCGATCTCGGTGAAAGTTCGCTCGACCTGGTCCAGTCTCTGAAGAATTTCCTCCCGTTCTGGGGGAGAAAACCGTGGCGGCTGCGACTGTGTCCGTATGATAGGTCTGGCAGGTATCTGGTACCCTTGAGTGGGGTACCCTGCTCCCCAAGGAGCTCCATACGGTCCTTCAGGGTTAAAGGAGTTGTAATTGGACGCTACCATGTATGGGTCGGCTTCAGCGTAACCGTAGTTGGTGTGAGTCGGCGGCCCAAACGGGTTGTACATCATAGAACCCGTGTATGCTGGAATCGGGTTGTCAAAACCCATCGGTGGTGGTTGCGGTGCAACTGGGTTCGAAGGTCCACCCATTTGTGGATCTTCTTGAAGTGGCGGATAATGACTGCCACTTGATTGTCGAGGAGAGCTAAAATGAAAGTCCCCTCCTCGTGCAGACATACGTGCTCCGGTTCTCCTACGCCTCGGCGGTTGCGGAGGTGCCGGCTGAACTGGTGGCGGTGGTGGCGGTGGCGTGACTGCCACAAATCGTGAATCCTCAGAGGGATCCTGCTGCTACTGCTGCTGGTGAGGCGACGAATGATGCGAGGGTGTAAAATACCACTCGTGCTGGTTAAATGGCGCCTGATAACTATCCGGACCATGGTAGGGTGATCCGTGAAAAGATGAACCATCTGAGACCTCGATAGGATGGTTCGGAGTTCCGGTTGTGGGCTCGACTGGATCGGTGTCCTCGTCCATATCTTCCGCATGATCGCCGGAGTAATGATCCTCTGGCCCCAATGGGTTAAAACCCACTGGTTCATGTATGTAATTTGCCGGGTTAAACCGGCCCCTAAAAACAGGTGTAGGGTCACCAAAAGAATGGTGCGATAGGGATCGCTGAAGAGGTATGTAAGATGGTTGAGGGTTGTTGGGCTCATTTTCCGAATGTGGCCCATATGAGTTGTGAATGGGAGGTGTCGAACTGTGCGATATAGATCGTCTAGCTGGTTCAAATAGGTTCCTCCGATTTTCTCTAGGGTCAGCACTCGCAGTGACAGAAGGAGCTCGCATGTGCGAAGGTCCTGCCTCGTCGTCATTGGGGGCAGTGATTGGCCCCTTGCCTCATCCTCTTCGTCGAAAGAATCTTGGCGGCATAATTAATCCTGTCAATACAACATGAGATAACGACAAGAATATATAAAATAAAGGACAAAACAAAACAAACAAAGTAGAATTTGTCCTATGTTATTTGTCTAGACTCGAAAGTTTCTGAAATGTGCAATTGTGTAACTGAGATTAAACACAAAAGGCTAGTGTTTAATTCACTCAGTGTTGGCTCTGATACCAACCTGTCACACCCCGGATTCCACGTGTCACCGGTGGGCCCGGTGGGGAGTATCGTGACGTGGTTGGCAACATAATAGTCAAACAACACAATATTTAATATGCACAACGGAAGCAATTGAAAAATATATTTCAACCGAATAAAATATTGTAATATCATGTATCACAAACAGTTGAAAGTTTATCCACAGATGGATCGAAATAAACAGGAAACAGTAGTTCAACAGACGTTAGGCATCTTAAGCTTGCGAGACTCTTTATTGATGCTAAGGAGAGAATCCAGCCTATTACGCTTAGTACCTGCATTTAATCTTTTTGGGAAAATACGTCAGTTTACACTGGTAAATACAATCAACTGACTCATTTTAAAAATGATTAAAAATTGATTTGGATGCACATGGCATAAACATTTTATAACTTGGGATAATTATTTAAATATATAATCTCGTAAAAGAATTACATGTTCCTTATGCGTTCAGTAGCCTGGATCATGTCCGGGTTAAAGATCAATAGACACACCACATTATTCTTTTATGCACTGACGGGTGTACGCCTACACCCCGCGCTTAAGTCGTGGCCATTTCGTAAAATGATGCCAAGGATATCCGGGACATGGTCATTAACCCCCCAAAGGCTTTAAGTAAACAAAACATATTTAAACGGGCCGATCAAATTATTCAATTAACCACCAAACGATGGAAGATTTGATGCCCGACCAAGCGGTATTTTATATACCGTAACCCAAGCCCATATAGGGGAAAATAAGTTAAAAATATTTACCTGAGCAAAGTAATAATCACAATAAGCAAATGCAAGTAGCTTTTACTGGTCCTCCTAATCTGGAACGAAGGTTTATAATAACCTATTAGAATCCTAACGGGTCTTTAATTAAGTCTAAACTTAGACCGGTTAGTTCTAAAGATACGGTTCGTACGCACGATTAAGCGAAGACCGGAATAGAATGTGATTCAGACCCGACAAGTTTGAAGACTTGCCTTATATGGGTAATCTAAGCACACTCTGAATTTTGAGGTTAAACCGATAAGGTTTGACCCGTTTCGGCTAATTTATGTAAACTAGTTATATAAACCGAACCGAACGCGTAATAAGCGTAACGGGTATCCGTAAGAGCCATATACAGGTTTCCTAAGTTAATATGCTTCAAATATGTTGTGACATCAGTAAGATGTCTTTTATTATGCCCGAAACGAATTTAAACACAAACTATGCCCCGTAGGGGTAGTTTGGTCATTTACAAGGTTATAAAAGAGTTTAAGTATTAACCTGAGTTACAGGTCTGCTATAATCAGTAAAAATACTTATTTTACTAAGTTATAACAGTAGGGTAAAGTATATATGTGAAATTTATCAATTATAACCAAACCATGCACCGTAGGGGCATTTTGGTAATTTCACATAAGCCGAAAAGCTCAAAACTGAAGTCTGAGTTTAACAACTTTTGCTTACTGTTAAAATATTATAATTTACCTAAAATCTCAATAGGTATCAACCCTTGTATGTTTAAAATAGTTCTAGTACATACTATGCGTTAAAAACGCTTAAAAAGGCGATTAGGAGCCGTTTCCGGGTTCTACATACAAAGCTGATATTTTTATTATTCCAGAAGGCTTAAAATAATTTATTTATCATATCTAATCAGTAGCAAAAGGTTTGAAGTCGATTAGATATGTAAAACTCATTTTATAGCCCGTGAGGGCAAAACCGACAATTACCGGATTAAGCCTATGACTATAAGTTATGCTCAGCCTAAAATTAATTAAAAATCTTCAAAATTCCCAAAATAATATATTACATCAGTGGGTAAAAAGTTTGATATCAAAAAGTAGGCTTAGATAGTCCATACGCTAATTACGCCGTTTAATCGCTAAAGAAGCTTCTAATTACGCTAATGAGCATAACTCTCATTCTACACCTCCAACTGATGTCAAATTTTGGTTACAAGTTTATATATCAGTAAGTAAGGTTTCTACTCTTTTACATTTTCAAAAATCATGTTTTAAGGTGAAAAGGGCATAATGGTCAACATATGAGCAATTAACGGAATCATGCATATTAATTGGATAACTAATGATCCGTGGTGTATAACCACAGAGGGTTATATTAGCATGTAACCTGGTCCTAAGGAAGCTCTAAGGCAAATTCCAATTCATACTAAAACGGGTCAGAACTGAAGTCAAAGCAAAAGTCAAAGTTTTATGACTTTCGGTTCCGAACCGGGTCTAAACAGGAAATTGTCGGGTGGAACATGTTTAGACATCTTCTTACACTAATTACCAAGTTATATTAATGATCAAACAGGTTGTATGTGTTCTACATTGCTAATTATGCATAAATTAGAAAATAAGCATTCTGTTGACTTTTTAATAACAAGTTTGACCCGACATTTGACCTAGTTAGAGTGGGAATCAGGGGGAACCCTTTTAAGGGTTTAATGCCCACATAATTACCAACTTATAACTACTTTCAATTCGACTAATCACTGAACCATCAATGATTAATCGCTAAGTCAACCGTTAATTACGACGGTTTGACTTTTAAGCTAAAACTAAGCAAAAACTTAACTAAGGAAGGTTAAGCAAACTTATTGAAGTCCTATGCAGGAAATGTGAAGCTTAGAGAGAAGTCTTGAGCTCCAGAAATGATCCAAAGTGCAGATGGAAGGTGTGAAGAAATGGTTGCAACCTTGTGGCCTTTTATAGTGTTCAAGAACTCATGGATCATTGACACACAAGTCTAACCATGGCCTTGGATCACTTCCAGATGTCCCTAAGTGTCTAGGGGTCGTTTAGGGGTCAAGCAAGATGAGGAAAATCGAGTTAAAGGCGGTTACAAGGCTATGGCAGACAAAAATCCCAACAAAATCGGAATTCTGTTCAGATAAGGCCGTCGCGTAGCGCGACGGCAAAGTGTCTAGTGCTCGCGCTACGCGAGCATGGGTGGTTCAGCCAAACCAATTTTCCATTATTTGCAGTTTTGGTCCCTGGTCCTTCTAAAGGTCGCTTTCATGTCTTGTTTTGCACAATGAGCCCTCTAAATTGACTTATAAGGGCTTTAAGACATTTACCCACTTTGTTTAGTCCTCGGTTAACTTTATTGTTACCCGAAAAGTCATAAACTTCAACGTTGACGCTTTAACCCCTTGTATACGAATTTGATCATAACTTTCTCATACGATAACGAAACTTTGTGAAATTTATATCGTGCATTCTAGTGAGCATAATTAACCGTTACAAAGCTTCGGGTTTGCTAAAAGGTCACTCAGAGGTATAACTTAAACATGTTGACACATTTAACCCCTGTAGTTTGTAATCTCTCACTTGCTTTCATATTTAGCTTCGTATGTTCCATGATTTATTCGTTTGAAGGTATGAGCATCATGTAGGGTTAATGTACAATATATTTATTCACTGTTGACATTTAGAACTCGTATATTCACATACTTTTCATGATTGTCAACTTTAATCCTTTTATAACATTCTTTCACACGTTCAAACCTATGACACGTGTCAACATATTATAGGACGTGAATTTTCGAGGTGTTACATCAGAGACATAAACCTTTAGAGTTTTTATTAAAAGCTTTCAGTTGATTACACGGTGAATTTGTTCGATCACCATAATTATTGAACTATTTCAATCATTACGACACCTTGCGATATCAGTATAAATTTATAGCTTGGGCTAATCACAATCATTCGAATTATTCAAAACCACATCTGTTTTTCAACTCATCATAAAAAAAAAATCTCAACTAGTAATTGTGGTCATATCATTGTTGATTATTCTCTCAACAAGTGACTCTGAACTAAGCAGTGTCCTATGACATTACTTTTGTCAAAAATATTTTCTATGGTACAAATCCAATTAACCCAGAAAATGAAATATATCATTTTCTGTCAACTAATAGCTATAACTTTATCAAATATAATATATTAATTAAATAATTGTGTTATTATTATTTAATATATTGACGTGACTAAGATTTAAAATATAATCTTAGTATATTAAAAATAGAATATATTATTTTTGACATATTTTATTATAATATACATTTATTAATTAAACATTATTTTATAATGTTAATAGTAATCTACTATAGTAATCTATACAAAACAATTGTTATATACTGTATTCAATCACAATAATAATTTCACATTATATAAATACTATATATTATATACGAGTACACATTTGGATCTAAGTTTCCTTTTACATAGATTACTATAATTCAATAATATGAACTGGGCTCCAAATATAAGTGTTTACTTTTACAATACCTCTAATATAATAATAAATATTATATAATTTCGACTAAGCACTGGGCATAGGTGAATATAAATATATATTATTCAAGGAAAATAAAATTATTGCAATTATGTATTAAAACAATAATAAACTAACTCTATTATCTTTTCCTTGCAATTCACTCATCTCAGCACATTGATTTTCTCATATCATAATTAAATATTTAACAAATCATTTTCATACTTTTATTTCATTTTGAACCTGTCGATTCTAAGTCTTCCTCAGTTGCCAATCAAAGTAAGCTTTCTTTTGATAAAGAATTTTTATTGATTCTAAAAAGTCCTTCACATTCATTTTAAATATCTATTGACCATATATCTTTTGGCTTGAACCTAGTCACCTTGGAAATTATATCATTTCATCCGTTTTTCATCAATTTCTTGAATTAATTCAATTGAACCATTGAATCCTACTTATTGTACAACTCGTATTCACAAAATTTGATATTTTAATTCTGTGTCATCTACCTTAATATTGTTTTTATTGACTAAAATATGACATAAGTTTAAAAGAAATATCGTAACCCAAATCTCGAGGACGAGATTTAAAACAAGGTGGGGAGAATGTAACATTCCTATTTTTATATAAGAATTATAGGTTTGGTTAAATTTATTAACCACTAGTAACTAGTAACTAGTTTATTTTTAATATAAATATTCAACCCAAATAGTTTTAAACACTATTATATATATAGTTGGTTGAAATATTATTCTAATTAATTGGCCTGTATATGGGTGACCTTTCTAATAAAATAAAAGTTTATAAAAACTTATATTATTAGACAGGTATATTACGGGTAAGTCGACTATTAGAAATATAAAGTATTTAGACGGACCCATGAACCGTTTAATAATCAAAATTATAAAAATACATGATATTTGAACCTACTCCGTTTTTAATGAAACTTTGTTCAAAATATAGATAAAAATATTCTCGTTCTAAAGACATATTCGTTGTTTATAAAACGTTATATTTTAGAAGTTATAAGCGTCAACTGATTGAATTAGTTAAATTAATTATAATATATATAATAATAAAATAATAATAATAAAAATCAAAACTTGAACTTTACGTATGAAATAAACAAATACCAAAATATCTACATATGCATGTGCATTTCAATTAGGTGTAATATGTTTGTTAGTATACGTGTTGCATGCTGTACACATGTAAGACCACCAAACATTTTGGTATTCTATAAATAGATTACATTTATTTGAAGAACTGCATGTACTATCACCTCACCTCTCGATCTCACTCTCTAGATAATATTCTTATCTTTTTATTTATTTATTTATTATTTACACTATAATAAATAATAAAGCCTTGCCCCGTTTTAAGTATTTTAAACTCCCGATCACCGCTACCCTTTCCGATTGATCTGAAGCCCATAACGCATGTCAGGGCACTGCCCGACTAAGTTGGTTGGGATTCTGTCTCGGGACATCGGGATAAGGTTGAATTAGGGGTACTATACTTACCACGAGTGCATTATATATTTTTAAATAGCTCAGAAGTTATACCCAATATTCTACCAGGAGACTTTATAGTTAAACCCTAAAGTTACAAAGTGGGCCCATTCTCTTTCTCACCATTTTATTCCCTTTTATCCCAAACCATAACAACTCGCATCAAAAGTCCTATTTAGGAAACCCTAATTGAGATACCCAAGTGATTCTGTACAAACCCTAAAATTTTCAGAACAATCAGAATCAGGATCAGGGCCCCTAAAACTCAGGGGGGTATTTCCTAGTTACGATTATCCTAATATCTTGCTGTCAGAATTGAATTTCGAAAATCCGTCGACTCAGCTAAGCTAGTTGGACACGTGGCAATCCTATGAGATAAGGTGGACCTTCGCGTCACGCGAAGCCCATAGGGGGACCCCTCGCGTCACGCGAGGGGGTCAAAATCTCAGTATAAATAGAGGGGTTTGGGATTTGCATTTCTGCGTTGGAACGACGTTAAAATTCATTTCCTACGTCGAGATATCACCTGTTTACTACAAAACACACACATAAGCCCGAATTCTGCCGCAAAGCAGGGTAATAACTCGATCGCTGCTACGATTCAATGTCCGATCGATTGAAACTATCCGACAGGATGTTTAAGTGCTATCCTTTGTCATTAGTCGTGATTCCGACAGGATGTTTGAGTACCACCCGAACTCGGGGAATACTCTGTCATTCGTTGTGAATCCGATGGATGTTTAAGTGATTGCACTTTGTCATTTGTCGTGAGGGTTTTAATCTCGTGAGTTATCGTAAATGCTGTATTAATTATTTACCTAGTTCGTGTGCACTAGGTTACAAGACTAATCAATAGGCTAAGCTCTGCCTGTGTAAATCTGCATGCTTATAATGTGAGTCATTCTCTTTTTATCAAAGTGCTTTATAAATTCTTAAATGTTTTCAAGGTTATAATTACAGGGATTAAGTCTTTGTAGTCACCAAATCACAGCCGGTATGTGGGGTTTTGTATACATTACTTGATAAACTTCACCATTGGACAACGAGTTAGCCAAGGGGTGATATGACCATAGTCACAGACACCTTTGGACTCTGAGGTTACCAATGGATGTTCGAGTGACAAATACTGTGGGTAGTTGGTTGATATATGGAAACATTGTAATCGCTCTTAATACCGTAAATTATAACAAACGTGTCGTTTTAGTAAAAAGAATGATTCACCAGTATTTCCTGCTGACAAAACCTTTTTAAAACGCGTTTCAGGTAATTACAGTAGATTGGAGTAAGAGTTGGATACGGCACTGAAAGGCTTCAAGAAGTGGCTTATTTTATTAATTAAATCAAATTAAGAAATATTGTTTTATTTAATTGGGTTTATCCCTTATTAAAGCTACCTTTGTAAAACATGAGTTTATCCCATCTATTTAATAAATAAAATCCGGTGTTTTCTAAACTCTGATATTTTTCCTAACTCACGGTCCTGATGAAATTTCCGCTGCAATATTTTTCAAAAATAAATCACCGGTACCACTTGGTTGTTCGCGGCTCCCGATTCCGTCCAGGGTGGGTCGGGGGTCGTGACAGGAGGTTTAGACATTGAACCAATGTTGAAAGCATTATTCCATGTTTGAAAGTTTGCCATATTTAGAGAAAAAGAAGATGAGCAATTGAACGTTACAAAATAATTTATCCAATCTGCTCTGATACCAATTGTTGGTCCCAGTTTAGACTTAAAAACTTCTTTTCACGTAATATGGCAAGTGATTTCAACAAATATGAAAATAGAGTGCGGAAATAGAAATCAGACTTTCAAGAAACAAGACCTACAGAATTTTCAAGTTTATATCACTTTGAAACAAAATGGTTTACAAGGTGATTGTAAGATTATTATCTATTACAAATGAATACTTGTGTAATTTTGAGGTGAAAGGACAATGGAGTTTTTGTTGTATGTATTGAATGCTTGGCTTAACTCAATGTCCTTTGCTTGATGAGCCTTCTATTTATAGAGAGCTCAGATACATGAATAAACATTTGTTTATTCATGTATATATCCTGCAAAAAGTAGCTTCTTAACATATTCATTGAATCCAATAATCAAGTTGCCTTTGTCATCTTGATATCCAATAATGTCAAGTAGCTTCGGTTATTTGTGGCAGGATAGAACTCATTTCAGACAAGTGGTGTTTAATCAGAATTTCTGATAACCACTTCATCAGAAATTCTGGTGAACAAATCATCAGAAAGTCTGATGATCAGATTTGCCAGAAACTGATGATACTTCATCAGAAATATCATCAGATCCATTAGAATGGCCTTTTCTAATAATCTTCTTTAGTTCTTTGATCAGCTTCTGATTCTTTGAAGTAGATGTTGTTCTTTTCAGGTGCCCTATCCGGTTTTCTTCTTGTTGTTTGATCTTCAGGACTTTATCTTCTTCATAGATCAGGCTGAATTTGATTTTCTTCAATACTTACAAATAAAGTTTCCTAACACTCCCAAAAAATTTTACCCGTTTGAGAAGACCCGGTCTAGTAGTTTTAGTAGTTAGTGCTTTTGTGGTTTGTTCATGTATTGTTTATTCTAAAAAAACGAGAAAATACAAAAAGAATGAGAATAAATGTTGTAGTAGTTTAAAAGAAAAAGAAAATAAACGAAAAAGAGATCCAAGGTTTTGTAGATAGTTAGTCGAGTTTGCTTAGATGTAATAATAAGACCGGGTCGGATCATTGCGTTACTTTACACATATTCCCTCATTTCTTACCTATACACTTAGCCTCGTTACAACCTGTTAAGTCCTTTTGATTTACATGCATGCTTTAGCGTTATTTAGGCGAAGGTTAGATTTATGCACAAGCTTATTATCGCACGATCACACATTTGCGTTGAGTGTTTTCTAGCACATTTTTTCTAGTTATCATTTATCACCGAAAGGAGTGTTATTGTGAGGGGTTTGTCGTGTGGGTTGCTATGGGAAGTTTGTAAAAGACGATGGTTATTTGTTTGGTTTGGTTTGGATCGCTTTGTTGAATAAGTCAATTTGTGGTTTATAATGGTGGTTTGCTTGAACGAGCTACTTGGGGGCAAGCAACGGTTAAGTGTGGGGATGTGACGGGTGAACCGTAGGACAACCCTTAAGTAATATAAATGGTATAAAATCACATATTTAATTGGGTTATTGTCTAGAATTGGATGACTACAGTTTACTTGTTATTGCAGGTACAAAAGGTATAAAAGAGAGTGAAAATGAAGGAAAGAATGAAGCTTGGTGACGAGCAGATGCGAGACGGAGAGATGGAAGTTTTGAAGAGAACAAAGGTGGTTGGAAATGGGCTCTACCGTAGCTTACGGTGCCTACCGTAAGCTACGGTAGGTACTGATGCCACAAAGATTCCACCGTAAGACAGTTTGTTCTTACCGTAGGCCATTTGAAGACCACCGTAAGCTACGGTGGCCGAGCCAGACGCAAATTTTGTAACTCCTTTTTAGTTGTTGGTGGTTGTGACTTTTGGGATATCTTATCATTAGGCGTTTTCAGAACTTGGAGAGGGCGAATTTAGGGGGACAAAACATTATTTTGGGTGATTCTATCATTGTTTTTCCATCTTTGATTCATATGAACAACATAATTGAAGTGATGATCAACCGAACAATGTGTGGCTAAGTTCTTGTATGTTTTCCCTCGGATTGTAAGGTTTCGAATTGAATATTTGTGATTGTTTATGTTATTTTTGGGATAGTATTTTAATCATTTTGATTATATTACTATGGTGATTATGAGTTTGATTTGTAATTGTTTATATTGTTGAATTTCGTATTCTGAACCATCAGTTCTTGGTGCCATAGGCAATCAGGATTTATTGGGAGGGATTCGGGGTTGGCTATACTAAACTGGTTATCGGGTGACTACCTTGCGTTTTTGTAATCCAAGTACTTAGTCCCCTTTTATCACAATCAAATACACATTCACGAACTATGTCTATGTAGTTCATCCCAGATTAAACTTTCACATTATCATTTGTAGAAACCTGGAACCGGTGGAGAACATATTCTCTCACTTCTGAATTAGAAGTTATACAAACCAAACAATCAAATCTCGATATTACTTTTCTCCGTTTTAATTTTATTAGTCATAATTCGCAAACTGCTTGGTAAACACATTTTCCACAAACTCACTGTGTTCGATACCCATTTACCACTATATATTTAGTGTATTTGGTTTATTTTTGAGTGAGACTTCGACCTCACGTCAACTATAGAGGCACCATACACTCAAATATGTCCCATTTTTAGGCACTTACGTCACTGAACCCTAGGATTTTTTATGCATACGAGTTTTTTTTTTGTTGAAAGAAGAATAATTGTTCTTTCTTTTTTCACTTAGGATTTGTGTTAGATGAAAGTCACATGCACAATTTTGAGTGAAAGAAATAAGCAAGGAATACTCTTTTGGACTAACTCACAATTTTGAGTGAAAGAAATAAGCAAGGAATACTCTTTTGGACTAACTCTCACACTTTGAAGTTAAGAAAAGTAAATATAAGTATTAGTGATTGTTTACTCCCAATCATCATGATGTGAAACAGGTTCAAAAATATCAGCTTGGACACATCTTTTAGTGTTGATAACATTAGACTAATCAATCTAATGTAGATTAATACGTAACCAATCGAACACTACTCGGGAGCGGATCTTCTGCTTATAAACGATATGTTCCAAATGCTCTTGGATATTATTGGTCCCATTTGACCATTTGTATGGTATCTAATTACTTTTTACCTTCTTCTGGGTTTAAACCAACGCCTTATGTTATATGAAAACAATACTCTAACTGCTAAGTTAAGTAGGTATTTTTAACTACTAAAGGTGAAAAGTGCACCTTTTAGATCACTACTTGAACCCATAAACCCAACCAATAGGAGTTCGACACCTCACTTAAACTCACTCCAACCATTTTTAACCGCTTTCATATTGGAAAGGGAGGGGCACCCATCTCGCTCACCCCCTTAAATTAACACTCACAAGATCATTGTCCAACATCTCGCTCCACACACCACCCCACAATCTAGAACGGGTTCATGAACTCGGAAAGGATCTCGCACGCCGAAGCCGCATGGGTTGCGACAGGGTTTTGTTCTATCTAGCTCAACCTGCGTGAACCTGGCAACTCATCTAGGATCTGCCCCCTGTTTTTTTAACGCCCAAAATTTTATATACGACACACTCAAAACAATTACATGAAAAGGACGTGTATTTAAAGTTTTAAACCACTCTGTCCAAGCAACTTTGAATTTACACTTTCTACCCAATTGAAGTTCATCTATCAAAATATCCAGTTCATCTGTCAAAGAATCTCTGTCCATCTGTCCTCATTAGCGGACAAATCAATCGATCGAAGTTCATATATCAAAGAATCCAGTTGGGCCGATTCTATCCCTCCCCTCAGAAGACAACACCACCCGCATTCACGAACCAGTCCGCTACTTAACACCTTATATCCAAAAAGTATAGAAATTATTAACAAATCTCCATCTCTACTTTTGAAGCAAAGCAAGATTAAAACATTGCAAATCCTGCTTACAAGATCAAAAAAATGTATCATCAATATAAATAAGACAAGTATTCTATTAATACATCTAATAACTTAAACCATATAACCACAAAAACTGAACCATTTAGAACATCAAACCCGCCAACTCGCTTCAATTTAAATGAGATAATTCTTATCTTAAATTTTATATTTCTTGCTGATAACAGCAAAAATCATAATTTATAAGTAATACCCAAGTTGAAAATGCTAGTCTCATCTGGTACTAATTTTCTATTTTCTGTTATCCAAACAAAATATAAATTCATTCCGGAGAAAAATGAATAATTGTCACTTGAAAATATGACTTGCAGTTTGATTTAAAATTTTAAATCATAAATAATTGCAGGCACAAAAAATAAAAATATATAAATAGTAGTAATGGAGGGCATATCATTTTTGCAACTCTACAATATTCACAATCATATTTTTTTTTGGTTTGAATGATATTTTCTTTTATTTATAAATTTCCTTTATTTTTATTTTTGCTTTGTTGATTATCTCTCTTGGCTCATCAATTGCATGACAATGAAATTAAAACATACGGACTTCATTACCTTATCAAGATCGGTTTATACTATTTAAAAACCAATTCACATTCCAATTACCAAATTCATTTGCTTCATAACATACACCATGCAACATTAAGTTTAGCCTTGTATTCCTTCAAAAGCCTTATACGCATATTTAGCCTTGTAATCCTTCCACAATTCCTCCACGGGCTTTCCAGTTAAATTTTGAAAAAAAGAGACGTCGTAGGTCTTCCTCATCATCTTGTTAAGCTTTGCCACAAAATCCGGAACGAGCTTGTCACAATACTCGAGAAAAAGGGCTGTGTGAACATACCCCTCGTCCCATCTATTCCCGGAACCGGGCTTAGTAAAGCCCGATGGAAAGTAATTAGCTTTCAGAACCGTGTAATCTGCGATCCCTTCTACCAAAGGTGCACGGGTCTTACCCTCGCCATTCCATTGAAAAAACGTGGGTCATTTCATGGTGCATAAGAGACGTAAATTCCCATTTCAAGTCCATTGGCCTAGGGTAATCTCGTAAAAAACCGCGCTAACATTAATCTTATCACTGCCCCAAGTGACTGCTTCGACTCCTACAAAATCCTTGATGAAAACTATTACATTATCTAAGGGTTTTTGGTCCGCTGGGGTTTTTTGTTTGAAGACTTTGTACCATATATACTTATTGATGTGATGCATTATTTTTTTGGTGTACGGAATTCCTCCGATAACTTTGTCGAATTTGATGCCGCCCCCATGTGTCGGGACTTCGTTAATCACTATGTACTTTGGGATGGCGCCTGAGATTCCATGGAAATATAATGAGAAAGTTAGGGGGGTACACAGGAAGAAGAAATGTGAAGCCATTGATATACAGCTCAAGGTGCATTCGCTATATGAATCATGCATAGCATATATATACAACTACAAAAATATGGATGATTTATCTCATTTATGTAAATTATGTTGCATACTTTTTAAGGACTGGCTAAATGTGTAAAAGTTTTTCCTAATACGGCAATAAATAGTCTATGTTTGTTATGTTTTACATATATCCTAATATGGCAATAAATAGTCTATGTTTGTTATGTTTTTACATATAGGTTGAAAATATGTTATTTAAATTGTAAATACATATTAGTAACACTAAATGCTTGGGCTGAAATTATGACAAGACATTGTTTCAGCCTATTAGACTATACGGAGTGGGAGGGAATGAAGAGGGGCCAATAAAGGGGTGTTTGTTTTTTGTGAAAAGTACTTCTGGACCTCTTATGTCTTCTTCACGCAGACCACACACAGACGTTTGAGTATGCAGTGTGTTTGTTTTTTGGAAGTAATTTCATAAAAAAGGTCTTCTAGACCTCTTCTTCACGCAGATCTGGACTCCCCTCTTCTAGACCTCTTCTCATCCTCTTCTTTCAAAACACTGGAACCCTAGCACTTGCTCCTCTCAGCCGACCACCACATCTCCCTCCCCCACCTCCGGTTGCCCGACATCACCTCTCCCACCTCCGCCTTCACCGCCGACAACACATCTCCACTCCACCCTGCCGATAACATCCACCATGTTATACTGCTTACACGCGTATGCTACGTGTTCACCAACAAATTTAACATCTACACATATTAACAAACAAAATCTTCGCAATTGCAAATCCAACTCTACAATCAAACCCTTCAACTTCAACTTCTTCATAATCATCTTCGCTGAAATCAATGGCAACTCTCGGAGGTTTACATATAACTCATCGTCTTCAAACAACGCCAATATCGACAGTCCCGCTCGTTTTGCTGTCGAAGAATACAACAAAAAGTAGGTCATAATCGGTTTCTATTACTTTCATGTTATGAATTCGTGCTTTTTTTATTAAATTGTTGAATTACTTTGCTTGAAATTGTGATTTAGGGCTAACTGGATAGTCTGGATCGGAAACCTAGGGTTTTGACGGAAGTATGATCATGAAATAATTTTTTTTAGAATTTAGTTGGGTGTTTATTTGGGCCAAAACTGAAATAAATTGATAAAAAAATGTTTTTACTCTTTAGTATATGTTGGTGTGATCTTTATGCAAATGGGATTGTGTATATGATGATAATGATGATGAGTTTGAGAACAATGTTTGAATGTTTAGAACAGTGGTAGTATAGTGACCACCAACTGTTTGATAAAATGCACACCAGTTGTTCGACGATTTGTTTGCTAATTGATTGCTGAATTTGCTGCTATTGAACATGATTTGTTAATTTTGGTGTTACTCATGCATGTTATGTTGTTTGATTATGATATTCATTGTGTTAAAATGGTAATTAAAATTTGTATGATGTTCAGCAGCTTGCAGAGGTTAAAAAACAATCAGTCTTCTTCTGGCAGACTAAAGAGGTTTGGTCAACCTTTTCTGCTGCAGATGTCTGCAAATGTGGTCCGCAGACTGCAGACATTTTACCTCTGAAAAAACAAACAGCACCTAAGTGTCATGTGATAGCCACGTCTGCAAGAAGGCATGGTAAAAAAACACGTGGAGGCGTGGGGTGGAAAGGGCCCACCATTTGTAAAAAAAATACATAACCAATCACAAACCACCAATCAACTCGCGCCACATCACCAACAAAATTGCCCTCCACGGCAGTGGAGATCCTCAAGCCCCACCCACAACGTCGCCCTCCACCCATACGCAGGGTGGTGTGCCTGACGCGGATGGGCTTTCATGCCCACACCGTGTGGTCTTAGGATATGGTAATCATAAAACTAAATCATTATTGATTACAATCAATGGTAATCACAAAACTAAATCATTGTTGAATACTTCCTTTCAAAAAAATCATTGTTGAATACAATCAATAACGGCTTGTAGTAAATGAAACATGTTATCTTTTTGTATTAATGGTACTTTAAATTTTGTTATACGTTTATTTCACTCAATGTTCATGTTACTAACTTTCTAGTTGTATACATTTTATCACTACTACAAGGTAATCCGTACGTTACGTCGTGTCGTGAATTTCATAAGGAGTATGTGCCCTTTGTAAAAAAAAACTTAAAGAACAAGGACACATCAAAGCACCATCTCCTCAATCACATTTTATTACATTTGTTCATACAACTTTTTGTATTAAAATATAATATAATCACTTTCAAACACAAATATCAAGCCTAGCACAATAAGCAAACAAAGCTTTGGGTTGCCATCACGACTTCAATACACCAAACGTATAAAACGAAATGCAATATGCTCAATCAAATCAAAATACCTCACTTCCATCTTCTAATATGTTTGTCACTTCAAGCCACAACTTTAACATAATGCTAGTTACTTGGCAAATCTTAAACAACCTTAATCCACCTTTCTCCCACAATGAACAGATTCCAAAGAACAAAAAAAAAAAAAAACCCACAACAGTTAAAACCCAATATACAATGAAAGATCTATAAAAATCAAACCTTGATTCAACAGTGTGTTGCATATTGGAAGAACTTGCATAAAAAGTTGAAGCTTTTTAGAATAAATAGTAAGTTATAAATTATAATATAAGTATAGAAGTTAAGGTTCGGCTAAAAAGTCTACATTTTGGACTCATGTCAATAAATTGTTTAGATTTGCTACTCATCTTATCATATGCCTCTTTCATCTAAGAATAATCATATTTAAAAAGATCATTTTGCTTTTTCAACTCTTGAATTTCTTTTTCTTTTCCAAAACATTCAATTTCTTTATCAAAACATTCTATGCAAATGTGTTTTTGTTTTAAAGCTTCTTCCTTTTCCACTAGCTCTACACATTTCAGTTTTAAAACCTCTTTTGTTTCGGCAAGTTCTGTGCTGCTTTGTTTTAAAAACTTATCCTTTTCAGCACACAATTTGCATGATTCAACATATTCTTGTTTTAAAGACTTCTATTTTTCAATTAACTTTTCATATTCTTGTCTTAAATGCTTTTCTATTGCAGTTATCTCTACACATTTTTTTTTATCTAAAAACTCTTTCTTTTCTACAACCTCTGAGTATGTTTTGTTTAAAAAAATCTTCTTTTTAGTAAGTATTGTGCATTTTTGTTTGAAAAATTCTTTGTTTTAAGCACAGACTTCACATGGTCCGGTGCATTTCTTGCACTCAGATTTTTTGCACTCTCATCTTTTTTTACTTTCAACATTTCCACTTTCTTCTTTCTCTTCTTCATCAAACCTAGGCATCATCGTTTTATCAACTATGTAGGCCTGATCTTCTTCATCTCTCGATCTTGATATTGCAATAATTTCTTCTACAAATTCTATACTTTCTCCTTCTCTCTACACCTTATTGATTCCAATGCTGTTGTAATACATATTTGCAACAACATTATAAATCTCATCAGCAGAAGAATAACATGTATCAGACTTCTCGGGTATTTCATCAAAATGAATTTCTCCTTCATCTTCTATTACTTCTTTATGAGAAGAATGATCATCAGAATCTTCTGGTGTAATATCAAAACAAATTTCTTGGACAATTTGTTCGGGTTCCTTTATTACTTCAGCTATCATTGCAACATCTTCAATTCTTGAAATATAATCCTTCCAGTTAAACTCTTCATAATCCATTTTTATTAGAATCTTGTTCTTCGTGAAAAATACCGGAAAAGTCAAACAAAATGGTCAAACGGATCTTTGGAACGAAAGGAACAAAGTTTCGTGCAACAGGACAACGTTTCGTGCGACAGGGAGCTGTTTCGTGCGACAGGGAGAACTTTTCGTGCGAAAGGAGAACTTTTCGTGTGACAGGAGGATGTTTCGTGCGACAGGACCCTTCCTCTCGAAAATCAAGTTACATTTTTTTGGCATTTTTTCAAGATTTTTCACTGATTTTGATCGAATTTAGGTTTGATTTGTTCAACGGTTTGTTATTATGTGAATTCGCATAACATATTCAATTTTTAGCAAATTTTGTCCATGAATTCGTTGTCAATTTTAAGTTTTAAGAAGAAAGTGTAGAAGTGAAATGATGTGAAATTGGCTGAAATCGGCTTCAAATCTTCTCAATTTGGCTGATATCTTGTGTTCTCTGTCACTGAAACCGGCCTCTAAGCTCTGATACCACCTGTGAGTTCAGGAACGGATCAACACGATCACAAGATCTGCATTTAACTTCGTTTTAACGTGTGAAATCCGTAAAAAGAAGCATAATTGTGAACACGTAATCGTAAATATAAACGTTGTTTGTTTATTACGTAACAAACGACAACCGGACATAGTTTTGACACTTTAACACACACAGCTTAATCGATCTTGTAAGGATGTGACTTTGAAGGCCTGATGTATGAAAGACTTATGCAGACTTGTTAAGCTTGTGCGAACTGATCTTCTCCAAAGTGTCTTCAAGGTCTCTACTGAACGAATGGAGAGTGCATGCTATTTTATAGTTGTTCCTAATCGTGCGAATGGGTACAAATAACTTTTATGCGATTGACCATGTCATCCGTTCATACCATGCACGTCCCTTTCGTACGTAAGAGCATTTCCATGCAAGTTGTTGTTCTTGTTTTCATACATGAGTTAATATTTAGCATACATGCATGTCATCTTATGCATGTTGACATTCTGTATTGTGATTGTTGTAGAATTATGATGTCATCACAAGATTGTGATGACATCATTCCCTGATCATGCCCGCTTTCTTCGCATCGTGTCATATCGTATCCTAACCCGGTCTAACGTTACCAAGCTAAACCTAGCGAAACCTCTGTCCGGTATTTTACAGACTCAAGACATTAGACATTACACGTACAACTAGATTTCTATCTATGACCACACGAATAGTGTACTAACAAAGCCCACAATTGAGACGGATTGTTTTTTTTTATCTCCATTTCCACTTTTGTAAGAGAGCCCAATTCAAACTTCTAATCTCTCCCATTCCCATTCCATCCACATGTTTAGGAACTTGTGTTTTCTTCCACGAGATCCACCTCTTCTTCGTCTTTACGCCCGCCTCGCCCCATATAAAATCATGCCTTATGCCCTAAAGAGTTTTCCCCACTTTCACTAGGGCCTTAAATATAGAAAGATAATAGGAAGGTAAATTCCCTAAGACCGATTTAGCAAGAGTAACCCTTCCCGCCATAGAAAGGTTTTTCGCCTTCCACCCTGATAATTTTTAGAGTATTTTTCGATTATGGATCTCCATGGTTTAATTCGCTTGATATTATCTCCGAACGGAAGGCCAAGGAAGTTAAAAGGAAACGAACCCGACATGCATCTAATCTCTTTCGCCATTTCTTCAACCATTTTGTCCTCTACACCAACCCCCATAATTCTACACTTCCCCAAATTTACCTTAGGCCCTGACACTAGAAACAACACTCTAAGGAAAAAAAAAATACTTTATTTTCAATACAACTCCGTTTTCAATGGAATTTATACTGAAATGTCAAGAAAAAACATAAACACACATGCGTATTCATCTTTTTTTTAAGTTCACAAACACATGTTACTAGAGAAAAATCAAATTTAGACGAAAACAAAAGGGTTAGAGATGTAAATTATTTAAAGTTTAAGTAGTGTAACTAAAATTAAATTATTGTTCATTCATTTGGTTATTAATAAGTATAAAATAATATAAGAATTATACGATATAATATGTTTGATATTTTTAAAAGAGTAAATTTTCATTTTAGTCCTTAAGGGTTGGCCCAAAATGTCACTTTATTCCAAATAGTTTTTTTTTTCCTTATCTGAGACCCTAACTTTTCTCATTTTTTGCCTTTTTGATCCATTTCGCTAACTCTGTCAAAAACCCAACGTCAACTCAGGGGCATTTTTGTCAATTCATAATATGCGTGTGTATTTTTTTAAAATACTTTTATTTATTTTTCTGAAAAAATTAACATTATACTTCTCACACACTTTCCACTTTTTACAAGATCCTTAATATATATATATATATATATAGGATTAGGTTCAAGAGTGAACACTAGTGTATTTGCGAACTGAACGAACTAATCCTGGCCATACACGTGTGTAAATCAATGGCCAGGATTTGATGTTGAAACACACTAGTGTATTTTACAATTTGATGATAAAATCCTAGCCATACACATGTGTAAATCAATGACCAGGATTTGTTCACTCAGTTCGCAAATACACTAGTGTTCACTAAAAAACTTCACCATATATATATATATATATATATATATATAGGTACGGGATCAGGAGAGAACGGTGAAAAGTGTGAGAACGGATCTTGTCCGGTCACGTGGTATAGCGCTCTAAATTATGTGCGGGGGTACGATTGTCATTGTCCACTTCCCGCTAAATAATGGTGTTATGATTCCGTTGCCAAAAAAATTAAATAGAAATGGCGTTTTCATCTTTATGCTAGTTTTACACGACGTTTTTTTTTTAAAGTATTTTTTTACGAATGACGTTTATGTTTGAATGGCGTTAAACAAACGATACAAATTTTGGCGTTTTGGCAACAAAGTATCAAAGTGTATTTACATCACGAAAAGTAACATTTTGTACCATGTCCTCTTGTTGTCTTCTTTCGTTGCTCGTTGGGTTTTTGGCGTTTTGGAGCAGATGACCCTTCCCCTTCCACACTTGTAGAAACTGCAAATTTATTGTTAAAATTAGAACATCAAAAGCAGCATAAACTAGTACAATGTAAATCGAAGTTAACTCACTATGTTTTTTGCCTCTGGATCTGGTTTGATCTTTCGACGCCATAGTTTTTGTTAAACATACATTTTGGCATTTTCATACATTGTTAAACAAACGATAGCACAATGTATGAAAATTTCGTTCTCATACATTGTTAAACAAACGATACCAATTTTGGCGTTTTGGAAACAAAGTATCAAAGTGTATTTACATCACGAAACGTAACATTCTGTACCATGTCCTCTTGTTGTCTTCTTTCGTTGCTCGTTGGGTTTTTGACGTTTTGGAGCAGATGACCCTTCCCCTTCCACACTTGTA
Source organism: Helianthus tuberosus (assembly GCA_030545235.1). Taxonomy (NCBI): domain Eukaryota; kingdom Viridiplantae; phylum Streptophyta; class Magnoliopsida; order Asterales; family Asteraceae; genus Helianthus; species Helianthus tuberosus. Next base: position 81,806,780 of record CM060363.1, read on the forward strand.
GAAACTGCAAATTTATTGTTAAAATTAGAACGCCAAAAGCAGCATAAACTAGCACAATGTAAATTGAAGTTAACTCACTATGTTTTTTGCCTTTGGATCTGGTTTGATCTTTCGACGCCATAGTTTTTGTTGTTTCGCGTTTTCTAGGGTTTTTGCGTTTTACGTTGGTTTTTGGGGAGGTTTCTCTAGGAAGTATATATGTTTCTGTCACGCTTTGATGTGTTTTGTAGATGAACATTTACTTTTTTGCCCTTATGGAAGCGCCCACTTTAAAAAGTTTATGTTATTTACGAAAACGCCACCGCGCCATCTAGTCCATAGATTGTTTTGATCTAACGATCCATAATCATTCTCACACTTTCACCCGTTCTCTCTAAATCCTGACCCTATATATATATATATATATATATATATATATATATAGGGTAGGGTTCATGCGAGAACCAACCATAGGGCGAGAACCCTAAGAACCAATGTGAACACAACCACTTGTGTGTTTTTAAGTAGTTCTGTTTGTGTTCAAACTGGTTCTTGCGGTTTTCGCAATAAATGATGGTTCCTAAATGATCTTCACCTTATATACATACATATGTATATACATGTGTTATTTATTATTTATATGTATAATGGGGGTAAAACGGTTTTTGGATGAAAATGTCAAGGAAACAAACCATAATTATGAACTAATCAAAATGCCCCTGAGTTAACGTTGGTTTTTTGACGGAGTTAGCGAAATGGATCAACGTGGCAAAATATGAGAAAAGTCAGGGACCCAGAGGAGAAAAAAAACTATTTGGATTAAAGTGGTATTTTGGGTCAAACCTTAGGGACTAAAATGACAATTTACTCTTTTAAAAAAACATAACATATCTATAGTCTTTTTGTCAACACATATTGTTTGTGTTAAAAAAAGAAGTTTAGAGGATGATAGCGTATATAATAGAAGATGATGGAGAAAATAGTAGAGGTGGACCTGTATATTGATGTGCGTAAAATACAACATATAAATTATATCAAATACGATGTAAAATCGACCCTTTTCGGTACTAATGTTGGAAAAAGTATGTTTCTTTGTTTTTTTTTAATTTACAGAGTCAAAAAAGCTTAAACGCACAAAAGAAGTAAAATAACAGCAAAAACCAACATAAATACAAAGAAGGAGGATTGGCACGACTCGCAAAGCCCCCATCCACATCCAAACCAACAAAATAACAAGAACAAAAGCTCTGGCACGGGGTCGTGTCCACCAGACATGGGCCGTGCCCGGTCAAGATTCTCTGCAGAAGAAAAGACAACAGCAAAAGACAAACCGGACAGATCAACACGGGGCCGTGCTAACCCAACACGGGGCATGGTCAACTCTAAGATTTGCAGAATCTGAGATAGTATAGCAAGTACAATGGCCGTGGGCCGTGCCGTTGACACATGGGGCCATGTTAGTACAAGATATGACACTGCAGTTAATGAGGAAGATATAGAAGGAAGGCCACGGGGCCGTGCTAGGTGGGCACGGGGCCGTGCCAGGTGGGCACGGGGCCGTGTGACCTGACTTCAGCTATAAATAGGGGTGTTTGGTTTCATTCCAATCCATCCCTTGTCAAACCACTTCTCTCACACTTGCCACCACTCCACCACCACTACAACACCAACACCCACCACCATCATCCATCTTCCATCATTTAGAGTGTGTAGTAGTCTCGGGATCCAAGATCGATCGTAAGAGTTCTTGTCAAAAAAAGTGATGCTTTGCTAAACTCTTACATCACTTGGTGAAGACAAATCTTTATGTATTACTTTTTTTATTTCCAACATTTGGCTCCTTTTTATTTGGGTATGTATTAATGACTTTAATTACTAGTTTTCTATATTGAAGACGAATTTATTTAACCATTCTTCATTTTTGTTGATTCACTCATTCGTGTCTTTACGGTCTATATAAAACACGTTAACTGACTGGAAGGGGTTAGAATGGTGGTTGGGTAATTCTATGTCTCGTTCAGTGTATAGATCCTGCGAGAACCTTGTACAAGCTTAGTAAGACTTCACGAGTGGGCGGTACAATCTGCCTCGGGAGAAGTAAGAATCGCTTGAATTCGTTATCTATAAACTACTACTAAAACTTTAAACCAACCTTGCGGGACTGTATCCTTGCTGACTCAGACCAATAGGTTGAGGGTAACACTGATTGGAAGGGGGCCTACCACTTTTCGCATTAATAACTTACTTAATTATCTTTCAATACTCCGACATTGCGGGACTGTATCCTTGCTGACTCGGACCAATAGGTTGAGGGTAACGCTGCCTGGAAGGGGGGCTACTACTATAACTTAAAGATAATCTCTTAAAATGCCCAAAGTGCGGAAATCATCAAAGGATACATAAAAGAGGAGTTGAAACCAAGTGATTCCTTCTCGTCTATTTGTTTTTCCTTATATTTTATTTATATTTAGTTTATCTTTTTAAACTCTCAAAACTTTTATCAAAATTTGGTTAGATTAGACGTTAACGGTAAGCCGGTACTAAAAGCTCTTGTGTTCTTGGACGACCTCGGTATCTTGCCATCACTATACTACGTCTGCGATGGGTGCACTTGCCCTAACATGTGTAGAGTGATAGTATTATATCGTGTTTTATAAATTTAAAACTTGATTAGCGAGTAAAATAAATTTAAAATATATCTAAAAATTACACTCACACTCTCACACGTCAATGTATAATACCTGAATATATAGTAATATAGCGGGTGGTTATTGTAGATTTTTTTTAATGTATGTAGGAATCAATATGCAACGTGTTTATACATGTAAGCTTTAAGAGGGGACACTCGTGTCAATTTATGTACAAAGAAGTTTTTGGAAGCAATATACATAATTTGGGCACACCATTTTAGTATGTTAGGTGTATTGTTATGTTGAGGAAGGTATTTGTGTAAACAAAACTCGTCACAACAATGAATTATATATTTGGAAAGTTGGACGCATCGTTGTACTAACTTAGACACACCGTTGTAAACAACAATACATGAAAAGTTATTAGAAAAATCAAAAGTTGAATTGTTAGGCAAACTATTATGCTATTGGATGCAACATTGCAATGCTAGTTAGACCCATTGTTATAATCAACACCGTATAATTTTCTGACATCTCGTTTTTAAAATGCTAGAAGGGTGCCACGACGACGAACACAGTCATTGCCAAGGGTGTGCACGGTTTGGTTTAAAAAACCAATTTAGATGGATACACAAATATAACAAACATATACTCGAGTCATTCATGTATCATATTATTTCTTGTTTATTTTTATGTGATGTTATTGAGCTTAAAGTTTGATAGGGGTTAAAAGTAGTTTCCTTAATTGCTAGACGGAGTCGACTAGAGACTAACGCCTAGCACTTCGGATACAAGTATTATTATTAATAATTTACCTTCGCCAATGGGTAGTGGTGGAGTGGTTGGGAAAAGAATTGGTGTTACCTATGACCCATGTTCGATTCCCACTCTCCTCCTTATTTTCTACGGAATCCATGTGAAGAACGAATACGGGTGGCGCCGGTTTGACTTGGATGGGAGGCGAGATTTTACCGATTATTCCACTGTCGTGCTTTGGGCGCGTGGAGGTCGGGTTTCCGTGCATCTGGGGAGAGCCAGGGGCTGGCGGAAGTCGAGTAGTCGACCTTGACCAAAGCGTCCGGTGTCACGGTGGTTGGCACGTCGTTCCATGCCGTTCAAAAAATTAATTTACCTTCTATTATTTATTTAATCAAAATACAAACTTGTTAATTAATAGAGCTAATTAAATATAGTTTACTAAATGACATCTTAGTTTTTTTGAAAGAAGGCGGATTTATTAATAGAAAAAAAACAACAGAAGCAGCCTTAGCAAGATGCTAAGGCATTAGTACAGGTACAGCATAAAGCAAATAGCAAAATACAATGATTAGAACAAGTAAAATTATTTAAAGCAACTGAATTCACTCCATTCTTTCCACTCCAGCTCCGATTTTCCGGCTCTTGCTTTGACCCATAAGAACGATATTGCTTTAATGTCACCAACTGCCCTTGAAACGTGTGTTGTCTTCCCGTTAAAAATTAAATTATTTCTGATCCGCCATAGTATCCAACATGTTGCTGCAATAATAAGGTCTATACCGCCTTCTTTTTCTCTTGTGACGAGCTATGTGACTCAATATATTCCATTAATCCCACCACGCTCAAAAGATATCTCGTAAGGGGTATTTTGACCCATAACGAGATCGCCGTCCAAACTAAATGAGAATATTGACATGAAACCAATAAGTGATCAATCGATTCAGTAGCCGAACAACATAATGCACATAAGACCGAAGGAATATGAATGTTTCTTAATGCCAAGGCGTCTCTAGTCAGTACTCGGTACAGCACCGCTCTCCATATGAAGCAATTTATTTTCTTCGGTATCCAGCTAAGCCATTTGAGAACCTGTGTCTCCGGGATCAAATTCATTCCATCCAGCTCTGACCGCAAGTCGCTAACTTTGAATACTTCTTGTTTATCCTCCTGTTTCCAAAGCCACATGTCTGATTTCTTTTCTATTTTTACACCTTCTAGCAGTTTTACACATCTTAATTATTAATAGTTTATTAAACATAGTTTATTTAATGAAGTTTGTAAAATTGATGTCAAATTCCTACTTGTGTAATATTTGGGTGGATATAGGCAATCAAGGATTTGGACTAAGCCTTGTGTAAGGTTGTCAGTTCGATTCCTCAGCCCAACCGGGTTTTCATCTCACCGTGTGTTACGGTAGAGAGTTCTGCTCTTGTGGTGGCACAACGACTTTCAAGTGGCAGCCAGCGGTATGGTTTCCCGGGGGAAAGCCCAAAAAAACCAAACTTTGAAGCCAGCGTGGGCCCGGTTAAGACAACATAGTCTGCCCAGAGTGGGGCAATACGGAGCTCTCCGATTTGAAGAGTGTGGTAACCTACTACTACATGAAGCTCACTGTTCAAAAAAAAACTCTCTGGTATGTATTATTTAATGAAGTTTGTAAAATAGATAAATTAAGGAATATTGGATTTTAATAATCCCAAGTATTCGCCGTTGGCCACCAACAATCTCAGCTTTAAAAATAACCACTGGCAGTCCTAACTTTTAACATATTGGCCTTCAATGGACCCTGACTAACAAAATCCTAACGCCGTTAGTATCCGGTAGCCGGAAAAACGTTTTTTGAAAGGAAAACTCATTTTTGGCTGGAAACTCAATATTTTCGTCTTGAACCTCTTTGTAACCTTATTATGGACCTTTAGAAACCTTTTTCTAAGAAAATCCCCAATTATTAAAGTCGTCGGAAAACTGTTTTTTCGCCGGAGAACTTCTTTTTCGCTAGAAAACTCAACTTTTTGGCCGGAAAACTCAACATTTTCGTCCCAAACCTCTTTGTAACATTATATCGGACCTTTAGAAACCTTTTTTTTACAAAAACAATTTTCCGGCGACCAGAGACTAACAACGTTAGGGTTCTGTTAGTCAGGGTCCATTGGTGGCCAATATGTCAATAGTTGGGACTGGCAGTGGTTATTTTTGAAGTTGTGACTGTTGGCGGCCAACAGCGAATAGTTAGGATTATTAAAATCAAATATTCCATAAATTAAAACACGAGTCTTGAACTAATAAAGTGTATAAATGGGTGTTAATTACATCAAATGATTAATAATAATTGTCGAGGGACTAAAATTGTAAATTTGTCAAAATGGATTACATGGTCTGATGGTCGTGTATTCTTGGCCGTACCCCCGAGCACATGATGTCGTGTTACCATAAACATTCTGGCCACATTTTGAAGATGATCGAGTGACACCTCACCATGAAATCTATCACCTGTCCCATCAAGCTACGCGAGTGTGTGTAGAGGCCCTCTAATATATCTGTATGACAAACAAAGCAAAAGATCAAAATACTAAATATTAAGCAAGTGTTTGCTGGGTGAATTAAAAAAAATATACTTTTAACAGTTTATCACTTTATTGTGTAACTAAAAAATTGAGTACAGCTTATGGTTCCATATCAGTGTAGTCGGCAAATTAATTATTTTGAAGAGAGCTTTATGAATCATCGGTTATCTATTAGCCAATTACGGCATATTATTCACTCATTCGAATTTTATCACTTTGGTAATTGCATTGTTTATTGGTATAACTTTAATCGTTGTTTCAAGAAAATACTTTACGTTATCTATTTCGTTAAGGCCTAAGGGGCACGTTTTTCCGGGCTTGAACATGGCACCTAAATTCTCAGGGCCGGCCCTGGTAGAGTGTATATATCATCTAAATGATGTTTCTTCAATAATAATATCAACAAGAGGGTATATGTGTGATTAATCAACTGAAGAAGAAATCATAAATGATCATCAAATACCATTAAGTTGTTTTGATGAAGACACACAAGTCTTGATGATTGAATACGGTTTTGGTTAATCATGGCTAATGATCAAATTATGAAAGATTTGCGATGTATTTTAGCGATATAACTAGTCTGAATGAGTACAAACACATAAAAATCACGTATTTGATGAAGGGGATCGGAACAACATACATACAACGCGTGTTAATAAGTACACAACCAAGTAAGAAGCATATGCTGATATGCATGAATACGAGCATGCAACGACGAAGAAGTCAGGTCACGAGCGTGTAACTTTTATGCATAAGTAGTTGGGCGTGTACAAATAGTACACGGCCATTTAAGCGATTGCCATAGTTCAAAATGAGTTTAAACCTACAAAAAAGTTTAGTATACACTTAAAATAACTCAGGGGACTCTTAGTCATGTAATGCCACGTTTACACCCATACGTTTTGTTATTTTGTTAAACAAATAAATACTTTACTAAAGGAGGTTATAATTTAAGTGACTAATTATTTAGGAAGTCGTTTGTGACTTAGTGGTCTAGTTGTATGGTGCATTTCTTCTTCTTAGAGGTGGAGGGTATAAACCTTGCAATGATGCAGATATAGATGGTTAATAGAAATATATATGTTTGTTGTTCAAAAAACTATATTTAGAAATTCAAACATACGAGCTTATGAAGATCACACGTAGCACCTTCAAAACATAAAGGTAATTCCATAAATGCTTCGAAAGTATACAATATAATAATATGTGATCTATGATTATGGGTTATGCACTTGTATGTCCAAATTAAATTTGTAAACATACAAATGAGTTATGAATGAAAGACGATAAGTTAAAAACGTTTCAACCTAAAGTGATAGAACTTCGAGGTTACAAGCCTCAAGAGATAAAATTTGAGGTACGAGCCTCAACGGATAAAGTTTAAAGTTACAAGGCTCAATGGATAAAATCTAATACGAGGCTTAGTAGATAAAGTTTTGTGGTTGTACTCGCTAAAACCAAGTTTTAACAATAATTACTTTGGTATGATTTTTGAGATCATATATCAATGGCATAGATCCAAATTTTGAGTTATTATCTTTTGTTTAGACATAATTATTATCACTAGTAACACTCCTTTGTTTTGTAGTGTGCCATTTGATGCTTTCATGAGAGATAATTCTCATTGTTTAATCTAAATGTGGTAGCTGAAAAAACGATTTGAGGTAAAAAAAAGTCTAGGTGATATACCATGAATAATTAACAAGAGAGAAACAAGACTATTGTGATCCATGAAAAATTAATAAGAGAGAGTCAAGACTATTGTGATGAATAATTAAGTCCTCTAAAAACAAAGGAGTGTGACTAGTGATAATAATTACCTCTTAATAAAAGATGATAAATAAATTAAAAGAAGCATGAAAACATACACCACGCGGCAAGTTGCTCGTTCAAGCAAAATGCATCTTGATAGAGAACGTTTTCACCCCCTTATAAGAAAGGTTTCCGTTCTCCTTCTTAACCGACGTGGGACTTACAATGTTAATCCAATTCCATTCACCTCTTTACAACTTGCAAACAATACAATTTTTCATTAAAATTAATTTCAATTTCTCAAATTCTAATATATTTTTTTAAAAATATTACAGTTCCTTCATCTCTAAGGGGGTAGGAGTGCCTCGTGATCGGCCCTCCACCACGCGTGGAAACAAAAAGAACACCGCCGCCACCCCTATTGATCACGCGTCAAACCCACAACGCGTGAACTTTTTAACGCGTTAAACTTTCAAAAATTCGACCGTTATGTGGTGTTTGACCATTGAATTGCCGCTAAACTAAAAAAAACTTAAACAATCTATATGTATTTCACACTTTTATACCATTTCACCCACACCAAAACATAAAACATATATCACACATTCTACATATTTCACAAATGGATTTTCCTACGGATTCGACGTTACAGATGGACAACGATAGCGATAGCCAAACGTCTTCCGACAATGAGACGCTTGAATTTTTCGAGACGGTGTATAACGCACTTGAAGCAAGTTTGAGCCGCCCAAAGAAGAAAATGGTGGATCGTGATCGTATACGTCGCCGTTGTTTCAAACCGTAATGGATGGTACAGCACCCTTCTGTCCATTCTATGTTAACGGAAGATATTACAGACGAGGCTTTCTTCTTGTGGATGCTATCTACCCATCATGGTCTGTTTTTGTGAAAGCTCCTTCATTTCCTGTCGAGGCTAAAGAAAAAGCGTTCAAGAGGTTGCAAGGATCGGCAAGAAAAGATGTTGAGAGGGCTTTTGGTGTTTTAAAGGGTAGTTGGGGCATACTAAACCGACCGGTTCGTGCGATGAATAAGAAAACAATACATAGCATAGTATATGCATGTATCATATTGCACAATATGCTAATCAAAGAAGACGGACGTGTAATATCTTCAGATTGGGTGCCGGATCCTCCTACACAAGTTCCCATTCCCGAAAATATCCAACAAGACCTGCGTTATGAAGAAATTCACTTTCGGTTGAGATACGATTTAATTGAACTTGTAGGTTCTTTAGGTTTGGAATTTCCTGATTCGGACGAGGAGTAAGTTTTGTTGGAAAAATAGGTGAAAATAGCATTTTTCACAAATATAGGAAAATGATTTTTTCCTATTTTGGACTAGAAATAAATATAATAAAATGAGCGGGTTTTATATATTTATTTGTGGGTTTGTGTTCTATGTTGGAAGAGCTTCGCAACGAACTAAACCACGTCCAAAACCGAGCTAAGATGAATGAGATATCGATGCTCAAAGTTGGGTGTTTAAAACATTGAATGCTGAAACAAAAGGGAAAGTAGCACCTTGTCCCACATCGGAGGAGAGATGGAACTTAAATGGGTATTTAAGGTGGAACTCTCCATCCTTATTGTTTCATGGAAGCACACACTAAGTGTCCTTCGTGCGGAGCACCCTAACTCGCACACGCTCGCGCGCGCGCGCGTGGCGTGGGCGATGAGGCGCAATGTGGAACTTTGATGGCACACTTCGCACGCTTGCATCGCCGCGAGCCGCTTGAGAGCCGCCTTTGAATTTTTGACCACGTGCGCGTGGTGGATCACAGAGGCTGCAAGGACCAAGTGGTGAAGGTGTGCAGGTTCGAGGCGCGTGACGTGGCAGTCCGCGCGCGCATCAGTGTGTCTTGCGCGCGCGAGCGCAGAAGCTTCCAGCATTGAATGACAGTGCAGTTTCAGTTCAGCTTCGTAACTGACGAGTTAACGGTCTTTGACTGAGAATTAAATGACGTATTAAATTGCATTGAAGACGTTTAATGCAATTTAAACCTCTCTTTAATTCTCTTTTGACTGTTTCGACTTAGGAGCTGTATAAATACAGCTCCATACTCAGCTGCAGAAGACACCAGCTACACAACAGCAAACTGAATTTTCTCTCAACAGTCTTCTGATCTTCTTCAAGCATTGTTCAAGGTAGCCTTCGGGTTGTAGGCTAATTCCGGCAGTACTACTGCTCCGGCTGTTGTACCCTGGGAAACAAAACGAGTACTCCTGGGAGGCTCGGAATTTGTTTTAAGGGAAGCGTGTGAACACGTGCCTCAGCCATTCTGCTTCATCTCATTTCTTGTATTTTCCTTTATTTAAGTTGTAATAGTATTGTAATTCTGCTTTCTTTTATTCCTGTATTGTAACAGTTTAATAAAATTTGTTTATTTTATTTATTTACGCGAACGGTTCCTACAATCTTAAAACAAATTTTTAAAACCGTTCGTGTAATCAAAACCATTCTGTTTGTGATTCAAACCAGTTTTGTTTTCACTCAGTTTGTGTTTTAAAAACAGATTTTTTTTTGTTTTCATCTTCAAAGGAGGGACTTTGGTTGAAAACTATTTTGGTTACATTCATTTTGTCCTAAAATTGCTAATAAACTTTCTGCATTGGTCTTCAAAGTTGGACTTAGAAGCCAGTCAGTAAGTTTTAAATTTTAAAAATTTTCTGTTTTTTGGTTTTCAAAGTTGGACTTAGAAGCCTAAACAGTAAATTTGTGGTAAAATTAAAATTTAGTAGTTTCCTTCTGGTTTTTGCGTAAATCAGACTTTTTGGACTAAACTTTAAAATTTTAATTTTCAGCATGTCGACCGATAACGTCAACGTTAACAACACGAGTGTTGTGACGGGAACCCCCCTGAACGCCACCACTGTGGGAGCGTCCACAGTGGCTCATCACGCTGAACGACCCGAGAAGTTCTCGGGTCTACACTTCAAAAGGTGGCAGCAGAAGATGTTCTTCTACCTGACCACCATGAACCTTGCGAGGTTCTTATCTGAAACCGCTCCCCAACCTGCGGAAGGGGAGACCAGCGCTCAGGCTCTGAGCGCGGTAGAGGCTTGGAAGCACTCGGATTTCATTTGTCGAGGCTATGTGTTAAACGGGCTTTCAGATGCGTTGTATAATGTGTACTACAACGTCAAGACTTCCAAAGACCTTTGGGATGCCTTGGACAAGAAGTACAAAACGGAGGATGCTGGCACAAAGAAATTTGTGGTAGCCCGTTTCTTGGATTTCAAAATGGTTGATTCTAAAACAGTTATGAATCAAGTCCAAGAATTCCAAATTATACTACATGACATCTTTGCGGAAGGCATGACACTTAGCGAGACATTCCAAGTGGCAGCGATTATTGAAAAGTTACCTCCTAGTTGGGTTGATTTTAAGAATTATCTTAAACACAAACAAAAGGAGATGACTATAGAGGACCTTATTGTTCGTCTTCGAATTGAAGAGGACAATAGAATTGCCCAAAAAGGCAGCCTTGCGCAGACTAGTGCTAGCGCAAATCTGGTTGAGCATGGGCAATCCTCTAAGGGCGCGAAGGGCAAGGGGAAAAAGGACAAACAGAAAGCAAAGGCTAGCAAACTTGGACCGAAGAAAGGGGTTGTGAAAAAGAAACCTCAGACGTTCCAAGGGACTTGTTACAACTGTGATGAGCCGGGTCATCGGGCTAACCAATGCAAGAAACCAAAGCGTGAGCGTGCGCACATGGTGGATGAAGACGGAATGCCTTTGGTGGCAATGATTTCCGACAAAAGCGCAATGATGGATGAGGTCAATACTGTGACCAACACTCCAAAAGGATGGTGGGTTGATACGGGCGCGACCCGTCATGTTTGCGCAGACAAAAGCCTCTTTACCACCTTCAAGGCGCTTTCTGGAGAAGAGAAGCTGTATATGGGAAATGCAGCCACCGCTGACATCATGGGTGAAGGAACGGTGATCTTGAAGTGGACTTCGGGGAAGGAGCTCACTCTTAGCAACGTGTTGTATGTCCCGGACTTGCGCAAGAATCTAGTCTCGGGTTGGTTGCTTAACAAGTTTGGATTTTGTTTAGTATTTGAAAGTGACAACTTTGTTCTTACTAAACGAGGAATGTATGTGGGTAAGGGCTACGCCCAAAACGGCATGTTCAAATTAAATGTAATGGCTGTCAAGAACATGAATAAAATTGCTACTACTTCTACTTATATGCTTGAGTTTTCTGATTCGAATAAATGGCATGGTAGATTAGGTCACGTTAATTTTTATTCTATACGCCGTTTAATCAATTTAAATTGTATACCAACATTCCATATTGATTCACATTATAAATGTGAAACTTGCGTAGAATCCAAACTTACAAGATCATCATTGAAATCGGTTGAACGAATAACCGAACCCCTTGATTTAATTCACACCGATATTTGTGATTTAAAAGCGGTACCCACAAGAGGTGGAAACAAGTACTTCATCACGTTTATTGACGATAGTACTAAATATTGCTATGTATATTTACTAAAAAGTAAAGATGAAGCAATAAGTAAATTTATCTTGTACAAAAATGAAGTTGAGAATCAACTTCAAAAGAAGATAAAAGCTTTACGAAGCGACCGAGGAGGCGAATATGTTGCACCTTTTGCTGATTTATGCGCAAAAAGTGGCATTGTACATGAGTGTACACCTCCTTATTCTCCACAATCAAATGGCGTGGCGGAACGAAAGAACCGCACATTGAAAGAAATGATGAACGCCATGTTGATAAGTTCTGGGGTGAGCCAGGAAATGTGGGGGGAAGCCATTCTCTCGACCAATTATCTTTTGAACAAGATACCATTGAAAAAGAGGGACGAGACTCCATATGAGTTATGGAAAAAGAAAAAGCCTTCATATAAATACTTGAAAGTGTGGGGGTGCCTAGCAAAGGTGATTGTACCACCTCCTAAGGCTCTTAGGATAGGACCCAAAACTGTTGATTGCATATTTATTGGGTATGCGCATCAAAGTAGTGCACATCGCTTTCTTGTACATGAGTCCAAGAATCCTGATGTACACGTAAACACTATCATGGAGGTGAATCCTAACGTTGTGTCTTACTTTGAAAATATGTTTCCTTTGAGAAGACAAACACATGCAACGTCATCAAAACCTAATTTTGAAGTAGGTGAAAGCTCATCTAGACCAGTTGATGAGGTAGTTCATGATAAGACACATGAACAACCTGAGGTTGAAGAAAGTGACCGTAGGCGAAGCAAAAGGCCAAGGGTTGAAAAATCCTTCGGTCCAGACTTCGTTAGCTATATGGTTGAGGGCGAGCCCAATACATATCGCGAAGCGGTTTCCTCTTCAGAAGGACCTCAATGGAAAGAAACAATAAGGAATGAAATTGATTCTATATTGCAAAATCATACTTGGGAGTTAGTAGATCTTCCACCTGGTTGCAAACCACTTGGATATCGTTGGATATTCAAAAGGAAGATGAAAACTGATGGAAGTATTGATAAATACAAGGCTACGTTGGTGATTAAAGGATTTAGACAAAAGGAAGGTCTAGATTACTTTGATACCTACTCGCCTGTGACGCGCATAACCTCGATTAGATTGGTTCTTGCTATAGCGGCTTTAAGAAATTTGGAAGTTCACCAAATGGATGTTAAAACCGCATTTCTAAATGGCGAATTAGAAGAAGAGATTTACATGGAGCAACCTGAAGGTTTCTCTGCCCCAGGTCAAGAGGGTAAAGTATGTAAACTCGTCAAGTCTTTGTATGGCTTGAAGCAAGCACTAAAACAATGGCACCAAAAGTTTGATCATGTCATGATTGAAAATGGTTTCAAAATAAATGAGTGCGACAAATGTGTTTATTTCAAAGACACAAATGAAGGTTATGTGATTTTATGCCTTTATGTAGACGATATGCTTATCATTGGGAGTAATGATAAAATTATCAAAGCTACTAAAAGCATGTTGAAAGCGAGATTTGACATGAAAGACATGGGTTTAGCGGATGTGATTCTTGGAGTAAAGATCATAAGAACCCAAGAAGGTCTTGTGTTAAGTCAATCTCACTATGTGGATAAAATTCTTGAAAAATTCAACTCGGGAGATACGACGGTAGCTCGAACTCCAGTTGATACCTCCCAACATCTCAAGAAAAATAAAGGAGAGGGAGTTGCTCAGTTAGAGTATTCAAGAATTATTGGCAGTCTAATGTATCTAATGACATGTACTAGACCAGACTTGGCTTACGCGGTGAGTAGGCTAAGTAGATACACCAGCAATCCGTGCGCGGATCATTGGAAGGCTATCACGAGGGTGCTTAGATACATAAGATACACAAGAGATTATGGACTGCATTATACCAGACAACCAGCAGTGATCGAAGGATACACTGATGCAAACTGGATATCGGATAATAAAGATTCCAAATCAACAAGTGGTTACGTGTTTACACTTGGAGGAGCTGCCATTGCTTGGAAGTCTTCTAAGCAAACGGTCATAGCAAGATCCACAATGGAATCTGAATTTATCGCCTTGGATAAGTCAGGCGAGGAGGCGGAATGGCTACGTCAATTCGTGGAATATATTCCAAGATGGCCAAAGCCTTTGCTAGCCATATGTGTACATTGTGATAGCCAATCAGCGATTGGTAGAGCTCAAAGCTTGATGTACAATGGCAGATAAAGGCACATGCGACGTAGACATAACACGATACGACAACTACTCTCAACGGGTGTTATCATAATTGATTATGTGAGATCAACGGATAACATTGCGGACCCGTTAACAAAAGGCTTAAGCAGAGAGTTAGTAGAAACGTCGTCAAGAGGAATGGGACTAAAGCCCGTGATAAATGGGAATATGAAGGAAACCTAACTTAGTTGACTGGAGATCCCAAGATCTAAGTTCAATAGGACAACTTAATCATATTACCAAAACGGAGTCACTGTGGGGGAGTACCCCAAACTAAATAAAAGGGAGTTATATATACTTCCTAGTCCATTCCAATCAGTGACATTGAAGTGAGGCTAAGCATATTAAGGTTAACGATTTCAGGAAATCAAATAACCATGATGCTTTTAATGATTCAGAGGAATCACCTATGTTAGAGAGAAGTAAGGTCGCTTCGAATGGATTTGTGGGGTGCGCAAATCCTAGAGCTCTCGCAGAACCAGGCTAGTGTTCCAGGACCATAATAGGACACGACAATGAGGGGTTGGCCAAACCAGGGAGAGTATTGTGTGAAGTGTAATGTCGTTTACACAAATGGGGGTATGTTCAAGGACATCGCGTCTACAAACCGCTAGTAAGCTAAGTATGTTTCACAAAAGAAGGTTCAAAGGTGACAACCTACCTATCTTGCAATACTCAACTGTCGAAGTTTATCGTTGAAAAGTGTAAGGAAAAGATCCATTTCCATACATGTGGGGGATTGTTGGAAATTTGATGAAAATAGCATTTTTCATGTGGGGGATTGTTGGAAAAATAGGTGAAAATAGCATTTTTTCACAAATATAGGAAAATGATTTTTTCCTATTTTGGACTAGAAATAAATATAATAAAATGAGCGGGTTTTATATATTTATTTGTGGGTTTGTGTTCTATGTTGGAAGAGCTTCGCAACGAACTAAACCACGTCCAAAACCGAGCTAAGATGAATGAGATATCGATGCTCAAAGTTGGGTGTTTAAAACATTGAATGCTGAAACAAAAGGGAAAGTAGCACCTTGTCCCACATCGGAGGAGAGATGGAACTTAAATGGGTATTTAAGGTGGAACTCTCCATCCTTATTGTTTCATGGAAGCACACACTAAGTGTCCTCGCGAAGGGTGCGGAGCACCCTAACTCGCACTCGCACTCCCACACGCTCGCGCGCGCGCGTGGCGTGGGCGATGAGGCGCAATGTGGCGCTTTGATGGCGCACTTTGCACTTCGCACGCTCGCCGGGTACAAGTGGCACGAAGGCGCACAGTTGCGCATAGTGCATGGGTCCTGCTGTGTCATGCGCGGCGCACTAGAGTGAGCCAATACGGCGCGACTGTGTGGCGTGCTCGTATAGGCTCACAGGTGACGTGGCGCACGCGCGCATGGAAATGAGCCAGTTGGACGCACCGCGCATGAGCGTGCTAACCTGCGCGTGCATCAGTGTGTCTTGCACGCGCGCGCGCAAGCGCAGAAGCTTCTAGCATTGAATGACAGTGCAGTTTCAGTTCAGCTTCGTAACTGACGAGTTAACGGTCTTTGACTGAGAATTAAATGACGTATTAAATTGCATTGAAGACGTTTAATGCAATTTAAACCTCTCTTTAATTCTCTTTTGACTGTTTCGACTTAGGAGCTGTATAAATACAGCTCCATACTCAGCTGCAGAAGACACCAGCTACACAACAGCAAACTGAATTTTCTCTCAACAGTCTTCTGATCTTCTTCAAGCATTGTTCAAGGTAGCCTTCGGGTTGTAGGCTAATTCCGGCAGTACTACTGCTCCGGCTGTTGTACCCTGGGAAACAAAACGAGTATTCCTGGGAGGCTCGGAATTTGTTTTAAGGGAAGCGTGTGAACACGTGCCTCAGCCATTATGCTTCATCTCATTTCTTGTATTTTCCTTTATTTAAGTTGTAATAGTATTGTAATTCTGCTTTCTTTTATTCATGTATTGTAACAGTTTAATAAAATTTGTTTATTTTATTTATTTACGCGAACGGTTCCTACAAGTTTTCTTTATGTATGTTTTTATTTTTATTGTAGTCTAACAAGACTTGCGTAATTAGAAGTTCTGTTTATTATGAAGAAGTAATAAACTTCGTTGTTTGAAACAAAGGATAGGTCAGGAAAATAAATATGCAACCTTATATGTATATGGGAATAAAAATAAAGTATAACAACCCCTTGTTCAAAATCTATCAAACTTTTATGTCCATGCGGGTTGCACCGTTCGTTACGGACCTACGCGCGTTTCGGACGACTTCGAGTAATAATAAAAATATTATATATTTACGACGTGTTATGTTTCGACGCTCGTTACGGACCTACGAGTGTTACGGACGACTTCGTAACGCGTGTAGGTCCGTAACGAGCATAGTCGTCCGTAACGCGCGTAGGTCCGTAACGAGCGTCGAAACGTAAGAAGTCGTAAATATATAATATTTTTATTATTAGTCGAAGTCGTCCGAAACGCGCGTAGGTCCGTAACGAGCGTCGAAACGTAAGAAGTCGTACATATATAATAGTTTTTTTGGTCGAAGTCGTCCGTAACGCGCGTAGGTCCGTAACGAACGTCGAAATGTAAGAAGTCCTAAATATATAATGTTTTTATTATTAGTCGAAGTCGTCCGTAACGTGCGTAGGTCCGTAACGATCGTCGAAACGTAAGAAGTCCTAAATATATAATATTTTTATTATTAGTCGAATTCGCCGTAACGCGCGTAGGTCCGTAACGATCGTCGAAATATAAGAAGTCGTAAATATATAATATAATTATTATTAGTCGAAGTCGTCCGTAACGCGCGTAGGTCTGTAACGAGCGTCGAAACGTAAGAAGTCATAAATATATAATATTTTTATTATTAGTCGAAGTCGTCCGTAACGCGCGTAGGTCCGTAACGAGCATCGATTCTGTAACAAGTCGTAAATATATAATATTTTTATTATTAGTCGAAGTTGTCCGTAACGCGCTTAGGTCCGTAACGAGCGTCGAAACGTAAGAAGTAGTACTATATAATAGTTTTTTTATTTAGTCGAAGTCGCTCGTAACGCGCGTAGGTCCGTAACGAGCGTCAAAACGTAAGAAGTCGTAAATATATGATATTTTTATTATTAGTCGAAGTCGTCCGTATCTAAGGTATTGGATGCAAACAGCGAACTTATATACTTCGTACTTTGAAACAGCGGACTTTTATTCTTCATACTTTGAAACAGCGGACTTAAATAACGTATTGAATCCAAACAGCGAACTTAAATAATGTCTTAGTTTGAAACAGCAGTCTTCAGAAAGTATAAGTTTGTAACAGCGAGGTTTCAGAAACTTTGCAGGAAACCTGCAGCTTTTGCAGGAAACCTGCAGGTCATGCATAATCTTGGTAGAAGCACGCTGATTCAAACAGCGAACTTCTTAAAAACGATCAAAATTTTGCAGCCCACCTAGTTTCACTCTTTTGGGGTTCAACTCCCCTATTTATGCAAAGGGGTGTGATAAATATACCCAAGATAAAGATTAATATACCCAAAAGTCAAATTTAGTAATGATTAACTATTTTATTATATTATTTTATTATAAAGTTAAAAGTAATAATTATGTTTTGTTATAAAATCAAAAGTAATAATTATGTTTTTTTATCTTATTCTATTTTATAATACTTTTGTTACTTTTTTTATATTCAGTTATTCGAGTGAAGCCAACTTGTTACTTATTCGAGTGAAGCCAACTTGTGTTATTTTTTACATGTGTGCGCTGTACACAATTGTTGTATATAATTGAGTGGAGTCAAGCTTAATTCGAAGCATTGGGTTGGTTAATACCATTCTGGCCTCCATTAGTAATATTACAAAAAATTTAGTACAGATAACTTAAATCCAAGCTTAAAAATATCACTAAATCAAATTGAGCATGTATAATATATAAACCAGGAGATTTTCACAGATAAAATACATTAAGTAAAATAAAAAAATATATATCACTAAATCAAGTTGGCTTCACTGAGAATTGAAATAGAAGAAAATGAAAAAACGATAAAAAAAAGGAAAAATTAAATTGAAAGAAAATGAAATAAAGCTGTTTTATGGAAACTTGTTCCATTAAAGTTGGTTTATGGAAAAAAGTTGAAAAGTTGACTGAAATGGCTTGACTTGTGGATAAAAGTAAAAAAGTTTGACTTTTTGGGTGTATTTAACAACACCCTTATGCAAAAAAACTCCTTTTTTTCTTCTTCTATACCAACGCCTAAATCACTTCACCATTTTCAAACCTACAAATCTCAACTCTCCCTAAACAACAACAAGAAGAAGATCGAAGATTCAAATTTCCGATTTCCTAAAGCTATGATGAAACCCAAGGCTGCTGATCCGTCAACCGGTGAACTCTGCTATATCAAATCTTGCATGATGCATGTATAGATGGTTCATAGGTATATGTATACTTGTTATTCAAAAAAAATTATTTAGGAAGTCGAGCTTTCGGAGATCACATGAAGGACCTCCCAAACACAAAGGTATGTACACAAACCTTTAGAAAGTATACATTATAATAATTTGTGATCTGTGATCATGGTTACGCACTTCAATGTCCGAAGTAAATTTGTAAATACACATGAGTTATGAATGAAAGAGGACAAGTTAAAAAGGTTTCAACCTAAAGTGATAGAAATTTGAGGTTACGAGCCTCAAGGGATAAAAGTTGAGGTACAAGCCTCAACGGACACATTTTAAGGTCACAAGCCTCAATGGATAAAATCTTACAAGGCTTAGTAGATAAAGTTTTATGGTTTTATGCCTAAAAACCGAATTTTAGTAATAATTACTTAGTGCGTTTTTGGATCATATATCAATGTCATAGATCCACATTTTAATTTATTCATTTAATTAGATATATTTATAGGGCAAGTTTCATTTGAAAAGAAATTTAATGTGTGAAGAAAAAAAAGAAAGGACATATTAGTAAAATGTTATTTCATTTATAACTCATATCATTAATTTTTCTCTCTTTAATTAATTAGTCAACTAATCATTAATTATCCTACATATAATCTACAAAACCTACACATATCAAAATTTTCCTACATATACCCTACACATTATAGAATTTTATCCTACACCGTCGAAATTTATCCTACACACCTCGAAATATATCATACATAACTCGTAATTTATCCTACACAACTAGTAATTTATTCTACACTTTAAATTAAGTTGTTTTTTTTTCAATTTGGAAAAAGTATATATTTTGAAAAGAAGTTACAAATTTAATTTAGCTAGTTATTAAAGGGAAATAATACAAATTAATGATTTATGTAAATTTACCAATATACCCTTATATTAAAATTAAATACAAATATTAAATGAAGTAAAATGAAGCATTCTTATTGATTAAAACTTCTTCTTTTTTCTTCTTACAAAAAAATTCTTCTCATTTGAACACTCCACTATATTTTATATTTATTATCACTAGTGACACTGTTTTTGTAATTCACCATTTGATGCTTCCACAAGGGATAATTTTATTATTGTTTAATTTAATAGTGCCACCCACCTCCACCACCACTGCGGCCACCCATCTTTACCGCCACCACCTACGCTGTCACCCACCACCACCGCCACTACCACTCAACAATTTTATTCCTTATCTTATCCTACCTACCAAACAAGATAAAGTAATGATTCATTCTGTTTCATATCATAATCAAAGAAGACAATGGAATTTCATTCCTTTGTCAATTCCATTCCCTACTTATTAACTCGTCAATTCCATTCTTTCGTCCACTCCATTACCTTATACCAAACAATATTACGTAAAGTAAAAATGATAAATAAAAGAATCATCAGAACATTATGCACCATAATACGTTGTTCAAAACGTACATCATGTTCATTCCAATTTTGTTCACATCCTTACAAATTAAACACAAAACACAATTTTCAATAAAATTATTTAAATTTCTCAAGTTCTATTATTTTTAATATTACAGTGCTTTCGTCTCTGAACCAAACAACCCCTAAATTAAAATAAGAGTAAAATGTCATTTTAGTTCATGTGGTTTGGCTATTTTGCCAGTTTAGTCCAAAGGTTTGAAACATTGCTATTTTAATCCAAATAGTTTCAAACGTTGCCATCTTATTCCACTGGGTTAACTTCATCCATTTATTTGTTAACGAGAAGGGCAATTCGGTCATTTTATATGGCCGAATTGCCCTTACAGTTAACAAAATTACATATAAAATGACCGAATTACCCTTCTCGTTAACAGAAAATGGATGAAGTTAACTCAGTGGACTAAAATGTCAACGTTTGAAACCATTTGAACTAAAATGAGAACGTTTCAAATCTTTAAACTAAACTGACAAAATTACCCAAACACACTAAAATGACATTTAACTCAAAAAAGAATAAAAAAGTGTCTTAAGTGTCAACAAACGGATGACACAAACTGTAGACGTTAAAAAGTAGAATATTATGGCAATTCAGACGCTTTTAATAAGATGAAATCCTATTTAGTGACTCCGTGTTAATAAAAAAACAAACAGGGACTAAACATATATAAGTTATATCTTAGAGGACTTAAATGCAAGTTATTCTGTTAAAACCCTGTGAGTGAGTCGGTTGTAACAGAATTTCCCCTTTTTTTTCTTATAAAACCCTGTGAGTGAGTCAGTTGATAACAGAAACCAACAAACAATTTGAAACCTGCAAATCTCTCTGAAGAAGAAGAAGAAAATGGAAGCAAATACAGAGAAATACGCAAAGGCTAAAATTGAAGATCCGAATTTCCGATTTCCTAAAGCTATGACCAAACCTAAGACTCAGCCCGCCGCCGGTGAACTCTGCTATAAGGAAATATTCGGTAAATTCAACACTCATCCTCCATTTTTGTGTATGAAGCTTTACTGTAACTTAACACTGCTATATAGATGCTCGTTTGATCCTCTTCTGGCGAAGTTTACCTGATTAATTAAATCTACTTGATTGATTTCGCCACCAAAACAGTTGTAATGAACATCTATTTAACGAGATTTCTGATTTTAAGTATATTGAAGCGATTTCTGTTGTGTTATGTATTTAAGCTTTATATAGATCTTATACGTTATTTGTATAGATTAACCTATATTTCACGAGATATGTTATGTATTTAACCTGTTTGAGTGATTGATTTAGTCACCAAAATAGTTGTAATTAACCTATATTTCACAAGATTTATGTTATGTTCTGTGTCAAGAAATCTATCATTGCGATTAGGCTATATGTTAGTAATCTGGTTTATCTTATCTGTTTGTTTCATTTTGTCATCAATGTTTATTTTTCGAGTTTATGTTCTATGTTCAGAAAGCTATCACAGCAGATCTTAGTAATCTTGTGTGTTTGAGGTCACCTTGATGTTGCATGTATATATGTCAAAGAAATATATTATTGTAGTTTCTTGTTTTCGCATTATGATTTCAGTGTGCAATAAGTTCTCGATGAATCTTTTTTCCTGGTGAGATTTCTCTTGTAATAATCTTTCTCTGGTTGATTAAGTCTGGATCCTACTGTGATTTTTGCATCAGTAATATCATTATTATGAACTGTGTGTTTGTTCTTTTACTGTTGACCAAGAAAGTAGTAATAAATGCTGCACAATGTTGTTCATATAAGATCATTGCAAGGTAATAACCTAAAGAATGTTAATGCTAATGAGCATATTATCACAATAGCTTTTTTTCTCCTGATCAGAAGATGATATTTGGAGAGCTAAGCATCTAGCTGAGCATATTATCACAATAGCTTTGTTTGAAGAACTTACTTTTAGTGAGGTGATGGAGGGTATGGAATCTCGTATTCCTCAGATGGATGACCTTGTGCGAGCTGCTTTTGCTTGGGGTTCTGGTTCCAGTTCTGGTCAAACAGAAGGCCAAAAGCTGCAGCAGGATGTGGAAGTAGCTGAGGATAAAGATGAATCAAAAGGCAAAAAGAAGCAGCAGGATGTGAAAGAAGCTGTTTCTGGTGAGCCCAAGGGGTCTGTTGACCAGCTTGATTAAGAAGTAGATGTTGCTCTCCAGTTACTGACTCTGGTGCCAAACTGTTGCTTACTATAGTTTTGTGAAATAAAATACAAACCAAACATCTCTAAGTGCCAAAATTTTCCTTGCTTTGTAGATTTTGTACATACGACTTTTATGTGTTGGCTGCATGCTTGCTAATAGAAAACGAAAATGATACGCTAGAACATACATTTTGCCTCCTTTGTTTTCGGTTGGGTTGTCAATACATGTAAACATTTTCTATAAAATACATTTTGCCTCCTTTGTTTTCGGTTGGGTTGTCAATACATGTAAACATTTTTTTTATAAAATACATCAAATTCCACATAACCCTTCTTTAATGACTGTACACCGAGTTTCCACATAACCCTTCTATTTACATACAGGTAATAGTCCCCGACATTTAATGACACAATTGGAAGCATATTTAACATCAATGTGCTAGTTTTGGGTATATAACTGTGTATCAAGCAGTTGGATAAGAAGCCATCATAGCAATTCCACATAACCCTTCTTTAGCTTCAACATCTCTCTGCATCCTAATGTATCCTTCTTCACCCCAAACCGTGCCCCATGAGTTCTTCACGAGCCAGTACTTGATGCCATCAGCGCTGATTCCATACCCAACAGCTGTAACCCCATGGTCCAATTCGGTACCACAAGTTCCATTGAAAACACCACTCGAGTAAAACTGGAAGTCAGCCTCCCCCGCGTCAATGGCAACAGAGACAGGCTGCATAGCCACAGCCTTCAACAGTGCCGCCTCGCTGTTGGCAGGTACATCCTCATGTCCAGTGATCTTGGCTGCAGCAACACCTTCTTTCTTTGCATTGCAAGTTCCATCCGCTGCTTCGTAAGGATATGCAGCCTCTGTGTTTATCCCTTTGTTTTTTACTATAAAATCAAACCCATCATCCATGTATCCGCCTTCACACCCTTGGTCTTCACCACTCCTGTCACAGTCCACAAGTTCTTGCTCAGAGAGTGAAATCAGTTTTCCAGTGGTGATTCCTGTAATTCCTTCGGTAGCAGCTATTGTCGAAAATGCCCAACAGCTTCCTATTGATTTTTAAACAATAATATTAAAAATATATATATATAAACCATAGCAAAAAAGAAGTGTTTCTTATTTGGAAACCATGATGTGCTTACCGCATTGGCCTTGATCCTTGATCGGGGTAACGGCTCCTTTCTTCCTCCAATCAATGCTAGATGGAACCGCGGTCACATTTTCATACATGAAGGGCGTGGTTTGACCAGATCTTGGTGTGGATGGGAACTTGAATCCGTTACGAGTGGCCTTAAACTCTTCATTTGTTTGGTCGGCAAACTCATTAACACTAAGCTTATAGGCGCGGTTGCCAGCATTGTTGAAAGCTTCTATATAGGCCACATTGTTCTTGAATATCTTGAAACGTGTTTCTTTCTCCAAATCATCTTTATATGCACGCCCGTATCGTGCCATCCATTGTTCGTGCCTTTGTATCATGTTCTCTTCGTTTAGAGTTCGAGAAGTGACGTCGCATGCCCACATCCCAACAACAAGCAGTGCTGCTAGGATGATTAATGTATTGAACGACAAACGAGCCATGACGTTATAAAGGATTAAGATTGTTGATAAGTTGGTAGATGTTGAGGTGCTCTCTAAGCTTGGAATCTGGTCTATATATAGAGAATGGACATATTATATATATGACTAAAGAAGTAGCTCACTACGTGATTGGCATGGCAGGGCAAATATCTAAAGAAATGCTACGTTCTGTCCAAAAAAAAAAATCTGAACCATAATTTGTTTTTTCTTCCTTCTTGTTATGATAATAAGGTTTATTTAACGTTCATATGATGACTATTCTTTCATTGCAATATATTGCCAAAAATCGCCCAATTACTCTGGTTATGAAACTAATTACTCTAATTTGAAATGATTAATTTAGAGTGATTGGTGTAACTATCTTTAGGGTGAATTAATATGTAATGTGAGGCTAGCTTATTTGATAGAGATTTTTATCTTGCTTTGGGTTCAAAAAAATAATAATCAATTAAGCACGTTAAGCATTTCATAATTGAAAGCAAAACAACAGTGTTGCGGACGCAATGTGTAAAAGGCCTAATTATTAAATTGTAGGGTGATGTGGGCGAAATCAAAAATAGATATGAGGCTTGTTCTTAGACTATACGGAGTGGAAGGGCATGAAAGGGGGGCATTAAGCGTCACATGGCAGTCACGTCAATAAAGGGGCATGGTAAACAAAAAGCATGGGGTGGGAGGGGCCTGAAAGTAGCGTTTTATAAAAAAAATATATATATATTAAACAAGAATCAATCAAAACTAACCAAAATCCACCCAACAATGAAACGCCCCCATGCCACCACACCATTTGCCCTCCACGCCAAGTGAGATCTCTACCGCTCCATCACCACGCCACCTCCACACCACCCCACGGGGCGGTGTTACGGACGTGGAGGAGCTTCCGTATCACCGGTGACCAACCACTCCGTGTGGTCTTATACTTAATTTTGTGCTGAAATCAATTCAAAATTATTGAAAAACTAAGTGGGCCCGTTAAACTTGCAGCCCACAAAGTTAGAACTAAATGGGCTCGTCAAGCATTTTCACTAGTTATACTTTAATTGCAATGAATCATAGATATGAATAAACATTTATATATCTTCATTTTATTGGTTTATGTCACTCCATAAACATATTATGTAATAATTAATTTCATATTATAAACCATTATATAGGTTTTATGTCACTCCATAAAACATATTTTGTAATAATTCATTTCATATTATATTCCATTAATTAATAATATGCATGACATTTATATTCCAGATTGTAGGCATTAAAATTGAGTTTAAACGCGTATTTGCAATAATTGCTTACCGTGGCCATTTGGGATCATATTTCAACAACAACGTTGTTGTATGTTGTGTCTTAAGCATAAAGATCCAATAATGTATATTATGTATTTTTAGCTATTATGTTTTGTTTAAAGATAATTATCATCACTTGTGACCCTACTTTGTTTTGTAGTACACCATTTAATGCTTCCATGAGAGTACTTCTCAAGTTCTCACTGTTTAATTAAAAAGTGGGGGTCAAAAAAAATATATTTGAGGTTAAAGATGTGTGATGGTGTGATACCATAAAAAATTAAAAAGTGTTAAACATTAAAATCTCTTTACCTAGAGAAATTACAATAAAAGATAACTATGAGCTAACAAACTGGCTATACTAATTATCTCTAAACAGAAGATAATAACTATAGGGTTATGTTCATTTGTGAACAATAGTGAACTAATCTTAACTCTTGATTATCAATACACAAGTGTAAATCAATAGTCAGGATTTGATGATGAAAATACACTAGTGTATTTTACAATTTAATGATGTAAATCAATGGCCAGAATTTGTTCACTCAGTTCACAAATACACTAGTGTTCACTCTAAAACCCCCAACCAATAACTATATGTATAAAAACAGCATGTAAAAAAAGCTTTTTTGTGTAAAAAGTGTAAGAAGATTAGAAATTGTAAAACACCATGTTCAAAACACAAAACACCATAACACGTTGACATAAGATTCAAAACATAGTAAATAAGTCATAATTTTCTCTTTTTACACGTTGACATCATGTTAATTCCAATTTTATTCACATCTTTACAAATTAATCACAGTACATTTTTTTTATATAATTAGTTTCAATTTCTCAAATTCTAATTTAAGAAAATATATATTAGTTACAAACTAATCACAGTACATTTTTTTATATAATTAGTTTCAATTTCTCAAATTCTAATTTAAGAAAATATATATGTATTAGAGTTCCTTCATCTATTAACCAAACAACCTTTAGGTCCACAGAAAATAAAAAAAGAAAAGAATATTCTGGCAATTTAGACCCTCTTAATAAGATAAAATCCTATTTAGAAAAACGGAAGTTTCGAAACTCCGTCCCTACTATTTAACACCGACTCCATCTTAACAAAACACACAGGGACTAAAGATAAAAGAGTTGTATCTTAAAGGGCTTAAATGTAAGTTATTCAGGTAGTTGACAACAGAATTTCCCCCCTTTTATTCTTTTGAGTCGAAACCAACAAACCACTTCACCATTTTCAAACCTGCAAATCTCAGTTCTCTCTGAAGAAGATGGAGCCAAATCCACAGTTCGACAAATACGCAAAGGCTAAAATCGAAGATCCGAATCTGAGATTGCCTAAAGCTATGCTCAAACCTAATGCTGATCTGTCTACTGGTGAACTCTGCTATATGAAAATCTTCGGTAAATTCAACACTCATCCGCCATTTTTTGTGTTTAGTTCCTTACTGAAGCTTAACACTTCTATATAGATGCTTGTTTGATTCTCCTATGGCAAACTTAGGTTCTAATTCGAGAGATCTCTTGCTGTGCTCTGTTTTTCCTGAAATCATCATGAATTTAGGTTTTATGTAGATCTTATACGTTATTTGTATAGATTTCCTGATTGATTAGATATACTTGATTAATTTTGTCACCGAAAAAGTTGTAATCAAAGTATATTTCTGCTATGTTCTGTGTCCAGAAATCAATCAATGCGAATATGCAGATCTTAGTAATCTGATTTATCTTATCTGCTTGTTGCATTTTGTAATAAACTTTTCTCATACAATATTAGAGTGTAATATATACGTGTATAGAGTCAGTTAGGCGATTGTGCATGTTAGATACCTGATGATAATAATTTATATGAGATTGCAGTGATACAGTTGAGAGCACATTACTTGTTCACACTTGTAATGTTGCAAAAAAGTTCAGACAATAAAATTGTTGACAGGACAGGAACAAACCCTAGGTACTCCTAATGGGTAAAAGCATGTGTATCTTGTGTGTTTGAGGTCACCTGTCGAACAGATTTACTTGTTATCGTATTATTAACCTCTCAATCGCTGTAGTTCTTTGACTCTGCATGCATAAATGTCAAAGAAAATATTACTGTAGTTTCTTGTTTTCGCATTACGATTTCCGTGTGCAATAAGTTCTGGATGGATGCTTTTTCAAGTGAGATTTCTGGTTGATTAAGTCTGGATCTTACTGTGATTTTTGCATCAGTAATCTCATTCTTGTGAACTATGTGTTTATTTCTATTTTTTTTGTTGTTGACCAAGAAAGTAGTAATAAATGCTGCTCAATGTTGTTCATATAAGATCATTGCAAGTAATAGCCTGAAGAATGTTAATGGTGATTGTAAGGTTTAATTGCAATATGAGCACATCATCACAGTATTTTTTTTCTCCTAATCAGAAGATGATCTCAAGAAAACTAAGCATCAAGCTGAGGAAATTGCTGCAGGAGCAAAACTAGATAGGAAAGTATACCGGATTCGTAATATGGAAGTATGTTTCATCACACATTTGATCTGTTTCTTAATAAGGGCCCACTTTTCCTTGTTTTTATGATAATTTCATCTATTCACAGATTTTGAAAGCTATTGGAGATGCCTTTGAAGATATGCATCAAATTCACAAAGCCTCAAAAGCCACAATTGGGCTGTTAGTTGATTCTGAGTCTAATCTGCATCGCCATTCGTTTATTGACTTAGTGGGCACTGTCGAACAAGTTAAAACAGCAGAAGAACTCATCCTAGACAAAATTCTAAAGGCCGGTTTCTATTTCAAATTTACATATTCGTTGACCAGTGACTCTTGATATGAAAATATGGTACTCTTTAGGTTCGTTTCATGCTCACACGTTCTAAACTGTATGCAGACATATCAAGGCCCGGTTTTTCCAGTAATTCTGATGCCACCAACTGTATATGGGCATGAAATCAGACTCCACGTGGACAAGGTGATAAATCTACACTTTAGTGGAACAAAAACCAAGGTCTGGTATTTAACTATTTGCTTGTTGTTGTTGTTGTTGTTGTTGTCCTTTGTGCTTGTTTATAGGTTGCGCGTCTCCTTGGAGAAAATGGCAGTAATGCCTTGGCAATTGAAGTAGTATCTGGTGCTTGGTTGCAGGTCTGTTAGTTTACTCGCACATATTGACTTCTAATAAATAAACAAGTCCAAATTTGATTATTAAAATAGGTGTGAATGTGAATGTTCAGGTTGATGATCAACCTCCTGCTGGAGGTCCAAAACATGAGAGAAGAGTAAACGTATATGGTCCCAAGGCACATGTTTTCAAGGCTATTTCGTTAATTCACTCACAAGTCTACGAGGTGATAGTTTAGCTTAAGTTGTTTAAAAACTTGATTGGTTTGTTGGTTGTTTATTGGTTTTTGTTGTTTCAGGCTGGGGAATGTCTTGAAGCAGAGGATGAGTTGGAGATGTTGTTTAAAGAACTCAGTTTTGAGGAGGTGATGGCGGGGATGAAATCTCGTAATCCTCAGATGGCTGATTTTGTGGGAGCTGCTTCGGGTTCTGGTTCCAGTTCTGGTAAAACAGAAGAAGAAAAGGAGCAACATGTTGAAGATGCTAAGGATAAAGATAAATTAGAAGGTGAAAAGCTGCAGCAGGATGGGGATGTCAAAGTAGCTGAAGATAAAGATGAATCGAAAGGCAAAGTGAAGCAGCAGCATGAGGAGGATGTTAAAGAAGCTGTTTCTGGCGAAGCATCTGAGACCAAGGCATCTGTTGAGCAGCTTGATTAAGAAGTAGATGTTGCTCTCCCATTACTGATTGATACACACTCGGGTTCCAAAATTTTTCTTACTATAGTTGCGTTCAATAATATACAAACCAGACGCCCTCTAAGTGCAATACCATAGATTCAGTACATGACATTTGACATTTATGTTTTAGTTGCATGCCTGCTATTTGCTAATAGCAAACGAAAATGATTCGAAAGAGCATACTTTTTGGGTTGGGTAAAAGAAGGGTCACTCTTTCCATTATAGGAGTGCTTATTGGTGATATATTATATGGTGATTCATTACCTTCACAAATAACAATGAAAAGACTTTGAACTATTCTATACTGGTTTTAGGGTGTTGTAAACAAACATGGATCTGGAACAGATCTTCGAGAATATCACAATACCCAAACCACAAACTGTTATCCGAAATTGTAAACAAGGATCAAAGAGTATACAATCAAAGATTACACTCAAACTTTTCTCTCTAACACTCACAAGATTATCAACGTGATAATCAAACAACGATTAACGGATGACACTCTAACTAACACACAGATTCAAGACGAATCAATGTTTACAGCGAAGAAACCCTAATCGTTTTAGAACTGAGAGAAAACAGAACTGATCGAACTTTACTAAAAATATCTGGAACCTTCTGTTATATACAGCAACATTTGAAGTCCTTGTAAGCCCACTTAAAGCCAAGCCAAGCCCAGCAGCCACAAGTCTGATGTGCACAGCCCATCTACGAACAGTCCACCAAGCCCAGGTCTTCTAATATCCAGTTTGTTTGTGTATGTTCCTCATAAAAGAAACCCAGCATTAGACAACTTCAACATTTATATTTATAATGTGAATAAAAAAACAAAATACAAAATGTATGTGTAATGCCTTAGACACACTTTAATATTGATATTAGTCATTGATATGTAACGAGATGTTATAATTTTAACACCCCCTCTCAGATCAATGACTCCTGAATAAATCCTGCATATTTAGCCGATTACACAGAATCTCATGTCGAGTAGCTAACATACCTTTGGTAAACAAGTCTGCAACTTGATCAGAGGATTGAATACCAACTGTTTTAATAACTCCTTTAGATATTTTTTCCCTCAAGAAGAAAAGATCAAGTTCGAAATGTTTAGTTCGATCATGAAACACAGGATTGGCTGCAATTGCCAATGCTGCTGTGCTATCACAGGCTAAACATACAGGAAGTTTCACTTTAACACCAAGCTCACTCAACACATTGATGAGCCACAATATCTCACAAGCAGCAGCACATAACGCTCTATACTCAGCTTCTCCTGAGGATCTAGAAACGGTGCTCTGCTTTTTGCTTTTCCAAGATATAAGTGAATCACCTAAGAAAATACAAAAACCTGTGATTGATTTTCGAGACTCGGTCACAGACTTTCCCCAATCCGAATCAGCAAAAGCTTTCAATTCAAAGTTTTCACTTTTCAGGAACATAACCCCATTTCCAGGCGACTTCTTTAAGTACCTTAATAGCTTATAGGCAATTTCCAAATGTCCAACAGTAGGACTGTGCATATATTGACTCAAAAAATGCACACTGTATGCTATATCTGGTCTCGTATGAGACAAATAGATAAGTTTACCTACCAACTTCTGATAATAGGTCACATTTGACAACAGTTGATGTTTTTCTTTACAAATATTAGCCACAACATGATTTTGCTCAATCGGACAGTTAACAGGCTTACACCCTAACATACCATATTCATTCAAAAGTTCCATGCAATATTTTCTTTGTGACAAACACAAAGAGTTGTTGCCTTTTAACACTTCTATTCCCAAAAAATACTTCAATTCACCCAAATCTTTTATTTTAAAATTCGTTCTTAAAGTATTTTTCACATTGTTTATCTCGTCTATACTATTACCAGTCAAAACGATATCATCAACATAAACAAGTAAAATAACATCATCTTTATGTTTTACAAACAATGAATAATCACACATACTTTGAACAAATCCAAAATCAACCAACACTTTTACAAGTTTTTCATTCCACATTCTAGGCGCTTGTTTTAAGCCATAAAGAGATTTCTTTAATTTGCAAACCCTAGACTCATTTTTGGAATAATACCCTTCAGGTAAAGACATGTACACATCTTCATGTAATTCACCATACAAAAAAGCGTTATTTATGTCTAGTTGATACAAATTCCAATCATAGTTAACAGCGAGTGAAAGAACACACCTAACAGTGACCATTTTCACAACCGGTGCAAATGTTTCATCGAAATCCACTCCCTCTTTCTGACTGTACCCCTTAGCAACCAATCTAGCCTTAAACCTCTCAATCTCACCGGAAGACTTATATTTGATCTTGTAGATCCATTTACAACCTACCAGACTTCTGCCCTTAGGTAACTCTACAAGATCCCAGGTCCCATTCCTATTGAGAGCTTCAATTTCATCATTCATGGCAGATACCCAACTGGGATCTTTGACAGCCTCAGAAAATGACTTAGGCTCACTAGCTTTATTTAGACAGGTAGCAAAACATTTGTTTTCTATAGACAAGTTTGAATAGTTTACTACTTTTTCAATTCCATACTTTACCTTACCTTCAACATAATAGTCACTAAACTTCTTAGGCATGTTAGGATTTCTACCAGATCTCCTAGGTTCAACCTGAGCACTCAATTCAGACCTTGTTCCCTCAGAATTAATGTTTTCTACATTACTTTCACTCACACCCTCAACCCTACCAGACTCACTATCACCACTTCTAGGCTGTTGAGAATCAGCCATGCCTCTAGAAGGAACAAATTGAGTTTCTGGTTGTTGAGACTGATGTGGTAAAGGTATTTCAGTAGATTTATCCCTTTCCTCATCATCGGGTTCGTCTGATTGTCGAGTGTCCAGGTTATCATACAGGTCAAAAAAGTTAAGTGTACTAACTTCAAGATGTGTGTTTATATCAAATGAATCAAAAACAGTCTTTTCTTTAAAAGGAAACACATTTTCATAAAATTTCACATCCCTGGAATAGTATACAGTTTTACTATCCAGACTAAAGACCTTATATCCTTTTTTTTCATTTGAATATTCTATAAACACACATTTCTCAGCCCTACTACTTAATTTATCCGACTCATTTAAAATTGTACAAAAACAAAGACATCCAAACAATCTTAAATGTTCAAGAAAGGGTTCAAAATTATACAACATTTCATACGGTGTTTTCCCATCTAGCACAGAAGCAGGAGTCCTATTTATCAAATAAGCAGCAGTTAGAACACATTCATCCCAAAACCTAACAGGTAAGTTACTTTGAAACAATAAAGCACGAGCAACATTAAGAAGGTGTCTATGTTTTCTTTCCACCACCCCGTTCTGTTGTGGGGTATAGGCAATACTTGTTTGATGAATGATACCATTATTTTTACAAAACACTTTCATTCTATTGTTAACAAACTCTAAACCATTATCACTTCTCACACATTTAATATTCTTTTCAAACTGAGTTTTAACAATGTTTACAAAAGTTTGAAAGTATTCAAATACTTCAGACTTATCTTTCATCAAACAAATCCACACTGCCCTTGAGTAATCATCAACTATAGTAAGAAAATATTTAAACCCTTCTCTACTAACCACCCTATATGGTCCCCAAACATCAAGGTGAATCAATTCACCTAAACAGGTAGTTCTATGATCACTCAACGGAAATGGTTCTCTATGTTGCTTCGCTTTATGACATATCTCACAAGGAGCATTATTTTCAATTACTTTAATATTCAACTTATCATGTAAAGGTTTAATAGCTTGACCAGAAGGATGTCCTAATCTAGCATGCCACAAATTATAAGCATTACTATTACTACTACACACCTTAACAGAAGTACATGAATTTCCACAAAAGTACAAACCATCAACCTGTCTACCAGTCACCAGGATTTTCTTTGTTAATAAGTCCTGAATGTAACAAAAATTTTCATCAAATCTAACAGACAATTTATTATCTTTTGCTAATTTATGAACAGAAATCAAGTTAATACAATAAGCAGGAACAACAAACACATCTTGCAAAACAACACCATTTGTAAGTTTCAAACTGCCAATTTTAGTTACTAAAGCATCGGTTCCATTTGGATGTTTAACTCTTATATTTAAGTTAGAAACATCCACAGACTCAGTTAACAAATCACTATCTTTAACCATGTGTTGGTTTGCGCCTGAATCTATTATCCAACCAGAATCCTTCCCACTACCAAACAAATTAGCAAAACAAAAAATGGGTTTGTAAAACAAATTTGCACAAAAGAAACTAGCAGAACTACCTGAAACATTGTGACTCTGAGCAGCACCAGCTTCATTACTTTTATCTGATAACAAACTTAACAACCTAGACACTTGTTCAGCAGTTAAAGACGCGGGTACACTAGTTTCAGAAACACAACTGTTATTAGTTTCAGCTGCCCTCTTTCCCTGTCCCCCTCTTGGTTTCATCCAAGAGGGATATCCAATAATTTCAAAACATTTGTCCACTGAATGACCAACCTTATTACAGTTGGTACATTTTAACGACTGGTTTGTACTTTTATTCCCTTTTTTAATGAAATCCCCTTGATTTATCTTAGAAGCAAAACCAATTGTTTGACCCTTTTTATCATTTCCAGAATTTCTATGGGATTCCTCCCTAGAAACTATGGCAAATGCCTCTTTAACAGTAGGCAATGTTTCTTTTGTCAACAAGTTAGTTCTTACACTTTGATAAACATTGTCCAGACCCATTAAAAATTGCATCAGTTTAATCATTTGATTAAAGTTATTAAAGGATGTGGATGCTTGACAGGAACAAGAAGGTAGTTGCAAAATTTCATCTAATTGTTTCCACATTATGTTCAGTTTATGATAATATTCAGACACACTCAAACCACCTTGATTAAAACAGTTAATTTTCTGATAAAGATTAAACACAACCGAACCATCTACTTTATCGTACGTTTCTTTTAACTCTTTCCAAACCTCAGATGCTAAACTAGAATAAACATGACCCAAATATAACTCTTCTGAAATAGAATTTAACATCCAAGTTAAAACAACTGAATTACATCTATCCCATTGGGCTGCAAGCACTTCATCAGAATTTGATTTAACACAAGTTCCATCAATGAAACCATACTTGTTTTTAACCCTAAGTGCCAATATTAATGAGTTAGCCCATACCCTGTAATTTTCAGTTCCTTTCAACTTTATACTAGTTATAGTTAAATTCACAGTATCACTAGCATGCAAATACAACGGACTACTAACATCCAACTTACTAATCTGAGTAACAACAGGATCATTAACAGGTTCGCCCATTATACACAAACAAACAGAAGATACAATATACTAAACAGTTAGCAACAAGAAACAAAGGAAGGAAAGATAACCTGACTCAACAGATAACAACAAATACAGAAACGTCAACCAACAACAACGGCAGATCTGTGCCAGGGGCCAGATGGTAGGTTCGTCAACAAATACAGAAAGTCTTTGCACAGAAGCCAACCCTAGAAATCACAGCACTAAACTAAGTACAAGAAAGAACAAGTATTGAGCACAACAACAAGAAGACAATCAATACTCAAACAAGCACAGACCCACAGAGTGAACCCTCTCTGTATCCCCAATATCTATAACCGGTCCTCACTACCCCGGCATCAACAACTACAACAATCACAATGCAAAAATAAAGGAGACAAAAGATAGGAACAAACTCACAGAGAGCGCTCCAAGCAAGATCGATCCTGTAACCTTCTAGGGTTACAAAGATCTGATCAGAAGAACCAACGAACAACAATAATCTGTTGGTTTGCCTCACAAGCTTCTAGGGTTGTAAAGACCAACGAGATTCTTCACCTTAAAAATCCACCAAGAACACCGGAAAGGAATCAACAGATGAATCGGCTTCAGGAACAACTCCCAGAACAGAATCGGCAGATGCTAGAACTACCAAGATTCGGTTCACAATAGATCTGAACCAGATCTAACCACAAACGCAGCGGAAAAACCGATCGGAAAACCCTAAGTTTCAAAAACAACCCCAAGAGCCCTTATAGCTCTGATACCATGTTGTAAACAAACATGGATCTGGAACAGATCTTCGAGAATATCACAATACCCAAACCACAAACTGTTATCCGAAATTGTAAACAAGGATCAAAGAGTATACAATCAAAGATTACACTCAAACTTTTCTCTCTAACACTCACAAGATTATCAACGTGATAATCAAACAACGATTAACGGATGACACTCTAACTAACACACAGATTCAAGACGAATCAATGTTTACAGCGAAGAAACCCTAATCGTTTTAGAACTGAGAGAAAACAGAACTGATCGAACTTTACTAAAAATATCTGGAACCTTCTGTTATATACAGCAACATTTGAAGTCCTTGTAAGCCCACTTAAAGCCAAGCCAAGCCCAGCAGCCACAAGTCTGATGTGCACAGCCCATCTACGAACAGTCCACCAAGCCCAGGTCTTCTAATATCCAGTTTGTTTGTGTATGTTCCTCATAAAAGAAACCCAGCATTAGACAACTTCAACATTTATATTTATAATGTGAATAAAAAAACAAAATACAAAATGTATGTGTAATGCCTTAGACACACTTTAATATTGATATTAGTCATTGATATGTAACGAGATGTTATAATTTTAACACCCCCTCTCAGATCAATGACTCCTGAATAAATCCTGCATATTTAGCCGATTACACAGAATCTCATGTCGAGTAGCTAACATACCTTTGGTAAACAAGTCTGCAACTTGATCAGAGGATTGAATACCAACTGTTTTAATAACTCCTTTAGATATTTTTTCCCTCAAGAAGAAAAGATCAAGTTCGAAATGTTTAGTTCGATCATGAAACACAGGATTGGCTGCAATTGCCAATGCTGCTGTGCTATCACAGGCTAAACATACAGGAAGTTTCACTTTAACACCAAGCTCACTCAACACATTGATGAGCCACAATATCTCACAAGCAGCAGCACATAACGCTCTATACTCAGCTTCTCCTGAGGATCTAGAAACGGTGCTCTGCTTTTTGCTTTTCCAAGATATAAGTGAATCACCTAAGAAAATACAAAAACCTGTGATTGATTTTCGAGACTCGGTCACAGACTTTCCCCAATCCGAATCAGCAAAAGCTTTCAATTCAAAGTTTTCACTTTTCAGGAACATAACCCCATTTCCAGGCGACTTCTTTAAGTACCTTAATAGCTTATAGGCAATTTCCAAATGTCCAACAGTAGGACTGTGCATATATTGACTCAAAAAATGCACACTGTATGCTATATCTGGTCTCGTATGAGACAAATAGATAAGTTTACCTACCAACTTCTGATAATAGGTCACATTTGACAACAGTTGATGTTTTTCTTTACAAATATTAGCCACAACATGATTTTGCTCAATCGGACAGTTAACAGGCTTACACCCTAACATACCATATTCATTCAAAAGTTCCATGCAATATTTTCTTTGTGACAAACACAAAGAGTTGTTGCCTTTTAACACTTCTATTCCCAAAAAATACTTCAATTCACCCAAATCTTTTATTTTAAAATTCGTTCTTAAAGTATTTTTCACATTGTTTATCTCGTCTATACTATTACCAGTCAAAACGATATCATCAACATAAACAAGTAAAATAACATCATCTTTATGTTTTACAAACAATGAATAATCACACATACTTTGAACAAATCCAAAATCAACCAACACTTTTACAAGTTTTTCATTCCACATTCTAGGCGCTTGTTTTAAGCCATAAAGAGATTTCTTTAATTTGCAAACCCTAGACTCATTTTTGGAATAATACCCTTCAGGTAAAGACATGTACACATCTTCATGTAATTCACCATACAAAAAAGCGTTATTTATGTCTAGTTGATACAAATTCCAATCATAGTTAACAGCGAGTGAAAGAACACACCTAACAGTGACCATTTTCACAACCGGTGCAAATGTTTCATCGAAATCCACTCCCTCTTTCTGACTGTACCCCTTAGCAACCAATCTAGCCTTAAACCTCTCAATCTCACCGGAAGACTTATATTTGATCTTGTAGATCCATTTACAACCTACCAGACTTCTGCCCTTAGGTAACTCTACAAGATCCCAGGTCCCATTCCTATTGAGAGCTTCAATTTCATCATTCATGGCAGATACCCAACTGGGATCTTTGACAGCCTCAGAAAATGACTTAGGCTCACTAGCTTTATTTAGACAGGTAGCAAAACATTTGTTTTCTATAGACAAGTTTGAATAGTTTACTACTTTTTCAATTCCATACTTTACCTTACCTTCAACATAATAGTCACTAAACTTCTTAGGCATGTTAGGATTTCTACCAGATCTCCTAGGTTCAACCTGAGCACTCAATTCAGACCTTGTTCCCTCAGAATTAATGTTTTCTACATTACTTTCACTCACACCCTCAACCCTACCAGACTCACTATCACCACTTCTAGGCTGTTGAGAATCAGCCATGCCTCTAGAAGGAACAAATTGAGTTTCTGGTTGTTGAGACTGATGTGGTAAAGGTATTTCAGTAGATTTATCCCTTTCCTCATCATCGGGTTCGTCTGATTGTCGAGTGTCCAGGTTATCATACAGGTCAAAAAAGTTAAGTGTACTAACTTCAAGATGTGTGTTTATATCAAATGAATCAAAAACAGTCTTTTCTTTAAAAGGAAACACATTTTCATAAAATTTCACATCCCTGGAATAGTATACAGTTTTACTATCCAGACTAAAGACCTTATATCCTTTTTTTTCATTTGAATATTCTATAAACACACATTTCTCAGCCCTACTACTTAATTTATCCGACTCATTTAAAATTGTACAAAAACAAAGACATCCAAACAATCTTAAATGTTCAAGAAAGGGTTCAAAATTATACAACATTTCATACGGTGTTTTCCCATCTAGCACAGAAGCAGGAGTCCTATTTATCAAATAAGCAGCAGTTAGAACACATTCATCCCAAAACCTAACAGGTAAGTTACTTTGAAACAATAAAGCACGAGCAACATTAAGAAGGTGTCTATGTTTTCTTTCCACCACCCCGTTCTGTTGTGGGGTATAGGCAATACTTGTTTGATGAATGATACCATTATTTTTACAAAACACTTTCATTCTATTGTTAACAAACTCTAAACCATTATCACTTCTCACACATTTAATATTCTTTTCAAACTGAGTTTTAACAATGTTTACAAAAGTTTGAAAGTATTCAAATACTTCAGACTTATCTTTCATCAAACAAATCCACACTGCCCTTGAGTAATCATCAACTATAGTAAGAAAATATTTAAACCCTTCTCTACTAACCACCCTATATGGTCCCCAAACATCAAGGTGAATCA
Source organism: Helianthus tuberosus (assembly GCA_030545235.1). NCBI lineage: Eukaryota > Viridiplantae > Streptophyta > Magnoliopsida > Asterales > Asteraceae > Helianthus > Helianthus tuberosus. The sequence goes on from CM060363.1 coordinate 81,845,234, forward strand.
ATTCACCTAAACAGGTAGTTCTATGATCACTCAACGGAAATGGTTCTCTATGTTGCTTCGCTTTATGACATATCTCACAAGGAGCATTATTTTCAATTACTTTAATATTCAACTTATCATGTAAAGGTTTAATAGCTTGACCAGAAGGATGTCCTAATCTAGCATGCCACAAATTATAAGCATTACTATTACTACTACACACCTTAACAGAAGTACATGAATTTCCACAAAAGTACAAACCATCAACCTGTCTACCAGTCACCAGGATTTTCTTTGTTAATAAGTCCTGAATGTAACAAAAATTTTCATCAAATCTAACAGACAATTTATTATCTTTTGCTAATTTATGAACAGAAATCAAGTTAATACAATAAGCAGGAACAACAAACACATCTTGCAAAACAACACCATTTGTAAGTTTCAAACTGCCAATTTTAGTTACTAAAGCATCGGTTCCATTTGGATGTTTAACTCTTATATTTAAGTTAGAAACATCCACAGACTCAGTTAACAAATCACTATCTTTAACCATGTGTTGGTTTGCGCCTGAATCTATTATCCAACCAGAATCCTTCCCACTACCAAACAAATTAGCAAAACAAAAAATGGGTTTGTAAAACAAATTTGCACAAAAGAAACTAGCAGAACTACCTGAAACATTGTGACTCTGAGCAGCACCAGCTTCATTACTTTTATCTGATAACAAACTTAACAACCTAGACACTTGTTCAGCAGTTAAAGACGCGGGTACACTAGTTTCAGAAACACAACTGTTATTAGTTTCAGCTGCCCTCTTTCCCTGTCCCCCTCTTGGTTTCATCCAAGAGGGATATCCAATAATTTCAAAACATTTGTCCACTGAATGACCAACCTTATTACAGTTGGTACATTTTAACGACTGGTTTGTACTTTTATTCCCTTTTTTAATGAAATCCCCTTGATTTATCTTAGAAGCAAAACCAATTGTTTGACCCTTTTTATCATTTCCAGAATTTCTATGGGATTCCTCCCTAGAAACTATGGCAAATGCCTCTTTAACAGTAGGCAATGTTTCTTTTGTCAACAAGTTAGTTCTTACACTTTGATAAACATTGTCCAGACCCATTAAAAATTGCATCAGTTTAATCATTTGATTAAAGTTATTAAAGGATGTGGATGCTTGACAGGAACAAGAAGGTAGTTGCAAAATTTCATCTAATTGTTTCCACATTATGTTCAGTTTATGATAATATTCAGACACACTCAAACCACCTTGATTAAAACAGTTAATTTTCTGATAAAGATTAAACACAACCGAACCATCTACTTTATCGTACGTTTCTTTTAACTCTTTCCAAACCTCAGATGCTAAACTAGAATAAACATGACCCAAATATAACTCTTCTGAAATAGAATTTAACATCCAAGTTAAAACAACTGAATTACATCTATCCCATTGGGCTGCAAGCACTTCATCAGAATTTGATTTAACACAAGTTCCATCAATGAAACCATACTTGTTTTTAACCCTAAGTGCCAATATTAATGAGTTAGCCCATACCCTGTAATTTTCAGTTCCTTTCAACTTTATACTAGTTATAGTTAAATTCACAGTATCACTAGCATGCAAATACAACGGACTACTAACATCCAACTTACTAATCTGAGTAACAACAGGATCATTAACAGGTTCGCCCATTATACACAAACAAACAGAAGATACAATATACTAAACAGTTAGCAACAAGAAACAAAGGAAGGAAAGATAACCTGACTCAACAGATAACAACAAATACAGAAACGTCAACCAACAACAACGGCAGATCTGTGCCAGGGGCCAGATGGTAGGTTCGTCAACAAATACAGAAAGTCTTTGCACAGAAGCCAACCCTAGAAATCACAGCACTAAACTAAGTACAAGAAAGAACAAGTATTGAGCACAACAACAAGAAGACAATCAATACTCAAACAAGCACAGACCCACAGAGTGAACCCTCTCTGTATCCCCAATATCTATAACCGGTCCTCACTACCCCGGCATCAACAACTACAACAATCACAATGCAAAAATAAAGGAGACAAAAGATAGGAACAAACTCACAGAGAGCGCTCCAAGCAAGATCGATCCTGTAACCTTCTAGGGTTACAAAGATCTGATCAGAAGAACCAACGAACAACAATAATCTGTTGGTTTGCCTCACAAGCTTCTAGGGTTGTAAAGACCAACGAGATTCTTCACCTTAAAAATCCACCAAGAACACCGGAAAGGAATCAACAGATGAATCGGCTTCAGGAACAACTCCCAGAACAGAATCGGCAGATGCTAGAACTACCAAGATTCGGTTCACAATAGATCTGAACCAGATCTAACCACAAACGCAGCGGAAAAACCGATCGGAAAACCCTAAGTTTCAAAAACAACCCCAAGAGCCCTTATAGCTCTGATACCATGTTGTAAACAAACATGGATCTGGAACAGATCTTCGAGAATATCACAATACCCAAACCACAAACTGTTATCCGAAATTGTAAACAAGGATCAAAGAGTATACAATCAAAGATTACACTCAAACTTTTCTCTCTAACACTCACAAGATTATCAACGTGATAATCAAACAACGATTAACGGATGACACTCTAACTAACACACAGATTCAAGACGAATCAATGTTTACAGCGAAGAAACCCTAATCGTTTTAGAACTGAGAGAAAACAGAACTGATCGAACTTTACTAAAAATATCTGGAACCTTCTGTTATATACAGCAACATTTGAAGTCCTTGTAAGCCCACTTAAAGCCAAGCCCAGCAGCCACAAGTCTGATGTGCACAGCCCATCTACGAACAGTCCACCAAGCCCAGGTCTTCTAATATCCAGTTTGTTTGTGTATGTTCCTCATAAAAGAAACCCAGCATTAGACAACTTCAACATTTATATTTATAATGTGAATAAAAAAACAAAATACAAAATGTATGTGTAATGCCTTAGACACACTTTAATATTGATATTAGTCATTGATATGTAACGAGATGTTATAATTTTAACATAGGGAAGATGTTTTTGTTAAATTATAAAGTAAACTTAGGTTTATTTAATTTATGTACATATGTAGTAGGATTGAACAGATTTAGATTAGGTATAATTATCTACAAAACTGGTCAAAAGGCAGAAACCAAAAGTCGAACTTGATAAAATCACACGGATAACACGTTATCGATGGTTGTTGACGTATTCTGTTACACTAAATGACTTGGTGTAACATACTATAAATAGGCTCGAAATTGTAAAATTTCGTGGGTCAATTTCATGAGTTTAAATTATCTGCTTTGACTTTTCTCTGCAGACCAGAATCTGTGTAATTGATCCCATTTCATGTTGATAATTTAACATATATGAATGATTAATCTGTGTTCGATACTTCGATTGTTTTTGATTGCCAACAGTTTTTCCACATTGTCTTGGAGCTCATGAAAGGCACTTGTCGGTTTTAATTTTTAAGTCCTGTAACAAATGTTTGATAAGAAAAATTATGTCAAAATTGATATTTTTAACATTATAGCATCTATAATGGGTATAGATGATGTAGGGAAAGGGCTGATTCCAGATGCCACAGGTTTTTTAACCTTTCAGTCAAGTATCAGTGTCTTTCAATTCAGCCTTTTAAGGAAAGATCTTAGAAGTTGTGGTTAATAAGGTTATATACTTGATCAAGAGTGTGTTTTTGATGTAGACAGAGTCAATGCATGTTGTAAAATATCAGTTTTTTTGACAAAATTTGTAGATAGGTTTCTTTGCTGACCCCGGGCCTGTTCAAATATTGTGTCAAACCAAGTGAGTTGACACATGGCTGATCCAATGGCGGATTTTCAGGTAAAAAAAGTTCCAATGGCCAATTTAAGAATTAAGCCCAACACTGGTGCCTATACCCAGGGGCGGATCTACCCTTCAAGAAGGGGTAACCTCCGTTACCTATTGACGCTCCGATGGTAGTGTAAATTTTGGAAAAATTTAACGTTTTTTCGATTCCGTTACCCCTTTTCTTTGAAACGTTGCCCCTATAATAATTTTCTAGATCCGCCACTGCCTATACCCTATGTGTTTTCTATGTCCATATGACATCTTTTGACCAGGTACTTTTATGAAATCATTTGTAACGGACTAACGGTCAATCAAATGATTATGCTTTTAGAGATTTGATCAAATAGGTATTGAAGTAAAAACTTGTAGTCAAAATGAAAATTCCTGTAATTTTTCCATATTTTGTGATTGTAAATAGTAAACTCGATTAAAATTATAAGTAATAAAACGTCTATTCTGCTTATAAATTTTTTTCTGACAGAGATTTGTTCCTCCTTTTAGTTGATACCCGATGACATGGAGTTTCAGTCGGGAGAAATGCCTAATTACACAACTTCAGATGGATCCGTATGAATCAATGATTTACGCCTTTCATGTTGTAATTGCATGTATATATAATATGATCCTTCTTTTGGACATTTTCGGGTGAATATTCAAAAGGCTAGTGACATTAGTCTAAATTCGTAAAAGCTTAGTCCGTATCATAGATCATGGGGCGATATATATTATATGATGTTATTTTATGTGGTTTTCCATAAGTCTTCCATTTGTCTTGTTGTATGATTTTATTTAAAAATTAAGAATTTCGTGTTATTTTGTTTTCTACCTTAATTTGTGAGGGAATGCCGACCAGCTTCACCAACTAGTAGCATGTTTTCTTTTTTATATAGAGGTTCATGTTTTGTGAATTTTAATTTGGAAAGCATGATTGCATGAATCATGACTTAAGAATATTTATATTTATACAAAATAAAATGCTTACTAAAAGTAAGAAGCACTTTGTACCATTGATTTTTTTTTTAATATAAAATTTGTTTATTTCAATTTTCAATACTTGCCAAGTTACATCAAAACAGAAGGTAGACGGGCAACAAGCTGCGCCGCCACCATTGATTGAACTCTTTTAACGATTAAGATTAAGGGTGTGAAAATATCGTAAATAAATAGGAAGTTACTATTTTTTATTATTATTTTTTTTTGAAACTATACTATTGGTATATAACTAGTAATAAGGCTCGCGTGCGTTGCGGCACGAGTACATCGCAAACATCGAATGGATTAATCCAAGCATTATGTAAAACGTCAGTCATATAAAACACGTGTTTTGATGTATCCGATATAACTTAATGTGACCTATATAAGCCTTGCGGTTGGAACAAAAAGTAAAGTAAATCGAATTTGTATCATACAAAAGAAACGGTATAAAAGAAACGAAATCGAAACCTAAGCACTACACTATCCTTACATTTGTATCAGGACTTAGTGGCGTCAAAATGTACAGTAACACGTACGTCAAAACGTAGACCAACTGAAATCGTACATAAAAATAAGCATGAAAACGTATTATATTTGACCCGACTTGTTACCGGAAAAAAATTATGTCGAAATGTGAATTTATACCGTTTACATCGAAATGTGAATTTATACCGACACCTAAAATAAAAATAAGCATATGAGAAAATAATGTTTTTTTATTTACTTGCTGAAAACTTACATAAAACTAAGCATGAAAAAATATTATATTTTATCCAACTCATTTTCGGAAGACCATTTATGTCGAACGCCGAAACGTGAATTTATATTGTTTATGTCGAAACGTGGATTTATACCGACATGTCCATAAAAATAAGCATGTGAGTAAATTGGTTTTTTAAGTTAGAGAATGAATATAAGGTGCTCACGCATTGTGGCGGGACACCTTTTATACTACGTGTTTAAAGGTACGTCAGCGTTCGTTAAGCGTGCTGACACGGTGACATTAACGTGTTTAAGCACACGAAGGAAACATATAAAAATATGGTTTGGTTAAACGAAATGTATAAAGTTGTGACGTATCAGCTACTTGCTTCGACTTTATGATGACACGTAAAAGTGAAAAGTTATAAACTTAAGGGGAAGATGTGTCAATATATAAAGGTTTAGAATATGTTAACAAAGGTAGAAGGGCCTAAAATAAAAATATCACATAGTAAATGGGGCCATAAGAGAAATTTCACCGACATTCTCTTGTAAATCTAATACTAATAAAAAAGTATGATTAATGCCACATGTCATTCTTATACTAAAATAAGAGCTTACTTAATGCCACATGTCATTCTTTCATTCAATTTACTATTATTATTATTACTATTATTATTATTATTATTAATTAATGCAAAACAATAAAAAAATCCTTAACAACTTAATACTAACAAATATTTAATTATTTACTTAGATAATGATTATTTACTTTTCACTTATCTAAAATATATAGTTAGTTATTAGTAACAACTCTACTTATAATAAACAATTTCAAATAATGTTAATGTGACAACATCTTCTTATTCTTTAAAATGATTTTTTTATATATGTTTAAAACATCTATTAAATAAATTATAATTTTATATTATAATAATAAAAATGGTAAAGAATAGGTTAATCCGATATTTGAAAACCGGTTTACTTCCGTACTTTGAAAACACTTTTAATGTTATTAGACTCGTGTAATAAACGTGTTTAAGGATAGAATATCTTCATAATAATTTTGATGAATGTCTATACTCACTAGATGTCCTAAATGGAGTTATATTTTTAGGCTTGCAAATCATTGATAATTACCAAAGGTTAATGTTCCAGTGACATTATCAAGAAATATTGATCGAAAGAATGGTTTATGTAATGGAACTCGACTACAGGTCCTATCACTGGGTGATCAGGTTATTGAGGCACTCATATTATCCGAAAGTAATACTGGCACTTGAACGTTTATCCCTATATTTCGTTTAATACCGCCAAATAGAAGGATTCCATTTTCCTCTCGCCTTATGTTTTGCCATGACGATAAATAAAAGTATAGAACAATTTCTATGTAAAGTTGGTTTGTTTCTAAAAGAATAAGTTTTTACACATGACCAATTGTTATGTTATCTATGATAAAAAAATCATTTATGTAAATTTTTGAAGAGAATATAAATTTAAATAATTTATAAATTTATATCCTTAAACCCGTGTAGTACACGGGTCTAATAATCTAGTTATATAATAATAACACACATTTATATAAGTATTGCATAACACGTGGTGCATAAGAATATACTCACTCGAATACCTCATTAGAAAAACGATTTAGTACATGAACCACCATATGTGTATGTATGTGTGACCAAAAGGCTTGTTGTTTAGCAGTATTAAGGTGTTGGTAAGTATTTCCTTCTCATATTGATTGAAGGTTTAATCTAATGATAGACATGAGTTGTAGATTGGTGTGTGAGTTTGCGATTCCAAAAAAAAGTGTGTATATGTATGTTGTATGTATAGGTTAAGGATCAAATAGGGTTTTCGTGAAAAAACATATAACTGCAAAAATAAGTAATAACTAATCCTTTTAATTAACTCAATGACTAATCAATATTTGTTCCTTCCCTAATCCATGCTCCTCAGTTACTTAAGGTGCATTTTTGTCATACAAAGGTATTAATATTCACACACTCCTCTCCTCTATCTCTCTATATATACATAGATATATATAGTGAGAGATAGAGTGAAAATGATGTGGAAATAAGTTTTTGGAGGTGTGAGAATAGAATGGGCCTTTGAAACTTAAAAAGGGTATTATTGGCACTCTTATAAGGTGGGGTATAATCAGGAGGAGGGGGTGTCATCTCACTGAAACAGCAGCAGGGACCAATCTGCAAAGTCATCAAATATTTTGAAATGAAAACTCATCATCATTACTTTGTGACTCAATTACATCAAATTCAATTAGCATAACTGCTCCTAACTCGAATATAATTGAAACCAACTCCTTAATTGTCCTATAACCCATAAAAGATTCAATCACATTAAACCGTCGACCATTTTCTGAGCAAACTCGAGGAATGGTTCAACTCGTCGACTACACTATAAATTGATCGTATAGAAGTAACCAATCCCTGAACCTTTTCACACTCGCACATAGTTTCAAATCACTCAATTCTTCGCTTGCGCACTGGAACCATCAAATTCATCGTTCCACGGCCACTGTAATTAATTCTTGCATGCATTCTGATTCGATTCCAACGTTTAATCAAAGCCCTCTTCCAATTTCTTGTGGCAGAGGCTTAATCCCTTCAATTGTGATGTGGATTAAATTAGGGTTCTTATGGATTTGTCATATAACGGGTTAATGAAATGAAAAGACTAAATGACAAAAATACCCCTAAGTAACTGCGGAGCATGGATTGGGTTAAGTCAGCTGAACCAAAATGACAATGATAAAACCTTTAGATTATACTGGCAAAACTGCCCAAATCACAGTGATCATTTTGGCATTTTAAAATTTATATTGAGAAAATGGTGTCTCAAATACAAATGAAAAACAATGTTTTTGGCAATTCAGTCCAAACACCAAGGTTAAACATAACAAAGTTCTAGTTCAGCCGGCTTCGTTACGAGACTAATTCTAAACGGACAAAAATCCGTACTAATAAACAACCCAACATATCCAATATGGCCAATGGCAACTAACCATCTCCCATTCATGGCTGTTACCACCTCCATGTTTCTTTCACTCATCACCACCATCCTCCTCCTTGCACTGCCTTACGCCGCTACATTATCGTTTCAAAAAGCCGGTTTCAGCCCGAACGACGGTGACATAACGTATGAAAGAGACGCATATCCTTCAAACAACGCTATCCAACTCACTACCAACCAACGTGACGTTACTGCATTGGTTAGCATCGGTCGAGCCACTTACTCCGAGCCCTTGCACCTCTGGGACCATGGCTCACGCAACCTAACCGACTTCTCAACGCGTTTTACCTTCACCATCAACTCTCTCAACAGCTCAAGGTACGGTGATGGGCTTGCTTTCTTTCTTGCACCAAACGGCTCAACGGTTCCTAACAACGTCACAAACAGTGGCACACTGGGTCTCACTCGTAACGATGAGGTGTTGAACTCTAGTACCAACCCGTTTGTTGCTGTTGAGTTCGATGTTTTTCAGAATGCATGGGACCCGAAAGGCGAACATGTCGGGATTGATATAAGTTCTATGGATTCAGTAAGGAATGTGACGTGGCGGAGTAGGATCAGAGAGGGTAAAACATACGAAGCAGTAATAAGGTATGATGCTAGTTTGTATACCCTTAGTGTTGTGGTCACAGGTTTCAGCAAGACTGATGAAACTCTGCACCAGCGGATTTCTTACGTTGTCGATTTGCGGGATCACTTGCCGGAGTGGGTCACGTTTGGATTTTCGGGTGCAACCGGGAACACTGCGGTTATACATAGTATATACACATGGGATTTTAGTTCAAATCTTAATATAGATGAGAATACAATGAGCCCGAACCCAGACCCGGAGACCGTGGCTAACCAGGGTCCCGGGGCTAGACCCAAACCGGATAAAAGTAAAACGGGGTTAGTGACCGGTTTGGTGATTGGGTGTGTTGTGTTAACCGGTTTGGGTCTGGCATTGTTTATGTTGAGAAAGAACAAGAAAGGATTTAAAACTGAAGACGACGTTTTTGTTTTGGATAATGAGTTTGAAAAGGGTACCGGGGCGAAAAAGTTCTCATATAAAGAACTGGCTCGAGCCACGGGTAACTTTGCCGAGCAAGAAAAGCTCGGTGAAGGTGGTTTTGGCGGCGTTTATAAAGGATTTATAAAGGAAATGGACTCGTATGTTGCGGTCAAGAGGGTGTCGCGTGAGTCCCACCAAGGAATAAAGGAGTATGCATCAGAAGTTAAAACCATTAGCCGATTACGACACCGAAACTTGGTCCAGCTCGTGGGTTGGTGCCATGAAAAGAAAGATCTACTGTTGGTGTATGAGTTCATGCTAAACGGTAGCCTCGACACACATTTGTTTGATGGAAAAAGCATGTTAAAGTGGCCCGTGAGGTATCAAATCGCTAAGGGTTTGGCGTCTGCACTGCTTTATTTGCATGCCGAATGGGAGCAATGTGTGGTGCATCGGGACATCAAGTCAAGCAACGTCATGTTGGATTCACATTTCAACACAAAACTAGGGGACTTTGGGCTGGCTAGGTTTGTCGACCATGACAAGGGTTCACAAACAACCGTCTTGGCTGGAACCATGGGCTACATGGCTCCAGAGTGTGTGATGACGGGCCAAGCCAGCCGAGAAACAGATGTGTACAGCTTTGGAGTTGTGGCACTGGAGATAGCATGTGGAAGAAAACCGATGGACCTCAAGGCTCCAAAAAAACATACAAGACTTGTCGAGTGGGTTTGGGATCTTTACGGGCAAGGGAAGGTTCTAGAAGCAGCTGACGGTAGACTCGAGGGTGATTATGATGAGAAAGAAATGGAATGTTTGATGGTTACCGGACTTTGGTGTGCACATCCCGACAGCAGTTTTCGGCCTTCGGTTAGGCAAGTGATTAACGTTCTTAATTTACAGTCCCCGTTGCCCGGTTTACCGTTAAAGATGCCCGTTCCAACGTACTTCACCCCGTCTTTAAACGTGCATATGTCTACTACAGTTTCACAAAGCAGCCTGACACAGAGCTCAAGCTATGGCTATAACACAGATTCTTCAAAGTAATTGTTTGATTTTTACTGTAATATTCAGTTGTATTTTTTTCTTGTGGTTATTTATCATGTTCTGTAGCTAATAGCTCTGTGAGTTCTTTTAGACTATATGTTATTTTTTGTGGATCTTGTATTCTGGTGCAATAAAACAATCTATATATCTACACTTCGGGCAGTGGCGCTAGTCGGTCGGTGGGGTACCGACTAGCGATTAGTCGGGATTAATCGGATTAGAATTTTATATGTATTTTTCAGTTTTATATGTATTTGTATGTATTTTATGAGTAGACATGGTTTAACACCTTCGTCAGCCCATATTTTCAAGTAGATATAATTAATTTCCGGAATTTACAGGTTTTGGTCAAGAATCTGACTGGAATTTGGCCGTAATCGCTAGACTGCCACTGAGTTTTGGCCAATTATGACTGGATTTGACCACAATTGGCCGCCTACTGATTAACTGGCCGATTAGATAAATTATTTGGTGAACCTCCGAATAACGATTAATCGACAATAAACCCGAGACTAGTCGGGATTTTTACAACCATGCGTCGAGGTACAATGGCAGGCGTAAAACAATCTAAATATCTGTAGAAACACAATAATCTTAAACTCCAAAAGAAATCAAACATCTGACGAATCTAAAGTTCCAATAATTTTAAAAACGGACACCACATTTATTGAAAGGTTTAAACCTACAAAACATGGATGGTAATCCGAAGGTTCATTTTTCTCACTTGTAGAGCTCCTTGAATCTCCTGCAGGCTTCCAACACGTTGTTCCTGTGGCCAAAGGCGCTGACCCTAACGAACCCTTCACCCGCAGGTCCGAACCCACTACCAGGTGTGGTCACAACATGGGTCTTCTCGAGAATCTCGCTGAAGACGTCCCATGAACTTCGACCAGGGAAGTGGACCCACACATATGGGGCATGTATTCCTCCGTATACTGTAAAACCTAGTGAAGTAAATGTATCCACTATAATCTTTGTGTTCTCTTTGTAGAACCCAACCACTTCATGCATAGCCTGCACGATCAGAAATACGTTTAGTTTTTTGTAATCAGTTTTAACTAACCTGTAACCTGTACTCGTAAACTAACCTGAAGACCTTCAGGAGAAAGGCATGCAAGACCACCAGCTTGGGCAATGTTTGACGCGCCATTGAAGCCGGTACAAACAATGCGGTTGAAATCCTTAGCCACAGGAAATCCATCTGAATATTTAAGTTCTTTTGGGACGACGGTCCAACCTAAACGAACTCCGGTAAATCCAGCGTACTTGGAGAAAGATGCAGTTTCAATTGCAACCTGCCACACACACACACACACACACAAACAAAAAAAGTTAACTTAGTCTGTCTTGTGAGAAAACATGATCGAAAAATAATTTATAAGTCGGTGGTTATGATTGTACCTCTTTGGCTCCGGGGATTTCAAAGATAGATTTAGGGGTGTCACCTGACACATACATGGCATACGCTGAATCGTAAATTATAATGGACCCGTTATCCTTGGCAAAATTCACTAATTTTGTCAGTTGCTCCCTGGATGCAGCAGAGCCTGTTGGATTGTTAGGTGAGCAGAAAAATATGATGTCGGTTCGAGAAACTTTTGATAAATCAGGAAAGAAATCATTCTCTGGTGTGCACTTCATGTATTCAATATTGCCGAATTTTTCGATATCCTTTTGGAACTCCCCGGTCTGTCCGATAATCACACTTGAATCTACATAAGCCTGAAAGAATAAATGAAGAGAAAAAATAAGTTGCAGGTATGTTCTTCACTTTTAACAGTTAAATTAATCAATGCAGAAGTACAAAGCTGTTACCGGATATGATGGATCTTGCACCGCCATTGTAACATTAGACCCGAATAAGACCTGCCACAGATATCAACAAAAGTAGAGGTCAAATAAAAAATTTACTATGGCCTTTTTTTTCCGGAAAACATAAAAAAATTAACCTAAGTGGAACAACAAATGATTCAAATAATAAAAACGTTAAAATTCAAAGAAATACAAGCAAAAAGTAAAACAAACAAAGACCTGAAGGCGGGAAATGTCAGACTTTGCACCATCAGATACAAATATGTCATCTTCCTCTATGCCAAGGTTTGGATAAAACGTAGAAGCAAGTTGAGCTCTCAGTTGCTGAACATATAAATAGCACTTATTAGTTATATGTTAATTAGCTATCGTGTCAAGGTAAATTTGTCACCTTGTTCAGGTGCTTAACCACTGTTAATAACCAATATTGTAACGTTGACCAACAATGCTATCAATTATGTATACCTTTTCACCTTGTTCAGCTCCATAACCAGTGTAACCCTCAATGGTAGATAAGCCAAGTGCTCTCTGTTAAACAAAAATATAAAAAAAACATCACTCAAAATAGCAAAATATACGTTTTATACAGGAAAGATATTTAAATAATAATACCTTAGCCATGGCAGAAGTAATGACTTCTGGAATGGGCTCGGTGGTATCACCAATACCAAGGCTTATCACTTGTGCATCGGGATATTTCAACATGTGCGCAGCCTTCCTTCTTCCAATCTATAAATAAGCACACGTAAAATAATTAAATTTCATATACAAAAGCAGAATAACAAGAAAATACAGAGTTTTAAGATCACATCTGAAACTATAAGTAACATGAGGTAGTGATTGTAAATGTAAAGACCTCTGGAAAGAGATAACCAGCTTGAAGCTTAGCAATGTTCCCATTGCGGGAAACTTTAGTCTTGTAAGCTGCAGAAATAGCATCACACAGTTAAATGCCTAGCCAATCAAACCGAGATATAAAATGTTACGCTAAGTACATATCTATAAGTTTCTTCCCAAAAATAGGCAAAAATTCAGAGCAACGTTTTTTTAGAGTTAAATGCCATTTTAGTCCCTGTGGTTTGGGCCATTTTGCCAGTTTAGTCCAAAGGTTTCATTTTTTGCCAGTGGGTCCAAAAAGGTTTCACCGTTGCCGTTTTAGTCCACTGGGTTAACTTCATCCATTTTTTCTGTTACCTAGAAGGGCAATTCGGTCATTTTTATATGGCCGAATTGCCTTTCTAGTTAACAGAATTACATATAAAATGACCGAATTGCCCTTCTCGGTAATAGAAAAAATGGGTGAAGTTAACTCAGTGAACTAAAATGGCAATGGTGAAACCTTTTTGGACCCACAGGCGAAAAATGAAACCCTTAGACTAAACAGGCAAAATGGACCAGACCGCAGGGACTAAAATGTCATTTAACTCTTTTTTTAAATCTGTATAATAAAATGGCCCCCATTATGCAACATCAACGAAGAGATAAATACTACTTCAGCAGGTTTAAAAAATGACACTTTTCACCAGTTGAACACACTTTTTTTTCTGAGCAATAATACCATTACACTCATAAAAACTAGAATCATTAGAGTAGAACCAAAATCATACAGTCATATAAACCGAAAACGGCCAATTTATATAATTAGTAGTTACACATTATTACAAAAAAGCTAAACCAAAATAAACCACTGTGTCCAATCATTTTGTGACTACCAAGCATCACAATTACATAACATAATCCCCCCATTTATCCACCAACAAACATTTATATTACACAAACAATCAACATTTCCGTCAAATACCTACTGCAATAATTCAAAGCAAAATGTGTATATACCAGTCTGTTCAGCCGGAGAAGTAGCCACACATTTACAAACCCCCGCCTTTTTGGAAGATACACTTACAATCTGAGTACTGCAACAGATTCAATAAACAATATACCGATGTTTGTTATTCTGTATGATTAGTGGGAATGAAAGCAAATAAGCTATTTATTGAAAAATTTATGGATACCTTACGCCGGCGAAGGTGTTTTTGGCGAAGATAGCGGATGAGGAAGATGAGAGGGGGGTTACGTGATTGTGGTTAAGAACAGACATGGTGAAATGGAATGATTGGATTGGGAAGAAGACAGTAGACAGGAGGAGGATTGTGTAGTGAAGGCGCAGACGGGATGAAAACCTAGCTTCTATAATGTTTTACAGAATTACATAAATAGTCCTTTTATGTTTTTAATTTTCTTTTTTAAACACCCAATTAAAACACGTTTTTAATCCAACAAAAAGAGAAGAGTTACATGTCATTTTAGTTATTCTTTTTTTTTTTTTTTTGAACGGCAAATTATGATCACTGACGGACCACTGGAGTATCATCGTGCCACCAGCAGAACCACCCAATAAATCTGGGAACCCCCCCCCCCCCCCCCCTTTGTGAGAATCAAACCCAGGACCTAATGGTCCCAAAGCCTTATCCCACCCCCAAAATGCCACTAGGCTATAATGTCATTTTAGTTATTCTGGTTTGTTCTATTTTGGCAGTTTAATCTAAGATTTTATTTTTTGTTTGTGTGTCCAAAAAGGTTTTACAATTGTCATTTTAGTCCATTGGGTTAAATTCATCCATTTTTTTAGTTACCAAGAAGGGCAATTCGGTTATTTTATATGTAATTCTGTTAGCTAGAAAGGCAATTTGACCATATAAAATTACCGAATTGGCCTTCTAATTAACAGAAAAATGAATGAAGTTAACCCAGTGGACTAAAACGGCAACAGTGAAACCTTTTTGGACCCACTGACGAAAAGTGAGACCTTTAGACTAGACTGACAGAATGGTCCAAACCATAGGGACTAAAATAGCATTTAACTTAAAAGAGAATTACATATGTTTGTACATCATAAATTAGATATGTTTTTAACAGCAATGTTTACTCCTAGGGGTGAAGGTGATGCCTTCGGGGTTTGAAATGGGGCATTTGGTACACAGTTGTAATTGGATCTTGGTGTGAAACTGGATAGATTTTTTGATGGGTGAACCAGAGAGTGATGTTGGCAAACAACTATACATCTATGGATTTGAATTGGGGTGGATTTAAAAGCTTCGGGTTCAATTTAGGTAAAAAAAAAAAAGTAAACACATCCTCATTGGTATCTTCATTTGGGTTACATATTACCTCAATTACCTCAATACAACAAAACCCCTTGTCGGGAATAGTTGTAAACGGTGGTTGGTCAAAAGTTGCGGCTAAGGTTTTTTTTTTTTTTTTTTTCATAAAATAGTTATCTATAGGTCCTCCCAAATTACGATTTTATCCTCTATTTAAAATTTTGATCTTGCCCCCAGTTAGAAATTAAATTTATGCTTTGCCCCCCAGCTTAAAATTTACGATTTTTCCTTGGTTAAAAAAAATTATAGTTTTGCCCACAGCTACAATCCTGCCAAATTACAATTTGGTTCCCAGTTTAAAATTACAATTCCGCCCCCAGTTCAAAATAAAATCTTTGTTTTGCCCCAAGCTAAAAATTACGATTTTGCCCTCAGTAAAAATATTACGTTCATGCCCCCAATTCAAAATGAAAAAATGGCTTTGCTATCAGTTCAAAATTTTATTTTACCTCCATTTTAAAATTACGATTTTACCCAAGCTATGCCCCCAATTCAAAATGAAAAAATGGTTTTGCCATCAGTTCAATTTTTTATTTTACCTCCATTTTAAAATTACGATTTTACCCAAGCTAAAAATTGCAATGTTGCCATACTTTTTTTGGGCAAATCTTTGGTAGTGTTTATTTTACTTGGTTTACTCTATTTAGTTTTTATTTGTGCCAAACAACTGCCTAGCACTCGCTAATTGGTCCTCACAAATTATTGTTTTACCACCAACTCTAAATTACACGTTTGCCATCGTTTTAGTTATTTTTTTATCATAACTATGATAATGTTTTTTTTTTATTTGGTTAACTCGATGCATCTTTTTTTATATCGTGTTATAAGTAGCATGTATAACTAACCGAAATAAATGCGTACATATTATTAAACTAAGAAATATTTGGTTTAGCGCCCCGCAACGCGGGCGGCGCATAACTCTTGTAATATTACATTCAACATATACAAAATAAACTGCGGCAATAGTACTTTTATTGTATTGGTTGAGTTGGGCGGCCACATGCCACCCATATTTTTTTTTGTTGCCAAATTACGATTTTGCCCCGTTTATATTTATAGTCATGCATGACACTCCCCTATTGGTCCAACAAATTTACGATTTTATCCCCTTTGAAAATTACGATTTTACTATCAGTTCAAAATTATGCTTTTACCCACAATTAAAAATAAATTTACGCTTTTGGGCCCAGCTAAAAATTTTCTATTTTGCCCTCGGTTCAACATTACGATTTTGTCCCGTTTAAATTTACAGTTTTGCCATTAGGTTTTTTTCCTTATAATAACGATTTTGCCATATTTTCAAAATTATGTTTTTACCCCCATTTTAAAAAAATACGCTTTTGCTCCCAGCTAAAAATTTCAATTTTGCCTTTGGTTCAAAATTACGATTTTGCCCCGTTTAAATTTACAGTTTTGCCATTAGTTTTTTCTCACACAGCCAAGTTACGATTTTGCGCTCAACCCCATTGGTCCATTTAATTTACGATTTTATCCCTAAAACAAAATTATGATTTTCCCCTCAGTTCAAAGTTACGTTTTCCACATCGTTTTAATTTTCTAGCAAAACTATAAAAGTTTTTTCTTTTAATTCGTTGACTCGATTTAATTTTTTTTCGTCTAAAGGAGCTGCCTAACACTCGCTCATTAGTCCTGAAAAATTACAGTTTTGCCCTGAGCCCAAAATTACGGTCTTATCATCGTTTTAGTTTTTTTTTCCTAGCAAAATTATAGTAGTGTTTTTTTAATTGATTGAGAACTATTCGGCCATCGCCGCGCAACGCGGGCGGGAAGTATCACCCTGCCGTTGGTTCAAATGGGCGGCGAGCAATACCCATTGGACCAACCAATTTATTATTTTATCTCCATTTTAAAATTACGTTTTTGCCCCCAGTTAAAAAATACGGTTTTGCCTCAAATTCAAAATACGTTTACCCTTTTGCCCCGAGCTAAAAAATACGTCGTCCTCGGTAAAAAAATACGCTTTTACCCTCAGCCAAAATTACATTTTCGCTCCAGTTCAAAATAAAATTTTGTTTTTCCCCCCGGCTCAAAATTACGAATATACGCCAGTTTATTATTTTTTATCTACTTTAAAATTACGGTTTTGCCCACAGTTTAAAATTACGTATTTGCCCCAGTTCAAAATAAATTTATGCTTTTGCCCCCAACTAAAATTTACGAATTTTCACTCGGTTCAAAATTACGATATCACCCTCAATTCAAAATTACGTTTTTGCCCCCAGTGCAAAATAAAAATACGGTTTTCCCCTAGCTAAAAATTAAGATTTTACCCTCCGAAAAAAAAATTGATTTTTCCCCCAAGTAAAAATAAAAATATGACTTTGCCTCCAGCTAAAAATCGTGTCAAAGAGCTGCCTAACACTCTTTTTGCTTTTTATTTCTAGCAAAACTATAGTATTGTTTTTTTAATTAGTTGACAATTATTCGGCCATCGCCCCGCAACGCGGGCGGGGCATCACCTAGTTTCCTACATATACAAAAACAAGTTAGGGGAATAGTGCCACGCAGCTGCGTGGCATTTCCCTATTACACCAACCATTTTATTATTTTATATTCGGCTTAGTGCCCCGCAACGCGGGCGGGACAAAATCTAGTTATATATATCAATTGAAACTCTTCATGAACCAGTATTTGTTTACTTTTCTACTTTTAGCATTTATTATTTATTTATTTTATGTTTTTAGTATTTATTTTTTGTGAACTTTATTCATTATTTAGTTTAATTTTTTCTAATAAGTTTTATTCTTTAACTTTTAAAAAAAAATCGTACATTGTAAATTTGTTTATATATTTTTTTCAACATTGCTATATAAGTTTTATTTAAAATGGATACCGTGTCGTTGTCGTATTAAATCGAACCAAAATGGACGATGAATTATAATTTATTATTTGTTCTATGTTTAACTTTTTCAACATTGTAATATAACTGTTATTGAAAACGGATATTGTGCCGCTATCGTACCAGACTGAGCTGAAACGACCAAACAACATCTGCATCGATGCAGGTATTTAGTTTTATTGTTTTTTGCTTTCGATAAAATGACACCGTATCGCTATCATACTGTACCGTACCAAACTGAACAAGATCAGTGACGGTACTTGTATCTATTTTTATGGTTTCATGTATAATAATGAATATTGTGCCGCTACTGTAGTTAACCGTGCCAAAACCGAAGGAACAATATCAGTTTCAGTACCATTATGTATTTTATTGTTTTTGCTTTCAAAAAACTTACATCGTATCGTACCGAACAACATTAGTACCAGGACCAAACTCACTTTTAATGTTTTTTGTTTCGATTATTTTCCATTTATACAACTCTAACTGTGATGGGAAATAAATATTGGTACCGTGACGATCTGAACCGTTCGAACATCATCGGTGCCGGTACCAGTGTTCGCTTCTATCGTTTTAGATCGATGTATGATATATGTTTATTTCTATACTTAGTGCATGTATCGTACTGGTACTATAGCAAACCAAAGCAATACCGATACAGTGCTCACGGTACCGTACCGCCGCAAGGCGCGGTCAAATACCCTAGTTACAATTAAAAACAATTGCATACACCTTATTATTTTACATGTGGTCTTGTTTGGGTAAAATCTTGTGCACTCACCGGCATTGATCACCTAATCAATGTGCCATAATTTGGCATTGTTTAACGGTATCGAAAACGTCAAAAAAAAATAGGTACCGGTTAGGGATGAGCATTTGGTATCAGATACCGGTACCGGTTCTCATTTTCCTTGTTTTTCGATACTCGTATGGTACCGGTATTTACGGGTAAAACACTGGTAAATACCGGCACCGGTACCAATTTTCCTCGTGTTTAGTACCAGTACCGATTCAGTACCGAACAGGTACCGTGCTCATCCCTAGTACCGATTTGGTACAGAAAAAAATCAGTACGGGAAATTCGGTATCGATACCGGTACCAAGTACCATATGCTCATCCCTACTCCTATATGGTTTAAACTCTAATTAATTACTACACTAATTTAAACACTTAAACGTATAATCCGTTGATACCCGATTACCTATACAACATGCTTGCTCTAGAAAACACTTTGTATTCGACTTCTTTTCACTACTTCCATAATTTGATGAGTAAACTGCTAAAATCGTCCCTGAGGTTTGACTCAAAATGCTAGATCAGTCCAAAATCAACTTTTATTGCTAAAACGGTCACTGAGCCCAAGTTCTGTTGCTAGATCAGTCCAAGTTAACCCAATTAGTTAACTGAAGTTAGTTTTTAACTTTTATTTATTACACAAACAGTCCCTGTAGTTATAATTTACTAGTTTTAACTATGAGTTAATAGCCAAAATGGTCCCTGAGGTTTGCACCACCACCACCACCACCACCGCACAGCACCGCCACCACCACCACCACCACACCGCCACCACCACCACCACCACCGCCACCACAGCACCGCCGCCGCCACCACCACCACCGCCACCACAGCACCGCCGCCACCACCACCACCTCCACCACAGCACCGCCGCCACCACCGCCACCACCACCACCGTCGCACCGCCACCACCATCATCGCCACAGTGGGTTGCAGGTTTGACCGGAAAACTCGAAACAGAGGGTTGCAGGTTTGACCGGAAAACTCAAAATATTCTCTATCTGTAAAAAAAAAAAATAGTAAGGCCGCCCAGGTTTGACCGGAAAACTATTTTTTTTTACAGATAGAGAATATTTTGAGTTTTCCGGTCAAACCTGCAACCCTCTGTTTCGAGTTTTCCGGTCAAACCTGCAACCCACTGTGGCGATGATGGTGGTGGCGGTGCGGCGGTGGTGGTGGTGGCGGTGGTGGCGGCGGTGGTGGAGGTGGTGGTGGTGCAAACCTCATGGACCATTTTGGCTATTAACTCATAGTTAAAACTAGTAAATTATAACTACAGGGACTGTTTGTGTAATAAATAAAAGTTAAAAACTAACTTCAGTTAACTAATTGGGTTAACTTGGACTGATCTAGCAATAGAACTTGGGCTCAGTGACCGTTTTAGCAACAAAAGTTGATTTTGGACTGATCTAGCATTTTGAGTCAAACCTCAGGGACGATTTTAGCAGTTTACTCTAATTTGATTAACATAGGGTTTAAATTTATTCTATGAAACATTGAAAAAGTTAATAGTAAACTTTTATATTTTTTAATTTTTTTTAATCAACTATTTTTTATTATTGCAAGACCCGTGTTATGAATTTACATCGAGATAGTTGGTAAACGGGCAACAAGCTGCGCCGCTACCCGAGTAGAACATCCTAATTTGAGTTGATTTCATATCATTTTTATAAAAATGTTTTGTATCACATTAAAAAATACGGTCCTCATCAAAACCTTCATGTTTTCTGCATTTTATGGACCTGCAAAGCAATGAAATAGTTGGTCTCTCAAGATTCTTCCTTGACTTAGTTTATAAATTTAACCCTTGTATTCTAATTTATTTAACATAAGATTTTTTTTTTGCCGCTTTCAAACATGGTTTCATATCACACGGTAACATTTCTAAACATCTTTAACATCAACAAACAAACATTGTACTCGAACGAATTAAGCTCTAATTGAGCAAGAATTGTAACTCATTCTTCAATAATTCATTAATTGCCTAATGCATGCTTACATCCAAACTTTAGTGTTACATTGAGCTCAAATTAAGCCATTAAAAATATCAAAAGTGCACACTCAACGCCTAATTGCTCAAAATCAATACGAAAAAATCACACTTTAAACACTGATTTCTCAAAATTTGTAGGAAACCGTTCACAAAATAAATAAAATAACAATTTTTATTAATAAACATTCTGATTACAATACATAAAGAAGAACGGAACTAAACTGAAAGAAATTACAATACAAGAAATTTAAATTAAACTAAGAACATGTTACAAGGAAAAATAAGGAATAAAGCGAAACCAATGGTGACTGAGGCACGTGAAGATCACGCTTCCCTTAAAACAGATTTCGGGCCACCCAGGTGAACCCGTCTGTTTCCCAGGGTACAACAGCCTAAGCAGATTGTACTGCCGGGATTAGCCTAGCACCTGAAAAAATACCTGAAACAAGAGTGCGTAGAGATCCAAAATTTGGAAATTCGTTAGAAGTTGTGTTTGTTGTATGAACCATACGAGTTTCAGTCTCTCGTGTGTCTAAAACAAAGCACCAAGCTTTGTATATAACAACAGACTAGAATTCGAAATGATCAGTCTCTATTGAATACAAAATTCAATAAGAATAAATTATGAGACTTAACCATTTTTCAGTTAGGAACTTGAACAGTCTATATTGAATACAAAATTCAATAAGAATAAATTCTGAGACTTAACCATTTTTCAGTTAGGAACTTGAACAGTCTCTAGTAGACCACAAGCCAAGACACATCTAAAAAATACTAAAGGCGGCTCCAAGCGGCTCGCGGCGATGCGAGCGTGCGAAGTGCAAAGCGCCACATTGCGCCCATCGCCCTCGTCCGGTCCCGGTCCCATGCCCGTGCCCGGGCCAAAGATTTATCTCTCCACCTATGTGGGACAAGCTCCATTTCCTACATGTTTATGGTTCCAACACACAAACTTAATGCACAAGATCTCTCATTCATCTTGGCTTAATTATTAAATAATCATTATATTAATTGATAATATAATATTATTTTTAAAATTTCCAACAAAATTGAGTGTCTAGGATCATGTTTAGATACGAAGTTGTAGTTGTTGGATATTATGTCCGGTTCGATAAGTCAACGCTGCCGACCGGGTCTTGACCCGTAAGAGTTACACCTTGGGCAACGAACTAAAATCCACTTAACCTGTTTAACTGGTAATTACAAACAACATACGAGACAGATCATAATTATTTATGATCATAAGCGGGTATTAACGGAGAGACGGGTACATGAACCGGGTGACACGGGTATTCTCACCCACCGCCACTTGTCACTTGCCACCCTTTTTGGCCAATAGAAATACATGCAACTTGCCACCCTTTTTGGCCAATAGAATTACATGCAATTTTGCATGATTGACACTTGGCTAACATACATGAATGTCCATGTTCTATATAAGTGGGTCTTGTATTTGGTGGAAAGAGATGAGATGAGAAAAGAGTAGCAACAAGATAAAACTCTCTCAACACCCACAACCGGCCACAACCGCCGCCACCGTCGGCTAGCCCGCCGCCGCCGACCCACCCTGCTGCCGCCGCTCTCCGGTGGTCGCCGCCGCCTGCACCGCCGGCCGCCACAACCGAGACCCGGCTCACACTCGCGTTTCTCTCGTTCGTGTAACTAGCACTTGTTCGTTGAACCTCGGTGTCTCGACCGGTTAGTCATTAACCGAGGTATAATCTTTCTCATCGGTAGTTAAATTTATTTTACTGTGCTCGTATTTGCATGTAACCGGATCCTGTCGGGTTTCGTCTTGTTGATCATTAGTATATATTTCCGCTGCGTTTTATTAATTAACTTGTTTAATTAATAAACTATTATTTATTAAACCGGGTTTTTTTTATAAATAAAATTTTGACCGATCACCACGGAAAAACCCAACAGTGGTATCAGAGCCTTGGTTACAACATACGAGTCGGTACCGGTCCTTTTAACCGGAATTAGAACACAAACTTTATTTGTTTAAAGTTTATGATCTAAGTATTTTTAAGGGCACTTTATTTTTGGTCAATATTTCTTTATTTGTTTTGCTTGACCAAAACATTGCCCGTTTTATTTTGTGATTGTTGTGCGATATGTAAATCCGGCCCGACCTTTTTTTGTGGTTGTATATTTTTCGGTTTTGTAATTATTATTTTTTGGCCACCGAGATGGTTCAAAGTTGTAATAGTTTAGTTTATGGTTTTGGCCCGTCTTGTGGTTCAAAGTTGTAATAGATAGGCTTTTTGTCTTTGTTATATTTACTTGTTAAATATTGTTGATACGAAGACCCGAAGCAAAACCGGATGCCAAGAGGAGTCTTGGAGTTAGTGGGAGTTGCTCAAGACAACAAGATGCACTCAAGTCCATCCTTGTGGTTGTTTGTGTGTTGTGACCCCGTGACCCGTTTGATCTTGCTATTAGGCTCTAGCAAGATCGGACAATTTTGGCCATATGGATTTACATATTTGTCTTGCTATTATGGTTGTTTTTATTTTATAAATTGTTATAACGAAACCAACCTAAATACCAACATGATTTTAAAAGGAGTTTTTAAAATATTAAAAACAATCATATTAAAACAAGTTCTAAATTGCAACTTGTTAAAGTTTTTGTTATAAAACAAAGGTTGTTTTTGAAACAAATAATAACCAATTAAGTTTTGCAAATTAAACTAGTTTTTATTTTCCAAAACTATTAACTTAATAGTTTTCTATTAACTTAAAATTGGTTATTCCAAGTCGCGACAAACTTAGTTTTATAGGTTATCTAAAACTAATTGTCCCGAGAGGTGAAAGGGTCTTTTCGTTATGTCACAATTTAATATCTAAATTAAAACCGACTATAACGACCCTATTTGGTAGAAAATTAAAATCAATAGTCTATGCCATCCTACTACTAGTAACACTTGGGGCATAATGCGAACCATCAGTGTTGGAGCCACAGCACAACACTTGGTGTCTAGTTTATCCTTCCAAGGTGCAAGGGCTTCGTCGACACATCCGACCCTTCCACATGTGACCGTTTTAGGACGACTATTACTTTTCTTCTCGTGTTACGTGCCCCAGCTGTCTCGAGAACAAAAGTGGCATAGATGAGGCCAAACGTATCAATGCAAGGACAATAGGTTATCCTCGCAGCCTCATAAACCTTGGGAGTTGTGCTTTTCTCACAATTGACAATCGTTGTCAGTCCGCTTGAACCTCTTGCTAATGTTACGTGCCCCAGCCGCCTTTGGAAAGAGCTTCTAACCGGATTCTCATTCCTTATCGTCTCACCTCACGAAATAAGGAGATATACATCGAAAATACTAATTAACATCACCTTGCTTATAACAGATGTCTAATGAAAACAACTCCTTCATATTCAAGTTGATACTTGAAAAGGAAAAGAAATAAAATTTGAATAACACCAACCTTCTTGAATGGCACCGCAATATGAGAATAGTTCTCAAGATGGAAGAAAAGTTGTATATCTTAGATGGCCCAGTCCCTACCGAGCCTGAAAGTAATTCTACTACTGCTCGCAAGGATTTACATAACGAGGATGTCGTTGAGGTAGCCTGCCTTATGAAAGCCACCATATCTCCTGAACTTCAGAAGAACATGGAAGATATGGATGCTTATGACATGATCCAGCAACTGAAAGGCATGTTCCAGAAACAGGCCCGACAGGAGCGATATGACAACATGAAACAGCTCATAAGCTATAAAATGCTGCAAGGATCATGTATCAGTACTCATGTGCTAAAGATGAAAGGATACATTGACCAGATGAACAAACTTGGTTATTCCACAAGACCAACCAAGTTCTAATGGTCAAGTCTAGTGGTGTTAAAAGCCCAATAACAAGAAAAGGAAACATAAGAGCAAAGGCAAGAGAAAAGTTGTTGTTGCCAGAAATGCCACCAACAACAAGCATGTTGCAAAACCACACCCTCCTAGGAGCGTCAGTACTTTGAATGCAACCAAATGGGCACTGGAAGGGAAAACTGCCCACAGTATCTAGCCAAGCTGAAGATGAACAGGGCCAATAACATTGGCACTTCTTCTAATATTCACATTTATGTTATCGAACTTTTCACTGTTTCTAGCAACACATGGGTATTTGATACCGGATGTGGTCTACACATCATTAATGCCTTGCAGAAGCCTGAAAAGTGGAGGAAACTGAAACAAGGCCACCGGAACTCATAGTTGGTAATGGAAAGAGAGTTCCAGTTCTGGCAACTGGAACATTTTGTTTTCCATGGCCTTGTAGTTACTTTAAATAACTGTTTATATGCACCTGGTTTAACCAGAAACATTATTTCAGTTTCTTCACTGTTTGAACAATGATTCAAGTACGTTTTAATGGTTTTCCTATTTTGGCCTACTTGAATGATGTCCTTTATTTTGAGGCTAAACCTCGAAATGATATTTATGAGATTGATGTTCAAACATGTTTTAACATATATCATCTTTCTAAGTGTAACAAAGCCGGTATGAATGAAACGCATTTAAGGCGTTACTGACTTGGCCACAAAAGTAAGGCACGCATAAAATGGCTCTAGTCCAAGGGGATTCTTGAATCCACTAGACAGGACTCCTTTGATGATTGCGAATCTTACTTAGCTGGCAAACTCACAAAGCACCCCTTCACCGAAGATGGGGAGCGGATCAATGGTCTTCTAGAACTCATTCACATGATTTATATGGCCCTTTCAGAACCATGACTAGAAACCATGACTAAAACCAGCTTGATAGAAAGATAAAAGTACTTCGATCAGATCGAGGTGGTGAATACCTCAGCTTAGAATTTCTCAATCATCTAAAAGAGTGTGGAATAGTTTCACAACCCTCTCCACCTGGCACACCCCAACTTAAGGGCATGAGTGAAAGGTGAAATCGAACTCTACTTGATATGGTTCGATCGATGATGTGTAGAACTAACTTGCCTCACTCCTTTTGGGACAAACTCTTATGATCGCTTCCCGCATTGTAAATTTGACTCCGACTAAAAGGTAAACAAAGCCGCCATATGAGATATGGAATGGGCATAAACCCGATTTGGAATACCTTAGAGTATGGGGATATGATGCATACATCACAAATGATTCTGATGATAAGCTCGATTCTCGAGGCGAAAAAATTGTTTTCGTCGGATACTATAAAGAAGCGGATATTATTTCTACCATCCTGATGCAAATGTAATTTCCATCAAACGGAAGGGACACTTTCTCGAGGAAGAACTTCTTAATCGAGAAACTGGAAATAATGTGGTTGATCGTGAAGAAATTCGAGAACCACAAACAACCGCTAATGTAGTCGGACTGTCTGATCAACAAGTAGTTGTTGCCAATGAATCAGACATAAAACACAAGCGTTTGCAGATCTAGTAGAACTCGCAAGAATCTGATAGATGTTTATGGCATCTAAAAGGTCCCGAAGTCTTATTAATAGCTGAGTCTAATGACGAACCTGCTGACTACAAATCTGCAATCTTAGATCCAGAATCTGAGAAATGGCAAGAAGCCATGAACGTCGATATGCAATCTATGCATGACAATCAAGTATGGTACTTGGTTGAGCTACCCCCGAATCTCGGGCAGTAGGGAACAAATGGATTTTCAAGAGAAAAACCGATACGCATGGAAATGTACACACCTATAAAGCACGGCTAGTTGCGAAGGGTTTCACTCAAACTCAAAGTATTGACTGTGATGAGAACCCCTCGCCCGTTGCTATAATTCAATGATTCAGGATATTGCTTGCCATAATTGCGTACTGTGATTACAAAATATGGCAAATGGATGTCAGAACCGCCCTTCTTAATAGACATCCCTCTGAAGATGTCTATAAGGTTCGGCCTGAAGGTTTCGTCGATCCCAAATATCCAACTGAGGTGTGCAAACCCAATAAGTCAATTTATGGACTCAAGGAAGCATCTCGTAGCTGGAATCTTCATTTTGACCAGAAGATCAAAGAGTTTGGTTTTGTTAAGAATGAAGATGAGCCTTGTGTTTACAGAAGGGTTAGTGGGAGCACCATATCATTCCTCATCCTGTATGTGAATGATATACTAATCATTGGAAATAAACATCCATATGCTTAACGAAGTTAAACACCTTTTGGGATCTTGATTCGCAATGAAAGATCTTGGAGAAGCTGCTCACATTCTGGGAATAAAGATCTATAGAGATAGATCTAAGCGGCTTCTAGGGCTAAGTCAAAGAACGTACATACACAAAATGATGACACGCTTTAAGATGGAAAACTCCAAGAATGGAGGTGTTCCTTTGACTAAAGAAGCCGTGTTGAACAAATCGCAATCTCCTTCAACGGACATTGAAGTTAAGCAAATGGAAGTAGTTCCATATGCTTCAGCGATTGGTTCAATCATGTATGCTATGTATTAGACTTAACGTCTCGTATGCTTTAAGCATGACCAGTCGTTTTCAGCAAAGTCCTGGCATTGCCATTGGACTGCAGTAAAGAACATTCTGATGTACTTGAGAAGAACTAAAGATATGTTCTTGGTGTTTGGAGGAGTGGAAGATGAGCTCACTGTAAGGTGTTACACTAATGCTGGCTTCCAAAGTGACCGAGATGATTCTCGCTCACAATTAGGATTCGTATTCACTCTCTATGGAGGAGCTGTCTATTGAAAAGGCTCCAAGCAGAGTGTAGTGGCGGATTTAGCCACCGAATCCGAATGTATAGTTGCATTAGATGCTACGAAAGAATCTGCTTGGATGAAGTAGTTCATCAACAACCTCGATGTGGTTTCAAGTATTTAGAAACCAATCTAGGTGTTCTGTGATAACACAGGATTAATTGCTCAAACCAAGGAACCAGATCACAGGGTTAAGCACATTCTAAGAAAGTTCCACTATATACGGGAAATACTGGAACGAGAAGACATCTTAATAAGCAAAATAGACACAGATCAAAACCTAGCAGACCCGTTCTCAAAGCCGATGTCTCAGGACAAGCATGGGAATGCTATCGGTCTTAGATTAGATAACCATTTGCTTTGATTTAGTATTTGGATGTACGAACATTCAAACAGTTGTACCTTTTGAATTCACTTTTGATTTACTGGCTAAATACAAAGTTTGAATCTTACAACTGTGTTCGATTTTGTACGTTTAATCCATGAATCTTGTATTCTAAATTATCCGTAGTCGGTCAGACTCGTGGGAACGACTCTAAATTAAAACAATTCTGACTTTGGACTCAAGGAGTTGACTTCCAAACTCACAAACCTCATTATGAATGACGTCGGATGTAACTCGCATCAAATCATCTTCATGGATCATGGTCATAAGATGTATTTGATTTTGGTATACTCATTTAGTATCCTCTGACCTGAGATACATACTAGAACTTTCGTTTACTAAAGACTATTCTTTGATCAGTGTCCAACGCTGTCGCGTAACTGCCAGTCATAAAGGCATTGGTTGGGAGTGGTTCTGAAGTTCAGTGGGAGTTGTATGTAGTTAAGATGGGATTCTGTACTCTTACATTATAATGTAACAGTTAAACATCTGGGCGCCCTCGTTGATTCAAACTGGTGAAGTGTAAGGCCTTACCCAAACTTACTGTGTGTTTGATTGGACCACTTTGATTCTATGAACGAGAACGATAATGATTGAACGCCATATGAGATTGAATCTGATCCATGTCTCATTGTTCAATTGATGTCTTTTATAGAAAGGATAGATGACGAGAATTGCCACAAGTCTACTGTCTTCATGTAGCAAGCCGTTGCTAAAAGAAGATACCTTGGTTAATGACTTTAAAGTGTCATGACCTGTTGGGGGCAGCTATGTGTAGCTAGAACACCGCTGGTTGTCTGCGTTGAGATCTTATCAGAGACCGTCCAAGTGGGAGCTGTTGGATATTATGTCCGGTTCGATAAGTCAACGCTGCCGACCGGGTCTTGACCCGTAAGAGTTACACCTTGGGCAACGAACTAAAATCCACTTAACCTGTTTAACTGGTAATTACAAACAACATACGAGACAGATCATAATTATTTATGATCATAAGCGGGTATTAACGGAGAGACGGGTACATGGACCGGGTGACACGGGTATTCTCACCCTCCGCCACTTGTCACTTGCCACCCTTTTTGGCCAATAGAAATACATGCAACTTGCCACCCTTTTTGGCCAATAGAATTACATGCAATTTTGCATGATTGACACTTGGCTAACATACATGAATGTCCATGTTCTATATAAGTGGGTCTTGTATTTGGTGGAAAGAGATGAGATGAGAAAAGAGTAGCAACAAGATAAAACTCTCTCAA
This sequence comes from Helianthus tuberosus, assembly GCA_030545235.1. Taxonomy (NCBI): domain Eukaryota; kingdom Viridiplantae; phylum Streptophyta; class Magnoliopsida; order Asterales; family Asteraceae; genus Helianthus; species Helianthus tuberosus. Next base: position 81,874,760 of record CM060363.1, read on the forward strand.
CACCCACAACCGGCCACAACCGCCGCCACCGTCGGCTAGCCCGCCGCCGCCGACCCACCCTGCTGCCGCCGCTCTCCGGTGGTCGCCGCCGCCTGCACCGCCGGCCGCCACAGCCGAGACCCGGCTCACACTCGCGTTTCTCTCGTTCGTGTAACTAGCACTTGTTCGTTGAACCTCGGTGTCTCGACCGGTTAGTCATTAACCGAGGTATAATCTTTCTCATCGGTAGTTAAATTTATTTTACTGTGCTCGTATTTGCATGTAACCGGATCCTGTCGGGTTTCGTCTTGTTGATCATTAGTATATATTTCCGCTGCGTTTTATTAATTAACTTGTTTAATTAATAAACTATTATTTAATGAACCGGGTTTTTTTGATAAATAAAATTTTGACCGATCACCACGGAAAAACCCAACAGTAGTTTCATCATTCTTCTTGTCAAATGGATCGATGGTCTCTCTATTACCAAATGAAATCTCCTCCAAAGTCATTTGACTTGAACTTCCTTTTTAGCCAATTTGACTTTTGTTGGTTTTTTTTATTTTGAAAAGTAACTTTCATTAACAACAAACGCCGACCCAAACCGGGCCGACAAAAACAAGCAACACTACAAATTTACATATTTACAAAAGAACACCAATCCTTCCACTCTACCCCTTTGTGTTTAGATCTACTAGAAAACCAAAGAAAGCCAAGAGATTTAACCTCGCTCATAATATTTTCTATCCTAGCCGGGGTGTTAGAGAATTTGATACTATTTCTAGCACGCCATATACTCCAACAAACAATCCTTATAATTCCTTGAATAGCTTCCTTCTTCCTCTCTGATCCTATAATCTCTTTGTGAATGCCAAGAAGGTCTTTGACCGTAAAAGCAATAATGTTCGGAATCTTGTACCAGGAACTAATTCCGTTCCAAACAACCGCCGCCACTTGACAGGCAGTGAAATTATGTTCTGAGACTCCTCGGCCGCATTGCGCAGCATACAGGCAGCTTCACCAATCAGAATATTCCTTCTCTTTAAACCTTCGGCCATGGGGATACTTTCCGATTCCGATCTCCACATATGGATGTTAACTTTAGCGGAAATCCAACTGCACCACTCCATTGGTTTCCACTATTTTTATACAAGCTTTCACTACAACTTGGTACAACTTATAATCAGTTCCTTCAATTTTATTTACAAATAATTACTTATAAATACCAGGGACGGACTATAGTATAAGTAACTCAGGCTTGACCTCCAAAAAATAGGGTCTCTAATGAAAAGAAAATTTATATGCTAACTATTAACATCACTGCAAATTTATTGTTTTAGGTTTGTTTGATTTTTTATACAAGCAAATTACTATGTGTTAGATTTTTAGTTAGTTCCAAATACGGATAAAGAAGTACCGTTTATAATAATAAAAAATGGCCCCATAATTTCATTTCGTCTTGGGTCTCCAAAAAGGTTGGAACGGCCCTGATAAATACTGACTTTGTTGTTGGAGCCTGATAAATACTGACTTTGTTTGGTCAAAGTCCAAGTTGAATCTATCTTCCTTTAACTTTAGTCAAAATACTACATTTTATACAATTTATTCAATTATTTGATGCTAAACATCATAATACTTTTACATTCAACACTTGTAACCATCTTACCCAGATTATTGTTAAAGAATGGCCATTATTGGATTTTGGGGTGTTCAATTTTATATTCAGAGACAACAAAATCAATAAAGTTTGATATAGTCATAACCAATTATTTGCCGAGTCACTTTTTTATTAATTTAAAGTGTTCATGTCACTTTTTTTATTAATTTAAAATGTTGTATTTTATTGGAATTTTGATGAAAAGATGGCATGATTCGTGTGTTGTTTTATATTTGTCTTTGTATTTGACTGGGAGTTTGCTTTTTCTTTTTTCTTTAAAATAACCCAATATATACAAAACAAGAATCATATAAACTTTTGAGTTTATGTATCTTCCCCTTTTAAAATAACCCAATATATACAAAACAAGAATCATATAAACTTTTGAGTTTATGTCTCTTCCCCTTCGTTTTTGTAAATCATCTAAAGTTAATGGGTTGAATTCTTCAATCTGATTATGAGTTGTAGGGGATGGTTACGGTGTAAACCATACTTATCCTATAAATCGTAAGAACAGATCCTAGCACTTAAAAATGTTAAATTAGCGCATACTAAAACAATACATACATAAAAGTAACACTTTTAAATTATATTAGCACATGAAAATTAATAAAAAATAATAGATTTTAGCACATATGTGAATGATATTAGCCCTTTTCTTTCTGAAAAATTATATCAGCACATTGAAAACAAAATGATGATCCAAATAAGGAATAGATTGTTTGTTAGCATAATTATAGGGAATTCAATATAAATGATATTATTTAGGTTATTATTTTACCTTTTCTCTATAATTGGTTGGATGTCACATGACACTTTTTAAATAGTTCTTACAGTTTGTATACGAAATGTGGTTTTATTTGATGAGTTGTATATTTTAGTTGTCTAAAAACATCTACTTTAAACGATGCATATTTAAAATTGTGTGAGTGAACGAGTCAAGTTTAACTCATTTATCTAAATTTGTCAAACACATTGACATGTAATAATCAAGTTGTAAATGTGATAGTCGGGTTTGTGGGTTGTAAAATAGTGTAGAAGATTATGGATCAACGCTTGTCTTTCCTTCTCATTGATAACCCATATAAATACACAGTACAATCCCAATATTACGGGAAGAGATAATTACAATTGATTACAAATAATATCCTAAAATACATAAATAATATTCTCCTAATATATTCCATTACACCCCCGCAGTCGAAACGGGAGGTGGCCGAATGTTGAGACTGGATCGAAAGTCGTCAAATAAGATTCGTGGCAAGCCTTTGGTGAAGATATATGCAATTTGAAACCTTGTGGGAGTATGTAAAATGCCTATCGTTCCGCGCTGGACATGCTCACCAACAAAATGTATATCCAACTCAATGTGTTTGGTACGCTGGTGCTGTACTGTAACAACCCGCGTTTTGGAAATCAAAGTACAAGTCAAAGTCAAAGGAAGAAAAGATTGCTAATTGTGATCTGTCACTCCTTGCTTAAATTATTGATTGTACACCTTGACTTGTAATCCATTTCTTTAATTTATGTGGTTTAGTTGTATTATGTGGAGTATCTATAATGATCGCAGTTTAATCGACGCTTATCGCTAATCGCATCGCAATTGCATTCGCAACTTGAATAATATGTTCTGTATATTGTTTTACGTGTGTGTGCGCTATTTATGTGTTAATTGTCCATGTTTACTTTATGTTGTGGTGATTAATCGAAACGCAATCGCAACTCTATCGCAATGCAATCTCATCGCGAACTGGAAACGCAAGTTCATTTATGTTGTTGTATGTTAGTTATGTTAATTGTGTGACTATTATCTAAATCTATCACATCGCATAATCGACACTCGCTTAAACGCATCGCAACGCTCAACGCACGAAACGAAACACCGAAACTCTACTCGCCGGATACATTCAATCGAATGACAATTCGATCGAATCCGTCACTTGTGCACCGCCTTTCACCCTCCTTCACCTATAAATAGCACCTGTCACATCATGAACAGTGATGTGACAGCTCTAGTGCGACTCTTCGACTTCTCAGCCTATTTTCTCTCGATTTCATGCGATTCTTGTAAGTTTCTTCCCCAAATCTTGTACTTTTATCATCTACACACACTTCTTCATTATTTTCACATTTGAATCTTAACTTTTCACCGTGAAATCGGTTGGTTTGAGGTGTTCTAGGGTGATGTCATCATGGGGTTCTTATGAACTTCAAGATTTGACCTCATTCCACCGAGAACAACTCAGATCTAAGATATTTCAACATGTTTAAACACTGATTTCGCATAAATCTAAACATTTTCAGGATTAGAAGGATTGAAAGATGTTTTCATAACTTTTCTCACATTCTTTTACACTCTTGCACTCAAAACCGATAGAATCAGAGCTCATTCAGGCCTTCCACTCTTTCTCTAGTGATGTGTCGGTCTAAGATCTGATTCCTATCAACAAGATAACCAACTTAGCGGGTTTAACATGAACAACCGTCACAAACAGTTAACTGATCGGGGTGGGGTGATTCCCACTTCGATCGGATGACTTGGACTTGGTGGGGTTTCCGTTGTTTAGCACGTTGTCATATCGTCTCGGTCAAACCGCGAACTTTCAGACTTAACAAATTTTTCCAAGTTTCAAAACGACCAAGTCACCAAACGGACCGCCGTCCGATCGGATTGCCATCCGATCGAACGACAATCCGATCGGATGACATTTGGTCTCCAACACTTAAACATTTTACAATTTTCGATACACAAGTTTATCCAAACCAATGACCATCCTGCTGTGAACTTGTTCGCCCTGAAATGTCTCGCTGGACGGATCGCCATCCGAGCGAACGACCATCCAATCGGACGACCGTTCAATCGAACGACCTGAAAGGTAGAGATACTTGTAAGGACCTGCAAAAATGCCCCACAACACTCCGTAAGTGAAAACCCGGGCCCCTAAAACCCTAACCCTTGTGAAAAATCAAGAAATTCAATTTTATTGTTCTGTCGAGGGCCGCGTAAGACTTAAGTAAAGCTTACGCGGGGCGCGACAACTTCAAAGTTCTCCGGATAAGCTTCAGGCCACGTGTCAGACACGTGGCAAGCCTACATGTGACACGGTAGCCCTAGCCGTAGCTAGGGTGACCCTCGCGGGCCGTGTAGGATGTTCTTAGAGTTTACGCGGGCCGCGTAAAACTCAAATTTCAGCTATATAACGAGCAGTGCATGGCCTTTCTTCTGTGTTCGCAAAATCCTTTCAAAAACGAAACATTCTGCTCCATTTCATAGATTTAAGTAGGGAAACGCTGCTACGATTACAGGGTAATAACTCGATCACTGCTACGATACAATGTCCGATCGATTGAAACCGATCCGATGGATGTTTAAGTGTTGCCCAAATACGGGCTATACTTTGTCATTCGTCGTGAGGGTTTTGATTTCGTGAGCTTATCATAAATGTTGTATTAAGTTACTAACCTAGTTTCGTGTGCATTGTTATTTAACTAGGTTACCAAGCTTAATCAGTAGGCAAAACTTTGTCCAACTAAACTCGCAATGTGAGTCATTCTCTTTTTATCAAAAGTATTTTACAATATCTAAATATTTCTCAGTTATACTTTGCAGTGATTAAGTCTTTGCTAATCTTTAATTACTGGCAGTAAGTGGGGGTTTTGTGCACATTACTACTAATGATTTATCACTTTAGGTGGGCGAGCCTAATTTAGTGATATGTCCACAGTCATAGATCCGGTCGAGTGACAACTGAACCAGCTAATTAATAGATAGGGGCAACTGTGAAAACTCTTAATGCTGTAAATTGTAACAATGTGTCGTTTTGTACAAATTGAATGACTCGCCAGTATTTCCCTGCTGGTAAAATCTTTTTAAACATGTTTCAGGTGATTTACTGTGAACCAGGAAAAGTGCCGCGTAGCACTACAACTTGAAGGAAGTGGCTCAGTAAATAAATAAACATGTTTTTGTAAACAAACGGATTTCCCAGTGAAATTCCTTTATTGTAAATTACGGGGTTTGTCCCGAAATTTGAAATGAAATAAATGGGTGTTTTCAGTTTAAACGATCCTGTTAAAAATTTCCGCTGCCAAATTAATTACAAATACCACGGGTTTTCTGTCTCGCGGCATCCGAACCGGGAAACTGGGTCGGGGGCCGTGACAGAAAAAGGTGGTATCAGAGCCACTGATTTAAGCCAATTAAGTATTTAGAAATACTTAATTTTTTAGATTGCCCTTTTGTGATTCTATGAGAATTTAATTTAATAAATAAAATTTTAACTTAAAATTTTGTGTGTTTCTTCATGTGTGACAACAACATGAATGAACTGTCGGAGGCACTCCGAAACTTTACTATCCATACCACCGATATGGATACAACCGGGACCCTATCCGGCTATCAAGCAGATACTGAAGAGCCTTTAGTGTTCCAGGCCCAACCGCAGGAAAAACCAAAGCCTAAAAAGAGAACGAGAATCTTGGACTGGAAACGCGGACGAAGGAAGAAGCCAGCTGCCCAGAAGGTGAAAAAGACTGAGGATCCGAAGGACAAAGTAAAGGGAAAGGAGATAGGGGAAAGCTTGGGTCAGGCCTAGGAAATGGAAATGCCACCTTGGGAGGAACTCGATCGAAAACTTGCAAATTGTGACCTCATCGGACCTGCCGATGAAAACCTTTTCAATTTCCCTGCCCAATCTGAACTTCCAATTAATTTGGAACCTGCTATCCCAGACCCTATTGTCAAACCACAACCTGTTACAGGCCAGCTGGAGAAATGGTGGACGAGCGACTGGCATTTTCAGAACTTCATGAATAACCCTAATGCTTATTTTCCCCAGTTTGATCCTGAACCTGCATCATTTCCACCTATGAGCGCAGAAAACGTTGCTGAATTACGCCACTACGGCGAGGAACTGGTGGATGCGGGAAATCGGATTCGGGACGTGGGGGAAAGGATCACGTGCAAGTACGACGAGAGGGAGCGTCGTTTCTGAAAGGCCAGCTAACTGTGGTTGTGTGTTTGTATAATAATAATAATAATAATATGTAGAAAAAAAATATAAATATAATATATAATAATAATAACTAGAATTGAGCCCCCCGCGTTGCAGGGGGGGCGTAAAGCAGTGCTATTAGAGGTTGGAGGCGTAAAAACATGCTAAGTAGTAACCCAACAATGATCAAAACCGGAAAAAAGATCAAGTGAATTATGTGACGTAAACACATCGACAGACTCGAATTTATACCGAATGACGGAGTGGGTGTAAAACCCTTAAGCCTACGACCATAGCAAAAATCATTATGGCATAAACCAAGTAGATATAAATAAAAAAACATAATGTGTTTGTGTTACCTGAAGTATTTCTAATTGAAGTGTTTTTATAACATGACGGGTCAATGTACCACAAACGAATAACAGTTCTTTTGCCACGAGTTGCACATAACGGGTCATTGGGATTTTATGACAGCGAATTGCTTCGACCTATTTTTGTTAAGAATTAATAATCCTTTACTTGGCTAAATTTTTAGAATCCTTCAAAATATCACGATTGCCATGTTGTTCATGAATAAGATGATTTCTTTGAGATGGGTAGATTTGCATTGTTGGAAGCAAACACTTAAAAACATGAAATTATGCATTTATCCATTTAAATTGAGGTTTTTTTCTCAGTACATCTATACATGGATGTTATGGTAAACAAAAATTGAACAATTTTAGTCAATGCCAAAATGAAACACAAACCATAATCAAAATGGCAAAAACCTACCAGCATATACTAAGGGCTGATTAAATGAGTTAAAGAAAGAAAGAAAAGCTTCTCAAGTGCTTCAGCAGGCTGCTATTGCAAGCATTAAGGCATCTACAGATCTAGTCTTTGGAAAATTACGATGTTTTTGAAGTAGATCAAAAGTAGCACCAAGATCATATTAAAACACATAAAGCAGAAATTGACAATTTTACTATCAACATAGCATCGTACCTGAGTGTGTAAATTGTAAATGGTAATGGGTCTGCTTTGTTTTTAAGTAGAAATTTTTACCCAAAAAAAAATCAAAGGAACGCAGGTGCTCTTACCGGAGAAATGAGGTTATCATCAATGGCACCGTCATCATAATCATCTCCATGTGGCGTCATCGGCCTCGTCGCCGTTTCCGGCCGCCGGAGTGACGTCAGCGTGTTCCTCCTCTCTCTCTCACACTCTGGTCTTCCGTGTCGATCCCCGATCTCTCTCTCTCTGTTCGTCTCGTTGCCGGAAGAAACCAGGGTGTGTGTGTGGTGTATGTGTACCGGAGACATGAGATGAAGGGGGGGTGTTTGCAGGTGATCGAGGAGTTGCAGGTGATTGTGGGTGAGGGACGGCCGGAGAGAGGGGGCGCCGGTGGCGGGAATTTCGGCCGGCACCAGCTAATCGCTGGTGAAGAGGTGGGAATCAGGGGTGGGTGTGTGTGTAATCGAAGAAGAAGGAGAGCATATGGGTTGCATGTAGTTGTGTGCACAGGGTTTGAAGGAAACAATCCTCTCTTACTTTATTGGTGCAACAATTTCAAAAGACAAACTACGGTGGCCAAATTTGTAAACCTAAAAAAAACCACTAGCGCAATCATGCGATGTAATTTGATATATATAATAATATAATAATGTATAATAATAACTAAAAATAAAACTTCTGTAAAATAGATGGTTTGTATCGACGCATAATATTATAAATATATATGAATGTCACAAGGTCGACGGTTTTGGCTATATGTGTTGACATGATTATGTGTCATGATTGCTTTGTTGTGTTTGGTTGCTATCTATTCTGTGACAGTAATATATATATATATATATATATATATTGTTAATGATTCAGTTGGAAAACGCAGAAAATCAACCAGCAAACGAGGTTAACCAATCTGAATAAAATAATGAGGATCATTTTCTTAATAGGCAAGATATAAAAAATATCGTTGCCTAGGGAATAGCCAATGCTATCTCGGCAATCGTCGCCGCTGTTAAGAACCCCGTGGAATAGCCAATGTTATCCCGGCAATCGTCGCCGTGTGAGTGTTATATAGTTTTTAATGTATATTTTAAGCCCTTTTTTAACACTTTAGTCAAGTTTTAAATTTATAAAACAGGATATTTACTAACACTAAACACACATATGGGCAAGTGCACCGATCGTGAGCGTAGTATAGTGTTGGTAAGATACCGAGGTCGTCCAAGGACACAAGAGCTTTTAGTACCGGTTTATTCTCAACGTCTAATCAAAGCAAAAATTTAGAAAAAAGGTTTTTAGATAAGAAAGTGAAAACTAACTAAAAATGCTGAAAATAAAAAAAATAAAAACAGATAGACAAGATGAATCACTTGGATCCGACTCGCCTTTAGTGTAACCTTTGATGTTTTCCGCACTTTTGCACTTTTTAAGAGATTATCTTAGTTATAGTAGTAGACCCCTCTTTTGAAGGTGACGTTACCCTCAACCCAGTAATTTGAGTCAGCAATGATACAATCCTAAAGGGTTGGATTATTGGAAGATAATTAATTAAGTTATTAATGCGTAATGTGGTAGGCCCCTCTTTTGAAGGTGAGATTATTGGAAGATAATTAATTAAGTTACCCTCGGCTAAGTAGTTTGAGTCAGCAGGGATACAATCCTAATTAGCCGGGTTAATGTATTAATAGTAGTTTACATATGAGGGGATCAAGGAGTTCAGACCCCCACCATCCAATACCAGTGGGTATTGAAGGAGGTCCTACTAAACTTGACCCAGGTCCTTGCAGGATCTATACACTGAACAAGGCAAGACGCTTACCAAACCATTCCCTTAACCCCATACCAGGTAGCCAACATATCTCCATACAGACCGTGGAGATATGAATGGTGTAAATCTTTTATTTTATATAGACAGTAAAATAATGCCAAGACACCACTGACAAATGATAAGGAAGTTTCACCTTCAACATAAAAAACTAGTTATTAAAGTCACTAATACAAACCAAATAAAAAATGCGAAAAGATTAAAAAACAAAAGTATTACACTAAATGCTTGTCTTCACCAAGTGATGTAAGAGACTTAGGCAAACATGACCTTTGATTGTCAAGAACTCTTACTATCAATCTTGGATCCCGAGACTACTACACACACTCTATGATGGATGATGGATGATGGTGGTGGATGTGGGTGTTGTGATGGTGGTGGAGTGTGGGTGAAGTGGGAGAGAGGTGGTTTGTCAAGGGATGCCTTTGCAATGAACCAAGCACCCCTATTTATAGCCTGCACAGAAGCCCGGACACGGCCCCGTGCCTGCTGGGCACGGCCCCATGTCCACCCATCTTCTCTTTCTTCATTAAATGCAGTTTTTCTGCATTAGTTGACCACGCCCCCCGTGTCCGCTGGGCACGGCCCCGTGTGCAGAAGCGTATCTGTACTATCAAGATTTGTCTGGATTCTGCGAATCTTAGCATTGACCATGGCCCCGTGTCTGCTGGCCACGCCCCCGTGTTGGGAAATAGAAGCTTCTACAGCTTTGTCTTTTCTGCAGACACTTGGGCACGCCCCCGTGTTCAATGAGCACGGGGCGTGTTCAGCCTTCTGATGTCTTCTTTTTGCTTAGGAAGATGCTGTCGAGGGGTCGGGCATGCCACGTTTATTCCTTTTCTTGTATTATTGTTAGATTTGGCTGCATTTTTGCTTCTTTTATTCATTTAAGCTCATTTAACCCTGAAAATACAAAAGGAAGACAAAAGGACACTTTTTCCAACATTAGTACTAAAAAGGGTTAGTTTTATGCCTCATTTGATGTAATTTATATGTTGCATTTTACATAAATCAAATACCCCCACACTTTAATCTTTGCTTGTCCTCAAGCAAAACTCCTTATTTTGTGGCTTACACACCCAAATGGAATGGTAGAAGAGAAGGTTTTGGTCTTGTCTTGAGTGTCGGGATTCCAAGATCTTTATTAGGTTTTATTTTTATGTTATTTACAATCCTATTCGTTATGATTTATTTGGAACATTACATAAGAGAAATTACTTATTTGGACATAACATGCCTCTTTAAAATTCCATTTATATACAAGTTCACATACCTCACGGGGGATCACTCAACACTCGACCGAAGATGTATTTTTGTGAAACACTAGAAACCGGCATGGAACTTACTTCTACCATATGCTTGCCAAGCGATCAATCCTCCTCCTTTTTAACTATAAACCTTTGTAAATATCAAGAGGACTTTGGGGAAGGGTTAGGCTTGGGTTAAAGGTAGGTGGTTTTGGGTTAGTGGAAAAGGGCGAAAAGGCGTAAAAAGCGTCGGTTTTCGTAAAACATTTTGTTTTTGTGACTTTTTATTCTAATGAAGCATTTTTCAAACAAGGTTTCTTTTGATGAACTTGTTTGTTTATTGCTAAGCTTCATCATTTTTTTATTTTTATTTTAATAAAGATGTCACAAGAAAACTGAGCTTTGTACTAAAATAAAGGGTTTAAAATGAAAAAGGGTTTTGGTGGGTAAAGGGTGCTTGTTTTGGGTTTAGAAATGAAAAGGTTTAGGCTCAAAGGGGTAAATAGGGAGATTTTGGGTAGGTGGTAAAAAAAAGAAAAATAATGGTGTTGAAATAAAAATGGTTAGTCCTAATGCCTCCGTGATTTACTTACTTGGGTTTAAGTTGGTAAGGACCGGGAATGTATCGTCATGGCAAGTTCTAGAGTCGTAAGAAACCAAGCGGCTATTCACACAAGAAACGAAAAATGAGCATTTAATTTAAAGATGTGTATTTGTGTGTTCAATAAAGGCTCAAAACTCACTTTTTGTGGGAATGGGTTTTTAATGTGATCAAGTATATATAATCAAATTTTAACTAGATTTGTCATGCCGTTTCATAATTTTCTTATGTTGGTTCTTTTTATCACGACGCTATCGGTTGTAAATTTATAAAAATATAACCTTTTTAGAACGTGTTATTCCCAATTTAAACCAAGACAAGTAAAAAAATGAAAAGTTTTTGAAAAAAATTTGGGGTGTTTAGCGGTTCCAATAGAGTTTTGTGTAAGGCTTGTAATTAGGACTTGCAAAATTCAAGGTTTTAGCATCCCCCCACTTAAATTACACATTGTCCTCAATGTGTCCCAAAAATAAGTTTTTAGGTTGATTGAATGTGTAAAAAGGTGTTTAAACAAAAATTTTATGTTACTGGGCATCTGGACACGGCCCCGTATTCAATGAACACGTCCCCGTTTGCCAGTAACGAGAACTTACAGAAGGTGGACACGGGGGCGTGTCGGGTGAACACGACCCCGTGTTAAGCAAAATTCTGTATAATTTTGACAAACAGCAGGTCTGGGCGATGGGCACGGGGGCGTGTCGGCTGAGCACGACCCCGTGTGGAGAAACTGCAAAAGTGTAAAACAGGTTTCTGGCTTCAGTTTTGCTGTCCCGGCTTTAGTAGCACTGATGTTTAGTGTTCTAAGCCTCGTATGTACCTGTTTAACTAATAAATACCACACCAAACAATAACCAACATCCTAAATTACCAAAGTTCATCATCCACATCACAAGTTAAAAAGAAAAAGAAATGCAGAAATTAAAAAGTGTTAAAGAAAGTAAATTGTTCAACAAATGGCACGCAGGCCATGAAATTGTTTTTTGAGATAAGGGGGTTAACCTGTGAGACCTCCAACCGTGTGATGCCACCTCCGACTCCTCCCGCTCAATCCATGTCCTCGTCTTCATCATCATCACCTCCTCCGTGGCCCGACATATACTCCCGGATGTTCCCAATGTCATCCTGCATGTCGGAGATATTTCTCTCTATCGCTCCGACCCGGGCGTATGTGTTGCTGGCCATGTTGTAGGTGTTCCTGGTGCACATAAGGTTTTCCTGCAATAAATCATGTAGGCTTTGAAAGTTAGAAAAACCGCCTCCTTGAGAGGAGGATTGACCCGGATCACCCTGGTGCTGGTAATGGTACTGAGGAGGAGGACGGATGTGTGGAGCGTGTAAGATGAGTGCTTCTTGCGGGTTCCATGCATGCCCTCAACCCATTTGAAAGCTGACCGTCCCGTCATCCGCTTCATAAATCAGGTTCATGGAGCGGCATATGACCATGTCTACTTTCCCCGACCATGGTCTTTTGCGGAAGGACCTCGGCATGTGTACAAAGTGTTTGAAGAGGCGGTATATCCACCCTCCAAAGAAGATAGGAGTCGGGGGAGTAGCAAGCTGGTTCAAGTGCATGTTTCGGAGTAGCAGGTGTAGGACATCAAGGTTGATACGGTTGTGGATGCAATGGAGGACTAGCAGATCTCGTAACCCTACAACATCGCTGATGTCGTGCCTCTGGCTAAGAGAGTAAGTGAGGACCCTGTGGATGTAGCGGTAAAGAGGGTCTCTCAACTGGGTACTCTTAGTTCGGCTTGGGTTGTAGTTGCCCTCTCCGATTTGAGCCCAAGCAGCTTGGCGGTCATTTTCTTGAATCTCATGGAAACCGTCGGTGTTCTCTTCATCCCCAGCATATTCTTCCGAGTACAACCCCACCAGAGCCCCAAATTGAGGGATTGAGATCCGGTATGTGGTGCCTCCACAACGCAACTCTACCCCTTCATTGTCAAACGGATCAGCCCTGTTCTTGAAGACGAATGTGCTGTAGAATTCCATGTTGTATTCATACACAGAGTGAAGCTGAGTGCAAAGGGCAGCTCTTAGTGGGCCGGTGACAATGGTGTTGAATCGGTCTATTTGGTTCACTATCTTAAGAGTGTCCATGCACACTTGTCTTAGGTTCTCATCGGGCCTAGTCCTTAACACATCATAACGAGCTTGAGCCGCCAACTCGCTTACGTTGAACCTGGTGAATTTCTTGGCCATCTTGACGTTGTTAGAAGGAGGGGAAACGTCCAAATCTTGCAAAAAAATCGCCGGAACCAGAGAGTTTTTGGGGAAACGGGGCGTGTGGAATGAAGAAACTGTTTTGAAAAGGGGGTTTTATCCCGACAGTTGCGTGGACACGGCCCCGTGTTCGCTGAACACGGCCCCATGGGCGGGCAACTTAAAATATATTTTTTTAAGTGCTCGTGTGAGTGCCCTGTGTCCCAAAACTTGGTTTTAGAGATCTTACCGATTCAGATGTTTTCCCGATTGTTCGTAACTTACTAGGTATGATGTTGATGCTTTCATTCTTCGACCGTTTGAAGCGAGATTTCTTCCTCCTCATCCTCAATAAATCCTTGATAAAGCTTTAGCCATTGGCCATTGACTTTGAATGGAATTCCATTCCTAGATTTAATTTCAACTGCACCGTGTGGGAAAATATGGGTGATGGAAAAAGGTCCTGACCACCTAGACTTTAATTTACCAGGAAATAATCGAAGTCGTGAGTTAAACAATAGAACCTGATCTCCTACTCGAAATTCATTAGGTTTAATGTGTTTATCATGCAAAATTTTCATTCTTTCATTATAAATTTCGGAGTTAGAGTATGCATAATTCCTTAATTCGTCTAATTCATTTAATTGGCAAAATCGATTTTTACCGGCAACCTCTAAGTCTAAGTTTACATTTTTAATAGCCCAGTAGGCCTTGTGTGCTATTTCTACTGGCAAATGACAACTTTTTCCATAGACGAGCTTATATGGGGTTGTACCTATTGTTGTTTTGTACGCTGTGCGAAAAGCCCATAAAGCGTCGTCTAATTTTTCGGCCCATTCTTTTTTATTTAACCCTACGATTTTTTCAAGTATTCTTTTTAAACCTCTATTAGTCACTTCGGCTTGTCCGTTTGTTTGAGGGTGATATGCTGTTGAAACCCGGTGATAGACCCCATACCTTGTTAAGATTTTTTCTAGTTGATGGTTACAAAAATGGGTACCTCTATCACTTATTAAAGCCTTTGGTGTTCCGAAACGAGAGAATAATCTTTTCAGAAATCTTACCACGACTCTTCCATCGTTGGTTGGAAGTGCCTCGGCCTCGACCCATTTAGACAAGTAATCTACCGCCACAAGTATATATTTGTTTCCTTTTGACGGTGGGAAAGGTCCCATAAAGTCGAGTCCCCACACATCAAAAATTTCACAAACAAGAATGCCATTTTGTGGCATTTCGTTTTTGGAAGAAATATTACCTGTTCTTTGGCAAGCGTTACATGTCTTGACAAGACTTTGGGCGTCTTTGTAAATGGTTGGCCAATAAAACCCTGAATCAAATACCTTTCGTGCGGTACTAGCGGTGATGCGTGTGAAGTGTTATATATATTAGGTGTATATTTTAAGCCCCTTTAACACTTATTTTTAGCCAAGTTTTAAATTTATAAAACACGATATTTTACTAACACTAAACACACATATGGGCAAGTGCACCCATCGTGAGCGTAGTATAGTGTTGGTAAGATACCGAGGTCGTCCAAGGACACAAGAGCTTTTAGTACCGGTTTATCCTCAACGTCTAATCAAAGTAAAAAGTTAGAAAAATGTTTTAAACTAAGAAAAATAAAAACTAACTAAAATGCTGAAAATAAAATAAAAAGAAAAACAGATAGACAAGATGAATCACTTGGTTCCGACTCGTATCTAGTGTAACCTTTGATTATTTCCGCACTTTTGCACTATTTTAAGAGATTATCTTAGTTATTGTAGTAGGCCCCTCTTTTGAAGGTGACGTTACCCTCACCCCAGTAGTTTGAGTCAGCAAGGATACAATCCTAAAAGGGTGGATTATTGGAAGATAATTAATTAAGTTATTAATGCAAATTATGGTAGGCCCCTCTTTTGGAGGTGACGTTACCCTCGACTAAGTAGTCTGAGTCAGCAGGGATACAGTCCTAAATAGCCGGGTTATAGTATTAATAGTAGTTAACTTATGAGGGGATCAAAGAGTTTGGACCCCCGCCATCCAATACCGTTAAGTATTGAAGGAGGTCCTACTAAATTTGACCCAGGTCCATTGCAGGACCTCTAAACGCTGAACAATGGCAAGAGCTTTACCAAACCGTTCCCTTAACCCCCGACCAGGTAGCCAACATACCTCCATATAGACCGTGGAGATATGAATGGTGAAAATCTTTTATTTTATATAGACAGTAAAATAATGCCAAGACACCACGGACAAATGATAAGGAAAGATCACCTTCAACATAAGCAACTAGTTATTAAAGTCATTAATACAAAACCAAGTAAAAAGTGCAAAAGATTAGAAATAAAAAGTATTATACTAGACACTTTGTCTTCACCAAGTGATGTAAGAGACTTAGGCAAACATGGCCTTGATTGTCAAGAACTCTTACGATCAATCTTGGATCCCGAGACGACTCACACACTCTACGATGGACAATGGATGATGGTGGTGGGTGGTGGGTGAAGTGTGAGAGAGGTGGTGTGCCAAGGGATGGTTTGAGCTTAAGCCAAGCACTCCTATTTATAGGCTGAACAGAAGCTCGGGCACGGCCCCGTGTCCAGTGGGCACGGCCCCGTGTCCACATCCTCTCTTTCTTCATTTAATGCAGCTTTGTCTTATTAGTTGACCACGCCCCTGTGTCCGCTGAGCACGACCCCGTGGTGCAGAAGAATCTTTGTACTATGCAGATTTGCTGGATTGTGCGAATCTTATAGTTGACCACGGCCCCGTGTCCGCTGAGCACGGCCCCGTGGTGGGCAATAGAAGCTTCTACCACTTTGTCTTTTCTACTGACACTTGGGCACGCCCCCGTGCTGGCTGAGCACGGGGCGTGTTCAGGCTTCTGATGTCTTGTTTTGCTTGGGAAGATGCTGTCGTGGGGTCGGGCATGTCACGTCTTGTTCCTTTTCTTGTATTTATGTTAGATTTTGATGTCTTTTTGCTTCTTTTGTTAATTTGAGCTCATTTAATCCTGAAAATACAAAAGGAAGACAAAAGCACACTTTTTCCAACATTAGTACTAAAAATGGTTAGTTTTATGCCACAATTGATGAAATTTATATGTTGCATTTTGAACACATCAAGCGGCACCATGATGTCCTCCGTATGGACCTTCATGACAATGGCAGAGAATTCTTCTTGCTTCAACACCATGTACGCATCATCGGATGAGTTGGTCGGCACACATTTTGAAAAGATAAGGATCCTCCCAAAAGTAATGCTTTACATCGGCAAAGAATTTCTTTCTTTGATGATGTGGCCAACCTTTTGCGACTATACCGCTAGCTAGGTAGTTAGCATAGTCGGCGTACCATGGCTCTTCTCGGTATTCCACCATTTCCAGGGATTACATTGGGAATTTTTCATTGATTTGCTCGTCCCTGGTTGCCTCCAAAGCTGGGTCTTCTAAGCGCGAAAGATGATCTGCTGCGGTGTTTTCTGCTCCTCTTTTGTCTTTTATTTCAATATCAAATTCTTGGAGGAGTAGGATCCACCGAATCAAACGTGGTTTAGCATCCTGTTTCTTGAAGAGATATCGAATGGCTGCATGATCTGCATAGACTATTGTTTTAGAAAGAACAAGATAAGAACGAAATTTATCAAAAGCAAACACCACAGCTAGTAATTCCTTTTCTGTTGTTGTGTAATTTTCTTATGCATCATTAAGTGTTTTACTAGCGTAATAAATTGGGTGAAAATGCTTATCTTTTCTTTGTCCCAAGACGGCTCCAACCGCAAAGTCACTTGCATCACACATGAGAAAGGTAATTTCCAATCAGGCGCTATCATGATAGGTGCATTGACTAGCATTTCTTTTAGGGTTAGAAATGCTTGATTGCAATCCTTGTCAAAGATGAAAGGGGCATCTTTTTCAAGTAGTTTTGTTAGAGGCCTTGAGATTTTGGAAAAGTCTTTGATAAATCGTCTATAAAATCCGGCATGTCCTAGGAAACTTCTGATAGCTCTAACGGAGGATGGGGGTGGTAATCGAGAAATAGTGTCTATTTTGGCTCGATCTACCTCCATTCCTTCGCTTGAGATTTTGTGACCGAGTACTATTCCCTCTGTTACCATGAAATGGCATTTTTCCCAGTTAAGGGCGAGGTTAGTTTCCTCACATCGGGATAGCATTCGTTCAAGGTTATCGAGGCATTGGTCGTATGAATCTCCAAAGATAGAAAAGTCGTCCATGAAGACTTCCATTGTCTTTTCTGTCATGTTATGGAAGATGGACACCATGCAACGTTGAAAGGTTACGGGGGCATTACATAGACCAAAAGGCATGCGTCGATAAGCAAAAGTTCCATAGGGACATGTGAATGTTGTCTTTTCTTGGTCTTCGGGTGCTATCGTAATTTGAAGTATCCTTGTTGCCTCATTTAATCGACGATAATCTATACATACCCTCCATCCTGTGACGGTTCTCGTTGGTATTAATTCATTCTTTTCATTAGTTATTACCGTCATACCTCCTTTATTTGGAACTACTTGGACGGGACTTACCCAAGGACTATCGGAAATTGGGTAAATGAGTCCGGCGTCAAGTAATTTGATGACTTCGTTTTTAACCACTTCTTGGACATTTGGATTCACTCTACGTTGTGGTTGTATTACTGATTTATAGTCATCGTTCATTAAATTTTGTGTGTGCACATGGAAGGACTTATGCCTTTTATATCTACAAGCTTCCAAGCGATCGCGTTTTTGTGTTTTTTCAAAAGTGAAATTAATTTTTCTTTTTCTAAACTAGTTAATTTTGATGAAATAATTACAGGCGATTTACCATCTTTGTCTAGAAAAGCATATTCCAAACCTTTTGGAAGTTCTTTGAGCTCAAGAGGTGGGTCTTTAAGAGACTCCTTATTTGGTTGCTCATTTCGATCAAGAACCACAAAAGTTTGTTCTATGGCGACCTCTTCTTCAACAAAGTGGTCAATTTCTTCTCTTGTATCGGGTGGTTCATCCTCATCTTCAATTAGGGGGTCATTATTGCCGAAAGGATATTTCATTGAATGCTCAAGATCGACACTCTTTTTAAATGCCCCTAATTGAATAGATAGATTGTTGTACTTCCGGTTTTTCAAGGCTTCGTGGGTTTTTACAAAAGGTCGTCCCAACGCTAGAGGAGCGTCATCAAGGATGACAAAGTCGGTTGGTATTACCATTTGATCTGTTTGGACCAAGACATCCTCAACTACCCCTATTGATTTTATTACTTTCCGATTAGATAGAAAAATGGGTATTTGAAGTGGAGAAAAATCACCAATACTTAATTTTTCGAAAATGTAGTTTGGCATTATATTAACACAAAGATCTTTACCAATTGTGATATTACTAATAAAGGAATTTTGAAAAAAACATGGAACTGGTGTAATGTTAATTTCAAATGGATCTTCTTTTATTAGCGAAGTTTGATCATTTGTTAACTTAATGCTTACCGTTTCGTCAATTTTAGTGTTAGTGTTTAACTCTTTTAAAAACTTAGCATGAGTGGGAACTAAACAATGATTTTCAAAAGAAGGTGACAAGAGATTAATTTCTTCAAAATTAGACTCTTCTTGAATTTTAACGTTGTCGGACTCACCTTTTTCGTTGTTTAACTCATGTGTCGGCTTTTCACTTATTTGTTCTTCCATTTTTACATTTTCAACTATCTCTTCTTTATTACGAGTTAATTCTTCCCTTGCGCGGGACTCCTCTTCCCTTGCGCGAGATTCTTTTATGCATCGTTCGATAGTTTTAATGTGTTCTATTATCTTATCGGCTATGTGGGTGATAGAGTCAGGATCGGGATCCTCAAAGCTTGAATCCGGATGTTCGATCCTTGGTTCCTCATAATACTCATATGAAGTAGATGGTTCACACCATTGTTCCTCATTGTAAGTATATGATGGATAAGGGTCATAATTTTGTTCTTCATAATACTCATATGAGGTGGGTTGTTCACGCCATGGTTCCTCATAATAAGCATATGAAGGTGGAGGCTCATATCTTGGTTCCTCAAAGTATGAGTATGGAGGTTCATACCTTGGTTCATCAAAATATGAGTATGAGGGAGAAGGTTCATACCTTGGGTCTTCATAGGATGTGTATGAAGTGATGGCTCGTACCTGGGTTCCTCATAGTAGGTGTATGAAGTGGATGGTTGAAATAAGTCACAATATTGTACCGAGTGAGGGTTACCACAAATGGTGCAATAGTCTTCCCTATAATCATCCTCCTCATAGGTGTAGTTGTAATCTCTTGAGTATTGATCCATAAGAATCACTCAGCAGACCACGACAGAGTCTCGAGACCAGAAAACAAAAATAAAAACGGAAACAGAGGCTGGACACGGCCCCGTGTTCAGTGAGCACGGCCCGTGTTCAGATTCTGTATCTGGGCGTTTTAATAAAAGTTACTGGTTTTGTGCAGCACGGCCCCGTGTTCAGTGAACACGGCCCCGTGTTCAGGCTACTGTAAATGCAAAAACTAACTAAAATGCAGAAAAATGCGCGCGTTTTAAAAAGGTTTTGAAAAACTGATTAGGCCGTCGATTTTAAGCTTTCTTAAAATCCTTGCATCCCCGGCAACGGCGCCAAAAACTTGATGCGTGTGAGTGTTATATAGTTTTTAATGTATATTTTAAGCCCTTTTTAACACTTTAGTCAAGTTTTAAATTTATAAAACAAGATATTTACTAACACTAAACACACATATGGGCAAGTGCACCCATCGTGAGCGTAGTATAGTGTTGGTAAGATACCGAGGTCGTCCAAAGACACAAGAGCTTTTAGTACCGATTTATCCTCAACGTCTAATCAAAGTAAAAAATTTAGAAAAAATTTTTAGACAAGAAAGTGAAAACTAACTAAAAATGCTGAAAATAAAAGAAAAATAAAAACAGATAGACAAGATGAATCACTTGGATCCGACTCGCCTTTAGTGTAACCTTTGATGTTTTCCGCACTTTTGCACTTTTTAAGAGATTATCTTAGTTATAGTAGTAGGCCCCTCTTTTGAAGGTGACGTTACCCTCAACCCAGTAGTTTGAGCCAGCAAGGATACAATCCTAAAGGGTTGGATTATTGGAAGATAATTAATTAAGTTATTAATGCGTAATGTGGTAGGCCCTTCTTTTGAAGGTGACGTTACCCTCGGCTAAGTAGTTTGAGTCAGCAGGGATACAATCCTAAGTAGCCGGATTAATGTATTAATAGTAGTTTACATATGAGGGGATCAAGGAGTTTGGACCCCACCATCCAATACCAGTGGGTATTGAAGGAGGTCCTACTAAACTTGACCCAGGTCCTTGCAGGATCTATACACTAAACAAGGAAAGACGCTTACCAAACCATTCCCTTAACCCCCGACCAGGTAGCCAACATATCTCCATATAGACCGTGGAGATATGAATGGTGTAAATCTTTTATTTTATATAGACAGTAAAATAATGCCAAGACACCACGGACAAATGATAAGGAAGTTTCACCTTCAACATAAGAAACTAGTTATTAAAGTCATTAATACAAAACCAAATAAAAAGTGCGAAAAGATTAAAAAACAAAAGTATTACACTAAATGCTTGTCTTCACCAAGTGATGTAAGAGACTTAGGCAAACATGGCCTTTGATTGTCAAGAACTCTAACTATCAATCTTGGATCCCGAGACTACTACACACACTCTATGATGGATGATGGTGGTGGATGTGGGTGTTGTGATGGTGGTGGAGTGTGGGTGAAGTGGGAGAGAGGTGGTTTGTCAAGGGATGCCTTTGCAATGAACCAAGCACCCCTATTTATAGCTTGCACAGAAGCCCGGACACGGCCCCGTGCCCGCTGGGCACGACCCCATGTCCACCCATCTTCTCTTTCTTCATTAAATGCAGTTTGTCTGCATTAGTTGACCACGCCCCCGTGTCCGCTGGGCACGGCCCCGTGTGCAGAAGCGTATCTGTACTATCAAGATTTGCCTGGATTCTGCGAATCTTAGCGTTGACCCCGGCCCCGTGTCCGCTGGCCACGCCCCCGTGTTGGGAAATAGAAGCTTCTACAACTTTGTCTTTTCTGCAGACACTTGGGCACGCCCCCCGTGTTCAATGAGCACGGGGCGTGTTCAGCCTTCTGATGTCTTGTTTTTGCTTAGGAAGATGATATCGAGGGGTCGGGCATGCCACGTTTATTCCTTTTCTTGTATTATTGTTAGATTTGGCTGCATTTTTGCTTCTTTTGTTCATTTAAGCTCATTTAACCCTGAAAATACAAAAGGAAGACAAAAGCACACTTTTTCCAACATTAGTACTAAAAAAGGGTTAGTTTTATGCCTCATTTGATGTAATTTATATGTTGCATTTTACATACATCAACACCGTCTGTAATAACTGTTTTTATTTTATATGTTTGTGGTATGGGACATGAACCTTAAATATATTATAATTAATAGTTATTATGGATTCTCCTGGACAATCTGTTTCGCTCAGTGCCTCACCCCGATGTTTCCGCCATCGGTTGGGGTGTGACAGATTGGTTTCAGAGCCATAACTATAGGGAATTAGGCAAGACTCGACCTAGTCCGGGTCGATGTCTTAGAAACGATCTAGTCTATAGTCTAAGTACCAACATACCGCTTTGTGCGAACCCGGTAGGGGTTCAGCGCGAGCCTATTTCTATCATTCGATCGACTCGCAATCATACTATACTCTATCACTTAGCCTTTCCTAAGGCTAGCACTGCACACTATTTTCAAAAACGAACAAGTGATTAGATCAAGACTAGGTGTGAAAACCGCAAACTCTTGATTGGATCGCTTGTTCAACGCACATTTTTACTATAAACACGAGAATATGCGTTGAATCAGGAGTGAAATCCGTACTTCGACGCAATTCTCTCTCTATCTCGTGATTCTATCACACAACCGGGAATGTGGTCGTTAAGTTAAGGGTGAAACTTGAATCTTGATGACCTGTTCTGCTCTCTATTTTTGGTTTTACAAAACTCTCACCAAAGTCTCGATGGGTTCCAATGACTCGAGTTGCGTGAATAACCGAAAGGATGCGTGCCATTCACCGTATGCCGGTGATAGAGCACAGTCTCTTAGCCCAAAGCGTGTTTCTCGAAGTCTTTGAGAATAGTCGGATCACTTTGGGTAGTCGACGTCTATCAAGCCAAGACACTCCATTTTCGATTTCAAGCTCTCAATCGCTGATTTTATGTGTTTTGATTCTGAGCCCGCAACTGCTGACTCTGTGATTTATTGCTTTTTATATGAACTTTTATGTGATTTATGTGGATTTTACATGTTTATTTGTTTGATTTTAGTGATTTATACGCTTTCGTTGTTCGCGTGATCAACACATACAACTCGCACTACACACTTACCTCAAAACGTTAACAAATCGCATGCTATGTTACTCGCTTATGCTATACTACTCGCTATGCTACCCGCTGTGTACTCGCTAATCGCAATCACTAGTCTCGAACGCGCGAACTTTGAATGATAGGTGGATACATGCAATATATGTAGGTGAATACATGAAAAATATAGTGTAGAACATGGTTTCGGTGTGCCTATGTGCTTATGTGTTTACGTGCTTATCTGCTTCTGTGCTTACATGCGTAAGTGGACTATGTGCTTAGGTGCCTTTGTGATTACGTGATTGATGTGTTCCTGGGCTTTATTTAGTAGTAGTGCGTGTGAGGTGAGGTTCGATTATATAGTGTTTGAGTCCTATGGCGATGTCTGTTGCAGACAATGTCGTCATTTGGATCCTATCACTCCCGCGCTGCCCGAAGAAACCATGAGGACAAACGCATCGCTTCCCTCGTCGCTAAGCAAATGGCGAAAGTTATCCCGCAAATCATCAGTGAGCTTAACGAGAATACCAGCAAGTCCTCTGAGGAATCAAGGACTGACTCGCCTAAGGGTACTTTCAGCTTTAAGCAGTTCAAGGCCTGTGGCCCAAAAGACTTCATGGGTGAAGATGGACCAACCGCGATGTTTCAATGGTTCGATTCAATCGAAGTCATGCTCCGTCAGAGCGGATGTCCCGAACACCTACGAACTGTCAACGCTACCGGCGTCTTCCAGTCCAGGGCTCTGGAGTGGTGGACAGCCGAGAGGAACAAACGTGGGAATGATGCAGCCTATGGGCTTACGTGGGATGGGTTGAAGGATATCATGATGAAGGAGTTCTGCCCTCCCCACGAGCTTCAGAAGCTGGAAAATGTGTTCTGGCACATCAAGCAAGACGGTGGCGATAACGCCGGTCTAACTGCCCGCTTCAAACAGCTAAGTATCATTTGTTCGGGCCAGGTGGCAACACCTGATATGACGATCAAGAAGTATATACGTGCTTTACCAGATGTTGCTGACTTCATGCAAGCCGCGAAGACAACAACAATTGAAGAGACCTACCTACTCACTGCTGAGATAAACGACAAGCGAGTTCTCGCTGGGTACTTCAAAAACACTCCGAAGAGCCTTCATCAAGCTACCACCACTACCAACGCTGAAACCGCCACACCGCAAGCTTCAAAGTCCTCCCTCCGCAAGAGAAAGAAAAACAACAACAGTAGCAAGAATTGCGCTGTCACAGCGCCACTCCACTCCAAGCTGTACCTGCTCAACCGCAACCCCAAAACCGACAAGTAGCGGCACCGGTGACTAATGCACCGCTGGCCAAACGTGCATATACTGGTCCTCACCCAGCTTGCCCTACCTATACTTATCATCATCCCGTGGGGATCGCATGCAGGTTTTGTGTTCACTGCAACATGTACGACCACTTTACTGCCAATTGCCGTACTGGACCACGTCAAGCTCCAGCTCCAGCTCAAGGTCAAGCTCCTGCACCACCAGCTCTCCTCCCTGCTCCCTAGGGCCAACAAGCAGCTCCTACACTCGCCGCTCACGCTAGAGCTTGCTTTGCATGTGGTGATCCCAACCACTTTGCAAACATGTGCTCCAACAGAGTGGTGAAGCAAGAGCCACAGCAGCAACCACAACAACATTAACAGCAGCAGCCTCAGCAGCAGCCAGCAGCTCGCGGACATGCCTTCAACATCAACGCACGCAAGGCTCAAGCAGATAACAATGTGGTTAATGGTACGTTCCTCGTAAATGGTATATATGCTTCGTGTTTATTTGATACTGGAGCCGATAACTGTTTTGTGTCGTTAGAATTCGAAAAGCTCCTTAATCGTAAGCGCACCCATCTCCCTACGACGTTCGACGTTGAAGTTGCCACTGGAAGAACCGTTACTGTCCATTCTGTTCTACGTGATTGTATGCTTGAACTCAACAATCACGTCTTCCCTATCGAACTTATCCCGATGCAGCTCGGTAGTTTCGATATCATAGTAGGCATGGACTTTCTTCGTGAAAATCATGCTGAAGTCGTTTGCTTTAATAAAATGATTCGTTTCTCGCTCGATAACGGTGATCATCTTTGTATCTATGGTGAAGTCGCATCGAAGAATCTCAAACTCATGTCGTGTGTCCAAGCGAACAAGTATCTCCGCAAGGAATACAAAGCTTTCCTGGCACACATCATAGTAGCGGAGGAAAAGGAAAAGAAGGCAATGAATAAGGTGCCTGTGGTTCGTGATTTTCCTAAAGTCTTTCCTGATGATTTACCTGGGTTACCCCCGAGTCGTGATATTGATTTTTGTATTGACCTCATTCCTGGAGCTAACCCTGTTGCTAAATCTCCTTATCGCCTCGCTCTATCCGAAATGCGCGAACTCTCGAGTCAACTCCAGGAATTACTTGACAAAGGCTTCATTCGCCCTAGCACCACTCCTTGGGGCGCACCAGTTCTTTTCGTCAAAAAGAAGGACGGGTCGTTCCGGATGTGCATCGATTATAGGGAGTTATATAAGGTGACTATCAAGAATCGCTATCCCCTGCCCCGAATCGATGATTTGTTTGACCAATTACAAGGAGCTACGTGTTTCTCGAAGATCGATTTACGCTCATGCTATCACCAGTTACGAATCCAGGAGGAAGATATACCGAAAACCGCTTTCCGCACCCGATAGAACCATTATGAATTCGTCGTAATGCCCTTTGGTTTAACCAACACGCCCGCGGTTTTCATGGATTTGATGAATCGCGTGTGTAAACCATTTCTTTATCGCTTCGTCATCGTATTCATTGACGTCATCCTTATCTATTCGAAGTCGAAAACCGAACACGCGTAGCATCTACGTTTGGTTCTCGAGCTACCCCAAGGGAATCAACTCTATGCCAAGTTCTCCAAGTGAGAATTTTGGCTATAGGAGGTTCAATTCCTCGGTCACATCGTCAATAGTCAAGGTATACACGTCGACCCCGCGAAGATCGAAGCTGTTAAGAGTTGGGTTACTCCAAAATCACCATCCGATGTTCATTCGTTCCTCGGATTGACTGGCTATTACCGTCGATTCATCGCTGACTTTTCGAAAATCGCCGTTCCGCTTACTTCTTTGACGCATAAAGACAAGCCTTTTGTTTGGGGAACCGAACAAGAGACTTCCTTTCAAACCCTCAAGCATATGCTCTGCAATGCTCCTATCATCGCTCTACCCGATGGAAACGATGACTTCGTTCTCTATTGTGATGCCTCGAACCTTGGTCTCGGTTGTGTTCTCATGCAACGAGACAAGGTTATCGCTTACGCATCTCGCCAGCTCAAGATCCACGAGAAGAACTATACCACCCACAACCTCGAGCTAGGCGCAGTTGTTTTTGCGTTGAAGATTTGGTGACACTACCTTTACGGTACAAAGTGTACGGTCTTCACAGGCCATAAGAGCCTACAACACATTCTCAACCAGAAGGAACTGAATAAGCGTCAACGCTGATGGGTTGAACTTCTCAACGATTACGACTGTGAGATTCGTTATCACCCTGGCAAAGCAAATGTTGTGGCCGATGCTCTAAGCAGACGAAGCTATTTGCATAGTGTTCGTAATATTCACGCCCAACACGACCTCGAAGCCTTAATTCGTGACACTCAACACGCCTGCTTCGTTGAAGATACCATGCGAGAGGAAATGAAAAAGTGCGGTGTCGAATCGCACTTTGTCACCAAATCGAACGATATCCTCTACTATCTAGATCGCATCTGGATTCCAAGTCGCAATACCCTTCGAGATATATTTTTGACTGAAGCACACAAGTGTCTATATTCCATTCATCATGGTGCCGAAAAAATGTACCATGACATCCGTCTACGGTATTGGTGGCCGGGAATGAAGAAGGATATCGCAATCTATGTTTCGAAGTGCCTGACTTGTTCGAAAGTTAAGGCCGAACAACAAAGACCCTCTGGCTTGCTTGTGCAACCCAAGATCCCGATGTGGAAATGGGAGGGCATAGCCATGGACTTTATTACGAAACTTCTGTGTACACCTTCAGGTCACGATAGCATCTGGGTTATCGTTGACCGTTTAACTAAATCTGCTCATTTTCTGCCAATACGAGAAGACTTTAAGGTAGAAAAATTAGCCCGGATCTACACCGATGAAATTATCTGTCGACACGGGACACCTCGTGACATCATCTCTGACCGCGATGGTCGGTTTACATCGCGTCTTTGGGAAACGTTTCAGTCTGCTCTCGGTACTACTCTTAATCTAAGTACCGCTTTTCATCCCCAAACCGACGGTCAGACTGAAAGAACGATTCGTACCCTTGAAGACATGCTTCGCTCGTGTGTCATAGATTTCGGTGGTAATTGGGACGCGCACTTACCTTTCGTCGAATTCTCGTACAATAACAGTTATCATTCTAGCATTCAAATGGCACCATTTGAGGCACTATACGGAAAAAAATGTCGATCGCCAATTGTGTGGCATGAGATCGGAGATGCGCAAATAACCGGTCCTGAGCTACTGCAAGAAACGACTGACAAAATCCTCCAAATTCGAGACAACCTGCTGAAAGCTCGGAGTCATCAGAAGAGTTACGCCGATAGACGCCGCAAGCCCCTTGAATTTGACGTTGGCGATCACGTACTCCTAAAGGTTTCACCTTGGAAGGGGGTGATCAGATTAGGCAAGAAAGGGAAACTCGCGCCTCGATATGTTGGACCCTTTAAAATTCTGGAAAGGATTGGGAAAGTGGCCTACAGACTCGAACTACAGGAGGAACTTAGCAACGTCCACCCGACTTTCCATGTTTCGAACCTCAGAAAGTGCCTGGCCGAGCAGAATTTACAAGTGCCACTTAAGGATCTATAAGTGGACGAAACATTACACTTCGTGGGAAAGCCTGAAGAGATCATGGACCGAGAAACCAAGAGGCTCAGGCGCTCATGCATTCCCATTGTGAAGGTTCGCTGGGAAGGCAAACGCGACACAAAGTTCACCTGGGAACTCGAAAGTGACATGAAGGCGAAGTATCCACAGTTGTTTGTTACGCCTACGGCCTAATTTTGGGATGAAATTCCCTAAGTGGGGGAGGCTGTAACAACCCGCATTTTGGAAGTCAAAGTACAAGTCAAAGTCAAAGTCAAAGGAAGAAAAGATTGCTAATTGCGATCTGTCACTCCTTGCTTAAATTATTGATTGTACACCTTGACTTGTAATCTATTTCTTTAATTTATGTGCTTTAGTTGTATTATATGGAGTATCTATAATGATCGCAGTTTAATCGACGTTTATTGCTAATCTATTTATCGCTAATCGCATCGCAATCGCATTCGCAACTTGAATAATAGGTTCTGTATATTGTTTTACGTGTGTGTGTGCTATTTATGTGTTAATTGTGCATGTTTACTTTATGTTGTGGTGATTAATCAAAAAGCAATTGCAACGCAATCTCATCGCGAACTTGAAACGCAAGTTCATTTATGTTGTTGTATGTTAGTTATGTTAATTGTGTGACTATTATCTAAATCTATCGCATCGCTTAATCGACACTCGCTTAAACGCATCGCAACGCTCAACGCACGAAACGAAACACCGAAACACAACTCGCCGGAGACATCTGATCGAATGACCATTCGATCGGATTGCCCTCCGATCCGTCACTTGTGCACCACCTTTCACCCTCCTTCACCTATAAATAGCACCTGTCACATCATGAACAGTGATGTGACAGCTCTGGTGCGACCCTTCGACTTCTCAGCCTATTTTCTCTCGATTTCACGCGATTCTTGTAAGTTTCTTCCCCAAATCTTGTACTTCTGTCATCTACACACACTTCTTAATCATTTTCACCTTTGAATCTTAACTTTTCACCGTGAAATCGGTTGGTTTGAGGTGTTTTAGGATGATGTCATCATGGGGTTCTTATGAACTTCAAGATTTGACCTCATTCCACCGAGAACAACTCAGATCTAAGAGATTTCAACATGTTTAAACATTGATTTCGCATAAATCTAAACATTTTCAAGATTAGAAGGATTAAAAGATGTTTTCATAACTTTTCTCACACTCTTTTACACTCTTGCACTCAAAACCGATAGAATCAGAGCTCATTCAGGCCTTCCACTCTTTCTCTAGTGATGTGTCGGTCTGAGATCTGATTCCTATCAACGAGATAACCAACTTAGCGGGTTGAACATGAACAACCATCACGAACAGTTAATTGATCGGGGTGGGGTGATTCCCACTTCGATCGGATGACTTGGACTTGGTGGGGTTTCCGTTGTTTAGCAAGTTGTCATATCGTCTAGGTCAAACTGCGAACTTTCAGACTTAACAAATTTTTCCAAGTTTCAAAACGACCAAGTCACCAAACGGACTGCCGTCCGATCGGATTGCCATTCGATCGAACGACAATCTGATCGGATGACATTTGGTCTCCAACACTTAAACATTTTACAATTTTTGATACACAAGTTTATCCAAACGAATGGTCATCTAATCGGACGACCATCCGATCGAATGACCATCCTGCTGTGAACTTGTTCTCCCTAAAATGTCTTGCTGGACGGATCGCCATCCGAGCGAATGACCATCTGATCGGACGACCTGAAAGGTAGAGATACTTCTCTGTTTTTAAAATGCTACAACGAAAACTTCAAAGCCATCATACACAAACACATCCATCCCAAACGCATTTCGAGAAGAAGATTCCATATCCAACAAACCTCGGCAATACATTTGCGACAGCCCGATATTCTGCCTCTGCACTAGAACGGGAGATGGTAGATTGACATTTAGAAGACCAGGATAACAGATTGGGCCCCCTGTATACACAGTAACCGAAAGTGGAGCGACGAGTGTCAGGG
This sequence comes from Helianthus tuberosus, assembly GCA_030545235.1. NCBI lineage: Eukaryota > Viridiplantae > Streptophyta > Magnoliopsida > Asterales > Asteraceae > Helianthus > Helianthus tuberosus. The sequence continues at coordinate 81,904,478 of CM060363.1, forward strand.
CTGCCCAATCTGCATCTGTGTATGCCCGCAGAGAAAGATCCATAGAGGCCGAAAGAGTTAAGCCATGATCAGGAGTGCCCTTAATGTAGCGGATAATACATTTTAGAGCATTCCAATGGTCTGTTTTAGGGTCATGCATGTACATACATATCTGTTGAACTGCATAGCTAACGTCTGGTCTGGTGAATGTAAGATACTAGAGAGCACCAACGAGACTTGTGTAAAGAGTGGGATTGTCAAATGGCGGGCTGGCAGTGGCACTTAGTTTCGACTTTGTATCTACCGGAGTGGCAACTGGGTTACACTTGTTCATGCCAGCGCAAGATACAATATCCAAAGCATATGATTGCTGAGATAAAAACATTTTGTCAGTAGAGCGGGAAACCTGAATGCCCAAGAAGTAGGTGAGAGGTCCAAGATCTTTCATAGCAAATTCAGTCGTGAGGCTGGTGATAAGGCGTAAGCGAAGAGTGTCGGATGAACTTGTGAGAATGATGTCATCCACATAAATAAGTAGGTAAGCAATGTCACCCCCGTGATGATATGTGAATAGAGAATTGTCGCATCTACTTTGAATGAACCCAATAGATAGAACAAATTCAGTGAATCTTTGATACCACGCGCGAGGAGCTTGCTTGAGGCCATATAGTGACTTCTTTAGAAGACAGACGTGATCTGCATAATCCCTGTGCCGAAAGCCCATAGGCTGGTACATGTAAACAGTTTCGGATAAATTACCATGTAGAAAAGCGTTTGTTACATCCAATTGATGAATGGACCATGACTGTGAGAGTGCCAATGTTAAAACCGTACGAATAGTTGCTGGTTTGACAACTGGACTGAAGGTTTCACCACAATCCACACCTACCTCTTGATTGTGACCATCACATACCAAATGTGCCTTGTACCGTTCCAAAGTACCATCAGACTTGTATTTGTGACGGAAAAGCCACATACTACGAATCACCTGCATATTAGCCTGCCTCGGGACAAGTTCCCAAGTCTTATTTTTAATTAAAGCATTAAACTCATTAGTCATAGCATTATACCATTCCGGTTTGGACAGGGCCTCGAGTGGTGTTTTAGGTATGTGTAACAACCCGCACGTTCGTGCGTTGTTACTACTCAATATATTCGTTACGCCTAGCACCAGAGATTCGGTTCATAATGAAGCTATATCGAATACATCGCTACTTCGCAGTATTTTCGCATATTACGCATACTTTATCGCTATAACACATCACATCGCACGTACTAACACCACGATGACGTTGAGTGAGGACCTATTCTACCCTCCTCGATAGCCGTGATGTGTCGCAACGCAACGCAACGCATATTCGAAATGCGCAACTCGATTATCGCAATGCAGACTTTGAAATGTGGATATTTATACGACCCATTGTGTAACCAATTATAATAAATATATGAATGTGGGTATAAAAATATGTGACCAAACCATCACAACGCTTAATGATCGAAACGAAATGCCAAAACTCAATTCGCCTGAGGCGTTTGATCGAATGACAATTAGATCGACTGGCCATCCGATCGGATTGCCACCCGATCGGATTGCCATCTGATCCATTGCACTCCATCACCTCCTCTCCTCTTCACCTATAAATAGCACTTGTCACATCACTGTTCAAGTGATGTGACAGCTCTCACTCGACCAGCACGCTTTGGGGCCATTTTCTCTCGATTTCTCGTGACTCTTATAAGTTTCTACCTCTAAACTTGTGCTTCTATGATCTACACGCACTTCTTCATCATTTTCACCTTTGAATCTTAACTTTCAACCGTGAAATCACCTGATTTGGGGTGTTCTAGGGTGATGTCATCATGGAGTTCTTATGAACTTCAAGGTTTGGCTTCATTCCACCAAGAACAACTTAGATCTGAAGGATTTCCACATGAACAATCAATGTTTTCGCATAGATCTACACATATTCATGGTTAAAAGGATTGAAAGATGGTTTTCTAAGTTTCTTTCAACTCTTTTACACTCAATGCACTCAAAACCGATAGAATCGGAGCTCGTTTTGACCTTTTACTCTTTCTTAGTGATGGGTTAGTTCAAGATCTGAATTCTATCCAAGAGACAACTGATTTCGGGTTAAATATGAACAACCGTCTTGAGTAATGAACTGATCGGGCTAGGGTGGTTCCTATTCGGTCGGATCACTTGGGTCAAGACGGGGTTTCTATTGTTTAGCACGTTATCACACGGTCTCGATCAAAACTGCAAAACCTTCAAAAAGAATCAAGTGCCAATACGATCAGGCCGTTGGGACGGATTGCCACCCGATCGGAGTGCCATCCGATCGGACAACCATCTGATCGGCTTGCACTTGGTTTCACACTTAAACATTTTCCAAGTTTCAAAGGACTGGACGTCGAACGGATTGTCGTCCGATCGGATCGCCATCCGATCGAACGACCATCCGATCGTGTGACGTTTGGGACTTTGGTACTTGATCAATTTCAAAGAATAGTAGTTCCAACGGATTGCTATCCGATCGGATTGTCATCCGATTGAGTGACAATCCTGCTGTGAACTTGTTCTCACTAAGTGTCCTGCCAATCGGATCGCCATCCGATCGGACTGCCGTCCGATCGATCGACCTGAAGGGTAGAGATACTTCTCTATTTTCAAAATGCTACAATGAAAACTTCAAAGCCATCATACACAAACTCATCCATCTCAAAACGAATGTCAATCAAATCGAATGGCCATCCGATCGGATGACCATACGAACGGATTGACATCCGATCGAGTGACCATCCGATCGGATTGCCAACCGATCGGATTGCCATTCGACACTCAGTCACTTCTCATCGTTTAACGCACTGTTCAACGCTTACGCTATCAATCTGTAATCTGGCTAATCTCAGACGCGCTCCCTTCAATCCAACCAAACTGTGTTACTTGCCGAACACAGACTGTGAGTATACTCGAACCCCTTTTTATCGCATTTTTGGGTGTAACATACGTTTCTATCAAATCAAACTAATCAAATGCTTAATCTATTTATCACTTGCGAATGACTGATATGCATATTTACACGTGATGCTAGTTACATATGTGTTAGGACTTTTACTCGCAAGGTCCCGCCTTAACTAGTATAGTACTATAGCACCCGACGGGGTCTAGTTAGGATGAATAGCAATCGCAATCGTAGCTCGAGAGACTTAGCTGGTAGTATCAGTCTAATATATGTGTTGAGGTATCTCGTTTATATATGTGGTAATTTGCATCACTTTTTATCTACTATGTTTCGCTACCAAAACTTGTATACTCGCCAATACTTTTGTATTGACGTTGTTTTAACGTATGTTGCAGGTTTAGTCGCAGTCTACATCAAATCAAGCTAGGAAGTCTAGAAACGCACCTAAAATCTAAGTTGACGGATTTGTATTGTTTGAGAGAACATGAAATTCATGACAACTTATGTGATTGTATTGGTTTGTTAGTATGGGATAATGAACGCATTAACTATTGTCGCAATATTAGTTGTTATGGATTCTCTTGAGCAATCTGATTCCGCCATCGGTTGGGGTGTGACAGATTGGTATCAGAGCCATAACTATAGGGAATTAGGCCAGACTTGACCTAGTCCGGGTCAATGTCTTAGAAACGACCTAGTCTATAGTCTAGGTACCAACGGGCTGACTCATGCGAACCCAGTAGGATTTGCACGGGCCTATTTGATACTCTCGTTCGAATTCGCTAAAAGCTACTACTTCGCGTGAACACCGCATACTACAACTTCACACGAAGAGCATTTCCTAGGGCTGGAATTTTACCTAGCCTTTCCTAAGGCCAACACAATACATGTAACACCCCGTGTTTCGAAAGTCAAAGTCAAGGTCAAGAATGAAGTCACAGGAAGAAAACATTGCTAATTGCGATCTGTCTCTCCTTGCTCAATTCCTGTTTTGACTTATTTGACTTGTAAGTAGTCTATTTTATTTTCTCTTTAGTTGTATTATGTGGAGTATCTATTAATAATCGCATGGTAATAGCTATTTATCGCATGTTTAATCGCTTTTTCGCTATCGCAATCGCACTCGCAACTTGAATTACGCATTTTGGTTATTGTATACGTGTGTGTGCCTTATGTGTTACTTGTGCATGTTTAAATTATGTTATGTGTGGTAATCAATCGAATCGCAATCGAACTTAATCGCAAATCGAATCGCAAACGCTAAACGAATACGAGATAAGGATGATTGTATGTTAGATATAGTAGTTGGGATTAAAAGTAATTTGATAAGCAAATCTATCGCATCGCTCGCTCGAACCGCATCGCAACGCGCTACACGCGAATCAAAACGGTAAAAGTCGTCACGCCGAGCACTCGAACCAGGTGCCAGCCGGCCGGATTGCCATCCGACCGGGCTGCCACCCGAGCGAGGTGCCATCCGACCGAGGAGCCACTCGGCCGGGCTATCACCCGGACGAGATGCCATCCGACTGACCAGCCCTTTTCACTTTGGGAATCCTATAAATACCCCTTGTCACTTTCATTCTTTCTACTTTTGGCAACTGACGTCCGACCCGTGCTCCTGCTTGCTTTTTTCCTTTGATTTCTCGCAATTTCGGTAAGATCTCGTACTAAATCTTGTACTTCCTTAATCTACACGCACTCCTACACCTTTCTGTCTTTTGAATCTTAACTTTTAACCGTGAAATCATCAAGATTCAAGGTGTTCTAGGATGACGTCATCATGTGTTCTTGAAGAACTTCATGTTTTGGCCTCAATCCACCAAGAACAACTTAGATCTAACCGATTTCCACATAAACAAACAAAGATCTTTCATAGATCTAAACAAACTCACAATGAAAAGTGGTGAAAGATGGTTTTCCAACTTTCTTTCAACTCTTTTACACTCAATGCACTCAAACCCGGTGGGAATCGGAACTACTACTGAACGTCTACTCGTTCGTAGTGATGTACCAGTGCTAGATCCGAGTTCCATCTGAAGGATAGTGATTTCGGGTTTGGACATGAACAACCGTCTCGGACCGTGCACCGTCGGACTAGGATGATTCCTGTTCGGTCAGGTCATTGGGACGAGATAGGATTCCCATTGTTTAAACCAGTCATCACAACGTCTCGCTCAAGTTACAATACTTCAGGCAAGGTCAAGTAACAGCACGATCAAGTCGTTGGAACGAGTTGTCATCCGACCGGACTGCTGTCCGACCGGGTTGCCATCCGCTCGACCCACCGTTCGATCAGGTTGCATCTTGATTCATTTAAATCTTAAACAATTTTCAACATATTAAACAACAGGGTTGCCACCCGCTCGGATGGACATCCGACCGAGTGACCACCCTACTGTGGATTTGTTTTCACTGAAGTGCCAACCTACCGGATTGATGTCCGATCGGACGACCGTCCGATCGACCGACCTGAAAGGTAGAGATACTTCAATGTTTTCAAAATGCTAAAACGAAAACTTCAAAAGTCAAGCCATCATACACAAACACATCCTTCCCAAAGGAAGAAACAATCCACTCGAACAGTCATCCGACCGGATGACCGTCCGAATGGACAACCACCCGAACAGGTCAACATCCGCACGAATGGCCGACCGGCCGGATCACCATCCGACCGGATCACCATTCTGCACTTGGTGACTTTTCTCGTTTTACGCGTCGCTTATCTTTTATGCTATCGTTAACAGTTCAGGCTAACCTCGCACCACGCGTTCCTTTCAATCCATCAACGCTGTGAGTATACTCGATCCCTTTTTGCTTTACGCACTTTTGGGTGTTACATACGTTACTTATACAAAATCACATCAAACACACTACGCAATACTTTAAACGCTAACCGTTATCGCATGTACACGTGACTAAATGAATGCTTGTTTGTTATGTTAACACATGGAATGCTGTCTACCTGCCTTAGCAACGGTAGTACTATTAGTTTGGACTCAGCACCCGTTCACTCGGGGGTTGTTAAGGACAATTACCTACATGGCTCACAGTGGTGAGAATGTATCGCGAACTGCCTTGGGCAGTCAACCCGCATTCATTGGTATCGATAGGTTCATGTCGATAACTAACATGCCTCATTTCACTCTGTGTACGTGCTGGTTATGCGTAACGCTTTCGAACTCTATATGCCATTAACAAACTTGTATGCTCACCTTTACACTATGTGTATTGACTGTTACTTTAACGTATGTGACAGGTGCTTAAGTTGTTTATATGCTTAGCTTGCTGTGAACTTGAGGCAAGGAAAGGTCTAGGATGCTCTCTGTGCTGTGATGAAATCGAGGCTAGGAAAAGAGGTCCTAGAAACCAATAAATAAACTATCTATGTATAATTATGAGTTGTCGGAACAGAACTACTTGACTAGATTTGTCTGTAATAATTTGTTTGCCTTTTAAGACATGGTATGGGACATGTTACTTTAAAATTAATTGGTAATGATAATTGTTATGGAAACTTCTGGACAATCTGTTTCGCTCAGTGCCATGCCCCGATGTTTCCACCATCGGTTGGGGTGTGACAGATTGGTATCAGAGCCATAACTATAGGGAATTAGGCAAGACTCGACCTAGTCCGGGTCGAAGTCTTAGAGACCTAGTCTATAGTTAGAAACCAACAGACCGACTCATGCATATCCAGTAAGGGTTATGTATGATAGGAATAGCAGTAAGTTTGCACAAAAACAGAGGAATTGCTATTTCTCGCTATTCTCTCCTATGCTACACTATCACCACACTCAAATTTTCAATTATGAATAAGCGATAAAGTCGAGATTAGGTGTGAAAACCGCAAACTCTCGACTAAATTGCTTATTCAACCCGCATTTCATTTATAAACACGAGAATTTGCGTCGAATCAGGAGTGAAATCCATACTTTGACGCGTAATTCTCTTTTGTCTTATAAAAAACAGGAGCGAAGTTGTTAAGCTAGGGGTGAAACCCTAACCTTGACGATTTATTCCGATCTTTATTTTGTTTTACAAAGCTCTCACCAAAGTTTCGACGGACACCAACGACTGAAGACCACGCAGAGACTGAAAGGATACGTGTCATACGCCCAGATTCGAGGTGGAAGCACAAGTCCCGAAGGTCAGATGTGTGCTCAGACGGTCCTTGTGAAAAGTCGAATCACTTTGGATAGTCAATGTCTAATAGCCGCAGACGATCTATTTCTCGATTTTTATGTGTTTCGATTCTGAGCCCGCAACTGCTGACTCTGACGATTCGTCGATTTTATGTGTTTACATGTGTGTTTATCTGTTTATGTGTTTAATTTTGGAGACTTATTTGATTTTTGCCGTCACTTCGATCGACACGCACGACTCGCACTGCATTTCTATCTCAAAACGCTGACAAATCTCTAAATTATGGACGACCTTATGCTATGATACGCTTATACTATACTCGATGTATTAATCGCGATCGCTATATTCGAACACTCGCGAACTTTAAATGATAGGTTTCTGTATTCTGACTACCTCTGTAATTACATGCGTATGTGCTTCTGTGTTTCTGTGCTCTATGTGATTACGTGATTATGTGCTTATGTGTTTATGTGAATCTGTGACTATGTGCCTACGTGTTTATGTGATACATGTTTCACCGTGTTCCTGAGCTTTAGTAAGTATTCGACGTGTGAGGTGAGATTCGATTATGAAATGTCTGAGACCTATGACGATGTCTGTTGCAGACAATGTCAACTGGACCATCATCTGGATCCCGTCACCCACGACTCTCTCGTCAAGAACAGAGGGACAAACGCCTTGCTACCATCCTCGCTAAACAAGTGACCAAGGTTGTGCCTCAAATCGTGAGTGAGATTTACGAGAATGTTAGCAAATCGTCTGAGGAGTCTAGAACCGAAAGCTTCAAGCAGTTCAAGGCTTGCGGTCCGAAGGAATTCACTGGAGAAGATGGCCCGATGGCTATGTTTCAATGGTTCGATTCCATCGAAGTCACTCTGCGTCAGAGAGTGGATGTCTGGAAAATCTCCGCACTCTAAACGCTACCGGCGTCTTCCAGTCCCGCGCATTAGACTGGTGGACGGCCGAGAGGAACAAACGCGGGAACGATGCAGCTTATGAGCTGACATGGGAGGAGTTGAAGGCCATCATGATGGATGAATTATGCCCTCCTCATGAACGCCAAAAGCTGGAGGATGAATTGTGGAACATTAAGCAGAAAGAAGGTGACAACGCTGCCCTGACTGCTCGCTTTAAGCTGCTCAGCATCATCTGTCCCGACCAAGTGAAGACGTCCGACATGGCGATTAAGAAGTACATCCGAGCTCTACACGACTGTGTTGCGGATTTTGTGCATGCCGCAAAGACAGCAACGATCGAAGAAACTTACTTGCTTGCCGCCGAAATCAACGACAAGCGGGTAAAATCTGGTTTTTGGGATAAAGCTTCGAAGAGCGTGCACCAAGTCACCACCGCACCGACCGCTGAAACCGCCACCGCTCAAGGGTCCAAGTCCTCACGCCGCTAGAAGAAGAACAACAACAGCAGCTCTAGCAATAAGAACTGTGATGTTACTACCACTGCTGCTCCACTCCAAGCCGTACCGGCCCAGCAGCAGCCCCACCACCGTCCAGCACCAGTTACTTATGCACCGCCTGCAAAGCGCGCATACACAGGCCCCCACCCTGCTTGTCCAACATGTTCTTATCATCACTGTGGGTCTCGCCTGTCGTTTCTTCGCTCACTGCAACATGTACGACCAATTCACTGTTAACTGCCGTACTGGTCCCCGTCAAGCCCCAGCTCAAGCCACTGCTCATCAAGCTCTGCTCCTAGCCCCGCAAGGCCAACAAGCGGCTTAGGTACCCGCGATCAAACCCCGAGTCTGCTTCGCATGTGGTGATCCCAACCACTTTGCGAACATGTGCTCGAACAAGGTTGTGAAACAAGAGCCCCAGCAGCAGCAACACCAGCAGCAACAACATCAGCAGCAGCAACAAGCCGCACGTGCCAGAACTTTCAACATCAACATGCGCCAAGCCCAGGCTAACAACAACATGGTCAATGGTACATTCCTTGTGAATGGTATTTATGCTTCGTGTTTGTTTGATACTGGAGCCAATAACTGCTTTGTGTCGTTTGAATTCGAGAAACTCCTTAGTCATAAACGCTCCCATCTCCCCTCGACCTTCGATGTTGAAGTCGCTACCGGAAGAACTGTCGCCGTTAATTCTGTTCTTCGTGATTGTACTCTCGAGCTCAACAATCACATCTTCCCAATCGACCTTATTCCGATGCAACTCGGAAGTTTTGATGTCATAGTAGGCATGGACTTTCTTCGCGAAAACCCTGCTGAAGTTGTGTGTTTCGATAAGATGATTCGATTCTCGCTCGCGAATGGTGATTTATTGTGTGTTTATGGCGAAACTGCTTCGAAAGGTCTCAAGCTCATGTCATGTGTCCAAGCTAGCAAGTATCTCCGCAAGGAATACAGAGCTTTCTTGGCTAACATTGTAGTAGCGGAAAAGGAAAAGAAAGGAAAGACAGAAGTGAAAGACGTTCATGTGGTTCGTGAATTTCCTAATGTGTTCCCTGACGATCTTCCCGGATTACCGCCAAGTCGTGATATCGACTTTCATATCAACCTCATTCCTGGAGCCAACCCTATTGCCAAAGCTCCTTACCGACTCGCACCGTCCGAAATGTGTGAACTCTCGAACCAACTCCAGGAATTACTTGAGAAAGGCTTCATTCACCCGAGCACCTCTCCTTGGGGCGCGCCAGTCCTTTTCGTCAAAAAGAAGGATGGGTCGTTCAGGATGTGCCTCGACTATCGGGAATTGAATAAGTTAACTATCAAGAACTGCTATCCCCTGCCTCCCATTGATGATTTGTTTGATCAGCTACAAGGTGCTACGTGTTTCTCAAAGTTCGATCTATGCTCAGGTTATCACCAACTACGCATTCAAGAGGAGGATATACCCAAAACCGCGTTTCGCACTCGATATGGCCACTACGAATTCGTTGTTATGCCTTTTGGTTTAACCAACGCACCCGCGGTTTTCATGGATCTGATGAATCGCGTGTGTAAACCATATCTTGACCGTTTCGTCATCATGTTCATCGACGATGTCTTGATCTATTCCAAGTCGAAAGCCGAACACGCGCAACATCTACGTTTGGTTCTCGAGCTACTCCAGGGGAATCAACTCTATGCCAAATTCTCCAAGTGCGAATTCTGGCTGGAGGAGGTTCAGTTTATGGGTCACATTGTCAATAGTCAAGGTATTCACGTCGATCCCACAAAGATTGAAGCAGTTAAGAGTTGGATTACACCTAAGAACCCTTCTGAAGTCCGTTCTTTTTCTCGGACTAGCGGGCTATTATCGACGATTTATCGAAGGATTCTCAAAGATCGCTGTGCCACTTACCGCTCTCACGCATAAAGACAAGCCTTTTATTTGGGGAACCGAACAAGAGTCCGCTTTCCAAACACTCAAGCACATGCTTTGCAATGCTCCTGTTCTCACATTGCCCGACGGAAACGACGACTTCACTGTCTATTGTGATGCTTCCAACCTTGGTCTTGGTTATGTCCTTATGCAACGGGACAAGGTTATAGCTTACGCATCTCGTCAGCTCAAAATCCACGAGAAGAACTATACAACCCAGGATCTCGAGCTAGGCGCGGTTGTTTTTGCGTTAAAGATTTGGCGACACTACCTGTATGGTACAAAGTGTACGATCTTCACCGATCATAGGAGCCTACAACATATCTTTGATCAGAAAGAACTTAATATGCGTCAACGCCGATGGGTAGAACTTCTCAACGATTATAACTGTGAGATTCGTTATCACCCAGGCAAAGCAAATGTCGTTGTCGACGCTCTCAGCAGACGGAGCTATCTGCTCAGCATTCGTGATGTCCAAGCCCAATACGATCTTGAAACCCTAATCCGCGAAGCCCAGCATGCCTGTTTTAATGAACGCACACTGAAGAAGGAACAAATCTACCACGATGGAACTCATCTTGTGAATAAACCAAATGGGATATTCCATTATCTGGACCGAATTTGGATCCCTAAACGGACCGATTTGCGAAAGATATTAATGGACGGAGCCCATAAATCCCGGTATTCTATTCATCCCGGTGCCGACAAAATGTACCAGGATCTTCGTTACAAGTACTGGTGGCCGGGCATGAAAAGGGAAATTGCTCTCTACGTTGGGAAGTGCCTGACTTGTGCAAAGGTCAAGGCTGAACACCAAAGACCCTCTGGCTTACTCGAACAACCGCCGATCCCTATATGGAAGTGGGAGAGTATAGCTATGGACTTCATAACAAAGCTTTCGCACACGTCATCAGGTCACGACAGCATCTGGGTTGTTGTTGACCGTTTGACCAAATCTGCTCACTTTTTGCCAATACGGGAAGACTACAAGGTAGAACGATTAGCCCGAATCTACACAAACAAGATCATTTGTAATCATGGGACGCCTCGCGACTGTGGGAAACGTTTCAAATGGCTCTCGGTACATCGCTTAATCTAAGTACCGCTTTCCACCCTCAAACCAACGGTCAGACTGAAAGAACGGTCCGTACTCTTGAAGACATGCTCCGTTCGTGTGTCATAGATTTCGGTGGTAATTGGGATGCATACCTGCCGTTAGTCGAATTCTCGTACAACAACAGTTATCATTCCAGCATTCAAATGGCACCATTCGAGGCTTTATACGGAAGAAGATGTCGATCGCCTATTGTGTGGCACGAGATCGGTCACTCGCAACTAACCGGTCCCGAGCTATTGCAAGAAACGACTGACAAAGTCCTCTAAATTCGAGACAACTTGTTGAAAGCTCGAAGTCGACAGAAAAGTTACGCCGATAGACGACGCAAGCCCCTTGGATTTGACGTTGGCGACTACGTACTCCTAAAGGTATCACCTTGGAAGGGTGTGGTCAGATTCGGCAAGAAAGGGAAACTAGCGCCTCGATATGTTGGACCTTTTAAGATTCTGGAAAGAATCGGAAAAGTTGCCTACAGACTCGAACTACCGGAGGAACTTAGTAACGTCCACTCGACTTTCCATGTGTCAAACCTCCGAAAGTGCCTGGCTGAGCATGATTTAATTGTACCTCTCGATGATCTCCAAGTAAACGAAACACTACACTTTGTGGAGAAGCCTGTCAAAATCATGGATCGCCAAACCAAGCAGCTCAGACGCTCACGCATTCCTATTGTGAAAGTCCGATGGGAAGGCAAACGAGGCGCAGAGTTCACTTGGGAACTCGAAAGCGACATGACGGCGAAGTACCTGCAGTTGTTTGTTACGGCATCGGCCTAATTTCGGGATGAAATTCCCTCAACCAGGGGAGGCTGTAACACCCCGTGTTTTGAAAGTCAAGGTCAAGATTGAAGTCACAGGAAGAAAAGATTGCTAATTGCGATCTGTCTCTCCTTGCACAATTCCTGTTTTGACTTCTTTGACTTGTAAGTAGTCTATTTTATTTTCGCTTTAGTTGTATTATGTGGAGTATCTATTAATAATCGCATGGTAATCGCTATTTATCGCATGTTTAATCGCTTTTTCGCTATTGCAATCGCACTCGCAACTTGAATTACGCATTTTGGTTATTGTATACGTGTGTGTGTGCCTTATGTGTTACTTGTGCATGTTTAAATTATGTTATGTGTGGTAATCAATCGAATCGCAATCGAACTCAATCGCAAATCGAATCGCAAACGCTAAACGAATACGAGATAAGGATTATTGTATGTTAGATATAGTAGTTGGGATTAAAAGTAATTTGATAAGCAACTCTATCGCATCGCTCGCTCGAACCGCATCGCAACGCGCTACACGCGAATCGAAACGGCAAAACTCATCGCGCCGAACACTCGAACCAGGTGCCAGCTGGCCGGATTGCCATCCGACCGGGCTGCCACCCGAGCGAGGTGCCATCCGATCGAGGAGCCACTCGGCCGTGCTGTCACCCGGACGAGATGCCATCCGACCGACCAGCCCTTTCCACTTTGGGAATCCTATAAATACCCCTTGTCACTTTCATTCTTTCTACTTTTGGCAACTAAAGTCCGACCCGTGCTCCTGCTTGCTTTTTCCTTCGATTTCTCGCAATTTCGGTAAGATCTCGTCCTAAATCTTATACTTCCTTAATCTACACGCACTCCTACACCTTTCTATCTTTTGAATCTTAACTTTTAACCGTGAAATCATCAAGATTCAAGGTGTTCTAGGATGACGTCATCATGTGTTCTTGAAGAACTTCATGTTTTGGCATCAATCCACCAAGAACAACTTAGATCTAACCGATTTCCACATAAATAAACAAAGATCTTTCATAGATCTAAACAAACTCACAATGAAAAGTGGTGAAAGATGGTTTTCCAACTTTCTTTCAACTCTTTTACACTCAATGCACTCAAACCCGGTGGGAATCGGAACTACTACTGAACGTCTACTCGTTCGTAGTGATGTATCAGTGCTAGATCTGAGTTCCATCTGAAGGATAGTGATTTCGGGTTTGGACATGAACAACCGTCTCGGACCGTGCACCGTCGGACTAGGGTGATTCCTGTTCGGTCAGGTCATTGGGACGAGATAGGGTTCCCATTGTTTAAACCAGTCATCACAACGTCTCGCTCAAGTTACAACACTTCAGGCAAGGTCAAGTAACAGCACGATCAAGTCGTTGGAACGAGTTGTCATCCGACCGGACTGCTATCTGACCGGTTTGCCACCCGCTCGAACCACCGTCCGATCAGGTTGCATCTTGATTCATTTAAATCTTAAACAATTTTCAACATATTCAACAACAGGGTTGCCACCCGCTCGGATGGACATCCGACCGAGTGACCACCCTACTGTGGATTTGTTTTCACTGAAGTGCCAACCTACCGGATTGCTGTCCGATCGGACGACCGTCCGATCGACCGACCTGAAAGGTAGAGATACTTCAATGTTTTCAAAATGCTACAACGAAAACTTCAAAAGTCAAGCCATCATGCACAAACACATCCTTCCCAGAGGAAGAAACAATCCACTCGAACAGTCATCCGTCCGAATGACCTTCCGAACGGACAACCACCCGAACAGGTCAACATCTGCACGAATGGCCGACCGGCCGGATCACCATCCGACCGGATCACCATTCTGCACTTGGTGACTTTTCTCGTTTTACGCGTCGCTTATCTTTTATGCTATCGTTAACAGTTCAGGCTAACCTCTCTCCACGCGCTCCCTTCAATCCATCAATGTTGTGAGTATACTCGATCCCTTTTTGCTTTACGCAATTTTGGGTGTTACATACGTTACTTATACAAAATCACATCGAACACACTACGCAATACTTTAAACGCTAACCGTTATCGCATGTATACGTGACTAAATGAATGCTTGTTTGTTATGTTTACACATGGAATGCTGTCTACCTGCCTTAGCAACGGTAGTACTATTAGTTTGGACTCAGCACCCGTTCACTCGGGGGTTGTTAAGGACAATTACCTACATGGCTCACAGTGGTGAGAATGTATCGCGAACTGCCTTGGGCAGTCAACCCGCAGTCATTGGTGTCGATAGGTTCATGTCGATAACTAACATGCCTCATTTCACTCTGTGTACGTGCTAGTTATGTGTAACGCTTTCGAACTCTATATGCTATTAACAAACTTGTATGCTCACCTTTACACTATGTGTATTGACTGTTACTTTAACGTATGTGACAAGTGCTTAAGTTGTTTATATGCTTAGCTTGATGTGAACTTGAGGCAAGGAAAGGTCTAGGATGCTCTCTGTGCTGTGATGAAATCGAGGCTAGGAAAAGAGGTCCTAGAAACCAATAAATAAACTATCTACGTATAAATCTGAGTTGTCAGAACAGAACTACTTGACTAGATTTTTATCTGTAATAATTATATTATCACTTATGACATGGTATGGGACGTGTTACTTTAAATATTTGGTAAATATAGTTGTTATGGAAACTTCTGGACAACCTGTTTCGCTCAGTGCCATGCCCCGATGTTTCCGCCATCGGTTGGGGTGTGACATTACAAACGTTTTCGAAAATATTCGCATAACACAACCGAGTGGTCCAGTCAAGATCAGGCGTGAAAACCCAAAACTCTCGATAAGATCGCTCACTTAGCGCATTTTTCTAGCACGAGAACTTTTCGTCGAGCTAGGAGTGACATCCATATCTCGATGAAAGTCTCCATTTCAAAAATCTAGTGGAACTCCCGAATTTATTCGAAGAGCACAACCACAGCTAGGAGCGAAGTTATTAAGTCAGGGGTGAAACCCGTATCTTAACAAACCGTTACACTCTCTATAAAATGGTTTTCAAAAGCTCTCACCAAGGACTCGACTATAACGATAACTCGAGCCACATGATGACTAGGAAGACGAATGCCATGAGCTGCATCCTAGTGAAAGCATAAGTCTTCTAGGGCAACGCGCATGCACGAACTTGTTGGGTATAGTGGATTACCTTGGGTAGTCGACGCCTAAACACCTAAGGCACTCTATCTATTTTCTAGCATATGACTTGCCGATTTTACACTTTACGGAACTTACTTACGCTTATCTGGCTACGATTTGAAACTTTACGCTTTATCGATTTCTCGATTTATCGATTTTCGCTCCCTGCTTTATAAATGCACAACTCGCACAACCATCGCAATCCAAAACGAAAACCGAATGTTCGCAATAAAACTAATGTCTAATTTCTCGCTTTTGCTTTCTCCCTTCAACGCGTCCTCGCGCATTCTATCCTGACATGTATGTGTGTAAGCATAAACTACAACTAGTTATATATATGCAGCAAATCAGTTGTGTGGGAATTTAGGAATCTTGTGTCTCCTATGTGGCTCCTATGTGAAATCTATTATATTACTCGCTACAAGTTTTGATCACGCTTGATCGCATCGCAAAACTCAAAAATCATTATGATCGAATCTCATTCCCAATCTCTCTCTGTCTAGATGTCTTCCAACAACTCTACCTCGAGACAAACAGCTGGGAGAAGAGCCAAACGAAGCGCCAAGAAGAGGATTGCTTCGCTTGTGGCCAAGGAAGTGGCCAAGGTCATTCCTCAAATTGTCGCTCAAGTGCACTCTCTCAGCAACTCTCGAACCTCAGAAGACTCTAAGACAGAAGCGCCGCAATCTGCTTTCCTCTACAAACACTTCAAAGCCTGTGGCCCGATGGAGTTCACGGGTGAAAGAGGTGTGTACCAGCTACTCCAGTGGTTCGATTCTATCGAAGTTACCCTTCGTCAGAGTGGGTGTCCCGATAGTTTCCATACTACTTGCGCAACCGGAGCATTTCAATCGCGAGCACTTGACTGGTGGACTGCCGAACGTAACAAACGTGGGATCTCCGCAGCTTATGCTCTCTCTTGGGATGAGCTGAAGGAGCTCATGAAGAAAGAGTACTGCCCTCCCCACGAAGTCTAGAAACTAGAAGACGAATTTTGGGAAATCAAGCAAGTCGAAGGTGACAATAATGGCTACACCGCAAGGTTCAAACAACTTAGCATAATCTGCCCAAGTCAGGTCAACACTTCAGAAAAAGCCATCACGAAGTACATTCGCGCCTTGCCTGAATGTGTGGGCGATTTTTTCGAAGCTGCAAGACCTGCTACCATCGAAGAAACCTACCGCTTGGCCGCAGAAATCAACGACAAACGAGTCTTGGACAGATTATTCTCCAAGAACCCTGTCAAACAAGCTCACCAAGCAATCGTCATCGATTCTTCCGACGATTCCTCCGATGACTCAACCAACGATTCTTCAAGTGAGTCCTCAGACGAATCCTCCAATAATAACGCATCGTTTCAGGAAGCTTAGCTCAGCCGCAAACGAAAGACCATGAGCCCAAACTCTTCAACAGTTGAACTGTCGCAACCAGAACCTCTCCAAGCAATTCCACTTCACTCGAAGCGCGGCTACGACAGAACTCATCCCCTGTGTCTCATGTGTACGTATCATCACCCGCCGGAAGCTAACTGTCGCTACTGCGCAAATTGCAACTGGTATGGTCATCTTACCCAGCACTGCCGCACGGGGCCGCAGACTTGAGAAATTTCCGCAACGATCGCAGTCTCCGCAGAAGTCCTCCATGACAATATTAGTTATGCTCTCAATGTTGTAGTGATACGATTTTCGCCGTTAGTTTCTTTTATGTGTTGAACTTGTTCTATTTCTCGATGCAATGTGGACTCTATTTATCTCTCATTCTCTCGCACTCGCACACGGACTATATACTAGCACTATATACTATATGATGTGTTTTGTCCCCACAATGCATTCTTGAAATGAGGTACGTTAAACGTGCAAGGGACAACTTAATCACGGGTGCACACGGGATTATTTTGGCCAGTGCACGAGGATCGTAGTAAGTTCCAATGATGCCATAACGTTCAAAGGCATGGTTAAGCGTGGTGGATACGCCGCTGGTACTTCCTATATATAAGTGTCTTGACCATGTCGACACAGTGTAACACCTATTCACGGGGCAGAGGCGTGTGGTTGAAGCATGGTGGATACGCCGCTGGTACTACCTATATATAAGTGCTTCGCCATGCCAACCAATGTCTTGTGAAGGAAGTGCCATACACATTGAACGTTATTAGACCAAGTATACTATTGAGTCTATTTTCGACACACTACACTACATCGTAAGGCGTAACAATCTCAATCGCAACTCAAAGTGTGTCATCGCTATACTTTTCGTAAGTCTACACGCTCGCAATCGCATTATCATCGGAATCTATCTCACAATCTCAATCGTTTATTGAGTGTTTCGCTCAATCGATTATTGTGTGTTCGCTCAATCGCTTATTATGTGTATCGCGCTATCGCTCATCGTGTGTATTGCTCTGTCGCTTTGTGTATTACTCTATCACTCATCACGTATCGCTTAAACGTGAATTGCTATCGCTATCGCTTACCGTTATCTATGTTATCTGTGTTATGTTAGGACACATGAGCCCGCCCCACGAGACGAAACTAATATGGTTAAAGCATGGTGGATACGCCGCTGGTACTTCCTATATATAAGTGTTTTAGCCATATCAGTAGACTTTCGTGGAAAAGGGCCATGTGGGGCTTAATGTTAGTTAAAATTTGTGGTGTTTTTGAATCTAACCAAATCGCATGTTCCCATCGCTTGCAACGCATCAATCGTCGCCTATCGCTCAACGGTTGTCGCTATCGCTTATCGCTTTTCGCTTATCGCCGCTGATGCGTGTGAAGTGTGTATATAAGTTTAAGTATATTTTAAGCCCTTTTACACTTTTTTGTCAAGTTTTAAATTTATAAAACACGATATTTGCTAACACTAAACACACATATGGGCAAGTGCACCCATCGTGGGCGTAGTATAGTGTTGGTAAGATACCGAGGTCGTCCAAGGACACAAGAGCTTTTAGTACCGGTTTATCCTCAACGTCTAATCAAATCAAAAGTTTAGAAAAAAGGTTTTAAAACTAGAAAAATAAAAACTAACTAAAATGCTGAAAAATAAAAATAAAAATAAAAATAGATAGACAAGATGAATCACTTGGCTCCGACTCGTGTTTAGTGTAACCTTTGATTATTTCCGCACTTTTGCACTTTTTAAGAGATTATCTTAGTTATTGTAGTAGGCCCCTCTTTTGAAGGTGACATTACCCTCAACCCAGTAGTTTGAGTCAGCAAGGATACAATCCTAAAGGGTCGGATTATTGAAAGATAATTAATTAAGTTATTAATGCATATTATGGTAGGCCCCTCTTTTGAAGGTGACGTTACCCTCGGCTAAGTAGTCTGAGTCAGCAGGGATATAGTCCTAAGTAGCCGGGTTAAAGTATTAATAGTAGCTTACATATGAGGGGATCAAAGAGTTTGGACCCCCGCCATCCAATACCGGTGGGTATTGAAGGAGGTCCTACTAAATTTGACCCAGGTACTTGCAGGATCTATACACTGAAAAAGACAAGACTCTTACCAAACCGTTCCCTTAACCCCCCGACCAGGTAGCCAACATACCTCCATATAGACCGTGGAGATATGAATGGTGAGAATCTTTTATTTTATATAGACAGTAAAATAATGCCAAGACACCACGGACAAACGATAAGGAAGAATCACCTTCAACATAAGAAACTAGTTATTAAAGTCATTAATACATAACCAAGTAAAAAGTGCGAAAAGATTAAAAATAAAAAGTATTACACTAGACACTTGTCTTCACCAAGTGATGTAAGAGACTTAGGAAAACATGGCCTTTGATTGTCAAGAACTCTTACGATCAATCTTGGATCCCGAGACGACTCACACACTCTATGATGGACAATGGATGATGGTGGTGGATGATGGTGTTATGGTGGTGGTGGGTGAAGTGTGAGAGAGGTGGTGTGCCAAGGGATGGTTTGCAAATGAGCCAAGCACCCCTATTTATAGCCTGAACAGTAGCTCGGGCACGGCCCCATGTCCATCATCTTCTATGTCTTCATTAATTGCAGTTTGTCTGCATTAGTTGACCACGCCCCCGTATCCGCTGGGCACGCCCCCGTGTGTAGAAGCGTATCTGTACTATCAAGATTTGCCTGGATTCTGCGAATCTTATAGTTGACCACGGCCCCGTGTCCGCTGAGCACGACCCCGTGGTGGGAGATAGAAGCTTCTATAGCTGTCTTTTATACTGGCACTTGGGCACGCCCCCGTGTTCACTGAGCACGGGGCGTGTTCAGCCTTCTGTTCTCTTGTTTTTCTTGAGAAGATGCTGTCGGGGAGGTCGGGCATGCCATGTTTGTTCCTTTTCTTGTATTTATGTTAGATTTAGCTGCATTTTTGCTTCTTTTGTTAATTTGAGCTCATTTAATCCTGAAAATACAAAAGGAAGACAAAAACACACTTTTTCCAACATTAGTACTAAAAAAGGGTTAGTTTTATGCCACAATTGATGTAATTTATATGTTGCATTTTGTGCACATCAAATACCCCCACACTTGAATCTTTGCTTGTCCTCAAGCAAAACTCTTTATAATGTGGCTTTACACTCCCAAATGGAATATGTCGAAGATAAGGTTTTTGGGCTTGTCATAGAGTGTCGGGATTTCCAAGATTCTTTATTAAGTTTTTATTTTTATTTATTTACAATCCTATTCGTCATGATTCATTTAAAACTTTTCATAAGATAAATTACTTAATAGGGCATAACATGCCTTTTTAAAATTCCATTTATATACAAGTTCACATACCTCACGGGGGATCACTCAACACTCGGCCGAAGATGTATTTTAGTGAATCACTCGAGAGCGGCATGGAACTTACTCCTACCATGGGCTTGCCAAGCAATCAATCCTCCTCCGTTTTAACTATAAACCTTTGTAACTATCAAGAGGACTTTTGGGTGAAGGGTTAGGCTTGAGTTAAAGGTAGGTGGTTGGGTTAGTGGTTAGTAAAACGGCGAAAAACGTAAAAACATCGGTTTTCGTAAGACTTTTTATTTTTGCAATTTTTATTTTTGATGAAGCCATTATTCAAACAAAGTTATTTTTGATGAACTTGCTTGTTTATTTCTTTTGCTTCATCATCAACATTTTTTTTTGAAAAGTCATACGAAAAACCGAGCTTGTTACTAATACAAAGGGTTAAAAATAAAAAAGGTTTTGGTGGGTGAAAGGGTGTTTGGTTTGGGTTAAGAAATGAAAAGGTTTAGGCTCAAAGGGGTTAACTAGGGGGATTTTGGGTAGGTGGTAAAAAAAAGAAAAATAATGGTGTAGAAATAAAAAGGGTTAGTCCTAATGCCTCCATCATTTACTTACTTGGGTTTAAGTTGGTAAGGACCGGGAATGTATCGCCGTGGCAAGTTCTAGAGTTGTAAGAACCAAGCGGCTATTCACACAAGAAACGAAAAATGAGCATTTAGTTTAAAGATATGTATTTGTATGCTCAATAAAGGCTCAAAACTCACTTTTGTGGGAATTGGTTTTTATGTGATCAAGTATATATAATCAAATTTTAACTAAACTTGTCATGGCTTTTCATAATTTTCTTATGTTGGTTCTTTTTATCACGACGCTATCGGTTGTAAATTTGTAAAAATATAACCTTTTTAGAATTTGAAATTCCCAAATTAAACCTAGACAAGTAAAAAAAATGAAAAAAATTTTTGAAAAAAAAATTGGGGTGATTAGCGGTTCCAATAGAGTTTTGTGTAAGGCTTGTTTTTAGGACTTGCAAGATTCAAGGTTTTAGCATCCCCCCACACTTAAATTACACATTGTCCTCAATGTGTCCCAAAAATAAGTTTTTCGGTTGATTAAAATGTGTAAAAGTGGGTTAAAAACAAGATTTTATGGTACTGGGTAGCTGAACACGGGGTGGTGTTGACTGAGCACGGCCCCGTGGTCAGACTGCCAGTATCAAATTTAAACAGAAGGCTGGGCACGGGGGCGTGTTCAGTGAGTACCGCCCCGTGTCCAGTTTACCTGAACTGGGCATTTTCTGCAGAACCTCGGGCACGGGGGCGTGTTGGGTTGAGCACGGCCCCGTGCTGAACTTGCTATAATGAAGAAAAATCATTGGGAGGCTCTGTTTTTGTGCATGGGGTGTGGGTTCAAGTTTCCCTTAGTAACCTCCATCATCCCGAGTGTGTTTTATTCCTGAAAATTAAAACTAAACTAGAAAACGTAAAAGTTAATCTAAATTAAAACTACGGATAGTTCCGCGGAATGCCTCCGTGGTGCGCCACGTTTATAAGGGTCCTTGGCTAGACCCACCTTATCAGGTGGTTCTGGCTCATCTTCAATTAGGGGGTCGTTATTGCCGAATGGATATTTCATTGATCGCTCAAGGTCGACACTTTTTTTGAATGCCCCTAATTGAATAGGTAGATTGTTGCGCTTCCGGTTTTTCAAAGCTTCGTGGGTTTTTACAAAGGGTCGTCCCAACACTAGAGGAGCGTCATCAAGGATGACAAAGTCGGTTGGGATTACCATTTGATTTGTTTGAACCAAGACATCCTCAACTACACCGATTGATTTTATTACTTTCCGATTAGATAGAAAAATGGGTATTTGAAGAGGAGAAAAATCACTAATACTAAATTTTTCGAAAATGTAGTTGGGCATTATATTAACGCAAAGATCTTTATCAATTGTGACATTACTAATAAATGAATTTTGAAAAAAACATGGAACCGGTGTAATGTTGATTTCAAATGGATCTTCTTTTATTAGCGAGGTTTGATCTTTAGTTAACTTAACACTTACTGTTTCGTCAATTTTAGTGTTAGTGTTTAACTCTTTTAAAAACTTAGCATGAGTTGGAACTAAACAATGATTTTCAAAAGAAGGTGACAAGAGATTAATTTCTTCAAAATTAGACTCTTCTTGAATTTTAACGTTAACGGACTCACCTTTTTCGTTGTTTAACTCATGTGTCGGTTTTTCACTTATTTGTTCTTCCATTTTTACACTTTCAATTATCTCTTCTTTATTTAATTCTTCTCTTGCGCGGGACTCCTCTTCCCTTGCGTGAGATTCTTTTATATAGCGCTCGATAACTTTAAGGTGTTCTAATATCCTATCGGTCACTTCGGTTATAGAAAAAGGATCGGGATTTTCAAAGCTTGAATCCGGTTGTTCGATCCTTTGTTCCTCATAATACCCATATGAAGTAGATGGTTCACACCATTGTTCTTCATTGTAAGCATATGATGGATGAGGGTCGTAATTTTGTTCTTCATAATACTCATATGAGGTGGGTTGTTCACGCCATGGTTCCTCATAATAAGCACATGAAGGTGGTGGCTCATATCTTGGTTCCTCAAAGTATGAGTAAGAAGGCTCATACCTTGGTTCATCAAAATATGAGTATGAGGGAGAAGGTTCATACCTTTGGTCTTCATAGGATGTGTATGAAGTTGATGGCTCGTACCTGGGCTCCTCATAGTAGGTGTATGAAGTGGACGGTTGATATAAGTTACAATATTGAACCGAGTGCGGGTCACCACAATTAGTGCAATAGTTACTCCTATAATCATCCTCCTCATAGGTGTAGTTGTAACCTCCTGAGTATTGATCCATAAGAATCACTCAGCAGACCACAACCAAGTCTCGAGATCAGAAAACAAGAATAAAAATGGAAACAGAGGCTGGACACGGCCCCGTGTACAGAATCTGTATCTAGGCGTTTTAATTAAAGTTACTGATTTTTTTGAGCACGGGGGCGTGTTCAGTGAGCACGACCCCGTGTTCAGCTTCTGTTACTGGGTGTTTTATGAAAAATATGCAGCACGGCCCCGTGTTCAGCGAGCACGGCCCGTGTTCAACCTACTGTAAATGAAAAACAAAACTAAAATGCAGAATATCCGAAAATGTCCAAAGTATCCGAAAATATCCGAAATTTTAATTTTCATTTTTTTTCGGATATCCGAATATCCGAAAATATCCAAAGTATCCGAAAATATCCGAAATATCCGAAAAATATCCGAAAATATCCGAAAAATATCCGAAATATCCGAAAAATATCGAAAATATCCGAAAACTTATATTCGGATATCCAAAACTATCCAAAATATCCGTTTCCGAATATGAAAAAAATAATAAAAAAAATAAAAATTAAATAAAAAGTTGGATTTTCGGATATCCGATTAACTATCCGAATCCGTATCCGAAATTTTGGATATCCGAATTTCGGATATCCGAAATTTCGGATACGGATTCGGATAGTGAAATCTGGTATCCGAAAATTTCGGATATCCGAAATTCGGATATCCGAATTTTCGGATATCCGGTTTTGAACACACCTAGTACCGCTTATCGCTTAGCGCACTCGTTCGTATCGCTGAACTGATTTCGTAAATGACTTCATCGCCCAGATTCCTCAACCTCTCCCTTACACTTGGTCCAACCATCCTTCGCTTGGATCGAGGGAATCGAAATCTATCAGTACCATGTTGACACATGTCACACCCCGACCACGTAAAACATCAAATCGTGGCGGGAACGTCGGGGAGTGTTGTAACAGAATTAATTGTTTCACAACCATGGAAATTAAAGTTACGTTTTATTTATCAAACAAGAGAGTTACATTGTCTTAAAATAAGAAACAAAGAGTACATAACATAATTTAACTAGTACTTGCTTCGTTTTAAGTTACTAAGGCACAAGTCCGCCTAAGTGTGTCTCGAACATCCTATGCAACAGCTCCTGAAAACACATGTGAAAATAGGTACGTCAGCATAAAAATGCCTGTGAGATAAATAGGTTTTGTGAAAAATAAGATTCATGACTTGAGTTCAAAGAAAACTGTTTAATAAAAGTAGTCATAAATCTTGTTGAGTGTTTTCTTTCATAAATTATTTGTAAAGCGATGAATAAATCAGATGATATACATATATAAAAGAATAAGGTATGGTTAAGTGAATAACCCAGTAAAAGGAGTTTGTATAAACTAAGTTATTTGTAAAACGATGTTTATGTGAAAATGTGTTGTAAATTTAATATGTCTAAACTGAAATGGTTTAAATAACGCTACGATATGTAATACCATAAAAGCACTTATATATAGGAAGTACCAGCGGCGTATCCACCATGTTTTTATCATATTACACGTCGCCCCGTTACTTAAATCACTTACCCAAACAACCACCAACATGTAATGTTTAACAATTGTAGAAATGTTTATGTATGGTCAAATGTCTATTGTCAAATATAAATCATGTAATGTGTAAACAATGTTATGTATGGTAAGTAAAATGAGACTACTTAAACCACAAGTAAAATGTACAAAACAAAGTATTTTGAATAATTAAAAGTCATGTTTTGCAAAATAGTTGCATGCTTTATTGATACAAACACTTATGTGGTAAGTTAAACGTCTACATCCAAGCCTTGAGACAGTAGGATAACCTTAAAGTAAAGGTTATCAAAAATGTTTTCGGATCCGGTCATTCCTTACGTCCAAACAAACCCAGGATTTCAGGAATGGGAGTTGTCAAGTCCTATGGTACCACTACCTACTACCGAGCGGCATGATCGGTGTTAATGAATGTATTAGTTTCGTTAAACAACCAAATGTTATACCAAATGTAAACATGTGATGTGAAAACAATGCACTAAGTATGCTAAAAGAACATACATAGCGTGAAATGTAATGTAAAACAATGTGCTAGCATGCTAAGTGAACATACATAGCAAAACATGTATGAAATCATGTACTATATGTGTACTAATGAACATAACAAGCATATGATATGAAAACATGGAAAGCACGAAAGTAACAAGTAGGCACATGTGTTTCACCCCAAAACAGTTTGAAAACAGTAAAAGAGGGGTCTATGTACTCACTTGAGATTGCCTAGAAGTCCTTGAGTAACAACCACACAATGCTAGAGATCACGGAAATCAAACGGCACCTAATATAGGTAACTATGTTAATAAACCGGACCTAAATCGGAGGATCGGATAGAATGAGGGTTCGTAAACCAAACGAGTATGGGAACTCATGTAATATGGTTTAACAAAGCCTACATACTAAAATGAAACCTAACCTAAGTGCTTACGACCCATTACGATCCGTTTAGGTAGCTTATGCTACTTTAACGCGTCGTTCGCGTAAAACGCGTTTGGAACGCCTAACTAGTCCTATGATAAGTAAAATATGCCTTAACATGTCTAATATTGTTGCCAAATCAGTTTAGATATCAAAAATTATGTTACATATGCTTAAAATGAATTTTGACGTAAAAAGGGCATTTTGGTAATTTACCTAAGGCATATAAACTACCTATCATACAACTAACTAAACGTCGTGACCATAAGGTATAACCTCGGAAGGTTATTCCCTATACAACTATGGTCACCTAATGTGTTTGGTCGGATCCTAATGATCGACCAAACGGGTCGGGTTTGAAAGTATAAGCGATTGTTTAGATCGCTTACCTTACGACCCTATATAAGCATTAAACTATAAGTGACGAGCTAAGCATGTTAAAACATGCTTAACTAAGTTAGAAAATAAGTTTGGTATCAAAACAAACGGTTTTGATACCTAAAAGTAGTTTGGTTACAAAATAACGCAAGAATACGCATTTTGGCCGAAACTACGACTCATCACTGAGCCTAGATAACGTGGTAATCAGTAGGTATAGTCACAAGGGACTATAACCATCGTGATTACGCTCACGTTGCGAAGTTCAACCGAACTTCATGTTGACCATAAACTGGTCAACGCAGAAAACGCTAAAATAACGAAAGAGGACTTACAACGGGTCCAAGAACGGAAGTTTTGATCCGAATATTCTCAGGTATGAAGTGATAAACACATCAACTTAGAGAACAAATTCAGATTTAAAGGTGTGGGTTTTGAGTTGTGATCTTGAGGGGTATTTATAGATTTCTTAGGACTGTTAAGATCGTTCTTCGAAAATCGAGCTTCAATCTCAACCATCCACTTGGGCACATGGTTTTACAATACCATGTGCACATCAAAATGGCCCCTAGTATCAGGAAATACCATGTGCAAGAGATAATTGAGTGTATAACAGCTGTTAAAACTAGTTTTGCATATCTGGGAGGGCCTCGCGGCCCACATAAGACATGTGCAAACCTTACGCGCCCCGCCTGGGTGCTCTGATCAGCAACCAACTTTGAAAAATGACAGTTTCAGTCCCTGTTGGTGTTTAAGGCCATTTCCGACATGTTTAAGGCCCGTTAAGCCAACTTTAAGGCCCTAAAATGATGCTTAAACATTGTGGACATGAAACATGCTCAAAAATATGCTGGATGTCGGTTCGTTGGGTCGTATGATCGCGATGTTCGCTTAATTACGACGGAATGCGCATAAGCGCGAAAAACGATTCAAATTGCGCGACGAATGGATTTTTCTTATGCCAAACACTAAAATAAAATATTTTAATGCTTACATAAATTTTTGGATGTCCGGATGTATTCAGAATGTAAGTTATGCGCGAAAATGCAAACTTGTGCACTTTTTGACGCTTTTAGTCCCTGAATGACCCAAAAGTTTATTTTAGCACACCGAACACCTCAAAGCCTATTTCTAAGCTATGTAAAGGATATTTATGGTATGTTTAACTTATGGTCATGTTCCGAAATGTCTGTTCCAGTACGAATCGTCATACTTTCGCAGTTTGTCGAATTAAGTCCCTGTAAGCGATTAAACTTGATTTTGTCATACCAAAGCCTTCAAAACTTATTTCTAAGTTATGTAAAGGTTATTTAAAGTATGTTAAGCATATGTTGATGTTCCGGAGTGTTTGTCGCATTAACTGATTACGTTTACGCACCAGTTTGCGTATAACTCTCCAGAAAGCGATGTAGAGTTTAAAATTGAACGAAAATCAAAACATGAAAGATGTTAAACATAAACAAACAAACATTTGGGATTAAATAACATTGTTTTATTGATAACTGAACAGTTTACAATGATTACAAGCACAGGTGTCACAACACACATGACATTGCCTCACGGGACGGAAGCCATATGGCTAAAACATGGTGGACACGCCGCTGGTAGTTCCTATATATAAGTGTTTTAGCCATATTGTCGAACTTTCGTGGGAAAGTGCCATGCGGGGCCGAATTTTTATTTAAAATATTTGGTGTCATTTAAAACCTTTGTGTAAATGAAGCTTTTCCTACAAACCCTTTCTAAGAGAAATTTAATCAAATCTTTGTGCAAAACGAGATTTTCTTGTAGCGTTGGTGTGACAATCGACTCAAGTTAATGCCGCGTGACGAGAAAATTTCGTAAAACGAGTTTTAATCACCCTAAAATCTTTTAGTAACCTAATAAAACTCCTCTCATAGCGCTGGTGCGAACATCGAAACAGTTTCACATCGCACTGTGGGAAGATTTTTTTCAT
This sequence comes from Helianthus tuberosus, assembly GCA_030545235.1. NCBI lineage: Eukaryota > Viridiplantae > Streptophyta > Magnoliopsida > Asterales > Asteraceae > Helianthus > Helianthus tuberosus. Next base: position 81,932,346 of record CM060363.1, read on the forward strand.
AAATAAGTTTCCTCCAACCTTTCGAATTAATAAACTTTTCTAGAATACAAAACACTTTTGGATCGTTTTTCGTGTATTGCCATCTTTTGATTATACGTATCGTCTTACTCGCTGTCGTCGTCAGTCATCAAACGCTCTCGCTCGTCGGATTTCAATTAATCGCTCATTTATTTTGACGCCTTTATCGCTACTCTCACTCGCATCCGTTCTCGCAACCCTTCTTGTGGATTAATTTCAGGAAGAAATTTCCTAAAGCAGGGGAGACTGTAACAACCCGCACGTTCGTGCGTTGTTACTACTCAATATATTTGTTACGCCTAGCACCAGAGATTCGGATCATAAGGTAGCTATATCGAATACATCGCTACTTCGCAGTATTTTTGCATATTACCCATACTTTATCGCTATAACACATCACATCGCACGTACTAACACTCACGATGACGTTGAGTGAGGACCTATTCTACCCTCCTCGATAGCCATGATGTCTCGCAATGCAACGCATATTCGAAACGCGCAACTCGATTATCGCAACGTAGACTTTGAAATGTGGATATTTATACGACCCACTGTGTAACCAATTATAATAAACATATGAATGTGGGTATAAAAAGGTGTGACCAAACTATCGCAACGCTTAACGATCAAAACGAAACGCCAAAACTCAATTCGCCGGAGGCGTTTGATCGAATGACAATTCGATCGAATGGCCATCCGATCGGATTGCCATCTGATCCATTGCACTCCATCACCTCATCTCCTCTTCACCTATAAATAGCACTTGTCACATCACTGTTCAAGTGTGACAGCTCTCACTCGACCAGCACGCTTTGGGGCCATTTTCTCTCGATTTCTCGCGATTCTTGTAAGTTTCTACCTCTAAACTTGTGCTTCTATGATCTACACGCACTTCTTCATCATTTTCACCTTTGAATCTTAACTTTCAACCGTGAAATCACCTGATTTGGGGTGTTCTAGGGTGATGTCATCATGGAGTTCTTATGAACTTCAAGGTTTGGCTTCATTCCACCAAGAACAACTTAGATCTGAAGGATTTCCACATGAACAATCAATGTTTTCGCATAGATCTACACATATTCATGGTTAAAAGGATTGAAAGATGGTTTTCTAAGTTTCTTTCAACTCTTTTACACTCAATGCACTCAAAACCGCTAGAATCGGAGCTCGTTCTGACCTTCTACTCTTTCTTAGTGATGGGTGAGTTCAAGATCTGAATTCTATCCAAGAGACAACTGATTCTGGGTTAAATATGAACAACCGTCTTGAGTAGTGAACTGATCAGGCTAGGGTGGTTCCTGTTCGGTCGGATCACTTGGGTCAAGACGGGGTTTCTGTTGTTTAGCACGTTATCACACGGTCTCGATCAAAACTGCAAAACCTTCAAAAAGAATCAAGTGCCAAGACGATCACGCCGTTGGGACGGATTGCCGCCCGATCGGATTTTCATCCGATCGGACTGCCATCTGATCGGACAGCCATCCGATCGGCTTGCACTTGGTTTCACACTTAAACATTTTTGTCACACCCTGATATTTCCACGTATTACCGGTGGGCCAGGTGGGGAGTATCGTGACGCATTTGATATCATCATAGTCAAATAATCACAGTTCAATGCACAGCGGAAGTCTAAAGTAAATATAAAACAAACCAATTCAAAAGTAACATCAAATATTACAAACGGAGTATAAGATGGATCCACAGGCGGATCTTAAAACAGAAATATAAACACTGTTCAACAGACTTTAGACGTTTAGAACTTGCAAGATTCCTTATTAACGCCCTGAGCTCCCAGCCAATTACGTACAATACCTGTCACTTAATCTTTTTGCAAAATACGTCAGTTTACACTGGTAAATACAATTAACTGACTCTTTTGAAAACATTTATGAAAATTGATTTAAATGCACAAGACACAAATATCTTTTTTATAACTTGGGACAATTATATAAAAATAATCTTGTATACAGATTTATATGCTCTTTATACATTCAGGGCCCGATATAGAAACCGAGTCAAGATTAACAGACACACCACAAGTATAGGTCCACAAGAGAGTGAGATACCGTTTTTCCTACGCAACCGTCAGGTGTATGCCTACACCTCATGCTTAAGACGTGGTCATTTCTTAATAAATGATGCCAAGGATATCCGGGATATGGTCATTAACCCCCAAACGCTTTGTTTCAAACAAGACAGATTAAAACGGGTTACCTCAATAATTTAACCACTAATCGATTAAACATTCAATACCCGACCAAGCGGTATTATTATAATACAATATCCCAAGCCCGTATAGGGAAAATAAGTTAAAAGTATTTACCTGAGCTAAAATGTAATTTTATTCTCAGCCGTATATTCAAATCAGCAAGCACAAGTACCTCTACTGGGGCTCTCAATCTGGAACGAAGGTTTTATTAACCTATTAGATTCCTAACGGGTCTTATTTAAGTTGTAACTTAGACCGGTTAGTTTTAAGGAAAGGTTTACGGTTCAAAATGCAAGATTAAGCGAAGACCGAATTAGAATGTGATTTAGACCCGAAAAGTATGGAGACTTGTATAATATGGGTAAACTAAACACATTCTGAATTTTGAAGTGAAAATGATAAGGTTTGACCTGTTTCGGTTAATTCATGTAAACTAGTTACATAAACCATACCGAATGCGTAAGATGCATAACGGGTAACCAAATATGTCATGAACATGTTTCACAAATTAATATGCCTTAAATATGTTGTTATATCAGTAGGATACCTTCCATTATGCCCAAAACGAATTTAAAATCAATTTAAGCCCCGTAGGGGTATTTTGGTCATTTTATAGTTTATAAAAGAGGTTAAATAGCAACCTGAGGTTCTGGTATAAAATAATCAGTAGAAATATTTATTTTAATAAGTCATATCAGTAAGATATCATATACACGTGAAATTTATCATTTATGGCCAAACTATGCACCGTAGGGGCATTTTGGTCATTTCACATATGTTAAAAGAGCCAATTTTGGAAATCTGACTTCAAAACTTTTAATTACTGTTTTAAGTATAAAAATTTATTCATAACATCAGTAGGTATCAAAGCTTTAGGTGCCTAATATGGTTTTAAACCATACTATGCGCCTAAATCGCATAAAAGTCGGTATTTGACGATATTCGGTTTAAATAGGGAAATCTGAGATTTTGACCAGCCTTTACAGTTTAAAATAACTTATTCGTCATATAAAATCATTAGAAAAAGGTTTGACATGTAAAGGATGTATAAAACTCATTTTATTAGCAAAAAGGGTGTTATTGTCAATTACCGAGCCTATACGAAAACTCTATGTTATGGTCATTTTAAAATTTAATAAAAATTTCCAAAAATCCCAAAATATTATATTACATCAGTAGGTAAAAGATTTGATGTCAAAATTTTAGTTTAAATAGGATTTATATCAAATATGCCGTTTAATTAATAAAAAGGCCTTCATTTACGATATTGAGCATAACTCTCATTTTAGACCATAAACTGATGTCAAACTTTTAGGACATTCTTAAATTTCAGTAATAAAGGTTTTTGTCCTCTCACATTTTCAAAAATCTTGTTTTAAAATCAAAAGGCCATAATGGTCAACTTTTAAGCAATTAACGGAAACATGCAATGAACTAGGATTTCTAAGGAACCAAGTTGTATAACCTTGGAGGGTTATACTAACATATAATACGGTCCTAAAGGAATCCTAAGGCATATTTAAACTAAGCTAAATCAAGTCAGAACTGAAAGTCAAAGCAAAAGTCTATTTTTGCGACTTTGACTTTCGGTTCCGAACCGAGCCTAAACTCAGAATTGTCGGGTTGAACATGCCTAGACATGTTCAATTAATATTTACCAAGTTATTAAAGTGACAAAACTGATTTTATTGCCTTTACATCATTAGTTATGAATTTTATTTAAAAACCGACTCGTTTGACTTTTATTTTAATTACTTTGACCTGACAATTAACTAGGAAAACGTGGTAATTAGGAGGTGCCCTTTTGAGGGTTTAATACCTACCTAATTACGATCACGTAGCCATGTTCGTTGCGAACAATGGCTCGACCGTTTAAAAGTCAAAGCGTTTATCGCAAACGCTTGACTTTTCGGCTTTTAAGCCAAATAAAAATAACTAGCCATAAGAGGGCACTTACAAGGGGTCCAAGCAAGGATGGTATTGATCTAGAATACTCAGGTATGAAGCATAAAGCTTCAACTTAGAGCAATTTAGATCAAGTGTGATAAATGAGAGCAAAACTAGTGGGTATTTATAGGATTTCAAGAACCGTTAGGATCGTTCCTCGATAATTGAGCTTCGATCTGGACCTTACACATAAGGCACATGGTTTTGGAATACTAGGGGTGTCCAAAACCATCACACGGTATTGAGAAAAGTTACACTTAGGCCCCTGAAATTCAACCTGGGTGCAAAAATAAAGTTTCTGCCCAGATGAGGCCGTGGCGTCACGCCACGGCAAAACCCTATAGTGGTGGCGCAGCGCCACCACCTACTAGGGACCAGAAACTATGCTAAAATGTCAGGTTTGGTCCATGCAACACCTTTGAGCCATTTTCGATGCGTTTAAACCCCGTTAACCCCATTTCAAGGCTCTATAATGAAGTTAAAGTATAGGGAACATGAAATATGCTCAAAACCATCTCAGATGTCAGTTTGTTTGGCCGTACGGTTGCGTTGTTCGGTTAATTACGACGAAACACGAACGGATGCGAAAAACGATCCAAATTACACGACGAATGGAATTTTATCATGCCAATCACTAAAATAAAATATTTTAATGATTACATAAATTTTTGGATGTCCGGATATATTCAGAACGTAAGATATGCGCGAAACTGCAAACTTGTGCACTTTTTGACGCTTTTAGTCCCTATTGATCAAATAAGTTTATTTGTGTGCACCAAACACCTCTAAGCCTATTTCTAAGCTATGTAAAGGATATTTAGGGCATGTTTGACTTATGATCATATTCCGAAAGGTTCGATACCATACGAATCGGTAGTCTTTTGTAGTTTGACGCAAATAGTCCCTCTAATGCGCAAACTTGCTCATATCATCGTTTAATAGCATCGAAGCCTTATCTAATCCATATTAGGAATTCTTGGGAGTATTATTAAACATCACGATGCTTCGGGTTCGTAAAAAGGTCATTCAGAGGTATAATTAAACATATTGACACTTTCACCCCCTTAAACTTGCAAAGATGCGCGTAACGTCACTTAAAGGCATAAAAGCCTTAGATGGCCAATAATTGGCATTCCCGAGAGTATAATCAAATGTCATGAAGCTCCCGGTTTGTTAAAAGGTCACTCAGAGGTAAGAATTAACATGTTGACGCTTTTAACCCTTCATCGCGCAAACTTTCAATTAATTACGCAAACGGCTACTCTTGATCAACAAGTGGCTCATATGTGAATATGAATACCGTAAGAGGTTATTCAGAAACTTATTTTAAGCATGTTATCACTTCCAGTCCTTCCATAATCAAAGTTTTTGACTTTTCAAAAAATTAGTCCCCTTAAATCCAACGTTTGACTTTATTAGGGTTTATTACACGTGTCAATACATCATTGGACGTGACTTTACGAGGTATTACATCCTCACCCCCTTAAAAGAAATCTCGACCTCGAGATTTTCTAAAATAATGGAAGTACTTTCTGACGTATCATGGACTTAATCTTCCCCAGCATATCTGGGGCCTCTCTAGGCACCCAAGATGTCCTTTATAATAGGTACATATACCCTTTTGGAGCTTCAAATCTTGTCGATCCTCAATCGATGCTGATTTCACCACAAACTATAAGTATTAATCCGCCTACCATTATGACTATGCTCTTGACCTATTGTCTAGCCATATCTTTAAATCACAAGTGTGGAACACATTGCGAGCTCCACCAAGCTTCCTTAAATAGGTTTTAGCTTATAAGCTATTGATCTTTGATACATTCGATTTCCTCGAATGATCCTATATATCCAGAGCTTAACTAGCCCGTTGTATTAAAATTTCAGCACACCCTTCTCAGGGTGATACCTTCAATTGAACCTTATTCCTTATTAAGGACTTAAGAGGATTGCGACTTTCATTTATTATTGATTTTCCGCCGATTACTGGCAATCTTTCAGACGATTACGAATTCGAATGATCTTATTCGTTGTTTCCAAGGTAATTTCAGGTCCTTCTAATTTGGACTTACCAAACTTCAGTCCATCAAACGGACGTTCAATATTCCATCAATACAAGGTTTCCAAAGGAGCAGCCTTGATACTTATATATCAACTATTATAGAAAAGCTTATTTAAAGTGAGATGGTTATTCCAACTACTGCTTAAAACCAATCTTAAGGAATAGCTAATCCTTACAGTTAGTCGAACAAATCGACGATCCTGGGCAGCTGATGACGATTCTTAATTGTTGCCTAAATAGGGTTGCGGTAATCATTGCATAAGCAAAATGGACCGTCTTTCTTAATTAATTATACCGAACTCTCCGAATATTGAATTAGGCTTTACGAACCTTTATATTAAAACTCACTTAATCAGGGTTTCGATTATTCCATAATTGGTGGTACTAATCAACACGGAGATTTCACAATACTGCAGCCCTAAGCGGGATGTTAATCTTAACTCTACTTGTCTTCGGAGGTAAACAGGGTACTTCTTTGAAGAAAATAGTCAAGACACAAGGAGATTACAGAGATTTTCCAAATCTCAGGCTCCAGTTCATCTATCATTGCCTGTGTCAGATAAGTGACACATTTACTTTACGAGTCCACGGATTTCTTAATCAGAGACACTTACTTGGACATTTCCCTTCAGGATATCTTCTTTGAATACCATTAGCTGTCTTTAGTACCATATGACCATTGGAATATCTCAGTGGTTCCATGCATTAAACCTCCATACTGATCAGGCATGGAAGCAATCTATGGAACATATTAAGATACACCAATCCTCATATGGAGCTTTTATCATACAATCTGGTATTCGCAGTTGATAGAAATCAATGAGATAACAAACTAACATATACTGACGTACTCCATCTGGAGACAGTACTCTAGCATTTTACGAATGAAGATTTCCGACAGGAACAGAAGAAATGGTTCCTATGTTTTTCGTCTGTAAGTTTTACCTTACACTTAATCTCTGGGGTTCTTATGGAAGATTTTTAAAAGTTTGATATACTTACAATTTATGAAGGATTTATTGGTACCCGAATCAAAACAGAACTCTTAGCATTTATATTACTGATGAATGATAAGGGATGTACCTGATGTCATTATTGATATGAACTACCTCTGGCATCCATCAGGAGAGTTTAAACGCTTTCATTCTTAGGCTTTCTATCCTTAGACGTACCTCCCTTGACAGATGTAGGGCATGTGGTCTTGATGTGGCCTTTCTCACCACAGTCGAAACAGACTGCATTCTTTATGTCCTTGCAATCCAACATTTTATGCTTTCTTGATTTGCAGATCCCACAAGCCCTAGGCTGCGATTGGGATTTTGATTCGAATCTGCACTTTCCTAGATGGTGCTTCTTGCAGGTCTTGCATATAGGTTTCTTGTTGGACTTTTGTTTGTTCTTATTGAACTCAAGCTTACCCTTTTTCTTAGAAGTCTGGGAGTTATCTTCCTCCCTTTTCCTTTTTAGTTCATTCTTTGCATCCGAGGCATGAACAAGATCATTCTCGTGAGTAAGGGAGTGTAGTCTTAAATGGGATTTGGAGCAAGTAGCATTTGGCTCCTTGAACTTTTTCATGACCTTTCTCACAGCTTTTCCAACAGTTGCGTCAATCATAGCTTGGAGAACATCTTTGTCAATTTTGAGGTTCACAATTGTAGCATCATTAGCATGCGTCGCATCATTAATGACGCGATCGACGGTTGTCTTATCCGAGTTTGTCATACTCGAGACTTGGTCCCTAACACCAAATGAAGCAATTACTTAGTTGCACTACAACAGCTATTCATCATCCTGATGACCTAGCATATACTAACCATGGTATCATTAAACCATACAGGCTAATACAGTACAAACATTCCTAATGAATGCTATTTAAATATATATCAATTATATTTAGCCTAGGCCATAAAAAGACCATCAATGGAATTTAAGGTTTGGACCTAGTCCATTACCTTTTTGACAAGGGATCAAGATGTCACATCTATCTTTAACATATTGATGATTTTGGATGGCTTGAAAGCTCGCCATAAGGATATTTGAGAAGAGTGATTCCTAATGGACATAAAGCATCCATCTAAGATTTTTGAAACAGTCTCTAAAGTATCATCGGCCAATTCTACCTCGCGTTATATGTCTAAAGTCCTAACAGGCGGATACAACAGCTTACAACATTTATTGTCCACAATAGACTTTTCTGCGCCATAATCAAACAAATTCCCGCATAAACATCATTGATAAGGAAAGGTACCTGTTATGATGTTATCATTCTGTACTACCTCCTGGGTGTTCATCTGGAAGACTCACACGTTTGTTTTCTTGGCCTCTTCAGGCTTCTTTTGATTCTTAGGGCAGTTAGTCTTGATATACCCCTTCTCGTTGCAACCATAACAGGTTGCATCTTTCAACTTCTTGTAATCCAAGGTTTTATGTTCCTTAGACTTGCAGATCCCACAAGGTAGAGGCTGATGTAGGATCGTGTGTTGACCCGAACGAGTCGTTCAGAGGAATTTTGATCTGTTTCAGATGCGGAAAATAAGAAACAGACTTGGATACAGCTTGTAATTCATTTTAAACACTCTTCTGATTGATTTAACACTGTTTACATGCAAGAATCAAACCGGCAGCACCTCGATATGATTTTTCAGAACTTCTTTTTGAGATTTCGCTTAGAATGACTATATATAGGCCATGAGATCCCGCTTGAAAGTAACCTGTGCATTTCAAGCGAAAACAGAACATGTTGATTTCGCTTGAAATTGACACAAGTCATTTCAAGCTAAATCACCCCTCTCAAGCGAAATCACATCAAATACAATCTTAGATCTCCTATTTTCTCATACAACGTGCCCTGATCTAACATATCTAGTACAAGACTCGATACAAGATGAAGTTGACAGATGTATGCACTAACAGACTCCCCCTCAGATGTTGATGAGTCTTTCGTGTCGAGTCTTTACATCTTCAATCTTGATCAGTCTCTGGGCATTACACTTTCTAATCTTCTCTCGAATACTCCCCCTTACAATGTGCTGGCATTCCTTAAGTTCATCAGCATCATCAGCTTCAGGATCGTAATTTGTTTCTCTTAGGTTCAGGATCATTGCCTGGCTCATACTTTGTCCACAAAGTCCTCAGGTATCGGAAACTGGCTCTTTAAACACAAGCTTCTCAGGATCGATTAACCTGGCTCACATCCAGTTCTTACTCAACCCTGCACAATCTCTACCTCAAAATAAATTTCACACATTTAAACATTTCAATTTTAGGTATTCAAACTCCCCCTCAAATTAAACCATAATCTTGATGAACTCACTTATAGATTTGATCAAAACACATTTGTATTCAATCACAAACTCCCCCTCACAAAAATGTCATCATGTCTAGCACTTGGAATTTTGAAAAAGGTCAGAACTTCCGTTCAGCAGAGAGATGACGGTTCGACTTTTGGTGTGTCCCCTTTAGAGGATCTTTTTTACAACAGCAATGATTATCAATTTTATTGTTTCATCATTTTTGCTGAGGGCGGCGCTATATTCCAAGCATTTGCAGAAAGTATTATGCGGGGACTAGGTCAGAATTTCCATTCAGCAGAAGTCCCGGAATAATACCCCAGATATCTCTAAGCATAAAGACTTAGTATCTCAGAAAGAGGGACCTTTCAAACAAGATTTCAGGGGTTACCCATATATCCAAGAAATGTTACCCATGAATTAAGCAAGTTTGAAATTTAGGTTTATATCTCGTCACAATCTACTAAATGTGCAAAAACCTACTGGCATATCCTCAGTGAGATTGTTTATCACATTTTAACTTTCCAATTCTATAGCATGTTGTGATAGTCCACTGATGTACTATCATTTCCTCTTTTTCACAACAAAACTCATTTTTTATTTTATCATGTTTTTTGATTTTTCAAATTTTCTAATGTTTTTGGATTTTCTAAAATTTCTTACTCCCCCTAAAATGCAAACACATTTCAGAAAAATTAAAAACAAACTGTACAAGAAACTTGACAACTGATATCGAATCGCCTCAGATCGCCATCCACTAGGCATAAACAATCAGAATTTCCCCTTTCAACAAACTATTTTCTCATTTAGATTTCAAAACACTTAAGTTTGTTTTAATCAAAATGATTTTTCCGGAAAATGAGTTTGTTTTTACTATTTGTAGGTTAGGGTTCATCATCTTGTTCATTCAACCACTTGTATGATGATTCTATCAAGTTCAAACTAATGACCTTGACAAATCACTTATAAAACCAAACCATTTAAAAACACTGTACCAGTTGTAAGATCACCTGTACCCAGTGTAGGAATAAAACATCTACACAAATCATTTTACCAATAAAGATGCCGATTCCTGCTTCACACTTACCAACCTGGAAGCTCCGGCAAGTTCTCATCCTGTAAAATTTAAACAATTTTTTAAAATCTTTCTCAAACTCTATTTTAACAAGAATGATGCCGATTCCTGATCCGCGATTATAAACTTGGGATCTCCGGCAAGTCAGATTTTTCAAGGGAAAAGAATTTCCACCCAAGTCTGACCAACCTTGGGTGTTTTTAACTCTTGTTCAGTAGGATTATAAGTTGCTTTCTTTGTCGCATAAAAGTCCTTAATCCCTTTGGCCTTTCCCTCGACCATTTTCCCAAAAATTTTCTTAACATTCTCATTGAATGTTTTCTCGACATCAAACTCATTTTTCTCAGAATAAAACTGATCTAAGATCTCAACCTTACCAACATTCTTCAATGATGGAAAACTAACATCATTCATTGAATATATTTCTTTCACCTCAACCTGTGGCTCTTCTGGCTTTGTGGAACCAGAATCATCATCGACTTTTACATCACATTTCTTGACAATCCACATTTGGTTGTCCTTAGCTTTCTTTTTGTAAAAATTTTTCTTCGAACACTCACCAACTTCATAAGTAGAATTTTCAAAAAATTTAAATTTTTCAGTTGGTGGTTCAACATCAACTACTTTTTCTTTGAGTTTTTCAGAAACTCCCTGTTTTATCTTAGTATTTGTCGGACAATTCCATGCAATATGACCAGCTTCATTTCATTTAAAACAGGTACGAGTATCCTTTGGATGAAAAACTCCAGTTCCTTTTCTTTTCTTCTCAGCAAGAAACTCTTGGTTTGATTGTCTCCAGAAAGGTTTCTTCTGTTCTTCTTCTGCACTTCCTCCTGAAACAAAATTCATTTTTGATTTAAAATCTCGAACATATTTTTCATTTTTCTGTTTTTCTGAAGGAATAAATCCTAATCCTTTCTTTTTGAAATTACCATTATGGTTTGGTTTCTTTTGAAAACCAGAACCAGAATTGTAACCTTTTTTCTTGTTTAAACGCTGTTGAACTCTTGAAGTGTATTTTTGAGGTTTTTCAGTAAGATTTAAATATTTTATTTCAGAAATTTTAATTTCTGTCATTTTAAAAACCTTTTTGATCATGTCAAATCGAACACTTCTTATTGGAAACTCCTTGTCAGAATATAATTTGTCAGAATCATTTAAAGTGTATGCAACTTCAAATGTTTCATCATCCAAATTTGATTTTGATAACAAAAACTCTTTACTGTAAACCCGTTTAACTGACGATTTTGGACTGTTGACTGGCGAACTTGAACTTCCAGACTCAGACTTTGACTCAGACTCCTCATCAGTATCTAACACCTGATCGACCACCTTTTTTATTAACTCAGACTCATGATCAGTGTCAGACGATGTGAAAATAACGTCAATGTTTTCTGGTAAATCATCAGTTGTATCGGTTTTTAACTTTATATTGACTGCTTTTTCGACTTGCTCTTAATTTGGTTTTCTAGGAGAATAACCTTCCCAGATCGGAGGCGGACACTTGTTATAGCTAACAGTCGGTTTCTTACCAGTATCTTTCTTCTTTAGCTTGTCATCCTGAAATGCTTCGAAACCTGCAACAGTTGGATAAATTCGATCAATAAGATAATCAGAACTAGAATAACTTTGTAATAATCGTCTGATCCTCTCATTCTCAATTTTCTCGGTTTCCAATTCTTGCTTCCACTTTGCACTTTCTTCGATGTAGAAGTTAATAGCTTTCTGCTTCGTCATCATCGTTGCATTCATCATCGTCAAAGCATTTTCTCTTTCAGAGTTTGTATTTTGAAGACCAGTTACTGTTTTATTCAAAACATCATAAGATTCCTTTACATAGTTGAGATTGAACAGTAATTGTTCTTTCATCTTCTCAAACTCAGCTAGTTTCTCATCTTTTGCTGCACATTCCTTGCATGGTTCTAAACACTTTGAGCAAGGCTTGATGACTTCCACAATCTTTTCTACTTCAATTGTTTTCACCACCTCAACCACTTTTTCTGTTTCAGTTACCTTTTCTGTTTCAACAACCTCCTCAGCAACCATTTTAACTTCTTCCTTTTGAACTATCTCATCCTTTTCACTTTCATACTTCATTTGCTTTTGTTCTTTTGCTGCTCGTTTCTCCTTCAGCTTCTCCAAGCGATCTGCAAAATAAAAATGAAAACTTTCAGGAGAAAGATGATATTTTCCAATATTAATATGTTTTTCTTCCTCATCATCACTACTGTCATCAGTTGGTGATTGATCAAATTCAATTGATTTATCAGAACTATCATATGAAGAACTAGAATCAGATGGTGTTTGATCAAAAACAGTTTCTCTTTCTGAACTTTCATTTGAACTTTGTGAGCTTTCATCTGATGAAACAGACTTTTCTTCTTCATTCTTCACACTAACACCAATAGCTTTCATCCACTCGGTAAACATATCTGGTTCTTGAACTATCTTTGCAATGAAAGCTTTAAAATTCCCATTCTCATCTGCAAACATATCCCAGCTGAATCCTTCAGGTAACCTTTCATCATCTTGATTGATTAGGCATGCTTTGCTGTCCGATGAAATGTATTTGTTCCAGCTAAAATCTTCTTGATTCACCAAACATGCTCTCTTTGAATCTTCTATCACTTTTCTACCATGAGCCACTTGTGGTTCTTGTTGTTGTTGTTGACCAACTTGTTGATATATGGCTTTCCGGTAGTAATCATCTTTTCCGAATGGATTCTTTGCTTCACTTGCTTCCCTATTCTTGCATTCCTACTTAAAATGACCTTTCTCCCTGCATCTAAAACAAGTAACTTTAGTTTTATCAAAACCTAAAGTAGAAACGTGTGCATCAAGAAAATCATTTCTTCCAGTAATCAATTTGAACTTTTCTGCTCTTCTTAGGACACTAGCTAGACACCATTTGATGTCATAAGCTCCATTTCTTCAGCGTCTATCTGATCGTAATCCTCCTTTGTTAGCATAGGATTCCCAATTCTCCCTGCAACCAAACCTTCATAGGATAGTAGCACAGAACCAAGTAATGCCATGTGATCTTTCGCAACTTCTTCAGAGAAACTTTGACCATCAGGAAGATTTAAAGCAATGTTGCATTGTATCACAAAACCATTTCCAGTTTTTGTACTTTGAGAATGAAAGCTTGATGTTGTATCGTTTGGATTAACACTCGGATATGAAGAGAATCCACTGCTTTTGTTTGAATTTTGATCAACTTTTTCAGATGAATCTCCAGCACTAAAAGCAGTTTGGATCTTCGGGCTTCTTTCTACCTCTTGAACACTACCTTTGTAGTACATTTTTACATCTTGTTGACCACTCGGATTACTCATCCTCGCAATCTTCTGTTGTTCAAGATCTTGACCCTCAATCTTCTCAATGAACTGAGAAATCGTCAAACCATCATAAACTCCTGTGTTCTTCAAGATCATCAAGAATGTACCTCATTCCTTTTGAGGTAATGCATCAGCAAGTTTGTCTACACATTCTTCTCTATCTTTGGTTATGCTTAACAACGACATAGAACGAACTAAGTGGCAATATCGTTCAATCAGTTTCTTTGTATCTTCCCCTGGCAGACTTGTGAATAGATCAAATTCTTTCTTAAGCAATGATTTTTTACTTTTTATCATTTTATCACTTCCCTCAAACTTAACCTTAAGAGCATCCCAAATTGATTTAGAAGTTTTATCATGTTGAACCAATACAAAAATGTCTTCTTTAATAGCTTGCTGAAGTAAACTGATCATCATTTTTTCAGCTCTGTACATGTCTCGTTCTTTATCATTAAACTCAGAGATTTCTTTCTCAACTTGCAGATCAGTACGTGGTAGAACATATTTCTTCAAGATGCACACCCAAGATCTCAAATGGTTTGCTTGAACCCAGTTTTCAAATCTATCTTTCCATCCGTAATATTCCTCAATACTCATTAGCTTCGGGGGTTTTTGTGTAGTTCCAGTTTCATTTTCCAAATTCATGTTTTGAGCAATGGTAGCTGGAGTAGTCGGGGATGTGGCAAACGCGTTGTAAAACTCTTCACTCATGATTCGATATCACGTTTTTCAAAAACAGCTCTTTTCAAGTGAAATAACCCAATACAGATTCAAGCGGAATAACAAACTATCCTTTCAAGCGAAATCTCCCAACTACAATTTCAATAGGAATTAACAATTGAAGCGGAATCACATGCAGCTTTTCAAGCGGAATCTGATTGAAACTAAATCACTAATTTCGCTTGAATCTCTTCAAGCAGAATAGTAACTTTGAAGCGAAATCAGACACTTTGGAGCGGAATATCCCAAGCGAAATACCAAAATCAAGCAGAATCTCAAATTGTTCGTTCAAGCGGAATCACTTCTCTAGTCAATTTCTGTCATTTTTAAGCTGAAACTTTCAAGGTTTGTTACTATGCAGTTTTACACAATATATGAGAAATTTGTCTGATTTTAACCGTGATAACTAGTTCAACTGAAGAAAGAAGGTGTAGAAATAAGAAAACACAATGAAAACAGGCTGCAATCTGCAGAACTCCTCCTCCTGAGCTCTGATACCACTTGTAGGATCGTGTGTTGACCCGAACGAGTCGTTCAGAGGAATTTTGATCTGTTTCAGATGCGGAAAATAAGAAACAGACTTGGATACAGCTTGTAATTCATTTTAAACACTCTTCTGATTGATTTAACACTGTTTACATGCAAGAATCAAACCAACAACACCTCGGTATGATTTTTCAGAACTTCTTTTTGAGATTTCGCTTAGAATGACTATATATAGGCCATGAGATCCCGCTTGAAAGTAACCTGTGCATTTCAAGTGAAAATAGAACATGTTGATTTCGCTTGAAATTGACACAAGTCATTTCAAGCTAAATCACCCCTCTCAAGCGAAATCACATCAAATACAATCTTAGATCTCCTATTTTCTCGTACAACGTGCCCTGATCTAACATATCTAGTACAAGACTCGATACAAGATGAAGTTGACAGATGTATGCACTAACAGCTGAGATTCAAATCTGCATTTCCCGAGGTGGTATTTCCTACAGGTTTTGCACCTAGTCTTTCACCCGACTGCTGGTTATCCTTCTTAAACCCGGAACTCTTCTTATGATCAGAGTTCCTCTTTTTCTTCTTATCGGAGCGATGAGAATTCTCATCCTCCCTTTTACGCTTTCCACCATCAGAAGCTTTGGCACCCTTGTTTCTGACCACATTAAGTGTGAGAGATAGTGATAGATCTGCCGCTGACCTGAACGTAGTAGGTCTCGATGCTTTCACACTTGCCTTGATTTCTGGAGCTAGACCCCCAATAAAACGAGCTATACGCTTCGGTTCCGGAGTGATCAAGTAAGGAACCAATCGAGACATGGTATTGAAACTTGTAAGATATGCCTGACAATCTAAGTTCTTCATGACCAATGTCAAGAAATCAGTCTCAATAATCTCAACTTCATATTGAGGACAGAAATTTTCTTTGATAAGAGCAACAAACTTATCCCAAGTCAAGTTGTACAACGGGATCTTCCCTGTAGCTTGGATTAGTGACCTCCACCAAGCTAGGGCTTCTCCTTTAAAATATTGTGAAACAAACTTCATGTCGCAACCCCCGATCCCTGATCCCTGGGAACGGGCGGTCGCGAGCCAGTTTCGGTGGTATCGTGTGTCGTTTAATTTGGCAGCGGAATTTTTCATCAGGACCGTAGTTAGGAAATGTTTATCAGAGTAAAATACCACCACTTATATAAATAAACATATTGGGATAAAACCCAAGTTTTTATTACAAGCTGATTTACAGGGATAAATCCCATTTTATTTGAATTAAAACGCCTTCTTTATTTAGGTAACTTTTAAAGCCACTTTTCCAAGCCTTCAATGCTGTCCAGCTGGCTTCTAATTGGCTTTCACATTGTGTTACCTGAAACGCGTTTTAAAAACATTTGTCAGTGGGAAATACTGGTGAGTGAATCCCAGTTTAATCAAGAAACATTAATTGAATTTAAACAGTATTGAGAGCGATTAAAATGTTTATATCTACACAATTACTCCATTAGTACTGTCAATCCTGACTTGTGGGTCATATTACACATTGGCTAACTCATTGTCCAATGGTAACTTATTGTCATCCCGACTTACTACTCACAGTGTAGTACATTTTGTATACAAAACCCCAACATACCGGCAGTAATTGAAGAATTACAAAGACTCAATCACTGCTAAATTGCATTGTAAAATAGTTAAGGTTTTGTAAAAACTGTTAACAAAAAGGAGATTACTCACACTGCTGTCTTAGATTTTTCGTAAGGGTTTCCTGGTGATAATCTAAAATTTACACAAATGTACACGCGTTAGTATAATAACCCATTTTAACATTAGCAATACCCTCCCCGAGACGGCATTCCAATGACTACGTCGGGCAGAACCACGACAGCCATTACGGAACCCTAGATCAATCGGGCAGCGTATCTAATACGTATCCAGGGGTTATGATACTTACAACGGAGCAGAACTTCGCTACTTAGGGGGGTATAATACCCGAGTATTATGCTTTCTATTCAGAATTTAGAGAAAAGAAATCGTTGTGAGCGAATTCCAAATGTAATCCGATGGCCTGCTTAAATAGTTGATGAACCTGGTTCTCTCGCGGCCCGCGTAACATATGGGCTGGGCTTACGCGGCCCGCGTCAACCCTGGTCAACAGGGTAGCTTGTCCGGGTCATCTACTAGGCTCGACACGATGATGACACGTGTCATCACCGGGCTGCGCCACATTTTGGGACTCTCGCGGCCCGCGTAAACTAATGGGGGGTCTCACACGGCCCGCCTGAACTTAAGAAATCAAACAAAATCAGGTTCTAACCTTCATACTGCCCGCGTAAGGTTTGGGGTGGGTCTACGCGGCCCGCCTCAACTTAATATTTCTATTTTTATTTATTTTTAATGCTATTTAATATATTTGAGGCCCGTTTTCGCGTATGGGGTGTATTTTGGGACATTTTAGAATAATTTAAAATATACTAGGATGTCAGAAAAATAATCAAGGGTGTCGGTTTATTGAGGATTGTTACATCCTCCCCACCTTGTTTTAGAGCTCGTCCTCGAGATCTACTGGAATAAGTGTGGATATTTCCGTTGTATTTCAGATTCAAGCTCCCATGTATACTCAGGTCCTCTTTTGGAGTCCCACTTCACTTTGACTAGAACTAATCTCTTATGTTTGAGATTCTTGACTTTCCTGTCTTCAATCTGTAGAGGCATTTCTACAAACTTGAGTTGTTCATTTACCTCTATATCCTTAAGAGGTACTATTTGCGATTCATCAGCTAAGCATTTCTTGAGATTAGATACATGAAATACGTCATGTATTCCTACCATTTCCTTTGGCAGTTGTAGCTGATAGGCTACAGGTCCTATTCTTCTAATAATCTCAAAAGGTCCAATATACCTGGGACTTAGCTTTCCCCTTTTTATGAATCTTACTATTCCTTTCCAAGGAGAGACTTTCAATAATACTTTATCTCATATTTGAAATTCCAATGGCTTGCGTCGGTTATCAGCATAACTCTTCTGTCGATCACGTGCTGCTTTCAATCGTTCCTTGACTTGAATAATCTTGTCAGTTGTTTCTTGCACTATCTCAGGTCCAGATAGTTGCTTTTCCCCAATTTCTGCCCAACAGACTGGGGTTCGGCACTTTCGTCCATAAAGTGCTTCGAATGGTGTAGCATTGATACTTGTGTGATAACTATTATTATAAGAAAATTCTATTAAAGGTAAGTGATCATCCCAATTACCTCCGAAATCAAGTACACAAGCTCTAAGCATGTCTTCCATTGTCTGAATTGTTCTTTCTCTTTGTCCATCTGTTTGAGGATGATAAGCTGTGCTCAGATTTAATTTGGTTCCCATGGCTTTTTGGAAACTTGACCAAAAATGAGAGGTAAATCGGCTATCTCTATCAGAAATAATTGATAAAGGAATTCCATGTAATGAAACAATTTCATTTACATACAATTTAGCTAGCTGTTCCATACTGAAAGTTTCCTTCATTGGTAGGAAATGAGCTGACTTAGTTAGCCTATCTACAATCACCCAGATTGTATCATTACCTTTCCTTGTTTTGGGTAATTTAGTAACAAAATCCATTGTTATTAATTCCCATTTCCATACTGGCATTTCTAATTGTTGTAACAAACTGAGGGTTTCTGGTGTTCAGCTTTAACTTGTAAACAAGTTAAACATTTAGAAACAAAAGCTGCTATGTCCTTCTTCATTCCTATCCACCATAAATTTTTCCTTAAATCCTGATACATTTTATCATTTCCTGGATGCATCGTATACTTAGACTTATGGGCTTCTTCTAATATACGATGATGTAGGTTTCCTAATTTAGGTATCCACATTCTCTTTTTATGGAATCTCCATATTCCATCTATTCCTTGTTCTAATTCTTTTAGCATACCTTTTAGCTTTTCAGTATCTTCCTTGATTACTGATTCTTGGGCTTTTCTTATTTGATCATTTAAATCTACTTGTAGATTTAATTTAAGAGAACGTACCCTTTTTGGTTTTTCATGATACTTTCGGCTTAAAGCATCTGCCACTATATTTTCTTTTCCTTCACGATACTGGATATCACAATCATAATCACTAAGCATCTCCATCCAGCGTCTTTGTCTCATATTCAACTACTTTTGCTCGAAAACATACCTTAAACTCTTATGATCTGTGAATATGGTAAACTTACTACCATAAATGTAATGTCTCTAAATCTTAAGAGCAAAAATTATAGCTCCTAATTCTAGATCATGGGTTGAATAATTCTCTTCATGATTCTTAAGTTGTCGAGAGGCGTATGCTATAACCTTTTGACGTTGCATTAATACACATCCATAACCTAACTTAGAAGCGTCACAATAGACTACAAAGTCTTCAGTTCCTTCTGGTAACGCTAATATGGGTGTATTAGTTAATCTTTGCTTATGAATTCTAAAAGCTTCTTCTTGTCTTAATCCCCACTCAAACTTAACAGATTTACAGGTTAGCTTAGTTAAAGGAATGGCTATTCTAGAAAAATCTCGAATAAATCTTCTATAATAACCGGCCAATCCTAAGAAACTTCTAGCCTCGGTTGGTGACTCAGGGGTTTTCCATTTAGTAATTGCCTCAATTTTTGTTGGATCCACATGAATTCCTTCATGGTTTACTAAATGTCCAAGAAACTGTACCTGTTCTAACCAAAACTCGCACTTTGAAAATTTAGCATAAAGCTTTTCCTTTCTTAATAAACTTAGAAGTGCGTGCAAATGCTTTGCATGATCCTCTTTACTCTTAGAATAAATGAGAATATCATCTATGAAAACAATTATGAATTTATCCAAATATGGCTTACATATTCGGTTCATCATGTCCATAAATGCGGCTGGGGCATTGGTTAAACCAAATGGCATGACAGTAAATTCATAATGGTCATACCTTGTTCTGAATGCGGTCTTAGGAATGTCCTCTTCCTGTACCTTTAATTGATGATATCCTGACCTTAAATCGATTTTAGAGAAAAATCGAGCTCCTTGCAGTTGGTCGAACAGATCATCGATTCTCGGTAATGGGTACCGATTCTTAATCGTGACCTTGTTTAATTCACGGTAGTCAATGCACATACGCATCGATCCGTCCTTCTTTTTAACGAATAATATCGGTGCTCCCCATGGTGACGAACTTGGTTGTATAAATCCTTTCTCCAGCAATTCATCCAATTGTTTCTTCAGTTCCTGCAGTTCGGCGGGTGCCAAACGGTAGGGTGCTTTGGCAATCGGAGACGTTCCTGGTAGCAGGTGAATTCTGAATTCAACTTCTCTATCCAGCGGTAGTCCTGGTAATTCCTCTGGAAATACATCTGGAAACTGAGACACTACTGGAATGTCTTTTAGTTCTTTTCCTTTAGTGTTAGTGATTATGGAAATCAAATACACTATAGATCCTTTTCTTATATATCTTGCAGTTTTCATCACAGAGATGAATTTCATGAATTTAGATGGTTTATCTCCTTTAATCGTGATCATTTTACCTTTTGGTGAATTTACTTGGATTGACATTTGATCACAAATAATACTGGCTTTATTGGCTATTAACTAATCCATTCCTAAAACGATATCAAATCCTGCCAGATTCATGGGATAAAGGTTTGCCATAAACTTTTGGTTTAAAATTTCTATTCTTGCTCCTTGCAAGATTTCAGAAATCCTAACTGTTTCTCCATTAGCCGTCTCTACTAGACATTCTTGTGGTAGTTTAGTTAATGACGGATTAAGGAGTTTGCAAAATGATGTATTAATAAAACTTTGGTTTGCACCAGAGTCAAATAATACTTTAGCAAAAACATCATTAACTAAAAACGTACCAGCTATGACATCTGGAATCATCTTGGCTTCATCTGCAGTCAGAACAAATGCTCTAGCATTTTTAGTGTTCTTATTGTCTGCAGTTGGGGCTAGTTTTGGACAGTTTGGCCTGATGTGACCTTTTTCTCCACAATTATAGCATGATCCATTACTGGATTTCTTCCTGCAGTTTTCTTCCTTGTGTCCTGGCATCTTGCAATAATTGCAAAGAGTAGAACATTTTCCCGAATGCTTTTTCTTGCAGACCTTGCAGAAAGGTGCAGAGGTAGAACCCATATTCCTACGGTTGTAATTTCCAGAACGGAATTCTTGAGTAAGTCTTTGGGCTAGGTTTTTCCTCTGGTCTTCTTCTCTGGTACGGACTAGTTCATCTGTCAAGGTGTTTGTTAATTCTACAGCTTCTTCTATGGTTTGGGGTCTGGCTGCCTTGACTACATGTCTAATCTCTCCAATTAATCCCCAAATGTAACGGGAGATTAATACCGGCCCTGGTGATGCAAGGGTTGGTACTATCCTAGCAAATTCAAAGAATAACTTGGTGTACCCTTTACTATCCACTCCATTCATCCTAAGGTTTAGGAATTTGTTTGCTATTTGTTCTTTTTCGTTAGGAGGGCAGAACTTTCTTTCTACCATGTTCGTAAATTCTTCCCATTCCATATTGTATACCTTATCACTTCCTTTTGACTGGAGGATAGTGTTCCACCATTCTAAGGCTGAGTTCTTAAATAGATTGGAAGCAAACATTATTTTGTCTTCTTCAGCACACTTGCTTATTTTCAGAACGGCCTCTGTTTTCTCTATCCAGCGCAGAGCTACAATGGGTTCTTCATTTCCCGAGAATTCTATAGGTTTACAGGACCAGAATTCTTTGTAAGAACAACCATAAGGCACGGTTCTTCTTCTTTTGGGAATGGGCGCTTGAAGTATGGGTCCATTGTTCACGCTGTGTTCTGGTTCAATTAGTCGCTTACTGCTATGTTTACTTTTATTATTCGCTTCTTGAACCGTTTGAATAATAAATGGCATTGCATCTATAATTCCTTGTGCCACTATGTGTTGAACGGCACTATTATCCATTTGGTTTCCATTGTTATTGATGCTCGGATTCTCATTAACCACGTTAATGTTACTATGGTTATCGTTATTCAGATTTCCTTGATTTCCTTCGTCGGCCATCTGAATTTTAAACATTTACCCCGTATTAATATCACAAAATAATATTAATATAATTAATCACATGACACGCATTTTTGCCAAAAGCGTCGATCATTGCGACTTTACTCTATTCATCTATTATCTATTACATACCAGTACTGAAATAAAAATTACAATACCAACAGAAATAAATAATAGTAGGCATCCGTACACACATATTTTATTATTATAATTACTATTACCATCTCACCATCACATTCATGGATATGGATTCATCCAGAAATCCATATTGCGCTCATCGTATTTCCATACGAGACGCTCTCCCACCTGTCTCATTCTCTCACTGCTCTCTAAAATTTCCTCACCAAATGTCCTAAGTTCTTGTACATTTTCTGCACTCATTGGGGGTGCAGGTTCTAGGACTGGGTTCGGAATCTGGGGTGCGGGTTCCTGATATGGGGGTGAAAGTGCCTGAAATCGGTAAGGGTCTTCTAAGATCTCCCTAATGTATTCGTCATGGTAATAGGGATCTAAAGGGTCCATACCTGGGTAGGCTCCTATGTTCTGCATGGGTGTGTCTTCATGTATCGGGTAGCGTTGCACATAGTCCCTAACGTCATCCCACCAGGGATCGTAATTTGGGTCTAGGGGGTTTGGTGCAGGTACCCTAGGGATTTCTTCCGGATTGAAGTCATGCATCTCCACTTGGTTTTCAGGGTTTTCTATCTCCATGGGTTGGTCTAGGATTGGCAATTGTGGTTGGGGTGCTATAATTTGCTCCAAATTTGGGTCAGCTGCAGTAGTGGCTAGGATGTGGATGTTGGCTATACCCCTATTTATCATATCCTGGGCATAGGCATCTGTTTCTCTCTTAGCTGCTGCTAGTACCCTCTGATCTTGCAACTTTTTCATACATTTTCATAATATTAAACACATGGGATGAAACCCAAGTTTTAAGTACACACATTTTCATATGAATAAATCCTATTTTTATTTAATAAAAACATCTATTTCTTTTAGGTAACTTTATTGCCACTTTTCCAAGCCTTCAGTGCTGTCCAGCTGGCTTCTAATTGGCTTTCACATTGTGTTACCTGAAACGCGTTTTAAAAACATTTGTCAGTGGGAAATACTGGTGAGTGAATCCCAGTTTAATCAAGAAACATTAATTGAATTTAAACAGTATTGAGAGCGATTACAATGTTTATATCTACACAATTACTCCATTAGTACTGTCAATCCTGACTTGTGGGTCATATTACACATTGGCTAACTCATTGTCCAATGGTAACGTATTGTCATCCCGACTTACTACTCACAGTGTAGTCCATTTTGTATACAAAACCCCAACATACCGGCAATAATTGAAAAATTACAAATACTCAATCACTGCTAAATTGCATTGTAAAATAGTTAAGGTTTTGTAAAAACTGTTAACAAAAAGGAGATTACTCACACTGCTGTCTTAGATTTTTCGTAAGGGTTTCCTGGTGATAATCTAAAATTTACACAAATGTACACGCGTTAGTATAATAACCCATTTTAACATTAGCAATACCCTCCCCGAGACGGCATTCCAATGACTACGTCGGGCAGAACCACGACAGCCATTACGGAACCCTAGATCAATCGGGCAGCGTATCTAATACATATCCAGGGGTTATGATACTTACAACGGAGCAGAACTTCGCTACTTAGGGGGTATAATACCCGAGTATTATGCTTTCTATTCAGAATTTAGAGAAAAGAAATCGTTGTGAGCGAATTCCAAATGAAATCCGATGGCCTGCTTAAATAGTTGATGAACCTGGTTCTCTCGCGGCCCGCGTAACATATGGGCTGGGCTTACGCTGCCCGCGTCAACCCTGGTCAACAGGGTAGCTTGTCTGGGTTATCTACTAGGCTCGACACGATGATGACACGTGTCATCACCGGGTTGCGCCACATTTTGGGACTCTCGCGGCCCGTGTAAACTAATGGGGGGTCTTACGCGGCCCGCCTGAACTTAAGAAATCAAACGAAATCAGGTTCTAACCTTCATACTGCCCGCGTAAGGTTTGGGGTGGGTCTACGCGGCCCGCCTCAACTTAATATTTCTATTTTTATTTATTTTTAATGTTATTTAATATATTTGAGGCCCGTTTTCGCGTATGGGGTGTATTTTGGGACATTTTAGAATAATTTAAAATATACTAGGATGTCAGAAAAATAATCGAGGGTGTCGGTTTATTGAGGATTGTTACACTTCACAATGTCTTGCTTTGCACATCCACTAATATCAACAACGGTGTCCATCTCATCGAGCACGTCAAGCAATCGATGGCCCCCTTTTCTCCTGTGAAGTCTCTGGGCTTGCAGGAGACAAAATATTTATATGAACAAGTTTTAACACGTGGCTCTTCATTAAGCACAACCTGTCCAGACAGAACACTCCTCTGATTCGATGAGTGATGAGAATCGTCCTTATGAGATACATGTGTTTGGGAAGGTGGTTTTGTATGAGGTACAGACTGGGCCTTGGTGCGTGTACCACTTGATTCATTACACTGTCTGTCAAGAGCTCGAGTAGCGGCATTATCTATTAATGCATGTAGTTCTGCTCCAGCTATGTTAACTCTGGTAGTATCATTATTCTCCCTCGGGTGGCTGTTAACCTCATCTGATGTAACACCCCGTGTTTCGAAAGTCAAAGTCAAAGTCAAGATTGAAGTCAAAGGAAGAAAAGATTGCTAATTGCGATCTGTCTCTCCTTGCTCAATTACTGTTTTGACTTCTTTGACTTGTAAGTAGTCTATTTTATTTTCGCTTTAGTTGTATTATGTGGAGTATCTATTAATAATCGCATGGTAATCGCTATTTATCGCATGTTTAATCGCTTTATCGCTATCGCAATCGCACTCGCAACTCGAAATACGTATTTTGGTTATTGTATACGTGTGTGTGTGCCTTATGTGTTACTTGTGCATGTATATTTATGTTATGTGTGGTAATTAATCAAATCACAATCGAACTCAATCGCAAACGCTAAACGAATACGAGATAAGGATGATTGTATGTTAGATATAGTAGTTGGGATTAAAAGTAATTTGATAAGCAACTCTATCGCATTGCTCGCTCGAACCGCATCGCAACGCTCTACACGCGAATCGAAACGGCAAAACTCGTCGCACCGAGCACTCGAACCAGGTGCCAGCCGGCCGGATTGCCATCCGACCGGGCTGCCACCCGAGCGAGGTGCCATCCGACCGACCAGCCCTTTCCACTTTGGGAATCCTATAAATACCCCTTGTCACTTTCATTCTTTCCACTTTTGGCAAGTGACGTCTGACCAGTGCTCCTACTCGCTTTTTCCTTCGATTTCTCGCAATTTCGGTAAGATCTCGTCCTAAATCTTGTACTTTCTTAATCTACACGCACTCCTACACCTTTCTATCTTTTGAATCTTAACTTTTAACCGTGAAATCATCAAGATTCAAGGTGTTATAGGATGATGTCATCATGTGTTCTTGAAGAACTTCATGCTTTGGCCTCAATCCACCAAGAACAACTTAGATCTAACCGATTTCCACATAAACAAACAAAGATCTTTCATAGATCTAAACATATTCACAATGAAAAGGAGTGAAAGATGGTTTCCAACTTTCTTTCAACTCTTTTACACTCAATGCACTCAAACCCGGTGGGAATCGGAACTACTACTGAACGTCTGCTCGTTCATAGTGATGTATCAGTGCTAGATCCGAGTTCCATCTGAAGGACAGTGATTTCGGGTTTGGACATGAACAACCGTCTCGGACCGTGCACCGTCGGACTAGGGTGATTCCTGTTCGGTCAGGTCATTGGGACGAGATAGGGTTCCCATTGTTTAAACCAGTCATCACAACATCTCGCTCAAGTTACAACACTTCAGGCAAGATCAAGTAACAACACGATCAAGTCGTTGGAACGAGTTGTCATCCGACCGGACTGCTGTCCGACCGGGTTGCCATCCGCTCGACCCACCGTCCGATCGGGTTGCATCTTGATTCATTTAAATCTTAAACAATTTTCAACATGTTCAATAATAGGGTTGCCACCCGCTCGGATGGACATCCGACCGAGTGACCACCCTACTGTGGATTTGTTTTCACTGAAGTGCCAACCTACCGGATTGCTGTCCGATCGGACGACCGTCCGATCGACCGACCTGAAAGGTAGAGATACTTCAATGTTTTCGAAATGCTACAACGAAAACTTCAAAAGCCAAGCCATCATACACAAACACATCCTTCTCAAAGGAAGAAACAATCCACTCGAACAGTCATCCGACCGGACTACTGTCCGAACGGATTGCCACCCGCACGACCGGCTGTCAGATCGGACTACCATCCGATCGAACCGCTGTTCGACTCACTTGTACCTTGCACCGTTTTACGCGTCACTTACCATTATGCTATCAATCTATTCAGGCTAACCCTACTCTCTAGCGCTCCGTTCAATCCATCATCTCTGTGAGTATACTCGATCCCTTTTTGCTTTACGCACTTTTGGGTGTTACATACGTTACTTATACAAAATCACATCGAACACACTACGCAATACTTTAAACGCTAACCGTTATCGCATGTATACGTGACTAAATGAATGCTTGTTTGTTATGTTTACACATGGAATGCTGTCTACCTGCCTTAGCAACGGAAGTACTATTAGTTTGGACTCAGCATCCGTTCACTCGGGGGTTGTTAAGGACAATTACCTACATGGCTCACGGTGGTGAGAATGTATCGCGAACTGCCTTGGGCAGTCAACCCGCAGTCATTGGTATCGATAGGTTCATGTCGATAACTAACATGCCTTATTTCACTCTGTGTACGTGCTGGTTATGCGTAACACTTTTGAACTCTATATGCTATTAACAAACTTGTATGCTCACCTTTACACTATGTGTATTGACTGTTACTTTAACGTATGTGACAGGTGATTAAGTTGTTTATATACTTAGCTTGCTGTGAACTTGAGGCAAGGAAAGGTCTAGGATGCTCTCTGTGCTGTGATGAAATCAAAGCTAGGAAAAGAGGTCCTAGAAACCAATAAATAAACTATCTATGTATAAATCTGAGTTGTCGGAACAGAACTACTTGACTAGATTTGCCTGTAATAATTTGTTTGCCTTTTAAGACATGGTATGGGACATGTTACTTTAAAATTAATTGGTAATGATAATTGTTATGGAAACTTCTGGACAATCTGTTTCGCTCAGTGCCATGCCCCGATGTTTTCGCCATCGGTTGGGGTGTGACATCTGACCCAACCATGTAGTTTGATTGCTACATAAATATTGCCAATGATTTATTCGGAAGTCTATTATGGAATTGTCATTTATGGCAATTCATTAACCATGGAAATTTTAAGCCATATTGGTTAATTTAATTTATTTAAATTTTTATTATATTTTATCCCAGTTATAAACTATTAAGGATATTGAAATGACACAAAAGGCCTTGTCACGAGACAGTTTTGAATTTATAAGCCATGATCTTATAGGATCGAGCCATTAAGGTTTGAACACAGTTCATTACCTTTCTTGACAGAGAGTCAAAGACTACAACTGTCTTTTGTCTTTTAGGACAATAGATATAGCCCGTAGGCATTTCATCACTAAGGGATGTTTATGATATGATCATCTTATCTGATGATTTGAGCCATGATTTCTAAATCACTAGGCTAGATAAGAAATTGGAAGAATCCAATATAAGGATGACTTGTGTGATTTTATCGAATGGCATTTGCCAGGAGTGCTAACATGTTTTCAGATGTTAGCAAGGATTTAAATCTTAAAAAGGTTTTACCATCTAGGCCATGTCTAAAATGACATATAGGCTAGGTTATACCTTCAAGATTTTCTTTCAATATTCAATGGCAGATCAATTACAAAAGTCTTCTCATTTGAAGTTTCAAAAGTCTTGGGTATAGAATTTGAAATATAGTTAATGGGTTCAAAAGGTCCTTTCCCCATACTGGTCGTATGCTAATTCGAGTTGTAGTACGAAGCTTTACATTCTTAAACTTCGGATTTGGAGAGCCTTCACCAATGGCAGCTTTGCTCGGTGACATGTTCCTGAAGTACACAAATATCGAAACCAATGTATACATATAACAGGGATGAGATCATTCCTAGTTCATGTCTAGACTCGGAAGTCAAGGAATGTGCTACTGTGTCATTGAGATTAAACACAAAAGGCTAGTGTTTAATTCACTCAATGTTGGCTCTGATACCAACCTGTCACACCCCGATATTTCCACGTATTACCGGTGGGCCCGGTGGGGAGTATCGTGACGCAGTTGGTATCATCATAGTCAAATAATCACAGTTCAATGCACAGCGGAAGTCTAAAGTAAATATATTACAAACTGATTCAAAAGTAACATCAAATATTACAAACGGATTGTAAGATGGATCCACAGGCGGATCTTAAAACAGAAATATAAACACTGTTCAACAGACTTTAGACGTTTAGAACTTGCAAGATTCCTTATTAACGCCCTGAGCTCCCAGCCAATTACGTACAATACCTGTCACTTAATCTTTTTGCAAAATACGTTAGTTTACACTGGTAAATACAATTAACCGACTCTTTTGAAAACATTTATGAAAATTGATTTAAATGCACAATGCACAAATATCCTTTTTATAACTTGGGACAATTATATGAAAATAATCTTGTATACAGATTTATATGTTCGTTATACATTCAGGACCCGATATAGAAACCGAGTCAATATTAACAGACACACCACAAGTATAGGCCCACAAGAGAGTGAGATACCGTTTTTCATACGCAACCGTCAGGTGTATGCCTACACCCCGTGCTTAAGACGTGGTCATTTCTTAATAAATGATGCCAAGGATATCCGTGACATGGTCATTAACCCCCAGAGGCTTTGTTTCAAACAAGACAGATTAAAACGGGTTACCTCAATAATTTAACCACTAATCGATTAAACATTCAATACCCGACCAAGCGGTATTATTATAATACCGTATCCCAAGCCCGTATAGGGAAAATAAGTTAAAAGTATTTACCTGAGCTAATATGTAATTTTATTCTCAGCCGTATATTCAAATCAGCAAGCACAAGTACCTCTACTGGGGCTCTCAATCTGGAATGAAGGTTTTATTAACCTATTAGATTCCTAACGGGTCTTATTTAAGTTGTAACTTAGACCGGTTAGTTTTAAGGAAAGGTTTACGGTTCAAAACGCAAGATTAAGCGAAGACCGGATTAGAATGTGATTTAGACCCGACAAGTATGGATACTTGTATAATATGGGTAAACTAAACACATTCTGAATTTTGAAGTGAAAATGATAAGGTTTGACCCGTTTCGGTTAATTCATGTAAACTAGTTACATAAACCATACCGAATGCGTAAGATGCATAACGGGTAACCAAATGAGTCATGAACATGTTTCATAAATTAATATGCCTTAAATATATTGTGATATCAGTAGGATACCTTCCATTATGCCCCAAATGAATTTAAAATCAATTTAAGCCCCGTAGGGGTATTTTGGTCATTTTATAGTTTATAAAAGAGGTTAAATAGAAACCTAAGGTTCTGGTCTAAAATAATCATCAGAAATATTTATTTTAATAAGTCATATCAGTAAGATATCATATACACGTGAAATTTATCATTTATGGCCAAACTAGGCACCGTAGGGGCATTTTGGTCATTTCACATATGTTAAAAGAGCCAATTTTGGAAATCTGAGTTCAAAACTTTTAATTACTATTTTAAATATAAAAATTTATTCATAACATCAGTAGGTATCAAGCTTTAGGTGCCTAATATGGTTTTAAACCATACTATGCGCCTAAATCGCATAAAAGTCAGTATTTGACGATATTCGGTTTAAATAAGGAAATCTAAGATTTTGACCAGCCTTTACAGTCTTAAATATCAGTAATAAAGGTTTTTTGCCTCTCACATTTTCAAAAATCTCGTTT
The DNA here is from genome assembly GCA_030545235.1 of Helianthus tuberosus. Lineage (NCBI taxonomy): Eukaryota > Viridiplantae > Streptophyta > Magnoliopsida > Asterales > Asteraceae > Helianthus > Helianthus tuberosus. The sequence goes on from CM060363.1 coordinate 81,962,494, forward strand.
TAATATCAAAAGGGCATAATGGTCAACTTTTAAGCAATTAACGGAAACATGCAATGAACTAGGATTTCTAAGGAACCAAGTTGTATAACCTTGGAGGGTTATACTAACATATAATACGGTCCTAAAGGAATCCTAAGGCATATTTAAACTAAGCTAAATCGGGTCAGAACTGAAAGTCAAAGCAAAAGTCTACTTTTGCGACTTTCGGTTCCAAACCGAGCCTAAACTCAGAATTGTCGGGTTGAACATGCCTAGACATGTTCAATTAATATTTACCAAGTTATTAAAGTGACAAAACTGATTTTATTGCCTTTACATCATTAGTTATGAATTTTATTTAAAAACCGACTCGTTTGACTTTTATTTTAATTACTTTGACCCGACAATTAACTAAGCAAACGTGGTAATTAGGAGGTGCCCTTTTGAGGGTTTAATACCTACCTAATTACGATCACGTAGCCATGTTCGTTGCGAACAATGGCTCGACCGTTTAAAAGTCAAAGCGTTTATCGCAAATGCTTGACTTTTCGGCTTTTAAGCCAAATAAAAATAACTAGCCATAAGAGGGCACTTACAAGGGGTCCAAGCAAGGATGGTATTGATCTAGAATACTCAGGTATGAAGCATAAAGCTTCAACTTAGAGCAATTTAGATCAAGTGTGAGAAATGAGAGCAAAACTAGTGGGTATTTATAGGATTTCAAGAACCGTTAGGATCGTTCCTCGATAATTGAGCTTTGATCTGGACCTTACACATAAGGCACATGGTTTTGGAATACAAGGGGTGTCCAAAACCATCACACGGTATTGAGAAAAGTTACACTTAGGCCCCTGAAATTCAACCTGGGTGCAAAAATGAAGTTTCTGCCCAGACGAGGCCGTGGCGTCATGCCACGGCAAAACCCTATAGTGGTGGCGCAGTGCCACCACCTACCAGGGACCAGAAACTTTGCTAAAATGTCAGGTTTGGTCCCTGCAACACCTTTGAGCCATTTTCGATGCGTTTAAACCCCGTTAACCCCATTTCAAGGCTCTAAAATGAAGTTAAAGTATAGGGAACATGAAATATGCTCAAAAACATCTCAGATGTCAGTTCGTTTGGCCGTACGGTTGCGTTGTTCGGTTAATTACGATGAAACACGAACGGATGCGAAAAACGATCCAAATTACACGACGAATGGAATTTTATCATGCCAATCACTAAAATAAAATATTTTAATGATTACATAAATTTTTGGATGTCCGGATATATTCAGAACGTAAGATATGCGCGAAAATGCAAACTTATGCACTTTTTGACGTTTTTAGTCCCTATTGATCAAATAAGTTTATTTTTGTGCACCAAACACCTCTAAGCCTATTTATAAGCTATGTAAAGGATATTTAGGGCATGTTTAACTTATGATCATATTCCTAAAGGTTCGATACCATACGAATCGACAGTCTTTTGCAGTTTGATGCAAATAGTCCCTCTAATGCGCAAACTTGCTCATATCATCGTTTAATAGCATCGAAGCCTTATCTAATCCATATTAGGAATTATTGGGAGTATTATTAAACATCACGATGCTTCGGGTTCGTAAAAAGGTCATTCAGAGGTATAATTAAACATATTGACACTTTCACCCCCTTAAACTTGCAAAGATGCGCGTAACGTCACTTAAAGGCATAAAAGCCTTAGATGGCCAATAATTGGCATTCCCGAGAGTATAACCAAATGTCATGAAGCTCCCGGTTTGTTAAAAGGTCACCCAGAGGTAAGAATTAACATGTTGACGCTTTTAACCCTTCATCGCGCAAACTTTCAATTAATTACGCAAACGGCTACTCTTGATCAACAAGTGGCTCATATGTGAATATGAATACCATAAGAGGTTATTCAGAAACTTATTTTAAGCATGTTATCACTTCCAGTCCTTCCATAATCAAAGTTTTCGACTTTTCAAAAAATTAGTCCCCTTAAATCCAACGTTCGACTTTATTAGGGTTTATTACACGTGTCAATACATCATTGGACGTGACTTTACGAGGTGTTACATCCTCACCCCCTTAAAAGAAATCTTGACCTCGAGATTTGCTAAAATAATGGAAGTACTTTCTGACGTATCATGGACTTAATCTTCCCCAGCATATCTGGGGCCTCTCTAGGCACCCAAGATGTCCTTTATAATAGGTACATATATCCTTTTGGAGCTTCTAATCTTGTCGATCCTCAATCGATGCTGATTTCACCACAAACTATAAGTATTAATCCGCCTATCGTTATGACTATGCTCTTGACCTATTGTCTAGCCATATCTTTAAATCACAAGTGTGGAACACATTGCGAGCTCCACCAAGCTTCCTTAAATAGGTTTTAGCTTATAAGCTATTGATCTTTGATACATTCGATTTCCTCGAATGATCCTATATATCCAGAGCTTAACTAGCCTGTTGTATTAAAATTTCAGCACACCCTTCTCAGGGTGATACCTTCAATTGAACCTTATTCCTTATTAAGGACTTAAGAGGATTGCGACTTTCATTTATTATTGATTTTCCGCTGATTACTGGCAATCTTTCAGACGATTACGAATTCGAATGATCTTATTCTTTGTTTCCAAGGTAATTTCAGGTCCTGCTAATTTGGACTTACCAAACTTCAGTCCATCAAACGGACGTTCAATATTCCATCAATACAAGGTTTCCAAAGGAGCAGCCTTGATACTTATATAACAACTATTATAGAAAAGCTTATTTAAAGTGAGATGGTTATTCCAACTACTGCTTAAAACCAATCTTAAGGAATAGCTAATCCTTACAGTTAGTCGAACAAATCGACGATCCTGGGCAGCTGATGGCGATTCTTAATTGTTGCCTAAATAGGGTTGCATTAATCACTGCATAAGCAAAATGGACCGTCTTTCTTAATTAATTATACTGAACTCTCCGAATATTGAATTAGGCTTTACGAACCTTTATCTTAAAACTCACTTAATCAGGGTTTCGATTATTCCATAATTGGTGGTACTAATCAACACGGAGATTTCACAATACTGCAGCCCTAAGCGGGATGTTAATCTTAACTCTACTTGTCTTCGGAGGTAAACAGGGTACTTCTTTGAAGAAAATAGTCAAGACACAAGGAGATTACAGAGATTTTCCAAATCTCAGGCTCCAGTTCATCTATCATTGCCTGTGTCAGATAAGTGACACATTTACTTTACGAGTCCACGGATTTCTTAATCAGAGACACTTACTTGGACATTTCCCTTCAGGATATCTTCTTTGAATACCATTAGCTGTCTTTAGTACCATATGACCATTGGAATATCTCAGTGGTTCCATGCATTAAATCTCCATACTGATCAGGCATGGAAGCAATCTATGGAACATATTAAGATACACCAATCCTCATATGGAGCTTTTATCATACAATCTGGTATTCGCAGTTGATAGAAATCAATGAGATAACAAACTAACATATACTGACGTACTCCATCTGGAGAGAGTACTCTAGCATTTTACGAATGAAGATTTCCGACAGGAACAGAAGAAATGGTTCCTATGTTTTTCGTCTGTAAGTTTTACCTTACACTTAATCTCTGGGGTTCTTATGGAAGATTTTTAAAAGTTTGCTATACTTACAATTTATGAAGGATTTATTGGTACCCGAATCAAAACAGAACTCTTAGCATTTATATTACTGATGAATGATAAGGGATGTACCTGATGTCATTATTGATATGAACTACCTCTGGCATCCATCAGGAGAGTTTAAACGTTTTCATTCTTAGGCTTTTTATCCTTAGCCGTACCTCCCTTGACAGATGTAGGGCATGCGGTCTTGATGTGGCCTTTCTCACCACAGCCGAAACAAACTGCATTCTTTATGTCCTTGCAATCCAACATTTTATGCTCTCTTGATTTGCAGATCCCACAAGCCCTAGGCTGCAATTGAGATTTTGATTCGAACCTGCACTTTCCTAGATGGTGCTTCTTGCAGGTCTTGCATACGTGTTTCTTGTTGGACTTTTGTTTGTTCTTATTGAACTCAAGCTTACCCTTTTTCTTAGAAGTCTGGGAGTTATCTTCCTCCCTTTTCCTTTTTAGTTCATTCTTTGCATCTAAAATCTAGGTTGACGGATTTGTATTGTTTGAGAGAATATGAAATTCGTGACAGCTTATCTGATTGTATTGGTTTGTTAGTATGGGATAATGAATGCATTAACTATTGTCGCAATATTAGTTGTTATGGATTCTCTTGAGCAATCTGATTCGCCTAGTGCCGCGCCCCGATGATTCCGCCATCGGTTGGGGTGTGACAGTATGGGAGAAATTGTGGAGGTGGACATGTTAAATATTTGTTTGGGTTTGGTGATGCCTGACATAGAACGTGTTCGTATTGTGCGGGTGGGGGTGGAGGCGGTGGTACGGGAATGGGACTGGACTGGATCGGTGAGGAAGGTGGGGTGTCGGGTGATGTAGGAAGCGGGTTGGGTGGGGGCGGTGATGTGTGATGGGCCGGTGGGGGGTTTGGTGTTGGGCCGAAGGGGTGGGCGGTTAGGGTGAAGGTGGTGATGGGGCGTTGTGTTGTGTTGTAGAGGGGTGGAGGGATTGGGGGAATTATGGTATTGGGCTGGGCATTTGAAGGCGATGGGGATGTGGTTGAGGGGGCGGTTGGTAAGTGGGTGGGTATCAGTAGGTTCGGGTGGGGTCATCCAAGAATGTGTAATTTTGGAGGTTAGGTTTGGGTTTCGTTGCAAAAGGGAAAATTGTTTCATCGAATAGGACATGTCGATTTATGGTTTTTATTTGTTTTGATGTCAAGGCACTTGTAACCCCGATGGTTTGGTGGATAACCAAGGAAAACCCAGGGGGTGGAGCGGAATTCCAATTTATGAATTGTTGTGTGCGATATTAGTGGGTAACAAAGGCAACCGAAGACTCGTAGGTGGTCATAGGTAGGGAGACATTTATAAAGGGGTTGGGTGGGTGTTTGAAATTGATGTTGTTTGGTGGAGTTTTTTTCCCAAATGGGTAGAGGTGGAAAAATTATTTACCAAAATGGATGATTTAAAAAATAATTACCAAAATAGGTGTTTTTCTTATTTACTTATTTTAACTAATATATTTATAACTCTTTTCTTTTTATTTATCATTTAGTTAACCAATTATCATTTTTTAGCAATCCACTAACTATAATTTCCTTTCTTCATAATTCTACTATTCTTCTTCAATCCAATAATTATTCCTTTCTTCGTAATCCCTTATTTTTATGCAAGTAAATTAATCCTTTTAAATTGGACCATCTGAATGTTTAAAAGCAAGTAACAATCTTCTAAAACTAAATTAAAACAACTGAGAAGCATAAAAAGCAAAACAATCTTTAAAACTTGATCGTCTCATGTCAAATACAAACAAAAAAAATGTGAAATAAAGTCGACTAGCTAGCGGTCTCAACATCAAACACAAAGTAAAAGATATATCAAAACAACTTGACCCACTTAGGCATCCATTCTTTTAAGCTTAGAAGGACATCTTTCTCTATTATGACCACGTTGTCTACAAATTCCACAAAGGTTAGTCTTTTTCCCTTCTTTGATGTCCATTCCATTTCCTAGCCTTGTTGATCGAGGGCGGCCCTTTTATCCCTTTTAAGATCTGAATTGGGAAGTAATTTTTTAACAAATGATCTACGATTGAGTAACACTTATGAGCATATTGCCAACTACCGTCTACCGAATGTGATCATTAAAATTAATAAAATTTATAGGGTTGCATTATCATTAAAATTAATAAAACTAGGTTTTAATGATGCGCGCCGCGTTGCGGCGCGACAAAACTAAGTCATTGTAAAACTATTTATTGCGACTAAATACTTGGTTATTAAAGCTGTGCTATTTAGTGTCTTATTTTTAAGTTGACAAGTGGAGTTTTCATACAACAGAGCCGTTGGTAGCAAGCGAGTTAGTAACTCCTGGCGATGGCGACTATTGCGATGTCTAAGCATCCACTAACCCAACAAATAAGGAATAAGAATTGTATAAATACAATCAGAAAAACGTGTGAAAGAGGAGAAAAAGGAAGATGACGTGAAGTTATGTAAGCATAAAATGTGGGAAAAAAAAAGACCCCATGATTTGAACTTGAGTCTCTTTAAAACACATACAACCACAAAACCACTCCACCATAATGAATAATCTAACTAACTTTGAAGAAAATGGATATATATACACACTTAAAAAGGGTATAGGGGAAAAAGTCAACAAAGACAACCAATAAGAAACGTTTACTATTCATTATGATGTGACAGCTACTATTCATTAGCTTTGTTTTTTAATATATGTATATATGTATAATTTCTAGGGTTGCATTTGATCGTTAACATGACTTACATGATATGTAAATTGGGCTTGGCATCCAGCCCAATCTTATCGATTCACATGTTGTTTTCATTCACATTATCCTCCTAATAAACGCGTAACAAAAGGCCAAGTTTAAACCGACAACACGGGCTCCTGTTCTTACTAACATGCGCAGGGTGCGCATATCTCTTCCTCTTCACGAGAAATAGCAGAAATTTACCGTACGAGTTTATACATTTCTTTATCACCGTCAGCTACAGAGATTCTAGAGAGAGAGAGAGTTATAAAGTCTTTGAATATTTTAGCACAAACTCACTGCTAAAAACACAGATCTAGATCCAAATAACTGCTCTCAACTCAAGATCTCCAAGCTCCCTAGCTCTATCCTGCTTCATTCAGGTCAAATTCTCTCTATTCGTCTCTCGCACACACAGTTTTTTGTTACTTTTATCGCATTTTTATGATTTGTTTAACCTGTTGGTGACTAATTGTTCGTTGAATTTGAAAACGACGTTAGTAGGATGCAGTATGATGTATCGCAGGTTAAGAATGTTGAAATATTGAATTGATTGATTTTAGTGGATTATTTGTTATTTAGGTCACTCGCACTCACAGTTTTTGATAGATAATTGTATTATGATGAATTGTGTAACCGGTTGGTGATTAATTGTTCGTTGAATATGATAAGGACGTTAGTAGGATGAGGTATGAAGTATAGCAGGCTTAGAAGGTTGAAATGTTCAATGTTTACTTTGATTTTGATTGATGTTAGTGGATTTTATGTTATTTGTGCTTACTGTTAGTGTAAATTGGTTGAATAATTGTTCTGGTGGAGATAATAAACTTGAAGAAAGCTGCGTTAGGTTTATGCTATACCGAATCTTAAGGAGGATATTGAGTCACGCGTAATTCTGTTGGATTGTTATACCTAGTTAAAACCTTAATCATCTATGAGTTCTCAGTTATCATGATTGTGTTGATGTGAATTTGTGAAATGTAGATTAGTCTTAGAACAGTACAAATTAGGGGATTGGCTTGAGAAAGTAGAGATTTAATGATTCAATCTCAGTTATTGAGTTCAAATAGTGAGTTTTTGTTTGGGACTGATGCTAGGTCATTAAACTATCTAGAACACTTGATATGCCTGTCAGAACTGCCATTATTTGGGATTTGGATTGAATTTTTTAACAGTTTTAAATTGTAGCATAATGCCAAATCGATTTGACTGTCAAATTGTATTTCGATGATTTGAATATAGATAGTGTATTCTGGCTGTGTCAGTATGTTGGTTGTAGTTTTGAGTTATACATTAATAAGAAATAAATTCATAAGCATGAACAGTTGTTATGTATGGTTTCCAGTAACTAAGAGTTAGTACTGCAGGTGAATCACAGCATAAACGATGTCAAGGAGGCCAGCTAGTTTATCTCGGCGTCTTGGAGATGGAGCTGGCATTCCCTTTATGGGGTCCTTGAATCCAAAGTCACGCGCATCACCGTTTTTATCCATTGGACTTGTACTAGTGGTAAGCCCCTTTAAGCTTCCTCATCCAGATATCCTATCATTGATGTTAGTAAAGTAATGCTAAATGCATTTGCTATTGCTAATTAGTCACTATTCAGATGTTTGAGTTAGCATTCATGTTTTATTTTATACACTTCTGCTTTGGTTAACAACAACACAAATACTATTTTATACACTTCTGCTTTGGTTAACAACACAAATACTGAGATGGCATTTTCTTTTGTTGGAAACTTTCAGGGAGCTTTTCTGATAATTGGATACGTTTATAGTGGTTCAGGTTAGTATATATAAACACACACAAACATATAAAGCACCTGGATTTTGTCTAAGCTTAAGTTCATTCAGTCCTATGCAGTTAATATCGGTGACCAATATATCACTGAATTGTTAGTGTTAAACTACTATATATATAAATTCTGCATGATATTAAAATTACCGATATCCCACCGATATTTTACCGCATTAACTGCATAGATTCAGTCTTATGGATGCTATTTTCCACAAAACAAATCAGACTAAAGTTGATGTCGTGACAGGTGGAAGCAATGGCGATAAAGCAGCTTTAAGTAGGCTTGAAGGTAAAACATTAAAAGATACATCCTTTACTACATCTGTTTCACATTGCCAAAAAATGAAAATAAATTCACCACTTATGCGCAGGTGGTGGTGTTTCATGCTCAGCAGAGATTAATCAAGCATTACCATATCTGAAGAAAGTATACGGTGACAGCATGCATAAAGTTCTGCATGTAGGTCCTGACTCATGCGCAGTGGTCTCCAAATTATTAAAGGAAGAAGATACAGAAGCATGGGGTCTGGAACCATATGATTTGGATGACAGTGATGCAAACTGCAAAAGCCTTATACGCAAAGGCATTGTTCGCGTTGCTGATATAAAGTTTCCTTTGCCATATAGGTCAAAATCATTTTCTCTTGTCATTGTCTCAGATGCCCTTGACTATTTGTCCCCAAGGTACCTCAACAAGACTCTTCCTGAATTGGCTAGAGTTTCTTCAGACGGATTTGTTGTTCTATCTGGTACGTTTTCTAAGTAATCTTATTATTAGTTCTTGAAAACTTACTCGTGTATATTCATATTGGTATGTCATAAAAAAGTTCATTTAGTAAGAATTTTTGAGATTTATAAAGTTTATTTTTATGGATGCAGGTTATCCTGGTCAGCGTAGAGTTAAAGTGGCTGAGATGTCTAAGTTCGGCCGCCCTGTAAGTCCTCTTTCCAAAGGCTTTCGTTTTCGCTAGTTGATCACTCTGTCCCACTACAATCAAATAATAAGCACAGAATGAAAAATCTAAGTTCATAGTTGTTAAATTATCACATGAGCTCACTATGAGTATACTCTCGGTCTTCATATTAATAGAGGTGGCCATTTTGACCCGTCTACCTATAAACGGGTCTATTTGAATTAATCTGTTTTGGTCCGATTTTGTTTTAGGCAAAGCTACGAAGCTCTTCGTGGTGGATTCGGTTTTTTGTTCAAACAAGATTAGAAGAGAATGAAGTTGCTACAAAGAAGTTTGAAATGGCTGCATCCAAGAAGGGTTACCAGTCAAGCTGCCAGATATTCCATCTGAAATCACTCAGTTGAGTTACATCCTATTATGAAGAAAGAAGTAAAGTATAAAGTTGAAAAGCATACAACATGTTCTAAAGCATAACGATTTGGAAAATTTTGTACTCTCAAGTGGGTTGACTCATTGGTATACTGAAGATGTATATTGTTTGTTACTCTTATTTCATGTCTTTTCATATTGTTATGTAATTTTAGACTGTTTCACTTTCGAACTATTGCTTTAAAGGTTAATTCAGTTGTAAAAGAAGCCTAGTTATACTTCATGATTTCATCTCATGTGGAGGGTGTGCTCATCACATATTTGGGATAATATATTAGGAGTTTGTCTGATTGTTCATTGTGTTAATTAAAATCACTTGACTATAAAAACTAGAGGGGGCAATCTTGACCCAAAGCCTTTCAAGTGGGTCAGTTTGGGTTGCTTTTAAAATTATATGGGTTGGTTTGAGTAAGATATTTTAACTAAATGGGTTACAATGGGTCACTTGAAATTCCATCTTGTTATTTTCGGGTTAAAGCGGGTCGACAACATTAAATAAATGGGTCGATGTGGGTTAGTGCCTTAAAGAAACGGGGAAGGTTTCGGATCGGAATGGGTTTCGAGCCGGCACAAGTATCTGCACAAGACGGGTTACAACACGAAACGGGTTTTGGATCGGAACAGGTTCAGTTCAAATTGAGTTTCGGGCCAAGACGGGTTTCGGCACGACGCAGGTTTTGGATCGGAACGGGGTCGGGTTTCGGGCCAACACAGGTTTCTGCACGGGACGGGTTTCGGATCGCAACAGGTTTTAACATATAAGCTAATTAGATACAATGAGACTTAACCATGCACTAGACCTGCCATCACATATTCTGTAGGTTGTAGGCATTACGTAGAGATACATGTAAACATTTGGATATTATGAACGAAGTACTAAACTACTTGAATTAATCTATGAGTTATGACACGAGTTTGTGCCGACACGAGTTTCGGGTCGGGACGAGTTTCGTACCATTTCGAATCGAACCGTTTTAACGCGAACCGTTTCGACGCGAACCGTTTCGACGCGAACCGTTTCGACCCGTACCGATTCGACCAGTACTGTTTCGAATCGAACCGTTTCGACCCGTACCGTTTCTACCAGTACCTTTTCGACGCGAACCGTTTCGACGCGTACCGTTACGACGCAAACCGTTTCGACCAGTACCGTTTTGAATCGAACCGTTTCGACCGGTACCGTTTTGAACCGAACCGTTTCGACCGGTACCGTTTTGAACCGAACCGTTTCGACCAGTACCGTTTCGAATCGAACCGTTTAGATCCGTACCGTTTCAACGCGTACCGTTTCGACGCGAACCGTTTCGACCCGTACCGTTTTGAACCGAACAAAATTGCCCCTTGATGTACAATCTCTTTAAAAAAAATATTTTTAACCAACCCGACCCGAAACCCGTTCTGACCCGAACCCGTTTCGACCCGAACGAAAACAACCCCTTTTTTAATTGACCCGAACCCATTTTGACCCATGACCCGACCCGTTTGCCAGGTCATTATTAAAAACTATGAGAGAGGAAAAAACAAATAACCAAACAGAAGACTACTTAACCGGTTAAACCGTACCAATCTAGTAACCGACAGTTAGTTTTCAGTTAAGTCAAAACTGCTCCAAACTGAACCAGGAAACCCGTTAACCAACCTAGAAGAATGTTTGCTATTCGATGTTGACGAAACAGAAGCTGTACCTCCGATGCTTTCAATTCAGCGCCATGCATTCATAGCACATATTATTCATCTCATGAGGTACATTTACATATTTTGTAACCTCTTCCCCCTGATAGTGTTTTTCCTTACTTTTATTAATCAGGCGATATTGGTGATGATTTGTGATTTGTTGATAACATGATCGCTTCTAACCTAGCGATCCGGCATTTTTCAGGTTTATTAATTGGGGAAATTGTCTGCCTCTTGCCATTTTCAACTTAATGTTGCAGTTAATAACTCAATAGAATAATATAGAGCGATGTTTTTATATCATTCAGCAGTAGCTTGTTCCCTGCCCTTTCTAACTCATTTAGAAATGGTCGAGTAATGTGGTAAGGGGAGTGGGGTGGTCACTAGTAATAGAATTCCATCACTCACAAGCATTCAATCAACTCCTGCCATGTCATCAGCCACTATTCTATCACTAACAAGCATTTTGTAGTGGCGGTGGTCACTAGTGATAGAATTTCATTACTCACAAATATTTTTAATTTTTATTTTAAAATTAGAAATTAACAATAAAACAATAAAACACTAAATTATAAATTTCATTAAAATTAAAAAATAAATTACATAGCAAAATAAAAAAACAACTAAACATTGGAAAAAAAAACTTAAATTAAACGGGTGGCATCTCCCAACCCCACCTTTCGCAAATCTCGCGCTTTTGTTGAATTACAACCGACTTAAACGGTTCGTCGAGATGGGCGTGCGGCTCACACAAGATTTTTAAATCATTTTGTCTTTCTACCGTTTTCAAGTGTCCCATGTACGCCTGCTCGCGTTCAACTTTTACGAACATCATTTTTTCTTTTCTTTGTTTGGCCTCGTTGTATTGCGCCAATTTCGCCTCTTCGATTCTGAAGATCGACTCCGCCACCGCTTCCTTTCCTTTGCTTGACGATTCACCACTTCTCCTGCGGCGTGGCCTTGTAGGTGTATCTTCTTCAACGGGGTCGTCAACGGGTTGATCGGGTTCGTCAAGGGGGTCTTCGTTTAAATTCATTTGGGGCAAGTTATCCGACGCGGAAGTCGTGTAGTTCCCCGAATCGGATGTCTTTGATCTTTTCGGACCTTCTTTTTTTTTTTTTGGAGCCGTAGGACCACGCATGTCGACCAACTCAACCGGGACCCACTTCGGGTGACGTCTCGCAACGTCCCATGCCGCCACGTGTGGAAAACTCCTCTTTTTGTAGAGTTCGCAATACTCTTCGGTGGCTTGTTGCATGATTGTCGCCTCGCTCGCTCCGCTTTGTGGATTTCGGTTCTACAAAAAATATAAAAAGTTATCTATTTTAAAAAAAATTCTGTTTTTTAAAAAATAACTGTTTCTGTATTTTATAAAAAAACTATTTTCTGTTTTAAAAAAAAACTGTTTCTATTTAAAAAAAAAAAAACTTTTTTCTGTTTTTTTTTAAATGTTTCTGTTTTTTTTTTTAAATAACAGTTTTCTGTATTTTATAAAAAAAACTGTTTTCTGTTTTTTAAAAATAAACTGTTTCTGTTTTTTTTTTAAAAAAAAAACTGTTTTCTGTTTTAAAAAAAAAACTGTTTCTGTTTTTTTTTTTTTTTTTAAATAACAGTTTTCTGTATTTAAAAAAAAAACTGTTTTCTGTTTAAAAAAAAAAAACTGTTTCTGTTTTTTTTTTAAAATAACAGTTTTCTGTATTTTTTTTAAACTGTTTTTTTTTTTAAAAGATTTAAACTTTATAAAAAACATACCTTTTGAATGAAACAACCGTTGAACTTACTAATTTTCCCGTTCAAATCTGTCCATTTCGACGTCATTTGGTCCATGTTTCGTTCCTTTGCACCGGGAAGTCGGCTAAAATGATTAATGACCCGTCTCCAAAACGTATCCTTTCTTTGCTCGTTGGCATGTTTCTTGTTCTCGGAGATGTGCAAGTACGCCTTCACCAAGGCCACCTCCTCCTCGCTCGTCCAATGTTGTCGGACGGTTGAGATTGGAGAGTTTTTTGAGTTGAATCGGAGAGTTTTTTGATTTTTTTGATTGAGTGGGGGAATGATTTGCATTTTATATAAAAAACCCCTCAAAAAATTGAATCCCAACGGTTATATTTGTGCCAAACGGTCAAAAAAGGAAACGGTCATTTACATTTTCAACGCGTGATGTGTTTAACGCGTTGAAATATTCACGCGTTATATTTATGGCGGCGGCGGTGTGCGATCGAGTTCCACGCGTGATGGGGTGGCCATCACGGACCACCCCCACTCCCCTAAGTATGTTAATATCCTGCAGTAATTAGTGGAGAGTTTCCCTTATAGGGGTGTGAAAGGTTTGATCAACACCGCCCCCCTTGAGCGTTATAGGACATGAAGTGGGAGGGACATTTCTAGAATAATAGCCAAAGAGGAGGAAAAAAATTGGAAAATAATGAATGAAATGGGCATTAACCGTTACTCATTTTTTGAAGGGGCGTTATGACACCAATGTGGCGAAAAATGCCCCTTAGGGGGCATTAACCATTACGTATGGTCTTACAAGGTAACAGCAAAATGAGATAAATATGTGATTCCGCCTAAGTCAAAGTCATGTAATTGATGATTGCCTTTTAGGGTCATTGGACGAGACTTACAAGCAAATGTATAGATAGTGTCTTTGTGAACTTTTTTGCTATGAACAAATATGTCACTGTTATAGTATACTTTAGCAAATTGGGATATCTGAGCTACCAGATGGTACACATATGAAGAGGAGTTAGCAGATCATGCTTGCAAGTTGTTTCATTTAAGGTATTTACTTTACTCGTATCCTTCTGTTATCGAGTAGGGGGTCTAGTTGAGGAGTGGGTGAATTTCTTATATTAGTGGGCTGTCTTTATTTTCAGGTTAAGTTGTAAGCTTACAATTATGTTATTACACTTGGCAGTCAAAAGTAGGGGTGTTCATCGGTTCGGTTTATGGTTTATTTGGTTTATTCGGTTTTCAAAATTTTGTACCTCAAACCAAAAACCAAACCAAATAAGTAATATGCAAACCGATCCAAACCAAACCAAATTCAATTCGGTTTGGTTTCGGTTAGAAACCAAATAAACCAAATCTAACCAAATTGTACAAAGTATTTTTTTTCCTAATTTATATTTATGTTTGTGTTCCAACTTCCGAACATCACAACTAATTTACACCTAACAATATATGAATACAAGAAAGTTTCATTGCGAAATAAAACAAGCACATTCATAAAGTAGTAGACACAACCACAAAGTTAAAGTTTCAAAACATAGATCATAGAAACTATTGGATGACTTAAAGAGTTAGGCTTTTAGATTTACATTTGGTATTTTGGGCTGCATAAAAAATAATTATTTTGGGTTAATAAATTGTATATGATTTATAAGATATTATTATTTATATTTAATAATTAATTAAGTTAAATGGTTTATTCGGTTATCCAAATAAACCGAATAAACCAAATAAAATAAAATGTGGATCCATAAACCAAACCAAAAACCAAATTCACAATTCGGTTTCGGTTAGAAACCAAACCAAAAACCGAATTCGTTATTCGGGTCGGTTTATTTGGTTACGGTTACGGTTCGGTTTACGGTTTTTATTTGGTTACGGTTTTTTCTGAACACCCATAGTCAAAGGGTTCTGTTATTGAGGTAAACGGACGGGACAAAGAAACTTACAAGCAAATGATTGTAATTCTATCTGTATAGCAAATTTGGATATCTGAATTCATTAATAGGAGTGTACAGAATCACAGGTGATAGTTTCTATATAGCCATCACAATAGTTATCCGGGTTCGAAAAAAAGAATTCAGTTTATTGATAAGAGAGTGCGAGTGAGCAACCTTGAGCTCTTCGAGGTTGAAATAGTGATTTTCAAGGTGTGGACGTTTGGTTATGGATTATGCCTGTTATAAAATGAATTCAGTCAGGACTTGGAGGGTTGATTTAGAGTCAATCATTTAATGATCTCAAAAAGCTAGTATTATTAGGCATTAATTTATGATATCAAGTCCTGAAACAAAAACCAAAGGGTGAAAAGGTGTCTCAGAATCCCACATCTGCTGAGTGAAGAATACAAAGATTCAGAGAGAGTGTATATAGGGTATGTTTGGCAAAAGTAGCTGGTGGCTGGAAGCTGCTAGCTTGTGGCTAGAAGCTGGTAGCTAGTAGCTGTAGCTTTTTAGATATATTTGGTGTTTGGTAGAGTGGCTGGAGCTTTTAATAAAATGTATAAAATGACTAAAATGAACATAACTAAAAAATTTAAAAGTTTGTGCATTAAAAAGTTCATTATATTTAGAGGTCAAAATAGTCATTTTTTCCCTAAAAGCTTGTAGCTCCTTCTAAACGCTACTAGTAACCTAAAAGGTTCAAGCTTCTTTAACCAAACAAGACTTTTTATTGAGTAGGAGCTTTTTCTTAAAAGCTTAAAGCTTGAAGCTCCTAAAAGCTTCTAAAAGCTTCATGCCAAACATACCCATAAACAGCAGCCCAAGAAGGGAGAAAGCATACCTTTCTCGGCCTTTTGGCTAAGATCAAGTGTAGTATATGTTCTTATCGGTTGCCATCCGCCCACTGGATATTAATCTTATTTTTTTATGGGGAAAAGCCCATCACAATAGCTTGTTGTTGGGGTCTTTGAGCGTCGCCTTGGTCTTGCACAACTACCTTGGCTTGGCGCACCCCTCCAATATTCAGTCAACTTTCTTCAATATCCTAACTTTCTTGGCTCCTCTTTTTATATTATTTTGTTATAAAGGTGTGCCTTTTTAATGATGGATGCTTATTTATTTAGTATTAGCACTTGTTAATCTTTTCAAGCATCTATTTTTTTGTTTCACTATTTTGAGAAAAATAGAAACTGGCAGGCCATTAAGTTCCTATTTTGATTAAACTTGAAATAGGGAGCTAAATGTTGGATATGATGGAAGTCTTTTGTAGTCAGCACATGTAGCATGAGTGAATAACAAATATTTATATTTTGCATTTGTTTGCTGTGAGAAGTTTGTATTTCAACAATTGCCAAACGGTTATTCATGTATTAAGGTTCGGGTTCCTCTTTGATAAAGTTGGTTAAAGTAGGTGACACATCCATTGGTTAAGAGAGAATTTATCAAACTCTCTAGATTCAACATTATGATCAGCAAGACATATACCATACGAGTATCAAAGTCACTTGAATAATTGCAAACTAGGGCCTTTCTAAGAAGTAAGGCTGTTTTCATAATGTTATATCCTTCGGGTAGGCTTTTAGAGAGATGCATTTATAATTTTGAATTTGGTTCAAAGGTCCTTTTTGGTTCGGATTGGATCTACCCAAAATACTTTTTGGCTTGTGAATGAACATCTATCTATATGAAGCAATTTTAGGCACTGCTTTTCGGTTACTGGATATGACAAGTATGAGTGAGTTTAGAGCAGATGCTCATCTATCTTTAGCTGGTGGAAAGAAACAGGATGATCGGTGCTTACCTGGCATTACTGATACATGGAATGATTTTTTCATTGCACATCTAAGTAGGCAACTGAATACTTATCTTCCACGTATGCTGACATGTAGATTGTACAATTTACATTATTTTAGTAGGATAAGCTACAATCATTTATCTTTCCTATCATCAAGTCATATATTATACCAAAAATTTTCCATTACAGTTTATTCATCTAAAGATTATATATACTTATATTACGACATTTACCGTCAGCCTCTATAGCTCAGTGGTAGAGCGCCAGTCTTGTAAACTGGAGGTCTGTAGTTCGATCCTGCATGGGGGCAAATTGTCTATAATTTCTGAATTATTTTTTAATACCGAAACTGTACGTTTTTATTATTGAATGCTCTTTGTACACAGCAAGATATGTAAACTGCTAACCTATTACGGTAGATTGGATTTAGATGACCTTGGGTGTTATTTTCCTAAACAAGCTATTCTATTTTTTTTCTTAAATGTTCAATTTAAAAAAAAAGATCTCTTGATGCTCTTACTTTCTTTTTTTGGGTAAAATGCTCTTACTTTCTTTTGCTAAGATGGTAATGTTAAATAAGTCCTTCCTACTGCAATGCAAAGCCTGAGATTTTGACAGCCTTTTGGGTATCATGGATATGTAGGAAAAAGACCCTTTCCCTTCCATGATGCTAAATGAAATAACTTATCTATGCTGTGAATAATCCACAGGAGCGCCTGCTTCATCAAGGTTATTTGTCGAAATTACACTATGTCAAATATTAGGTGAATCACTTGATCATATACACAACTTGTATACAAATGGTACTGCAGAGTTTTCCACTAATTGGCAAAGGGTGAATGATGCTTTTGCTTGTCCTCTTACAATAGGTCCCGAGTTCGATTCCCATAAGGGTTTTTTTTCCCTATTTACTGGGTTTCCTCTTAAATTGGTGTATAGACATTTGCCTAGTGGAGATGGATAAGATCAGGTGGTTTGCTGGTGGCACCCAGTGGTCCGTCAGTAATTCAAATCTGCCGTAAAAAAAACAAACAATATAATCCATATATTTAAATAAGTTGAGCTATTTAAAATATACAAATGATTGAATAAAAAGATCTTATTTATAGTTCTTGAAAACTTACTCTATACTTAACTTTATGGTCCCGTTCGGTTTTATACGGTCGGTTTTGAGTATAAATCGTAAACCAAACCATTCACCACGGTTTGAGATATTTGAAACTGACCCACAGAAAGTTATATTGAAAAACCAACCACGAAACCAAACTGATGTCCGATTTGACCGGTTTCACGATTTTAAACCGAACTATGAACACCCTAGCATTTAGTAGTCGACTTAATAATAATTACACAAAATTCTCATTTATTAGTTTTTCGATTTTTCAAAACAAAAAAAAATCAATATAATAATAATAACAACAACTAGCTAGTTCCCAACCAGTGGCGGACCCATGAATTATTTGTTGGGGTGTTGATGAGGGGTCAACCATATTTTCAAAGGGTGTGGTCGGGTTTTTTTGCCTAAAAAATACACTAATTTTTTTCAAGAGGTGCGCCCGCCCACCCACCAAGACACTTGGGTCCGCCCCTTTTCCCAACCACACGTTGGGGTGGGAATCCAGCACATGCAAAACCATGACGACAACGATAGTTTACGAACTGTACGTTGCGGCAGGGATCCATCACATGCAAAACCCATGGTGACAAACATGCAACAACTGTGACGACAATGACAGTTTACAGATCATTGGGTAAGTCCAGTAAAGCTTAGTAATTTGAATTTAATTTCATTCTAACGGAAATATATTGTTTGAAATTGAGAAATACAACATTTTGCAATTTAAATGTAACAACATAAGCAAATACAAAAATTAAAGTTTAGCATACTTGTCAAACCAGAATTTCCACGAGCGTAATCTTGTCATCGCAATAAACAAGACCGTTAAACGATTGAATACTTAACAATGACCCTTCCTAAGGGCGGTGTGCTACTCCTATAGCGCTATACATGTTAAGGTAGGCTTGCGCAAAGTTAATGACAAATAGTTTGCATGTTTGAGTGTTTGAGTATCTATCATGAATAACCTAAGCATAACAAATAACATGTTTGAGTATCTATCATGAATTCATAAGTTTGATTGTGTGCATAAGTGTGTTTGATTAAGTCATACATGTTGCACCCCAAAAGTGATTAAAGCGTAAAACAGGGATTCGAGTATACTCACGGTTTGCGTAGTACTTTCCACGGTTTGCATAAGTGTGTATTGGGACCTCAAAATGGTGATGTTCTACCTTAGTTTACCATAGTAAACTTGTGGAAACACTCCTATAGGTGTTCCAAGTGTTTAAGACAAGAAGAAGTGAAGAAAACATGAAGGAAAGTGAGATGGAGCTCACTTTTGGACTTGATATTAATCTGCCCAAACTTGCAATAGATCAGATCTTGAGAGTGTTTTGAGTGAGTTTAGGGTGTTGGAAAAGTGAAATGAAGGTGTGGGAAGCTTGTTTATATAGTAGTTGAGTAGGGTTTGTGTTTTAATGGAGATATAAGCTGATTGGGGAAGAATGGAGGTGGAAAAGGTGACCAAACCGCAGCCAAGAAACAACTTTCTGTGGATAACCTATCCTACCATTGCGCGACGGGAAGGCAAGGTTAGCCCGCGCGATGCGGTGTGTTTCTTTTTCAGCCGAAGTTTGGTGTTTGTACAAATTAGTCCATGAGCTTCCATATATTTGTTATTTTATGTTATAACTTATGTTTTAATCATGTTTTCAAGTGTCGGGAGCGTATGTATGTGTTACGTATCATGCGTGTATGAATGATAGTATGCATGTATAGTAAGTCTCGGTTTTGCGTATAAA
The DNA here is from genome assembly GCA_030545235.1 of Helianthus tuberosus. Classification (NCBI taxonomy): domain Eukaryota; kingdom Viridiplantae; phylum Streptophyta; class Magnoliopsida; order Asterales; family Asteraceae; genus Helianthus; species Helianthus tuberosus. Next base: position 81,982,004 of record CM060363.1, read on the forward strand.
CACGTATTTAACGATTGATTGTATATAACATAAGTATGGTTGATATAAACACGATTTTCCCATTATGATCGAAGTCTCATATTACAAGATTGGAATGAAATACGAATACAAGTTTCTAAAAATAGAAACACGAGTACAGCATTCTAAATAAGAAAAGTAAAAAAATGCGGAGCGTTACATATAATAATAATAATAATAATAACAACAACAACAACAACAACAACAACAACAACATCAACATCAACATCAACATCAACATCAACAACAACACTAATAATAATAAACCATGGCGATTATGAACTTGAATCCTTGTTATTCAATCAAAGTTTGATTTAGGCGGATATCAGAAAGTATTACTTGATTTAGGGTAATCACAATAGTGATGAGCGGTGAAAAGGAGCAGAGGATAGCACGATGTGATGGAAGGAAGCATGGCAAGGAAGTAAGGCTTGGAAAATGTTGGAAGCAACATGGAAGAACACCTAGATAATATTAGGTACAATAATACCTACAAATAAACACTCAAGTTACTGTTTAATATTTATTATAATTATAATATGTGTATGGGTATGTGTATGTATATGTGATATGTATGTCTATGTATGTATATGTGTATGTGTGTGTATGTGTATGTATATATATGTGTGTATTCATGTGTATTTATGTGTTAATTTACGTATTTTTATGTGTGTATATATATATACCGTTTTTCAGTGTGAATTTAAAACCAGTTTGGATTTAAAACCTGTGCGAAACTCTAGATTTCTAACGGTTTGGAACCAGTTTGGTTCGGTTCCCAAACCGGTTTTGTTGTCCACATCTAGGTTAGGGTATTGAAGAAACACAGAACTAATTTTAAGGTTAATTAGTCTGGTTTATGTTTCAAACATGAGGGTTAATCTTCTTAATCTTTCCTGAGCTCCGATGTGATTCGATCTTCCTGCAAAACAACAACACCGTTAGCTCGTTAAGAGGGAAATATAGGGGTTTCCCTCTTAACCAGACTCCGGCGTGAGAATAAGTAACTGCTTTGAGGAAATAAGTGTGTTAAGAGTGAGAGTAAAGAGAATGGAATGTTTAACCTGAGTATGGAAGTCTCTATTTATAGCCGGAGTAGTGTAAGAGGAGATGGGCTGATGGGCCTTGGGCCGAAAGGCGACAACATGGAATATCCTCCTTGTCTCACTGATATCGACCGTTAATGGTTTCTAGAAGTTCTCCGGTGCTGGCGCACCTTGATTGGGGCCACGTGTCCCAGTTGTCGGCCTTGTTGTCCCTCTGCCATCAGCAGGTGAGTGGAGATCATGGGGCAGTTGTCGCCGCCCCCTGATTGGTGCCACGTAGGCATCCTTGTGTACTCTCTGTCTCCTGCACGTCAGTCGATCATGGAGCACGATAGAGCACAGCCTGGTGGACGCTGATTGGCTTGATCCTCTACCACTCGTACCTTTGGTACTTTCTGAAGTGGCCTTGCGCCGTAACTCCTGCGCAACCCTTGTTGTGCACGTAACTAGCCCGCGCATGGTTGGAGGAGTTGAAGGCTCTTATTCAGAACACTAAGTGTGAAAACTGATGTTATCTCTTGTTTGGGTCTCGCGCGAGGCCCAGGTTGTACATTAGCAAACCGCGCGAGGTCTATGGATTAATCCGTTTTTGAGTAAGGAGTATGGTCTAGCGCGCGACCTGAATGGTCTGCGCGGCCTTTTGGGACCATACCCCTTCAGGTATGTATAAATGGGTGATGAGCTTTATATTTTAATACAAATGAGCTTAAAAACCGAGTAATTGGTAAGGCCATATGTTATACTTGCGGAAGTCCCTGTTCCAATCTCTATCATTCAACATAACGTGGTCTTCCCCACACCATTCTCCACCCACATAAGCTTTCCTCCCTACTCTCCCTTATTTCTTCATTGTTCATTCTTTCCATGCATCCTCACCATTCTTTCACCCCACTCATACCACGTCTACCCTAGTGCGATCTCATCTCCTACAATATATCATCACTACATTTTCATCATTCATCTTAGTAAATGTGTGCCACATCTTATATTTCTATGACCCCAACTGTCGCAACCCCCGACCCCTGCCCCGGGAGGCCTACTCGGAGATGGTGGTATCGGTGTTTATCATTAATTTGGCAGCGGAAATTTCATCAGGACCGTAGTTAGAAAATATTTTATCAGAGTAAAACACCACATTTTTATAATAATAAATATATTGGGATAAACCCAAGTTTTCATTACAAATATGTTTATAGGGATAAACCCTAATTTATTGAAATAAAACTTCATCTTTATTTAGGTAACTTTTATAGCCACTCTTCCAAGCTTTCAGTGCTCTCCAGCTGGCTTCTATTTGGCTTCCACATTTTGTTACCTGAAACGCGTTTAAAAATATTTTATTAGCACGAAATACTAGCGAGTGAATCCCAGTTTAATCAAAACAAGTTTTATCATTTTACAGCATTGAGGGCAATCCAGCAATTACATTTGTTTATTTCTACTTTAATTACCACCCACGGTACTGTCAATCCTGACTTGTGGTAATGCTACAACTCACAGTGTAGTAACAAATTTTGTATACAAAACCCCAACATACCGACGATAATTGTAGAATACAAATACTCAATCACTGTTAAATATAAATTAAAACGATTGAGGTTTTGTAAAAACACTTTGTGAAAAGAGGAATCACTCACATTGCTAATTTAGGTATTTCCTTGTGACTTCCTGGTTATAATCTAGTTAAATAAACAATGCACACGCGTTAGTATAATAACCCAAAATTTACATTAGCTATACCCTCCCCGAGACAGAACTCCAACGACTGAGTTAGGCAGAGCCTCGACATGCGTTACGGAGCACTAGATCAATCGGGCAACGTATCTAATACGTAACTGGGGGTTATAATACTTACAACGAGGCAGAGCTTTGCTAATTAGGGGGTATTATACCCGGAAATTATAATTGCTATTCAGAATTGAGAGAGAGTTTCGAGAATTGAACGATTTCAACTGAATGCCGATGCCCTCTATTTATAGGGTCTGATCGACCCTTTCTCGCACCCCGCGAAAGACGAAGACTAGGGCTTCGCGCCCCGCGAGCTAGACTGGCTAGGGCCTAGCCTTGGCCAATCACCAGTATAGGTTCAACACGACATGGACACGTGGCGGCTCAGGGGGCGCCCTGGTGGCCAAGCTGTCGCGCCTCGCGACAGCCTTACTTGGCTCTGTCGCGCCCCTCGAGTGATATTAGAAATTTGTTTTTATTTAATTTTTGTTAAATTAAGGTATTTCGGGCCTATTTTTCGTATACGGGGTGTATTTTAGGACGCATAGGGTTGTTATAAATATTTTTAGGAGGGTTGTTATACCAACATTGTATTTCCTGTTTCTTTTTTGCATAATCTTTTTTTAAAGAAATGACCAATATTTATAGAATCATTCTAAAAAATAGGTCAAGCATATTGATGCAATTTGATGACTGATTAAAACCTCTTGAAACCCTAACAAAAGTCTATCACATGCCCTTAAGGATGGCACTGGGGCGGGTTTGGGACGGTTTTTGGTAATCCCAACCCCATGCACGATTATAAAAGGATATCCCATACACGGCCCAATCCCTTTGGGTATATATCGGGTAACTATCAGTCAGATATCAGGCATATCCACAAATATCGGGTATACCCATTAGGATGTTCAAATTATTTTTTTCTTACCATTCCATTTTATATAATTATCTATCAATCAATTGTATATTGTAAACATTCTAGTGTCTAGAAACTAATATAAGAGTAAATTGCCATTTTTGTCCTCGAGGTTTGGTGAAATATGCCATTTACTCAAAATCAATTTTTGTGCGACTTTCATCCCTGACATTTTCAAAACATGTCAGATTCATCCATTTTTTAACCCTGTAAACGAGGGGTAAAGTAGTCATTTCCCCACATGTTTTTTTATTTTTCAATATTTTTTTACGGAGTAAATTGTTATTTTTGATCCATGAGGTTTGGTAACATATGTCACTTTAGTCCAAATTGTTTCATGCGGTTTTTGTTGCTGACTTTTTCAAAATGCAAGTTTCGTCCAACTTTCAATCAACCCTTCTCCCCCAAATTTTAAATAAATTTATAGCGTGGGATGTATCTTATAAGGTTGTGACATATGCGGTGATGCCACGTGTGGACGATGCGGTGGAACAAGAGATGTGTAGAGTTGGAATCTGTTGGCATGGTGTCTTCATGAAGTCGTCGACATCACAACTCCGTCAATATTAATCCGACACTAAAACCCTTCTTCCCAACACCATTGAAACATTTGTCTTTGCGGTAGTCCCAATTGTGTCATTATCATAAGACCCTTTTACCCTTAATGAAGCGCGTCCACTTAATAGAATTGGTGTTGTTTACGATAACACCACCGCGCCAATCTAGTCCATAGATTGTTTTGATCTGACGATCCATAATCGTTCTCACTGTTCTCACACTTTCCCCTGTTTTCTCTAAATCCTGACCCTAAACATATATATATATATATATTATGTATGTATATTCCTTAACAAATTCATGGAATTGGACAATATTTGGACAAATATATATATTTATCGACAAATTTATAACATTACTACAATTAATGGAAATTATACAAAATCGGACAAGTGAAAAAAATAAATATATATTTAACAAGCATGACAAAATATATATATTACAAACAAGCCTTAAAAATATATTATTTTTAAGAAATATAATTCCGGAAAGTATTAAAAATCATAAGAATTGATTTTTTACATTTGATGAAAATACATAAGTATTTATACTTAAATACAAGTATACTTTCCTAAGTATACTTATACTAAAATAATATTGAAAATATTATTTAACAATTTACTTATTTATTTTGAAAAATAATATAAGTATCACATATGTGGACAAGTTAAAAATATAAATTATTTTTAACATATATCGTTTTCAAATTCTACATATGCAAATATATATTTTTGGGAATAAAAATGTATATAATTACAAATAGGAAATACAACTAAAATAAACAATAACGCGACGGACGGGTGAGACCCGACCATCATGGGCATGACCCACACATGTTACGAACATAAACAATTAAAATAAAACAAATACATAAGACAAGATGGTAACTTGTACGTAGTGAGTTACAAGTTTTGGTGATTAACATACGTAGAACATTTATAGGTCACATCGCAAACGAAGCAGACACTGGTGGAGTTTGGACGATGAAGACGCAAAACAGTGAGTTCATGTCCCCAATTTTAAACTCTTTTCTAGTTTTCTAAACATTGGGGAAAATACATGTACAATGGTATGTAAAAACTAAGGAATGATACAATAGTTCATGTTACGAATAGGGTCAAACTTAAGCACCATTAATTACATATACACTAGACCGAGGTGCGAAAGGTTACATCTAATGGGTATTGGCAGCCTCACTCTTTGGGTTTAGACCCCTGCGGAAGAGAGCTTTTGGGTCCCAGTAGTGAATCGATGGAAAAATCGCCTAGATTTGGATGCTTCTTATGTCATCACACATGTTAATGTCCTCGCGAAACATTAGCGATCTCGATTTCCTTACATTTACAGCTTACGTTTTACAAATACATTTTACAATTACATACCATGTTTTACACAATTACAACTTATACAATTTATACAAACTGCATGAATTCACACCAACTTGTTGACGATTTTCAAACTTACATTTATTGAATAATAAGTTGAATAATATTTAACTAATTTCGGTTAAACCTATAAATACTAGTGATGCTTTTTCATTTGTACCTTTGGATGTTAGAGTAACGAAACTCTGTCCAACTGTTTTCGTGGTTGTATACTTTCATATCATGAATAGAAAACAGATTATAATTAGCTTGTTCTTGTCTGATCCACTCTCGTACTTGGATTCCGCACAAGATACGAGATCTACGCAGTCAACGGTGTATCGGAATTGATCCTAAAACGAACTCACAGTGAGGATAATGTTGGAGGTTAGGTCCATATAAGCTTCAAACATACTAAACTTCCATTAAACAAACTCTTTAACCACAATCCATCTTCCAACATCGTGAGACAATATGAGGGCTAGTGGGGCCCTCATGTTGACCCTCAATTTCAGGGGGGGGGGGGGGGGGGGGGTGTGCAAAAGTTTGGAAGTTAAGGGTTTAGGATGTAACTTAGGTGTTTAAATTAGGTGTTACATGTGTTTTAGTGTTTTAAGGGTTTTAATGTGTTTTATGACCAATACTAGCTAAATAACATTAAAACAATGCTTCTAGTTCATTTTTAGTGTTTTAAGGGTTTTAATGTGTTTTATGACCAATCCTAAAACCGATGTTGTAAGTGCTGCAAGTAAGCAACCATGAGCTCTTTGAGTTTAGAACAGTAATTTTCAGGTTGAGTTTATGGATAATGCATGTTATAAAATGAATTCTTCTGAAAGGATTTGGATCTGGAGGGTTGATTTAGAGTCATTCATTTAATAATCTCAATAATTAAGCTAGTATTAACTAGGCACTAATTTATGGGAAAAATGTCTCCCAGGATCCCACATCGCTTAAGTGAAGAATACAAAGATTCAGAGAGAGTGTATATAAACAGCAGCCCAAGAAGAGAAAAAGCATACCTTTCTCGGCCTTTTGGCTAAGATCAAGTGTAGTATCTGTTCTTATCAGTTTAATATCTGATATGTGGGCCATCGGCCCACTCGATATTAATCTTATTTTTCATGGGGAAAGGCCCATCACAATAGCTTGCTATTGGGGTCTTTGAGCGTCGCCTTGGTGTTGCACTACTGCCTTGGCCTGGCGCACCCCTCCAATTTGCAGTCAATTTTTAATAAACCTGACTTGACTCTCTAGGCATATCTATTTCATTTTTAATAATAATAATAAGATGGATGCTTGTTTAGTATTTGCTCCTTCTGTTATCTTGGATGCTTGTTTAGTGTTTGCTCCTGTTATAGTGAGTAGTCTGTAAACTGGTATTCTCAAGTACAACCATGCCATAGCATATCGCTAGACTAATCTGTTGGCAACTTATGGTAGGTAAGCTATTCTTTTCTCATGTTTCATTTACTTTGTTAATTTTGAATTCTTCTGTAATCACATTCTTTACTATTAACTTCTGTCACTAGTCTTGGCTTCCGAATAAGTCTAATAGCTGCATTAACGCTTTCCCTTATCAGTTCACCTTCTTTCTCTTCAAAATGTTGGTTCTCCCATCTTATACATCCTTTACAGATTCTACCATCTTGAACCACGGCCCAAACCTTCCACTGAAAACCCGAGCATTCCTAGAACTCCACAAGGTCCATAGTGTTGCCATGGGCACCAACATCAGAACCTTTTTACCATTCTTTTCCGACCCTTTTGCTTGGAAAAGCTCCAAGATATGACTAAAATTTTGAGTACCTGGAACCCACATGCTCACTTGCATCCACACCATTTTTGAGTAGGGACAAGCCACTAAAAGACAATCCGCCGACTCCCGACATTGTTACAAAACCTGCATTCAGTGTCACGAAGCTGCATTCTCCTCCGCACTAGAGCCAACTTAGTTGGAATACTACCCTCTAATGCTATCCAAATGAAGAAATTGACCCTGGCCGGAGCCCACGAGATCCATTTAAAAGCCCTTGTATGAAAGACTGCACCTTTAGCCACTTGTATCTCTTTACGAACCAGACTTGTAGAAACCCGCCAATTTCTGTTATTCTCCCCACTATGATTTTTATTTACATACAACCCTGTACCATAAGACCAAGTGTGCGAGGTTGACGTCCATGTATACGTGTCCAGTGATGTACTCGTGTTTTTATTGGCAAAAAAACTTAAACCCATACACATTGTCACATATCCAAGCTTCTTAGACTCACTTATGTATGCTTTTCCATGTAAAATGGTCAGCCATTGATACCACCCTTATCTATTGAAGTTGGGATTGATGTAGTTTTAAGACACATGGTAAAATGAATTCAGTCAGCTACATGTTTTTTTTTTTATTTGATATAAGTTTAAAAATTTGCTAAATGTTTATATGTTTTATGTCTATTTCCTCTCTCTCAATACCTTATGTTGATCTTCTCAAGTGCATACTTGTTTTCTCTTTCTGTTTTAATAAAAATAGAAATAGAAATAGGGAGCCATATGTTTTTAAGATGGATGCCTTTCTTAGTTAGCGGTCTGGCAGGGGGTAGGCCTTTTATGGTAGATCTTTCAGTTCCAGTTTAGAAAAAACTTGAAATATTTAGCTAAATACTTGATTTGTAAACTTATTTTAATTGAGCTGAGCTTGAGTGTTATTTTCAAAAAAGCTGTTTCATTTTTTAATTAAATGTTGATATGAAGAATATCTCTTGATGCTCTTACTTTCTTTTGCTAAGATGGTGATGTTAAATAAGTCTACCACTGCAACGCAAAGACCACAGCCTTTTGGGATTTGTGGATATGTATACTTTATATTTCCGGGAGCACCCATGTCACTAAACCTATATATGTTGAAGTTATATTATTAGGTGAATCCCTTGTTCATATGCACAAGTGCCAAGAGTGAATAAGTTGACGATTTCTAAACAACCCCCCCCCCCCCCCCCCCCTCTCTTATTTAAAAGGTCAAGACCCACCATTGCCATCCATGCTTAGATTTAACCAAACATTCAAAAACTTGAACTGCTGCTGATAGCCGGCCACCACAAAATTTCTTAAGAATTTATTTTTCCAACCAAATCAGGCCCGAACGTGTTTCTACGTCTCCATAATGTGTAAAACATGGTTAATGATTGATCTTAACAAATTCGTAAAAAAATGTCATTATAACAAATATGTATACAAACTATAAGCTTAATATTTAGTTTTCTCTCTATTTTTAAAGCGAACAAATCAAGCAAATAAAAGATGATGCAACAACTTCTAATCATCCGGCAAATACCACCAAAGCATGCGGTGAACCATCCAATAGAATATCAAGTTTCCGAGAGTACCTATATCAGCAAGGATATCTGTTGAAATTATACTATGTAAAATAGTAGGTGAATCCGTTGATCATATACACAAGTGCCAGGAGTGAATAATGTCTCTTTGCAGCTTTTCAAGTAAATGGTAATATCATAGTTTCCTTTCCTTGTATTCTGATGTAACCTGAGCATGTGTATTATTTATTTACTTTTGTCTATAATAGGAATGGCCAAAAAGTTTTGTTCGTGATAATTGCTATTGGGGTCTTTAAGCGTAGTCTTGGCCTGGCGCTCCCCTCCAGATACTGGTTCGTTGGAGCAGCGGCGTGGTACTGTTGCGGTAGCGGACAACGAGTAGGTTGTTCGTGCGACTGTTGGTACACTTTATGTGGACGCGACTCGACTCAGTTCGATTCGGTTCGGTTCGACCCGTTTAGGTTCGGCTCAAGCCCGACGTCACGACATTCCTCCGTCGTGCGCCCCAGAGTTCGACACGCGAAGCACGGAGAGCCGCGGACCAATTCCCGCTGACACATCATCATGACATCATGATGATGATGATGTCATGATGATGTCACATGTTGACTAATATTTACAAAGTTCGAAAGTTATTATCTGAATATGAGACTTCATGTGTTCGTTCAATATAGCATGTTGGGCCATTTTGTTGGGCCTTAAATCCTTTGGGCCGAAACCTTTAATGTGTCAACATGCATGTGACGAAATCAGGGGACCAACATGTGACGAAAACAGAAGGTGACGAAATCCCCTGATTTCGTCAAACATATTGGGATTTCGTCGTGATGTTGAGTGTTCGTCAATGGGTCTTCGTCAACAACTTGATTTCGTCGAGGTGTTACTATATAAACACAGACAACAGACAGAAACAAGTAGAGAAGTCTGAATAGATTTCGGAGCGAACACACTGTAAACACACACACACTGAGAGTTTATGAGAACATCTTGTAAACATTGCTTTGTAACCGTTTTCTAGATTAATACATTGGAGTGTTAATCGGTGAATCTCGTGTTTTTCTTTTGTGTTCGTAACTTGGTTTAACTTACCCGTTTGGATTCCGCACTCTCGGGTTTGTTGGAAAACAGGAATAGAGGTTGACTCGATCCTCCGGGTGGACCTACAATTGGTATCAGAGCATTGGCTCGATTCCTTGTTAAAACCAAGTTTGTTTATCTTGTGTTTTGAAAGATTTTCATGCATTTTCAGAAATTGTTCTTAAGTTTTGAGCTTTGAATATCATCTTTTCTGGAAAATCAAGCGTTAAAGTCTTGAAAATCTTGTGTTTTGCTAGTAGTTTTTACAAAACCTTGTTATATTTTATGTATCCATGCTAAAACTTGGTTTTGAGTAAACTTTTGTGTGCAAAAATTGTTGTTCGGAATCTTCGCATCTTCATCCAGTTCATCACACCTTCAAACTATTCTTGAATATTATTTTTGTTTGATCTGATTTGTGATTATATTATTGTTGTTGTTAAATATAATATTGAGGTTTGAAAATTGTGTACACATGAATGATGGATAGTTGAAAAGGAAGTCTGATAGGTAAGGTGGTTTTGAAAAAGTTGGCCAAAGAAACTTCTTGTGTCAGAAGTAGATAAGATTTGGTTTAGAAAATATCTCACTTGTCTGGTCCTTTGGTCAACGAAATCAGCTGGGCGAAAACACTAAGCTTGGGCGAAATCACATGTGGGACGAAATCAACCATTTTCTTCAAACATCCAGTCAAGGAAATCCCATTAGTCAACAATATCAGGCTTGGACGAAATCCAATTGCACTTCTTGGACGAAATCCAATTGCACTTCTGGACGAAATCCAATTGCACTTCTTGTACGAAATCCAATTGCACTTCTGGACGAAATCCAATTGCACTTCTGGACGAAATCAAATTGCACTTCTGGACGAAATCACTTGTGCCTTTCAGCGACGAAATCACTTTGTTTTCATCACACATCAGCGACGAAAACAATTCTGATTTCATCACACATCAGCGATGAAAAGAATTCTGATTTCGTCATCACATTTCAGCGACGAAATCAGAAGTGTCAATCATCATCCTACAGCGACGAAAACCACTATTTTCGTCACATACTTGTGTTATTTTTAAACAGAAGACTTGTAACTCATATTTAACTGTTTGATTTGTGTGATTTATTCAGGTATTCGTCATTAAATATTCGAAATGAATCCGGATTGGTGGGGTACTCCGTCTAATACGGAAAGTAAGTATAGAAGCACGGGTTTATCTCCATCATGGGCCGAACCTCCTGCACAATCGTCGTCACCTCAAATTTCGTCAACTCAATGGGCGTTTGTTTCAAATCAAAATCAAAGTATTCAAAGTATACTTTTAAGCGAAAATGAAACCGGAAGCAATAATCGTCCACCGAAGCTAATGCACATGAATGAATATCCGGGATGGGAAGACATATTTCATACGTATATTCTTGGGCAAAACACGGAGTTATGGTTACGATTCATTACAGACTTCGATCAAGCACTTGATGTTGCCGCTTCAACTGCCGCGTCTTTTGCAGATCTTTCTCCAGATGATAAGAAGATTTATGATTTAGAAAAGAAGGCTTTTTCTATTCTAACTCAAGCGTTAAACAAAGAAATCTATCATCAGTTTGTAAGCTTCAAGACAACAAAGCGGTTATGGGACGCATTGAAGACGAGAGGTGAAGGAAACGAAGCGTCACGCAAATTACGACATGACTTACTCAAGAAAGAGTTTGATGGTTTCACTTGTATGGAAAGAGAATCTTTGAGAGATTTGACAAGTCGATTTTATCACTTGCTGACTGAGTTGAATCATTATGGGGTAGTAACAACTCCTGCAGAGGTTGTCACAAAGTTGGCCGATGCGCTGCCATTTCAATGGAAGGGTTTCTTGGAAATTTTGAAGTACAATGGCACATTAGCTACAACCTCAATCAATGATTTCGTTCAGATGTTGGAGAATAAAGATCAGGAAGAAACTCTAAAGGCGAAAAAGGTTCCAGTACAACAAAATCCTGATATGTATTATGGAGCTTCTAGCACTTCTGCAAGACCTGCTCAACATGCTCCACTTCAAACGGCGTTTGTCACAAGCATAGATTTGTATGGCAATCAGATACAAGTTCCTGTAAAGCCAGCTCCAACCACAGATTTGTATGGAAATCCACTACAACCAGCTCCACAACAGCCAAGCCAACGATCTATCATAGCAACTGATATGTTCGGAAATCCATTACCTGTTCGATCTACCGGAGCAACAGATCTGTAAGGAAATCCACTTCCAGCTTCCTCAAGACCAACGGTTGTTCTACCAACCACAGATTTGTACGGCAATCCACTACCTGTGCAACAGCAAGCCTGTTATGGTAGCACGTCATCAGCTGGTCAGCCATCTAATACAGTACGACTGGACACATCAAGTTTCTCCAAAGTTAGTGTTGAAGTAGCTAAGGATCATATGGAGATTCTAAACACTCTGGTTAGCGCGTATTGTGGGTTGATAGCAGGTCAGATCGGGAACATCAATCTGACTCAAGAAGATTACCAGCAGATAGATAAAGAGGAGGTGGATATGATGGACATCAAGTGGGCTTTCGCTAGTGCTGTTAGGCGGGCTAAAGACTTCATGGAACGGACGGGTAGAACCAGCTTGGAAAGCAAGAAAGACACCAAGTATGGGTTTGATAAGCAGTCTGTTAAGTGCTTTAACTGTGGTGAACGTGGTCATTTCAAGCGTGAATGCACAAAGCCAGCTCAGCATGGGAACCAGAATCCTTTCAGAGGTCAAGGCAACCAGGCGAATCAGAATCAAGCCAGGAATGATGATCGCACCTTGGTCCCTGCAAACAATCAAGCAGGACCATCGAACACCAATCAAGCTCTTGTGGTGCAAATAGATGAAGGTTGCGACTGGTCAATGCAATTAGGCATTGGTGATCAGGGAGGAGCAGCTTGTTTTGCTGAAACTGCTAAGGATTTGAAGCACGCCAGTGGTGGAGAATCTTCCGCCAGTGGTGGTGAATATTCAGATGAAGAGAGTTCTGGTGATTCAAGGAGTTCAGATGAGGAAATCTCAACCTCGGGCGAAGATTATTCTGATGATGTATCTAGTGGGAGAATCGATGCAGATATTGATGAATTGTTAGGAGAAGCTGCAGCAAGGAATGATAGAAGATCTATTCTGGTGGATCAAGCTACTTATTCTTCTTCTTCTTCTCTTTATTCAGCCTTTATGGCTAATGGCGGCAGTTCATCAAGCCAGGTATGTGTCGATGAACCAACTATCGTTATTTGTGATAATTGTGCTAGCTTAAGTGATAAATGTGCTGATTTAGATGCTAATATGTCTGAGTTGCAAAGCAAACATGATGCTTTAAATGCTGAATTGTCTGACTTGCAAAACAAACATGTTTCTTTAAATGCTAAGATGTCTGATTTGCAAAGCAAACATGAGGCTTTGCAAACCAAGTATGATGTTACATTTATCCACAACCAAAAGTTAATCGTGGATCTTGCCAAATGCACAGAAGCCAACATGTTTTATACAAACCATGAAAACGAGTATAAAACAATGATTGAAAATTTAAGAGAAAACAAATCCGAGCTAACGAAAATGGTTTCAAGAAAACAAACAACCATTAACTGTTACATCAATAGGCTCGAGATAATGCAAAAAGAGATGGCTTGTGTAAAATCTGAAAGTGAGGCGATCAATCTTAAGCTAAATAGTTATTTGAACTCTAGCTATGTGTTGGATCACATCATTGATGTTCAGAAGGAGAAAAGGGATGTCATGTGCATTGGATATAAAAAATGTCCACCTCCTGTGAAACACAATTATGATGCCATGCCTGATGAAGAAGATAGAACTTACTTTGAGCCATCTGTCTCTTTAAACATTGTGGAGTTTACAACGGGACTTGGATACAAACCAGAAGTATCCTCAGATTCGGATGTATCAGCAGATACAAGTGTGTCTTCTGCTGAACAGAATCAGGATCCTCTAGTTATTGTTGAGGATGCTGATTCTTCAGATGATGAATCTAATGATATTGACTCAGCACAGTCAGATGCGGTAATCAAAGAAGAGGACATACCTGTCAAGAATCATATTCTATGTGATCCTCCCGCAAAACCTGCTACGACTGTTCTGACCAAGTCCACGTCCACTTCCTCACAAGAGTATTAGAGTGTGAATTTGATGTACACTCTTGTTGGTGATGATAAAATCTATTATGACAAAGATTTTCCTATTAAGAATGTTAATCAATCTTTAATTAGTAAAATTTTTGAAGATTCAACAAGTAAGTTCTTGGGAAAGACAGGATCACACGTTGTGGTAACACAGTGTCCTCCGATTCCAAGAGCTGAAATTCGCAAACAAAATGGCAATCAAAGATTACCAACTGAGAAAGTTCAGCAAAATCGCACCAAACCAAAAGGTAAATCACCGACTCAAGGTCAAAAGAAACAGACCCAGAAAAAGGACAAGAAGGTGAACTTTGTGAAATCAAGGGGAACGGATAAAATTGACACATTTGAAAACAAATCTAACCTAGATTTTGTTAATCAAGCGAAAATTTTAAAAAGAAATGAACAAAACAGTTCAAAACCAAGTACCTCGGGATCACAAAGTTCATCATCATCGACAAGACAATCACATGATACTTCGGGGTTTGTAGAACGAAGATCATGTTTTTCATGTGGCACATTTGGACATATTATTCGAAATTGTCCATATCTTCATAAACAAAAAGCCAAAGTTGATGATCCCCGTGACCAAAATGACCGAAAGCGATCTGTTTCATCAAAACTAGATTCCCGTCTTGTAAAAGAAAGGGAAAAGAAACAGAAACGCCAACAGGTCAAGAAACTTGAAAAAGCGATTAAAACCGACGTGGTTAACAAAACATCTGTTTCTGTCAAACCAGAAAATTCAAAAACTTCAGACAATCATGAAGTTAAAATTTTAAAGAATAAAACTGGTACATGAACTCAGACCTGGAAACCAAAAACGGTAACTGAATCAGGGGGAACATCACAATTTCCACAACATCGAGAAGTTCAAATAACTTACGTTGATGAAAATGGAAGACCCAAGACCACAAAGGCTTGGGTCCCCATCTCCAACTAATCATGTGAGTATATGTGCAGGGTGTTCCAGGAGGAACTTTCAGCAGTCATTGGATTGTTGATAGTGGGGCATCCAGGCACATGACAGGCGATATGAAGCTTCTCTACGACGTTAAATCTATTAGAGGAGGTTATGTTTCTTTTGCTGGAGATAAAGGCGGATATATTACTGGTGAAGGAATGGTATCCAACGGGGTTGTAAGTTTTGACAAGATCAACTTTGTACAACAGCTTGATCACAATCTTCTCAGCATTTCACAAATCTGTGATAAACAGTTTTCAGTATACTTTGACGAAAATGGATGTTATGTGCTGAAACCCGGCTTCAAGATTCCAAAAGAATGGATTCTCTTATCAGCTCCAAGGATAAACGATTTATATGTCCTTGATATGAGCCAAGCAATAACAACGGCTACACAAGCAACTTGTTTTATTACCAAAGCCACTGAAAAAGACTCAATCTCTTAGCACAGACGAATGGGTCACATTCACTTACGGAAAATGAATCATTTGGTGTCGAATGAATTAGTGAATGGTGTTCTTCTTAAAAATTTCCATCTTCAAGACGTATGTGTTTCATGCCAAAAAGGAAAGCAAACCAAGAAGCGACATCTGACAAAGAAGATCAACACGTTGGCAGTTCCTCTTGAACGTTTGCACATGGATTTGTTCGGTCCTGTCAAGCACAAAAGTATCAGGAATGATCAATACTGCCTCGTGATAACTGATGATTATTCAAGATTTTCGTGGGTGGCGTTCATGGCTCACAAGAGTGAAACTTTTGGTATTATCAAAAACTTGATCATTCAGATTGAGAATTTGTATAAGTTGAAGGTTAGACGGATACGCAGCGACAATGGTACAGAATTTAAAAATCATGCTATGGCGGAGTTTTGCACATCAAAAGGTATTCTTCATGAATTTAGTGCGGCTTATACTCCTCAGCAGAATGGCGTCGCTGAACGTAAAAACCGTACATTGATCGAGACTGCTAGGACGATGTTGGTAGAGTCGCAGTTGCCCATTCCATTCTGGAGTGAAGCTGTGGCCTCTGCATGTTACAAATTGAACCGAGTCCTTACAGTCAAAAGACACAACAAGACCTGCTTTGAGCTTCTTCACAAACGGAAACCGGATTTGTCATATCTTGAACCGTTTGGAGCTCCTTGCACAATGATCGATCCTAATGGAAAGTTTGGGGCAAAAGCTATTGAAGGTCACTTCCTTGGTTATGCCACCCCGAACTTAAGAGTCTGGAATCTAGAGACTAAAAGGGTTGAGGAATGGTCTGAAGTCAGAGTACAAAGGCACACTTTACCAGTCAAAAATCCAGGTCAACCATGGATGTTTGAGTACGATGACTTTTTCAATTCGATCAATGTTGAAGCAGTTGAAGAAAATGCTGCGGCAAGGATGTTTTTCGAGAGTGACAACGCAACAGATTCACCGTTGGTTCATCCAATTATTGTCAATTCAGAACCATCTTCAGTGAACAATAATGCTCTCGACAATGAGGATTTTAATGATGCAACCGAACTGAACGAATCTTCAGAGGATGAAGAATTTCTAGATGCAGATCAAGAAGCTCCAACAACAGCTGTACAAGGTACTTCGGAAGCTACAGCTCCAGTTGATAACCCTAAAATAGCTGAAGCTACTGCATCATCCTCTTCGCCAGTTCCGGGTATTGAATTGGTTGTTGATCTCAATCTCAGCAATCTGGGTACAAACATTCCAGTTCCAGATAATCCTGAAACAAGGATTCACAATACCCATCCTCAACAAAACATCATCGGTAATGTACAGAGTGGCATTCAAACAAGAAACATGTTGCGAAACAACAACAATGCAGGCCTGTATGCGGCGATTCGAGAATCTGGTCAACAAAACGATTGGTCTTTCGCGTGTTATGTCTCACAGGAAGAGCCAAGAACTTGGAAAGACGCTTTGAAAGAAAATTCTTGGGTTGAAGCAATGCAGGAAGAACTGCAACAATTCCAGAAACTTGGTGTCTGGAAGCTCGTAGAGAAACCTGCTGATTACAAGAAGATTGGTATCCGTTGGGTTTATAAATGCAAAAAGGACGACCGTGGAATCGTTATTCGGAACAAAGCAAGATTGGTCGTTCAAGGTTTTCGCCAGATTGAAGGTATAGACTACAACGAAGTGTATGCACCTGTTGCACGTCTGGAGGCAATTCGGATCTTTCTGGCTTATGCCTCATTCAAAGGATTCAAGGTTTACCAGATGGACGTTAAAAGTGCATTCTTACATGGTCTAGTGGAAGAAGAGGTGTATGTTGAACAGCCTCCAGGTTTTGAAGATCCTATCCATCCCGATCGGGTTTGGTTGCTGAACAAAGCTCTCTATGGTCTACATCAAGCACCGCGAGCTTGGTACGCAACCTTATCTAATTATCTGTTAGAGAATGGATTTCGCAGAGGTCTTATCGATTGCACTCTCTTCATAAAAGAACAAGATGGAGATCTTCTACTGGTTCAGGTATATGTGGATGATATTATATTGGGCTCTACTAACAATGTTATGTGTAGGGATTTCGAGCGTGTAATGCAGGATAAATTCGAGATGAGCGTTATGGGGGAGATGACTTTCTTTTTGGGCTTGCAAGTGCAAAAAATGAAGTCTGGGATTTTCATCCATCAGACTAAGTATGTTCAAGACATTCTGAACCGATTCCAGATGTCCGACACATTGCCCATTGGTACCCCACTGCAGCAAAATCACGGAATCAATCCAGACTTGAAGGGTGAACTCGTTAGCTCTTCATACTACCGCGCGATGATTGGATCCCTTATGTACCTCACAGCATCAAGACCAGATATAATGTATCCAACGTGCCTGCTTGCCAGATATCAAGTTAACCCGAAGGCCTCACATCTTGCAGCTGTAAAAATGATTTTTCGTTATTTGAAGGGTTGCCCAGACACCGGTCTATGGTACCCTAAGGATGATAACTTTGATTTAGTCGCTTTCAGTGATTTTGATTTTGGCGGATGCAAAATCGACGGCAAATCCACAACGGCTGGATGCCAGTTTTTAGGAAATCGCCTCATAACATGGCAGTGCAAGAAGAGACTCTTGTCGCTACATCAACTTGTGAAGCTGAATACATTGCTGCCTCAAGTTGTTGCTCCCAAGTCCTGTGGATACAACAGCAAATGCGCGATTACGGTTTTGAATTCCTAACTACTCCTATTTTAGTCGATAATTCTGCTGCCTTATCTATCACTAGAAATCCTGTGCAGCATTCAAAGACCAAACACATTGAAATTAAGTATCACTTCATACGTGATTGCTTTGATAAAAGGCTAATCGATGTTGTTAAAGTCCATACTGATGACCAACGTGCCGACCTTTTTACCAAAGCATTTGATAAATCAAGATTTGGCTTTTTATTATTGGTAAACGGCATTAAGGTCAAGCAAGAGTAATCCACATCGGAAAATCGTTTTTGTAAATATCTTTGTGTTTTTAAAATTATCGTAAGTTTGTTGATTTTAGGGGGAGTAATTCCAAATTTGAAAAATTCAAAAACATCGAAAAATTTCAAAACCCAAAAACAATTGAAAAACAAAAATGAGTTTCCTGGCGAGCAAAAGAGAAAATGATAGTACATCAGTGGTCTGTCTAAACCTTTTTAAACTGAAATGCAAAATGAAAAATGATAAGCAGCTCTATATAAGATGTATCGGTAGGCTCACAATCATCTTAAAGTGTGCAGGGTGATATAAACTTAAATCAACTGAAGACCAGGTGGGAACCGCTCATTGGCATATGGTCTTAGTACCGAAATTTCGTTTGAGAGATTGCCGAGGTTCTGAGATATGTGGTCTTTATACTGTTTATCATCTGGGTATCATGGTTGTTTCTTTTACCGAAACAAACGGAGACGAAGTCTAGATCTTCCATGATACTATACATACGTGTACATACTGCATACGACCTCAATAAGTGATCAACAATCACATGTCCTCAAAATAAGTGATAATATATCACATTCTTTCCGGGAGTCAAGTTCGTCTCTTTGCTGTACGAAAGTACTGACCTGTTCACGGACTTGCTCCTGTGCCCTCATGCATATGAAAATCAAGTTCCTCATCAATAAGTGACTCTATCACATAGGGCTTGTTTTCAATCAAAATAAGTGAGTTTCTCACATTTTCATATACGGGCAAAACAGATGATAAATGGTATACTCACTAGTAAGATGAACCCTCGTGCATACCTTGATACGGGAATGTGTCGTGATGTGGATGAACACCGGTCGGTAAGTATAAATCATACCTTAACGTATCCCCTCGCCATGATTACATCTGATAAGTTGAGTTTATGTGGATAACAATACCGATAATCGTTATAGGATGTTTATCTAATTGTTAACAAAAAGAACAACAAGAGCATTTTGGCATGACCGTACACTGATATGATTCTCTTACCCTCGAAACTCGCAAAAAGAATGTTTGTATATATTTACTTTTCTTAGTTTCTGCAACTCTGTATATATTTATTTATTGCTTTCAGTCTTTAAGTTTGAAATATTCAAAATTCCAAAAAGATTTTAGGTGTGTTTTAATATAAACTTTATAAAAGTCAAAAAGATTTTATGTGTGCTTTAGTTTTGATTAACCAATGTTGGAACTCAAGTCTTCGTTGCCTGAAATCTGATTGAAAACCAAAACGACTGAATCTTCATAAACGGTCAGAGTTTGCAAGTTTTGAAAGTTAATAATCAAAATTGAAAAATATGTTAACTTTTCAAACTAACTGTCGGACGGTAGTTGAAAACATGGTCACATGTGTGTCATTTGTTTATGTTAACTATATTCCAAGCAGTTGTTCTCATTACGCGTTTAGCTTTCTTGCATGTGCAGATGCTAAAGGCGAAGAGAACATGTTCGATGATAAGCTTCGGAATGAAGACACGACGTGAAGGCACTCAAATGATAAAGATGATCGAGTTGCCGCTGATCAATCACCAACACCACAAGGATCTGAAACATTGAAGATCAAAAGATTCACAAGCATAATCAAAGGGATAGTTTATTGATACACTTCCTAAATGAAAAGGGGAGTTTGTTGATACACTTTCTACTTGCAACACGTGAAGACTTTGAAGATCCTCCGACATGGAAGACATGGAAGACGAACCATCACGAGTAGCGTCCAAGAGGGAGTTTGTTGGTACACTTTATGTGGACGTGACTCGACTCGGTTCGATTCGGTTCGGTTCGACCCGTTTAGGTTCGGCTCAAGCCATATTTATTGTGTTTGTCATTAGTGATCCAAATTTGTCGTTAAAAAACAGTATAATCCATATATTTAAATAAGTTGAGCTATTTAAAATATACAAATGATTGAATAAAAAGATCTATTATAGTTCTTGAAAACGTACTCTATACTTAACTTTATGGTCCCGTTCAGTTTTATACTGTCGGTTTTGAGTATAAATTGTAAACCAAACCGTTCACCACGGTTTGAGATATTTGAAACTGACCCACAGAAAGTTATATTGAAAAACCAACCACGAAAGCAAACTGATGTCCGGTCTGACCGGTTTCACGATTTTAAACCGAACTATGAACACCCTAGCATTTAGTAGTCGACTTAATAATAATTACATAAAATTCTCGTTTATTAGTTTTTCGATTTTTCAAAACAAAAAAAAATCAATATAACAACAACAACAACAACAACAACAACTAGCTAGTTTCCCAACCACACGTTACGGTGGGAATCCAGCACATGCAATACCCATGACGACAACGATAGTTTACGAACCGTGCGTTGCGGCAGGGATCCAGCACATGCAAAACCCATGGTGACAAACATGAAACAACTGTGACGACAATGATAGTTTACGGATCATTTGGTAAGTTCAGTAAAGCTTAGAGGAAGCAAAGTAATTTAGCATCGTTATTCTAAACTAGTATATATATGAGAAAAAAATATAAAAGCTAAAAGCTTATAATAATAAATAAATAAAGAGAAAAGTGCCCGGATAGTACGGTAGTACCTGTGGTTTCCTCTAATTTCACCTTTAGTCCCTACATTTTCAAAATTACAGCTACAGTCCCCAACTTTGACAAATTCGTTCTCGGATAGTCCCTAGCATGGATGGAGGTTAGTTTTTGGTGTTAAGTAAGTGTGAAATAACTAAAATGCCCTTATTATTAAAAATCTAATAAATTAAACATTAAAATATTATAATAAATACATATGGGACCCACCCCCACCCTCACCCTTTTCTCTCTTTCTCTGTAACAAGGATCAACCTGCACAAATCGCCCTTGGCCCATCTCAAACTGCCGCTACCACGATTTTCCACGACCACCGCACCACCACCCTTGGCCCATCTCTCTCTACTCTCTCTCTATCAGACACATCTCTCTACTATCTCTCCTTTAAAAAGTCACCACCACAACCACCTCCACCTACACCGCCGCTGCCATCACCACTCAGCCACCACCACCATCACCACTGCCACAACCACCCTCCGCCACAACCACCACCGTCGCCATCATCACCCTGATGGCACAACATAAATAATAAACTATTCACAAAAAACCTATTCACACCTCTGTTCAATCTCCCTAACCATATCTTCCACTTTCTTCATAATAACCTATTCACAAAACATCTAATCAACAACAAATTAATAAATTATTTTAACTCAACATCTTAATTACAAGATACAAACCTCTGATTGGGGACTCTGTCGTCCGCGGGAAGATGAACCACCATCAGAAAGTGTCCTCTGCTGCCAAGAGTGACGACGATGCGTGATTCAGGGGTTTAATTGGAATTGGTTTGTGTTATGTTAATGTTAGTGGGTGACATTGGAGATGGGTTGTGCTGGTGGCTTTTTAAAGAAGTTGGTTCCTTTTTGCTTTTTGTTGAGTTGGGGAATTAATTGTTATATTTTGTTGGTAATTTATTGGGTCAGTTGAGATTGCTTATGAACATACCACATAAGCTGCTTTGATGCATCTTTTGCTATGGAAGCCAACTTCCCACTGCGCAGCTTTAATTTTGGACAAAAAAAGCAAAAAGAAAAACGGGTATGATGCTTAATGGGAGGTCGTTTCTGCGGTCTCCGGTGGTAGTGCACGGCGTCGGTGGTCATGGTTAAAGGTGGTTGTCGTTGGGTGTTGTTTAGAGGGTGGCGGATTTTGTCGGAGAAAGGTGGATGATGGTGGTAGTGAAAGGTGGACATTGTGGTGGTGATGGTGAAGAGTGGGGAAGATGAAGTGGGTGGTGGGTCCCACATAAATTATTGAATATTAATTATAGAGTAAGGGCATTTAGGTAATTTTACATCAACTTAACTAAAAAAACTAACCTCCATCCACGCCAGGGACCATCCGAGAATGAATTTGCCAAAGTTGGGGACTATAGCTGTAATTTTAAAAATGTAGGGACTAAATGTGAAATCGGAGCAAACCACAGGGACTATCTGGGCACTTTTCTCATAAATAAATATATATTTACTATTCATCGTCACTCAAATATAAAAATACAGTAAGTATAGTATAGTATTGTGACAATCGGCACGTAACCGGTAATTTTCGTACTACTTTAATATAGTATTGTGACAATCGGCACGTATCATAGATTTATTGGGCCGTTTACAATTGTCGAACGAATAGGGAAGGTAGCATACCGCCTTGAACTACCGGAAGAACTAAGCGGAATTCATAGCACATTTCATGTGTCACATCTTCGGAAATGTCTAGCGGACGAAACAACCTATATCCACTACGACGACATCGAGGTGGATGACAGACTTAACTATGTGGTGCAACCCATTGCGATTTTGGATCGTAAAGTGAAAACCTTAAGGAACAAAGAAATCAATCAAGTAAAGGTCAAATGGGAACACCGGAAGGGTTCGGATACCACTTGGGAATCCGAGGAGGAGATGCAACGACTCTACCCTACGCTATTCGGTACGTAATCATGTTTTGGGGACGAAACCCTTTTTAAGGGGGGTGGACTTGTAACAACCCGGAATTTATAAAACTCTAAATCAGAATTATAAAGTGCTAATTAAACAGGAACCAGCTAACTAGGAAATTATAACCCAGTCAGCTACGAGCCTTGTAGTGGCATATAATAAGGTTAAAACACCTAGATTATAAATTAAACAAAAGCTAAGGGACCAAACTTGCAAAGATTGAAAGTAGAATGTTAAAATAGAAATTAACACACCAAACACACACATACGTGCGTAGGGTCGATTAGAACAAGGGGGCGATCAGGGATTCCCTCTTCAAACCCAAATCCTCACAAAAGCTCAAAATTGGAAGCCTAAATCAAGTCTAAATCGATTTTCAAGCACAAATTCATGATCACCTAGTTGAAAGGATCATAAGGTATGTAAAATCGTGATGTTTTGATTCATCTTAAATTCTAGGTTAATTGTGAGAAACTGAAATTGAGCTTAAATATGTGATGCATGGATGAATCTTGAAGTAATATGATGTCTAGGGTTAAACCCTAGATGATTCTTGTGAAAAGCTTGCATCATACTTGTAGGGTTTGTGATTACCATGGTAAGTGATTAATGAAATCGTAGAAGTTAGACAAACACTGAGATTATGAATTTCTATTTTAGTGAAACTGAATTTATGTGTTAAATTCAGAAAAATATTGATGTTGAAACTTGTTGCAAATTGCCCAATTGAAGTGAATATAGAGGGAAATAACATGTCAAGAAACTAGTAATGATTATGTAAGAATTTGACCCGCTAGGTGTTTGTTGAAACGCCTAAATGAGGAATAAAATGTTAAATCGGACAAAAATGCAGATTTGAATATCATAATAAATTGTCCGTTATTGATTATAAAAGAGTTCTAAATTGATGGTGAATGGAACTCTTTAGGTAAAGCATCCAGATCGTCAAGTGGACAAGCCGGAGGTGAAACACGCTTGAAGAGTGCACTTTGAAGGTACGCGACTTATAGTTTCGCTACATTATGTTTAATTGTTAGTCTTACTTTGTTATATCAATAATTTGGTAAACAAGGAAAACCCGTTAAGTCACAGGAGTGACAAAGTGCCTTAGACAAGCAAAACGGGTCAAAACATGTGTTAGAAATAGAGTTTGGACGTGTCTAGCAATGGTGACATACATTCGGCATCCAAACGTGACAAAACAAGTTGGGTTATAAACATAAAATTAATAATCATCACTTGGGATTGGTCATATATTAAGCGTAGGCCGTGTAACGGACACGCTAATTCGTTGTAAAAGCATGAGCCCTTGTAGAGGGATTATAGTTCGGAACATTTGTTTGTCAATCGATTCTGAAAAGCATGATTAAATCCTTGGAATTAAGCATGATAGTTATTGCATAAGCGCCCTCGGGAGGGGAGCGAAAAGCCATAATTGGTAGACATGGAAACGAGTGATATGGTTTGAAATTAGAGATGTCAATAATACAAGTTAGGGAACTTGTAAACAAATGGGTCAAATAAACAAGAGATGAATTAAAAGCCAACTGCTCTTGAAATGACATTTTTATGCAAATTGTGTTGATAAACGCGTCCGTAATTAAATTACGGTCGCGTAGGAAAAAGAATCGGCTAAAACGGAAGCCCGAGTCAAAAGTTATGTCGATTTAAAGTTTGGAATTGAGAAAAAGAATGCTGGGCTGAATTGCAGCTCCAACCAACAAACAATCTGTCGAAATCAGACCGTGGCGCTATGCCACGGCCAAACGTAAAACACGTCGCGCGACGCGACGGGTGGTGGCGTCACGCGACCACCGGCGGTGGTCTCCGTCGCGTAGCGCGACCGTCCCAAACGTACGGAAATTGTTGTTTTTGCATTGTTTTGAGCATGGAACCTAACTAGACTTTTATTTAAGGTGTCAAAACTAATTATTTTCATGGTTTTAACCGTAGGTGATGTCGGATGAAGTCCGGATGGTGATCAAGCAAATGTCTAGAACCGAACGCACTAAACAAAGCTTCCGCACTTGATCTATTTTATTTTAGTAATATGTAGATACTTGAACTATGTTTTCAAACGTTATCTAGTAGACACCTGAAGTTATGTTTTGTATGTTTAATGGATAATTTGCTTTTAACTTGAATATTAGGATCATATATGGTCTTAAAATCATGAAAGTTTTTGTAAACTCGATATTTCAGTACTAAATGCTTACCTTGTATTATTAATCTCGTTATTTAAGCCGGGTCTTACAAACAAACGTCTCAGCAAAAGAGAAGACCATCAGGTGTAGGTACTGGGTCCGGTATAAGGGGTGCAATGTCTGGTAAACCAAAAGAAACATGGTCAGGATCAGAAATCGGCTCAAGATCATTAGGCGCATCATCAGGCTGACCCAAAAGGAGCAGAAGCTAGCTCAGGAGCAGGCTCTAGGTCGAATAATGGTGTGGGATCTCGAGCAGGTGATGGTGCAGCAGTCATAGCGGTGTCTTCATCTGAGTCAGTAGTTGAAAGCTGCAATTCGGCCGTCTGTAAGGCTGCAGATGTCACAGACTCAATGGAGTCTGAAATCGAGTGTATACTAGAATCAGAGGTTAGCTTGATAACAGGGATCTCAAGAAGTGAAATTAGTAACAACATTCTCGTCTAACTTTCCATCATCATGGGTGTCATCAGGAGGACCATCAATAAATATGTCAACGTCATCATCAACGACTCGTCGAGTAGCCAACCTTCGGAAGGAATGTCCACAGGAGGCGCATCATCGAGGATCGGAGCCATGGTGTGCTCACTATCGGGATGACCAGTGATGAGGTGGTCATGGACTGAAACTAGGATGACAAAAGATCCTTGTCGGGGAAACCATCAGCAAGGGTAAATCGTTACCAAAGTCTAGTAGCGCGGACGGTTGGAAGTCGTCCTCGTCCTCGGTCAGCATAACAGGATCACTCTCAGTGTCTAACGTAAATATCTCTGGCGCAGGTGCAATCTCATTATCTGTGGCGGTGGTCGTAGGGTTATCAATGTCTGATAACCTGCTTTCTAAAGAAGGTGACCTGTGTGCCGGTACATAATAATCATAGCATGTATATCCATAGTAATTACTAACACTTAGTGTATTGCAAGCAAAGACAATTCATCACGTAATCATGTATTCACATTATTCTTCATGAAACCTTCTATCCTTCCTAGTCTCCCAGACTAAACCAACCAGTCTCCCAGACTAAACACCCAGTCTCCCAGACTAAACTACCTAGCCTCCCAGACTAAACACCCAGTCTCTCAGACTGAAACACCCAGTCTCTCAGACTGAACTTCCCAGTTTCTCAAACTGTCCCAACTAGTCTCTCAGACTAACTACCCAGTCTCTCAGACTGAACTATAAACATTAACTTTGAAATGTGTTTCGTGTCTTTTTATTTGTAAAAATGTTTGTTTTTCCTGGATCTGGGCGTTTCGTGTATGCAATGAAAGTATGTTATGAAAACATTTTCGTGAGAGCCCTAATGATCGTAGTCTAGACTCGAGAAAGAATCCTAGTTCGCTACGATCGAAGCTCTGATACCAAGCTGTCACACCCTGACTTTTTGCGGAAGCGTGATTATGGTGTGACTTTCTTAATACCATTGCATTCAATCATAACAACAACTATATGATAAAACCATAGATTTATCATCCATTAAATGAGTTTAAAACATAACAACATTGTTTAAAATGTAGACTTCAAATTCAAGTTTTACAAACCATACAAATTGTTTATGAGTTCACTAAGGACTCGTCAAAAGATGTTAGATGTAACTAAGGTTTGAAAGACGTGTCTCGTCCAGGAATAAGACACACTGACCAAACCCAAAGACCATGGATGACATCATTATTCCTATCGCAGCATAAAACTTCCAACGCCCGCCAGATCCACTTACTAATTCCCTGAAATACATGTAGTTTGAAAACATCAACAAAAGTTGAGCGAGTTCATGTGTTTAGTATGTGTGCACGAATCATCCTTGAAAACCTTTGTATGTATGTATGTACTTGTAAACTGGTATGTAGCAACAAGGAAAAATAGATCAATTAATGTGTAGCTAATACATTAATATAAGTGACATGGCATAGGAAGCACTCAATCCTGTATGCGTATTTCGTACCGGCCCCTCCGGCGGAACGACATAGTCACCACATGCGGCCAACTCGCAGGCCCATGGGTGGGGCTCGCAACACCCAATAGATCTATCACTCATGCCCCTCGGTCCTTATACAAGGATTATTGGTCTTAAGTTAATTGTCTACCCATTCACGTGATCTAGCAGTACATTCCTTAGCTAATCATACCATTTGTAATTGTTTGTAATCAGTATGTAACATGTATTTCACCCCCGAGAGTTATAAAGCCGAAAACAGTTAAGAGAAAAGGGGGACATGAACTCACAGTTTTGCGTTCCTTGTATCCGATGTAACTCAAAGCTTCCTCTAGAACGCACGACTACCTACATGCGTATTATGGTCCGTTAGACGAGCGGGTCGTGCCTTGTCTTTGTATTGATTAGTGCCTTTGAGTTACGTTTCAAAGTGTCTTCGTTATTATTCCAAGTTATAATTACTTTGTTAAAATAATAATTATTTTAACTTAAATTATATTTATTTAGTTTTGGAATAATTGTTAAACAATATTTTGTAATAATACTTCTCAAGTATTTATACTCGTATTTCCTTAATAAACATCCAATATATATTTCCAAAACAATATATTTTCAAGTCTCACTTTAGAAAATATATAACTCATTTTGTCCAAAAATAATGTATTTCAAGAAAATATATATTTTTCTCAAAAATCATATATCTTCCAAATATTCTAAGAAAATATATTTTTACTTCCCAAAAATAATATATTTTCTCCTTGTCGAAAATATGATATAACTTGGTAATATTTACAAAAATCATATTTTCATTTCTTGTATCCAAAATATTATTTAACAAAAATATATTTATAACGGTATTTTCCGGAATATGTTGTAAGTTACGTTCTTGCGTTCGATTTCACAATATTAAGTGTGTAACTTATATATTTATTCCTTGTGGTTTTTGGTATTATTTTGGATTGTAATTTCTTGGTATTTGTTAAGTTATATTACTTTAAATCCTAAATTAATAATACTAATACACAAGGTATACAAATAATCACACACAATGTGTCTTTAATGTAAATATATATTCTAAATACATATTTATCCATTTTTATTTATAAAAACCAACCTCCAATGCTTGTATTTTTGTAACAAAATCTATGGCAAAGTTTATATTGAAAACCATAGTTAAAACACACTTGTAAATATTTGTTTAGAAAATATTTTTCTAAGTGTTTATATTTTTAGAAAATTTTGCCATAGTTTCCCCTAAAAATGGAGGTGTCCATGCTATCAAAGCATATCATTTTCTTTTTAAAATCATCACAACAATCAACAATCTAACTAACACTTACCAAGTGCCAAAGTAATGCTACTTACATAACAACATGAACTTGAACTTTCATAAAAGCTTGTAGTAACTTGGTAGTGTGTTTAGTAGGTTTAGTTACCCCTTAAAATGCATTTACTTCTTTAAAAACTTCATTTTTAAAGAAGTTGGGTGTTTACAACTTCCAAGCACATTTTCTAAAAATGCTTCTTTGTGTAACCTTCTTGTTACACAAGTGTTTCTACACTTGTTTATCCATTAAAAATGGTGTTTGTTTATGTAAGAACCGAGATCTACCAAAACTCATATTTCAAGCTTGGTTCTTTTGGAAAACCATTCGTAAATTTTTGATCTATATGATTATTAAGCCACTTTGATTATTATTTTTCAAGAAAACAATATATTCTTTCAAGTTCATGTCTTTCATGAGGATGCTTTATAAATCTCTAACATTTTCATCCTCTCATCTTGCTAGATTATGTTTTTAATCATGATCTAGCAAGATCATATAATGATTTACATCATTTACACAAACCATCAATCATCAAGCATCATAACATCACTAAACAACATGATTTCTTTAAGATTTCTTATAGATTTATGCTTATGTTCTTGTTTCATCTTCAAGTTTCTTAATGTTCTTCATGATATTCATCTTGTATCATCTTTTAACCACTTGAAATAGATGTAAAATGAAGAGTAAAAGATCTTACTACTAGCTCAAGGCTAGGGATGATCAAGTGTAGAAATGAAGTGGATAAAAGCAAACGGTGAAGGTCCTTCGACTTCCGAAAGCTCCAAGCTTCCTTATGCGCCTTCTAACACCTTTGTATATGTAGAGATCGAATGGAAGATGAATGAAAATGATGGATGTATGTGTGTGTGATCTCGGCCGAAGGTAGGGGAAGGAGAGGAGAGTATGGTGTGTTAGTGAAATGTGAATGAAAGGAAGATGATGGCACTTGTGGTTTCTTATATTATTTTCCAACAACATATGGTCCAATGTGTAATGTGTTCAAGAAGTACTAGACAAGATCTTTTAAGCAAATCAAAACAAATCACATAAGATCTCCTTATTTAGGCCATGTGGCCGATTACATAGGTTGGGGGAGGGGGTCTAAGTGTAAGTTTAAACCATAAAGTTATCATTTAGTTTAAAACCAAGTATTAGTTAAGTATCTTAGTCACTAGATATTTTGTATGGGGTGTTATGATGTTTGGGGATTATAACTAGCTTGGAAACATTAAAACAATGCTTCTAGTATAATTTTGATGTTTCGGGTAGTGTCCGGTTGTTCGGTTAGATACCGGTTCGTTAAAGTGTCAAACTATTCCGTTTAGTGTTCTTTATGTACCCCTTTGTGACACTTTTAATTCCCGACACTTAGGAAAGCATCCAGGACCATTTAGTCATATTTTTGCATGTTACAAGCTTATTAAAAAGCTGATTTTTGCTGAAACATGCTGAATTCAGCACTTTGGTGAGTTTTTAGGCACTTTCCGGCACTTAAACTATCACCTAGTAAGGCAGTTTTGTAGTCCTTACTTCCCTACACACTATACTAGTGTAAAACTTGGTTTCTTGCTCATACTGGGTATCAAAACACTGTCTGTCTATGTACTGAGTTCTATCAGCATTTTCCCGGTTCGTCTGTTAACTGTGCTAACTGTGCTTTGTGCATCATTTATGTCAATATGTTTGCATGCAGTCAATGATGTGTCATTTGCAATATGGGATGCACATGTAAGTATAATGCGGTAATCAGGAAGCAATTCCAGTCATAAATTGTAAATCAGCACAATCATTAAGCACTAATCATCATTTAATAATTGTAAGGATGCATGCAAATTTGACAGTTGTCACACAAAAGGATATGAGTCATGTTAGGCCGACGTTTCAACAACTTTTGTGCATTCTATTTTTATATATAGTCATTTTGTAATGTTTGATACATTGTTAATGACTAATGAAAACATATTATCAAAAGTATGACATAGGATTTCTTTTTAATAAAACGATAGCATTCAAATACTTTTGACACATTTGGTCATTTCAGTTTTTTTGTTTTTTTTAAATGAAACATGTTACTCAGTTGAATCTTTTTGATAAAATACGACTCTAATTGACCGTTTCCACTATCATATATAAATGTAGTTTCAGTTCTATTCTATGATGTATTTAGAGATTTATAATATATACATATATACAAACAGCTCATGTATTTTGTGCTAATTGCCAAAAATCATGTCTTATGATTTTTAGTATTTTCCGGAATTATATACCTTAAAAATAATATATTTTTAAGATTTGCTTGTAGTATATATAGTTTGTCATGTTTTTTTAAATTTATATATATATATTTTGTCATGCTTGTTAAATATATATATATTTATTTATTTTTATTACTTGTTTGATTTTTGTATAATTCCCATTAATTGTAGTGATTATATATTTTTCTATATATATATATATATATATAGAGGAAGGTTAACGTACATTAAGGCTTAACGTACATCACGTACGACAGGTAATTACGCACGTTCATTTTAAAATCACGCACGTTGTAACTCAAAAATCCAAAATCACGCATGTTGAAACACAATAATCACGCATATTGAAAACATTAATCACGCATGTTATAGAACAAATCACGCACGTTGTTGTACGTGAAGTACGTTAAGCCGTAATGTACGATATACTTTTTCTATATATATATATATATATTCGTTCAAATATTGTCCAAGTGTCCAAGTCCATGAATTGTTAAGGAATATATTTATATAAATATATATTTTGGTATTTGTCCATACACCCATTTATGGGTGATTTTGTATATTTTATTTATGAATATTTCCTTGTGTATTTTTATATGTATTGGGTGTTTATACTCCTTGGGAGCATTTACTGTATTTTTGAGTTCCTAAATATACACTAATATATATTACACATAATATACACATAGCACATAATTTTGTGACTACTAAATATATATATATTTTTCCCTAGAAATATACATCTTTATAGTAGTTTTAATTCTTGAAGAAAACTCTATTTCTTTAGCTTGTATTTTGTATAAAAATTAGGGAAAACCTTTGGTAAACATTCTTGAACAATTTTTGTAGAAAAAGTTTCACAAAAGTTTATATTTATCTAAGTGTCAAAATTTTATAAAAATTTTGACATAGTTTCCCCTAAAAATGGAGGTTTTCCCATGTATCAAAACATGTGTTTATTTTCTTTTTATCATCAAAACTCAAGATTCAACAACTTTGCAAGTAAAGATCACTAAAAATCATCATACTTTTTCATGTGGTGAACTTGAAATTTCATAAAAATGTGTACTAATTTAGATCTATACACTACACATATAGATCTACTTAGATTTAAGCTTCTTTGTAATTTTTTGTAAACTTAAATGAAACTTTATTTTATAAACTTGATCATCCATGAGTTTAGTAGGTTCAAGATCATGAGAAATCCATTTTAAACCACTTTCAAGTTCACTTTCAAAGATCTTCAAGTTCATCATCATGTTATTTCATGGATCTTTCAAGATCCATGCTTAAACTTGTTAGATCTAAGCTTCTAACAAGCTTACTTATGATGGATCTAATCAAAAACACATGATCAACAACAACAACAACTTCATCACATACATCAAACAACACTAGAAACACTTGATTTTCTTTAGATTATGTTAGTTCTTCTTATGTTCATCTTTTAAAGTTTAGATTTCTTGATGGTGTAACTTGTACATACTACTAACATGGAGAAAAATGAAGATTAGTAAGCTTACTTCTAGCTCTAGTGGCTAGGGAAGTGATGCAAAGAACACGAAGAAGAAGATGATGCAAAGATGATGGTTAATAGCTCCACAATGAGGTCCTTGAACTTCTAGTGCTTGAAGCTTCCTTAGATAGCCTTCATACACCTTTGAACACCCTTGGATTTGCTTGAAAGTGAAAGAAAAATGGAGGTAGTGTGGAGGTGGGTGTGGCCGTGAGGTAGAGAGCAAGAGAGGAAGAAGAAGAGTTCAAATTTTAGTGAAAATGATAATGTGAGTGTGAGTACATATGTCTATCGCTTCCGTCAATCACGTATCGTAGCTGATCTGATGAAACAAGACAAGGTTTAAAAGTGTCAAAGTATAATATCCTAGGTCCGCACGGATGGAGTTTTCCAGGTCGGCACGAACCTGGTGCGCGTAATTAGGGTTTGGTTATTGGTGTCCATCCGTGCGCATGGAGACTTGATTCGCAACTGTTCATCCGCAACAATCAGTCCATCCGCACAAGGCTTCTTGATCCGCACCATATGTTGATCTGTATAAACATGTTGATCCGCACTTATGTATATGTGGATGGGCTTGTCCTATAAATACTAGTGATGTCTTGTTCATTTGTACCTTTGGATGTTAGAGTAACGAAACTCAGTCCAACTGTTTTCGTGGTTTTATATTTTCATGTCATCAATAGAAAACAAATTATAATTAGCTTGTTCTTGTTTGATCCACTCTCGTACTTGGATTCCGCACAAGATACGAGATCTACGCAGTCAACGGTGTATCAGAATCGATCCTAAAACGAACTCACAGTGAGGATAATGTTGGAGGTTAGGTCCTTATAAACTTCAAACATACTAAACTTCCATCAAACAAACTCTTTAACCACAATCCATCTTCCAACATCGTGAGACAACATGAGGGCTAGTGGGGCCCTCATGTTGACCCTCAATTTCAAGCGGGAGGGGGGGGGGGGGTTGTGCAAAAGTTTGGAAGTTAAGGGTTTAGGATGTAACTTAGGTGTTACATGTGTTTTAGTGTTTTTAAGGGTTTTAATGTGTTTTATGACCAATACTAGCTAAATAACATTAAAACAATGCTTCTACTTCATTTTTAGTGTTTTGGGTAGTGTTCGGTTGTCGGTTCGTTAAAGTGATAAATTGTGTAATTTATAAGTTATGAAGTACCTTTTGTGCCATGGTTTCAATCCCGACACTTTACAAGTTATTCAGGATGTTTAATCACTATTTCTGCATGTTATTTTAACTTGTAATGCTGAATTTCTGCATAATTCGTTTTTTATAATGCGTTTCGGACAGTTTTTTGTGCTTATTTAGGCTTCCGGAAAGTGTTATTGTAAACCCTTGTTCTCCCACTTGGGTTTTAATATATTTTTTATGTCAGACCTATATCTAAGTCCTAAATCTATCGTTTAACTGAGTACTGAGGCTGTGCTGGCACAGCTTGTCTAACCGGTTTGTTTACTAATTGTTTCGACGCAGCGCCTAAATTGTTTCGAAATGCGATAAATGAAATATGTAACATGCATGATTTAAATGTATGACATGCAAGCATATAATGTTGACGTTTAAAACACATAAATGCAGGGAATAAATAATTATTAAAAAAGTACGGAAGATACCGTTTTCGTGCCGATTGTCACAATTTCCCCACATGTTTTTTTTATTTTTCATTATTTCTTTACTGAGTAAATTGTTATTTTCGATCCATGAGGTTTAGTCCAAATTGTTTCGTGCGATTTTTGTTGCTGACTTTTTCAAAATGCAAGTTTCGTCCAACTTTCAATCAACCCTCCTCCCCCAAATTTTAAATAAATTTATAACGTGGGATGTATCTTATAAGGCGGTGACATATGCGGTGGTGCCACGTGTGGACGATGCGGTGGAACAAGAGATGTGTAGAGTTGGAATCTGTTGGCATGGTGTCTTCATGAAGTCGTCGACATCACAACTCCGTCAATATTAATCCGACACCAAAACCCTTCTTCCCAACACCATTGAAACATTTGTCTTCGCGGTAGTCCCAATTGTGTCATTATCTTAAGAGCCTCTCAGGCGACGCCACACATTCATTCACTGTTGCTGTTAATCAGCTCTCTTCACCCAAAATCTGAATCATCATATGACTCAGACGCTCGCATTGTGCTAACAACAGAAGCCATGCGTTCGACGCCACACATTCATTCACTGTTGCTGTTATAATCAGCTCTCTTCACCCAAAATCTGAATCATGATACTCATACAGATAGACGCTCGCATTGTGCTAACATTCATTCACTGTTTATTATTCATTTGATCAGGTACATTTTGTTACGAGTCAACATGTCACAGTTATAATATACACTGAAAAGGTACTCATTTATTTATGTAATTTATCAGCTCTTTAGCAAATTAGGGTAACAGGAGTGTACAGAATCACACGTGATAATGTATCCATTGACGCGTGCCATGATGGTACACATATGAAGAGGAGTTGTTTCCTTCTGACTAGTGGGTCTAGCTGAGGAGTGGGTGAATTCCTTATAATATTAGTGGGCTGTCTTTATTTTCAGGTTAAGTTGTAAGCCTATAAATCGCAGAAAACCTTCAGTAGTATTAGAATTGAAATATGAATGGATCCAAATATTCTCTCTTAATTATCTCTTGTCTCTTCTGTTTCCTAAAACCGATGTTGTAAGTGCTGCAAGTAAGCAACCATGAGCTCTTTGAGTTTAGAACAGTAATTTTCAGGTTGAGTTTATGGATAATGCATGTTATAAAATGAATTCTTCTGAAAGGATTTGGATCTGGAGGGTTGATTTAGAGTCATTCATTTAATAATCTCAATAATTAAGCTAGTATTAACTAGGCACTAATTTATGGGAAAAATGTCTCCCAGGATCCCACATCGCTTAAGTGAAGAATACAAAGATTCAGAGAGAGTGTATATAAACAGCAGCCCAAGAAGAGAAAAAGCATACCTTTCTCGGCCTTTTGGCTAAGATCAAGTGTAGTATCTGTTCTTATCAGTTTAATATCTGATATGTGGGCCATCGGCCCACTCGATATTAATCTTATTTTTCATGGGGAAAGGCCCATCACAATAGCTTGCTATTGGGGTCTTTGAGCGTCGCCTTGGTGTTGCACTACTGCCTTGGCCTGGCGCACCCCTCCAATTTGCAGTCAATTTTTAATAAACCTGACTTGACTCTCTAGGCATATCTATTTCATTTTTAATAATAATAATAAGATGGATGCTTGTTTAGTATTTGCTCCTTCTGTTATCTTGGATGCTTGTTTAGTGTTTGCTCCTTCTGTTATAGTGAGTAGTCTGTAAACTGGTATTCTCAAGTACAACCATGCCATAGCATATCGCTAGACTAATCTGTTGGCAACTTATGGTAGGTAAGCTATTCTTTTCTCATGTTTCATTTACTTTTTTAATTTTGAATTCTTCTGTAATCACATTCTTTACTATTAACTTCTGTCACTAGTCTTGGCTTCCGAATAAGTCTAATAGCTGCATTAACGCTTTCCCTTATCAGTTCACCTTCTTTCTCTTCAAAATGTTGGTTCTCCCATCTTATACATCCTTTACAGATTCTACCATCTTGAACCACGGCCCAAACCTTCCACTGAAAACCCGAGCATTCGTAGAACTCCACAAGGTCCATAGTGTTGCCATGGGCACCAACATCAGAACCTTTTTACCATTCTTTTCCGACCCTTTTGCTTGGAAAAGCTCCAAGATATGACTAAAATTTTGAGTACCTGGAACCCACATGCTCACTTGGATCCACACCATTTTTGAGTAGGGACAAGCCACTAAAAGACAATCCGCCGACTCCCGACATTGTTACAAAACCTGCATTCAGTGTCACGAAGCTGCATTCTCCTCCGCACTAGAGCCAACTTAGTTGGAATACTACCCTCTAATGCTATCCAAATGAAGAAATTGACCCTGGCCGGAGCCCACGAGATCCATTTAAAAGCCCTTGTATGAAAGACTGCACCTTTAGCCACTTGTATCTCTTTACGAACCAGACTTGTAGAAACCCGCCAATTTCTGTTATTCTCCCACTATGATTTTTATTTACATACAACCCTGTACCATAAGACCAAGTGTGCGAGGTTGACGTCCATGTATACGTGTCCAGTGATGTACTCGTGTTTTTATTGGCAAAAAACTTAAACCCATACACATTGTCACATATCCAAGCTTCTTAGACTCACTTATGTATGCTTTTCCATGTAAATGGTCAGCCATTGATACCACCCTTATCTATTGAAGTTGGGATTGATGTAGTTTTAAGACACATGGTAAAATGAATTCAGTCAGCTACATGTTTTTTTTTTATTTGATATAAGTTTAAAAATTTGCTAAATGTTTATATGTTTTATGTCTATTTCCTATCTCTCAATACCTTATGTTGATCTTCTCAAGTGCATACTTGTTTTCTCTTTCTGTTTTAATAAAAATAGAAATAGAAATAGGGAGCCATATGTTTTTAAGATGGATGCCTTTCTTAGTTAGCGGTCTGGCAGGGGGTAGGACTTTTATGGTAGATCTTTCAGTTCCAGTTTAGAAAAAACTTGAAATATTTAGCTAAATACTTGATTTGTAAACTTATTTTAATTGAGCTGAGCTTGAGTGTTATTTTCAAAAAAGCTGTTTCATTTTTTAATTAAATGTTGATATGAAGAATATCTCTTGATGCTCTTACTTTCTTTTGCTAAGATGGTGATGTTAAATAAGTCTACCACTGCAACGCAAAGACCACAGCCTTTTGGGATTTGTGGATATGTATACTTTATATTTCCGGGAGCACCCATGTCACTAAACCTATATATGTTGAAGTTATATTATTAGGTGAATCCCTTGTTCATATGCACAAGTGCCAAGAGTGAATAAGTTGACGATTTATATGTTGAAGTTATATTATTAGGTGAATCCCTTGTTCATATGCACAAGTGCCAAGAGTGAATAAGTTGACGATTTCTAAACAACCCCCCCCCCCCCCTCTCTTATTTAAAAGGTCAAGACCCACCATTGCCATCCATGCTTAGATTTAACCAAACATTCAAAAACTTGAACTGCTGCTGATAGCCGGCCACCACAAAATTTCTTAAGAAATTATTTTTCCAACCAAATCAGGCCCGAACGTGTTTCTACGTCTCCATAATGTGTAAAACATGGTTAATGATTGATCTTAACAAATTCGTAAAAAAATGTCATTATAACAAATATGTATACAAACTATAAGCTTAATATTTAGTTTTCTCTCTATTTTTAAAGCGAACAAATCAAGCAAATAAAAGATGATGCAACAACTTCTAATCATCCGGCAAATACCACCAAAGCATGCGGTGAACCATCCAATAGAATATCAAGTTTCCGAGAGTACCTATATCAGCAAGGATATCTGTTGAAATTATACTATGTAAAATAGTAGGTGAATCCGTTGATCATATACACAAGTGCCAGGAGTGAATAATGTCTCTTTGCAGCTTTTCAAGTAAATGGTAATATCATAGTTTCCTTTCCTTGTATTCTGATGTAACCTGAGCATGTGTATTATTTATTTACTTTTGTCTATAATAGGAATGGCCAAAAAGTTTTGTTCGTGATAATTGCTATTGGGGTCTTTAAGCGTAGTCTTGGCCTGGCGCTCCCCTCCAGATACTGGTTCGTTGGAGCAGCGGCGTGGTACTGTTGCGGTAGCGGACAACGAGTAGGTTGTTCGTGCGACTGTTGGTACACTTTATGTGGACGCGACTCGACTCAGTTCGATTCGGTTCGGTTCGACCCGTTTAGGTTCGGCTCAAGCCCGACGTCACGACATTCCTCCGTCGTGCGCCCCAGAGTTCGACACGCGAAGCACGGAGAGCCGCGGACCAATTCCCGCTGACACATCATCATGACATCATGATGATGATGTCATGATGATGTCACATGTTGACTAATATTTACAAAGTTCGAAAGTTATTATCTAAATATGAGACTTCATGTGTTCGTTCAATATAGCATGTTGGGCCATTTTGTTGGGCCTTAAATCCTTTGGGCCGAAACCTTTAATGTGTCAACATGCATGTGACGAAATCAGGGGACCAACATGTGACGAAAACAGAAGGTGACGAAATCCCCTGATTTCGTCAAACATATTGGGATTTCGTCGTGATGTTGAGTGTTCGTCAATGGGTCTTCGTCAACAACTTGATTTCGTCGAGGTGTTACTATATAAACACAGACAACAGACAGAAACAAGTAGAGAAGTCTGAATAGATTTCGGAGCGAACACACTGTAAACACACACACACTGAGAGTTTATGAGAGCATCTTGTAAACATTGCTTTGTAACCGTTTTCTAGATTAATACATTGGAGTGTTAATCGGTGAATCTCGTGTTTGTCTTTTGTGTTCGTAACTTGGTTTAACTTACCCGTTTGGATTCCGCACTCTCGGGTTTGTCGGAAAACAGGAATAGAGGTTGACTCGATCCTCCGGGTGGACCTACAATTGGTATCAGAGCATTGGCTCGATTCCTTGTTAAAACCAAGTTTGTTTATCTTGTGTTTTGAAAGATTTTCATGCATTTTCAGAAATTGTTCTTAAGTGTAGGATCGTGAAACGACCTAATGAGTCGATCAGAAGAGTGCTCAGACCGAATCAGAGGCGGAATTCATTGATTCGGTCTTCGTTTAGCTTGGATTCACTATTAAATGTCTCGTATATTGATTTCTGTACGTTTACAGGACTAGAGACACTTCGACAGCACCTCGGCGTCGGAAACTAGAACCTTACAAATGAACTCGTTTGAAGGCTATTTATAGGGAACACCCTTCCGTTTGAAAGTGACATGCCACTTCAAACGGAACCCTTCAAACGGACAACAACCTCAAACGGCCAACTCAAACTTTAATGAAATTGACTTTCAAACGGAACCTTCTAATATCATATTTCAAGTAATTCTATTTTGACTTCTAGCTCCATGATGCAATGATGATGTCACATATATGATGTCATCATCATATATGATGACATCACTCTTGTTCAGCATTTCAACGAACCCGAGACTCGACATAAGACGAAGACGACAGATGAATGCACCAACAGACTCCCCCTCAGATGTTGACGAGTCTTAAGTGTCGAGTCTTCGCATCTTCAGTCTTTATCTGTCTCTTTTCTTTCTTCGCATATACCAGGATCTTCTCTTTGGCTCTAACCTCGTCAGACTCCCCCTCTCATCATGATGGGATCGCCGTCTGGAATTAGCTATCACCTTGAGATCAATCCCTGGCTTTATCTCTGTTTAAGCTCATCTCCTGCACAATCTTCTCACAAACACATAAGTTTTTACTTATATCAATAAGAAAAACTTACTAAAAATAGTTACATCAAGTTCAAATTAATGACCTTGATTAACTAATCAAACCATTCTTTTACAAAATCAATTTCTTCTTTTAAACGCATACTCCCAAATCAGTTCATCATGTTCAGCACTTGAAATTTTGAAAATCAGCTCTTCAACATCAGTTGTCGAAAATCTTTTTGTATTTTTCAAAATTTATGCTAAAACACACTAAAAATCTTTTTGGGTTTTTGAATAGAATGAAATGCAGTAAAGAAATATTTACAGACAATATTTTTGTGAGCTTGTGTAAGAGGATCATATCAGTTTTTGATACACATCACTAGCACCGTTAAGCTTTAAACATTTTAAGCTCTAAACGATTCACGTTGATTGACGATATTATTGTCCACTTAAACTCAATCTAAAAACTTTCAATCTGCTTACCGATACGTTAAGGTATATTAAGATTGCACTAAGTTCTTATGGACCCCACGATCTCAGCATATCCCATCATCATGCAATACACTGACTCAAGTAATGCCTTTAAACTTTTATCAACTGTGATTTGTGCAAAAACAAAGCAGAATGTTTAAACATTAACAATCAGGTCGATACTTCCGTATACGCAGAGAAAGTCCAATGTTTAAACAAAATAAGAAAAATAAAACAAGTTGAAATTGTTTAGGCTTTAACCACCAGGTCGATACTTCCGTATACGCAGAGGTGATCCAAAGCTTAAACGAAACACCAAAGAAAATAAAGCAGAACGTTTAGGCAACAACATCCAGGTCGATACTCACGTATACGCAGAGGATGTCCGATGCTTAAACAAAATAAAGAAATAAGACAAGTTTAAATCTTTGCAAAATAAAATGCACAATCACAGCGACTTTTCAGCAAAGTTGTGAAAGTTCACAAACTTAACCAGTTTTATGTCTTTCGACAATCAGCGATTACTGAGTAGGCACACAATCAAGAAGGACAAAACTAAGTACTATGCTTTCAATCATGTTTCCCACTAGAACTAGGCTTTTTGATTTTAGGTTTGTATCGTTATCGCAAATCTACTAGTCTAGCTGAGCCTATCGTCACATCTTTAGTGAGACCGTTTATCACATTTTAACTTTACATTTCTTTAGCATGCTGTGACAGTCCAACTGATTTTCTATCATTTCCTCTTTTTTACAACAAAACTCATTTTTGCATTTTTCAATGTTTTTGACTTTTTCAAATTTTCTAATGTTTTTGGATTTTCAGAAATTTCTACTCCCCCTAAAATGCAAACATATTAAAGGAAATTTGAAAACAAACTGTACAATATACTTGACAACTGATAACGAAACGCTTCAAATCGCCATCCACTTGGCATAAACCATCAGAACTCCCCCTTTCACAAAACTATTTTCTCATTATGATTTCAAAACACTTAAGTTTGTTTTAACCAAAATGATTTTTCCGGAAAATAAGTTTTGTTGGTTTTACCACTTGTAAAATTAGGAGTTTGGTTCATCATATTGTCCTTCAAACATACGAATCAGGATTACATCAAGTTCAAACTAATGACCTTGACGAATCACATTGTAATTCCAAAACGTATAACCACATGTAGGAATAAAACCTCTACACAAACCATTTTACTAATCAAGATGCCGATTCCTGATCCGCAATTACAAACTTGGGATCTCCGGCAAGTCAGGTTTTTCAAGCAAAGAAAATGTCCACCCAAGCCTGACCAGCCTTGGGTGTTTTCAGTTCAGAAGCAGTTGGAGTGTAAGTTGCTTTCTTTTTAGCATAAAACTCCTTTACCCCTTTCACCTTTCCATCAACCATTTTTCCGAAAATCTTCTTAACTTTCCCATTAAACACTTTCTCAACATCAAAGCTATCCTTCTCAGAATAACCCTGATTTGAGATTTCAGACTTTCCAGTTTTCCTTTTAAAATTTTCAGTCCTCAATGGCGGAAAGTTCTCATCATCCATTGAAAGAACTGAGTTTTCATCACTCTCATCAAACTGTGGCTCCTCTGATTTTGTGGAATCAGATTCATCACCAGATTTTACCTCTGATTTCTTAACAACCCAAGATTGGTTGTCAAGATTTCCCTTCTTCTTGTAAAACCTTTTCGAACACTCTCCAACTTCAAATGTTGAATTTTTAAACACTTTAAATTTTTCAGTTGGTGGTTCGGTTTTATCAATAATAACTTCTTTCAGTTTTCCAGAAACTCCCTATTTTGTGTTTGTCGCTTTCGGACAGTTCCATGCAATGTGACCAGCTTCATTGCATCGGAAACAGGTTCTTGTTTCTTTCCTTTGATAAGCTCCATTCTTCATTTTTTCAGCAAGAAATTCTTGATTTGTTTGTCTCCAAAATGAGCTCTTCTGTTCTTCCTCTGCAGTTGTCCCTGAAACAAATTTAACTCTGGAATTAAAATCTTTAATATATTTTTCATTTTTATAGTTTTTAGGTGGAATAAAACCAAGTCCTTTCTTTTTGTAGCTATGATTGTGGTTTGGTTTCTTTTGAAAACCAGAACCAGAATTGTAACCCTTTTTCTTGTTCAAACGTTGTTGTACTCTTGAAGTGTAATTTTTAGGTTTTCCAGTAAGATTTAAATCTTTTATTTCAGAAATATTAATTTCTGCCATTTTGAAAACCTTTTTGATCATTTCAAATCGAACACTTCTTATTGGAAACTCTTTATCAAAATATAATTTGTCAGAATCATTCAAAGTATACACAACTTCAAATGTTTCATCATCCAAATTAGATTTTGACAATAAAAACTCTTTACTATAAACCCGTTTTCCCGACGATTTTGAACTTCTTTCGGACGAACTCGAACTCCCAACTGACTGACACGAACTTTTGGACTCGGACTTTGACTCTGACTCCTCATCCTTATCCAA
Organism: Helianthus tuberosus; assembly: GCA_030545235.1. Taxonomy (NCBI): domain Eukaryota; kingdom Viridiplantae; phylum Streptophyta; class Magnoliopsida; order Asterales; family Asteraceae; genus Helianthus; species Helianthus tuberosus. Next base: position 82,024,608 of record CM060363.1, read on the forward strand.
CACCTGATCAACCACTCTTTTTATCAGTTCTGACTCATGATCTGTATCGGACGCTGTGAACGTGACGTCAATATTGTCCGGTAAAACATCTGTTATCTCGGATTCTAACTTAATATTGACCGCCTGTTTTAGTTCTTCCTCATTAGGTTTCCTAGATGAGTACCCTTCCCAAATCGGAGGCGGACACTTATTATAACAGACACCCTGTTTCTTACCAGTATCCTTTTTCTTCTTTGGCTTTATTTCTTCGTCTTTAAACGCTTCAAATCCTTCAACTGTTGGATAAATTCTATCGATTATATAATCACAACCTTTGTAACTTTGCAGCAATCTTCTGATTCTTTCATTTTCAGCTGCTTCACTATCCAACTCTTTTTTCCACTTTGCACATTCTTCTATGTACATATTGATCTCTTTTTGCTTTGTCATCATGGTAGCATTCATCATCTTCAAAGCTTTTTCTCTTTCAGAGTTAGTCTTTTCCAGACTATTCACAGTTCTGTTCAATACATCATATGACTTTTTCAAATTTTTTACATCAAACAACAACTTTTCTTTCAACTTTTCAAACTCACTAAACCTCTCATCTTTCTCTATACATTGTTTACAAGACTCTAAACATTTAAGACAAGGTTTTGTGATTTCAACGATCTTCTCAACTTCAATTATCTTTTCAACTTCCACCATCTTCTCAACCACTTTGATCTTTTTCAAATCTTTTGCAGCTTTCTCCTCTTTCAGTTTCTTCAATTTTTCTGCAAAATAAAATTCAAAACTATCAGAAGATAAGTGAGTTTTTCCAATATTAATCTGTTCAATTTCTTCATCACTATCACTTGTCTCTGACGAACTGTTTTCAGATGAAACAGATCCTTCATCTTCACTTTTCTCTTCATCAGATAACACTTCCATCCATTCCTTCAGCATTTCCGGCTTTCGAATAATATGAGCAATAAACGCTCCAACATTTGAATCAGCTGGAATGTACTTGTCCCAGCTAAATCCTTCAGCCATTTTCTCATCATCTTGATCAACGATACCGTGGTAAGCTTTCCTGTTTGCATCTTCGATCATTCTTCCATGAGCTGTTTGAGGCTCTTTTTGTTGATGTGGTTGATGAGTGATTTGCTGATATATAGACTTCCGATAGTAATCATCTTTCCCAGATGACTCCTTTGCTCCTCTCGGCTCCTGATTCTTGCACTCTCTTTTAAAGTGACCTTTCTCCCTGCAACGAAAACAAACAACTTTAGATTTATCAAATCCAAGATTAGAAAGATTCGCATCCAAGAAATCATTTCTTCCTGTAACCAATCTAAATTTTTCTGCTCTCCTCAAAACACTAGCTAAAGCCCATTTAATATCCATCAGTTCCAGCTCCTCTGCATCGATTTGGTCATAATCTTCTTTTGTGAGCATCGGATTACCAATTCTTCCGGCAATCAACCCTTCATAAGACTCTAATGCAGTGACCAATAATCCCATATGATGCTTTACAACTTCTTCAGAATAATTTTGACCATTTTGAAGATGTAGAGCTACATTACACTGAATTAAATGCCCATTTCCAGCAGATGAACTTTGAACACTTGGAGGATTCACCGTTGAGAACCCACTAGTGTTGACTGATCCTTGACTGCTTGGTGTAGATTGATTTCCAGCACTAAATGCAGTTTGTATCTTTGGACTTGCTTCAGCAGTTTGAACATTTCCTTTATAGTACAATTTAATATCTTGTTGATGAGTAGAACTGTTCATTCTAGCAATTTTCTGCTGCTCCAGATCCTGTGCCTCCAGCTTTTCTATAAACTGTGCAATCGATAACTTTTTAAACTGTCCGGAATTCTTTAATATCATCAGATATGTACTCCATTCCTTTTGCGGTAACGCGTCAGCAAGCTTTTCAACCCATTCTGCTGGAGTTTTTGTAATCTTCAATTGTGACATGGTGCGTACAAGATGACAATATCTTTCAATAAGACTCTTTGTTGTTTCACCAGGCATGCACGTAAACAATTCAAACTCTTTTTTCAACAAAGCTGCTTTACTTTGTAACATTTCAGTGCTTCCCTCAAACTTCTTTTGAAGAGCTTCCCATATAGAATAAGAATTTTCATCATGTTGAAGCAACACAAATATATCTTCTTTTACCACTTGTTGTAACAAATTGATCATCATTTTCTCTCCTTTATAACTTTCCCTCTCTTGTTTAGTAAATTCAGAAATGATTTTATCAGCTCCCAATGTATTCTTTGGCCTCTCATACTCAGTTTCGATGCTCTCCCAAGCTTTTAGATGATTCGCCTGAACCCAATTCTCAAACCGTTTCTTCCATCCGTGATAATCTTCAATTCCCATAAGTTTCGGGGGTTTTTGCATTGTTCCGGTTTCATTCTCCATGTTCATGTTCTTAGTAATTTCGGATGGACTAGTCGGGGTTGTAGCAAAAGCGTTGTAAAAATCTTCACTCATGATTCGATATCGAAGAATTTCTCAAACTGGCTTTCAAACGAACTGGTTCACCTTGTGAAATACCTGACAATTACCTGACAACACTTCGGCAGCACTTCGTTGCACAAGCCGGAAAGTTACAAATGAATTAGACATAAGGGTATTTATAGGGGAAGACCCTTCCGTTTGAAAATGATACAACACTTTCAAACGGAACCCTACAATCTAAACACTTTCAAACGAACAATTCAAAACTCAAACGGTCTACATTCTATTTTGTCCTTTTGTGAGCATGATGTAACAATGATGTCATCCTTGTGATGTCATCATCAAATATGATGACATCATGCTTGATCATATCAGTGACGAACCCGAGACTCGACATAAGACGAAGACGACAGATGAATGCACCAACATTAAGTTTTGAGCTTTGAATATCATCTTTTCTGGAAAATCAAGCATTAAAGTCTTGAAAATCTTGTGTTTTGCTAGTAGTTTTTACAAAACCTTGTTATATTTTATGTATCCATGCTAAAACTTGGTTTTGAGTAATCTTTTGTGTGCAAAAATTGTTGTTCGGAATCTTCGCATCTTCATCCAGTTCATCACACCTTCAAACTATTCTTGAATATTATTTTTGTTTGATCTGATTTGTGATTATATTATTGTTGTTGTTAAATATAATATTGAGGTTTGAAAAATGTGTACACATGAATGATGGATAGTTGAAAAGGAAGTCTGATAGGTAAGGTGGTTTTGAAAAAGTTGGCCAAAGAAACTTCTTGTGTCAGAAGTAGATAAGATTTGGTTTAGAAAATATCTCACTTGTCTGGTCCTTTGGTCAAAGAAATCAGCTGGGCGAAAACACTAAGCTTGGGCGAAATCACATGTGGGACGAAATCAACCATTTTCTTCAAACATCCAGTCAAGGAAATCCCATTAGTCAACAATATCAGGCTTGGACGAAATCCAATTGCACTTCTTGGACGAAATCCAATTGCACTTCTGGACGAAATCCAATTGCAATTCTGGACGAAATCACTTGTGCCTTTCAGCGACGAAATCACTTTGTTTTCATCACACATCAGCGATGAAAACAATTCTGATTTCATCACACATCAGCGACGAAAACAATTCTGATTTCATCACACATCAGCGACGAAAACAATTCTGATTTCGTCATCACATTTCAGCGACGAAATCAGAAGTGTCAATCATCATCCTACAGCGACGAAAACCACTATTTTCGTCACATACTTGTGTTATTTTTAAACAGAAGACTTGTAACTCATATTTAACTGTTTGATTTGTGTGATTTATTCAGGTATTCGTCATTAAATATTCGAAATGAATCTGGATTGGTGGGGTACTCCGTCTAATACGGAAAGTAAGTATAGAAGCACGGGTTTATCTCCATCATGGGCCGAACCTCCTGCACAATCGTCGTCACCTCAAATTTCATCAACTCAATGGGAGTTTGTTTCAAATCAAAATCAAAGTATTCAAAGTATACTTTTAAGCGAAAATGAAACCGGAAGCAATAATCGTCCACCGAAGCTAATGCACATGAATGAATATCTGGGATCGGAAGACATATTTCATACGTATATTCTTGGGCAAAACACGGAGTTATGGTTACGATTCATTACAGACTTCGATCAAGCACTTGATGTTGCCGCTTCAACTGCCGCGTCTTTTGCAGATCTTTCTCCAGATGATAAGAAGATTTATGATTTAGAAAAGAAGGCTTTTTCTATTCTAACTCAAGCGTTAAACAAAGAAATCTATCATCAGTTTGTAAGCTTCAAGACAACAAAGCGGTTATGGGACGCATTGAAGACGAGAGGTGAAGGAAACGAAGCGTCACGCAAATTACGACATGACTTACTCAAGAAAGAGTTTGATGGTTTCACTTGTATGGAAAGAGAATCTTTGAGAGATTTGACAAGTCGATTTTATCACTTGCTGACTGAGTTGAATCATTATGGGGTAGTAACAACTCCTGCAGAGGTTGTCACAAAGTTGGCCGATGCGCTGCCATTTCAATGGAAGGGTTTCTTGGAAATTTTGAAGTACAATGGCACATTAGCTACAACCTCAATCAATGATTTCGTTAAGATGTTGGAGAATAAAGATCAGGAAGAAACTCTAAAGGCGAAAAAGGTTCCAGTACAACAAAATCCTGATATGTATTATGGAGCTTCTAGCACTTCTGCAAGACCTGCTCAACATGCTCCACTTCAAACGGCGTTTGTCACAAGCACAGATTTGTATGGCAAGCAGATACAAGTTCCTGTAAAGCCAGCTCCAACCACAGATTTGTATGGAAATCCACTACAACCAGCTCCACAACAGCCAAGCCAACGATCTATCATAGCAACTGATATGTTCGGAAATTCATTACCTGTTCGATCTACCGGAGCAACAGATCTGTAAGGAAATCCACTTCCAGCTTCCTCAAGACCAACGGTTATTCTACCAACCACAGATTTGTATGGCAATCCACTACCTGTGCAATAGCAAGCCTGTTATGGTAGCACGTCATCAGCTGGTCAGCCATCTAATACAGTATGACTGGACACATCAAGTTTCTCCAAAGTTAGTGTTGAAGTAGATAAGGATCATATGGAGATTCTAAACACTCTGGTTAGCGCGTATTGTGGGTTGATAGCAGGTCAGACCGGGAACATCAATCTGACTCAAGAAGATTACCAGCAGATAGATACAGAGGAGATGGATATGATGGACATCAAGTGGGCTTTCGCTAGTGCTGTTAGGCGGGCTAAAGACTTCATGGAACGGACGGGTAGAACCAGCTTGGAAAGCAAGAAAGACACCAAGTATGGGTTTGATAAGCAGTCTGTTAAGTGCTTTAACTGTGGTGAACGTGGTCATTTCAAGCGTGAATGCACAAAGCCAGCTCAGCATGGGAACCAGAATCCTTTCAGAGGTCAAGGCAACCAGGCGAATCAGAATCAAGCCAGGAATGATGATCGCACCTTGGTCCCTGCAAACAATCAAGCAGGACCATCGAACACCAATCAAGCTCTTGTGGTGCAAATAGATGAAGGTTGCGACTGGTCAATGCAATTAGGCATTGGTGATCAGGGAGGAGCAGCTTGTTTTGCTGAAACTGCTAAGGATTTGAAGCACGCCAGTGGTGGAGAATCTTCCGCCAGTGGTGGTGAATATTCAGATGAAGAGAGTTCTGGTGATTCAAGGAGTTCAGATGAGGAAATCTCAACCTCAGGCGAAGATTATTCGGATGATGTATCTAGTGGGAGAATCGATGCAGATATTGATGAATTGTTAGGAGAAGCTGCAGCAAGGAATGATAGAAGATCTATTCTGGTGGATCAAGCTACTTATTCTTCTTCTTCTCTTCATTCAGCCTTTATGGCTAATGGCGGCAGTTCATCAAGCCAGGTATGTGTCGATGAACCAACTATCGTTATTTGTGATAATTGTGCTAGCTTAAGTGATAAATGTGCTGATTTAGATGCTAATATGTCTGAGTTGCAAAGCAAACATGATGCTTTAAATGCTGAATTGTCTGACTTGCAAAACAAACATGTTTCTTTAAATGCTAAGATGTCTGATTTGCAAAGAAAACATGAGGCTTTGCAAACCAAGTATGATGTTACATTTATCCACAACCAAAAGTTGATCGTGGATCTTGCCAAATGCACAGAAGCCAACATGTTTTATACAAACCATGAAAACGAGTATAAAACAATGATTGAAAATTTAAGAGAAAACAAATCCGAGCTAACGAAAATGGTTTCAAGAAAACAAACAACCATTAACTGTTACATCAATAGGCTCGAGATAATGCAAAAAGAGATGGCTTGTGTAAAATCTGAAAGTGAGGCGATCAATCTTAAGCTAAATAGTTATTTGAACTCTAGCTATGTGTTGGATCACATCATTGATGTTCAGAAGGAGAAAAGGGATGTCATGTGCATTGGATATAAAAAATGTCCACCTCCTGTGAAACACAATTATGATGCCATGCCTGATGAAGAAGATAGAACTTACTTTGAGCCATCTGTTTCTTTAAACATTGTGGAGTTTACAACGGGACTTGGATACAAACCAGAAGTATCCTCAGATTCGGATGTATCAGCAGATACAAGTGTGTCTTCTGCTGAACAGAATTAGGATCCTCCAGTTATTGTTGAGGATGCTGATTCTTCAGATGATGAATCTAATGATATTGACTCAGCACAGTCAGATGCGGTAATCAAAGAAGAGGACATACCTGTCGAGAATCATATTCTATGTGATCCTCCCGCAAAACCCGCTACGACTGTTCTGACCAAGTCCACGTCCACTTCCTCACAAGAGTATTAGAGTGCGAATTTGCTGTACACTCTTGTTGGTGATGATAAAATCTATTATGACAAAGATTTTCCTATTAAGAATGTTAATCAATCTTTAATTAGTAAAATTTTTGAAGATTCAACAAGTAAGTTCTTGGGAAAGACAGGATCACACGTTGTGGTAACACAGTGTCCTTCGATTCCAAGAGCTGAAATTCGCAAACAAAATGGTAATCAAAGATTACCAACTGAGAAAGTTCAGCAAAATCGCACCAAACCAAAAGGTAAATCACCGACTCAAGGTCAAAAGAAACAGACCCAGAAAAAGGACAAGAAGGTGAACTTTGTGAAATCAAGGGGAACGGATAAAATTGACACATTTGAAAACAAATCTAACCTAGATTTTGTTAATCAAGCGAAAATTTTAAAAAGAAATGAACAAAACAGTTCAAAACCAAGTACCTCGGGATCACAAAGTTCATCATCATCGACAAGACAATCACATGATACTTCGGGGTTTGTAGAACGAAGATCATGTTTTTCATGTGGCACATTTGGACATATTATTCGAAATTGTCCATATCTTCATAAACAAAAAGCCAAAGTTGATGATCCCCGTGACCAAAATGACCGAAAGCGATCTGTTTCATCAAAACCAGATTCCCGTCTTGTAAAAGAAAGGGAAAAGAAACAGAAACGCCAACAGGTCAAGAAAATTGAAAAAGCGATTAAAACCGACGTGGTTAACAAAACATCTGTTTCTGTCAAACCAGAAAATTCAAAAACTTCAGACAATCATGAAGTTAAAATTTTAAAGAATAAAACTGGTACAAGAAATCAGACCTGGAACCCAAAAACGGTAACTGAATCAGGGGGAACATCACAATTTCCACAACATCGAGAAGTTCAAATAACTTACGTTGATGAAAATGGAAGACCCAAGACCACAAAGGCTTGGGTCCCCATCTCCAACTAATCATGTGAGTACATGTGCAGGGTGTTCCAGGAGGAACTTTCAGCAGTCATTGGATTGTTGATAGTGGGGCATCCAGGCACATGACAGGCGATATGAAGCTTCTCTACGACGTTAAATCTATTAGAGGAGGTTATGTTTCTTTTGCTGGAGATAAAGGCGGATATATTACTGGTGAAGGAATGGTATCCAACGGGGTTGTAAGTTTTGACAAGATCAACTTTGTACAACAGCTTGATCACAATCTTCTCAGCATTTCACAAATCTGTGATAAACAGTTTTCAGTACACTTTGACGCAAATGGATGTTATGTGCTGAAACCCGGCTTCAAGATTCCAAAAGAATGGATTCTCTTATCAGCTCCAAGGATAAACGATTTATATGTCCTTGATATGAGCCAAGCAATAACCCGGCTCAGCATTTCACAAATCTGTTAGACGGATACGAAGCGACAATGGTACAGAATTTAAAAATCATGCTATGGCGGAGTTTTGCACATCAAAAGGTATTCTTCATGAATTTAGTGCGGCTTATACTCCTCAGCAGAACGGCGTCGCTGAACGTAAAAACCGTACATTGATCGAGACTGCTAGGACGATGTTGGTAGAGTCGCAGTTGCCCATTCCATTCTGGAGTGAAGCTGTGGCCTCTGCATGTTACAAATTGAACCGAGTCCTTACAGTCAAAAGACACAACAAGACCTGCTTTGAGCTTCTTCACAAACGGAAACCGGATTTGTCATATCTTGAACCGTTTGGAGCTCCTTGCACAATGATCGATCCTAATGGAAAGTTTGGGGCAAAAGCTATTGAAGGTCACTTCCTTGGTTATGCCACCCCGAACTTAAGAGTCTGGAATCTAGAGACTAAAAGGGTTGGGAATGGTCTGAAGTCAGAGTACAAAGGCACACTTTACCAGTCAAAAATCCAGGTCAACCATGGATGTTTGAGTACGATGACTTTTTCAATTCGATCAATGTTGAAGCAGTTGAAGAAAATGCTGCGGCAAGGATGTTTTTCGAGAGTGATAACGCAACAGATTCACCGTTGGGTCATCCAATTATTGTCAATTCAGAACCATCTTCAGTGAACAATAATGCTCTCGACAATGAGGATTTTAATGTTGCAACCGAACTGAACGAATCTTCAGAGGATGAAGAATTTCTAGATGCAGATCAAGAAGCTCCAACAACAGCTGTACAAGGTACTTCGGAAGCTACAGCTCCAGTTGATAACCCTAAAATAGCTGAAGCTACTGCATCATCCTCTTCGCCAGTTCCGGGTATTGAATTGGTTGTTGATCTCAATCTCAACAATCTGGGTACAAACATTCCAGTTCCAGATAATCCTGAAACAAGGATTCACAATACCCATCCTCAACAAAACATCATCGGTAATGTACAGAGTGGCATTCAAACAAGAAACATGTTGCGAAACAACAACAATGCAGGCCTGTATGCGGCGATTCGAGAATCTGGTCAACAAAACGATTGGTCTTTCGCGTGTTATGTCTCACAGGAAGAGCCAAGAACTTGGAAAGACGCTTTGAAAGAAAATTCTTGGGTTGAAGCAATGCAGGAAGAACTGCAACAATTCCAGAAACTTGGTGTCTGGAAGCTCGTAGAGAAACCTGCTGATTACAAGAAGATTGGTACCCGTTGGGTTTATAAATGCAAAAAGGACGACCGTGGAATCGTTATTCGGAACAAAGCAAGATTGGTCGTTCAAGGTTTTCGCCAGATTGAAGGTATAGGCTACAACGAAGTGTATGCACCTGTTGCACGTCTGGAGGCAATTCGGATCTTTCTGGCTTATGCCTCATTCAAAGGATTCAAGGTTTACCAGATGGACGTCAAAAGTGCATTCTTACATGGTCTAGTGGAAGAAGAGGTGTATGTTGAACAGCCTCCAGGTTTTGAAGATCCTATCCATCCCGATCGGGTTTGGTTGCTGAACAAAGCTCTCTATGGTCTACATCAAGCACCGCAAGCTTGGTACGCAACCTTATCTAATTATCTGTTAGAGAATGGATTTCACAGAGGTCTTATCGATTGCACTCTCTTCATAAAAGAACAAGATGGAGATCTTCTACTGGTTCAGGTATATGTGGATGATATTATATTTGGCTCTACTAACAATGTTATGTGTAGGGATTTCGAGCGTGTAATGCAGGATAAATTCGAGATGAGCGCTATGGGGGAGATGACTTTCTTTTTGGGCTTGCAAGTGCAAAAAATGAAGTCTGGGATTTTCATCCATCAGACTAAGTATGTTCAAGACATTCTGAACCGATTCCAGATGTCCGACACATTGCCCATTGGTACCCCACTGCAGCAAAATCACGGAATCAATCCAGACTTGAAGGGTGAACTCGTTAGCTCTTCATACTACCGCGCGATGATTGGATCCCTTATGTACCTCACAGCATCAAGACCAGATGTAATGTATCCAACGTGCCTGCTTGCCAGATATCAAGTTAACCCGAAGGCCTCACATCTTGCAGCTGTAAAAATGATTTTTCGTTATTTGAAGGGTTGCCCAGACACCGGTCTATGGTACCCTAAGGATGATAACTTTGATTTAGTTGCTTTCAGTGATTCTGATTTTGGCGGATGCAAAATCGACGGCAAATCCACAACGGCTGGATGCCAGTTTTTAGGAAATCGCCTCGCAACATGGCAGTGCAAGAAGAGACTTGTGTCGCTACATCAACTTGTGAAGCTGAATACATTGCTGCCTCAAGTTGTTGCTCCCAAGTCCTGTGGATACAACAGCAAATGCGCGATTACGGTTTTGAATTCCTAACTACTCCTATTTTAGTTGATAATTCTGCTGCCTTATCTATCACTAGAAATCCTGTGCAGCATTCAAAGACCAAACACATCGAAATTAAGTATCACTTCATACGTGATTGCTTTGATAAAAGGCTAATCGATGTTGTTAAAGTCCATACTGATGACCAACGTGCCGACCTTTTTACCAAAGCATTTGATAAATCAAGATTTGACTTTTTATTATTGATAAACGTCATTAAGGTCAAGCAAGAGTAATCCACATCGGAAAATCGTTTTTGTAAATATCTTTGTGTTTTTAAAATTATCATAAGTTTGTTGATTTTAGGGGGAGTAATTCCAAATTTGAAAAATTCAAAAACATCGAAAAATTTCAAAACCAAAAAACAATTGAAAAACAAAAATGAGTTTCCTGGTGAGCAAAAGAGAAAATGATAGTACATCAGTGGTCTGTCTAAACCTTTTTAAACTGAAATGCAAAATGAAAAACGATAAGCAGCTCTATATAAGATGTATCGGTAGGCTCACAATCATCTTAAAGTGTGCAGGGTGATATAAACTTAAATCGACTGAAGACCAGGTGGGAACCGCTCATTGGCATATGGTCTTAGTACCGAAATTTCGTTTGAGAGATTGCCGAGGTTCTGAGATATGTGGTCTTTATATTGTTTATCATCTGGGTATCATGGTTGTTTCTTTTACCGAAACAAACGGAGACGAAGTCTAGATCTTCCATGATACTATACATACGTGTACATACTGCATACGACCTCAATAAGTGATCAACAATCACATGTCCTCAAAATAAGTGATAATATATCACATTCTTTCCGGGAGTCAAGTTCGTCTCTTTGCTGTACGAAAGTACTGACCTGTTCACGGACTTGCTCCTGTGCCCTCATGCATATGAAAATCAAGTTCCTCATCAATAAGTGACTCTATCACATAGGGCTTGTTTTCAATCAAAATAAGTGAGTTTCTCACATTTTCATATACGGGCAAAACAGATGATAAATGGTATACTCACTAGTAAGATGAACCCTCGTGCATACCTTGATACGGGAATGTGTCGTGATGTGGATGAACACCGGTCGGTAAGTATAAATCATACCTTAACGTATCCCCTCGCCATGATTACATATGATAAGTTGAGTTTATGTGGATAACAATACCGATAATCGTTATAGGATGTTTATCTAATTGTTAACAAAAAGAACAACAAGAGCTTTTTGGCATGACCGTACACTGATATGATTCTCTTACCCTCGAAACTCGCAAAAAGAATGTTTGTATATATTTACTTTTCTTAGTTTCTGCAACTCTGTATATATTTATTTATTGCTTTCAGTCTTTAAGTTTGAAATATTCAAAATTCCAAAAAGATTTTAGGTGTGTTTTAATATAAACTTTATAAAAGTCAAAAAGATTTTATTTGTGCTTTAGTTTTGATTAACCAATGTTGGAACTCAAGTCTTCGTTGCCTGAAATCTGATTGAAAACCAAAACGACTGAATCTTCATAAACGGTCAGAGTTTGCAAGTTTTGAAAGTTAATAATCAAAATTGAAAAATATGTTAACTTTTCAAACTAACTGTCGGACGGTAGTTGAAAACATGGTCACATGTGTGTCATTTGTTTATGTTAACTATATTCCAAGCAGTTGTTCTCATTACGCGTTTAGCTTTCTTGCATGTGCAGATGCTAAAGGCGAAGAAAACATGTTCGATGATAAGCTTCGGAATGAAGACACGACGTGAAGTCACTCAAATGATAAAGATGATCGAGTTGCCGCTGATCAATCACCAACACCACAAGGATCTGAAACATTGAAGATCAAAAGATTCACAAGCATAATCAAAGGGATAGTTTATTGATACACTTCCTAAATGAAAAGGGGAGTTTGTTGATACACTTTCTACTTGCAACACGTGAAGACTTTGAAGATCCTCCGACATGGAAGACATGGAAGACGAACCATCACGAGTAGCGTCCAAGAGGGAGTTTGTTGGTACACTTTATGTGGACGCGACTCGACTCGGTTCGGTTCGACCCGTTTAGGTTCGGCTCAAGCCCGACGTCACAACATTCCTCCGTCGTGCGCCCCAGAGTTCGACACGCGAAGCACGGAGAGCCGCGGACCAATTCCTGCTGACACATCATCATGACATCATGATGATGATGTCATGATGATGTCACATGTTGACTAATATTTACAAAGTTCGAAAGTTATTATCTGAATATGAGACTTCATGTGTTCGTTCAATATAGCATGTTGGGCCATTTTGTTGGGCCTTAAATCCTTTGGGCCGAAACCTTTAATGTGTCAACATGCATGAGACGAAATCAGGGGACCAACATGTGACAAAAACAGAAGGTGACGAAATCCCCTGATTTCGTCAAACATATTGGGATTTCGTCGTGATGTTGAGTGTTCGTCAATGGGTCTTCGTCAACAACTTGATTTCGTCGAGGTGTTACTATATAAACACAGACAACAGACAGAAACAAGTAGAGAAGTCTGAATAGATTTCGAAGCGAACACACTGTAAACACACACACAATGAGAGTTTATGAGAGCATCTTGTAAACATTGCTTTTTAACCGTTTTCTAGATTAATACATTGGAGTGTTAATCGGTGAATCTCGTGTTTGTCTTTTGTGTTCGTAACTTTATTTAACTTACCCGTTTGGATTCCGCACTCTCGGGTTTGTCGGAAAACAGGAATAGAGGTTGACTCGATCCTCCGGGTGGACCTACAGCGACGTCAACTCGAAAATAGCAGGTTTCCAATAGGAGTTGTTTCGAAGGTTGTTCGAAATCGACAGACGAGCTCAGGCCTGTGATCCAAGTTCAATCATCGTAATCAAAACAAATGGTCAAAATTGAATTCTTGTTCGGGTTTCGAAGTTGTTAATCGGAACCGACGTTAGAGAGTTCGTGATCGGGACCGAGTGAAGGGTGCGACGTCAGCAGTGGCTTAATGGGAGCAAGCCGGGTTCCGACTTGCAATCAAAGGTGACACAATACTTGATATAAGTGGTTTTTCATTTTTTATTCGATTAATATTTTTTTTTTGCAAATTGTTGACTTTAAATGTTTCTCTTCGATTTTCGTTTTTGATTCGATTAACATGGCAGTTGCACTTCTACTTCAGGCAATGCCCGAAGAGCTCGTATTTCAAGTAGCTCAGTTTCAGACTACAAAGGAACTCTGGGAAGCGTTGAAGACACGGTATGTTGGGGGTGAACGGGTTCGAGAGGCAAAGATTAAACAACTGGAGATAGAGTTTGAATCTTTAAGGATGAAAGAAACAGAGTCGATTGATTCTTTCGCAGGTAGGATAAGTCAGTTGGTGACCAAAGCAGCCATTTTGGGAACCACCTACGAAAACAGAAAGCTTGCCAGAAAGTTATTAGGCTCTGTTCCAGCAAAGTATGTTCCAATTGTAGCTTCAATTGAACAATTCGCAGATTTGAAGGCCATGACGTTTCAGGAAGCAATCGGTAGACTGAAGACGTTCGAAGACAGGATTAAGGTTATTGAGTCGTTAGCTGAAAATCAAGGTAATCTAATGTTTGCCAATGGTGAGTCATCCTCGAAATCCAAACCCTATGAAAATACACGGGGGCTTGGGCGAGGCGGTTCAAGTTACCGAGGCAGACGTCAAGACCGAGATGATGAGGACCAAGATGGAAGTCAAAGCCAAGATGGTCAAGATCATGGGTCAAAGAAAACGGGTCAAAGAAGAACCAATGATCGTCAAAGGGGGGGGGGGAGATATATCACATGTTCAACGTTACCGTTGTGATAAATTTGGTCACTTCGCGTCAAGATGTCCAGATCGATCGTCTGAAGAAACAAGATGAAGCTAACTTAGCTAAATCCAATGATTCTGTTCCATCATTATTCATGATGAGATGTGATCAAGAGACGGTTTTTCTAAATGAATAATGGGTTATTCCGAAGCGTTTCGAGACCGAGCCAATGGAGAAAGACGTTTGGTATCTCGACAACGGAGCATCGAATCACATGACGGGTAATCGAGCTTATTTCTTTGAACTTAATGAGCGTGTCACGAGAAAGGTGAAGTTTGGAGATGGATCTTATATTGATATACAGGGAAAGAGATCAGTATCACTTGAAGGGAAAACGGGGGAGAACCGCCTGTTAACTGATGTTTACTACATACCGAGTATGCAAAGCAATATCATAAGTCTTGGTCAGGCAACGAAAGGTGGATGCGACATTCACATGAAACGTGATTTTCTAACCATTCATGATCATACAGGAAAGCTTATGATGAAGGTGACAAGGAGGACGAACCGTTTATACAAGATCAACCTCAAGATAGCAAGTCCCGGTACACAAGCTAACATGACTGGAATAAAGAATTTTGCGGGTAGGGATCTACAAAGAGGTGAACTGAAAGATGATATGGCAAGTACGAGTCAGAATCTTCTCAAAGATCCAAGTTTAATGAAGAAGCCCAAAATTCAAAGTCCAAAGAAAAATGTTCAAGAATTTAAAGAAAATGTTAAGCAAGGGATTCAAACCAAAGGAAGTACGTTTTATGATCCAAGAAAGCGGGTGTTTGCTCAAGATCGCAGCCGAGTCAATGGTGGTGCGAGTTCTTATACCAAAGGACGAGTCGTGTTCAAAGGACTAGTCGAGTACAAGGTAGCAAGAATGTTCGAGCTATAAAGGAGACGAAAAACACAACTAGAGATCAAGATGTGTTCTATGAGAATCAAAACAAAGAAGACATGTTAGAGCCTACTTATTTCGAGTAGGAAATTAAGGGGGTGATTGTTGGTGGTAATTCCCGACTCATCACAAGTTGGTGATGTGAAAGGGTGACAAAGGAGTTCAAGTCACAAGTCGGTGAACTTGAGGGACCAAATTTAACAAGTAGGTTAAATTGGTTAAGATTCCTAATTACATTATAATTATATTTGGTAATGTCTTGGTCACCAAGTTAGGGTTAGCCTATATAAACCAAGTTAGGGTTAGACATTATTAAGATAAGAGACAAGACTAGAGAGAAACCGAGTTATGCTTTGAGAGTCTATAATCAGTTTTGATTTATTTTCTGATTAATAAGATTGAGAGTTATTCGATCTAAATTCTTTTCTTCATCTTTTCTATTCGGATTGATTGTCGATTGGGACTTGAGGTTATAGTTTCTGGATTCCCGAATTTATCAAGGATAGCAGTGAAGATTGAATCAGTTTTTTAGGTTATAGTTAAGGGAAGAGAGTTTTAAGTGGAAATACATGGACAAAATATAAAATTTAAGGATTATTGTACTCAGTTGTTCTTTGCTTTATTCCCGATCTACAAAAACGCTTCTTTTTTTTTTCTTGTTGATTAATTCAGATATCATTCTTCGTTTCATATGAAGAAGAATTGTTGAGCTTTGTATGTGATATACTTAAATCTGTTTAGGATGTTCACATGATGGTTTTCTTGAAATATAAGCACATTAAGGCCTTGTAATCAACTTATTACAAATTGTATACAAATGTTACTGTAGAGTTTTCCACTAATTGACAAGGGTAAATGATACTTTTGCTTGTCCTCTTACAATCTTTAATCCAGGTTGAAAACAGTTTCTATAAACAATATGGTAATATCATAACTTCCTGATATTCTTGTAGTCGAACTGTTTTGTTAATGGTGATTGCTTTTGAGGGAAATTGGATGTAAATTCACGTGAAAAACAAACTTTGGAGGTAATTGGCTTGTTCATCTGTTTACCCTTTAGAAAATTTCGATATATGATTTCATTAATACCATTTCAATAGTTATTGTTTTACAGCGAACATAATAGTTATCAATATTAGAGATAAAAGGTAAATTCTCATACTAACAATATAATCCATATGCCCATGGCTTTATATCCTAGTGACATTTTGGGGGTGGGATAAGGTTTTGGGACCAATAGGTACTGAGTTTGATTCCCACAAGGGGCTTTTTTCCATATTTATTCTGTTTGTCATTAGTGATCCAAATTTGTCGTTAAAAACAGTATAATCCATATATTTAAATAAGTTGAGCTATTTAAAATATACAAATGATTGAATAAAAAGATCTATTATAGTTCTTGAAAACGTACTCTATACTTAACTTTATGGTCCCGTTCAGTTTTATACGGTCGGTTTTGAGTATAAATTGTAAACCAAACCGTTCACCACGGTTTGAGATATTTGAAACTGACCCACAGAAAGTTATATTGAAAAATCAACCACGAAAGCAAACTGATGTCCGGTCTGACCGGTTTCACGATTTTAAACCGAACTATGAACACCCTAGCATTTAGTAGTCGACTTAATAATAATTACATAAAATT
The DNA here is from genome assembly GCA_030545235.1 of Helianthus tuberosus. Classification (NCBI taxonomy): domain Eukaryota; kingdom Viridiplantae; phylum Streptophyta; class Magnoliopsida; order Asterales; family Asteraceae; genus Helianthus; species Helianthus tuberosus. Next base: position 82,041,495 of record CM060363.1, read on the forward strand.
CTCGTTTATTAGTTTTTCGATTTTTCAAAACAAAAAAAATCAATATAACAACAACAACAACAACAACAACTAGCTAGTTTCCCAACCACACGTTACGGTGGGAATCCAGCACATGCAATACCCATGACGACAACGATAGTTTACGAACCGTGCGTTGCGGCAGGGATCCAGCACATGCAAAACCCATGGTGACAAACATGAAACAACTGTGACGACAATGATAGTTTACGGATCATTTGGTAAGTTCAGTAAAGCTTAGAGGAAGCAAAGTAATTTAGCATCGTTATTCTAAACTAGTATATATATGATAAAAAAATATAAAAGCTAAAAGCTTATAATAATAAATAAATAAAGAGAAAAGTGCCCGGATAGTACGGTAGTACCTGTGGTTTCCTCTAATTTCACCTTTAGTCCCTACATTTTCAAAATTACAGCTACAGTCCCCAACTTTGACAAATTCGTTCTCGGATAGTCCCTAGCATGGATGGAGGTTAGTTTTTGGTGTTAAGTAAGTGTGAAATAACTAAAATGCCCTTATTATTAAAAATCTAATAAATTAAACATTAAAATATTATAATAAATACATATGGGACCCACCCCCACCCTCACCCTTTTCTCTCTTTCTCTGTAACAAGGATCAACCTGCACAAATCGCCCTTGGCCCATCTCAAACTGCCGCTACCACCATTTTCCACGACCACCGCACCACCACCCTTGGCCCATCTCTCTCTCTACTCTCTCTCTATCAGACACATCTCTCTACTATCTCTCCTTTAAAAAGTCACCACCACAACCACCTCCACCTCCACCGCCGCTGCCATCACCACTCAGCCACCACCACCATCACCACTGCCACAACCACCCTCCGCCACAACCACCACCGTCGCCATCATCACCCTGATGGCACAACATAAATAATAAACTATTCACAAAAAACCTATTCACACCTCTGTTCAATCTCCCTAACCATATCTTCCACTTTCTTCATAATAACCTATTCACAAAACATCTAATCAACAACAAATTAATAAATTATTTTAACTCAACATCTTAATTACAAGATACAAACCTCTGATTGGGGACTCTGTCGTCCGCGGGAAGATGAACCACCATCAGAAAGTGTCCTCTGCGGCCAAGAGCGACGACGATGCGTGATTCAGGGGTTTAATTGGAATTGGTTTGTGTTATGTTAATGTTAGTGGGTGACATTGGAGATGGGTTGTGCTGGTGGCTTTTTAAAGAAGTTGGTTCCTTTTTGCTTTTTGTTGAGTTGGGGAATTAATTGTTATATTTTGTTGGTAATTTATTGGGTCAGTTGAGATTGCTTATGAACATACCACATAAGCTGCTTTGATGCATCTTTTGCTATGGAAGCCAACTTCCCACTGCGCAGCTTTAATTTTGGACAAAAAAAGCAAAAAGAAAAACGGGTCTGATGCTTAATGGGTGGTCGTTTCTGCGGTCTCCGGTGGTAGTGCACGGCTTCGGTGGTCATGGTTAAAGGTGGTTGTCGTTGGGTGTTGTTTAGAGGGTGGCGGATTTTGTCGGAGAAAGGTGGATGATGGTGGTAGTGAAAGGTGGACATTGTGGTGGTGATGGTGAAGAGTGGGGAAGATGAAGTGGGTGGTGGGTCCCACATAAATTATTGAATATTAATTATAGAGTAAGGGCATTTAGGTAATTTTACATCAACTTAACTAAAAAAACTAACCTCCATCCACGCCAGGGACCATCCGAGAACGAATTTGCCAAAGTTGGGGACTATAGCTGTAATTTTAAAAATGTAGGGACTAAATGTGAAATCGGAGCAAACCACAGGGACTATCTGGGCACTTTTCTCATAAATAAATATATATTTACTATTCATCGTCACTCAAATATAAAAATACAGTATAGTATAGTATAGTATTGTGACAATCGGCACGTAACCGGTAATTTTCGTACTACTTTAATAATTATTTATTGTCTGCATTTATGTGTTTGAACGTCAACATTATATGCTTGCATGTTATACATTTAAAATCATGCATTTTAAGTATTTCATTTATCGCATTATGAAACAATTTAAGCGTTACGTCCAAACAATTAGTAAACTCACCGGTTAGACAAGCTGTGTCAGCACAGCTTCAGTATTCAGTCAAACAATAGATTTAGGACTAAGATGTAGGTCCGACATAAAAAATACATTAAAACCCAAGTGGGTGAACAAGGGTTTACATTAACACTTTCCGGAAGCTTAAATAAGCACTAAAAATTATCCGAAACGCACCATAAACACCAAATTCTGCACATTTTAGCAAAATTCAGCAAATATAAGCTAAATTAACATGCAGAAAATAGCCTAAAACATCCAGAAGAACTTGTAAGGTGTCGGGAATGAAACCATGGCACAAAAGGTACTTCATACCTTGTAAATTACACAATTTAGCACTTTAACGAACCGACAACCGAACAATTAACCGGACACTACCCAAAACACCAAAAATAATCTAGAAGCATAGTTTTAATGTTTTAAAGCTAGTATGGGTCATAACACACATTAAAACATCTAAAAACACATAAACACACTTAACACTATATTTAACCTTCAAGTTACCTCCTAAACCCTAAACTTCCAACATTTTACCCCCCCCCCCTATGTGAGGCCAGCCCCCTGAAGGTCCCACATGATCCTCCATGTTGACTTGAATTCAAATGTGGTTAAAGATGCTTAATTAGAGACTAATGGTTATAAGTTCGGTGAGGAGATTATAAGAAGAACCATAAGGTTACCAACCTTATCATTTCACTTCACTTTTCAACTTCATCTTCCTCCTCTCTTGCTCTCTTGCTCTCGGCCACACCCACACTACACACAACCTCCATTTTTCTTTCACTTTCAAGCAAATCCAAGGGTATTCAAAGGTGCTAGAAGATCATCAAAGAAGGTGTAAAGCATTGGAAGCTCAAGGACCTCATTGTGGAGCTTTTAACCACTATTTCTTCATCATCTTCTTCTTCATCTTCTTCTTGCCACTTCCCTAGCCACTAGAGCTAGAAGTAAGCTTACTAATCTTTATATTCCTTCATGTTAGTAGTGTGTACAAGTTACACCATCAAGAAAGTTAAACTTTAAAAGATGAACATAAGAAGAACTAACATAATCTAAAGAAGATCAAGTGTTTTTAGTGTTGTTTGATGTATGTTATGAAGTTATTTTTGATCTTGTGTTATTGCTTAGATTCATCATATGTAAGCTTGTTAGAAGCTTGGATCTAACAAGTTTAAGCATGGGTCTTGAAAGATCCATGAAGAAACATTATGATGAACTTGAAGATCTTAAACGTGAGCTTGAAAATGGTTTTAAAATGGATTTCTCATGATCTTGAAACCACTAAACTCATGGATGATCAATTTTATAAAATAAAGTTTTATTAAAGTTTACAAAAAATTAACAAATAAGCTTTGATTTAAGTAGATCTGTGTGTTTAATGCATGGATTTAAATTACTACACATTTTCAAGAAATTTCAAGTTCACCACATGAAGAAGTATGATGATTTTTAGTGATGATTACTTGCAAAATTGTTGAATCTTGAGTTTTGATGAATAAAAGAAAATAAACACATCTTTTAAAACATAGGAAAACCTCCATTTTTAGGGGAAACTATGTCAAAATTTTTATAAAATTTTTGACTCTTAGAAAAATATAAAGTTTTCAAGACTTTTTTCACCAAAAATGTTCAAGAATATTTAACAAATTAGGTTTTCCCTAATTTTTATACAAAATACAAGTTAAGAAAATAAAGTTTTCTTCAAGAAATAAAACAAGTATAAGTATGTATATTTTTAGGAAGAGTAAACTGCCAATTTGGTCCCTGAGGTTTGGTCACTTTTGCCACTTTAGTCTAAAACTTTCATTTTGGTCCCTGTGGTTTCAGTTTTGTGTCATTTTGGTCCAAAAGTGAAATCAGCTCAGATTTGTCCTTGTATTTTGTCCTTTTCGTCAGGGGCAAAATGGTCATTTTTTATTTTTGTTTTATTTAAACCTTTGACCGTATAAAAGCCCAGAACCTTCTCCATCTTCCCCCAATTGCTCCTTAAAACCTCTGGTTAATTTGGGTAACGTGAATTTGGTCCTCCATGGGGATGTACGCTCAACTCAAACTTCAATTCAGGCGCCAAATGCTCCCTCGTGTCCTCCTAAAGTGACAACTCGGAGAAGCAGGTCAACTAAGTGCTCTGGGGATGAAGACATGGACAAAATTAGGGTTGAAAAGGTTGCACATGATCATGCTTTGATGCTGGATGCTGGTCTCTCTCTTTCTCTCTCTCCCTCTCTCCTCTCTGCCGCCACAAGCACCACCACCTGCCACCACCCTCTCGCATCACCACCCCCACAACACAACAACCCCCACAAGCGATGATAAAACTCACAGAACTCCGGCGACAACGCAGGAACTCCGGTCACCCCTAAAATGGCAGTTTACTCACAGAACTCCGTCCACAAAACTCTCGTCTTCAAACTGGCACCACCACCGAGATCCACCTCTCCTACGCCGCGCCAGAACTCCGGAACCCTAGGATCACACACCGCCATCAGACACCTTCAATAATTCAGTAGAAATTAACAACAGATCTGCAACAAAACTCTAAAATTCGACCTACAAACCTGCAACAAAACCCTAAAATTTAGCACTATCGTCGCCTTCAATAATTTAGCACCTTCATCACCTTCAAACCTGCAACCAAACCCTAAAATTCGATCTACAAACACCTTTAATCAGAACCGTCATCAGAGCACCATCGTCATCATCAGAGGTTTGATGGAATGATCAGAGGTTTGATGGCGATGGTGTTAGAGAGAGAGAGAGAGAGAGAGAAGAGAGAGAGACATAGGGGTATTTAGAGAGAGAGAGAGCAGAGTTTATAGAGAGAGAGAGGGGTGTTTTGTGGTTTTTTTATTTTAGAGTAAACTTCCATTTTTCTCCCTGTGGTTTGGTCACTTTAACGGTTTTGCCCCAAACCTTTCAAAATAGCCATTTTACTCCCTGATCTTTGAAGGCCTTCATGATTTTGCTCCCCACCCCTTAACGTCATCCATTTAAGCAGTTAAAGCATGTCACGTGCAAAACACCTAAGGGGCAATTATGTCTTTTCCCAAACCCTGATTAATGAATCATATTTAGGGGTTGTTTGGTAGCCTATGAATGGTCATTAAGAGGCTACCTCTTAATGGAACCATTAAGAATTTTACCAATGAGAAGGTAGAAGAATGTGACATGTGATGATTTATCATTCAGAGGTTACCTCTTAACCATTCAGACTTGAGGTTACCTCTTATTCATTCAAAGGTTTTAAACCATTAAGAGGTAGCATCTGAATGGTCATTAAGAGGCAACCAAACAGCCCCTTAAAACCCTAACAACCCACATTATCTGCTTCCCCATTTCATCTTCTTCCCCATCACATTCAAAACCCTAACTTCCATGGCAGACTTCCATTGTGCTTGTGGATCTCCACCCTCGTATGTGACATCTTGGACTTCTAAATCCAGATCTGTGATAACCTTCTATTCCCAGATCCACGAATAATCTGCTGGATCCGTTCCAACCTTGATAACCAGCAATCAATTCAGATCCGTGATTAGTTATTCAGTTGATCCGTGATTAGTTATGCAGTTCCAGATTCGTCCCCAATTCTCAAATCCTAACCCTAGTATTTACCACTTTGTCACTGTTGTTAAAGTATAACAATGAATTTGTTAACTTATTAATTGCTAAGGAAACATCATCATTGTTCATCAGTTTTTTAAGAAAAATATCAAAATCAACTTTTTCGATTAAAAAAGCGAAGAACAGAGCGATGAAACATCCTGTGGCGGGAAACTAAAAACGAAAATAAATGTAGTATTACGTTTTAATCAGAACAAGTTTGCGCTAACCCGCGCGTTGCGGCGGGATGTTTACTATATGTTCCATTTGACACTTTGTATTTTGTTTTATTAAAACAAAATCAAACTTCATAGGCTTTTGTTTTTGTGTAAGTTGCTAAAGAAATTATCCTGAATTCACTTTCCTTGCATCCGTCTGTTCAAACCCAAGAAATCCGATCAGTTGATCTCAGTGGCGAAGCTTGACCCGAATGACGGGGGGGGGGGGTCGAAAACGTATATACCCAAAAATTTCTATAGAACCAGGGGGTCAAAAACGTATATACACAAAAATTTCTATACGAAAACTACATATATAACACTACTGAGCGAAAAGTTCGGGGGTCGGGCGCCCCTCCCCGCCCCTTCTATACTTCGCCCCTGGTTGATATATGTTTCCAAATCAATTTATCGCATATTCAAATTTTCTAAATTCATTAGGCGTGTTGAATTCCTATTAAGTCACATAATTATGCTCGTTCAAAACGAAAAAATGTCACACTCCCAACCCCCCTCCTCACTCTCTCTCTCTCTCTCTCTCTCTCTCTCTCGTTTCTATCCCACCGGAAAATTAGGGATGCCGCCAGTGACATTTCTCTATGTGGCTTCTATCCTATCAGGAAAGAATGGTTGTCGTTTAAATAAATGGTAAAGCAAGGTAAAACTAAAACCCATAAATCCTCATAGTTTTTAAATAAAAAATCCAGTCCGGAAATTGAAGTATAAGAATCAGAACCCCATCATAGTTTTGCAAAAAATAAAAATAAAAATACTGTTTGGTTCGAAACGGGTACCAGTCAATCATCACTTTTCACAAATGATATGTCGTGTCTGATGTCGGAACCAAAAAAATCACACTGGCCTGATATGCTAGTAAAATAAAATGGTTTAGGGAATATCGGTAAGAATCCATTGTTTTTGACTGTGTTACCATGCAGACGACTCAAATCCAAAAATTAGAATTCAGATTTTCAATTAGAATAAAATTCAGTATACAAACGAATGAATTAATGAAGCAATTAAATTCAAACAAATGGAAAATAATGCTTACTAATGGCAGTGAAGTTGTGGACGACGGTTACGGAATGCAGAGATGGATTATGTGAGAATGAAGCGGTAGTAGATATGGTTTCCGAATTCCCTTAATTATTATGTTGGTTCCAATATCCATTGATTACGTGATAGTCGTTTTTGTAGTTTATTAATATAGTTTTTCATTTTAATGTTTTAATCGGTTCGTCGGGTTTGGTCATCAGTTGTGTGTATATACGTACGCATCGGTTTGATTATCAGTTGACACATCCCTTAATTATTTTATTCCATTTGAATGTAAAACAAATCACACCGCTTCGTTACACTGCGTCTCTTATTTGGCAATATATTTTCAGGCAATAATTTTTCAACCAACGCGATGTTTAAATAAAGGGACATGTTGGTTTGGGTTATATGTTTATTAAGGCAAGGGTATTAGTAAAAGGTGTGATGTAAAGAGACACAACTTTTGACTTGCCCTAAGGCACCCCAAGTTACTTTTTGTAGGGTTATGTAATGCATCGAAATCAAACTTTTGTTGGAATAAAAAACTGGAAAATATTTGAAGAAACCGTGTCGGCTGTTGGCATCATATCGGAAGTCAGAACCAATTCTATCAAAACAAAAGGTCAAACTGGAAGAATAAAAGGTCACTTAGATCTTATCCTTTAAAAATTACAATTTCTGTTTTTAATGGTCTATATTCAAAAGAAAATATATGTTTTAAGGAAAAGGAAATAAAATAATACCTAAAGGAAATCGAGATTAGGCAACTTTTGGAATTTGACTTATCAAACGGTTTAAAAGAAAAAGTTAGAATTTGATTTTTGGAGGAAAACATTTTTAAGAAAAAGAGAATCAGATTTATTCTTGATATAGAATTCTAAATTTGTTAACTTGCTAAGGAAAATTAGAGTTTGAAAATTGGGGATGATGAAGGTGTGGGGAATGGTGGAAAGAGAGAGAAAGTGTGTGAAAATTAAATAGGGAAATTAATAGGTTTAAGTGGGAAAAGACTAAAATGCCCCTCATGTGAGGGGTATGTGATCATGATTTAACAGTTGAATTGGATGGCGTTAGGGGCGGGGAGCAAAATCATGAAGGGCTTCAAAGATCAAGGAGTAAAATGGCTATTCTAAAAGGTTTGGGGCAAAACCGTTAAAGTGACCAAACCACAGGGAGCAAAACGGAAGTTTACTCTTTATTTTATTTATATATATATATAATGCTTAAATAACCATTTTGCCCCCAAGGAAAAGGACAAAATAGCATGGTTTTTTTTTGAGAAATCTGAGTTGATTTTGCTTTTGGACCAAAATGACAATAAAAATAAAACCATAGGGACCCAGATGCAAAAGGTTTGAGATTTGGACTAAAGTGGCAAAATTGTCCAAACCTCAGGGACCAAAATGGCAGTTTACTCTTTTAGGATATATACATATATATACATACATATATATATATATATATATAGTGGTCACAAAATTATGTGCTATGTGTATATTATGTGTAATATATATTAGTGTATGTTTAGGAACTTTTAAAAATACACTAAATACTCCCAAGGAGTATAAACACCAAAATACACATAAAAATACACAAGGAAATACTTATAAACAATATACACAAAATTACCCATAAATGGGTGTATGGACAAAATACGAATATATATATATATATATATATATATATATATATATATAGAAACGGGATAAGGAGAAAACGCCCTAAAGTGTGAGAATGGTGAGAACGCATCCTGGCCCAACACGTGGTGCGGGATATGATTAGGGCGTGAGGGTTTTTTTTTGTCTTTTCAATCTTCTTTTATTTCCCAATTTTGTGTAACATGCTGCTTCATTTTTGCGTCTAAGATTATTTTGGCGTTAATTATATTCATTAACTACTTGGCGCTTTATTGTTTCTTAGATCTGTCACGTTGAATTAATTGTTTTTGTGTCACATAGATATTTTTTTTGGCGTTATAGCATTTCCCAGGTCAATTTTTTTTGGCGTTAGTGGCATCGTTAATAATTCATTACGATTCATTAATATTTTCGTAAGTTTACTATAAGACCAAATGTTTTTTAATGGCGTTTAGTCAATTTTTTGGCGTTTAATACATTAACAAGGTGCTTTGCCAGCATCCGTTCTCACAGTTTTCATACTATTAGCGTTTTGGTGTTTGTAGTTTTTGGCGTTTTATATGATAATGTATTTTATTAGTAGAGAATTAGATAACAAACAACAGATAATTAGATAACAAAACAATAGAAAATGAAAAAAAATGGTAATCTAATTTCTCATCCAAATCTTCACTGTCATCAGCCTCTTCTCCTTGAATTTTTTTTGGCGTTTTGAACCTTTAAATACCTTAGCTAGATGCCAACTTTCCTACATAACGCCCGTCTTTTTAGACGAAACTTTGTTAGTGGCATCCTATTTTTTGGTGTGATATTCTTGTTTGGTAACATGTCATTGAAGATCAACTCCTGCTTGAATGCTATTTATAATAATGGAGTCCAAAATAGCATTTTACACTGGTATTGATCCCTTCATGCCATGCATATAGTCATCAAGAACAAAGCTCACATGATGACACATCACTGTGATAGTCTCTTTGTCTTGGGGTAAAATGCATATAGTCATCAAGAACAAAGCATTTTACACTATTTGTATGGGGTAAAATGTACAATCTTTACTGACCATAAAAGTTTGAAATATTTCTTCGATCAGAAGGAATTAAACATGAGGCAAAGGCGGTGGTTGGAAAAGGTTAAGGATTACGATTGTGAAATACACTACCACCCCGGGAAAGCCAATGTAGTAGCCGATGCGTTGAGCCGAAAAACAGATTACGCCCCGATAAGGGTATAATCAATGCAGCTTATTGTGACCTCGGGCTTACTAGAACGAACCCGAGAAGCACAAATTGAAGCAGTAAAGGTGGAGAACTGGAAAAAGGAAAGAATTGTTGGTCAATTCAAGGATCTTGAAGAAGGCAACCACGGATTGAAAACACGTTTCAATAGAATTTGGGTTCCTAACACATGTGGAGTTAAAAAGCTCCTACTCGATGAAGCTCACAAATCCCGTTATTCCATTCATCCAGGGGCGACCAAGATGTATAATGACTTGAAACAAAACTATTGGTGGCCCGGAATGAAAAGGGATGCAGTGAAATACGTGGAGAAGTGCCTGACATGCCTACAAGTCAAGGCGGAACACCAAAAACCATACGGTAAGCTCCAACCGTTGGAAATTCCGGTTTGGAAATGGGAACATATTACAATGGACCTGTTAACCAAACTACCGAAGATGAACCGCAGATTTGATGCAATTTGGGTAGTTGTTGATAGATTGACAAAGAGTGCTCACTTTATTCCAATACGTGAAACATATACGTCTGAAAAGATGTATGAAGTTTACACTAATGAGATAGTGGCACGCCATGGAGTACCGGTATCCATCGTGTCCGATAGGGATACCCGGTTCACTTCAAATTTCTGGCGAGATTTCCAAGAGCAAATGGGAACCAAATTGTTCATCAGCACTGCATACCATCCTCAGACGGATGGACAGAGTGAAAAAACAATACAAACATTGGAAGATATGCTACGGGCATGTATTATTGACTTCGGAGGTAGTTGGGATGTTTATCTACCATTAGTCGAATTTTCATATAACAACAGCTACCATGCTAGTATCAGGATGGCACCGTATGAAATGCTTTACGGTAGAAAGTGCCGGACCCCGGTGTGTTGGGGTGAGGTGGGTCCACGTGAACTCACTCACAAAGATATAGTTCGAGTCACTAATGAAAAGATTGAGGTGGTTCGGGCACACTTGAAAGTGGCACAAGATAGACAAAAGTCGTACGCAGACAAAAGGCGAAGACCGATCGAGTTTCAGGTTGGCGATAAAGTCATGCTTAAGGTATCCCCATGGAAGGGGGTTATCCGATTTAGAAAGAGAGGAAAATTAAGCCCAAGATTTATTGGGCCGTTTACAATTGTAGAATGTTAAAATAGAAATTAACACACCAAACACACACATACGTGCGTAGGGTCGATTAGAACAAGGGGGCGATCAGGGATTCCCTCTTCAAACCCAAATCCTCACAAAAGCTCAAAATTGGAAGCCTAAATCAAGTCTAAATCGATTTTCAAGCACAAATTCATGATCACCTAGTTGAAAGGATCATAAGGTATGTAAAATCGTGATGTTTTGATTTATCTTAAATTCTAGGTTAATTGTGAGAAACTGAAATTGAGCTTAAATATGTGATGCATGGATGAATCTTGAAGTAATATGATGTCTAGGGTTAAACCCTAGATGATTCTTGTGAAAACCTTGCATCATACTTGTAGGGTTTGTGATTACCATGGTAAGTGATTAATGAAATTGTAGAAGTTAGACAAACACTGAGATTATGAATTTCTATTTTAGTGAAACTGAATTTATGTGTTAAATTCAGAAAAATATTGATGTTGAAACTTGTTGCAAATTGCCCAATTGAAGTGAATATAGAGGGAAATAACATGTCAAGAAACTAGTAATGATTATGTAAGAATTTGACCCGCTAGGTGTTTGTTGAAACGCCTAAATGAGGAATAAAATGTTAAATTGGACAAAAACGCATATTTGAATATCATAATAAATTGTCCGTTATTGATTATAAAAGAGTTCTAAATTGATGGTGAATGGAACTCTTTAGGTAAAGCATCCAGATCGTCAAGTGGACAAGCCGGAGGTGAAACACGCTTGAAGAGTGCACTTTGAAGGTACGCGACTTATAGTTTCGCTACATTATGTTTAATTGTTAGTCTTACTTTGTTATATCGATAATTTGGTAAACAAGGAAAACCCGTTAAGTCACAGGAGTGACAAAGTGCCTTAGACAAGCAAAACGGGTCAAAACATGTGTTAGAAATAGAGTTTGGATGTGTCTAGCAATGGTGACATACATTCGGCATCCAAACGTGACAAAACAAGTTGGGTTATAAACATAAAATTAATAATCATCACTTGGGATTGGTCATATATTAAGCGTAGGTCGTGTAACGGACACGCTAATTCGTTGTAAAAGCATGAGCCCTTGTAGAGGGATTATAGTTCGGAACATTTGTTTGTCAATCGATTCCGAAAAGCATGATTAAATCCTTGGAATTAAGCATGATAGTTATTGCATAAGCGCCCTCGGGAGGGGAGCGAAAAGCCATAATTGGTAGACATGGAAACGAGTGATATGGTTTGAAATTAGAGATGTCAATAATACAAGTTAGGGAACTTGTAAACAAATGGGTCAAATGAACAAGAGATGAATTAAAAGCCAACTGATCTTGAAATGACATTTTTATGCAAATCATGTTGATAAACGCGTCCGTAATTAAATTACGGTCGCGTAGGAAAAAGAATCGGCTAAAACGGACGCCCGAGTCAAAAGTTATGTCGATTTAAAGTTTGGAATTGAGAAAAAGAATGCTGGGCTGAATTGCAGCTCCAACCAACAAACAATCTGTCGAAATCAGACCGTGGCGCTATGCCACGGCCAAATGTAAAACACGTCGCGCGACGCGACGGGTGGTGGCGTCACGCGACCACCGGCGGTGGTCTCCGTCGCGTAGCGCGACCGTCCCAAACGTACGGAAATTGTTGTTTTTGCATTGTTTTGAGCATGGAACCTAACTAGACTTTTATTTAAGGTGTCAAAACTAATTATTTTCATGGTTTTGACCGTAGGTGATATCGGATGAAGTCCGGATGGTGATCAAGCAAATGTCTAGAACCGAGCGCACTAAACAAAGCTTCCGCACTTGATCTATTTTATTTTAGTAATATGTAGATACTTGAACTATGTTTTCAAACGTTATCTAGTAGACACCTGAAGTTATGTTTTGTATGTTTAATGGATAATTTGCTTTTAACTTGAATATTAGGATCATATATGGTCTTAAAATCATGAAAGTTTTTGTAAACTCGATATTTCAGTACTAAATGCTTACCTTGTATTATTAATCTCGTTATTTAAGCCGGGTCTTACAAACAAACATCTCAGCAAAAGAGAAGACCATCAGGTGTAGGTACTAGGTCCGGTATAAGGGGTGCAATGTCTGGTAAACCAAAAGAAACATGGTCAGGATCAGAAATCGGCTCAAGATCATTAGGCGCATCATCAGGCTGACCCAAAAGGAGCAGAAGCTAGCTCAGGAGCAGGCTCTGGGTCGAATAAAGGTGTGGGATCTCGAGCAGGTGATGGTGCAGCAGTCATAGCGGTGTCTTCGTCTGAGTCAGTAGTTGAAAGCTGCAATCCGGCCATCTGTAAGGCTGCAGATGTCACAGACTCAATGGAGTCTGAAATCGAGTGTATACTAGAATCAGAGGTTAGCTTGATAACAGGGATCTCAAGAAGTGAAATTAGTAACAACATTCTCATCTAACTTTCCATCATCATGGGCGTCATCAGGAGGACCATCAATAAATATGTCAACGTCATCATCAACGACTCGTCGAGTAGCCAACCTTCGGAAGGAATGTCCACAGGAGGCGCATCATCGAGGATCGGAGCCATGGTGTGCTCACTATCGGGATGACCAGTGATGAGGTGGTCATGGACTGAAACTAGGATGACAAAAGATCCTTGTCGGGGAAACCATCAGCAAGGGTAAATCGTTACCAAAGTCTAGTAGCGCGGACGGTTGGAAGTCGTCCTCGTCCTCGGTCAGCATAACAGGATCACTCTCAGTGTCTGACGTAAATATCTCTGGCGCAGGTGCAATCTCATTATCTGTGGCGGTGGCCGTAGGGTTATCAATGTCTGATAACCTGCTTTCTAAAGAAGGTGACCTGTGTGCCGGTACATAATAATCATAGCATGTATATCCATAGTAATCACTAACACTTAGTGTATTGCAAGCAAAGACAATTCATCACGTAGTCATGTATTCACATTATTCTTCATGAAACCTTCTATCCTTCCTAGTCTCCCAGACTAACCCACCTAGTCTCCCAGACTAAACCAACCAGTCTCCCAGACTAAACACCCAGTCTCCCAGACTAAACACCCAGTCTCCCAGACTAAACTACCTAGCCTCCCAGACTAAACACCCAGTCTCTCAGACTGAAACACCCAGTCTCTCAGACTGAACTTCCCAGTTTCTCAAACTGTCCCAACTAGTCTCTCAGACTAACTACCCAGTCTCTCAGACTGAACTATAAACATTAACTTTGAAATGTGTTTCGTGTCTTTTTATTTGTAAAAATGTTTGTTTTTCCTGGATCGGGCGTTTCGTGTATGCAATGAAAGTATGTTATGAAAACATTTTCGTGAGAGCCCTAATGATCGTAGTCTAGACTCGAGAAAGAATCCTAGTTCGCTACGATCGAAGCTCTGATACCAAGCTGTCACACCCTGACTTTTTGCGGAAGCGTGATTATGGTGTGACTTTCTTAATACCATTCCATTCAATCATAACAACAACTATATGATAAAACCATAGATTTGTCATCCATTAAATGAGTTTAAAACATAACAACATTGTTTAAAACGTAGACTTCAAATTCAAGTTTTACAAACCATACAAATTGTTTATGAGTTCACTAAGGACTCGTCAAAAGATGTTAGATGTAACTAAGGTTTGAAAGACGTGTCTCGTCCAGGAATAAGACACACTGACCAAACTCAAAGACCATGGATGACATCATTATTCCTATCGCAGCATAAAACTTCCAACGCCCGCCAGATCCACTTACTAATTCCCTGAAATACATGTAGTTTGAAAACATCAACAAAAGTTGAGCGAGTTCATGTGTTTAGTATGTGTGCACGAATCATCCTTGAAAACCTTTGTATGTATGTATGTATGTACTTGTAAACTGGTATGTAGCAACAAGGAAAAATAGATCAATTAATGTGTAGCTAATACATTAATATAAGTGACATGGCATAGGAAGCACTCAATCCTGTATGTGTATTTCGTACCGGCCCCTCCGGCGGAACGACATAGTCACCACATGCGGCCAACTCGCAGGCCCATGGGTGGGGCTCGCAACACCCAATAGATCTATCACTCATGCCCCTCGGTCCTTATACAAGGATTAATGGTCTTAAGTTAATCGCCTACCCATTCACGTGATCTAGCAGTACATTCCTTAGCTAATCATACCATTTGTAATTGTTTGTAATCAGTATGTAACATGTATTTCACCCCCGAGAGTTATAAAGCCGAAAACAGTTAAGAGAAAAGGGGGACATGAACTCACAGTTTTGCGTTCCTTGTATCCGATGTAACTCAAAGCTTCCTCTAGAACGCACGACTACCTACATGCGTATTATGGTCCGTTAGACGAGCGGGTCGTGCCTTGTCTTTGTATTGATTAGTGCCTTTGAGTTACGTTTCAAAGTGTCTTCGTTATTATTCCAAGTTATAATTACTTTGTTAAAATATTAATTATTTTAACTTAAATTATATTTATTTAGTTTTGGAATAATTGTTAAACAATATTTTGTAATAATACTTCTCAAGTATTTATACTCGTATTTCCTTAATAAACATCCAATATATATTTCCAAAACAATATATTTTCAAGTCTCACTTTAGAAAATATATAACTCATTTTGTCCAAAAATAATGTATTTCAAGAAAATATATATTTTTCTCAAAAATCATATATCTTCCAAATATTCTAAGAAAATATATTTTTACTTCCAAAAAATAATATATTTTCTCCTTGTCGAAAATATGATATAACTTGGTAATATTTACAAAAATCATATTTTCATTTCTTGTATCCAAAATATTATTTAACAAAAATATATTTATAACGGTATTTTCCGGAATATTTTGTAAGTTACGTTCTTGCGTTCGATTTCACAATATTAAGTGTGTAACTTATATATTTATTCCTTGTGGTTTTTGGTATTATTTTGGATTGTAATTTCTTGGTATTTGTTAAGTTATATTACTTTAAATCCTAAATTAATAATACTAATACACAAGGTATACAAATAATCACACACAATGTGTCTTTAATGTAAATATATATATTCTAAATACATATTTATCCATTTTTATTTATAAAAACCAACCTCCAATGCTTGTATTTTTGTAACAAAATCTATGGCAAAGTTTATATTGAAAACCATAGTTAAAACACACTTGTAAATATTTGTTTAGAAAATATTTTTCTAAGTGTTTATATTTTTAGAAAATTTTGCCATAGTTTCCCCTAAAAATAGAGGTGTCCATGCTATCAAAGCATATCATTTTCTTTTTAAAATCATCACAACAATCAACAATCTAACTAACACTTACCAAGTGCCAAAGTAATGCTACTTACATAACAACATGAACAGCTTGTAGTAACTTGGTAGTGTGTTTAGTAGGTTTAGTTACCCCTTAAAATGCATTTACTTCTTTAAAAACTTCATTTTTAAAGAAGTTGGGTGTTTACAACTTCCAAGCACATTTTCTAAAAATGCTTCTTTGTGTAACCTTCTTGTTACACAAGTGTTTCTACACTTGTTTATCCATTAAAAATAGTGTTTGTTTATGTAAGAACCGAGATCTACCAAAACTCATATTTCAAGCTTGGTTCTTTTGGAAAACCATTCGTAAATTTTTGATCTATATGATTATTAAGCCACTTTGATTATTATTTTTCAAGAAAACAATATATTCTTTCAAGTTCATGTCTTTCATGAGGATGCTTTATAAATCTCTAACATTTTCATCCTCTCATCTTGCTAGATTATGTTTTTAATCATGATCTAGCAAGATCATATAATGATTTACATCATTTACACAAACCATCAATCATCAAGCATCATAACATCACTAAACAACATGATTTCTTTAAGATTTCTTATAGATTTATGCTTATGTTCTTGTTTCATTTTCAAGTTTCTTAGTGTTCTTCATGATATTCATCTTGTATCATCTTTTAACCACTTGAAATAGATGTAAAATGAAGAGTAAAAGATCTTACTACTAGCTCAAGGCTAGGGATGATCAAGTGTAGAAATGAAGTGGATAAAAGCAAACGGTGAAGGTCCTTCGACTTCCGAAAGCTCCAAGCTTCCTTATGCGCCTTCTAACACCTTTGTATATGTAGAGATCGAATGGAAGATGAATGAAAATGATGGATGTATGTGTGTGTGATCTCGGCCGAAGGTAGGGGAAGGAGAGGAGAGTATGGTGTGTTAGTGAAATGTGAATGAAAGGAAGATGATGGCACTTGTGGTTTCTTATATTATTTTCCAACAACATATGGTCCAATGTGTAATGTGTTCAAGAAGTACTAGACAAGATCTTTTAAGCAAATCAAAACAAATCACATAAGATCTCCTTATTTAGGCCATGTGGCCGATTACATAGGTTGGGGGAGGGGGTCTAAGTGTAAGTTTAAACCATAAAGTTATCATTTAGTTTAAAACCAAGTATTAGTTAAGTAGCTTAGTCACTTGATATTTTGTATGGGGTGTTATGATGTTCGGGGATTATAACTAGCTTGGAAACATTAAAACAATGCTTCTAGTATAATTTTGATGTTTCGGGTAGTGTCCGGTTGTTCGGTTAGATACCGGTTCGTTAAAGTGTCAAACTATTCCGTTTAGTGTTCTTTATGTACCCCTTTGTGACACTTTTAATTCCCGACACTTAGGAAAGCATCCAGGACCATTTAGTCATATTTTTGCATGTTACAAGCTTATTAAAAAGCTGATTTTTGCTGAAACATGCTGAATTCAGCACTTTGGTGAGTTTTTAGGCACTTTCCGGCACTTAAACTATCACCTAGTAAGGCAGTTTTGTAGCCCTTACTTCCCTACACACTATACTAGTGTAAAACTTGGTTTCTTGCTCATACTGGGTCTCAAAACACTGTCTGTCTATGTACTGAGTTCTGTCAGCATTTTCCCGGTTCGTCTGTTAACTGTGCTAACTGTGCTTTGTGCATCATTTATGTCAATATGTTTGCATGCAGTCAATGATGTGTCATTTGCAATATGGGATGCACATGTAAGTATAATGCGGTAATCAGGAAGCAATTCCAGTCATAAATTGTAAATCAGCACAGTCATTAAGCACTAATCATCATTTAATAATTGTACGGATGCATGCAAATTTGACAGTTGTCACACAAAAGGATATGAGTCATGTTAGGCCGACGTTTCAACAACTTTTGTGCATTCTATTTTTATATATAGACATTTTGTAATGTTTGATACATTGTTAATGACTAATGAAAACATATTATCAAAAGTATGACATAGGATTTCTTTTTAATAAAACGATAGCATTCAAATACTTTTGACACATTTGGTCATTTCAGTTTTTTTGTTTTTTTTAAATGAAACATGTTACTCAGTTGAATCTTTAGGATAACATACGACTCTAATTGACCGTTTCCACTATCATATATAAAATGTAGTTTCAGTTCTATTCTATGATGTATTTAGAGATTTATAATATATACATATATACAAACAGCTCATGTATTTTGTGCTAGTTGCCAAAAATCATGTCTTATGATTTTTAGTATTTTCCGGAATTATATACCTTAAAAATAATATATTTTTAAGATTTACTTGTAGTATATATAGTTTGTCATGTTTTTTTAAATTTATATATATATATATATATATTTTGTCATGCTTGTTAAATATATATATATTTATTTATTTTTATTACTTGTTCGATTTTTGTATAATTCCCATTAATTGTAGTGATTATATATTTTTCTATATATATATATATATATATATATAGAGGAAGGTTAACGTACATTAAGGCTTAACGTACATCACGTACGACAGGTAATTATGCACGTTCATTTTAAAATCACGCACGTTGTAACTCAAAAATCCAAAATCACGCATGTTGAAACACAATAATCACGCATATTGAAAACATTAATCACGCATGTTATAGAACAAATCACGCACGTTGTTGTACGTGAAGTACGTTAAGCCGTAATGTACGATATACTTTTTCTATATATATATATATATATTCGTTCAAATATTGTCCAAGTGTCCAAGTCCATGAATTGTTAAGGAATATATTTATATAAATATATATTTTGGTATTTGTCCATACACCCATTTATGGGTGATTTTGTATATTTTATTTATGAATATTTCCTTGTGTATTTTTATATGTATTGGGTGTTTATACTTGTTGGGAGCATTTACTGTATTTTTGAGTTCCTAAATATACACTAATATATATTACACATAATATACACATAGCACATAATTTTGTGACTACTAAATATATATATATTTTTCCCTAGAAATATACATCTTTATAGTAGTTTTAATTCTTGAAGAAAACTCTATTTCTTTAGCTTGTATTTTGTATAAAAATTAGGGAAAACCTTTGGTAAACATTCTTGAACAATTTTTGTAGAAAAAGTTTCACAAAAGTTTATATTTATCTAAGTGTCAAAATTTTATAAAAATTTTGACATAGTTTCCCCTAAAAATGGAGGTTTTCCCATGTATCAAAACATGTGTTTATTTTCTTTTTATCATCAAAACTCAAGATTCAACAACTTAGCAAGTAAAGATCACTAAAAATCATCATACTTTTTCATGTGGTGAACTTGAAATTTCATAAAAATGTGTACTAATTTAGATCTATACACTACACATATAGATCTACTTAGATTTAAGCTTCTTTGTAATTTTTTGTAAACTTAAATGAAACTTTATTTTATAAACTTGATCATCCATGAGTTTAGTAGGTTCAAGATCATGCCATTTTAAACCACTTTCAAGTTCACTTTCAAAGATCTTCAAGTTCATCATAATGTTATTTCATGGATCTTTCAAGATCCGTGCTTAAACTTGTTAGATCTAAGCTTCTAACAAGCTTACTTATGATGGATCTAATCAAAAACACATGATCAACAACAACAACAACTTCATCACATACATCAAACAACACTAGAAACACTTGATTTTCTTTAGATTATGTTAGTTCTTCTTATGTTCATCTTTTAAAGTTTAGATTTCTTGATGGTGTAACTTGTACATACTACTAACATGGAGAAAAATGAAGATTAGTAAGCTTACTTCTAGCTCTAGTGGCTAGGGAAGTGATGCAAAGAACACGAAGAAGAAGATGATGCAAAGATGATGGTTAATAGCTCCACAATGAGGTCCTTGAACTTCTAGTGCTTGAAGCTTCCTTAGATAGCCTTCATACACCTTTGAACACCCTTGGATTTGCTTGAAAGTGAAAGAAAAATGGAGGTAGTGTGGAGGTGGGTGTGGCCGTGAGGTAGAGAGCAAGAGAGGAAGAAGAAGAGTTCAAATTTTAGTGAAAATGATAATGTGAGTGTGAGTACATATGTCTATCGCTTCCGTCAATCACGTATCGTAGCTGATCTGGTGAAACAAGACAAGGTTTAAAAGTGTCAAAGTATAATATCCTAGGTCCGCACGGATGGAGTTTTCCAGGTCAGCACGAACCTGGTGCGCGTAATTAGGGTTTGGTTATTGGTGTCCATCCGTGCGCATGGAGACTTGATTCGCAACTGTTCATCCGCAACAATCAGTCCATCCGCACAAGGCTTCTTGATCCGCACCATATGTTGATCTGTATAAACATGTTGATCCGCACTTATGTATATGTGGATGGGCTTGTCCTATAAATACTAGTGATGTCTTGTTCATTTGTACCTTTGGATGTTAGAGTAACGAAACTCAATCCAACTGTTTTCGTGGTTTTATATTTTCATGTCATCAATAGAAAACAAATTATAATTAGCTTGTTCTTGTTTGATCCACTCTCGTACTTGGATTCCGCACAAGATACGAGATCTACGCAGTCAACGGTGTATCGGAATCGATCCTAAAACGAACTCACAGTGAGGATAATGTTGGAGGTTAGGTCCTTATAAACTTCAAACATACTAAACTTCCATCAAACAAACTCTTTAACCACAATCCATCTTCCAACATCGTGAGACAACATGAGGGCTAGTGGGGCCCTCATGTTGACCCTCAATTTCAAGCGGGAGGGGGGGGGGGGGGGTTGTGCAAAAGTTTGGAAGTTAAGGGTTTAGGATGTAACTTAGGTGTTACATGTGTTTTAGTGTTTTTAAGGGTTTTAATGTGTTTTATGACCAATACTAGCTAAATAACATTAAAACAATGCTTCTACTTCATTTTTAGTGTTTTGGGTAGTGTTCGGTTGTCGGTTCGTTAAAGTGATAAATTGTGTAATTTATAAGTTATGAAGTACCTTTTGTGCCATGGTTTCAATCCCGACACTTTACAAGTTATTCAGGATGTTTAATCACTATTTCTGCATGTTATTTTAACTTGTAATGCTGAATTTCTGCATAATTCGTTTTTTATAATGCGTTTCGGACAGTTTTTTGTGCTTATTTAGGCTTCCGGAAAGTGTTATTGTAAACCCTTGTTCTCCCACTTGGGTTTTAATATATTTTTTATGTCAGACCTATATCTAAGTCCTAAATCTATCGTTTAACTGTGCAATCTGATGCCCTGATAGATTGCAATAATAACACTTTCTTTGAAATCTTCGTCTCTCTCTATTCTCATACGAACAGTTCAGACATGGCAGAGTTGTTGACGATTCTGCAGTGATCTTTTCTCTTCCAGAAGTGGCTCTGATACCACTTTGTTGAATTGAATGATAATTTGCAGCGGAATTACTTGATGATTTGGGATTCATAATGACAAGGAAAGTACAAGATTGATTATGGATGGACAATATCTGTTTGATAAAGTCTTGGTGCCGGTAAAACTGCCGGCAAAGTTATATATATAGGGTCGGTGTATGGCGGTTGAACTTGGAGGGAAAGTAACCGTTCAGAAGAACCGGTGCCAACCGTTAACCATCAACCGAAATGTCATAATAACATAATTACATAAGTTTACATTTACATAAGTTTACAACTACGTAATACATATAGAAATAAGTTTATAATATCATCAGTTATAATATACACTGAAAAGGTACTCATTTATTTATGTAATTTATCAGCTCTTTAGCAAATTAGGGTAACAGGAGTGTACAGAATCACACGTGATAATGTATCCATTGACGCGTGCCATGATGGTACACATATGAAGAGGAGTTGTTTCCTTCTGACTAGTGGGTCTAGCTGAGGAGTGGGTGAATTCCTTATAATATTAGTGGGCTGTCTTTATTTTCAGGTTAAGTTGTAAGCCTATAAATCGCAGAAAACCTTCAGTAGTATTAGAATTGAAATATGAATGGATCCAAATATTCTCT
Source organism: Helianthus tuberosus (assembly GCA_030545235.1). Lineage (NCBI taxonomy): Eukaryota > Viridiplantae > Streptophyta > Magnoliopsida > Asterales > Asteraceae > Helianthus > Helianthus tuberosus. The sequence continues at coordinate 82,063,706 of CM060363.1, forward strand.
CTTAATTATCTCTTGTCTCTTCTGTTTCCTAAAACCGATGTTGTAAGTGCTGCAAGTAAGCAACCATGAGCTCTTTGAGTTTAGAACAGTAATTTTCAGGTTGAGTTTATGGATAATGCATGTTATAAAATGAATTCTTCTGAAAGGATTTGGATCTGGAGGGTTGATTTAGAGTCATTCATTTAATAATCTCAATAATTAAGCTAGTATTAACTAGGCACTAATTTATGGGAAAAATGTCTCCCAGGATCCCACATCGCTTAAGTGAAGAATACAAAGATTCAGAGAGAGTGTATATAAACAGCAGCCCAAGAAGAGAAAAAGCATACCTTTCTCGGCCTTTTGGCTAAGATCAAGTGTAGTATCTGTTCTTATCAGTTTAATATCTGATATGTGGGCCATCGGCCCACTCGATATTAATCTTATTTTTCATGGGGAAAGGCCCATCACAATAGCTTGCTATTGGGGTCTTTGAGCGTCGCCTTGGTGTTGCACTATTGCCTTGGCCTGGCGCACCCCTCCAATTTGCAGTCAATTTTTAATAAACCTGACTTGACTCTCTAGGCATATCTATTTCATTTTTAATAATAATAATAAGATGGATGCTTGTTTAGTATTTGCTCCTTCTGTTATCTTGGATGCTTGTTTAGTGTTTGCTCCTTCTGTTATAGTGAGTAGTCTGTAAACTGGTATTCTCAAGTACAACCATGCCATAGCATATCGCTAGACTAATCTGTTGGCAACTTATGGTAGGTAAGCTATTCTTTTCTCATGTTTCATTTACTTTTTTAATTTTGAATTCTTCTGTAATCACATTCTTTACTATTAACTTCTGTCACTAGTCTTGGCTTCCGAATAAGTCTAATAGCTGCATTAACGCTTTCCCTTATCAGTTCACCTTCTTTCTCTTCAAAATGTTGGTTCTCCCATCTTATACATCCTTTACAGATTCTACCATCTTGAACCACGGCCCAAACCTTCCACTGAAAACCCGAGCATTCCTAGAACTCCACAAGGTCCATAGTGTTGCCATGGGCACCAACATCAGAACCTTTTTACCATTCTTTTCCGACCCTTTTGCTTGGAAAAGCTCCAAGATATGACTAAAATTTTGAGTACCTGGAACCCACATGCTCACTTGGATCCACACCATTTTTGAGTAGGGACAAGCCACTAAAAGACAATCCGCCGACTCCCGACATTGTTACAAAACCTGCATTCAGTGTCACGAAGCTGCATTCTCCTCCGCACTAGAGCCAACTTAGTTGGAATACTACCCTCTAATGCTATCCAAATGAAGAAATTGACCCTGGCCGGAGCCCACGAGATCCATTTAAAAGCCCTTGTATGAAAGACTGCACCTTTAGCCACTTGTATCTCTTTACGAACCAGACTTGTAGAAACCCGCCAATTTCTGTTATTCTCCCACTATGATTTTTATTTACATACAACCCTGTACCATAAGACCAAGTGTGCGAGGTTGACGTCCATGTATACGTGTCCAGTGATGTACTCGTGTTTTTATTGGCAAAAAACTTAAACCCATACACATTGTCACATATCCAAGCTTCTTAGACTCACTTATGTATGCTTTTCCATGTAAATGGTCAGCCACTGATACCACCCTTATCTATTGAAGTTGGGATTGATGTAGTTTTAAGACACATGGTAAAATGAATTCAGTCAGCTACATTTAGTAAAAAGCTAGTATTATTAGGATCTATGCATTAACTTATGGTATTTAATCTTGAGAAACCAATGGGAAAGAGTGTCTCAGAATCCCACATCGGCCGAATGAATAAATTAATTATGAGAGTACTGCCTATTTAAACGGCGGCCCAAGAAGATATTAAGCATACCTTTCTCGGCCTTTTGGCTAAGATCAAGTGTAGTATCTGTTCTTATCAGTTTAATATCTGATATGTGGGTCATTGGCTCACTCGATATTAATCTTATTTTTTATGGGGAAAGACCCATCACAATAGCTTGCTATTGGGGTCTTTAAGCGTCGCTTTGGTGTTGCCCTACTGCCTTAGCCTGGCGCACCCCTCCAATCTATAGTCGAACTTTAAATCTTTTTTTTTTATTTGATATAAGTTTAAAAATTTGCTAAATGTTTATATGTTTTATGTCTATTTCCTATCTCTCAATACTTTATGTTGATCTTCTCAAGTGCATACTTGTTTTCTCTTTCTGTTTTAATAAAAATAGAAATAGGGAGCCATATGTTTTTAAGATGGATGCCTTTCTTAGTTAGCGGTCTGGCAGGGGGTAGGCCTTTTATGGTAGATCTTTCAGTTCCAGTTTAGAAAAAACTTGAAATATTTAGCTAAATACTTGATTTGTAAACTTATTTTAATTGAGCTGAGCTTGAGTGTTATTTTCAAAAAAGCTGTTTCATTTTTTAATTAAATGTTGATATGAAGAATATCTCTTGATGCTCTTACTTTCTTTTGCTAAGATGGTGATGTTAAATAAGTCTACCACTGCAACGCAAAGACCACAGCCTTTTGGGATTTGTGGATATGTATACTTTATATTTCCGGGAGCACCCATGTCACTAAACCTATATATGTTGAAGTTATATTATTAGGTGAATCCCTTGTTCATATGCACAAGTGCCAAGAGTGAATAAGTTGACGATTTCTAAACACCCCCCCCCCCCCTCTCTTATTTAAAAGGTCAAGACCCACCATTGCCATCCATGCTTAGATTTAACCAAACATTCAAAAACTTGAACTGCTGCTGATAGCCGGCCACCACAAAATTTCTTAAGAATTTATTTTTCCAACCAAATCAGGCCCGAACGTGTTTCTACGTCTCCATAATGTGTAAAACATGGTTAATGATTGATCTTAACAAATTCGTAAAAAAATGTCATTATAACAAATATGTATACAAACTATGGTAGAGGATCCTGTAAAAAGTGCTCAAAGTGTGAGAAGTGTGAGAAGTGTATTATAACACTATATATAATACTATATAATACCATATAAACACCGTATAACAATATGTAACACCATATAATACCATATAACACTTTGTAACACTATATATCATTTTATAACAAATATAACACTATAGGTTGTCTGATAGCATGTCTATGATAGATGTATAGTGTTATATTTGTTATATAATGATATATAGTGTTACATAGTGTTATATGGTATTATATGGTGTTACATATTGTTATACGGTGTTTATATGGTGTTATATAGTATTATATATAGTGTTATAATACACTTCTCACACTTTAGGCCCTTTTTACACTATCCTTACCCTACAAACTATAAGCTTAATATTTAGTTTTCTCTCTATTTTTAAAGCGAACAAATCAAGCAAATAAAAGATGATGCAACAACTTCTAATCATCCGGAAAATACCACCAAAGCATGCGGTGAACCATCCAATAGAATATCAAGTTTCCGAGAGTACCTATATCAGCAAGGATATCTGTTGAAATTATACTATGTAAAATAGTAGGTGAATCCGTTGATCATATACACAAGTGCCAGGAGTGAATAATGTCTCTTTGCAGCTTTTCAAGTAAATGGTAATATCATAGTTTCCTTTCCTTGTATTCTGATGTAACCTGAGCATGTGTATTATTTATTTACTTTTGTCTGTAATAGGAATGGCCAAAAAGTTTTGTTCGTGATAATTGCTATTGGGGTCTTTAAGCGTAGTCTTGGCCTGGCGCTGGTTCGTTGGAGCAGCGGCGTGGTACTGTTGCGGTAGCGGACAACGAGTAGGTTGTTCGTGCGACTGTTGGTACACTTTATGTGGACGCGACTCGACTCAGTTCGATTCGGTTCGGTTCGACCCGTTTAGGTTCGGCTCAAGGCCGACGTCACGACATTCCTCCGTCGTGCGCCCCAGAGTTCGACACGCGAAGCACGGAGAGCCGCGGACCAATTCCCGCTGACACATCATCATGACATCATGATGATGATGTCATGATGATGTCACATGTTGACTAATATTTACAAAGTTCGAAAGTTATTATCTGAATATGAGACTTCATGTGTTCGTTCAATATAGCATGTTGGGCCATTTTGTTGGGCCTTAAATCCTTTGGGCCGAAACCTTTAATGTGTCAACATGCATGTGACGAAATCAGGGGACCAACATGTGACGAAAACAGAAGGTGACGAAATCCCCTGATTTCGTCAAACATATTGGGATTTCGTCGTGATGTTGAGTGTTCGTCAATGGGTCTTCGTCAACAACTTGATTTCGTCGAGGTGTTACTATATAAACACAGACAACAGACAGAAACAAGTAGAGAAGTCTGAATAGATTTCGGAGCGAACACACTGTAAACACACACACACTGAGAGTTTATGAGAGCATCTTGTAAACATTGCTTTGTAACCGTTTTCTAGATTAATACATTGGAGTGTTAATCGGTGAATCTCGTGTTTGTCTTTTGTGTTCGTAACTTGGTTTAACTTACCCGTTTGGATTCCGCACTCTCGGGTTTGTCGGAAAACAGGAATAGAGGTTGACTCGATCCTCCGGGTGGACCTACAATTGGTATCAGAGCATTGGCTCGATTCCTTGTTAAAACCAAGTTTGTTTATCTTGTGTTTTGAAAGATTTTCATGCATTTTCAGAAATTGTTCTTAAGTTTTGAGCTTTGAATATCGTCTTTTCTGGAAAATCAAGCGTTAAAGTCTTGAAAATCTTGTGTTTTGCTAGTAGTTTTTACAAAACCTTGTTATATTTTATGTATCCATGCTAAAACTTGGTTTTGAGTAAACTTTTGTGTGCAAAAATTGTTGTTCGGAATCTTCGCATCTTCATCCAGTTCATCACACCTTCAAACTATTCTTGAATATTATTTTTGTTTGATCTGATTTGTGATTATATTATTGTTGTTGTTAAATATAATATTGAGGTTTGAAAATTGTGTACACATGAATGATGGATAGTTGAAAAGGAAGTCTGATAGGTAAGGTGGTTTTGAAAAAGTTGGCCAAAGAAACTTCTTGTGTCAGAAGTAGATAAGATTTGGTTTAGAAAATATCTCACTTGTCTGGTCCTTTGGTCAACGAAATCAGCTGGGCGAAAACACTAAGCTTGGGCGAAATCACATGTGGGACGAAATCAACCATTTTCTTCAAACATCCAGTCAAGGAAATCCCATTAGTCAACAATATCAGGCTTGGACGAAATCCAATTGCACTTCTTGGACGAAATCCAATTGCACTTCTGGACGAAATCCAATTGCACTTCTTGTACGAAATCCAATTGCACTTCTGGACGAAATCCAATTGCACTTCTGGACGAAATCAAATTGCACTTCTGGACGAAATCACTTGTGCCTTTCAGCGAAGAAATCACTTTGTTTTCATCACACATCAGCGACGAAAACAATTCTGATTTCATCACACATCAGCGATGAAAACAATTCTGATTTCGTCATCACATTTCAGCGACGAAATCAGAAGTGTCAATCATCATCCTACAGCGACGAAAACCACTATTTTCGTCACATACTTGTGTTATTTTTAAACAGAAGACTTGTAACTCATATTTAACTGTTTGATTTGTGTGATTTATTCAGGTATTCGTCATTAAATATTCGAAATGAATCCGGATTGGTGGGGTACTCCGTCTAATACGGAAAGTAAGTATAGAAGCACGGGTTTATCTCCATCATGGGCCGAACCTCCTGCACAATCGTCGTCACCTCAAATTTCGTCAACTCAATGGGCGTTTGTTTCAAATCAAAATCAAAGTATTCAAAGTATACTTTTAAGCGAAAATGAAACCGGAAGCAATAATCGTCCACCGAAGCTAATGCACATGAATGAATATCCGGGATGGGAAGACATATTTCATACGTATATTCTTGGGCAAAACACGGAGTTATGGTTACGATTCATTACAGACTTCGATCAAGCACTTGATGTTGCCGCTTCAACTGCCGCGTCTTTTGCAGATCTTTCTCCAGATGATAAGAAGATTTATGATTTAGAAAAGAAGGCTTTTTCTATTCTAACTCAAGCGTTACACAAAGAAATCTATCATCAGTTTGTAAGCTTCAAGACAACAAAGCGGTTATGGGACGCATTGAAGACGAGAGGTGAAGGAAACGAAGCGTCACGCAAATTACGACATGACTTACTCAAGAAAGAGTTTGATGGTTTCACTTGTATGGAAAGAGAATCTTTGAGAGATTTGACAAGTCGATTTTATCACTTGCTGACTGAGTTGAATCATTATGGGGTAGTAACAACTCCTGCAGAGGTTGTCACAAAGTTGGCCGATGCGCTGCCATTTCAATGGAAGGGTTTCTTGGAAATTTTGAAGTACAATGGCACATTAGCTACAACCTCAATCAATGATTTCGTTCAGATGTTGGAGAATAAAGATCAGGAAGAAACTCTATAGGCGAAAAAGGTTCCAGTACAACAAAATCCTGATATGTATTATGGAGCTTCTAGCACTTCTGCAAGACCTGCTCAACATGCTCCACGTCAAACGACGTTTGTCACAAGCACAGATTTGTATGGCAATCAGATACAAGTTCCTGTAAAGCTAGCTCCAACCACAGATTTGTATGGAAATCCACTACAACCAGCTCCACAACAGCCAAGCCAACGATCTATCATAGCAACTGATATGTTCGGAAATCCATTACCTGTTCGATCTACCAGAGCAACAGATCTGTAAGGAAATCCACTTCCAGCTTCCTCAAGACCAACGGTTGTTCTACCAACCACAGATTTGTACGGCAATCCACTACCTGTGCAACAGCAAGCCTGTTATGGTAGCACGTCATCAGTTGGTCAGCCATCTAATACAGTACGACTGGACACATCAAGTTTCTCCAAAGTTAGTGTTGAAGTAGCTAAGGATCATATGGAGATTCTAAACACTCTGGTTAGCGCGTATTGTGGGTTGATAGCAGGTCAGATCGGGAACATCAATCTGGCTCAAGAAGATTACCAGCAGATAGATAAAGAGGAGATGGATATGATGGACATCAAGTGGGCTTTCGCTAGTGCTGTTAGGCGGGCTAAAGACTTCATGGAACGGACGGGTAGAACCAGCTTGGAAAGCAAGAAAGACACCAAGTATGGGTTTGATAAGCAGTCTGTTAAGTGCTTTAACTGTGGTGAACGTGGTCATTTCAAGCGTGAATGCACAAAGCCAGCTCAGCATGGGAACCAGAATCCTTTCGGAGGTCAAGGCAACCAGGCGAATCAGAATCAAGCCACAAATGATGATCGCACCTTGGTCCCTGCAAACAATCAAGCAGGACCATCGAACACCAATCAAGCTCTTGTGGTGCAAATAGATGAAGGTTGCGACTGGTCAATGCAATTAGGCATTGGTGATCAGGGAGGAGCAGCTTGTTTTGCTGAAACTGCTAAGGATTTGAAGCACGCCAGTGGTGGAGAATCTTCCGCCAGTGGTGGTGAATATTCAGATGAAGAGAGTTTTGGTGATTCAAGGAGTTCAGATGAGGAAATCTCAACCTCAGGTGAAGATTATTCTGATGATGTATCTAGTGGGAGAATCGATGCAGATATTGATGAATTTCTAGGAGAAGCTGCAGCAAGGAATGATAGAAGATCTATTCTGGTGGATCAAGCTACTTATTCTTCTTGTTCTCTTCATTCAGCCTTTATGGCTAATGGCGGCAGTTCATCAAGCCAGGTATGTGTCGATGAACCAACTATCGTTATTTGTGATAATTGTGCTAGCTTAAGTGATAAATGTGCTGATTTAGATGCTAATATGTCTGAGTTGCAAAGCAAACATGATGCTTTAAATGCTGAATTGTCTGACTTGCAAAACAAACATGTTTCTTTAAATGCTAAGATGTCTGATTTGCAAAGAAAACATGAGGCTTTGCAAACCAAGTATGATGTTACATTTATCCACAACCAAAAGTTGATCGTGGATCTTGCCAAATGCACAGAAGCCAACATGTTTTATACAAACCATGAAAACGAGTATAAAACAATGATTGAAAATTTAAGAGAAAACAAATCCGAGCTAACGAAAATGGTTTCAACAAAACAAACAACCATTAACTGTTACATCAATAGGCTCGAGATAATGCAAAAAGAGATGGCTTGTGTAAAATCTGAAAGTGAGGCGATCAATCTTAAGCTAAATAGTTATTTGAACTCTAGCTATGTGTTGGATCACATCATTGATGTTCAGAAGGAGAAAAGGGATGTCATGTGCATTGGATATAAAAAATGTCCACCTCCTGTGAAACACAATTATGATGCCACGCCTGATGAAGAAGATAGAACTTACTTTGAGCCATCTGTCTCTTTAAACATTGTGGAGTTTACAACGGGACTTGGATACAAACCAGAAGTATCCTCAGATTCGGATGTATCAGCAGATACAAGTGTGTCTTCTGCTGAACAGAATCAGGATCCTCTAGTTATTGTTGAGGATGCTGATTCTTCAGATGATGAATCTAATGATATTGACTCAGCACAGTCAGATGCGGTAATCAAAGAAGAGGACATACCTGTCGAAAATCATATTCTATGTGATCCTCCCGCAAAACCTGCTACGACTGTTCTGACCAAGTCCACGTCCACTTCCTCACAAGAGTATTAGAGTGTGAATTTGATGTACACTCTTGTTGGTGATGATAAAATCTATTATGACAAAGATTTTCCTATTAAGAATGTTAATCAATCTTTAATTAGTAAATTTTTTGAAGATTCAAGAAGTAAGTTCTTGGGAAAGACAGGATCACACGTTGTGGTAACACAGTGTCCTCCGATTCCAAGAGCTGAAATTTGCAAACAAAATGGCAATCAAAGATTACCAACTGAGAAAGTTCAGCAAAATCGCACCAAACCAAAAGGTAAATCACCGACTCAAGGTCAAAAGAAACAGACCCAGAAAAAGGACAAGAAGGTGAACTTTGTGAAATCAAGGGGAACGGATAAAATTGACACATTTGAAAACAAATCTAACCTAGATTTTGTTAATCAAGCGAAAATTTTAAAAAGAAATGAACAAAACAGTTCAAAACCAAGTACCTCGGGATCACAAAGTTCATCATCATCGACAAGACAATCACATGATACTTCGGGGTTTGTAGAACGAAGATCATGTTTTTCATGTGGCACATTTGGACATATTATTCGAAATTGTCCATATCTTCATAAACAAAAAGCCAAAGTTGATGATCCCCGTGACCAAAATGACCGAAAGCGATCTGTTTCATCAAAACCAGATTCCCGTCTTGTAAAAGAAAGGGAAAAGAAACAGAAACGCCAACAGGTCAAGAAAATTGAAAAAGCGATTAAAACCGACGTGGTTAACAAAACATCTGTTTCTGTCAAACCAAAAAATTCAAAAACTTCAGAAAATCATGAAGTTAAAATTTTAAAGAATAAAACTGGTACAAGAAATCAGACCTGGAAACCAAAAACGGTAACTGAATCAGGGGGAACATCACAATTTCCACAACATCGAGAAGTTCAAATAACTTACGTTGATGAAAATGGAAGACCCAAGACCACAAAGGCTTGGGTCCCCATCTCCAACTAATCATGTGAGTACATGTGCAGGGTGTTCCAGGAGGAACTTTCAGCAGTCATTGGATTGTTGATAGTGGGGCATCCAGGCACATGACAGGCGATATGAAGTTTCTCTACGACGTTAAATCTATTAGAGGAGGTTATGTTTCTTTTGCTGGAGATAAAGGCGGATATATTACCGGTGAAGGAATGGTATCCAACGGGGTTGTAAGTTTTGACAAGATCAACTTTGTACAATAGATTGATCACAATCTTCTCAGCATTTCACAAATCTGTGATAAACAGTTTTCAGTACACTTTGACGCAAATGGATGTTATGTGCTGAAACCCGGCTTCAAGATTCCAAAAGAATGGATTCTCTTATCAGCTCCAAGGATAAACGATTTATATGTCCTTGATATGAGCCAAGCAATAACAACGGCTGGACAAGCAACTTGTTTTATTACCAAAGCCATGAAAAAGACTCAATCTCTTAGCACAGACGAATGGGTCACATTCACTTACGGAAAATGAATCATTTGGTGTCGAATGAATTAGTGAATGGTGTTCTTCTTAAAAATTTCCATCTTCAAGACGTATGTGTTTCATGCCAAAAAGGAAAGCAAACCAAGAAGCAACATCTGACAAAGAAGATCAACACGTTGGCAGTTCCTCTTGAACGTTTGCACATGGATTTGTTCGGTCCTGTCAAGCACAAAAGTATCAGGAATGATCAATACTGCCTCGTGATAACTGATGATTATTCAAGATTTTCTTGGGTGGCGTTCATGGCTCACAAGAGTGAAACTTTTGGTATTATCAAAAACTTGATCATTCAGATTGAGAATTTGTATAAGTTGAAGGTTAGACGGATACGCAGCGACAATGGTACAGAATTTAAAAATCATGCTATGGCGGAGTTTTGCACATCAAAAGGTATTCTTCATGAATTTAGTGCGGCTTATACTCCTCAGCAGAACGGCGTCGCTGAACGTAAAAACCGTACATTGATCGAGACTGCTAGGACGATGTTGGTAGAGTCGCAGTTGCCCATTCCATTCTGGAGTGAAGCTGTGGCCTCTACATGTTACAAATTGAACCGAGTCCTTACAGTCAAAAGACACAACAAGACCTGCTTTGAGCTTCTTCACAAATGGAAACCAGATTTGTCATATCTTGAACCGTTTGGAGCTCCTTGCACAATGATCGATCCTAATGGAAAGTTTGGGGCAAAAGCTATTGAAGGTCACTTCCTTGGTTATGCCACCCCGAACTTAAGAGTCTGGAATCTAGAGACTAAAAGGGTTGAGGAATGGTCTGAAGTCAGAGTACAAAGGCACACTTTACCAGTCAAAAATCCAGGTCAACCATGGATGTTTGAGTACGATGACTTTTTCAATTCGATCAATGTTGAAGCAGTTGAAGAAAATGCTGCGGCAAGGATGTTTTTCGAGAGTGACAACGCAACAGATTCACCGTTGGTTCATCCAATTATTGTCAATTCAGAACCATCTTCAGTGAACAATAATGCTCTCGACAATGAGGATTTTAATGATGCAACCGAACTGAACGAATCTTCAGAGGATGAAGAATTTCTAGATGCAGATCAAGAAGCTCCAACAACAGCTGTACAAGGTACTTCGGAAGCTACAGCTCCAGTTGATAACCCTAAAATAGCTGAAGCTACTGCATCATCCTTTTCGCCAGTTCCGGGTATTGAATTGGTTGTTGATCTCAATCTCAACAATCTGGGTACAAACATTCCAGTTCCAGATAATCCTGAAACAAGGATTCACAATACCTATCCTCAACAAAACATCATCGGTAATGTACAGAGTGGCATTCAAACAAGAAACATGTTGCGAAACAACAACAATGCAGGCCTGTATACGGCGATTCGAGAATCTGGTCAACAAAACGATTGGTCTTTCGCGTGTTATGTCTCACAGGAAGAGCCAAGAACTTGGAAAGACGCTTTGAAAGAAAATTCTTGGGTTGAAGCAATGCAGGAAGAACTGCAACAATTCCAGAAACTTGGTGTCTGGAAGCTCGTAGAGAAACCTGCTGATTACAAGAAGATTGGTACCCGTTGGGTTTATAAATGCAAAAAGGACGACCGTGGAATCGTTATTCGGAACAAAGCAAGATTGGTCGTTCAAGGTTTTCGCCAGATTAAAGGTATAGACTACAACGAAGTGTATGCACCTGTTGCACGTCTGGAGGCAATTCGGATCTTTCTGGCTTATGCCTCATTCAAAGGATTCAAGGTTTACCAGATGGACGTCAAAAGTGCATTCTTACATGGTCTAGTGGAAGAAGAGGTGTATGTTGAACAGCCTCCAGGTTTTGAAGATCCTATCCATCCCGATCGGGTTTGGTTGCTGAACAAAGCTCTCTATGGTCTACATCAAGCACCGCGAGCTTGGTACGCAACCTTATCTAATTATCTGTTAGAGAATGGATTTCGCAGAGGTCTTATCGATTGCACTCTCTTCATAAAAGAACAAGATGGAGATCTTCTACTGGTTCAGGTATATGTGGATGATATTATATTTGGCTCTACTAACAATGTTATGTGTAGGGATTTCGAGCGTGTAATGCAGGATAAATTCGAGATGAGCGTTATGGGGGAGATGACTTTCTTTTTGGGCTTGCAAGTGCAAAAAATGAAGTCTGGGATTTTCATCCATCAGACTAAGTATGTTCAAGACATTCTGAACCGATTCCAGATGTCTGACACATTGCCCATTAGTACCCCACTGCAGCAAAATCACGGAATCAATCCAGACTTGAAGGGTGAACTCGTTAGCTCTTCATACTACCGCGCGATGATTGGATCCCTTATGTACCTCACAGCATCAAGACCAGATATAATGTATCCAACGTGCCTGCTTGCCAGATATCAAGTTAACCCGAAGGCCTCACATCTTGCAGCTGTAAAAATGATTTTTCGTTATTTGAAGGGTTGCCCAGACACCGGTCTATGGTACCCTAAGGATGATAACTTTGATTTAGTCGCTTTCAGTGATTCTGATTTTGGCGGATGCAAAATCGACGGCAAATCCACAACGGCTGGATGCCAGTTTTTAGGAAATCGCCTCGTAACATGGCAGTGCAAGAAGAGACTTGTGTCGCTACATCAACTTGTGAAGCTGAATACATTGCTGCCTCAAGTTGTTGCTCCCAAGTCCTGTGGATACAACAGCAAATGCGCGATTACGGTTTTGAATTCCTAACTACTCCTATTTTAGTCGATAATTCTGCTGCCTTATCTATCACTAGAAATCCTGTGCAGCATTCAAAGACCAAACACATCGAAATTAAGTATCACTTCATACGTGATTGCTTTGATAAAAGGCTAATCGATGTTGTTAAAGTCCATACTGATGACCAACGTGCCGACCTTTTTACCAAAGCATTTGATAAATCAAGATTTGACTTTTTATTATTGGTAAACGACATTAAGGTCAAGCAAGAGTAATCCACATCGGAAAATCGTTTTTGTAAATATCTTTGTGTTTTTAAAATTATCGTAAGTTTGTTGATTTTAGGGGGAGTAATTCCAAATTTGAAAAATTCAAAAACATCGAAAAATTTCAAAACCCAAAAACAATTGAAAAACAAAAATGAGTTTCCTGGCGAGCAAAAGAGAAAATGATAGTACATCAGTGGTCTGTCTAAACCTTTTTAAACTGAAATGCAAAATGAAAAATGATAAGCAGCTCTATATAAGATGTATCGGTAGGCTCACAATCATCTTAAAGTGTGCAGGGTGATATAAACTTAAATCAACTGAAGACCAGGTGGGAACCGCTCATTGGCATATGGTCTTAGTACCGAAATTTCATTTGAGAGATTGCCGAGGTTCTGAGATATGTGGTCTTTATACTGTTTATCATCTGGGTATCATGGTTGTTTCTTTTACCGAAACAAACGGAGACGAAGTCTAGATCTTCCATGATACTATACATACGTGTACATACTGCATACGACCTCAATAAGTGATCAACAATCACATGTCCTCAAAATAAGTGATAATATATCACATTCTTTCCGGGAGTCAAGTTCGTCTCTTTGCTGTACGAAAGTACTGACCTGTTCACGGACTTGCTCCTGTGCCCTCATGCATATGAAAATCAAGTTCCTCATCAATAAGTGACTCTATCACATAGGGCTTGTTTTCAATCAAAATAAGTGAGTTTCTCACATTTTCATATACGGGCAAAACAGATGATAAATGGTATACTCACTAGTAAGATGAACCCTCGTGCATACCTTGATACGGGAATGTGTCGTGATGTGGATGAACACCGGTCGGTAAGTATAAATCATACCTTAACGTATCCCCTCGCCATGATTACATCTGATAAGTTGAGTTTATGTGGATAACAATACCGATAATCGTTATAGGATGTTTATCTAATTGTTAACAAAAAGAACAACAAGAGCATTTTGGCATGACCGTACACTGATATGATTCTCTTACCCTCGAAACTCGCAAAAAGAATGTTTTTATATATTTACTTTTCTTAGTTTCTGCAACTCTGTATATATTTATTTATTGCTTTCGGTCTTTAAGTTTGAAATATTCAAAATTCCAAAAAGATTTTAGGTGTGTTTTAATATAAACTTTATAAAAGTCAAAAAGATTTTATTTGTGCTTTAGTTTTGATTAACCAATGTTGGAACTCAAGTCTTCGTTGCCTGAAATCTGATTGAAAACCAAAACGACTGAATCTTCATAAACGGTCAGAGTTTGCAAGTTTTGAAAGTTAATAATCAAAATTGAAAAATATGTTAACTTTTCAAACTAACTGTCGGACGGTAGTTGAAAACATGGTCACATGTGTGTCATTTGTTTATGTTAACTATATTCCAAGCAGTTGTTCTCATTACGCGTTTAGCTTTCTTGCATGTGCAGATGCTAAAGGCGAAGAGAACATGTTCGATGATAAGCTTCGGAATGAAGACACGACGTGAAGGCACTCAAATGATAAAGATGATCGAGTTGCCGCTGATCAATCACCAACACCACAAGGATCTGAAACATTGAAGATCAAAAGATTCACAAGCATAATCAAAGGGATAGTTTATTGATACACTTCCTAAATGAAAATGGGAGTTTGTTGATACACTTTCTACTTGCAACACGTGAAGACTTTGAAGATCCTCCGACATGGAAGACATGGAAGATGAACCATCACGAGTAGCGTCCAAGAGGGAGTTTGTTGGTACACTTTATGTGGACGCGACTCGACTCGGTTCGATTCGGTTCGGTTCGACCCGTTTAGGTTCGGCTCAAGCCCGACGTCACGACATTCCTCCGTCGTGCGCCCCAGAGTTCGACACGCGAAGCACGGAGAGCCGCGGACCAATTCCCGCTGACACATCATCATGACATCATGATGATGATGTCACATGTTGACTAATATTTACAAAGTTCGAAAGTTATTATCTGAATATGAGACTTCATGTGTTCGTTCAATATAGCATGTTGGGCCATTTTGTTGGGCCTTAAATCCTTTGGGCCGAAACCTTTAATGTGTCAACATGCGTGAGACGAAATCAGGGGACCAACATGTGACAAAAACAGAAGGTGACGAAATCCCCTGATTTCGTCAAACATATTGGGATTTCGTCGTGATGTTGAGTGTTCGTCAATGGGTCTTCGTCAACAACTTGATTTCGTCGAGGTGTTACTATATAAACACAGACAACAGACAGAAACAAGTAGAGAAGTCTGAATAGATTTCGAAGCGAACACACTGTAAACACACACACACTGAGAGTTTATGAGAGCATCTTGTAAACATTGCTTTGTAACCGTTTTCTAGATTAATACATTGGAGTGTTAATCGATGAATCTCGTGTTTGTCTTTTGTGTTCGTAACTTTGTTTAACTTACCCGTTTGGATTCCGCACTCTCGGGTTTGTCGGAAAATAGGAATAGAGGTTGACTCGATCCTCCGGGTGGACCTACAGCGACGTCAACTCGAAAATAGCAGGTTTCCGATAGGAGTTGTTTCGAAGGTTGTTCGAAATCGTCAGACGAGCTCAGGCCTGTGATCCAAGTTCAATCATCGTAATCAAAACAAATGGTCAAAATTGAATTCTTGTTCGGGTTTCGAAGTTGTTAATCGGAACCGACGTTAGAGAGTTCGTGATCGGGACCGAGTGAAGGGTGCGACGTCAGCAGTGGCTTAATGGGAGCAAGCCGGGTTCCGACTTGCAATCAAAGGTGACACAATACTTGATATAAGTGGTTTTTCATTTTTGATTCGATTAATATTTTTTTTTGCAAATTGTTGACTTTAAATGTTTCTCTTTGATTTTCGTTTTTGATTCGATTAACATGGCAGTTGCACTTCTACTTCAGGCAATGCCCGAAGAGCTCGTATTTCAAGTAGCTCAGTTTCAGACTACAAAGGAACTCTGGGAAGCGTTGAAGACACGGTATGTTGGGGGTGAACGGGTTCGAGAGGCAAAGATTAAACAACTGGAGATAGAGTTTGAATCTTTAAGGATGAAAGAAACAGAGTCGATTGATTCTTTCGCAGGTAGGATAAGTCAGTTGGTGACCAAAGCAGCCATTTTGGGAACCACCTACGAAAACAGAAAGCTTGCCAGAAAGTTATTAGGCTCTGTTCCAGCAAAGTATGTTCCAATTGTAGCTTCAATTGAACAATTCGCAGATTTGAAGGCCATGACGTTTCAGGAAGCAATCGGTAGACTGAAGACGTTCGAAGGCAGGATTAAGGGTATTGAGTCGTTAGCTGAAAATCAAGGTAATCTAATGTTTGCCAATGGTGAGTCATCCTCGAAATCCAAACCCTATGAAAATACGCGGGGGCTTGGGAGAGGCGGTTCAAGTTACCGAGGCAGACGTCAAGACCGAGATGATGAGGACCAAGATGGAAGTCAAAGCCAAGATGGAAGCCAAAGACAAGATGGTCAAGATCATGGGTCAAAGAAAACGGGTCAAAGAAGAACCAATGATCGTCAAAGGGGGGGGGGAGATATATCACATGTTCAACGTTACCGTTGTGATAAATTTGGTCACTTCGCGTCAAGATGTCCAGATCGATCGTCTGAAGAAACAAGATGAAGCTAACTTAGCTAAATCCAATGATTCTGTTCCATCATTATTTATGATGAGATGTGATCAAGAGACGGTTTTTCTAAATGAATAATGGGTTATTCCGAAGCGTTTCGAGACCGAGCCAATGGAGAAAGACGTTTGGTATCTCGACAACGGAGCATCGAATCACATGACGGGTAATCGAGCTTATTTCTTTGTACTTAATGAGCGTGTCACGGGAAAGGTGAAGTTTGGAGATGGATCTTTGTTGGTGCACTTGTGTCTGTACTTTGTCTCTATTTTGTCATGATACAGAACGATGTCTTGTGTTAGTCTGGTTTACGTCTTAGGTCTGTTAATATGTGTGTTCGATGTAAGTTTGACCAAGTCAACCATCCTCCTGGTTTGACTTGGCCAAACAGTTAGGACATTGTTTGTAAGATGGCTGTGTCGAAGGATGAGTCATCGAAGGATTGTTTATATCCTTCGATGAGCTCGAAGGATAAACCTTCGATGGATATAGATGGACCTCGAAGGATATCATCCTTCGAGGTATATGTGATCCTTCGATAGGTTTCAGATCGATAGATGATCTTTCGATCAGTCTATCTGATCCTTCGACCAGACGAGCTGTGTTGGGTATATATACCCATGTATGTGTTCACTTCAAAAAGAAGACAAGTGAGAGCACACACACACACGAGAGAACTTTGAGAGTTTATAGAATACATCTGTAAACATTGAGCTTGTAACTGATCTTTTCATACGTATTAATACAGAGGTGTTAATCGGTGAATCTTGCGTGTCGTGTATTGTCGTCTTCGATCTCGGTTTGCATTCTAGCTTGGATTCCGCACTTGCTAGTGTGTTAAGCATAACAAGGAATAGGTTTGACCTCAACCTCCGAGGGACCTACAAGTGGTATCAGAGCCGTGGCTCTTTTCCTTGTTAAAAACCGAGTTTATACAAGACTTTGGTGTTTTTGGACAAAACTCACATGGTTTAGCAACCGTTTTTAGTGTTTTTCTCGCCTTTCTTGTCATAAAAACGTGTTCTAAACTAACCGGGTGTGTTAAAGGACGGGTTGGGTAACTTAAAAACTTGTTTTTAAGAAGTTTGGTAACTTCCGGCCAATTTCCGGCTTACTCCGGTGACCGGTTTCTGGGTTAGAACAGTCCTTTTTGGGTAATATTTTATTGTTCAAAATCTTGGTTTTGGTAAAAGTATGGTCTGACCATACCTTTCTGCCGAAAGATTTCTACCAACCCATCACCTTTTCACCAACCTGTCACCTTTTGTCAACTGTGTCAGTATCGATCGAAGGATATCCTTCGAAGTCGAAAGATCATCTTTCGATCAAAGGAGGTTCGATAGATAATCATCCTTCGAACATCCTTCGAAGTCTGTGACTTATCCTTCGTTCCAAGGAATCTTTTCGAAGGATATATCTTTCGATCAATAGCTCTTATTCGAAAGATAAGGATCCTACGTTTGGAGAATCTTTCGAAATCAATTGTTCGAAACTCAACAGTGATCTTTCGAACACTGTTGATCCTTCGAACAAGTTCTGCTCCTTCGATACTTGTCTGTTTAAGTTTAACAAGTTTGTGTGTTTCAGGTCTTTCGATCAAGGATCCTTCGGCTGGTTGTTATCATTCGAAATATTAACATAGTTTGTGAAAATTAAATTTTTAAAGGGAAAACTTGTTTTTAAAATTTTAAATCTATTTTCACTTAATATATTAATTTTTATAAAATGGGAACAAACGATCAGTGGGATCCAACCGCGTGGACTCGAACAACTTTGACTCCGCAATCATCAGCTACGCAATCTGCGTCAGATTTCAACAAAACTGCATGGATGCAGGCTATTGCCCCACCTCAAGCTGCAATGATAACTGCAAATCAATGGGCATTGGTCACAAATCAAAGCAGCAGCATTCAAGCTATGATGCAGAACGACAGTGAAACTGGTACAAGCACAAAACCGCCAAAGCTAAATCACATCAATGATTGGGGATGGTGGAAAGAAAGGCTGAGAACTTATGTTCAGGGACAAGGTCAAGATCTATGGATGTGCTTCTTCACCGCATTTGATAATGATTTGGAAGTTGCAGGATCTAATCCAGAAACTTACAGCACTATGTCTGATGATGATAAGAAGAAATTTGAGTTAGAAAAGAAAGCATTCATGATTCTCACACAAGCTCTTCACAAAGACATTTACCACCAGTTTGTTTACTGCACGACTACTAAAAGCTTGTGGGATATGCTCACGTTACGATGTGAAGGAAATGCTCAATCTAGAAAGATCAAGCAAGAATTACTGAAGAAAGAGTTTGAAGGATTCACGTGTATGGAGAATGAGACTTTGGCAGAGTTATCTACAAGGTTCCATCACTTGTTGAGCGAGATGTTTGGTTTTAGAGTCACTGCCACTCCACAAGAAATGGTGAAGAGATTTGCTGATAGCTTACCAGCAAAGTGGAGCAGTTATCTTGAAATTCTCAAAGAAAATGGTGTTCTAGACACAATCACCGTTTATGAGCTAATTCAAAAATTGGAGAACAAGGATGTAGAAGAAAAGCTTAAGGCAAAAAGAACACTAACTCCTCAAAATCCAGAGATGTACTATGGGATTGCAGGAGGTATCAGTGGAGAAAAACCAGCCTCTCAACATGCGAAGCTTCAAACAGCCTTCATCTCAAACACCGGACCTTCCACAACAGATCAGTTTGATCCTTCAGCATACACGATGTATTCAAGACCAGTTTCTTCTTCTCTACAACAGAATGTGCAACCGACAGCTCAGCAGCAACAACCACAACAGCAAGGGTTTTATGGAAGCTCTTCAAACTTTCAAGCCACTTCCAATCCGAACACAGTCAGATTAGACACTTCCAACTTTTCCAAAGTCAGTGTCGAAGTAGCCAAGGAGCATATGGAGATGTTGAACACCTTGGTTAGTGCTTATTGTGGATTAGTTGCAGGTCAGATTGGGAATATCAATCTAACCAATGAAGATTATCAGCAAGTGGATAAAGAAGAGTTTGAAATGATGGATATCAAATGGGCTCTTGCTAGTGCAATTCGAAGAGCAAAGGAGTTTATGGAAAGGACGGGGAGAACCAACTTGGAAAGCAAGAAAGACACCAAGTATGGGTTCGACAAGCAAGCTGTAACGTGCTTTAACTGTGGTGAACGGGGTCATTTCAAAAGGGAATGTACAAGACCAGCTCAGCATGGAAACCAAAATCCTTTCAGAAATCAAGGCAACCAGCAGAACCAGAACAGGAACAATGTTCGTACGATGATACCTGTCAACAACCAAAGCCAAGCAGGGCCATCAAATGCCAACTAGGCACTTGTGGTTCAAGTAGATGAAGGTTGTGATTGGTCGCTTCAGTTGGGAAATGATGCTCCAGATGGAACAGCATGTTTTGCTGAAGTCGTAAAGGATTTAAAGCACACCAGTGGTGGAGAATCTTCCACCAATGGTGATGAATCTTCTGAAGATGAAGACAGTTCTGGTTATAGTGGAAGCTCAGATGAATCCACTTCAGGCAATGATCATGTGGATGAGACATCAAGTGCGTCAGTCGATGCAGATATTGATGAGCTTTTGGAAGAAGCTGCAGCAGGAACTGAAAGAAGATCTATTTTGGTGGATCAAGCTGCTTACTCTTCGTCTTCTCTCCATTCAGCCTTTATGGCTAATGTCGACAGTTCATCAAGTCAGGTATGTGTCGATGAACCCACTGTAGTTAGTTGTGAAAATTGTGATAGTTTAAATGTTAAATATGCTGAAAAGGAAAGTCAGTTTGAAATCACATACAAACACAATCAAGAATTGATTGTAGATCTTTCTAAAGCAACTGAAGCTAACTTGTTTTTAACCAGAAATGAAAAGGAATTTAAAGCAACAATTGCGTCATTAAGACATGATGTTTCAGAATTACAAAAGGCTGTTTTGCGAAAACAACATGCTAACAATAATCTTATTGACACAATTGAAAAGCAAATGGTAGAGTTGGCAACAGCTCGATGTGAATGTGAGACAATTAAGCAGAAACTGGAAAGCTATTCCAATTCCCGCTATGTATTGGATCACATCATTGACGTTCAAAAGAAAAAGGGGGATGCAAGATGTATTGGATTCAAATCATGTCCTCCCCCAATGAATCACAATTACTCCAAATTGCCTGATGACGAGGATATGCCCCGTTTTGAACCTACTGTGTCACTCGGTCTAGATGACTTTGCAGCAGGCCTCGGGTTCACAACTGGTACATCATCCTCGGGTCAATCAGAATCTGAGAATGTGACAGATTCATCGTGTGTTAAGGAACAGAGTCCTCCCATTGTTGAGGATGCTGATTCTTCGGATGATGAATCTGAAGAAATTGTGAAACAACAGTCTAACTCGGTTACAACAGATATTCCAATCGAGAATCACATCCTGTGTGATCCACCAGTGAAACCGAGTAAGACTGAAATGTCAAAACCAATGGAGTCCCTTGTATCTAGCAATGAAGGGAATAACTTGTTGTACACGCTCAAAGGAGATAGCAAAATCTACTCTAACAAAGATTTTCCAATTAAAAATGTAAATCAAGATTTAATTGAGCAAATTTTTGAAGGATGCACTGATAAGTTTTTGGGGAACAAAAGTGGCAGAGTTACCGTCACTCAATGTGATCCAGTTCCGTGTGAACAAATTAGAAAACAATACGGAAACAAAATACTACCAATTGAGCGAAAACAACAAGTAAACTCCGGAAAGGGTAAGGTACAGGGAAAGAAGGATCAGAACAAGAATGTTCAAGCACCTAAAGTTCAGCAGCCTAAGACTGAACAACCAAAGGTTCAACAACCTAAAGTTGAACAGTCTAAGGCTACTCAACCTAAGGCTGCACAACCTAAGGTTCAACAACAAAAGGTGCAAAACAAGAGAGCTCCTGTTAAGAAACGAGAACCGAAAATGAACTTTGTTGGATCCACGGGTTCAGACAAACTTGAAACATTTCAGGATAAATCTAACGTTGATTTTGTAAAACAAGTTAGAATTTTAAAACGAAATGATCAGAATAATTACACCCAACACACCAACGGATGTGATTTAGGACCAAGCACGTCTAGATCACAAAGTTCATTGTCTGGTTCTCCGTCTGGTCATCAACATGTTTCTCCGAAGTTTGTAGAGCGGAGAACATGTTTTGAATGTGGGACAGTTGGGCATATTGTAAGATATTGCCCACACGTGCAAAAGCTGAAGTAAAAAACGAGTGCTCCCCAAGAAATCGATTACCGAAAACGATCAGTTTCCCCGAAACAAGACCCACGTGTCTTGAAAGAAAGGGAAAAGAAGTTAAAGCAAAAGAATCAAAAGGTAATTGAAAAGGCCTTAAAATCAGAGGTCAAAGAAGAAAAACCTGTACAAGCAAAATCTGAAACTGTAAAACCAGTAAATGCTAAAACAATAAATTCAAATACTGGTAAAGGACAAACAGCTTGGAAGCAAAAGCAGGTAATTCAATCAGGGGGAGCACCACAGGTTCTTTTTCCTAATCATCAAGTGATTGAAATCACTTTCCTTGATGATCAAGGACGACCCAAGTCCACAAAGGCTTGGGTCCCCCTCTCCAACTAATCTCTGAGTGAGTGTGTAGGATATTCCAGGAGGAACTTTCGATAGTCGTAAGATTGTTGATAGTGGAGCGTCCATGCACAAGATCGGCGACATAAGGCTCCAAAATATTGTTACATCTAGGAGAATATTGTTGCCATTGATGGAGAGAGAGGAAAGAAAGAGAAAAGAAGACAAAAATGTCTGATGAAAGAATGTGGTTGAATGAAGTTGAAAAATTCGACCAGTTGAAAAATGTGCCAAAATGTGGTTGTTATGGTTTCTGATCGGGTCAACATGAAAGATTCCAATGAAAAGTACGCGCTTGCAGCACGTCTGAAGTTCACAATCGACAAAATGAACGTGCAGTGTACATTTCTTTACGGTGTGATTGAAGAGATTGTGTTTGTTGAACAAACCAACCAGGTGTGCGGATGCCTTGGCATGGATTGAACAACCGCACACTACTTCTCAAAGAGAAAGTCAAAGACCTTCGCTGGTACAATGTGGAAGACCAGCCGGACCCGGAGGTTTCTGATCTTGTTGCTGTAAAGAGATTTCTCAGTAGCTACAACAATCGACTTTGAAGTCCACACCTGGTGGATATCCAGTTTGGGAGAGCACTCAGATTCCTGGCAATGCACAAAGCAGTTGCAGGATACGGTTCTAAATTTCTAATCTCTCCTATACTTGTCGATATTTCAGCTGCTTTATGAATTATTATCATCTAGTACAGCACTCTTTGGCCAGACAATGTTGTCATGGTCCGCACCGCTTACCGACGTGCCAACTGATTTTTCCAAAATTCGATAAATCATTTCTGACAAAAATTTATTATTGGTAAATGGCATTAAGGTCAAGCAAGAGTAAAACCAACATCGGAAAATCATTTTTGTAAATACCCTTGTGTTTTAAATTTATCTTAGTTTATTGATTTTAGGGGGAGTAAATCCAAAATTTGAAAAATCCAAAAACATCGAAAAATTTCAAAAACACAAAAACAATAGAAAAACAAAAATGAGTTTCCTGACGAGCAAAAGAGAAAATGATAGTACATCAGTGGTCTGTCCAAACCTCTTTAAACCTAAATTGAAAAACGATAAGCAGCTCTATATAAGATGTATCGGTAGGCTCTCAATCATTTTAAAGTGTGCAGGGTGATATAAACCTTAATCGACTGAAGACTAGGTGGGAACCATTCATTGGCATATGGTCTTAGTACCGAAATTTCGTTTGAGAGATTGCCGAGGTTCTGAGATATTCGGTCTTTATGCTGCTTATCATCTGGGTATCATGGTTGTATCTTTTACCGAAAAATAACGGGGACGCAAGTCTAGATCCTCCATGATACTATACATACGTGTACATATTGCATACGACCTCAATAAGTGATAAACAATCACATGTCCAAACAAATAAGTGATAATATATCACATTTATCCGGGAGTCAAGTTCGTCTCTCTGCTGTACGAAAGTACTGACCTGTTCACGGACTTGCTCCTGTGCCTTCATGCATCGAAAATCAAGTTCCTCATCAATAAGTGATTCTATCACATAGGGCTTGTTTTCAAATCAAATAAGTGAGAATCTCACATCATATACGGTCAAACAGATGATAATCGGTATACTCACCGGTAAGATGAACCCTCGTGCATACCTTGATACGGGAATGTGTCGTGATGTGGATGAACACCGGTCGGTAAGTATAAATCATACCTTAACGTATCCCCTCGCCATGATTACATCTGATAAGTTGAGCTTAAGTGGACAACAATACCGATAATTGTTATAGGATGCTTATCTTAATATTAACTAATTGAACAACAAGAGCGTTTTGGCATGACCGTACACTGATATGATTCTCTTACCCTCGAAACTCGCAAAAAGATTGTCTGTAAATATTTAATTAATGCTTTCAGTTTCTGCATCTTTGTATATATTTATTTACTGCTTTCAGTCTTTACATTTGAAATATTCAAAAATACCAAAAAGATTTTAGGTGTGTTTTAATATAAACTTTCTAAAAGCCAAAAAGATTTTATTTCTACTTTATTTTCGATCGTACGATGTTGGAGCTCGAGTCTTCGTTACCTGAAACCTGATTGAAAACCGAAACGACTGATTCTTCATAAACGGTCGAAATTTGCAAGTTTTGAAAGTTAAATGCTAAAATTGACAAATTTGTTAAACTTTCAAACTGTCGGACGGTGTTTGATTAAATATGGTCATACGTGTGTCATTTGTTTATACTAACGATATTCCAGGCAGTTGTTCTCTTTACGCGTTTAGATTTCTTGCATGTGCAGATTCTAAAGGCAAGGAGAACATGGTCGATGACAAGCTTCGGAATGAAGACATGACGTGAAGGCACTCAAATGATGAAGATGATCGAGTTGCCGCTGACCATCATCAACATCACAAGGATCTCAAGTTGTAAAGATCAAGACTTTCACGAGCATAACTCAAGGAGGAGCGTATGTTAAGGGGGAGTTTGTCAACACACTTCCTACATGAAACGGGGAGTTTGTTGGTACACTTTCTGCTTTCAAGACGTGAAGACTTTAAAGATCCTCTGACATTGAAGACTTGAAAGGACGTCAAAGACTTGAAGACACGAAGATCGAGACAAAGCTACAGCCAAGGGGGAGTTTGTTGGTGCACTTGTGTCTGTACTTTATCTCTATTTTGTCATGATACAGAACGATGTCTTGTGTTAGTCTGGTTTACGTCTTAGGTCTGTTAATATGTGTGTTCGATGTAAGTTTGACCAAGTCAACCATCCTCCTGGTTTGACTTGGCCAAACAGTTAGGACATTGTTTGTAAGATGGCTGTGTTGAAGGATGAGTCATCGAAGGATTGTTTATATCCTTCGATGAGCTCGAAGGATAAACCTTCGATGGATATAGATGGACCTCGAAGGATATCATCCTTCGAGGTATATGTGATCCTTCGGTAGGTTTCAGATCGATAGATGATCTTTCGATCAGTCTATCTGATCCTTCGACCAGACGAGCTGTGTTGGGTATATATACCCATGTATGTGTTCACTTCAAAAAGAAGACAAGTGAGAGCACACACACACACGAGAGAACTTTGAGAGTTTATAGAATACATCTGTAAACATTGAGCTTGTAACTGATCTTTTCATACGTATTAATACAGAGGTGTTAATCGGTGAATCTTGCGTGTCGTGTATTGTCGTCTTCGATCTCGGTTTGCATTCTAGCTTGGATTCCGCACTTGCTAGTGTGTTAAGCATAACAAGGAATAGGTTTGACCTCAACCTCCGAGGGACCTACAATCTTATATTGATATACAGGGAAAGAGATCAGTATCACTTGAAGGGAAAACGGGGGAGAACCGCCTGTTAACTGATGTTTACTACATACCGAGTATGCAAAGCAATATCATAAGTCTTGGTCAGGCAACGAAAGGTGGATGCGACATTCACATGAAACGTGATTTTCTAACCATTCATGATCATACAGGAAAGCTTATGATGAAGGTGACAAGGAGGAAGAACCATTTATACAAGATCAACCTCAAGATAGCAAGTCCCGGTACACAAGCTAACATGACTGGAATAAAGAATTTTGCAGGTAGGGATCTACAAAGAGGTGAACTGAAAGATGATATGGCAAGTACGAGTCAGAATCTTCTCAAAGATCCAAGTTTAATGAAGAAGCCCAAAATTCAAAGTCCAAAGAAAAATGTTCAAGAATTTAAAGAAAATATTAAGCAAGGGATTCAAACCAAAGGAAGTACGTGTTATGATCCAAGAAAGCGGGTGTTTGCTCAAGATCGCAGCCGAGTCAATGGTGGTGCGAGTTCTTATACCAAAGGACGAGTCGTGTTCAAAGGATTAGTCGAGTACAAGGTAGCAAGAATGTTCGAGCTATAAAGGAGACGAAAAACACAACGAGAGATCAAGATGTGTTCTATGAGAATCAAAACAAAGAAGACATGTTAGAGCCTACTTATTTCGAGTAGGAAAATAAGGGGGTGATTGTTGGTGGTAATTCCCGACTCATCACAAGTTGGTGATGTGAAAGGGTGACAAAGGAGTTCAAGTCACAAGTCGGTGAACTTGAGGGACCAAATTTAACAAGTAGGTTAAATTGGTTAAGATTCCTAATTACATTATAATTATATTTGGTAATGTCTTGGTCACCAAGTTAGGGTTAGCCTATATAAACCAAGTTAGGGTTAGACATTATTAAGATAAGAGATAAGACTAGAGAGAAACCGAGTTATGCTTTGAGAGTCTGTAATCAGTTTTGATTTATTTTCTGATTAATAAGATTGAGAGTTATTCGATCTAAATTCTTTTCTTCATCTTTTCTATTCGGATTGATTGTCGATTGGGACTTGAGGTTATAGTTTCTGGATTCCCGAATTTATCAAGGATAGCAGCGAAGATTGAATCAGTTTTTTAGGTTATAGTTAAGGGAAGAGAGTTTTGAGTGGAAATACATGGACAAAATATAAAATTTAAGGATTATTGTACTCAGTTGTTCTTTGCTTTATTCCCGATCTACAAAAATGCTTCTTTTTTTTTCTTGTTGATTAATTCAGATATCATTCTTCGTTTCATATGAAGAAGAATTGTTGAGCTTTGTATGTGATATACTTAAATCTGTTTAGGATGTTCACATGATGGTTTTCTTGAAATATAAGCACATTAAGGCCTTGTAATCAACTTATTACAAATTGTATACAAATGTTACTGTAGAGTTTTCCACTAATTGACAAGGGTAAATGATACTTTTGCTTGTCCTCTTACAATCTTTAATCCAGGTTGAAAACAGTTTCTATAAACAATATGGTAATATCATAACTTCCTGATATTCTTGTAGTCGAACTGTTTTGTTAATGGTGATTGCTTTTGAGGGAAATTGGATGTAAATTCACGTGAAAAACAAACTTTGGAGGTAATTGGCTTGTTCATCTGTTTACCCTTTAGAAAATTTCGATATATGATTTCATTAATACCATTTCAATAGTTATTGTTTTATAGCGAACATAATAGTTATCAATATTAGAGATAAAAGGTAAATTCTCATACTAACAATATAATCCATATGCCCATGGCTTTATATCCTAGTGACATTTTGGGGGTGGGATAAGGTTTTGGGACCAATAGGTAGTGAGTTTGATTCCCACAAGGGGCTTTTTTCCATATTTATTGTGTTTGTCATTAGTGATCCAAATTTGTCGTTAAAAAACAGTATAATCCATATATTTAAATAAGTTGAGCTATTTAAAATATACAAATGATTGAATAAAAAGATCTATTATAGTTCTTGAAAACGTACTCTATACTTAACTTTATGGTCCCGTTCAGTTTTATACGGTCGGTTTTGAGTATAAATTGTAAACCAAACCGTTCACCACGGTTTGAGATATTTGAAACTGACCCACAGAAAGTTATATTGAAAAACCAACCACGAAAGCAAACTGATGTCCGGTCTGACCGGTTTCACGATTTTAAACCGAACTATGAACACCCTAGCATTTAGTAGTCGACTTAATAATAATTACATAAAATTCTCGTTTATTAGTTTTTCGATTTTTCAAAACAAAAAAAAAATCAATATAACAACAACAACAACAACAACAACAACTAGCTAGTTTCCCAACCACACGTTACGGTGGGAATCCAGCACATGCAATACCCATGACGACAACGATAGTTTACGAACCGTGCGTTGCGGCAGGGATCCAGCACATGCAAAACCCATGGTGACAAACATGAAACAACTGTGACGACAATGATAGTTTACGGATCATTTGGTAAGTTCAGTAAAGCTTAGAGGAAGCAAAGTAATTTAGCATCGTTATTCTAAACTAGTATATATATGAGAAAAAAATATAAAAGCTAAAAGCTTATAATAATAAATAAATAAAGAGAAAAGTGCCCGGATAGTACAGTAGTACCTGTGGTTTCCTCTAATTTCACCTTTAGTCCCTACATTTTCAAAATTACAGCTACAGTCCCCAACTTTGACAAATTCGTTCTCGGATAGTCCCTAGCATGGATGGAGGTTAGTTTTTGGTGTTAAGTAAGTGTGAAATAACTAAAATGCCCTTATTATTAAAAATCTAATAAATTAAACATTAAAATATTATAATAAATACATATGGGACCCACCCCCACCCTCACCCTTTTCTCTCTTTCTCTGTAACAAGGATCAACCTGCACAAATCGCCCTTGGCCCATCTCAAACTGCCGCTACCACGATTTTCCACGACCACCGCACCACCACCCTTGGCCCATCTCTCTCTCTACTCTCTCTCTATCAGACACATCTCTCTACTATCTCTCCTTTAAAAAGTCACCACCACAACCACCTCCACCTCCACCGCCGCCGCCATCACCACTCAGCCACCACCACCATCACCACTGCCACAACCACCCTCCGCCACAACCACCACCGTCGCCATCATCACCCTGATGGCACAACATAAACAATAAACTATTCACAAAAAACCTATTCACACCTCTGTTCAATCTCCCTAACCATATCTTCCACTTTCTTCATAATAACCTATTCACAAAACATCTAATCAACAACAAATTAATAAATTATTTTAACTCAACATCTTAATTACAAGATACAAACCTCTGATTGGGGACTCTGTCATCCGCGGGAAGATGAACCACCATCAGAAAGTGTCCTCTGCGGCCAAGAGCGACGACGATGCGTGATTCAGGGGTTTAATTGGAATTGGTTTGTGTTATGTTAATGTTAGTGGGTGACATTGGAGATGGGTTGTGCTGGTGGCTTTTTAAAGAAGTTGGTTCCTTTTTGCTTTTTGTTGAGTTGGGGAATTAATTGTTATATTTTGTTGGTATGGAAGCCAACTTCCCACTGCGCAGCTTTAATTTTGGACAAAAAAAGCAAAAAGAAAAACGGGTCTGATGCTAAATGGGAGGTCGTTTCTGCGGTCTCCGGTGGTAGTGCACGGCGTCGGTGGTCATGGTTAAAGGTGGTTGTCGTTGGGTGTTGTTTAGAGGGTGGCGGATTTTGTCGGAGAAAGGTGGATGATGGTGGTAGTGAAAGGTGGACATTGTGGTGGTGATGGTGAAGAGTGGGGAAGATGAAGTGGGTGGTGGGTCCCACATAAATTATTGAATATTAATTATAGAGTAAGGGCATTTAGGTAATTTTACATCAACTTAACTAAAAAAACTAACCTCCATCCACGGCAGGGACCATCCGAGAACGAATTTGCCAAAGTTGGGGACTATAGCTGTAATTTTAAAAATGTAGGGACTAAATGTGAAATCGGAGCAAACCACAGGGACTATCTGGGCACTTTTCTCATAAATAAATATATATTTACTATTCATCGCCACTCAAATATAAAAATACAGTATAGTATAGTATAGTATAGTATTGTGACAATCGGCACGTAACCGGTAATTTTCGTACTACTTTAATATAGTATTGTGACAATCGGCACGTATCATAGATTTATTGGGCCGTTTACAATTGTCGAACGAATAGGGAAGGTAGCATACCGCCTTGAACTACCGGAAGAACTAAGCGGAATTCATAGCACATTTCATGTGTCACATCTTCGGAAATGTCTAGCGGACGAAACAACCTATATCCACTACGACGACATCGAGGTGGATGACAGACTTAACTATGTGGTGAAACCCATTGCGATTTTGGATCGTAAAGTGAAAACCTTAAGGAACAAAGAAATCAATCAAGTAAAGGTCAAATGGGAACACCGGAAGGGTTCGGATACCACTTGGGAATCCGAGGAGGAGATGCAACGACTCTACCCTACGCTATTCGGTACGTAATCATGTTTTGGGGACGAAACCCTTTTTAAGGGGGGTGGACTTGTAACAACCCGGAATTTATAAAACTCTAAATCAGAATTATAAAGTGCTAATTAAACAGGAACCAGCTAACTAGGAAATTATAACCCAGTCAGCTACGAGCCTTGTAGTGGCATATAATAAGGTTAAAACACCTAGATTATAAATTAAACAAAAGCTAAGGGACCAAACTTGCAAAGATTGAAAGTAGAATGTTAAAATAGAAATTAACACACCAAACACACACATACGTGCGTAGGGTCGATTAGAACAAGGGGGCGATCAGGGATTCCCTCTTCAAACCCAAATCCTCACAAAAGCTCAAAATTGGAAGCCTAAATCAAGTCTAAATCGATTTTCAAGCACAAATTCATGATCACCTAGTTGAAAGGATCATAAGGTATGTAAAATCGTGATGTTTTGATTCATCTTAAATTCTAGGTTAATTGTGAGAAACTGAAATTGAGCTTAAATATGTGATGCATGGATGAATCTTGAAGTAATATGATGTCTAGGGTTAAACCCTAGATGATTCTTGTGAAAAGCTTGCATCATACTTGTAGGGTTTGTGATTACCATGGTAAGTGATTAATGAAATTGTAGAAGTTAGACAAACACTGAGATTATGAATTTCTATTTTAGTGAAACTGAATTTATGTGTTAAATTCAGAAAAATATTGATGTTGAAACTTGTTGCAAATTGCCCAATTGAAGTGAATATAGAGGGAAATAACATGTCAAGAAACTAGTAATGATTATGTAAGAATTTGACCCGCTAGGTGTTTGTTGAAACGCCTAAATGAGGAATAAAATGTTAAATCGGACAAAAACGCAGATTTGAATATCATAATAAATTGTCCGTTATTGATTATAAAAGAGTTCTAAATTGATGGTGAATGGAACTCTTTAGGTTAAGCATCCAGATCGTTAAGTGGACAAGCCGGAGGTGAAACACGCTTGAAGAGTGCACTTTGAAGGTACGCGACTTATAGTTTCGCTACATTATGTTTAATTGTTAGTCTTACTTTGTTATATCGATAATTTGGTAAACAAGGAAAACCCGTTAAGTCACAGGAGTGACAAAGTGCCTTAGACAAGCAAAACGGGTCAAAACATGTGTTAGAAATAGAGTTTGGACGTGTCTAGCAATGGTGACATAAATTCGGCATCCAAACGTGACAAAACAAGTTGGGTTATAAACATAAAATTAATAATCATCACTTGGGATTGGTCATATATTAAGCGTAGGCCGTGTAACGGACACGCTAATTCGTTGTAAAAGCATGAGCCATTGTAGAGGGATTATAGTTCGGAACATTTGTTTGTCAATCGATTCCGAAAAGCATGATTAAATCCTTGGAATTAAGCATGATAGTTATTGCATAAGCGCCCTCGGGAGGGGAGCGAAAAGCCATAATTGGTAGACATGGAAACGAGTGATATGGTTTGAAATTAGAGATGTCAATAATACAAGTTAGGGAACTTGTAAACAAATGGGTCAAATAAACAAGAGATGAATTAAAAGCCAACTGCTCTTGAAATGACATTTTTATGCAAATCGTGTTGATAAACGCGTCCGTAATTAAATTACGGTCGCGTAGGAAAAAGAATCGGCTAAAACGGACGCCCGAGTCAAAAGTTATGTCGATTTAAAGTTTGGAATTGAGAAAAAGAATGCTGGGCTGAATTGCAGCTCCAACCAACAAACAATCTGTCGAAATCAGACCGTGGCGCTATGCCATGGCCAAATGTAAAACACGTCGCGCGACGCGACGGGTGGTGGCGTCACGCGACCACCGGCGGTGGTCTCCGTCGCGTAGCGCGACCGTCCCAAACGTACGGAAATTGTTGTTTTTGCATTGTTTTGAGCATGGAACCTAACTAGACTTTTATTTAAGGTGTCAAAACTAATTATTTTCATGGTTTTGACCGTAGGTGATGTCGGATGAAGTCCGGATGGTGATCAAGCAAATGTCTAGAACCGAACGCACTAAACAAAGCTTCCGCACTTGATCTATTTTATTTTAGTAATATGTAGATACTTGAACTATGTTTTCAAACGTTATCTAGTAGACACCTGAAGTTATGTTTTGTATGTTTAATGGATAATTTGCTTTTAACTTGAATATTAGGATCATATATGGTCTTAAAATCATGAAAGTTTTTGTAAACTCGATATTTCAGTACTAAATGCTTACCTTGTATTATTAATCTCGTTATTTAAGCCGGGTCTTACAAACAAACGTCTCAGCAAAAGAGAAGACCATCAGGTGTAGGTATTGGGTCCGGTATAAGGGGTGCAATGTCTGGTAAACCAAAAGAAACATGGTCAGGATCAGAAATTGGCTCAAGATCATTAGGCGCATCATCAGGCTGACCCAAAAGGAGCAGAAGCTAGCTCAGGAGCAGGCTCTGGGTCGAATAAAGGTGTGGGATCTCGAGCAGGTGATGGTGCAGCAGTCATAGCGGTGTCTTCGTCTGAGTCAGTAGTTGAAAGCTGCAATCCGGCCGTCTGTAAGGCTGCAGATGTCACAGACTCAATGGAGTCTGAAATCGAGTGTATACTAGAATCAGAGGTTAGCTTGATAACAGGGATCTCAAGAAGTGAAATTAGTAACAACATTCTCGTCTAACTTTCCATCATCATGGGCGTCATCAGGAGGACCATCAATAAATATGTCAACGTCATCATCAACGACTCGTCGAGTAGCCAACCTTCGGAAGGAATGTCCACAGGAGGCGCATCATCGAGGATCGGAGCCATGGTGTGCTCACTATCGGGATGACCAGTGATGAGGTGGTCATGGACTGAAACTAGGATGACAAAAGATCCTTGTCGGGGAAACCATCAGCAAGGGTAAATCGTTACCAAAGTCTAGTAGCGCGGACGGTTGGAAGTCGTCCTCGTCCTCGGTCAGCATAACAGGATCACTCTCACTGTCTAACGTAAATATCTCTGGCGCAGGTGCAATCTCATTATCTGTGGCGGTGGTCGTAGGGTTATCAATGTCTGATAACCTGCTTTCTAAAGAAGGTGACCTGTGTGCCGGTACATAATAATCAAAGCATGTATATCCATAGTAATTACTAACACTTAGTGTATTGCAAGCAAAGACAATTCATCACGTAATCATGTATTCACATTATTCTTCATGAAACCTTCTATCCTTCCTAGTCTCCCAGACTAACCCACCTAGTCTCCCAGACTAAACCAACCAGTCTCCCAGACTAAACACCCAGTCTCCCAGACTAAACTACCTAGCCTCCCAGACTAAACACCCAGTCTCTCAGACTGAACTTCCCAGTTTCTCAAACTGTCCCAACTAGTCTCTCAGACTAACTACCCAGTCTCTCAGACTGAACTATAAACATTAACTTTGAAATGTGTTTTGTGTCTTTTTATTTGTAAAAATGTTTGTTTTTCCTGGATCTAATGAAATAGGATGAATTGAGACGGTATTTTTACCCGTTTGATTGAATACGCTACTAAAGAATTTCTACCTCTTATTATAGTGTGTGCTTCCGGAGGGGCACGCATGCAAGAAGGAAGTTTGAGCTTGATGCAAATGGCTAAAATATCTTCTGCTTTATATGATTATCAATCAAATAAAAAGTTATTCTATGTACCAATCCTTACATCTCCTACTATCGGTGGGGTGACAGCTAGTTTTGGTATGTTGGGGGATATCATTATTGCTGAACCCAATGCCTACATTGCCTTTGCGGGTAAAAGAGTAATTGAACAAACACTGAATAAAACAGTACCCGACGGTTCACAAGCGGCTGAGTATTTATTCCAGAAGGGCTTATTCGATCTAATCGTACCACGTAATCCTTTAAAAAGCGTTCTGAGCGAGTTAGTTCAACTCCACACTTTCTTTCCTTTGAATCAAAATTAAAACATTAAGTTCAATTTTTTTGAGCAAACAAGTAATTAGTTTATCGGAATCCAAGTCAAAATTAGACGAATGGGGTTTTCTTTGTTGACATAAGATCTAATTGTATAAAGAATCAAAAGTCACAGAAAATCGAAAATCCGCCCCCTTTTCTATATTCCTTTTTCTATATTCCTTATTATTGATTTGATCAAGAAGCCTCTATTAACAAGATAAAAGATGAAATTCTTATAATTAGGCAAAAAAAATATCTTCTTCTCGTCATATATAATTAAACTCTAGAAAATATAGAATTTTTTATCTTTCTATATCTTACGATAATCCTATTTTGACTAAGAATCCCTACTGGATGGGATTCTAACAAACCCCTCAATTCAATATAAATAGAATCTAAATAAGTAGAATCTAATTCATTTTTATTCATTTTTAAGAAACTTTTTGCTGAAGAGAGTATCCGGCCCAGACTCCTACGGTCTTAAAATCATGAATATTAGGATCATATATGGTCTTAAAATCATGAAAGTTTTTGTAAACTCGATATTTCAGTACTAAATGCTTACCTTGTATTATTAATCTCGTTATTTAAGCCGGGTCTTACAAACAAACGTCTCAGCAAAAGAGAAGACCATCAGGTGTAGGTACTGGTTCCGGTATAAGGGGTGCAATGTCTGGTAAACCAAAAGAAACATGGTCAGGATCAGAAATTGGCTCAAGATCATCAGGCGCATCATCAGGCTGACCCAAAAGGAGCAGAAGCTAGCTCAGGAGCAGGCTCTGGGTCGAATAAAGGTGTGGGATCTCGAGCAGGTGATGGTGCAGCAGTCATAGCGGTGTCTTCGTCTGAGTCAGTAGTTGAAAGCTGCAATCCGGCCGTCTGTAAGGCTGCAGATGTCACAGACTCAATGGAGTCTGAAATCGAGTGTATACTAGAATCAGAGGTTAGCTTGATAACAGGGATCTCAAGAAGTGAAATTAGTAACAACATTCTCGTCTAACTTTCCATCATCATGGGCGTCATCAGGAGGACCATCAATAAATATGTCAACGTCATCATCAACGACTCGTCGAGTAGCCAACCTTCGGAAGGAATGTCCACAGGAGGCGCATCATCGAGGATCGGAGCCATGGTGTGCTCACTATCGGGATGACCAGTGATGAGGTGGTCATGGACTGAAACTAGGATGACAAAAGATCCTTGTCGGGGAAACCATCAGCAAGGGTAAATCGTTACCAAAGTCTAGTAGCGCGGACGGTTGGAAGTCGTCCTCGTCCTCGGTCAGCATAACAGGATCACTCTCACTGTCTAACGTAAATATCTCTGGCGCAGGTGCAATCTCATTATCTGTGGCGGTGGTCGTAGGGTTATCAATGTCTGATAACCTGCTTTCTAAAGAAGGTGACCTGTGTGCCGGTACATAATAATCAAAGCATGTATATCCATAGTAATTACTAACACTTAGTGTATTGCAAGCAAAGACAATTCATCACGTAATCATGTATTCACATTATTCTTCATGAAACCTTCTATCCTTCCTAGTCTCCCAGACTAACCCACCTAGTCTCCCAGACTAAACACCCAGTCTCCCAGACTAAACACCCAGTCTCCCAGACTAAACTACCTAGCCTCCCAGACTAAACACCCAGTCTCTCAGACTGAACTTCCCAGTTTCTCAAACTGTCCCAACTAGTCTCTCAGACTAACTACCCAGTCTCTCAGACTGAACTATAAACATTAACTTTGAAATGTGTTTCGTGTCTTTTTATTTGTAAAAATGTTTGTTTTTCCTGGATCTGGGCATTTTGTGTATGCAATGAAAGTATGTTATGAAAACATTTTCGTGAGAGCCCTAATGATCGTAGTCTAGACTCGAGAAAGAATCCTAGTTCGCTACGATCGAAGCTCTGATACCAAGCTGTCACACCCTGACTTTTTGCGGAAGCGTGATTATGGTGTGACTTTCTTAATACCATTGCATTCAATCATAACAACAACTATATGATAAAACCATAGATTTATCATCCATTAAATGAGTTTAAAACATAACAACATTGTTTAAAACGTAGACTTCAAATTCAAGTTTTACAAACCATACAAATTGTTTATGAGTTCACTAAGGACTCGTCAAAAGATGTTAGATGTAACTAAGGTTTGAAAGACGTGTCTCGTCCAGGAATAAGACACACTGACCAAACCCAAAGACCATGGATGACATCATTATTCCTATCGCAGCATAAAACTTCCAACGCCCGCCAGATCCACTTACTAATTCCCTGAAATACATGTAGTTTGAAAACATCAACAAAAGTTGAGCGAGTTCATGTGTTTAGTATGTGTGCACGAATCATCCTTGAAAACCTTTGTATGTATGTATGTACTTGTAAACTGGTATGTAGCAACAAGGAAAATAGATCAATTAATGTGTAGCTAATACATTAATATAAGTGACATGGCATAGGAAGCACTCAATCCTGTATGCGTATTTCGTACCAGCCCCTCCGGCGGAACGACATAGTCACCACATGCGGCCAACTCGCAGGCCCATGGGTGGGGCTCGCAACACCCAATAGATCTGTCACTCATGCCCCTCGGTCCTTATACAAGGATTAATGGTCTTAAGTTAATCGTCTACCCATTCACGTGATCTAGCAGTACATTCCTTAGCTAATCATACCATTTGTAATTGTTTGTAATCAGTATGTAACATGTATTTCACCCCCGAGAGTTATAAAGCCGAAAACAGTTAAGAGAAAAGGGGGACATGAACTCACAGTTTTGCGTTCCTTGTATCCGATGTAACTCAAAGCTTCCTCTAGAACGCACGACTACCTACATGCGTATTATGGTCCGTTAGACGAGCGGGTCGTGCCTTGTCTTTGTATTGATTAGTGCCTTTGAGTTACGTTTCAAAGTGTCTTCGTTATTATTCCAAGTTATAATTACTTTGTTAAAATAATAATTATTTTAACTTAAATTATATTTATTTAGTTTTGGAATAATTGTTAAACAATATTTTGTAATAATACTTCTCAAGTATTTATACTCGTATTTCCTTAATAAACATCCAATATATA
Source organism: Helianthus tuberosus (assembly GCA_030545235.1). NCBI lineage: Eukaryota > Viridiplantae > Streptophyta > Magnoliopsida > Asterales > Asteraceae > Helianthus > Helianthus tuberosus. The sequence goes on from CM060363.1 coordinate 82,100,728, forward strand.
TTTCCAAAACAATATATTTTCAAGTCTCACTTTAGAAAATATATAACTCATTTTGTCCAAAAATAATGTATTTCAAGAAAATATATATTTTTCTCAAAAATCATATATCTTCCAAATATTCTAAGAAAATATATTTTTACTTCCCAAAAATAATATATTTTCTCCTTGTCGAAAATATGATATAACTTGGTAATATTTACAAAAATCATATTTTCATTTCTTGTATCCAAAATATTATTTAACAAAAATATATTTATAACGGTATTTTCCGGAATATTTTGTAAGTTACGTTCTTGCGTTCGATTTCACAATATTAAGTGTGTAACTTATATATTTATTCCTTGTGGTTTTTGGTATTATTTTGGATTGTAATTTCTTGGTATTTGTTAAGTTATATTACTTTAAATCCTAAATTAATAATACTAATACACAAGGTATACAAATAATCACACACAATGTGTCTTTAATGTAAATATATATTCTAAATACATATTTATCCATTTTTATTTATAAAAACCAACCTCCAATGCTTGTATTTTTGTAACAAAATCTATGGCAAAGTTTATATTGAAAACCATAGTTAAAACACACTTGTAAATATTTGTTTAGAAAATATTTTTTAAGTGTTTATATTTTTAGAAAATTTTGCCATAGTTTCCCCTAAAAATGGAGGTGTCCATGCTATCAAAGCATATCATTTTCTTTTTAAAATCATCACAACAATCAACAATCTAACTAACACTTACCAAGTGCCAAAGTAATGCTACTTACATAACAACATGAACTTGAACTTTCATAAAAGCTTGTAGTAACTTGGTAGTGTGTTTAGTAGGTTTAGTTACCCCTTAAAATGCATTTACTTCTTTAAAAACTTCATTTTTAAAGAAGTTGGGTGTTTACAACTTCCAAGCACATTTTCTAAAAATGCTTCTTTGTGTAACCTTCTTGTTACACAAGTGTTTCTACACTTGTTTATCCATTAAAAATGGTGTTTGTTTATGTAAGAACCGAGATCTACCAAAACTCATATTTCAAGCTTGGTTCTTTTGGAAAACCATTCGTAAATTTTTGATCTATATGATTATTAAGCCACTTTGATTATTATTTTTCAAGAAAACAATATATTCTTTCAAGTTCATGTCTTTCATGAGGATGCTTTATAAATCTCTAACATTTTCATCCTCTCATCTTGCTAGATTATGTTTTTAATCATGATCTAGCAAGATCATATAATGATTTACATCATTTACACAAACCATCAATCATCAAGCATCATAACATCACTAAACAACATGATTTCTTTAAGATTTCTTATAGATTTATGCTTATGTTCTTGTTTCATCTTCAAGTTTCTTAGTGTTCTTCATGATATTCATCTTGTATCATCTTTTAACCACTTGAAATAGATGTAAAATGAAGAGTAAAAGATCTTACTACTAGCTCAAGGCTAGGGATGATCAAGTGTAGAAATGAAGTGGATAAAAGCAAACGGTGAAGGTCCTTCGACTTCTGAAAGCTCCAAGCTTCCTTATGCGCCTTCTAACACCTTTGTATATGTAGAGATCGAATGGAAGATGAATGAAAATGATGGATGTATGTGTGTGTGATCTCGGCCGAAGGTAGGGGAAGGAGAGGAGAGTATGGTGTGTTAGTGAAATGTGAATGAAAGGAAGATGATGGCACTTGTGGTTTCTTATATTATTTTCCAACAACATATGGTCCAATGTGTAATGTGTTCAAGAAGTACTAGACAAGATCTTTTAAGCAAATCAAAACAAATCACATAAGATCTCCTTATTTAGGCCATGTGGCCGATTACATAGGTTGGGGGAGGGGGTCTAAGTGTAAGTTTAAACCATAAAGTTATCATTTAGTTTAAAACCAAGTATTAGTTAAGTATCTTAGTCACTAGATATTTTGTATGGGGTGTTATGATGTTCGGGGATTATAACTAGCTTGGAAACATTAAAACAATGCTTCTAGTATAATTTTGATGTTTCGGGTAGTGTCCGGTTAGATACCGGTTCGTTAAAGTGTCAAACTATTCCGTTTAGTGTTCTTTATGTACCCCTTTGTGACACTTTTAATTCCCGACACTTAGGAAAGCATCCAGGACCATTTAGTCATATTTTTGCATGTTACAAGCTTATCAAAAAGCTGATTTTTGCTGAAACATGCTGAATTCAGCACTTTGGTGAGTTTTTAGGCACTTTCCGGCACTTAAACTATCACCTAGTAAGGCAGTTTTGTAGTCCTTACTTCCCTACACACTATACTAGTGTAAAACTTGGTTTCTTGCTCATACTGGGTCTCAAAACACTGTCTGTCTATGTACTGAGTTCTGTCAGCATTTTCCCGGTTCGTCTGTTAACTGTGCTAACTGTGCTTTGTGCATCATTTATGTCAATATGTTTGCATGCAGTCAATGATGTGTCATTTGCAATATGGGATGCACATGTAAGTATAATGCGGTAATCAGGAAGCAATTCAAGTCATAAATTGTAAATCAGCACAATCATTAAGCACTAATCATCATTTAATAATTGTACGGATGCATGCAAATTTGACAGTTGTCACACAAAAGGATATGAGTCATGTTAGGCCGACGTTTCAACAACTTTTGTGCATTCTATTTTTATATATAGACATTTTGTAATGTTTGATACATTGTTAATGACTAATGAAAACATATTATCAAAAGTATGACATAGGATTTCTTTTTAATAAAACGATAGCATTCAAATACTTTTGACACATTTGGTCATTTCAGTTTTTTTGTTTTTTTTAAATGAAACATGTTACTCAGTTGAATCTTTTTCATAAAATACGACTCTAATTGACCGTTTCCACTATCATATATAAAATGTAGTTTCAGTTCTATTCTATGATGTATTTAGAGATTTATAATATATACATATATACAAACAGCTCATGTATTTTGTGCTAATTGCCAAAAATCATGTCTAATGATTTTTAGTATTTTCCGGAATTATATACCTTAAAAATAATATATTTTTAAGATTTGCTTGTAGTATATATAGTTTGTCATGTTTTTTTAAATTTATATATATATATTTTGTCATGCTTGTTAAATATATATATATTTATTTATTTTTATTACTTGTTTGATTTTTGTATAATTCCCATTAATTGTAGTGATTATATATTTTTCTATATATATATATATATATAGAGGAAGGTTAACGTACATTAAGGCTTAACGTACATCACGTACGACAGGTAATTACGCACGTTCATTTTAAAATCACGCACGTTGTAACTCAAAAATCCAAAATCACGCATGTTGAAACACAATAATCACGCATATTGAAAACATTAATCACGCATGTTATAGAACAAATCACGCACGTTGTTGTACGTGAAGTACGTTAAGCCGTAATGTACGATATACTTTTTCTATATATATATATATATATATTCGTTCAAATATTGTCCAAGTGTCCAAGTCCATGAATTGTTAAGGAATATATTTATATAAATATATATTTTGGTATTTGTCCATACACCCATTTATGGGTGATTTTGTATATTTTATTTATGAATATTTCCTTGTGTATTTTTATATGTATTGGGTGTTTATACTTGTTGGGAGCATTTACTGTATTTTTGAGTTCCTAAATATACACTAATATATATTACACATAATATACACATAGCACATAATTTTGTGACTACTAAATATATATATATTTTTCCCTAGAAATATACATCTTTATAGTAGTTTTAATTCTTGAAGAAAACTCTATTTCTTTAGCTTGTATTTTGTATAAAAATTAGGGAAAACCTTTGGTAAACATTCTTGAACAATTTTTGTAGAAAAAGTTTCACAAAAGTTTATATTTATCTAAGTGTCAAAATTTTATAAAAATTTTGACATAGTTTCCCCTAAAAATGGAGGTTTTCCCATGTATCAAAACATGTGTTTATTTTCTTTTTATCATCAAAACTCAAGATTCAACAACTTAGCAAGTAAAGATCACTAAAAATCATCATACTTTTTCATGTGGTGAACTTGAAATTTCATAAAAATGTGTACTAATTTAGATCTATACACTACACATATAGATCTACTTAGATTTAAGCTTCTTTGTAATTTTTTGTAAACTTAAATGAAACTTTATTTTATAAACTTGATCATCCATGAGTTTAGTAGGTTCAAGATCATGAGAAATCCATTTTAAACCACTTTCAAGTTCACTTTCAAAGATCTTCAAGTTCATCATCATGTTATTTCATGGATCTTTCAAGATCCATGCTTAAACTTGTTAGATCTAAGCTTCTAACAAGCTTACTTATGATGGATCTAATAAAAAACACATGATCAACAACAACAACAACTTCATCACATACATCAAACAACACTAGAAACACTTGATTTTCTTTAGATTATGTTAGTTCTTCTTATGTTCATCTTTTAAAGTTTAGATTTCTTGATGGTGTAACTTGTACATACTACTAACATGGAGAAAAATGAAGATTAGTAAGCTTACTTCTAGCTCTAGTGGCTAGGGAAGTGATGCAAAGAACACGAAGAAGAAGATGATGCAAAGATGATGGTTAATAGCTCCACAATGAGGTCCTTGAACTTCTAGTGCTTGAAGCTTCCTTAGATAGCCTTCATACACCTTTGAACACCCTTGGATTTGCTTGAAAGTGAAAGAAAAATGGAGGTAGTGTGGAGGTGGGTGTGGCCGTGAGGTAGAGAGCAAGAGAGGAAGAAGAAGAGTTCAAATTTTAGTGAAAATGATAATGTGAGTGTGAGTACATATGTCTATCGCTTCCGTCAATCACGTATCGTAGCTGATCTGATGAAACAAGACAAGGTTTAAAAGTGTCAAAGTATAATATCCTAGGTCCGCACGGATGGAGTTTTCCAGGTCAGCACGAACCTGGTGCGCGTAATTAGGGTTTGGTTATTGGTGTTCATCCGTGCGCATGGAGACTTGATTCGCAACTGTTCATCCGCAACAATCAGTCCATCCGCACAAGGCTTCTTGATCCGCACCATATGTTGATCTGTATAAACATGTTGATCCGCACTTATGTATATGTGGATGGGCTTGACCTATAAATACTAGTGATGTCTTGTTCATTTGTACCTTTGGATGTTAGAGTAACGAAACTCAGTCCAACTGTTTTCGTGGTTTTATATTTTCATGTCATCAATAGAAAACAAATTATAATTAGCTTGTTCTTGTTTGATCCACTCTCGTACTTGGATTCCGCACAAGATACGAGATCTACGCAGTCAACGGTGTATCAGAATCGATCCTAAAACGAACTCACAGTGAGGATAATGTTGGAGGTTAGGTCCTTATAAACTTCAAACATACTAAACTTCCATCAAACAAACTCTTTAACCACAATCCATCTTCCAACATCGTGAGACAACATGAGGGCTAGTGGGGCCCTCATGTTGACCCTCAATTTCAAGCGGGAGGGGGGGGGGGCGGTTGTGCAAAAGTTTGGAAGTTAAGGGTTTAGGATGTAACTTAGGTGTTACATGTGTTTTAGTGTTTTTAAGGGTTTTAATGTGTTTTATGACCAATACTAGCTAAATAACATTAAAACAATGCTTCTACTTCATTTTTAGTGTTTTGGGTAGTGTTCGGTTGTCGGTTCGTTAAAGTGATAAATTGTGTAATTTATAAGTTATGAAGTACCTTTTGTGCCATGGTTTCAATCCCGACACTTTACAAGTTATTCAGGATGTTTAATCACTATTTCTGCATGTTATTTTAACTTGTAATGCTGAATTTCTGCATAATTCGTTTTTTATAATGCGTTTCGGACAGTTTTTTGTGCTTATTTAGGCTTCCGGAAAGTGTTATTGTAAACCCTTGTTCTCCCACTTGGGTTTTAATATATTTTTTATGTCAGACCTATATCTAAGTCCTAAATCTATCGTTTAACTGAGTACTGAGGCTGTGCTGGCACAGCTTGTCTAACCGGTTTGTTTACTAATTGTTTCGACGCAGCGCCTAAATTGTTTCGAAATGCGATAAATGAAATATGTAACATGCATGATTTAAATGTATGACATGCAAGCATATAATGTTGACGTTTAAAACACATAAATGCAGGGAATAAATAATTATTAAAAAAGTACGGAAGATACCGTTTTCGTGCCGATTGTCACAATTTCCCCACATGTTTTTTTTATTTTTCATTATTTCTTTACTGAGTAAATTGTTATTTTCGATCCATGAGGTTTAGTCCAAATTGTTTCGTGCGATTTTTGTTGCTGACTTTTTCAAAATGCAAGTTTCGTCCAACTTTCAATCAACCCTCCTCCCCCAAATTTTAAATAAATTTATAACGTGGGATGTATCTTATAAGGCGGTGACATATGCGGTGGTGCCACGTGTGGACGATGCGGTGGAACAAGAGATGTGTAGAGTTGGAATCTGTTGGCATGGTGTCTTCATGAAGTCGTCGACATCACAACTCCGTCAATATTAATCCGACACCAAAACCCTTCTTCCCAACACCATTGAAACATTTGTCTTCGCGGTAGTCCCAATTGTGTCATTATCTTAAGAGCCTCTCAGGCGACGCCACACATTCATTCACTGTTGCTGTTAATCAGCTCTCTTCACCCAAAATCTGAATCATCATATGACTCAGACGCTCGCATTGTGCTAACAACAGAAGCCATGCGTTCGACGCCACACATTCATTCACTGTTGCTGTTATAATCAGCTCTCTTCACCCAAAATCTGAATCATGATACTCATACAGATAGACGCTCGCATTGTGCTAACATTCATTCACTTTTTATTATTCATTTGATCAGGTACATTTTGTTACGAGTCAACATGTCACATTTATTGTTGAATTGAATGATAATTTGCAGCGGAATTACTTGATGATTTGGGATTCATAATGACAAGGAAAGTACAAGATTGATTATGGATGGACAATATCTGTTTGATAAAGTCTTGGTGCCGGTAAAACTGCCGGCAAAGTTATATATATAGGGTCGGTGTATGGCGGTTGAACTTGGAGGGAAAGTAACCGTTCAGAAGAACCGGTGCCAACCGTTAACCATCAACCGAAATGTCATAATAACATAATTACATAAGTTTACATTTACATAAGTTTACAACTACATAATACATATAGAAATAAGTTTATAATATCATCATTCACTCCCCATAAACTTAATTCTATTTACGAGGATTTTTCTGCACACTTTCGTTAGCTTCTTTCACTGCTTTTTCGGCTCTCTTAAAATCGAATTTCTTCCTTTGCTTCAGTCGCTTTAGGCCATACCAATCATTTCCGGCAAAGAATGCGTAATGCTCATCTGCTGCTTGTTCCGGTGCATCATGTTCATCTACTGCTTGTTCTGGTTCTTCACGAGGCATCATGCTGGTGCTAGCTTCCATCTCCATGCTTCTGGTACGTCTCTTCATTCCGATGTCCTCTCCGATTTCTTTCTCGTACCTTCTCTTTAGTAGACTTGATCTTGTAGTAATACAATAATACATCCAGATACATTGCATACATTAATCGCATCAACTCTCCATCATGGTATTCAGGCCCCATATCCTTCGATATAACAGCCCACATATGATTATCAGTAACTCGTCGATGACCACCTTCTCTTCTTACCGCTAAGTATAAGTCTAACAGACTTATTTTCTTGTTATCCTCTGCATATGCAGGCAACGGTCTTGTATTGATTTCTAACTTAACCTTCAAGAACCAATCGACCATTTCTTCGAATTTTTTCTCTATGAAACATTTATACTTTCCTACATAACCATCATCTTCCAACATATCCATTAGGGCCTTACAATCTTGAAATTCCTTAGACGACATTGCTTGCAATATCATTATGTTCCAGTCCGGTTCTTCCGACGATATATTTAAACTTTCGAAATACGAATTCAAGTAATCATTCTTGAATTTCTCATATTCCGATTCTGATCTAAGCAACTCTTCCTTTTCTATATTACCCATTTCATCTTCCCTAGTATGACATGTGGTATCATTTCTTTTATCGATCGTGGGGATACTAAATGTTGGATACAGTTTACATTTGTCACCCATAAATTTTACTGTGTAACCTTGTGTTATTAATTGATCAAAACTAAGTACGTTTCGATCAATATCTGGTGTGAAAAATACGCTTTGTATTCGTAAATTTTCTGATCCAGATATCATTTCTACAACACCTATTCCCTTAATGAAATAAAAATTACATTCCCCTGTGTTTGTTTCAACTTCATACATCTTCTTGATTCTTTTGAACATGTCTATATTTCCAGAATAATGTCGTTTAAGTGATTTGCTTACATACCAGATATTTGACCAGTAACTTCCGTCTGTTCCGATTACCATGTACTCCGAACTCCGATCGTATTGATTTTCATCATCAACCCCCTTCTCTGATTGCGATCCTGTGTTTATCGCTAAACGAATGAGTTGAGAGGCCTCGTCTTCTTCTTTCTTCTTACACTGTGCAATCTGATGCCCTGATAGATTGCAATAATAACACTTTCTTTGAAATCTTCGTCTCTCTCTATTCTCATACGAACAGTTCAGACATGGCAGAGTTGTTGACGATTCTGCAGTGATCTTTTCTCTTCCAGAAGTGGCTCTGATACCACTTTGTTGAATTGAATGATAATTTGCAGCGGAATTACTTGATGATTTGGGATTCATAATGACAAGGAAAGTACAAGATTGATTATGGATGGACAATATCTGTTTGATAAAGTCTTGGTGCCGGTAAAACTGCCGGCAAAGTTATATATATAGGGTCGGTGTATGGCGGTTGAACTTGGAGGGAAAGTAACCGTTCAGAAGAACCGGTGCCAACCGTTAACCATCAACCGAAATGTCATAATAACATAATTACATAAGTTTACATTTACATAAGTTTACAACTACGTAATACATATAGAAATAAGTTTATAATATCATCAGTTATAATATACACTGAAAAGGTACTCATTTATTTATGTAATTTATCAGCTCTTTAGCAAATTAGGGTAACAGGAGTGTACAGAATCACACGTGATAATGTATCCATTGACGCGTGCCATGATGGTACACATATGAAGAGGAGTTGTTTCCTTCTGACTAGTGGGTCTAGCTGAGGAGTGGGTGAATTCCTTATAATATTAGTGGGCTGTCTTTATTTTCAGGTTAAGTTGTAAGCCTATAAATCGCAGAAAACCTTCAGTAGTATTAGAATTGAAATATGAATGGATCCAAATATTCTCTCTTAATTATCTCTTGTCTCTTCTGTTTCCTAAAACCGATGTTGTAAGTGCTGCAAGTAAGCAACCATGAGCTCTTTGAGTTTAGAACAGTAATTTTCAGGTTGAGTTTATGGATAATGCATGTTATAAAATGAATTCTTCTGAAAGGATTTGGATCTGGAGGGTTGATTTAGAGTCATTCATTTAATAATCTCAATAATTAAGCTAGTATTAACTAGGCACTAATTTATGGGAAAAATGTCTCCCAGGATCCCACATCGCTTAAGTGAAGAATACAAAGATTCAGAGAGAGTGTATATAAACAGCAGCCCAAGAAGAGAAAAAGCATACCTTTCTCGGCCTTTTGGCTAAGATCAAGTGTAGTATCTGTTCTTATCAGTTTAATATCTGATAAGTGGGCCATCGGCCCACTCGATATTAATCTTATTTTTCATGGGGAAAGGCCCATCACAATAGCTTGCTATTGGGGTCTTTGAGCGTCGCCTTGGTGTTGCACTACTGCCTTGGCCTGGCGCACCCCTCCAATTTGCAGTCAATTTTTAATAAACCTGACTTGACTCTCTAGGCATATCTATTTCATTTTTAATAATAATAATAAGATGGATGCTTGTTTAGTATTTGCTCCTTCTGTTATCTTGGATGCTTGTTTAGTGTTTGCTCCTTCTGTTATAGTGAGTAGTCTGTAAACTGGTATTCTCAAGTACAACCATGCCATAGCATATCGCTAGACTAATCTGTTGGCAACTTATGGTAGGTAAGCTATTCTTTTCTCATGTTTCATTTACTTTGTTAATTTTGAATTCTTCTGTAATCACATTCTTTACTATTAACTTCTGTCACTAGTCTTGGCTTCCGAATAAGTCTAATAGCTGCATTAACGCTTTCCCTTATCAGTTCACCTTCTTTCTCTTCAAAATGTTGGTTCTCCCATCTTATACATCCTTTACAGATTCTACCATCTTGAACCACGGCCCAAACCTTCCACTGAAAACCCGAGCATTCCTAGAACTCCACAAGGTCCATAGTGTTGCCATGGGCACCAACATCAGAACCTTTTTACCATTCTTTTCCGACCCTTTTGCTTGGAAAAGCTCCAAGATATGACTAAAATTTTGAGTACCTGGAACCCACATGCTCACTTGGATCCACACCATTTTTGAGTAGGGACAAGCCACTAAAAGACAATCCGCCGACTCCCGACATTGTTACAAAACCTGCATTCAGTGTCACGAAGCTGCATTCTCCTCCGCACTAGAGCCAACTTAGTTGGAATACTACCCTCTAATGCTATCCAAATGAAGAAATTGACCCTGGCCGGAGCCCACGAGATCCATTTAAAAGCCCTTGTATGAAAGACTGCACCTTTAGCCACTTGTATCTCTTTACGAACCAGACTTGTAGAAACCCGCAAATTTCTGTTATTCTCCCACTATGATTTTTATTTACATACAACCCTGTACCATAAGACCAAGTGTGCGAGGTTGACGTCCATGTATACGTGTCCAGTGATGTACTCGTGTTTTTATTGGCAAAAAACTTAAACCCATACACATTGTCACATATCCAAGCTTCTTAGACTCACTTATGTATGCTTTTCCATGTAAATGGTCAGCCATTGATACCACCCTTATCTATTGAAGTTGGGATTGATGTAGTTTTAAGACACATGGTAAAATGAATTCAGTCAGCTACATGTTTTTTTTTTTATTTGATATAAGTTTAAAAATTTGCTAAATGTTTATATGTTTTATGTCTATTTCCTATCTCTCAATACCTTATGTTGATCTTCTCAAGTGCATACTTGTTTTCTCTTTCTGTTTTAATAAAAATAGAAATAGAAATAGGGAGCCATATGTTTTTAAGATGGATGCCTTTCTTAGTTAGCGGTCTGGCAGGGGGTAGGCCTTTTATGGTAGATCTTTCAGTTCCAGTTTAGAAAAAACTTGAAATATTTAGCTAAATACTTGATTTGTAAACTTATTTTAATTGAGCTGAGCTTGAGTGTTATTTTCAAAAAAGCTGTTTCATTTTTTAATTAAATGTTGATATGAAGAATATCTCTTGATGCTCTTACTTTCTTTTGCTAAGATGGTGATGTTAAATAAGTCTACCACTGCAACGCAAAGACCACAGCCTTTTGGGATTTGTGGATATGTATACTTTATATTTCCGGGAGCACCCATGTCACTAAACCTATATATGTTGAAGTTATATTATTAGGTGAATCCCTTGTTCATATGCACAAGTGCCAAGAGTGAATAAGTTGACGATTTCTAAACAACCCCCCCCCCCCCCCCCCTCTCTTATTTAAAAGGTCAAGACCCACCATTGCCATCCATGCTTAGATTTAACCAAACATTCAAAAACTTGAACTGCTGCTGATAGCCGGCCACCACAAAATTTCTTAAGAATTTATTTTTCCAACCAAATCAGGCCCGAACGTGTTTCTACGTCTCCATAATGTGTAAAACATGGTTAATGATTGATCTTAACAAATTCGTAAAAAAATGTCATTATAACAAATATGTATACAAACTATAAGCTTAATATTTAGTTTTCTCTCTATTTTTAAAGCGAACAAATCAAGCAAATAAAAGATGATGCAACAACTTCTAATCATCCGGCAAATACCACCAAAGCATGCGGTGAACCATCCAATAGAATATCAAGTTTCCGAGAGTACCTATATCAGCAAGGATATCTGTTGAAATTATACTATGTAAAATAGTAGGTGAATCCGTTGATCATATACACAAGTGCCAGGAGTGAATAATGTCTCTTTGCAGCTTTTCAAGTAAATGGTAATATCATAGTTTCCTTTCCTTGTATTCTGATGTAACCTGAGCATGTGTATTATTTATTTACTTTTGTCTGTAATAGGAATGGCCAAAAAGTTTTGTTCGTGATAATTGCTATTGGGGTCTTTAAGCGTAGTCTTGGCCTGGCGCTCCCCTCCAGATACTGGTTCGTTGGAGCAGCGGCGTGGTACTGTTGCGGTAGCGGACAACGAGTAGGTTGTTCGTGCGACTGTTGGTACACTTTATGTGGACGCGACTCGACTCAGTTCGATTCGGTTCGGTTCGACCCGTTTAGGTTCGGCTCAAGCCCGACGTCACGACATTCCTCCGTCGTGCGCCCCAGAGTTCGACACGCGAAGCACGGAGAGCCGCGGACCAATTCCCGCTGACACATCATCATGACATCATGATGATGATGTCATGATGATGTCACATGTTGACTAATATTTACAAAGTTCGAAAGTTATTATCTGAATATGAGACTTCATGTGTTCGTTCAATATAGCATGTTGGGCCATTTTGTTGGGCCTTAAATCCTTTGGGCCGAAACCTTTAATGTGTCAACATGCATGTGACGAAATCAGGGGACCAACATGTGACGAAAACAGAAGGTGACGAAATCCCCTGATTTCGTCAAACATATTGGGATTTCGTCGTGATGTTGAGTGTTCGTCAATGGGTCTTCGTCAACAACTTGATTTCGTCGAGGTGTTACTATATAAACACAGACAACAGACAGAAACAAGTAGAGAAGTCTGAATAGATTTCGGAGCGAACACACTGTAAACACACACACACTGAGAGTTTATGAGAGCATCTTGTAAACATTGCTTTGTAACCGTTTTCTAGATTAATACATTGGAGTGTTAATCGGTGAATCTCGTGTTTGTCTTTTGTGTTCGTAACTTGGTTTAACTTACCCGTTTGGATTCCGCACTCTCGGGTTTGTCGGAAAACAGGAATAGAGGTTGACTCGATCCTCCGGGTGGACCTACAATTGGTATCAGAGCATTGGCTCGATTCCTTGTTAAAACCAAGTTTGTTTATCTTGTGTTTTGAAAGATTTTCATGCATTTTCAGAAATTGTTCTTAAGTTTTGAGCTTTGAATATCATCTTTTCTGGAAAATCAAGCGTTAAAGTCTTGAAAATCTTGTGTTTTGCTAGTAGTTTTTACAAAACCTTGTTATATTTTATGTATCCATGCTAAAACTTGGTTTTGAGTAAACTTTTGTGTGCAAAAATTGTTGTTCGGAATCTTCGCATCTTCATCCAGTTCATCACACCTTCAAACTATTCTTGAATATTATTTTTGTTTGATCTGATTTGTGATTATATTATTGTTGTTGTTAAATATAATATTGAGGTTTGAAAAATGTGTACACATGAATGATGGATAGTTGAAAAGGAAGTCTGATAGGTAAGGTGGTTTTGAAAAAGTTTGGCCAAAGAAACTTGTCTGGTCCTTTGGTCAACGAAATCAGCTGGGCGAAAACACTAAGCTTGGGCGAAATCACATGTGGGACGAAATCAACCATTTTCTTCAAACATCCAGTCAAGGAAATCCCATTAGTCAACAATATCAGGCTTGGACGAAATCCAATTGCACTTCTTGGACGAAATCCAATTGCACTTCTGGACGAAATCCAATTGCACTTCTTGTATGAAATCCAATTGCACTTCTGGACGAAATCAAATTGCGCTTCTGGACGAAATCACTTGTGCCTTTCAGCGACGAAATCACTTTGTTTTCATCACACATCAGTGACGAAAACAATTCTGATTTCATCACACATCAGCGACGAAAACAATTCTGATTTCATCACACATCAGCGACGAAAACAATTCTGATTTCGTCATCACATTTCAGCGACGAAATCAGAAGTGTCAATCATCATCCTACAGCGACGAAAACCACTATTTTCGTCACATACTTGTGTTATTTTTAAACAGAAGACTTGTAACTCATATTTAACTGTTTGATTTGTGTGATTTATTCAGGTATTCGTCATTAAATATTCGAAATGAATCCGGATTGGTGGGGTACTCCGTCTAATACGGAAAGTAAGTATAGAAGCGCGGGTTTATCTCCATCATGGGCCGAACCTCCTGCACAATCGTCGTCACCTCAAATTTCATCAACTCAATGGGCGTTTGTTTCAAATCAAAATCAAAGTATTCAAAGTATACTTTTAAGCGAAAATGAAACCGGGAGCAATAATCGTCCACCGAAGCTAATGCACATGAATGAATATCCGGGATGGGAAGACATATTTCATACGTATATTCTTGGGCAAAACACGGAGTTATGGTTACGATTCATTACAGACTTCGATCAAGCACTTGATGTTGCCGCTTCAACTGCCGCGTCTTTTGCAGATCTTTCTCCAGATGATAAGAAGATTTATGATTTAGAAAAGAAGGCTTTTTCTATTCTAACTCAAGCGTTAAACAAAGAAATCTATCATCAGTTTGTAAGCTTCAAGACAACAAAGCGGTTATGGGACGCATTGAAGACGAGAGGTGAAGGAAACGAAGCGTCACGCAAATTACGACATGACTTACTCAAGAAAGAGTTTGATGGTTTCACTTGTATGGAAAGAGAATCTTTGAGAGATTTGACAAGTCGATTTTATCACTTGCTGACTGAGTTGAATCATTATGGGGTAGTAACAACTCCTGCAGAGGTTGTCACAAAGTTGGCCGATGCGCTGCCATTTCAATGGAAGGGTTTCTTGGAAATTTTGAAGTACAATGGCACATTAGCTACAACCTCAATCAATGATTTCGTTCAGATGTTGGAGAATAAAGATCAGGAAGAAACTCTAAAGGCGAAAAAGGTTCCAGTACAACAAAATCCTGATATGTATTATGGAGCTTCTAGCACTTCTGCAAGACCTGCTCAACATGCTCCACTTCAAACGGCGTTTGTCATAAGCACAGATTTGTATGGCAATCAGATACAAGTTCCTGTAAAGCCAGCTCCAACCACAGATTTGTATGGAAATCCACTACAACCAGCTCCACAACAGCCAAGCCAACGATCTATCATAGCAACTGATATGTTCGGAAATCCATTACCTGTTCGATCTACCGGAGCAACAGATCTGTAAGGAAATCCACTTCCAGCTTCCTCAAGACCAACGGTTGTTCTACCAACCACAGATTTGTACGGCAATCCACTACCTGTGCAACAGCAAGCCTGTTATGGTAGCACGTCATCAGCTGGTCAGCCATCTAATACAGTACGACTGGACACATCAAGTTTCTCCAAAGTTAGTGTTGAAGTAGCTAAGGATCATATGGAGATTCTAAACACTCTGGTTAGCGCGTATTGTGGGTTGATAGCAGGTCAGATCGGGAACATCAATCTGACTCAAGAAGATTACCAGCAGATAGATAAAGAGGAGATGGATATGATGGACATCAAGTGGGCTTTCGGTAGTGCTGTTAGGCGGGCTAAAGACTTCATGGAACGGACGGGTAGAACCAGCTTGGAAAGCAAGAAAGACACCAAGTATGGGTTTGATAAGCAGTCTGTTAAGTGCTTTAACTGTGGTGAACGTGGTCATTTCAAGCGTGAATGCACAAAGCCAGCTCAGCATGGGAACCAGAATCCTTTCAGAGGTCAAGGCAACCAGGCGAATCAGAATCAAGCCAGGAATGATGATCGCACCTTGGTCCCTGCAAACAATCAAGCAGGACCATCGAACACCAATCAAGCTCTTGTGGTGCAAATAGATGAAGGTTGCGACTGGTCAATGCAATTAGGCATTGGTGATCAGGGAGGAGCAGCTTGTTTTGCTGAAACTGCTAAGGATTTGAAGCACGCCAGTGGTGGAGAATCTTCCGCCAGTGGTGGTGAATATTCAGATGAAGAGAGTTCTGGTGATTCAAGGAGTTCAGATGAGGAAATCTCAACCTCAGGCGAAGATTATTCTGATGATGTATCTAGTGGGAGAATCGATGCAGATATTGATGAATTGTTAGGAGAAGCTGCAGCAAGGAATGATAGAAGATCTATTCTGGTGGATCAAGCTACTTATTCTTCTTCTTCTCTTCATTCAGCCTTTATGGCTAATGGCGGCAGTTCATCAAGCCAGGTATGTGTCGATGAACCAACTATCGTTATTTGTGATAATTGTGCTAGCTTAAGTGATAAATGTGCTGATTTAGATGCTAATATGTCTGAGTTGCAAAGCAAACATGATGCTTTAAATGCTGAATTGTCTGACTTGCAAAACAAACATGTTTCTTTAAATGCTAAGATGTCTGATTTGCAAAGCAAACATGAGGCTTTGCAAACCAAGTATGATGTTACATTTATCCACAACCAAAAGTTGATCGTGGATCTTGCCAAATGCACAGAAGCCAACATGTTTTATACAAACCATGAAAACGAGTATAAAACAATGATTGAAAATTTAAGAGAAAACAAATCCGAGCTAACGAAAATGGTTTCAAGAAAACAAACAACCATTAACTGTTACATCAATAGGCTCGAGATAATGCAAAAAGAGATGGCTTGTGTAAAATCTGAAAGTGAGGCGATCAATCTTAAGCTAAATAGTTATTTGAACTCTAGCTATGTGTTGGATCACATCATTGATGTTCAGAAGGAGAAAAGGGATGTCATGTGCATTGGATATAAAAAATGTCCACCTCCTGTGAAACACAATTATGATGCCATGCCTGATGAAGAAGATAGAACTTACTTTGAGCCATCTGTTTCTTTAAACATTGTGGAGTTTACAACGGGACTTGGATACAAACCAGAAGTATCCTCAGATTCGGATGTATCAGCAGATACAAGTGTGTCTTCTGCTGAACAGAATCAGGATCCTCCAGTTATTGTTGAGGATGCTGATTCTTCAGATGATGAATCTAATGATATTGACTCAGCACAGTCAGATGCGGTAATCAAAGAAGAGGACATACCTGTCGAGAATCATATTCTATGTGATCCTCCCGCAAAACCTGCTACGACTGTTCTGACCAAGTCCACGTCCACTTCGTCACAAGAGTATTAGAGTGTGAATTTGCTGTACACTCTTGTTGGTGATGATAAAATCTATTATGACAAAGATTTTCCTACTAAGAATGTTAATCAATCTTTAATTAGTAAAATTTTTGAAGATTCAACAAGCAAGTTCTTGGGAAAGACAGGATCACACGTTGTGGTAACACAGTGTCCTCCAATTCCAAGAGCTGAAATTCGCAAACAAAATGGCAATCAAAGATTACCAACTGAGAAAGTTCAGCAAAATCGCACCAAACCAAAAGGTAAATCACCGACTCAAGGTCAAAAGAAACAGACCCAGAAAAAGGACAAGAAGGTGAACTTTGTGAAATCAAGGGGAACGGATAAAATTGACACATTTGAAAACAAATCTAACCTAGATTTTGTTAATCAAGCGAAAATTTTAAAAAGAAATGAACAAAACAGTTCAAAACCAAGTACCTCGGGATCACAAAGTTCATCATCATCGACAAGACAATCACATGATACTTCGGGGTTTGTAGAACGAAGATCATGTTTTTCATGTGGCACATTTGGACATATTATTCGAAATTGTCCATATCTTCATAAACAAAAAGCCAAAGTTGATGATCCCCGTGACCAAAATGACCGAAAGCGATCTGTTTCATCAAAACCAAATTCCCGTCTTGTAAAAGAAAGGGAAAAGAAACAGAAACGCCAACAGGTCAAGAAAATTGAAAAAGCGATTAAAACCGACGTGGTTAACAAAACATCTGTTTCTGTCAAACCAGAAAATTCAAAAACTTCAGACAATCATGAAGTTAAAATTTTAAAGAATAAAACTGGTACAAGAAATCAGACCTGGAAACCAAAAACGGTAACTGAATCAGGGGGAACATCACAATTTCCACAACATCGAGAAGTTCAAATAACTTACGTTGATGAAAATGGAAGACCCAAGACCACAAAGGCTTGGGTCCCCATCTCCAACTAATCATGTGAGTACATGTGCAGGGTGTTCCAGGAGGAACTTTCAGCAGTCATTGGATTGTTGATAGTGGGGCATCCAGGCACATGACAGGCGATATGAAGCTTCTCTACGACGTTAAATCTATTAGAGGAGGTTATGTTTCTTTTGCTGGAGATAAAGGCGGATATATTACTGGTGAAGGAATGGTATCCAACGGGGTTGTAAGTTTTGACAAGATCAACTTTGTACAACAGCTTGATCACAATCTTCTCAGCATTTCACAAATCTGTGATAAACAGTTTTCAGTACACTTTGACGCAAATGGATGTTATGTGCTGAAACCCGGCTTCAAGATTCCAAAAGAATGGATTCTCTTATCAGCTCCAAGGATAAACGATTTATATGTCCTTGATATGAGCCAAGCAATAACAACGGCTGCACAAGCAACTTGTTTTATTACCAAAGCCACTGAAAAAGACTCAATCTCTTAGCACAGACGAATGGGTCACATTCACTTACGGAAAATGAATCATTTGGTGTCGAATGAATTAGTGAATGGTGTTCTTCTTAAAAATTTCCATCTTCAAGACGTATGTGTTTCATGCCAAAAAGGAAAGCAAACCAAGAAGCGACATCTGACAAAGAAGATCAACACGTTGGCAGTTCCTCTTGAACGTTTGCACATGGATTTGTTCGGTCCTGTCAAGCACAAAAGTATCAGGAATGATCAATACTGCCTCGTGATAACTGATGATTATTCAAGATTTTCTTGGGTGGCGTTCATGGCTCACAAGAGTGAAACTTTTGGTATTATCAAAAACTTGATCATTCAGATTGAGAATTTGTATAAGTTGAAGGTTAGACGGATACGCAGCAACAATGGTACAGAATTTAAAAATCATGCTATGGCGGAGTTTTGCACATCAAAAGGTATTCTTCATGAATTTAGTGCGGCTTATACTCCTCAGCAGAACGGCGTCGCTGAACGTAAAAACCGTACATTGATCGAGACTGCTAGGACGATGTTGGTAGAGTCGCAGTTGCCCATTCGAGTGAAGTTGTGGCCTCTGCATGTTACAAATTGAACCGAGTCCTTACAGTCAAAAGACACAACAAGACCTGCTTTGAGCTTCTTCACAAACGGAAACCGGATTTGTCATATCTTGAACCGTTTGGAGCTCCTTGCACAATGATCGATCCTAATGGAAAGTTTGGGGCAAAAGCTATTGAAGGTCACTTCCTTGGTTATGCCACCCCGAACTTAAGAGTCTGGAATCTAGAGACTAAAAGGGTTGAGGAATGGTCTGAAGTCAGAGTACAAAGGCACACTTTACCAGTCAAAAATCCAGGTCAACCATGGATGTTTGAGTACGATGACTTTTTCAATTCGATCAATGTTGAAGCAGTTGAAGAAAATGCTGCGGCAAGGATGTTTTTCGAGAGTGACAACGCAACAGATTCACCGTTGGGTCATCCAATTATTGTCAATTCAGAACCATCTTCAGTGAACAATAATGCTCTCGACAATGAGGATTTTAATGTTGCAACCGAACTGAACGAATCTTCAGAGGATGAAGAATTTCTAGATGCAGATCAAGAAGCTCCAACAACAGCTGTACAAGGTACTTCGGAAGCTACAGCTCCAGTTGATAACCCTAAAATAGCTGAAGCTACTGCATCATCCTCTTCGCCAGTTCCGGGTATTGAATTGGTTGTTGATCTCAATCTCAACAATCTGGGTACAAACATTCCAGTTCCAGATAATCCTGAAACAAGGATTCACAATACCCATCCTCAACAAAACATCATCGGTAATGTACAGAGTGGCATTCAAACAAGAAACATGTTGCGAAACAACAACAATGCAGGCCTGTATGCGGCGATTCGAGAATCTGGTCAACAAAACGATTGGTCTTTCGCGTGTTATGTCTCACAGGAAGAGCCAAGAACTTGGAAAGACGCTTTGAAAGAAAATTCTTGGGTTGAAGCAATGCAGGAAGAACTGCAACAATTCCAGAAACTTGGTGTCTGGAAGCTCGTAGAGAAACCTGCTGATTACAAGAAGATTGGTACCCGTTGGGTTTATAAATGCAAAAAGGACGACCGTGGAATCGTTATTCGGAACAAAGCAAGATTGGTCGTTCAAGGTTTTCGCCAGATTGAAGGTATAGACTACAACGAACTGTATGCACCTGTTGCACGTCTGGAGGCAATTCGGATCTTTCTGGCTTATGCCTCATTCAAAGGATTCAAGGTTTACCAGATGGACGTCAAAAGTGCATTCTTACATGGTCTAGTGGAAGAAGAGGTGTATGTTGAACAGCCTCCAGGTTTTGAAGATCCTATCCATCCCGATCGGGTTTGGTTGCTGAACAAAGCTCTCTATGGTCTACATCAAGCACCGCGAGCTTGGTACGCAACCTTATCTAATTATCTGTTAGAGAATGGATTTCGCAGAGGTCTTATCGATTGCACTCTCTTCATAAAAGAACAAGATGGAGATCTTCTACTGGTTCAGGTATATGTGGATGATATTATATTTGGCTCTACTAACAATGTTATGTGTAGGGATTTCGAGCGTGTAATGCAGGATAAATTCGAGATGAGCGCTATGGGGGAGATGACTTTCTTTTTGGGCTTGCAAGTGCAAAAAATGAAGTCTGGGATTTTCATCCATCAGACTAAGTATGTTCAAGACATTCTGAACTGATTCCAGATGTCCGACACATTGCCCATTGGTACCCCACTGTAGCAAAATCACGGAATCAATCCAGACTTGAAGGGTGAACTCGTTAGCTTTTCATACTACCGCGCGATGATTGGATCCCTTATGTACCTCACAGCATCAAGACCAGATATAATGTATCCAACGTGCCTGCTTGCCAGATATCAAGTTAACCCGAAGGCCTCACATCTTGCAGCTGTAAAAATGATTTTTCGTTATTTGAAGGGTTGCCCAGACACCGGTCTATGGTACCCTAAGGATGATAACTTTGATTTAGTTGCTTTTAATGATTCTGATTTTGGCGGATGCAAAATCGACGGCAAATCCACAACGGCTGGATGCCAGTTTTTAGGAAATCGCCTCGTAACATGGCAGTGCAAGAAGAGACTTGTGTCGCTACATCAACTTGTGAAGCTGAATACATTGCTGCCTCAAGTTGTTGCTCCCAAGTCCTGTGGATACAACAGCAAATGCGCGATTACGGTTTTGAATTCCTAACTACTCCTATTTTAGTCGATAATTCTGCTGCCTTATCTATCACTAGAAATCCTGTGCAGCATTCAAAGACTAAACACATCGAAATTAAGTATCACTTCATACGTGATTGCTTTGATAAAAGGCTAATCGATGTTGTTAAAGTCCATACTGATGACCAACGTGCCGACCTTTTTACCAAAGCATTTGATAAATCAAGATTTGACTTTTTATTATTGGTAAACGGCATTAAGGTCAAGCAAGAGTAATCCACATCGGAAAATCGTTTTTGTAAATATCTTTGTGTTTTTAAAATTATCGTAAGTTTGTTGATTTTACGGGGAGTAATTCCAAATTTGAAAAATTCAAAAACATCGAAAAATTTCAAAACCCAAAAACAATTGAAAAACAAAAATGAGTTTCCTGGCGAGCAAAAGAGAAAATGATAGTACATCAGTGGTCTGTCTAAACCTTTTTAAACTGAAATGCAAAATGAAAAACGATAAGCAGCTCTATATAAGATGTATCGGTAGGCTCACAATCATCTTAAAGTGTGCAGGGTGATATAAACTTAAATCGACTGAAGACCAGGTGGGAACCGCTCATTGGCATATGGTCTTAGTACCGAAATTTCGTTTGAGAGATTGCCGAGGTTCTGAGATATGTGGTCTTTATATTGTTTATCATCTGGGTATCATGGTTGTTTCTTTTACCGAAACAAACGGAGACGAAGTCTAGATCTTCCATGACACTATACATACGTGTACATACTGCATACGACCTCAATAAGTGATCAACAATCACATGTCCTCAAAATAAGTGATAATATATCACATTCTTTCCGGGAGTCAAGTTCGTCTCTTTGCTGTACGAAAGTACTGACCTGTTCACGGACTTGCTCCTGTGCCCTCATGCATATGAAAATCAAGTTCCTCATCAATAAGTGACTCTATCACATAGGGCTTGTTTTCAATCAAAATAAGTGAGTTTTTCACATTTTCATATACGGGCAAAACAGATGATAAATGGTACACTCACTAGTAAGATGAACCCTCGTGCATACCTTGATACGGGAATGTGTCGTGATGTGGATGAACACCGGTCGGTAAGTATAAATCATACCTTAACGTATCCCCTCGCCATGATTACATCTGATAAGTTGATTTTATGTGGATAACAATACCGATAATCGTTATAGGATGTTTATCTAATTGTTAACAAAAAGAACAACAAGAGCGTTTTGGCATGACCGTACACTGATATGATTCTCTTACCCTCAAAACTCGCAAAAAGAATGTTTGTATATATTTACTTTTGTTAGTTTCTGCAACTCTGTATATATTTATTTATTGCTTTCAGTCTTTAAGTTTGAAATATTCAAAATTCCAAAAAGATTTTAGGTGTGTTTTAATATAAACTTTATAAAAGTAAAAAAGATTTTATTTGTGCTTTAGTTTTGATTAACCAATGTTGGAACTCAAGTCTTCATTGCCTGAAATCTGATTGAAAACCAAAACGACTGAATCTTCATAAAAGGTCAGAGTTTGCAAGTTTTGAAACTTAATAATCAAAATTGAAAAATATGTTAACTTTTCAAACTAACTGTCGGACGGTAGTTGAAAACATGGTCACATGTGTGTCATTTGTTTATGTTAACTATATTCCAAGCAGTTGTTCTCATTACGCGTTTAGCTTTCTTGCATGTGCAGATGCTAAAGGCGAAGAGAACATGTTCGATGATAAGCTTCGGAATGAAGACACGACGTGAAGGCACTCAAATGATAAAGATGATCGAGTTGCCGCTGATCAATCACCAACACCACAAGGATCTGAAACATTGAAGATCAAAAGATTCACAAGCATAATCAAAGGGATAGTTTATTGATACACTTCCTAAATGAAAAGGGGAGTTTGTTGATAAACTTTCTACTTGCAACACGTGAAGACTTTGAAGATCCTCCGACATGGAAGACATAGAAGACGAACCATCACGAGTAGCGTCCAAGAGGGAGTTTGTTGGTACACTTTATGTGGACGCGACTCGACTCGGTTCGATTCGGTTCGACCCGTTTAGGTTCGGCTTAAGCCCGACGTCACGACATTCCTCCGTCGTGCGCCCCAGAGTTCGACACGCGAAGCACGGAGAGCCGCGGACCAATTCCCGCTGACACATCATCATGACATCATGATGATGTCACATGTTGACTAATATTTACAAAGTTCGAAAGTTATTATCTGAATATGAGACTTCATGTGTTCGTTCAATATAGCATGTTGGGCCATTTTGTTGGGCCTTAAATCCTTTGGGCCGAAACCTTTAATGTGTCAACATGCATGAGACGAAATCAGGGGACCAACATGTGACAAAAACAGAAGGTGACGAAATCCCCTGATTTCGTCAAACATATTGGGATTTCGTCGTGATGTTGAGTGTTCGTCAATGGGTCTTCGTCAACAACTTGATTTCGTCGAGGTGTTACTATATAAACACAGACAACAGACAGAAACAAGTAGAGAAGTCTGAATAGATTTCGAAGCGAACACACTGTAAACACACACACAATGAGAGTTTATGAGAGCATCTTGTAAACATTGCTTTTTAACCGTTTTCTAGATTAATACATTGGAGTGTTAATCGGTGAATCTCGTGTTTGTCTTTTGTGTTCGTAACTTTGTTTAACTTACCCGTTTGGATTCCGCACTCTCGGGTTTGTCGGAAAACAGGAATAGAGGTTGACTCGATCCTCCGGGTGGACCTACAGCGACGTTAACTCGAAAATAGCAGGTTTTCAATAGGAGTTGTTTCGAAGGTTGTTCGAAATCGACAGACGAGCTCAGGCCTGTGATCCAAGTTCAATCATCGTAATCAAAACAAATGGTCAAAATTGAATTCTTGTTCAGGTTTCGAAGTTGTTAATCGGAACCGACGTTAGAGAGTTCGTGATCGGGACCGAGTGAAGGGTGCGACGTCAGCAGTGGCTTAATGGGAGCAAGCCGGGTTCCGACTTGCAATCAAAGGTGACACAATACTTGATATAAGTGGTTTTTCATTTTTTTATTCGATTAATATTTTTTTTTTGCAAATTGTTGACTTTAAATGTTTCTCTTCGATTTTCGTTTTTGATTCGATTAACATGGCAGTTGCACTTCTACTTCAGGCAATGCCCGAAGAGCTCGTATTTCAAGTAGCTCAGTTTCAGACTACAAAGGAACTCTGGGAAGCGTTGAAGACACGGTATGTTGGGGGTGAACGGGTTCGAGAGGCAAAGATTAAACAACTGGAGATAGAGTTTGAATCTTTAAGGATGAAAGAAACAGAGTCGATTGATTCTTTCGCAGGTAGGATAAGTCAGTTGGTGACCAAAGCAGCCATTTTGGGAACCACCTACGAAAACAGAAAGCTTGCCAGAAAGTTATTAGGCTCTGTTCCAGCAAAGTATGTTCCAATTGTAGCTTCAATTGAACAATTCGCAGATTTGAAGGCCATGCCGTTTCAGGAAGCAATCGGTAGACTGAAGACGTTCGAAGACAGGATTAAGGGTATTGAGTCGTTAGCTGAAAATCAAGGTAATCTAATGTTTGCCAATGGTGAGTCATCCTCGAAATCCAAACCCTATGAAAATACGCGGGGGCTTGGGCGAGGCGGTTCAAGTTACCGAGGCAGACATCAAGACCGAGATGATGAGGACCAAGATGGAAGTCAAAGCCAAGATGGTCAAGATCATGGGTTAAAGAAAACGGGTCAAAGAAGAACCAATGATCGTCAAAGGGGGGGAGATATATCACATGTTCAACGTTACCGTTGTGATAAATTTGGTCACTTCGCGTCAAGATGTCCAGATCGATCGTCTGAAGAAACAAGATGAAGCTAACTTAGCTAAATCCAATGATTCTGTTCCATCATTATTCATGATGAGATGTGATCAAGAGACGGTTTTTCTAAATGAATAATGGGTTATTCCGAAGCGTTTCGAGACCGAGCCAATGGAGAAAGACGTTTGGTATCTCGACAACGGAGCATCGAATCACATGACGGGTAATCGAGCTTATTTCTTTGAACTTAATGAGCGTGTCACGGGAAAGGTGAAGTTTGGAGATGGATCTTATATTGATATACAAGGAAAGAGATCAGTATCACTTGAAGGGAAAACGGGGGAGAACCGCCTGTTAACTGATGTTTACTACATACCGAGTATGCAAAGCAATATCATAAGTCTTGGTCAGGCAACGAAAGGTGGATGCGACATTCACATGAAACGTGATTTTCTAACCATTCATGATCATACAGGAAAGCTTATGATGAAGGTGACAAGGAGGAAGAACCGTTTATACAAGATCAACCTCAAGATAGGAAGTCCCGGTACACAAGCTAACATGACTGGAATAAAGAATTTTGCAGGTAGGGATCTACAAAGAGGTGAACTGAAAGATGATATGGCAAGTACGAGTCAGAATCTTCTCAAAGATCCAAGTTTAATGAAGAAGCCCAAAATTCAAAGTCCAAAGAAAAATGTTCAAGAATTTAAAGAAAATGTTAAGCAAGGGATTCAAACCAAAGGAAGTACGTGTTATGATCCAAGAAAGCGGGTGTTTGCTCAAGATCGCAGCCGAGTCAATGGTGGTGCGAGTTCTTATACCAAAGGACGAGTCGTGTTCAAAGGACTAGTCGAGTACAAGGTAGCAAGAATGTTCGAGCTATAAAGGAGACGAAAAACACAACTAGAGATCAAGATGTGTTCTATGAGAATCAAAACAAAGAAGACATGTTAGAGCCTACTTATTTCGAGTAGGAAATTAAGGGGGTGATTGTTGGTGGTAATTCCCGACTCATCACAAGTTGGTGATGTGAAAGGGTGACAAAGGAGTTCAAGTCACAAGTCGGTGAACTTGAGGGACCAAATTTAACAAGTAGGTTAAATTGGTTAAGATTCCTAATTACATTATAGTTATATTTGGTAATGTCTTGGTCACCAAGTTAGGGTTAGCCTATATAAACCAAGTTAGGGTTAGACATTATTAAGATAAGAGACAAGACTAGAGAGAAACCGAGTTATGCTTTGAGAGTCTGTAATCAGTTTTGATTTATTTTCTGATTAATAAGATTGAGAGTTATTCGATCTAAATTCTTTTCTTCATCTTTTCTATTCGGATTGATTGTCGATTGGGACTTGAGGTTATAGTTTCTGGATTCCCGAATTTATCAAGGATAGCAGTGAAGATTGAATCAGTTTTTTAGGTTATAGTTAAGGGAATAGAGTTTTGAGTGGAAATACATGGACAAAATATAAAATTTAAGGATTATTGTACTCAGTTGTTCTTTGCTTTATTCCCGATCTACAAAAATGCTTCTTTTTTTTTTCTTGTTGATTAATTCAGATATCATTCTTCGTTTCATATGAAGAAGAATTGTTGAGCTTTGTATGTGATATACTTAAATCTGTTTAGGATGTTCACATGATGGTTTTCTTGAAATATAAGCACATTAAGGCCTTGTAATCAACTTATTACAAATTGTATACAAATGTTACTGTAGAGTTTTCCACTAATTGACAAGGGTAAATGATACTTTTGCTTGTCCTCTTACAATCTTTAATCCAGGTTGAAAACAGTTTCTATAAACAATATTGTAATATCATAACTTCCTGATATTCTTGTAGTCGAACTGTTTTGTTAATGGTGATTGCTTTTGAGGGAAATTGGATGTAAATTCACGTGAAAAACAAACTTTGGAGGTAATTGGCTTGTTCATCTGTTTACCCTTTAGAAAATTTCGATATATGATTTCATTAATACCATTTCAATAGTTATTGTTTTATAGCGAACATAATAGTTATCAATATTAGAGATAAAAGGTAAATTCTCATACTAACAATATAATCCATATGCCCATGGCTTTATATCCTAGTGACATTTTGGGGGTGGGATAAGGTTTTGGGACCAATAGGTACTGAGTTTGATTCCCACAAGGGGCTTTTTTCCATATTTATTGTGTTTGTCATTAGTGATCCAAATTTGTCGTTAAAAACAGTATAATCCATATATTTAAATAAGTTGAGCTATTTAAAATATACAAATGATTGAATAAAAAGATCTATTATAGTTCTTGAAAACGTACTCTATACTTAACTTTATGGTCCCGTTCAGTTTTATACGGTCGGTTTTGAGTATAAATTGTAAACCAAACCGTTCACCACGGTTTGAGATATTTGAAACTGACCCACAGAAAGTTATATTGAAAAACCAACCACGAAAGCAAACTGATGTCCGGTCTGACCGGTTTCACGATTTTAAACCGAACTATGAACACCCTAGCATTTAGTAGTCGACTTAATAATAATTACATAAAATTCTCGTTTATTAGTTTTTCGATTTTTCAAAACAAAAAAAAATCAATATAACAACAACAACAACTAGCTAGTTTCCCAACCACACGTTACGGTGGGAATCCAGCACATGCAATACCCATGACGACAACGATAGTTTACGAACCGTGCGTTGCGGCAGGGATCCAGCACATGCAAAACCCATGGTGACAAACATGAAACAACTGTGACGACAATGATAGTTTACGGATCATTTGGTAAGTTCAGTAAAGCTTAGAGGAAGCAAAGTAATTTAGCATCGTTATTCTAAACTAGTATATATATGAGAAAAAAATATAAAAGCTAAAAGCTTATAATAATAAATAAATAAAGAGAAAAGTGCCCGGATAGTACGGTAGTACCTGTGGTTTCCTCTAATTTCACCTTTAGTCCCTACATTTTCAAAATTACAGCTACAGTCCCCAACTTTGACAAATTCGTTCTCGGATAGTCCCTAGCATGGATGGAGGTTAGTTTTTGGTGTTAAGTAAGTGTGAAATAACTAAAATGCCCTTATTATTAAAAATCTAATAAATTAAACATTAAAATATTATAATAAATACATATGGGACCCACCCCCACCCTCACCCTTTTCTCTCTTTCTTTGTAACAAGGATCAACCTGCACAAATCGCCCTTGGCCCATCTCAAACTGCCGCTACCACGATTTTCCACGACCACCGCACCACCACCCTTGGCCCATCTCTCTCTCTACTCTCTCTCTATCAGACACATCTCTCTACTATCTCTCCTTTAAAAAGTCACCATCACAACCACCTCCACCTCCACCGCCGCCGCCATCACCACTCAGCCACCACCACCATCACCACTGCCACAACCACCCTCCGCCACAGCCACCACCGTCGCCATCATCACCCTGATGGCACAACATAAATAATAAACTATTCATAAAAAACCTATTCACACCTCTGTTCAATCTCCCTAACCATATCTTCCACTTTCTTCATAATAACCTATTCACAAAACATCTAATCAACAACAAATTAATAAATTATTTTAACTCAACATCTTAATTACAAGATACAAACCTCTGATTGGGGACTCTGTCGTCCGCGGGAAGATGAACCACCATCAGAAAGTGTCCTCTGCGGCCAAGAGCGACGACGATGTGTGATTCAGGGGTTTAATTGGAATTGGTTTGTGTTATGTTAATGTTAGTGGGTGACATTGGAGATGGGTTGTGCTGGTGGCTTTTTAAAGAAGTTGGTTCCTTTTTGCTTTTTGTTGAGTTGGGGAATTAATTGTTATATTTTGTTGGTAATTTATTGGGTCAGTTGAGATTGCTTATGAACATACCACATAAGCTGCTTTGATGCATCTTTTGCTATGGAAGCCAACTTCCCACTGCGCAGCTTTAATTTTGGACAAAAAAAGCAAAACGAAAAACGGGTCTTATGCTTAATGGGAGGTCGTTTCTGCGGTCTCCGGTGGTAGTGCACGGCGTCGGTGGTCATGGTTAAAGGTGGTTGTCGTTGGGTGTTGTTTAGAGGGTGGCGGATTTTGTCAGAGAAAGGTGGATGATGGTGGTAGTGAAAGGTGGACATTGTGGTGGTGATGGTGAAGAGTGGGGAAGATGAAGTGGGTGGTGGGTCCCACATAAATTATTGAATATTAATTATAGAGTAAGGGCATTTAGGTAATTTTACATCAACTTAACTAAAAAAACTAACCTCCATCCATGCCAGGGACCATCCGAGAACGAATTTGCCAAAGTTGGGGACTATAGCTGTAATTTTAAAATTGTAGGGACTAAATGTGAAATCGGAGCAAACCACAGGGACTATCTGGGCACTTTTCTCATAAATAAATATATATTTACTATTCATCGTCACTCAAATATAAAAATACAGTATAGTATAGTATAGTATTGTGACAATCGGCACGTAACCGGTAATTTTCGTACTACTTTAATAATTATTTATTGTCTGCATTTATGTGTTTGAACGTCAACATTATATGCTTGCATGTTATACATTTAAAATCATGCATTTTAAGTATTTCATTTATCGCATTATGAAACAATTTAAGCGTTACGTCCAAACAATTAGTAAACTCACCGGTTAGACAAGCTGTGTCAGCACAGCTTCAGTATTCAGTCAAACAATAGATTTAGGACTAAGATGTAGGTCCGACATAAAAAATACATTAAAACCCAAGTGGGTGAACAAGGGTTTACATTAACACTTTCCGGAAGCTTAAATAAGCACTAAAAATTGTCCGAAACGCACCATAAACACCAAATTCTGCACATTTTAGCAAAATTCAGCAAATATAAGCTAAATTAACATGCAGAAAATAGCCTAAAACATCCAGAAGAACTTGTAAGGTGTCGGGAATGAAACCATGGCACAAAAGGTACTTCATACCTTGTAAATTACACAATTTAGCACTTTAACGAACCGACAACCGAACAATTAACCGGACACTACCCAAAACACCAAAAATAATCTAGAAGCATAGTTTTAATGTTTTAAAGCTAGTATGGGTCATAACACACATTAAAACATCTAAAAACACATAAACACACTTAACACTATATTTAACCTTCAAGTTACCTCCTAAACCCTAAACTTCCAACATTTTACCCCCCCCCCCCCCCCTATGTGAGGCCACACATGATCCTCCATGTTGACTTGAATTCAAATGTGGTTAAAGATGCTTAATTAGAGACTAATGGTTATAAGTTCGGTGAGGAGATTATAAGAAGAACCATAAGGTTACCAACCTTATCATTTCACTTCACTTTTCAACTTCATCTTCCTCCTCTCTTGCTCTCTTGCTCTCTTGCTCTCGGCCACACCCACACTACACACAACCTCCATTTTTCTTTCACTTTCAAGCAAATCCAAGGGTATTCAAAGGTGCTAGAAGATCATCAAAGAAGGTGTAAAGCATTGGAAGCTCAAGGACCTCATTGTGGACCTTTTAACCACTATTTCTTCATCATCTTCTTCTTCATCTTGTTCTTGCCACTTCCCTAGCCACTAGAGCTAGAAGTAAGCTTACTAATCTTTATATTCCTTCATGTTAGTAGTGTGTACAAGTTACACCATCAAGAAAGTTAAACTTTAAAAGATGAACATAAGAAGAACTAACATAATCTAAAGAAGATCAAGTGTTTTTAGTGTTGTTTGATGTATGTTATGAAGTTATTTTTGATCTTGTGTTATTGCTTAGATTCATCATATGTAAGCTTGTTAGAAGCTTGGATCTAACAAGTTTAAGCATGGGTCTTGAAAGATCCATGAAGAAACATTATGATGAACTTGAAGATCTTAAACGTGAGCTTGAAAATGGTTTTAAAATGGATTTCTCATGATCTTGAAACCACTAAACTCATGGATGATCAATTTTATAAAATAAAGTTTTATTAAAGTTTACAAAAAATTAACAAATAAGCTTTGATTTAAGTAGATCTGTGTGTTTAATGCATGGATCTAAATTACTACACATTTTCAAGAAATTTCAAGTTCACCACATGAAGAAGTATGATGATTTTTAGTGATGATTACTTGCAAAATTGTTGAATCTTGAGTTTTGATGAATAAAAGAAAATAAACACATCTTTTAAAACATAGGAAAACCTCCATTTTTAGGGGAAACTATGTCAAAATTTTTATAAAATTTTGACTCTTAGAAAAATATAAAGTTTTCAAGACTTTTTTCACCAAAAATGTTCAAGAATATTTAACAAAGGTTTTCCCTAATTTTTATACAAAATACAAGTTAAGAAAATAAAGTTTTCTTCAAGAAATAAAACAAGTATAAGTATGTATATTTTTAGGAAGAGTAAACTGCCAATTTGGTCCGTGAGGTTTGGTCACTTTTGCCACTTTAGTCTAAAACTTTCATTTTGGTCCCTGTGGTTTCAGTTTTGTGTCATTTTGGTCCAAAAGTGAAATCAGCTCAGATTTGTCCTTGTATTTTGTCCTTTTCGTCAGGGGAAAAATGGTCATTTTTTATTTTTGTTTTATTTAAACCTTTGACCGTATAAAAGCCCAGAACCTTCTCCATCTTCCCCAATTGCTCCTTAAAACCTCTGGTTAATTTGGGTAACGTGAATTTGGTCATCCATGGGGATGTACGCTCAACTCAAACTTTAATTCAGGCGCCAAATGCTCCCTCGTGTCCTCCTAAAGTGACAACTCGGAGAAGCAGGTCAACTAAGTGCTCTGGGGATGAAGACATGGACAGAATTAGGGTTGAAAAGGTTGCACATGATCATGCTTTGATGCTGGATGCTGGTCTCTCTCTTTCTCTCTCTCCCTCTCTCCTCTCTGCCGCCACAAGCACCACCACCTGCCACCACCCTCTCGCATCACCACCCCCACAACACAACAACCCCCACAAGCGATGATAAAACTCACAGAACTCCGGCGACAACGCAGGAACTCCGGCCACCCCTAAAATGGCAGTTTACTCACATAACTCTGTCCACATAACTCTCGTCTTCAAACTGCCACCACCACCGAGATCCACCTCTCCTACGCCGCGCCAGAACTCCGGAACCCTAGGATCACACACCGCCATCAGACACCTTCAATAATTCAGTAGAAATTAACAACAGATCTGCAACAAAACTCTAAAATTCGACCTACAAACCTGCAACAAAACCCTAAAATTCAGCACTATCGTCGCCTTCAATAATTTAGCACCTTCATCACCTTCAAACCTGCAACCAAACCCTAAAATTTGATCTACAAACACCTTTAATCAGAACCGTCATCAGAGCACCATCGTCATCATCAGAGGTTTGATGGAAGGATCAGAGGTTTGATGGCGATGGTGTTAGAGAGAGAGAGAGAGAGAGAGAGAGAGAGAAGAGAGAGAGACATAGGGGTATTTAGAGAGAGAGAGAGAGAGCAGAGTTTATAGAGAGAGAGAGGGGTGTTTTGTGGTTTTTTTATTTTAGAGTAAACTTCCATTTTGCTCCCTGTAGTTTGGTCACTTTAACGGTTTTGCCCCAAACCTTTCAAAATAGCCATTTTACTCCCTGATCTTTGAAGGCCTTCATGATTTTGCTCCCCACCCCTTAACGTCATCCATTTAAGCAGTTAAAGCATGTCACGTGCAAAACACCTAAGGGGCAATTATGTCTTTTCCCAACCCTGATTAATGAATCATATTTAGGGGTTGTTTGGTAGCCTCTGAATGGTCATTAAGAGGCTACCTCTTAATGGAACCATTAAGAATTTTACCAATGAGAAGGTAGAAGAATGTGACATGTGATGATTTATCATTCAGAGGTTACCTCTTAACCATTCAGACTTGAGGTTACCTCTTATTCATTCAAAGGTTTTAAACCATTAAGAGGTAGCATCTGAATGGTCATTAAGAGGCAACCAAACAGCCCCTTAAAACCCTAACAACCCACATTATCTGCTTCCCCATTTCATCTTCTTCCCCATCACATTCAAAACCCTAACTTCCATGGCAGACTTCCATTGTGCTTGTGGATCTCCACCCTCGTATGTGACATCTTGGACTTCTAAATCCAGATCCGTGATAACCTTCTATTCCCAGATCCACGAATAATCTGCTGGATCCGTTCCAACCTTGATAACCAGCAATCAATTCAGATCCGTGATTAGTTATTCAGTTGATCCGTGATTAGTTATGCAGTTCCAGATTCGTCCCCAATTCTCAAATCCTAACCCTAGTATTTACCACTTTGTCACTGTTGTTAAAGTATAACAGTGAATTTGTTAACTTATTAATTGCTAAGGAAACATCATCATTGTTCATCAGTTTTTTAAGAAAAATATCAAAATCAACTTTTTCGATTAAAAAAGCGAAGAACAGAGCGATGAAACATCCTGTGGCGGGAAACTAAAAACGAAAATAAATGTAGTATTACGTTTTAATCAGAACAAGTTTGCGCTAACCCGCGCGTTGCAGCGGGATGTTTACTATGTGTTCCATTTGACACTTTGTATTTTGTTTTATTAAAACAAAATCAAACTTCATAGGCTTTTGTTTTTTTGTAAGTTGCTAAAGAAATTATCCTGAATTCACTTTCCTTGCATCCGTCTGTTCAAACCCAAGAAATCCGATCAGTTGATCTCAGTAGCGAAGCTTGACCCGAATGAGGGGGGGGGGGGCTCGAAAACGTATATACCCAAAAATTTCTATAGAACCAGGGGGTCAAAAATGTATATACACAAAAATTTCTATACGAAAACTACATATATAACACTACTGAGCGAAAAGTTCGGGGGGTCAGGCGCCCCTCCCCGCCCCTTCTATACTTCTGTTAGTGCATTAATGTCTATCGCCTTCGTCAATCCGAGCCGTAGCGAGAAACCGAAGAAATCAAGCTCTTATTGTAATATTTAGATAGAATTTGCAAGGTGGCATTTTGGTAATTAATGAGAAATCTCATTAATTCCAAGGCCTATAAATAGGAGCCTTAGGTTTAAAGTTTAAGACTTTTGCTCATTTGGTGATTTAGGAGATTCAAGTCTAGAGAGAGAAAGTCTAGAGAGAGAAAGTACTCTCTATGTGATTCTTGTATCATACACGTCATATCTTTCAATAGATTCACGGTTCTAGTACGTTATTGTGTGTTCGGTCACGCACGTTCACGGATTCCGCACGTCGAACGTTCGTTACGCAATCGAACGGTGTCAAAACCGGTCCTACAAGTGGTATCAGAGCTAGGAGCTCGATTGCACTGATCAAACACATTGATTCGTACCAGATTTCAGCGATTTCAGATCCGAATTTCATCTATTTCTTCATCTTTTTCATATTGTTCACGTTTTTCACTGAAAATCATCAAATTGAACGAGTTTTTACGGTCCGAATCTGCTGATTTTTTAGTATGTTGTGCGAAAATACTTGATTTACATTCCTACCAATTTTCAGATTCAAACTCCTAGCCGTTTAGGAGATATTCGAGTTTTTAGGTCCGATTTAGTTTGAATCAGCGCTGACCGTTTGAAAGTGACTGTTCCGTTTGAACGTACACTTGGAGTCCGTTTGAAAGATTGTTCTATCGTTTGAAATCCATCGTTTGAACTTCAACCTATCGTTTGAAATCCATCGTTTGAACTTCAACCTATCGTTTGAAATCCTTCGTTTGAACATGAGTCTATCGTTTGAAAGTTATCCCATTGTTTGAACTTTATTCTACCGTTTGAAACTGGTCCCATCACTTGAACAACACCATCCAGTTTGAAAGCAGCCTTCCCGTTTGAACAGATAGTTTGAAATGGGGCTCCTGTTTGAACCTAAAGTTTGAAATTGCCTCCAGTTTGAAGGTGTCACCGGTTTGAAAGTGGCCTATCCTGTTTGAAGGATCCTGACCGTTTGAAATTGGGTTAACCGTTTGATGATTGCATGTCCGTTTGAAAGTATCATAATGATGACATGACCGTTTGAAATCCTGTCCGTTTGAAAGTGATTATGAGTTCATATGATTAATATTCATCGGCTCAATCAAATTAAAACAGTCAGATTCACTTGATAATTGGTCAAATAGGATTTTAGTTGGTAATTGATTTTGTCGGATATTGACTGAAATATTGCCTGTAAAGTGACAACAGACAGATTCATTAAAGTCTTTAATTCAAGTCATGAATTAAAATTGAGCTGCCCAAGGTTGCATGTGATTTGTTTGGTCCAATCAGTTTCATCTAAGTTCATCGGGCTAATACATTCAAAATTGATTGTGGTGTGTATCGATTAAATGGACATAAATTGACAGGCCACTGTTCATGTCTTGATTCTATCATGTTGTTGATGATGATTTGAGCTTTCAAATGGCAGCCCATGTGATGTTCGTATTAGCGGTTTAATAGAATTAAGTTTTGAATTGTAGTTGTCGGATTAGTGGTATTGTTGGTCCTATCACAATTGATTCTAATTCAGTCATCACGTTAATACATGTGATTCATTTCATCAGCATTATAAAAAAAAAATAAAAAATTAAAATTGATTGCTGTGTTTCGATAAAGTAAACTTTGAGGCCCAAATCGCTAAACAATTGTTTTAAAAATTGTTGGACATTTTGAATTTGACGGAACATGTGATTTCATATCTCTTGGCCCAACAAGTCACAAGTGTGATTATTGTTTGTGATATTAACGCCAACGGCCCATGTGTTTGTAGCGGCCCAAGGTGTGCAAGTGTCCCAATAAAGATCATTGAACAAATTATAAATTGACATTAAAAAGGAATCGAGTATTCTGTTGCGATTAGTGGACCGCTAGCTTGTGGATTTCTTGGTTACAAACGTTTAGTGGGCTTCGTGTGATTTGTCAAGCATCGGATACTCGCTCAAGTCTTGTGAATTTCTAAAACGAAACATGGATTTTGAAGAGGTTTTTGCGTATTATTATTACGAATCTCAGCAATCCTATCCTCAAGAAGCAAAAGAAAAACCAGTTTTAAAAGAAAAGGATTCAGAAGTTGTTTCAGAAAAAGCTCCGGTTTTTGATCACTCGTCTGATGAAGAGAGTGACAACGATGAAGAGGAAATCCGGAGACTTGAATATTTTAAACAACAACTTTCACCTGAAAATCATAATGGGAAGTTATTTTTTGCAGGCAAAATTGAAAAGATAAAAGAAAAACAAGCTTCAAAAAGGAAGAATAAAAAGGCAGCAACTGTTAAAGAAGATGTCAAAGCTGAGAAAGAAGAAAAACCAGAAACAGCTGAAGGTCAAATCAAACCTGATGTGAAAAAGCAAGTTGATCAAATTCTAGCTATCAAGATTGAGAACGTGATTGGTACATACGAGACAGAGACAGAAGTAATTTCAAAGAATGAAGAATCCGAGAAAAATGAAGTAAAAGTCAAATTTGAGGAAAATGTTCAAGTGGTAAAGAAGCAGGTTAAAGAAGTTTCAGCTATCAAGGTTGAGAAGGAAGCTGAAGCTGAAATGATGTTCGAGAAGTGCTTAAACTGTGACAAATCTGAAGCAGACAATGTCAAACTCTTGAAAAATGTGGAGAGTTTGACATTGGAAAACAAAATTTTGATAGAAAAAGAAAAAGTTTTTGAAAATGAAAAATCAAAAATGGAAAAAGATTTTCAAATTAAAATAAAGATTTTAGAAGATGAGAAAGATATTTTTAGTAAAAATAATCTTGAAAAACAAATTGCAATAAATTCTCATCTTGCTAAAATCATTCAGCTTGAAAAAGAAACTGAAAGTGATAGGAATAAAATTGTTGAATTAGAAAATAAGTTGAAAAGTTTTGTGACTTCTGCACCATATGTGTGTCCAGAACCGATCAATGAAATTCCAATAAGTGACAATGTCACAAACTTTGACAATGTCAAAGTTGAGGATTGTGATGAAGGAACTGATGATGAAAATGAAAAACAAACTAAACAAAAATTATTTTTAGAATTAAAAGAAAAATTTAAAAATACTGTTTTGCAATCTACTGAAATAGGTGAATGCTCAAAGCAAAAACCTGTTAAGAAGAAAGTAGAACAGAAACAAAAAATTAAAAATTCAAAAAATGTTCAAAACAACAATAAAAGCTCATCAGTTCAGTCATCCAATCGTTATAAAAAACCACAAAAAGTTGAAAATTTAAACTCACAAAAAGTTGGTAATAAGTGGTGCAGGTCGGACCACAGTGCTCAAGTGTCAAATCAAGATTATAGGAGAAGTCATGAGTACTACAAATCAAATCAGTGCTATGATTTGAGTGTTTGGATTGATAATGGTGAATGGTATGATAACAGAGTGTGCTACACTTGTGGTTTTCAAGGACACATTGCTGTTAACTGCCAGAGACAGAGATTTGAGACGAGAAGATGCTATGAATGCCAAATCAAAGGTCACATTGCCAGAGATTGCCCAATGAGATCAATGGGAAGATCGAGGGCTGAATCTCAGAAAAAGGTGACAAAATCAGTAAAAGTCGATGAAAAGCCCAGAACACAGAAAAAACAAGAAGTGAAAGAACCAAAAGTGAAACTCTCACAAGGGCAGAAAGATCGATTGAGAAAGAAAAGGAAGAAAGCACGAGAGTATCTTGAAAGGATTTTGTCCTCGGGTACAACAAATAAGAGTGCTGATGAATCGCTTCACTCGACAACAAAGTCAAGTAAACCGAATTCTTCAGATGCAAATCTGAGGACAAAAGAGGAGATAAAGAAAGAAAAAGTGGTTAATCAAACGATTAACAAATCAAAGAAAGTGAGATTTTCACTTCCTGGCGATGAATTTGTTTCTTTAGAAACAAAGGAGCCACATGTCGGCGATGAATCTGGCTCATCAAAGTCAGACAAGCCACATTCAGGCAATGATTCTGGTTCTTTAAAGCCAGAAGAGCTGGTAGTTGAGGTAAAATCTGAGAATTCAGGTTTAACAATGGATGATGCAAATTTTCCACCATTGTTGAACAAGAATTCAAAATCATCCAAGGACAGTCAGGCTTGGATGAAACTATTCAAATAGAAAAACCTGACTTGCCGAAACTCCCAGGTTGGTAATTGGGGAGTAGGAATCGGCACATTTCTTGAGAAATTTCACTCTGGTGATTTTTCGCCTTACATGTGGTAAATCAGGGACATTAAGTTGTACTTGATTTTCTACAAGTGATGTTTGAGATCTAAATCTGAAATTGTAAAATTTGTCATGTGTACGAAGAAAGCAATGTGATGAAGTGACCCCGAATCTACAAATGATTAGTAAACAAACTAATTTTCCGAAAAAACCATTTTGATTAAAACAAACTTAAGTGTTTTGAAATCTTAATGAGAATATAGTTTGTTGTCAGGGGGAGTTCTAACTGTTTAAGCCAAGTGGATGGCGAATTGAGGCAATTCTCATCAGTTTGTCACGTTATTTGTACAGTTTATTGCTTTCAGTTTCAAATTTTCTCAGAAAATCAAAAGTGAAACATATTTTGATTTTAGGGGGAGAAAAATTTAAAAAAAAAATTAGAAAATTTGAAAATGTCAAAAACATTGAAAAAATTCAAAAATGAGTTTTGGTGAGAAAAGAGGAAATGATAGTAAATCAGTTGGACTGTCACAGCATGCTAAAGAAATGTAAAGTTAAAATGTGATAAACGGTCTCACTAAAGATGTGACGGTAGGCTCAGCTAGACTAGTAGATTTGCAATAACGATACAAACCTAAAATGAAAAAAGCCTAGTTCTAGTGGGAAACATGATTGAAAGCATAGTACTTAGTTTTGTCCTTCTTGATTGTGTGCCTACTCGGTAATCGCTGATTGTCGAAAGACATAAAACTGGTTAAGTTTGTGAACTTTCACAACTTTGCTGAAAAGTCGCTGTGATTGTGCATTTCATTTTGCAAAGATTTAAACTTGTTTTATTTCTTTATTTTGTTTAAGCATCGGACATCCTCTGCGTATACGTGAGTATCGACCTGGATGTTGTTGCCTAAACGTTCTGCTTTATTTTCTTTGGTGTTTCGTTTCAGCTTTGGACCTCCTCTGCGTATACGGGAGTATCGACCTGGTGGTTAAAGCCTAAACAACTTCAACTTGTTTTATTTTCTTATTTTGTTTAAACATTGGACTTTCTCTGCGTATACGGAAGTATCGACCTGATTGTTAATGTTTAAACATTCTGCTTTGTTTTCGCACATATCACAGTTGATGAAAGTTTAAAGGCATTACTTGAGTTAGTGTATTGCATGATGAGGGGATATGCTGAGATCGTGGGGTCCATAAGAATTTAGTGCAAAATTAATATACCTTAACGTATCGGTAAGCATTTTGAAAGTTTTTAGATTGAGCTTAAGAGGACAATTATATCGTCAATCAACG
The DNA here is from genome assembly GCA_030545235.1 of Helianthus tuberosus. Taxonomy (NCBI): domain Eukaryota; kingdom Viridiplantae; phylum Streptophyta; class Magnoliopsida; order Asterales; family Asteraceae; genus Helianthus; species Helianthus tuberosus. The sequence goes on from CM060363.1 coordinate 82,140,075, forward strand.
TGAATCGTTTAGAACTTAAAACGATTAAAAGCTTAACGGTGCTTGTGATGTGTCTCAAAAACTGATATGATCCTCTTTCGCAAACTCACAAAAATATGTTTGTACATATTTCATTTCTGCATTACATTTCTCTTATTACAAAATCCAAAAAGATTTTAGTGTGTTTTAGCCTAATTTTTTGAAAAATCCAAAAGGATTTTCGACAACTGATGTTGGGGAGCTGATATTCAAAATTCAAAGGCTAAACAAGATGAACAATTGGTTTGGTTAAGATGATGAGAAGTTGAAAGATAATCCTCAAATGTTTAGATGATTCATTAATTTGAATCACAATTTTGTGTGTTATATGTTTGAGAATTTTGAGTGAATTCTTTTAGAGTCAAAATTATTTTGTCTTACGAAAGGTTGAGATGTGTAGGTTTCTGATTCTGTTGCTACGGAAAGCTAGGCGTCGATCCCAAAAGCACGGAAGCTTGACGAAAGGGGGAGCCTGAAGAGACTACCAAAAGGGGGATTCTGTTCGAGAAAGAGAAAGACAAGACGCTACGAGATTGACTGCGGCAATATCCAAGGGGGAGATTGTTAGTGCATTAATGTCTATCGCCTTCGTCAATCCGAGCCGTAGCGAGAAACCGAAGAAATCAAGCTCTTATTGTAATATTTAGATAGAATTTGCAAGGTGGCATTTTGGTAATTAATGAGAAATCTCATTAATTCCAAGGCCTATAAATAGGAGCCTTAGGTTTAAAGTTTAAGACTTTTGCTCATTTGGTGATTTAGGAGATTCAAGTCTAGAGAGAGAAAGTCTAGAGAGAGAAAGTACTCTCTATGTGATTCTTGTATCATACACGTCATATCTTTCAATAGATTCACGGTTCTAGTACGTTATTGTGTGTTCGGTCACGCACGTTCACGGATTCCGCACGTCGAACGTTCGTTACGCAATCGAACGGTGTCAAAACCGGTCCTACAACTTCGCCCCTGGTTGATATATGTTTCCAAATCAATTTATCGCATATTCAAATTTTCTAAATTCATTAGGCGTGTTGAATTCCTATTAAGTCACATAATTATGCTCGTTCAAACCGAAAAAATGTCACACTCCCAACCCCCCTCCTCACTCTCTCTCTCTCTCTCTCTCTCTCTCTCGTTTCTATCCCACCGGAAAATTAGGGATGCCGCCAGTGACATTTCTCTATGTGGCTTCTATCCTATCAGGAAAGAATGGTTGTCGTTTAAAGAAATGGTAAAGCAAGGTAAAACTAAAACCCATAAATCCTCATAGTTTTTAAATAAAAAATCCAGTCCGGAAATTGAAGTATAAGAATCAGAACCCCATCATAGTTTTGCAAAAAATAAAAATAAAAATACTGTTTGGTTCGAAACGGGTACCAGTCAATCATCACTTTTCACAAAAGATATGCCGTGTCTGATGTCGGAACCAAAAAAATCACACTGGCCTGATATGCTAGTAAAATAAAATGGTTTAGGGAATATCGGTAAGAATCCATTGTTTTTGACTGTGTTACCATGCAGACGACTCAAATCCAAAAATTAGAATTCAGACTTTCAATTAGAATAAAATTCAGTATACAAACGAATGAATTAAAGAAGCAATTAAATTCAAACAAATGGAAAATAATGCTTACTAATGGCAGTGAAGTTGTGGACGACGGTTACGGAATGCAGAGATGGATTATGTGAGAATGAAGCGGTAGTAGATATGGTTTCCGAATTCCCTTAATTATTATGTTGGTTTGTTGGTACACGAATGTCTAAAGCCTGCGTCTTAGTCTTAGTTATTAAATGTATAGGGTCTGATAGGTCTAATTATGAAAGTATAGGGGTTAAAATGTATTTTGAATATGAAATGTTAAATGTGATTTCGCTTTTGTGGCATGTGTTCATATAAGCGAAATCTGTTTGAAGTGATTTCGCTTTTATGGCTGCCACATAAGCGGAACCCCATCTAGTATAAATACCCCTTAGTGTTTTCTCATTTGTAATGCGTCCATGTAATCAGTGCCGAACTGCTGCCGGTGCATTTTATGAAAGTTGAATGAGAAAAGAGTATTAAAGTGTATCTCATCTGTTTCTACTCATTTCTAGCTTTGATTCATGCCGTTTATGTATTTCCGCTACATTTTCGGTAGTTACTAGCTTCGATTGTCTCTTTAGACGGACAAAAGCGGTCCTACAATTGGTATCAGAGCCAGTTGTAAGCTAGTTAACCTGAATCAAAGCGTCTTTCAATCAAATTTTGAGTTTCTGGACGATTTATCGGACAAAATGGACTGAATTTTTTGTATATTGTGTAAAATTGGTAAATAACAAACCCTTGAGATTTTCAGACCTAAAATCAGCCTAAAAATGACCTAAAATTGCTCGAGATTAGATTTCGCTTTTGTGTCACAGAGTGATTCCGCTTTTGTGTCAAAGAGTGATTCCGTTTTTGTGTCACTTGTTGATTTCGTTTTTGTGTCACTTGTTGATTCCGCTTTTGTGTCACTTGTTGATTTCGCTTTTGTGTCACTTGTTGATTCCGCTTTTGTGTCACTTTAGTGTCTGATTTCGCTTATGTGACCTGTTTTAGTGTAAAAATCATGGTTTGAGCGTTTAGTCCATTTTGTACGTGTTTGATTGTTGGAAACTCAGTTTTGTACGTGTAAAAATCACTAGTGTTTGAGACTTCAGTTTGTCGGCAATCAGTTGGTTATTATATTCTAACCGTCCAAAGTGGTTCACTATAATATTCGGCCCAATCACAATTATATTTGAGAGACCCAATTATATTTGAGGTGTAAAAATCATTGTCGGCTTTGTGAAAGATCAACTGCCAAATCAGATTGCATGAGTTGTGATTAATTGCATAGTAATCCGAGGTGATTTGTCAAGTATCGGATACTCGCACTAGCAAATCCCCACTCGATCCACTGTCGCTTAATTTTTGATATTCAATCGGATAGTCATTTGATTGTGTGAAATTTTGTATTGTTTGACAATCTGTATTTGAAAATCTTTCAATAACGAAACATGGATTGTGAGTCGTATCGTGTTCAGAGTCCAGCAGATATTGCACAGAAGAAATTTGTTAGTTTTACGGGTATCATGGGAGAGTCTACAAAAGAATTGTTTGATCGATATTGCACTCTAGTTCTGGAGATGGGGAGATTGGGGATAACCAAGACCAATGAGGAATGGGTTGACAAGTTGGCAAATGTTTTACCGGGTGATATGTGGAGAACGTATTTGTTAGATCTGAGAAAGATATATTTAAATGTGAATTTGAGCTTGTTTATCGAGAAGATTGAAGAGCGAGAACTTGAACTCCAAAAGATTAGAAAATTGAAGTCTGTTGATGAAAAATTTGAATCTGAGAAAAATGTTCAAGTGGTAGATAAGCAGGTTAAAGAAAATTCAGCTATCAAGGTTGAGAAGAAAGCTGAAGCTGAAACGATGTCCGAGAAGTGCTCAAAATGTGATAAATTTGAATCAGACAATGACAAACTGTTAAGTGATTTGGACAGTTTGACATTGGAAAATGAGACTTTGAAAGAAAATTTTGAGAATTTGAAATCTGAAAATGTCAAACTGTTGAGTGGTTTGGACAGTTTGATATTGGAAAACAAAATTTTGAAAGAAAAAGAAAAAGATTTTGAAAATGAAAAATTGAAAACTGAAAAAGATTTTCAAAGTCAAATAAAGATTTTAGAAGATGAGACAGATATTTTTGGTAAAAATAATCTTGAAAAACAAATTGCAATAAATTCTCATCTTGCTAAAATCATTCAGCTTGAAAAAGAAGCTGAAAGTGATCGGAATAAAATTGCTGAATTAGAAAATAAGTTGAAAGGTTTTGTGACTTCTGCACCTTATGTGTGTCCAGAACCGATCAATTCTGTTCCAATAAGTGACAATGTCACAAACTTTGACAATGTCAAAGTTGAGGATTGTGATGAAGGAACTGATGATGAAAATGAAAAACAAACTAAACAAAAATTATTTTTAGAATTAAAAGAAAAATTTAAAAATACTGTTTTGCAATCTACTGAAATAGGTGAATGCTCAAAGCAAAAACCTGTTAAGAAGAAAGTAGAACAGAAACAAAAAATTAAAAATTCAAAAAATGTTCAAAACAACAATAAAAGCTCATCAGTTCAGTCATCCAATCGTTATAAAAAACCACAAAAAGTTGAAAATTTAAACTCACAAAAAGTTGGTAATAAGTGGTGCAGGTTTGACCACAGTGCTTCAAAGTCAAATCCAGCTTACAAGAGGAATGATGACTACCACAAAGCCAGACAATGCTATGATCTGAGCGTTTGGTGTGAAGGTGGTACATGGTACAATAACAGGGTGTGTTACAATTGTGGTTATCAAGGACACATTGCTGTTAACTGCCAGAGTTGGAGCTATGAGACGAGAAGATGCTATAATTGTCAAATCAGAGGTCACATTGCCAGAGATTGCCCAATGAGATTTAAGAGGAGATCGAGGGCTGAATTTCATGGAACGGTGAAAAAATCAGTCAAAGTCGATGAAAAGACTAGAACACAGAAACAACAAGAAGTGAAAGAACCGAAAGTGAAGCTTTCACAAGGACAGAAAGATCGACTGAGAAAGAAAAGAAAGAAAGCTCGAGAGTATCTCGAAAGGATTTTGTCCTCGGGTACAACGGTTAATTCAGATAAAAGTTCTGATGAATCACTTTGCTCAACAAAAAATCAGTTAAGTAAAATGAATCCATCAGATACAAATCTGAGGACAGAAGAGAGAGTAAAGAAAGAAAAAGTGGTTAATCAAACGATTAACAAATCAAAGAAAGTGAGATTTTCACTTCCTGGCGATGAATTTGTTTCTTCGGAAACAAAGGAGCCACGTGTTGGCGATGAATCTGACTTGTCAAAGTCAGAAGAGCCACCAGTTGAGCAAAAAGGAGAAAATTCAGTTCCGCCAATGGATGATATTAACTTTCCACCATTGCGAGCTAAAAATTATAAACAAAAAGTTGACGAAATTGAGATTTCAAATCAATCTTTTTCTGAAAAGAAAGATTTTGATGTTGAAAAAGCCTTTAACCCCAATGTTCTAAACATTTTTGGAAAAATGGTTGACGGGAAAGTCAAAGGGGTTAAAGAATTTTATGAATCAAAAAGGTATGTTCAAAACACCCAAGGACCGTCAGGCTTGGGTGAATCTCTTTAACTGAAAAACCTGACTTGCCGGAACTCCCAGGTTGGTAATTGGGGAGTAGGAATCGGCATCTTTCTTGAGAAATTCACTTCGGTGATATTTCGACTTTCAAGTGGTAAATCAGGGACATTAAGTTGTACTTGATTTTCTACAAGTGGTTTTGTTGTTTAAATCGGAAATGTTAAATCTTTTCAAGTGGTTGAAAGGAACAAGATGATGTGATGACCCCGAACCTACAAGTGGTTAGTAAACAAACTAATTTTTCCGGAAAAACCATTTTGATTAAAATAAACTTAAGTGTTTTGAAATCATAATGGGAAAATAGTTTGTTGTCAGGGGGAGTTCTGATTGTTTAAGCCGAGTGAATGGCGAATTGAAGCGATTCGATATCAGTTGTCAAGTTGGTTGTACAGTTTGTTTTCAATTTTTCCTAAAATGTGTTTGCATTTTAGGGGGAGTAAAATTTTAGAAAATCCAAAAACATTTGAAAATTTGAAAAAGTCAAAAACATTGAAAAAATAAAAAATGAGTTTTGTTGAGACAAGAGGAAATGATAGTAAATCAGTGGACTATCATAGCATGCTAAAGAAATGAAATTTAAAATGTGATAAACGGTCTCACTATAGATGTGACGATAGGCTCAGCTAGACTAGTAGATTTGCGATAACGATACAAACTTAAATGAAAAAGCCTAGTTCTAGTGGGAAACACGGTTGAAAGCATAGTACTTAGTTTTGTCCTTCGTGATTGTGTACCTACTCAGTAATCGCTGATTGTCAAAAGACATAAAACTGGTTAAGTTTGTGAACTTTCACAACTTTGCTAAAAAGTCACTGTGATTGTGCATTTCATTTTGCTAAGATTTAAACTTGTTTTATTTCTTTATTTTGTTTAAGCATTGGACATCCTCTGCGTATACGTGAGTATCGACCTGGATGTTATTGCCTAAACGTTCTGCTTTATTTTCTTTGGTGTTTCGTTTAAGCTTTGGACCTCCTCTGCGTATACGGAAGTATCGACCTGGTGGTTAAAGCCTAAACAACTTCAACTTGTTTTATTTTTCTTATTTTGTTTAAACATTGGACTTTCTCTGCGTATACGGAAGTATCGACCTGATTGTTAATGTTTAAACATTCTGCTTTGTTTTCGCACATATCACAGTTGATGAAAGTTTAAAGGCATTACTTGAGTTAGTGTATTGCATGATGAGGGGTTATGCTGAGATCGTGGGGTCCATAAGAATTTAGTGCAATATTAATATACCTTAATGTATCGATAAGCATTTCGAAAGTTTTTAGATTGAGTTTAAGTGGACAATTATATCGTCAATCAACGTGAATCGTTTAGAGATTAAAATGTTTAAAGCTTAACGGTGCTTGTGATGTGTCTTATAAACTGATATGATCCTCTTACACAAATTCACAAAAATATTGTCTGTAAATATTTTTTTACTGCATTTCTTATTACAAAATCCAAAAGGATTTTAGTGTGTTTTAGCCTTTTTTTTTTGAAAAATCCAAAAAGATTTTCGACAGCTGATGTTGAAAAACTGATATTCAAAATCTCAAAGGCTAAACAAGATGAACAATTGGTTTGGTTAAAATGATGAGAAGTTGAAAGATAATCCTCAAATGTTTAGATGATTCATTAATTTGAATCACAATATTGTGTGTTATATGTTTGAGAATTTTGAGTGAATTCTTTTAGAGTCAAAATTATTTTGTCTTACGAGAGGTTGAGATGTGTAGGTTTCTGAATCTGTTGCTACGGAAAGCCAGGCGTCAATCCCAAAAGCACGGAAGCTTGACGAAAGGGGGAGCTTGAAGAGACTACCGAAAGAGGGAGCTAAAGCTTGAAAACAGATCCACGGGGATTTTGTTTGAGCAAGAGAGAGTCTGTGTTTGCTGAAGACGTTAAATCTTAAAGAAGAGTTTAAAGAAGGAAAGTTTGAAGACCCAAAGACTAAAGACTCCGGCTTTATCCAAGGGGGAGTTTGTTGGTACACGAATGTCTAAAGCCTGCGTCTTAGTCTTAGTTATTAAATGTATAGGGTCTGATAGGTCTAATTATGAAAGTATAGGGGTTAAAATGTATTTTGAATATGAAATGTTAAATGTGATTTCGCTTTTGTGGCATGTGTTCATATAAGCGAAATCTGTTTGAAGTGATTTCGCTTTTATGGCTGCCACATAAGCGGAACCCCATCTAGTATAAATACCCCTTAGTGTTTTCTCATTTGTAATGCGTCCATGTAATCAGTGCCGAACTGCTGCCGGTGCATTTTATGAAAGTTGAATGAGAAAAGAGTATTAAAGTGTATCTCATCTGTTTCTACTCATTTCTAGCTTTGATTCATGCCGTTTATGTATTTCCGCTACATTTTCGGTAGTTACTAGCTTCGATTGTCTCTTTAGACGGACAAAAACGGTCCTACATGGTTCCAATATCCATTGATTACGTGAGAGTCGTTTTTGTAGTTTATTAATATAGTTTTTCATTTTAATGTTTTAATCGGCTCGTCGGGTTTGGTCATCAGTTGTGTGTATATACGTACGCATCGGTTTGATTATCAGTTGACACATCCCTTAATTATTTTATTCCATTTGAATGTAAAACAAATCACACCGCTTCGTTACACTGCGTCTCTTATTTGGCAATATATTTTCAGGCAATAATTTTTCAACCAACGCGATGCTTAAATAAAGGGACATGTTGGTTTGGGTTATATGTTTATTAAGGCAAGGGTATTAGTAAAAGGTGTGATGTAAAGAGACACAACTTTTGACTTGCCCTAAGGCACCCCAAGTTACTTTTTGTAGGGTTATGTAATGCATCGAAATCAAACTTTTGTTGGAATAAAAAACTGGAAAATATTTGAAGAAACCGTGTCGGCTATTGGCATCATATCGGAAGTCAGAACCAATTCTATCAAAGAAAAAGGTCAAACTGGAAGAATAAAAGGTCACTTAGATCTTATCCTTTAAAAATTACAATTTCTGTTTTTAATGGTCTATATTCAAAAGAAAATATATGTTTTAAGGAAAAGGAAATAAAATAATACCTAAAGGAAATCGAGATTAGGCAACTTTTGGAATTTGACTTATCAGACGGTTTAAAAGAAAAAGTTAGAATTTGATTTTTGGAGGAAAACATTTTTAAGAAAAAGAGAATCAGATTTATTCTTGATATAGAATTCTAAATTTGTTAACTTGCTAAGGAAAATTAGAGTTTGAAAATTGGGGATGATGAAGGTGTGGGGAATGGTGGAAAGAGAGAGAAAGTGTGTGAAAATTAAATAGGGAAATTAATAGGTTTAAGTGGGAAAAGACTAAAATGCCCCTCATGTGAGGGGTATGTGATCATGATTTAACAGTTGAATTGGATGGTGTTAGGGGCGGGGAGCAAAATCATGAAGGGCTTCAAAGATCAGGGAGTAAAATGGCTATTCTAAAAGGTTTGGGGCAAAACCGTTAAAGTGACCAAACCACAGGGAGCAAAATGGAAGTTTACTCTTTATTTTATTTATATATATATAATGCTTAAATAACCATTTTGCCCCCAAGGAAAAGGACAAAATAGCATGGTTTTTTTTTGAGAAATCTGAGTTGATTTTGCTTTTGGACCAAAATGACAATAAAAATAAAACCATAGGGACCCAGATGCAAAAGGTTTGAGATTTGGACTAAAGTGGCAAAATTGTCCAAACCTCAGGGACCAAAATGGCAGTTTACTCTTTTAGGATATATACATATATATATTTAGTGGTCACAAAATTATGTGCTATGTGTATATTATGTGTAATATATATTAGTGTATGTTTAGGAACTTTTAAAAATACACTAAATACTCCCAAGGAGTATAAACACCAAAATACACAAGGAAATACTTATAAACAATATACACAAAATTACCCATAAATGGGTGTATGGACAAAATACGAATATATATATATATATATATATATATATATAGAAACGGGATAAGGAGAAAACGCCCTAAAGTGTGAGAATGGTGAGAACGCATCCTGGCCCAACACGTGGTGCGGGATATGATTAGGGCGTGAGGGTTTTTTTTTGTCTTTTCAATCTTCTTTAATTTCCCAATTTTGTGTAACATGCTGCTTCATTTTTGCGTCTAAGATTATTTTGGCGTTAATTATATTCATTAACTACTTGGCGCTTTATTGTTTCTTAGATCTGTCACGTTGAATTAATTGTTTTTGTGTCACATAGATATTTTTTTTGGCGTTATAGCATTTCCCAGGTCAATTTTTTTTGGCGTTAGTGGCATCGTTAATAATTCATTACGATTCATTAATATTTTCGTAAGTTTACTATAAGACCAAATGTTTTTTAATGGCGTTTAGTCAATTTTTTTGGCGTTTAATACATTAACAAGGTGCTTTGCCAGCATCCGTTCTCACAGTTTTCATACTATTAGCGTTTTGGTGTTTGTAGTTTTTGGCGTTTTATATGATAATGTATTTTATTAGTAGAGAATTAGATAACAAACAACAGATAATTAGATAACAAAACAATAGAAAATGAAAAAAAAATGGTAATCTAATTTCTCATCCAAATCTTCACTGTCATCAGCCTCTTCTCCTTGAATTTTTTTTGGCGTTTTGAACCTTTAAATACCTTAGCTAGATGCCAACTTTCCTACATAACGCCCGTCTTTTTAGACGAAACTTTGTTAGTGGCATCCTATTTTTTGGTGTGATATTCTTGTTTGGTAACATGTCATTGAAGATCAACTCCTGCTTGAATGCTATTTATAATAATGGAGTCCAAAATAGCATTTTACACTGGTATTGATCCCTTCATGCCATGCATATAGTCATCAAGAACAAAGCTCGCATGATGACACATCACTGTGATAGTCTCTTTGTCTTGGGGTAAAATGCATATAGTCATCAAGAACAAAGCATTTTACACTATTTGTATGGGGTAAAATGTACAATCTTTACTGACCATAAAAGTTTGAAATATTTCTTCGATCAGAAGGAATTAAACATGAGGCAAAGGCGGTGGTTGGAAAAGGTTAAGGATTACGATTGTGAAATACACTACCACCCCGGGAAAGCCAATGTAGTAGCCGATGCGTTGAGCCGAAAAACAGATTACGCCCCGATAAGGGTATAATCAATGCAGCTTATTGTGACCTCGGGCTTACTAGAACGAATCCGAGAAGCACAAATTGAAGCAGTAAAGGTGGAGAACTGGAAAAAGGAAAGAATTGTTGGCCAATTCAAGGATCTTGAAGAAGGCAACCACTGATTGAAAACACGTTTCAATAGAATTTGGGTTCCTAACACATGTGGAGTTAAAAAGCTCCTACTCGATGAAGCTCACAAATCCCGTTATTCCATTCATCCAGGGGCGACCAAGATGTATAATGACTTGAAACAAAACTATTGGTGGCCCGGAATGAAAAGGGATGCAGTGAAATACGTGGAGAAGTGCCTGACATGCCTACAAGTCAAGGCGGAACACCAAAAACCATACGGTAAGCTCCAACCGTTGGAAATTCCGGTTTGGAAATGGGAACATATTACAATGGACCTGTTAACCAAACTACCGAAGATGAACCGCAGATTTGATGCAATTTGGGTAGTTGTTGATAGATTGACAAAGAGTGCTCACTTTATTCCAATACGTGAAACATATACGTCTGAAAAGATGTATGAAGTTTACACTAATGAGATAGTGGCACGCCATGGAGTACCGGTATCCATCGTGTCCGATAGGGATACCCAGTTCACTTCAAATTTCTGGCGAGATTTCCAAGAGCAAATGGGAACCAAATTGTTCATCAGCACTGCATACCATCCTCAGACGGATGGACAGAGTGAAAAAACAATACAAACATTGGAAGATATGCTACGGGCATGTATTATTGACTTCGGAGGTAGTTGGGATGTTTATCTACCATTAGTCGAATTTTCATATAACAACAGCTACCATGCTAGTATCAGGATGGCACCGTATGAAATGCTTTATGGTAGAAAGTGCCGGACCCCGGTGTGTTGGGGTGAGGTGGGTCCACGTGAACTCACTCACAAAGATATAGTTCGAGCCACTAATGAAAAGATTGAGGTGGTTCGGGCACACTTAAAAGTGGCACAAGATAGACAAAAGTCGTACGCAGACAAAAGGCGAAGACCGATCGAGTTTCAGGTTGGCGATAAAGTCATGCTTAAGGTATCCCCATGGAAGGGGGTTATCCGATTTAGAAAGAGAGGAAAATTAAGCCCAAGATTTATTGGGCCGTTTACAATTGTCGAACGAATAGGGAAGGTAGCATACCGCCTTGAACTACCGGAAGAATTAAGCGGAATTCATAGCACATTTCATGTGTCACATCTTCGGAAATGTCTAGCGGACGAAACAACCTATATCCACTACGACGACATCGAGGTGGATGACAGACTTAACTATGTGGTGAAACCCATTGCGATTTTGGATCGTAAAGTGAAAACCTTAAGGAACAAAGAAATCAATCAAGTAAAGGTCAAATGGGAACACCGGAAGGGTTCGGATACCACTTGGGAATCCGAGGAGGAGATGCAATGACTCTACCCTACGCTATTCGGTACGTAATCATGTTTTGGGGATGAAACCCTTTTTAAGGGGGGTGGACTTGTAACAACCCGGAATTTATAAAACTCTAAATCAGAATTATAAAGTGCTAATTAAACAGGAACCAACTAACTAGGAAATTATAACCCAGTCAGCTACGAGCCTTGTAGTGGCATATAATAAGGTTAAAACACCTAGATTATAAATTAAACAAAAGCTAAGGGACCAAACTTGCAAAGATTGAAAGTAGAATGTTAAAATAGAAATTAACACACCAAACACACACATACGTGCGTAGGGTCGATTAGAACAAGGGGGCGATCAGGGATTCCCTCTTCAAACCCAAATCCTCACAAAAGCTCAAAATTGGAAGCCTAAATCAAGTCTAAATCGATTTTCAAGCACAAATTCATGATCACCTAGTTGAAAGGATCATAAGGTATGTAAAATCATGATGTTTTGATTTATCTTAAATTCTAGGTTAATTGTGAGAAACTGAAATTGAGCTTAAATAAGTGATTCATGGATGAATCTTGAAGTAATATGATGTCTAGGGTTAAACCCTAGATGATTCTTGTGAAAACCTTGCATCATACTTGTAGGGTTTGTGATTACCATGGTAAGTGATTAATGAAATTGTAGAAGTTAGACAAACACTGAGATTATGAATTTCTATTTTAGTGAAACTGAATTTATGTGTTAAATTCAGAAAAATATTGATGTTGAAACTTGTTGCAAATTGCCCAATTGAAGTGAATATAGAGGGAAATAACATGTCAAGAAACTAGTAATGATTATGTAAGAATTTGACCCGCTAGGTGTTTGTTGAAACGCCTAAATGAGGAATAAAATGTTAAATCGGACAAAAACGCATATTTGAATATCATAATAAATTGTCCGTTATTGATTATAAAAGAGTTCTAAATTGATGGTGAATGGAACTCTTTAGGTAAAGCATCCAGATCGTCAAGTGGACAAGCCGGATGTGAAACACGCTTGAAGAGTGCACTTTGAAGGTACGCGACTTATAGTTTCGCTACATTATGTTTAATTGTTAGTCTTACTTTGTTATATCGATAATTTGGTAAACAAGGAAAACCCGTTAAGTCACAGGAGTGACAAAGTGCCTTAGACAAGCAAAACGGGTCAAAACATGTGTTAGAAATAGAGTTTGGATGTGTCTAGCAATGGTGACATACATTCGGCATCCAAACGTGACAAAACAAGTTGGGTTATAAACATAAAATTAATAATCATCACTTGGGATTGGTCATATATTAAGCGTAGGCCATGTAACGGACACGCTAATTCGTTGTAAAAGCATGAGCCCTTGTAGAGGGATTATAGTTCGGAACATTTGTTTGTCAATCGATTCCGAAAAGCATGATTAAATCCTTGGAATTAAGCATGATAGTTATTGCATAAGCGCCCTCGGGAGGGGAGCGAAAAGCCATAATTGGTAGACATGGAAACGAGTGATATGGTTTGAAATTAGAGATGTCAATAATACAAGTTAGGGAACTTGTAAACAAATGGGTCAAATAAACAAGAGATGAATTAAAAGCCAACTGCTCTTGAAATGACATTTTTATGCAAATCGTGTTGATAAACGCGTCCGTAATTAAATTACGGTCGCGTAGGAAAAAGAATCGGCTAAAACGGACGCCCGAGTCAAAAGTTATGTCGATTTAAAGTTTGGAATTGAGAAAAAGAATGCTGGGCTGAATTGCAGCTCCAACCAACAAACAATCTGTCGAAATCAGACCGTGGCGCTATGCCACGGCCAAACGTAAAACACGTCGCGCGACGCGACGGGTGGTGGCGTCACGCGACCACCGGCGGTGGTCTCCGTCGCGTAGCGCGACCGTCCCAAACGTACGGAAATTGTTGTTTTTGCATTGTTTTGAGCATGGAACCTAACTAGACTTTTATTTAAGGTGTCAAAACTAATTATTTTCATGGTTTTGACCGTAGGTGATGTCGGATGAAGTCCGGATGGTGATCAAGAAAATGTCTAGAACCGAACGCACTAAACAAAGCTTCCGCACTTGATCTATTTTATTTTAGTAATATGTAGATACTTGAACTATGTTTTCAAACGTTATCTAGTAGACACCTGAAGTTATGTTTTGTATGTTTAATGGATAATTTGCTTTTAACTTGAATATTAGGATCATATATGGTCTTAAAATCATGAAAGTTTTTGTAAACTCGATATTTCAGTACTAAATGCTTACCTTGTATTATTAATCTCGTTATTTAAGCCGGGTCTTACAAACAAACGTCTCAGCAAAAGAGAAGACCATCAGGTGTGGGTACTGGGTCCGGTATAAGGGGTGCAATGTCTGGTAAACCAAAAGAAACATGGTCAGGATCAGAAATCGGCTCAAGATCATTAGGCGCATCATCAGGCTGACCCAAAAGGAGCAGAAGCTAGCTCAGGAGCAGGCTCTGGGTCGAATAAAGGTGTGGGATCTCGAGCAGATGATGGTGCAGCAGTCATAGCGGTGTCTTCGTCTGAGTCAGTAGTTGAAAGCTGCAATCCGGCCGTCTGTAAGGCTGCAGATGTCACAGACTCAATGGAGTCTGAAATCGAGTGTATACTAGAATCAGAGGTTAGCTTGATAACAGGGATCTCAAGAAGTGAAATTAGTAACAACATTCTCGTCTAACTTTCCATCATCATGGGCATCATCAGGAGGACCATCAATAAATATGTCAACGTCATCATCAACGACTCGTCGAGTAGCCAACCTTCGGAAGGAATGTCCACCGGAGGCGCATCATCGAGGATCGAAGCCATGGTGTGCTCACTATCGGGATGACCAGTGATGAGGTGGTCATGGACTAAAACTAGGATGACAAAAGATCCTTGTCAGGGAAACCATCAGCAAGGGTAAATCGTTACCAAAGTCTAGTAGCGCAGACGGTTGGAAGTCGTCCTCGTCCTCGGTCAGCATAACAGGATCACTCTCAGTGTCTGACGTAAATATCTCTGGCGCAGGTGCAATCTCATTATCTGTGGCGGTGGCCGTAGGGTTATCAATGTCTGATAACCTGCTTTCTAAAGAAGGTGACCTGTGTGCCGGTACATAATAATCATAGCATGTATATCCATAGTAATTACTAACACTTAGTGTATTGCAAGCAAAGACAATTCATCACGTAATCATGTATTCACATTATTCTTCATGAAACCTTCTATCCTTCCTAGTCTCCCAGACTAACCCACCTAGTCTCCCAGACTAAACCAACCAGTCTCCCAGACTAAACACCCAGTCTCCCAGACTAAACACCCAGTCTCCCAGACTAAACTACCTAGCCTCCCAGACTAAACACCCAGTCTCTCAGACTGAACTTCCCAGTTTCTCAAACTGTCCCAACTAGTCTCTCAGACTAACTACCCAGTCTCTCAGACTGAACTATAAACATTAACTTTGAAATGTGTTTCGTGTCTTTTTATTTGTAAAAATGTTTGTTTTTCCTGGATCTGGGCGTTTCGTGTATGCAATGAAAGTATGTTATGAAAACATTTTCGTGAGAGCCCTAATGATCGTAGTCTAGACTCGAGAAAGAATCCTAGTTCGCTACGATCGAAGCTCTGATACCAAGCTGTTACACCCTGACTTTTTGCGGAAGCGTGATTATGGTGTGACTTTCTTAATACCATTGCATTCAATCATAACAACAACTATATGATAAAACCATAGATTTTTCATCCATTAAATGAGTTTAAAACATAACAACATTGTTTAAAACGTAGACTTCAAATTCAAGTTTTACAAACCATACAAATTGTTTATGAGTTCACTAAGGACTCGTCAAAAGATGTTAGATGTAACTAAGGTTTGAAAGACGTGTCTCGTCCAGGAATAAGACACACTGACCAAACCCAAAGACCATGGATGACATCATTATTCCTATCGCAGCATAAAACTTCCAACGCCCGCCAGATCCACTTACTAATTCCCTGAAATACATGTAGTTTGAAAACATCAACAAAAGTTGAGCGAGTTCATGTGTTTAGTATGTGTGCACGAATCATCCTTGAAAACCTCTGTATGTATGTATGTACTTGTAAACTGGTATGTAGCAACAAGGAAAAATAGATCAATTAATGTGTAGCTAATACATTAATATAAGTGACATGGCATAGGAAGCACTCAATCCTGTATGTGTATTTCGTACCGGCCCCTCCGGCGGAACGACATAGTCACCACATGCGGCCAACTCGCAGGCCCATGGGTGGGACTCGCAACACCCAATAGATCTATCACTCATGCCCCTCGGTCCTTATACAAGGATTAATGGTCTTAAGTTAATCGCCTACCCATTCACGTGATCTAGCAGTACATTCCTTAGCTAATCATACCATTTGTAATTGTTTGTAATCAGTATGTAACATGTATTTCACCCCCGAGAGTTATAAAGCCGAAAACAGTTAAGAGAAAAGGGGGACATGAACTCACAGTTTTGCGTTCCTTGTATCCGATGTAACTCAAAGCTTCCTCTAGAACGCACGACTACCTACATGCGTATTATGGTCCGTTAGACGAGCGGGTCGTGCCTTGTCTTTGTATTGATTAGTGCCTTTGAGTTACGTTTCAAAGTGTCTTTGTTATTATTCCAAGTTATAATTACTTTGTTAAAATAATAATTATTTTAACTTAAATTATATTTATTTAGTTTTGGAATAATTGTTAAACAATATTTTGTAATAATACTTCTCAAGTATTTATACTCGTATTTCCTTAATAAACATCCAATATATATTTCCAAAACAATATATTTTCAAGTCTCACTTTAGAAAATATATAACTCATTTTGTCCAAAAATAATGTATTTCAAGAAAATATATATTTTTCTCAAAAATCATATATCTTCCAAATATTCTAAGAAAATATATTTTTACTTCCCAAAAATAATATATTTTCTCCTTGTCGAAAATATGATATAACTTGGGAATATTTACAAAAATCATATTTTCATTTCTTGTATCCAAAATATTATTTAACAAAAATATATTTATAACGGTATTTTCCGGAATATTTTGTAAGTTACGTTCTTGCGTTCGATTTCACAATATTAAGTGTGTAACTTATATATTTATTCCTTGTGGTTTTTGGTATTATTTTGGATTGTAATTTCTTGGTATTTGTTAAGTTATATTACTTTAAATCCTAAATTAATAATACTAATACACAAGGTATACAAATAATCACACACAATGTGTCTTTAATGTAAATATATATTCTAAATACATATTTATCCATTTTTATTTATAAAAACCAACCTCCAATGCTTGTATTTTTGTAACAAAATCTATGGCAAAGTTTATATTGAAAACCATAGTTAAAACACACTTGTAAATATTTGTTTAGAAAATATTTTTCTAAGTGTTTATATTTTTAGAAAATTTTGCCATAGTTTCCCCTAAAAATGGAGGTGTCCATGCTATCAAAGCATATCATTTTCTTTTTAAAATCATCACAACAATCAACAATCTAACTAACACTTACCAAGTGCCAAAGTAATGCTACTTACATAACAACATGAACTTGAACTTTCATAAAAGCTTGTAGTAACTTGGTAGTGTGTTTAGTAGGTTTAGTTACCCCTTAAAATGCATTTACTTCTTTAAAAACTTCATTTTTAAAGAAGTTGGGTGTTTACAACTTCCAAGCACATTTTCTAAAAATGCTTCTTTGTGTAACCTTCTTGTTACACAAGTGTTTCTACACTTGTTTATCCATTAAAAATAGTGTTTGTTTATGTAAGAACCGAGATCTATCAAAACTCATATTTCAAGCTTGGTTCTTTTGGAAAACCATTCGTAAATTTTTGATCTATATGATTATTAAGCCACTTTGATTATTATTTTTCAAGAAAACAATATATTCTTTCAAGTTCATGTCTTTCATGAGGATGCTTTATAAATCTCTAACATTTTCATCCTCTCATCTTGCTAGATTATGTTTTTAATCATGATCTAGCAAGATCATATAATGATTTACATCATTTACACAAACCATCAATCATCAAGCATCATAACATCACTAAACAACATGATTTCTTTAAGATTTCTTATAGATTTATGCTTATGTTCTTGTTTCATCTTCAAGTTTCTTAGTGTTCTTCATGATATTCATCTTGTATCATCTTTTAACCACTTGAAATAGATGTAAAATGAAGAGTAAAAGATCTTACTACTAGCTCAAGGCTAGGGATGATCAAGTGTAGAAATGAAGTGGATAAAAGCAAACGGTGAAGGTCCTTCGACTTCCGAAAGCTCCAAGCTTCCTTATGCGCCTTCTAACACCTTTGTATATGTAGAGATCGAATGGAAGATGAATGAAAATGATGGATGTATGTGTGTGTGATCTCGGCCGAAGGTAGGGGAAGGAGAGGAGAGTATGGTGTGTTAGTGAAATGTGAATGAAAGGAAGATGATGGCACTTGTGGTTTCTTATATTATTTTCCAACAACATATGGTCCAATGTGTAATGTGTTCAAGAAGTACTAGACAAGATCTTTTAAGCAAATCAAAACAAATCACATAAGATCTCCTTATTTAGGCCATGTGGCCGATTACATAGGTTGGGGGAGGGGGTCTAAGTGTAAGTTTAAACCATAAAGTTATCATTTAGTTTAAAACCAAGTATTAGTTAAGTATCTTAGTCACTTGATATTTTGTATGGGGTGTTATGATGTTCGGGGATTATAACTAGCTTGAAAACATTAAAACAATGCTTCTAGTATAATTTTGATGTTTCGGGTAGTGTCCGGTTGTTCGGTTAGATACCGGTTCGTTAAAGTGTCAAACTATTCCGTTTAGTGTTCTTTATGTACCCCTTTGTGACACTTTTAATTCCCGACACTTAGGAAAGCATCCAGGACCATTTAGTCATATTTTTGCATGTTACAAGCTTATTAAAAAGCTGATTTTTGCTGAAACATGCTGAATTCAGCACTTTGGTGAGTTTTTAGGCACTTTCCGGCACTTAAACTATCACCTAGTAAGGCAGTTTTGTAGTCCTTACTTCCCTACACACTATACTAGTGTAAAACTTGGTTTCTTGCTCATACTGGGTCTCAAAACACTGTCTGTCTATGTACTGAGTTCTGTCAGCATTTTCCCGGTTCGTCTGTTAACTGTGCTAACTGTGCTTTGTGCATCATTTATGTCAATATGTTTGCATGCAGTCAATGATGTGTCATTTGCAATATGGGATGCACATGTAAGTATAATGCGGTAATCAGGAAGCAATTCCAGTCATAAATTGTAAATCAGCACAGTCATTAAGCACTAATCATCATTTAATAATTGTACGGATGCATGCAAATTTGACAGTTGTCACACAAAAGGATATGAGTCATGTTAGGCCGACGTTTCAACAACTTTTGTGCATTCTATTTTTATATATAGACATTTTGTAATGTTTGATACATTGTTAATGACTAATGAAAACATATTATCAAAAGTAAAAGTATGACATAGGATTTCTTTTTAATAAAACGATAGCATTCAAATACTTTTGACACATTTGGTCATTTCAGTTTTTTTGTTTTTTTTAAATGAAACATGTTACTCAGTTGAATCTTTTTGATAAAATACGACTCTAATTGACCGTTTCCACTATCATATATAAAATGTAGTTTCAGTTCTATTCTATGATGTATTTAGAGATTTATAATATATACATATATACAAACAGCTCATGTATTTTGTGCTAGTTGCCAAAAATCATGTCTTATGATTTTTAGTATTTTCCGGAATTATATACCTTAAAAATAATATATTTTTAAGATTTGCTTGTAGTATATATAGTTTGTCATGTTTTTTTAAATTTATATATATATATATTTTGTCATGCTTGTTAAATATATATATATTTATTTATTTTTATTACTTGTTTGATTTTTGTATAATTCCCATTAATTGTAGTGATTATATATTTTTCTATATATATATATATATAGGAAGGTTAACGTACATTAAGGCTTAACGTACATCACGTACGACAGGTAATTACGCACGTTCATTTTAAAATCACGCACGTTGTAACTCAAAAATCCAAAATCACGCATGTTGAATATATATATATATATATAGAGGAAGGTTAACGTACATTAAGGCTTAACGTACATCACGTACGACAGGTAATTACGCACGTTCATTTTAAAATCACGCACGTTGTAACTCAAAAATCCAAAATCACGCATGTTGAAACACAATAATCACGCATATTGAAAACATTAATCACGCATGTTATAGAACAAATCACGCACGTTGTTGTACGTGAAGTACGTTAAGCCGTAATGTACGATATACTTTTTCTATATATATATATATATATATATATATATATATATATATATTCGTTCAAATATTGTCCAAGTGTCCAAGTCCATGAATTGTTAAGGAATATATTTATATAAATATATATTTTGGTATTTGTCCATACACCCATTTATGGGTGATTTTGTATATTTTATTTATGAATATTTCCTTGTGTATTTTTATATGTATTGGGTGTTTATACTCCTTGGGAGCATTTACTGTATTTTTGAGTTCCTAAATATACACTAATATATATTACACATAATATACACATAGCACATAATTTTGTGACTACTAAATATATATATATTTTTCCCTAGAAATATACATCTTTATAGTAGTTTTAATTCTTGAAGAAAACTCTATTTCTTTAGCTTGTATTTTGTATAAAAATTAGGGAAAACCTTTGGTAAACATTCTTGAACAATTTTTGTAGAAAAAGTTTCACAAAAGTTTATATTTATCTAAGTGTCAAAATTTTATAAAAATTTTGACATAGTTTCCCCTAAAAATGGAGGTTTTCCCATGTATCAAAACATGTGTTTATTTTCTTTTTATCATCAAAACTCAAGATTCAACAACTTAGCAAGTAAGGATCACTAAATATCATCATACTTTTTCATGTGGTGAACTTGAAATTTCATAAAAATGTGTACTAATTTAGATCTATACACTACACATATAGATCTACTTAGATTTAAGCTTCTTTGTAATTTTTTGTAAACTTAAATGAAACTTTATTTTATAAACTTGATCATCCATGAGTTTAGTAGGTTCAAGATCATGAGAAATCCATTTTAAACCACTTTCAAGTTCACTTTCAAAGATCTTCAAGTTCATCATCATGTTATTTCATGGATCTTTCAAGATCCATGCTTAAACTTGTTAGATCTAAGCTTCTAACAAGCTTACTTATGATGGATCTAATAAAAAACACATGATAAACAACAACTTCATCACATACATCAAACAACACTAGAAACACTTGATTTTCTTTAGATTATGTTAGTTCTTCTTATGTTCATCTTTTAAAGTTTAGATTTCTTGATGGTGTAACTTGTACATACTACTAACATGGAGAAAAATGAAGATTAGTAAGCTTACTTCTAGCTCTAGTGGCTAGGGAAGTGATGCAAAGAACACGAAGAAGAAGATGATGCAAAGATGATGGTTAATAGCTCCACAATGAGGTCCTTGAACTTCTAGTGCTTGAAGCTTCCTTAGATAGCCTTCATACACCTTTGAACACCCTTGGATTTGCTTGAAAGTGAAAGAAAAATGGAGGTAGTGTGGAGGTGGGTGTGGCCGTGAGGTAGAGAGCAAGAGAGGAAGAAGAAGAGTTCAAATTTTAGTGAAAATGATAATGTGAGTGTGAGTACATATGTCTATCGCTTCCGTCAATCACGTATCGTAGCTGATCTGATGAAACAAGACAAGGTTTAAAAGTGTCAAAGTATAATATCCTAGGTCCGCACGGATGGAGTTTTCCAGGTCAGCACGAACCTGGTGCGCGTAATTAGGGTTTGGTTATTGGTGTCCATCCGTGCGCATGGAGACTTGATTCGCAACTGTTCATCCGCAACAATCAGTCCATCCGCACAAGGCTTCTTGATCCGCACCATATGTTGATCTGTATAAACATGTTGATCCGCACTTATGTATATGTGGATGGGCTTGTCCTATAAATACTAGTGATGTCTTGTTCATTTGTACCTTTGGATGTTAGAGTAACGAAACTCAGTCCAACTGTTTTCATGGTTTTATATTTTCATGTCATCAATAGAAAACAAATTATAATTAGCTTGTTCTTGTTTGATCCACTCTCGTACTTGGATTCCGCACAAGATACGAGATCTACGCAGTCAACGGTGTATCGGAATCGATCCTAAAACGAACTAACAGTGAGGATAATGTTGGAGGTTAGGTCCTTATAAACTTCAAACATACTAAACTTCCATCAAACAAACTCTTTAACCACAATCCATCTTCCAACATCGTGAGACAACATGAGGGCTAGTGGGGCCCTCATGTTGACCCTCAATTTCAAGCGGGGGGGGGGGGGGGGGAGGTTGTGCAAAAGTTTGGAAGTTAAGGGTTTAGGATGTAACTTAGGTGTTACATGTGTTTTAGTGTTTTTAAGGGTTTTAATGTGTTTTATGACCAATACTAGCTAAATAACATTAAAACAATGCTTCTACTTCATTTTTAGTGTTTTGGGTAGTGTTCGGTTGTCGGTTCGTTAAAGTGATAAATTGTGTAATTTATAAGTTATGAAGTACCTTTTGTGCCATGGTTTCAATCCCGACACTTTACAAGTTATTCTGGATGTTTAATCACTATTTCTGCATAATTCGTTTTTTATAATGCGTTTCGGACAGTTTTTTGTGCTTATTTAGGATTCCGGAAAGTGTTATTGTAAACCCTTGTTCTCCCACTTGGGTTTTAATATATTTTTTATGTCAGACCTATATCTAAGTCCTAAATCTATCGTTTAACTGAGTACTGAGGCTGTGCTGGCACAGCTTGTCTAACCGGTTTGTTTACTAATTGTTTCGACGCAGCGCCTAAATTGTTTCGAAATGCGATAAATGAAATATGTAACATGCATGATTTAAATGTATGACATGCAAGCATATAATGTTGACGTTTAAAACACATAAATGCAGGGAATAAATAATTATTAAAAAAGTACGGAAGATACCGTTTTCGTGCCGATTGTCACAATTTCCCCACATGTTTTTTTTATTTTTCATTATTTCTTTACTGAGTAAATTGTTATTTTCGATCCATGAGGTTTAGTCCAAATTGTTTCGTGCGATTTTTGTTGCTGACTTTTTCAAAATGCAAGTTTCGTCCAACTTTCAATCAACCCTCCTCCCCCAAATTTTAAATAAATTTATAACGTGGGATGTATCTTATAAGGCGGTGACATATGCGGTGGTGCCACGTGTGGACGATGCGGTGGAACAAGAGATGTGTAGAGTTGGAATCTGTTGGCATGGTGTCTACATGAAGTCGTCGACATCACAACTCCGTCAATATTAATCCGACACCAAAACCCTTCTTCCCAACACCATTGAAACATTTGTCTTCGCGGTAGTCCCAATTGTGTCATTATCTTAAGAGCCTCTCAGGCGACGCCACACATTCATTCACTGTTGCTGTTAATCAGCTCTCTTCACCCAAAATCTGAATCATCATATGACTCAGACGCTCGCATTGTGCTAACAACAGAAGCCATGCGTTCGACGCCACACATTCATTCACTGTTGCTGTTATAATCAGCTCTCTTCACCCAAAATCTGAATCATGATACTCATACAGATAGACGCTCGCATTGTGCTAACATTCATTCACTGTTTATTATTCATTTGATCAGGTACATTTTGTTACGAGTCAACATGTCACAGTTATAATATACACTGAAAAGGTACTCATTTATTTATGTAATTTATCAGCTCTTTAGCAAATTAGGGTAACAGGAGTGTACAGAATCACACGTGATAATTTATCCATTGACGCGTGCCATGATGGTACACATATGAAGAGGAGTTGTTTCCTTCTGACTAGTGGGTCTAGCTGAGGAGTGGGTGAATTCCTTATAATATTAGTGGGCTGTCTTTATTTTCAGGTTAAGTTGTAAGCCTATAAATCGCAGAAAACGTTCAGTAGTATTAGAATTGAAATATGAATGGATCCAAATATTCTCTCTTAATTATCTCTTGTCTCTTCTGTTTCCTAAAACCGATGTTGTAAGTGCTGCAAGTAAGCAACCATGAGCTCTTTGAGTTTAGAACAGTAATTTTCAGGTTGAGTTTATGGATAATGCATGTTATAAAATGAATTCTTCTGAAAGGATTTGGATCTG
Organism: Helianthus tuberosus; assembly: GCA_030545235.1. Lineage (NCBI taxonomy): Eukaryota > Viridiplantae > Streptophyta > Magnoliopsida > Asterales > Asteraceae > Helianthus > Helianthus tuberosus. Next base: position 82,164,058 of record CM060363.1, read on the forward strand.
GAGGGTTGATTTAGAGTCATTCATTTAATAATCTCAATAATTAAGCTAGTATTAACTAGGCACTAATTTATGGGAAAAATGTCTCCCAGGATCCCACATCGCTTATAACATGCTTTTGTATACACTTTGCGGAGGTACTTCAGAATTTTTAGCAAATTCTACTAAAGGGTTCATTAAGTCCTTTAGAGGTTTTGTGGTCTGGTTAAGACTCATTGATTGAAAGGAATCTTTTTTCTTTAGCATACTCATTGTATACTTGTAGATTAAAATCACTTGTGTAGATTAAAATCATTTTTTGTAGACGGTATTTTAGCAAAAGCTATGATACCAACTGGTCCAATTAATAGACTATAGAATATAAAATTCATTAAATGAATCTTTTTGAAAAAGATGCACAGTAATTCTTTTCTTTTTAGTCGATTAAAAAGAAAAAGATGAATAGTATTTTGAATATAATATTCTAAAGATTTCTTTAAAAAGAATCTTTCATTATTATTAATCGATTTAAAATAATCGATTGATAACTTTGATTTCAATTTATTGAATATAAAATTCATAACTTGAAATTCAATTTATTGAATTCAATCGATCGAATTCTTAGAATTCAATTTATTAAATATAATATTCATATTAGAATTATTAATCGACTTAAAGTAATCGATAGATAATTTGAATATGAAATTATTAGCCGACAAACGTAGACTAATATAAACAATTTTGAAATTGTTTAATTGTGGAATTAATCCTTTGAATTTACAAAATTCATTATTTTTTATAGTCATTTTTTGACTAAAATTTTTCAATTGAAAAATCATTTGTTTCGATAGTTGTTAATCGATTTTCTTTTTGTTTTTGTTTATAAACATCATTTTTTGATTTAATCAAAATCTTAGTTTTTTGTGTTGAATTAAATTCTTTTTAAGATTTTAAGGAGAGATATGAAATATCAATCTTGAAGTAAATTAACAGTATGAAATAAAATTTTATACCTTTCTTCTTCTTGTATCTTCTTCTTGATTGTTTCTAATTTTTCTGCAAGGAACCAATCCAACCCTTATTTCCCTAACGGCCTCCTGCCTAAACGGTACTTCAACGGGCTCCAGGACTCCAGGTTTTACAGAAAAAAAACTTTCATGATAAAAATAAAAGATAGAAGTTTACAAAGGAGTTTTTATTTCATAACTGTCCTCCCGAAGGAGAACTTCTTGATATTTACATAACCCCCTTAAAGGAGTTACTACTCCATGCTAGTACCCATTACTAGAAATTGAAAAAATTGATCATAATGATCAACGAAAAAGAAAAGGTGGTGGTTGAGGTTGTTGAGAGAATTTGAATTCTCAGGTGGTTGAGGATGTGGTGTAGCCAGGGGTTGTCTAAAACTAAAGAATTCAACTTCTTTATATAGGAGAAGTGAATTTTACAAAAGACCATTATAGCCCTTAACTAATCGTCATGGATGACGTTTTTAATCGACATACCCATGTGTTGGGTCCAGTTCTCGATTGTCTTCATCTGAAAAGTAGCTGTCTTTTTCAGTGGAGTTTTTGTTTTCTTCTGACGAAGATGCTTTGCAGTATTCGCACTGATGGCTTTCCTGTTCTCTTTGCATTATTTTGCAAAGTCTTTGTTTGGTAGTAGAACTCACATCAACTTTGTTGAAGATAATGCGTTGCTCCATTTTTTCTAAAGCTTCCTTCTCGTGCTTTGGTAGTGGAGTTCCACTGTAACTTGTGATGATGCAGTGGTCACTGCAATAATTCACTTTATTAAAGCTTTTTTACTTTAATATTTTGAAGATTATTCAGGATTTTTAAAAATCCTTTAACCCTTATTTCGACCCAATTTTCGAAATCTTCTTGCTCCTCATTCATAACTTTTGAGGGGTTGACGGTTCTTGCTTTTGCGAGCCCGATTTCTATATGATGGTAACTTTGGGAAGAAGTTCCTTGGTACCAATCTGGAAGTGTAGAGTTACACTTTATGAAGATGTTTGCGTCTTTTGCTGCAGCAATCTTCTTTCGAAAGTTTTTAATAGCTTTCTTTATCCCTTCTGGAAACATGCTGATTTCAAGCAAATTTGGAGATGGATATATGAACTTTATTAGACCAGCAGAAAATGCTAGTGAAACAAGTTCTGGACTTGCGCCTGGACAAAAGACTAAGAGACTTTTTGTAGCCTTATCTTCTGTATAGACATGCTCAAACTCGAAATCGTCTTGACTAAGAGCTCTTGTTTTAGACCAAATTCCTCTGAATTCGTCCAAAGATATAATATCTTCTTCTTCTTTCTCTTCTTTTATTGTTGGTCTTGAGAAAGTGTTTTTGAATTCAATGATTCTTTCTTTTTTCTTGGGCTTCAATGGCTCAGGAAAAATTGTTACCTTTAAAGGTATTCCTTTCTTCCCGAGGTTTGCTGAATATCGGGTAGCTTCTTGTTGGGCTTGTGCTAAAGACCCAAACTTCCTGAATGTTACCGATTTTCCAGCAACATGTTGAGACACTATGGACCAATCTTCATATATGCCTCTATGTTCACCATCGAAAATAACATAAAACTTTGAATTATGCTTTTCTGGAATTTGTGTCACTTGTAAGTAACTTGGTCTAAGAGAGACCTGTTCAGTTTTTGGCAAACTGTCAGCCATCAACGGATTTGATGTGCCTTTACCAGAGCCGTTTGCTACTGGGCTAGATGAAGATCGTAGTTCTTCATTAACTTTATATTTGCTTTTTTCCAAAGCAACAGGAGTCAACGGATTTGTTGAGTCTTTACCAGTCGTCGTTTGCACTGGACTAGATTCAAATTGTATCCTTTCGGAATCCTGTTCTGAATTAACAGTTGTGTCTAGACTTTCGTCGTAGAGAGCTATTTTTTCTTGAATAGCTTTTAATTCTATAAAAAGAATTTTTTCTTTTAGGCGTAAAGCCTTTAACTCTTCCATTTTTTCAAAAATTTGCCTTTCTTTTTGTAAATGTAATTGAAAGTGATGAGTTTTTTGAATGAAGGATGCCTTCTATTTATAGTAGCAAGAATGACAGTGACATTTTTGCTTAAGATTTCTGAAAATCTCGTGTCAAGCTATCAGTTAACACATTTTTGGCCCCCTTACCGTGTCTGTCATTTGACAAGACGACCCTGTTTATTATTTCCAAAAATATCTTTGTTTTCAGGAAATAAATAATTTTTGAACAAACAAATTTCAAAAATTCGTTTTGTTTATCTTTATCCCCCCAACTAAAAGAGTGGTTGGACTTCATTCTGAGTCTTCCGTAGAAGAATCGGATAATATTTCTAATGCATATACTTGTGTATAGCCATCAAAAATATTTTCATAAGGAAAATATCCTTCAGTTTCCGCTGTCGAAATAATTTTTAATTTTTCCGGAAACTTTTGTCTGTTGGGACATTCGTTTGCATAGTGTCATTCTTCAGAACATATCCAACAACGACATTTTTTCTTACCTTGAGGACAAACCTTAGGTTTTTCTTTTCCAACAACGACATTTTCCAGGAGAAAACTTTCTTTTCTTGGTTTTCCAAAAACGTTTTTTAGTTTTTGTTTTATATTTATTTTTATATTTCTTTTTGAAATAATTTTCATCTTTTACTGGTTCACAACCAAAAGTTAATTGTGGTAACTCAGTAAGTTTTTTGCAACAGCTTTTGTTAAAACTTTTTAGCTGTTTTTGTTTATCAGAAAAATCACAGTAAACCGCAATTTCTTCTTTGACAATTCTAGTTGCAAACCCAAGAGAATGCATCGTGAATTCATTCTTTTCTTTGTTCCATCTTTCTTTGGCTTTTTCTCCAACGATAGGAATCTTCATTAAGTAAGCCTCAATCCAAGAGTGGAATTCACCTGTACTTAACTTGTATAAATTTGTTTCATAAAGACAAGTAAAATCGTCTAACAAACAAATATCACAAATTTGTGCTTTTGCAAGATTTTGTCTTGCTTTTTCTAGCAATTTTTGATTTTCATGGTCTTTATTTGTTATAAGGTCAAGACCTAAAAACATCATGTATATTGCATTTATGATTTGATCAAAAAGATCTATACCATGCAATCTTTCATCCCAAGTTGTCCCTTTGATGAAATTTTGTATGATTCCTGCAGACTTATGTTCTAATAATAATAACAAAGCCTTAGCATTAGAAAATTCATCTGAATTAGTCTGAATGATTAGACTGATTTCAGTGTTCCATTTATCAATTACCTCTTTTCTTTTGTCGAGGTTGAAGATACAATCAATCTTAATAGTATTAATAGCAGTTGCACTACCATTGTCATTACTATTATGATCAGGTATACCTTTATGATACGGCATGGAAAATTCCGTATTCTTTTTTCTATACCTGTTACCTTTACTAGTAGAGGCGTGGTAAGTTCTTTGTCTCGGAGACATTTCCGTATCTGAAGAACTTTCTTCAGTTTCGGGTTCTTCCTTCTTTACCGGAAAGGTTCTTGGTTCTTCATTTTTCAAAACAAAGACCTGTTCTTCTTTATTTTCAGAAAAATATCTTTCTTTTAAGATTTTATTTTCAGAAAACTTTTGTTCACATTCTTTGTCGTCTAAAGAAATGAGACTTACAAGTTCTTGTATCTGTTCAATTGGAAGGTTATCCAATTGTTCATCTAAAATTTGTTCCAATTTTTTAGAGATGGAACTCATTTTATCCACAAGATAAAATAATCTTTTTATCTTTTAGATTTTGAATTTCTTCTTTCATAGAAGAATTTTTTCTTTTTAAATCAGTTAATTCAAAAAGTTTGTCGGAAGGATGAATACTCCAATCCGAATGTAATTCCACAATTCTTTGATTATTTCTTTCTAAATAGAAATAATGCATAGAAATCGTTTGGTTTATGTCTCTAAAAGAGTTTCTCAATTGTCCTTTATTGGTCATTTTGAAGTTGATCCAAAAGGCCATGTTAATGCATTAGGACATTTAGAACTTCCTAGAGATGGATTTCCAACGTTGAAGTTTGGAAATGAATACTTTTGAAAGCATTTTTCATCATCAATTTTTTCTTTTTGCCTTTCGGGCATAAGAGTTTTTGAATCCATTTTTTCATCAATTTTGTCTGAAACATCTTTGATGATTTTTGCGGCAGTTGCCTCAAGATTTTCGTTGGTAGATAGATTTAGACTATCCAACTTTCTTATTAAATCTTTAACAATTTCCTCAAATTTCAAAAGAGTAGTCATGTTACAGATATAATTGCTTTTTTAGCTTTAAGCTCAATAATTTTTTGCTTGGAAGCTAAAATATTTTTCTTAATAATTTTTATATTAAGAATTTTTATTTTATGACTTAACATAATATTTCCTTTAATTTGATTTATTCTCATAAATTCAAATTGTATATCAGCCTCTTCATAGGTGATTTGTTGATCAAGATATTGTAAATAATCTAAAATTGGTTTTGAAGACATTATTCTCCAATAATCCCTTTTAAAATTTTACCATATCCATCTATTCTATGTGACATAGAACGAATTAGTTGTTCAGTATTACTTGATTCTCCTATTTGTAAAGAGTTTCCAGCATAACTGTGTCTAGGTTTTGAAACTAAGACTTGTTTATTTCGTGCAATATCAATTGCCCAATTTTCTTGTAATTGTGATGGCTCAGCGAATTTGCTTCCTTAAACAATTCCAATTTCAGAAAATATATCTTCAAGAGTTATATTTTCATTTTCCTTATACTCGATTGAATGAGTACTGTTGGTTAAAGCATAAGAGATTAAATAATTAATCGTAAACACTTTATTACCTGGTTCCATAAGATCAGTTCTTTCGCACTGGTGTATGAAACTTAAAGTTTTGTCGAAATCTTTTGAATCTCGATGTAAAGCAAATTTAGGATAGACAGTAAACATAAATTTACCATAAGCTAAATTTCCTTGAATTGCTCCAAGAAGAGCATCTTGCCTATTGATAATTCTATTATCAACGAGTGCCATTTTTATAGGAAAATTAATTCCGTCTCTGAACTGAGATTTAAGGAGGATTTTAACCGCTCCTATGTGTACCGTATTGAGATAATTTCTCAACTCTGGTTTAATGTGCAAAAGCTTTTTTGCTATTTCACCCTTTGTTAAGAGTGGCAAATAAACTTCACCTGCTGTATTTTTTATGTCAACTGAAAGTTCTTCGGTGTTAAAACAATAAAATATTTTATTTTTTCTAGAAAAGGCTCTAGAAACTAAACTTTGTAAAGTTTTTGGTTGATTAAAAACCTGTTTAGTGTCAAGCTTGAATTTAAGCTTACTAATTTTTGTTAGTTGATCAGAATTAATCATGTAATCTGATACAAAACCTTTTTCGTTTTCACTAAAGTTTATTACTTCAGTTACTTCTTGTTCGATTGATTCTTTCGAATCTTCAAACGAATTTTTAAAACTCATTTTAAAATTTCTTTTAAAATTTACTTTTAAAAATGTTTATTTTTTTAAGGAATCAGGAACTAATCCCCTCTTCTTAAAAAAGAGCACATGGCTCGGATACCAGCTTGCGGAGGTACTTTTAGAAATCATTTTTTGGATTAAAATGGTCTCTAAAAATTCTACTAAAGGGTTCATTAAGTCCTTTAGGAGTTTTGTGGTCTGGTTAAGACTCATTATTTTTTGTAGATTAAAAATCCTTTGTGTAGATTTAAAAATCATTTTTTGTAGACGGTATTTTAGCAAAAGCTATGATACCAACTGGTCCAATTAATAGACTATAGAATATAAAATTCATTAAATGAATCTTTTTGAAAAAGATGCACAGTAATTCTTTTCTTTTTAGTCGATTAAAAAGAAAAAGATGAATAGTACTTTGAATATAATATTCTAAAGATTTCTTTAAAAAGAATCTTTCATTATTATTAATCGATTTAAAATAATCGATTGATAACTTAGATTTCAATTTATTGAATATAAAATTCATAACTTGAAATTCAATTTATTGAATTCAATCGATCGAATTCTTAGAATTCAATTTATTGAATATAATATTCATATTAGAATTATTAATCGACTTAAAGTAATCGATAGATAATTTGAATATGAAATTATTAGCCGACAAACGTAGACTAATATAAACAATTTTGAAATTGTTTAATTGTGGAATTAATCCTTTGAATTTACAAAATTCATTATTTTTTGTAGTCATATTTTGACTAAATTTTTTAGATTGAAAAATCATTTGTTTCGATAGTTGTTTAATCGATTCCTGTTTGTGTTTGTTTATAAACATCATTTTTATTTTCTTTCGAAATCTTAGTTTTTTGTTTGAATAAAATTCTTTTTATGATTTTAAGGAGAGATATGAAAATATCAATCTTGAAGTAAATTAACAGTATGAAATAAAATTTTATACCTTTCTTCTTCTTGTATCTTCTTCTTGATTGTTTCTATATTTTCTGCAAGGAACCAATCCAACCCTTATTTTCCCTAACGGCCTCCTGCCTAAACGGTACTTCAACGGGCTCCAGGACTCCAGGTTTTACAGAATAAAAACTTTCATGATAAAAATAAAAGATAGAAGTTTACAAAGGAGTTTTTATTTCATAACTGTTCTCCCGAAGGAGAACTTCTTGATATTTACATAACCCCCTTAAAGGAGTTACTACTCCATCATTCTAAACTAAGAAAGCATGAAAAGTGATCATAATGATCAAAAAGAAAAAGTGGGTGAGAAAAGGGACGAAGAATTCTCAAATTGAGAAAAGGATGGTGGTTGAGGATGTGGGATGTCAGCCCGGGTTGTTCTAAAACTAAAGAATTCAACTTCTTTATATAGGAGAAGTGAATTTTACAAAAGGTCTAAAATAGCCTTAAGTGTTCGTCATGCATGACGTTTTTTAGTCGACAAACCCATGTGTTGGGTACAGCTCTCGCGTGTCGTCTTCTGAAAAGTAGTTGTCTTTAATAGAGGGACCACTTTTGTCAGAATTTTCTTCGGTGTAGGATTCCTTACAGCTCATGTACTGATGGCTTTCCTGTGCACCTTGCATTATTTTGCTGAGTCTTTGTTTTGTAGTAGGACTCACATCAACTTTGTTGAAGATAATGCGTTGCTCCATTTTTCCAAAGCTTTCTTTTAGAAAATGGGGTTTCATTATGACTCGTGAAGATATGGAAATTGCTTTAGAGGAATTTCCTTTTTACCACAATCGGCTGAGTATCGAGTGGCTTCTTGTTGGGCTTGTAATAAAGACCCAAACTTCTTGAATGTTACCGGTCTTCCAGAAACATGATGAGACACTATGGACCAATCTTCATATATGCCTCTATGCTCTCCATCAAAAATGACATAAAATCTAGAATTAGATTTTACCTTTTCTTGAATATCTTGGGAGTAACTTGGTCTAAGAGAGACCTGTTCAGTTTTTGGCAAACTGTCAGCCATCAACGGATTTGATGTGCCTTTACCAGAGCCGTTTGCTACTGGGCTAGATGAAGATCGTAGTTCTTCATTAACTTTATATTTGCTTTTTTCCAAAGCAACAGGAGTCAACGGACTTGATTTTTCTTTACCTTTAGCCGTTTGTAAAGGAATAGATTCAGATTGTATCCTTTCGGAATCCTGTTCTGAATTAACAGTTGTGTCTAGACTTTCGTCATAGAGAGCTATTTTTCTTGAATAGCTTTTAATTCTATCAAAAGAATTTTTTCTTTTAGGCGCAAAGCCCTTAAATCCTCCATTTTTTCAAAAATTTTCCTTTCTTTTTGTAAGATTGATTGATGATGCCTTAAATTTGAAGGGTGTGTACACCTTATATAGGCATGAAAAGTATTTGATTTTGGAAAATTAATTGAAATACGTATGTGTTTACGTATTTTGAAAATCTCGTGTCAAGCAATCTGCTAACACGTTTTTGGCCCCCTCAAGATGTTCAGTATCGAAAGAATATCTTGAAAACCACATTTGCCACCTGACAAGACGGCCTTGTTTATTATCTCCCGAAATTTTTGTTTTCAGAAAATAAGTAAAATTTTTATTGTCAGTTCTGACTAAGAATTTAACCGGGGTTAAATAAATAGAGAACTTCGAAATCGTATTTTTTACCGCCAGTAATTCTTTTTCATTACTGTGATAATTTCGTTCTGCCTGCTTGAAGCTTCCCGAAGTGTACCTGCAAATTTTTTCTCCATCTGCAGTTTTGGCTTTTAAAATACCTCCCAAAAATCATGAGAAGCATCTGTTTCTATGATTAAAAAATCATTTTCATTAGGAAGATAAAGTTTAGGAAAACTGATTAAGTTTTTCTTTATCTTTTTAATGTAGTCAGTATCGGAATATTTCCAATCCCATACGTATTCCTTTTTTAGCTTAGCTTGTAAAGGTTTTCTAAGCTCTGCAAGTCTAGGAATATAACTTTCTGCATAAGTTAAAACTCCTAAAAATCTTTGAAGATGTTTTTTATCTTCTAAAGTATCTGGAAATTTATGTAAATTTTCCAAGATATGTTTTTGTGGACAATGTGTCCCTTGATCTATTTCAAGACCTAAAAAGTTTATCTTTGTTTTAAAAAGATTAGCTTTCTTTTTTGATAAAATGATTCCATATTTTTCAATTGTTTTTAAAACTGATAAAACATGATAATAGTGTTTATCTTCTGAGTTTGAGAAAACTATAATATCGTCTACATAGACGGTACAGTAATCTTCTAATCCTCTTAAAGCATTTTGCATATGTCTTTGAAATATGCTTGGTGCCTGTTTTAATCCAAAGGGAACTACCTTCCATTGATAGTGACCGTCTGGGCATGTGAACGCAGTTAATAACTGTGATTCTTTGTCTAGCAGTACCTGCCAGAAACCGCTTTTACAGTCGAAACTGGAAAAGAAAGTCTTTCCTCTTAGAAGAGTTATTAATTCCTGCATACAAGGAAGATAATGGCTGTCTCCAATAGTGACATTATTAATTGCTTTGTAATTAACAACCATTCGTTTTTTACCTCTTCTTTTTTCCGCTTCATTTTCTACTAAAAAAGCAGGAGACATGTGAGGAGATTTACTAGGAATTATTAATCCCAAATCAAGAAGTTCTTTGATTTGTTTATTAAATTCTTCCCTATCCTGTGGACTGTACTTCATAGGTTTAACCCTAATAACAGTTTTAGGATCTATTAACTTAATAGATGCCTTCATCCAATTTTTTGATTTTTCAGGATCAATTGGATTTTCTGAACAAACTTTTTCAAGTAGTTCTTCAATTTTTTGAAATTTTTGTATTTCACTTAAAAATATCCTTTCTGCTTTTATAACCTCTTGAGCTATATTAGTTCCAGGAATTTGTTTTATCTTTGAATCTTTTTTCATAGATTCAAGAAAATTTGGTTTTCCAATTTGAAAAGCCTCTTTGACCTTTTTAATCAAAATCATTTCTTGATTAAGATGAAAAGATACTCTGTCTAACCATTGAGTGAAAGGTCCATAAAGTTGACAGAAATTATTTCCTAGAAGTAAATCCATACCTGAATCTTGTTGGTAGATAGTAGGAATGGTAAATGGTTCTCCAGAAAAATGGATGATAAGATTTCTACAAACCTTATTTAACTTCATGACTTCTTTGTTAGCAATAATTACCTTAATATCTTTGGGAGCGTTTTCCCATAGGTCATTAGGAATTACGTGTTTGCTTGCCAAACAAAGACTTGCCCCTGTGTCGACATAACAATGTAGGGCGATTTTTTTATATCCTTTGAAAGAAACATTTCCTTTGATATAAATTGAATTTGGATTAGTTATGTTTGAACTTGCTGAATCCAAATTATGAATTTGTTTTTCCTCATCCCCCCAACTAAAAGAGTGATTAGGCTTTAACTCGATATCTGAAGAGATCTCTTCAGTTTCGGGTTTTTTCTGTTCATTTTTCATTGTAAAGATCTGTTCTTTAATTTCAGAAAAATGTTCAGTTTCAGTTTCAGAAAGCTTCTGTTCAATTTTTGGTTCTTCATCCTTTAAAACAAGAGTTTGTTTTTTATTTTTAGAAATCTTTTGTTCAAGTTTTTCTTTTAAGTTTTCATAAAACTTTTGTTTTCGTTCTTTGTTTTCAAAAGACATGAGCTGAACAACAAAGGATATGAGCTGAACAGGCTTATGAATTTGTTTAGCTGATGAAGTTTTTCCTTTAAAAAACTGTTTTAACTTTTGAGTAACAAGATTCATTTTATCCACAAGATAAAATAATTTTTGTCTCTCTAAGTTTTTGTATTTCTCTTCTCAAAAGAGAATTTGTTCTTTTTAAAGCAGTTAGCTCAAAAAGTTTTTCAGAAGGATGAATACACCAATCAAGATGTAACTCATACATTCTTTGATTATTTCTTTGTAAATCGAAATAATGCATAAAAATCTTTAGATTAATTTTTCTAAAAGATTTTTTCATTTGTCCCTTATTGGTCATTTAAAGTTGATCCAAAAGGCCATGTTTTATTAATTTCGTTAGAAACTTCCTTGAAAATTTCATCAATTTCGTCAAGAACTTCTTTAAGAATTTCGGCATAGATTGTTTCAAGACTTTCATCTCTATAAATTATTGCCTTTTTTGCTTTAAACTCAAGAATTTTTTGTTTAGAATCAAAAATATTTCTTTTAGCAATTTTTAAGTTACGAGATTTTCTTTTATGATTCATCATAAAAGTAAAGACGTTTCTTTTAGCAATTTTTATGTTGCGAGATTTTATTTTTTGATTCATCATAAAATTTTTCTTTAATTGTTTTATCCGAATTAAAGAAATATTAATCTTTTCTTCTTCATAGGCAATTTGCATATCAAGAAAATGTAGATGGTTTAAAATAGGTGATATAGACATCAAGTCCCAATAACCTTTTCTAAAATTTCTCCATACCTGTCTATGTTTTCCGACATAGTTCGCATAAATTGCTTGTTGTTACTAGAGTCTCTTATTTGCAAAGAGGTTCCAGCAAAACTGTGTCTAGGTTCGAATCCTAGAATCTGTTTATTGCGTGCAATATCAATTGCCCAATTTTCTTGTAATTGTGATGGCTCAGCGAATTTGCTGCCTTCGACAATTCCAATTTCAGAAAATATATCTTCAAGAGTTATATTTTCATTTTCTTTATACTCGATTGAATGAGTACTGTTGGTTAAAGCATAAGAGATTAAATAATTAATCGTAAATACCTTATTACCTGGTTCCATAAGATCAGTTCTTTCGCACTGGTGTATGAAACTTAAAGTTTTGTCGAAATCTTTTGAATCTCGATGTAAAGCAAATTTAGGATAGACAGTAAACATAAATTTACCATATGCTAAATTTCCTTGAATTGCTCCCAGAATAGCATCTTGCCTATTGATAATTCTATTATCAACGAGTGCCATTTTTATAGGAAAATTAATTCCGTCTCTGAACTGAGATTTAAGGAGGATTTTAACCGCTCCTATGTGTACCGTATTGAGAGAATTTCTCAACTCTGGTTTAATGTGCAAAAGCTTTTTTGCTATTTCACTCTTTGTTAAGAGTGGCAAATAAACTTCACCTGCTGTATTTTTTATGTCAACTGAAAGTTCTTCAGTGTTAAAACAATAAAATATTTTATTTTTTCTAGAAAAGGCTCTAGAAACTAAACTTTGTAAAGTTTTTGGTTGATTAAAAACCTGTTTAGTGTCAAGCTTAAATTTAAGCTTACTAATTTTTGTTAGTTGATCAGAATTAATCATGTAATCTGATACAAAACCTTTTTCGTTTTCACTAAAGTTTAAAACTTCAGTTACTTCTTGTTCATTTGATTCTTTCGAATCTTTAAACGAATTTTTGAAATTCATTTTAAATTTTTTCTTTTAAGAAAACTTCTTAAATTTTTATTTTTTAAGGATACAGGAACTAATCCCCTCTTCTTAAAAAAGAGCACATGGCTCTGATACCAGCTTGCGGAGGTACTGCGGAGGTACTTTTAGAAATCATTTTTTGGATTAAAATGGTCTCTAAAAATTCTACTAAAGGGTTCATTAAGTCCTTTAGGAGTTTTGTGGTCTGGTTAAGACTCATTATTTTTTGTAGATTAAAAATCCTTTGTGTAGATTTAAAAATCATTTTTTGTAGACGGTATTTTAGCAAAAGCTATGATACCAACTGGTCCAATTAATAGACTATAGAATATAAAATTCATTAAATGAATCTTTTTGAAAAAGATGCACAGTAATTCTTTTCTTTTTAGTCGATTAAAAAGAAAAAGATGAATAGTACTTTGAATATAATATTCTAAAGATTTCTTTAAAAAGAATCTTTCATTATTATTAATCGATTTAAAATAATCGATTGATAACTTAGATTTCAATTTATTGAATATAAAATTCATAACTTGAAATTCAATTTATTGAATTCAATCGATCGAATTCTTAGAATTCAATTTATTGAATATAATATTCATATTAGAATTATTAATCGACTTAAAGTAATCGATAGATAATTTGAATATGAAATTATTAGCCGACAAACGTAGACTAATATAAACAATTTTGAAATTGTTTAATTGTGGAATTAATCCTTTGAATTTACAAAATTCATTATTTTTTGTAGTCATATTTTGACTAAATTTTTTAGATTGAAAAATCATTTGTTTCGATAGTTGTTTAATCGATTCCTGTTTGTGTTTGTTTATAAACATCATTTTTATTTTCTTTCGAAATCTTAGTTTTTTGTTTGAATAAAATTCTTTTTTATGATTTTAAGGAGAGATATGAAAATATCAATCTTGAAGTAAATTAACAGTATGAAATAAAATTTTATACCTTTCTTCTTCTTGTATCTTCTTCTTGATTGTTTCTATATTTTCTGCAAGGAACCAATCCAACCCTTATTTTCCCTAACGGCCTCCTGCCTAAACGGTACTTCAACGGGCTCCAGGACTCCAGGTTTTACAGAATAAAAACTTTCATGATAAAAATAAAAGATAGAAGTTTACAAAGGAGTTTTTAATTCATAACTGTTCTCCCGAAGGAGAACTTCTTGATATTTACATAACCCCCTTAAAGGAGTTCTACTCCATCATTACAACTAAGAAATTGAAAAAGAAAAGTAAAGTGGTGGTTGAGAAAGGAACGAGGGAATTCTCAAATTGAGAATTGAGAAGTTGGTGTAGAGGATAGGTGGTGTAGCCAGGGGTTGTTCTAAAACTAAAGAATTCAACTTCTTTATATAGGAGAAGTGAATTTTACAAAAGGTCTAAAATAGCCTTAAGTGTTCGTCATGCATGACGTTTTTTAGTCGACAAACCCATGTGTTGGGTCCAGCTCTCGCGTGTCGTCTTCTGAAAAGTAGTTGTCTTTAATAGAGGGACCACTTTTGTCAGAATTTTCTTCGGTATAGGATTCCTTACAGCTCATTATTTTGCTGAGTCTTTGTTTTGTAGTATGACTCACATCAACTTTGTTGAAGATAATGCGTTGCTCCATTTTTCCAAAGCTTTCTTTTAGAAAATGGGGTTTCATTATGACTCGTGAAGATATGGAAATTGCTTTAGAGGAATTTCCTTTTTACCACAATCGGCTGAGTATCGAGTGGCTTCTTGTTGGGCTTGTAATAAAGAACCAAACTTCTTGAATGTTACCGGTCTTCCAGAAACATGATGAGACACTATGGACCAATCTTCATATATGCCTCTATGCTCTCCATCAAAAATGACATAAAATCTAGAATTAGATTTTACCGTTTCTTGAATATCTTGGGAGTAACTTGGTCTAAGAGAGACCTGTTCAGTTTTTGGCAAACTGTCAGCCATCAACGGATTTGATGTGCCTTTACCAGAGCCGTTTGCTACTGGGCTAGATGAAGATCGTAGTTCTTCATTAACTTTATATTTGCTTTTTTCCAAAGCAACAGGAGTCAACGGACTTGATTTTTCTTTACCTTTAACCGTTTGTAAAGGAATAGATTCAGATTGTTTCTTTCGGAATCCTGTTCTGAATTAACAGTTGTGTCTAGACTTTCGTCATAGAGAGCTATTTTTTCTTGAATAGCTTTTAATTCTATCAAAAGAATTTTTTCTTTTAGGCGTAAAGCCTTTAACTCTTCCATTTTTTCAAAAATTTGCCTTTCTTTTTGTAAATGTAATTGAAAGTGATGAGTTTTTTGAATGAAGGAATGCCTTCAATTTATTGTCGCAAGAATGAAAGTGACATTTTTGCTTAAGATTTCTGAAAATCTCGTGTCAAGCTATCAGTTAACACATTTTTGGCCCCCTTACCGTGTCTGTCATTTGACAAGACGACCCTGTTTATTATTTCCAAAAATATCTTTGTTTTCAGAAAATAAATAATTTTTGAATAAACAAATTTCAGAAAATCGTTTTGTTTATTTTTATCCCCCCAACTAAAAGAGTGGTTGGACTTCATTCTGAGTCTTCCGTAGAAGAATCGGATAATATTTCTAATGCATATACTTGTGTATAGCCATCAAAAATATTTTCATAAGGAAAATATCCTTCAGTTTCCGCTTTCGAAATAATTTTTAATTTTTCCGGAAACTTTTGTCTGTTGGGACATTCGTTAGCATAGTGTCCTTCTTCAGAACATATCCAGCAACGACATTTTTTCTTACCTTGAGGACAAACCTTAGGTTTTTCTTTTGAAAAGTATTTTCCAGGAGAAAACTTTCTTTTCTTGGTTTTCCAAAAACGTTTTTTAGTTTTTGTTTTATATTTATTTTTATATTTCTTTTTGAAATAATTTTCATCTTTTACTGGTTCACAACCAAAAGTTAATTGTGGTAACTCAGTAAGTTTTTTGCAACAGCTTTTGTTAAAACTTTTTAGCTGTTTTTGTTTATCAGAAAAATCACAGTAAACCGCAATTTCTTCTTTGACAATTCTAGTTGCAAACCCAAGAGAATGCATCGTGAATTCATTCTTTTCTTTGTTCCATCTTTCTTTGGCTTTTTCTCCAACGATAGGAATCTTCATTAAGTAAGCCTCAATCCAAGAGTGGAATTCACCTGTACTTAACTTGTATAAATTTGTTTCATAAAGACAAGTAAAATCGTCTAACAAACAAATATCACAAATTTGTGCTTTTGCAAGATTTTGTCTTGCTTTTTCTAGCAATTTTTGATTTTCATGGTCTTTATTTGTTATAAGGTCAAGACCTAAAAACATCATGTATATTGCATTTATGATTTGATCAAAAAGATCTATACCATGCAATCTTTCATCCCAAGTTGTTCCTTTGATGAAATTTTGTATGATTCCTGCAGACTTATGTTCTAATAATAATAACAAAGCCTTAGCATTAGAAAATTCATCTGAATTAGTCTGAATGATTAGACTGATTTCAGTGTTCCATTTATCAATTACCTCTTTTCTTTTGTCGAGGTTGAAGATACAATCAATCTTAATAGTATTAATAGCAGTTGCACTACCATTGTCATTACTATTATGATCAGGTATACCTTTATGATACGGCATGGAAAATTCCGTATTCTTTTTTCTATACCTGTTACCTTTGCTAGTAGAGGCATGGTAAGTTCTTTGTCTCGGAGACATTTCCGTATCTGAAGAACTTTCTTCAGTTTCGGGTTCTTCCTTCTTTACTGGAAAGGTTCTTGGTTCTTCATTTTTCAAAACAAAGACCTGTTCTTCTTTATTTTCAGAAAAATATCTTTCTTTTAAGATTTTATTTTCAGAAAACTTTTGTTCACATTCTTTGTTATCTAAAGTAATGAGATTAACAAGTTCATGTATTTGTTCAACTGGAAGAGTATCCAATTGTTCGTCTAAAATTTGTTCTAATTTTTGAATGATAGAACTCATTTTATCCGCAAGATAAAATAATCTTGTTATCTTCTAATCTTTGAATTTCTTTTTTCATAGAAGAATTTTTTCTTTTTAAATCAGTTAATTCAAAAAGTTTGTCAGAAGGATGAATACTCCAATCCGAATGTAATTCTACAATTCTTTGATTATTTCTTTCTAAATAGAAATTATGCATAGAAATCGTTTGATTTATGTCTCTGAAAGAGTTTCTTAATTGTCCTTTATTGGTCATTTTGAAGTTGATCCAAAAGGTCATGTTAATGCATTAGGACATTTAGAACTTCCTAAAGATGGATTTCCAACATTGAAGTTTGGAAATGAATACTTTTGAAAGCTTTTTTCATCATCAAATTTTTCTTTTTGCCTTTCGGGCATAAGAGTTTTTGAATCTATTTTTTCATCAATTTTGTCTGAAACATCTTTGATGATTTTTGCGGCAGTTGCCTCAAGATTTTCGTTGGTAGAAAGATTTAGACTATCCAACTTTCTTATTAAATCTTTAACAATTTCCTCAAATTTCAAAAGAGTAGTCATGTTACAGATATAATTGCTTTTTTAGATCTAAGCTCAATAATTTTTTGCTTGGAAGCAAAAATGTTTTCCTTAATAATCTTTATATTAAGAATTTTCATTTTATGACTTAACATAATATTTCCTTTAATTTGATTTATTCTCTTAAGCTCAAATTGTATATCAGCCTCTTCATAGGTGATTTGTTGATCACGATATTGTAAATAATCTAAAATTGGTTTTGAAGACATTATTCTCCAATAACTCTTTTTAAAATTTTACCATATCCATTTATTCGTTCTGACATAGAACGAATTAATTGTTATTCGTTCTGACATAGAACGAATTAATTGTTCAGTATTACTTGAATCTCCTATTTGTAAAGAGTTTCCAGCATAACTGTGTCTGGGTTTTGAAACTAAGACTTGTTTATTTCGTGCAATATCAATTGCCCAATTTTCTTGTAATTGTGATGGCTCAGCGAATTTGCTGCCTTCGACAATTCCAATTTCAGAAAATATATCTTCAAGAGTTATATTTTCGTTTTCCTTATACACGATTGAATGAGTACTGTTGGTTAAAGCATATGAGATTAAATAATTAATCGTAAACACTTTATTACCTGGTTCCATAAGATCAGTTCTTTCGCACTGGTGTATGAAACTTAAAGTTTTGTCGAAATCTTTTGAATCTCGATGTAAAGCAAATTTAGGATAGACAGTAAACATAAATTTACCATAAGCTAAATTTCCTTGAATTGCTCCCAGAAGAGCATCTTGCCTATTGATAATTCTATTATCAACGAGTGCCATTTTTATAGGAAAATTAATTCCGTCTCTGAACTGAGATTTAAGGAGGATTTTAACCGCTCCTATGTGTACCGTATTGAGAGAATTTCTCAACTCTGGTTTAATGTGCAAAAGCTTTTTTGCTATTTCACTCTTTGTTAAGAGTGGCAAATAAACTTCACCTGCTGTATTTTTTATGTCAACTGAAAGTTCTTCAGTGTTAAAACAATAAAATATTTTATTTTTTCTAGAAAAGGCTCTAGAAACTAAACTTTGTAAAGTTTTTGGTTGATTAAAAACCTGTTTAGTGTCAAGCTTAAATTTAAGCTTACTAATTTTTGTTAGTTGATCAGAATTAATCATGTAATCTGATACAAAACCTTTTTCGTTTTCACTAAAGTTTATTACTTCAGTTACTTCTTGTTCGATTGATTCTTTCGAATCTTCAAACGAATTTTTAAAACTCATTTTAAATTTTTTCTTTTTAAAATTTATCTTAAAAATATTTATTTTTTAAGGAATCAGGAACTAATCCCCTCTTCTTAAAAAAGAGCACATGGCTCTGATACCACTTTGCGGAGGTACTTTTAGAAATCATTTTTTGGATTAAAATGGTCTCTAAAAATTCTACTAAAGGGTTCATTAAGTCCTTTAGGAGTTTTGTGGTCTGGTTAAGACTCATTATTTTTTGTAGATTAAAAATCCTTTGTGTAGATTTAAAAATCATTTTTTGTAGACGGTATTTTAGCAAAAGCTATGATACCAACTGGTCCAATTAATAGACTATAGAATATAAAATTCATTAAATGAATCTTTTTGAAAAAGATGCACAGTAATTCTTTTCTTTTTAGTCGATTAAAAAGAAAAAGATGAATAGTACTTTGAATATAATACTCTAAAGATTTCTTTATACCAGCTTGCGGAGGTACTTCAGAATTTTTAGCAAATTCTACTAAAGGGTTCATTAAGTCCTTTAGAGGTTTTGCGGTCTGGTTAAGACTCATTGATTGAAAGGAATCTTTTTTCTTTAGCATACTCATTGTATACTTGTAGATTAAAATCACTTGTGTAGATAAAAATCATTTTTTGTAGACGGTATTTTAGCAAAAGCTATGATACCAACTGGTCCAATTAATAGACTATAGAATATAAAATTCATTAAATGAATCTTTTTGAAAAAGATGCACAGTAATTCTTTTCTTTTTAGTCGATTAAAAAGAAAAAGATGAATAGTATTTTGAATATAATATTCTAAAGATTTCTTTAAAAAGAATCTTTCATTATTATTAATCGATTTAAAATAATCGATTGATAACTTTGATTTCAATTTATTGAATATAAAATTCATAACTTGAAATTCAATTTATTGAATTCAATCGATCGAATTCTTAGAATTCAATTTATTGAATATAATATTCATATTAGAATTATTAATCGACTTAAAGTAATCGATAGATAATTTGAATATGAAATTATTAGCCGACAAACGTAGACTAATATAAACAATTTTGAAATTGTTTAATTGTGGAATTAATCCTTTGAATTTACAAAATTCATTATCTTTTATAGTCATTTTTTGACTAAAATTTTTCAATTGAAAAATCATTTGTTTCGATAGTTGTTAATCGATTTTCTTTTTGTTTTTGTTTATAAACATCATTTTTTGATTTAATCAAAATCTTAGTTTTTTGTGTTGAATTAAATTCTTTTTAAGATTTTAAGGAGAGATATGAAATATCAATCTTGAAGTAAATTAACAGTATGAAATAAAATTTTATACCTTTCTTCTTCTTGTATCTTCTTCTTGATTGTTTCTAATTTTTCTGCAAGGAACCAATCCAACCCTTATTTCCCTAACGGCCTCCTGCCTAAACGGTACTTCAACGGGCTCCAGGACTCCAGGTTTTACAGAATAAAAACTTTCATGATAAAAATAAAAGATAGAAGTTTACAAAGGAGTTTTTATTTCATAACTGTCCTCCCGAAGGAGAACTTCTTGATATTTACATAACCCCCTTAAAGGAGTTACTACTCCATGCTAGTACCCATTACTAGAAATTGAAAAAATTGATCATAATGATCAACGAAAAAGAAAAGGTGGTGGTTGAGGTTGTTGAGAGAATTTGAATTCTCAGGTGGTTGAGGATGTGGTGTAGCCAGGGGTTGTCTAAAACTAAAGAATTCAACTTCTTTATATAGGAGAAGTGAATTTTACAAAAGACCATTATAGCCCTTAACTAATCGTCATGGATGACGTTTTTAATCGACATACCCATGTGTTGGGTCCGGTTCTCGATTGTCTTCATCTGAAAAGTAGCTGTCTTTTTCAGTGGAGTTTTTGTTTTCTTCTGACGAAGATGCTTTGCAGTATTCGCACTGATGGCTTTCCTGTTCTCTTTGCATTATTTTGCAAAGTCTTTGTTTGGTAGTAGAACTCACATCAACTTTGTTGAAGATAATGCGTTGCTCCATTTTTTTCTAAAGCTTTCTTCTCGTGCTTTGGTAGTGGAGTTCCACTGTAACTTGTGATGATGCAGTGGTCACTGCAATAATTCACTTTATTAAAGCTTTTTACTTTAATATTTTGAAGATTATTCAGGATTTTTAAAAATCCTTTAACCCTTATTTCGACCCAATTTTTGAAATCTTCTTGCTCCTCATTCATAACTTTTGAGGGGTTGACGGTTCTTGCTTTTGCGAGCCCGATTTCTATATGATGGTAACTTTGGGAAGAAGTTCCTTGGTACCAATCTGGAAGTGTAGAGTTACACTTTATGAAGATGTTTGCGTCTTTTGCTGCAGCAATCTTCTTTCGAAAGTTTTTAATAGCTTTCTTTATCCCTTCTGGAAACATGCTGATTTCAAGCAAATTTGGAGATGGATATATGAACTTTATTAGACCAGCAGGAAATGCTAGTGAAACAAGTTCTGGACTTGCGCCTGGACAAAAGACTAAGAGACTTTTTGTAGCCTTATCTTCTGTATAGACATGCTCAAACTCGAAATCGTCTTGACTAAGAGCTCTTGTTTTAGACCAAATTCCTCTGAATTCGTCCAAAGATATAATATCTTCTTCTTCTTTCTCTTCTTTTATTGTTGATCTTGAGAAAGTGTTTTTGAATTCAATGATTCTTTCTTTTTTCTTGGGCTTCAATGGCTCAGGAAAAATTGTTACCTTTAAAGGTATTCCTTTCTTCCCGAGGTTTGCTGAATATCGGGTAGCTTCTTGTTGGGCTTGTGCTAACGACCCAAACTTCTTGAATGTTACCGATTTTCCAGCAACATGTTGAGACACTATGGACCAATCTTCATATATGCCTCTATGTTCACCATCGAAAATAACATAAAACTTTGAATTATGCTTTTCTGGAATTTGTGTCACTTGTAAGTAACTTGGTCTAAGAGAGACCTGTTCAGTTTTTGGCAAACTGTCAGCCATCAACGGATTTGATGTGCCTTTACCAGAGCCGTTTGCTACTGGGCTAGATGAAGATCGTAGTTCTTCATTAACTTTATATTTGCTTTTTTCCAAAGCAACAGGAGTCAACGGATTTGTTGAGTCTTTACCGGTCGCCGTTTGCACTGGACTAGATTCAGATTGTATCCTTTCGGAATCCTGTTCTGAATTAACAGTTGTGTCTAGACTTTCGTCGTAGAGAGCTATTTTTTCTTGAATAGCTTTTAATTCTATAAAAAGAATTTTTTCTTTTAGGCGTAAAGCCTTTAACTCTTCCATTTTTTCAAAAATTTGCCTTTCCTTTTGTAAATGTAATTGAAAGTGATGAGTTTTTTGAATGAAGGATGCCTTCTATTTATAGTAGCAAGAATGACAGTGACATTTTTGCTTAAGATTTCTGAAAATCTCGTGTCAAGCTATCAGTTAACACATTTTTGGCCCCCTTACCATGTCTGTCATTTGACAAGACGACCCTGTTTATTATTTCCAAAAATATCTTTGTTTTCAGGAAATAAATAATTTTTGAACAAACAAATTTCAAAAATTCGTTTTGTTTATCTTTATCCCCCCAACTAAAAGAGTGGTTGGACTTCATTCTGAGTCTTCCGTAGAAGAATCGGATAATATTTCTAATGCATATACTTGTGTATAGCCATCAAAAATATTTTCATAAGGAAAATATCCTTCAGTTTCCGCTGTCGAAATAATTTTTAATTTTTCCGGAAACTTTTGTCTGTTGGGACATTCGTTTGCATAGTGTCCTTCTTCAAAACATATCCAACAACGACATTTTTTCTTACCTTGAGGACAAACCTTAGGTTTTTCTTTTGAAAAGTATTTTCCAGGAGAAAACTTTCTTTTCTTGGTTTTCCAAAAACGTTTTTTAGTTTTTGTTTTGTATTTATTTTTATATTTCTTTTTGAAATAATTTTCATCTTTTACTGGTTCACAACCAAAAGTTAATTGTGGTAACATAGTAAGTTTTTTGCAACAGCTTTTGTTAAAACTTTTTAGCTGTTTTTGTTTATCAGAAAAATCACAGTAAACCGCAATTTCTTCTTTGACAATTCTAGTTGCAAACCCAAGAGAATGCATCGTGAATTCATTCTTTTCTTTGTTCCATCTTTCTTTGGCTTTTTCTCCAACGATAGGAATCTTCATTAAGTAAGCCTCAATCCAAGAGTGAAATTCACCTGTACTTAACTTGTATAAATTTGTTTCATAAAGACAAGTAAAATCGTCTAACAAACAAATATCACAAATTTGTGCTTTTGCAAGATTTTGTCTTGCTTTTTCTAGCAATTTTTGATTTTCATGGTCTTTATTTGTTATAAGGTCAAGACCTAAAAACATCATGTATATTGCATTTATGATTTGATCAAAAAGATCTATACCATGCAATCTTTCATCCCAAGTTGTCCCTTTGATGAAATTTTGTATGATTCCTGCAGACTTATGTTCTAATAATAATAACAAAGCCTTAGCATTAGAAAATTCATCTGAATTAGTCTGAATGATTAGACTGATTTCAGTGTTCCATTTATCAATTACCTCTTTTCTTTTGTCGAGGTTGAAGATACAATCAATCTTAATAGTATTAATAGCAGTTGCACTACCATTGTCATTACTATTATGATCAGGTATACCTTTATGATACGGCATGGAAAATTCCGTATTCTTTTTTCTATACCTGTTACCTTTACTAGTAGAGGCGTGGTAAGTTCTTTGTCTCGGAGACATTTCCGTATCTGAAGAACTTTCTTCAGTTTCGGGTTCTTCCTTCTTTACCGGAAAGGTTCTTGGTTCTTCATTTTTCAAAACAAAGACCTGTTCTTCTTTATTTTCAGAAAAATATCTTTCTTTTAAGATTTTATTTTCAGAAAACTTTTGTTCACATTCTTTGTCATCTAAAGAAATGAGACTAACAAGTTCTTGTATCTGTTCAATTGGAAGGTTATCCAATTGTTCATCTAAAATTTGTTCCAATTTTTTAGAGATGGAACTCATTTTATCCACAAGATAAAATAATCTTTTTATCTTTTAGATTTTGAATTTCTTCTTTCATAGAAGAATTTTTTTTCTTTTTAAATCAGTTAATTCAAAAAGTTTGTCGGAAGGATGAATACTCCAATCCGAATGTAATTCCACAATTCTTTGATTATTTCTTTCTAAATAGAAATAATGCATAGAAATCGTTTGGTTTATGTCTCTAAAAGAGTTTCTCAATTGTCCTTTATTGGTCATTTTGAAAATAAATTTTAAATAAATTTTAAATGTTTTCTTAAAAGAAAAAATTTAAAATGAGTTTCAAAAATTCGTTTGAAGATTCGAAAGAATCAAATGAACAAGAAGTAACTGAAGTTTTAAACTTTAGTGAAAACGAAAAAGGTTTTGTATCAGATTACATGATTAATTCTGATCAACTAACAAAAATTAGTAAGCTTAAATTTAAGCTTGACACTAAACAGGTTTTTAATCAACCAAAAACTTTACAAAGTTTAGTTTCTAGAGCCTTTTCTAGAAAAAATAAAATATTTTATTGTTTTAACACTGAAGAACTTTCAGTTGACATAAAAAATACAGCAGGTGAAGTTTATTTGCCACTCTTAACAAAGGGTGAAATAGCAAAAAAGCTTTTGCACATTAAACCAGAGTTGAGAAATTCTCTCAATACGGTACACATAGGAGCGGTTAAAATCCTCCTTAAATCTCACTTCAGAGAGAGACGGAATTAATTTTCCTATAAAAATGGCACTCGTTGATAATAGAATTATCAACAGGCAAGATGCTCTTCTGGGAGCAATTCAAGGAAATTTAGCATATGGTAAATTTATGTTTACTGTCTATCCTAAATTTGCTTTACATCGAGATTCAAAAGATTTCGACAAAACTTTAAGTTTCATACACCAGTGCGAAAGAACTGATCTTATGGAACCAGGTAATAAGGTATTTACGATTAATTATTTAATCTCTTATGCTTTAACCAACAGTACTCATTCAATCGAGTATAAAGAAAATGAAAATATAACTCTTGAAGATATATTTTCTGAAATTGGAATTGTCGAAGGCAGCAAATTCGCTGAGCCATCACAATTACAAGAAAATTGGGCAATTAATATTGCACGAAATAAACAAGTCTTAGTTTCAAAACCTAGACACAGTTATGCTGGAAACTCTTTACAAATAGGAGAATCAAGTAATACTGAACAACTAATTCGTTCTATGTCACATAGAATAGATGGATATGGTAAAATTTTAAAAGGGATTATTGGAGAATAATGTCTTCAAAACCAATTTTAGATTATTTACAATATCTTGATCAACAAATCACCTATGAAGAGGCTGATATACAATTTGAATTTATGAGAATAAATCAAATTAAAGGAAATATTATGTTAAGTCAAAAAATAAAAATTCTTAATATAAAAATTATTAAGAAAAATATTTTAGCTTCCAAGCAAAAAATTATTGAGCTTAAAGCTAAAAAAGCAATTATATCTGTAACATGACTACTCTTTTGAAATTTGAGGGAATTGTTAAAGATTTAATAAGAAAGTTAGATAGTCTAAATCTATCTACCAACGAAAATCTTGAGGCAACTGCCGCAAAAATCATCAAAGATGTTTCAGACAAAATTGATGAAAAAATGGATTCAAAAACTCTTATGCCCGAAAGGCAAAAAGAAAAAATTGATGATGAAAAATGCTTTCAAAAGTATTCGTTTCCAAACTTCAACGTTGGAAATCCATCTCTTGGAAGTTCTAAGAGTCCAAATGCTTTAAAATGGCCTTTTGGATCAACTTCAAATGACCAATAAAGGTCAAGTGAAAAACTTTTTGAATTAACTAATTTAAAAAGAAATTTACTTTTATGGAAAAAGAAATTCAAAGACTAAAAGATAAAAAGATTATTTTATCTTATGGTTAAAATGAGTTCCATTGTTAAAAAACTGGAACAACTTTTAGATGAACAATTGGATAACCTTCCAATTGAACAGATACAAGAACTTGTTAGTCTCATTTCTTTAGATGACAAAGAATGTGAACAAAAGTTTTCTGAAAATAAAATCTTAAAAGAAAGATATTTTTCTGAAAATAAAGAAGAACAGGTCTTTGTTTTGAAAAATGAAGAACCAAGAACCTTTCCGGTAAAGAAGGAAGAACCCGAAACTGAAGAAAGTTCTTCAGATACGGAAATGTCTCCGAGACAAAGAACTTACCATGCCTCTACTAGCAAAGGTAACATGTATAGAAAAAAGAATACGGAATTTTCCATGCCGTATCATAAAGGTATACCTGATCATAATAGTAATGACAATGGTAGTGCAACTGCTATTAATACTATTAAGATTGATTGTATCTTTAACCTCGACAAAAGAAAAGAGGTAATTGATAAATGGAACACTGAAATCAGTCTAATCATTCAGACTAATTCAGATGAATTTTCTAATGCTAAGGCTTTGTTATTATTATTAGAACATAAGTCTGCAGGAATCATACAAAATTTCATCAAAGGAACAACTTGGGATGAAAGATTGCATGGTATAGATCTTTTTGATCAAATCATAAATGCAATATACATGATGTTTTTAGGTCTTGACCTTATAACAAATAAAGACCATGAAAATCAAAAATTGCTAGAAAAAGCAAGACAAAATCTTGCAAAAGCACAAATTTGTGATATTTGTTTGTTAGACGATTTTACTTGTCTTTATGAAACAAATTTATACAAGTTAAGTACAGGTGAATTCCACTCTTGGATTGAGGCTTACTTAATGAAGATTCCTATCATTGGAGAAAAAGCCAAAGAAAGATGGAACAAAGAAAAGAATGAATTCACGATGCATTCTCTTGGGTTTGCAACTAGAATTGTCAAAGAAGAAATTGCGGTTTACTGTGATTTTTCTGATAAACAAAAACAGCTAAAAAGTTTTAACAAAAGCTGTTGCAAAAAACTTACTGAGTTACCACAATTAACTTTTGGTTGTGAACCGGTAAAAGATGAAAATTATTTCAAAAAGAAATATAAAAATAAATATAAAACAAAAACTAAAAAACGTTTTTGGAAAACCAAGAAAAGAAAGTTTTCTCCTGGAAAATACTTTTCAAAAGAAAAACCTAAGGTTTGTCCTCAAGGTAAGAAAAAATGTCGTTGCTGGATATGTTCTGAAGAAGGACACTATGCTAACGAATGTCCCAACAGACAAAAGTTTCCGGAAAAATTAAAAATTATTTCGAAAGCGGAAACTGAAGGATATTTTCCTTATGAAAATATTTTTGATGGCTATACACAAGTATATGCATTAGAAATATTATCCGATTCTTCTACGGAAGACTCAGAATGAAGTCCAACCACTCTTTTAGTTGGGGGGATAAAAATAAACAAAACGATTTTCTGAAATTTGTTTATTCAAAAATTATTTATTTTCTGAAAACAAAGATATTTTTGGAAATAATAAACAGGGTCGTCTTGTCAAATGACAGACACGGTAAGGGGGCCAAAAATGTGTTAACTGATAGCTTGACACGAGATTTTCAGAAATCTTAAGAAAAAATGTCACTTTCATTCTTGCGACTATAAATTGAAGGCATTCCTTCATTCAAAAAACTCATCACTTTCAATTACATTTACAAAAAGAAAGGCAAATTTTTGAAAAAATGGAAGAGTTAAAGGCTTTACGCCTAAAAGAAAAAATTCTTTTTATAGAATTAAAAGCTATTCAAGAAAAAATAGCTCTCTACGACGAAAGTCTAGACACAACTGTTAATTCAGAACAGGATTCCGAAAGGATACAATCTGAATCTAGTCCAGAGCAAACGCCGACTGGTAAAGACTCAACAAATCCGTTGACTCCTGTTGCTTTGGAAAAAAGCAAATATAAAGTTAATGAAGAACTACGATCTTCATCTAGCCCAGTAGCAAACGGCTCTGGTAAAGGCACATCAAATCCGTTGATGGCTGACAGTTTGCCAAAAACTGAACAGGTCTCTCTTAGACCAAGTTACTTACAAGTGACACAAATTCCAGAAAAGCATAATTCAAAGTTTTATGTTATTTTCGATGGTGAACATAGAGGCATATATGAAGATTGGTCCATAGTGTCTCAACATGTTGCTGGAAAATCGGTAACATTCAAGAAGTTTGGGTCGTTAGCACAAGCCCAACAAGAAGCTACCCGATATTCAGCAAACCTTGGGAAGAAAGGAATACCTTTAAAGGTAACAATTTTTCCTGAGCCATTGAAGCCCAAGAAAAAAGAAAGAATCATTGAATTCAAAAACACTTTCTCAAGATCAACAATAAAAGAAGAGAAAGAAGAAGAAGATATTATATCTTTGGACTAATTCAGAGGAATTTGGTCTAAAACAAGAGCTCTTAGTCAAGACGATTTCGAGTTTGAGCATGTCTATACAGAAGATAAGGCTACAAAAAGTCTCTTAGTCTTTTGTCCAGGCGCAAGTCCAGAACTTGTTTCACTAGCATTTTCTGCTGGTCTAATAAAGTTCATATATCCATCTCCAAATTTCCTTGAAATCAGCATGTTTCCAGAAGGGATAAAGAAAGCTATTAAAAACTTTCGAAAGAAGATTGCTGCAGCAAAAGACGCAAACATCTTCATAAAGTGTAACTCTACATTTCCAGATTGGTACCAAGGAACTTCTTCCCAAAGTTACCATCATATAGAAATCGGGCTCGCAAAAGCAAGAACCGTCAACCCCTCAAAAGTTATGAATGAGGAGCAAGAAGATTTCGAAAATTGGGTCGAAATAAGGGTTAAAGGATTCTTAAAAATCCTGAATAATCTTCAAAATATTAAAGTAAAAAGCTTTAATAAAGTGAATTATTGCAGTGACCACTGCATCATCACAAGTTACAGTGGAACTCCACTACCAAAGCACGAGAAGGAAGCTTTAGAAAAAATGGAGCAACGCATTATCTTCAACAAAGTTGATGTGAGTTCTACTTCCAAACAAAGACTTTGCAAAATAATGCAAAGAGAACAGGAAAGCCATCAGTGCGAATACTGCAAAGCATCTTCGTCAGAAGAAAACAAAAACTCCACTGAAAAAGACAGCTACTTTTCAGATGAAGACAATCGAGAACTGGACCCAACACATGGGTATGTCGATTAAAAAACGTCATGCATGACGAACACTTAAGGCTATTTTAGACCTTTTGTAAAATTCACTTCTGCTATATAAAGAAGTTGAATTCATTAGTTTTAGACAGCCCGGGCTGACACCACATCCTCAACCACCTGAGAATTCAAATTCTCTCAACAACCTCAACCACCACCTTTTCTTTTTCGTTGATCATTATGATCAATTTTTTCAATTTCTAGTAATGGGTACTAGCATGGAGTAGTAACTCCTTTAAGGGGGTTATGTAAATATCAAGAAGTTCTCCTTCGGGAGGACAGTTATGAAATAAAAACTCCTTTGTAAACTTCTATCTTTTATTTTTATCATGAAAGTTTTTATTCTGTAAAACCTGGAGTCCTGGAGCCCGTTGAAGTACCGTTTAGGCAGGAGGCCGTTAGGGAAATAAGGGTTGGATTGGTTCCTTGCAGAAAAATTAGAAACAATCAAGAAGAAGATACAAGAAGAAGAAAGGTATAAAATTTTATTTCATACTGTTAATTTACTTCAAGATTGATATTTCATATCTCTCCTTAAAATCTTAAAAAGAATTTAATTCAACACAAAAAACTAAGATTTTGATTAAATCAAAAAATGATGTTTATAAACAAAAACAAAAAGAAAATTGATTAACAACTATCGAAACAAATGATTTTTCAATTGAAAAATTTTAGTCAAAAAATGACTATAAAATATAATGAATTTTGTAAATTCAAAGGATTAATTCCACAATTAAACAATTTCAAAATTGTTTATATTAGTCTACGTTTGTCGGCTAATAATTTCATATTCAAATTATCTATCGATTACTTTAAGTCGATTAATAATTCTAATATGAATATTATATTCAATAAATTGAATTCTAAGAATTCGATCGATTGAATTCAATAAATTGAATTTCAAGTTATGAATTTTATATTCAATAAATTGAAATCAAAGTTATCAATCGATTATTTTAAATCGATTAATAATAATGAAAGATTCTTTTTAAAGAAATCTTTAGAATATTATATTCAAAATACTATTCATCTTTTTCTTTTTAATCGACTAAAAAGAAAAGAATTACTGTGCATCTTTTTCAAAAAGATTCATTTAATGAATTTTATATTCTATAGTCTATTAATTGGACCAGTTGGTATCATAGCTTTTGCTAAAATACCGTCTACAAAAAATGATTTTAATCTACACAAGTGATTTTAATCTACAAGTATACAATGAGTATGCTAAAGAAAAAAGATTCCTTTCAATCAATGAGTCTTAACCAGACCACAAAACCTCTAAAGGACTTAATGAACCCTTTAGTAGAATTTGCTAAAAATTCTGAAGTACCTCCGCAAGCTGGTATCAGAGCCATGTGCTATTTTTTAAGAAGAGGGGATTAGTTCCTGATTCCTTAAAAAAAAAAAAAAAAAATTTTAAAAGTAAATTTTAAAAGAAATTTTAAAATAAGTTTTAAAAATTCGTTTGAAGATTCGAAAGAATCAATCGAACAAGAAGTAACTGAAGTAATAAACTTTAGTGAAAACGAAAAAGGTTTTGTATCAGATTACATGATTAATTCTGATCAACTAACAAAAATTAGTAAGCTTAAATTCAAGCTTGACACTAAACAGGTTTTTAATCAACCAAAAACTTTACAAAGTTTAGTTTCTAGAGCCTTTTCTAGAAAAAATAAAATATTTTATTGTTTTAACACTGAAGAACTTTCAGTTGACATAAAAAATACAGCAGGTGAAGTTTATTTGCCACTCTTAACAAAGGGTGAAATAGCAAAAAAGCTTTTGCACATTAAACCAGAGTTGAGAAATTCTCTCAATACGGTACACATAGGAGCGGTTAAAATCCTCCTTAAATCTCAGTTCAGAGACGGAATTAATTTTCCTATAAAAATGGCACTCGTTGATAATAGAATTATCAATAGGCAAGATGCTCTTCTTGGAGCAATTCAAGGAAATTTAGCTTATGGTAAATTTATGTTTACTGTCTATCCTAAATTTGCTTTACATCGAGATTCAAAAGATTTCGACAAAACTTTAAGTTTCATACACCAGTGCGAAAGAACTGATCTTATGGAACCAGGTAATAAAGTGTTTACGATTAATTATTTAATCTCATATGCTTTAACCAACAGTACTCATTCAATCGAGTATAAGGAAAATGAAAATATAACTCTTGAAGATATATTTTCTGAAATTGGAATTGTCGAAGGCAGCAAATTCGCTGAGCCATCACAATTACAAGAAAATTGGGCAATTGATATTGCACGAAATAAACAGGTTTTATTATCAAAACCCAGACACAGTTATGCTGGAAACTCTTTACAAATAGGAGATTCAAGTAATACTGAACAATTAATTCGTTCTATGTCAGAACGAATAAATGGATATGGTAAAATTTTAAAAAGAGTTATTGGAGAATAATGTCTTCAAAACCAATTTTAGATTATTTACAATATCTTGATCAACAAATCACCTATGAAGAGGCTGATATACAATTTGAGCTTATGAGAATAAATCAAATTAAAGGAAATATTATGTTAAGTCATAAAATGAAAATTCTTAATATAAAGATTATTAAGGAAAACATTTTTGCTTCCAAGCAAAAAATTAGTGAGCTTAGATCTAAAAAAGCAATTATATCTGTAACATGACTACTCTTTTGAAATTTGAGGAAATTGTTAAAGATTTAATAAGAAAGTTAGATAGTCTAAATCTTTTTACCAACGAAAATCTTGAGGCAACTGCCGCAAAAATCATCAAAGATGTTTCAGACAAAATTGATGAAAAAATAGATTCAAAAACTCTTATGCCCGAAAGGCAAAAAGAAAAATTTGATGATGAAAAAAGCTTTCAAAAGTATTCATTTCCAAACTTCAACGTTGGAAATCCATCTTTAGGAAGTTCTAAATGTCCTAATGCATTAACATGGCCTTTTGGATCAACTTCAAAATGACCAATAAAGGACAATTAAGAAACTCTTTTAGAGACATAAATCAAACGATTTCTATGCATTATTTCTATTTAGAAAGAAATAATCAAAGAATTGTAGAATTACATTCGGATTGGAGTATTCATCCTTCTGACAAACTTTTTGAATTAACTGATTTAAAAAGAAAAAATTCTTCTATGAAAAAAGAAATTCAAAGATTAGAAGATAACAAGATTATTTTATCTTGCGGATAAAATGAGTTCTATCATTCAAAAATTAGAACAAATTTTAGACGAACAATTGGATACTCTTCCAGTTGAACAAATACATGAACTTGTTAATCTCATTACTTTAGATAACAAAGAATGTGAACAAAAGTTTTCTGAAAATAAAATCTTAAAAGAAAGATATTTTTCTGAAAATAAAGAAGAACAGGTCTTTGTTTTGAAAAATGAAGAACCAAGAACCTTTCCAGTAAAGAAGGAAGAACCCGAAACTGAAGAAAGTTCTTTAGATACGGAAATGTCTCCGAGACAAAGAACTTACCATGCCTCTACTAGCAAAGGTAACAGGTATAGAAAAAACAATACGGAATTTTCCATGCCGTATCATAAAGGTATACCTGATCATAATAGTAATGACAATGGTAGTGCAACTGCTATTAATACTATTAAGATTGATTGTATCTTCAACCTCGACAAAAGAAAAGAGGTAATTGATAAATGGAACACTGAAATCAGTCTAATCATTCAGACTAATTCAGATGAATTTTCTAATGCTAAGGCTTTGTTATTATTATTAGAACATAAGTCTGCAGGAATCATACAAAATTTCATCAAAGGAACAACTTGGGATGAAAGATTGCATGGTGAATTCCACTCTTGGATTGAGGCTTACTTAATGAAGATTCCTATCGTTGGAAAAAAAGCCAAAGAAAGATGGAACAAAGAAAAGAATGAATTCACGATGCATTCTCTTGGGTTTGCAACTAGAATTGTCAAAGAAGAAATTGCGGTTTACTGTGATTTTTCTGATAAACAAAAACAGCTAAAAAGTTTTAACAAAAGCTGTTGCAAAAAACTTACTGAGTTACCACAATTAACT
Source organism: Helianthus tuberosus (assembly GCA_030545235.1). Classification (NCBI taxonomy): domain Eukaryota; kingdom Viridiplantae; phylum Streptophyta; class Magnoliopsida; order Asterales; family Asteraceae; genus Helianthus; species Helianthus tuberosus. The sequence continues at coordinate 82,196,752 of CM060363.1, forward strand.
TTTGGTTGTGAACCAGTAAAAGATGAAAATTATTTCAAAAAGAAATATAAAAATAAATATAAAACAAAAACTAAAAAACGTTTTTGGAAAACCATGAAAAGAAAGTTTTCTCCTGGAAAATACTTTTCAAAAGAAAAACCTAAGGTTTGTCCTCAAGGTAAGAAAAAATGTCGTTGTTGGACATGTTCTGAAGAAGGACACTATGCTAACGAATGTCCCAACAGACAAAAGTTTCCGGAAAAATTAAAAATTATTTCGAAAGCGGAAACTGAAGGATATTTTCCTTATGAAAATATTTTTGATGGCTATACACAAGTATATGCATTAGAAATATTATCCGATTCTTCTACGGAAGACTCAGAATGAAGTCCAACCACTCTTTTAGTTGGGGGGATAAAAATAAACAAAACGATTTTCTGAAATTTGTTTATTCAAAAATTATTTATTTTCTGAAAACAAAGATATTTTTGGAAATAATAAACAGGGTCGTCTTGTCAAATGACAGACACGGTAAGGGGGCCAAAAATGTGTTAACTGATAGCTTGACACGAGATTTTCAGAAATCTTAAGCAAAAATGTCACTTTCATTCTTGCGACTATAAATTGAAGGCATTCCTTCATTCAAAAAACTCATCACTTTCAATTACATTTACAAAAAGAAAGGCAAATTTTTGAAAAAATGGAAGAGTTAAAGGCTTTACGCCTAAAAGAAAAAATTCTTTTTATAGAATTAAAAGCTATTCAAGAAAAAATAGCTCTCTACGACGAAAGTCTAGACACAACTGTTAATTCAGAACAGGATTCCGAAAGGATACAATCTGAATCTAGTCCAGTGCAAACGGCGACTGGTAAAGACTCAACAAATCCGTTGACTCCTGTTGCTTTGGAAAAAAGCAAATATAAAGTTAATGAAGAACTACGATCTTCATCTAGCCCAGTAGCAAACGGCTCTGGTAAAGGCACATCAAATCCGTTGATGGCTGACAGTTTGCCAAAAACTGAACAGGTCTCTCTTAGACCAAGTTACTTACAAGTGACACAAATTCCAGAAAAGCATAATTCAAAGTTTTATGTTATTTTCGATGGTGAACATAGAGGCATATATGAAGATTGGTCCATAGTGTCTCAACATGTTGCTGGAAAATCGGTAACATTCAAGAAGTTTGGGTCGTTAGCACAAGCCCAACAAGAAGCTACCCGATATTCAGCAAACCTCGGGAAGAAAGGAATACCTTTAAAGGTAACAATTTTTCCTGAGCCATTGAAGCCCAAGAAAAAAGAAAGAATCATTGAATTCAAAAACACTTTCTCAAGAACAACAATAAAAGAAGAGAAAGAAGAAGAAGATATTATATCTTTGGACGAATTCAGAGGAATTTGGTCTAAAACAAGAGCTCTTAGTCAAGACGATTTCGAGTTTGAGCATGTCTATACAGAAGATAAGGCTACAAAAAGTCTCTTAGTCTTTTGTCCAGGCACAAGTCCAGAACTTGTTTCACTAGCATTTTCTGCTGGTCTAATAAAGTTCATATATCCATCTCCAAATTTGCTTGAAATCAGCATGTTTCCAGAAGGGATAAAGAAAGCTATTAAAAACTTTCGAAAGAAGATTGCTGCAGCAAAAGACGCAAACATCTTCATAAAGTGTAACTCTACACTTCCAGATTGGTACCAAGGAACTTCTTCCCAAAGTTACCATCATATAGAAATCGGGCTCGCAAAAGCAAGAACCGTCAACCCCTCAAAAGTTATGAATGAGGAGCAAGAAGATTTCGAAAATTGGGTCGAAATAAGGGTTAAAGGATTCTTAAAAATCCTAAATAATCTTCAAAATATTAAAGTAAAAAGCTTTAATAAAGTGAATTATTGCAGTGACCACTGCATCATCACAAGTTACAGTGGAACTCCACTACCAAAGCACGAGAAGGAAGCTTTAGAAAAAATGGAGCAACGCATTATCTTCAACAAAGTTGATGTGAGTTCTACTACCAAACAAAGACTTTGCAAAATAATGCAAAGAGAACAGGAAAGCCATCAGTGCGAATACTGCAAAGCATCTTCGTCAGAAGAAAACAAAAACTCCACTGAAAAAGACAGCTACTTTTCAGATGAAGACAATCGAGAACTGGACCCAACACATGGGTATGTCGATTAAAAAACGTCATGCATGACGAACACTTAAGGCTATTTTAGACCTTTTGTAAAATTCACTTCTGCTATATAAAGAAGTTGAATTCATTAGTTTTAGACAGCCCGGGCTGACACCACATCCTCAACCACCTGAGAATTCAAATTCTCTCAACAACCTCAACCACCACCTTTTCTTTTTCGTTGATCATTATGATCAATTTTTTCAATTTCTAGTAATGGGTACTAGCATGGAGTAGTAACTCCTTTAAGGGGGTTATGTAAATATCAAGAAGTTCTCCTTCGGGAGGACAGTTATGAAATAAAAACTCCTTTGTAAACTTCTATCTTTTATTTTTATCATGAAAGTTTTTATTCTGTAAAACCTGGAGTCCTGGAGCCCGTTGAAGTACCGTTTAGGCAGGAGGCCGTTAGGGAAATAAGGGTTGGATTGGTTCCTTGAAGAAAAATTAGAAACAATCAAGAAGAAGATACAAGAAGAAGAAAGGTATAAAATTTTATTTCATACTGTTAATTTACTTCAAGATTGATATTTCATATCTCTCCTTAAAATCTTAAAAAGAATTTAATTCAACACAAAAAACTAAGATTTTGATTAAATCAAAAAATGATGTTTATAAACAAAAACAAAAAGAAAATCGATTAACAACTATCGAAACAAATGATTTTTCAATTGAAAAATTTTAGTCAAAAAATGACTATAAAAAATAATGAATTTTGTAAATTCAAAGGATTAATTCCACAATTAAACAATTTCAAAATTGTTTATATTAGTCTACGTTTGTCGGCTAATAATTTCATATTCAAATTATCTATCGATTACTTTAAGTCGATTAATAATTCTAATAGGAATATTATATTCAATAAATTGAATTCTAAGAATTCGATCGATTGAATTCAATAAATTGAATTTCAAGTTATGAATTTTATATTCAATAAATTGAAATCAAAGTTATCAATCGATTATTTTAAATCGATTAATAATAATGAAAGATTCTTTTTAAAGAAATCTTTAGAATATTATATTCAAAGTACTATTCATCTTTTTCTTTTTAATCGACTAAAAAGAAAAGAATTACTGTGCATCTTTTTCAAAAAGATTCATTTAATGAATTTTATATTCTATAGTCTATTAATTGGACCAGTTGGTATCATAGCTTTTGCTAAAATACCGTCTACAAAAAATGATTTTTAAATCTACACAAAGGATTTTTAATCTACAAAAAATAATGAGTCTTAACCAGACCACAAAACTCCTAAAGGACTTAATGAACCCTTTAGTAGAATTTTTAGAGACCATTTTAATCCAAAAAATGATTTCTAAAAGTACCTCCGCAAAAGCTATGATACCAACTGGTCCAATTAATAGACTATAGAATATAAAATTCATTAAATGAATCTTTTTGAAAAAGATGCACAATAATTCTTTTCTTTTTAGTCGATTAAAAAGAAAAAGATGAATAGTACTTTGAATATAATATTCTAAAGATTTCTTTAAAAAGAATCTTTCATTATTATTAATCGATTTAAAATAATCGATTGATAACTTAGATTTCAATTTATTGAATATAAAATTCATAACTTGAAATTCAATTTATTGAATTCAATCGATCGAATTCTTAGAATTCAATTTATTGAATATAATATTCATATTAGAATTATTAATCGACTTAAAGTAATCGATAGATAATTTGAATATGAAATTATTAGCCGACAAACGTAGAATAATATAAACAATTTTGAAATTGTTTAATTGTGGAATCAATCCTTTGAATTTACAAAATTCATTATTTTTTGTAGTCATATTTTGACTAAATTTTTTAGATTGAAAAATCATTTGTTTCGATAGTTGTTAATCGATTTTCGTTTTATGTTTGTTTATAAACATCATTTTTTGATTTAATCAAAATCTTAGTTTTGTGTTAGAATAAAATTCTTTTTTAAGATTTTAAGGAGAGATATGAAATATCAATCTTGAAGTAATTTAACAGTATGAAATAAAATTTTATACCTTTCTTCTTCTTATATCTTCAAGAGTTATATTTTCATTTTCCTTATACTCGATTGAATGAGTACTGTTGGTTAAAGCATAAGAGATTAAATAATTAATCGTAAACACTTTATTACCTGGTTCCATAAGATCAGTTCTTTCGCACTGGTGTATGAAACTTAAAGTTTTGTCGAAATCTTTTGAATCTCGATGTAAAGCAAATTTAGGATAGACGGTAAACATAAATTTACCATATGCTAAATTTCCTTGAATTGCTCCAAGAAGAGCATTTTGCCTATTGATAATTCTATTATCAACGAGTGCCATTTTTATAGGAAAATTAATTCCGTCTCTGAACTGAGATTTAAGGAGGATTTTAACCGCTCCTCTGTGTACCGTATTGAGAGAATTTCTCAACTCTGGTTTAATGTGCAAAAGCTTTTTTGCTATTTCACTCTTTGTTAAGAGTGTCAAATAAACTTCACCTGCTGTATTTTTTATGTCAACTGAAAGTTCTTCAGTGTTAAAACAATAAAATATTTTATTTTTTCTAGAAAAGGCTCTAGAAACTAAACTTTGTAAAGTTTTTGGTTGATTAAAAACCTGTTTAGTGTCAAGCTTAAATTTAAGCTTACTAATTTTTGTTAGTTGATCAGAATTAATCATGTAATCTGATACAAAACCTTTTTCGTTTTCACTAAAGTTTAAAACTTCAGTTACTTCTTGTTCATTTGATTCTTTCGAATCTTTAAACGAATTTTTGAAATTCATTTTAAATTTTTTCTTTTAAGAAAACTTCTTAAATTTTTATTTTTTAAGGATACAGGAACTAATCCCCTCTTCTTAAAAAAGAGCACATGGCTCTGATACCACTATTGCGGAGGTACTTTTAGAAATCATTTTTTGGATTAAAATGGTCTCTAAAAATTCTACTAAAGGGTTCATTAAATCCTTTAGGAGTTTTGTGGTCTGGTTAAGACTCATTATTTTTTGTAGATTAAAAATCCTTTGTGTAGATTTAAAAATCATTTTTTGTAGACGGTATTTTAGCAAAAGCTATGATACCAACTGGTCCAATTAATAGACTATAGAATATAAAATTCATTAAATGAATCTTTTTGAAAAAGATGCACAGTAATTCTTTTCTTTTTAGTCGATTAAAAAGAAAAAGATGAATAGTACTTTGAATATAATATTCTAAAGATTTCTTTAAAAAGAATCTTTCATTATTATTAATCGATTTAAAATAATCGATTGATAACTTAGATTTCAATTTATTGAATATAAAATTCATAACTTGAAATTCAATTTATTGAATTCAATCGATCGAATTCTTAGAATTCAATTTATTGAATATAATATTCATATTAGAATTATTAATCGACTTAAAGTAATCGATAGATAATTTGAATATGAAATTATTAGCCGACAAACGTAGACTAATATAAACAATTTTGAAATTGTTTAATTGTGGAATTAATCCTTTGAATTTACAAAATTCATTATTTTTTGTAGTCATATTTTGACTAAATTTTTTAGATTGAAAAATCATTTGTTTCGATAATTGTTTAATCAATTCCTGTTTGTGTTTGTTTATAAACATCATTTTTATTTTCTTTCGAAATCTTAGTTTTTTGTTTGAATAAAATTCTTTTTATGATTTTAAGGAGAGATATGAAAATATCAATCTTGAAGTAAATTAACAGTATGAAATAAAATTTTATACCTTTCTTCTTCTTGTATCTTCTTCTTGATTGTTTCTATATTTTCTGCAAGGAACCAATCCAACCCTTATTTTCCCTAACGACCTCCTGCCTAAACGGTACTTCAACGGGCTCCAGGACTCCAGGTTTTACAGAATAAAAACTTTCATGATAAAAATAAAAGATAGAAGTTTACAAAGGAGTTTTTATTTCATAATTGTTCTCCCGAAGGAGAACTTCTTGATATTTACATAACCCCCTTAAAGGAGTTACTAATCCATCATTCTAAACTAAGAAAGCATGAAAAGTGATCATAATGATCAAAAAGAAAAAGTGGGTGAGAAAAGGGACGAGGGAATTCTCAAATTGAGAATTGAGAAGTTGGTGTAGAGGATAGGTGGTGTAGCCAGGGGTTGTCCTAAAACTAAAGAATTCAACTTCTTTATATAGGAGAAGTGAATTTTACAAAAGGTCTAAAATAGCCTTAAGTGTTCGTCATGCATGACGTTTTTTAGTCGACAAACCCATGTGTTGGGTCCAGCTCTCGCGTGTCGTCTTCTGAAAAGTAGTTGTCTTTAATAGAGGGACCACTTTTGTCAGAATTTTCTTCGGTATAGGATTCCTTACAGCTCATGTACTGATGGCTTTCCTGTGCACCTTGCATTATTTTGCTAAGTCTTTGTTTTGTAGTATGACTCACATCAACTTTGTTGAAGATAATGCGTTGCTCCATTTTTCCAAAGCTTTCTTTTAGAAAATGGGGTTTCATTATGACTCGTGAAGATATGGAAATTGCTTTAGAGGAATTTCCTTTTTACCACAATCGGCTGAGTATCGAGTGGCTTCTTGTTGGGCTTGTAATAAAGAACCAAACTTCTTGAATGTTACCGGTCTTCCAGAAACACGATGAGACACTATGGACCAATCTTCATATATGCCTCTATGCTCTCCATCAAAAATGACATAAAATCTAGAATTAGATTTTACCGTTTCTTGAATATCTTGGGAGTAACTTGGTCTAAGAGAGACCTGTTCAGTTTTTGGCAAACTGTCAGCCATCAACGGATTTGATGTGCCTTTACCAGAGCCGTTTGCTACTAGGCTAGATGAAGATCGTAGTTCTTCATTAACTTTATATTTGCTTTTTTCCAAAGCAACAGGAGTCAACGGACTTGATTTTTCTTTACCTTTAACCGTTTGTAAAGGAATAGATTCAGATTGTTTCCTTTCGGAATCCTGTTCTGAATTAACAGTTGTGTCTAGACTTTCGTCATAGAGAGCTATTTTTTCTTGAATAGCTTTTAATTCTATCAAAAGAATTTTTTCTTTTAGGCGCAAAGCCCTTAAATCCTCCATTTTTTCAAAAATTTGCCTTTCTTTTTGTAAGAGTGATTGGTGATGCCTTAAATTTGAAGGGTGTGTACACCTTATATAGGCATGAAAAGCTTTTGATTTTGGAAAATCAGTTGAAATACGTATGTGTTTACGTATTTTGAAAATTTCGTGTCAAGCAATCAGCTAGCACGTTTTTGGCCCCCTCAAGATGTTCAGTATCGAAAGAATATCTTGAAAACCACATTTGCCACCTGACAAGACGGCCTTGTTTATTATCTCCCGAAATTTTTGTTTTCAGAAAATAAGTAAAATTTTTATTATCTGTCCTGACAAGAAATTTTACAGGAGTAAGATAAATAGAAAATTTAGAAATAGTGTTTTTTACCGCAAGTAATTCTTTTTCATTACTGTGGTAATTTCTTTCGGCTTGTTTAAAGCTTCCAGAAGTGTACTTACATATTTCTTCTTTTTCGGCTGTTCTGGCCTTCAAAACTCCTCCCCAATAATCATGAGAAGCGTCTGTTTCTATGATTAAAAAATCATTTTCTTTTGGAAGATAAAGTTTAGGAAAACTGGTTAGGTTTTTCTTTATCTTTTTGATATAGTCTACATCGGATTGTTTCCATTCCCAAATGTAGTCCTTTTTTAATTTTACCTGTAAAGGTTTCCTAAGCTCTGCGAGTTTAGGAATGTATCCTTCAGCATAGGTTAAAATGCCTAAAGATCTTTGAAGATGTTTTTTATCTTCTAAAGTATCTGGAAATTTGTGTAAATTTTCCAAGATATGTTTTTGTGGACAATGTGTCCCTTGATCTATTTCTAGACCCAAAAAGTTTATCTTTGTTTTAAAAAGATTAGCTTTCTTTTTTGATAAAATGATTCCATATTTTTCAATTGTTTTTAAAACTGATAAAACATGAAAATAATGTTTATCTTCAGAGTTAGAGAAAACTATAATATCGTCGACATAGACGGTACTGTAATCTTCTAATCCTCTTAAAGCATTTTGCATATGTCTTTGAAATATGCTTGGTGCCTGTTTTAATCCAAAGGGAACTACCTTCCATTGATAGTGACCGTCTGGGCATGTGAACGCAGTTAATAACTGTGATTCTTTGTCTAGCAGTACCTGCCAGAAACCGCTTTTACAGTCGAAACTGGAAAAGAAAGTCTTTCCTCTTAGAAGAGTTATTAATTCCTGCATACAAGGAAGATTATGGCTGTCTCCAATAGTGACATTATTAATTGCTTTGTAATTAACAACCATTCGTTTTTTACCTCTTCTTTTTTCCGCTTCATTTTCTACTAAAAAAGCAGGAGACATGTGAGGAGATTTACTAGGAATTATTAATCCCAAATCAAGAAGTTCTTTGATTTGTTTATTAAATTCTTCCCTATCCTGTGGACTGTACTTCATAGGTTTAACCCTAATAACAGTTTTAGGATCTATTAACTTAATAGATGCCTTCATCCAATTTTTTGATTTTTCAGGATCAATTGGATTTTCTGAACAAACTTTTTCAAGTAGTTCTTCAATTTTTTGAAATTTTTGTATTTCACTTAAAAATATCCTTTCTGCTTTTATAACCTCTTGAGCTATATTAGTTCCAGGAATTTGTTTTATCTTTGAATCTTTTTTCATAGATTCAAGAAAATTTGGTTTTCCAATTTGAAAAGCCTCTTTGACCTTTTTAATCAAAATCATTTCTTGATTAAGATGAAAAGATACTCTGTCTAACCATTGAGTGAAAGGTCCATAAAGTTGACAGAAATTATTTCCTAGAAGTAAATCCATACCTGAATCTTGTTGGTAGATAGTAGGAATGGTAAATGGTTCTCCAGAAAAATGGATGATAAGATTTCTACAAACCTTATTTAACTTCATGACTTCTTTGTTAGCAATAATTACCTTAATATCTTTGGGAGCGTTTTCCCATAGGTCATTAGGAATTACGTGTTTGCTTGCCAAACAAAGACTTGCCCCTGTGTCGACATAACAATGTAGGGCGATTTTTTTATATCCTTTGAAAGAAACATTTCCTTTGAGATAAATTGAATTTGGATTAGTTATGTTTGAACTTGCTGAATCCAAATTATGAATTTGTTTTTCCTCATCCCCCCAACTAAAAGAGTGATTAGGCTTTAACTCGATATCTGAAGAGATCTCTTCAGTTTCGGGTTTTTTCTGTTCATTTTTCATTGTAAAGATCTGTTCTTTAATTTCAGAAAAATGTTCAGTTTCAGTTTCAGAAAGCTTCTGTTCAATTTTTGGTTCTTCATCCTTTAAAACAAGAGTTTGTTTTTTATTTTTAGAAATCTTTTGTTCAAGTTTTTCTTTTAAGTTTTCATAAAACTTTTGTTTTCGTTCTTTGTTTTCAAAAGACATGAGCTGAACAACAAAGGATATGAGCTGAACAGGCTTATGAATTTGTTTAGCTGATGAAGTTTTTCCTTTAAAAAACTGTTTTAACTTTTGAGTAACAAGATTCATTTTATCCACAAGATAAAATAATTTTTGTCTCTCTAAGTTTTTGTATTTCTCTTCTCAAAAGAGAATTTGTTCTTTTTAAAGCAGTTAGCTCAAAAAGTTTTTCAGAAGGATGAATACACCAATCAAGATGTAACTCATACATTCTTTGATTATTTCTTTGTAAATCGAAATAATGCATAAAAATCTTTAGATTAATTTTTCTAAAAGATTTTTTCATTTGTCCCTTATTGGTCATTTAAAGTTGATCCAAAAGGCCATGTTTTATTAATTTCGTTAGAAACTTCCTTGAAAATTTCATCGATTTCGTCAGGAACTTCTTTAAGAATTTCGGCATAGATTGTTTCAAGACTTTCATCTCTATAAATTATTGCCTTTTTTGCTTTAAACTCAAGAATTTTTTGTTTAGAATCAAAAATATTTCTTTTAGCAATTTTTAAGTTACGAGATTTTCTTTTATGATTCATCATAAAAGTAAAGACGTTTCTTTTAGCAATTTTTATGTTGCGAGATTTTATTTTTTGATTCATCATAAAATTTTTCTTTAATTGTTTTATCCGAATTAAAGAAATATTAATCTTTTCTTCTTCATAGGCAATTTGCATATCAAGAAAATGTAGATGGTTTAAAATAGGTGATATAGACATCAAGTCCCAATAACCTTTTCTAAAATTTCTCCATACCTGTCTATGTTTTCCGACATAGTTCGCATAAATTGCTTGTTGTTACTAGAGTCTCTTATTTGCAAAGAGGTTCCAGCAAAACTGTGTCTAGGTTCGAATCCTAGAATCTGTTTATTGCGTGCAATATCAATTGCCCAATTTTCTTGTAATTGTGATGGCTCAGCGAATTTGCTGCCTTCGACAATTCCAATTTCAGAAAATATATCTTCAAGAGTTATATTTTCATTTTCTTTATACTCGATTGAATGAGTACTGTTGGTTAAAGCATAAGAGATTAAATAATTAATCGTAAATACCTTATTACCTGGTTCCATAAGATCAGTTCTTTCGCACTGGTGTATGAAACTTAAAGTTTTGTCGAAATCTTTTGAATCTCGATGTAAAGCAAATTTAGGATAGACAGTAAACATAAATTTACCATAAGCTAAATTTCTTTGAATTGCTCCCAGAAGAGCATCTTGCCTATTGATAATTCTATTATCAACGAGTGCCATTTTTATAGGAAAATTAATTCCGTCTCTGAACTGAGATTTAAGGAGGATTTTAACCGCTCCTATGTGTACCGTATTGAGAGAATTTCTCAACTCTGGTTTAATGTGCAAAAGCTTTTTTGCTATTTCACCCTTTGTTAAGAGTGGCAAATAAACTTCACCTGCTGTATTTTTAATGTCAACTGAAAGTTCTTCAGTGTTAAAACAATAAAATATTTTATTTTTTCTAGAAAAGGCTCTAGAAACTAAACTTTGTAAAGTTTTTGGTTGATTAAAAACCTGTTTAGTGTCAAGCTTAAATTTAAGATTACTAATTTTTGTTAGTTGATCAGAATTAATCATGTAATCTGATACAAAACCTTTTTCGTTTTCACTAAAGTTTAAAACTTCAGTTACTTCTTGTTCATTTGATTCTTTCGAATCTTCAAACGAATTTTTGAAACTCATTTTAAATTTTTTCTTTTAAGAAAACATTTAAAATTTATTTAAAATTTGTTTATTTTTTAAGGAATCAGGAACTAATCCCAAATCCTCCTTAAATCTCAGTTCAGAGACGGAATTAATTTTCCTATAAAAATGGCACTCGTTGATAATAGAATTATCAATAGGCAAGATGCTCTTCTTGGAGCAATTCAAGGAAATTTAGCTTATGGTAAATTTATGTTTACTGTCCATCCTAAATTTGCTTTACATCGAGATTCAAACCACCCCTTCTCACTCCCTCTCCAAACCATGCAACAAAAATGACGAAAAAGTCCTCTTTCAAATCAAGAACTCCCTAGGAAACCCTTACCATTTAGCTTCTTGGCAAACAAAACCACCGGCCGTATCATTGACTAGGCACTAATTTATGGGAAAAATGTCTCCCAGGATCCCACATCGCTTAAGTGAAGAATACAAAGATTCAGAGAGAGTGTATATAAACAGCAGCCCAAGAAGAGAAAAAGCATACCTTTCTCGGCCTTTTGGCTAAGATCAAGTGTAGTATCTGTTCTTATCAGTTTAATATCTGATATGTGGGCCATCGGCCCACTCGATATTAATCTTATTTTTCATGGGGAAAGGCCCATCACAATAGCTTGCTATTGGGGTCTTTGAGCGTCGCCTTGGTGTTGCACTACTGCCTTGGCCTGGCGCACCCCTCCAATTTGCAGTCAATTTTTAATAAACCTGACTTGACTCTCTAGGCATATCTATTTCATTTTTAATAATAATAATAAGATGGATGCTTGTTTAGTATTTGCTCCTTCTGTTATCTTGGATGCTTGTTTAGTGTTTGCTCCTTCTGTTATAGTGAGTAGTCTGTAAACTGGTATTCTCAAGTACAACCATGCCATAGCATATCGCTAGACTAATCTGTTGGCAACTTATGGTAGGTAAGCTATTCTTTTCTCATGTTTCATTTACTTTTTTAATTTTGAATTCTTCTGTAATCACATTCTTTACTATTAACTTCTGTCACTAGTCTTGGCTTCCGAATAAGTCTAATAGCTGCATTAACGCTTTCCCTTATCAGTTCACCTTCTTTCTCTTCAAAATGTTGGTTCTCCCATCTTATACATCCTTTACAGATTCTACCATCTTGAACCACGGCCCAAACCTTCCACTGAAAACCCGAGCATTCCTAGAACTCCACAAGGTCCATAGTGTTGCCATGGGCACCAACATCAGAACCTTTTTACCATTCTTTTCCGACCCTTTTGCTTGGAAAAGCTCCAAGATATGACTAAAATTTTGAGTACCTGGAACCCACATGCTCACTTGGATCCACACCATTTTTGAGTAGGGACAAGCCACTAAAAGACAATCCGCCGACTCCCGACATTGTTACAAAACCTGCATTCAGTGTCACGAAGCTGCATTCTTGTTGGTGCATTCATCTGTTGTCTACGTCTTATATCGAGTCTCGGTTTACAAGTTTGAAGTTGAAAGTTTGAATGTAAAGTTTGAAGGGTTCCGTTTGAAGGGTTCCGTTTGAAATGGTCATGTCATTTTCAAACGGAAGGGTCACTTTCAAACGGAAGGGTCTAGCCTATATATACCCTTCAAACGAGTTCATTTGTAACGTTCTGATTTCCGACGCCGAGGTGCTGTCGAGGTGTCTCCAGTCTTGTAAACGTTCAGAGATTAATAAACGAGACAATTAATAGTGAATACAAGCTAAACGAAGACCGAATCAATGAATTCCGCCTCTGATTCGGTCTGAGCACTCTTCTGATCGACTCGTTAGGTCGTTTCACGATCCTACAAGTGGTATCAGAGCTCAGGAGGAAGAGTTCTTACCGTTTAGCTCGTTTTTTCACTCATAATTCTGATTTCTACATCTTCTTTCATCAGTTCAAGGTGTTTTACCGGACAAAATTGGATCAAAATCTCATAGATTGTGTGTTACTGAACATAGACAAAGCCTTGAAAATTTCAGCTTAAAATTCGAAGAAAAAATGGTGAAAATTGACTGAAAACTGATGACCGTTTGAAGTTTGGGTCACATCGTTTGAATCTATCGTTTGAAAGTATCACTCGTTTGAATCTATCGTTTAAAACTGATCAATCGTTTGAAACTATCGTTTGAAAATGTTAATCGTTTGAAGTAATCGTTTGAAAATGGATTCTGTCGTTTGAAAAGTTTGTCGTTTGAACATATCGTTTGAAAACTGCCTGAACGTTTGAAATTTGTGTTACGTTTGAACTTATCGTTTGAAACATGATCACCGTTTGAAAGTTGTCATCGTGACTGTTTGAAAATTGATCTTACTGTTTGAAAGTGTGTTCATCGAATTGTGTATAACAGTTTACGAGAGTGTCAGTTCATGTGATATTGTCGAAAGTGAATTGAGTTATGTGAACCGCTTGAAAAGTGCATCGATTGTGTGATACTTTAATTGAAGTGATCAGTTGGTTGGGAATAGGAATCACATGTGTTCGTGACAGTTTACATTAAAGCATTCAAGTTTTTGTCGGTTCAATTATCTTACACATTGTCAACTCATCGCATATTTCAAACAATTGTCTGCCATACTTCTTGATATCTACATAGTGGATTTTTAGGTCCAATAAATGTGTATTGTTACTTGAAATTGTCGGATAAGTGGATAAGTGCTGGATAATCAAAGGGCATGTCTATTCACACACCCATGTTGTCTATCCACACATCCCCCAGTGTTGAGCTGTGGTCAGAGCGTGGCGTTTTGGTCGGGTCAACCAGACAAAGACTGATGGGTGTCTGACGGGTCTGTTGACCGGACCAAAACGCCGAGCTTTGGCCTCGTTCTGGTCCTGTCAACCAGACAAAAGACTGACACCCGGTCAGTCTTTTGGCTGGTTGACAGGACGAAAACGCGGTCAAAGCTCGGCGTTTTGGTCAGGTCAACAGACCCATCAGACACCCGTCAGTCTTTTGTCTGGTTGACCGGAACAAAATGCCGCGCTCTGGCCACAGCTCGACACTGGGGGGTGTGTGAATAGACAAAAGGGTAGGTGGGGGTGTGTGAATAGCAAGACCCTAATCAAATCGTTTGTAATTTGTGAGCCCATGTGAACATGTCATAGGCCCAATCACTAATCAATTGATTCAAGTTGTTGGCTTAGTGGATTTGTGTCAGCCATAAAGCGGTCCAATCAGTGTCAAAATTGTTGTTTGTTTTTACTAATTTGAGGTCAGCCATACATCAGACTTTACATGTGAAAAGTAATAGTTGTTGGTCATTGTCAGGGTAATCACGTGAATTGCAGAATTCTTTTATTGAATTAAACAATTGAGGCCCAATCATATTCTTTGGATATTTTAGATTGTTGGACGTTATCAAAAAGGTTAAAACATTAAATCATTAAACGACCCATGTGATTGATATCATTGCTCAAAATTAAAGGTCCAATTAGCAAATACGTTTATCAGTTGAAGGTCCAATCAGGTTCAAAGTTCACTGATTCCAGGTAGTTTGAATTTCAGTTCGTGTGTTTTGAAATCTAATCCAGTTTTGTTTGAGGTCAGGTCGTGTAATTTGACAATTGTGACCAGGTCGTTTGAAAGGTTCAGCTTGCTTGAAAGTGTGTTTGTGTGAAAATTTTGTCGGATTTGTTAGAAAAATGGCAATGATCTTTGATGAACAAGAAAACAATGATCTCAAAAGGATAAATGACTGGTATCGAGGATATTTCAGTCGTTCTTATCAGAATTTGTCCAAAAATGTTTGGGTTAACCGGTTTGAATGTTTTCTGTGTAAGAAAGATGAGAAATTAGATGATTTGGAGAAGAGATTTGATTGTTTGATTGACCATTTGAAAGAAAACAAGATAGTAATATCAGAAGCTGAAATGGTATCAAAGTTTGCTAATGGATTACCTGCTGAATGGAATGTTTTTTTGAAAAATATGAGAGAAAATTCAAGTTTTTCAAAATTATCTCTGAATAAATTCATCAGTAAACTGAAAAATCATGATTATGAACTTTATCAAAAGAAGAGAGATGTGTTGGATAAGATAAAAATGAATTTAGAAGATTTGAATTTAGACGTGATATATGAAATAAACAAAAGAATCAATGTTTGTTGGGCAGCAAAAAGAAATTTGATATATGATATGAAAAAGGGTTGTTATATTGATGATAATGGAAATTCTATTGATCTTGTTACAATCTTTGGTGCAGGTACATATAAGATAGAGATAGAACAAGATCTAAAGAATGAAGAATCAGTGAAGAATGAATCTTCAAATTCTGAATCAGTATGCTCCAAGTGTGACAACTTTAAGACTGACAATGACAAACTCTTGAAAGATGGAGAAAATTTGACATTGGAAGTCAAAAAGTTGAAGGATGAGAAGCAAATTGATATTAAACAGATTCTTGTTTTGAAGGAAAATTTTGAGAAGTTAAAATCTGAAAATGACAAACTGTTGAGTGGTTTGGACAGTTTGACATTAGAAAACAAGATTTTGAAAGAAAAAGAAAAAGAATTTGAAAACAAAAAGAAATCTTCAGAAGATGAAGATTTCTGGATAAAGCTTGAAAACAAGAATTTGAAAGCAAATGAAACAAAATTTCAAGAACAGTTAAAAGTTTTGGAAAATGAAAAATCTGTTCTTGAAAACCTTAAAATTGAAAACGAAAAAACAATCAAGTCTCATCTTGAACGAATTTCTCAGCTTGAAAATGAAGCTGAGAATTCAAGGAACAAAATAGATGAACTTGAAAAGAAATTGAAAGGTTTTGTGACTTCATCTGAGTTCCCCTGTCCAAAACCGATCAATTCTGTTCCAATAAGTGACGATGTCACAAACTTTGACAAAGTCAAAGTTGAAGATTGTGATGAGAAATCTGATGATGAAAATAAAAAATTCGAAAAACAAAAATTGTTTTTGAAATTAAAAGAAAAGTTTCAAGAAACTGTTCCGCAATCAACTGAAAAGGGAGAATGCTCTAAGCAAAAACCTTTGAAGAAGAAAGTGGAACAAAAACAAAAAGAGAAAATTTTGAAAAATGTTCAAAAAGAAAATAACAGCTCATCAGATAGATCATTCAATCGCAGTCAAAAACCACAAAAAGTAAAAAATGAAAACTCAAAAATTATTGGTAATAAGTGGTGCAGGTTTGACCACAGTGCTCAAAAGCTAAATCCAGCAAACATGAGGAAGGAATATCACCAAGCCAAACAGTGTTATGATCTGAATGTTTGGACTGACAATGGTGATTGGTACGATAACAGAGTGTGTTACCGATGTGGTTATCAAGGACACATTGCTGTTAACTGCCAAGGTTGGAGTTATGAGACGAGGAGATGCTTTAACTGTCAAATTAGAGGTCACATTGCTAGAGATTGCTCAATGAGATCAATGAGAAGATCGAGGGTTGAATCTCAGAAGCAGGTGAAAAAACCAGTCTCTGTCAAGCCCAAAGAACAGAAGGTTCAAGAACCTAAAGTTCAAGAAACGAAAGTGAAGCTTTCACAGGGGCAAAAAGACAGACTGAGGAAGAAGAGGAAGAAGGCCAGAGAGTATCTGGAAAAGATTTTGTCATCGGGTTCACCGGTTGGATCAAATAAGAGTTCTGATAAATCGCCTCTCTCGACTACAAAGTCAAGCAAGACGAATTCATCAGATACAAATCTGAGGACAAAAGAGGAAAAGAAGAAGAAGAAAAAGGTCGGCGATGAATCTGACATGTCGAAGTCAGACAAGCCACCTTTAGGCGATGAATCTGGCTCATCAAAGTCAGACAAGCCACGATCAGGCGATGAATCTGGTGTGATAAAGCCAGATGAGCCTTGTATTGAGGTAAAAGTTGAGAATTCTGGTCTAACAATGGATGATGCAAACTTTCCACCATTGTTGAACAAGAATTCAAAATCACCCAAGGACAGTCAGGCTTGGGTGAATTTGTTTAAATAGAAAAACCTGACTTGCCGGAGTTCCCAGGTTTGTAAGCGTGGAACATGAATCGGCACATTTCTTGAGAAATTCACGAATGTGATATTTCGACTTACAAGTGGTAAATCAAGGACATTAAGTTGTACTTGATTTTCTACAAGTGATGTTTGTGGATTGATCTTGCAAATGTTAAATTTTTACAAGTGGTTGAAAGAACAAGGTGATGAAACCCCAAATTTGTGAAATGACACGCAAAACTAATTTTCCGGAAAAACCATTTTTGATTAAAACAAACTTAAGTGTTTTGAAATCACTATGGGAAAATGTTTTGTTGAGAGGGGGAGTTCTGATTGTTTAAGCCAAGTGAATGGAGAATTGAAGCAATTCTCATCATGTTGTCAAGTTTGTACAGTTTGTTTCAAATTTTCTCAGAAAATCAAAATTGAGACATATTTTGATTTTAGGGGGAGTAAAAATTTTTAAAAAATTAGAAAATTTGAAAATGTCAAAAACATTGAAAAATGAAAAAATGAGTTTTGTTGCATAAAAGAGGAAATGATAGTAGATCAGTTAGACTGTCACAGCATGCTAAAGAAATGGAAAGATAAAATGTGATAAGCGATCTCACTAAAGATGTGACGGTAGGCTCAGCTAGACTAGTAGATTTGCGATAACGATACAAACCTAAATGAAAAAGCCTAGTCCTAGTGGGAAACATGATTGAAAGCATAGTACTTAGTTTTGTCCTTCTTGATTGTGTGCCTACTCAGTAATCGCTGATTGTCGAAAGACATAAAACTGGTTAAGTTTGTGAACTTTCACAACTTTGCTGAAAAGTCGCTATGATTGTGCGTTTTATTTTGCAAAGATTTAAACTTGTTTTATTTCTTTATTTTGTTTAAGCATCGGACATCCTCTGCGTATACGTGAGTATCGACCTGGATGTTGTTGCCTAAATGTTCTGCTTTATTTTCTTTGGTGTTTAGTTTAAGCTTTGGACCTCCTCTGCGTATACGGGAGTATCGACCTGGTGGTTAAAGCCTAAACAACTTCAACTTGTTTTATTTTTCTTATTTTGTTTAAACATTGGACTTTCTCTGCGTATACGGAAGTATCGACCTGATTGTTAATGTTTAAACATTCTGCTTTGTTTTTGCACAAATCACAGTTGATAAAGTTTAAAGGCATTACTTGAGTTAGTGTATTGCATGATGAGGGGATATGCTGAGATCGTGGGGTCCATAAGAACTTAGTGTTATATTAATATACCTTAAAGTATCGGTAAGCAGATTGAAAGTTTTTAGATTGAGTTTAAGTGGATAACATATCGTCAATCAACGTGAATCGTTTAGAACTGAAAATGTTTAAAGCTTAACGGTGTTGGTGATTTGTCTCAAAAACTGATATGATCCTCTTGCACAAACTCACAAAAATAGTGTCTGTAAATATTTTTTATTGCATTTCATTACATTCAAAAATTTCAAAAAGATTTTAGTGTGTTTTAGCATAAATTTTGAAAAAAATCAAAAAGATTTTCGACAACTGATGATGAAGAGCTGATTTTCGAAATTTCAAGTGCTGAACATGATGAACTGGTTTGGGAGTGTGCGTTTAAAAGAAGAAATTGATTTTGAGAAGAGAGTTAGATTAGTTAATCAAGGTCATTAATTTGAACTTGGTGTAACTATTTCCAGTAAGTTTTTCTTATTGATTTAAGTAAAAACTTATGTGGTGGTGAGAAAATTTGTGCAGGAGATGAGCTTAAACAGAGTTAAAGCCAGGGATTGATCTCAAGGTGATAGCTAATTCCAGACGGCGATCCCATCATGATGAGAGGGGGAGTCTGACGAGGTTAGAGCCAAAGAGAAGATCCTGGTATATGCGAAGAAAGTGAACAGACTGATAAAGATTGAAGATGCAGAGACTCGACACTGAAGACTCCGTCAACATCTGAGGGGGAGTCTGTTGGTGCATTCATCTGTTGTCTACGTCTTATATCGAGTCTCGGTTTACAAGTTTGAAGTTGAAAGTTTGAATGTAAAGTTTGAAGGGTTCCGTTTGAAGGGTTCCGTTTGAAATGGTCATGTCATTTTCAAACGGAAGGGTCACTTTCAAACGGAAGGGTCTAGCCTATATATACCCTTCAAACGAGTTCATTTGTAACGTTCTGATTTCCGACGCCGAGGTGCTGTCGAGGTGTCTCCAGTCTTGTAAACGTTCAGAGATTAATAAACGAGACAATTAATAGTGAATACAAGCTAAACGAAGACCGAATCAATGAATTCCGCCTCTGATTCGGTCTGAGCACTCTTCTGATCGACTCGTTAGGTCGTTTCACGATCCTACAATTCTCCTCCGCACTAGAGCCAACTTAGTTGGAATACTACCCTCTAATGCTATCCAAATGAAGAAATTGACCCTGGCCGGAGCCCACGAGATCCATTTAAAAGCCCTTGTATGAAAGACTGCACCTTTAGCCACTTGTATCTCTTTACGAACCAGACTTGTAGAAACCCGCCAATTTCTGTTATTCTCCCACTATGATTTTTATTTACATACAACCCTGTACCATAAGACCAAGTGTGCGAGGTTGACGTCCATGTATACGTGTCCAGTGATGTACTCGTGTTTTTATTGGCAAAAAACTTAAACCCATACACATTGTCACATATCCAAGCTTCTTAGACTCACTTATGTATGCTTTTCCATGTAAATGGTCAGCCATTGATACCACCCTTATCTATTGAAGTTGGGATTGATGTAGTTTTAAGACACATGGTAAAATGAATTCAGTCAGCTACATTTAGTAAAAAGCTAGTATTATTAGGATCTATGCATTAACTTATGGTATTTAATCTTGAGAAACCAATGGGAAAGAGTGTCTCAGAATCCCACATCGGCCGAATGAATAAATTAATTATGAGAGTACTGCCTATTTAAACGGCGGCCCAAGAAGATATTAAGCATACCTTTCTCGGCCTTTTGGCTAAGATCAAGTGTAGTATCTGTTCTTATCAGTTTAATATCTGATATGTGGGTCATTGGCTCACTCGATATTAATCTTATTTTTTATGGGGAAAGACCCATCACAATAGCTTGCTATTGGGGTCTTTAAGCGTCGCTTTGGTGTTGCCCTACTGCCTTAGCCTGGCGCACCCCTCCAATCTATAGTCGAACTTTAAATCTTTTTTTTTATTTGATATAAGTTTAAAAATTTGCTAAATGTTTATATGTTTTATGTCTATTTCCTATCTCTCAATACTTTATGTTGATCTTCTCAAGTGCATACTTGTTTTCTCTTTCTGTTTTAATAAAAATAGAAATAGAAATAGGGAGCCATATGTTTTTAAGATGGATGCCTTTCTTAGTTAGCGGTCTGGCAGGGGGTAGGCCTTTTATGGTAGATCTTTCAGTTCCAGTTTAGCAAAAACTTGAAATATTTAGCTAAATACTTGATTTGTAAACTTATTTTAATTGAGCTGAGCTTGAGTGTTATTTTCAAAAAAGCTGCTTCATTTTTTAATTAAATGTTGATATGAAGAATATCTCTTGATGCTCTTACTTTCTTTTGCTAAGATGGTGATGTTAAATAAGTCTACCACTGCAACGCAAAGACCCCAGCCTTTTGGGATTTGTGGATATGTATACTTTATATTTCCGGGAGCACCCATGTCACTAAACCTATATATGTTGAAGTTATATTATTAGGTGAATCCCTTGTTCATATGCACAAGTGCCAAGAGTGAATAAGTTGACGATTTCTAAACAACCCCCCCTCTCTTATTTAAAAGGTCAAGACCCACCATTGCCATCCATGCTTAGATTTAACCAAACATTCAAAAACTTGAACTGCTGAATCAGGCCCGAACGTGTTTCTACGTCTCCATAATGTGTAAAACATGGTTAATGATTGATCTTAACAAATTCGTAAAAAAATGTCATTATAACAAATATGTATACAAACTATAAGTTTAATATTTAGTTTTCTCTCTATTTTTAAAGCGAACAAATCAAGCAAATAAAAGATGATGCAACAACTTCTAGTCATCCGGCAAATACCACCAAAGCATGCGGTGAACCATCCAATAGAATATCAAGTTTCCGAGAGTACCTATATCAGCAAGGATATCTGTTGAAATTATACTATGTAAAATAGTAGGTGAATCCGTTGATCATATACACAAGTGCCAGGAGTGAATAATGTCTCTTTGCAGCTTTTCAAGTAAATGGTAATATCATAGTTTCCTTTCCTTGTATTCTGATGTAACCTGAGCATGTGTATTATTTATTTACTTTTGTCTGTAATAGGAATGGCCAAAAAGTTTTGTTCGTGATAATTGCTATTGGGGTCTTTAAGCGTAGTCTTGGCCTGGCGCTCCCCTCCAGATTACTGGTTCGTTGGAGCAGCGGCGTGGTACTGTTACGGTAGCGGACAACGAGTAGGTTGTTCGTGCGACGTCAACTCGGAAATAGCAGGTTTCCGATAGGAGTTGTTTCGAAGGTTGTTCGAAATCGACAGGCGAGCTCAGGCCTGTGATCCAAGTTCAATCATCGTAATCAAAACAAACGGTCAAAATTGAATTCTTGTTCGGGTTTCGAAGTTGTTAATCGGATCCGACGTTAGAGAGTTCGTGATCGGGACCGAGTGAAGGGTGCGACGTCAGCAGTGGCTTAATGGGAGCAATCCGGGTTCCGACTTGCAATCAAAGGCGACACAATACTTGATATAAGTGGTTTTTCGTTTTTGATCCGATTAATATTTTTTTTGCAAATTGTTGACTTTAAATGTTTCTCTTGGAAACTATGATTTGAAAAGGGAGTTATTGCAAGTTGATAACAGGAAGTTTTTGTCACAGAAAAGTCAACGTGGAGGTTTTCTTTTTCTTTGGAACTAGTATTAACCACCCCCCGCGTTGCGGCGAGGGCGTGCACTAATGCCACACTACTGTCAACGACCACCGACACTGAAGTTGCGGTGTTAATGCGTATAAATTAAACCGAAACGTAAAACATAGAATAAAATAACTAAGTTGATCTAGGACTTTGACAGTTTCATCGTAATCTATATATAATATATATCATTACCACTATACAAACCATAATGCATATATTACAACCATTGCATCAGTATGTTGCAAATTATATTTATACAAGATTTTGGCTAAATTAAATAGATTATTATAAATAATAATAATTTACAAATAAAACAACACAGCTTTGAATAGATCAAACCGATTGAATATGGTAAGATAATGAAACCATTATTTGATTAGGGTACAACCACTTAAGCACAATTTACAACTATACATGCATACAAAACATATTGAATTTGGTAAGGTAATGAAACCATTATTTTTTGATTAAGGTACAACAACTTAAACACAACTTACAACCTATATTTAATTAAGGTACAACTATTAAAGCACAACTTACAACCAAATATGCACACAAATGTTTCAAAATAATAGTATATAAATTGCGATAATAAAAAAAGGGTCTTTTACTTTCTTTTTTTTGCTACGGTCAAAAGGAAAACAATAATAAGTTAATTTAGTTTTTTTTCAATAATTTTGGTTTTATTATTTGGGTTGGACAAGAGGGTTCAATTTAAGGTTTTAATTGTTATTCGGTTTTCGAGAGGTATTCGTGACCGGGTTTTTGCGAGCAAGCGGGTTCGGTTCAGAAGAGTTGTTCAGGATTGATTTGTTTGTATTTGTTCCAACGGAATGGAGCAAGGGGGTTCTACACCGTTAACTTACAAGAGACGAGGTAAGATGACGGACGGGGATAGACCACCACCGGTTGTGGTTAAGGATCAGAGTACCACAACTTTACAGTGTCCAATGTTAACTGAAACAAATTACAACATCTGGGCGATTCGTATCAAGGCAGTATTCAAGGTTCATGGAATACAACAAGCTTTAGAACCAGGTGAAGAACAGGTAGAAGCCAAAAAGGATGACATGGCAGTTGCACTTCTACTTCAGGAAATGCCCGAAGAGCTCGTATTTCAAGTAGCTCAGTTTCAGACTGCAAAGGAAATCTGGGACTTGAGGTTATAGCTTCTGGATTCCTGAATTTATCAAGGATAGCAGTGAAGATTGAATCAGTTTTTAGGTTATAGTTAAGGGAAGAGAGTTTTGAGTGGGAATACAAGGACAACATATAAAATTTAAGGATTATTCCCTATCTACAAAAATGCTTCTTTTTTCTTGTTGATTAATTCAGATATCATTCTTCGTTGAGTGAATTTCAAATTTTGTCCTTTATCTTTATACCCAATTGCAGGCGGTGTCCTTTATCTTTAAAATTGACAAATTTTATACTTAATGTTTCAAAATACTACAAGTTTTGTCCTTTATCCCTAACTCAGTTAAATTTTTCTGCTAAATTTGATCATGTGCAAGGCACATGAGGGCATAATTGTCTTTTTCTCTCTATAAGAAAAATAAAATAAAATTAAATGTTATATCACTCATCTCTCCCTCTCCCTGAACAAACAACTCTCCCTCTCTCTCTCTCTCTACTCCATCGATCTCTCTCTCCCACTTCCACCACCTCCTTCCTCCACAATCTCCTTCCAACACCACCACCTCCACAACTGAATCCGACAAAAAAAAAAAAAAACCACTCTTACCTAAATAAACCGCTACAACAGTTGCAGATCTGGTCAATCTCTTTCTCTCTCAGATCTGAAATCGCAGATCCAAATCCACCACCACCTTCACCCGGTTGCTTAAATCCACCAACAACCAACCAACACATCCAACAACTTGCAATTTTTTCTATCTCCGTCACAAATTACAAACAAATCACCGTCGACAATCAAACCCCTCATCTCTCTCTCTCCTAAACCCCATAAACAATTAACAATCAAATCCCAAAAATCCTACATCTCATTATCAAATCAAGATACAAATTCATGAAAGTCCTAGAAGTCTCCCGTAAACCTGACCAAATTCATATCAAGACACAAATTCATTAAATCCCCAAAATCCCTCTTAAATACATATATATAAATATATAATAGAAACAGTTGCAGTCCAACCATCCATATGTCTGCAAATTCTATTTAGTTCTGCTTTTGTTTTAATAAAAATGAGTTGTGTTCACCTTAAAAATACAAATTTATGTAACTTACTTTAACTTTTTTAAGCATCCACGATGCTGATTTAGTGTGGTGTTTGTGATGATGAATGAGGTTGAAAAAAAGGGAGGTTGTGTAAGGACCGGTTTTGACTCCGTTTCGATTGCGAACCGACTCGTGTAACGTGCAGAATCCGTATACGAACGTGATCGAACACACGAACAGTAATTATAACCGTGATTCTATTGAAAGATCTGATAACGTACAGCACCTGAATCACGTACAAGGAACTTTCTCTCTCTAGATCCTAGCTCTCCAAAGCTCCAAGTCTCAAATGTGGCAAAAAGTTCTTAAGCTAAGCCCTAAGACTTCTATTTATAGGCAAAGGATATAAGGAGAGTTCCCCTTATTTACAATAATGCCACCTTGCCTTTTCTATCTAATATTACAATATAAAGCTAGACTTAATCAGTTTCAGCTACGATCTTGAGATGACAGAGGCGATAGACATAAATGCACTAACAGACTCCCCCTTGGATATTGCCGCAGTCAATCTCAAACATTTAGTCAGACTCGTAGCTTCTTTTCTTTCAGTAGATTCTTCAGGCTCCCCCTTTCGTCAAGCTTCCGTGCTTTGGGATCGACACCTGGCTTTTCGGTTACAAGCTCCTCTGGGAAAGATACCTGGCTCTTTTACACGCTTCCCCTTGCGTTGAGCTCGTCTTCAGACTCCCCCTTAGACTCGGCTATCGGGATCGTAATCTGGAATCTGCAATCCTCAAACTTTTATAAGTAAAACATTTTTAGTTGTCCAGGTATCGTAACCTGGCTCTATTAAACTTTCTAAATCAAAATCCTGGGACTAAGATATAATAATATGAAATATATCCAGGATTACTTGATACTCTCCCCCTATCAACAATCTTCAAAGATTTGGCAGAATCTAAGAATCCAACATTGAAAACTGGCTCTATTATAGATTTTAACAATATAAGCATCCAACTCCCTCACAGTTAATCATCCAAGTCCAAATTAATGACCTTGGAGATATCACGAACTGTTTTTTATTTTTGATTTTAAAAACTTCAAGTTTCAAATTAATGAACTTGTTTATTTTCATAAACACGATCAGCATACTTAGATTTTGAAACTCAGCTCTCAGACATCGGTTGTCGAAAATAAAACAGAAATCAAAAATCTTTTTGTATTTTCTGAAAATATAAAGCAATAAAGAAATATGTACAAACATATTTACACACAATATTTTTGTTTGAGTTCGCGTCAGAGGATCATATCAGTTTTTGACAAGTCACAAGTACCGTTGAGCTTAGTTACACATTAAGAATTAAACAATTCACTTAGATTGTCGATATACTGATCCACTTAAATTTTCACACAAATTTCAACTGATTCAGGATACGAATTAAGTGTTTTAAGAACTTAAACTCATTCATGTGTCCCACCTCTTGAATATACTCCCGTATCCAGATCCCAATATTCAGTCTTACAGGTGAGTATACCTAGATGATATCTGTAAGGGGAATAAATTATAGTACGAAACCGTGAGAGCTCAGGTCAGAACTTCCGTTCAGCAAAGAGATGACGACTCGACTTTTCGGTGTGTCCCCTTTAGAGGATCTTTTGTATTACAACAGCAATGACTATCAATTTTATTGTTTCATCAATTTGCTGAGGGCGGCGCTATATTTCAAGCAATGCAGAAAGTATTCTCCGGGGACTAGGCCATTGCTTCCGCAAAATCAAAAGTCCCGGGATAATACCCCAGATATCAATAAGCATAAAGACCTAGTATCTCAGAAAGAGGGACCTTTCAAACGAGATTTCAGGGGTTACCTATATATCCAAGTAGTGTTCCCCACGAAATAAGCAAGTTTGAATTTAAGTTTATATCCCGAAAAAGTTTACTAAATGTATAAAAATCTATCGGCATATCATCAGTGAGACTGTTTAACGCTATTTAAACATTACATTTCTTTAGCATACTGTAACTGTCTACTGATGTACTATCATTTCCTCTTTTTACACAAAAACTCAATTTTGAATTTTATCATGTTTTTGACTTTTTCAAATTTTCAAATGTTTTTGGATTTTCTGACAATATCTTACTCCCCCTAAAATGCAAAACCATTTAAAGAAAATTTAACAAACCGACACTGATAGCTTTGTTTCGCCATCCATTTTCTGCTTAAATTTGCTCTGATTTGCAGAAAATATATGCATGAGAAGCAGAAATTATAACGTACCCCATGATTTACAACACATTGATTTTCGACAATTTGAAAACCGTTTTTCAATCTTGTGAAAGTAATCATGTTTGTTCAGCCGTGAGGGTTTCGGCGTATTCAATCAACATATTTTTGAATTTTTGAATTTTTGACAAAATTTAAAAACAAACATATTTTTGGTTTTTCAAGTTTTTCAATTTTTAGGGTTTTTGAAAATATTGTTTATTTATGTACAGAAAAACAAATAAACTCCCTGTTTCAACCAACACAGGGTGCAGCAGCAACCTCCTCCTCTAGTTGTGCCAGGCTGCTCTGAATTCCAAACTCACAATCTTTAAATTCCATGAGCACCTGCACAAACAAACTACTCAATTACTTGAACAATTTAGCCCAGGTCTGTTGAACCTTAGGCATTTCAACACAATAATTTTCATTCAATGTTGGAAACTCTTTGTTATCTTTCACAAAAATCTTTTCAACTTTTACTTCAACTTTTTCATCTTTTTCAAGAACCACCTGTTTCTTTACACTCCATTTTTTTACCTTTAGGAGTACCACGTTTGTAAAAAATGTGACTCTTTTTGAACATTTTGATTTTGAACAACGATTTTTTGTTTCCAAAACTGGTTTGGTTTTGTTGCATTAACAGTTGTTTTCCAACTTTGTGTTGTTCTAAATCTGGGTGTCTCTGATTTCCAGGTTTGTTGTGAGTCAGCCTTTGACATTTTCGGCTTCCAAGTTTGCTTAGAATCAAACTTGGTTAACTTCTGAGTCACAACATCAGACTTTTGTTTCTGAACATAAACAGACTTCTTTTTCGTCTCAACATCAACAGGTTTCAGATTTGGACACTTGCGTGCAAGATGTCCCGTTTGATCACATTTAAAGCATGTTCTTTTTGAGACATCTTTGACCTGTTGTTGTTGTCTTTTCTTTTGAGCACTGAACTCTTCATTAGACTGTTGTCTAAATTTGAGTTTTTCCTCTTCTTCAAAACTTTTTCCTTGAACAAAACTCATTTTTGTCTGAAAATTTGGAGTTTCATTTCTTTTCCAACCTTGTTTCTTCTTATAACCCAACCCAGCCTTCATGTTTTTCTTCTTGTAACCAGGTTTGTTATACGAACCTCTATGACTCTTACCAGCAAACTTTGAAATCTCATACTTTTCAATCTCTACCATTTTGAAAACTTTATCAACCTTTTCTGATATCACATTCTGAATCGGGAAAACAACATCTAAGAATAATTTGTCCGATCCAATCATGGTATAAACCAATCCTTTTGAATCATCACTCAAATTTTTCTTGGATTTTGTGTTTTTCAGATATCCATCATGAAAATTACCTTCATTTTCATCCTGTGACTCAGACTTACCTGTATCACCCGACTCTTCTTTCAACACACTTTCAACGACTTTACCTACCACCTCTGAATCATGAGAATCATCAGATTTGGAATAGGTTATATCAATGTTGTCTGGCAATTGATCTACCATGTTGAAACTTTTTCGACCTTTTCCTCATCATAAAACACAAACTTTTCCGGTGGTGGAACTTGATGAAACTCTGAGCCAATGCCTTTCTTGTTTTGCTCAGACTCACCATCCTCCGGTTTTATGTTGAAAATACGTTCAAGCACATATGATGACGCGTGATAACTTTTTAACTTGTTATTATCCTGTTCTAAATCAGCAATCTTACGCTTTAGCTTAGCAACATCTTCAATGTAAGAATTAACAACCTGTTGCTTTATTTCATACATTCGTTTATACTCATTAGTTGTTTCAGAACAATATTTCAATCTTGATTGAACAAGTTTCATTTCACTTTTTACTTTTTCATATGATTCTTTTGTAATGTGATAAGCCAATTTTATCGAATCATATTCCTTTTTCATTTCCTGAAAAGCATTCTCTTTTTGATCACATTCTCCTATCTTTTTCGAAACATTTTCTTTCAAAACTTCATTTTCTTTTTCTAACTTTTTACATTTTTCTGAAAGCGTTTCATTATTTTCTTTTAAAACCTTTTCATTTTCAAACATTTCTTTGTATTTACCTTTAAAAA
The DNA here is from genome assembly GCA_030545235.1 of Helianthus tuberosus. Taxonomy (NCBI): domain Eukaryota; kingdom Viridiplantae; phylum Streptophyta; class Magnoliopsida; order Asterales; family Asteraceae; genus Helianthus; species Helianthus tuberosus. The sequence goes on from CM060363.1 coordinate 82,225,353, forward strand.
CTTTTTCGATTTTAGTAAACTCAAGATCTCTTGTTCTGAACCTTTCGTCTTTTTCAGTACAAGCACTGCATAGTTCCATGCATTTCTTGCACTGTTCATCGATTTTAATTTGAGTTTCAGAATCAGAATTTACCTCAGTGACTAGCACTTCGGTGTTTGCAGCAACTTCTGTCTGCTTCTGATCAACAACTTCAATATCAACACCAACATCACCAGCAACCTTCAAATTCTCATCCTTCACTTCATCTAATCTTTCAATCTTCTTTTCAATTTCTCCAACCTGCTGTTCTTCAGTAACAGCTTCTTTCACAACTTCCACATTCACCACCACTTCTTCTTTCACTTCTTCAACAATCTTCACATCTTCTTCTTTAACTGCTTCTGCTTTAACCTCTTCAGCAGCTTTCTTCAGATTGTTTACCATCTCTTCAACATTCTTCTTCATTCTTTCTTCATTCCTCTTCCTCAGTTTTATCGTCATAGCATCCCTGATGATTTTATCCAGCCTTTTCACATATGTCTTGTCTTTTGCAACATTGGAATAATATTCGCCGGATCGAGGAATTACTAGAAGAACATCATCGTGAACTATGTCACTTCTGGGAACAACCGGTTCACCTTGTTTGTTGACAAAACATTCTTGCTGTTTATCCCATCTTTTATTCGCAACAGCATTCTCATATTCTTCTTGCATTTTCTCCATTCTGCACCCCACAATGAATCTTTCTCTTTGAGTTTTCTCTTTCAAAATCTCTTCTCGAGTTTTCTCTTTTACTTCAGCAACAACATTTTCTTCTTTGTTTTCTTCATGGATTTCAGCAACAAGAACATGATGCTGGGCTTTTGATGCTTTTCTGCCATGAGCTGTTACAGGACGATCTTCATCTGGAAGAATCTGACTCCAATCATATCCTTCATCATCGTGGATTACAGCACAAGCTCTTGACTTATCTCTGGGTTTATCTTCGATCATTTTTGGCTCTTCTCTGCTACGGTGGTAAATTGCCTTTCGGTAATAATCATCATTGAACGGATATTCATTTCCACCAACCGCAGAATTGTTGCACTCTCTTTTGAAATCACCTTTTTGCTTACATTTGAAGCAGGTCACTTTGGACTTATCAAATCCAAGTTTTGTAGATGCACCACCGAGAGATTGCTTCCCAGTAATTTCCATATATCTTTGAGCTCTGCGGATGCAGCTTGCCAAACACCAACGGATGTCAATGAGTTCCATCTCTTCCGGATCAATCTGGTCGTAGTCTTCTTTGGTTAACTCAGAGTTACCAATCTTGCCTGCAACTAGACCTTCATACGATTCCAGAACAGATGCAAAGAAGCTCATTTGTTGTTTAGCTGCATTGATGCTCGTCGACGGAGAATTCTTCAGTTTGAGAGCAATATTGCACAAAATCTCCTCAGCTTCATCAGAACTTGATTTTGAAGAAGAATGATATCCAGAATGGTAACTTGATGAGGTTGTTTGTGGTTCCTTCATCTTCTCACTACTGAATGTTGTCTTTGGTGAACTGCCAACTTTCTCCGAAGGTACATTCCCTTTGTAGTATAGACCAACATTCTGATGATGCGATGAACCACTCATCTTGTTTTGCTTTTGAAGCTCCAGATCATGACTCTCAATCTTTTCTAAAAATGCATCAAGAGAAATCGTATCATATAAAGCATCATTTTTCAAGATAAAAACAAACGTTTGCCGCTGATCAGCTCGTGGTAACGCTTCAATTACTTTATCAACAATTTCTTCTCTAGTTTTCACAATTTTAAACCTTTCAAGTTCAATTTTTAAATGGCAAAACCTCTCAATCATTTGCCTCACTGTCTCTCCTTTTATACTATCAAATAGATCAAATTCTTTTTTCAATAACGCGATTCTGTTTTTCTGAATTTGTTTACCCCCCTTAGCTTTTGTTTTCAAAGCTTTCCATACAGACTTTGATGACCCATCATGTCTTAATAAAGAAAATATGTCATCTCGAACTGCGTGCTGGATCAAAGCAATCATCTTCTGTTCATATGAAAATTTCTTTTTGTCTTCCTCTGAATAATCTTTGATTAGAATTTCTTCTCCTTTGTCATTTGTTGGGTTCTCATAACCAAACTTTAGACAAAACCAACTCTCATGTGCATATGCCTTCGTCCAATTGACAAACCTCTCCTTCCACCAAACATAATCCTCAATGTTATTCAGCTTCGGAGGTTTTGAATAGGTTCCATAAAAGTTGTCATTGTTAATGTTGTCTTTGATGGTTTTCGTTATCGCTTTGGGTGTATCGTTTGAACCTTCCACTGTATCCGAGGTAAACGCATTGTAGAAAGTATTGAAAAATTCTTCAGCCATGATGTGATCTTCTCGGTTTACAAGCACCTTTATAATCACCTGAAACAAGAACAAACAAACACAATGAGTTTAATCAATATCAAACAAATGAATCGGACGGGTATCCGATCAAGTGAGTCAACACAAGTCAATAGTGAAAATAATCGTGTGGCAACGCTGTCCGTTCGGGTGGGATTGTTGATCGAACGGATGGGATAGTCCAGATGGAGATCCGTGCGAATGAATATGTTGAACGATCGGATGGTGTGACCCGATTCTATCCGTGTGGATTGTGACTCGTGCGGATTGTGACTCGTGCGGATGAATATGTTGAACTTCTATCCGTGCGGATTGTGACTCGTGCGGATGAGAATCTTATCCGTGCGAGTAGGTGATGTTATCCGTGCGGATGGTGTTTGGCTGAAAGTAATCCGTACGGGTGGGGATTCGCGCGACTAAAAGTAATCCAACTCTTTGACTCAAGCCACTCTACTAAACGACAAAACTGTTGATCGGTTGGCACTTTGATTCTTTGACCTCAAACAATGAATTGCTAACTTTCAAAAAGTTCTCACATGCAATCTGTCATCTTCAATTAAAGTTGGCTAACAAACTTTTCAATACTACACATGCAAACCTTGAATTTTCAATTAATAGTTCACATGCATGTCCACACTAAACCCAATTGATCACATGTATCAATAAACGGTGCTGACAAAGCGGATAAGAATCTCGTGACAACTGAATTATCTTTCAATTGATTATCATGCACGTGACAACTGTTAATAGCTATTAATAAGACTGACACATGTTGACTAAGTTGATGATGCGGATTGTTTATTCGTGCGGACAAGTTATCCGTGCGAGTGGTTTATCCGGATGAGACAAATGAAGTTATCCGTGCGGACAAGTTATCCGCGCGAGTGATTTATCCGGATGAGACAAATGAATTTATCCGTGCGGACAAGTTATCCGTGCGAGTGATTTATCCGGATGAGACAAATGAAGTTATCCGTGCGGACAAGTTATCCGCGCGAACAATCAGTCAACTAATAGTCAACGTGGAATGCTATTCGTGCGATTGGACTTCAATGCTTATCCTTGCGAGTAAATGATCCAGATGATGTGTGGCCCGAACGGATTGTGACGAACAGTTCAGCAAACTCGACCACAAAAACTCAGATTTCTCTCAAACGACATGGAATTTTGACCTGAAAATTTGTAGGGTTATAGATCAGACAATTTCGCATAACATATCAAAAAAATTAGCGAATTTGGACCGTAAAAACCCTGTCAATTTTGCAAAATACAGAGAAAAATGTGAAGAACAAGAAAGATATGAGAAATTTGACAAATCTGGATGATTTTGAGTCTGAATCTGATCAAATCTTGAACGATTCTGTGTGTACTGAGCACCTGCTCTGATACCACTTGTAAGGACCGGTTTTGACTCCGTTTCGATTGCGAACCGACTCGTGTAATGTGCGGAATCCGTATACGAACGTGATCGAACACACGAACAGTAATTATAGCCGTGATTCTATTGAAAGATCTGATAACGTACAGCACCTGAATCACGTACAAGGAACTTTCTCTCTCTAAGCTTTCTCTCTCTAGATCCTAGCTCTCCAAAGCTCCAAGTCTCAAATGTGGCAAAAAGTTCTTAAGCTAGGCCCTAAGACTTCTATTTATAGGCAAAGGATATAAGGAGAGTTCCCCTTATTTACAATAATGCCACCTTGCCTTTTCTATCTAATATTACAATATAAAGCTAGACTTAATCAGTTTCAGCTACGATCTTGAGATGACAGAGGCGATAGACATAAATGCACTAACAGGTTGGATGGAAATGAAGGTATTTTGTGAGCCTACAGTGCATCCCTTTATGGGTTTCTTCAGATCCGATGTTGGGTTTCATCTCCGGCACCAATTCTTCAGATCTGACGACTGTCGCTGGATTTTGGTTTGTTGATTTGTCGCTGGATTGTAGAAGTGAAGAAGGGGGTGTAGGTCCACCCGGAGGATCGAGTCAACCTCTATTCCTGTTTTCCGACAAACCCGAGAGTGCGGAATCCAAACGGGTAAGTTAAACCAAGTTACGAACACGTAAGACACAAGATTCAACGATTAACACTCAATGTATTAATGCTATGAAACGGTTACAATGCGGTGTTTACAAATTGTCTCTATAAACTCTCAGTGTGTGTGTGTTTTACAGTGTGTTCACTCTGAAATCTATTCAGAATTCTCTCTCTGTGCTCTCACTGTTCTGCTGTGTATTTATACTAACATATCGACGAACTTTAGGGAGTCGACGAAGATTGAATCTTCGTCGACATCACTTCTGACGAACCTTCAATGTGACGAAGTCTTCAATCTTCGTCACCTGTGTATCTTCGACGAAGGTTAACCTTTGTCCAACAAGAACTTCGTCATGCAGATCTTCGTCTACAAGCAGTCTTCATCTCATGCAGATGAAGCAGGCCCAATATAAACAAAAAGGCCCAAGTAAAGTGGCCCAACATACAATCCTTACGTAAATGAATTCTGAGAATTCATATTGCATAGATTAGTCAACATGTGACATCATCATGAAGATGTCATGGTGATGTGTCATCGGGAATTGGTTGGCGGCTCTCCGTGCTTCGCGTGTCGAACTCTGGGGCGCACGACGGAGGAATGTCGTGACATCGGGCTTGAGCCGAACCTAACCGAGTTGAACCGAGTCGAACCGAACCGAGTCGCGTCCACATAATATGTATCAACAAACTCCCCCTTGGACGCTACTCGTGAGGTTCATCTTCCATGTCTTCCATGTCGGAGGATCTTCAAAGTCTTCACGTGTGTCTTCACGTGTCGCAAGTAGAAAGTGTATCAACAAACTCCCCTTTTCATTTAGGAAGTGTGTTAACAGACTCCCCCTTAACATAAGCTCTCCCTTGAGTTATGCTCGTGAATCTTTTGATCTTCAATTCTTTAGATCCTTGTGGTGTTGACTGATTGGTCAGCGGCAACTCGATCATCTTGATCTTTTGAGTGCGTCCATGTCGTGTCTTCATTCCGAAGCTTTTCATCTAACACGTTCTCTTCGCCTTTAGCTGATTAGATGTCGCATCTGCACATACAAGAAAGCTAAACGCGTAATGAGAACAACTGCTTGGAATATAGTTAACATAAACAAATAACACACATGTGACCATGTTTTCAACTACCGTCCGACAGTTTGAAAGTTTAACAAATTGTTCAATTTTGGACTTTAACTTTCAAAAACTTGCAAATTTCGACCGTTTATGAAGATTCAGTCGTTTTGGTTGTCAATCAGGTTTCAAGTAACGAAGACTCGAGATCCAACATCGTTCAATCGAAAATAAGATAGAAATAAAATCTTTTTGGCTTTTATAAAGTTTATATTAAAACACACCTAAAATCTTTTTGGTATTTTGAATATTTGAAATGTAAAGACTGAAAGCAGTAAATAAATATATATAGAGATGTAGAAACTGAAAGCATTAAATAAATATTTACAGACATTCTTTTTGCGAGTTTCGAGGGTAAGAGAATCATATCAGTGTACGGCCATGCCAAAACGCTCTTGTTGTTGGGGGGGGGGGATAGTGCACGGTCCTCCCAACCGCCGGAGTGATCTCACTCCGGTCGCCGCTACCCGACCAAGCTAGCTCCGCGATGACTTCCCCATGCCGAGTTCTTACCCTGGGCGACATATGCCACTCCCAAGACTCGAACCCGGTACCTCTGGGAAGAGGTGGGTGTCGGTGGCCAACTGGGCTACCCCAGTTGGTTAAACGCTCTTGTTGTTCATTTTGTTAACAATTAGATAAACATCCTATAACGATTATCGGTATTGTTGTCCACATAAGCTCAACTTATCAGATGTAATCATGGTGAGGGGATACGTTAAGGTATGATTTATACTTACCGACCGGTGTTCATCCACACACGACACATTCCCGTATCAAGGTATGCACGAGAGTTCATCTTACTGGTGAGTATACCGTTTATCATCTGTTTTGACGTATATGAAAATGTGAGATACTCACTTATTTTGAATTGAAAACAAGCCCTATGTGATAGAATCACTTATTGATGAGCAACTTGATTTTCAGATGCATGAGGGCACAGGAGCAAGTCAGTGAACAGGTCAGTACTAACGTACAACAAAGAGACGAACTTGACTCCCGGATAAATGTGATATATTATCACTTATTTTGTTTGGACATGTGATTGTTGATCACTTATTGAGGTCGTATGCAGTATGTACACGTATGTATGGTATCATGGAAAATCTAGACTTCGTCTCCGTTGTTTTTCGATAAAAGAAACAACCATGATACCCAGATGATAAACAGCATAAAGACCACGTATCTCAGAACCTCGGCAATCTCTCAAACGAAATTTCGGTACTAAGACCATATGCCAATGAGTGGTTCCCACACAGTCTTCAGTCGATTTAGGTTTATATCACCCTGCACACTTTAAGATGATTATGAGCCTACCGATACATCTTATATAGAGCTGCTTAATATTTTTCATTTTGCATTTCAGTTTAAAGAGGTTTGGGCAGACCAATGATGTACTATCATTTTCTCTTTTGCTCGCCAGGAAACTCATTTTTGTTTTTCTATTGTTTTTGAGTTTTTGAAAATTTTCGATGTTTTTGAATTTTTCAAATTTTGGATTTACTCCCCCTAAAATCAACAAACTTACAATAATTTTAAAAACACAAAGATATTTACAAAAACGATTTTCCGATGTGGATTACTCTTGCTTGATCTTAATGCCGTTTACCAATAATAAAAAGTCAAATCTTGATTTATCAAATGCTTTGGTAAAAAGGTCGGCACGTTGGTCATCGGTATGGACCTTAACAACATCGATAAGCCTTTTATCAAAGCAATCACGTATGAAGTGATACTTAATTTCGATGTGTTTGGTCTTTGAATGCTGCACAGGATTTCTAGTGATAGATAAGGCAGCAGAATTATCGACTAAAATAGGAGTAGTTAGGAATTCAAAACCGTAATCACGCATTTGCTGTTGTATCCACAGGAGGACTTGGGAGCAACAACTTGAGGCAGCAATGTATTCAGCTTCACAAGTTGATGTAGCGACACAAGTCTGCTTCTTGCACTGCCATGTTATGAGGCGATTTCCTAAAAATTGGCATCCAGCCGTTGTGGATTTGCCGTCGATTTTGCATCCGCCATAATCAGAATCACTGAAAGCGACTAAATCAAAGTTATCATCCTTAGGGTACCATAGACCGGTGTCTGGGCAACCCTTCAAATAACGAAAAATCCTTTTTACAGCTGGAAGATGTGAGGCCTTCGGGTTCACTTGATATCTGGCTAGCAGGCATGTTGGATACATTATATCTGGTCTTGATGCTGTGAGGTACATAAGGGATCCGATCATCGCGCGGTAATATGAGGAGCTAACAACTTCACCCTTCAAGTCTGGATGAATTCCGTGATTTTGCTGCAGTGGGGTACCAATGGGCAATGTGTCGGACATCTGAAATCGGTTCAGGATGTCACTCACATACTTAGTCTGATGGATGAAAATCCCAGACTTCGTTTGTTGCACTTGCAGGCCCAAAAAGAAAGTCATCTCTCCTATAGCGCTCATCTCGAATTTATCCTGCATTACACGCTCGAAATCCCTACACATAACATTGTTAGTAGAACCAAATATAATATCATCCACATATACCTATACCAGTAGAAGATCTCCATCTTGTTCTTTTATGAAGAGAGTGCAATCGATAAGACCTCTGCGAAATTCATTCTCCAGCAGATAATTAGATAAGGTTGCATACCAAGCTCGCGGTGCTTGATGTAGACCATAGAGAGCTTTGTTCAGCAACCAAACCCGATCGGGATGGATAGGATCTTCAAAACCTGGAGGCTGTTCAACATACACCTCTTCTTCGACTAGACCATGTAAGAATGCACTTTTGACGTCCATCTGGTAAACCTTGAATCCTTTGAATGAGGCATAAGCCAGAAAGATCCGAATTGCTTCCAGACATGCAACAGGTGCATACACTTCGTTGTAGTCTATACCTTCAATTTGACGAAAACCTTGAACGACCAACCTTGCTTTGTTTCGAATAACGATTCCACGGTCGTCCTTTTTGCATTTATACACCCAACGGGTACCAATCTTCTTGTAATCAGCAGGTTTCTCTACGAGCATCCAGATACCAAGTTTCTGGAATTGTTGCAGTTCTTTCTGCATTGCTTCAACCCAAGAGTTATCTTTCAAAGCTTCTTTCCAAGTTCTTGGCTCTTCCTGTGAGATATAACACGTGAAAGACCAATCGTTTTGTTGACCAGATTCTCAAATTGCCACATACAAGCCTGCGTTGTTGTTGTTTCGCAACATGTTTCTTGTTTGAATGCCACTCTGTACATTACCGATGATGTTTTGCTGAGGATGGGTATTGTGAATCCTTGTTTCTGGATTATCTTGAACTGGAATATTTGTACCCAGATTGTTGAGGTTGAGATCAACAACCAATTCAATACCCGGAACTGGCGAAGAGGATGATGCAGTAGCTTCAGCTGTTTTGGGGTTAGCAACTGGAGCTGTAGCTTCCGAAGTACCTTGTACAGCTGTTGTTGGAGCTTCTTGATCTGCATCTAGAAATTCTTCATCCTCTGAAGATTCGTTCAGTTCGGTTGCATCATGAAAATCCTCATTGTCGAGAGCATTATTGTTCACTGAAGATGGTTCTTGATTGACAATAATTGGACGAACCAACGGTGATTCTGTTGCGTTGTCACTCTCGAAAAACATCCTTGCCGCAACATTTTCTTCGACTTCTTGAATATTGTTCGAATTAAAAAAGTCATCGTACTCAAACATCCATGGTTGACCTGGATTTTTTACTGGCAATGTGTGCCTTTGTACTCTGATCTCAGACCATTCCTCAACCCTTTTAGTCTCTAGATTCCAGACTCTTAAGTTCGGGGTGGCATAACCAAGAAAGTGACCTTCAATAGCTTTTGCCCCAAACTTTCCATTAGGATCGATCATTGTGCAAGGAGCTCCAAACGGTTCAAGATATGACAAATCTGGTTTCCGTTTGTGAAGAAGCTCGAAGCAGGTCTTGTTGTGCCTTTTGACTGTAAGGACTCGGTTCAATGTATAACATGCAGAGGACACAGCTTCAGTCCAGAAGGGAATCGGCAATTGTGACTCTACCAACATCGTCCTAGCAGTCTCGATCAATGTACGGTTTTTACGTTCAGCGACGCCATTCTGTTGAGGAGTGTAGCTTGCACTGAATTCATGAAGAATACCTTTTGATGTGCAAAACTCCGCCATAGCATGATTTTTAAATTCTGTACCATTGTCGCTGCGTATCCGCCTAACCTTCAACTTATACAAATTCTCAATCTGAATGATCAAGTTTTTGATAATACCGAAAGTTGCACTCTTGTGAGCCATAAACGCCACCCAAGAAAATCTTGAATAATCATCAGTTATCACGAGGCAATATTGATCATTCCTGATGCTTTTGTGCTTGACAGGACTGTAACACCCTATTTTCGATTTAGCGATTTTACATGTAAAATACCACAATCTGATGTGTGGCTAGGACTACACATACTATAAAAATAAGTGTTTATTAAAACTTTTACAAATCATAAGTTATTCTACATCACGTGGTTGAATTCGTTGTTTAAAATTTACAACGTGGCAAAGTGCGGAAGCATGTATCTATATCGTGTTCGGTTCTTCGTTGAGCTTGATCGTCTTCCGGCATCCCAAAGTGTACCTACATTTCATAAACATTAAATGATTTAGTCTTACGGGGTTTAAATCATGTCCAAACGAGTCCGGGAAACAATTGATTTTCAAAAGAAAAACAAGAACTTGAAAATGATCTCCACCGTAACTTACGGTGGCACCGTAAGTTACGGTGGCCCCTGTGTTCATATTCTTCTACCGTACAACAGTAGGTTACCACCGTAACCATATCAGCTCCACCGTAAATTACGGTGGCACCGTAATTTACGGTGGACCCTGCATCCAGCTTTTCCATTTTGCCGTAAATTGACACGAGATCTTTCGTATCTTTCAAACCGCTTATCCGTTTGACCTACCGTTTCTTCCTACATGTTTGAAATTTGATTCTCCATCATATGGAGTTAAAATCCGACATCCGGCTTGATAAAATTTAAGACTTTTAAGTCTTCGGCTTATTAGTCTTTTACCAAAATTTGACCCGTTTGTGATTTTATCAAACATACAAGTTTGTTTGACCCTTATTTCTCACAAACCTATTAAATTCAATGATGTCTAACATATTAGGTTCCGATTATAGAATTATATACCTTCTTTAACCCATTTTCACCCATAAGCTTATTTTGACCCGTTTGAGGTATTTAAGCATATTATAAGCACCAATTGCTTTCATTCATTTCCAAATACATATGTCCACATTTCTTATCAAAGGATCTTCCACCACAACTATATTTGTGGTGGATTCAATGTGGTGATTTATATATACCAAAATTTACCCTTCAAATCGTTATTTTACGGCAAAGACTCGAATAGAGCCATTTGACTAACGTGTTACATCCTTCAACTTCTATACTACTCCTAAGTAATTATCTAATTGTAAAACTTGTTTCCAAACAACCTTTAAGGATCGTTTGTTCCATTTAGCCTACAAGGGCGTTTTGGTCGATTTTAGTCCTTTTATGACTAAGGACTCTCTCTCAAATTATTCGACCAAAATAGCACTTTTAACTACAACATAATTACACGTACCTGACCCGGATCAACAAGTAGACCCGATTTATACCTTGTTTTCATTATCACACCATCAATGGTGACGCAATTATCCGATTTGCTAATCGGTCCTGTTAACATAAGACTTGACAACCACATTAGTCGATATTGTCAAATGGTGTTATCACCACCATTCAACCCGTTTGGACTATATGCCCAACATTATTTATTTAATCAAAAACATCGTTTTTGATTTCCAATTCATACATCCATCCCATCCCGGATTTTATAACCGTACCCTTTTTCTTTTACACTCTTTTCTTACAATTTCAACCCATTTCGGCTTACACCATGGGTATCCTTTTATCGTTGATTTACATTAGTCGACACTTGACAAATTTCCATATTTCCAATATTATCATTATCACGTTTACAACGTATCGAATAAACGAGTATTCTACATAAGTGTGTAAATTACACTTACCTCGCATCCGCGCCACGCTTTTCTTTCCGTACTTGCTCCGTTTGACCCGCTCCCTCTTCCAAGCTTTCACCTAGCTTGTTACGCGTCAAACTATTGTCAAACATTTACAAGGCAGTTAAATTAGTTATTAACAATCACGACTATTCCACCTCACTTATTTTCTATGCCGAAGCTACTATTCGGCTTCATGATTAGTTAACTTAACTTATCTAAAGTTAACTACTTTCAATCACATGTTTACTACATTAAGTCTAAATCAACATAGTATTTAGAACTCTCATCACTTCATATCACGCGTAATTGCCATATCATTCAAATATGCGTTTTCACTCTAAAATTCAATACTTTAGTTCTCATTTAGGCATTTTAACAAACACCTAATGTGCATAATTTCACATATTTACTAACTAGTTCATAACTAATTATTTTCACCAAGATTTACATCAAAATCAAACCTCTATGTCTAGTGTTCATGAACTACATCAAGAACTTATTTCATAACAATCAATATTCATCAAATTAACACTCTAATCCGAGTGTTCTTCATATTGTCAATAAACCCATTTAACACACATATAGGTAATCACCAAATCATTCAAGTCATAGCATCATATGCATGATTTTCACTTAGGGTTTCGTTCCTAAGCAAGTATACATCACTAATCTAGCCATAGCTTCTCTAATTCATGCCTAATTCGCGATTAGGATGATTATCAAATTTTTACAACTTCACGAATGTTAGAAATTCAACATACCTCACGATCCCCTTGACTTGGTGATCATTTCTACGCGTTCATGCATTGATTTGAATCTTGATTCGAGCTCCAATTTGGTGAATTTGTTGATTCTAGGGTTTGAGCTCTCTAGGAGCTTCTCCTGGCCATTCTCACGCACGCACACACACTCTTGTGTGTGTGTTGTGTTTTATTTTTAAGTTTATAATTCCTTTTTCAAGTTACCTGGCTTTGGTCCCTCGTGTTTGGTTAGTTATTAATTAGGTCACAACCTAATTATTTTCAATAATATTCCCACTTATTAACTAGGTTTAATATTCCTAGTTAACTTAGCGGGTTCGAGAATATTTATGACTAAGTTTATTTTAGGTCCCGTTAACTCGGGCCTTTTATCCATTTTATTACCTTAAAAGCTTTTATTCACTTTTTATTTAATATTAGGATTAATTATTTAAATCCTAATATTTACCGGGTAAATTTTACCACTAACGGTACTTTACCCGTCTTTTAGTGCTAATGTGGTTTGATCACCAAACCCATTTTCGGGGTGTTACAAGTCTACCCCCCTTAAAGAGGTTTCGTCCTCAAAACCTTGCTTACATAGTTCATTGAGTTCTAAACTCAATGCGTTTAACTTGAGTAATCTCTTAAGCATTACTCATACTTTAGCCAATTGTTAGTATTACCAGAAAAATTATGGTAATGTCTTTTTGGTTACAGAACCTCTACGTACCTCATACGACATAATGTAACTTGAAATAACGTAATTCCGTTATTTTTACTAGTTTAGTTAACTTAGCGATTTCCATCGCTTTTATATATTATCGAACTCTTGGTGAATCCGTTACCTTGACCCGTTTAAAGGTCTTTAGTGAAATATTTCACTTTTAGCAATAATTTCTTTTGTTTTCAGATTTATTTATTCGGTTCAGTTATACCGAATCCACCGCTTACAAGCAAACCAATTTTTATTGATTTGAATTACTGGCCTTAACCGGTCTTACTAACTAGACTTATTAGTCCCGTTACTTTTCACCGCTCGCTTGGTTATAATGTGATTTTACTTCACATTATATTTCCTAACCGTGATCGTGTCACATCGTGTTTAGTTTGTATCAACCTTTCATTTTCGAAAATATCACTTTTCGAATATATCGTCTTGCGCCTACCAGTGTCAAGACTTGAACCTTTCATGCTTACTATTCAAATTCCTATCAGAATTTATATTGGTAACAACGTTATTTCTTACTAAAATCGAAGTTTTAGTTTTAGGATCCTTTCTTTAACTTTTGTCAATTATCCATACCATGATATTGACAGTCCATAATTTATTCTTTTAAAATCTTAGTTTTATACGGGGAATCGTAACAAGTTCCCTTACCTCACACTATTGACCCGTAGGTCCCTTCACTTAACCTCGTAGGCTATTTCCTTAGGCTTTCACCTCTTTGAGGCGAGGCCCTTATGATCCTTTTACTTCAATTCATGACCCGTGGGTCATTTTGGCCCCGTAGACCTTTTGCTCTAATTAATATCCCGTAGGTTATGATGATCCCGTAGATCATCTTTTATTCGAGTCTTCATTCAAATGTGTATACATTTATATCACATATGGCGTTAAGGCACCCCTTCTTATGTTTTAGAATTATTCACCTTTACTTTTTGGATTTCTTTTGACCTTGACCGTAGTCTAAGGCTACATTGTTTTCTCTTGAATTATCTTTCCGACTTCTTGACTTCTCATATCGTTTATGCGTCGGTTCATCTTATGCTCACCATTCTCCAGTTTACATATATCCGTACTCGATTATGTCCCATTACCGGGCTCATTATTCTTTTGCTTTTAATGGTACCATTATCTCGCTTGTATTTACTCATGCCGTCCGGCATGATATTGTAATCGACCCGCTCAACTTTAAAATAGTTGAACATAATTTATTCACAATTTTTTTTATTTACATTATTTTGTCATCTTTTAGTTATGACCCAATACCCGAGTCCTTTAACTTTCCATCCGAGTTCCCGTTTCTCGGTCTGTGTATGTGTTCAATTCTTACCCATCAACCGGGTGTTTTACCGAAGTCGTTATTATTGCAACCCTCCCGGTATGCATTAAGACCTCGCTTCATTTCTATATTCCGACCTTGTCCTCGAGTTTGACGTTTTACAAAAACGACTCGTTTAGGGACATATTCGCATTTTCCAGGTTCGAGTGTAAGTACACTCCCTCCCAATGCATATCTTGATCATTCCACATGTTTATATTCTTTGGGTTCGAGTGTAAGTACACCCCTCCCAATGCGTACCTTAATTATTTTATATGTTTCCCTGCCCCTTCTTTCGGGCTCGTTATACTAATGTAATACGCTTCCGTCACTCGGCTGTGCGTTTACATTATTATCAATTATTTTGCTCATTTGATTCTTTTGGGTACTCTTTAAGCTAGTCCCATTCACCCCGCCCTTACTACATCGGATGTAAATGTGTCCGCTATAAGAAACTCGTGGTATCATATGCCACTACTTACTTGGCCAGAGTAAGCGATTAACACATGACATACATGACCTTTTTATAGTTTTCACATCACGCCCTATGTGAGTAACGTCTCTGTTTAGTTTCCTTGGAAATAATATCCTGGATATGTATTTCTATTCAGGTTTTCCAAGTTTCTAATTTATCTATGCAACAATCATTTTCTACTTGTTTATTGCATATTGCTATTTGTGTGATTATATTTAAAAGCGTGCACCTGGTAACGCTTGCCCCGACGGGCGTTCCTTGCCATTAACCTTGTTCGCGGTCGTTACGCGATTTAGTCCTTGGTGAGCATGCTCCTCTTGTCATACTTCGGACCGTTCCATCATCATATCCACAATTCGTTCAACTCTCGCTATCTTCAGATGCGAGTGTCCTTCAATTAAAATATTCACAAGAGTTAGTAATGTCAACTTCAATAATCACCCGTATTATAATACAAGGCTTTTTCTACTGTACGCGTCAACGCGCGTATTTTCGTCAACTACATTAATCATTTTAATTGGGGTAACGTGTATCACACGATAGCCCTACGTGAAGTTTACAACACTTTAGCATCTAAACTATTAACATACATGTACTTACCGGATTTGCGATCAAGCCTCAAACCGAACACCCATCTTTATTAAGAGCATAAGGTTTAAGTCCAAGCATAGTTTTTCCCACCATACTTGAATCTCTTAAACCAGCGCTCTGATACCAACTTGTAACACCCTATTTTCGATTTAGCGATTTTACATGTAAAATACCACAATCTGATGTGTGGCTAGGACTACACATACTATAAAAATAAGGGTTTATTAAAACTTTTACAAATCATAAGTTATTCTACATCACGTGGTTGAATTCGTTGTTTAAAATTTACAACGTGGCAAAGTGCGGAAGCATGTATCTATATCGTGTTCGGTTCTTCGTTGAGCTTGATCGTCTTCCGGCATCCCAAAGTGTACCTACATTTCATAAACATGAAATGCTTTAGTCTTACGGGGTTTAAATCATGTCCAAACGAGTCCGGGAAACAATTGATTTTCAAAAGAAAAACAAGAACTTGAAAATGATCTCCACCGTAACTTACGGTGGCACCGTAAGTTACGGTGGCCCCTGTGTTCATATTCTTCTACCGTACAACAGTAGGTTACCACCGTAACCATATCAGCTCCACCGTAAATTACGGTGGCACCGTAATTTACGGTGGACCCTGCATCCAGCTTTTCCATTTTGCCGTAAATTGACACGAGATCTTTCGTATCTTTCAAACCGCTTATCCGTTTGACCTACCGTTTCTTCCTACATGTTTGAAATTTGATTCTCCATCATATGGAGTTAAAATCTGACATCCGGCTTGATAAAATTTAAGACTTTTAAGTCTTCGGCTTATTACTCTTTTACCAAAATTTGACCCGTTTGTGATTTTTCAAACATACAAGTTTGTTTGACCCTTATTTCTCACAAACCTATTAAATTCAATGATGTCTAACATATTAGGTTCCGATTATAGAATTATATACCTTCTTTAACCCATTTTCACCCATATGCTTATTTTGACCCGTTTGAGGTATTTAAGCATATTATAAGCACCAATTGCTTTCATTCATTTCCAAATACATATGTCCACATTTCTTATCAAAGGATCTTCCACCACAACTATATTTGTGGTGGATTCAATGTGGTGATTTATATATACCAAAATTTACCCTTCAAATCGTTATTTTACGGCAAAGACTCGAATAGAGCCATTTGACTAACGTGTTACATCCTTCAACTTCTATACTACTCCTAAGTAATTATCTAATTGTAAAACTCGTTTCCAAACAACCTTTAAGGATCGTTTGTTCCATTTAGCCTACAAGGGCGTTTTGGTCGATTTTAGTCCTTTTATGACTAAGGACTCTCTCTCAAATTATTCGAGCAAAATAGCACTTTTAACTACAACATAATTACACGTACCTGAGCCGGATCAACAAGTAGACCCGATTTATACCTTGTTTTCATTATCACACCATCAATGGTGATGCAATTATCCGATTTGCTAATCGGTCCTGTTAACATAAGACTTGACAACCACATTAGTCGATATTGTCAAATGGTGTTATCACCACCATTCAACCCGTTTGGACTATATGCCCAACATTATTTATTTAATCAAAAACATCGTTTTTGATTTCCAATTCATACATCCATCCCATCCCGGATTTTATAACCGTACCCTTTTTCTTTTACACTCTTTTCTTACAATTTCAACCCATTTCGGCTTACACCATGGGTATCCTTTTATCGTTGATTTACATTAGTCGACACTTGACAAATTTCCATATTTCCAATATTATCATTATCACGTTTACAACGTATCGAATAAACGAGTATTCTACATAAGTGTGTAAATTACACTTACCTCGCATCCGCGCCACGCTTTTCTTTCCGTACTTGCTCCGTTTGACCCGCTCCCTCTTCCAAGCTTTCACCTAGCTTGTTACGCGTCAAACTATTGTCAAACATTTACAAGGCGGTTAAATTAGTCATTAACAATCACGACTATTCCACCTCACTTATTTTCTATGCCGAAGCTACTATTCGGCTTCATGATTAGTTAACTTAACTTATCTAAAGTTAACTACTTTCAATCACTTGTTTACTACATTAAGTCTAAATCAACATAGTATTTAGAACTCTCATCACTTCATATCACGCGTAATTGCCATATCATTCAAATATGCGTTTTCACTCTAAAATTCAATACTTTAGTTCTCATTTAGGCATTTTAACAAACACCTAATGTGCATAATTTCACATATTTACTAACTAGTTCATAACTAATTATTTTCACCAAGATTTACATCAAAATCAAACCTCTATGTCTAGTGTTCATGAACTACATCAAGAACTTATTTCATAACAATCAATATTCATCAAATTAACACTCTAATCCGAGTGTTCTTCATATTGTCAATAAACCCATTTAACACACATATAGGTAATCACCAAATCATTCAAGTCATAGCATCATATGCATGATTTTCACTTAGGGTTTCGTTCCTAAGCAAGTATACATCACTAATCTAGCCATAGCTTCTCTAATTCATGCCTAATTCGCGATTAGGATGATTATCAAATTTTTACAACTTCACGAATGTTAGAAATTCAACATACCTCACGATCCCCTTGACTTGGTGATCGTTTCTACGCGTTCATGCATTGATTTGGATCTTGATTCGAGCTCCAATTTGGTGAATTTGTTGATTCTAGGGTTTGAGCTCTCTAGGAGCTTCTCCTGGCCATTCTCACGCACGCACACACACTCTTGTGTGTGTGTTGTGTTTTATTTTTAAGTTTATAATTCCTTTTTCAAGTTACCCGGCTTTGGTCGCTCGTGTTTGGTTAGTTATTAATTAGGTCACAACCTAATTATTTTCAATAATATTTCCACTTATTAACTAGGTTTAATATTCCTAGTTAACTTAGCGGGTTCGAGAATATTTATGACTAAGTTTATTTTAGGTCCCGTTAACTCGGGCCTTTTATCCATTTTATTACCTTAAAAGCTTTTATTCACTTTTTATTTAATATTAGGATTAATTATTTAAATCCTAATATTTACCGGGTAAATTTTACCACTAACGGTACTTTACCCGTCTTCTAGTGCTAATGTGGTTTGATCACCAAACCCATTTTCGGGGTGTTACAAGGACCGAACAAATCCATGTGCAAACGTTCAAGAGGAACTGTCACCGTGTTGATCTTCTTTGTCGGATGTCGCTTCTTGGTTTTCTTTCCTTTTTGGCATGACACACAGACGTCTTGAAGATGGAAATTTTTAAGAAGAACACCATTCACTAATTCATTCGACACCAAATGATTCATTTTCCGTAAGTGAATGTGACCCATATGTCTGTGCCAAGAGATTGAGTCTTTTTCAGTGGCTTTGGTAATAAAACAAGTTGCTTGTGCAGTCGTTGTTATAGCTTGACTCATATCAAGGACATATAAATCGTTTATCCTTGGAGCTGATAAGAGAATCCATTCTTTTGGAATCTTGAAGTTGGGTTTCAACACGTAACATCCATTTGCATCAAAGTGTACTGAAAACTGCTTATCACAGATTTGTGAAACGCTGAGAAGATTGTGATCAAGTTGTTGCACAAAGTTGATCTTGTCAAAACTTACAACCCCGTTAGATACCATTCCTTCTCATGTAATATATCTTCCTTTATCTCCAACAAAAGCAACATAACCTCCTCTAATAGATTTAACGTCGTAGAGAAGCTTCATGTCACCTGTCATGTGCCTGGATGTCCACTATCAACAATCCAATGACTGCTGAAACTTCCTCCTGGAACACCCTGCACATGTACTCACATGATTAGTTGGAGATGGGGACCCAAGCCTTTGTGGTCTTGGGTCTTCCATTTTCATCAACGTAAGTTACTTGAACTTCTCGATGTTGTGGAAATTGTGATGTTCCCCCTGATTCAGTAACCGTTTTTGGTTTCCAGGTCTGTTTTGTTTTACCAGTTTTATTCTTTAAAATCTTAACTTCATGATTGTTTGAAGTTTTTGAATTGTCTGGTTTGACAGAAACAGATGTTTTGTTAACCACATTGGTTTTGATTGCTTTTTCAATTTTCTTAACCTGTTGGCGTTTCTGTTTCTTTTCCCTTTCTTTTACAAGACGGGGATCTGGTTTTGATGAAACAGATCGCTTGCGGTCAATTTGGTCACGGGGATCATCAACTTTGCCTTTTTGTTTATGAAGATATGGACAATTTCGAATGATATGTCCAATTTCACCACACTCAAAACATGATCTTCGTTCAACAAACCCCGAAGTAACATGTGATTATCTTGTCGATGAACTTTGTGATCCCGAGGTACTTGGTTTTGAACTGTTTTGTTCATTTCTTTTCAAAGAGTTAACTTGATTGACATGATCTAAGTTAGATTTATTGGCAAATGTTTCAAGTTTTTCTGTTCCCTTCGACTTCACAAAGTTCACTTTCTTGTTCTTCTTTTGGTTCGGTTCCTTTCGACCTTGAGTCGTTGATTTACCATTTGGTTTGGTATGATTTTGCTGCTTTTTCACTGTTGGTAATTTTTTATTGCCATATTGTTTTCGAACTTCGGCCTTTGGAATCGGAGGGCACTGTGTTACCACAACGTGTGAACCCGACTTTCCCAAAAACCTACTTGTCGAATCTTCAAAAACTTTACTGATTAAAGATTGATTTACATTCTTAATCGGAAAATCTTTGTCAGAATAGATTTTATCATCACCAACAAGGGTGTACAGCAAATTCACACTCTCTGACTCTTATGCAGACATGGACTCGACCAGAACAGTCTTAGCAGGTTTTGCGGGAGGATCACATAGAATATGATTCTCAAGAGGTATGTCCTCTTCTTTGATTACCGCATCAGACTGTGCTGAGTGAGTATCATTGGATTCATCATCTGAAGAATCAGCATCCTCAACAATGACTGGAGGATCCTGATTTTGTTCAGCAGTTGACACACTTGTAACTGTTGAAACATTCGAATCTGATGATACTTCATTTTTGTATCCAAGTCCAGTTGCAAATTCCTCAATGTCTAAAGGAACAGATTCCTCATAATAAGTTCTATTCTCCTCATCAGGCATTGCATCATAATTTTGTCTAACATGTGGTGGACATTTCTTATATCCAATGCACGTGACATCCTTTTTCTCTTTTTGTGTGTCAATGATGTGATCCAGCACGTATCTAGAGTTTGAATAACTGTCTAGCTTAAGCCGGATCGCCTCACTTTCACACTTTGCACAGGCTAACTCTTTTTGCATGATCTCAAGATGATCGATATAACAGTTTATGTCAGATTGTTTTCTTGAAACCATTTTTGTCAGCTCGGTTTTATCTTTTCTTAAATTTGCAACCACCGTTTTAAACTCCTTTTCATGGTTTTCATAAAACATGTTAGCCTCTTTGCATTTCGAAAGATCCACTATCAACTTTTGATTGTGGATATATGTCACTTCATATTTGTTTTGCAAAGCCTCATGTTTATTTTGCAAATCACACCACTTAGCATCAAAAGAAACATGTTTGTTTTGCAAGTCAGACAATTCAGCATTTAAAGCATCATGTTTGCTTTGCAACTCAGACATATTAGCATCTAAATCAGCACATTTAACACTTAAGCTAGCACAATTAATGACAGTTGGTTCATCGAAACATACCTGGCTTGATGAACTGCCGCCATTAGCCATAAAGGCTGAATGAAGAGAAGAAGAAGAATAAGCAGCTTGATCCACCAGAATAGATCTTCTATCATTTCCTACTGCAGCTTCTCCTAACAATTCATCAATATCTGCATCGATTCTCCCACTAGATACATCATCAGAATAATCTTCGCCTGAGGTTGAGGTTTCCTCATCTGAACTCCTTGAATAACCAGAACTCTCTTCATCTGAAGATTCACCACCACTGGCGAAAGATTCTCCACCACTGGCGTTCTTCAAATCCTTAGCAGTTTCAGCAAAACAAGCTGATCCTCCCTGATCACCAATGTCTAATTGCATTGAGCAGTCGCAACCTTCATCTATTTGCACCACAAGAGCCTGATTGGTGTTCGATGGTCCTGCTTGATTGTTTGCAGGGACCAATGTGCGATTGTCATTCCTGGTTTGATTCTGATTCTGTTGGTTGCCTTGACCTCTAAAAGGATTTTGGTTCCCATCCTGTGCTGGCTTTGTGCATTCCCTCTTGAAGTGACCACGTTCACCACAGTTAAAGCACTTGACGGATTGCTTGTCGAACCCATACTTGGTATCTTTCTTGCTTTCCAAGCTGGTTCTACCCGTCCGTTCCATGATGTCTTTTGCTCGCCTTACAGCACTGGCGAAAGCCCATTTGATGTCCATCATATCCATCTCTTCTTTATCGATCTGCTGATAATCTTCTTAAGTTAGATTGATGTTTCCAATCTGCCCTGCAATCAACCCACAATACGCGCTCACCAATGTGTTTAGTATCTCCATATGATCTTTAGCTACTTCAACGCTAACTTTGGAGAAGTTTGACGTGTCAAGCCATACTGTATTTGAATTTGATGGCTGACCAGCAGATGATGTGCTTCCATAACAAGCTTGTTGTTGAACAGGAAGTGGATTTCCATACAAATCAGTTGCTACAGTAGATGGCCGATAGCTTTGCTGTTGTGGAGCTGGTTGTAGTGGATTTCCATACAAGTCTGTGGTTGGAGCTGGCTTTATAGGAACTTGTATCAGATTGCCATATAAATATGTGCTAGTGAAGAACGTCGTTTGAATTGGAGAAGTGCTAGAAGCTCCATAATACATATCAGGATTTTGTCGCACTGGAAACCTTTTCTCCTTTAGGGTTTCTTCCTGATCTTTGTTCTCCAAGAGCTGAACAAAGTCATTGATGTTTGTCGTAGCAAATGTGCCATTGTATTTCAGGATTTCCAAGAAACCATTCCATTGAGGTGGCAGTGCATCGGCAAACTTTGTGACAACCTCTGCTGGAGTTGTTACTACCCCATAATTACTCAATTCAGTCAGCAAGTGATAAAATCGACTTGTCATATCTCCTAAAGATTCATTTTCCATACATGTGAACCCATCAAACTCCTTCTTGAGAAAATCATGTCGCAATTGGCGTGACTTCTCATTTCCTAGACCTCTTGTCTTCAATGCATCCCATAATCTCTTTGACGTC
This sequence comes from Helianthus tuberosus, assembly GCA_030545235.1. NCBI lineage: Eukaryota > Viridiplantae > Streptophyta > Magnoliopsida > Asterales > Asteraceae > Helianthus > Helianthus tuberosus. The sequence goes on from CM060363.1 coordinate 82,247,916, forward strand.
TTGAAGCTGACAAACTGATGATATATATCCTTGCTCAACGCCTGAGTCAGAATAGCATATGCTTTCTTTTCTAAATCATATGCCTTTTTCTCGTCTTCCGTAAGATCTGCAAATGTCGCGGCAGTTGAAGCGGCAACCTCAAGAGCTTGATCGAAATCTGTAGTAAAACATAACCACAATTCCGTGTTTTGCCCAAGGACATACGTATGGAATCTATCTACCCATCCAGGATATTTATTTATGTGCATCAGTTTCGGTGGGCGATTTAGACTTCCGGTCTCGCTTTCGCTTAGGAGTATACTTTGAATACTTGGAGTTTGATTTGAAACAAACGCCCATTGACCTGTCGAAATTGGATTCGCTTGCGAAGATGCAGGTGCGGGAGATTCTGCCCATGATGGTGACAAACCCGTGCTTCTATACTTGCTCTCCGTATTAGATGCAGGTGCGGGAGATTCGGCCCATGATGGAGATAAACTCGTGCTTCTATACTTACTTTCCGTATTAGACGGAGTACCCCACCAATCCGGATTCATTTTTTTAATATATAATGAAGAGTACCTGGTTAAAACAATCAAATCAAACAGTTAACTATAAGATTTAAACCTTCTGTTTAAAAATTTGCAATATGATCGACGAAGATTAGAAGGTTCGTCAATCAACAAGTGTGACGAAGGTTGGATTGTTCGTCAATAAAATGTGTGACGAAGTGTGATTCTTCTTTGAATGATATGTCGACGAAGGATGAAAGGTTCGTCGGTGATAATGTCGACGAAGGTAGGAGAGTTCGGCAATCAACAAGGTGACGAAGGTAAGGGAGTTCGTCCAATACAAAGTTGACGAAGATTGTAAGGGTTCGTCAATGATGATATGTAAGGTTCGTCGAATGAAAGTTGTAAGGTTCGACGAAGACTCCACTTGACGAAGGTTAAAAGTTTCGTCACACCTAATCTTTGTTGACAATTGTTACACAGACAAGTAAGATATTTCTCAAATCTTATCCTCTGACACAAAGCCTTCCTTTTCAAACACACCTTACTTTTCTTCTTCCTTTTCAACAAACCATCATCACATGTACACAAAATTCAAACAAGTTAACTATATTATAATCACAACAAGAATTCAATCACAAATCAGATCAAACATAGATAATATTCAAGAACAGTTTGAAGGCCACAAAGAACTTTATGAAGATCTGATGAACTTTGATGAGTTTTCCGATGCCAGAAAGTTTCCGAACACAAGTTTTGCAATAAAGTTCAATGAAAACCCAATTCTAACATATATGCATGAGTTTTAAACAAGGTTTTGTATGAACTAACAACAACATAACGAGATTTTCACGGATTAAAGATTTGTTTTTCCAGAAAATATATGATCTTTAAATTCTAAAATACCAGAAAAACACTTAAAAATCTTTAAAATCACAAGAAAACACTTGGTTTTAACACGGAATCGAGCCAATGCTCTGATACCAATTGTAGGTCCACCTAAAGGATCGAGTCAACCTCTATTCCTGTTTTCCGACAAACCCGAGAGTGCGGAATCCAAATGGGTAAGTTAAACCAAGTTACGAACACGTAAGACACAAGATTCAACGATTAACACTCAATGTATTAATGCTATGAAACGGTTACAATGCGGTGTTTACAAATTGTCTCTGTAAACAGTGTGTGTGTGTGTTTTACAGTGTGTTCGCTCTGAAATCTATTCAGACTTCTCTCTCTGTGCTCTCACTGTTCTGCTGTGTATTTATACTAACATATCGACGAACTTTAGGGAGTCGACGAAGATTGAATCTTCGTCGACATCACTTCTGATGAACCTTCAATGTGACGAAGTCTTCAATCTACATCACCTGTGTATCTTCAACGAAGGTTAACCTTCATTCAACAAGAACTTCGTTATGCAGATCTTCGTCTACAAGCAGTCTTCGTCTCAAGCAGATGAAGCAGGCCCAATATAAACAAAAAGGCCCAAGTAAAGTGGCCCAACATGCAATCCTTACGTAAATGAATTTTGAGAATTCATATTGCATAGATTAGTCAACATGTGACATCATCATGATGATGTCATGGTGATGCGTCATCGGGAATTGGTTAGCGGCTCTCCGTGCTTCGCGTGTCGAACTCTGGGGCGCATTACGGAGGAATGTCGTGACATCGGGCTTGAGCCGAACCTAACCGAGTTGAACCGAGTCAAACCGAACCGAGTCGCGTCCACATAACATGTATCAACAGGGGGAAAGTTATAAGTGGTTGTAGAGAGAGAGAGATCGATGGAGTAGAGAGAGAGGGAGAGTTGTTTATTCAGAGAGAGAGATGAGTGATATATAACATTTAATTTAATTTTGTGGGTGTTTGGGATTCCTTCTCAAAAGTGACTTATTAACTTATATAAGTCATAAGTGAGAAGTTAGAAATTCTAACTTCTCAAAAATAACTTCTCAACACACAAAACCCTTCAAAATAAGTTAACCCAAACACTCAAAAAACAACTTATTAACTTTTATAAGTCAATAAGTCATAAGTTGCTCCAAAATAAGCTAACCCAAACATCCCCTTTATTTTTTTATTGAGAAAAAGACAATTATGCTCTCATGTGCCTTGTACATGATCAAATTTAACATAATATTTTAACCAGGTTAGGGATAAAGGAAAAAGCTTGTAGTATTTTGAAACATAAAGTACAAAACTTGTCAATTGTAAAGATAAAGGATACCGCCTGCAATTGAGTATAAAGATAAAGGACAAAATTTGAAATTCACTCTTCTTGGTTTCATATGAAGAAGAATTGTTGAGCTCTGTATGTGATACACTTAAATATGTTTAGGATGTTCACATGATGGTTTTCTTGAAGTATAAGCACATTAAGGCCTTGTAATCAACTTATTACAACTTGTATACAAATGGTACTGGAGAGTTTTCCACTAATTGACAAGGGTAAATGATAGGATACTTTTGCTTGTCATCTTACAATATTTAATCTAGGTTGAAAACAGTTTCTAACAACAAAATGGTAAATATCATAACTTCCTGATATTCTTGTAGTCCAACCGTTTTGTTAATGGTGATTGCTTTTGAGGGAAATTGGATGTAAATGCACGTGAAAAACAAACTTTGGAGGTGATTGGCTTGTTCATCTGTTTACCCTTTAGAAAATTTGGATATATGATTTCATTAATACCATTTCAGTAGTTATTGTTTTATAGCGAACATAATAGTTATCAATATTAGAGATAAAAGGTAAATTCTCATACTAACAATATAATCCATATGCCCATGGCTTTATATACTAGTGGCATTTTGGAGGTGGGATAAGGTTTTGGGACCAATAGGTCCTGGGTTTGATTCCCACAAGGGGTTTTTTCCAATATTTATTGTGTTTCCTCCTAAATTGGTGTATAGGCGTTTGCCTAGTGGAGATGTATATGATTGGGTGGTTTTGCTGATGACACCCAGTGGTCCGTCAATGATCCAAATTTGTCATTAAAAAAACAATATAATCCATATATTTAAATAAGTTGTGCTATTTAAAGTATACAAATGATTGAATAAAAAGATCTATTATAGTTCTTGAAAACTTACTCTATACTTAACTTTATGGTCCCGTTCGGTTTTATACGGTCGGTTTTGAGTATAACTCGTAAACCAAACCGTTCACCACGGTTTGATATATTTGAAACTGACCCACAGAAAGTTATATTGAAAAACCAACCACGAAACCAAACTGATGTCTGGTTTGACCGGTTTCACGATTTTAAACCGAACTATGAACACCCTAGCATTTAGTAGTCGACCTAATAATAATTACATAAAATTCTTGTTTACATAAAATAGTTTATGGATCATTTGGTAAGTTCAGTAAAGCTTAGAGGTAGCAAAGTAATTTAGCATCGTTATTCTAAACTAGTATATATATGAGAAAAAAAATATAAAAGCTAAAAGGTTATAATAATAAATAGAGTTAATTGCCATTTTCGCCCCTGAGGTTTGGGCACATTTGCCATTTTCATCCAAAATGAAGGTTTTGTACCATTTTGCCCCCAACATTTCTAACTTTTTTCCATTTTCATCCAAATACCTAACCAAGTTAATTTAGACCATATTATGGGTATTTTTGAAATTTCTCATTAATAAGGGGGTAATTTGTAAATAAGTTTACCATATATATATATATATATATATATATATATATATATATATATATATATATATGTCTTTTATCCCTTACATTCGTCACTAAACACCCCTTTACACTTACACAGTGAAGAAAAAAAACCCTAAATCGCCCCCCCTTTCTTCTTAATCTCGTTCCATGAATCAAGACATGGTTGTATGTAATTGCGCTGCTCAGACTATCATAAAAACGTCGTGGACCTCCCAAAATCCTGCTCGTCGATTCCATTGCTGCAACAGAGCGGTATGTATATGTGTAATTAGGGTTTAGTTGCAAAATCAAACTTCATCTTTATTCATGTTGTACGAATTGCAGGGTAGGACTTGTGGTTTTGTGAGTTGGGCTGAACCTCCAATGAACCAAAACCCTGCTGTGATGATACCTGCATTGTTGGACACAATAAGAAGGCATGAAGAAAATGCAAGACAGATGGCATATAAGATCAGTTTAAGGGATCAACAAGCAAGAACAATGGCTCGACAGAACAGGGTGATGAAAATACTTCTAGGCTGCACCTGGTTATTTGTGGTGATGTATTACATTTGTCATTGTTCGCGTGTCAAGAGGAGTGTATTTTCTAGTAGTGGTAATGATCCGTCTTTTAGTATCATGTGTATTTGAACGTAAAGAACCTGTCTTTTGGTTAGCGTTATTGTAATGTAAAGAATCCATCTTTTGGTATCATGTTTATTTGTGCATTTCGACCAAATTTTGCATTTCGACCAATTTGTGCATTTCGACCAAACACTTTTAAAACAATTGCAAGCTTTTAAAACTGGTGCAAGCTTTTAAAACAACTGCAAATTACAAATGAACCTAAAACTGCTGCAAGCTTATCACTGCTGCAAGCTTATCACTGCTGAGTTAAAACTTGTGAAGTTTAGCACTGCTGCAAGCTTTTAAAACTAGACAGTTTAAAACTATAATGAACCTAAAACTGCTGCAATGAACCTAAAATTACAAACTGAGTAAAAACTGGTGCAATTTAAAACTGCTGCAATGAACCTAAAACTGGTACAGTTTAAAACTGCTGCACAAGCTTTTAAAACAACTGCTGCAAATTACAAACTGCATGTTCATGGAGCATAAGTTAACTGCATATTACAAACTGCAAATTACAACTACTGCAAAAACCTTAGATAGACCATCTATTATAGACCTGATTAACAGCTTACTAAACCTGATTAACAGCTTACCATCTATTATAAACACAAAATACATAGACCATCTATTATAGACCATCTTCACAAAAAGTTTAAACTGCACAAAAACCTTCAACTGCACCAAAAACTTCAACTGCACAAAAAACTTCAACTGCACAAAAACTTCAACTGCATCCAACTAAGGGACATGCTCTGACTGCTGTGACTGACCAACACCTGGCTTGTTTCTACAAGTTCTCTTGTTATGGCCTTTCTCCTTGCAAAGCTTACAAGTCAACGAGTTGCCCTTCCTTGGCATTTTTCCAGTAGTTGGTATTTGTTCGCTTAACTTTTCAACTTCGGCTTCTAATGGCTTCTTTTTGCCCTTCAACTCATCAATTTCCACTACAGATTTCTTTCTCTTCTTTTTTGGTCTCCCAACCTGGGCATGATACTTTGGAGCAACTAATGTAGTTGGGCATGCAGATTTTGGCCACATGTCCATGCCAATAATTGGGTCAATGAGACATGCATACACATCCTTCCATGTCTGTAACCATTATGCCCTATCCACCCATCTTTCTGGAACACCATCACCTCTTCCATGTAACCCCATATTCCATATGCAGGCCACTGCATGCCTACATGGCATGCCAGTGACATCCCATCCCCTGCAAGAGCAACTCCTATCATCAACATTAACAATTCTCTGGTCTTGGTGATCATTGAAATGGGTGGTCACTTGGTACTTTGAACCTCCGGTCCAAATCACACTGTAATTAACGACGTCACTCTTTATCTTCTCAAAAACTGTTGTAGCAGTTGGTGTTAATGGACCCTGACATTTGGCTATCAGCTTCTGCACAACAACATGCTTTTTCATAAGATATTCCCTAATAAACTCTAGGCTGGTTATTATAGGTTTGTCCCTCCCCTGTATAAGTTGCCTGTTGAAAACTTCACAGATATTGTTCAATAAAATGTCACACTTAGCCAAGCCTGCAATACATAAGAATACATGTTACTAACATCTAACCTACTTTGATATGTAAAAAAGAATGAAGATAAGTACCAGAAAAGTATGCCCTCACCAATGTTTGGCTGGAATCTCTTTTAACCAGTCGTGCAGTGCCTTGTCTTCATCTTTAATAATGTTCATGCCCTTTTCGAAGGCCTGTATGGTTGTAGCAGCAGCACAATTCCACAAGTTCTTGTACAGTTCACCTTTCCATCTTGGCTTCATATTTTCATGTATATGTCTAAGGCATAACCTATGCTCACACCTTGGAAACACCTTAGACACAGCAGGTATCAAACCTTGTGTTTAAAAGAATAAAACAGTTAAAACACAGCAGGTATTAAACAATTAACATGTTAAAAATATATTTACTAATCATCGTCACTCAAATATAAAAATATAGTATAATATAGTATAGCATAGAATAGTATAGCATAGAATGTGACAACTGTGCTCTGTAATCGATGTACATGTGAAACAATGTTAATTATCAATAAAACAATGTGTTTTGGTGTTATTATGTCACACCCCCAAAATCCACTCGCGGAGTATCACCGCTTGGAGGCATGACTGACCAGGATCAAGCCACCAATCATATTGAACATAGCGTGTAAATAAAAGTAGTTTATAAAATCCAACACAATACAATTGGTGTCCAAACAAAACATAATTTAAGTTGTAAGTGGAAGCATAATGTTTAAAACCATAACATAAGTTCAAGCGTTTCAAATGTTTAGCATGGCACACAGCTGTCCATGTCCCACAACGACTCTTCCCACTCCGCTGCAAGCTCCATAGCTACCTAACGACCTGCAAGGCATGTAACAACGAGTCAACAACAAAGTTGAGCGAGTTAACAGTTGATTGTTCAGTTAACGAGTTCGTTTCAGAAATCGTAAGTTCATTTCATAATCATGCGTTACCCAGTATCCTTGTTTCCCAAATCTTTACAATAATAAGTGGGGGCTTCCCATGTTCTATGGTACTAGACTAGTTGTATCTATAGGTGTCCTTCCCAATCCGAGGACAGTGGTAAGTTTGAGTTTACATAGGTTTTACGTAAGTGCCATTCCCTAACCGAGGACAGTAGTACGTAGCGAGTACGTAGGTTTAGCGCCGGTGTCCTTCCCAAACCGAGGACAGTAGTACGTAGGTTTTACGTAGGTTCTAACACTGGTGTCCTTCCCAAACCGAGGACAATAGTACGTAGGTTTTACGTAGGGTTTAGCACTGGCGCCCTTCCCAAGCCGAGGACGGTAGTATGTAGTCTAGTAGTGATGAAAGTACGGGTAGTCATACAAATCCCATTCCCAACCCACCGGGAATCCCATGCCTTGGTAAGAGTGTGAACTCACCTTGGTTTGCTCGGTATGCTAAACTATGTGTTCACAAGTAATCAGTCAAGTCCTATAATATGCACGTATACTCAATCAGTACATGTTTGTAAGGTTCCACATACACTCTATGTCACAACGTGTGTTTGACAGTTAACGTCATGTAACACATAAGCAGTTAAATCAAATTCATGCAATTCAAGCTTTACATTAAAGGCTTCCTCAGTTTATTTTAACTTAGTTATTCATCAACAGTCTTGGTAAACTTAACTGTGCTACAGCGTTAATCAGGATTAATAGAACTAACATGCATGGCAGAGTTAACACACTTAACATAGTCACTGTGTCATAACAGAGTTAGATCAAAATTAACAGAGTTATCACATACAATGAGCTTAACATACATAACCTAGTTAACATAACCCAGTTAATATATTAACATAATTGACATGTTCAACAGCGTTAATAAACTTAACAGGTTTACTAAACTAACAGTGTTACATGTTTAACAGAACTACGGTGCCAGACATCACATGTGGCGAAAACAAATGCTTGGCGAAATCCCTGTCTGGTGAAATCCCTCATGCGACGAAAACACCCGGGACGAAAACACCTGTTTTCGTCGGCTTCAGGTGTGACGAAAACACCTAGTGTTTTCGTCTAGTGTTGTGATTTCGTTGGCCCCTGTGTTTTCGTCGACTGGTCATCATCTTCATTAACAGTTACGAATAACAAGAACAACCTTAATCATCACTTAAAAGATTCAACCACTTCAACGAACAATCGATCAATCAGAAAACTAATACAATCGCTTAGATATTCACTCATCTGTACCATCAGGATTATCATCCAACATCAAGTAAACAGAATCATCATTCAATTCAACATTCACACACACCTATATATATATATATATATATATATATTACCCAGTCAATATGAGCAGTCGTATAACATTCAGATCTAGACCGATCGATTTATGATAGAAATATCAAGCCCTACTCATTACCCCAATGGACAAACAATCAGATATAGCAATCTCATCATCTAATCAAATATAAACATACAGACATGTAGTGATTTTCCTAAAGAGTCATGCAAGAATCAAACAACAGTGAGTACTAACTGTCACACCCCGATATTTCCACGTATTACCGGTGGGCCCGGTGGGGGAGTATCGTGACGTAGTTGATATCATCATAGTCAAACAACACAATTTAAATGCACAGCGGAAGCAAAAGATGAATATATTACAAACCGATATAAAGTAATATTAAAGTATTACAAACGGAAAGTAAAGGATCCACAGGCGGATCAAATATAAAATGAAACATTGTTCAACAGACTTTAGGCATCTAAGCTTGCGAGACTCTTTATTGATGCTAGGAGTAGCCAACCTATTCCGATTAGTACCTGCACTTAACCTTTTTGAGAAAATACGTCAGTTTACACTGGTAAATACAATTAACTGACTCATTTTGAAAAGGTTTATTAAAATTGATTTGAATGCACGTGGCACAAACTTTTTATAACTTGGGATAATTATTTGAATATAATCCTTGTAAAATAATTACATGTTCCTTATGCGTTCAGTAGCCCGATCCGCAGACCGGGTTAAAGATCAATAGACACACCACATTATTTATTTAGGCACTGACAGGTGTACACCTACACCCCGTTCTTAGGTCGTGGCCATTTCGTAAAATGATGCCAAGGATATCCGGGACATGGTCATTAACCCCCCAAAGGCTTTAAGCAAACAAAACAATTTAAACGGGACACTTCAATGATTTAACCTTCATACGATTAAAGATTCAATGCCCGACCAAGCGGTATTTGTATATACCGTACCCCAAGCCCGTATAAGGGAAAATAAGTTAAAAGTATTTACCTGAGCTAAATATAAATTCAATCCCAGCCGTATCAAATCAGCAAGTACAGATAGCTTTTACTGGGCTCCTATTCTGGAACGAAGGTTTATAATAACCTATTAGAATCCTAACGGGTCTTTAATTAAGCCTAAACTTAGACCGGTTAGTTTTAAATAAAGATACGGTTCAAACGCACGATTAAGCGAAGACCGGAATAGAATGTGTTTTAGACCCGACAAGTTTGAAGACTTGTATAATATGGGTAACCTAAACACCTTCTGGATTTTGAGATAAAAATGATAAGGTTTGACCCGTTTCGGCTAACTTATGCAAACTAGTTACATAAACCGAATCGAACGCGTAAGAAGCGTAACGGGTAACCATAAGAGTCATATACAGGTTTCCTAAGTTAATATGTCTTAAATATGTTGCGATATCAGTAGGATACCTTCCATTATGCCCAAAACGAGTTTAATCTTAAATTAAGCCCCGTAGGGGTATTTTGGTCATTTTAAAGATTATAAAAGAGATTAAATATAATTCTGAGACTCGGGTCTGAAATAATCAGTAAAACAACTTAATTTAATAGGTTATATCAGTTGGTGATAAGTCTTATATGCCAAAATGGTTTTAAACCCATACTAGGTGTTTAATACGCGTAAAAAGCCGTTTTAAGCGATTTCCGGGTTATACAGGAAATCTGAGTTTTCTGATCAGGTTATAAAGTTCAAAATACTTCATTTATTATATAAAATCAGTAGCAATTGGATTGGTGTCAAAATACTATGTAAAACTCATTTTATACACAAAAAGGGTATAATCGGTATTTACCGAATCAAGGCCATAACCTTAGGTTATGATCAGGTTAAAAATAATTAAAAATCTTCAAAAATCTCAAAATATTATATTACATCAGTGGGTAAAAGCTTTGGTGTCAAAAATTGGGTTTAGATAGGCTTTACGCTAATTATGCCTTTTAATTAACAAAAAGCTTTCAAATTACGCTATTGAGCATAACTCCTAATCTAGACCTCCAACTGATGTGAAATTTTAGGTACATGTTTATAAATCAGTAATAAAGATTATTATCCTTTCACATTTCCAAAATTCTCGTTTTATGGTCAAAAGGGCATTATGGTCAACATTAAGCAATTAACGGAAACGAGTAAACGAATCGGACAATCAACGATCCAACCACAGAGGGTTATACTATCATGTAACCAGGTCCTAAGGAAGCTCTAAGGCATTTCCAAACCCATCTAAATCGGGTCAGAACTGAAGTCAAAGCAAAAGTCAAAGTTTTGCGACTTTCGGTTCCGAACCGAGCCTAAACAGAAAATTGTCGGATCAAACAAGCTTAGACCAGTTCTTATACTTATTACCAAGTTATATGAGTGATCAAATAGGTTACACGCCTTCTACATTGCTAATTATGCGTTAACACGAAAATTATGGTTCTGTTGACTTTTTATAAACAACTTTGACCCGACATTTGATCTAGTTAGAGCGGGAATCAGAGGGTGCCCTCTTAAGGGTTTATTGCCCACATAATTACCAACTTATAACTACTTTAAGTTTGATAAATCATTGGACCATTAGTGATTAATCGATAAGTCAAACCTTAATTACGACGGTTTGACTTTTAAGCTAATAACTAAGCAAAACTCAATAAAGGAAGATCAAGGTTACTTACCAAGGTCTAATGCACGATTAGAGATGCTTGGGGACTGATCTTATGCTCCAGGAAGTTCCACAAATGCAGATGGAAAGCATGATCACAAAGTTGCAACATGAGGGACCTTTTATAGTGAGTTTGATTGCTTGTGATCTTGACAAACAATGCTACAACTGATCATGGATCATGCACAAGTGTCCCTAAGGTCTAAAAGCAAGTAGGGGTCGCGCATGGAAGTGGAAAACGGCCTTTTAAGTCGGTTAATCGTTTATAACAGGCACCTGTCGAAATTACTGTCGCTGGGCATGCCTTACGGTCCGTAAGCCCTTTACAGCAGGCAAAATTTTTTGCCCTTTCAAGCTTCGAACAGGAAACTATTGTATTACGATTTTGGGCCATGAATTATCAGTTTGGGGCCTTTAGATCATGCTTGAATAGTTATGTCCACCCTACCATGTTGTAATATTGTCTTGAACTTTATCGAAAAGCCATAAACGAAGGTTTGTCATGCATATCCTCATAGGATCCCACTCTTGCAAATATGAATCAATTATTACTAGCAATTACCGGATTCGAATGTATATCAGATGTTTATAATATAGATTAGGGTCTTGGGATTCATAACGAGGTCATTCAGAGGTATTAATTAACATGTCGACACTTTTAAATCCTGCCATACATCTTTAACTAGATCCAGGTTTATAACACTTTTGTCTTACATGACACGTGTCGTTATTTCATTGATCACAAATTTTCGAGGTGTTACACTAACCAAGATGAAAGGGTCACTAGATTGATCGGAAGGAAGGGGCTTTGGATACTCGGAATTGCCGTCGCACCAGGAAAAACAATAGGAAGCTCTAGGGTTGGTAACTGATCAAGTACACCACCTAATACACAAGAATACGTAACTAATACGATGTTGAGCCCTAACTGGGCTTTGGCGATGACTGGGCCGACGAAATTAGGTGATTTCGTCGAGTGGCTATGGTGAAAACCCCTTAGGTTTTCATCGAGCATGCTAGGGGCGAAATCCCTTTTGGATTTCGTCAGGAACAATAAAATATAATATATATATATATATATACATACAATGTTACATCACACATTTCACAAAAATCCATATTTTAACACTTGTCACACTAAGCATTAATATCAATAAAATAACACGGTGCACAAACAAAAACAGTTGTGAGGAAAGACCTTGAAAACTCGGGTTGTCACATTATCCCCAACTTGAAAGAAATTTCGTCCCGAAATTTAGCACGTGGTTACTGAGGAAGCTAGTTGTGTTGCGTTGTTTCCTGGTTTTCCTGGGGTGTCACATCATCCCCCCGTTGATTTGGAATTTCGTCCCGAAATTCCGCAGTAGCTTCAGCCTCAGCAGTGGTTGCACTGTTTCCGAACAACTGGGGATACTTGAGTTTCATTTGATCTTCTCGTTCCCAGGTAAACTCTGGGCCACGACGGGAGTTCCAACGAACTCGAATAAGAGGTATTTTGGTGTGCTTGAGGACCTTAACATCTCGGTCCATGATTTCAACTGGTTCTTCGACGAACCGCAACTGATCGTCGATAGTGAGCTCCTTCAAAGGAACTATGAGAGTGTCATCAGACAGACATTTCTTCAGGTTTGACACGTGAAATACGTTGTGAACTCCACCGAGTTCCGCTGGTAGGTCCAGTTTGTAGGCCACCTTGCCTATTTTCTCTATGATTTCGAACGGTCCGACATATCGCGGATTGAGCTTGCCTCGTTTGCCAAAACGAACTACACCTTTCCAAGGTGAGACTTTGAGTAGCACTCGATCCCCAACCTGGAACTCGAGTGGTTTCCTGCGCTTATCAGCGTAGCTTTTCTGACGGTCACGAGCTGCCGCCATTCGTTGTCATATCTGAGCAATCCTTTCTGTAGCATCGACTACGAGTTCTGGGCCAGTGATCTGACTATCACCCACCTCTGCCCAACAAAGAGGTGATCGGCATTTACGCCCGTACAATGCCTCAAACGGAGCGACTTGGATGCTAGTGTGGTAACTGTTATTATACGAAAACTCCACTAACGGGAGATGCTTTTCCCAGCCGTTGCCAAAATCAATCACACATGCCCTAAGCATGTCTTCAAGGGTTTGAATAGTGCGCTCAGACTGCCCATCCGTCTGTGGGTGATAAGCGGTGCTCATGTCTAAACGTGAGCCAAAGGACTTGTGCATTGCTTGCCACAGTTCAGAAGTAAAACGCGCATCGCGATCAACTACCTCCTTTAAGTAAACGTCTGCTAAGGTTGGCACCCCATGCCTCGAAACTACCTCCTTTAAGTAAACGTCTGCTAAGGTAGAGAACTTGTCTGTTTCCTTGATGGCCAAGAAGTGTGCGGACTTAGTCAATCGATCAACTATCACCCAAATAGTGTCATTTCTGCGTTGAAATCTAGGTAGACCAGTGACGAAATCCATGGAAATTTGTTCCCATTTCCATTGCGGTATTTCTGGTTGTTGGAGTAGTCCCGCAAGGGTGATAAAAAGAAGTCGACCGATTCTGACAAGGGTAAGGGTAAGAAGCAGGGTGAGTCTTCTAAAAAGTCGAGGAAGCGCAAGGCTTCCCAGAACTTTGCAGTCACTGCGCAGAACCCTCAGAACCCACCGACTCAATCTCCTGCAAAGAAAGCATATGCTGGTACCGCACCTCACTGTGCCCGATGCAATGGTCACCATGTTGCCCAACAGGCCTGTAAACAGTGTGCTACGTGTGGTAGACTTGGGCATTTGGCCAACATTTGTCATTTTGGCCAAAATCAGGCTGCTCAGATTCCAGCACAAGCCCAAGGGAATGCTGCGAGATTCCCACCTGGTTCGTGTTTTAATTGCGGAGAAATGGGTCATTTCCGTAACAACTGCCCGAGATTGGTAAATGCGAATGTCAATCCGAATGCAAACGCGAACGCGAATGTGAATCCCGCTCGTGGACGAGCATTCAATCTGAACGTGAATGAGGCGAGGGCGGACAACGAGGTTGTTAATGGTACGTTCCTTGTTAACAATCAACTTGCATCTGTTCTTTTCGATTCTGGTGCCGATAGGAGTTTTGTTTCGTTATCTTTTGAACCTTTACTTGCGATACCTAGAACTAAACTGAGGAAACCCTTATCTGTCGAAGTTTCTACTGGTAAACCACTTGTACTCGATTCTGTTCTTCGTGGTTGTCAATTGAACCTCGATAACCATCTTTTTCCTATTGACCTCACGCCGATGCAACTTGGGAGTTTCGACATTATCGTCGGAATGGATTGGTTAACCAAACACCATGCTGAGGTAGTTTGTTTCGATAAGATCATTCGTATTCCTCTTTCGTCTGGCGATGTTCTGGAAGTTCATGGCGAGAAACCATCTGGTGGATTGAAACTCATGTTGTGTACGAAGGCCCAAAGTTATTTGCGAAAAGGATATGTTGCTTTTCTGGCACATGTCACCGAGGAGAAAATCAAGAGCAAGAGTATTCAGGATATTCCGATTGTTCGGGATTATCCAGAGGTGTTTCCTGATGAACTGCCTGGTTTGCCTCTAGTTCGTCAAGTCGAGTTTCATATTGACCTTGTACCCAATGCCAACCCGATTGCGAAAGCACCTTATCGTCTTGCACCGTCTGAGATGTAAGAGTTATCGAAACAGCTTCAAGAGTTATCTGATAAAGGATTCATCCGTCTGAGTTATTCACCCTGGGGAGCTCCTGTCCTCTTTGTGAAGAAGAAAGATGGATCTTTTCGAATGTGTATCGATTATCGTGAGCTTAACAAGCTTACCATCAAGAATCGATATGCCCTACCCTGAATCGATGATCTCTTTGATCAGCTTCAAGGTGCTACCTGTTTTTCCAAGATCGACCTGCGTTCTGGGTATCATCAACTTCGTGTATTCGAAGAAGATATTCCCAAAACTGCTTTCCGCACGAGATAAGGGCACTACGAGTTTACTGTCATGCCTTTTGGTTTGAAAAATGCCCCAGCTATCTTTATGGACTTAATGAATAGGGTCTGTAAACCTTATTTAGACAAGTTCATTATTGTGTTCATCGAAGATATTCTCATTTATTCAAAGTCTCGAGCCGAGAACGAGCAACACCTTCGTTTGACTTTGGAACTCCTGAAGATGGAACAACTTTTTGCTAAACTCACCAAGTGTGAATTTTGGCTTAAAGAAGTTCAGTTTTTGGGACATATAGTCAACGAGCAGGGTATTCAGGTGGATCCATCCAAAATAGCAGCTATTAAGGATTGGAATACACCGACGACGCCTACCAAGATTCGATCTTTTCTTGGTCTTGCTGGATATTATCGTCGTTTCATTTCGAACTTCTCGAAGATTACGGTTCCACTCACTGCTTTGACCCAAAAGAATAAGCCTTTTGAGTGGGGACCCAAACAAGAAGAAGCGTTCCAAACACTGAAACAGAAGCTCTGTGATGCTCCTGTTCTATCTTTGCCTGATGGAAACGATGATTTCGTTGTCTACTGTGATGCATCCAACTTAGGCCTTGGTTGCGTTCTTATGCAACGAGGTAAAGTTATAGCATACGCGTCTAGACAATTGAAAGTTCACGAGAAGAACTACACGACTCATGACCTTGAGTTAGGAGCTGTAGTTTTTGCTCTCAAAATCTGGAGACATTATCTTTATGGCACGAAGTGCGTGGTTTTCACAGACCACAAAAGTCTCCAGCACATTCTTAATAAGAAGGAGTTGAACATGAGGCAGCGACGTTGGGTTGAACTCCTAAACGATTATGATTGCGAGATTCGCTACCATCCCGGTAAGGCGAATGTCGTAGCCGTTGCGCTTAGTCGAAAGGAGCGAGTCAAGTTTCATTCTGTTCGAACTCTATCTGATCTTCAAACTCGTGTTCTTCAAGCTGAGCAATTTTGTGTTTCACAAAATTTGATGGGTAATGAAGTACCACGTCAACTTGAGCTTAAGCTCGAAGCAAAAGACGATGGTCTGCTCTATTTCAAGGATCGTTTGTGGATTCCGAAACAAGACGATCTCCGCACTTTAGTGATGGACGAATCTCATAAGTCTCGATATTCTATCCATCCTGGTGCTGACAAAATGTACAAGGATCTTCGTACATGGTATTGGTGGCCTGGTATGAAGAAAGATGTTGCCTTGTATGTGTCGAAATGCCTAACTTGTCTCAAAGTCAAGGATGAACATCAACGACCTTATGGCTTGCTTGTACAACCAGAGATACTGGTTTGGAAGTGGGAGAACATTGCGATGGATCTCATCACTAAATTACCGCGTACATCTAAGGGTCATGATGCTATTTGGGTTGTTATCGATCGACTGACGAAGTCAGCTCATTTTATTCCGATTCGCGAGGATCTATCTGCTGATAAACTTGCAAAGATTTATGTTGATGAGATTGTATCTCGACATGGTGTTCCTTTGAACATCATATCCGATCGTGATGCTCGATTTTCATCTCATTTTTGGAAGACCATGCAATCTGCTATGGGAACCCAACTAAATCTAAGCACTGCTTATCATCCCCAAATAGATGGACAATCTGAGAGGACGATTCAAACTTTGGAGGATATGCTTAGAGCATGCGTGATTGACTTTGGTGGTAATTGGGATTCTCATCTGCCATTGATCGAGTTCTCCTACAACAATAGTTATCATGCTAGCATTAATATGGCACCATTCGAAGCTCTCTACGGTCGAAAATGTCATTCACCTGTCTGTTGGAATGAGATCGGTGAAGCTTAGCTTACTGGACCTGAGCTCATTCTAGAAACAACAGACAAAATCAAGAAAATTCGCGATAATCTTATGACAGCTAGATGCCGTCAAAAGAGTTATGCGGATTTACGATGCAAGCCCTTAGAATTTCAAGTCAGAGACCATGTCCTACTCAAGGTGTCACCTTGGAAGGGAGTGGTGAGATTTGGAAAGAAAGGAAAACTTGCACCACGATATGTTGGACCATTTAAGATTGTTGAGAGAATTGGAAAGGTTTCCTATCGACTAGAGCTACCTCCAGAGCTTGGAAATATTCATCCGACTTTCCACGTGTCCAATCTGCGAAAGTGTTTAGCTGACACTGATCTTCACATTCCACTCGACGAAATCCAAATCGATGAAACGATGCACTTTGTCGAGAAACCGGTGGAGATAGTGGACCGTACATACAAACAGTTGAAGAACAAACGAATTCATTTGGTCAAGATTCGCTGGGAATCTAAACGCGGCCCAGAGTTTACTTGGGAACGTGAGGACCAAATGAAGGCGAAATATCCGCAATTGTTCTCACAAGTTTCCTCTAGTTAAAAATTTCGGGACGAAATTTTCTAAAGTAGGGGAGACTGTGACAACTGTGCTCTGTAATCGATGTACATGTGAAACAATGTTAATTATCAATAAAACAATGTGTTTTGGTGTTATTATATGTGTATTTGTGTTTGATGATTTTACAATTCGATTCGATTCCGACTTCAAGCTTTAAATCGCTTTCTGGAAAGTTATACGCAAACTGGTGCGTAAACGCAGTCATTTTAACGCAACAAACACTCCGGAATAGTGAAATAGGCTTAACATACCTTAAATAACCTTCACATAACTTAGAAATAAGTTTTGGATGGTTTGGTGTGTTGAAAACAAGTCTATTCGATCGCAGGGACTATTTATGTCAAACTGCGAAACTATACCGATTCGTATGGTATCGAAGAGTCCAGAACTTGATCATAAGCAAAACATACCATAAATAACCTAAACATAGCTTAGAAATAAGCT
This sequence comes from Helianthus tuberosus, assembly GCA_030545235.1. NCBI lineage: Eukaryota > Viridiplantae > Streptophyta > Magnoliopsida > Asterales > Asteraceae > Helianthus > Helianthus tuberosus. The sequence goes on from CM060363.1 coordinate 82,265,923, forward strand.
TTGAGTGGTTCGGTGTGCGAAAACATGCTTATTTGATCTCACAGGGACAAAAAGTGTCAAAAACGACATAAGTTTGCATTTTCGCGCATATCTTACGTTCTGACCACATCTAGACACCCAAAATTTTTGTAGACACTAAAATATTTTTATTTTAGTGATCGGCATGCAAAAATACCGTTCGTCGCTCAATTTGGATCGTTTTCGCGTCCGTTTGAGTTTCGTCGTAATTAACCGAACAACGCAATCGTACGACCAAACGAACCGACATCCAAGATATTTTTGAGCATGTTTTGAGTTCCCAATACTTTAACTTCATTTTAGAGCCTTGAAATGAGGTTAACGGGGCTTAAACGTGTCAAAAATGAGCCAAAATGCAAGTTTTACAAGTTCAGGGGCTAAATATGACAATCTACCAAAGATGACCAGGCGGCCCGCGTAAGTTTGAGCATGGGGCTATGCGGCCCATGTCAGTCTTACAGATCAGAAACATTGAATCTGGTCATTTAGCTCGATTTTGATGCTTTTGATCAATGGTTTTCAATGCTATGGGCTGGTTTGTGTGGAAAACAAGTCCCCCAATCAGTCTTTAACAATTGTATGGCCTAGATCATTCCCTCCTTGCCAAGAAATGATCCTAACGGTTTGCGAAAAATTATATAAGGCCATGTCCCTCATTCATTTTCCTCACATTTGATCTGAGAATTTCTCTAAGTGGTTGTGATTATTCACTACCTACCTGAGAATACTTAGAATCAAATCTATTTGGACCCTTTGTAAGTCCTCTTTCATTCTTTTATTGCTTTCTTAGCTTAAAAGTCAAACAGTGTTTGACTTTCAGCTTTGACAAGTCAATGGTCAACGAGAAGTTCGTTTGAACTTCACAACGTGAGCGTAATCACGATGGTTATAGTCCTTAGTGACTATACCTACTGATTACCATGTTGACTAGGCGTAGTGACGAGTCGTAGTTTCGGTCAAAATGCGCATTTAAGCGTATTTTGCAACCAAACTACTTTAGGATATCAAAACACTTTGTTTTGATATCAAAACCTGTTTTCTAACTTAAGTTAAGCATGTTCTAACATGCTTAGCTCGTCACTTTTAGTTTAGTGCTTGTTTAGAGTCGTAAGTCAAGCGGTCTAACCCACCGCTTAGACTTTCGAACTCGACCCGTTTGGTCGATCATTAGGATCCGACCAAGCATGTTTAGTGACCATAGTTACATAGGGAATAACCTTCCGAGGTTATACCTTATGGTCACCTAGTTTAAGTAGTTGTATGATAGGTAGATTATATGCCTTAGGTAAATGACCAAAATGCCCTTTTCATGCATAATTGGATTTTAAGCATATGTAACCTAAACATTTGTCACCTAACTGATTATGCAACCTATTTAAACATGTTTAGGCATATAATACTTGTCATAGGACTAGTTAGACGTCTCGAACGCGTTTTACGCGAACGACGCGTTAAAGTAGCATAAGCTACCTTAATGGGTCGTAACGGGTCGAAAGCACTTAGGTTAGGTTCCGATTTAGAATGTAGGCTTTGTTAAACCATATCACATGAGTTCCAACACTCATTTGGTTTACAAGACCTCATTCTGTCCGATCTTCCGATTTAGGTGTCGATTTATTTACTAGTGATCCGATTACTAGGTACTACTTGAATTTCCTTGGTTTGTCTGAGCTTCGCTAAGTTCTTTAGATCAAGGATACCCCTTCATTCAATGTGAGTACATAGTTCCCCTATTTTACTGTTTTCAATTGTTTTGGGGTGATTCATATGTATTAAAACGATGTCGATATTTAAACGATGGTTTCAAAAACGATAAAGATGGTTTATATTAAACTAATAACGATTTCGATAATGTGAACGAACTTGTTGGTTGTAGTTACATAACGAATGACATTCATTAATTTTGGCCGAACCGACCAGTATTAGGTTATGGTACCATAGGATCTGACAAATCCCGTTATCAGATTACACCCATGGTTATGTGTTGCAACGCCCCGCGTTTTCATACTTTCTATATTTAGAAACCATCGTTTGTAAAAATATTTTTGGAAACTTCGAAGTCTTGTAATCGTTCTTTCATTAAAAGCAATGCAAAATCCGAGACTTGGATCATGAATAAAACTCGTATTTTGTCACAAATATGTTAAACACACTTTATATATGCTCGTATGTTCGAAACGGTGAATCAATTGGTGTTTAATCATTTTTCTTGGAAACTATGCGCTAAACTTGTAATTAATCTAAACATATGCATAAAACGTGTTTTGAACGAGAACGACACTTGATTTTGATACTCATACGCTTAAGTATACTTGGGTTATACTCCTCATACTTGGATTTATCTTAAACTATGTTTTTGTGGCACTTATAGTCCTTAAAAGACCTAAAAACACTAAAATAATAACTTCAGGGGCTAAATTGTAATTTTTGAAACTTATGTCCGGATAAGAAAGGCCGGGCGGCCCGCCTCAACTTACCTTGTTCCCTCAAGCGGGCCGCCTGAGGGTGCCCAGATCAGAAAACTCATATCAGCTGCTAATCTACGCGAATTGGCACGAAATCCCACCTTCTAACACTCCCCAATCACCTTTAATCCACCTCTAAACACCTCCAATCATACTCAAACTCTTCCACTATAAATACAACCCTTCTCCAAGCATTTCTACACTTTCACAACCCTCAAATCTCTCTCAAACACTCTCAAGTTCTTGCATATTTCAGAAATTCGGACAGATTCATACACCTTTACAAAAGTGAGCATAACTTGCTCATTTCTCAACGAAATCACTTGATTCTTCTTCCTACTTGCTTGGATAATCATGGAGTTTGATTCCTTGGTTTCTCCATGGAGAAATCAGACCTGGAATTGTTCCGAAATTGTCCACAAACTTTCTGTTTTGTTTCATGTTCTTCAAAAGCTTGTTTAAACTCATCCAACTTGTGTCTAACACATCTCACACCTATGTCCTAATGCTTACAACCTCTCTTATGGTTGGTTAAGCTTAAAAACAAGGTTGAGACACTATAAATCAGAGGTTAAAACCTCAAATACTTTCTGTTTTGTTAGGGTATTTAACCCACAAATCATGTCAAACTTAGATCTTGATGAATGAGTGATTATGGAACAACTTGGGTTGTCCTACATACAATCCTCACATGATTTGATGATTTCTCTTTAGTTAAGTTGTTTATGTTATTGTGCTAATCCTAGTTCGTGACCCTCCTTGGTTGTTTTTACATCAAGTGAAGTGGTGAACATTCAAGGGGTTCCTAAATGGAAGCATGTTCTTCCTACCCCATACATGACATCTATGATAACTCGAGGTGCCTAAATGGAGATCCTAATCTTCTACCTCCTACTTGAATTATTGGACTAAATAATATGTAATACTTAACCTAGATATATATATACACTCATTCGAACCTTTGATGTTGAACTTGTGTTTATATGTTAAAGTAGTAGAACATCATATAAGACCTAAACCTTGTTGTGATTCTTATGGGTGTTCAACTCATGAAAACATTATCATAACCCTTGTGGTTACCAAGTGTCATACAAGTGTTAAGTGTTGAAGATGATTATTTTCACATGTTATTCTCATATCTTATTTTTATGTTGTTTTAAATACCGAATCTCGACTCTAAGCATACTTGAACTTTAACCCTTACACATTCAATCTTTTAACCTCATCAACTCGTCAATAATTGGATAATTGGAAAGCATATGCAAACTTTGTGAGTATACTCGTATTTCCCCCTTTTACTTTTACCACTTTTGGGGGTAACATGTTTACTTATCAACAACTTACACATGAACATTTTGCTTAAACACATGAACATTCCTATTAACATGCTTGTATACGTGATGGCTTGATACTTTAAACTTGGGTGAAACTTTATGTGTTGAACTTATCATTAACTTCGTACGAGCCTAACCGTGACATATGTAGCGTTATAGGATTGACGACCCGCCGCCCGTAACTTGTGGTTATGTCATGAGCATCTTGCGTCTCTTTTGGTTTGATATGTTAGACACATGCCATGTTTTTATGTTTATCTTGAATCACATGCTTGCTATGAGGAATTGTTCAAAACTTATCTTTTGTTATGTACGTACCAAACTTGTATACTCGCCTTTGCTTTTGCATTGAACTTTATTTTAAACATGTTACAGGTTGAGGATGATGATGCTATGAAATGAAGTAGCGTTGATGCCTAGATACATATATAGACGTTTAGGTCAAATACATTGTATAAATGTCATATTTGTTGTCGTATTGTTTTTCTTGTATTTAACATGTTGTATTTCAAATTTCTTGTATTGTAACATTTATTTATGAAGGAAATCAATTTATCTTTAATTCTATTGTCACTATTTAGCGTTATGTGTGATGAGCAATCTTTCTTCGTCTCACTCCGATGTTTCCGCCATCGGTTGGGGTGTGACAGATTGGTATCAGAGCCATAACTATAGGGAATTAGGAAAAGTAGGAATGCTTTTACCTAGTCTATAGTTTTAGAACCTTATTCGTAAGTTTTGCTTGAACTACTACGTGATACTTTATTGGTTTCTTATTTATGCTCTTTTAAACATGTATATCACTCGTGAGTAATATTTGACATGATATTCTTATGCATTAATGCTTGTCTTATTAAGTGTTACTACTTGCTTCATTGTTCGATTCTTTATGTGTTACTCTAAACATATTTCTCTATGTGTTAATACATGTTTTATCATTTCGTTATCCAAGCACCATTCTTGATATGCTTTCTTATGTGTTTATACTCGTTTATGTATTTCCTTTGACGTACACTTCTCTCATACACTTTCTCGGTATTTTCTAAATCCGAAAACACTCATAATACACAAACGAGACGACTTCACCAAAATAGGCGTGAAACCCACAATTTGGTGAATGACTCTCAATCCTTCTACTTTTCTTTTTACACGGAATTCACCGCCAAGTTAGGAGTGAAATCCTCACCTTGATGGAGAAATTCGAATTTCAAATTCTAGTGGACCCTCGTCAAAGTGTCAAAATTAACTTTTGACCCGACGAGTACCAACCACACTTAGGGTACTAAATCGCCAAGTTAGGGGTGAAACCCGCACCTTGTCGACTAGTTCCACTCTTTGATTTTCATTAAATCCCGCCAAGTCTCGAATTTTCAATTGAATTTGGGACATGTAGTAACCGGAAGGGTAAATACCGTTAACCGACTTGTCGGCAAGAGTATTTCACCTATTAGGCCAAAGCATGCTCCTCAAATTCGAAAGACTTTTCAACCACTTTGGTTAGTCAACGTTCCGTTTTGGAACCATCTCAAATTTTAAATCAAACATACATTATATTATTTATTTTATACGATGCAATCTTTCAAATACGAATTTACTTTCGGTATTTTCTCGTCACACACACACAACATATTAAATCATTTTCATACATTATTACATATGCATGATTACCTATAATTTAAATTTGTATTCCTTATAACGATAAGTGGTGACAAATCATCGAGATAGGAGTGATTTCCTTACCTTGACGATTAACTCCACTCCCCTTTTTCTTAACACGACCTCACCAACGAGTTAGGGGTGATTCCCATACCCAGGTGATCGTTACCAAAACGTCTCTTCAAAATATCTTATTATGCAAACTCGATCATGTTTTATACCTAAATTATTTATCATCATTCAAAATACATACGTATACGATTTCGAAATGCATTGTTTATCAAGCATACTTTCTATCCTACAACCTATTTTTACCTAACTCACATACACGGATTCTTAACTTATCTTAAACGTTTTACTACACAAATTTCCAAACCTTACGAAATGCTACCTATCACTTTAATCGGTCAAACAAATCTCTTGCCCATGAACTTCATATTCGACTTAATCACTAAAACGCACTCATGATATATATCACCAAACTAAAGACTTTCATTCTCAATCGGAGGATCAAACCAACCTTTCTTTTACACCTATAAGATCTTATGGATGTTATATGATCGTTTTACCAAGGATTCTTTTCACATCAACGAATCATTTGTTAGAACTTTTAACAATCACAAAGTCCTTTTGCTAAAATTCTTTTCTAAGGAGCCTCGTTCTCACAAGAACCTCCTAAATTCATAACTTCTTGTTTAATGAAACGAAATTACTTGTGATTGAAAACCTTTTTACACCAATTTACAAAACACGTGGGTAAGAAGACTTCTTGGAGACCGACCATCCTTGGATTTCGTAAACTCTTTTAAAACAAAAGTAGCATTTCCATTTATTACAAAATGCATTAGGCTTAACCAATGAGTACCTTATGTCCTTTTACATATGCAACTATATTCTACCTTTCAAACCAAGCTCAATCTAAATTTGATACGATAAACTCAACGTTTCATTTAAACAACTATACCCACGTATCGTCCTACACGTTTTAGTCGTTTTAACGCAACAATTCACTTATAATCATTCGTATTTACATACTTAACCTTTTGAACGATTTTATACACCTAAATCCGTGATGTTCCAACGTACACTAGATACGTAAATTTAAATATTCATACCTACACTTACATTCATACGTTTTATGCCTATACTTATAATCGTATTCATACTTATACTCATGCGTTCATGTTTCACTTATACTCATACGTTTCATGTTTTACTTATACGCATACGTTTCATGATTTTACCTATACTCATATATTTCATGTTTTCACTTATACTCATACGTTGTGTGCTTATACACATACACATACTACTCGTACGTGTTATGTCGATACACATACTTGCGTGCTTATAAATACCTAAACTTATACTTATGCTCACACTTTCATTCATACTCATGATCCATACATTCGTACCCATACGCGAGCGTAATCCGAGTGATTCGCTTGCGTGGGTCCCATACATACTTAAGCATGGACTTGCTTACATACTTCATTCTTATACATACACATTCTTATTTTTAAATAATGTATACCCTGATTCATACTCAACTAGTACAAGCTATGCGGATCATGCGACAATCAATATAATCGCGGGTGCACACGGGATTATAGTGATAGGCGTATGAGAACCATAGAGTGTACTACTGTGTATGGTAAGACACGGAATGTAACAGGGCACCGAATACGGAACGGACGTAATGTGGTTAAAACATGGTGGATACGCCGCTGGTGCTTCCTATATATAAGTGTTTTCACCATATTACCAAATTTCGTAAAACGTGCCATGAGAAATTCAGTGTTTTGCAGACCTTTTGGACCTAATACAACTTCACGCAACTCACAAATGCATTATATCCGATTATCCATGACGAGACTTCATCCTTAACACACTACGTTCATCTATCCAACACTTATGCTATTCTCATACTTGTACTCTTTAAGAGTCATTCGTTCATTCTATACTCGTATTATTCTCCTTATCCTTTTAGTTCATACAAACCTCGTTCGCAATTAAGCTTGTTTAAACATTCGAGTCCTAGCTTACCTATAAAATAGTCTTCCTATTCTGGATTCTTGTGTAACTGTACTTAGTATACCTTTAAAGCTTTATTTAAAGTGCCAAACCTTCTCGTTTCACTCAATAAACAATCTTCTACAAATGTGATTCCGTTACCACGTCCCATCAAAATACAAACCGTTTGTCATCATCTTCTTTCTTAATACGTCACCTTTTTAAATACGTCGCCAATTAAAGTTACTCAAAGTTGTTTAGACTCACTTCACCTGTGTACGCACTTACATGTTTTCAACTATGCCAGATACCTCAAATTATTTTAGACAATAAACTCACTCACCAATTGACCTTGTCGTTCTCCAAAGCTTTGCGCCTTTCAAAATGTTTCAAAATTTCAAGTCTCAAATTTTTACAAAAACTTTTCAAGTCTACCTCGTGAATAAATTTCGGGACGAAATTTCCTAAAGGAGGGGAGACTGTAACGCCCCGCGTTTTCATACTTTCTATATTTAGAAACCATCGTTTGTAAAACTATTTTTGGAAACTTCGAAGCCTTGTAATCGTTCTTTCATTAAAAGCAATGCAAAATCCGAGACTTGGATCATGAATAAAACTCGTATTTTGTCACAAATATGTTAAACACACTTTATATATGCTCGTATGTTCGAAACGGTGAATCAATTGGTGTTTAATCATTTTTCTTGGAAACTATGCGCTAAACTTGTAATTAATCTAAACATATGCATAAAACGTGTTTTGAACGAGAACGACACTTGATTTTGATACTCATACGCTTAAGTATACTTGGGTTATACTCCTCATACTTGGATTTATCTTAAACTATGTTTTTGTGGCACTTATAGTCCTTAAAAGACCTAAAAACACTAAAATAATAACTTCAGGGGCTAAATTGTAATTTTTGAAACTTATGTCCGGATAAGAAAGGCCGGGCGGCCCGCCTCAACTTACCTTGTTCCCTCAAGCGGGCCGCCTGAGGGTGCCCAGATCAGAAAACTCATATCAGCTGCTAATCTACGCGAATTGGCACGAAATCCCACCTTCTAACACTCCCCAATCACCTTTAATCCACCTCTAAACACCTCCAATCATACTCAAACTCTTCCACTATAAATACAACCCTTCTCCAAGCATTTCTACACTTTCACAACCCTCAAATCTCTCTCAAACACTCTCAAGTTCTTGCATATTTCAGAAATTCGGACAGATTCATACACCTTTACAAAAGTGAGCATAACTTGCTCATTTCTCAAAGAAATCACTTGATTCTTCTTCCTACTTGCTTGGATAATCATGGAGTTTGATTCCATGGTTTCTCCATGGAGAAATCAGACCTGGAATTGTTCCGAAATTGTCCACAAACTTTCTGTTTTGTTTCATGTTCTTCAAAAGCTTGTTTAAACTCATCCAACTTGTGTCTAACACATCTCACACCTATGTCCTAATGCTTACAACCTCTCTTATGGTTGGTTAAGCTTAAAAACAAGGTTGAGACACTATAAATCAGAGGTTAAAACCTCAAATACTTTCTGTTTTGTTAGGGTATTTAACCCACAAATCATGTCAAGCTTAGATCTTGATGAATGAGTGATTATGGAACAACTTGGGTTGTCCTACATACAATCCTCACATGATTTGATGATTTCTCTTTAGTTAAGTTGTTTATGTTATTGTGCTAATCCTAGTTCGTGACCCTCCTTGGTTGTTTTTACATCAAGTGAAGTGGTGAACATTCAAGGGGTTCCTAAATGGAAGCATGTTCTTCCTACCCCATACATGACATCTATGATAACTCGAGGTGCCTAAATGAAGATCCTAATCTTCTACCTCCTACTTGAATTATTGGACTAAATAATATGTAATACTTAACCTAGATATATATATACACTCATTCGAACCTTTGATGTTGAACTTGTGTTTATATGTTAAAGTAGTAGAACATCATATAAGACCTAAACCTTGTTGTGATTCTTATGGGTGTTCAACTCATGAAAACATTATCATAACCCTTGTGGTTACCAAGTGTCATACAAGTGTTAAGTGTTGAAGATGATTATTTTCACATGTTATTCTCATATCTTATTTTTATGTTGTTTTAAATACCGAATCTCGACTCTAAGCATACTTGAACTTTAACCCTTACACATTCAATCTTTTAACCTCATCAACTCGTCAATAATTGGATAATTGGAAAGCATATGCAAACTTTGTGAGTATACTCGTATTTCCCCCTTTTACTTTTACCACTTTTGGGGGTAACATGTTTACTTATCAACAACTTACACATGAACATTTTGCTTAAACACATGAACATTCCTATTAACATGCTTGTATACGTGATGGCTTGATACTTTAAACTTGGGTGAAACTTTATGTGTTGAACTTATCATTAACTTCGTACGAGCCTAACCGTGACATATGTAGCGCTATAGGATTGACGACCCGCCGCCCGTAACTTGTGGTTATGTCATGAGCGTCTTGCGTCTCTTTTGGTTTGATATGTTAGACACATGCCATGTTTTTATGTTTATCTTGAATCACATGCTTGCTATGAGGAATTGTTCAAAACTTATCTTTTGTTATGTACGTACCAAACTTGTATACTCGCCTTTGCTTTTGCATTGAACTTTATTTTAAACATGTTACAGGTTGAGGATGATGATGCTATGAAATGAAGTAGCGTTGATGCCTAGATACACATATAGACGTTTAGGTCAAATACATTGTATAAATGTCATATTTGTTGTCGTATTGTTTTTCTTGTATTTAACATGTTGTATTTCAAATTTCTTGTATTGTAACATTTATTTATGAAGGAAATCAATTTATCTTTAATTCTATTGTCACTATTTAGCGTTATGTGTGATGAGCAATCTTTCTTCGTCTCACTCCGATGGTTCCGCCATCGGTTGGGGTGTGACATGTGTGGGGGTTATGTAGGTAACGACCGAATCTGTGATTGTTAACTTACCCTTTGGTGGTTTGTTAATACGAGAAGCGAGGTAGTCGAGTCACGAAGGTTTGAATGTTATTAGCGAGACGACCATAAGTAGTTTCACAATTAAAACGAATACGATTTTGGGACGAGTTAAAACGATTTGAGACGATTTAAACGAAATAATCAATTTGGATAAACGATTGGTTTTAGGTAGTGATTAGATAATGGGACGGGTGTAACATGATAGAAGTATGGTAGATACGCTGCTGGTACATCTTATATATAAGTGCTTCTATCATATTACATTGCGTGTCATTATTTAGTTCACTTGGGAAACGATTTGAAACGACGTCACACAACGAGGTTTTTGAAATGATATAAACCATACGAGTTTTATTAACGAGTTTTAACGAGATGTTTTACGAATTGGTTTACTAAAACAAAAGTCTTTGAGTTAAGAATCATGGCTACGAGATTTTATAAATTATAACCATCTTGATTTGAGTTGGTTAATCATGTTGCAATATTATATACTTTTCAAAACGAGGTTTTCAAGGTATTGCAATATATATAAACGAGCCATGATCCCGATACTCTTATAAAATCTATGTGCTTGCCAGCATTTCTTTGCTGACTTTATTTTTACATATGTTTCAGGTGGTATTGCTTGATGTTGCTTGCTAAGAAGCTTGTGTCACATAGGACCTGGACGAGGCCTTAGTGACATAAAAACGATAGTAGACGATATTTAATTTGTTTGTATGGTTTTAAGACAATGTAAATTACTTAATGAATCAATAAAACGAAACTTTTAATTACCATGGTTGTTGAAACGATGATTCTGTTACAACACTCCCCGGCGTTTCCGCCACGGTTTTGTTGTTTTTACGTGGTCGGGGTGTGACATAGAATAGTATAGCATAGCATAGCATAGCATAGCATGGTATAGTATAATATAATATAATATAATATAATATAATATAATATAATATAATATAATATAATATAATATAATATAATATAATATAATATAATATAATATAATATAATATAATATAATATAATAGATGAGTCTTGGTGGTGAGTGCATTTTTGTACCAAACTATCACATGTACAATATGAAACAGAGAAGTCTCATAGCCTCTTTTGTTAATAATAAAAAATGTTTTATTTCGAATACAATTCCATTTTTAATAAAATTTATATCTGAACATTGAAAAAAAGTTAACCGCGATTATTTTTTTTATAAAAAGATAACGAAATAAAAGCTAAAAGGTTATAATAATAAATAAATATATATTTACTATTCATCATCACTCAAATATAAAAATATAGTATAGTATAGTATAGCATAGCATAGAATATCATAATATAATATAACAGATTAGTCTTGGTGGTGAGTGCATTTTTGTACCACACTATCACATGTACAATATGAAACAGAGATGTCTCATGGCTTCTTTTGTTAATAATAAAAAATGTTTTATTTGGAATACAATTCCATTTTTAATAAAATTTATATCAGAACATTGAAAAAAAGTTAACCGCGATTATTTTTTTATAAAAAGATAAAGAAAGCAGAATTTCCAAAGTTCCCATAATGTACATAGTTTTTTAATTTGATTTTTTTTTCTAATCGAATAATAAGTTGAATAATATTTAACTAATTTCGGTTAATGATATTCACCCTTCCGGTTACTACATGTCCCTAGTCAATTGAAAATTCGAGACTTTGACGGGATTGATCGACATATGTGATACTTATATTATTTTCCAAAATAAATATAAGTAAATTGTTAAATAATATTTCTAATATTATTTTAGTACAAGTATACTTAGGAAAGTATACTTGTATTTATCTATTGTTGGTGCACTTGTGTCTGTACTTTGTCTGTATTTTGTGATGATACAAAACGATGTCTTGTATTAGTCTGAGTTACGTCTTAGGTTTGTTTATATGTGTGTTCGATGTAAGTTTGACCAAGTCAACCATCCTCCTGGTTTGACTTGGCCAAACAGTTAACACATTGGTTGTAAGATGTTTGTGTCGAAGGATGAGTCATCGAAGGATTGTTTAGATCCTTCGATGAGCTCGAAAGATAAACCTTCGATGGATGTTGATGGACCTCGAAGGATATCATCCTTCGAGGTATATGTGGATCCTTCGATAGGTTTCAGATCGATAGATGATCCTTCGATCAGTCTATCTGATCCTTCGACCAGACGAGCTGTGATGGGTATATATACTCATGTAATGTGTTCACTTCAAGACAAGAGAGAGACAAGTGTGTGAGAAGGGAGTGAACTCAGTCTTGTAGAGAGAGTATTTTCAGTTGTAACCGTGTCCACTGAAATACAAGAGAAAACTTTGATATCTCGTGTGTCTACCTTTCTCTTTGTAGCTTGTGCTCTCATATAAACTACCGGTTTGCATTCTAGCTTGGATTCCGCACTTGCTAGTGTGTTAGACATAACAAGGAAAAGGTTTGACCTCATCCTCCGAGGGACCTACGAGTGGTATCAGAGCCGTGGCTCTTTTCCTTGTTAAAAACCGAGTTTATACAAGACTTTGGAGTGTTTGGACAAAAACTCACATGGTTTAGCACCCGTTTTTAGTGTTTTTCTCGCATTTCTTGACGTAAAAACGTGTTCTAAACTAACCCGGTGTATTAAAGGACGGGTTGGGTAACTTAAAAAACTTGTTTTTAAGAAGTTTGGTCATTTCCGGCCAAATTCCGGCTTACTCCGGTGACCGGTTTTCTGGATAAGAACTGTCTTTTTAAGCAATATTTTATTGTTCAAATCTTGTTTTGGCAGAAAGTATGGTCTGAGCATACCTTCTGCCGAAAGCTTTCTTCCAACCCATCACCTTTTCACCAACCTGTCACTTTTGTCAACTGTGTCAGTTCAGATCGAAGGATATCCTTCGAAGTCGAAAGATCATCTTTCGATCAAAGGAAGTTCGATAGATAATCATCCTTCGAACATCCTTCGAAGTCTGTGACTTATCCTTCGAACCAAGGAATCTTTTCGAAGGATACATTTATCGATCTGCAGTTCTGGTTCGAAAGATAAGGATCTTTCGGTTGGAGAATCTTTCGAACACTGTTGATCCTTCGTACTAGTATTGATCCTTCGATCCTAGTCTGTTTAAGTTTAACAAGTTTGTGTTTTTCTCGTCTTTCGATCAGGGATCCTTCGGCTGGTTGGTTGTTAACAAGGAGAACCCGAGAGAACTAGTGTAACAATTTTTCTTCATCAAAAATGAATTCGATGTGGGGTATTCCGATAAATACAGAAATGTATTATGGTACTCCGACTCCGGATTCGGGAAAGTATAGAAATACCAGTTTGTCTCCTTCGTGGGCCGAAACTCCAAGTATTCAAAGCCAACGACCTATCAAAGCAACTGATATGTTCGGAAATCCATTACCTGTTGATCTACCGGACCAACAGATCTGTACGGAAATCCGCTTCAACCAGTTCCTCAACCAGTGCCTCAACAACAAACCCAAAGGCCTCCTGTGACAACTGATCTATATGGCAATCCGATACAAGTTCCAGTAAAACCCGCTCCACAACAGCAAGTCTATCGGCCATCTACTGTAACCGCTTGTTTTGCTGAGATTGTCAAGGATCTTAAACACGCCAGTGGTGAAGAATCTTCCGCCAATGGTGGTGAATCTTCTGAAGATGAAGACAGTTCTGGTTACAGTAGAAGCTCAGATGAAGAATCCTCGACTTCAGGTGATGATCATTTGGATGACACGTCAAGTGTGTCAGTCGATGCAGATGTTGATGAGCTATTAGGAGAAGCTGCAGCAAGGAATGATAGAAAATCTATTCTGGTGGATCAAGCTGCTTATTTTTCTTCTTCTCTCCATTCAGCCGTTATGGCTAATGTCGACAGTTCGTCAAGTCAGGTATGTGTCGATGAACCCACTGCTGTTAATTGTGATAATTGTGCTAGATTAAGCGTTAAATGTGCTGATTTGGATACAAATATGTCTGAGTTGCAAGGCAAACATGATGCTTTAAAAGCTAATTTGTTCGACTTGCAAAACAAACATGTTGATTTAGATGCTAAGTGGTGTGATTTGCAAAGCAAACATGAGGCTTTGCAAAACAAGTATGATGTGACATTCATTCACAATCAAAAGTTGACCGTGGATCTTTCTAAGTGCACAGAAGCCAACATGTTTTATGAAAACCATGAAAAGGAATTTAAAACGATGATTGAAACTTTAAGAAAAGATAAGACTGAGCTAACGAAAATGGTTTCAAGAAAACAAACGGAAATAAACCTTTACATCAGTAGGCTTGAGATAATGCAAAAAGAGATGGCTTGTGTTAAAACTGAAAGTGAGGCGATCCGACTCAAGTTAGACAGCTATTTGAGCTCTAGCTATGTGTTGGATCACATCATTGATGTTCAGAAAGAGAAACGGGATGTCACATGCATTGGATATAAGAAATGTCCACCACCCGTTAGAAACAATTATGATGCACTGCCTGATGAGGAGTATAGAACTCACTTTGAACCATCTGTTCCTTTGGACGTTGAGGAATTTGCAATAGGACTCGGATACAAGAAGGAAGTATCGTCAGATTCGGATGTGTCAGCAGATGCAAGTGTGTCTTCTGCTGAACAGAATCAGGATCCTCCAGTTGTTGTTGAGGATGCTGATTCTTCTGATGATGAATCTGATGATACTGATTCAGCAAAGTCGGATGCGGTGATAAAAGAAGAGGACATACCTCTTGAGAATCATATTCTATGTGATCCTCCTGCAAAGCCCGCGAAGGCTGCTGCAACCGAGTCCTCGTCTGCAAAAGAGTTTGAGAGTGTGGATTTGCTGTACACTCTTGTTGGTGATGATAAAATCTATTCTGACAAAGATTTTCCTATTAAGAATGTTAATCAATCCTTAATTAGTAAAGTCTTTGAAAATTCGACAAGTAAGTTTTTGGGAAAGACAGGATCACATGTTACAGTAACACAGTGTCCACCCATCCCAAAGGCCGAAGTTCGAAAACAATATGGCAATCAAAAATTACCAACAGTGAAAACGCAGCAAAATCATACCAAACCAAGTGGTAAAACACCGACTCAAAGTCAAAGGAAGCCGAATCAGAAGAAGAACAAGAATGTGAACTTTGTGAAATCAAAGGGAACGGACAAAATTGAAACGTTTGAAAACAAATCTAACTTAGATTTTGTTAAACAAGCAACAGTGTAGAAAAAAAATGAACCAAACTGTTCGAAACCTAGTACCTCGAGATCACAAAGTTCATCATCATCGGCAAGACGATCACATGATACTTCGGGGTTTGTTGAACGAAGATCATGTTTTGAATGTGGTACAATTGGACACATAATTCGAAACTGTCCGTATCTTCATAAGTTGAAAGCCAAGGTTGATGATCCCCGTGACCAAATTGACCGCAAGCGATCTGTTTCATCAAAACCAGATCCCCGTCTTGTAAAAGAAAGGGAAAAGAAACAGAGACGCCAACAGGTCAAGAAAATTGAAAAGGCAATTAAGACCGATGTGGTTAACAAAACATCTGTTTCTGTCAAACCAGACAATTCAAAAACTTCAGACAATCATGAAGTTAAGTTTTTAAAGCATAACACTGGTATAACAAAACAGACCTGGAAACCAAAAACGGTTATTGAATCAGGGGGACCATCACAATTTACAAATCATCAAAGAATAGAAGTTATTGTTGTTGATGAAAATGGAAGACCCAAGACCACAATGGCTTGGGTCCCCCTCTCCAACTAATCTCTGAATGAGTGTGTAGGATGTTCCAGGAGGAACTATTGATAGTCTTAGGATTGTTGATAGTGGAGCGTCCATGCACAAGATCGGCGACATAAGGCTCCAAAATATTGTTACATTTAGGAGAATATTGTTGCCATTGATGGAGAGAGGAGAAAAGAAGACAAAAATGTCTGATGAAAGAATGTGGTTGAATGTAGTTGAAAATTCGACAAGATGAAAAATGTGCCAAAATGTGGTTGTTATGGTTTTTGATCGGGTCCTCAGGAAAGATTCCAATGAAAAGTACGCGCCTGTAGCACGTCTAAAGCTTTTTGAAGATTCATGGATTTTTCTTCCACAAGAAGTTCAAAGTCCACAAGATGAACATGTAGGGTACTTTTCTTCACGGTGTGATTGAAGAAAATGTGTTTGTTGAACAAACCAACCGGGTGTGCGGATGCCTTGGCGTGGATTGAACAACCGCACACTACTTCTGAAAGAGAAAGACAAAGACCTTCGCTGGTACAATGTGGAAGACCAGCCGGACCCAGAGGTTTTTGATCTTGTTGCTGTGAAGAGATTTCTCAGTAGCTACAAAAATCGACTTTGAAGTCCACAACGGGTGGATATCCAGTTTGGGAGAGCGCTCAGATTCCTTGCAATGCACGAAGCAGTTGCAGGATACGGTTTTGAATTTCTAATCTCTCCTATACTTGTCGATATTTTAGCTGCTTTATGAATTATTATCATCTCGTACAGCACTCCTTGACCTGACACATTGATCTCGAATATCACTTCACACGTGATTGTTTCAATATGAAACTCATCGATGTTGTCATGGTCCACACTGATGACCAACGTACCGACCTTTTTACCAAAGCATTTGACAAATCAAGATTTGACTTTTTATTATTGGTAAACGGCATTAAGGTCAAGCAAGAGTAAAACCAACATCGGAAAATCATTTTTGTAAATACCTTTGTGTTTTAAATTTGTCTTAGTTTATTGTTTTTAGGGGGAGTAAATCTCCAAAATTTGAAAATCCAAAAACATCGAAAAATTTCAAAAACACAAAAACAATAGAAAAACAAAAATGAGTTTCCTGGCGAGCAAAAGAGAAAATGATAGTACATCAGTGGTCTGTCCAAACCTCTTTAAACCTAAACTGAAAAATGATAAGCAGCTCTTTATAAGATGTATCGGTAGGCTCACAATCATTTTAAAGTGTGCAGGGTGATATAAATCTTAAATCGACTGAAGACCAGGTGGGAACCATTCATTGGCATATGGTCTTAGTACCGAAATTTCGTTTGAGAGATTGCCGAGGTTCTGAGATATTCGGTCTTTATGCTGCTTATCATCTGGGTATCATGGTTGTTTCTTTTACCGAAAAATAACGGGGACGCAAGTCTAGATCTTCCATGATACCATACATACGTGTACATATTGCATTCTACCTCAATAAGTGATCAACAATCACATGTCCCTCAAAATAAGTGATAATATATCACATTTATCCGGGAGTCAAGTTCGTCTCTCTGCTGTACGAAAGTACTGACCTGTTCACGGACTTGCTCCTGTGCCCTCATGCATATGAAAATCAAGTTCCTCATCAATAAGTGATTATATCACATATGGCTTGTTTTCAAATCAAAATAAGTGAGAATCTCACATCATATACGGTCAAACAGATGATAATCGGTATACTCACCGGTAAGATGAACCCTCGTGCATACCTTGATACGGGAATGTGTCGTGATGTGGATGAACACCGGTCGGTAAGTATAAATCATACCTTAACGTATCCCCTCGCCATGATTACATCTGATAAGTTGAGCTTATGTGGACAACAATACCGATAATTGTTATAGGATGCTTATCTTAATGTTAACTAAAAGAACAACAAGAGCGTTTTGGCATGACCGTACACTGATATGATTCTCTTACCCTCGAAGCTCGCAAAAAGAATGTCTGTAAATATTTATTTAACACTGATATGATTCTCTTACCCTCGAAGCTCGCAAAAAGAATGTCTGTAAATATTTATTTAATGCTTTCAGTTTCTGCATCTTTGTATATATTTATTTACTGCTTTCAGTCTTTACATTTGAAATATTCAAAAATACCAAAAAGATTTTAGGTGTGTTTTAATATAAACTTTCTAAAAGCCAAAAAGATTTTATTTCTATTTTATTTTCGATCGTACGATGTTGGAGCTCGAGTCTTCGTTACCTGAAACCTGATTGAAAACCAAAATCGACTAAATCTTCATAAATGGTCAGAATTTGCAAGTTTTGAAAGTTAAAAACTAAAATTGATAAATTTGTTAAACTTTCAAACTGTCGGACGGTAGTTGATTGAGCAATGGTCACATGTGTGTCGTTTACTTATGATATTCCAAGCAGTTATTCTCATTACGCGTTTAGATTTCTTGCATGTGCAGATTCTAAAGGCAAGGAGAACATGGTCGATGACAAGCTTCGGAATGAAGACACGACGTGAAGGCACTCAAATGATGAAGATGATCGAGTTGCCGCTGACCATCATCAACACCACAAGGATCTCAAGTTGTAAAGATCAAGACTTTCACGAGCATAACTCAAGGGGGAGCTTATGTTAAGGGGGAGTTTGTCAACACACTTCCTACATGAAACGGGGAGTTTGTTGGTACACTTTCTGCTTTCAAGACGTGAAGACTTTAAAGATCCTCCGACATTGAAGACTTGAAAGGACGCCAAAGACTTGATGACACGAAGATCGAGACAAAGCTACAGCCAAGGGGGAGTTTGTTGGTGCACTTGTGTCTGTACTTTGTCTGTATTTTGTGATGATACAAAACGATGTCTTGTATTAGTCTGAGTTACGTCTTAGGTTTGTTTATATGTGTGTTCGATGTAAGTTTGACCAAGTCAACCATCCTCCTGGTTTGACTTGGCCAAACAGTTAACACATTGGTTGTAAGATGTTTGTGTCGAAGGATGAGTCATCAAAGGATTGTTTAGATCCTTCGATGAGCTCGAAAGATAAACCTTCGATGGATGTTGATGGACCTCGAAGGATATCATCCTTCGAGGTATATGTGGATCCTTCGATAGGTTTCAGATCGATAGATGATCCTTCGATCAGTCTATCTGATCCTTCGACCAGACGAGCTGTGATGGGTATATATACTCATGTAATGTGTTCACTTCAAGACAAGAGAGAGACAAGTGTGTGAGAAGGGAGTGAACTCAGTCTTGTAGAGAGAGTATTTTCAGTTGTAACCGTGTCCACTGAAATACAAGAGAAAACTTTGATATCTCGTGTGTCTACCTTTCTCTTTGTAGCTTGTGCTCTCATATAAACTACCGGTTTGCATTCTAGCTTGGATTCCGCACTTGCTAGTGTGTTAGACATAACAAGGATAAGGTTTGACCTCATCCTCCGAGGGACCTACATCTATAAATACTTATGTATTTTGTGCTAATTGCCAAAAATCATGTCTTATGATTTTTAGTATTTTCCGGAATTATATACCTTAAAAATAATATATTTTTAAGATTTGCTTGTAGTATATATAGTTTTTCTTGTTTTTTTAAATATATATATATATATATATATATATATATATTTATTACTTGTCCGATTTTTGTATAATTCCCATTAATTGTAGTGATTATATATTTTTCTATATATATATATATATATATAGATATATATATTCGTTCAAATATTGTCCAAGTGTCCAAGTCTATGAATTGCTAAGGAATATATTTATATAAATATATATTTTGGTATTTGTCCATACACCCATTTATGGGTGATTTTGTATATTTTATTTATAAATATTTCCTTGTGTATTTTTATGTGTATTGGGTGTTTATACTCCTTGAGAGTATTTACTGTATTTTTTAGTTCCTAAATATACACTAATATATATTACACATAATATACACATAGCACATAATTTTGTGACTACTAAATATATATATATTTTTCCTAAAAATATACATCTTTATAGTAGTTTTAATTCTTGAAGAAAACTCTATTTCTTTAGCTTGTATTTTGTATAAAAATTAGGGAAAAGCTTTGTGTAACGCCTCGTATTTTCGTATTTCCATGTTTTAAGAAAATACGTGTTCGTCTTTCTATTTTTGGAATCACAGTCGAAATCCGATCGAAAAACTGATTAGAAACGACAACCGAATCATTTTACGTGACTTTAACAAACGACGTCTACCGATACTAGTTCACGAACATTTAGCCAAAAATTTTAATTTACGACGTTACGGATGGTTCGGGTTTCGAAAACGGGTTCGTAGGTATTGGCGGGCCGTTTAAAACACGAGAGATAGGCTTACAAGCTTTGGACCCAAGCCCAATTTCTAACACTAGTGTATATACCCATTTTGATTTGAAAACCCTAATTCCTTTTATTCACTACAGCCGCACACACTCAATCCCTGCTCCAGTTTCCATGACTGCTAAGTCCAAGTTCAGCGCCCGCATCACGCACGCCAAACTACCCCCGAAGCTCAAAATGCCAACTACAGTTAAAAAGTATGATGGTACGACTGATCCAGATGATCATATGTTCGACTTCGACGGAGCCGCACGAGTAGAACAGTGGCCGATGCCGGCGTGGTGTTTCATGTTTGCGCAAACACTAACCGGAGCTGCCCGGGTATGGTTTGATGCGCTAAATGAAGGAGGGATCAACGATTTCGAAGAGTTCCGAAGATTATTCCTCCAGAATTTTAGCCAGCAAAGGCACTATTCAAAAGAAATCACCGAAGTTCACAACATCCGGAGAAGGGATGGGGAATCTCTGGATAATTTCATCGACCGGTTCAATCGGGAAAGTATGCAGATCAGTGGGGTAGTCGATCAGTTAAGGATCTCTGGATTCTGTCATGGTGTCCGGAACAATCAGCTGGTCGAGAAACTACACGAGAATCTCCCAAAGACAATGGAAGTATTAATGGAACGGGCCAGAGCTTTTGCTCGGGGGAAAAATGCATGTAATCCAGCTCCGGAGTCAGATCATAAGATGTCTTCCTGGAAGAAAAACGGAGGGTCCGTATTCGATAAAGCCCCGTCCGGTAATAGAGGACGACCACATCCTTACAGCAGGAATGATAGACCTCAACGAGGGAGGAACTCCAGATCAAGATTCTATAATTTATCGGATCTATCCAAAACTCCTAGTGAAATCCTCAGCGCCGAAGGTGCAAGTTTCCCCGTCCCACCAAAGCTCCGAAATCCAGGTGATAAGAACTCCAAGAAGTATTGTGATTACCATCACGCCCGGGGTCACAATACAGACGATTGCTGGTCTTTAAAACAAGAAATAGAAAAAGCAGTACGGTCCGGTAAACTATCACATTTGGTGAAAGAAGTAAAAGAGGGTAAATCTTCGGGAAATTCGGGAGATAATCCGAACAATCAACCAGCAATTTGCATGATCAGGAAGGTGGATAACCAAGGCATCAAGCGATCCAATCACCATATGGCCGTTTGGATGCAGCAGCCCATCGCTTTCCCTCCCATTAATCCCGGAGAAATCAAGGACGGACCAATCATAGTGTCTACGATCATAGCAGGACACAAGGTCCGGAGGATTTATGTTGACAGCGGAAGTGCCACCGAGATCATGTATCAACAATGTTTTCAGCAATTAGCTCCGCAAACTAAAGCAAAGTTAATACGAGTCTCAATGGTGTTGGTAAGCTTTTCCGGAGAAGTGGTGCAGCCTATAGGGCAAATCACTTTACCAACAACATTGGGAGAGGGAAGTCTGGTCCGAACCGTAAACTTGACGTATCTAGTGGTGGAAGCGAGGTCCGTTCATAATGTTATACTAGGGAGGCTCGGTATGTGCGCCTTCGGTATCATCAGTTCTACTATTCATGGATCGCTAAAATTCCCCACCGAAGCAGGAGTGGCAACTTTGCACTCCGAGTCAACAATATGCGTAGCTGAAATACGACAAAGTAATGGTAATGCCAATCCTCCGAACCTCCTCACAGAAGAATGGGCTATCCACCAGCATTTTCCGGAACAAAAAATTGCAGTTGGGGCCCAACTCCCGGAACGAACCAAAAAGAAACTATGGAAGCTCTTGTCTAATTCACTCGATGTATTTGCCTGGCAGACCTCCGACATGGTTGGAGTTCCCCGATGTCTGGCCGAACATAAATTAAAAGTGTCGCATTCAGCAAAACCAGTAGCTCAAAGAAAAAGAAACATGGCTCCAGCCCGAAACAAAGCCATCTCCGAGGATGTACGAAAGTTGTTAAGTGCCGGAATCATCCGGGAAGTACGTTACCAGACCTGGGTTTCTAACCCAGTAATGGTAACAAAGAAAGATAAAACCTGGAGGATGTGCGTCGATTTTTCTGATCTAAACAATGCTTGTCCGAAGGACTGCTACCCTTTGCCGGAGATAGACTTAAAGATTGATTCTCTTTCCAGCTTCCGCCTTAAATGCTTCCTGGATGCATATAAAGGTTACCATCAAATTCAGATGGCTTTGGAAGACGAAGACAAGACCGCGTTTGTAACAAACGAGGGTCTCTTCTGTTATACCAAAATGCCATTCGGATTAAAGAACGCCGGAGCTACGTACCAAAGGCTGATGGATAAAGCGTTCAAAGACCAGATCGGAAGAAATCTAGAAATTTATGTGGACGATCTGGTCATAAAAAGCCAGGCTGAAGATAACATGATCGACGATATACTCGAAACTTTCACCAGGCTTCGGAGTATCAACCTTAAACTTAATCCCAAAAAATGCTCCTTTGGCTTAGAAGAAGGAAAGTTTCTCGGAGTATGGATAACCCAGTCCGGAATCCAGGCACATCCGGACAAAATCAAAGCGGTAGTCTCCATGCAGCCTCCCAAAACTGTCAAAGAAATTCAGTCACTAAACGGGAAGCTCGTTGCTCTCCATTGTTTCATCTCGAAAGCGGCTGATCGCTCTATTCCCTTCATGAATGTGTTGAAAAAACGAACGGGAAAGGGCCAAATAGAGTGGACACCGGAAGCCGATTTGGCATTTCAAGAGTTGAAAGTTTGTCTTGGATCCTTGCCCACCCTAACCGCTCCAATTACCGGAGAAATCATCACAGTTTACCTCTCCGCCTCACATTTCTCTATAAGCGCAGTACTTGTAGTGCATCGGAACCAAGCACAAATTCCGGTCTACTACGTAAGCCGCATCCTGAAAGATTACGAAACTCGGTACCCGATGATCGAGAAGTTGGCACTTGCTTTGGTACACGCTTCTAGACGCCTCCGAAGGTACTTTCAAGCTTTCAATATAGAAGTACAGACTGACCTCCAGATCCAGCAAATTCTCAGAAAGCCAGAGGTCTCCGGACGCCTCACTAAGTGGGCAATTGAACTCAGTGCTTTCGATATCACCTATTGAACCAGAGTTCTAGTAAAAGGTCAGGCGGTGGCAGATTTCTTGACGGAGGTACCAACCGGAGAAAGCACCAAAGAAAAATCTACCTTGCCAAGAGTATGGAACTTATATACGGATGGAGCCTCCAGCAAAGAAGGATCGGGAGCCGGTTTAATCCTAATAGATCCAGAAGGGATAGAATACACTTATGCTCTGTGATTTGAGTTTAAAACCTCAAACAATGAGGCAGAATATGAGGCTCTTCTCGCAGGACTCCAAACCGCGGCCAAGGCCGGTGCAACTTCCGTACTGGCACATGTTGATTCATTATTGGTAGCCAATCAAGTCAGCGGAGAGTACGAAGCACGAGTGGATAACATGGTTCGGTATCTCCAGCAAGTTAACAGCTTAATCTCCTCTTTTGACTCTTGCAAGATAGTACACATACCGCGGAGTAAGAACAAAAAGGCCGATGCCTTAAGCAAGCTCGCATCCGTAGCGTTCTGTCACTTATCCAAAGAAGTTTTAGTCGAAACCTTGCAGGCCCCGGCCATCCAACAGACGGGGTCGGTCATGTCAGTCTCCATGCTAGAAAAATCCTGGATGACACCGATTGTGGATTACTTGAAAGAAGGGACGCTCCCAGAAGACAAAGCTCAGGCCCGGAAGCTAAAGGTAAAAGCGTTGCAGTATCAGATTCATGATGGGCAACTTTACCGTAAGACCTTCTTAGGTCCGCTCCTGAAATGCTTAACACCGGAGGAAGCCAGCTATGTCATAAGAGAAATCCACTGGGGAATATGCGGCATCCACTCCGGACCAAGGATGGTCATACTTAAAGTTATGAACGCCGGATACTTCTGGCCGGGTATGCATCAAAGCGCAGTTAAGGAGTTACAATCTTGCGAAGACTGCCAACGGCACGCTCCTATTAGTCATCGAGCCAAGAACAACCTCGTCCCTGTAACTTCGGCATGGCCGTTTCAGAAATGGGGGATTGACATTGTGGGTCCTTTCCCTGTTTCCACCGGAGGGGTAAGGTTCCTGTTGGTTGCCATCGACTATTTTACAAAATGTATCGAAGCCAAACCCCTCCGGACCATCACAGGAGATCAAGTGCTGAGGTTTGTTTGGGAAAACATAGTGTGCAGATACGGAATGCCGCTCTGTATAGTCAGTGATAATGGGAAGCAGTTTGCAGAAAAACCATTCAAGACATGGTGCGAAAGAATGCACATCGAGCAAAATTTTGCTTCGGTAGCCCATCCCCAAGCCAACGGGCAAGTTGAAAGAGCCAACCGCAGCATTGTGGAAAGCATTAAAAAGCGCTTGGGAAAAGAAGGCGTTTCATGGGCAGATGAACTCCCGCACATCCTATGGGCTCACCGGACGATGCCGAAGACAAGCAATGGGGAAACTCCTTTCAGCTTGACATACGGTACCAAAGCGGTCATTACTGCTGAAGTAGGGATACCCACCCCTCGAATGCAACTGAATCAGGAAGAGAATGAACAAGAACTCCGTCTGAACCTCGACCTGGTCGAGGAACGAAGAGAACTTGCGGCCATCCGAGAAGCGAAATACAAAAAAGAGTTGGAAAAACACTACAACTCTGAAGTAAAGGAGGTCAGGTTTAAGGTCGGAGATTACGTCATGCGGAGCAACGAGGCAAGTCTGGCCGAGGGCACCGGAAAAATGTCTCCAAAGTGGGAAGGTCCGTATCAAGTTGACACCGCGGGAAAGAACGGAGCTTATACGCTCAAGAAGATGGACGGGACCCTCGTCCCTCGAACGTGGAACGGAACACATCTCAAAAGATGTTTCCTTTGAAAATTTTCATGTTATTTCGAAAATAAGTATGTAATACGAAGGTTACGATCTTCGTCATCTTTAAATATTCCTTGTAATGCGGATGGTTTTGCCCGCACCAAACAATGTTATTAATTCCAAGAACTACGGAGGGTTTTTGCCCGTAGATTACTTTACATGTTTTTACTATGTTAACCAGAGAAATATAACTCCGGATAAGAAAATAGAATAAACTCTTCTATCATTAACTAAGTTACAACACAAGTATATTTTCGGCCGAACCAGGGATTCTAACCCTAAAAGATAAAGGCGAACTGGTTCCGTTCGCGCTTTTCCTTCACTTAGAAATTATCCTAATAAAATGAAACAAATCGGATCCGTGCCTTAAAATGAACGTTCTAGAAAAAAGAAAATGTAAAACACAAAACATGGACGCATGTATAAACAAGTGATTACATCAAAAATTTTCCGGACTTGTATAAACCGGAAATTATAAAACCATTCACAGAGGATAATTGTCAAATACAAGTAAAAGCATCATTACATTCATCCAAATTCAAAAAACAGGGTGCATATCCCAAACAGCCGGACATGTCCACCCTCTAAAAAGGTGCATGCCCCAAAGAACCGGGCATGTCCACCTTACTTCTTCGAAGAATCATCATTGGCAAAAAGTAGAGCCTTTTTAATTTCAGAAAGGGGCGCGTTGATAAGCTTCTGAAGATCTTCTATCACCGGAAATGTGAGAGTATCGAAACAAGCAACCGCCGTTTTTAGATCCTCCGTAGCATTGCGATTTAACATCGGAACATCTTTGTAAGGGGTTTTCTTCTGCAAAGCATGTACATAACCAGCATGCAGACCGGAGTTGATACCCACGGCACTCATCGCATTATTAACTGCGGCCACGGCGGCAGTCATTTCCGGCCCCTTATGAACGTTCTTCGCCAAGAGCTGGGCCCCTTCCGAAAGCATCCAAATCTTCGTTGCTTGAAGATCTTCCACCTTAGCTTTTAGGGAAGCATTCTCCGCTTCCATCTCTTCTTCACGTCCTTTTATTTCCTCAACCTGCATCTTCAAATCAGCTCCCTTTGATTTGAGCACATCCCGCTCTGCCAAAAGAGTTAGAAAAAATAGCAAAAGTAAATGCACAAGTCAAAAAAGGAAAGAAGGAGCGTACCAGCCACCATGTTTGCATAAGCTACGCGGGCATTCTCAAAAGATACCTCCATCTTCGCCATCACCTCCTTGTGCTGATCATCTTTCTGCTTCATGGATTCGGAGAAGCTCTTTAACTCAGCTGCAATCCTATCACGGTCCTCCGCAGCAGAGGCAGCAGCCGCTTGGGAAGATTGATTCTGACTAGTCAAAGACTTAATTTTCTCTTGCTGGGACTGTAGTTCTTGAGAAAGCTGGGCAACCTTCTTCTCCGCATCTGGATTCCTCTGAATATTACGCTTTAAGGAGCGAGTCTCCTTCTCTAAGTTCTCCCGTACCAACTCCGCTTCTACCCATCGCCGATAGAGCTCCGTCACGAAGATGTTTGACTGGGCTTGGTTAGTCAAAACCGCAGCACCTAGATCAGGGTTCTTCATCTTCCGGCTTCTGGCATAGTTTATCGGAGTATTTATGTTGAAAAGGAGAGTTTTTGCAACTAGCGCGTCCATCACTGAGTCCTTGTTCCGAACATCCCAATCAGGAACGAATTTATCTTCAGCAGTAGCCGGATCAATATCCATGTCGTCCGAGAACAAATCTGCATATCGAAAAAAGGACAACAACTCAGGTCCGAACCAAGATGAAGGAAGAGAAGACACTTGGTCTTCCTCATCTTCGATAAAGCGATCCGGACCTAAAGATGAGTCCAGCATCGTACCTGAAAAAGTCACCACCTTGGGTTCACCATGAGCTTTTCCTTTCTCCTTGCTCGAAATCTCCGGAATCTCCGTCTCCATATTCTCTGTTTCAGTACTTGGAAGAAAACCACCAGAAAAGATAGGGGTCGGTTTATTACGAGCCAATGCGGCCTCCTCCCTAGAAAACCTACCCCCGGTAAGATGCTCGTCCAGCTCTTCCATTACATTACCCTCGGAATGAGAATCCTTCTTTGGTTTCTTTGACTTCGGCAATGGAAGAGGATCGGTAGAACGTATCTGAATCGGCTCATTCTTCCTCTTACGAGAGCGAACCTTCAGATCCACATCCGGTACAACACCTTTGCTTTTCAAAGAAGAAGGTCGGTATTGTAGGGCCTCATCTAAATCACGGACCTCCGGATCACTGTCCACGTCATCAAGAGCAGATTTCTTACCTGATTGTGATCCGGACGAACCACCAGCATCCTTTAAGGATATCCGAATAGAGGAAGTAGCTTCGGTAGCAACTTGTTCAGATGCACTTTGGGGGATAGAAGAAGTTGCTTCAGCAGCAGACGGCTCAGTCACATTCGGATCCACCGGGGGGCTGACTGCCTGAGCAGAAGATACCACCTGATTCATCAATGGAACATCCTCTTCGCCCTGCTCCCCGAAGTCAAAATCGAAAACGTCCATATTCGGAACCTTCAAAGCATCCAGAAGAGACATTATGGCACCTGCATTTTCAAAATGAAAAAGTTAGCAAAACAACTAAAAAATGGTGCCGAAGGGGATGTAAAGGGTCGGAACTTACGATCACGCTTTCGGCGAATAATCGGACAATCCCTATCCCCTTGGGCCCAGGAAAAACTAACTCGACCTAACCAAAGGAAATGCTCGGGAAGGGGACGAATGGGGGATTTATGCTCAATCAGGGCACGGACTAAATTTTCGCTAAAAACGAAGTCTTCTCCAAGATCAAAAGACATCGTTTGATCTTTGAAACGCCACCTCATATCCTCCGGTAGACAGCGGTCATCCAGCCAGAAAAAATTGTCCTTCCAATTTTTCAAGCTAGACCGCTCGCTGGAGGACGGAGAAGGAACACCCTTCCGGTGCGCGAATGTATACCAGTCTCCGGCCGTGATAAATTCATAAAAATATCGAAAAACATTCAGATCCGGTTTCTGGTCTAGGGCTCGGCAAGAAATTTCAAAATGGTTGATACGGCTAAGACCGAATGGGTTAATTTGGCAAATGTGAACCCTAAAAAATTGAAGAACCCTAATCAAGAAGCGAGAAAAAGGAACCCTATAATTCGCGAAATTACAGACGCGAGTATAAAAGGGAAACTTCCCTTGACGGAATGGATATATGGCTTCCCTTTCGGAAGGAAGGACCGGGTGAAGATCTAGAGGAATCCTGTAATCTCTAACGAACTTATCCAACTGACGTTGGGTAAGCACACTCACACTCTCCGCAAGATTCTCCTTACCAGGAGCCATACTAAAAAGGTAAAAAGAAAGGGACGCACCTTTCTCTGAAGAAGAAGAAGAGGTAAAAGAGGATAACAGTAGAGAAGATGATGAGAGAAGAAAAAAGTGAAAGTGAAAAAGTGAAAAGTAAATTTATAGAAAAGTAAGTCGGTGGGGGGCCATCATTTCAAACCATCACTTCCCACGAATTCCAACACGGGTTTCGCTAATGTCACTAGCAGGTAACTGACTGTCAAAATATGAAAGTCACCCGCACCATTCAAATTGCGCCACGTCATCAATTCAGACCACTCCAAAAGCGACACGTCATCCGAGTAAAACAAAACTTAAAACAACATTTTGCTAAGTCTCTACCGAGACTTAACAAACTGGGGGACTTGAAGATACATATCCGAGACCGGACACGATCCTTGGGACGAACCGGACTCCACTTGAACGGACATCTAAAACATGTCCGTTCCTTATCAAGTATCTCCGAAGACGAACCTCCATTCAAGTGCGTCTGGACGAATGACGTCATCTCAGTTGACTACTATAAATACCCATCAAGTACAAAGCCAAGTACGATTTTCTGAACCTTCGTCCTTACTTTCTCTCTCTACTTTCTCTCTCTACCAATACTTATCCTCACGCCGGAGGGTGGTCGCAGAGGGGCCCTCCCATCTCTGCGGCGAGCCTAACGGTTCTCTGTTTTGCAGGACTGTCTCCAAGTTCGCTTACAAGATCCAAACCCTCGTTTACAGGCTCCGGCCTAAACACGATTCTTTGGTTCTTCAAACTTCATCATCTTCTTAAAAAGAAAACCCTTACACAATCTCTAACTTCATCACTAAACTCACACAATCTGCATATTCCTAGAAAGAGGGGGTTCCGAGAAGAGGAGAGAGAGGGTGCCGAGAAGAGGAGAGAGAGGGCGAGATAGGGGCTGGTGATCTCCGGCCGACGACGCAGCAGAGCACGGCGGAGCCGGTGATCGCTCACGGCGGCGGTTGCGGCGGAGTTTTCGGTGGTCTAACGGCTGACCCCTCCTAAACCAGACCCTTACACACCGGACCACCGTGCGGCGACTGCCGACGTCGGTGGTACCGGTGACAGTGGTGATGGGGTCACGACTCGGTTCAAATTTTCAGATTTGGTGTCAATTCAAGTTCGTGTCTCAGTTTCGGTACGAGTCAACCGATCAACAACTCCGGTCAACGAGCCGGCATTAGCGGCGGCAGCCTCACCGGCGTTAGCGACGATGAAGGTGGTGGCTGTCTCGAGTCGTCTCACGTTCGGTATATCTTTTACTCTTTCGTTCCTCATTTAAATCCCCTGTTTATGTACTCTAATATTATTGACATTATAAACTTTCAAGTAAACTGCAAGTTGGAAAACTTGCATAAGCAGTGAATGGTTTTTTTGTTATAGAATAAAGAAGGTGATGAACCATGTTCAGTGGGTAAAAATGTTTTTTTTATGCTTTCATTTTAAACTCAACTAGTATTTTAGAATAGTAAATAATATTAAACGTACTATGAAATATTAAGTTAAAATATTCAGTACCAAACCAAAATATTAAACATCAAACCAGTATATTCAATACCAAATTGAAATGTGAAGTATCAACTTAAGTTTCTCTATTAAAATACTATAACATAACTACTAAAATAAAGAAAAAGTTTTATTCAAATGGAGTAAAAAAAAAGGATCAATTTAATTGACATATAATATTTAAATTAAATGTCAGTTGGTATTAATTTCTTTTAAATGATCACCAATTGGAAAATTGAAATTTAAGTAACAATATAACTTTAGGCTCTAGGACTAAATGAGAAAGAATAGGAACACACATGTTCCTGTAGATACTAGTTTTTATTTTACAATTAAATGAGTTATTACATATTTTGTGTTTTCATAAAGTACGTAAATAATTAAGAATCCTGCATATAAATGGGTTTATGATTTGTTAAATTGGGTTCTAAAATTGGTTCTTAGAATTTCATATGAGTCAGATGTTTATAAAATTTGTTTTTAAGATGTTAATTGGTACGCGATTAAGTAATGTATTTAAAGGGGGGGTTAGTTTAAATTTGAAACGTAGTTATATTGTAATCAATAAATATTAGTGCTTTATTCAACCTATAAATAATAACGGAATCGTTACGTGTTATTCTTAACTATCTAAGAAAAACGCTCCCGTTCATTCGGTTGCTCAATCTTTACTCGTGCGCTATTTTACAAGGAGCCGCAAACGCAACCACTAATAATTTCGAGACTTCATTAATCCCGCTCGCGGTTTAGCATTACCATACGCAAAACTGTGAGTATACTCGAACCCATTTTTACTTTTAAACACTTTGGGTGCAACATGTATTCTATATTCAAACACGTGACACTTGAAACTTATTTGAAACATACTCTATCCATTTAAACATGAAACATGAAACTTGTGATACTTGAGACTATTTTGTGCTATGTGAACGTTTAATCCCTGTGTGTAGTTCCGCCTTAACAATAGTAGCGCTATAGGGGTAATGCACCTCCCCCATTTGTAGTCGAGGGGTATTGTTAGGATGAGACTTGTTAACCTCCTATGAAACTTTGGGACAGGCACTTTAACGCATTGGAAACTTGGGCTATCACTTGGACTGCGTGAACTAGCATGGCTGAATCTATTTTTGTAATGTTCATGTTGGATATGAGTTTTTAAACGCTTAAACTATTATGCTATGTATTCAAACTTGTATACTCGCCAACTTTTGTTGATTTTATTTTAATACATGTTGCAGGTTGTTAGACAAGACGATGAAGAAATCAAGTTAGGATGGACTTAGATACTCATTCAATAATAAACAATGTTGTTGCAATTTGTCTTTATTTGAAACAATGTATTCAAATTTTAGTCATTTATGAAATTGAATTTAAATTATATTGTCACATAGTGTTATGATGTCTCTTGCAATCTAGTTTTCGTCTCATCCCGATGTTTCCGCCATCGGTTGGGGTGTGACACTTTGGTAAACATTCTTGAACAATTTTTGTAGAAAAAGTTTCACAAAAGTTTATATTTATCTACGTGTCAAAATTTTACATAGTTTCCCCTAAAAATGGAGGTTTTCCCATGTATCAAAACATGTGTTTATTTTCTTTTTATCATCAAAACTCAAGATTCAACAACTTAGCAAGTAAAGATCACTAAAAATCATCATACTTTTTCATGTGGTGAACTTGAAATTTCATAAAAATGTGTACTAATTTATATCTATACACTACACATATAGATCTACTTAGATTTAAGCTTCTTTGTAATTTTTTGTAAACTTAAATGAAACTTTATTTTATAAACTTGATCATCCATGAGTTTAGTAGTTTCAAGATCATGAGAAATCCATTTTAAACCACTTTCAAGTTCACTTTCAAAGATCTTCAAGTTCATCATCATGTTATTTCATGGATCTTTCAAGATCCATGCTTAAACTTGTTAGATCTAAGCTTCTAACAAGCTTACTTATGATGGATCTAATAAAAAACACATGATCAACAACAACAACTTCATCACATACATCAAACAACACTAGAAACACTTGATTTTCTTTAGATTATGTTAGTTCTTCTTATGTTCATCTTTTAAAGTTTAGATTTCTTGATGGTGTGACTTGTACATACTACTAACATGGAGAAAAATGAAGATTAGTAAGCTTACTTCTAGCTCTAGTGGCTAGGGAAGTGATGCAAAGAACACGAAGAAGAAGAAGATGATGCAAAGATGATGCTTAATAGCTCCACAATGAGGTCCTTGAACTTCAAGTGCTTGAAGCTTCCTTAGATAGCCTTCATACACCTTTGAACACCCTTGGATTTGCTTGAAAGTGAAAGAAAAATGGAGGTAGTGTGGAGGTGGGTGTGGCCGTGAGGTAGAGAGCAAGAGAGGAAGAAGAATTCAAATTTTAGTGAAAATGATAATGTGAGTGTGAGTACATATGTCTATCGCTTCCGTCAATCACGTATCGTAGCTGATCTGATGAAACAAGACAAGGTTTAAAAGTGTCAAAGTATAATATCCTAGGTCCGCACGGATGGAGTTTTCCAGGTCCGCACGAACCTGGTGTGCGTAATTAGGGTTTGGTTATTGGTGTTCATCCATGCGCATGGAGACTTGATTCGCAACTGCTCATCCGCAACAATCAGTCCATTCGCACAAGGCTTCTTGATCCGCACCATATGTTGATCTGTATAAACATGTTGATCCGCACTTATGTATATGCGGATGGGCTTGTCCTATAAATACTAGTGATGTCTTGTTCATTTGTACCTTTGGATGTTAGAGTAACGAAACTCTGTCCAACTGTTTTCGTGGTTTTATACTTTCATGTCATCAATAGAAAACAAATTATAATTAGCTTGTTCTTGTCTGATCCACTCTCGTACTTGGATTCCGCACAAGATACGAGATCTACGCAGTCAACGGTGTATCGGAATCGATCCTAAAACGAACTCACAGTGAGGATAATGTTGGAGGTTAGGTCCATATAAACTTCAAACATACTAAACTTCCATTAAACAAACTCTTTAACCACAATCCATCTTCCAACATCGTGAGACAATATGAGGGCTAGTGGGGCCCTCATGTTGACCCTCAATTTCGGGGGGGGGGGGGGTGTGCAAAAGTTTGGAAGTTAAGGGTTTAGGATGTAACTTAGGTGTTTAAATTAGGTGTTACATGTGTTTTAGTGTTTTTAAGGGTTTTAATGTGTTTTATGACCAATACTAGCTAAATAACATTAAAACAATGCTTCTAGTTCATTTTTAGTGTTTTGGGTAGTGTTCGGTTGTCGGTTCGTTAAATTGCTAAATTGTGTAATTTATAAGGATGAAGTACCTTTTGTGCCATGGTTTCAATCCCGACACTTTACAAGTTATTCTGGATTTTGTGCCATGGTTTCAATCCCGACACTTTACAAGTTATTCTGGATGTTTAATCACTATTTCTGCATGTTATTTTAACTTGTAATGCTGAATTTCTGCAGAATTCGTTGTTTATAATTCGTTTCGGACAATTTTTAGTGCTTATTTAGGCTTCCGGGAAGTGCTATTGTAAACCCTTGTTCTCCCACTTGGGTTTTAATATATTTTTTATGTCGGACCTATATCTAAGTCCTAAATCTATCGTTTTTAACTGAGTACTGAGGCTGTGCTGACACAGCTTGTCTAACTGGTTTGTTTACCAATTGTTTCGACGCAGCGCCTAAATTGTTTCGAAATGCGATAAATGAAATATGTAACATGCATGATTTAAATGTATGACATGCAAGCATATAATGTTGACGTTTAAAACACATAAATGCAGGGAACAAATAATTATTAAAAAAGTACGGAAGATACCGTTTTCGTGCCGATTGTCACAATTTCCCCACATGTTTTTTTTATTTTTCATTATTTCTTTACTGAGTAAATTGTTATTTTCGATCCATGAGGTTTAGTCCAAATTGTTTCGTGTGATTTTTGTTGCTGACTTTTTCAAAATGCAAGTTTCGTCCAACTTATTCTGGATGTTTAATCACTATTTCTGCATGTTATTTTAACTTGTAATGCTGAATTTCTGCAGAGTTGTTTATAATGTGTTTCGGACAGTTTTTTGTGCTTATTTAGGCTTCCGGAAAGTGTTATTGTAAACCCTTTTTTAGCAAAATGACCACTTTTCTAGTAGTGGACGATGCGGTGGAACAAGAGATGTGTAGAGTTGGAATCTGTTGGCATGGTGTCTTCATGAAGTCGTCGACATCACAACTCCGTCAATATTAATCCGACACCAAAACCCTTCTTCCCAACACCATTGAAACATTTGTCTTCGCGGTAGTCCCAATTGTGTCATTATCTTAAGAGCCTCTCAGGCGACGCCACACATTCATTCACTGTTGCTGTTAATCAGCTCTCTTCACCCAAAATCTGAATCATCATATGACTCAGACGCTCGCATTGTGCTAACAACAGAAGCCATGCGTTCGACGCCACACATTCATTCACTGTTGCTGTTATAATCAGCTCTCTTCACCCAAAATCTGAATCATGATACTCATACAGATAGACGCTCGCATTGTGCTAACATTCATTCACTGTTTATTATTCATTTGATCAGGTACATTTTGTTACGAGTCAACATGTCACAGTTATAATATACACTGAAAAGGTACTCATTTATTTATGTAATTTATCAGCTCTTTAGCAAATTAGGGTAACAGGAGTGTACAGAATCACACGTGATAATGTATCCATTGACGCGTGCCATGATGGTACACATATGAAGAGGAGTTGTTTCCTTCTGACTAGTGGGTCTAGCTGAGGAGTGGGTGAATTCCTTATAATATTAGTGGGCTGTCTTTATTTTCAGGTTAAGTTGTAAGCCTATAAATCGCAGAAAACCTTCAGTAGTATTAGAATTGAAATATGAATGGATCCAAATATTCTCTCTTAATTATCTCTTGTCTCTTCTGTTTCCTAAAACCGATGTTGTAAGTGCTGCAAGTAAGCAACCATGAGCTCTTTGAGTTTAGAACAGTAATTTTCAGGTTGAGTTTATGGATAATGCATGTTATAAAATGAATTCTTCTGAAAGGATTTGGATCTGGAGGGTTGATTTAGAGTCATTCATTTAATAATCTCAATAATTAAGCTAGTATTAACTAGGCACTAATTTATGGGAAAAATGTCTCCCAGGATCCCACATCGCTTAAGTGAAGAATACAAAGATTCAGAGAGAGTGTATATAAACAGCAGCCCAAGAAGAGAAAAAGCATACCTTTCTCGGCCTTTTGGCTAAGATCAAGTGTAGTATTTGTTCTTATCAGTTTAATATCTGATATGTGGGCCATCGGCCCACTTGATATTAATCTTATTTTTCATGGGGAAAGGCTGTAGGTCCCTCGGAGGATGAGGTCAAACCTTATCCTTGTTATGTCTAACACACTAGCAAGTGCGGAATCCAAGCTAGAATGCAAACCGGTAGTTTATATGAAAGCACAAGCTACAAAGAGAAAGGTAGACACACGAGATATCAAAGTTTTCTCTTGTATTTCAGTGGACACGGTTACAACTGAAAATACTCTCTCTACAAGACTGAGTTCACTCCCTTCTCACACACTTGTCTCTCTCTTGTCTTGAAGTGAACACATTACATTAGTATATATACCCATCACAGCTCGTCTGGTCGAAGGATCAGATAGACTGATCGAAGGATCATCTATCGATCTGAAACCTATCGAAGGATCCACATATACCTCGAAGGATGATATCCTTCGAGGTCCATCAACATCCATCGAAGGTTTATCTTTCGAGCTCATCGAAGGATCTAAACAATCCTTCGATGACTCATCCTTCGACACAAACATCTTACAACCAATGTGTTAACTGTTTGGCCAAGTCAAACCAGGAGGATGGTTGACTTGGTCAAACTTACATCGAACACACATATAAACAAACCTAAGACGTAACTCAGACTAATACAAGACATCGTTTTGTATCATCACAAAATACAGACAAAGTACAGACACAAGTGCACCAACAAACTCCCCCTTGGCTGTAGCTTTGTCTCGATCTTCGTGTCTTCAAGTCTTTAACGTCCTTTCAAGTCTTCAATGTCGGAGGATCTTTAAAGTCTTCACGTCTTGAAAGCAGAAAGTGTACCAACAAACTCCCCGTTTCATGTAGGAAGTGTGTTGACAAACTCCCCCTTAACATAAGCTCCCCCTTGAGTTATGCTCGTGAAAGTCTTGATCTTTACAACTTGAGATCCTTGTGGTGTTGATGATGGTCAGCGGCAACTCGATCATCTTCATCATTTGAGTGCCTTCACGTCGTGTCTTCATTCCGAAGCTTGTCATCGACCATGTTCTCCTTGCCTTTAGAATCTGCACATGCAAGAAATCTAAACGCGTAATGAGAACAACTGCTTGGAATATCATAAGTAAACGACACACATGTGACCATTGCTCAATCAACTACCGTCCGACAGTTTGAAAGTTTAACAAATTTATCAATTTTAGTTTTTAACTTTCAAAACTTGCAAATTCTGACCATTTATGAAGATTTAGTCGATTTTGGTTTTCAATCTGGTTTCAGGTAACGAAGACTCGAGCTCCAACATCGTACGATCGAAAATAAAATAGAAATAAAATCTTTTTGGCTTTTAGAAAGTTTATATTAAAACACACCTAAAATCTTTTTGGTATTTTTGAATATTTCAAATGTAAAGACTGAAAGCAGTAAATAAATATATACAAAGATGCAGAAACCGAAAGCATTAAATAAATATTTACAGACATTCTTTTTGCGAGCTTCGAGGGTAAGAGAATCATATCAGTGTACGGTCATGCCAAAACGCTCTTGTTGTTCTTTTAGTTAACATTAAGATAAGCATCCTATAACAATTATCGGTATTGTTGTCCACATAAGCTCAACTTATCAGATGTAATCATGGCGAGGGGATACGTTAAGGTATGATTTATACTTACCGACCGGTGTTCATCCACATCACGACACATTCCCGTATCAAGGTATGCACGAGGGTTCATCTTACCGGTGAGTATACCGATTATCATCTGTTTGACCGTATATGATGTGAGATTCTCACTTATTTTGATTTGAAAACAAGCCCTATGTGATATAATCACTTATTGATGAGGAACTTGATTTTCATATGCATGAGGGCACAGGAGCAAGTCCGTGAACAGGTCAGTACTTTCGTACAGCAGAGAGACGAACTTGACTCCCGGATAAATGTGATATATTATCACTTATTTTGAGGGACATGTGATTGTTGATCACTTATTGAGGTAGAATGCAATATGTACACGTATGTATGGTATCATGGAAGATCTAGACTTGCGTCCCCGTTATTTTTCGGTAAAAGAAACAACCATGATACCCAGATGATAAGCAGCATAAAGACCGAATATCTCAGAACCTCGGCAATCTCTCAAACGAAATTTCGGTACTAAGACCATATGCCAATGAATGGTTCCCACCTGGTCTTCAGTCGATTTAAGATTTATATCACCCTGCACACTTTAAAATGATTGTGAGCCTACCGATACATCTTATATAGAGCTGCTTATCATTTTTCAGTTTAGGTTTAAAGAGGTTTGGACAGACCACTGATGTACTATCATTTTCTCTTTTGCTCGCCAGGAAACTCATTTTTGTTTTTCTATTGTTTTTGTGTTTTTGAAATTTTTCGATGTTTTTGGATTTTCAAATTTTGGAGATTTACTCCCCCTAAAAACAATAAACTAAGACAAATTTAAAACACAAAGGTATTTACAAAAATGATTTTCCGATGTTGGTTTTACTCTTGCTTGACCTTAATGCCGTTTACCAATAATAAAAAGTCAAATCTTGATTTGTCAAATGCTTTGGTAAAAAGGTCGGCACGTTGGTCATCAGTGTGGACCATGACAACATCGATGAGTTTCATATTGAAACAATCACGTGTGAAGTGATATTCGAGATCAATGTGTCAGGTCAAGGAGTGCTGTACGAGATGATAATAATTCATAAAGCAGCTAAAATATCGACAAGTATAGGAGAGATTAGAAATTCAAAACCGTATCCTGCAACTGCTTCGTGCATTGCAAGGAATCTGAGCGCTCTCCCAAACTGGATATCCACCCGTTGTGGACTTCAAAGTCGATTTTTGTAGCTACTGAGAAATCTCTTCACAGCAACAAGATCAAAAACCTCTGGGTCCGGCTGGTCTTCCACATTGTACCAGCGAAGGTCTTTGTCTTTCTCTTTCAGAAGTAGTGTGCGGTTGTTCAATCCACGCCAAGGCATCCGCACACCCGGTTGGTTTGTTCAACAAACACATTTTCTTCAATCACACCGCGAAGAAAAGTACCCTACACGTTCATCTTGTGGACTTTGAACTTCTTGTGGAAGAAAAATCCATGAATCTTCAAAAAGCTTTAGACGTGCTACAGGCGCGTACTTTTCATTGGAATCTTTCCTGAGGACCCGATCAAAAACCATAACAACCACATTTTGGCACATTTTTCATCTTGTCGAATTTTCAACTACATTCAACCACATTCTTTCATCAGACATTTTTGTCTTCTTTTCTCCTCTCTCCATCAATGGCAACAATATTCTCCTAAATGTAACAATATTTCGGAGCCTTATGTCGCCGATCTTGTGCATGGACGCTCCACTATCAACAATCCTAAGACTATCAATAGTTCCTCCTGGAACATCCTACACACTCATTCAGAGATTAGTTGGAGAGGGGGACCCAAGCCATTGTGGTCTTGGGTCTTCCATTTTCATCAACAACAATAACTTCTATTCTTTGATGATTTGTAAATTGTGATGGTCCCCCTGATTCAATAACCGTTTTTGGTTTCCAGGTCTGTTTTGTTATACCAGTGTTATGCTTTAAAAACTTAACTTCACGATTGTCTGAAGTTTTTGAATTGTCTGGTTTGACAGAAACAGATGTTTTGTTAACCACATCGGTCTTAATCGCCTTTTCAATTTTCTTGACCTGTTGGCGTCTCTGTTTCTTTTCCCTTTCTTTTACAAGACGGGGATCTGGTTTTGATGAAACAGATCGCTTGCGGTCAATTTGGTCACGGGGATCATCAACCTTGGCTTTCAACTTATGAAGATACGGACAGTTTCGAATTATGTGTCCAATTGTACCACATTCAAAACATGATCTTCGTTCAACAAACCCCGAAGTATCATGTGATCGTCTTGCCGATGATGATGAACTTTGTGATCTCGAGGTACTAGGTTTCGAACAGTTTGGTTCATTTCTTTTCAACACTGTTGCTTGTTTAACAAAATCTAAGTTAGATTTGTTTTCAAACGTTTCAATTTTGTCTGTTCCCTTTGATTTCACAAAGTTCACATTCTTGTTCTTCTTCTGATTCGGCTTCCTTTGACTTTGAGTCGGTGTTTTACCTCTTGGTTTGGTATGATTTTGCTGCGTTTTCACTGTTGGTAATTTTTGATTGCCATATTGTTTTCGAACTTCGGCCTTTGGGATGGGTGGACACTGTGTTACTGTAACATGTGATCCTGTCTTTCCCAAAAACTTACTTGTCGAATTTTCAAAGACTTTACTAATTAAGGATTGATTAACATTCTTAATAGGAAAATCTTTGTCAGAATAGATTTTATCATCACCAACAAGAGTGTACAGCAAATCCACACTCTCAGACTCTTTTGCAGACGAGGACTCGGTTGCAGCAGTCTTCGCGGGCTTTGCAGGAGGATCACATAGAATATGATTCTCAAGAGGTATGTCCTCTTCTTTTATCACCGCATCCGACTTTGCTGAATCAGTATCATCAGATTCATCATCAGAAGAATCAGCATCCTCAACAACAACTGGAGGATCCTGATTCTGTTCAGCAGAAGACATACTTGCATCTGCTGACACATCCGAATCTGACAATACTTCCTTCTTGTATCCGAGTCCTGTTGCAAATTCCTCAACGTCCAAAGGAACAGATGGTTCAAAGTGAGTTCTATACTCCTCATCAGGCAGTGCATCATAATTGTTTCTCACGGGTGGTGGACATTTCTTATATCCAATGCATGTGACATCCCGTTTCTCTTTCTGAACATCAATGATGTAATCCAACACATAGCTAGAGCTCAAATAGCTGTCTAACTTGAGTCGGATCGCCTCACTTTCAGTTTTAACACAAGCCATCTCTTTTTGCATTATCTCAAGCCTACTGATGTAAAGGTTTATTTCCGTTTGTTTTCTTGAAACCATTTTCGTTAGCTCAGTCTTATCTTTTCTTAAAGTTTCAATCATCGTTTTAAATTCCTTTTCATGGTTTTCATAAAACATGTTGGCTTCTGTGCACTTAGAAAGATCCACGGTCAACTTTTGATTGTGAATGAATGTCACATCATACTTGTTTTGCAAAGCCTCATGTTTGCTTTGCAAATCACACCACTTAGCATCTAAATCAACATGTTTGTTTTGCAAGTCGAACAAATTAGCTTTTAAAGCATCATGTTTGCCTTGCAACTCAGACATATTTGTATCCAAATCAGCACATTTAACGCTTAATCTAGCACAATTATCACAATTAACAGCAGTGGGTTCATCGACACATACCTGACTTGACGAACTGTCGACATTAGCCATAACGGCTGAATGGAGAGAAGAAGAAAAATAAGCAGCTTGATCCACCAGAATAGATTTTCTATCATTCCTTGCTGCAGCTTCTCCTAATAGCTCATCAACATCTGCATCGACTGACACACTTGACGTGTCATCCAAATGATCATCACCTGAAGTCGAGGATTCTTCATCTGAGCTTCTACTGTAACCAGAACTGTCTTCATCTTCAGAAGATTCACCACCATTGGCGGAAGATTCTTCACCACTGGCGTGTTTAAGATCCTTGACAATCTCAGCAAAACAAGCGGTTACAGTAGATGGCCGATAGACTTGCTGTTGTGGAGCGGGTTTTACTGGAACTTGTATCGGATTGCCATATAGATCAGTTGTCACAGGAGGCCTTTGGGTTTGTTGTTGAGGCACTGGTTGAGGAACTGGTTGAAGCGGATTTCCGTACAGATCTGTTGGTCCGGTAGATCAACAGGTAATGGATTTCCGAACATATCAGTTGCTTTGATAGGTCGTTGGCTTTGAATACTTGGAGTTTCGGCCCACGAAGGAGACAAACTGGTATTTCTATACTTTCCCGAATCCGGAGTCGGAGTACCATAATACATTTCTGTATTTATCGGAATACCCCACATCGAATTCATTTTTGATGAAGAAAAATTGTTACACTAGTTCTCTCGGGTTCTCCTTGTTAACAACCAACCAGCCGAAGGATCCCTGATCGAAAGACGAGAAAAACACAAACTTGTTAAACTTAAACAGACTAGGATCGAAGGATCAATACTAGTACGAAGGATCAACAGTGTTCGAAAGATTCTCCAACCGAAAGATCCTTATCTTTCGAACCAGAACTGCAGATCGATAAATGTATCCTTCGAAAAGATTCCTTGGTTCGAAGGATAAGTCACAGACTTCGAAGGATGTTCGAAGGATGATTATCTATCGAACTTCCTTTGATCGAAAGATGATCTTTCGACTTCGAAGGATATCCTTCGATCTGAACTGACACAGTTGACAAAAGTGACAGGTTGGTGAAAAGGTGATGGGTTGGAAGAAAGCTTTCGGCAGAAGGTATGCTCAGACCATACTTTCTGCCAAAACAAGATTTGAACAATAAAATATTGCTTAAAAAGACAGTTCTTATCCAGAAAACCGGTCACCGGAGTAAGCCGGAATTTGGCCGGAAATGACCAAACTTCTTAAAAACAAGTTTTTTAAGTTACCCAACCCGTCCTTTAATACACCGGGTTAGTTTAGAACACGTTTTTACGTCAAGAAATGCGAGAAAAACACTAAAAACGGGTGCTAAACCATGTGAGTTTTTGTCCAAACACTCCAAAGTCTTGTATAAACTCGGTTTTTAACAAGGAAAAGAGCCACGGCTCTGATACCACTTGTAGGTCCCTCGGAGGATGAGGTCAAACCTTATCCTTGTTATGTCTAACACACTAGCAAGTGCGGAATCCAAGCTAGAATGCAAACCGGTAGTTTATATGAGAGCACAAGCTACAAAGAGAAAGGTAGACACACGAGATATCAAAGTTTTCTCTTGTATTTCAGTGGACACGGTTACAACTGAAAATACTCTCTCTACAAGACTGAGTTCACTCCCTTCTCACACACTTGTCTCTCTCTTGTCTTGAAGTGAACACATTACATGAGTATATATACCCATCACAGCTCGTCTGGTCGAAGGATCAG
Source organism: Helianthus tuberosus (assembly GCA_030545235.1). Taxonomy (NCBI): domain Eukaryota; kingdom Viridiplantae; phylum Streptophyta; class Magnoliopsida; order Asterales; family Asteraceae; genus Helianthus; species Helianthus tuberosus. Next base: position 82,308,512 of record CM060363.1, read on the forward strand.
ATAGACTGATCGAAGGATCATCTATCGATCTGAAACCTATCGAAGGATCCACATATACCTCGAAGGATGATATCCTTCGAGGTCCATCAACATCCATCGAAGGTTTATCTTTCGAGCTCATCGAAGGATCTAAACAATCCTTCGATGACTCATCCTTCGACACAAACATCTTACAACCAATGTGTTAACTGTTTGGCCAAGTCAAACCAGGAGGATGGTTGACTTGGTCAAACTTACATCGAACACACATATAAACAAACCTAAGACGTAACTCAGACTAATACAAGACATCGTTTTGTATCATCACAAAATACAGACAAAGTACAGACACAAGTGCACCAACAAAGGCCCATCACAATAGCTTGTTATTGGGGTCTTTGAGCGTCGCCTTGGTGTTGCACTACTGCCTTGGCCTGGCGCACCCCTCCAATTTGCAGTCAATTTTTAATAAACCTGACTTGACTCTCTAGGCATATCTATTTCATTTTTAATAATAATAATAAGATGGATGCTTGTTTAGTATTTGCTCCTTCTGTTATCTTGGATGCTTGTTTAGTGTTTGCTCCTTCTGTTATAGTGAGTAGTCTGTAAACTGGTATTCTCAAGTACAACCATGCCATAGCATATCGCTAGACTAATCTGTTGGCAACTTATGGTAGGTAAGCTATTCTTTTCTCATGTTTCATTTACTTTTTTAATTTTGAATTCTTCTGTAATCACATTCTTTACTATTAACTTCTGTCACTAGTCTTGGCTTCCGAATAAGTCTAATAGCTGCATTAACGCTTTCCCTTATCAGTTCACCTTCTTTCTCTTCAAAATGTTGGTTCTCCCATCTTATACATCCTTTACAGATTCTACCATCTTGAACCACGGCCCAAACCTTCCACTGAAAACCCGAGCATTCCTAGAACTCCACAAGGTCCATAGTGTTGCCATGGGCACCAACATCAGAACCTTTTTACCATTCTTTTCCGACCCTTTTGCTTGGAAACGCTCCAAGATATGACTAAAATTTTGAGTACCTGGAACCCACATGCTCACTTGGATCCACACCATTTTTGAGTAGGGACAAGCCACTAAAAGACAATCCGCCGACTCCCGACATTGTTACAAAACCTGCATTCAGTGTCACGAAGCTGCATTCTCCTCCGCACTAGAGCCAACTTAGTTGGAATACTACCCTCTAATGCTATCCAAATGAAGAAATTGACCCTGGCCGGAGCCCACGAGATCCATTTAAAAGCCCTTGTATGAAAGACTGCACCTTTAGCCACTTGTATCTCTTTACGAACCAGACTTGTAGAAACCCGCCAATTTCTGTTATTCTCCCACTATGATTTTTATTTACATACAACCCTGTACCATAAGACCAAGTGTGCGAGGTTGACGTCCATGTATACGTGTCCAGTGATGTACTCGTGTTTTTATTGGCAAAAAACTTAAACCCATACACATTGTTACATATCCAAGCTTCTTAGACTCACTTATGTATGCTTTTCCATGTAAATGGTCAGCCATTGATACCACCCTTATCTATTGAAGTTGGGATTGATGTAGTTTTAAGACACATGGTAAAATGAATTCAGTCAGCTACATTTAGTAAAAAGCTAGTATTATTAGGATCTATGCATTAACTTATGGTATTTAATCTTGAGAAACCAATGGGAAAGAGTGTCTCAGAATCCCACATCGGCCGAATGAATAAATTAATTATGAGAGTACTGCCTATTTAAACGGCGGCCCAAGAAGATATTAAGCATACCTTTCTCGGCCTTTTGGCTAAGATCAAGTGTAGTATCTGTTCTTATCAGTTTAATATCTGATATGTGGGTCATTGGCTCACTCGATATTAATCTTATTTTTTATGGGGAAAGACCCATCACAATAGCTTGCTATTGGTGTCTTTAAGCGTCGCTTTGGTGTTGCCCTACTGCCTTAGCCTGGCGCACCCCTCCAATCTATAGTCGAACTTTAAATCTTTTTTTTTTATTTGATATAAGTTTAAAAATTTGCTAAATGTTTATATGTTTTATGTCTATTTCCTATCTCTCAATACTTTATGTTGATCTTCTCAAGTGCATACTTGTTTTCTCTTTCTGTTTTAATAAAAATAGAAATAGAAATAGGGAGCCATATGTTTTTAAGATGGATGCCTTTCTTAGTTAGCGGTCTGGCAGGGGGTAGGCCTTTTATGGTAGATCTTTCAGTTCCAGTTTAGAAAAAACTTGAAATATTTAGCTAAATACTTGATTTGTAAACTTATTTTAATTGAGCTGAGCTTGAGTGTTATTAGGTGAATCCCTTGTTCATATGCACAAGTGCCAAGAGTGAATAAGTTGACGATTTCTAAACAACCCCCCCCCCCCCCCTTCTCTTATTTAAAAGGTCAAGACCCACCATTGCCATCCATGATTAGATTTAACCAAACATTCAAAAACTTGAACTGCTGCTGATAGCCGGCCACCACAAAATTTCTTAAGAATTTATTTTTCCAACCAAATCAGGCCCGAATGTGTTTCAACGTCTCCATAATGTGTAAAACATGGTTAATGATTGATCTTAACAAATTCGTAAAAAAATGTCACTATAACAAATATGTATACAAACTATAAGCTTAATATTTAGTTTTCTCTCTATTTTTAAAGCGAACAAATCAAGCAAATAAAAGATGATGCAACAACTACTAATCATCCGGCAAATACCACCAAAGCATGCGGTGAACCATCCAATAGAATATCAAGTTTCCGAGAGTACCTATATATATCAGCAAGGATATCTGTTGAAATTATACTATGTAAAATAGTAGGTGAATGAATCCGTTGATCATATACACAAGTGCCAGGAGTGAATAATGTCTCTTTGCAGCTTTTCAAGTAAATGGTAATATCATAGTTTCCTTTCCTTGTATTCTGATGTAACCTGAGCATGTGTATTATTTATTTACTTTTGTCTGTAATAGGAATGGCCAAAAAGTTTTGTTCGTGATAATTGATATTGGGGTCTTTAAGCGTAGTCTTGGCCTGGCGCTCCCCTCCAGATTACTGGTTCGTTGGAGCAGCGGCGTGGTACTGTTGCGGTAGCGGACAACGAGTAGGTTGTTCGTGCGACGGCAACTCGGAAATAGCAGGTTTCCGATAGGAGTTGTCTCGAAGGTTGTTCGAAATCGACAGGCGAGCTCAGGCCTGTGATCCAAGTTCAATCATCGTAATCAAAACAAACGGTCAAAATTGAATTCTTGTGCGGGTTTCTAAGTTGTTAATCGGTACCGACGTTAGAGAGTTCGTGATCGGGACCGAGTGAAGGGTGCGACGTCAGCAGTGGCTTAATGGGAGCAAGCCGGGTTCCGACTTGCAATCAAAGGCGACACAATACTTGATATAAGTGGTTTTTCATTTTTGATTCGATTAATTTTTTTTTTTTTTGCAAATTGTTGACATTAAATGTTTCTCTTCGATTTTCGTTTTTGATTCGATTAACATGGCAGTTGCACTTCTACTTCAGGCAATGCCCGAAGAGCTCGTATTTCAAGTAGCTCAGTTTCAGACTGCAAAGGAGCTCTGGGAAGCGTTGAAGACACGGTATGTTGGGGGTGAACGGGTTCGAGAGGCAAAGATTAAACAACTGGAGATAGAGTTTGAATCTTTAAGGATGAAAGAAATAGAGTCGATTGATTCTTTCGCAGGTAGGATAAGTCAGTTGGTGACCAAAGCAGCCATTTTGGGAAGCACCTACGAAAACAGAAAGCTTGCCAGAAAGTTTTTAGGCTCTTTTCCAGCAAAGTATGTTCCAATTGTAGCTTCAATTGAACAATTCACAGATTTGAAGGCCATGACGTTTCGGGAAGCAATCGGTAGACTGAAGACATTCGAAGACAGGATTAAGGGTATTGAGTCGTTAGCTGAAAATCAAGGTAATCTAATGTTTGCCAATGGTGAGTCATCCTCGAAATCCAAACCCTATGAAAATACGCGGGGGCTTGGGCGAGGCGGTTCAAGTTACCGAGGCAGACGTCAAGACCGGGATGATGAGGACCAAGATGGAAGTCAAAGCCAAGATGGTCAAGATCATGGGTCAAAGAAAACGGGTCAAAGAAGAACCAATGATTGTCAAGGGGGGGGGAGATATATCACATGTTCAGCGTTACCGTTGTGATAAATTTGGTCACTTCGCGTCAAGATGTCCAGATCGATCGTCTGAAGAAACAAGATGAAGCTAACTTAGCTAAATCCAATGATTCTGTTCCATCATTATTCATGATGAGATGTGATCAAGAGACGGTTTTTCTAAATGAATAATGGGTTATTCCGAAGCGTTTCGAGACCGAGCCAATGGAGAAAGACGTTTGGTATCTCGACAACGGAGCATCGAATCACATGACGGGTAATCGAGCTTATTTCTTTGAACTTAATGAGCGTGTCACGGGAAAGGTGAAGTTTGGAGATGGATCTTATATTAATATACAGGGAAAGAGATCAGTATCACTTGAAGGGTGGATGCGACATTCACATGAAACGTGATTTTCTAACCATTCATGATCATACAGGAAAGCTTATGATGAAGGTGACAAGGAGGAAGAACCGTTTATACAAGATCAACCTCAAGATAGCAAGTCCTGGTACACAAGCTAACATGACTGGAATAAAGAATTTTGCGGGTAGGGATCTACAAAGAGGTGAACTGAAAGATGATATGGCAAGTACGAGTCAGAATCTTCTCAAAGATCCAAGTTTAATGAAGAAGCCCAAAATTCAAAGTCCAAAGAAAAATGTTCAAGAATTTAAAGAAAATGTTAAGCAAGGGATTCAAACCAAAGGAAGTACGTGTTATGATCCAAGAAAGCGGGTGTTTGCTCAAGATCGCAACCGAGTCAATGGTGGTGCGAGTTCTTATACCAAAGGACGAGTCGTGTTCAAAGGACTAGTCGAGTACAAGGTCGCAAGAATGTTCGAGCTATAAAGGAGACGAAAAACACAACTAGAGATCAAGATGTGTTCTATGAGAATCAAAACAAAGAAGACATGTTAGAGCCTACTTATTTCGAGTAGGAAATTAAGGGGGTGATTGTTGGTGGTAATTCCCGACTCATCACAAGTTGGTGATGTGAAAGGGTGACAAAGGAGTTCAAGTCACAAGTCGGTGAACTTGAGGGACCAAATTTAACAAGTAGGTCAAATTGGTTAAGATTTCTAATTACATTATAATTATATTTGGTAATGTCTTGGTCACCAAGTTAGGGTTAGCCTATATAAACCAAGTTAGGGTTAGACATTATTAAGATAAGAGACAAGACTAGAGAGAAACCGAGTTGTTGATGCACTTTGTGTGGACGCGACTCGGCTCGGTTCGACTCGGCCTTGAAGACTTGAAGACACGAAGATCGAGACAAAGCTACAGCAACTTGTAGGTCCCTCTCGAGGATGAGATAAAACCTTATCCTTGTTATATCTAACACACTAGCGAGTGCGGAATCCAAGCTAGCATGCAACCGAGACTTTATGCGAGAACAAGCACAAACACAACACACAACATTCAACGATTAACACCACTTGTATTAATGCGTATGAAAGGTTCGGTTACAAGTTCAATGTTCACAGATGTATTCTGCAAACTCTCAAAGTTCTCTCGTGTGTGTGCTCTCAACAGAATGCTCTCTCTGTTTCTGTCTGTCTCACAATGTCTAACTTTTCACACAACACACTACATGGGTATATATACCCGACACAGCAGGTCTGGTCGAAGGATCAGACAGATTGATCGAAAGATCATCTGTCGACCAGAAAGCCCATCGAAAGATCACATTCACCACGAAGGATGATATCCTTCGTGGTCTATCCTTCGTGGTCTATCTTTCGAGCTCATCATCGAAGGATATAAAACAATCCTTCGATGACACATCCTTCGACACAACCAGCTTACAACATTTATCTAATTGTTTGGTCAAGTCAAACCAGGAGGATGGTTGACTTGGTCAAACTTACATCAACCTTACATTAAAGACATCGTTTTGTATCATGACGAAATACAGACAAAGTACAGACACAAGTGCACCAACAAACTCCCCCTTTGCTGTAGCTTTGTCTCGATCTTCGTGTCTTCAAGTCTTCAAGGCCGAGTCGAACCGAGCCGAGTCGTGTCCACACAAAGTGCATCAACAAACTCCCCCTTGGACGCTACTCGTGATGGTTCGTCTTCTGTGTCTTTCATGTCAGAGGATCTTCAAAGTCTTCACGCGTCGTAAGTAGAAAGTGTATCAACAAACTCCCCATTTAACTTAGGTAGTGTGTCAATAAACTCCCCCTTAGATTGAACTCTCCATTGAGTCATGCTCGTGAATCTTTTGACTTGTCAATTCTTCAGATCCTTGTGGTGTTGATGAAGGGACAGCGGCAACTCGATCATTTTATCCTTTGAGTGCCTCCACTTCGTGTCTTCATTCCAAAGCTTTTCATCGAACATGTTCTCCTCGCCTTTAGCATCTGCACATGCAAGAAAGCTAAACGCATAATGAGAACAACCGCTTGGAATATAGTTAACATTTAAACTAACGACACATATGAGATCAAATCTCAATCAAACACCAACCGACAGCAGTTTGAAAGTTTAGAAAAATATTCATTTTAATCCTTTAACTTTCAAAAACTCGTTAACTTCGACTGTTTATGAAGATGCAATGTTTTCCAGCTTACGATCAGGATTTTGGGTAGGATAGACTCGAGTTCCAACATCGGTCAATCAAAAATAAACTAGAAGAAAAATCTTTTTGGATTTTATAAAGTTTAAATTAAAACACACCTAAAATCTTTTTGAAATTTTCATTTTTCAATGTAAAGACGGAAAGCAATAAATAAAAATGTACAAAGATGCATAAACAGGAAACATTAAATAAATATTTACAGACATTCTTTTTGCGAGTTTCGAGGGTAAGAGAATCATATCAGTGTACGGTCATGTCAAAACACTCTCTTTGTTCAATTATTTAACATTAAGATAAGCATCCTATAACGATTATCGGTATTGTTGTCCACATAAGCTCAACTTATCAGATGTAATCATGGCGAGGGGATACGTTAATGTATGATTTATACTTACCGACCGGTGTTCATCCACATCACGACACATTCCCGTATCAAGGTATGCACGAGGGTTCATCTTACCGGTGAGTATACCGATTATCATCTGTTTGACCGTATATGATGTGAGATTCTCACTTATTTTGATTGAAAACAAGCCCTATGTGATAGAATCACTTATTGATGAGGAACTTGATTTTCAGATGCATGAGGGCACAGGAGCAAGTCCGTGAACAGGTCAGTACTTTCGTACAGCAGAGAGACGAACTTGACTCCCGGAAAGAATTTGTGATATATTATCACTTATTTGTTTTGGACATGTGATTGTTGATCACTTATTGAGGTCGTATGCAATATGTACACGTATGTATAGTATCATGGAAGATCTAGACTTGCGTCCCCGTTATTTTTCGGTAAAAGATACAACTATGATACCCAGATGATAAGCAGCATAAAGACCGAATATTTCAGAACCTCGGCAATCTCTCAAACAAAATTTCGGTACTAAGACCATATGCCAATGAATGGTTCCCACCCAGTCTTCAGTCGATTTAAGTTTATATCACCCTGCACACTTTAAAATGATTGTGAGCCTACCGATACATCTTATATAGAGCTGCTTATCGCTTTTCATTTTAGGTTTAAAGAGGCTTAGACAGACCACTGATGTACTATCATTTTCTCTTTTTCTCGCCAGGAAACTCATTTTTGTTTTTCTATTGTTTTTGTGTTTTTGAAATTTTTCGATGTTTTTGGATTTTCAGATTTGGATTTACTCCCCCTAAAATCAATAAACTAAGACAAATTGAAAAACAACAAAGGTATTTACAAAAATGATTTTCCGATGTTGGTTAACTCATGTTTTACCTCAATGCCGTTTACCAAAAATTAAGTTTTAATCAGAAATGATTTGGCGAATTTTGGAAAAATCAGTTGGCATGTCGGTTTGCGGTGCGGACCATGACAACATTGTCTGGTCAAAGAGTGCTGAACGAGATAATAATTTACAAAGCAGCTTAAATATCGACAAGTATAGGAGAGATTAGAAATTTAAAACCGTATCCTGCAACTGCTTCGTGCATTGCCAGGAATCTGAGTGCTCTCCCAAACTGGATATCCACCCGGTGTGGATTTCAAAGACGATTTTTGTAGCTACTGAGAAATCTGTTGACAGCAACAAGATCATAAACCTTTGGGTCCGGCTGGTCTACCACATTGCACCAGCGAAGGTTTTTTGTCTTTCTCTTATGAAGTAGTGTGCGGTTGTTCAACCCATGCCAAGGCATCCGCACACCTGGTTGGTTTGTTCAACAAACACATTTTCTTCAAACACACCGCGAAGAAATGTACACTGCACGTTCATTTTGTCGATTGTGAACTTCAGACGTGCTGCAGGTGCGTACATTTTACGTGAATCTATCCCGGGGACCCGATCAAAGCCTTGAACATTTACATTTTGAAATGATTTTCATTTTGTCGAAGCTTTTCAATCTCTGTCAACAGACATTTCTGTTTCCCTTTCCTTTTTCTCTCCATCAAAGGCAGCAATTTCTTCTGTTGCCTATTTTGTGCAAGGATGCTCCACTATCAACAATCTTACGACTATCGAAAGTTCCTCCTGGAATATCCTACACACTCACTCAAAAATTAGTTGGAGAGAGGGACCCAAGCCTTCGTGGACTTGGGTCGTCCTTGATCATCAAGAAAAGTGATTTCAATCACTTGATGATTAGGAAAAAGAACCTGTGGTGCTCCCCCTGACTGAATTACCTGTTTTTGTTTCCAAGCTGTTTGTCCTTTACCAGTATTTGTATTAATTGTTTTAGCATTTACTGGTTTTGCAGTTTTAGGTTTTGCTTGAACAGGTTTTTCTTCTTTGACCTCTGATTTTAAGGCCTTTTCAATTACCTTTTGATTCTTTTGTTTTAACTTCTTTTCCCTTTCTTTCAAGACACGTGGGTCTTGTTTCGGGGAAAATGATCGTTTTTGGTAATTGGTTTCTTGGGGAGCACTTGTTTTTGCCTTCAACTTTTGCAGGTATGGGCAGTATCTCACAATATGCCCAATTGTGCCACACTCAAAACACATTCTCCGCTCTACAAACCTCGGAGAAGTATGTTGATGACCAGACGAAGAACCAGACAATGAACTTTGTGATCTAGACGTGCTTGGACCTAAATCACCTCCGTTGGTGTGTTGGGTGTAGTTATTCTTATCATTTCGTTTCAAAATTCTAATCTGTTGTATAAACTCAAGGTTAGATTTATCCTGAAATGTTTCAAGTTTATCTGAACCCGTGGATCCAACAAAGTTCATTTTCGGTTCTCGTTTCTTAACAGGAGCTCGTTTGTTTTGCACCCATTGTTGTTGAACCTTAGGTGCTTGAACATTCTTGCTCTGAGCCTTCTTTCCCTGTACCTTACCTTTTCCGGAATTGACTTGTTGTTTTCGCTCAACTTGTAGTTTTTGGTTTCCGTATTGTTTTCTAATTTGTTCACACGGAATTGGATCACATTGAGTGACGGTAGCTTTGCCACTTTTGTTCCCCAAAAACTTATCAGTACATCCTTCAAAAATTTGCTCAATTAAATCTTGATTTACATTTTTAATTGGAAAATCTTTGTTAGAGTAGATTTTGTCATCTCCTTTGAGCGTGTACAACAAGTTATTCTCTTCACTGTTAGAAACAAAGGACTCCAGTGGTTTTGACATTTCAGTCTTACTCGGTTTCACTGGTGGATCACACAGGATGTGATTCTCGATTGGAATATCTGTTGTAACCGAGTTAGACTGTTGTTTCACAATTTCATCAGATTCATCATCCGAAGAATCAGTATCCTCAACAACGGGACGACTCTGTTCCTTAACACACGATGAATCAGTCTCATTCTCAGATTCAGATTGACCTGAGGATGATGTACCAGTTGTGAACCCGAGGCCTGCTGCAAAGTCATCTAGACCGAGTGGCACAGTAGGTTCAAAACGGGGCATATCCTCGTCATCAGGCAATTTTGAGTAATTGTGATTCATTGGGGGAGGACATGATTTGAAACCCATACCCTTCTTATCCCCCTTTTTCTTTTGAACATCAATAATGTGATCCAATACATAGCGGGAATTGGAATAACTTTCCAATTTCTGCTTGATTGTTTCACATTCACATCGAGCGGTTGCCAACTCTACCATCTGCTTTTCAATTGTGTCTATAAGATCATTGTTAGCATGTTGTTTTCGCAAAACAGCTTTTTGTAGTTCTGAAACATCATGTTTTAATGACACAATTGTTGCTTTAAATTCCTTTTCATTTCTGGTTAAAAACAAGTTAGCTTCAGTTGCTTTAGAAAGATCTACAATCAATTCTTGATTGTGTTTGCATGTGATATCATATTTCTCTTGCAAAGCCTCGTGTTTGCTTTGCAATTCACAACACTCATCATTCAAAGAAACATGTTTGTCTTGCAAGTCAAACAAACTAGCTTGTAAAGCATCATGTTTGCCTTGCAACTCAGACATGTTTGCCTGTAAATCACCACATTTCACATTCAAACTATCACAGTTATCGCAACTAGCAGCAATGGGTTCATCGACACATACCTGACCTGATGAACTGTCGACATTCGCCATAAAGGCTGAATGGAGAGAAGACGAAGAATAAGCAGCTTGATTCACCAAAATAGATCTTCTTTCAGTTCCTGCTGCAGCTTCTTCCAAACGCTCATCATGATCATTGCCTGAAGTGGAGGATTCTTCATCTGAGCTTCCACGATAACCAGAAGAGTCTTCATCCTCAGAAGAGTCACCACCATTGGTGGAAGATTCTCCACCACTGGCGTGCTTAAGATCCTTTACTACTTCAGCAAAACATGCTGTTCCACCATTTCCTCCTTCTCCAAGCTGAAGCGACCAATCACAACCCTCGTCTATTTGAACCACCAGCCCCCGGTTGGCATTTGATGACCCTGCTTGGCCTTGATTGTTGACAGGTATCAACGTACGAACATTGTTCCTGTTCTGGTTCTGCTGGTTGCCTTGATTTCTGAAGGGATTTTGGTTTCCATGCTGAGCTGGTCTTGTGCATTCCCTTTTGAAATGACCCCTTTCACCACAGTTAAAGCACGTTACAGCTTGCTTGTCGAACCCATACTTGGTGTCTTTCTTGCTTTCCAAGTTGGTTCTCCCCGTCCTTTCCATAAACTCCTTTGCTCTTCGAATTGCACTAGCAAGAGCCCATTTGATATCCATCATTTCAAACTCTTCCTTATCCACTTGCTGATAATCTTCATTGGTTAGATTGATATTCCCAATCTGACCTGCAACTAATCCACAATAAGCACTAACCAAGGTGTTCAACATCTCCATATGGTCCTTGGCTACTTCGACACTGACTTTGGAAAAGTTGGAAGTGTCTAATCTGACAGTGTTCGGATTGGAAGTGGCTTGAAAGTTTGAAGAGGCTCCATAAAAACCTTGCTGTTGTGGTTGTTGCTGCTGAGCTGTCGGTTGCACATTCGGTCTTGAAAACATCGTGTAAGCTGAAGGATCAAACTGATCTGTTGTTGAAGGTCCGGTGTTTGAGATGAAGGCTGTTTGAAGCTTCGCATGTTGAGAGGCTGGTCTTTCTCCACTGATACCTCCTGCAATCCCAAAGTACATCTCTGGATTTTGAGGAGTTAGTGTTCTTTTTGCCTTAAGCTTTTCTTCTACATCCTTGTTCTCCAGTTTTTGAATCAACTCATAAACGTTGATTGTGTCTAGAACACCATTTTCTTTGAGAATTTCAAGATAACTGCTCCACTTTGCTGGTAAGCTATCAGCGAATCTCTTCACCATTTCTTGTGGAGTGGCAGTGACTCTAAAACCAAACATCTCGCTCAACAAGTGATGGAACCTTGTAGATAACTCTGCCAAAGTCTCATTCTCCATACACGTGAAACCTTCAAACTCTTTCTTCAGTAATTCTTGCTTGATCTTTCTAGATTGAGCATTTCCTTCACATCGTAACGTGAGCATATCCCACAAGCTTTTAGTAGTCGTGCAGTAAACAAACTGGTGGTAAATGTCTTTGTGAAGAGCCTGTGTGAGAATCATGAATGCCTTCTTTTCTAACTCAAATTTCTTCTTATCATCTTCAGACATAGTGCTGTAAGTTTCTGGATTAGATCCTGCAACTTCCAAATCATGGTCAAATGCAGTGAAGAAGCACATCCATAGATCTTGACCTTGCCCCTGAACATAAGTTCTCAGCCTTTCTTTCCACCATCCCCAATCATTGATATGATTTAGCTTTGGAGGCTTTGTGCTTGTACCAGTCTCACTGTCGTTCTGCATCATAGATTGAATGCTGTTGCTTTGATTTGTGACCAATGCCCATTGATTTGCAGTTATCATTGCTGCTTGAGGTGGGGCAATAGCCTGCATCCATGCTTTGCTGAAATCTGCCGCAGATTGCGTAGCTGATGATTGCGTAGCTGATGATTGTGGAGTTAGAGTCCACGCGGATGGATCCCACTGACCGTTTGTTCCCATTTTATGAAAATTAATATATTAAGTGAAAATGATTTAAAATTTGAAAAACAAGTTTTCCCTTTAAAAATAAATTAATTTTCACAAACTATGTTAAAATTTCGAATGAAAACCACAAGCCGAAGGATCAAGAATCGAAAGACCTGAAAAGCACAACCTGTTAAACTTAAACAGACAAGGATCGAAAGATCAACACCTGTTCGAAAGATAGACACTTGTTCGAAGGATCAACAGTGTTCGAAAGATCACTGTTGAATTTCGAACAATGACTTCGAAAGATTTACCAAGACGAAGGATCCTTATCTTTCGAAATGTAACAGTAGCTCGAACAATATATCCTTCGAAAAGATTCCTTGGCTCGAAGGATAACTCACTGACTTCGAAAGATGTTCGAAGGATGGGTATCTGTCGAACCTCCTTGATCGAAAGATGATCTTTCGACTTCGAAGGATATCTCTCGATGAGTACTGACACAGCAGACAAACAGGTGACGGGTTGGTGAAAAAGGTGACGGGTTGGTAAAACTTTCGGCAGAAAGTATGGTTCAGACCATCATTCTCTGCAAAAACAGATTTTGTTTGATTATTTTAATCAGTTCACCCTTTTCAATGCACAAACACTTTGAAGTTTAAAAATTTTAAGATCAAAAGTGTAAACTTATGAAGAACACAATGAATATGTCAAGAACACAGCCCAAAAATCTGAGTTTTCCGGAAAACCCACAAACTTTCGGAACACAATTTTTGCTAAAATGTTTAACAAAAACCCAAGACTAACATGAAAACATGATAAATAACAAGGTTTTAGGTCAAACACAAGGCAAAATAACAAGATTTTCCAGAAAAATATAAACTTCACACACCCGGAAAACACCCGAAAACACTCGGTTTTAACAAGGAGAAGAGCCAAAGCTCTGATACCACTTGTAGGTCCCTCTCGAGGATGAGATAAAACCTTATCCTTGTTATATCTAACACACTAGCGAGTGCGGAATCCAAGCTAGCATGCAACCGAGACTTTATGCGAGAACAAGCACAAACACAACACACAACATTCAACGATTAACACCACTTGTATTAATGCGTATGAAAGGTTCGGTTACAAGTTCAATGTTCACAGATGTATTCTGCAAACTCTCAAAGTTCTCTCGTGTGTGTGCTCTCAACAGAATGCTCTCTCTGTTTCTGTCTGTCTCACAATGTCTAACTTTTCACACAACACACTACATGGGTAACCCATGTAGTGTGTTGTGTGAAAAGTTAGACATTGTGAGACAGACAGAAACAGAGAGAGCATTCTGTTGAGAGCACACACACGAGAGAACTTTGAGAGTTTGCAGAATACATCTGTGAACATTGAACTTGTAACCGAACCTTTCATACGCATTAATACAAGTGGTGTTAATCGTTGAATGTTGTGTGTTGTGTTTGTGCTTGTTCTCGCATAAAGTCTCGGTTGCATGCTAGCTTGGATTCCGCACTCGCTAGTGTGTTAGATATAACAAGGATAAGGTTTTATCTCATCCTCGAGAGGGACCTACACGAGTTATGGTTTGAGAGTCTGTAATCAGTTTTGATTTATTTTCTGATTAATAAGATTGAGAGTTATTCGATCTAAATTCTTTTCTTCATCTTTTCTATTGGGATTGATTGTCGATTGGGACTTGAGGTTATAGTTTCTGGATTCCCGAATTTATCAAGGATAGCAGTGAAGATTGAATCAGTTTTTTAGGTTATAGTTAAGGCAAGAGAGTTTTGAGTGGAAATACATGGACAAAATACAAAATTTAAGGATTATTGTACTCAGTTGTTCTTTGCTTTATTCCCTATCTACAAAAATGCTTCTTCTTTTTTTCTTGTTGATTAATTCAGATATCATTCTTCGTTTCATATGAAGAAGAATTGTTGAGCTTTGTATGTGATATACTTAAATCTGTTTAGGATGTTCACATGATGGTTTTCTTGAAATATAAGCACATTAAGGCCTTGTAATCAACTTATTACAAATTGTATACAAATGGTACTGTAGAGTTTTGCACTAATTGACAAGGGTAAATGATACTTTTGCTTGTCCTCTTACAATCTTTAATCCAGGTTGAAAACAGTTTCTATAAACAATATGGTAATATCATAACTTCCTGATATTCTTGTAGTCGAACTGTTTTGTTAATGGTGATTGCTTTTGAGGGAAATTGGATGTAAATGCACGTGAAAAACAAACTTTGGAGGTAATTGGCTTGTTCATCTGTTTACCCTTTAGAAAATTTCGATATATGATTTCATTAATACCATTTCAATAGTTATTGTTTTATAGCGAACATAATAGTTATCAATATTAGAGATAAAAGGTAAATTCTCATACTAACAATATAATCCATATGCCCATGGCTTTATATCCTAGTGACATTTTGGGGGTGGGATAAGGTTTTGGGACCAATAGGTCCTGAGTTTGATTCCCACAATGGGCTTTTTTCCATATTTATTGTGTTTGTCGTTAGTGATCCAAATTTGTCGTTAAAAAACAGTATAATCCATATATTTAAATAAGTTGAGCTATTTAAAATATACAAATGATTGAATAAAAAGATCTATTATAGTTCTTGAAAACGTACTCTATACTTAACTTTATGGTCCCGTTCGGTTTTATACGGTCGGTTTTGAGTATAAATTGTAAACCAAACCGTTCACCACGGTTTGAGATATTTGAAACTGACCCACAGAAAGTTATATTGAAAAACCAACCACGAAACCAAACTGATGTCCGGTCTGACCGGTTTCATGATTTTAAACCGAACTATGAACACCCTAGCATTTAGTAGTCGACTTAATAATAATTACATAAAATTCTCGTTTATTAGTTTTTCGATTTTTCAAAACAAAAAAAAAATCAGTATAATAATAACCACAACAACAACAACAACTAGCTAGTTCCCCAACCACACGTTACGGTGGGAATCCAGCACATGCAATACCCATGACGACAACGATAGTTTACGAACCGTGCGTTGTGGCAGGGATCCAGCACATGCAAAACCCATGGTGACAAACATGAAACAACTGTGACGACAATGATAGTTTACGGATCATTTGGTAAGTTCAGTAAAGCTTAGAGGAAGCAAAGTAATTTAGCATCGTTATTCTAAACTAGTATGTATGTGAGAAAAAAATATAAAAGCTAAAAGCTTATAATAATAAATAAATAAAGAGAAAAGTGCCCGGATAGTACCTAGGGCTGACATATCGTGTATACCCGTACACGATAAGACACGACACGATAAGACACGATACACGAAATCCCATACACGAACACGACACGATAACTTATCGTGTCCTTTTTTTCAAACACGAACACGACATGATATACTCGAAAATTACCTGTTAATACCTGTTAACACGAACAAAAACACGAACACGACATGCTATCTGAGAGTTACAGAGGGAGTTTAGGGTTTTATTTTTTTGAATTGAATGAGGAATGAAAGTAGAAAGGAATTAAGGAACCCACACGCACATGGCTGATGAGTTTTATTTAATTTAATTTCTTATCGTGTACTAACGGGTATTAACAGGTAAACAAGTATTTAACCTGTTAATACACGAAAATTAACAAGTAATCCCGTGTCTACCTGTTTGGTACACGATACCTGTTAAGGCCATACACGATACCTGTTAACTTCGTGTAGGTTCATGTCGTGTATTCATGTAAAATTGCCAGCCCTAATAGTACCTGTGGTTTCCTCTAATTTCACCTTTAGTCCCTACATTTTCAAAATTACAGCTACAGTCCCCAACTTTGACAAATTCGTTCTCGGATAGTCCCTAGCATGGATGGAGGTTAGTTTTTGGTGTTAAGTAAGTGTGAAATAACTAAAATGCCCTTATTATTAAAAATCTAATAAATTAAACATTAAAATATTATAATAAATACATATGGGACCCACCCCACCCTCACCCTTTTCTCTCTTTCTCTGTAACAAGGATCAACCTGCACAAATCGCCCTTGGCCCATCTCAAACTGCCGCTACCACGATTTTCCACGACCACCGCACCACCACCCTTGGCCCATCTCTCTCTATACTCTCTCTCTATCAGACAAATCTCTCTACCATCTCTCCTTTAAAAAGCCACCACCACAACCACCTCCACCTCCACGTCCACCGCCGCCGCCATCACCACTCAGCCACCACCACCATCACCACTGCCACAACCACCCTCCGCCACAACCACCACCGTCGCCATCATCACCACTGATGGCACAACATAAACAATAAACTATTCACAAAAAACCTATTCACACCTCTGTTCAATCTCCCTAACCATATCTTCCACTTTCTTCATAATAACCTATTCACAAAACATCTAATCAACAACAAATTAATAAATTATGTTAACTCAACATCTTAATTACAAGATACAAACCTCTGATTGGGGACTCTGTACCCGCGGGAAGATGAACCACCATCAGAAAGTGTCCTCTGCGGCCAAGAACGACGATGATGCGTGATTCAGGGGTTTAATTGGAATTGGTTTGTGCTATGTTAATGTTAGTGGGTGACATTGGAGATGGGTTGTGCTGGTGGCTTTTTAAAGAAGTTGGTTCCTTTTTGCTTTTTGTTGAGTTGGGGAATTAATTGTTATATTTTGTTGGTAATTTATTGGGTCAGTTGAGATTGCTTATGAACATACCACATAAGCTGCTTTGATGCATCTTTTGCTATGGAAGCCAACTTCCCACTGCGCAGCTTTAATTTTGGACAAAAAAAGCAAAAAGAAAAACGGGTCTGATGCTTAATGGGAGGTCGTTTCTGCGGTCTCCGGTGGTAGTGCACGGCGTCGGTGGTCATGGTTAAAGGTGGTTGTCGTTGGGTGTTGTTTAGAGGGTGGCGGATTTTTTCGGAGAAAGGTGGATGATGGTGGTAGTGAAAGGTGGACATTGTGGTGGTGATGGTGAAGAGTGGGGAAGATGAAGTGGGTGGTGGGTCCCACATAAATTATTGAATATTAATTATAGAGTAAGGGCATTTAGGTAATTTTACATCAACTTAACTAAAAAACTAACCTCCATCCACGCCAGGGACCATCCGAGAACGAATTTGCCAAAGTTGGGGACTATAGCTGTAATTTTAAAAATGTAGGGACTAAATGTGAAATCGGAGCAAACCACAGGAACTATCCGGGCACTTTTCTCATAAATAAATATATACTTACTATTCATCGTCACTCAAATATAAAAATACAGTATAGTATAGTATAGTATAGTATAGTATAGTATAGTATAGTATAGTATAGTATAGTATAGTATAGTATAGTATAGTATAGTATAGTATTGTGACAATCGACACGTAACCGGTAATTTCCGTACTACTTTAATAATTATTTATTGTCTGCATTTATGTGTTTGAACGTCAACATTATATGCTTGCATGTTATACATTTAAAATCATGCATTTTACGTATTTCATTTATTGCATTATGAAACAATTTAAGCGTTGCGGCCAAACAATTAGTAAACTCACCGGTTAGACAAGCTGTGTCAGCACAGCTTCAGTATTCAGTCAAACAATAGATTTAGGACTAAGATGTAGGTCCGACATAAAAAATACATTAAAACCCAAGTGGGTGAACAAGGGTTTACATTAACACTTTCCAGAAGCTTAAATAAGCACTAAAAGTTGTCCGAAACGCACCATAAACACCAAATTCTGCACATTTTAGCAAAATTCAGCAAATATAAGGTAAATTAACATGCAGAAAATAGCCTAAAACATCCAGAAGAACTTGTAAGGTGTCGGGAATGAAACCATGGCACAAAAGGTACTTCATACCTTGTAAATTACACAATTTAGCACTTTAACGAACCGACAACCGAACAATTAACCGGACACTACCCAAAACACCAAAAATAATCTAGAAGCATAGTTTTAATGTTTTAAAGCTAGTATGGGTTATAACACACATTAAAACATCTAAAAACACATAAACACACTTAACACTATATTTAACCTTCAAGTTACCTCCTAAACCCTAAACTTCCAACATTTTACCCCCCCCCCCCCTATGTGGGTCCCACATGATCCTCCATGTTGACTTGAATTCAAATGTGTTGAAAGATGCTTAATTAGAGACTAATGGTTATAAGTTCGGTGAGGAGATTATAAGAAGAGCCATAAGGTTACCAACCTTATCATTTCACTTCACTTTTCAACTTCATCTTCCTCCTCTCTTGCTCTCTTGCTCTCGGCCACACCCACACCCACACTACACACAACCTCCATTTTTCTTTCCCTTTCAAGCAAATCCAAGGGTATTCAAAGGTGCTAGAAGATCATCAAAGAAGGTGTAAAGCATTGGAAGCTCAAGGACCTCATTGTGGAGCTTTTAACCACCATTTCTTCATCATCTTCTTCTTCATTTTGTTCTTGCCACTTCCCTAGCCACTAGAGCTAGAAGTAAGCTTACTAATCTTTATATTCCTTCATGTTAGTAGTGTGTACAAGTTACACCATCAAGAAAGCTAAACTTTAAAAGATGAACATAAGAAGAACTAACATAATCTAAAGAAGATCAAGTGTTTTTAGTGTTGTTTGATGTATGTTATGAAGTTGTTTTTGATCTTGTGTTATTGCTTAGATTCATCATATGTAAGCTTGTTAGAAGCTTGGATCTAACAAGTTTAAGCATGGGTCTTGAAAGATCCATGAAGAAACATGATGATGAACTTGTAGATCTTTAAAGTGAGCTTGAAAATGGTTTTAAAATGGATTTCTCATGATCTTGAAACCACTAAACTCATGGATGATCAATTTTATAAAATAAAGTTTTATTAAAGTTTACAAAAAATTAACAAATAAGCTTTGATTTAAGTAGATCTGTGTGTTTGATGCATGGATCTAAATTACTACACATTTTCAAGAAATTTCAAGTTCACCACATGAAGAAGTATGATGATTTTTAGTGATGATTACTTGCAAAATTGTTGAATCTTGAGTTTTGATGAATACAAGAAAATAAACACATCTTTTAAACATAGGAAAACCTCCATTTTTAGGGGAAATAATGTCAAAATTTTTATAAAATTTTATATTTTTATAAAATTTTGACTCTTAGAAAAATATAAAGTTTTCAAGACCTTTTTCACCAAAAATGTTCAAGAATATTTAACAAAGGTTTTCCCTAATTTTTATACAAAATACAAGTTAAGAAAATAAAGTTTTCTTCAAGAAATAAAACAAGTATAAGTATGTATATTTTTAGGAAGAGTAAACTGCCAATTTGGTCCCTGAGGTTTGGTCACTTTTGCCACTTTAGTCCAAAACTTTCATTTTGGTCCGTGTGGTTTCAGTTTTGTGTCATTTTGGTCCAAAAGTGAAATCAGCTCAGATTTGTCCTTGTATTTTGTCCTTTTCGTCAGGGGCAAAATGGTCATTTTTTATTTAAACCTTTGACCGTATAAAAGCCGATAACCTTCTCCATCTTCCCCCAATTGCTCCTTAAAACCTCTGGTTAATCTGGGTAACATGAATTTGGTCCTTCATGGGGATGTACGCTCAACTCAAACTTCAATTCAGGCGCCAAATGCTCCCTCGTGTCCTCCTAAAGTGACAACTCGGAGAACTAGGTCAACTAAGTGCTCTAGGGATGAAGACATGGACAGAATTAGGGTTGAAAAGGTTGCACATGATCATGCTTTGATGCAGGATGCTGGTCTCTCTCTTTCTCTCTCTCCCTCTCTCCTCTCTGCCGCCACAAGCACCACCACCTGCCACCACCCTCTCGCATCACCACCCCCACAACACAACAACCCCCACAAGCGATGATAAAACTCACAGAACTCCGGCGACAACGCAGGAACTCCGACCACCCCTAAAATGGCAGTTTACTCACAGAACTCCGTCCACATAACTCTCATCTTCAAACTGCCACCACCGCCGAGATCCACCTCTCCTACGCCGCTCCAAAACTCCGGAACCCTAGGATCACACACCGCCATCAGACACCTTCAATAATTCAGTAGAAATTAACAACAGATCTGCAACAAAACTCTAAAATTCGACCTACAAACCTGCAACAAAACCCTAAAATTCAGCACTATCGTCTCCTTCAATAATTTAGCACCTTCATCACCTTCAAACCTGCAACCAAACCCAAAAATTCGATCTACAAACACCTTTAATCAGAACCGTCATCAGAGCACCGTCGTCATCATCAGAGGTTTGATGGAAGGATCAGAGGTTTAATGGCGATGGTGTTAGAGAGAGAGAGACATAGGGGTATTTAGAGAGAGATAGAGAGAGAGCAGAGTTTATAGAGAGAGAGAGATGGGTGTTTTGAGGTTTTTTTATTTTAGAGTAAACTTCCGTTTTGCTCCCTGTGGTTTGGTCACTTTAACGGTTTTGCCCCAAACCTTTCAAAATAGCCATTTTACTCCCTGGTCTTTGAAGGCCTTCATGATTTTGCTCCCCACCCCTTAACGTCATCCATTTAAGCAGTTAAAGCATGTCACGTGCAAAACACCTAAGGGGTAATTATGTCTTTTCCCAACCCTTATTAATGAATCACATTTAGGGGTTGTTTGGTAGCCTCTGAATGGTCATTAAGAGGCTACCTCTTAATGGAACCATTAAGAATTTTACCAATGAGGAGGTAGACGAATGTGACATGTGATGATTTATCATTCAGATGTTACCTCTTAACCATTCAGACTTGAGATTACCTCTTATTCATTCAGAGGTTTTAAACCATTAAGAGGTAGCATCTGAATAGTCATTAAGAGGCTACCAAACAGCCCCTTAAAACCCTAACAACCCACATTATCTGCTTCCCCATTTCATCTTCTTCCCCATCACATTCAAAACCCTAACTTCCATGGCAGACTTCCATTGTGCTTGTGGATCTCCAACCTCGTATGTGACATCTTGGACTTCTAAATCCAGATCCGTGATAACCTTCTATTCCCAGATCCACGAATAATCTGCTGGATCCGTTCCAACCTTGATAACCAGCAATCAATTCAGATCCGTGATTAGTTATTCAGTTGATCCGTGATTAGTTATGCAATTCCAGATTCGTCCCCAATTCTCAAATCCTAACCCTAGTATTTACCACTTTGTCACTGTTGTTAAAGTATAACAGTGAATTTGTTAACTTATTAATTGCTAAGGAAACATCATCATTGTTCATCAGTTTTTTAAGAAAAATATCAAAATCAACTTTTTCGATTAAAAAAGCGAAGAACAGAGCGATGAAACATCCTGTGGCGGGAAACTAAAAACGAAAATAAATGCAGTATTACGTTTTAATCAGAATAGATCGAAATCAAACTTTTGTTGGAATAAAAAACTGGAAAATATTTGAAGAAACCGTGTCGGCTGTTCGCATCATATCGGAAGTCAGAACCAATTCTATCAAAACAAAAGGTCAAACTGGAAGAATAAAAGGTCACTTAGATCTTATCCTTTAAAAATTACAATTTCTGTTTTTAATGCTCTATATTCAAAAGAAAATATATGTTTTAAGGAAAAGGAAATAAAATAATACCTAAAGGAAATCGAGATTAGGCAACTTTTGGAATTTGACTTATCAGACGGTTTAAAAGAAAAAGTTAGAATTTGATTTTTGGAGGAAAACATTTTTAAGAAAAAGAGAATCAGATTTATTCTAGATATAGAATTCTAAATTTGTTAACTTGCTAAGGAAAATTAGGGTTTGAAAATTGGGGATGATGAAGGTGTGGGGAATGGTGGAAAGAGAGAGATAGTGTGTGAAAATTAAATAGGGAAATTAATAAGTTTAAGTGGGAAAATACTAAAATGCCCCTCATGTGAGTGGCATGTGACCATGATTTAACAGTTGAATTGGATGGCGTTAGGGGCGGGGAGCAAAATCATGAAGGGCTTCAAAGATCAGGGAGTAAAATGGTTATTCTAAAAGGTTTGGGGCAAAACCGTTAAAGTGACCAAACCACAGGGAGCAAAACGGAAGTTTACTCTTTATTTTATATATATATATATATATATATATATATATATATAGAGAGAGAGAGAGAGAGAGAAAGTATAATGTACAAAACGGATAATCATACTTCACGTACGCGATGTTCCTGACCGTCAGATCAAAACGTGATTAGCAGCGATTAAGATTGTTCATTAAGGGCAAATTAGACATTTTCATTTCTTGATCCAGGGTAATTCAGACATTTACTAACATCAAGGATTTATGCGAGTTCGTTATTTTCTGCATCCCGGTAATTACGATCAGTATCAGTTTCAAATAATTTCCGTTTTTCAAATTATCAATTTAGCGGTTATTTGTGGGCGATTAGGGTTTCCATCACTTATTGTTTGTAATGGATCCACAGAGTAGTAATGCTCGAAACGTAGATGATATTGAATTTGAAGATGCTGAGGTCAATGCTTGTCATGATGATGCAGAGCAATATAGGAATCCGACATCAGACAACAACGTTCTGTTAGACGATCAGACCAGTAAGTAGTCAATTAAATGGTTTCATTTTTCGAGCATTTCAACCAAGTGATTGTTGTATGATGTGTTGTTTTTGCTAATTTTTTATAAGCTATGTATTGAAGAATCCCTGTGTTATTTCACTAACCATGCGTTATTATTATGAAGAAGACCTATGTATTGGAATGTACTATAATCACGCTTGGTTATAAACAATGTATTGAAAATGTAACATAATCCCGCATGATTTATAACCTATGCATTGAAATGTAACATAATCACGCATGTTTATAAGGCATGCATTGAAGAACCCTTTGTAATTTAAGTAACCATGCGTTATTAGTATGTAGTAGACATTCCTGGATGCCTTTTTTCCTTCATGCGGCACTATTGTTATATGCGTTTTTATTTTTTTATGCAACTTGCATGATTTTGTTCTTTCCCTGTGTGTCTTTGGTTAGATGTCATGATAATATTTTTTTTTGTTATTTTTAAAATGTGTAGATGAAAGATTGTACATTCCGGAGGTAGCTTCATCATGTGTTCCTGTTATCGGAATGGAATTCTCTTCCATAGAGCAAGCATATGTTTTTTACCAGACATATGCAAAGAAGGCAGGTTTCTCTGCTCGGAAAGGAGGTGAACATCATGTTGGTGGTATTATCAAGAGTAAATACTTTGTGTGTGACAACCCTCGAATTTACATGTAACTTACAGTTTATTAATGATAATTAAAGTGTTTGACGACTGTGTGGAATTACTTAACTGCTTTCTGATATCTGTGTTATATTTACATGTGCATGTTGACACACTAGTAGCGTACAGAAAAGTCATTAAATAGTCTGTTATGACTTCCCGAGTGTTAAAAAAATTAAAAACGTTGCAAAAATATATAAGTAGGATGCTTTACGGATTAATTAAGCGGTTTAACGGAACAGGATCGAACCGAACAACCGGACTTTACCCGGAACATAAAAATATTGCCATTAACATTGTTTATCTTTTTCTGAGCCAGTTAGGGTCCCCGAATACCCTAACACCCGCTACAATACATAACACACTAGTAGTTAGTTTAAACTCCTAACTAAACTAAATATCACCTAACTATCTAGTTCAAACCAAACCATATTGCCCCCCCCCCCCCCCCAACCGATCGGTTCCCCCATGTGAGACACACCTACACATTCTTGATTATTTTATTAATCATGTTTAGAATCTTGAAGACATATTATATGATGGACAATGAGGAAATTGGATTATAAATAAACCCATGAGATAAGCTTTCTCTTTCATCACAACCTCAACCCAACAAGCTCTCCTCCTCCTCCTTTGCTTGAGTTCGGCAGCCACACATCACCCACATCCACCCATCATTCAAGCCTTGTTCACTCATTCCACATACATACCAAGGTGCTACGGGTCATACAAAGGAGCTCGGTGCATTCGGAACGCGAAGGACCTCACCTCATTGCTTTTATCCACCCAATCTTCGACTAGTTTCTTCCCTAGCCTCGAGCTAGTAGTAAGTGACTCTAAACATCTTCTTGATCTATTCTAAAGTGGTTAATAAGAGTTTCGTCGGTTAAAAATCGCTAACATATAAGATCACCAACTAAAAGTCTACTAAAATGATGAACAAGGTGGTTAAAGGATGAATGTTAGTGTAAATCATGTAGATCTTGTGTGATTATGATGATTGGCTGATTTTCTGATGTTGTGCTGAATAATATTAGTATGTGATGTTGTTGTGGTCACTAAACTTGTTAACGGAATCGATCGAACACGATTTAGAAGGTTAAACACTGAAAATCAGAATCTGTCCAACTTTTACAGCCAACTTCAGTTGGCTGTAAACAGGTCTTAAACTCAACGAAAAACCGATATTTTGAATCTAAAATATGTTATTATGAAATACGGTTCTAATGGCACCGGAATCGTAATTTTTGGACTTCGTTTACTATTTTTAAAGTGTTAATTTGTAACAGCAACTTAAGCTGAATTTTTACAGCAATAAATGGGTGTCATACTTTCAGTCATAACCCGAGTTTTGTGATCAATCGGACCATGAAAATTTTACTATAGATGAAAACTGAAGTATTTGTAATTACCCCACTGGAATTTCGAAAATCGGACTTACGATGAATTTTTAATAAATTGTTTCGTGGACTGTGGTCAGAAATACATAAATCTGAGTTCAGTCCCGAATATGAATTTTTATAAAATATTGGTAATGAACCGGACCCCGATATTTTTACACAATAAAATATGGAATGTTTATGACATTCTATAAAAATTTGGGAATTTTTGGAATAATCTAACTATTTTATTTAAATATCCGAAAACAGCCGGTTTTGAGTATTAATGTTGAATTGACATAAGTTGTGACTTGCGTGTCTAAATGTCGAGTATGCTATCTGTGAATGATTTAACATGTTATATATGTTATGTGCATTATCGTATGTTTGATTTTGAGTGGGGAATGGACGGGAAACTTAGATGGGCATAAACCATTACAGTGATGCATGTTGTGTGATAGATACGTGTAGGAACTTTGTGTTCTATTTGAAAGCCACTAAATGACTAACTGGTAAATCATACTAGGACGTGATTGACCGACCTTGACTGTTAGCTATATTGAGAATCTAACCGAGCAAACCAAGGTGAGTTCACACACTTTCTAAGGCATGGGATTCCCGGTGGTTTGGGAATGGGTTAAAGAATTAAAACTAAATCTACATATCCTCCTTGGGTAGGATATGTACGGCCATCCTCCATAGAGTGGATGCCATTATTAATCCTACGAATTCTCCTGGTGCAGAATACGTACGTTCGTCCTCCTGATGCAGGACAACAACCTTAAAACTAGCTAGACAAAACTCTATCATGAAGTCCCTCAATTTATATCGACTTAATCGCCGAGGCCAATGGCGAGCGGGTCATTAGTTAATAGCGCTATTAGGTTTAACAAACCTCACACCGTGCCGGTAGGACGGGCGTGTACTAATGGACTATGGCAGATTGTCAGTGATGATAGACACTGATATAGGGCACAACTTATTTGCGTAGCAGTCGATATCATACCGTCTAGTAGTTCAAACGGGGAAAGCCCCCACTAATTATGGATACGGTTTGGGTAAAGAAAAAGGAAATGGTTAAACATACTTTCAACTTCGGGGTAACCCCCACGGCAAATAAGCCAACGAAAGTCAAACCACGTTTTTCAGAAACAACTTAAAACCAAACAACCAAACGTGAACTCACTCAACTTTGTTGTTGACTCGTTGTTACATGCCTTACAGGTCGCTAAATGCTTGGAGCTTGCACGAGGAAGGAGTCGTTGTGGTGTACGGACTGTTATGTTCCGTGCTTAATATTCAAATCCTCATGAACTTACTAAACTTGCGTTTTGAAACTTTAAACTATGGACTTATGCTTTTGAACTCACGTTTATGCTTCCGCTGTTTAAACTAAACAAGGTTAACTAGCTTTGGTCACCAATCGTATTATGTTTGGTTTTATTTACTTAATTGTGTTGTTCAATATGATTGGTGGCTCGATCCTGGTCATGTCACGCCTCCAAGCGGTGATACCCCGCATGGTGGATTTTGGGGGTGTGACAGATTGGTATCAGAGCCATTGGTTATAGTGAACTTGGTTTCTAAAAAGGGAAAAGTTTTTGATAAAACCAGACTATAACCAGTACAGTGCTCAACGATCCACAACGACGCTTCGTTCCACGTGCAAGACTCGACACCATAAGTGGTATGATTTTTGTTATAATGTCGGTTAGATAGTTCTCACTGTGCATTAGATAATGTGATAATTGCTATTTGAACCTTGTGTGCTTACTCAAACTATCGTCCCACACTTACGCACTTTCGCGACACTTTTCTCACCTACGCTGCTTCGTTATGAAGATCATGAGCGGACGCAGAGGACGTATCAACCTCACTCAAGCCCAGTTGACGACTTCGATCAACGAACGAGTGGCTGAGGCACTAGCAGCTATCCCTGCAGGAGGTATAACCTGCCATATCAACCCATCTTAGGACGTTTAGACCCTACCCTCGCGAACCAACTCTCGTGCTTAACCTTGTCCTTTATTCTCGCGCCACAGGTCAACATGCCCAACCTCCCGTTCCTTCGATCCGCAACCGATATAACGAAACGCTGACAACCACACCACGATTTCCACCGATCACAAGATTACCCCCCCCCCTCATTACCTTGTTGGGTGGGTAATTGATATCTTATTTTGATCTACACCCTCGTATACCCAACTTAGCGAGCGGATGCCTCCAAATAATGGGATAGTCTTCGGGACATTCGAGGACGGCGACACGGATTACTCAGCCTACATACGGACTCGACGAACTACACATTTACCTCACCCCCTTATTCCCCTTACACTACAAGAGTCGCACCTTGATCCTACGATGGTTTAGCATACCTATGTGAAATCCTTTCGCTAGCCTTTGTACCGACCTATGCTTGTCGATTAACGCAATGCCTAATTTATACTATTGACTTAGACAGAACCATCATTCCTTTACCACAGTAAGGCTAGACACTAATACGAACTCACTCTAGTTGGGAGGATTTGGAAGACTCGAATTTCTATCATTGGTGACCACTTATTGAAGCCTTGAGTGTGATGATGTGTTGTTGATATGATTATACTCTCTCGAACACGTTTCGCGTCCCTTTCTTTGGAACCTCGCGATTACACAAACGTATTTCTCTAAATTCATTCACACGACCTAAGGAAACTCCTCCGAACTTGATTGCTTACCAACTTGATAAATCGAAAACTCATCTAAGTTCGTGGATCTGGGTGAATTATTCCTCCTTCGCATGTGGGTGATGCAAGGAACGATCCCAACATCGTGATGGGTAAGTTTCTTCTGGACGAATTCTTTGTTACTGTTTTATCCGATTCGGGTGCCGATACTAGTTATGTGTCCTTAAAGGTTAGCCAAATGCTTAAGCGCACTCCAACACTCCTGAACACCAAACACACGGTAGAACTAGCTAACGGTAAAAGTCTTGAAGCCACACACATAGTTAAGGGTTGTAACCTCGTCTTAGCTGGTCAGACTTTCTCTATCGATCTTATTCCTATCACACTGGGTAGTTTTGACGTTGTTATTGGGATGGATTGGCTATCTCATCATCAAGCGGAGATTTGTTTGCAAGGAGAAAATCGTCCGCATTCCTCGTTCTAGTGAAGAACCTCTCATGATTCGTGGCGACAAGAGTGGTGCTGTCGAAGGCATCATCTCTTTCCTTAAGGCCCAGAAGTGTTTGCGAAAGGGCCACACTGCCATGTTGGCACTCGTTACTGACACATCAACGGAAGAGAAGAGAATTGAAGACATCCCTATTGTGCGCGATTTTCCTGAGGTATTTCCTGAGGAATTACCTGGTCTTCCGCCTCACCGCCAAGTTGAATTTCAAATCGAGCTAGCTCCTGGAGCAGCGCCAGTAGCTCGAGCACCATATCATCTAGCTCCATCAGAACTCGAAGAACTGTCCACACAACTACAAGAACTCTTGGAAAAGGGTTTTATACATCCTAGCTCTTCGCCCTGGGGAGCTCCAGTCTTGTTCGTGAAGAAGAAAGACGGTACCTTCAGGATGTGTATTGACTATCGCGAACTTAACAAGGTGACTGTGAAGAATCGTTATCCTCTTCCACGTATTGACGACTTGTTCGACCAGTTGCAAGGGTCGAGCTATTACTCCAAGATTGATTTGAGATCAGGATACCATCAGCTGAGAGTCCGAGATGAGGACGTCTCCAAAACAGCATTCAGAACTCGTTACGGCCATTACGAGTTTCTGGTTATGCCATTCGGGCTGACAAATGCACCAGCGGTCTTCATGGATCTCATGAACCGAGTGTGCAAGCCTTACCTGGATAAGTTCGTTATTGTGTTCATCGACGATATCCTGATCTATTCTAAGAGTCAGGAGGAACACGAGCAGCATCTACGACTTATGCTGGAACTTCTTCGAAAGGAGCAGTTGTATGCCAAGTTTTCGAAATGTGACTTCTGGCTTCGTGAAGTTCACTTTCTAGGCCATGTGGTAAACAAGGATGGAATTCATGTGGATCCATCCAAGGTTGAATCGATCAAGAACTGGCCTGCACCCCGCACACCAAAAGAAATCCGCCAATTCTTGGGTTTGGCAGGATATTACAGAAGATTTATCAAAGATTTCTCCAAGATTGCGCAACCTCTCACTTCACTGACTCAGAAGGGTGTCATCTATCGTTGGGGTAATGCACAGGAGTCCGCATTTCAACACCTAAAAGATAGACTTTGTAGCGCGCCTATCCTCTCATTGCCTGAGGGCACATACGATTTTGTAGTCTACTGCGACGCTTCCATCCAAGGACTTGGTTGCGTGTTGATGCAACGTTACAAGGTCATTGCCTACGCATCGCGCCAACTTAAAGTTCACGAAAGGAACTACACTACACACGACTTGGAACTGGGAGCAGTTGTTTTCGCACTTAAGATATGGAGACATTACCTGTACGGTACCAAGTGCACCATTTACACCGATCACAGGAGTCTCGAGCATATCTTCAAGCAAAAGGAGTTAAACATGCGTCAACGCCGATGGGTTGAGCTCTTGAACGACTATGAATCACTACAAAAAAAATGCCATCTAGTGGCATGCAAAAAGTGCCATAGAAAAACAAGAAAGTGCCACTAAAGAACCTTGTAAGAATGGGCGGCACACAAAAAAAGTGCCACAAGAAGCGCTGACGCTAAAGCCTTTTAGTGGCACTTTTTCAATGTGCCGCACAAAGTTTTTAGGCTTTTAGTGGCACTTTTTTATCTGCCAGTACAAACTTTTGAGCTTTTAGTGGCACATATTTTTTGCCACAAAATAACATCAAATTAAATGCCATTGACGTTTATCATATTAATTTTAATTAATTACAATTATCATTTATTTACATTAAAAAATAAAAACAAAATTGTAAAATGTAGAAATCATAAAATAATCACTTCAATTAAAAGTTCAATCAATCTTCCAAAGATTTCAAATGTCTAATAAGTATCGATCAAAGTCTAATGATCAAACATATAACCCAAATAAACTATGCGCTATCAAATATCATCCGGGCAAAGCCAATGTTGTGGCCGACGCCCTCAGTCTAAAGGATACCATACCTAGGCGTGTACGTGCACTACAGCTTACCATCCAATCTAACCTTCCCGCTCAGATTCATGATGCTCATGTCGAAGCATTGAAATCAGAGAACATCAGGGCTGAATCCCTACGAGGATCGAGGCAGCGGCTAGAACAAAAGGAAGACGGTGCCTACTATGTAAACGGACGCATCTGGGTTACACTTTATGGCAACTTACGCGAGCTTGTGATGGATGAAGCACATAAGTCTCGTTATTCGGTACATCCTGGTTCGGATAAAATGTACCACGACCTCAAGACTACGTATTGGTGGCCTGGCATGAAAGCCCACATAGCAACCTACGTCAGCAAGTGCTTGACTTGTGCGAGAGTCAAGTCTGAATATCAGAAACCATCAGGCCTACTTCAACAACCGGAGATCCCGAAATGGAAATGGGAGCAAATCTCCATGGATTTTGTTACTGGCCTGCCCAGATCTCAACGCGGAAACGATACCATTTGGGTGATCGTAGATCGACTAACCAAGTCTGCACATTTTCTGGCTATCAAAGAAACGGACAAGTTCTCTACTCTTGCAGATATTTACCTAAAAGAAGTGGTATCAAGGCACGGAGTGCCAATCTCTATTATATCTGATCGTGACGCACGTTTTACTTCTGAACTGTGGCAAGCAATGCACAAGTCCTTTGGCTCACGATTAGATATGAGCACCGCTTATCACCCGCAGACGGATGGGCAATCTGAACGCACCATCCAAACCCTTGAAGACATGCTTAGGGCATGTGTAATCGATTTTGGTAATGGCTGGGAAAAGCACCTCCCGCTAGTGGAGTTCTCATATAACAACAGCTACCACACCAGCATCCAAGCCGCTCCGTTTGAGGCATTGTACGGACGTAAATGCCGATCACCTCTCTGTTGGGCAGAAGTTGGTGACAGCCAAATCACTGGCCCAGAACATGTGGTAGATACCACCGAGAAAATTGCTCAGATACGACAGCGAATGGCGGCAGCTCGTGACCGTCAGAAAAGCTATGCTGATAAGGGAAGAAAACCACTCGAGCTCCAGGTTGGAGATCGAGTGCTACTCAAAGTCTCACCTTGGAAAGGTGTAGTCCGTTTTGGCAAACGAGGCAAACTCAATCCGCGTTATATCGGACCATTCGAAGTCATTGAGAAAATTGGTACGGTAGC
Source organism: Helianthus tuberosus (assembly GCA_030545235.1). Classification (NCBI taxonomy): domain Eukaryota; kingdom Viridiplantae; phylum Streptophyta; class Magnoliopsida; order Asterales; family Asteraceae; genus Helianthus; species Helianthus tuberosus. The sequence goes on from CM060363.1 coordinate 82,339,932, forward strand.
CTACAGGTTGAATCTACCCGAAAAACTCAGCGGAGTTCACAACGTATTCCACGTATCAAATCTGAAGAAGTGTCTGTCAGATGAGACCTTCATAGTTCCTCTCAAGGAACTCACAATCGACGACCAGCTGCGATTCGTCGAGGAACCAGTAGAGATTACTGATCGAGATGTTAAGATTCTCAAGCACACAAGTATACCCCTCGTTCGAGTTCGTTGGAATGCTCGTCGTGGCCCAGAATATACCTGGGAACGAGAAGACCAAATGAAACTCAAGTATCCCCAGTTGTTTAAAAAAAACGCAACCACTACTGAGGCTGAAGCTACTGCAGAATTTCGGGACGAAATTCCAAATCAACGGGGGGAGGATGTGACACCCCAGGAAAATCAGAAAAACAACGCAACTTAACTAGCTTCCTCAGTAACCACGCGCTAAATTTCGGGATGAAATTCTCTTAACAGGGGGAGAATGTGACAACCCTCGAATTTACATGTAACTTACAGTTTATTAATGATAATTAAAGTGTTTGACGACTGTGTGGAATTACTTAACTGCTTTCTGATATCTGTGTTATATTTACATGTGCATGTTGACACACTAGTAGCGTACAGAAAAGTCATTAAATAGTCTGTTATGACTTCCCGAGTGTTAAAAAAATTAAAAACGTTGCAAAAATATATAAGTAGGATGCTTTACGGATTAATTAAGCGGTTTAACGGAACAGGATCGAACCGAACAACCGGACTTTACCCGGAACATAAAAATATTGCCATTAACATTGTTTATCTTTTTCTGAGCCAGTTAGGGTCCCCGAATACCCTAACACCCGCTACAATACATAACACACTAGTAGTTAGTTTAAACTCCTAACTAAACTAAATATCACCTAACTATCTAGTTCAAACCAAACCATATTGCCCCCCCCCCCCCCCAACCGATCGGTTCCCCCATGTGAGACACACCTACACATTCTTGATTATTTTATTAATCATGTTTAGAATCTTGAAGACATATTATATGATGGACAATGAGGAAATTGGATTATAAATAAACCCATGAGATAAGCTTTCTCTTTCATCACAACCTCAACCCAACAAGCTCTCCTCCTCCTCCTTTGCTTGAGTTCGGCAGCCACACATCACCCACATCCACCCATCATTCAAGCCTTGTTCACTCATTCCACATACATACCAAGGTGCTACGGGTCATACAAAGGAGCTCGGTGCATTCGGAACGCGAAGGACCTCACCTCATTGCTTTTATCCACCCAATCTTCGACTAGTTTCTTCCCTAGCCTCGAGCTAGTAGTAAGTGACTCTAAACATCTTCTTGATCTATTCTAAAGTGGTTAATAAGAGTTTCGTCGGTTAAAAATCGCTAACATATAAGATCACCAACTAAAAGTCTACTAAAATGATGAACAAGGTGGTTAAAGGATGAATGTTAGTGTAAATCATGTAGATCTTGTGTGATTATGATGATTGGCTGATTTTCTGATGTTGTGCTGAATAATATTAGTATGTGATGTTGTTGTGGTCACTAAACTTGTTAACGGAATCGATCGAACACGATTTAGAAGGTTAAACACTGAAAATCAGAATCTGTCCAACTTTTACAGCCAACTTCAGTTGGCTGTAAACAGGTCTTAAACTCAACGAAAAACCGATATTTTGAATCTAAAATATGTTATTATGAAATACGGTTCTAATGGCACCGGAATCGTAATTTTTGGACTTCGTTTACTATTTTTAAAGTGTTAATTTGTAACAGCAACTTAAGCTGAATTTTTACAGCAATAAATGGGTGTCATACTTTCAGTCATAACCCGAGTTTTGTGATCAATCGGACCATGAAAATTTTACTATAGATGAAAACTGAAGTATTTGTAATTACCCCACTGGAATTTCGAAAATCGGACTTACGATGAATTTTTAATAAATTGTTTCGTGGACTGTGGTCAGAAATACATAAATCTGAGTTCAGTCCCGAATATGAATTTTTATAAAATATTGGTAATGAACCGGACCCCGATATTTTTACACAATAAAATATGGAATGTTTATGACATTCTATAAAAATTTGGGAATTTTTGGAATAATCTAACTATTTTATTTAAATATCCGAAAACAGCCGGTTTTGAGTATTAATGTTGAATTGACATAAGTTGTGACTTGCGTGTCTAAATGTCGAGTATGCTATCTGTGAATGATTTAACATGTTATATATGTTATGTGCATTATCGTATGTTTGATTTTGAGTGGGGAATGGATGGGAAACTTAGATGGGCATAAACCATTACAGTGATGCATGTTGTGTGATAGATACGTGTAGGAACTTTGTGTTCTATTTGAAAGCCACTAAATGACTAACTGGTAAATCATACTAGGACGTGATTGACCGACCTTGACTGTTAGCTATATTGAGAATCTAACCGAGCAAACCAAGGTGAGTTCACACACTTTCTAAGGCATGGGATTCCCGGTGGTTTGGGAATGGGTTAAAGAATTAAAACTAAATCTACATATCCTCCTTGGGTAGGATATGTACGGCCATCCTCCATAGAGTGGATGCCATTATTAATCCTACGAATTCTCCTGGTGCAGAATACGTACGTTCGTCCTCCTGATGCAGGACAACAACCTTAAAACTAGCTAGACAAAACTCTATCATGAAGTCCCTCAATTTATATCGACTTAATCGCCGAGGCCAATGGCGAGCGGGTCATTAGTTAATAGCGCTATTAGGTTTAACAAACCTCACACCGTGCCGGTAGGACGGGCGTGTACTAATGGACTATGGCAGATTGTCAGTGATGATAGACACTGATATAGGGCACAACTTATTTGCGTAGCAGTCGATATCATACCGTCTAGTAGTTCAAACGGGGAAAGCCCCCACTAATTATGGATACGGTTTGGGTAAAGAAAAAGGAAATGGTTAAACATACTTTCAACTTCGGGGTAACCCCCACGGCAAATAAGCCAACGAAAGTCAAACCACGTTTTTCAGAAACAACTTAAAACCAAACAACCAAACGTGAACTCACTCAACTTTGTTGTTGACTCGTTGTTACATGCCTTACAGGTCGCTAAATGCTTGGAGCTTGCACGAGGAAGGAGTCGTTGTGGTGTACGGACTGTTATGTTCCGTGCTTAATATTCAAATCCTCATGAACTTACTAAACTTGCGTTTTGAAACTTTAAACTATGGACTTATGCTTTTGAACTCACGTTTATGCTTCCGCTGTTTAAACTAAACAAGGTTAACTAGCTTTGGTCACCAATCGTATTATGTTTGGTTTTATTTACTTAATTGTGTTGTTCAATATGATTGGTGGCTCGATCCTGGTCATGTCACGCCTCCAAGCGGTGATACCCCGCATGGTGGATTTTGGGGGTGTGACATTGTGTGTTCAAAGGAGGGGCATAAACCACAGGAATTTGATGATCCTTATTCGAAGTTGTCTAAGCCATATAAACGTAGGAACAGACCGACTATTCGAACCGGCTGTAAAGCTCAAATTAAGCTTTGTTCGACGGATGGGATGTTGTATAAGGTTGATAAGTTTGTTCAGTCGCATAATCATTCATTCGTGTGTCCCAAAGATATGCATTTATTACCAGCTTATAGACATCTTTCCGAAACACAAGAAGAGATGATATGGGAGCTTGGTACATTGAATCTTGGGCCAGTGAAAGCCTTCAATATAATGAGACAAAGATACGGAGGTTTTGAAAATGTTGGCGCAACTAAAGACGATTGCAAGAATTTTAGAGCTAGGATACATAGTTATATCGGAGAGTATGATGCAGATATGGTTATCAATAGGTTGACTGATAAAAAGCAGTTTATGGTTGATTATTCATTCGTTCATTCAGTCGATGAAAACAAATGATTAACTGGCCTGTTCTGGGCCGATGGTTTGTGCAAACGTAACTATGCTGAGTTTGGAGATGTTATATCGTTTGATGCTACATTTAAAACCAACAAGTTTGTCCTCACTTCAATGTTATTCCTGTTATTTTTTTTTTAATCTTCTTGTTTTTGATTAATTTTTTCAATCCACATTTTGAAGGTATAAAATGGTTTTTGTACCTTTTACTGGTATTGATAACCACTGTCGGAATGTGATGCTTGGAGCCGGGTTGCTAGCATCCGAAAGCATTGAATCATACAAGTGGCTTTTACAATCATTTTTTGGACTCATTTGGTAAGAAGCCGAAGGTGGTCGTCACTGATCAGGATCCCGCGATGAAACAAGCTATCGAAGCAGTGTTCGATAAGAGTAGGCACAGATTATGTATGTGGCATATAATGAAGAAACTTGCTGATAAGGTTAGGCTCAACTACAAATACATCATGCGTGATTATTTATTACAACCTGCGTGATTAGTTCATCATGCGTGATTATTAGGACAACATGCGTGATTATTATTTACTACATTCATTTTCATTTTTTACTTGCCCTTTGTTCAATAAGTTCCAATTCTTTGTTTTTAATAGGTGGGACATGAGTTGTGTAACAACGAAGAGTTCAAGAGACGTATGTGTGACATTGTATGGACCGATTCGATTGCGCCAGAAACGTTTGAGATAGAATGGAAGCTGTTGATGATTGAATTCGGTCTAACCGAGAATAAATGGATTGATGATATGTTTGGCATGAGATCTTCGTGGATTCCAGCTTACTATCGTCATGAGCCTTTGTCTGGGCTTATGCGGACCACCTCCAGATCAGAGAGTGAAAATCATTTTTTCTGTCAAGTGGCCAATTCTCAACTTACCCTTGTTGAGTTCTTTAACCATTTTGATGGTGCAATGGACGTGAAAAGATTCAACCATCGGAAGAATGACCATATATCTAGAAATACAGTCCCAGATAACTTTTCTGAATCTACTTTAGAGGATGATGCTATGAAAATTTACACCAGGTCAATTTTTGCTGATCAACAGGTAGAGTTACAAGGAACACTGTCCGAGTGCCTTCCTATGGAGACTAAAATTGAGGACCCGTTTTTGAAGATAAGTATGAAGGATTGGAAAGCCCATGGAGACGGTTTACTAGAGGTAACACTATCTAGAACAGCTAACATGCGTTATTACATAACAGCGTGCCTTTTTTATTTGATTTTTAATTTTCGATTGTTTTTTGTTTAGGTTTGTTTCAAGAAAGGGGAGGATGTAATTGCATCATGCAGTTGTCGCAGGTTCGAACAATATGGATTGTTGTGCAAACATATATATTTTGTGTTCAAAATGTTCAAAGTGAAAGAAATTCCTAACAAGTACGTTATGAGAAGATGGACCAAAGACGTTGTACCGAATGACCTAAACAATACATTTGATTTAAGTGTTGATGATAATGATTCGCATAAAAAGGCCAAAGAGGTTGCGTATGAGATTATGCAGACCGGAGAGTATCTTATTGGTAACTTGATGAAAGATTTCGATCATCTACTTATAGTCAGGGATCGGATGAGGGAGATGAAAGAAATGGTTGATGATCTTCGCATAACCAAGCCCATCGACCCTAAGTTTGATAGATATTCAAGGTTAATAGGTTACGAGAAACCGAACACTGATGCTCCTCCTACAGTCCGTGTGCCAACCGGTATTAGAAACAAAGGACGCGGTTCACATAAGCGGATTAAATCAAAAAAAGAGAAAATTATTAGTCTAAAAGGCAAGAGAAGTCGGACATGTAGTGTTTGCAATATCAAAGGTCATGATATTCGTACTTGCGAGGTTTTAAAGGGAAAAGCTAGTGCTGCCGATAAGAATGCCAATAAGAAGGGGAGGAAAAGAAGAGCAATTCAGTTACAGAATGATCCTGGTTTAGTTGACGAAGAGGACGAGGAGGTAGAAACTGGTGACGAAGAGGAGTATGAGGAGGTTGACGGAACAGACGATAGTGATTCTGAATGGGAAGACGAGTAATGGGTCAACCATAACTGCATTCATTAAAACATTCCATATTTCATTATTTTTAGTAAGACACACTTTATGTAATCTGAATCATTTCACAACATTTTTTACCATGTTACGCGTGATTAAATATCTCAGTTGATTTTTTTACCCATTTTCTATAAGCATAACTACACAAGACTATGTGAAATGGAGATCTCAAATGACCATTAAACCCCCTCTCTAACATTTTTAGCATAAGCTGTGTTGACCCTTGTTCGCGATTTCCACCCAAAACATACTCAAACACAGATTTTCAACATCATAACTAGCGTCATAAAAAAAGACACATACGTGATAATATTTATAGATGCGTCATAAAGGTATGAAATCATGTTATAATGTAAGCCCTGGATGATTCCCCCATATATACACACATTAGAGTTTAATAAACAAAAAACCACAGTAGTTCAAAATACCAACCATCATTAGGGCATCCCAAAAATCTACAAAAGAAGTGGATTAATCAGCCATACCACTTAGTTTTGTGACAATATCTTCCCAATCTCCTTCTCAGACGTCTCCATCTTCTCTTCAACGGTCTCCACTGCATCTTTCAGATATGAGTATACCAAGTTATCTGCAGATGCTTGATCCTTCATCAGTTGTATGCCTTTGTCCCTCAACAAAGACTTTGGTTCTTCCAGCAGCTTCCCCCAGACTTCCTGGTTTTTTGTTGTTGTTCTAAGAGCCTTCCCTGCACATCCAGAATACTGTTACAAGAGTTAACATTAGAAGCAAGTTCTGTTAACCTGCGGGTGTTCAAGAGCTCCTTGATTGCTTCGATTGCGGGATATGTCGACATTGTTGTTTTTGAAGAGAGGTGATATATTTTTTTTTTGCATATGTCTAATAGGGGGGGTGAATCATATATGTATATAGATTGTTAATTAATTTGGTAGTTGAGAGATATTTTGGTAAGTAAAATTTAATATTTTACATAATTACTAGTCATATCAAGTTAAAAGTCTAGTTGTAGGTTTCATTATTAGGAGAAATAAGAATATTATATATCAATTTGTATCCTGATAATGTTGCGTCATTTTTTACTTCATGCGTAATTTTTACATCAATTTGGTTTCAGGGATCATATCTAGCGTAATTATTTTCTTCATGTGTCATTTTTCTGAATACATGCGTGATTTTATATAAAAGCGTGATAATTTGTTTCATGCGTTATTTTTGATAGATAATATCTGTACTTGTACTGGACCAAGAAAATTACAAAAAAAAAAACAGCTGTCATGGTTAATAATTTTAGTTTGTCCTCTTGTTTTGCAATTTCCTTTTATATATCATTGGAAAACCGTTCAATTATTATCATAAAAATATGGCAGATTCTTCTAATTCATCGTGTGGTTCTTCTTCGTCATCCGGTATGCGTGCTTATCTCAAAAAGAGGATCGAGGATCAAATAGCTGAAGACAAGTCTTGTAAAGACTTGTTGGAAACTAATATTTCTAGGGTCAGAGAGAACATGAAAAGGCGAGAAGAGATTTTCAATTTGTTGTCTGGTATGTCAGATTCAAGTGTCAAAGAGGTGGCTATGATGTTTATGGTTGATCTTGGCAAGCGGGATGAGAAACAGTTAAAACAGCTTGCGGATGCAATAACCGTATTAGGAGGCTCTATGGACACGAAGATCCAGTTTTTGGAGACTTATTTCTGATGGTTATTTATGTATCATCAATCATCTGGGTAGTGAAATCATGCTTTTTTTATGTCTATCTAAGTGTTTTATTTTTTGTAAGAAAATTGTGTGTTGAATAATGAAATTGTCCCAGTAGTTTATGATTATAACCAGAAATTATTAGAATTAAAAATAAAATCAAAAATCCAACATGTCAAAGATGTTTGGAACAAAGAACATCAAGAAAGTAGTTCTACGACTTATCATTTTGTTTCCCCTTTTTAAGGTTGAAGAACTGATCCAATCGTTCCTTTATTTTTTTATCTAGATCGCGCAAAACATCTACGGTGCTCGGTTTCTTCATAAATTCCTTAGCTTTGTCGTATACCTCTTTCCTTATAAGATTGTAGTCGGACAATACAATCTTACTAAGATATCGGTACCGCAAGAACCGTAGTTGTGAATCTTGAATCTTCTTTTTATCTTCGGTATCACCCTGGATTCCATGGAGATTTGCCCTTGTATGTCTCCATATGTCTCATAGTGAAGACACCACAGTCACAACCATTTTGAAGAGTTCTCCAATCCATTTCCTTTCGAATTATTTTTGCTTTTTCCAACTTTGTTATCCACTCTTTTTGTCCAATTTTGCCTTTTAGGTATAGTACTAGAACTCTTCGCTATAAGCACGATAAAAAATCATATTAGTACCTATTCATTATAGTAATATAAAGCTACTTAGAATTACCAGCTTTTCGGGGCGCCCACAGTAGCGTTTGGTAAACGATTCGGCAAACCTAGAGTTATCAATTAACTCGATATAGCCATTTTTCAAGTGAAAGCATAGGCACCAGTAATGATCAGAAAGTAGAACTGGAATGAAGATGAGATCCAATGTGTCAACTTTCTTCACCTGATACTTACACAATATATCGTCTAGGCTTGGTGCGAATACTTTCAATCGATCATTATCTGTGATTTTTGGCCCAAACATATCGTCTTGCTGCAAAAATTTTGGTGATTTTTCTCATTAAAATCCATCGCTCCATTAAGCTTTAACAAGCGTGATTATAATATAGAATGGTTGGGTAACCTTAAACATGTATTCATTTAACTTCAATATGTGTGTGGGAAACATATAAAATATCAACCATGCGTGATTAACATAGTATTTTTCATACATGCGTGATTATTGTGGAAAAACTTACCAATATTGTAGTTGGCAAGAACAGCCTACAGGGTGATGATTTTTTGTCCCTTTTTTTCTCTTCAAAGTTTAACACATCTACAAACGCGTCCATTCCACCATAAGATATGTATTGCGATGGGTGGAAGGTTTCAAAAATGATTTTTAGCGTTTCGACTCCACTTGCAGACTTGTATATCAATGTCCTGTTTTTTTCATACCAACAAAGAACAGTTTAAAAAGGGATGAAAATTTTAAACTCATTATCAGGGATAAAAATCTTACTCAATATCTCCGACCGGAGATAAGAGATAACAGATGATCGTTTGGTCACGGTCCAGAAGTGGCTCATATAAGTTGGTTATCCTGTTACAGTAAGGTGATCTGTATGCGTCACCTAATTCTGCCATCCGCTTTTCGTTCTTTTCCCTCAACACTTTGATACGCGTTCTCACTAGTTGTGTATGTCTCTCGTCATCCGTTTTCTTTGTGTTCGCAGACACAGGAGTGTTTTGATTACTTTCACTTGATGTTTGTAGGATGGGAGCCAATTTTAAAAGCGTCTCAACCGACTGCATTTCTGCATCTGTTACTTCATCAGTTTCATCAGCGGATGTGGTCGGAGGCTTTTCTTTACCATATACGTCAGGGTTTATCTTTTCAAGCTCATTCAACATCGACTCGGTTATTGTATTCTAACTTTGTGCTTGTTGCTGACTGCACTCTGCCAAATTTACAGGTTGGTCCATGTTGTCTACCACATCTGCTTGTGTCACTGTTTGTATGTTCGAGTAGGTTAATTTTTTGTAATCACAAGTTAGAAAACTGTTAATTTTTTTTAGTAATGATCGTATTTTTGTTACCTTCTGTCGTCTGCCTGTATACGCCTTTTCGATGGTTTGTAAGGCAGCCAGGCATGAGTCTAAAATACCCCCATCATCAAATGTCATATTATGAACATCATCACATCCTATAAAATCACAAACGTTTTGGTTATTATTAAACATAAGTTCTTGTAAATATTAACAAATAACACAAATTCTTATCTACCTTTTTCTTTTCCTGTGTTTTCATGTTCCACTGTTGCATCTCCATCGCCTCCTAATGATTGAATTGTTTCGCCACACTGTCCAACTTTGTTTTGAAACGCCTCATCACCTCCAGAGCTTGCTTCATCAGTTCTCGGAATTGTATTTTTAACCGCATCATCCCATCTTTTACACATTCCCATAATTTCTCGATCCCATAAACACTTTTCCTTTACGCCCTTAACGAGATTATTCATTTCCGTAACCAGAGAAATGTATTTATTTATATTCTTGTCCATTGTTTTCAACAACAGCTGCAGAATTGGAGTTTCATCAATATCATGCGTGATTTTCAGTCTAAGAAGCGTAATTTTCATTTTGTTCAATAGAAATGCGTCATTTGCATGGTAACTAGCGTAATTTAGTTCATTTTTTTCCAAACAGGCTATTTTGTTACTCCTAATAAATTGGCCCAACAGCTTAATCTAGTGGGTAGTAAATACCATTAGAAGCCCATTGCACTTTTTATGTCATCAAGACTTATGCTAATGGGCCTCTATTGTGCCAGTCATATATATTTGGGCTTAGTTCAGACTTATGTCAGCCCAAACCAGCAGCAGCATACGTTCATGTTTTGAAACCCCAACTGTTCAAATTTAGAAGCCCCAAACCAGCCCAAACCTGGCCCGTTATACCCAGATTTATCCAACAGTAAACACCCAGCTATAAGCGGCATAGGAGTTACTCAAATCATGCGGTATTAATGCAAAAGAGTGAATCAAATCATGCGGTATTAATTTGTTAAAATAACATGCGTTATTAATTTTTTTAAATTGCGTGATTTTTCTAGATGTGATTTTTCTAGATGTACATGTACAGTAGTTATTTTTCTAACATTATAAACAAGCATTATAGCATGTGTTATTCATAGTAACACAAACAAAAATCCAATTTACCTTTTTATTTTTGTTTGAGGCTTCTCGCGCAGCATGATCATAGATCACCCCGGTTAGTTGAACCAGAGTGTTGCAGTAGTCAAGCTCTTTTTGCGTTTGTGTCCCTATGCCCATTTCTTCTATGTTCAAATCTGAAATATGTTCATTAGGATTCCAGCCCTTAAACCAATCCGTAGTTGATGGTATGTAGCCTTCGTCAATCGGATCTTCCCCAGCCAGGTTTCTTCTTTTGTAGACCTGTGTGGTATCCACTGGTGGTATTATGAAGTCATCCGTATCTGCCATAGGCTGATCTGATGTATCGAATTCGGTGAGGTTTTCTTGTACCGCAGCTGCCTCGTGTAACGGGATGTTGTCAGCGAAAAGGTCCGTGAATAGCGTCGAAGTGTGTTGTTTTACGATTTCGAATTGTGTTGTCGGAGCCTCTTCATTTTGTTGATCATCGCCATTGATGTCCGAGGCAGTAACATGTTGTTGATCCTGGTGATTATCATTCGTTTCTTCGTCTTTTTCAACTTCATCACAATCTTCAACATTCAGCGGCCCATTGTTGTATAAATATTCTTCCACGTCGTCGATCATACCAGATGTTACATACTGTATGACAGGCAGTTTGACAACTTCATCGAAAATTTTGTGTCTTTGGTTGAAATAATGGCTGTATAGAAGCTGCATATTGTTTTTTGAAAAAAACCAAATTACTACTAGCAATATTGTATTAGCAAAACTTTTAAAGATGTCTACAAAACATACCGTTAGAAATACAACTGGTCCATTGTATTGTGAGTCAAATTTTTTCCAACCTTGTCTAGTTCGTTTGAGCGATTCTAAAACAAAGGAGCACCAATCGAGCTTTGAGATGTCTTCATCTTTGTCAATTGCAAGTAGAAAACTTTGTTTAACAGTTGTTGACTTTGTTATCTCTACAAACAAAGTGTTCCAGTAGGCTAGGAAATTTAACTTGAATAATCTTCCCCCATTGGTTTGTATTTTCATAGTTTTTGCAAGTAATGTATGAGTAGTTTTGTTGGTGTCTGGCCACTGGTTTTTGAACTCATCAATGGTTGTTTCTGCGCCTTGAGTAGCAGTATTTTTTTCCACTATCGCTCTTTTCCTAGGCTTATTTTTTTCCCGTACTATAACATTCCCCTTTGGAATACCAAACACGTCATGTACTGAATCTCGGGTGATTTCTATCTTGTGATTTCCTATGTTTAGTGTGCTGTATTGCTCGTCATAGTTTCGTACGAGCCAATAACCTAAACGTGTGCTTATATGATAAAGCTTTATATCAAGAACATCACCAAATCCAATGCTCTTCACATCCGCTACTTGCGCTTCAGTAAAGTGTTTAACTGTATCCAAGAAACCTGAAGGACTACACCGTAGGCTTATTACATCATGATGATAATCATAGTACGGTCTTGGTTCTGTCCTAATTGGTTCTGCATCGGTAATCTTCTGTTTCCCCTTTCTAGGATCCATCTGCTTTTTGTCTTTCGATGGTTTCTTTTTTACTGGCTCAAAGTCATCATCATCTTGGTCAGTTGGAGTATTTAGCCTGTTTTTCGTGTTTTCACCCCTTTTGATTATCAAGTCTTTAATCGGTACTTCAAAGTCATCATCATCATCTTGAAGCCTTAATTTTGTTTGCTTTTTATTTACGTTTAACTTGCGAGGTTGGTTTGTCATAATCGGCTGAATCGGGGGCTCAAAATCATCATCATCATCAGCAACCCCTACATTCATATTTCAATACAAAAATTAAATCTAGCAAATTAGGTTTTTCATATAATATCAGGCGTTGTTATTATATTGGTTTGGTGGACATGATAACAAGTCACAGGATGTGCACTTTAAAACTAATGCCGCTTGTTAGCCTAATACCGCTAGTTCATATCAAAGAATCAACATATGTAATATCAATCATGCTAATGCCGCTTGTAAGCTCAAAATCCCCAATTTTACAATTAGATCATTAGCCCCAATATCAACAATTCCTTATTTTAGCTAATAAAATCCCCAATTTCACTTAACTAATCAAAATCCCCAATTTCACAATTTAACCTAATACCGCTAGTTCATATAAAATAATCAACATCATCTAATGTCAATCCTGCTAATACCGCTAATACATATCAATGAAACAACATCAAATTACGCATCTTCATATCAAATAACGCTAGTTACCCAAACCGAATTTTTCTAGAAGAAACTTCAATCAACATCAAACCTGGATTTATGCCGCTACTGTGCACCGTCTGCACCGGATCGTTTCTTTTCTTGCTCCGTCTCTCTCGTTTAGCTTGTTCACCATACAATGAAACCGCCGATTAGTTCAACTAAAAAGTTGTGACTGAATAACAAAATAAACGGGATTAGAAGATGATTTAATCGATACCTCTTAATGCCGTATTCGTCATTCTCACTTGAAATCGATGGTCGTTTGTCGTTCACCGTTGCCGTCGTCGTTCTCAATCCGTCGTAATCGTCTTGAAACTCACCGTAATTTTTGGTGTTCAAATATGGTTTTTTGATTAGATACTGAGATTTAGCCGGGTATATAGTTATAGGAAATTGACCATTTTAACCTTTGCTTACCGTAATTACGCTTTATACCCGCTTTTAAACTTTTATTTAATCACGCTTTTAATCCCTTGATCCTACGGTCAGGATTGTCACATACGTAATGTACGATTACGCTTAATGTAGGTTAACCGCTCTCTATATATAGAAAGTATAATGTACTTCACGGCTTAACGTACATTAACGTACGCGACCAAATAGATAACATGCGTGCTTACATTTTTGATCAACTTAACGTGCGTGATTATTGATCCCATGCGTGATTATCACAAAACAACTGATCCCATGTGTTATTATCTGTTATCCCATGCGTGATTATCACAAAACAACTGATCCCATGCGTTATTATCTGTTCCCATGCGTTATTATATGTTCCATGCGCGATTATAGCCCTGATCTGACGGTTACCATTGTCGTGTACGTGAAGTATGATAAGGGCTTTTGTATGTTAACCTTCCTCTATATATATATAGTGGTCACAAAATTATGTGCTATGTGTATATTATGTGTAATATATGTTAGTGTATGTTTAGGAACTTTTAAAAATACACTAAATACTCCCAAGGAGTATAAACACCAAAATACACATAAAAATACACAAGGAAATACTTATAAACAATATACACAAAATTACCCATAAATGGGTGTATGGACAAAATACGAATATATATATATATATATATATATATAGAAACGGGATAAGGAGAAAACGCCCTAAAGTGTGAGAATGGTGAGAACGCATCCTGGCCCAACACGTGGTGCGGGATATGATTAGGGCGTGAGGGTTTTTTTTGTCTTTTTAATCTTCTTTTATTTCCCAATTTTGTGTAACATGCTGCTTCATTTTTGCGTCTAAGATTATTTTGGCGTTAATTATATTCATTAACTACTTGGCGCTTTATTGTTTCTTAGATCTGTCACGTTGAATTAATTGTTTTTGTGTCACATAGATATTTTTTTTGGCGTTATAGCATTTCTCAGGTCAATTTTTTTTGGCGTTAGTGGCATCGTTAATAATTCATTACGATTCATTAATATTTTCGTAAGTTTACTATAAGACCAAATGTTTTTTTAATGCCGTTTAGTCAATTTTTTTGGCGTTTAATACATTAACAAGGTGCTTTGCCAGCATCCGTTCTCACAATTTTCATACTATTAGCGTTTTGGTGTTTGTAGTTTTTGGCGTTTTATATGATAATGTATTTTATTAGTAGAGAATTAGATAACAAACAACAGATAATTAGATAACAAAACAATAGAAAATGAAAAAAAAAATGGTAATCTAATTTCTCATCCAAATCTTTACTGTCATCAGCCTCTTCTCCTTGAATATTTTTTGGCGTTTTGAACCTTTAAATACCTTAGCTAGATGCCAACTTTCCTACATAACGCCCGTCTTTTTAGACGAAGCTTTGTTAGTGGCATCCTATTTTCTGGTGTGATATTCTTGTTTGGTAACATGTCATTGAAGATCAACTCCTGCTTGAATGCTATTTATAATAATGGAGTCCAAAATAGCATTTTACACTGGTATTGATCCCTTCATGCCATGCATATAGTCATCAAGAACAAAGCTCACATGATGACACATCACTGTGATAGTCTCTTTGTCTTGAATATTTGTCCATCTCATGCAGCAAAAGCTTATAGAGATACCCACCTCAAAGAAAAATCCATTCAGTGAAAGCTTTGCCATCTGTGATTTTTTTAACTATTTTTTGGCGTTTAAAGTGAGTGGTTTCTAGGAAACAAGGCGTTTGTTTTCTGGTGTGATCAATTCATTGTGTAGAGACCTCCCTCTTATAGGAGTTTTTTGGCACGTAGTTTAGGCGGGATTTTTATTATAATAAATGATAGTAATAAAGTAATCGTCAGTTTGTGTGTATTTACTGTTTTGTTCAACTTTATCAGTTTTAGGGTGATAGACGTTCCATCTTCCAAGTTTGACGTTTTTTAATGGCGTTATGTAGACCAAGATGACAAAATAGAATAACAGAGAAAATACTAAACATGAAAAATATTTTTTATTATTTTTGGCGTTTTGTAAGCAATAACTTTTTGTAGTAATTTTTTGGCGTTTTGAAACTAAATGGAGAAATATAGCATTTAATTTTCTTAAAAAAAAGATTACACAGAAGAAAACCAACAAAAAATAAATAAATTAAAACTCCTCGTCAGAAGGTACTTTATCCGAGAAGTATCCATCACTTCCGTCTTCTTCTTCCTCGGAGTCTTCATCTAGACTTTCATCTATGTCATCATTTTCACTTTCATCGGCTTCTTGTTGTTGAAGATTCTGAAGCCTCCATTTGAACATGTCCCGCATTAATGCCATTTTTAAGTCCATGTCTGTGTTCAAACAAGTGGCGTTGTGCAATTCTTTCATGAACCCAATCCCCTTCTTTGTCATGATGTTTTCAAGAAGGTAGTCTTCCTGCTCTCCGCTGTCATATATAACGTTCACCATGTCTGTTTCCTCATCAAAACGCCATGATGTCATGACCGGGTCCGATTTTCCACCTGCTTTGATTGGTCCAAATTTCCTTGTTAATGTTTTCATAAGCTTATGTGTTTCATGACATTCGTTATCCAGAGCGATGCTAAGCGATAGGATACCCCTCTGTACCTCTTCTTTCATCTTCAAAATTGTTTTGATTGTCCTAACATACACTCTCCTTCTGTTGTCAAAACGTAGGACGAATCGTCTGATTGCCAGGGTGTATCTCCACCAAACAATGGTTGCCATTTTTTGGCGTTTTGGTTAAACTTGGCGTTTTTGGTAAAAGATGTTTTTTGTAGAATGATAGATTGAAGTGATTATTGAAGCGATGTTTAACGTCGTTTATATAATGATGTTTTGGCACGTAATTTAAGAGAGAATTTCTTCTAATAAATGTTAATAATTGAATTTCAGTTACTGTGTTGTTTCCTCTTCCTGTAATCTCCAACGCGTTTTATCACTAATTTTTGGCGTTTTGTATTTAATGGACTTTTATTTGTTTTGAATGGCGTGTTATCATTTTTGTTGGCGTTTTGAATTTGAGCGGTAAAAGACCCTTTTACCCATAATGAAGCGCGTCCACTTAATAGAATTGATGTTATTTACGATAACGCCACCGCGCCAATCTAGTCCATAGATTGTTTTGATCTGACGATCCATAATCGTTCTCACTGTTCTCACACTTTCCCCTGTTTTCTCTAAATCCTGACCCTAAACATATATATATATATATATAGGACAAAGATCCGTTAGGAACCACCCTTTATTGCGAGAACCGCGAGAACCAATGTAAACACAACAAAAAATGTCTAAAAATAGCTAAAAAACACACAAAATTTTTTTTTTTAATATTTTTTATAAAAAAATCGCTACTTTTAGTAGCCAAAAAATTTTTTTTTTTTTAAAGTTATTCTGGATTTTGTGCCATGGTTTCAATCCCGACACTTTACAAGTTATTCTGGATGTTTAATCACTATTTCTGCATGTTATTTTAACTTGTAATGCTGAATTTCTGCAGAGTTGTTTATAATGTGTTTCGGACAGTTTTTTGTGCTTATTTAGGCTTCCGGAAAGTGTTATTGTAAACCCTTTTTTAGCAAAATGACCACTTTTCTAGTAGTGGACGATGCGGTGGAACAAGAGATATGTAGAGTTGGAATCTGTTGGCATGGTGTCTTCATGAAGTCGTCGACATCACAACTCCGTCAACATTAATCCGACACCAAAACCCTTCTTCCCAACACCATTGAAACATTTGTCTTCGCGGTAGTCCCAATTGTGTCATTATCTTAAGAGCCTCTCAGGCGACGCCACACATTCATTCACTGTTGCTGTTAATCAGCTCTCTTCACCCAAAATCTGAATCATCATATGACTCAGACGCTCGCATTGTGCTAACAACAGAAGCCATGCGTTCGACGCCACACATTCATTCACTGTTGCTGTTATAATCAGCTCTCTTCACCCAAAATCTGAATCATGATACTCATACAGATAGACGCTCGCATTGTGCTAACATTCATTCACTGTTTATTATTCATTTGATCAGGTACATTTTGTTACGAGTCAACATGTCACAGTTATAATATACATTGAAAAGGTACTCATTTATTTATGTAATTTATCAGCTCTTTAGCAAATTAGGGTAACAGGAGTGTACAGAATCACACGTGATAATGTATCCATTGACGCGTGCCATGATGGTACACATATGAAGAGGAGTTGTTTCCTTCTGACTAGCTGAGGAGTGGGTGAATTCCTTATAATATTAGTGGGCTGTCTTTATTTTCAGGTTAAGTTGTAAGCCTATAAATCGCAGAAAACCTTGAGTAGTATTAGAATTGAAATATGAATGGATCCAAATATTCTCTCTTAATTATCTCTTGTGTCTTCTGTTTCCTAAAACCGACATCAGAGTGCTGCAAGTAAGCAACCATGAGCTCTTTGAGTTTAGAACAGTAATTTTCAGGTTGAGTTTATGGATAATGCATGTTATAAAATGAATTCTTCTGAAAGGATCTGGAGGGTTGATTTAGAGTCATTCATTTAATAATCTCAATAAGCTAGTATTAACTAGGCACTAATTTATGGGAAAAAATGTCTCCCAGGATCCCACATCGCTTAAGTGAAGAATACAAAGATTCAGAGAGAGTGTATATAAACAGCAGCCCAAGAAGAGAAAAAGCATACCTTTCTCGGCCTTTTGGCTAAGATCAAGTGTAGTATCTGTTCTTATCAGTTTAATATCTGATATGTGGGCCATCGGCCCACTCGATATTAATCTTATTTTTCATGGGGAAAGGCCCATCACAATAGCTTGCTATTGGGGTCTTTGAGCGTCGCCTTGGTGTTGCACTACTGCCTTGGCCTGGCGCACCCCTCCAATTTGCAGTCAATTTTTAATAAACCTGACTTGACTCTCTAGGCATATCTATTTCATTTTTAATAATAATAATAAGATGGATGCTTGTTTAGTATTTGCTCCTTCTGTTATCTTGGATGCTTGTTTAGTGTTTGCTCCTTCTGTTATAGTGAGTAGTCTGTAAACTGGTATTCTCAAGTACAACCATGCCATAGCATATCGCTAGACTAATCTGTTGGCAACTTATGGTAGGTAAGCTATTCTTTTCTCATGTTTCATTTACTTTTTTAATTTTGAATTCTTCTGTAATCACATTCTTTACTATTAACTTCTGTCACTAGTCTTGGCTTCCGAATAAGTCTAATAGCTGCATTAACGCTTTCCCTTATCAGTTCACCTTCTTTCTCTTCAAAATGTTGGTTCTCCCATCTTATACATCCTTTACAGATTCTACCATCTTGAACCACGGCCCAAACCTTCCACTGAAAACCCGAGCATTCCTAGAACTCCACAAGGTCCATAGTGTTGCCATGGGCACCAACATCAGAACCTTTTTACCATTCTTTTCCGACCCTTTTGCTTGGAAAAGCTCCAAGATATGACTAAAATTTTGAGTACCTGGAACCCACATGCTCACTTGGATCCACACCATTTTTGAGTAGGGACAAGCCACTAAAAGACAATCCGCCGACTCCCGACATTGTTACAAAACCTGCATTCAGTGTCACGAAGCTGCATTCTCCTCCGCACTAGAGCCAACTTAGTTGGAATACTACCCTCTAATGCTATCCAAATGAAGAAATTGACCCTGGCCGGAGCCCACGAGATCCATTTAAAAGCCCTTGTATGAAAGACTGCACCTTTAGCCACTTGTATCTCTTTACGAACCAGACTTGTAGAAACCCGCCAATTTCTGTTATTCTCCCACTATGATTTTTATTTACATACAACCCTGTACCATAAGACCAAGTGTGCGAGGTTGACGTCCATGTATACGTGTCCAGTGATGTACTCGTGTTTTTATTGGCAAAAAACTTAAACCCATACACATTGTCACATATCCAAGCTTCTTAGACTCACTTATGTATGCTTTTCCATGTAAATGGTCAGCCATTGATACCACCCTTATCTATTGAAGTTGGGATTGATGTAGTTTTAAGACACATGGTAAAATGAATTCAGTCAGCTACATTTAGTAAAAAGCTAGTATTATTAGGATCTATGCATTAACTTATGGTATTTAATCTTGAGAAACCAATGGGAAAGAGTGTCTCAGAATCCCACATCGGCCGAATGAATAAATTAATTATGAGAGTACTGCCTATTTAAACGGCGGCCCAAGAAGATATTAAGCATACCTTTCTCGGCCTTTTGGCTAAGATCAAGTGTAGTATCTGTTCTTATCAGTTTAATATCTGATATGTGGGCCATCGGCTCACTCGATATTAATCTTATTTTTTATGGGGAAAGACCCATCACAATAGCTTGCTATTGGGGTCTTTGAGCGTCGCTTTGGTGTTGCACTACTGCCATAGCCTGGCGCACCCCTCCAATCCATAGTCGAACTTTAAATCTTTTTTTTATTTGATATAAATTGAAAAGTAGCTAAATGTTTATATGTTTTATGTTGATCATCTCAACTGCATACTTGTTTTCTCTTTCTGTTTTAATAAAAATGGAAATAGGGAGCCATATGTTTTTAAGATGGATGCCTTTTGTAGTTAGCAGTCTGTAAACTGGCAGGGGGTAGGCCTTTTATGGTAGGTCTTTCAGTTTCAGTTTAGAAAAAAACTTGAAATAGTTAGCTAAATATTTGATTTGTAAACTTATTTTAATTGAGCTGAGCTTGAGTGTTATTTTTCAAACAAGCTGTTTCATTTTTTAATTAAATGTTGATATGAAGAATATCTCTTGATGCTCTTACAATGCAAAGACCTGATATTTTGACAGCCTTTTGGGATATGTATACTTTATATTTCCGGGAGCACCCACGTCACTAAAGCTATATGTTGAAGTTATATTAGGTGAATCCCTTGTTCATATGCACAAGTGCCAAGAGTGAATAATGTCACTTTGCGGCTTTACAACTAAATGGCAATATCATAGTTTTATTGAATTATGGTGCAAGCTAGCTGAGCATGTGGATTATGACTTTATTCTTGTCAGTGATATGGATGGAATTGCTTTTGAGGGGCTTTGGATGTAATGTACGAGACAAACAAAACTTACAAGTTAACGAATAGTAATTCCATCTACCCTTTGGACAGCAACTAACGTTAATAAGAGTTCACAGGTTATAGTTTCTGGATACCCAAACCCATCAAGGATGGATAGCCGTGAATTTCGAATCAATTTTTCAGGTAATAGTTAAGGGCAGACTTTTGGGTGGGAATCCAAGGACAACACATTATAATACTGTACTGCCTTTTTTTGAACCACATGTTAAGCAGGTGCATTTTGTTGCTTATACACAATAAGTCCTTAAAATCAGCTTGTTAAACTTTTATGCAGATCAAGTTTCCCAGCAACTGAAATGGGTAAAAGCTACACTTGTTTGTCCTCTTACAATAAGTTGATGATTTCTAACCCCCCCCCCCCCCCCCCCCCCCCTTCTTATTTAAAAGGTCAAGACCATCCATGCTTAGATTTAATCAAACATTCAAAAATTTGAACTGCTGCTGATAGCCGGTCACCACAAATATTCTTTAGAATTTATTTTTCCAACCAAATCAGGCCCGAACGTGTTTCTACATCTCCATAATGTGTAAAACATGGTTAATGATTGATCTTAACAAATTCGTAAAAAATGTCATTATAACAAATATGTATACAAACTATAAAGCTTAATATTAAGTTTTCTTTCTATTTTTAAAGCGAACAAATCAAGCAAATAAAAGATGATGCAACAACTTCTAATCATCCGGCAATTACCACCAAAGCATGCATATATTTGGTGCATCATAGTTATAACACGCGTGCATCAGAGTTAAAATTTAGAGCAACTCCGACGGCTTAATTTGGAGCCGTCCGCAAACCCAAACCACACCACACCACAAACCATTCAAGGGAAAAGAAGGTGATGAGGTGGATAGTGAGAAATGATAGTTTTTTGAAAATTGGTTTGAAATCTGATGTGGTATGCTAAGTTGAGTGTTTGTAAATATAGACAAAAAAATGTGATTGGCCATTGAAAAGTATGCAGCCCTTAACGCCCGTTAATGGCATGGCGAAGAGGACCATGGCGCCCCCCTTTGACACCCAGAAAGTATGTTAGGGGCGTTATGGGGCGCTAGCAATGATGATTTGGCCAGGGGCGGTATACCACACCCCTAACTTGAGCGTGTATGTTTGAATATTTGAGAGAAAAAAGTTAGAAAAAAAGGAAACTAAGATAAATGAAAGTTAAACTAAAAAACCGGATATTCAAGCATGGTTTTTTATTATTTTTTTCCTTTTTATTTTCTTCTGCTTTAATCATGACAAATGACAATGAAGACCAGAGATATGTGGAGATGAAGGCAATAACATGTAGACAAAGCATAAAGTATGTATCGATAACGTCAGCAATCACAGGTCTTTAAGGTTCGATAGGATGAAAACAAAATGAATCTAAAGAGAGAAACGAAAAAAAAAGAACACATAAAATCCAAAAAATCTCTTATTAGAAAACCAACTAACCCAAAACAGGACAACAAAGAACAACAGAAACCTTACATATTAACAAACTTACACCAATTATCCCATGACGTATTTCTATACCTAGACCCATTCGAATACCACAAAAAACCCAAAGATTTTATCTCACAAATAATGCTTTCGACACAAATCGGTTTCCCGGAGAACTTGAGATTATTTCTCGCACGCCAAATGCTCCAGTATCCGATCATAATTAAACCTTTCACCAACTCTTTCTTCCTTTTTGATATCCTGTTGGCCCATGTAATCAAGCCCAGAAGAACAGATGATATGAAAAGCCAAAACTGGTTCTCAACAGTTGATCACAATAAACAGTGCATGTCCTAGATTCTCCCTAATGACAGTGTTTTCTATCAGCTGATGATTCTAAGTGCTGATCTTCACAACAACTGTTAATCAAAGAACTGCTAAGGTATAAAGACCGAAGTCCTAACAACTGATGTTTCTCAAGTACTGATGAAGACTAAAGCACTGCTGACTCAAGGTCTGATCACCCTTTAAAGAAAGCACTGATCTCCAACATCAGTGCTTAGGCAACAGCAGTGGGAAGCTGCATCAATGTTTATGTATTCAGTTGTTTATTGCATCAGTGTTTTGCATGTATCAGTAGTTAGAGTTTGTTAGTCTGTTAGATGTCACTGTCTAGGTGACGTCAGCATTAGATGCTCAGTGGTTAGGATTGTACTATAAATAGAACAGTACCTGTACTATTCTATTAGCTCTTTTGCACCAATCATCTTGTACGAACAAACTAGTGAGCTCAGGCTGAGGGGAAGTTTAGTGTTCATGCATGCATAGTTAAACTTTTGTAATTCATACAATCTTTTGACTAATGAAATCATGTATGATGAAAACTGGGTGTGCACCTCCAGATGGGCGGGGGCCGGCCTCCCACTCTCTTATCTTATGCCGCATTTATTAGCTTAGCTGGCTTGGGTGGATCGTGCAATAAGCCTCTCTCGACCCTCCTTTTATCATACGTCTTTATGAAAGCCTCTCGTCTTTTGAGATCCGGTCCATCATCAGCCCAGTCAGATCTTCTTGTTTGCCCGCTTTGATTAGGCTTCCTTTAACGGATTTGATAGGCATTTCGTGCCTGCAATCCTGCTGAATTCGACCTTTTATCAGGGTAGCGTGGTAAGGTTAGAGGCGCAACTAGAAGAGTTGGCCCTCTTTTGATTTTTTGATCAATTCGATTGCAGTCTCCGAAGTCCTTCTTGATCGATGGTCCCCATTAGCATTAGTGCTAATTAGCAGCCTTTTTGGAAGGCGAGATACTTATGTGTGACCGCGTAACTATTCTTCTTTGATTGTGTTATAAAGTTTATTTCCATTTCCGCTGCACATCATTCTCTGTTTCATCTTCCATTTCTGTTAAACAATACAATCAAAAGAAACTCAGATCCTAACAATTGGTATAAGAGCCTAGGACAGTCAAAATCGATCTAACAATCAATTTGACATAAAAGTTCAGCTCAAATTTATTGATACTTAGAATTGTTCGTATCAGTTGAAAAAACAGAGTAAAAGGTAATCACGTACAAAGTTGATTATTCGAAAACTTTTGTAAAATCAACCAAGATGACATCACAATCACACGACCCTCACAACACCGGAACACTATTCAAGCACCTGTGCTTGTCAGATCCAAGTACAATATCTGGCAACGTAGGATGGGCCATGTGTTAGCTCAGCAAAACACCGGCTGCTGGAAGTCAGTCATCTTTGGACTACACGTTCCAGTGGTGCCTAGTACTGAAGATCCCAAAGGCTTTGTGCCTAAAAGCCCTGAAAACTACTCAGAACAAGATTATCAAAAAATTGAATTAGATGCAAAGGCTTTTAGCATAGTAGCCTCAGCTCTTCCAAATGACATTTATGCTAGACTGTTACATTGTAACAGTGCCAAAGAGCTGTGGGATGCTCTAAAAGAGCAGTTCGGTGGAACAAAAGAGGTTATCGAGAATAACAGGGAGGTTTTGAATCAACAGTATGAAACGTTTTGCCATGTCAAAGGAGAATCACTAACACAACAGTTGGAACGTTTTAGTTGTCTCATTAGTGAACTTAAACTTGTTAATGTTGAATTTGCAAAATCAACTCTAAATAGTAGGTTTTTAAGATCACCACCTGACAAATGGGACACAATTTCTTTTGTGACTAGAAATTCCATTGGATTCAAAGAATTAAGTCTGGCCCAACTTCATGGTCGACTCCTCACTTATGAGAGAGAATTGAACCAGAAAAAGAAGTTACAAGAATCTGGGAAGGTTGCTGATGATTACACCTTTGGTAACACAGCACTTCTGGGTCAAGAAGAATCTGGTAGTAGTAAGGATCAGAGTTATGATCATTACATTGACATAACTGCTGGTGGAGCTTTTAACAACTCTGATTCTTACTCATCCAACTATGCTTTTATAGCAAGTGGAGAAAACCAGAATTCTGACAACTTATCCTTTGAACTCAATGATCTTCAGCATTTTGATCCCACTGATCTGGAGGAAATGGACATATTGCATCAACTGGCACTGCTGAGTGTAAGAACCAGCAAGTTTTATAAAAGAACAGGAAGAAAATTTCCAGGGTTACATGGGAATCTAAAAGTGGGGTTGGATAAATCAAAACTAAAGTGCTACAAGTGTAACCGGCTAGGACATTTTGCTAGAGAATGTAGAAGCCAAAATAGTGGACCAATCATAACACATCCTAGCTCTAGACCTCAAAACACACAAAACACTGTGCACTATTCCCAATATACCCATACTGCTCATGTAAACACTGCTCATTATGCACACCATATAACACATGTTCCAGTGCAATATGTTCAAGTCCCTGTCCCACAAATTCAGTATATCCAAGCCCCAGTCACTCAGGTCCAAGTGCAAGAACCTGCACCACAACATGTTGCACAAACATCTACTCCAGCAGAGGCCAGTCAGCAAAGCTTCTTTACCCAAGGCTTTGTTGATTGGAGTAGCATGCCTGATGAGTTATCTGATGAAAACTTTGCTCTATTTTCTAATAATGATGCTCTTTGTGATGAATTTTGTTTGCAGCTTTAGAGTCAATTCCAGAAGGGCTAGAAACTGAAGAGGGAGAATCCAGTGCTGAAACAGTGGATGAAATTGCTGAAGTAGTGGTTACTGCTGTTGTTGGTGAATAGCTGTTAGAGAAGGAACCCAAACCACTGTTAGAACCTCTTGCCGACCCATGGTGTAAAGATGAAGTGGAGAAGAACACCAGTGATTATGAAAATGTCTGTGAATGTGCGATGATGGCTGCAGCTAAGGTATCACCTCAGGTTTTGAAAAACCTATGTTCAGACAAATGCATCATAGCATTTGCTAATGTTAAAGAGGTGAATGAAAACCTTAGGGACAAAATTTTAAAAGATGAAGTACAATTTGAAAAGTCTGTTAAAGAACTGAAAAATAAATTGTTTGAAAAAGATAATGAGATCTGCAGTCTTAAACATGAACACAGCATAACCAAGGACCAACTTCAAGCCATGATAGAGAAATATCATGCTTGCTAAAAGGAGTTGGAATCCACCCAAACCACTTGTGAAAAATGGGTGGAATCCTGCAAAGTTTATGAGCTGGTGTTAGAGAAACAGATCAAAAGCAATGTAAAATTTGGCATAGATTTCAGGAAAAATAACCAAGTTGAAAACACTGCTGTAAATGAGTCTGGGTCTGTTGAGATAATTCCAACAAACAAGGATGGTCAAGAAATTAAAATAACTGATAAAAATGGTAACAAAATCATTTTGGAAAAACCAGAAGGGCCATCAACCTTTGAGGAGATTGAAAAATATCAATTCAAACCCACCTGGTCAGATGAGTGTGACATCCTTGAGAATTTCAAACTCATGGTTTTTTCCACAATTGAAGGTGTGAAAGCACCTAAGGCCAAGGTCATTCATCTCAAAGACATCCCAACAGTGGTTCAAAACTCTGTTGCAAAGGAAGTTGAAAAGAGGAAGAAGAGAGAAAAAGTTCAAAATTTGTTTTGTGACTTTTGTGAAAAGAAAAATCATTCCACAAAGGATTGTTTTCATTTAAAAGCCTATGGCATTAACAAAACAAGCATAATTGAGCCTGCAAATAGTTGCACCATCTGTGGAAAAACCAACCATCTTACTCTAGAGTGTGTGTGCCTAAAAAAATTTGAGGTTAAAAGAAAAGAGTACACATCAAAAACACCTGTGAGTTCATCAAAACAACCCATCATGAAACAACAACCATTTATGTCTGTTCAAACAGCTATTACAAAACAGTTGAACAAAAGCTCTGCTCCAAGAGATGTTCAAGTAACAGATGCACCTCATGCCAACCAATTCCAAAGAGGAAGAGGTCAACCTCCTTACCAAAGGGTCCCACATGTTTATGAGGCTTACAACAAGCCTTCTAAACCAAAAGTGAACAGACAACCTTTTGGATTTCAACATCTGACAGGAAATGGTCCACAACAGTGGTTAGAGAGAAATGCTTCAAAAATTGTTCAAACCCCTGAGCTAACCACTGTCCATGTTCCTGGAATTGAGACTAACTCTATTGTAACCCCATCCAAAGCCTTATTGGCTTTGGAGACCCTCCTAAACTAATTGTTTACTTGATGTGCAGGGAGCTTCTGCATGCTTAGATAGTCTTTGGTATATAGATAGTGGAGGCTCCAGGCACATGAATGGATGTAGAGCCCTACTCAAAGAATTCAAAAATCATGGAGGGTTTTAGTAACAATTCTAATGGAAAGGTGTTGGAGTCTGGAACAGTTCAATCAGGAAAAATCAAGTTTGAAAATGTCAATCTCATTGACAATCTAAAGTTCAACCTCCTTAGTGTCTCACAAATGAGTGACAAAGGCTATGGTCATTCTTTATTAAGGAGATTTGCAAGATTGTTGGTCCATAAATGGTAAAAAAGATTGAAGAAATAATGGCCAATGGAAAAACTCAACTTGTTGCTCAAAGGAGTGGCAATGTTTATGTAGTTGATTTGTCAAAGGAGAGCCCTATGACTGATGCCTGTCTGTTCTCAGCTGCCTCTAATAAAGAGACAAAATTATGGCACAGAAGATTGGGGTACACAAATCTCAAGACAATCACTGCTTTGTCAAAACAGAGCCTTGTAAGAGGTCTTCCACAAAAATTGTTTACTTGTTCATGAGCTTGAAAAAGAAAAGATAACATTTGGTCATTGTAGATGATTTATAGGTTTACATGGACTTACTTCTTACATTCTAAAGATGAGACTGCGGGCATTTTGCAAGACTTTGTCAAATACGTTGAAAAGCAATTTGACTTGCTAGTAAAAATCTTTAGGAGTGACAATGGAACAGAGTTTAGAAACAAGGAGTTAGATGAGTTTTGTGTGTCAAAAGGGATTGTAAGGCAGTACAGCATCCCAAGAACACTAGAGCAAAATAGGGTGGTTGAAAGGAAAAACAGAACTTTAATTGAAGCTGCCGAAACAATGCTTGCAGATTCAGATTTACCCTTAACTTTTTGGGCTGAAGCTGTAAACACTGCTTGCTATGTGCAGAACAAAGTTTTGATCAACCCCAGGCATCAAAAGACTGCCTGTGAAACCTGTTCAAAATCAAACCTCTGATCTCATACTTCAAAGTCTTTGGCTGCCCATGTTTTATTTTAAACCTAAAAGATTCAATTTCAAAATTTGCAGTCAAAGTAGATTGTGGTTATCACTTGGGATACTCAACCACTGCCAAGGCCTGCAAAGTGTTTAACACAAGGACTAGGTGTGTGGAAGAGACCTTGAATGTAAAGTTCAATGAACTTTCATCCCTGAAAATCCCAGCAAACCCTGCTGAATTGTTTGATCTTGATAAATTTACTTTTGAAGATGTGTCTGTCAAGACTAACCCTGCAGGTACACCACAATCTCCATCACAAGATTATGGATATGAAGTTGTAATTCCACAACACAAATTCACATCCACCATAAGAGCAGCAGATGTTCAAAACAGCTGTCAAAGCTCAACCACTGTTGCATCAACAATTGTTGATCAAAGTAGCCTCTCAACCTCTGCCACCACATCATCCACAACCACTGTTGATAAAAATCTACCAACAGTGGATAAAAATCAACATTGTGACACACCCATTCCTCCTATCCAACAGAACTTTAATTGAAGCTGCCAGAACAATGCTTGCAGATTCAGATTTACCCTTAACTTTTTGGGCTGAAGCTGTAAACACTGCTTGCTATGTGCAGAACAAAGTTTTGATCAACCCCAGGCATCAAAAGACTGCCTATGAAACCTGTTCAAAATCAAACCTCTGATCTCATACTTCAAAGTCTTTGGCTGCCCATGTTTTATTTTAAACCTAAAAGATTCAATTTCAAAATTTGCAGCCAAAGTAGATTGTGGTTATCACTTAGGATACTCAACCACTGCCAAGGCCTACAAAGTGTTTAACACAAGGACTAGGTGTGTGGAAGAGACCTTGAATGTAAAGTTCAATGAACTTTCATCCCTGAAAATCCCAGCAAACCCTGCTGAATTGTTTGATCTTGATAAATTTACTTTTGAAGATGTGTCTGTCAAGACTAACCCTGCAGGTACACCACAATCTCCATCACAAGATTATGGATATGAAGTTGTAATTCCACAACACAAATTCACATCCACCACAAGAGTAGCAGATGTTCAAAACAGCTGTCAAAGCTCAACCACTGCTGCATCAACAATTGTTGATCAAAGTAGCCTCTCAACCTCTGCCACCACATCATCCACAACCACTGTTGATAAAAATCTACCAACAGTGGATAAAAATCAACATTGTGACACACCCATTCCTCCTATCCCTCCACCTCCATTTCAAACAGCTGTTGGATCATCAAAGTCACCAACAGTTGTTAGCTTAGATGATTCTCATCTGCAGCTTTCACCCTTTAATGCCATTGTTCCATACAAGGGAGATCTAATCTTCCTGAAGTCTCATCCACCAGATCAAATCATTGGCAACATCAATGAAGGGGTTCTCACTAGAAGTCAATCCCAAAACATTTGTCTTTTTGCTGGCTTTCTATCACTCCATCAACTAGTCAAGTACCAAGAGGCACTTAAAGACAACAGTTGGGTAGAAGCTATGCAAGAAGAACTCCAACAGTTTAAGAGACAGCAAGTATGGGAACTTGTACCACTGCCAGAGGGTGTGAGTCATATTGGCAGAAAGTGGGTCTTCAAAAACAAAACTGATGAAAGGGGCATTGTTGTCAAAAATAAAGCTAGGCTTGTGGTTCAAGGCTTTAGACAGGAAGAGGGCATTGACTATGATGAAACTTTTGCCCCTGTAGCAAGATTGGAAGCTATCAGACTATTCTTAGCCTTTGCTGTCAACCACAACATTAAGGTGTTTCAGATGGATATCAAATGTGCATTCCTCTATGGTAAGATTCAAGAAGATGTATATGTTTGTCAACCTCCTGGTTTTGAGGATCCATTTAATCCAATCATGTCTACAAGCTAAACAAAGCTTTGTATGGCCTGAAACAAGCACCAAGGGCCTGGTATGAAACTCTTTCCACTTTTGTAATCTCTATTGGCTTCACTAGAGGCAAAATTGACAAAACACTGTTTTTAAAATGGAGAGGAAAAGATTTGATGATTGTCCAAATTGATGTGGATGATATCATTTTTGGAAGCACATGTAATAAAATGTGTGAAGAGTTCAGAAAACTCATGACAGCTGAGTTTGAGATGAGTGCAATGGGTGAACTACAGTGCTTTCTTGGTCTCCAAGTTAAGCAACTGCAAAATGGCACATTCATTCATCAAAGCAAATATGCAAAAGAACTTTTAACCAAATTTGAGATAAATGATTGGAAGCCATGTAGTACACCCATGGCAACCACCAAGATAGTCATGTCTGATGAAAAGGATGATTTGGTTGATCAAACTCTATATAGAAGCATGGTTGGGTCTTTATTGTACCTAATTGCATCTAGGCCAGACATCATGTTTGCAACATGTGTTTGTGCAAGATCCCAATCAGCCCCAAGGAAGTCTAACCTCATTGCTGTGAAAATGATATTCAGATACATAAAAGGTGCTCCCACACTTGGTATCTGGTACCCTGCTGATGGAAATGTTAAGCTTTCAGGTTTCTCAGATAGTGATTTTGCTGGATGTAACACAACAAGGAAGTCTACATCAGGGGGATGTCAATTCCTAGGCAATTGCCTAGTGTCTTGGCAAAGTAAAAAGCAAGCAGCTGTTTCCACATCCACTGCTGAAGCAGAATACATTGCTGCTGCGAGCTGTACAGCCCAACTGTTGTGGCTTCAAAATCAACTGCTGGATTTTGGTATAACTGCTTTAAAGACACCTCTCATGTTGGATAGTCAAGCAGCTGAAAATATCATCAAAAATCCAGTCTCTCATTCAACCACCAAGCACATTGGCATCAGACATCACTTTGTGAGGGATTGTTATGAAAAAGGTTTGATTTCTCTGCATCATGTTCCAACTAAGGATCAGCTGGCAGATGTGCTAAGAAAAGCATTAGACACATCCACCTTTGAAAGCTTAATCTCTAGGATTGGCATGCTTAACATGGAATAACAAGCAAAATCTTGTTTTTCTATGAATAAAAAACATTAAAATGTTTTTAGAAAATCAAAAATTCATCCTTAAAAATAGTTAAAATGAAAATTTTTCATTAATCCTTAAAAGTCTGTTATATCCACTGTTTTGTTCAAACATCTGATTGTTGAAAATTCACCCACTGTTGAAAGAAAACCTCTGTTCATCATATTTCTTGTTGACCACTGTTGACCAAACATCAGTGCTTCAACCACTGATATCTATCCATTGATAGTTAAAATCAGACACTGCTCTCACTTTTCACTGCTGTCAACCACTGATATTTTCCATCAGTGGTTCCCAAACAACTGTCTTCCACTTTTCCATCAGAGGTTGCCATATGGGCAGATGTTAACCGTCCGATCTTTGAAACCGCAGCCACGTCAGCATTCACTTTTTCATTCTCATAAAACCCTGATAAAACCCCAAACAGAGTTTTCACTGCCGTATCGAATTCAAAAAAAATTCCTCAAAGCGGTTTCCATCTCATATTCATCTCTTCTCTTCCATTCGCGATTTCTCATAATCACCATGGCTCTCATCATCAAACACCCACACAATTACCTTTGTACACTTGAGAAAACAAGCAAAAACAAAGATTTCCATTCCATCATCGACACCCTTTCATCATCAAAGTACAAAACTTTGTTGACCTGCAATGCACCCATCTACCAAGATACCCTAAGACATTTCTAGAATCATGCTAAACTCGAAATTCAGGATAAAAAGCCATGTGCAATCTCTTCAGAAGTAGGTGGAATTTTGGTTCCAATAACACCACAGACCATCTCAGAAGAATTTTAGATGAACGATCAAGTAGGTAAAACTTCTTTCCCTAAGGATGAGTATCAAACTGATTTGATCGAAAGAGGGTATGTAGGACAACTAACAAAGGCAACCTTGCAAAAAGGAGTATTTCCACCTCCCATGAAATTCCAGTTTCATACCCTGCTCACCTGTGTGTCTAATAAAACAACTGCTTTTAATGAGATTCCTCTGAAAATACAATACTTGGGGTATGATATCATGTCTAAAACTGATTTCAATTACTCCCAATAAAATTTTAATGATTTGGTCAAAAATGTGAAAAATATAAAAGAAAAGATGCCACATGCCTTCTTATTATTTCCAAGGTTTTTGAGTTATTATTTACAGTAGAAAATGGCAAAAGAAAATGCACAAGTACTTGTACAATGTGCACCTTTTCAAATAAACAGCATGTCTGCTGAAACTTTTACTCGCATGTCTGAGTCAAAAGGTTCCAAAACACAAGTAGGGGAGTCTGAGCAAACTTTGGATGAGTCCACATCTGCTCCTCAGACTTCAGCTGCTGAGCCCACTGCTCTTGGTGACCACAGCATCACAACCACTATTGTGCAACCCCAACCAAAAATTCCCAAAAAGACCAAGAAAACATCCACAAAGCCCACCAACCCCACCAAAAGGGGTCTTTTGGAAGATGAGATCCCAGAAGTTAACCCAGTGACAACACAAATGTCACCAACAACCACTGTTGCTACTTCCTCACAACAGATGGAAAGATCTCCACCCAAAGCCTTAACTCCTCATACTTCCTCACAAAAGGAACATGTTGTAAGCACAGGGACACCTCATCATGAAGTATTATCCTCACTTGAGAATATGCTTAATAGCCCTTCTCCCTGGGCAAACTCTCTTTCAACACCTATCCTTCATCTCAACTTCCACCATCTCTTTTACCTCTGTTTGATGCCATTGAGCTTCAGACCCAAAACAGCCTCTTTCAAATACACATTAAAGAGAGTATAACCTCGACAATGGTTGTGTCTGAATCACCTCAGTTGGTTATCCCACAAACAGCTGAGGAGGTTACACCACTGGAATTTCATGAAATTCCTGTTGGTAGTTCAAGTGGAGCAGCTACTACAGATGTTGGATCCATTGATCTACATCTGGACAGTAGTTTCATAAGTAAGACTCCCTTGAAGGCAACCACTGCTGATGCTATCAAGGTATCCACTTGTGTGTTCAAGTTAACCACTGGTGAGATTTCCAAGGTAACCACTGCAGAGGGAAGTCCCTAGTACCAAGAAAAAGGGGCATCAGTTGATGAACCATTAGAGACTCCTCCTGGTTCAAAAGCTGATACAACTACCACTGGTAGGAAATCAGATGATCCCATTCATTTGGGTGATGGTTTAAAATACCAAGATTTGACGGAGAGGCTCTCCACCATGGAAACCACTGTTGCACAAATGAATGAATCTCTTCAATTATTGGTTCAAGCTTCCAAAAGTCAACCCACTCCACAACAATACTCCCAAGAGCTCTGGAATGTTGTTCAGCCTATTACCACTGCTCAAAGGGAACTTGTAGAAATTCAACACAATAATCAAATGGCACTGATCAGAAACATGGTTGATGCAAGGTACAAAGATACTCAGGCTGAAATCAAGGCTATCAAAGAAGCCTTGACAAAAATGACTGGCACTACCCCTGCACCTATCTACAAAGATGATGATGATCAAGATGATGCCAAAAGAGGGAGAACATGATATAAAGAAGTTTGGCAGACCTACTCCAAGGCAAAAGCCAACTCAAAAGCCAGAGCCTAAGAAGAAGTCTTCTGCAACCACTGATGAAACATCTGCCAAAGAAAAGAAAAAGGGAATTGATGAACATTCAAGCAGATGAAGTGGAAGCAAACAAAAAGACTGTTAAAAATCAAAATGAAACAAAGGAAAGGGAGTGGAGAAAGGAACAAAAGTCAATGAAGGATTGGGAAATCAAAACAAAGGATATTGGCACTTCCAACAGGAAGAAATCGTTCAAACACAATAAACCACCACTTGCCACATTCTCAAAACCAAAACCAAAACCACAAAACCAAACACCTGAAAAACCAACCACTGCTGGTACTAAAAGGCCATCCACTGCTACACCCAAATCAACACCACCACCACAAAAACAACCTGCCAAAAAGCAAAAAACAAAACCATCCTCACCAATACCATCAAACACTGCAACAAATGTTGACATTTCAACAGTTGTTATGACAACAGCGGTTGAAACACCAGTTGTTTCAACAATTGTTAGTCAACCATCCACCACTTTTCAATTTCCTTCCAAAGCTATCCTCATTCCTATTTCCAAATCTCCAACAAAAACCCCTCCTCCTAAAAATGTTTACACAAGAAAAATGAAGTTTCAAGTGAATGATGATGATATCCCTGCACCTACTCCTTTGGCATCTACACCTTCCATTCAAACCAACCCTGAACAATTCAATCCTCCACCATCACCATCATCAAACCCACTTGTTTAACCACAAACACTTGAAGGGCAAGATCCTTCAAGAACTATTCCATTAGCGGTAAATTATCCTTTGGAATTGCATGCAGTGAAAGATGAAATGAGGCAATTCTATACAGAGGATGGTCCATCTAAAAGAAAGTTCCCATCCCTTCATGGTTTCAGACCTCCAAAGAACATGGATGAGTATCTGAAACTCAAAGTCAGGAAAGCTGAATATGTTGCTAAGTATGAAGGTCAAGGGCAAGGTGATAACAACATCTCAAGTCGAATGCAGCATGGGCTTAGTAAAGTCAAGAATTTGGAAGATTATGCAAGAGACTTAAGCAAAGAGATGTCTAACTTACCACCAAATGTTGATCTGCAAAAGAAGCTGAGGAAAGATCTCTTAGAGCTTATTATGAGAGACAAATTCTATCCTGCCAAGGTAGAACAATTTAATGACTGGCCACTCATTGCACTCAAAGCTGAAATTAACAGAATTGAAAGGGTAAAGAATGATCCTCAAATGAAGAGATCTACACCAAACTGGAGCAAGTTCAAGAAATCCAGTGCAGAACTCACTTTAGAATACAAGAGGAAGAGAGCTGAGTTGGTTGCAGCTAAGTATGGATCAGCAAAGGCCATATCAAAATGGTCAAGGCAGTACATTGATCAAACTTATAATAAGCTGGAGAAACTAAGAGAAACAGACCCTACAGCACCAAAGAAACCAGAATACAAGAGCAAAACCACTGATGAGCCAAAGCAGCAGACCCTCTCTCTAAAAACACTGTTCACATCATCTGACTTATCCACCATTGTCTTAGATCAAAGAAAAAGACAAAAGCAGATAGATGAGGAAGATGCACAGAGAGAAGCTGATATCATGAAAGAGGCCATCAAGCAAATGATTGGAGAGGATCCTGCCTCACTAAAGCAACAAGAAACTGCCAAAAGGTTAATGAGCAGGCTTCCATCACCAAACTCATCACAAATAAAATCTCACCCAAGAAATCCATTGAACTCAAAAATACTAAAGTGGAAGTCTGATAAAAAGACCCATGTATTGACTTTGCTCAAGTCCAAGGGAAGAGTTGAACATATTTCAAGAGGGGATGCATTAGGTCTGAATGCAGCTGACCTCTTAGATCTTTTAGAACTTCAACTCTGCAGGGATGAAGATGATGAAGATTCCCTTAACTTTGAGCGGCAATTCAAAGGGCAAGTTAGGGAAAAACTAATGAGAGAATAAAGATCAAAGAATGAGGAAGTGTTTTGGCATCATCTGTTCTAGGGGGAGATTGTTGGCCCATGTAATCAAGCCCAGAAGAACAGATGATATGAAAAGCCAAAACTGGTTCTCAACAGTTGATCACAATAAGCAGTGCATGTCCTAGATTCTCCCCAATGACAGTGTTTTCTATCAGCTGATGATTCTAAGTGTTGGTCTTCACAACAACTGTTAATCAAAGAACTGCTGAGGTATAAAGACTGAAGTCCTAACAACTGATGTTTCTCAAGTACTGATGAAGACTAAAGCACTGCTGACTCAAGGTCTGATCACCCTTTGAAGAAAGCACTGATCTCCAACATCAGTGCTTAGGCAATAGTAGTGGGAAGCTGCATCAGTGTTTATGTATTCAGTTGTTTATTGTATCAGTGTTTTGCATGTATCAGTAGTTAGAGTTTGTTAGTCTGTTAGATGTCACTGTCTAAGTGACGCCAGCATTACATGCTCAGTGGTTAGGATTGTACTATAAATAGAACAGTACCTGTACTATTCTATTAGCTCTTTTGCACCAATCATCTTGTACGAACAAACTAGTGAGCTCAGGCTGAGGGGGAGTTTAGTGTTCATGCATGCATAGTTAAACTTTTTTAATTCATACAATCTTTTGACTAATGAAATCATATATGATGAAAACTATTCTTCTTTAATTGTGTTATAAAGTTTATTTCCATTTCTGCTGCACATCATTCTCTGTCTCATCTTCCATTTCTGTTAAAGAATACAATCAAAAGAAATTCAGATCCTAACATATCCCCCAACTATCTCCAGCTTCTAGTAAGTCAATGAAGCTGAACGCAAAGATATTCGTCACTTTACACCAAGAGCTTATGTGTTGCCAAACAATCGCCGAAACCGAGCAAGCCATGAAAATATGCTCAACAGTTTCCTCCCTAGAGTTACACAAAGGGAAGTTGATGTCTTCAACGTGAATGTTCCTCCTTCTAAGAGCCTACCATTGACGGAATTTTTCCCAAGCTCGCCCACCAAACAAAAATATTGCATTTCTAAGGGACCCATCTAATCCATTGCATAACGTACATGTTGCTGACGTCTAAACCGAAACGAAGCAGGGATTTGATGGCCCCGACCGAAAACTCACCGCCTGACCCCCAGTCCAACTCCACCGGTCCTCCCCGTATGAAAGGTTGACTCCAATCAACAGCGAACAGAGATCTTGGAACTCCCACTAAACTCGGTGACCAACGGCTGCCTGATCCAAGACCAGACCAGGTTCTGGTCCAAGTTTTGAGCCCGGAGACGATCACTAACGAGGCAACGTTTGTCTGTCTCGAGACTAAAAAGCCTAGGGAACTAGGTCTTAAGAGGTTCATCAACGAGCCCAAAGTCGAGCCAGATCATAATTTCTGACTCGTTTCCTACCTTCCCTTTGAAATAGTTTCTTAACGGTTCCCCATCAACCTTGGTATTAAAGATAACCTTTGCGATGTTACCCCAGACACCTCCCACAGACTTCTTGTAGGGAATACACTCCCAGCTCGACCTACTCTTGTGAATAGCGGCAGTGACCTTTCTCCATAACCCATTTTGTTCCGTTTTCTACCGCCACCCCCATTTAGTTAGAAGCACAACATTGATATCCTTTAAGTTGTTTAATCCGATCCCGCCAAGATTTTTAGGCAGAGCCACACGGTCCCAAGCCACCTAGTGCATCTTTCTTGTATCACTAGACCCTCCCCAAAGAAAGTTTTTAATCAAGGATTCCAAAACTTTTGGAACCTTTGCCGGGGCTTTGTATAAGGAGAAGTAATATGTTGGAAGACTTTCCATAACGGATTTGATAATGGTAACTCTCCCACCTAGAAAGAAGAGACGATTTCCACAACGCATGATGATTTTTAAAAGTGTCCATAACCGGCCCCCAGTTATTAATCCGGTTCATGTTGGCACCAACCGTCAACCCCAAATATTTTAAAGGAAAGGTATCAGGATTACAACCCACGAACGTGGCCATGTTCTCGGTTTCTTCCACTCCCACACCAACTACGAAAAGATTGGACTTTGACAAGTTAATTCTAAGCTCAGAGCAAAGGTGAAAACAACGGAGAATTCTAACCACATTGACCACTTCTACTCTCGACCATTCCCCAAAAATAATGGTGTCATCTACATAAAACAAATGAGACAATCTCGGACCGTGGTTTGGAGTCCGAATTCCATTTATCACCCCCGCCCCTCTAGCCTTATCCAGCATGCAAGAAAGGGCTTCCATAACGACCAAAAAAAGGAAGGGGAAAAGGGGGTTTCCTTGCCTTATCCCTTTGCCGCATTGGAATTCGAACGTATTGGACCCGTTGACCAAAACAGACGATCTAGCCGAACTAAGGATCCCCTCAAACCACAAACACCACCGTTGAGGACCCATTTGGTTGAGAACTGAAAGAAGAAGCTCCAATTCACATTGTCGTATGCTATCTCAAAATCAATTTTGAGAAAGAACGCCTTGGACTTCTTTTTCTTGATCCAGTTTAGAATCTCATTAACAACAAGCGGCCCATCTAGAATAAACTTACCCTTCAAGAAAGCCGATTGAGATTCAGAGACCACACTACCCAACACTTTCTTAATCCTATTCGCCAACACTTTAGAAATTCAGAATCTCATTAACAACAAGCGTCCCATCTAGAATAAACTTACCCTTCAAGAAAGCCGATTGAGATTCAGAGACCACACTACCCAACACTTTCTTAATCTTGTTCGCCAACACTTTAGAAATAACCTTGCTAATAACCCCACCAAGTTAATCGGAAGGTAACTGGAAAGAGTAACCGGGTCTTTAGTTTTGGGAATAAGAGTTATGAAAGAGGAACCACTACCGCGACTGATTGAGCCATGTCTATGTGTGACACTTGTGCTCTGTAAACACACACGATGTAGGACACTATCTTTTATCAAATAAACAATGTGTTTTGGTCTCAAAAATTTGTCTATTTGTGTTTTACACTTTCACATTTTAATTCTAGTTCATTTTTAAGCCTTAAATCGCTTTCTGGAAAGTTAAACGCGAACTGATACGTAAATGTAACCAGTTTAATGCGGAAAACACTCCGGAACAGTGACATAGGCTTAACATACCTTAAATAACTTTTATATAACTTAGAAATAGGTTTTGAAAGCTTTGGTGTGTCAAAAACAAGTTTATTCACACTCAGGGACTATTTGCGTCAAACTGCGAAAGTCTGCTGATTCACCTAGTATCGAACATTCTGGAACTTGATCATAAGTTAAATATGCCCTAAATATCCTTTACATAGCTTAGAAATAGGCTTTGAGGTGTTTGGTGCGCAAAAATAAACTTATTTGATCAATAGGGACTAAAAGCGTCAAAAAGTGCATAAGTTTGCATTTTCGCGCATATCTTACGTTCTGAATATATCCGAACATCCAAAAATTTATGTAATCATTAAAATATTTTATTTTAGTGATTGGCATGATAAAATTCCATTCGTCGCGTAGTTTGGGACGTTTTTCGCGTCCGTTCGTGTTTCGTCGTAATTAACCGAACAACGCAACCGTACGGCCAAACGAACCGACATCCGAGATATTTTTTAACATGTTTCATGTTCCCTATACTTTAACTTCATTTTAGAGCCTTGAAATGGGATTAACGGGGCTTAAACGTGTCAAAAATGCATCAAAAACCATGTTTTGCACATTCAGGGACCAAAGTTGACAATCTGCCATAGTTGTCTTAAGTAGGGACCAAAGTTGAAAATCTGATTTCCAGCTTGTTCCAACTGTTCCCCTCATTTGCACATGGTTTTAATGAAACTAGGGGCTTGTTTTGGGGTACCCATGGTATTCTAAAACCATGGGCACACTTGGACGGTCCAGATTGATGCTCGTTTATCGAGGAA
This sequence comes from Helianthus tuberosus, assembly GCA_030545235.1. NCBI lineage: Eukaryota > Viridiplantae > Streptophyta > Magnoliopsida > Asterales > Asteraceae > Helianthus > Helianthus tuberosus. Next base: position 82,378,890 of record CM060363.1, read on the forward strand.
CGATCTTAACAGTCTTGGAAATCCTATATAAACCCACCCCCATTTCACTTCAATTCACACCTTGATCTGATTTTATACTCTAAGTTGAAGCTTTATGCTTCATACCTGAGTATTTAGATCAAGTTCTTCCTAGCTTGGACCCGTTGTAAGTTTCTTTCGTTCTTTTATGCGTTTTTAAGCACGAAAGTCAAACAGTGTTTGACTTTCAGCTTTGACCAGTCTATGGTCAACACGAAGTTCGTTTGAACTTCGCAACGTGAGCGTAATCACGACGGTCATAGTCCTTTGTGACTATACCTACTGATTACCACGTTATTTAGGCGTAGTGACGAGTCATAGTTTCGGTCAAAATGCATATTCTTGCGTATTTTGTAACCAAAGTATTCTTGGGTATCAAAACCGTTTGTTTTGATATCAAACTTGTTTTCTAACTTCGTTAAACATGTTTTAACATGTTTAACTCGTCGCTTTTAGGATAGTGCTTATATAGGGTCGTAAGATAAGCGGTCTAAACAACCGCTTAGACTTTCGAACCCGACCCGTTTGGTCAATCATTAGGATCCGACCAAACATGTATTGTGACCATAGTTTTATAGGGAATAACCTTCCGAGGTTATACCTTATGGTCACTTCGTTTAGTTAGTTGTATGATAGGTAGTTTATATGCCTTAGGAAAATGACCAAAATGCCCTTTTTTCGCATAATTTCATTTTAAGCATATGTAACACATGTTTTGACATCTAAACTGATTATATAACATAATTAGATATGTTAAGTCATATAATACTTGTCATAGGACTAGTTAGGCGTCTCGAACGCGCTTTTGCGCGAACGACGCGTTAAAGTGGCGTAAACTACCTTAATGAGTCGTAATGGGTCGTAAGCACTTAGGATAGGTTCCGATTTAGAATGTAGGCTTTGTTAAACCATATCACATGAGTTCCAACACTCATTTGGTTTACAAGACCTCATTCTACCCGATCTTCCGATTTAGGTGTCGATTCCCTAACATAGTATCTGTTACCCTAGGAACCGCTTCAACACTTGAACTCTTGGTCTTTTGAGCTTTGTTATACCCTTTGAACCGGGACTATACGCAACCCCAGGCGAGTACATAGTTCCCCTCTTTTTACCGTTTTCAAATGTTTTGGGGTGATTCATATGTGTAATCGATCTGTTTTCAAAATGTATGGCATATGTGTGTTCACTAAGTGCTTTTATGTGTATTATTCCGATTATGCAAATGTAATGTTTTATCCTTAAGTGATCTACCTATCTTCATAGTTAGATTCATGTAGGATATTTGAAGTACAGTCTTAAATCTTCCTATCTTCATAATGAGATTTTTAAGAAGTACTTTACAACTCGATGGTTGGTTTTGTGTAGATTGTTGGTGATTTAGATAACGAAACTAGATAATACAATAAGCACATGGTGGATACACCGCTGGTACTTCCTATATATAAGTGTGCTTATTGTATTACCTTTCGTGGCGTTATCCCGAATCACCATTAGGATTTAGGATTGTTTTGATTCAATAATTCATTATGATAGAACCCAGAATCCTTATAGTATCTATCTATCTTTATAGGTTGATTCTTGTAGGATGTTTAGAGTACTAATATTGAAGCCCCTATTTGGATTCATTGTGTACTTTAATACATGGTTACGAGGTGGAACAAGTTAACGATTATGCGTTTATGTGGTAGTTGTGATTTAGATAACGAAACGGGTGTAATAAAATAAGAACATGGTGGATACGCCGCTGGTACTTCCTATATATAAGTGTTCTTATTTTATTATTCTTGTAGCGTTATCTGGATCACTTTAGGATTTTGTGTACTATTTCAGTATTCGATTATCGAAATCCTTGTAGAATCTCCCATATCTTTATAATTTAGATTCTTAGAAGGATATTTAAAGTATTATCATAGATCATTGATTTGATTTATATAATACTTATATAAGTTTTGATTTATTTCAAAACAGTTATTATTAATCCTTGATTGGATTCCTAATAACATATTAACAAGTTTTTACGATAGTTTAATCGAGATTTCAATATAAGGCATAAAATGACTTGGTAAATATCATATTGCCATATACAAACCTATTTTGTCACGAGTTTTTACAATTAAGATTAATATCAAATGTTTTGCCATTTATTTGGCTAATAAAACCTATGTATTCGCCGGCATTTTTATGCTGACTGTTTTCGCATATGTTTCATGTTTTCGACTGTTCAAGCATGCAACACATAGGACTGCATACGGGCCTTAGGCTTCTAAAAAGAACAATTACATGTATTCTTTGTTTGTAAAACGATGTTAATGATATTGAAACAATTTAGTACCAGTAGTTGTGAGCAATTTGTAACGTGACTCCCTGATATTTCCGCCGCGTGTTGTTATATTACGTGATTGGGGTGTTACACTATGGAACCAAGAGAATAAATTATGGAAATCCTTTCCAAACAAATACCAAAAATGTTTTATAAAACGCATGTTTAAACCATCAAGACCTGAAGTTTTGTCACTGCCGCACCCAAAAACAGCATCTTTGATTTCTTCCTTTGAAAATTCCTTCTCCAAGATCGACTTTTATTCAAAAGTTGACACTTAACGATTTAATTAGTTATAAAAATGTAATCTTTCTAAATAAAATACAACTTAAAATTTAGACAAATATCATTCTTCAAAAATAACCTTTAGCTTCTAGTCCACCACTTGCTTCATCTTATTTACTTAAAGCAATTATTTTTATTTTCTACTAGTCATACACCATGTGTTGTGAATTTGTGATGAATGCGAGATGTGAAAAAAAAGTATATCGTTGATAGTGTGAGTTTTCACATTTCACACTCAATAACATATCTTGTAGAGATGTGAAATATAAATAAGGGGCATTATTGTAAAATTTAGCAATTTAGGTTAATCTTTTTCAGCCCCTAGATCTCATATTATAATAGTCTTCATGTCAACTGCCCCCATACCCCCAACGTTCAAACAACGACGATGGTGGCGAAATTGGTTCAGACGACAACAAATCTGGTTTAGACAACGATGATGGTGGTGAGTATTGGTCCAGACTATGGATCTTGTCTTCCTCTCAACCGCTCCCACCTCATCCACTCATAGCTAGAAAAACGAAAGAGTAAACTACAACATCAAGTTCCGTTAACCTTTAACACTCTTCGTCCCTGACATATCAAGTCTGAACACGTTTCATCCCTAGTCCTAACGCCCGTTAACTTCTCCGTTAGTTACCCCTCACGTGAGAGGTAATTTCATCATTTCAGCTAGATCAGGGAGTAAACTACAATTTTCATTGCTAATGTTTGCTCCAAAGTTTCATCTACCTTTTAACACTCTTCGTTCATGACGTTTTAAGTCTCAACATATTTCGTCTCTGTTCAGCAAAATAAGACACGTTTGTATATGTAAATATTAATATTTTTCTATATAAAAAGTAGAATTTATTTGTTATCTACTTAGCATTTCCCTTTTATTTTTCGAACCAAACCATCGGAAAAACCCCAACAGAGCACCGCGGCGGCGATCACGCCGGAAACACCACCACAAATGGCGTCAAACCACCACTACAGACGACCTCACCAACCTCTGACTTCTCCCTCCACCACCTACTTGTACATCTTCCTCTCCATAATCACCCTCACCGCTCTTTTCCTCTACTCCTCTCACCACTTCACCTCCTCCACCACACCTATAACAATAAAACCGATCAATCAACACATATCCGGACAAATCAATGACAATGAAGCAACAGCGGCAGTGTGCGATTACTCGGAAGGCAAGTGGTTCTACGATCCGACGGTCAGATCTGGACGGTATGATGAGACGTGTAAGGAGATATACAAAGGATGGAATTGCATTGCTGGTAATAGATCCGGTGCCAAGGAGATTCTCAAGTGGCGGTGGCAGCCCAATCACTGTGCGCTTCCGCACTTTGATCCCATTCGCTTTCTCCAATCGCATAGGGATATTAGTATCGGTAAGAAGAGTTACACTTATTATTCACTTGAATCTAGTTATTATAAGATTGCATAGGTTATAGATAGGATTGCTTTAGTTTAGTAGAAAGTTTTTAATAATCACTATAGGTTGTTTACTTGCATAGAGGTTCATAGTTTGATTGACTTCTGTATTTGTTTGCTATGAAAAGTGCATGTATTAAGGTTCCTTTTTGTTTAAATTAGTAAAATTAGGTATTTAGGTGATTGGTAATGACTAGTGAAGGAAGTTATCAATCTCTTTGTTTGGATTTGACCTTGTTGTTGGCAAGAAATATACAATATGAGTATTAAAGTCACTTAAGTTATTGCAATCTAGGGGCTTAAGCTAAGAGGTAAGGCTGTTTCGCAATTTTATGTCCCTAGGGTGGGTTCTTTGAGAGGTGCATTAAGATTTTTGGCTTTACATATAAGTCAAGGTTCATAATGTTTAGCATATGCCTACCTTGGTTTGTAAAACACGAGCCACTTCGAGGCGTTATGTACAATTAAATAAGCTTCATTTGCAACCAAAAGCTGCATGTATGTATCTCATATGTCCCTCAGGCTGTATTTGTATGTAAACCTCCTGCGTACCCTAAACTTGACCAATTTTGACCTAGAACTACGTGAGGTTCGCCTTTTAAACAAGTGCCCTATGCTGCACAATTGGGTTCTTGTACTTCTAATGTATGCTCTTGATATTGTAGTATTTATAATTCCATATAAGACGCTATTTTTCGACCTTTTAACAACTTGTAACAGTGCAGGGTTTGTTGGTGACTCCTTAAATAGGAACATGTTTGTTTCTCTCTTCTGTTCTCTGAAACGTGTTACTGATGAAGTAAAGAAGTGGCGTCCTGCTGGAGCTGATCGTGGCTTTACGTTTCTCAAGTACAACCTCACTATAGCATATCACCGAACTAATCTGTTGGCACGTTATGGTAGGTAAGCTGTTTTTATTGTCATGTTTCATTCATGCAAGCTTGGTTTAAAAAAGCGCTTAAGCGCAAACCCCATCGCCTTGTGTGACATAAGGCGCACGATGTACAAGAAGCGCAGCTGAGGTGCGCTTTTTAGGGTGAAAATCAACCTAAGGCGCAGCTGAGGCGCACGTTTTTTTGTACATGGGGTGTTTCTATGCTTCTGAGTGTTGTACAACAGGCTTTTTATGCTGTACATTTATGTTTTTTTCATTTTAAAAATATATAAAGCTTAATTATAGCTAAATCATAGGTATTGGATGCTAAACACTTATGGGATATATAAAATAAATTATATAATCACTTTGCGCTTTGAGTACGAAAAGCTCACCGCTTTTGCGCTTCGCTTTTTAAAAATCTGTTTTAGACCTCATCGCTTTTGTGCGCTTCCCGCTTTTTTAAACCAAGCATGCAAGATTTTTTCTTTAAACTCTTCTGTAATCACATTCCTTACTATTAACTTCTGTCACCAGTCTTGGCTTCCGAATACGTCTAATAGCTGCGTTAATGTTTCCCTTATCAATATACAGTTCCGTCTGTTTCTTTCTATGTTTGTAACTTTATATGTGGTGGTGTTTTTAATTGGTTACTGTCTTAAAAGCGATACTCGCGTCATATTATGATACAGGTGGTCAGCCAATGCTAATGGTGGTGAGCTGGAATCTCTAGGGTATAAAGAAGGTTACAGAGTTGATGTTGATATACCTGACGGAACATGGGCCGAGGCTCCAAGTTTTCATGACATTCTCATATATAACACCGGCCACTGGTAATATTACAAATGTTTTTTGCTTTCTGATTGAAGATGCAGACCTTTTTTTATTGAAATTGGCAATCCTTATATGTGTATTTATCAGGTGGTGGGCTCCTTCTAAGTTTGATCCTGTGAACTCCCCTATGCTTTTTTATGAAAATGGTCAGCCATTGATACCGCCCGTGTCTCCTGAAGTCGGGCTTGATGTAGTTTTAAAACACATGGTAAGTATTTTTGCTAATCTACTGTTCTTTCTAATATGCGTTAAGCTTTTATTGCAATTTTAATGTTTAACGTAAGCTTCTTGTTGACTAGTTTGGTCATATCATATATTATACATGTGCTAGACAGCTAGCTCCAGTTGCTGCATAGGATGAACTATTTTCGACTTGTTTGATCCATTGACCAGTTATCTAAGCTATTTTTGTTTACATTTTCAACGTTTAAAGATAATACATAACCTTCTGATTGAGATGAAAGCGTATTTTGATTTATGCACATATACTTCATTTGAATTCTTTTTTTTTATACCTAGATATCATACGTGGAAGAAAAGGCAAGGCCAGGGACCGTTCTTTTTTTCCGTACTCAATCACCTCGGCATTTTGAAGGTGGTGACTGGGACCAAGGTGGTTCATGTGCACGTCTGCAGCCATTATCACCACATGAGGTAAGCTCTCACCATCATTTACGAGTGTATTAAAAAAACTCAACTGAAAATTTCAAGTATTTTCGTCATGCAACACATTCAGGTTGAAGAATTCTTTTCTGTGCAAAATAATGGAACAAATGTTGAAACACGCCTTGTGAACGAACACCTATATGAAGCAATTAAGGGTACTGCTTTCCAGTTACTGGATATTACGCGTATGAGTGAGTTTAGAGCAGATGCTCATCCTTCTTCAGCTGGTGGAAAGAAACATGATGATTGCATGCATTGGTGCTTACCTGGCATTACCGATACTTGGAATGATTTGTTCATCCAACATTTAAGTAGCATTAAGATACGTTAACTGAATATTTATTGTTCACGTATGCTGAGGTATAGATTGTACATTTTACATTATATTAGTAGGATTAGTTACAATCCTTTGCTTTTTCCTGTTATCATATCATATATTTATCTTGTATTATACCATAATTTTGTTTTTTTTTTTAGTTGAGCATTGCAATTGATTAAAATCCTAATAACGTCGATTAATTATCTGTATTTATCGAAAGTATATGCTATAAAGCACATACCAACTATTTCATGCATGATTTTTAATAGATGTTTAAGCCTTTTGAAGTTTGGCAAAATGGGCGGGTCGGTAACAGGACAAAACAGGCTATGGTCAAAACAGGTTAAATTGGGCTCGGGTTGAAACGGGGAGTTTAAAAAAGTATTAATTTGGTTAGGGTCAAAAACGGGTTTTGGTCGAAATGGGATCGGGCTGAAATGGCTGCCAGTGACGGTGCAGATGCCATTGTGGTGGTTGGTGGTAGGGGCTATGCGGTGACGATGGTGATATTGGTGACGAGTAGGTGGTGGCGACATACGAGAGTGGTACTAGCCCATTTGGACCGTTAAAGTTTTATAAGAGTGGCCCATTTTGACCCTTTGTATAATGTAAGTAGACCCAAATGAACCCACCTATTTTTTGAGTAACGGGTCATGATTTATGCAACACATATACAGACCAGAACTCATTATTATTAATATGACTGGGATCATAAGCTAAAGAGATTCTTTGATGGAGATCAATACTTTGAAAGATAACATTCTTTGGGGAGATTATTATTAAATCTCTTATTATCTTGGCAATAATCATAAATCAGGTGATATTTCCTGACCCATTTATACCATCTCCTCTGTTTCCAACTTAAAGAAGTAAACTCCTCTTTATTCCACCAATTGCTTGAACTATCTGCTCTGCAAAACCTCGCATTCCCCTTCCATACACACGCATCGATCGTGTAATTTGCAAATGATGCAATGAAAGGGCCATTTGACCAGTCAACTTTGTCTTTCCCGCCACGTGTCGCCCAACTGCTACCATCCCATAAGCTGATCCTGATGCCCATAGGCTGCCATCTAGGATACGCAACTCCTTTGTCTGCATGGTTCCTGTATGTTCTTATCGGAACAAAATCCACCATAAACCTGCTCAGAAAGACCATCTTTTTACATTTTAGTTACATAAGGCCAAACGCTAGAAAAGATTGGTTCGACAAAAAAAACGCTTACACAATTTGATGAAGATTCCATAAGATAGAATAGGTATGGAAATCCTTTGTGGGATCAAACCACAGGTAAATTCTCTCTTCTAGGTTATCAAAACCATCAGCATATACATTTGTTTGTAGAATGTAAGGTTGGCCGGAAACATTTCCTAGGAACTCAAAGTCGATTTCATCTCGATTTGGCTGATCCGATGTAAGCTGCATTGTCACAAAAAAAAATATATATATGTAAAATAATGTTAATAAGATGAAGCAATTGAGGCATGGGTTAATGTGAACTGAACTTATTATGGCTTACATAGAATGCCAAGACTGTGCCGGCTGAATGACCCGGTACCAACTTGATTGGCATGTCAATTTGGCCGAACAAAAACATGTCATTAGAAGCGAAAGCCGAACCTGTAACCAATGTTTTAGTTTGTTGAATAAAGAGTATCCAGATATGGTAAAACATGTGTGTCATTTTACCTGCGTCTTGATCGAGCTTCAAGCTCCTTGATCGGCCATCAGCCGAAGTGTTTACATGGCTAGGTGACCAAGTTACAAAGAAGTCATTATTGAAGTTTCCGGTTGAAACAACCGAAGCTAATGAAGTTTGTAATGAATATAAGAGAAAAATCCCACATAGGAAAATGGATTTTAATTTGTCCATGACCTTGTTTTTATGGTTGATTTGTGTCATACAAGATGATTATGAATGTTGCATATGTATTTGTATATATACATGGGGTGTGTTTTGTTGACATTTGGAGAAAAGTAAAGGAATGATTGTGGGAAAAGGGATAACTTCATGTTTCTCTCTTGGTAGGGTTTCTAAAGATGACTTGATCCTCTTAGGTTTCCTTCTTCCAGTTAATTACAAATTATTCTTTTCTTCTTACTATTACACATATATATATTTATATATATAGATATGTGTGTGTGTAATATTTGTTTTTGTACAACTGTTTTATAAAAAGAACATAGCAATTGGAAGTGGAAAGCAAGTAGATAACTTAAACCAACATCAAATCATGACATTGCACTTAGTAAAGTTATTAGACCTACATAATACAAGGTTGCTGCCAAGTATATTTCTATAATATCATATTTTATTAACCTTGCCCCTTTTACTTTAGTTGACTTTACAGTCAACAATTTTTTAATCAATTTTTATTTGAGTAAATTACTTTTTAGTCCCTGTGTTGTGTTTTAGTTGTTTTAACCACTTGAATCCAAAATAAATAAAAAAATTAACGTCCTGGGTCCCTAACCGCTCATTTTATAACGTTTTGAGTCCAATTTTTAACACTTGTACTTTTGATTTTGGACTCGAGTGGTTAAAACCACTAAAACACAGAGACTTAAAATGTTATAAAATAGTGGTTAGGGACTCGGAACGATAAACTTTTTTATTTTGAACTCAAGTACTTAAAACTACTAAAATACAGAGAGTCAAAAAGTAATTTAAACTTTTTATTTATTACATCTTTCCAACCAATCAAATCACTGTTCAGAAAAGATAATTAGAATCTTTTTAATCATTCTGTAAAATATTTTCTAAAGGAATAATGGATTTTAATAATCTTATCTATTGTCCGTTGGCCGGTAACAGTCCCAACTTTAAAAATTCTCACTAGCGGTCCCATCTGTTCACATATTGGCCTTCAATGTACCATGACTAACAGCATCCTAACGCCGTTAGTCTCCGGTCGTCGGAAAAACGTTTTTGGCCGGAAAACTCAACCTTTTCGTCTCAAACCTCTTTGTAACCTTATTACGCACCTTTAGGAACCTTTTTAGTAAAAAGCCCCAATTATTAAGGTAGCCGGAAAACTCTTTTTTCGCCGGAAAACTTTTTTTTGGCCTGAAAACTCAACTTTTTAGCCGGAAAACTCAAAATTTTCGTCCCAACCCTGTTTGTACCCATAAATCGGACCTTTAGGAACCTTTTTTCCTACCGAAAACGTTTTTCCGGCAACCGGAGACTAACGGCGTTAGGGTTCTGTTAGTCAGGGTCCATTGAAGACCAATATGTGAAAAGATGGGACCCCCAGTTGGAATTTTTAAAGTTGCGACTGTTGTCGGCCAACGGGCAATAGTAGGGATTATTAAAACCCATTATTCCTTTTCTAAATACGCTTTTTAACTTGTTTTTTTCTAGAAACGGTGTTTAAGCCTCTTTTCTTAAAAATTTTAAAGCGTTTCCTATTACTTTAAAAATAATAATTTTAAAAATCTGAGGTATAAAATAAATAGTTCATTTCTTTTAATCTTTTTCTCTTCATTACTGACCCAAGTTTATGTATAAGTTTGGCTAAGTTTAAATAAATAACAAGCGAAAATGATAGATATAAATGTAGGTTGTGTCTTAAATTTAATCGGCAACATGTAAAATATAGGATGTGCTGATTTTTTATAAAGTATAAAATAAAAGGTATAAAATACAAGAAAACAAAGTAATTGTTTTATGCATATTTAAGAGAATGGTTATTCAAGAGAAAGGTCACTGTAGAAAGAAATGAAATGTAAGAAGTGTAGAAGAGATGTTTCGCTATTGATTTATAAGATCAATGGTTGACATTAAGATGTTGTTTGGTTTTTAAGAGGTAAAATGTCTGCAATCTGTGAACCATAAGATCAATGGTTGACATTAAGATGTTGTTTGGTTTTTTAAGAGGTAAAATGTTTGAAATTTGCGAACCACATCTGTAGAAGAAGACGTGGACCAAACCTCGGCAATTTGCAAGAAGAAGATTGTTTGTTTTTTAACGTATGTAGACTTTTAAAACAAACTAGTGGTGGTGTATGGACAGTGGTGGTGGTGTTGGTGGATGGTGGACGGTGGTAGTGGGTGGTGGTGGACGGTGGAGGTAGTGATGGACGGTGGTGGGTGGTGGACGTAGATGGCGGGTGGTGGTAGACGGTGGTGGTGGTGATGGACGGTGGTGGGTGGTGGACGGTGGTGGTGGTGGGTGGTAGTGTTTAACACTCTGCAGACCTTATAAGATCTTAGAAGTGATTGTGCCAAGTCTGCACCAATAAGAGCTCGCACAGGCGTTTTTTAATGATACGTATTCGGAAAAGCAAACAATTTGCAGATGATAATGTCTGTGCGTGGTCTGCGGGCGCAGACAAAAGAGCCTGTGTAGATCTTTTATTTTTAAAACAAACACCACCTAAGTAGTTCTCAAATTTAGAATTCAACTAAAACAAGGAAAACAAGTGGGGAAAAGAGCAAAACAGGAAAATCCAATATTGTTAACTCATAAACCCACTTCCCCTTTGATTTTCAACGCCTGTAACTTTTTCATACGTTAATATTTATTTATAAAAATTACACCGGATTAATGAGCATTTCATTCTCTTTAGTTCGAGCAACCTATTGGTATAGTTTTCTTACAAAAATTATAGGATTTTGTGTACCATTACGTGATTGCGTGATTTCATTACAGTATTTTATCTTAAACCTCACTAAGTGATTATGTAATTATGTAACAATAGTTGACTATCTATTATTACGTGATTACGTGATTTTGAATACCCATTTCATGATTATGTGATTTCATTAGGGGAAATGGTTTTTATCACCCCAAACTAATCAAAATTGGCCGCTGTCACTCCCAACTTTCACCCTGGCTCCCACCACCCCCAACTTAACACTTGGGTTACTATATCACCCCGTCATTAACCAAGCACTAACTTAGTTAGTTTTTTTGCTGATGTGGCAAATTTATCCAATGTGGCATGCTGACGTGGCAAGTTAATATGTAAGATAAAAAGTCTAAGCTTCATATTGAATCAACCACTAAACTATAGGGGGCTGTTTTACAAAATCATCAAAACTTGAATCAACCATAAGCCATTCTCAGCCGCCATCTCTTTCTCTACATGAAATCCCCTTTTTCTATCTTCCCCTCCACTTCCGTCGCCACCACCCACACCTCCACTTACAACTGCAGCCTTACCGGTAACCGTCGTTGAGGCGTTGACCAGCGTTAATTCGATAAACTCCGACCCTAGCTTCGATATACCGCTACTGGTCATCAATCATCTACCAGAAACATCATATTGCCGGAGATTGATACGTCAACTGGTTTGATGACATCATTGGCGGCTGATTTACCGCCAGAGTTTAACATATCTGGCGGCATTTCGTCGTTCCGGTTGCATCACACTGCTAGGATCATATAGAGTTTAAACGTGGAGCAGCAGTCGTGGATGGTTATGGAGAATACGATGTCGGTTGAGTATTCCAGTTTGCTGGAGAAGATGACTAATGGTAGAGTTGGTACAGAGGAGTTGAATAATTGTACGAATCAAGCGTTGTTTGATTTAACTGGAACTTGTGGTGGCAGGAGGTTGCGGTGGTAGGAGGCAGGAGGCAGGTCATGGTAGTAGGAGGTGGTAGGGTTGATGGTGGAGGTGTTGGTTTAGGGTGAGGAGATAGAGGGGTGGAGCTTGGGGTTTTTATTTATTATTTTTAATTAGATTAAAAAAGAAAAAAAGTTTTTTTTTAATATTTATATATATATATAATAGCTTACACATCATCATGCCACGTCAGTAAAAAATGGTCACATCAGCCAAAAGATAACAAGGTTAGTGTTTTGTTAGTTTGGGGGTGACATAACAATCCAAGTGTTAAGTTGGGGGTAGTGGGAGCCAAGGTGAAAGTTGGGAGTGACAGCGGCCAAAAGAGATTAGTTTAGGGTGATAAAATCTATTTCCCCATTTCATTACAGTATTTATGTGAAACCCCACTAAGTGATTACGTAATTACGTAAAAACCTAACATGTAATACACATTATTTCATATGGAATACCTAATATTTCAGGTATAATCACGTATTAATGATAAATTATATACAAAACATTAGCCAAAATCAACCTATAATAACCACATAATGTCGTATATTAGAGATTTAATCACGTAATAAAGCATAAACAATCAAGTTATTATTATTGAATGTGTAATCACGTAATTGTATTAACATTAGTTATAACAAATCATATTGAATGTGTAATCACGAAATGGGTATTCAAAAATCATGTAGTCATGTACTATGTATTCAAAATCACGTAATGGGTATTGAAGATTCAAAATCACGTAATCACGTAACGGGTATTCAAAATTATGTAAATATTCTTTTAAGAAAACTATTGCAATAGGTTGCTCGAATTAAAAAGAATAAAATGCTTGTTAATACGCTGTAATTTATTTTAAATATTATCGTATGAAAAAGTTATAGTCGTTTGAAAATCAAGGGGCAAACTAGTTCATTTAAGAAAAGACAAAAAATTGCCCTTCATGCCAATGACCCTTGTCACTCCCTCCTTTCATTAGGGCTGGCAAATCGTGTCTTATCGGGTTTAACAGGTCTCTGATAACACGTATAACACAAGTATTAAATATGAATACAACTCGTTTAACTACTTGATATCCCATGTATTTAACACAGTTTTATGTTTTATGTACCAAGAAAAAGAAATTATGGATCATAACCTCATAATTTTATTTATTCTTAAAAAAAAATAAAAAAATCACGTTGTGTACTTTTTCAATAAACAGGTCTAATCGTGTGTTATACAAATATCTATTTCCAGCCCTACCTTTCACGCATGCTTCGCAGAAGAATTTTCTAATGTACATGATCCAAACACATATATAGAAACTTAGTAGCTAGTACAAATGAGAGAGCAATAAAAACAACCGATAACAACAAAATAATACAAAATATAAATACAAAAGCTTAATCAATTTTGTTAATTAAATAAAAGTAATAATGAAACGTAACAATTTTAACAAATATTTATAAATAATTAAAAAACTAAATATAAAACTGTATGTTTATTATATTTAAATTGCTTGTCACAAAAATAAACAAATACTATAGTTTTAGAAAAACAAAACTTAAATAGTTTTTAAAATTGTTGAGTTGATTTTTGACATTCATAAAATCAGTTGATTTGATTAAATTGAGGAGGGTTGATTGAGTAATTTGAGGAGTATATATAGAATCTTTTTAGAACAAATAATAAACTAATCATTATATTGTCCTAAACATCAGGGATGTAATTAAAAAAACAACCTTTATTAAAGTTATTTGTTTGGATTATTTTGTCCATAAATCTAGCGAAATAATAATTTAAGTTGGCAAGTCAGTAATATATATTTATAGAATAGGTTATAGGCTCGTCTATTATATGGGTTGAATAATAAAAACTGTTTGTTTGCAAAACGCAAAAAGACAAGTAGCCAAGTAGGTGTGTCTGATAATAATCCCATAACCTTACAATCTCTTGCTCATGATCAATACTCAACTCGTTTCTAATGTGCTCAATCATCAATTGTTCAGGAAGTTTTATAATTAGTTTCAATGTAATTAATCTTTAAAAACTATTTAGATACCCATAAATTTATTAGCTCTTATTTTGTTATACAATTAACCTATCTTGCCTCATGTATAATTTCAAAAATTGTTGGTCTATGTTAATAAACTGATGGGCTCCATTGATAAATTATACGTTTTCATATAAGAAGTTTGAATTGTTGATCACATAATATGGTTTAAATATGAAAAATATTAAGGGTTTAGATTTGATCATTCTCTATAGTAACTCAAAGTTTGTTTCAAACATTTTTAAACATATCATGTTGTCGATAATAATACTTATAATTCATACATGATGTCGATCATAATACTTATAATTCATAGATTCTGCAATTTTTTTTTTTTTTTTTGGTAATTTAACTAAAAAATATCATTATATAAGTTAAAGATGTATTTGACGTAATTGTGGATTGTGTGTGAGGGTTTAGCAGATCGAATTTACCGAAAAATATTGATCAACCTAAAAATATCATTATATAAGTTAACTAAAAATTAAGACTTTTAAAAATTAATAAAAAGAAGTCATGTTTTTAAGTTATAGAAAAAAATATTATTTTAAAAGTATCTTGTATAAAGTTATAATGAGGCTGACGGGTATAGGGCATGAGATGGGTCATGAATTGTCACCTAGGATAATGGATGATGTGCTACACCACCCCCTTAGGGAATCATCATGGTTGGCATGTATTAAACCATGCACCTTCCTTTCCTTAATTAGTTTCATGTGAGTTAAGTACAAGAAATTTAAACAAGTGATATTAACTTAAAAATTTAAAAAAAAAAACTCATGTTTGATTAAAAATAATTTTTCTGAGAGATGATATAATGTTGATATGTGTCATTTTTCTAAATCAATTATTATTAGTTAGATTAAATTTTGAGTAAATTTCTGTTTTCGTCCTTGAGGTTTGTCCATTTTAACTAGTTTAGTCCAAAAATCTTATTTATAACAAAACCATACCTAAGGTTTGCATTTCTTAACGCTTTTCATCCATAAGGTTTGCATTTCTTAACGCTTTTCATCCCTAAGAATTAAATGAAAAAGCACACTTAGGGATGAAAAGTGTTAAGAAATGCAAACTTCAGGGCTGGATTTGTTATAAATTATATTTTTGGACTAAATTAGTTAAAATTGACAAACCTCATGGACGAAAACAGAAATTTACTCTTAAATTTTTATAGTGACACATTTTATTAAAAGGGGAATTGGTCTGTAATAATCCCAACTAGATGTCATTGGCCACTGCCAATCCCATCTTCGAATATTCCCCATGACAGTCCCACCTTTCACTTATTTTTCTTCCACCGGTCCTTAATTAAAAAAAACTTAACGGAGTTAAGTTTTTTTTCTGAATTACAATCTGACGTTTTAGGGCTTTTGATTAGAACGAGGATACGAGTTGAATGATGTAAAACTTACCTTGAAATTGTGCTCTAAACGATGAAAACGGTGTTTCAATTCGGGTGTTTAAACATTCAATTAACAAAAATCAAGTCATTTGGAGCACCGTTCTGAGGTAAGTTTTACATCAATAGACTCGTATCCTCGTTCTGATCAAAATCCCTAATACGTCAGTTTGTAATTTAGAAAAAAAAAACTTAATTCCGTTAAGTTTTTTAACTGAGGACCGGTGGAGGAAAAATAGGTGAAAGGTGGGACTGGCATGGGAAATATTCAAAGGTGGGACTGACAATTGCCAATGATGTCTAATTGAGATTATTACAGACCAGTTCCCCTTATTAAAAACAACAACTTTGAGAACTGAGTACACAGTTACAATAACTATACAAATATTTGCATCGAGGGTTTTATGATACAAGAAACTAATTTAAATTCGTCTTCTCCATCCCATTAGAGTTAATTACGTTTTTCGTCTATGTGGTTTGTGAAAATCACTAATTCAGTCTGTTAGTTTAAAATTGCCAAAACACTCCCTGTGGTTTCACTTTCGTAACTACTGCAGTCCACCCACACTAACGTCATCCAGTTATTCTGTTAATTTATTTGAAATGACCATAATGCCCCTGTATTAAAATTTACGTTTTTCATCCCTGTGGTTTGTTAAAAATAACCATTAAAGTCCATTAGTTTAAGAATTGTTAAAACAGTACCAGTATCCTTCACTTTACTTTTCACTATCCTTGTTTCTTCAGATCCTACCATAACATCACCTGCTTAGCCTCCACAACTCTGTTCTGACGACTCAGTTTCACCACTGCTCCCCTTCGTCGTATCACCGTCAACGGGATCTCCTCTGTCACCTCCACTGACGTCAGATCTGTCCCGTCAACCGGTTACAACATAATCGAAATCGCCGACCACCTAACTTTCCCTATCACAATCGAAATCATCGGCCACCTAATTTTCCCCATCACAATCGACGTTTAGTTGAAAACTTGAGGCCTACTCTTGAGGGGTAGAGATGGAGTATATGCGGTGCCCTGTGTAGTGGTCGGAATTGGTAGAATTCATCGGTAGAAAAGGAGTTAGCCGATGATTTGTTTGAAGAAAATGGCCATGGGGTGTGGGGGTAGGGGTGGGTGGTAGTTTGATGACGGTGGTAGGCATAATGGGTGGTGGAGGTGGTCATCGTTCAGGTATGTGTGTGTTGTGGTGGGAGATGTTGAAGATGGATGAAGTGGAGAGGGTGTGAAGCGGGAGCAGGTGATCTTCTAGCTGGATTTGAGGTAACAGAGAGAGTGAATAGTAGCGTAAAGGATAGTAGATAGATGAAGCTGTTAACCGACATCGTTTGTGAGTTGAAGGTGGAAGTTTTGAAAGTATTGGTGCAGTTTTGGCAATTTTTAAACTAATGGACTGTAATAGTTATTTTCAACAAATCGCAGTGATGAAAAACATAATTAATTCTTTATTTATATATTTTGTAGTTTTAATAACAGGGGCATTATGGTCATTTCAAATAAACTAACAAAATAACTTGATGGCGTTAGTGAGGGTGGATTGTAATAGTTATGAAAGTAAAACCACGGGGATTGTTTTGACAATTTTTAAACTAATTGACTGAAATAGTAATTTTTGACAAATCATAGGGATGAAAAACGTAATTAACTCCTCCCATTATATCTATCATGCATTACATGTAAGTGTCCTTTACGGATTTAGCGTTATACATAAAATTGTTTTGTGTTAAACATGCAATAATACATATTTTGTTAAAACGTAATACATAAATGGATGAGAAAAATGCCCGGATAGTCCCTGTGGTTTCGTCTTTTTTCACCTATAGTCCCCAACTTTCTAAAATTACCTGAATAGTCCCCAAGTTTTCATTTTTTGTTCCCGGATAGTCCCTGGGTCTAACTTCAGTTTGTTTTCTCTGTTAAGTGACCCCACGTGCATATCACGTGAGGGGTATTTTGGTCAGTTTTTCCCACTTTTACCCACCCCACTCCATCCCTCTTCTCTCTTTCTTGTTTATGTCTGCATCTTCACCCACATTCGACCAAAATCAAAGCACCACCACCACACCTAAATCTTAACCGCCACCACCCTCAAATCCCCACTACCGCCACCACCTCACCCCGTAATCAGACCGCCGCCACCACCGCACCCTGTCATAACCGGCAGACCACCAATTCCAGACAAACCCACCCACACCATCGCCGGAAAAAACGACCATCAAATCAAAATCAAAGGGACTGAATGAAATTATTTATGCCCCCAAAATCAATAAACACTAATGGTACTACATTCCTTCATAATTACAAAAATAAATAAAACTTCCATAATTCCTGAAACATCATACCATTGGATGACGTCATTATCGGCCTCTGCTTATCTCGAATGATGTGTACCGGAGAATGATCTCCGAGTATGTGGGTTTCTGATGAGATAGATGTACAAGTAGATCTACAAACTCGGATACGGGGACCGAACGACCGAATCGGTCTCTCATTGGAGGTAGTTTCGGTGAAGGTGGATTTGATGGTCGTTTTTCGGGCGAAGGTGTGGGTGGGTTTGTCTGGAATTGGTGGTCTGCCGGTTATGACAGGGTGCGGTGGTGGCGGCGGTCTGATTACAGGGTGAGGTGGTGGTGGTAGTGGGGATTTGAGGGTGGTGGCGGTTGAGATTTAGGTGTGGTGGTGGTGCTTTGATTTTGGTCGAATGTGGGTGAAGATGCAGACATAAACAAGAAAGAGAGAAGAGGGATGGAGTGGGGTGGGTAAAAGTGGGTCCCTTATTATTAGATTATTAATATTATTTTTATCAATATTTTATTAGGCACAAAGAAACTGACCAAAATACCCCTCACGTGATATGCACATGGGGCCACTTAACAGAGAAAACAAACTGAAGTTAGACCCAGGGACTATCCGGGAACAAAAAATGAAAACTTGGGGACTATTCAGGTAATTTTAGAAAGTTGGGGACTATAGGTGAAAAAAGACGAAACCACATGGACTATCCGGGCATTTTTCTCTAAATGGATTTATGTTATATAATAACATGTTGGCTACGACAAAGCCTTAAACACCTGGGGAAGGTCTGAGTTCAAGTTCTACAGATAACAAAGATTAAAAGAAATTTTCCGTTAAAAAGTAGTAATAAATTAAAATCAAAGAAAACTCTAAACAAGGAAAACCTATATCGGCTCAGTTTGTTTTTGCGTTGCATTTTATTTTACCTATTAAACTTTATTTTGAGTTCTCAATGATTCTAATATATTTGAGGGGCTGTTTGACAACTTTTGAATGGTTAAGTGCTGAATCAATAAGAGGTCTGAACCAGTAAGAAGCATGAACCATTAAGAGCCAGTACAATGCTTAACCGTTCAGAGACAAATGTCTGACTAATTCAGATTAGAGGTCTTAACCATTCAGACTCAGTATAGTGCTTAACCATTCAGAGGCAAATGTCTGAACCATTTAGACATCAGCTCGCGAAACAAACAGTCTAAACCATTAAGTGCTGAACCAGTAAGAGGTCTGAACCATTAAGAGCCTCATTAAAAGGTAAACAAACAGCTCCCGACTCTTTTTAAATGTGATAATAGTCAAGCTTTACTTGATTTGTAAATGTGAGCTTAAACCCGTGTTATTATATATTTTTTACAACACTTAGGCTTTAGAGTTTTAATTATATCAAAATAATCATTAGAGGACATATGATCAAACCTTGGGCCATTCATTAAACTTCATCGAATGGAAATAACGGTGCTAATGGAAGCTTTATCTAGCTTTGTCACAAGTGTAACCGATTAGGGTCTCATCAAAGGTATCTCCTTGCTTAACGGGGTCCAAACATTTCCCACCTTGTGTTTGCGGATGATGTTAGGGAGTGTTCGGCGCATAATATCATCAACATAAGACGACTATGAGATGCTTTTATCCAATTTCCGGGTTAAAAATTAATCTCACAAAGTCTTGTCTTTATAGGGTTGGAATCTCTCAAGAAGAAAATGACCAGGGGCGGAACCAATATTACTTTAGCCGTAGCACGGGCTACGGCTCAAGTCCATATTCGTAGTGCATTTTTTTATATTTTTTTTTTGGTTTTATATAAAGGATACACCTAAATTAATACAAGGATGCCCCTAAGACCACATGGTGTGGCCATTCGAAAAAGGCGTTGTTGCTGCTCAACGCCGTTCACACTGTCCCGTCCACGGCGTTATTGATTAGGCCGGGGAATCTCCACCGCCGTGGAAGAGTTTTTGGCATCGACGTGGAACGTGGTTAATAGACGTGGATGTTAGTCGTTTAAACCCAATGGTTACCTTTTAAAATTAAAAAAAAAAACTTACCTTTTTTTTTAAATTCTAATTTTATACTATAAATACAACCCACTTCTTCCTTTTAAATTACAAACTCCACCACTTCACCTAAATTTATACAAACTCTCAACGCCGTTCCACTTCACCCAGAAAAAAACCAAGGATGAGAGCCGTTGCGTGGACCGAAGAAGATTGCAAGTCGTGGGTCGAAGCTTTGAGCCACCACACGCCGGATAGGCGCTCAAGCAGTCCTTTTTGGAGGACAACCCGACAACACTTTCAAGCCTATACGGTTGAGAACAACAGAACCGTCGACTCCCTCTCCTATCGTTTTAGGACACTTCGTCTCGATTGCGAAAGATTCGAGATGATCCACACCACCGTGGAGCTCGAGGGTGGTCATCTCGGGGAGGACGACATCATCCAAGTGGCTCTCATCAGCTTTAGGCACATGCACCACCGTGAATTCGAGCTCCGCTCGGCGTGGGAAATCATTAGATTTTTTATTTAAATTATCTGTTTTTTAGTTTCGTATTTTTATTTTATGTAATGTTTTTAAAATTTATGTAATTCTTTTTAGTGTTATGTATTTGTTTAGTTACTAGTAATATTTGTATAAGTTTTTAATACATTTTATATACTTTTAATTATAAAATAATACAAAAGGTGTGTGACACGTGTCGAAAAAAGCCACGTTTACACTCCCCAGGCCACACCGTCCATTTTAACACCACGCCTCGTTCTAACGCTGGTCTACGTGTCGCATAATGCCCCCTCCTCAAGCCCTTCCACACCGTGTGGTCTAACCAACTCAAACTTATAAAATAAGGGAACTCGATTGAAACACTAGCTCAATTGTAACACCCCGAAATTTATAAAACTTTATAATAAAGTTATAAAGTACAGAATAAACGAGAACAAGCTAACTAGGAAATAAATAACCCAGTTAGCTATAAGCCTCGTAGTAACACATGAAAGAACTAAAAATGCCCAAGTTATAAACCAAACCAAAGTGGAGGGGCTTATATTGTTAGATTTGAAACTTAATTAAATAAAAACAAATTAAAAACCTACCAAACACACCCAAATGGTGTGTCTGGTCGATCAAATGGCAGGGGCGACAAGGGGGTTCTCCTCCAAACCCTAACTTTCACAAAAACCATAAATTGAAGGCTCAAATCAAGTTCAAATCGAAATCTGAATATAGATTAGTGATCACCTTGTTGTAGGGATCATAAGGTATGTAATTTCTATGCAAAATCTTCACCCAAATTTCTGAGTGAATCCATGGAATTCAGGATTGATGTTGCATGTTAGTTGTTTTGAATGAAATAGTGTCTAGGGATAAACCCTAGTCAATTACTTGTTGAAATTTTGCCTAATTCTTGTGAAATCCATAATCACCATTTAAAGTGATAGATGGGTTTGTAGAAGTATGATGAACATTAGGATTATGATGTTATCTTAGTATAAATTGGGTTCTATGAAACAAGTTTAGATTGAGTAATATGAAAATTGATGTGGATTAGCCTAAATTGATATTTATCTTGGTTATATAACAAGTGTTGAACTTCATTATAAATTGTGAAGAATTATGCCCTTAAGGTGTTTGTGAAAATGCCTAAAAGAGGATTAAAACTGAAAATTTGAGCTAAAACGCGTATTTGTATAGTTATGGCAAACTATGCGTATTATGTAAACAAAAGAGTTCTAAACGGGTTGTGATTGAACTCTATAGGAAAAGAAACCGGAGCGTCAAGTGGACAAGCCGGTGGTGACGCGCGCTTGAAAGGGATGCTTGAAAGGTACGTGACTTTCGGTTTCGTTACGTTGTGCATAAACAAAAGTCTTAGAAATATTAATGAGATAGTAGTGTCAAATGCGAGTTTGGTATGTCATAGAAGTGACGAAGTTCACTCGACAAACCAAACGAGTCAAAGTAGCTAATTAGATACGTTGATTGATAATATTGTGTAATTAGTCACGTTGGAATAAAAATAGAGTGATGTAATTCACTAGATAAAGAAACGAATTAAAGTATTGGTTAGAATAAGTTTGGTGTGTTGTAAAATGGTGGTTTCCATTAAACAACCAAACGGGTCGAACAATGGTTAAATTTGTAGTGTTGAAGTAACTAAAACGTCACTCGTTAAAAATTGAGTTATAAAAGCGTAAACCATGGAACGAATGTGATACGCTAAGGTTGACAAGTCCAGGAATGGGTAATTATGGTTAGAAACCAATGTTGATGAATCATACAAGTATGTAACTTGATTCGTTACATTGGGTGAACGTTGATAATTAGCATATGTGTAGTTGAATTGTATAATACAAGTTGTGTTGATTTAAAGCGTTAATGTTCGTTATACTGAATAATAGGTCAAGAATTGGTTAGGTCTCGTTGGTAGTCATCATAATGGAGGATTCCGTAGATGAGCCAAACGGGTCGAATAATCAAATAATGCGTGGCTAATGCTTCGTAATATGGTTAATTGGTCCTTTGTGTTTGTTAATAAATGACATATTAGAATATGAGAATTTTAGCGTGTTGGTTTGTTAGAATGATGAAGTCCATAAGGGTGAACTAAACGGGTCACTAAGAGAAGGTATGGATCGAATAACGGTAGCACCTTACTTGTAGATTTTGAGCCCGAGCGACGGGTAGCGAAACACTAAACACGCAAACCGGGGATGGGAGCGTGGGCGTTAAAAAAGAGGAATCCGAGATTTGGGTTTTAGGTGAAATAAACAAAATTAGTCAAAACATAAACTTTCAGAGACTACCGTAAGTTACGGTAGCTACCGTAACTTACGGTAGAAATAAAAAGGTTACGGCAGTTCTTTACTGCCTTACGGCAGACCAGGGTTACGGTAGAGCCCAAACATTCTTGTTAAATCTTGCATATCATAGCTAATCGAATCCGTTTTGAGCGTAGTTTCGATTATGTAATATTTCTATGAACTCTAATACTAATTTTTGTTAAAAATTTCCAGTTTCTAGGTATTGCAAGTATGTGGACGACGATCAAGTTGATGTTTCAAGAACCGAACCGAACACAAAACTTTTGGATGCTTCCGCACTAATCAAATCTAGCTAAACTATGTAGTTTTGTAATCATTACTGAATGACTTATGTTTGAAACTAGTGATTTGACTATGTTAATCACTATGATGAAGTATAACTTAGTTTACCAACTAAGTTTTTAAATTATAAATATTTGATTTATAAATTTCTCATTTCATACGATTAATTAATGAATTAAATGGACGGGTGTTTCAAGTTGGTAATCAGAGCTTAAGGTTGTCAACAAAGTGTTCGGTTCAAGCTTGATCGAGATTTGGGAGCGTGGGCGTTAAAAATGAGGAATCCGAGATTTGGGTTTTAGGTGAAATAAAGAAAATTAGTCAAAACATAAACTTTCAGAGACTACCGTAAGTTACGGTAGCTACCGTAACTTACGGTAGAAATAAAAAGGTTACGACAGTTCTTTACTGCCTTACGGCAGACCAGGGTTATCCAGCGTCTACCGTAACTTATGGTAGACACCGTAAGTTACGGTAGAGCCCAAACATTCTTGTTAAATCTTGCATATCATAGCTAATCGAATCCGTTTTGAGCGTAGTTTCGATTATGTAATATTTCTATGAACTCTAATACTAATTTTTGTTAAAAATTTCCAGTTTCTAGGTATTGCAAGTATGTGGACGACGATCAAGTTGATGTTTCAAGAACCGAACCGAACACAAAACTTTTGGATGCTTCCGCACTAATCAAATCTAGCTAAACTATGTAGTTTTGTAATCATTACTGAATGACTTATGTTTGAAACTAGTGATTTGACTATGTTAATCACTATGATGAAGTATAACTTAGTTTACCAACTAAGTTTTTAAATTATAAATATTTGATTTATAAATTTCTCATTTCATACGATTAATTAATGAATTAAATGGACGGGTGTTTCAAGTTGGTAATCAGAGCTTAAGGTTGTCAACAAAGTGTTCGGTTCAAGCTTGATCGATCGTCCGGTAAGAATTAGTCATTTAGTAAATTTTATTAGAATATTAGAAAAAGGAATTTGATTTGATGTGTACGGGAAGAGCGTGTTAACACACTCAAACCCGTAAGGTGCACTAAACATGAATGGTTTAAGCAAGTGGTGAACTTGGCTAAACCAAAGCGAATGATGCATATGTTATAAAAAGGAAATGTTTAATAATTAGCATAAACATTTCAGACTCAAGATGACTAATAAAGGCAATGATGATACGGTGCCGAAAGTCACCGAACAGATGAAAGAAATGTCCGGTGTAACCGGGGGCGAATTAGCATATCAATTAACTAAAGAGATGGAAGCTAAAATTTCTGAGGAAGTCGGAAAGGCAATAGAAGCCAGTCTACCGCAGTTCGCCGAGAGACTACAAATCACAATTTTGCTAGCAGTAGAGGATATGATAACTGAATTAAAAGATAGTCTCTCACAAGAAAAAGATGGCGGGAGTGAGTCGGATGTGGACCCAAGACCCGTAAAGAAATCAAAGCTTGATACCCCAAAAGAGAAGGCAAGGTCTTCCCACATGACAGCCGCAGCGGCTAAAGCTGAACCTGACGTCATTTCAGGTATGCTTCTTGTAAATTAAAGTATAGCACAAAGATTATTTCGGTACGAGTGCAAATAATAGTTGTATATGGGCATATATGAACAGTAAGATGAGTAAACTTTGTAAAAGAAATATACATATACATATATATATATATATATGTATATATATATGTATATGTATATATATATATGTATATATATATATGTATATAAGCATAAACAGAAGTGATCATGTAAAAAAAAATCGAGGCAAAAGTAATCATGATAAATATTTCCATGGGAAGGGGTGCGCGCACACTCGAAACCGAGAACATAATGAAAGATAAGCGTCATAATAAGGAGAAGTGCAATAACGCCCGAACCCAGGGAGTTTGCAATAGTAATAGATGACAAGGACATGGTTATAGACTAAGCTAAACCGAACGAAACATATAGAAACATCATTTATGTCCACAAACGATGTGGATAAAAGTTATACAACGATATGAAACAATAACATGAAATGAATTGATTTGTTATTATAACAATGGGTTAAGGTCAAAAATCAAGGGATTAAGATCTGGAAAGGAATATCCTTGAGAAAGAAACTAAATGGATAATATGTATTATTCGTTGCTGTAAATAATGAAATACCAATAGATTTGGATTTAAAAGCTCGGGTATGAATAAATACCCAGGTAACATGTCATTAATAAAAAAACCCTTATGAGGTGGAACGATGACTACATTGATGAGTGTGGTTGAATAAAAGAGTAGTAAAATAAACGTATTAGAAGCGTTAGAACGAAAACGGGTAAACCCCATGTCACGGCCCCCGACCCGGTTTGACCCGTTTCAGGAGCCGCGGGACAGAAATGCTGCGGTATTTAATTAATTGAATTTGACAGCGGAAGTTTTCATCAGGATCTTTTAAAATGTAAATATTTCCCGATTATTTTATTTCACAATTCGGGATAGAACCCGGTAATTTACAATCATTTGATTTCACGAAGAAATCTTTTATTTTTACAAAACATGTTTCTTTATTTTATACTGAGCCACTTCCTTGAGCTTATAGTGCTATATGGCACTTTTCCTGATTCATAACAGGTCACCTGAAACATGTTTGAAAAAGGTTTTGTCAGCGGGAAATACTGAGTGAATCATTCTATTTTGCATAATGATGCATAGTTATTAATTACAGCATAAGAGCGATTACAATGGCTTCTATCTTATCTTTATCTGGCATTCTGTCACAATGGTGACGATGGTCATACCACTATTTAGATCAATGAACCTAAATAGTGACGATTATCCCTGTAGGTTAATGAACCTAACAGTGATTATCCCGAGTAGGTCAATGAACCTAACTGGAAGAAAATTAGTAATGTGCACAATACCCCACTAACCAGTAATTCAAGATATCCACGACTTAGTCCCTGTAATTATAACCTTGAAAATAATTTGAGGTATTGTAAAATAGTTGATAAAAAGAGAATGGCTCACATTGCAGATTTATACGGGCAGAGTTTAGCCTACTGATTTAGCCTTTTCAACCCTAAATTTAATAACAGGCACACAAAACTGGGTTAGTAATCAATCCAGCATTTACGATAACTCACGAGATCAACCATCACAACGAGTGACAAAGTGCTATGCTTAACATCTGTCGAATTAACGACTAATGACAAAACATCACCCTAATGTGGGCAGCACTTAAACACCCGTTGAGTACATTGATCGATCGGAAAATGAATCGTAGCAGCGATCGTGCTAATACCCTGTTTTGCGGCAGAATTTCGAGATCAGTGTGTGGATTGAAAGTGTTTCTGCTATAACTTCGTGTACGAAAGGAATTTTAACGTCAAATCAACGCAGAAGTTCCAGTCCCACTGTCCTCTATTTATAGGTGAAATTTGACCCTTACGCGGCCCGCTTTAGTTTTGGCTTATCCTCACGCGGGCCGCGTGAGACCTATTTTCTAGCTATAGGTTGCCACGGTTGGGACTAGCCTTGCTGAGTTGATAGTTTTCGTAAATTCGATTTCTACAGCTCATAATTTGGATAATCGTCAATAGGGTTTAACCCCCCCTGAGTTTTAGGGGCCCTAATCCTGATTCTGAAAATTATGAAAATTTTAGGGTTTGTTCAGAATCACTTGGGTGTCTCAATTAGGGTTTCCTATTGAACTAATTAATTTAATAATTATGACTTTTGATGAGAGTCGTTACATTCTCCCCAACTTAATAAAATCTCGTCCTCGAGATTTACTGGAATAAGTGAGGATACTTTCTCTTCATTTCTGATTCCAGCTCCCAAGTATATTCAGCTCCTCTTTTTAAATCCCATCTAACTTTGACGAAAACTAGTCGTTTATGTTTGAGAAACTTGATCTTTCGATCCTCAATTTGAAGAGGTTTCTCAACAAAATTCAACTTTTTGTTTACCTCTATATCTTGAAGAGGTACTACCAGTGATTCATCTGATAAGCATTTCTTGAGATTGGATACATGAAATACATCATGTACTCCAGCTAACTTTCTTGGTAGTTGTAAATGATAAGTAACTGATCCTATACGTTGGATCACTGAAAATGGTCCTACGTACCTTAGATTTAGCTTTCCTTTCTTACAGAATCTAACAACTCCTTTCCAAGGAGATACTTTCAATAGCATTTTGTCTCCAACTCGAACTCCAATGGCTTTTATCTATTATCTGTATAACTATTCTGGAAATCTATAGCTGTTTTCAGCTTTTTCTTTGTGATACTAAATATCACAATTGTAGTCACTTAGGATTTTCATCCATCTCCTTTGCCTCCTGTTTAACTCTTTTTGCCCAAATATATATCTTAAACTTTTGTGGTCTGTGTAGACAGTAAATTTACTTCCGTAAAGATAATGTCTCCAAATCTTAAGGGCAAAAATTACGGCTCTTAATTCTAAATCATGAGTCGTATAATTTTCTTCGTGCTTTTTCAATTGCCTTGAAGCATATGCAATCACCTTTTTGCGTTGCATAAGCACACATCCAGATCCTAACTTTGAAACATTATAATATATTTCAAAATCTTCAGTTCCTTCTGGTAAAGCTATTTTGGAAAAATCCTTAATAAACTACCTGTAGTATCCGGCTAAACCTACAAAACTCCTAATTTCCATTGCTGATTGCGGAATCTTCCATTTGGTAATTACTGCTATCTTAGCAGGATCTACGTGAATACCTTCATGATTTACCATATGACTTAAAATTATACTTCTGATAGCCAAAATTCATACTTCGAAAATTTGGCGTAAAGCTTTTCTTTTCTTAACAGAGTTAAGAGTATATGCAAATACTGACTATGTTCGTCCTGACTTTTTGAATAATTAAGTATATCATCTATGAAGATAATTTATTCAAATACGGTTTACAGATCCTATTCATCATGTCCATGAATGCTGTAGGTGCATTCGTTAACCCAAAGGTATGACTGTAAACTCAAAATGACCATACCTAGTTCTGAAAATAGTCTTAGGTATGTCTTCTTCTTGTAATTTCAATTGATGATATCCGGAACGTAAGTCGATCTTAGAAAATTATCTATTTCCCTAGAATTGATCGAATAGATCCTCAATCAAGATAATGATTATCGATTCTTAATTGTAACTTTATTGAATTCTCTAATACACATTCTCATCAAACCATCAACCAATACTGCGCTAACCGATAAGGTGCCTTGGCTATCGGTATAGTTCCTGGAATTAGATGAATCCTACTTCCCTATCTGGTGGTAATCCTAATAACTTTCTGGGAATACATCTGGGTATTCTGAAGCTACAGAAATTTCCTTGAGTTCTTTTCCCTTAGTACTAATGATTACTGAAATCATATATACTATTCCTTGCTTTCGTTCATAATTAGCAACTTTTCTTACTGATATGAACTTCATGGGCTTACATGGCTTATCTCCTGTAATCATTATTATTTCTCCAATGGGTGCACAAATTTCTATGGAATTCTTATCACAGATAATTAAAGCATAGTTGTTTACTAATCAATCCATTCTTAATATATCATCGAATTCAACCAATATGGTTGTATAACATTTATGACTTAAAAGTTCTATTTCTACGTTTTGCAGAATCTTATTTACTTTAACTAAATTTCCATCTGCCGTTTCTAATATAGAAATCTGCCTAATACTGGTTAAAAGTAAATTAAGAGCTTGGCAGAATAAAGTATTTCTAAAACTTTGGTTTGCACCAGAGTCAAATAATACTTTTGTGTAAACATTGTGAACTAAGAACGTACCGGCTATCACATCTGGAATGAGCTCTGCTTCCTTAGCAGTCAGTTGGAAGGCTCTTACATTCCTTTTTGCTCCTTCTGCAGGTTTGGCTTTATTGTCAGCTGATTTGTTCAGTTTTGGACAATCTGGCCTAAGATGTCCAGCTTCTCCACAGTTGTAACAGACTGAAAATTTCTTCCTCCTGCAGTCTTCTTCTTGATGCCCCGGAATTTTGCAAAAATTGCAATATCCTTTGCATCTTCCAAAATGCTCCCTTTTGCAAAAATTGCAAAATAGACTAGTGGTAGATTGCCCATTCTCTCTTTTCTTGAAATTGTTATGGTTACCCGAACGGAATTCTTGGGTAATCTTTTGGGCTACTTCCTTCCTTCTATTTTCTTCTCTTGTCCGTACTAGTTCGTCAGTCAGAGTATTGGCTAATTCCACCGCATCATCAATCGTGCGAGGTTTCGCAGCCTTGACGATATTACGGATTTCGGAAATCAATCCCCAAATATAACGAGAAATAAGTACCGGCTCTGGCGAAGCCAGCGTTGGTACCATTCGAGCATATTCGAAGAATGTCGTAGTATACCCTCGACAATCTACATCCACCATCCGATGGGTTAGAAACTTATTTGCCATTTGATCTTTTTCATATTCAGGACAGAATTTTCTTTCTACAAGACTCTTAAATTCTTCCCAATTCATAGCATATGCCATCCTTCTTCCTTTTGCTTGTAACACCGTATTCCACCATTCTAGCGCCATTTCTTTGAAAAGATTTGACGCATACATGACCTGATCATCCTGAGCACATTTACTTATGGCAATTACTGCCTCGGTTTTCTCTAACCAACGCAGTGCCGCAGTCGCTCCTTCATTGCCTGAAAACTCAGTGGGTTTACAAGCAAGAAATTCTTTGTAAGTGCAACCAGGCGTTGCAGTTTTCCTTTTCTTAGGGAGCGGAGCTTGCCGTGGTTCATTATCATGATTAACATGATTATTGCCTCCGTTTACGCTATTACTGAAGTTATCTTCAAAAATACGTTTACTAGGAACAATTTGTTGCGGTTCGATTGGATTTTTAATAGCAGCAACAATTGCTGGAATAGCATTGGCTATCCCTTGAGCAACGATATTTTCTATATCCTGCCTAGTCATAAATTGATCCCCCGGTTGTTGCTCAGGTTGATTAACCTCATTAACTGGTTCATTATTAGCATTTTCCATCTGATAACTAATTTATAGATAAATAATTAGTATAAAAGAAATAATCCAAGGTCACAATTAATTGCACATAATCACATAAACGAATATATAACCAAAATTGTAAATTTTCTAATATTTTGTTTGTTGTATAGATTATATCATGCTTCTATATACAATCGTTTTATTATTTATTTTACATAAACTGATTTTACTATTACTATTACACAATCACAGTTTCATAATCCCCTATCCTTTGTCAGATGATGTTCTAGTAACGACGTTCCTTCTCATCGTATTTCCAGGAGATCTGCCCCAAAATCTCTTGGATCCTATTCCCAGCATCCATTAGTTCTTCACCAAAGTGGCGTTGTTCAACTATATTCTCGTTACTCATTGGTGGATTTGGTAAAGGTTCTGGTTTGAACTTAGGAAAAAGCTTATAGGGATGGTTTTGTAACAGTATTTCATTAGTCACCCATTCGTCTATTTGCGAGTGGATTGAAAGATTTGGAATAGCTGGTTCTAAGTTCATTGGTAGTTGTGTTTCAAGAGAATGAATAAAATCATTTTCATTAATAGGCGCAATAGTATCATCGTTTGCCATTATAAAATCTAGTTCTTCTTGAGATGGTAACCCCTCAATTTGCCTAGAGCTTTCCCCAATTTCCATTTTCTTAAGCTTGGGTTCCTTGAGAGGTGAAGCGTTGAATTCTATAGGTTCTTCTATGTCTGGTATATACCTATTGAAATCTCTGGAAACTTCTATTCTTACTGGATAGAGATTTAATTTCTGAAGGGCTTCCGACAAATCACTCATGCTGTTTATGCAAGATACACACAATTACTAAGTTAAAAATCATATAGAAAACCTTTTAATATTATTTCATACTGGTTAACTATCAAAATAAAAATTAAAACACACTAGGTTTTATTTGTAAATTTATTTACTGAATATGGTTTATAGACTGTAGATAATAGAGGTGCTAAAACTTTGAATCAGAATATTTAAAAATTTATATTTACTACTACAGTAGCTAACATATAAATATCTGCCCACACTGTTCAAAATTAGTCAGATAATAAAACATATTAATCATAAAATAGCAATTAATAAAAATTATTAAGTATTTCTAAATACTTAATTGGCTTAAATCAGTGGCTCGATAAGTGGCTCTGATACCACCTTTTTCTGTCACGGCCCCCGACCCGGTTTGACCCGTTTCAGGAGCCGCGGGACAGAAATACTGCGGTATTTAATTAATTGAATTTGACAGCGGAAGTTTTCATCAGGATCT
This sequence comes from Helianthus tuberosus, assembly GCA_030545235.1. Classification (NCBI taxonomy): domain Eukaryota; kingdom Viridiplantae; phylum Streptophyta; class Magnoliopsida; order Asterales; family Asteraceae; genus Helianthus; species Helianthus tuberosus. The sequence continues at coordinate 82,410,328 of CM060363.1, forward strand.
TTTAAAATGTAAATATTTCCCGATTATTTTATTTCACAATTCGGGATAGAACCCGGTAATTTACAATCATTTGATTTCACGAAGAAATCTTTTATTTTTACAAAACATGTTTCTTTATTTTATACTGAGCCACTTCCTTGAGCTTATAGTGCTATATGGCACTTTTCCTGATTCATAACAGGTCACCTGAAACATGTTTGAAAAAGGTTTTGTCAGCGGGAAATACTGAGTGAATCATTCTATTTTGCATAATGATGCATAGTTATTAATTACAGCATAAGAGCGATTACAATGGCTTCTATCTTATCTTTATCTGGCATTCTGTCACAATGGTGACATGTCACAATGGTGACGATGGTCATACCACTATTTAGATCAATGAACCTAAATAGTGACGATTATCCCTGTAGGTTAATGAACCTAACAGTGATTATCCCGAGTAGGTCAATGAACCTAACTGGAAGAAAATTAGTAATGTGCACAATACCCCACTAACCAGTAATTCAAGATATCCACGACTTAGTCCCTGTAATTATAACCTTGAAAATAATTTGAGGTATTGTAAAATAGTTGATAAAAAGAGAATGGCTCACATTGCAGATTTATACGGGCAGAGTTTAGCCTACTGATTTAGCCTTTTCAACCCTAAATTTAATAACAGGCACACAAAACTGGGTTAGTAATCAATCCAGCATTTACGATAACTCACGAGATCAACCATCACAACGAGTGACAAAGTGCTATGCTTAACATCTGTCGAATTAACGACTAATGACAAAACATCACCCTAATGTGGGCAGCACTTAAACACCCGTTGAGTACATTGATCGATCGGAAAATGAATCGTAGCAGCGATCGTGCTAATACCCTGTTTTGCGGCAGAATTTCGAGATCAGTGTGTGGATTGAAAGTGTTTCTGCTATAACTTCGTGTACGAAAGGAATTTTAACGTCAAATCAACGCAGAAGTTCCAGTCCCACTGTCCTCTATTTATAGGTGAAATTTGACCCTTACGCGGCCCGCTTTAGTTTTGGCTTATCCTCACGCGGGCCGCGTGAGACCTATTTTCTAGCTATAGGTTGCCACGGTTGGGACTAGCCTTGCTGAGTTGATAGTTTTCGTAAATTCGATTTCTACAGCTCATAATTTGGATAATCGTCAATAGGGTTTAACCCCCCCTGAGTTTTAGGGGCCCTAATCCTGATTCTGAAAATTATGAAAATTTTAGGGTTTGTTCAGAATCACTTGGGTGTCTCAATTAGGGTTTCCTATTGAACTAATTAATTTAATAATTATGACTTTTGATGAGAGTCGTTACACCCCAATAGCCATATAACGATAGCAATGGTTTTACCAAACAAGGCCTAGGAAATGAACCTTCGGGACATTGATAAAAGAGATGCTGACGCAGATTAAAAGTCAAAAGACTCAAATTAAGAATTATGACTAAAAGACGATGAAATTCTGCAAAACAGAAATTTCGATAGTTATGTTCAACTATTCCAATGTTGGACGGGCTGAAATAAAGTATAGCACTTGATATTCCAAGTAAGCGCAAACCGAATAGTGAAAGTGCGAAATATTAGTGAATCTATGTGATAGGTCGTAAAAGATTATGGAAAGGAAAATGCAAGCCAATGAAACCGAAGTGTTAAAAACACTAAGATAAAGAACCCGGGTAACGGGTTAAAAGGAAGTAGGGGCATAAACCAAATAACGGAATGAGTGGGATAAACCTACGTGAAAACGACGAAAGAAGTCACAGAGTCGGAAAGATAATCCGAAAGAAAATGAGTGTAGCCTTAGACTACGGTCAAAGTCAAACGAGTTTTAAAAGCGAAAACAAATTATTCTAAACACAAAAAGGGGTACCTAGACGCCATATGTATATATATATATATATATATAATTAAATAAAGACATGAGTAGAAAATGATCTACGGGATCGCTAGATGTAACAACCCACACTTTTGTGCGCTGTTACTACTCGTTATACTCGTTACGCCTAGCACCAGAGATTCAGATCATAATGTAACTATATCGCATACATCGCTATTCGAAGGATAAATCGCATATTTTCTCACTATACTATTATCACAAACACTAACACTCACGGAGGCATTGAGTGAGGACCTAATCTACCCTCCTCAGTGGCCGTGATGTGTCGAACATAAGCAATTAACGCTAACAGAGACTCTCGGGTGAGTGCTATAGCTCCAGTCGTCGTGACGATGATGACAATACGAGTGAGTGGTACCCCGTCAGTCATTGTGGCACAACACGCAATAACGTTCACGATGACATCGAGAAAGGACCTATACTACCCTCCTTGATGGCTGTGAAACGTCGCTAATAATCGCATACTCGAAACGAAAACTTATTGTTATATCTAACTTTGGAATACGAATACGTATATACGACCCTTTTGTGATTAATTATAATAGATAAATAAATAATAATATAAATATAGGAAATTGTGGCCCAAAATATCGCAACGCACCAAAAACGAGGAACGAGAGGCCTCCGTACGGATGGGCCAGCCGAACGGCTGGACCAACCGATCGGATGGGCCAACTGATCAGACAGACATGTCCAACCGATCGGACAGACATGGTCCAACCGATCGGACAGGCATGGTCCAACCGATCGGATGGTCCAACCGATCGGACAGACATGGTCCAACCGATCGGACTGGCATGCCAACCGATCGGACGGTCATGCCGGCTGATCGAACGGGCCATCCGAACCAGGCCAACCTGCCCTCCTTTCCTTCCTCCTTGCCTATAAATACCCCTCATTCACCTCAAACGCACTTGTTGTCACTGTTGCTGCTCGACCAGACATTCCAACCCCTTTAACTCTCGATTTCTCGCGATTCTTGTAAGTTTTTAACCTAAATCTTGTACTTCCTTGATCTATAACCAATTCTACACCTTTCTACCTGTTAAATCTCCACTTTTAACCGTGGAATCTCTGGATTTTGGGCATTCTAGGGTGATGTCACCATAAAGTTCTTATGAACTTCAAGAGTAATGTCATCCCATGCAAGAATGCCTCAGATCTGAATGATTTCCATACGTTTTTACATAAATCAAGTCTAAATCTATGATTTCTAATCAAGAAGTGGTGTGATTCCTAAGGATTTGAGGTGCCTTGAAGATGATGTCACCCTAACTTCACATGAACTTCAAAGTGTGACCTCATTCTTATCATAAACAGCTCGAATCTAAGTAAATTTCACCTGTTTTATAACAAATCTCACCGAACCTAAGTTACCTAGCCATAGTGTGTGTGATTTCGGGTTAAACTTGAGAAAAGCCATCAAGAACGGCCAGATCTGATGGAACGGGGTGGTTCCCGGCCGTTAAAACGGGTCAGACTTGATGGAATTTCGGTTGTTTAGCATGAAGGAACACCGTCCCAAGCAAAACCGCTGAAAAACCTTCAAAATTAGTCGAATATCAGCTGGATAGGCTGCCAGCCGATCGGACAGCAGCCCAGTCGATCGGACAGGCTGCCAGCCGATCGGACAGCAGCCCCTCCGATCGGACAGGCTGCCATCCGATCGGACAGCAGGCCATCCGATCGGACAGCAGGCCATCCGATCGAACCACTGCCATCCGACCGGACCAGCCCATCCGATCCATATTGTCATCCGATCGGATGAGCCCATCCGAACGGATGAGCACCATCCGACCGGATAACTGACTTTCGATGCTATTCTCGCTTAACCGTGCCTCGTTTACTATATCCTTCAATGATTTAACGCAGACATACCCGTAACCGATCCAATCAAGTTGTATTCTCGCTAAATACGCACTGTGAGTATACTTGAACCCTTTTAATCGAATTTTGGGTGTAACATACGTTTCTAACAAATCGAACTTATCAATCGAATTATTCAATCAATCGAATTATCACTTGCGAATAACTGTCATGCATAGATATACGTGATGCTAGTTGCATATGTGCTAGGGCTTATACTCGCGACGTCCCACCACGACTAGTATAATACTATTGCGCCCGACGGGGTCTAGTTTGCCATCGCATATTCGAGCATCGAGGACTTAGTTGGTAGTATCAGCTTTGTGAGTGTATATGTCGTGTGTTACGTTTATGCATGTGGAAATTCGCTACACTTTTTATCTATTATGCTATACTTATCAAACCTGTATACTCGCCAATACTTTTGTATTGACAAATATTTTAACGTATGTTGCAGGTTAGATCGCAGACTATATCAAATCAAGCTAGGAAGTCTAGAAACTCAACTAAAACCTAGGTTGTCGGATTTGTATTGTTCGAGAGGACAAGAAATCTGTGATAACTTATGTGATTGTATTATTTGTTAGTATGGGATAACGAATGTATTAAATATTATCGCAATATAGTTGTTATGGATTCTCTTGAGCAATCTGATTCGCCTAGTGCCGCGCCCCGATGATTCCGCCATCAGTTGGGGTGTGACAGATTGGTATCAGAGCCATAACTATAGGGAATTAGGCCAGACTCGACCTAGTCCGGGTCGACGTCTTAGAAATTGACCTAGTCTATAGTCTAAGTACCAACAGGCCGACTCGTACGAACCCAGTAGGGTTGTATCGGGCCTACTTGATACTCTCGATCGAAATTGCTAAAAGCTACCACTTTGTGTGAACACCGCGTACTACAGCTTCACACGAAGAAGCCTTTCCTAAGGCTGAAGTACTACTTAGCCTTTCCTAAGGCCGACACAATACACATGTTTTCGAAAATACTCGCATAACAAAATCGAGTGATCTAGTCGAGATCAGGTGTGAAAACCAAGAACTCTCGATGAAATCGCTCACTCAGCGCATTTTTCTAGCACGAGAACCTTTCATCGAGTTAGGAGTGACATCCACATCTCGACGAAAGTCTCCATTTCGAAATCTAGTGGAACTCACGAATTTATTCGAAGAGCATAACCACAATTAGGAACAAAGTTGTTAAGTCAGGGGTGAAACCCGTACCTTAATAAGCCGTTCCACTCTCTAAATTAGTTTTCAAAAGCTCTCACCACGGACTCGACTATCATGATAACTCGAGCCATGTGATGACTAGGAAGACGAATGCCATGAGCTGCATCTCAGTGGAAGCATGGAGTCTTCTAGCTCAACGCGCGTGCTCGAACTTGTTAGATATAGTTGGGTTACCTTGGTTAGTCGACGCCTAAACACCTAAGGCACTCTATCATACGACCCGCCAATTTTACAACTGGCTGGAACTTAATTACATGTTGAAACTTTACGCGTTATCGATTTCTCGATTCAACGATTTTTACTACCTGCTTTATAAACGCACAATTCGCACAACCATCGCAATCTAAAACGAAACCCGAATGTTCGCAACAAAACTAACGCATAATCGATCGTCTTCGCTCTCGTTATCTCACCTCAATGCGTCCTCGCATATTCTAAATCGACCTGTATGTGTATGATTACAAATTACAAATATATAAATACATATATATATATATACGTATAAACAAACAAGTCATTGTGTGAGAACTTAGGAACTTCGTGTCTCCTATATGGCTCCTATGTGATTCGCATTACTACTATACTATCGCATCAAGTTTTGAACGCGCTCAATCGCATCGCAAAACTCAAAAATCATTATGATCGAATCTCATTCCAAGTCTCTTCCTGTCTAGATGCCTTCCAACAACTCTACCTCGAGACGATTAGCTAGGAGAAGAGCCAAACGAAGCGCCAATAAGAGGATTGCATCACTTGTGACTAAGGAAGTGGTTAAGCTTGTTCCTCAAATTGCCGCTCGAGTGCACTCTCTTATCAACTCTTGAACTTCAGAAGACGTTAAGACAGAAGAGCCGCAATCTGCATTTCTCTACAAACACTTCAAAGCCTGTGATCCGATGGTCTTCACGGGCGAAGGAGGTGTTTCTCAACTACTCCAGTGGTTCGACTCTATCGAAGTTACCCTTCGTCAAAGTGGGTGTCCCGATAGTTTCCGTACTACTTGCGCTACTGGAGTATTCCAACCGCAAGCACTCGACTGGTGGACCGCCGAACGTAACAAACGTGGGATCTCCGCAGCTTACGCTCTCTCTTGGGATGAGCTGAAAGAGCTTATGAAGAAAGAGTATTGCCCTCCTCACGAAATCCAGAAGCTAGAAAACGAATTTTCGGAAGTCAAGCAAACCGAAGGTGACAATGCTGGCTACACCGCAAGGTTCAAACAGCTCAGCATAATTTGCCCAAGTCAAGTCAACACTCTAGAAAAAGCCATTTCGAAGTACATTCGCGGCTTGCCTGAGTGTGTGGGTGATTTTGTCGAAGCTGCAAGACCAACTACCATCGAAGAAACCTACCGCTTAGCCGCAGAAATCAACAACAAATGACTCATGGAAGGGTTTTTCTCCAAGAATCCTGTCAAGCAAGCTTATCAAGCGATCGACATTAATCCTTCAGAGGATCCTAGCATCGAGTCTTCTGACGAGTCTGCTAACGATCCTTCGGACGAATCTGCTAACGTTTCCTCTGACGGATCTACCGACGATTCTTCTGATGACTCTGCCGACGGTTCTTCCAACGACTCGGCCAAGGATTCTGCAAGTGAGTCCTTAGACGAATCCTCCAACAACGACACCTCTTCGCAAGACACCGACAAACCCAGCCGTAAGCGAAAGACTTCAAGCCCGAGCTCATCAACAACCGAACTGATGCAACCAAAACCTCTTCGAACAGTCCCAATGTTTCCAAAACGAGCGTACACTGGAGCTCATCCCCAGTGTTACTCGTGCACCTATCATCATCCAGTTAGGGCTGACTGTCGCTATTGCAGTAACTGCAACCGTTACGGTCACTTCACCCGCAACAGCCGTATCGAACCGCGAACTTGAGTACAACAACAACGGCTCCAACAAGAGTCTGCTGCATCAAGCATCTAGCAAGTGTAGGATAAAGTTGTAATGATACGATTTCCGACGTTATTTTCTAAGTTTCGAACCTACTCTATTATTCGAAGTTGCCACTATATGTAACGTTAACTCTCGTTTTCGTCTTCTCTCCCACTCTCTAATCATCGCACTTAGACTAGAATAACACACATACTATATACTATATCACAAAATAATGTGTTTTACCCTCACTACACTCTTGGAACGAGGTACGATAAACGTGCAAGGAACAACTAATCACGGGTGCACACGGGATTATTTGGGTCAGTGCACGGAGATCGTAGTAAATTCTAAGGTGCCATAAGCGTTCGAACAAAATATGACACCAAAACACGAGATTAAGTAATAGGGGTAAAGCAAGGTGTGCTTTACCATACTACCGAAGTTTCGTACAGAAGGTGCCATGTGGAGTTGAACGTTATAGACCTATTATACTATTGTGATTATTTTCAACACACTACACTCAATCGCAAGGCGTAACAACTAAATCGCATCATCGCGGGACTTGTCGTAAGTCTGCAAACGCAGTGCAATCGCCTCATCGATGGACTCTGGGAGTCTACCTCGCAGGGCAATTGTATCGACGCAAGACTGGTCGTAAGTCTGTCGCGATCAATCTCATCGAGTACGTTAACGCTCACGATGTTGTTCGAGTGAGGACCTATTCTACCCTCCTCGATAACTGTGATGCGTCGCAACGTAACAATAAGCTCATTCGAAACAAAATTCGACTAATCGCAATCGCTTATCATGTGTATCTCGCAACCCCTATCGCTTATTGTGTGAATCTATATCGTTTGCTGTGTATCAATCTATCGTTATACTGTTATCTGTGATATTTGTGTTAAGATAGCGCGCATGACCTCACTTCACGAGATGAAGCTCATATGATTAAAGCAAGGTGTTTTAATCATATCAGCGGGCTTTCGTGGAAAAAGGCCATGCGGGGTCTGGTGTTAGTTAAACTCTGTGGTGTTAATCAATCAAATCGAACCGCATAAATCGTGCATACCTCCATTGCTTGCAACGCAACAACTACCGATTATCGTAATTCGTTATCGCCGCCGTTATTACTGGTGTTATGATGTGTCAATCGCTTAATCACCTAATCGCTTATCGCTTATCGTGTATAGTCTACCGCTTATTCGCATACCGCTTATCGCTCGCTGGGTGTTCATTGCAGTCTGTGTGGTATTAGTACACATGACACCGCTTCACGAGGCAAAACTAACCTGGTTAAACGTGGTGTTTCGCCATGTTAGCAAACACTCGTGGAAACGTGCCATGTGGGTTTAATGAGGAATCTAATCGAAAACATGCTATTCAGTTATCGCTCGACGCCTACCCAGACACGACACATAAATGCTTTGTGTCATCAGGCTACTCGCGCACGCTGCTACAGCTACGTTCGCAATTCAACTCGTCAGTTTAACCTATTCGATTCTATCCTATACTCGGTCCAACTTCCTATCAATTGGGCCGAGTAGCGCAAATTCTATCCGTGTCATATCGGCACACCTGACACCGCCTCACGAAACAGAAGTAATATGGGCAAAGCATGGTGGATACGCCGCTGGTACTTCCTATATATAAGTGTTTTAAACATATTAACAAACTTTCGTGGGAAAGTGCCAAGTGGGGCTCGGTGATTAACTACCTTTTGTATTATTAAAACTTATTTTTATAAAATTTTGATTTAAAAAAAAAACGGTGGACAGGTAAAATTTTCTCACGGCGTGGAGATAACATCGAATCAGCTTAACTCCATGTCCAAGAAAAGTTTCATAAGTCCAGTTTCCCTTAAAGCTTTTACAACATCAAAACGAAATCCCTCTTAAGACATTGGTTCGACATCGAGTTCAGGTTGAACCCATGTCATAGGAGAGTTTTCGTAACCCCAGTTTTCATCTTCGAATTCCTTAAAAATGTTTAAAACCTAAACTTCCTTGCAACATTGGTTAACATCGACTCAGTTGACCTTATGTTAAAAGGAAAATTTTCAAGATTTCCATCCTAAAATCCTTTTAAATATCTAAAATGAACGTTTCTTGTAACATTGGTTAACGATCGACTCCGTTAACCCTACGTCACAAGAAACCCTTCAAGTTCTTTAAAATTACAGTCGTATTGAACTAACGAATCCCTCGCAACACGAGGTACTTTGGAACGCCAACTCGTGGTATCTTACTTTTGTCTCTTACGTCGCCTTCTCGCTATCGCAATCGATCTCTCTTATTCGAAACGCTCTCGCCGGTCACCTCACGGTCAAATCGCTCGCTGCATCGCTACTTACGTAAGATCAAACCTCAAAAGTCTACCTGTTGGGTTAATTTCGGGACGAAATTTCCTAAAGTAGGGGAGACTGTAACAACCCACACTTTTGTGCGCTGTTACTACTCGTTATACTCGTTACGCCTAGCACCAGAGATTCAGATCATAATGTAACTATATCGCATACATCGCTATTCGAAGGATAAATCGCATATTTTCACACTATACTATTATCACAAACACTAACACTCACGGAGGCACTGAGTGAGGACCTAATCTACCCTCCTCAGTGGCCGTGATGTGTCGAACATAAGCAATTAACGCTAACAGAGACTCTCGGGTGAGTGCTATAGCTCCAGTCGTCGTGACGATGATGACAATACGAGTGAGTGGTACCCCGTCAGTCATTGTGGCACAACACGCAATAACGTTCACGATGACATCGAGAAAGGACAAATACTACCCTCCTTGATGGTTGTGAAACGTCGCTAATAATCGCATACTCGAAACGAAAACCTATTGTTATATCTAACTTTGGAATACGAATACGTATATACGACCCTTTTGTGATTAATTATAATAGATAAATAAATAATAATATAAATATAGGAAATTGTGGCCCAAAATATCGCAACGCACCAAAAATGAGGAACGAGAGGCCTCCGTACGGATGGGCCAGCCGAACGGCTGGACCAACCGATCGGATGGGCCAACCGATCGGACAGACATGTCCAACCGATCGGACAGACATGATCCAACCGATCGGATGGTCCAACCGATCGGACGGTCATGCCGGCCGATCGAACGGGCCATCCGATCCAGGCCAACCTACCCTCCTTTCCTTCCTCCTTGCCTATAAATACCCCTCATTCACCTCAAACGCACTTGTTGTCACTGTTGCTGCTCGACCAGACGTTCCAACCCCTTTAACTCTCGATTTCTCACGATTCTTGTAAGTTTTTAACCAAAATCTTGTACTTCCTTGATCTATAACCAATTCTACACCTTTCTACCTGTTAAATCTCCACTTTTAACCGTGGAATCTCTGGATTTTGGGCATTCTAGGGTGATGTCACCATAAAGTTCTTATGAACTTCAAGAGTAATGTCATCCCATGCAAGAATGCCTCAGATCTGAATGATTTTCATACGTTTTTACATAAATCAAGTCTAAATCTATGATTTCTAATCAAGAAGTGGTGTGATTCCTAAGGATTTGAGGTGCCTTGAAGATGATGTCACCCTAAGTTCACATGAACTTCAAAGTGTGACCTCATTCTTATCATAAACAGCTCGAATCTAAGTAAATTTCACCTGTTTTATAACAAATCTCACCGAACCTAAGTTACCTAGCCATAGTGTGTGTGATTTCGGGTTAAACTTGAGAAAAGCCATCAAGAACGGCCAGATCTGATGGAACGGGGTGGTTCCCGGCCGTTAAAACGGGTCAGACTTGATGGAATTTCGGTTGTTTAGCATGAAGGAACACCGTCCTAAGCAAAACCGCTGAAAAACCTTCAAAATTAGTCGAATATCAGCTGGATAGGCTGCCAGCCGATCGGACAGCAGCCCAGTCGATCGGACAGGCTGCCAGCCGATCGGACAGCAGCCCAGCCGATCGGACAGGCTGCCATCCGATCGGACAGCAGGCCATCCGATCGGACAGCAGGCCATCCGATCGAACCACTGCCATCCGACCGGACCAGCCCATCCGATCCATATTGTCATCCGATCGGATGAGCCCATCCGAACGGATGAGCACCATCCGACCGGATAACTGACTTTCGATGCTATTCTCGCTTAACCGTGCCTCGTTTACTATATCCTTCAATAATTTAACGCAGACATACCCGTAACCGATCCAATCAAGTTGTATTCTCGCTAAATACGCACTGTGAGTATACTTGAACCCTTTTTAATCGAATTTTGGGTGTAACATACGTTTCTAACAAATCGAACTTATCAATCGAATTATTCAATCAATCGAATTATCACTTGCGAATAACTGTCATGCATAGATATACGTGATGTTAGTTGCATATGTGCTAGGGCTTATACTCGCGACGTCCCACCACGACTAGTATAGTACTATTGCGCCCGACGGGGTCTAGTTTGCCATCGCATATTCGAGCATCGAGGACTTAGTTGGTAGTATCAGCTTTGTGAGTGTATATGTCGTGTGTTACGTTTATGCATGTGGAAATTCGCTACACTTTTTATCTATTATGCTATACTTATCAAACCTGTATACTCGCCAATACTTTTGTATTGACAAATATTTTAACGTATGTTGCAGGTTAGATCGCAGACTATATCAAATCAAGCTAGGAAGTCTAGAAACTCAACTAAAATCTAGGTTGTCGGATTTGTATTGTTCGAGAGGACAAGAAATCTGTGATAACTTATGTGATTGTATTATTTGTTAGTATGGGATAACGAATGTATTAAATATTATCGCAATATAGTTGTTATGGATTCTCTTGAGCAATCTGATTCGCCTAGTGTCGCGCCCCGATGATTCCGCCATCGGTTGGGGTGTGACACTAGACCCTTCCGGGTTATAAGCAATATAAAGGTCTACGGGACCAAAATGACCCTCGGGTCACAAATACAAAGAAACAAACAATAAAGTCTCACCTAAAAAAAAAAAGCGAAGATCTAATAAAATGGTCTATGGGGCTAAGTAAAGGAACCTACGGGTCGACAATATAGAAGCGTGGGAACCAGTTACGATTTTCCACGCAAAATGATAACGGAGAAGAATAATTCTTGTCGTCAAATTTTGATATGATTGATTGGTATGTAAGAAACGATGTTCTAACACATATAAATACTATGAGAGAAATTAGAAAATGGTTAATGATAAAGAATATAGGTCTTAACACCGAAAGATGTAAGGCGATGCATTCGAAGCAAAGATTCTTAATAATGAAAAGCCGATGTAAAACTAAACATGACGTGATATGATCACGGACACAAAAAGTAACATAGAATACAATCACATTGTAGCGTGAATGACTAGATATGAAATTATAAGCACGCAAAGGGCTAGTGACTGCAAAATAGAACGCCCGAAAGTCGAGGTAAGAGGTAAAACGGTGACTAATTAGTCTAGACGGCAAAGAAATTTACAGTCAAGTAACGTTAAGCCCAAGGTTTATTTAGCCATTTAGAATTTTCGAAAGGATTGGTAAGATAGCATATCGTCTCAAAATGACCGAGAGATTGAGTGGGATACATAGCACGTTCCACATATCACGTCTCCGAAAATGTTTAGCTGACGAAACTGCTTATATCCCCTACGACGATATCGAGGTGGATAACAGCCTCAATTATGCCGTAAAGCCGATTGCGATTCTAGATCGCAAGGTAAAGAAGTTGAGAAACAAAGAAATTGATCAAGTAAAGGTCAAATGGGAGCACAGAAAAAGTTCGGATACCACATGGGAATCCGAAGAGGAAATGAGACGTCTTTACCCCACACTTTTCGGTACGTACTCTGGTTTCGGGGACGAAACCCTTTTTAAGGGGGGTGGACTTGTAACACCCCGAAATTTATAAAACTTTATAATAAAGTTATAAAGTACAGAATAAACGAGAACAAGCTAACTAGGAAATAAATAACCCAGTTAGCTATAAGCCTCGTAGTAACACATGAAAGAACTAAAAATGCCCAAGTTATAAACCAAACCAAAGTGGAGGGGCTTATATTGTTAGATTTGAAACTTAATTAAATAAAAACAAATTAAAAACCCACCAAGCACACCCAAATGGTGTGTCTGGTCGATCAAATGGCAGGGGCGACAAGGGGGTTCTCCTCCAAACCCTAACTTTCACAAAAACCATAAATTGAAGGCTCAAATCAAGTTCAAATCGAAATCTGAATATAAATTAGTGATCACCTTGTTGTAGGGATCATAAGGTATGTAATTTCTATGCAAAATCTTCACCCAAATTTCTGAGAGAATCCATGGAATTCAGGATTTGATGTTGCATGTTAGTTGTTTTGAATGAAATAGTGTCTAGGGATAAACCCTAGTCAATTACTTGTTGAAATTTTGCCTAATTCTTGTGAAATCCATAATCACCATTTAAAGTGATAGATGGGTTTGTAGAAGTATGATGAACATTAGGATTATGATGTTATCTTAGTATAAATTGGGTTCTATGAAACAAGTTTAGATTGAGTAATATGAAAATTGATGTGAATTAGCCTAAATTGATATTTATCTTGGCTAAATAACAAGTGTTGAACTTCATTATAAATTGTGAAGAATTATGCCCTTAAGGTGTTTGTGAAAATGCCTAAAAGAGGATTAAAACTGAAAATTTGAGCTAAAACGCATATTTGTATAGTTATGGCAAACTATGCGTATTATGTAAACAAAAGAGTTCTAAACGGGTTGTGATTGAACTCTATAGGAAAAGAAACCGGAGCGTCAAGTGGACAAGCCGGTGGTGATGCGCGCTTGAAAGGGATGCTTGAAAGGTACGTGACTTTCGGTTTCGTTACGTTGTGCATAAACAAAAGTCTTAGAAATATTAATGAGATAGTAGTGTCAAATGCGAGTTTGGTATGTCATAGAAGTGACGAAGTTCACTCGACAAACCAAACGAGTCAAAGTAGCTAATTAGATACGTTGGTTGGTAATATTGTGTAATTAGTCACGTTGGAATAAAAATAGAGTGATGTAATTCACTAAATAAAGAAACGAATTAAAGTATTGGTTAGAATAAGTTTGGTGTGTTGTAAAATGGTGGTTTCCATTAAACAACCAAACGGGTCGAACAATGGTTAAATTTGTAGTGTTGAAGTAACTAAAACGTCACTCATTAAAAATTGAGTTATAAAAGCGTAAACCATGGAACGAATGTGATACGCTAAGGTTGACAAGTCCGGGAATGGGTAATTATGGTTAGAAACCAATGTTGATGAATCATGCAAGTATGTAACTTGATTCGTTACATTGGGTGAACGTTGATAATTAGCATATGTGTAGTTGAATTGTAGAATACAAGTTGTGTTGATTTAAAGCGTTAATGTTCGTTATACTGAATAATAGGTCAAGAATTGGTTAGGTCTCGTTGGTAGTCATCATAATGGAGGATTCCGTAGATGAGCCAAACGGGTCGAATAATCAAATAATGCGTGGCTAATGCTTCGTAATATGGTTAATTGGTCCTTTGTGTTTGTTAATAAATGACATATTAGAATACGAGAATTTTAGCGTGTTGGTTTGTTAGAATGATGAAGTCCATAAGGGTGAACTAAACGGGTCACTAAGAGAAGGTATGGATCGAATAACGGTAGCACCTTACTTGTAGATTTTGAGCCCGAGCGACGGGTAGCGAAACACTAAACACGCAAACCGGGGATGGGAGCGTGGGCGTTAAAAATGAGGAATCCGAGATTTGGGTTTTGGGTGAAACAAACTAAATTAGTCAAAACATAAACTTTCAGAGACTACCGTAAGTTACGGTAGCTACCGTAACTTACGGTAGAAATAAAAAGGTTACGGCAGTTCTTGTAACACCCCGCACTTTCGTGCATTGTTACTACTCGTTATACTCGTTACGCCTAGCACTAGAGATTCGGATCATAATGTAACTATATCGTATATATCGCTATTCGAAGGATAATCGCATATTTTTGAAATACAATATCGCTATACTACACTACTATCACACTAGCACTCACGGAGGCATTGAGTGAGGACCTATTCTACCTTCCTCAGTGGCCGTGATGTGTCGAACGTAAACAATTAACGCTAACAAGGACTCTCGGGTGAGTGCTGTAGCTCCAGTCGTCATGACGATGATGACAATACAAGTAAACGGTACCCCGTCAGTCTTTGTGGCACTACACGAAATAACGTTCACGATGACATCAAGGAAGGACCTACACTACCCTCATTGATGGCCGTGAAACGTCGCTAATAATCGCATACTCGAATCGGAAACCGATTGTTAATTATCGAAACTTTGGATTATGGATACGTAAATACGACCCCTAGTGATATATATAGATAATAATAACAATATAATGATAATATAAATTAATTATGGAAAGTACGCGCTTCAAAAACTATCAAAACGATCAAAACGGAGAAGTCCAACGCGTCAGGATAGCTATCCGGACGGATGGGCTATCCGGACGGATGGGCATACGCACGCATGGGCATCCGCACGCATGGGCCATCCGCACGGATGGGCCATCCGCACGGATGGGCTATCCGGGCCAGAACCCTTTTCTTCTCCTCTGTGGCCTATAAATACCATGTCACATCACTTGAACAGTGATGTGACAGCTCCCACTCGACCAAACACGCTCAGGACCCTTTTCTCTCGAATTCCTCGTGATTCCGGTAAGATTTCAACCTAAAACTTGTACTTCTATGATCTACACTCGATTCTACATCATTCTATCTTTCAAAACTCAATTTCTAACCGTGAAATCTACGGATTTGAGGCGTTTTGAGGTGATGGCACCAAGAGTTTTATGAACTTCCAATTGTGACCTCATCCCACCATAAACGACTCAGATCTGGGTGATTTCCACATGTTTTGGTAACAAATCTCATCTAAATCTAAGTATTTACCCAAGGAACTGTGCGATTTCGAGTTAACCATGAAGAACCATCACGAACGGCCAGGTCTGATGGAACGGGGTGATTCCCGGCCGTTAGAACGAGTCGGAACTGATGAAATTTCAAGTGTTAGTACGAAATTACACTACCCTAGTTAAAACGAACGTATTCCTTCCGATAAACACTCGAAAACAACATTCAGAACGTGAAATGGACGCGTCATCCGCACGGACGGCATGTCCGCACGGACGGCATGTCCGCACGGACGGCAAGTCCGCACGGTCGGCATGTCCGCACGGACGGCATGTCCGCACGGACGCATGTCATCCGGACCAACTCATCATTCAAGCAAATGGCCATCCGTTCGGATTGCCATCCGACCGGATTGCCATCCGACCGAATGACCAATAGTCACCTGATTCGTTCATCGCCGTTTAACGCACTCTCGTTCGATCA
Source organism: Helianthus tuberosus (assembly GCA_030545235.1). NCBI lineage: Eukaryota > Viridiplantae > Streptophyta > Magnoliopsida > Asterales > Asteraceae > Helianthus > Helianthus tuberosus. The sequence goes on from CM060363.1 coordinate 82,426,581, forward strand.
GGCTAACACAGACGCAACCCAAATCAAGCTGTATTTACTTACCGATTACGCACTGTGAGTATACTTGAACCCTTTTTAATCGAATTTTGGGTGTAACATACGTTTCTAACACATCGAACTCATCAAATGAATTATTCAATCAATCGAATTATCACTTGCGAATAACTGTTATGCATAGATATACGTGATGCTAGTTGCATATGTGCTAGGGCTTATACTCGCGACGTCCCACCACGACTAGTATAGTACTATTGCGCCCGACGGGGTCTAGTTATGCCATCGTACATTCGAGCATCGAGGACTTAGTTGGTAGTATCAGTTTTATGAGTATATATGTCGTGTATTACGTTTATGCATGAGGAAATTCGCAGCACTTTTAAATCTATTATGCTATACATATCAAACCTGTATACTCGCCAATACTTTTGTATTGACAAACATTTTAACGTATGTTGCAGGTTAGATCGCAGACTATATCGAATCAAGCTAGGAAGTCTAGAAACTCAACTAAAATCTAGGTTGTCGGATTTGCATTGTTCGAGAGGACAATAAATCTGTGATAACTTATGTGATTGTATTATTTGTTAGTATAGGATAACGAATGTATTAAATATTATCGCAATATAGTTGTTATGGATTCTCTTGAGCAATCTGATTCGCCTAGTGCCGCACCCCGATGATTCCGCCATCGGTTGGGGTGTGACAGATTGGTATCAGAGCCATAACTATAGGGAATTAGGCCAGACTCGACCTAGTCCGGGTCGACGTCTTAGAAATTGACCTAGTCTATAGTCTAAGTACCAACAGGCCGACTCGTACGAACCCAGTGGGGTTTGTATCGGGCTTACTTGATACTCTCGATCGAAATCGCTAAAAGCTACAACTTTGTGTGAATACCGCGTACTACAACTTCAAACGAAGAAGCCTTTCCTAAGGCCGAAATACTACTTAGCCTTTCCTAAGGCGGACACAATACACATGTTTTCGAAAATACTCGCATAACAAAACCGAGCGATCCAGTCGAGATCAGGTGTGAAAACCAAGAACTCTCGATAGGATTTGCTCACTCAGCGCATTTTTCTAGCACGAGAACTTTTCATCGAGTTAGGAGTGACATCCACATCTCGACGAAAGTCTCCATTTCGAAATCTAGTGGAACTCACGAATTTATTCGAAGAGCATAACCACGATTAGGAACGAAACTGTTAAGTCAGGGGTGAAACCCGTACCTTAATAAGCCGTTCCACTCTCTAAATTGGTTTTCAAAAGCTCTCACCAAGGACTCGACTATCATGATGACTCGAGCCACGCGATGACTAGGAAGACGAATGCCAGGAGCTGCATCCCAGTGGAAGCATGGAGTCTTCTAGGTCAACGCGCGCGCACGAACTTGTTAAATATAGTTGGGTTACCTTGAGTAGTCGACGCCTAAACACCCAAGGCACTCTACCATACGACCCGCCAATCTTACAACTGGTTGGAAACTTATTTACGTTTTGAAACTTTACGCTTTATCGATTTCTCGATTTAACGATTTTTCACTCCCTACTTTATAAACACACAATTTGCACAGCCATCGCAATCTAAAACGAAATCCGAATGTTCGCAACAAAACTAATGCATAATCTATCGCATTCGCTCTCGTTTTCTCACTTCAACGCGACCTCGCTTATTCTAAGTCGACCTGTATGTGCATGATTACAAATTACATATATATATATATATACGTATAAACAAACAAGTCATTGTGTGAGAACTTAGGAATTTCGTGTTTCCTATGTGGCTCCTATATGATTCGTATTACTATTATACTATCGCACCAAGTTTGAACGCGCTCAAATCGCAACGCAAACTCAAAAAAAAAATCATTATGATCGAATCTCACTCCAAGCCTCTTTCTGTCTAGATGCCTTCCAACAACTCTACTTCGAGAATGTTAGCAAAGAGACGAGCCAAACGAAGGAGCGAAAAGAGGATTGCTTCACTTGTGACCCGGGAAGTGGTCAAAGTCATTCCTCAGATTGCCACACGAGTTCACTCTCTTATCAACTCTCGAACTTCGAAAGACGTTAAGACAGGAGGGCCGCAATCTGCATTTCTCTACAAACACTTCAAAGCCTGTGATCCGATGGTCTTCACGGGTGAAGGAGGTGTTTCTCAACTACTCCAGTGGTTCGACTCTATCGAAGTTACCCTTCGTCAAAGTGGGTGTCCCGATAGTTTCCGTACTACTTGCGCTACTGGGGTATTCCAATCGCAAGCACTCGACTGGTGGACCGCCGAACGTAACAAACGTGGGATCTCCGCAGCTTACGCTCTCTCTTGGAATGAGCTGAAAGAGCTCATGAAGAAAGAGTACTGCCCTTCTCACGAAATTCAGAAATTGGAAGACGAATTCTGGAAAATCAAGCAAACCGAAGATGACAACACTGGCTACACCGCAAGGTTCAAGCAGCTTAGCGTAATCTGCCCAAGTCAAGTCAACACTCCAGAGAAAGCCATCGCGAAGTACATTCGTGGCTTGCCTGAGTGTGTGGGTGATTTTGTCGAAGCTGCAAGACTTGCTACTATCGAAGAAGCCTACCTCTTAGCCGCAGAAATCAACAACAAGCGACTCATGGAAGGGTTCTTCTCAAAGAATCCTGTCAAGCAAGCTTATCAAGCGATCGACATTAACCCCTCAGACGATCCTGTCAACGATTCTCCTGACGAATCTACTGACGATTCATTTGACGGATCTGCTAACGATTCATCTGACGAATCTGCTGCCGATTCATCTGACGAATCTGCTGCCGATTCATCTGATAAATCTACCGACGGATCTTCCGGCGAATCAGCCAAAGATTCCGCAAGTGAGTCTTCAGACGAATCCTCCAACGACGACATCTCTTCGCAAGACACCGACAAACCCAGCCGCAAGCGAAAGACTTCAAGCCCGAGCTCATCAACCACCGAACTGCTACAACCGAAACCTCTCCGAACAGTTCCGGTGTTCCCAAAACGAGCTTACACTGGAGCTCATCCTCAGTGTTACTCATGTACCTATTATCATCCAGTTGGGGCTGACTGTCGCTATTGCACTAACTGCAATCGTTATGGTCACTTCACCCGCAACTGCCGCATCGAACCATGAACTTGAGTACAACAACAACAGCTCCAGCAAAAGTCTTCAGCATCAGACGTCTAGCAAGCGTAGGATAAAGTTGTAATGATACGATTTTCGACGTTATTTTCTAAGTTTCGAACCTACTCTATTATTCGAAGTTACCACTATGTGTAACATCAACTCTCGTTTTCGTTTTCTTCTCTCCCACTTTCTGATCGTCGCACTTAGACTAGATTCACACATACCATATACTATATCACGAAATAATGTGTTTTACCCTCACTACACTCTTAGAACGAGGTACAATAAACGTGCAAGGAACGATTAATCACGGGTGCACACGGGATTATTTGGGTCAGTGCACGGAGATCGTAGTAAATTCTAAGGTGCCATAGCGTTGTGACAAAAGGTGACACCAAATCACGGGATGAAAGTAGTAGGGGTCAAGCAAGGTGTGCTTTATCATACTACCAAAGTCCGTGAAGAAAGTGCCATGAGGAGTTGAACGTTATTAGACCTATTATACTATTGTGATTATTTTCAACACGCTACACTCGATCGCAAGGCGTAACAAACCGTATCATCACAAGACTTGTCGTAAGTCTGCAAACGCAATGCAGTCGCCTCATCGATGGACTCTGGAGAGTCTACCTCGCAGGACGAATTGTATTAACGCAAGACTGGTCGTAAGTCTGTAGCAATCGATCTCACCAAATACGTGAACGCTCACGACGTCGTTGAGTGAGGACCTATTCTACCCTCCTCGATAGTCGTGATGCGTCGCAACGTAACGTCAAGCTTATTCGAAACGAAACTCGACTAATCGCAATCGTTTATCAAGCGTATCTCGTAATCCCTATCGCTTATTATGTGGATCTATATCGTTTGCTGTGTATCAATCTATCGCTATACCGTTATCTGTAATCTTTGTGTTAAGTTAGCACGCGTGACCTCACTTCACGGGACGAAGCTCATATGGCTAAAGCAAGGTGTTTTAGTCATATCAGCGACCTTTCGTGGAAAAAGGCCATGTGGGGTCTAACGTTAGTTAAACTCTGTGGTGTTAATCAATCAAAATCGAACCGCATACCTCCATCACTCGCAACGCAACAACTGTCGCTTATCGTAATTCGTTTATCGTCGCTGTCGTTACTAGAATTGTGTTATGTTGTTCGCTTAATAACCTAATCGCTTATCGCTTGTCGTGTATAGTCTGCCGCTTGTTCGCTCGTTGGTGTTCGTTACAGTCTGTATTAGTATGCATGACATCGCTTCACGAGGCAAAACTAACCTGGTTAAACATGGTGTTTCGCCATGTTAGCAAACACTCGTGGAAACGTGCCATGTGGGTTCAATAAGGAATCTAATCGAAAACGCGTTATTCAACTCGCCGGATTAACCTATTCGATTCTATCTTATACTCGGTTCGACTTCCCATCGATTGAGCCGAGTAAGCGCAAATTCTATCCCTGTCATATCGGCACACCTGACACTGCCTCACGAAACGGAAGTAATATGGGCAAAGCATGGTGGATACGCCGCTGGTACTTCCTATATACAAGTGTTTTAAACATATTAACAAACTTTCGTGGGAAAAAAAGTGCCAAGTGGGGTTCGGTGATTAACTACCTTTTTGCACTGATTTAAAACGTCTCTCTACAAAATTTTTGATCTAAAACCGGTGGACAAGTGAAATTTTCTCACGACGAGGTGTTAACATCGAATCAACTTAACTCCGTGTCCAAGAAAAGTTTCATAAGCCCAGTTTTCCTTAAAATTTTTACAACATCCAAACAAAATCCCTCTTAAGACATTGGTTCGACATCGAGTTCAGCTTGAACCCATGTCATAGGAGAGTTTTTCCTAACCCTTGTTTTCGGCTTCGAATTCCTTAAAATGTTTAAAACCTAAAACTTCCTTGCAACATTGGTTAACATCGACTCAGTTGACCTTATGTTAAGAGGAAAATTTTCAAAATTCCATCCTAAATCCTTTTTAAATATCTAAAAAAAAATAAACGTTTCTCGTAACGTTGGTTAACGATCGACTCAGTTAATACCACGTCAGGAGAGACCTTTTCAAGCCCTTTAAAGATTTTAATCGCATCGAACTAACGAATTCCTCGCAACACGAAGTACTTTGGAACGCCAACTCGTGGAGTATTACTTTTGTCTTCTACGTCGCCTTCTCGCTATCGCAATCGATTTCTCTTATTCGCAACATTCTCGCTGTCAATTTACGATCAAATCGCTCGCTGTATCGCTATTCATACAAGATCAACTCTTAGAAGTCTACCTATTGGATTAATTTCGGGACGAAATTTCCTAAAGTAGGGGAGACTGTAACACCCCGCACTTTCGTGCGTTGTTACTACTCGTTATACTCGTTACGCCTAGCACTAGAGATTCGGATCATAATGTAACTATATCGTATATATCGCTATTCGAAGGATAATCGCATATTTTTGAAATACAATATCGCTATACTACACTACTATCACACTAACACTCACGGAGGCATTGAGTGAGGACCTATTCTACCTTCCTCAGTGGCCGTGATGTGTCGAACGTAAACAATTAACGCTAACAAGGACTCTCGGGTGAGTGCTGTAGCTCCAGTCGTCATGACGATGATGACAATACAAGTAAACGGTACCCCGTCAGTCTTTGTGGCACTACACGAAATAACGTTCACGATGACATCAAGGAAGGACCTACACTACCCTCATTGATGGCCGTGAAACGTCGCTAATAATCGCATACTCGAATCGGAAACCGATTGTTAATTATCGAAACTTTGGATTATGGATACGTAAATACGACCCCTAGTGATATATATAGATAATAATAACAATATAATGATAATATAAATTAATTATGGAAAGTACGCGCTTCGAAAACTATCAAAACGATCAAAACGGAGAAGTCCAACGCGTCAGGATAGCTATCCGGACGGATGGGCCATCCGGACGGATGGGCATACGCACGGATGGGCATCCGCACGCATGGGCCATCCGCACGGATGGGCTATCCGGGCCAGAACCCTTTTCTTCTCCTCTGTGGCCTATAAATACCATGTCACATCACTTGAACAGTGATGTGACAGCTCCCACTCGACCAAACACGCTCAGGACCCTTTTCTCTCGAATTCCTCGCGATTCCGGTAAGATTTCAACCTAAAACTTGTACTTCTATGATCTACACTCGATTCTACATCATTCTATCTTTCAAAACTCAATTTCTAACCGTGAAATCTACGGATTTGAGGCGTTTTGAGGTGATGGCACCAAGAGTTTTATGAACTTCCAATTGTGACCTCATCCCACCATAAACGACTCAGATCTGGGTGATTTCCACATGTTTTGGTAACAAATCTCATCTAAATCTAAGTATTTACCCAAGGAACTGTGCGATTTCGAGTTAACCATGAAGAACCATCACGAACGGCCAGGTCTGATGGAACGGGGTGATTCCCGGTCGTTAGAACGAGTCGGAACTGATGAAATTTCAAGTGTTAGTACGAAATTACACTACCCTAGTTAAAACGAACGTATTCCTTCCGATAAACACTCGAAAACAACATTCAGAACGTGAAACAGACGCGTCATAGCATGTCCGCACGGACGGCATGTCCGCACGGACGGCATGTCCGCACGGACGGCATGTCCGCACGGTCGGCATGTCCGCACGGTCGGCATGTCCGCACGGTCGGCATGTCCGCACGGTCGGCATGTCCGCACGGACGCATGTCATCCGGACCAACTCATCATTCAAGCAAATGGCCATCCGTCCGGATTGCCATCCGACCGGATTGCCATCCGACCGAATGACCAATAGTCACCTGATTCGTTCATCGCCGTTTAACGCACTCTCGTTCGATCAGGCTAACACAGACGCAACCCAAATCAAGCTGTATTTACTTACCGATTACGCACTGTGAGTATACTTAAACCCTTTTTAATCGAATTTTGGGTGTAACATACGTTTCTAACAAATCGAACTCATCAAACGAATTATTCAATCAATCGAATTATCACTTGCGAATAACTGTTATGCATAGATATACGTGATGCTAGTTGCATATGTGCTAGGGCTTATACTCGCGACGTCCCACCACGACTAGTATAGTACTATTGCGCCCGACGGGGTCTAGTTATGCCATCGTACATTCGAGCATCGAGGACTTAGTTGGTAGTATCAGTTTTGTGAGTATATATGTCGTGTATTACGTTTATGCATGAGGAAATTCGCAGCACTTTTAAATCTATTATGCTATACATATCAAACCTGTATACTCGCCAATACTTTTGTATTGACAAACATTTTAACGTATGTTGCAGGTTAGATCGCAGACTATATCGAATCAAGCTAGGAAGTCTAGAAACTCAACTAAAATCTAGGTTGTCGGATTTGCATTGTTCGAGAGGACAATAAATCTGTGATAACTTATGTGATTGTATTATTTGTTAGTATGGGATAACGAATGTATTAAATATTATCGCAATATAGTTGTTATGGATTCTCTTGAGCAATCTGATTCGCCTAGTGCCGCACCCCGATGATTCCGCCATCGGTTGGGGTGTGACAGTTCTTTACTGCCTTACGGCAGACCAGGGTTATCCAGCGTCTACCGTAACTTACGGTAGACACCGTAAGTTATGGTAGAGCCCAGACATTCTTGTTAAATCTTGCATATCATAGCTAATCGAATCCGTTTTGAGCGTAGTTTCGATTATGTAATATTTCTATGAACTCTAATACTAATTTTTGTTAAAAATTTCCAGTTTCTAGGTATTGCAAGTATGTGGACGACGATCAAGTTGATGTTTCAAGAACCGAACACAAAACTTTTGGATGCTTCCGCACTAATCAAATCTAGCTAAACTATGTAGTTTTGTAATCATTACTGAATGACTTATGTTTGAAACTAGTGATTTGACTATGTTAATCACTATGATGAAGTATAACTTAGTTTACCAACTAAGTTTTTAAATTATAAATATTTGATTTATAAATTTCTCATTTCATACGATTGATTAATTAATGAATTAAATGGACGGGTGTTTCATCAATTGATTAGATTAACAAAAAAAAAAAAACACAACTACGTATGGCAGCAACCCGGAAGAAAACCAAATGTCGCTCTGGCCTCTCGCTCAGACTCAGATGCTGCATTCTTCGACCTTCGTTATTGTTGTTTTTATTAATATCGTATGATTGCACGATAAAAAAAAATAGGATACCCCTGATTTAACGGACTAGTTCCGTCACTGAAAATGACCATTTGGCAAATATCCTAAATTGCAAATCCGGTCCACTACCTTTTGTTTATCTTGGGCTCAAGGTAGGGGCAATATGAACCGTTTCAATAATTGGGTGCCAATTATTGAAACTTTCGAATCAAGGCGTTCACTTTGGAAGGCTACAACCCTTTTCGTTGGTGGAAGACTTACACTCATTAAATCGGTACTCGACTCCCTACTTTTGTATTACTTTTCATTATATTAAGCACCTGGTATTGTGATTGACAAATTGGAAAAAATAAGAAGGAATTTCTTTTGGGGAGATACGAATACAAGGGTTTGGTGGGACAAGGTCAATCGACCCGTGTCTAATGGGGGTCTCGGAAGCAAAGAAGAAGATGGTGTATGCATTGTCCTCACTACCTACCGGAGGATCTAGAAGCAACAAAACGAGATTGTTTTTTTCCAGCAAAAGGGTGGAAATAGCTAGAATAATGGCGGACATCAAAGCGGCAAGTTTTCTTTGGATTAGAATTAGGGGTTGTTTGGCAACATCTGAATGGTTAAGCGCTAAACCATTAAGAGATCTGAACCATTAAGTGCTGAACCAGTAAGAGGTCTGAACCGTTAAGAGCACGTATAATGCTTAACCATTCAGAGGCAAATATCTGACCAATTCAGATTAGAGGTCTTAAGATTCAGACTTTGTATAATGTTTAACCATTCAGAGACAAATGTCTGAACCATTCAAACATATGCTCGTGAAACAAACAGTCTGAATCATTAAGTGTTGAACCGGTAAGAGGTCTGAACTATTAAGAGCCTCATTAAGAGGTAAAAAACAATCCCTTAGAGCAAAAATGTATAGTGTCGAATGACCGAATTGGTGCGCTTTCAATTTTCTGTAATTCCTAGTAATTGGTTCTAGCTTCTTGCTAGTGGTTTCTTTTGGTTAATAAAATCCGCCATTCAAAAAAATGGTTGTAGTTTTGTAAATACAAAGGAAAAAAAAATAATAATATTAAACATTGAAGGGGATTATGGTCTATATTTTTTCGAAGCCGTTCTTTGGAAAATCTTCACATTATCTTAGTACCATAGTAATATTAAGGTGTGTAAAGTTGTATCTCCTTGTAAGGTTAAGGGCCGGGTCCTATAGTTGATATATTAGTGTAAAATTAGGATCAAGATTAGATGATGTGTTTATTAGCCGTTCTAAAAAACCAATTTTTTTCCAGAATTCGTCTATTTGTTGTTTCAAATAGATGAATAACGGCCTTAGCAACGTGTAACCGGCCTTAGCAACCTCATAATTTAGTTTTGAACCATGAAATTTCATCATAATCCATTTGTTGATTCGGATAACGATTATCTAAGCGCTCATCCTTCCCGACATCAGATGTATTAGTTTAGTTCCTAAGATTGGTGGGTGTTGGTATGTGACAACGGAGAAAGTGTTGTTTTTGTTTGGCAAGTAATTACTGAAAATAGAAGATATATATTATAAAGTTTGTACAATTTTTAGTTTAGAAAGTATTGCATTTATTTTACCGGGGTGTTTTTCCTTGTGCTCGGATGTCTCTTAACTCGGTCGATATTCAAGTTTTCGGTTTTGGGTGAGTGGTGAGTCACGTAAATAATGATAACTTGTCATTTAAAACGGCAAAACCAAGAGCCAATACAAGGTGATTAGAGATGATCTTAAGCATCAAAAGATAATACATCATTCAATAACACCCTGAAAAAATAACCGATGTTACATCATGTATAAAAATGGTTTAATGTCATTTTTTCGTTGCATGATAACGACTTTTAAGTTTGTTACCTTAAAATCTAGATTTTAAACTTATAACATATAATAAAAATATAATGAACCTCTAGAATAATGATTTTTTTTTACTTAAAAATAACACACACCTTTTACGTATCTTAATACTCCTAAATTATTATCTATATCTATATATAGTGATTTTTTTTTTACTTTTCTAGTTTTTAATGTAACATTTTTTAGCAATTTATTAATATTAAAACAGTTCATGTGTTAGTAGGTTACCTATCACCACAAACCAGTTGTCGACCACCCAAGACCCCACCGCACGTGAGCACAACCTTGACCACCATCTATATCACTATATGTAACACTATTTGGATAAGATGAGACTATAATCCATACCCTTTAAAATGCTACATAATTTGAAATGCAAAAATCTAACTAATTACATTTAATACAACCCAAGGTATTATAGCTTAGTGATATTTTGAAGGTGGGATAAAGCTTAGGATGGATTTGATTCCTACAAGAGAGTTTTTCCCAAATTTATTGGGTTCCTCCTGAATTTGTGTATATGTATTATTGCCTACTAGAGATGGATATGATCGGGTGGTTCCACTGGTGGCACGATAATACTCCAGTAGTCCGTCAGTGATCCAAATTTACCGTTAAAAAAATTACTAAAATTATTACGGCATTTTCATCAAAAGTATATAATACATTGTTGAAAACATGTTGAATACAATACACAACCGTGATACAATCACATAGATATAGGAATGACCAACATTACATTACATAATTTTTCTATCATAATTCATAAACTAATATTTTTATAACTACATCGTTTTTTTTTTCTAAGTAGTGACCAACAATACATTTATGCAGAAAGTGTTGTTAAGTCCAAATAATACCACCTTGGCTATAAGTAGTACCTGCCTTATTAATTTTGTGACCATTTTACCCAACGGACTCTTTGTATTCTTATAAAGACGAATATGATTTAGTTATTACTTCAAGAAAAGTGCAAGAAGACTCAACTCATTGTATATGAGCTCAAAACTGAACGAAGGTCCAACACTTTACCGCCACAAGTAAAAATTCTCGTAGCTACATCACGACACCACTCGTGCACTCACCTCTTGATAACTTGACAGTGTTTAGGTACCCAGATTGGATGCACTTGGGTGACTTAAACTGTTTAAACGACCAAAGTTAGACTATTGGAACTATGGAGGTTGCCTATGAGCAGGAATGTAAACTAGGTGAGCTAGCCTAAGCTTGAGCACGACTCATTTAACATAAGAGAGCTCGAGCTCAAGCTTAGTTTGTTTTGAGTCTATTTCTAAAGCTCAAGTTTGGCTCGTTTTGAGTTCTATTTATAAAGTTTGAGCTCAGTTTATTCGTAACCAAAGCTCAATTTCAACTTAGACTTGACTTGTGATTCATTTGTTAATTATCGTATTATGTTGATATGCAATTATATATGTATATACAGTGATATTTATAATTTATATATATAATATTGTATACAATATTTAGTATTTTTATCATATCTTTTGTATATAATAGTAAAGTAATTATTATGTTTGTGTGTATATATAATATTTTAGTTAAAAACTAAATAAATAATTGACTTATTTAGGTTTGCGAGCTTAGTCAAGCTTGATATGTGAAACTCAGGTTTAAGACCGTTTATCAAATAAACTGAAGCACCAAATTCGTCATCACCCGACCTACTACTCAGGTGTCATGGGTGTTATGTACTTTTCCTAGGTCGATAACATTACATAACAACACTTTGAATTACGTAACAACACTATCGACCCCGCAATAGAAAGGAAAAAACGGACGAATAATGCAATTCTCTTATGTATTTTGTGTTTAAATGTACTATAAATTGGTTCCAATATTTTTCTAAACTTTATGCAATAAACAGAAATCATACACCCAAAAATTACATGGAATCGCAAAGCATAAGTTTGATTAGTGGTACTAGACGATAAGGTGATACATTTTTTTTTAATGGCAAAGGTTACATAACACTACTCCTAAATTACATCAAATTTTACCTCATGCTAGGAATTGAACCCTGATCACTCCCCAAGAGACACAAAGCCTCTACCACCCCACCAAAGTGGTGATGGCGATAAGGTGATACATAAGAGTAGTTTTACGTACGATGAGAATTTAAGCAAGCATTTCATGTCATATGCGGCTTAAAGTTGATACGCTGCTATTGTGTCACTGTCACATAACTCCTAATTGTAGCCGTAATTCTTTTTTAACACGATTACATGTACATGGTGTATATCAATATCACATCCTAATAATATTAGTTTGGTTATTGTAATTAAACGGGTTAAGTTATTCTACAAAGTCTCCTAAAAGTAAAAAGTGTACAAAGACACAATACAGAATGTTGAGCAAAATATAACACAATGAAGAAAAATATAACAAAACGTCGAGGAAAAAAGACACAATGATAAATAAAAAATACAATGATGATAAACAAAAATCCTAAAATCTACAACCTATAAATCCAAAAGTGAAAACCTAAAATCTCACATTGTAGAGTTTGATGAAACAGTTTCAATGACACTTGAATGAGATCAATCGAAGTTCGTTTGATACCCTTTGTACGACTTCTTATTTTTAACCGTAATTTAACTAACATGTAAAAATGCCAATATCATTATTTTAACCGTAATTTAACTAACATGTAAAAATGCCAATATCATTATTTTTTTAGTAAATTGCCAAAATCGCCCCTGATGTTTGGTTATTTTTGTCAGTTTAATTCAAAACAATTTTTTTTGTACCATATTGCCCTTCACTCTTAGAATCTTTTGCCATTTTCATCCAAACGTCTAACTTTTTTGCTAACATCGTCCCTAATGTTTGTGATTTTTTGTCATTTTCATCCAAATATATGATAGAAAAAATAACCTAAATTAGACATTTGGATAAAAATAGCAAAAAAAATCTCAAAAGTAAAGGACAATATGGTACAAAAAAGTTGTTTTAATTAAAATAGCAAACATGTCTAAACCTCATGGACGATTTTGGCAATTTACTTTTTTTTCTTTTTTTTCTTTTTGTATTTCTTAAAAGCTAGTAGCACAAAAGATTCACGGATCGCCCGTTTACGGGAAAAAGAAAAAGTAAGAATGGCTGGCTCACGATCAAGTTGCAGAAAAACTCAAAAACATCTTCTTCTTCACTCTGCATCATCATCACATCAACTTCAAACACCAATCTCAAGGTATTCTCCCATCATCATTTTCTTTCAACTTCCTTTATGTAGTATTTTTATTTTATTGTTGTTTAACTTAATTTAAGCAGTTTCCATAAGAGATAGACAGACGGTTCCATAACTAACCCTAATTGTTGCAATTTCAAAATTGATTGTTTGAAGATTAGTTCCTTTGATGAACTGTTCGAGTTTATGCTTAGGTTTCGTACAAATTGTTTGAAAGATTGTAGTATTTGATTGAATTTGATTTTTCTGTTTTTCAGTGATTGGATATATTTTGGATGAATTTGATTCATGTAAGGAAGGTGTGACTGTGCCCTAATTCAGTCAGCCTCAATATGCAAAGATACTCACCTGTTAGAAACCCTAGGTCAAAAGGCATCAAAATCAAGCATGTTTTCAGAATCTGTTTCTTAATTTCTGTCTGCTGTTGGTTCATCTTTCAAATCAAGAGGTCTCATTACAGTAGGAAAGATTTGGAGTCTGTTGATAGTGATACCGAGGTCTTATCGCGTAAACATAGTGTCGATGAAGCCGTTAAGTTAGGTAGGAAAGATGTTCGGCCTAAGGAGACCGCGGTGAGTGAAGAGGAAGAGGAAGAAGAAGAAGATGGCGATGAAGAGCATGTAGTCGAGGAGGAAAAAGACGATGAGATTGACGAAATTGAACAGTATAAGTTTGATGATGAAGAGATGGTGAACGAAACCGAAACTGCGAATGAGGCACGCGAAGAACACTATAAAGCAGATGATGCTTCTAGTGCAGTTACTGATCAAAGTGAAGGGCAAAGTTTGGATACCAATAAGTTTATTGAACATGAAAGTCAAGTTAATAGTGGGGTTAAGGTTCGAGAAACGGGCTTTGAGTCCGCTATCGTTTCTTTTGGCCATGGTCGATACGGTTCTAATTCAACTCGGGTGGTGGAAGAATTAGAAACTCTGTTAAAGTCAACTAATGCGTCGGCAGTTGTTGACCCGCTAGCAATCTTAACCGCTGAAGAGGCTGAAACTGAAGAAGATACGGATGTTCTTCAAAATGACGCGATAGATTCGAGCGATGTTATAGGTTTAGAGGAGCTTGACAACAATGAAGATAGTGTTGCAGAATGATGCTAGATAGTTTGTAGTGTGAATTTGAAGTTTGTAATTGTTGTTTTCACAATGTTTATATTTGGGAATGGGAATATGTTGGTTCAAAGAGCTGATATCCTGTGAAATGTTGTGGAGCATTGGTAGTCGGTAGATTATGCAGGCTACCAAAAATGTAATAAGCCAGTAATGTATCAATGGGTTTAATCTTAATTATTCTCTGATTTTTTTTTTTTGGCAAGTTTTTTAAATTTTTGCAATAGAAAGTTATCTAAAGGTTATAGAATTAATGAGTTAGAGGTCATTTTGGAGAGTAGAGAATTGACAGTGGAAGAGCTTTGGATATTTGAGGAGGGTACAAATCGTTTGAAGGAAATTGAGTCTTTTAAAACCAAAGATTTGAAACAAAAGTCTCGAGTCAAGTGGGCGAAGGAGGGAGATGAAAATACCTCCTTCTTTCATGGTTCAGTTAATAGTAGGAAGGCGATTAATGCAATTCCCGGCCTCATGATTAATGGGATTTGGGAGACAAAGCCGAGTATTATTAAGAGAGAGATTCTTTGTTTTTTCCGCAACAAGTTTACGAAGGATATGGTTGATCGGCCGGTTCTGGAATGCTACGGGTTGAAACAGTTGAATTCGGTTGAAGCTAACCAGTTGGTGGTGCCATTTTCTGATATGGAGATTAAAGACGCAGTGTTTAGTTGTGGGAGTGATAAAGCACCAGGCCTAGACGGCTTCAATTTTCGGTTTGTCAAAAAATTTTGGTCTTCTTTTTCACAAGATTTTAATAGTATTTTTCAATATTTTTTTGATAATGGGCGGATAAGTCGTGGAGTTGGGTCGTCTTTTATAACGTTGATTCCTAAAGTGAGTGACCCAGTGAAGTTAGGGGAATATCGGCCTATTAACTTGATTGGGATAGTTAGTAAAGTTATATCCAAAGTTCTAGCTAATAGATTAAAGAAGGTCATGGGTTCATTGATTAATGAAACACAATCGGCGTTTATTGCGGGGAGATATATTCTTGATGGGCCATTAATTACTAGTGAGGTGTTGGCGTGGGCTAGATGAAGTGGTAAAGAGTTTTTTATGTTCAAAATTGATTTCGAAAAAGCTTATGACAATGTTAATTGGGGCTTTTTGTTGATGGTTATGCAGCAAATGAGGTTCCCCGAGGCTTGGTGTACGTGGATCCATGGGATGTTGTCTTCGGCTAGGTCTTCTATTCTCGTTAATGGCTCCCCCACTTTTGAATTCTCTTGCGGAAAAGGTGTGCGCCAAGGAGATCCTATTTCCCCTTTTTTGTTTATTATTGCTATGGAAGCTCTCTCAGGTCTTGTTAAAAAGGCGTGTGATTATGGGGTTTTTAAGGGTGTTAAGCTTCCTAATAACGGCCCTTGTATATCTCATTTGTTGTATGCGGACGATGCCATGATTATGGGTGAGTGGTCAGACTTCAATTTCAAGACTCTTAAAAGAGTCTTGCGTATTTTTTACTTGTGTTCGGGATTAAAAATTAACATCACCAAGTCGACTTTATTTGGTGTTGGGAAGAATGTGGAAGAGGTTAGAGTGACGGCCGAAGAGTTGGGTTGTTGTCCGGGAGTTTTACCCTTTAAGTATCTTGGGATTCAAGTTGGCACTAATATGAGTAGAATAAATAATTGGGACCCGATAGTGCAAGTGTTCAAGAAAAGGCTTTCGAAGTGGAAATCTAGGGTTCTTTCTATTGGTGGAAGGGTTGTCTTGATCAAATCCGTCTTGGAGAGTCTCCCGGCATATTACTTTTCTTTATTTAAAGCCCCAGTTGCGGTAATAAATAAACTTGAGGTAATGATTAAGAAGTTTTTATGGGGGGGGGGGGGGGGGGACTTGGAAGTAAATAAAGCCCATTGGGTCGGTTGGGATATTGTTACTCGATCGAAAAAAAATGGCGGTCTTGGGTTGACTAAACTGGATGTTAGTAACAATGCACTTTTACTCAAATGGATATGGAGATATAGAATGGAAGGCGATGCTATGTGGAGGAAAGTTATTGATGCCGTTCATGGTTCTAAACGGCGTTGGCAATCGGTTCCGTGCAACATGAACGTGACGGGTGTTTGGTCTAAGATTGTGAGTAGTGGGTCTCGGCTTTTAATAAATGGATCGAATTTTAGTAGCTTAATTCAAGGAAAGGTGGGAAACGGCTTGACTATTAAATTTTGGATAGACCCATGGATAAATCGGCTCCCTTTAAAGAGTTTGTTTCCATATTTGTTTTGTCTCGAAAAGAATAAGTGGTGCACGGTTGCGGATAGACTTGGACAAAATGGTTTTGCGGGTGTTATGTCTTGGGATTGGAAGAAATATCCGGCCACTGTGCAGGAAACGGCTGAATTGGTTAACTGTTTTCGGATGGTGGCTGGAACTATCCTTAACCCGCAAAAAGAAGCGTGGATTTGGAACAATATTGAGCTGCAACAACTTTCGGTGCAGGATACTAAAGTGTGGATCAGCAATTGCAATCTTGAAGAGGTTTATAAGCCGTTTCGATGGTGTAAGTGGTTGCCGGCTAAGTGTAACATTTTTATGTGGAGGAGTTGTTTAGATCGGATTCCTACGAAGGTGGCCGTTAGAAGAAGAAATATAGTCGTTGGAGATTGCAAATGTGTTCTTTGTGAAGACGCTGAAGAGACTGTCGATCATGTGTTCACTGAGTGCCGATTTGCTGATGGAGTTTGGAGTGGGATTGCTCGGTGGTGTCATCTTCCCCCGATTTTCTTATTCTCGGTTCAGGATGTGCAAGACATAGTAGTTCAGCTGGGGTGTTCGAGTCGCAAGAAAGAGATTATATTCGGCATATTGGTGCTAACGTGTTGGCGAGTGTGGAAGGCGAGAAATGAGAAGGTTTTCAAGGCGACAAATGTGAAGATTATTCAAGTTATTTCGGATGTTAAGTCCTTGAGTTTCCTTTGGTATAATAGTAGGGGCAAAAGTGATAGGGTGGATTGGAAGGGTTGGCAATCGTTTAATTTTAATGTAATGTAATTGTCGTTTGTTTTTTGCGGCTATCTCTTCCTTGGAGATAGTGCGCTCGTGTTTTTCTTAATGAAGTTTGCCTTTAAAAAAAAAAAAAAAATCTAAAGGTTATAGATTGTTTTGGTAAATCAAATTAATAATAATAATAATAATAATGATAATAATAAGAGGGTTTAAAAATAATGATAATAATAATGATTATTATGTTACTTTTTTTAAATAGCAAACTAACCTACTTTTGTTGACATTGAGACTCCGTCGGACATAGCTAAGGAGTACGGATTACACCCACTATCCCTCAACTTTTACTACGTAATGCAATTTATTTATTTATTTTTATGTTTTTTGTATTTTGTTACCCTGAAAAAAATATTTACGTTACCCGTTAGATTATTTTAGGCTACCACTAAAAGTGGGCTTTTATTGAAACTCCAACAATAAATTTATGATTAAAAGCCTAATATAATTAAAACTCAATAGCTCACATAATAAAAATACAAAAGCCCACATAGTTGGTTAAAACTTAAAAGCCTAAATGATTTGGATTTGGTTTTAGAGTTTATGTGCAATTAATTTTAGATATTCTAAGGTTTATGCCATTATAACATTGGATTTTTCACTTATAAATTATTCTAATTTTATATTACTTCACTTAAAATTTTAGGGTTTATGTGCTATGGTTTGGAAGATGAAACCACATTTTAAATAAACTCTTATTAACAATTTGTCTAAAAGAAAAGACCGAGAAAATGATGATATTAGTCGAACTCCAAATAGTTTAATAATGATATGCAAAAGGATAAAAAAATTGTTTAAATTTTATGAAAGTACGGTGTTTGTACATTGTATGAAAGTACCGTAAAAAATTGTACATTTTATGAAAGTATGGTAATTTTTTTTTTTTTAAGATTATCCCTTTTATTTTAGTCTGAATCTACCACTGTTGAGAGTTAAACTTTTATCGTTTGGAAATTGGGAGGGCTTACATCTTAGAGGATTCACATCCAACCCCTTAAATTATGTGAGAAAGGTTTTTATTTTATGAAAAATAGTTGTACGTGGTTGTGAGTAGAGAAGAGATAAAATGTTACTGTTCATTTAGTAAACTTGAGGGGACACTGTTCACTCTCTATAAATTTTTTAATATATTTTGAAAGTGGTTGTGAGTGGAAAAAAGGGAAAATATAATGATAAAAAATTAAAAGTAATATTTAATTAAAAAAAAGAAAGAAAAAAATTATATAACTAAAAAATGGGAGATTGGATGTGAATGGTCTTAAGAAACGCCTTGTTAATGAAAAGATAGATTGATATTTTATTAGGTGAGTTTTTGTTAATGGAAAAGATAGATTGATATTTTGTTAGGTTCTTGACAGTGTGTTACGGTTATATAATAAAGGATAAACTTTAAAGTAAAGATAATATAATATATAACTTTATAATTATATTATTAAATTAATGATAAAACAACTCTAAAAGTGGATCATAAAAATATAAAATATGAATGCGCAATAGATGTTGATTGTTGAGGCATATCCAACCTAGGAATGTACACGAACTTAGGTGAGGACACCAAACATTTTTCCTAATTATTTTTTTTATAGGCATATGAAGGTCTAGAAACAAGCCAATACATTGTATTTGACATCTAATCCTACCAAACTATAAATCGGCTGACTTTTAAAATACGATGAATCAAATAACTACAAATATAACCAAATAAATTATATCTTCACATATTAAAAAGCTTAATAAACAATCAAAAGTTGTCTCAAATGGAGTTATAGTGAATGAAATATTAATCATTAAATTTCTTCTGTTTAAAATGAAAGTGTTTTTTGAAATTTGATGAAAAGTTGATCAATACTGAACAAACCTTGAAGGAGTTTATATGTACGAATAAACTTTATAACGTGTTTTACTATAGAGTAAATTGTCATTTTAGTCTCTGAGTTTTTATCCAAATTGTAATTTTAGTCCAATTAGTTTTTTTTTCTTCTCTGGGTCCCTGAGTTTTTCTTGTCATTTTGATCACGTTGCCTAATTTAGTCTAAAAACCAAGTTATAATTAGGGGTATTTTTGGCATTAAATTATTATGAAGGTTATAAATTATGTTGTAAACTACCTCTGGTTATCACTACACAACAGTTATGCCAAAAATACCCCTGTTTATAACCAGATTTTTAGACTGAGTTAGGCAATGTGATCAAAATGGCAAGAAAATAGAAAAATCAAGGACCAAGAAGAGAACAAAACTATTTGGACTAAAATGATAATTTAGATCAAACCTCAGGGACTAAAATGACAATTTACTCTTTACTATAAAATGACAATTTACTCTTTACTATAACATCTACATGTTATAGTAACTCTAAAATGATGTTTTAACTACTAGCAATAAAGAATGTGTTGGTTTCCTTGACCGCTATTAAACCGTTTAATTGCAACTAGAAAACTTAGAAGTGTTTTTATGGTTTTAGCTGTAAATATGAATTTTTTTTTTTTTTTGAAAGGTGAACTTCTTAATGGTGACCATTGTCACATCCGCAAATCGCGGACCCTCGCCAAGAACGTGGGCCCAGATAGCAAGGCCAGCGCTATGAATTTATTGATTTACTTTTACTAACATGACAAACTAGAGACAAGAAAAAAAAATAGATAAGAGTTCTCTACATATTTGTTCAATTTCACAAAACACACCACTTAACCATCAGGATTGGGACGTAAATTGAACTTTTTTGAAAGTTAATTATATAATCGTATATCTTTTTTAAACCGTCTACCAAAAATATTTTTTACGTTTGTAATTCTCATTTATTGAGCTCCAAAGTTATTATAGGTAACTTGAGTCCTTAAAAGCTACATAAATATTAATTTGATTTCACTTGTGTAAAAACATGTTTTTTTTTTTTTGAAAGGTGTAATTCACAACAGACGGTTAATACATACCCGCAAGTCGCAGGCCCGCTCCATTTCTGTCCCAATGACTATGTTGTCTTAACGGGGCCCATGCCTCGGTAGAAATGGGACATAGCTTTCCCCAAGAAAATTTCCGACCCCCTGCCACTTGACAGGAGTTGCACCCTCCACACGAATCGACCGCCTGTTGTGACAGAGCGACCCGCTGGAGTAAATGTGCCGTAATAGAAAACTCGGGTTCCCTCAGGCTTGAACCGGAGTCCTTGCCATCCTTGGGTTGGGAATAACCCCAATGCCTCACCTTTAGATGGAGGTGGGGATCGAACCTGAGACCACTCACATGGCCCAAGTCCTTTCCACCACTCCACCAAAGGATCATTGGCGTGTAAAAACATGTAACAGATTTATAAATCTTTTTAATCTAGAAATTGTGGTACATTTAAACATGTACAAAAACAAATTTAAAAAATAAATAAATTTAAAAGCATTAACTTTTTTTCTGGATGGCATTTTCATTATAAGTTGTTTGGAACATGCTTAGATTTAAGGGCGTTTAAATTCCGGATGTGTATACGAAATCTCACAAAAGATTTGAAATAAGAGTTGTCTGACATTCATTTTTATAATGAACATGAGAACTGAGGAGGGTTTAAATCCTCTGCTTCAATGAACATGAGGAGGGTTTATGATTGTGTACCTTCAAAATTTGGTAAAAAAATATCTGGTTTTGTGTTTTTAATCAACACCTTTCTAATTTTCTTGAAGTCAAATCACAATGAACATTTTGTATAAATTTTAAAATAGTTATATTAATTTAAGAAACATCTTTCATGTTTGCAAAGTTTCTTCACTATTTGTGCATGGCAAGTTGTGTTTTGTGATCGAACCATTCAAAACTGACCACAACCGGGCCTGACCAAAACTGAATGTCGTCACACCCGTCAGGGGCGGATTCACAATGATGTCAGGGGTGCACGGGATACCCCTCAACTTTCTTGGCGAAATGCAATTTTCTTTTTTTATCCCCGTTTTATTTATCAGGGATACCCCTAAACAAATATTAGGATACCCCTGAGTTGAGTGTAGATGAAGATGAGATAAATGAAAATCTTCCGGTGGACGGACACAAAAAATCCCGGTTGCAGGAAAGTTGCAGCAGCAATGATAGAAAAATTGGAGAAGATGAACTTAAATATTAATTAATACATGCACATCGGAATCATGAATGAAAAAGTAAATACATGTCTGCAAAGGGTGCTACTTTCTACACCCCCTCTAATTACTTTTTACACCCCCTCCTCTCACATACTTACAGGTGAGGCCCGCGTGGGACCGGCAGTTTTCCTCTCACAAGGGGGGTATAATCAGGAGAGGGGGGGGGGGGGTGTTTAGAATGAACCGTCTGCAAAACTGCTAAAGTAAAAGTAACATGTAAATAGTCAAACTTTATCTAATATTTAATCATTGATTTTATTTAATTTATTGTAAGCATTTTTAGTTTGTTTTATTCTAATTTTACTTTATTTGTTTATCATTTTATTTAATATCTGATTTAGTTTATTAATAAATTTTCAGTTCTTTTTATTTTGTTGAAGATTTTTCCATTATAAACTATATATTTTTATAAAATTTCTAACTAACATTTAAAGTTTTACAGAAAACTATTTGATAACGTTCCCATTCCCATGTGATACACCCGATAATAAAAAAATATAAGTAACATGTACTTTAAAATGTAATAAATAAAATTATATTTGGACCCTATAGTTAAATTGTATTCATTCTCTCACTTAATTAGAGAGTGACACTTTATTAAAAGTATGGATCAAGAAATATTGATTAACAATCTTCCTTTCAAGTCCTTAAGAGATAATCTTGTGGTAAAGTGGTGTATTTCCAACCAAGTGGTAGTGGGTTCAAATCCTATAAATAGCAGGTGTGATGATTCTAGCCTTTCAAAAAACAAAAAGGTTTAACAACACATGTGTCTATACAATTGATACGTAATTTCAATTATATCTTATCTCAAAATATTATATTATAATTTATAAATCTTATTATTAATGTTAACTGTTTCTACCAAAGGGCCTTTGGCGTAGTCGTATCAAGGTATTGGATAAAGCTTCGTTTTCCCGTGTGGTGAGGATTCAAATCCCATTGGTTACAAAATTAAGTCGTTCAAAGAAAAAAACTGTCTAATTGTTTAAAAAAAATTATTTAACCCGTGTAACACATGTCTGCAACCTAGTAATTATATATATACTAGGTGTACAGGGCCTCTAATGGTTCTCAAATTCTCAGGAATGACCTTAGGTAAAAGAAAAAAATTTAGCCCCCATTTTTACTAGCCGCACATGGCCCCTAAGAGCCCTCGAATTCTTAGTGACGGCCGTAGGTAAAAAAAATTGGGATACCTTTGAAGTTTTCTTCTAGATCCGCCACTGACACCCGTTCGGTCATCAACTTGAGTAATTGATGACTGGGGTAGCCCAAGACCAAATATAAATGCCTTAAATACGTAAATGTTCATAAGGCAAAATGGTTCAAAGGTTAAAAACCTGGGGAGTCGAGATAAAGCAATGCGGGAACAGTAAAAGGTCATGTCTCTGAATTGCTTTACTAACTCACCAGCCGCAAAAGCAATGCAGGTCCACAGAGCACTCTATTATCCGCGGGTCAAAAGGCTTCAACCCCCGAAAGGGTAAGTCCCCCACTGCAAGCATGTTCACTAGTCAAATTCATTCCTCTTCGAGTGATGTCTTCTCCTATATATTAGACACTTCATTTACTAAGCAACACACTCCGATCAGCTCTGATTCTTGGAGAATCTCTGATCATTGCTCTCAAGTACTTGCTTCATGCGAGTCACTTGCTTTTACATTCAACACACACATTCCTTTTGCTTACACATCCGAATCTGAACACACTTCAGAGGAGGATCTTTAGCAAACAACAAAATCAATCTAGTGAACCTCTCTCCACGTCTTGCAAACGTGGGGGACCCCACGACCTGCGTTAGGCAAAGTTGAACCCTTCAACCCTTTTGCCTAACCAGCCCAGCTACTATCCTTGGTCTATTATTTGTTGCATCAACAAGTTGGTGCCCACCGTGGGGCTACGCCACTATTCTTCCTCAAAAGACCTAGTAGTGTAGCTCCTTTCTCTTGAAACTACCATGTCAGAAAGTGGATCCCCGGGAGAAGTAAATCAGGTTCCGAACACCTCTACCCCAGGTACTAGCCAAGCTCATGTGGCTATACCAACTTCTTTCTCAACTCCGGGGAGCACTCCCGAGTTTCTCACTTTCAACACTCCAACTCCGTCCAGATCCGGAGTCCCTTCCCCTAATGTTGGTGTCTCTGGCACCCCACCACGTGTTGAACTTACCCCTGAAGGGGTTGCCAACAATTTTCTTGAGTTGAGTTCTCTTCTCAACCAATATGTGAGTAGGGAAAGGGACAAGGGAGTAAGGATTCGTTTAGACTATGATGAGCCAGAACCAACACTATCTACTGGGCCTCCTATCCCTCCTTTTGCATCAAGGGATGAGGCTGGTCCCAGTAATCCTCCAAACCTTAACCCGTATCTGTCCGCAAGGCCGAATCCTACAACATATCCTATCTCCTCGTCCCAACCAGCGACGAATGGTGCTCCTCTGGGGCATAAGCTGACCCTTGACCAGCTCCTACAATCCCCAGTGACAAGCCTTCCACCTTCTACAACAACTTCATGGGAACAAGCTTTGTCCGTGCTCCCCTTGGCACGTAGTGCTGTTATGAGCACCCCCTTTGGAGTTAATTGCCCAGTTGCACCCGAAAGCCTTCAAGGCTTCAACCCTATGCCCCAGATGATGGCCAGCTTCCCGTGGCAGCATTTTATTAATCAGGTGCTGGCCACTCAGGGGAACAGCAACAATGGCAACAACACGGGTGCAGGGGCTGAAGAAGATTTGGCCAAACCTTACAAGCCGAGTAACCTCTCATGCTTTTCACAGCAAATAGCCGATTATGATTTTCAAACGAAGATCAAGATGCCATCCCACATCAAAACATATGATGGGACTGAAGATCCTGAGGATCATCTTCAGATCTTCACTGGTGCAGCAAGGATTGAGAAATGGTTAAACGTTGAATGTTGTCTAATGTTCATGCAAACTCTTGTCGGATCAGCCAGAATTTGGTTCAATGATTTACCTGCTTGAAGCATTCGAAGCTTCGACGACCTTAGCAAGGGATTCCTGGCCAATTTCTCCCAACAAAGGCGATATGTCAAAGATGCAACATTGATCTTTCAAATAAAACAAAGAGATGATGAAAGTCTTCGAGAGTATATCGAACGATACAAGAAGGAAGGTCTAACATATGTAGGGGCAGACGAAAAAATAAGGGTGGCTGGTTTTATGAATGCTATCACCTCAAAATATCTTACAAGAGATTTCAATAAATCCCTGCCCAAGACCTTGGAAGAAGCTCTCGAAAGAGCTGAAGCCCATATCCGGGGAGAGGAGGCAGTAGATATAAAAGAGCAAAGGAAAAGAGGATCCAGTTGGCGAAGCAACAGCCCAGCCAGAAAAAGGGGGAACTTTAACTCCTATGACAAACGCCAAAAGGGTTCAGACCATCGAAGGCTTGAAGGTCGAAGCCCTTCCACCAGGGAGAAAGGCATAAGTTTCACACCCCTCACAAAGAATCCTCAAGAAATCCTTGCAACGGAATAAGTCAAGCATAACTTTCGGCCTCCCAGGCCTCTCCCCAAAAGCAAAAAGAACGAAAATTCCACACAATACTGTGAATTCCATGAAGAAAAGGGACACCATACCAATGATTGCTTCCAACTTAAAAAGAGGATCGAAGAAGCCGTCAAGTCCCGGGAACTTGCCCACTTGGTAAAAGGGGTAAGGGACAAAATGGCTGAAGGAAAAGGCAAGGAAGTCAATATGGTAGATTTCGATGGAAGGGTTCCACACAAAAGGCAGCGGTTGGAAGCTTGGGAGCTTCAGTATGTTTGCTTCCCCCCCCAACTGAGAAGGACCCTCTTTCAAGCCCTCTTGTGGTTGAGGCTACTGTGGGAACATTGCAAACAAGTAAAGCTTACATAGACACTGGTGCTGCCACCGAAATCATGTTTGAGAAGTTCTTTAACCGTCTAAGCGATGAAGAACGTTCAAGGCGTCAACCCTCCGGAACCTCCATAAAGGGTATTGCCGATATACCCCTGAAGCCTTTAGGGAAACTGACACTTGATGTTCGTTTCAGCGAAGGTCAGAAGGAGAGAGTCTAGCCACTCACTTTTGTGATTATCAATATACCTTCGAGCTATGACGTGATCATTGGAAGGCCGGGACAGTGTACATTTTATATGGCTGTATCCGTTGGCCATGGCACTGTCAAATTTCCCACCGAGAGGGGAATCGTAACCCTTCAACCTTCTCAGGAGGCCTACATGATTGAAGGTGAAAATTCTAAAAGTGAAGAAGACAAACAAAGGCCAATGATAAATCCCAAGTACCCTGAGCAGAGGATAAGGGTCAATCCAAGCCTTTCACAAGAGACCCTCTCGTATCTTGAAAAGTTGTTAACACATTACAGTGATGTCTTTGCTTGGTGCCCGAAAGATATGACAGGTATCCCTCGGAGCATCGCTGAACATGAATTGAAGATACCACCCAATGTCAAGCCTGTCGTCCAGAAGAAACGAAGTCTAGCACCCGAAAGAAGCTTGGCTGCATGCCAAGAGGTTGAAAAGCTTATGTCAGCCGGCATTCTCCGCGAGGTCAAGTATCAATCCTGGGTTGCAAACCCGGTGATGGTCCGAAAGCCAGATAATTCGTGGAGAATGTGCATAGATTTCAAGGATCTTAACAAGGCTTGTCCTAAAGATTGCTACCCGTTACCAGAAATTGATCTCAAGGTCGACTCCCTTACGGGTTACCCGTTCAAATGCTTTCTCGATGCCTACAAAGGTTACCATCAAATCCTCATGAAGGAAGAGGATGAAGAAAAGATAGCCTTTCATACGGACAAAGGGATCTTCAGTTACCAAAAGATGCCTTTTGGCCTCAAGAACGCTGGAGCGACCTATCAACACCTAGTTGACAAGGCCTTTGCAAGTCAAATTGGTAAAAACATGGAGGCATATGTCGACGACTTGGTGATTAAAAGCAAGACGGAGTATCAAATGCTAGATGACATCCAAGAAACCTTCAAAAACCTAAGGAAGGTCAATATGAAACTCAACCCAGAGAAATGCTCTTTTGGGCTTGAGGAAGGTGAATTCCTTGGGCACATTGTGTGAAAACAAAGCATTAAAGCCAATCTGAATAAAGTGAAAGCTGTTCTGGAAACCAAACCACCAAGAAGCAAGAAAGCGGTTGAGAGCTTAAATGGGAAGCTTGCAGCCTTGAAGCGTTTTACCTCCAAGTTGGCTGAAAGGTCTTTACCCTTTTACAAAACGCTCAAGAGCTGCTCTGATAAGAAGGATTTCAAATGGACTGAGGAGGCTGAAGAAGCCTTCAACCAGATGAATCAACATCTCGCTTCCTTACCTGACATTGCAGCCCCAGAAACGGGAGAGTTAATCTCGGTGTACCTTTCAATTGTTGAGGAGGCCATAAGCGCGGTCCTCACCATTGAGCGAGACAAGGTCCAGGTACCCGTTTATTTCTTCAGCAAAACTCTAAAATTGGCTGAAACCAAATATCCTCCTCTTGAAAAACTTGCCCTAGCCCTAGTTCAAACAGCTAGAAGGCTTCGAAGGTATTTCCAAGCACACCTTATACAAGTGGTCACTGACCAACCTATTAAGAGTGTGCTTGAAAAACCAGAAAACTCGGGACGACTAGCCAAATGGGCAGTAGAACTAGGTGAGCATAACATCACCTACGTCCCAAGAAAAGCTGTCAAAGCCCAAGTCTTGGCTGATTTCATTGTAGAAGTCCCCAAGCAAACAGTCACTAAAGTGAACACCGCCACCACTGAACCCTCAGACCTTGAAGCCTGGAAGCTTTTCACCGATGGGGCTTCAAGCGTTGAAGGGTCAGGGGATGGGCTCATTTTGATTAACCCAGAAGGGTTGGAATTCACATATGCTCTCCGTTTTGATTTTCAGACCACTAACAACGAGGCTGAATACGAGGCACTGTTCGCCGGCTTAAGACTGGCTAAAGAAATGAAGGTCCAATAGCTTGAAGTATTCACGGATTCGTTGCTGGTCTCGAGCCAAGTGAATGATAGCTACGTTGCAAAGGAGCCCAACATGAAAAGATACAAAGAAAAATCCAAGGAGCTGATAAATACCTTCCAAACATGCAACATCAAACAAATTCCCAGATCCCAAAACAAAAAAGCGGATGCCTTAAGTAAGCTTGCATCTCTCACTTTTGCCCACCTTACCAAGAAGGTGTTGGTAGAAGTGTTAAAGGCTCCATCAATCGATGAGTTGGAAGTTCAAGACGTAGTCACTGAGGAAGATCCAAATTGGATGACTCCAATCAAGAAATTCTTTAAAAACGGTGAATTGCCAAGTGATCAAATAGAAGCTGAAAGGGTTAAGATCAAAGCAAGGCAGTATGTACTACAAGGTGAAACCCTTTACAAAAAGGGTTATCTTGCTCCCTTGCTAAGATGTGTGGGTCCCGAGCAAAGTCAGTATTTGATCAAAGAAATTCACGAAGGTATATGCGGAGCTCATTTTGGAGCTAGGTCAGTGGTTGCAAAACTTATGAACCTTGGGTATTTTTGGCCCTCAATGCACCGGGATACCGTTGAGCAATTAAGGAAGCCTGCCAAATTCATGCACCAATCCCAAAAAGTCCCAAGCATGATCTGGTCCCAATAACCTCAGCATGGCCATTCTATAAATGGGGAATGGACATTGTCGGTCCGTTTCCCCCAAGCAAAGGTGGGGTGAAGTTTTTGTTGGTAGCAATAGATTATTTCACCAAGTGACCCGAGGTTAAACCACTCGCAAAGATCACAGGTAAACAGGTCATTGACTTTGTTTGGGAGAACATTATTTGCCGTTATGGATTGTCGGGAGTACTTGTCACTGACAATGGAAAGCAATTTGCCAAGAAGCCTTTTAGCGTTTGGTGCAAAGAATACATAATCAACCAGGTTTTCAGCTCAGTGGCTTACCCACAATCAAACGGTCAAGTTGAAAGAACAAATCGAAGCATAGTGGAAGGTATCGAAACAAGATTGGGAAGGTACAAAAACAACTGGCTTGAAGAATTGCCTAGTGTTCTATGGGCCATAAGAACAACCGAAAAACAAGCCATAAAAGAACACCCTATAGCTTGGTATTCAGGTCCGAAGCCATGATCCCCGCTGAAGTAGGAGTTGTAACACAACGAGTTGTCAACATGGATCCCGAAACAAACCAAAAAGAGACCATGTTGAACTTACAACTCCTAGAAGAAGCACGAGACCAAGCTGCAATTCAAGAAGCCAAGTACAAGCAACGAATGGAAGCCTACTACAACAAGAGAGTCAAGAACGAACGCTTCAAGCCAGGAGACCTGGTCCTTAGAAACAATGAAGCTAGCAAAAAGGAGAATCAAGGAAAGCTTGGCCCAAAATGGGATGGCCCATACACCATCCTTGAAGCACATAAGGGTGGATCTTACAAGCTAGCAGACTCAGAGGGTAAAAGGCTTCCAAGGCATTGGAATGGAAAAACCTTGAAAAGGTTCCATGTCTAAACAGGAAAGATTGGTTTGTATCTCACAAGTTGTATTTCAAGAATGGCACTACGAACACCTTTTGTAAAAACAAGTATCTCTTGAAT
This sequence comes from Helianthus tuberosus, assembly GCA_030545235.1. Classification (NCBI taxonomy): domain Eukaryota; kingdom Viridiplantae; phylum Streptophyta; class Magnoliopsida; order Asterales; family Asteraceae; genus Helianthus; species Helianthus tuberosus. The sequence continues at coordinate 82,455,775 of CM060363.1, forward strand.
GAATGAAGTTGTTTTTATCAAATTTGTCTTTCTATCCTAAGATCAGGTTGAGAACCTAGCAAAAAAACTCCATGGCAAGGGCCATGTAAGGGGATGAGCTCCCAGGCCACATCGCTCAATAGGTTCAAGGGATGAATGAACCTATATAAGGGGTGAGTTCCTAAATCAATACAACTCCATGAGACTTGTTATTAAAAACAAAGTTGTCTCATAGACAGGTTTGAACAGCCTACACCAAATGTTCCTTAAGCCTTAGAAAAACAATCAACGAATAGGCTTACGAAATCAAATGAAAATAGGAAAATAAACAGGATAGGTGTTACGTCTTCTTGTTAAATATGCCAAGACTAAGTGACTGCAGCACTGAACCCTTTAAGGTATAAAAAACATAAAGACAACACAAACTTGACAAAGACAAAGCTACAAAAAAAAGAAATAACTTGAGGAACAATGCAACGACTTGAACAAAAAGTTATAAAAGCTCAAAGATACAAACCAAGCAAAGGCACAAGTCCAAGAAGCCTTGAAGGCTTCAAACTATATACAAACCTTAAAGGCTTCAACCTACATACAGGATCGCCAAAAAGCTTAAAGGCTTAAAGCCAACCAAGCTGCCTTAACAAAATAGGCACAAGTATAAAAAACACAACACAAAGAAAATAGTCAAACATAATATCATAGCAAAGAAAGCCTTGAAAGACTTTCAACCATCCAAACACAAGTTAAAACAAGTCCTAGTGACTTGTAAGTTCAGAAATTGTTCAAACGGCCATACAGGCCTAAAACACAACCACATAACAGGAACCTTAAGGGTTCCTGCAAAACCTAATATTGTTTGAAGTTAACATCACAAATTGTTTTAAAAGATGCTAAGAAAGCTACGAATATCATGCATCAGTAGAAGGCTTAGAGGCCCCAGAACTGTTACCTTTAGCCTTCTTAGTCTTCTTGATCTTCTTAGCCTTGGGCCCTCATCACCAACAACTGAACCCTCCAAGCTAAGGCACCAGATAGGGAGGTAGAGTTTAGGATTCATCTAATTCCAGGATATATACCGATAGCTAAGGCACCTTATCGGTTAGCACCCACAGAAATGTTAGAACTGAAAAAGCAATTAGATGAATTACTAAGTAAAGGTTTCATACAACCTAGTTCATCCCCGTGGGGAGCGCCAGTGTTGTTTGTTAAGAAAAAGGATGGTTCGATGAGAATGTGTATTGATTATAGAGAGTTGAATAAGGTTACAATTAAGAATCGATACCCATTACCTAGGATTGATGATCTTTTCGATCAACTTCAAGGAGCTAGATATTTTTCTAAGATTGATTTACGCTCCGGATATCATCAATTAAAGGTACAATTTGTAAACCGTACTTGGATAAATTTGTAATTATCTTCATAGACGATATACTTATTTATTCCAAAAGTCAGGACGAACATTGTCAGCACTTGCATATACTCTTAACTTTGTTAAGAAAAGAAAAGTTGTACGCCAAATTCTCAAAATGTGAATTTTGGTTGCAAGAAGTGCAATTTTTAGGCCACATGGTGAATCACGAAGGTATTCATGTAGATCCTGCTAAAATAGAGGCAATTACCAATTGGAAGGTTCCACAATCTGCAATGGAAATTAGAAGTTTTATAGGTTTAGCCGGATATTATAGATGGTTTATTAAGGATTTTTCCAAGATAGCTGCACCATTAACTAAGCTAACCTGTAAAGCAATTAAGTTTGAATGGGGACCTAAACAAGAAGAAGCCTTTAGAATCTTGAAACAGAAATTAACCAATGCTCCAATCTTAGCCTTACCAGAAGGAACTGAAGATTTTGAAGTATATTGTGATGCTTCAAAACTAGGATTTGGATGTGTGCTAATGCAACGCAAAAAGGTAATTGCGTATGCTTCAAGACAGTTGAAAAAGCACGAAGAGAATTATACGACTCATGATTTAGAATTAGGAGCTGTAATTTTTGCCCTTAAGATTTGGAGACATTATCTGTATGGAAGTAAATGTACTATCTATACAGATCATAAAAGTTTAAGATATATATTTGGGCAAAAAGAGTTAAACATGAGACAAAGAAGATGGATGGAAATCCTAAGTGACTACGACTGTGATATTCAGTATCACGAAGGAAAGGCAAATGTAGTTGCAGATGCCTTAAGTCGTAAGTATCATAAAAAGCAACGACGGGTTCGTGCTCTTTGATTAAATCTACAAATAGATTTAATGGAACAAATAAAGAATGTTCAGGAAACAGCAATCCAAGATAATACTGAAGGAATGAAGGGACGAATAAAAGAATTAGAGCAAGGAGCTGATGGAATTTGGAGATTCCACAAAAGCAGAATATGGGTACCTAATCCGGGAGAATTAAGAAATAAAATTTTAGAAGAAGCCCATAAATCTAGGTATACCATACACCCTGGAAACAATAAAATGTACCAAGATTTAAGAAAGAATTTCTGGTGGATAGGTATGAAGAAGGATATAGCTAGATATGTTTCTAAGTGTCTTACTTGTTCACAAGTTAAGGCAGAACACCAGAAACCTTCAGGTCTACTACAACAACTGGAAATGCCTGTATGGAAATGGGAACTCATAACAATGGATTTTGTTACTAAGTTACCCAAAACCAGAAAAGGTAATGATGCGATTTGGGTAATTGTAGATCGATTAACCAAATCTGCTCACTTTCTGCCTATGAAAGAAACCTTTAGCATGGAAAGATTGGCAAAGTTGTATGTAGATGAAGTCGTATCTTTACATGGAGTTCCACTCTCCATTGTATCAGATAGGGATAGTCGTTTTACTTCTCATTTCTGGAAAAGTTTCCAAGAAGCTATGGGAACTCGACTAAACCTAAGCACGGCATATCATCCACAAACAGACGGGCAAAGTGAAAGGACGATCCAAACTCTAGAAGACATGCTCCGAGCATGTGTAATAGATTTTGGTGGAAATTGCGACGATCACTTACCTCTGATCGAATTCTCCTATAACAATAGTTATCATTCAAGTGTTGAAACTGCCCCATTTGAAGCACTGTGTGGAAGAAAGTGCAGAACTCCAGTTTGTTGGGCAGAAATAGGAGAAAGTCAATTCTCCTGAAATAGTGCAAGAGACGACTGATAAGATTACTCAAATCAAGGAAAGGCTGAAGACTGCTCGAGATCGCCAAAAGAGTTATGCAGACAATAGATGCAAGCCGTTAGAATTCCAAGTTGGAGACAGAGTACGGTTGAAAGTTTCCCCTTGGAAAGGAGTTGTTAGATTCGGTAAGAAAGGAAAGCTAAGTCCAAGATACGTAGGACCATTTCCAGTGATCCAACGTATAGGACCAGTTGCTTATCGTTTACAACTACCAGGGGAGTTAGCTGGAGTACATGATGTATTTCATGTATCCAATTTCAAGAAATGTCTATCAGACGAATCCTTAGTAGTACCTCTTCAAGATATTGAGGTAAACGAAAAGTTAAAATTTGTTGAGAAACCTCTTCAGATAGAAGACAGAAAAGTGAAGTTTCTCAAGCACAAGCGACTAGTTTTAGTTAAAGTCAAGTGGGATTCAAAAAGAGGACCCGAATACACTTGGGAACTGGAATCAGAAATGAAGCGAAAGTATCCTCACTTTTTCCAATAAATCTCGAGGACGAGATTTTTATTAAGGTGGGGAGAATGTAACAACTCTCATCAAAATTCTTATTTAATATTTTAATTATCCAATAGGAAACCCTAATTGAGAAACCCAAGTGATTCTGAATAAACCCTAAAATTTTCAGAATAATCGGAATCAGGATTAGGGCCCCTAAAACTCAGGGGGGGTAAACCCTAATCGGTAATATCCACACAGTTCATTGTCAAAAATAGAAAATAACGCGAAACCAACTCAGCTGAGCTATGCAGACACGAAGCAACCCTATTGTAGACTAGGGTCTCTCGCGCCAAGCGACGCGAACAAGAGAACCTTTCGCGTGGCGCGAGGGGACGGTTTTTCATGTATAAATAGAACAGTCTGTTTCATGCAATTGAGTGTTCGTTCGACGTTCAAATTCGAATTGTACGTTGAGTTATAACAGAAACAGTCCAAAACACACACACGATTAACGAAGTGCTGCCGCAATACAGGGTAATAACTCGATCGCTGCTACGATTCAATGTCCGATCGATTAAACTATCCAATGGATGTTTAAGTGCTGCCCACATTAGGGTTTATGCTTTGTCATTCGTCGTTAAATCGATGGATGTTTAAGTATCGCACTTTGTCATTCGTTGTGAAGGTTTTAATCTCGTGAGTTATCGTAAATGCTGTATTAAGTTACTAACCTAATTGTGTGCTTGTTATTAATTTAGGTTAAAAGGCTAATCAGTAGGCTAGGCTCTGCTCAATTAAATCTGCAATGTGAGTCATTCTCTTTTTATCAAAATGCTTTACAAATTCTTAAATGTTTTTCAAAGTTATAATTACAGGGATTAAGTTTATGTAATCACCAAATTACAGCCGGTATGTGGGGTATTGTGCACATTACTGTTTTTATCACTTTAGGTGGGCGAACCTAATTAATGATACTCGTTACTATTGGGTGAACGGACTCAATAGTAATATGACCACAGTCACCAAAACGAGTCGATGACAAATACTGTGGGTAGTTGGTTGATATCTGAAACATTGTAATCTTCCTTAATACTGTAAATTATAACAAACGTGTCGTTTTAGTAAAAAGAATGATTCACTCAGTATTTCCCGCTGACAAAACCTTTTTCAAACATGTTTCAGGTGATCTGTTGTGATCCAGGAAAAGTGCCGAGAAGCACTACAAGCTTAAGGAAGTGGCTCAGTATAAAATAAAGAAATATGTTTTGTAAAATAAAAGATTTCTTCGTGAAATCTCAAGATTGTAAATTACCGGGTTTTATCCCGAGTTGTGAAATAAAATAATCGGGAAATATTTCAGTTTTTAAAAGATCCTGAAGAAAACTTCCGCTGTTAAATAAATACCATGGGATTTCTGTCCCGCGGCTCCTGAAATGGGTCAAACCGGGTCGGGGGCCGTGATAGAAAAAGGTGGTATCAGAGCCACTGATTTAAGCCAATTAAGTATTTAGAAAATACTTAATTTTACTGATTGCCATTTTATGATTATTTGTTTTATTAATTGAATATTTGTGTACAGTATGGGTAAGCAAAAGTTGTCAAACATCTATCTTAAATTAGATAGGTCATCCAACGAGAAGGGAAGTTCATCCCAAACCAAATCTTTAAATCACTTTGCAATCCCTAAAGAAGGAATATTTGTGCGAAAGGCACACTATGAGGAACCACTTTCTCCTAGTAAAAGAAGTCTGATTATTAGGAAAAGTAAAGAGAAAATAAAGAAAATCCGAGAAAAGAAAGTTAAACAGGAAACCCAGGAATTGACCAGTAAAACACCTTGGGAGGACAAGTTAGATGAGAAATGGGCAGATCTTTATATGCTAGCTACTGTAGCAGTTAATGCAAATCTTTAAATAATTTGACCCAAGTTTTAGCACCTTTATCAATTTCAGTCTAGAAACCTTAGTTCAGTAAATAAATAAAATTTACAATAAAACCTAGTGTGTTTTAACTTTTCAGTTATTTTGTAGTTACCCAGTATGAAATAATATTTAAAGGTTTTCTATAAAATTTGGTATAAATTTTTAACTTAGTATTTATGTGTATTTTGCTAAACAGCATGAACAACTTGTCCGACGCCCTTCAGAATTTAAATCTCTATCCGGTAAAAATAGAGGTTTCCAGAGATTTCAATAGGTATATACCAGACATAGAAGAACCTGTTGAATTTAATGCTCCACCTCCGGAGAAACCTAAACCTAAGAAAAGAAGGAGATTTGTGGGATGGAGACGTGTGCGTAGGAGGAAGCCTACAACTAGGAAAATCCCTAAAATAGAAAATCCTTTAGACAAAGGAAAGGGGGTGGAAGTCAGTGAAGGTTATGGGCCACTGGAAATGGAATTGGGAGAAGATTCTAGACCACCAGGAATGGAATATGGAGAAGGTTCTAAGCAAATTCAGAGGGAAGTTGGGGAAAGTTCTAGACAGGTTGAGGAGTTACCTTTTCAGGAGGAATTAGATCGGGCATTGGCAAGCTGTGATGTCGTTAGGTCAATTAATAATAATCTATACCCTACTCTTGAAACACAACTACCAATAAACTTGGACCCCGCAATTCCAGAACCTATTATCCACACCCAGCCTCTAGGGATAGATGAGTGGTGGACAAATGATTGGCAGTTCCAAAATCTGATCAACAGTCCTAATTCCTTTCTTCCTCAGTTCGACCCGGAACCATTACCCAATCCACCCATGAGTAACGAGAATTTAGCAGAACTTCGCCATTTTGGCGAAGAGTTAATGGATGCGGGAAATAGAATCCGGGAGATAGGGGGACAAATTGCCTGGAAGTATGATGAAAGGGAGCTTCGTTTTTAGGAAGACAAATGACGAGAGATAGTGGGTTGGTAAAACTGTGGTTGTGTAATAGTAATAGTGAAATCAGTCTGTAAAAATAACTACGAATAAAACTTTGTAAAATAATAGTGTGTATTGATGCATACTATAAAATATAAAAATGGAAATCAAGAAATTGATAGTTTTGGCTATATATGTGCGTATTTGAAATTTGTATGATTGTTTTGTGTACAAATTTTATTTAATCAATACTAATAAATTATATATATTATCAGATGGAAAACGCTAATAACGAACCAGTTAATGAGATTAATCATTCTGAACAACAACCGGGGGATCAATATATGACTAGACAGGATATAGAAAATATTGTTGCTCAAGGAATAGCTAATGCTATTCCAGCAATAGTTGCTGCTGTTAGAAATCCAATCGAGCCTCAACAAATCGTTCCAAGCAAACGTATTTCTGAAGATAACTTCAGTAATAGCGTAAATGGAGGTAATGATCATGTTAATCATGATAATGAACCACGGTAAGCTCCGCTCCCTAAGAAAATGAAAGCCGCAACACCTGGTTGCACTTTCAAAGAATTTCTTGCTTGTAAACCATCTGAGTTTGCAGGCAATGAAGGAGCAACTGCGGCACTGCGTTGGTTAGAGAAAACCGAGGCAGTAATTGCCATAAGTAAATGTGACAAGGATAATCAGGTCATGTACGCTTCAAATCTTTTCAAAGAAGGGGCGCTAGAATGGTGGAACACGGTGTTACAAGCTAAAGGAAGAAATAGGGCCTATGCCATGAATTGGGACGAATTTAAAAATCTTATAGAAAGAAAATTCTGTCCTGAATATGAAAAAGAACAAATGGCAAATAAGTTCCTAAACCATCGGATGATAGGTATAGACTGTCGAGGTTATACTTCGACATTCTTTGAATATGCTAGAGTGATACCAACACTGGCTTCGCCAGAACCGGTACTCATTTCTCGTTATATTTGGGGATTAATTGGTGAAATCCGCAATATCGTTAAAGCTGCGAGACCTCGCACTATTGACGATGCGGTGGAATTAGCTAATACCCTAACCGATGAACTAGTACGCACTCAAGATGAAAACAGGAAGAAAGAACTGGCTCAGAAAATTACCCAAGGATTTCGTACGGGTAATAATAACAGCTTCAAAAGAAGAGGAACAGGGCAATCTTCAACTTCGCCATTCTGCAAGAATTGCAAAAAGAAACATTATGGAAGATGTAACGTAACCTGCAATCTTTGCAAAGCCATAGGGCATAGTGAGGAAAATTGCAGAAGGAAAACCATAGTCTGCTTCAACTGTGGAGAAAAGGGGCATTTTAAAACAGAATGTCCTAAATTGGTCAAACCAGCAGACAACAAAACCAAGACAGCCGACGGAGCTACTAAGAAGAATGTTCGAGCCTTCCAGCTGACCACTCAAGAAGCAGAACTCATTCCAGATGTGATAGCTGGTACGTTCCTAGTTCACAACGTATACGCAAAAGTATTATTTGACTCTGGTGCAAACCAAAGTTTTATAAATACTTCATTCTGCCAAGCTCTTAATTTACCACTAACCAACATTAGGCAAATTTTTACAGTCGAAACGGCTGATGGGAATTCTGTTAAAATAGATAAAGTTCTGCAAAATGTAGAAATAGAACTTTTAAGTCATAAATTTACTGCAACCCTATTGCCTATGAAATTAGCTGAATTCGATGTTGTGTTAGGAATGGATTGGTTAGTAACCAACCATGCGCGAATTCTTTGTGATCAAAATTCCATAGAAATTCAAACACCTACCGAAGAAGTCATTATGATTACAGGAGATAAACCACGTAAACCCATGAAGTTCATATCAGTAATGAAAGTTGCTAGTTATGAACGAAAGCAAGGAATAGTATATATGATTTCAGTAATCATTAATACTAAGGGTAAAGAACTTAAGGAGATTCCTGTAGTCTCAGAATACCCAGAAGTATTCCCAGAAGAATTACCAGGATTACCACCAGATAGGGAGGTAGAGTTTAGGATTCATCTAATTTCAGGAACTATACCGATAGCTAAGGCACCTTATCGGTTAGCACCCACAGAAATGTTAGAACTGAAAAAGCAATTAGATGAATTACTAAGTAAAGGTTTCATACAACCTAGTTCATCCCCGTGGGGAGCGCCAGTGTTGTTTGTTAAGAAAAAGGATGGTTCGATGAGAATGTGTATTGATTATAGAGAGTTGAATAAGGTTACAATTAAGAATCGATACCCATTACCTAGGATTGATGATCTTTTCGATCAACTTCAAGGAGCTAGATATTTTTCTAAGATTGATTTACGCTCCGGATATCATCAATTAAAGGTACAAGAAGAAGACATACCTAAGACTGCTTTCAGAACTAGGTATGGTCATTACGAGTTTACAGTCATGCCCTTTGGATTAACGAATGCACCTGCAGCATTAATGGACATGATGAATAGGATCTGTAAACCGTACTTGGATAAATTTGTAATTATCTTCATAGACGATATACTTATTTATTCCAAAAGTCAGGACGAACATTGTCAGCACTTGCATGTACTCTTAACTTTGTTAAGAAAAGAAAAGCTGTACGCCAAATTCTCAAAATGTGAATTTTGGTTGCAAGAAGTGCAATTTTTAGGCCACATGGTGAATCACGAAGGTATTCATGTAGATCCTGCTAAAATAGAGGCAATTACCAATTGGAAGGTTCCACAATCCGCAATGGAAATTAGAAGTTTTATAGGTTTAGCCGGATATTATAGACGGTTTATTAAGGATTTTTCCAAGATAGCTGTACCATTAACTAAGCTAACCTGTAAAGCAATTAAGTTTGAATGGGGACCTAAACAAGAAGAAGCCTTTAGAATCTTGAAACAGAAATTAACCAATGCTCCAATCTTAGCCTTACCAGAAGGAACTGAAGATTTTAAAGTATATTGTGATGCTTCAAAACTAGGATTTGGATGTGTGCTAATGCAACGCAAAAAGGTAATTGCGTATGCTTCAAGACAGTTGAAAAAGCACGAAGAGAATTATACGACTCATGATTTAGAATTAGGAGCTGTAATTTTTGCCCTAAAGATTTGGAGACATTATCTGTATGGAAGTAAATTTACTATCTATACAGATCATAAAAGTTTAAGATATATATTTGGGCAAAAAGAGTTAAACATGAGACAAAGAAGATGGATGGAAATCCTAAGTGACTACGACTGTGATATTCAGTATCACGAAGGAAAGGCAAATGTAGTTGCAGATGCCTTAAGTCGTAAGTATCATAAAAAGCAACGACGAGTTCGTGCTCTTTGATTAAATCTACAAATAGATTTAATGGAACAAATAAAGAATGTTCAGGAAACAGCAATCCAAGATAATACTGAAGGAATGAAGGGATGAATAAAAGAATTAGAGCAAGGAGCTGATGGAATTTGGAGATTCCACAAAAGCAGAATATGGGTACCTAATCCGGGAGAATTAAGAAATAAAATTTTAGAAGAAGCCCATAAATCTAGGTATACCATACACCCTGGAAACAATAAAATGTACCAAGATTTAAGAAAGAATTTCTGGTGGATAGGTATGAAGAAGGATATAGCTAGATATGTTTCTAAGTGTCTTACTTGTTCACAAGTTAAGGCAGAACACCAGAAACCTTCAAGTCTACTACAACAACTGGAAATGCCTGTATGGAAATGGGAACTCATAACAATGGATTTTGTTACTAAGTTACCCAAAACCAGAAAAGGTAATGATGCGATTTGGGTAATTGTAGATCGATTAACCAAATCTGTTCACTTTCTGCCTATGAAAGAAACCTTTAGCATGGAAAGATTGGCAAAGTTGTATGTAGATGAAGTCGTATCTTTACATGGAGTTCCACTCTCCATTGTATCAGATAGGGATAGTCGTTTTACTTCTCATTTCTGGAAAAGTTTCCAACAAGCTATGGGAACTCGACTAAACCTAAGCACGGCATATCATCCACAAACAGACGGGCAAAGTGAAAGGACGATCCAAACTCTAGAAGACATGCTCCGAGCATGTGTAATAGATTTTGGTGGAAATTGGGACGATCACTTACCTCTGATCGAATTCTCCTATAACAATAGTTATCATTCAAGTATTGAAACTGCCCCATTTGAAGCACTGTATGGAAGAAAGTGCAGAACTCCAGTTTGTTGGGCAGAAATAGGAGAAAGTCAATTCTCCTGAAATAGTGCAAGAGACGACTGATAAGATTACTCAAATCAAGGAAAGGCTGAAGACTGCTCGAGATCGCCAAAAGAGTTATGCAGACAATAGATGCAAGCCGTTAGAATTCCAAGTTGGAGACAGAGTACTGTTGAAAGTTTCCCCTTGGAAAGGAGTTGTTAGATTCGGTAAGAAAGGAAAGCTAAGTCCAAGATACGTAGGACCATTTCCAGTGATCCAACGTATAGGACCAGTTGCTTATCGTTTACAACTACCAGGGGAGTTAGCTGGAGTACATGATGTATTTCATGTATCCAATCTCAAGAAATGTCTATCAGACGAATCCTTAGTAGTACCTCTTCAAGATATAGAGGTAAACGAAAAGTTAAAATTTGTTGAGAAACCTCTTCAGATAGAAGACAGAAAAGTGAAGTTTCTCAAGCACAAGCGACTAGTTTTAGTTAAAGTCAAGTGGGATTCAAAAAGAGGACCCGAATACACTTGGGAACTGGAATCAGAAATGAAGCGAAAGTATCCTCACTTATTCCAATAAATCTCGAGGACGAGATTTTTATTAAGGTGGGGAGAATGTAACAACTCTCATCAAAAGTCTTATTTAATATTTTAATTATCCAATAGGAAACCCTAATTGAGAAACCCAAGTGATTCTGAATAAACCCTAAAATTTTCAGGATAATCGGAATCAGGATTAGGGCCCCTAAAACTCAGGGGGGTAAACCCTAATCGGTAATATCCACACAGTTCATTGTCAAAAATAGAAAATAACGCGAAACCAACTCAGCTGAGCTATGCAGACACGAAGCAACCCTATTGTAGACTAGGGTCTCTCGCGCCAAGCGACGCGAACAAGAGAACCTTTCGCGTGGCGCGAGGGGACGGTTTTTCATGTATAAATAGAACAGTCTGTTTCATGCAATTGAGTGTTCGTTCGACGTTCAAATTCGAATTGTACGTTGAGTTATAACAGAAACAGTCCAAAACACACACACGATTAACGAAGTGCTGCCGCAATACAGGGTAATAACTCGATCGCTGCTACGATTCAATGTCCGATCGATTAAACTATCCAATGGATGTTTAAGTGCTGCCCACATTAGGGTTTATGCTTTGTCATTCGTCGTTAAATCGATGGATGTTTAAGTATCGTACTTTGTCATTCGTTGTGAAGGTTTTAATCTCGTGAGTTATCGTAAATGCTGTATTAAGTTACTAACCTAATTGTGTGCTTGTTATTAATTTAGGTTAAAAGGCTAATCAGTAGGCTAGGCTCTGCTCAATTAAATCTGCAATGTGAGTCATTCTCTTTTTATCAAAATGCTTTACAAATTCTTAAATGTTTTTCAAAGTTATAATTACAGGGATTAAGTTTATGTAATCACCAAATTACAGCCGGTATGTGGGGTATTGTGCACATTACTGTTTTTATCACTTTAGGTGGGCGAACCTAATTAATGATACTCGTTACTATTGGGTGAACGGACTCAATAGTAATATGACCACAGTCACCGAAACGAGTCGATGACAAATACTGTGGGTAGTTGGTTGATATCTGAAACATTGTAATCTTCCTTAATACTGTAAATTATAACAAACGTGTCGTTTTAGTAAAAAGAATGATTCACTCAGTATTTCCCGCTGATAAAACCTTTTTCAAACATGTTTCAGGTGATCTGTTGTGATCCAGGAAAAGTGCCGAGAAGCACTACAAGCTTAAGGAAGTGGCTTAGTATAAAATAAAGAAATATGTTTTGTAAAATAAAAGATTTCTTCGTGAAATCTCAAGATTGTAAATTACCGGGTTTTATCCCGAGTTGTGAAATAAAATAATCGGGAAATATTTCAGTTTTTAAAAGATCCTGAAGAAAACTTCCGCTGTTAAATAAATACCACGGGATTTCTGTCCCGCGGCTCCTGAAACGGGTCAAACCGGGTCGGGGGCCGTGACAGTAGTCTTGGTAAAGCCTTTAACATTTGGGACATTTACATACCCAGAACCCTCGAACCTATAATCAGAACCTCTAACAACCGCATCCTCACCCGAAGTGGCACCAACATCATCAAAGGCAACCTCGGAGGTATCATCACTTTTGATAAAGTCAAGTGCAGACATAACTGCAAAACAAACAAAAAACACATAAGCAAACACGAAAATAGGAACACGAGAAGAACAAATGCATACCCTTCCCATCTCTCATGAGCACCGGGTCTCGATCATGTTTTTCCCACACTTTACTAAGACCTAATAACACCAACAAATGCTCGGGAAAGGGACGAAGCCTTGAAGAACACTCCCTAAGGTTTTCTAAAAACCGAGTATTTATATAAGATGCAGAAGGCTCAGGTTCATTCAAAACAGCATCCGGGTGTCTCCAAACAAGTTTAAAAGGGATAATTTCTTCCGACACCCAGAAAAACCGGTCCTTCCAGACCCCAAGGGTAGAAACCATAGACGAAATCAAGCAGGTGTCAACTTGAGTGGTCTCAAAGGTGAACTAATCACCATTCTTAGCCAATCGGAAAAAACGGCGGAATGATAAAAGAGTGGGATCATACCCGGAGGCCCGACACAAAATTTCAAAATGTAAAACCCTAGCCATTCCAAGGGGGTAAACTTGACCAAAAGATATACGATAATATTCCAAGATATTCAAAACAAAGTTTGAAAACTGATGACGAAGATTTGAAAACTCAAAATGTCGACAATACAAAGCAATCGAACCAGGGGGTCATTGATCGATAGACTTATCACAAGCCGGTGCAACCGGTCTAAACTTCGTCCCTATCCCCCATTCCATACAAAACAAATCGACTTCCTCTTGAGTCATTCGAGAAAACGACTTTGTCATATCCTTACGAGCACCCATGATATGAGAAATTAAACAGAAAATAAGCAAAGGAAACTAACCTGATTTGATAAAGGGGAAAAACTTGAGGAAAAAGAGGGCAAGTAATTTTCTTCTGATAAAATATGTGTAAATAAATGAGATAAAAGGTAATAATTAAGTTATAGAATTAAAACCGCCGCCTGACAAACTGCCACAAGTCATGTCAACTGTCTTGTCAAATTTCGAAATTCAAAAACCTCAACCGTTTTCAACCTTCCAACCTTTGAACCCTTGAAGCCTTCAGGCAGTAAAATACACGTATAAAAGTCAGAAGTCTTTGAGCTCATTTCCCAAAAACCTTTGACTTGGGGGGCTGATGACGGGGGTAGCCCAAGACCAAATATAAATGACTTAAATAAGTAAATGCTCATAAGGCAAAATTGTTCAAAGGTTAAAAACTTGGGGAGTCGAGATAAAGCAATGCGGGAACAGTAAAAGGTCATGTCTCTGAATTGCTTCACCAACTCACCCGCCGCAAAAGCAATGCAGGTCCACCGAGCACACTCTATTATCCGCGGGTCAAAAGGCTTCAACCCCCAAAAGGGTAAGTCCCCCACTGCAAGCATGTTCACTAGTCAAACTCATTCCTCTTCAAGTGATGTCTTCTCCTATATATTAGACACTTCATTTACTAAGCAACACACTCCGATCAGCTCTGATTCTTGGAGAATCTCTGATCATTTGTCACACACCAATATTTCCACGTATTACCGGTGGGCCCGGTGGGGAGTATCGCGACGTAGTTGATATCATCATAGTCAAACAACACAATTTAAATTCACAGCGGAAGTCTTGAAATATAAAATATTATTACAGACACAAATGTCTGATAATATAAAAGTATTCTGTACAGACCAGCTTGTAATAATCCACAGGCGGATCAAAAACAACAAAAGAAGTTATCAGACTAATGGTTTATGTGAAGGAGTTGCAAAGTCCTCAACTAACAAGTCCTGAGCAGCTTCCAACCTATTACGTACTTGTACCTGTCACTTAGACTTTGGAAAATACGTCAGTTTTCACTGGTAAATACGCTCAACCGACTCATTTGGAAATGTTTGTGAAAATTGGTTTAGGTGCACAAGGCACGAAAATATGTTGACACTTTGATTAAAATACTTAAGGCAAAATTAATCTTTTATACTTGGGACAAACTATATCTCATGTTATCAGTTTTACATAACTTGCTCTACATACGGGGCCCGGTTCTATGCCGGTTCAAGATTAACCGACACACCACTATTCCCTTATTGGGAATCCCATATTAGGTATAATTAATTAATAAGCATATGGCATCTGTCAGGTGTATGCCTACACCCCGTGCTTAGGTCGTGGCCATTGCATTTAATGAGTCAAGGATATCCAGGACACGGTCGCATTAACCCCCAATGTTTCAGTCAAGCAATACGAATTAAAATAGGTTATTTGGATTTCCCGACTTATTGGTCTTTGAATCCCATACCTGACCATGCAGTATTTATATTACCGTATCCCAAGCCCGTAATAGGGAAAATAAGTTAAGAGTATTTACCTGAGCTAGCTCCTGTCTTAAATAGCAAGAATTATAATAACTCAGCCGTATTCACTTAAGTAAGCGTAGGTACAATTTACCAGAAGGCACTAGTCTGGAATGATGGTATAAATAACCAATTAGAATCCTAACGGGTCTTTAATTAAGCCTAAACTTAGACCGGTTAGTTTTAAGTAAAGATACGGTTCAAACGCACGATTAAGCGAAGACCGGAATAGAATGTGATTTAGGTCTGACAAGTTTGAAGACTTGTATAATATGGGTAATCTAACCACATTCTGGATTTTGAGATAAAAACGATAAGGTTTGACCCGTTTCGGCTAATTTATGCAAACTAGTTACATAAACCGAACTGAACACGCAAGAAGCGTAACGGGTAACCATAAGAGTCATATACAGGTTTCCTAAGTTAATATGCCTTAAATATGTTGTGATATCAGTAGGATACCTTCCATTATGCCCAAAACGAGTTTAATCTCAATTTAAGCCCCGTAGGGGTATTTTGGTCATTTTAAAGATTATAAAAGAGATTAATTAAAATTCTGAGATTCGGGTCTGAAATAATCAGTAAAACAACTTAATTTAATAGGTTGGTGATAAGTCTTATATGACAAAATGGTTTTAAACCCATACTAGGTGTTTAATACGTGTAAAAAGCCGTTTTAAGCGATTTCCGGGTTATACAGGAAATCTGAGTTTTCTGATCAGTTTATAAAGTTCAAAGTAATTCATTTATTATATAAAATCATTAGCAATTGGATTGGTGTCAAAATACTATGTAGAACTCATTTTATAAACAAAAAGGGTATAATCGGTATTTACCGAATCAACGCCATACCCTTAGGTTATGAGCAGGTTAAAAATAATTAAAAATCTTTAAAAATTCCAAAATATTATATTACATCAGTGGGTAAAAGGTTTGGTGTCAAAAATTGGGTTTAGATAGGCTTTACGCTAATTATGCCTTTTAATTAACAAAAAGCGTTCTAATTACGCTATTGAGCATAACTCCTAATCTAGACCTCCAACTGATGTGAAATTGTAGGGACATGTTTGTAAATCAGTAATAAAGATTATTGTCCTTTCACATTTCCAAAATTCTCATTTTATGGTCAAAAGGGCATTATGGTCAACATTAAGCAATTAACGGAAACGTGTAAACGAATCGGACAATCAATGAACCAACCACAGAGGGTTATACCAACATGTAGCCCGGTCCTAAGGAAGCTCTAAGGCATTTCTAAACCCATCTAAATCGGGTCAGAACTGAAGTCAAAGAAAAAGTCAAAGTTTTGCGACTTTCGGTTCCGAACCGGGTCTAAACAGAAAATTGTCGGATCGAACAAGCTTAGACCAGTTCTTATACTTATTACCAAGTTATATGAGTGATAAAATAGGTCACACCCCTTCTACAATGTTAATTATGCGTTAGTTCAAAAATTAGGATCCTGTTGACTTTTTATAATAAACTTTGACCCGACATTTGATCTAGTTAGAGCGGGAATCAGAGGGTGCCCTTTTAAGGGTTTATTGCCCACATAAATACCAACTTATAACTACCTTAAGTTTGACTAATCACTGGACCATTAGTGATTAATCGATAAGTCAAACCTTAATTACGACGGTTTGACTTTTAAGCTAATAACTAAGCAAAACTCAATTAAGGAAAATCAAGGACACTTACCAAGGTCTAATGCACGACCAGAGATGCTTAGGGAATGGCCTTGAGCTCCAGAATTGATCAGAAGAGGAGTTGGGAACGAATGATCAAAGTTTGCAAACATTGGGGCTTATATAGTGTTCTTGATTGCTTAAGATCATGCCAAACAAGCCTACATTGGATCCCTGATGTTAAACATGTGTCCCTAATGCCTAAGAATTAGTTTAGGCAGCCCCTGGTTGTGATTAAGGGCCATATAAGTCGTTTACATGGGCTGAACAGACAACAGACGAGTTGCTGCATCTGGGACATGCTTACGGACCGTAAGGTCCAGAGTGTTACGGTCCGTAAGGATCTGGTCAGCATGATACATCTTTCAAAAGTTGACAGTTTGGCCTCTGAACTTCCAAACTTGATTTTTAACATGGTTTCTTGCACTGGTAACCCCCGAACTTGACTTTTAAGGACTCCAAGTCATAAACCAACTTTGTTAGGTCCCCGGTTATTCATACGATCACAGAAAAGTCTTAAATTTTAACGTTGACGCTTTTAACCCCTCGTATACGAATTTTATCATAACTTTCTCATACGATAACGAAACTTGGTGAAATTTTTATCACGCATTCTAGTGAGCATAATTAATCGTTAAAAAGCTTCGGGTTTGCTAGAAGGTCACTCAGAGGTATATTTTAAACATGTTGACACATTTAACCCCTGTAGTTTGTAATCTCTCACTTTGTTTCACAATTAGCTTCGTATGATCCGTGAATCATTCGTTTAAGGGTATAAACATCATGTAGGGTTATTGTAAAGTATATTTATTCATTGTTGACACTCTGAATCCTTTTATACACACAGATTCCTTGTTCGTCAACTTTAGTCCCTCAAAGTAAATTCTTTGCATGTTTAAAGTCCGTGACACGTGTCGATATATTATTGGACATGAATTTTTCGAGGTGTTACATCATTGCTCTCAAGTACTTACTTCATGCGAGTCACTTGCTTTCACATTCAACACACACATTCCTTTTGCTTACACATCCGAATCTGAACACACTTCAGAGGAGGATCTTTAGCAAACAACAAAATCAATCTAGTGATCCTCTCTCCACGTCTTGCAAACGTGGGGGGACCCCACGACCTGCGTTAGGCAAAGTTGAACCATTCAACCCTTTTGCCTAACCAGCCCAGCTACTATCCTTGGTCTATTATTTGTTGCATCAACAGTCCTCACCCTCTATCAGTTGCAACCTTAGTTTGAACCGGTCCAATTTGAGTAAATGGAGTCATAACCAGATCAACCTAATTTAATTTAGGGTTATTAGATTTTATTACCCTCAACTATTGTCTATTGGCCGCTACTATCCCTAACTATCACTTTGACGCCCGTCACCCCCAACTTAACACTTAGTGTGTTTTGTCACCACGTTGTTAACTGATCACTAACTTTTGATCCTGTTACTACACTTTTTAGGGCGTCATAGGGATCTTGGGAAGGTTTTAGGTATCTTAGGACACCCCTAAAAGTATAGTAACATGATCAAAAGTTAGTGATCTGGTGACAGAACATACTAAGTGTTAAGTTGGGGGTGGCGGGAGTCAAAGTAATAGTTGGGGGTGGCAGCGGCCAATAACCAATAGGTAAGGGTGATAAAATCCAATAACTCTTTAATTTAAATAGATTCAAAGGTAACTCTAGCATTTAAATTGCCATTATATTTATATATATTAATACGAAGTCATGATGAACAGTAAATTTCAAATTTCAATATTATATATATATATATATATATATATATATATTTTTCAAATTTTATTTTCTTAAGTATGTTATATATTGTTAGACCCAGTTCAGGCTCAAAACAACTTCTTTTCACGTAATATGGCAAGTGATTTCAGTAGATGTGAAAAAGATGTGCGGAAATGGAAATCAGACTTTCAAGAAACAAGACCTACAGAATTATCAAGTTTATATCACTTTGAAAACAAAATGGTTTACAAGGTGATTGTAAGATTATTATCTAATACAAACGAATCTTGAATTCTGTGGGGGAGAGAGCAATGGAGTTTAGATGTATGTGTGAATGCTAAGCTTCAAACTCACTTTGCTTCTCCTGGTTGAGCCTTCTATTTATAGACGGCTTGTATGAATAAACAATAGTTTATTCATACAATAATTCCTGCAAAAAGTAGCCAATTGACATATTCATTGATTCCAACGTTCAAGTTGCCTTTTTCATCATGATTTCATTTAATGTCAACTTGCTTCGGTAAGTGTGGCAGGACAGAGCCAATTTCAGACAAGTGGGTTATTTCATCAGAAATTCTGATAAACCACTTCATCAGAAATTCTGATGAACAAATCACTAGAAAATCCTTGATGATCAGAATCGTCAGATACTGATGATATTTCATCAGAAATATCATCAGATTCATCAGAAATGACCTCTTCTGATAATCCAATTCAGCTCTTGATCAACTTGTGTTTCTTTGAAGTAGATGCTACGTATTCCGGTTGTCCCATCTGATCTTCTTTTTCTAGTTCGTGATCTTCAGGACTGTGATCTCTTCATAGATCCAGTTGATTGTGTTTTTCTTCAATACTTACAGATAAAGTTTCCTAACAGTTTCCCCCTAAGTATTGTAAGAAAATGAACTACCTCTATATCAAACATAAACAACTTTCTTTGAAAGAAAAATTCAAAAACAACTAAGTTCAGAAACTTTGAACATAGTCAAACCAACTATAAATCAGACATAAAATATTGTTCATAAACATGAAATTTAATCTTATTAAATCGTTAGTTGATCTTCACTCCACTTCTGTATTTGTCTCCAGGTTTCAGCCTTTTCTTGTAGTCAATTACCCTTTGAGTTTCTTTGTACATTTCTTTATACCATCCTCTTGCTTCCATCCAGTTTTCAATGCACTCTTCAATTGTTTTTCTCAGCTTTTCATTGTTCTTTCCCTTCCTTTTGAGCTGCTCTTGTTTTTCATTCATGCAGTTTTTTATATATTTCAGAGTTTGATTTGAATACCTGCATATATCACTGATTCTGAACAGAGCTTTCTCTTTATTAACATCATTGAAGACTACACTCATTTCTGGTTGATCAAAAATTGCTCCAGTTCTTAATAGTTTAGAAGCAATTTCAGCTGGAATTGAAGTGTTCGGAGGTGGGATTAGCACTTTGTTGCTGTACTCAAAATTGATGCATAGATCAAAGTCTGCCAGTGCAGCCCTTTTGTATATCTTTGCTCCTGCACTTTTGAGACTTTCAAGGGCTCTTCTGATTATAACTGAATTACCTTTCATTTCATCAATGATATTCTTCATTTTGACTATTCCCAATGGGTGAATATCATCAGCCAGATTTGCATCAGTAACCTTTTGTTGACTGTTGTCTTTTCTGATCAAGGTATACTTGTTTTGTGCTTCATTGCCTAGGATGCCTCCTCCAGTGGTCATTGTATCAATTCTTTCAATTGATACTATTGGATTGGTCATGTGCTTGTGTAAAATTACCCAACCTCCATTGTTTCTGTTTTCAACAATACCTTTGCTCATTGGAGAAAGTTGTCTCTTTGGGTTGTCTTCTGAACCTTTCCAATAGTAATTCTTTAGATGTTCTTCAGGGTACATAATAGTGTGTAAATCACCTTTTAGCACTTCCATTTCTCTGATGTTCCCTTCTGAATCTTCTATCATTTCTTTTCTTGGCCTTTTTGAGGAAGTCACTTCATGTTCCATTCTTCTCTTTTCTTTTGTATCCATTAGTATGCTCAACTCTGTTTCTCCTGTGATGGTTATAGAAACTGGTTGTACTGGAACATGATCTTTTGGTTGTACCCTTGATGTGTCTGGCTTTGAGACATTTGGTGGAGGACCCATGAGTATCTTCTGTTTATCTTGAGGTGGACCCATGGATTGCTTCTGTTTTTGAGCTGTTGAGGTTTCTGTTGGTTTGGTTTAATCTTGTTGAACAATTTCTGGTTGTTGTTGAGAAGTTTCTGATCTTCTTGCTTGTCTTTCTTGTGGAATTGGGGTTTTCAGTTCATGAAGATCAATATTTGCTAGTCTGGCAACATTATACTGCAATCTCTTAACTAACAGATGAACATTAGTAAGAGCTTGAGTATTTGTTTCCTCTTGTTTCTTCATTTTCTGGAACTCTTGATTTTCTTGATTTCTTTGTGCAGCTAATTCCATCAACAGTTTCTCAAAAGCCTCAGTCATGCTGCTGTTGTTGGCTCTGAGGAACTGTATTTCTTCAAGAAGCTTCCCTGAACTTGAGCTTTCTCCTGCAGTTGCACCCTCAGCCATCTTTTTCTTGATATCATTCAGTTCCTTGATAGCTTTCTCAATTTTTGATGAGCTTTCTTTGTTTTCTGATGATTTTTGCAATTTGTTGAGAGTTGCAGTATTGTCTTCAGTTTGCTTCTGCACAGCTTTGACAGTTTCTGACAAAAACTTGATTTTTGACTTTTGATTTCTGATTTCTTCTAGTATTAGATCAAGTTTTTCTTCTGTTGCTGTTTTCACAGTAGCAGCTTCATCTTCAGGTTCTTTTTGAAATTGTTTAGGTGACTTAGATTGATGTTCTTGGGAAATTGGAAAAACAACAGATGTTTCTCTTCTAACACCTGCAGAAAACATATTCTCTGCTGTTTTAAGATTAAAAGGATTGGACGAATCCAAATTCCCTATATCCTCACCAGAAAATTGAAACAAATTCAAGTTCTGGATTTCCTCATATCCTTGAACTTTTTCAGGTTCTCCATGAGTTGTTGAGAAACTTTTTGTTTTCTCATCCAGGTTTCCTTGATCAGCAGGCTGATCTCCACCTGTTGTTACTACATTTTCCTCCTCAGAATCTGATTCAGAAAATGAGCCTTTTGTTTTACTCACATCTTGTTTTGAAGAAATAGTTTCTCTAAGTAAGATTTCATGTTTTCCTTGAATTGATTCATCAGAATCATAAAATATGTTTATTTTAGACTGTTGTGCACCTGTTTCTCCAATGTGTGAGTCTTCAGCATGATGTCCTTCAGCCACAGGATTCATATTTATATCTTCATCAGCTAGATGAGGATCAGATTCATCCTGCTGTTCCATTCTTGGTGTGCTAGACTCCTGTGCATCATGCTCCATAGGGATCACTTGTTCAAAAACTCCTTTTCTTTCTGACTTTTTGTTCAACATTTTCAGGTATTCTGCTCTGTATGGTGATTCTTCTGGTATCATACTCATCATTTTTTCTGTCAGAGCAGGTACATCATAATCTGACTTCCAAGACCCTGCAGCATTTCAAGGTTTCATAATTTCTGTCTTCCACATATTTTCTGATGCTGGTATTGCTATGTTTTTTTCAGAAAAGCATCAGAAATTATGATAGATAGAAATCTTGGAAAGGGTAGATGTGTATCTATTCTACCATCTTTGGTCAGAATTGATCTCCTGATCAGAATAAATATTTCTGCTCCATAATCAATGTTCAATCCATTTATTAGACTGAACATGATTGTTAGAATGTTCATATTTATCTGATCTGTACCTCCAATCTTTGACGACAGACACTTGTTCAGAATTTCCATTAAGACTTGCCAGAAGGTAGGTAGCTTGTTTCTCTTGAATTTATTGATTGTTGAAATCTTTGTTTTGTATCACATTACAGCATCAAGTTGTGAAAACATATCTTCTCTTTCTGGTGACTTTTCAAAGTTCTGATGTAAGGGTAGCTCCAAACATTCCCTTATCTTTTCTGGTGAAATTTTAATGAAGATATTTCCCCATACATGTGTTGTTAGCTCAGTTTGACTTGAGATTTTGAGAGTTTTTACAACTTGTTGTATGAGTTCTTGTGGTACCTCTCTGGTCTTTGTAAGAGCTTTGAGCTAACGGGCATCTTGTTAGAAATTCAATGAGAATTTGACACTTCATATCATATTCTTCGATGTTATCATTCATTACTTCATTGTTGCTCTTTAATGGAAGAAATTAATCTTCAGTGATGAAAGGAACTGAGTGTTTAATTTGAGGTGTGTTGATGTTGACAGCAGTCATTGAGAATTTGGGTTTTGTTTTTGGAAAAGGGTTTTAGGGTTTTGAATTTGAAGGTTGAAGATGAAAGACTCTGTTTTTGAATGAGGTATTTATAGGGTGTATCGACAGAGATTTTTGAGTGTTTGTCGTGGGTTGTTTGAGTTCAGGGTGATTAATGACACCTTTAAGATGTTTTAATCCTTTAAGGAGACAACCGTTTTTGAAAAACCTTTGATTTATCTCTAATTTAATGTATATCTTTTAAAGATATTTAGAGACTTCAAAGATTTTGCAGATAAACACTAGTTTCCAACTTGCACCTTTCTCTTTGTGGGACCCCTTTTTAAAAGGTCCAATCGAAACCCTTTGTGTGTCTCCCCACATATTTCTCATAATGATATATATATATCATCAGAATTTTTTTTTTTTGAGATGAGAGGGAATAAGTAGAGTTCTGAGATTTTACTTACATTGTAGTCTTGCATTTCTGAACTCCACACCTTTTGTTCTGATATACCAGAGGTATAGCTTGTTCCAGTTCTCAGAGAAAAAAAATTTAGAAAGAAACTTTTTCTTTAAAAATTTGGATTTTCATAAATTCAATTAAATCTGATTAAAAGAATTGTTTTTCTGATGATATGTTAAACTTTCTGGTTTTTCAAAACAAAATATGATTTTCTGATCCGTTATCAAAATTTTCACAGTTTTCTGGTGAATGATCAGTTTTTCTTATTGATCATCAGATTTTGAGTTCTACTAACTTCTGTTAGTATTTATGTGTGATCCACCAGATTTTCTTTGATTTTATCAGTCAAGTTGTGTAAGTTCCCCCTAGATCTATTTACCAAAAAAAATTTTAAAACAAACCTGTTGAAAGAAAACATAAAACAAACATGTTAAACGAAAACAAAACATAAAACAAATAAAACTACTCCTCCTCCTCTAACACATTGAACATGCACTTCACATATAACCAAAGACTGGTTACTCGTCCGGTGTGATTCGTTGATGGCGTCAAGGTGGCTTCACTAATGTTTTCTTGAAGTACCAGCTCAGCTCTTGAATAGTAGCTTCTCACTCCTCCAAAGCCCAGCTGACTAGTGATCACCTTGGTAACAAATTTAGGGTAAATCAGAAAGGGTTGACGGTCGTGGATGTTTGCTTCTAGGTCTCTCATTAGAAACTTAGCATAGTTGAAAGGTTTTTCTTGTATCACAGCATGCACCACTTCCATCATCCTATTCGACAGCTCATTGAAGTGTCCAATTTTCTTGGAAAAACAGACACTTAGCTGTGTTACCAAAAACTGAAAAGGTGGTATAAAACCAGACTTGCTAATGGCCCTTGACGAGTTGAGTGTGTGATAGCCGATTTCAGTCAAGGTTTGTTGCACATTTTCTTTTTCCGGAAGTTGCATTTCATGATCATCACCCAGTTTGAGGACTTTTCTGATTGTTTCTTCTTTAAGAGTAATTTTTACTCCCATAACCTCACTTTCAATCCACATGGAAGTACCACCAAAAATGATTTGAGAGTTCCACCAGAACTCTTGGAGAAGTTCTGGATATATGTTGACATGTGATGACACAGCAAAGCCTAGAGGACTTCGCATGATCATATTGTACACAAACCTGCAGTCCTCCCATGCAGGTCCTTCCAAGTTGGATCTTAACCTAAGATTGTGAAGTCTGTGAAACGGAAGAGGGAATTGAGTGGCTTTCATCAATTTTGGGCGACCCATTTTTTATAAGGAAAAAAAACTGTTGAAAGGCTTTAGAAGAGCTGGTTTTTGTTACAAATGTTCTTTTCAGGTTGTTAATATTTATAGGTGAAAGTGATGTTAACAGCCAACCTTTTTCTCTTCAATTAAGAAGATATCTGTCCCAGTGAATGTAACAGTGAGTGTAACAGTGATTTTGACAGTCTATCAAGCCCCATGTGTGAGTAAGCATTTAATGACTAGGCATCTATTTTCATAGTTCCTAATGATTCTAGTGCCTACGTGTCTCATTTAAGTTCCTTATGAAGAAATGACGTTGCATGCAAAAAAAATGAAATTCAATAAACTGAAAAGAAAATGAGACGGTTGATTATTACTGCTGTATGGAACTTCATCAGTATGCATGTTACTTTCCCCCTTTTCGTTTTTTTTAAATAAAGAACAAAACAAAACAAAAAAAATACACGAAAATAAGTAATTACAATATGTGGAATGTGCATGAGGATGTACAGATTATCCTGATGTTTCAATCATAATTTCTGATATTATATCAGAACTTCTGGTGCTTTTACCAGATATCCTGATATTTCTTCAGAATATCTGATAAACTATCATTTATTGATAGTTCATCAGATTTTCTAGTGTTCCATCAGATTGATGGATTGTTTTATCAGAAACTAGTTGATTTGTTCTATGAATATCAGAATTTTGATTTTCAACAAGTTGGTCTTCAATTTGTGTTTTTGAGTTTTCTGAGAAATCTTCAACATTTAGATTTACCATGCCTAGTTTGCTGATTAAAAAATTGTGTCTCTTTTCATCAAGAGGTTTTGTAAAGATATCAGCAATTTGATTTTCAGTTGGAACAAAGTACATTTCAGTGTTACCTTTCTCCACATGATCTTTTATGAAGTGGTATCTGACATCCATGTGTTTGGTTCTTGAGTGATGAACAGGATTTTCAGTTATTGCAATGGCACTCTTTGAGTCACATAGAATTGGAATTCTAGTCAGAGTTACTCCATAATCTTTCAGTTGAGTTTGCATCCACAGCACTTGTGAACAGCAGCTTGCTGCTGCTACATATTCTGATTCTGCTGTTGATGTGGCAACACAGTTTCGTTTCTTGCTCGCCCAACATACCAATTTTTCTCCCAGAAGTTGACAGGCACCAGATGTGCTTTTCCTGTCAATTTTGAACCCTGCATAATCTGCATCTGTGTATGCAATTAATTCAAGGTTTGTATCCTTAGGATACCAGAGACCAGTTTCTGATGTGCCTTTGAGATATTTAAAAACCCTTTTTACAGCTTTCATATGGGATTCTTTAGGATCACATTGATATCTGGCCAGAAAACATGTTGCAAACATGATATCTGGTCTGCTTGCAGTTAAATAAAGCAGTGATCCTATCATCCCTCTATAGGTTTTAATATCAACACATATACCATTTTTATCAGAATCTAACTTGTTCCCTGTTGCCATGGGAGTTTTTGAAACAGAGCAGTTTTCAAGTGAGTATTTTTGTAGAATTATTTTCACATATTTTGATTGACTCAAAAATATTCCATCAACTCTTTGTTTTACCTGTAACCCTAAGAAAAAGGTTAACTCACCCATCATACTCATTTCAAAGTGGCTGGTCATCAATTTTTGAAATTTATCACAAAATTTTTCATTTGTTGATCCAAATATAATGTCATCAACATATATCTGGACCAGCAAAGTGTGACCTTTGTGTGTTTTAAGAAAAAGAGTGGTGTCAATAGTTCCTTTGGTAAACCCAGAATTGAGTAAGAAGTTTGATAAAGTTTCATACCAGGCTCTAGGAGCTTGCTTCAACCCATACAAGGCTTTGTTTAATCTATAAACATGATTTTGAAATTTTGGATCAACAAAGCCTTCTGGTTGATGCACATAAACTTCTTCCTCAATTTTACCATTCAGAAAAGCTGATTTTACATCCATTTGATAAACTTTTAAATCCTTAGATGCAGTATAAGCAAGAAAAATTCTTACAGCTTCTAATCTAGCTACTGGTGCAAAGGTTTCGTCATAATCAATACCTTCTTGTTGACAGTAACCCTTGACCACTAACCTTGCTTTGTTCCTGGTGATTATGCCGTTCTCATCAGATTTGTTTCTGAACACCCATTTTGAGCCTATGACAGATTTGTCATTTGGCTTGGGTACTAGATCCCATACCTTGCTCCTTTCAAATTGATCAAGCTCTTCTTGCATGGCTTGAATCCAGTCTGGGTCATTTAGAGCTTCCTTGACAGATTTGGGTTCTATCTTGCTTAAGAACCCAGAGAATGCACACTCATGTGCAGTGGCAGATCTTGTTCTGACACCATCTGCAGGATTGCCTATGATGTCAGAATGAACATGTCCTTTGATCCATCTTAACTTGTTGTGAAATGTTGTTGGTTCTGATGGATTTGAAGTTTCCCCTGATCAGGTGCTACATTTGTCTGAAAAGTATCAGAAATCTGGATTTCTGATGTACTACATACTTGATCTGCAGGGTTAGAACATGAATAATCTTTTGATTTATTTTTGTAGGCATTATCATGTTCTAGGAAATCTTCATTTAATATTTCAAAGAGATGTTCATAATTTTCTTGTTTGTCAGAAAAGTTTATTTCTTTTATGTACTCATTAGAAACCTCTGTTTCTGATGAGTCATCGAATGAGACATACAAACTTTCTCTAATGGTCCTGGTGTTGAGAATAAAAACTCTGTATGCTTTTGAGGACAAAGAGTAACCAAGAAAAATGCCTTTTTCTGCTTTTCTGTCAAATTTTTCAAGGCTTTCAAAATCATTAAAAACAAAACATCTACAACCAAATGTATGCAAAAATTTTATACTTGGTATTCTTCCATTTATAATGTTGTAAGGTGTTTTGTTGTGCCTTTTGTTGATTATGGATCTGTTTTGTGTAAAACATGCATTTTCTATAGCTTCTGCCCAAAAGTGAGTGGGCAATTTGGCATAAGCAATCATGGTTCTGGCAGCTTCTACCAAGGTCCTATTCCTTCTTTCAACCACAATGTTGTGGTGTTCTTGGAGCAGAAAAATCATGAGAAATTCCTTTACTTACTAAGAAATTCTCAATTTTTGCATTTTTAAATTATGTTCCATTGTCTGATCTGATCCTTCTCACTGTTAGTTTTAACAGATTTTCAATTTTTTTAATAAAATTTATGATCAGATCAGGAGTTTCACTCTTCTTTCTCAAAAATTCTACCCATGTGTACCTGGAGAAATCATCCACTATTACTAGTATGTATTTCTTTCCAGAAAAACTTTCTGTGCTTATGGGTCCACACAAATCCATGTGTAAAAGTTCCAAATTTTGTGAAATAGAAGACTCAGAAATTGATTTGTGTGAGCTTCTTTTGGATTTTCCCATTTCACATGCTTCACAAATTTTATCCTCCTTTGAGGATATCAAAGGTAATCCTTTTACCAGACCTTTGCTTGCTAATATGCTTAGGTTTTTGAAATTTAAATGAGCAAGCCTTTTGTGCCATAACCAGCTACTACCTTTGTTATGTTTTGAAAATAAACATAGTTTTGGATGTTCACTTTCTTCTTTGAAGTCAAAATAGTAGATTGATTTTCTTATCCTTTTCTCACTTAAATAAATTTTGTTATCATCTATACCTATTAACAAGCATTTTTCTGGTAAAAAGGTTACATGAAAACCTTTGTCACAGAATTGACCACAACTAAGCAAATTATACTTTAAGCCTTCAACATAGGCTACTTTCTCTATGGTCAAACATCCATATTTTATGCAACCATATCCCATGATCCTCCCTTTTACTCCATTTCCAAAATTTACCATTCTACCCAGCTTTGAAACAAAGTTGCTGAGTAAGCTCCTGTCCCCAGTCATGAGCTTGGAGCTTCCTGAGTCGCAGTACCAGATCTGCTGCACATGATGGTCCTGAAATGAAATGATTAGAGGGTTTTTGGTACCCAGGCATGCTTGGGTACTGTTTCTGATGATGTTTGAAACATTTTATTTTTATTTCTTCTTGGTTTTGCATCAGAAACTCTGTTATATGCTGAGCCATTAACAGATTTTACATTTTTCTTTTGAAGATGGTGTTGGACAAGCTTCAGTATGTCAACACACATACAAGAGTTATCAGAATTTTCTGATAGTTCCTCTTGTGATGGAATGATTGGATAATTTTGAAAAGATGAGTGAACTGCTTCTGGAGTTTTTACAGATTCTTGACTGCATTCACTCTTGTTTGTTTTGAAGTTTGGTTTGTCAAAAGAATATTCAGAACAGATTTATTTGCAAGATTCAGATTCAGATTCTGATACTAAATTATCAGAAATCTGATGAGTTGCTTTTACAAAGATAGTGGGTTTATTTGATCTTGCAGTACTTGTATAGCCTAAACCCTCTCCTTTGTTCTTTGGTGTGGACTCAATAAAATTTATGAATTCTTTAGCCTGTTGAAAACCTCTTACGTTGATTTCTTTGTCATTGATTTTCTTGTAAAGATCTTTTCTTTCATTTTCATAAAACTCAATTTTTGCTCTTTGATCTAAACTGTCCTCTATAAGATGTTGGTTTTCAAGAATGATTTTATTCAAAGTCCTTTGCAACTCATCAGATTTTCTAATATCTGATTGATGTTTTTCTTGCAGATTTAGAAAATCTGACATGAGCTTGTTTAGTTTGTGTTCAAGATCAAGATTGTCTAAATTTACCTTTTGTTCTGAAGTTTCTGGTAGTCCTTCAAAGAGTGCCATGAGGCAAAAATTTGCCAATTCTTCTTCTTCTTCATCATCAGAAGAATCATCAGATAACCATGTATCTGTTCCAGCAATTAAGCTTACTTGTTGCTGCTTCTTTGCTTCTTCAAGCTTTTTCTCATAATAGGCAACATCCTTCAGCTTTTTGGTCTTGCATTCTGATGCATAATGACCTCTTTGCTTGCACTTGTAACACACAACTTCAGCCTTCCCTTTATCCTTAGATCTAAACTCTTCTTTAGATCTTCCATCCATCCTTCCTTTGTCACTCCTCTGGTATCTCTGGTTACCTCCCCTCAACCTCTGCTCAAATGTTTTGGTGAGCAGTGCTATTGCTTCAGCAAAAGCTGAAAAGTCTGATGTTGCATCAGAAGTTTCAAGATTTTGACTGTTTGAAGGTTGTGGATCATTTGTTGTTGTTGATCTTTGTGAGTTGGAGATTAGAGCTAAAGATCCCCCTTTTTGAATGGTTTCTTCAAATATTTCTTCCTCTCTGGGGATCAAGATGCTGTACAAGTCATGAAGACTCATGTTTCCTAGTTCTAAGGTTGATGATAAAGTCATGGTTAGACTTCTCCATTCTCTAGGAAGGGCATCAAGAAATTTTATGTTTCTTTCATCGTTTGATTTTGTTATACCAAATTTCTTTAGCTCGTTTAAAAGTTTTGTAAATCTTTGATATGTATCATTTAACCTTTCATTTGGCAAACTTTTAAACCTTTCATAAGATGAGACATTATTTGTTCTCTTGTTTCTTCTCATCCTTTCTCCTCCTTCACAAAGGTTTTCCAACTGATCCCATATTTCCTTAGCTGATGCACATGCATAAACTTGTGAAAATATGTCATTGGGGATGGCCATAATTAAAAGTGACTTAGCCCTTTCATCCCCAGCCACCAGGTCCTTGTCTTCCGCACTCCAGTTTAATTCACTTTTGGGAGCGCGGGAGGCAGGGATTGCTGGTGATTGGTCAGTTGCTGGAATAGCAGGTATTTCAGTCATTGGTGTATGTGGACCCCTTTCAATGGATTGAAACAGAGCTCGGTCATGACCGTTAAGGAAATTGACCATCCTGATTTTCCACTGGGGGTATTCCTCTGTGACCAGAGTCGGAGGTTTAGACATAGAACCAATGTTAAAAGCATTATTCCAGGATTGAAAGCTGGCCATATTTAGAGAAAAGAAGATGAGCGATTGATCGTTTGAAAATAGTTTATTCAATCTGCGCTGATACCAATTGTTAGACCCAGTTCAGGCTCAAAACAACTTCTTTTCACGTAATATGGCAAGTGATTTCAGTAGATGTGAAAAAGATGTGCGGAAATGGAAATCAGACTTTCAAGAAACAAGACCTACAGAATTATCAAGTTTATATCACTTTGAAAACAAAATGGTTTACAAGGTGATTGTAAGATTATTATCTAATACAAACGAATCTTGAATTCTGTAGGGGAGAGAGCAATGGAGTTTAGATGTATGTGTGAATGCTAAGCTTCAAACTCACTTTGCTTCTCCTGGTTGAGCCTTCTATTTATAGACGGCTTGTATGAATAAACAATAGTTTATTCATACAATAATTCCTGCAAAAAGTAGCCAATTGACATATTCATTGATTCCAACGTTCAAGTTGCCTTTTTCATCATGATTTCATTTAATGTCAACTTGCTTCGGTAAGTGTGGCAGGACAGAGCCAATTTCAGACAAGTGGGTTATTTCATCAGAAATTCTGATAAACCACTTCATCAGAAATTCTGATGAACAAATCATCAGAAAATCCTTGATGATCAGAATCGTCAGATACTGATGATATTTCATCAGAAATATCATCAGATTCATCAGAAATGACCTCTTCTGATAATCCAACTCAGCTCTTGATCAACTTGTGCTTCTTTGAAGTAGATGCTATGTATTCCGGTTGTCCCATCTGATCTTCTTTTTCTTGTTCGTGATCTTCAGGACTGTGATCTCTTCATAGGTCCAGTTGATTGTGTTTTTCTTCAATACTTACAGATAAAGTTTCCTAACATATATTTTTTTTATTTTGTATATATTAATAGGAATAGTAAATCTAAACATTTAATATTATATATTTTGATTTTCTCTAAATTTAGTTTTTATTGACAATGTATATATATTGTACTGCTATCGTACCAAATCGAATCAAAACTAAAAACGAATAGTCATTTATTCTTTATGTAAATTGTACTCAAATTTAATTTTCTTAAGTATGTTATATATATATTTTTTATTTTGTATATATTAATAGGAATAGTAAATCTAAACATTTAATATTATATATTTTGATTTTCTCTAAATTTGTTTTTATTGACAATGTATGTATATTGTACTGCTATCGTACCAAATCGAATCAAAAGTAAAAATGAATCGTAATTTATTCTTTATGTAAACTGTACGAGTGCTGATAACAATATTAAATACATCTTTTTTTAATCGTAAATTATACGAGTATCGATACGTGACGAATCGAGCCGATTTCAACCGAACATCGGTACCAATATCGGTAGTATCAGAACCAGTATTCTTCTTTTATAGTTTTCGATTGATATAAAACACGTGTTGATATCCTTTTGGACATATCACAACTTTGTCTTTTTAGTTTTCTCTTTCAACTGCTATAGCGAATGCTGGTACAGGAAAGAAATGAATCGATACCAACTGAGCTCCCGCCACATAGCGTGGAGAAAAATAGCTATCTATACATATTAATTCTAAGTCTTTATGAACAGTAATATAAATTTTGATTTTCTTATATTATACCATCATTGTAGAAAGCAATAATTTATTCCTAATAATAATGTGATTTTGGTTTGCAACCTTCAAAAAGGTTTTATACATCCTCATTAACTTAATTAGGTAATTAATTAACTAATTTTTTTATTAATTATAATTATATTATTGTTTTTATTATTATTTTATTATTATAATTAATTTTAAACATATTTTGTTTTTCTTTAATAACTCTTAAGATAAAATACAATGTTTTATAAAATGACGCCGTTTACCGTTTTTCGTTATTCTAATAATATAATATAATGCTTTATACATTTCGTTATTTTAATAATATAGTACAATGTTATATTAAACTCTGAATATATCGTTGTAACATACTTATTTTATCTGCGTTTTAATAAAAGTTTTTGTTCAAAATTGAACGAGTCAGTCATATTTTTTTGTTCTTTTCCATGACAAACCAAATTGATACTGTTCGAACACATTCGGTAGCGGTATAGAGTACCTTTTATATCATAAGCTATAGCGAGTATCAGTGATAAACAAAACTGATATCATCCAAACAACATCGGTGCCATGTCAATTTACTTTTAAAACCTTTATCGATATTCATTCTTATAGTTTTTACCGATGTAAAACATGTGTCAATATCCTTTTGAGCATATCATGACTTTATTATTTGGGTTTATCTTTCTATCGCTATATAAAGTGCCAATTACGGTACCAATACTTTATTGAATCGGACGATGATACCAAACGACTTTCCGCCGCAACGCGCGTGGGAAGTCTACTAGTTTGTTATAAAGCTAGCCCATCCGATCCATAATGCACATGAATCATTTTAAAATGAAATCTTAAAACCTGTATTTAAATATTTAATGTAATCTGAATAATTTTATATTTCAGAATTCAGAAGACAGAAGTGCATCCTAATATTCATATGTGATTTTGAAATTTGATTATTCGTGTGAAGAAAAAAGACAAAAGGCTTAGTTGTCCGTTTGATGAGCACTTTAAGGTTGATGGGGAAAGGATGACCCACAAACCATAATGTATTCGCTGATAATAAGTCTAAGAAACTCCAACCAAGTTATGTTCTGTCTTCCATTCATAGGCCCCCATATAGTGCACACCACTTTTTTTTTTTTTTTTTTACGGTAAGAAATGACGTGTCAATCACCGTGACATGAGGCGCTGTGATTAAGGTCGACTACCCGATCTTCACCCGTTCAAAGACACAACAGTAGAATAATCAGTAAAACCTCATCTCCCATCCAAATCAAACCGGCATAACACAAATGCAGTGTACGGTTTTCAAGTTTGGGGGTTTTAAAAGGAGTAAAACAAAACTTATGTTCTTTTTTATGGATATTTGTTTCAGTTTTTTTTTTTTTTTTTACTTTTTGTTTTGCTTCCATTTTATTGTTTACTCTAATTAAATTAAAATATATTATAAATATTATTAAGGAATCGATATCACTTATATATAACTATTTTCCTTGATCATGATCCGTAATAAACTTCCAGAAAAGATTTAAAAAATTATATTAGTACATTCTGTAGGAGCCGTTCGCGTATAAATAAAATAAAACAATTTTATTAATAGATTACAATACAGAAATAAAAGAAAGCTGAAAATTACAGTACATTTACAACTGAAATAAACTGAAAAACAAGAATAAAAGATGAATCAGAAATGCAGATTGGCGAAGGGTTGTATTTAACACATGGCCCTTAAAAAAATTCTGAGTCTTCCAATAGAACTCTTTTTTTCCCAGGGTACAACAACCGGAGCAGTAGTACTGCCGGAGCTGGCTCGAGGACCCAAAGAATACCTTGAGAAGAGCAAGAAAAAGATCAGAAGTTTGCAGAGAATTGTTAGCATTCGCTGTGTTGTTACTGGTGTGTTTCTGCTATGGATGAGATGTTGTATTTATATAGCATCTGAGTTGAAACAGTCAAAAACGAATTAAATGAGAGAATTAAATTCCATTAAACGTCTTCAATGCCCTTTAATTTGTCATTTAATTCTCAATCAAAACCGTTGACTTGTCTGTTTCAAATGCTGAAATGAAACTGCTCTCATTAAAGTCTGGAAGCTTCTGTTGCGCGCGTTCAAGACATACACTCTAGCACTTGGCTCACTTTCATGCGCCCCTGGTCTGCACCACTCATGCGCGCGTGCGCCAGTTTGGATCACTTTGGTGCGCCACGCACACATGTCAGTGTCCATGCGCCATCAAAGCGCCACATTGCGCCCGTCGTCCAAGCCACGCGCGCGCGTGTGTGTGCTAGTGCGAGTTAGGGTGCTCCGCACCCTTCACGAGTACACTAGTGTGTGCTTCCATGAAACAATAAGGATGAAGTGTTCCCACTTAAATATCTCTTTAAGTTTCATCTCTCCTCCTATGTGGGACAAGGTGTCACTTTCCATTATTTCAGCATTCAATGTTTCAGACACCAAACTTTGAGCATCGACATCTCATTCATCTTAGCTCTGTTTTGGACAGAGTTTAGTTCCTTGCGAAGCTCTTCCAACATAGAACACAAACCCACAAATAAATATATGAAATCCCCTTTGTTTCTTATATTTATTTCTAGTCCCAAAATAGGAAAAAGGCATGTCCTATATTTGTGAAAATTGCTATTTTCACAAAATTTCCAACAATCCCCCACATGAATGGAAATCGATCTTTACTTACAAGTTTCAACGATACACTTCGACAGTTGAGTATTACAAGATAGGTAGGTTGTTACCTTTGAACCTTCTTTTGTGAAGCATAGTTAGCTTACTAGCGGTTTGTAGACACGATGTCCTTGAACATACCCCCATTTGTGTAAACGACAATACACTTCACACAATACTCTCCCTAGTCTGGCCAACCCCTCATTGTCGTGTCCTATTATGGTCCTGGAACACTAGCCTGGTTCTGTGAGAGTTCTAGGATTGCGCACCCCACAATGCCATTCGAAGCGACCCTACTTCTCTCTCACATATGTAATTCCCATGAATCATTAAAAGCATCATGGTTATTTTGATTTCCTGAAATCACTAACCTTAATATGTTTAACCTCACTTCAATGTCACTGATTAGAATGGACTAGGAAGTATATAACTCCCTTTTATTTGGTTTGGGGTATTCCCCCATAGTGACTCCTCTTTGGTAATATGATTAAGTTGTCCTATTGAACTTAGATCTTGGGATCTCCAGTCAACTAAGTTAGGTTTCCCTCATATTCCCAATTGTTTCCACGGGCTTCAGTCCCATTCCTTTTGACGACATTTGAACTAACATTTTGCTTAATCCTTTCGTAAACGGATCCGCAATGTTATCTTTTTATCTCACATAGTCAATTGTGATAACACCTGTTGAGAGTAGTTGTCGTACCGTGTTGTGTCTACACGGAATGTCCCTTGATCTACCATTGTACATCGAGCTTTGGGCTCTACCAATCACTGATTGGCTATCACAATGTATACATATGGCTGGCAAAGGCTTTGGCCATCTTGGAATATATTCCACGAATTTATGTAGCCATTCCGCCTCCTCTCATGACTTATCCAAAGCGATAAATTCAGATTCCATTGTGGATCTTGCTATCGAGTTTACATACTTTACCCTCTTGACCTGGGGCGGAGAAACCTTCAGGTTGCTCCATGTAAATCTCTTTTTCTAAATCGCCATATAGAAATGCGGTTTCAACATCCATTTGGTGAACTTCCAAATTTCTTAAAGCCGCTATAGCAAGAACCAATCTTATGGAGGTTATGCGTGTCACAGTCGAGTAGGTATCAAAGTAATCTAGACCTTTTTGTCTAAATCCTTTAATCACCCACCTAGCCTTGTATTTATCAATACTTCCATCAGTTTTCATCTTCCTTTTGAATATCCAACGATATGCAAGTGGTGTGCAACTAGGTGGAAGAACTACTAACTCGCAAGTATGATTTTGCCATATAGAATCAATTTCGTTCTTTATTGCTTCTTTCCATTGAGGTCCTTCCGAAGAGGAAACCACTTCGCGATATGTATTGGGCTCGCCCTCAACCATATAGCTAAGTCTGGACCGAAGGATTTTTCAACCCTTGGCCGTTAACTTCACCTAGATCACCCTCGTCAACCTTAGGTCGTTCATGTGTCTTATCATGAATTACCTCATTAACCGGTGTAGAGAGCTTTCACCTACTTCAAAATTGGGTGTGATGACGTTGCATGTGTTTGTCCTCTCAAAGGAAACACATTTTCAAAGTACGAAACAATGTTAGGATTCGTCTCCATGATAGTGTGTTCGTGTACATCTGGATTCTTGGACTCATGTACAAGAAAGCGATGTGCACTACTTTGATGCGCATACCCAATGAATATGCAATCAACAGTTTTGGGTCCTATCCTAAGAGTCTTAGGAGGTGGTACAATCACCTTTGCTAGGTACCCCCCACTTCCAAGTATTTGTATAAAGGTTTTCTTCCTTTCCATAACTCATATGGAGTTTCCCTAATAGATTTTTTATATTCGCGAAGAGGTTATTCCCATTGCGATAGAGTTTCGCGCACCCGGACCTATACCCAAAGAGAACATTGCTGTACCTAAGGGTGTGGCCTGGTACGAAGGATTGAAGGCGTTGCCTAACCAGGACTTTGGTGAGCAAGTGTTGGTGGCGGCTGACATGAGTGATAAGTGGCCACGCAACAGCAAGAACGTTCCTGTATTGCTTCTGGACGACGTTGGTAAGTGTTATTCCTTTGGTAAATGTTATTTCTTTGGTAAACGAATCTGGCATTCACCAATCTGGCCGGAAGATACCTTGGGCGATCATTATTATCGCTCTTACAAAGAGATTCGCTCCGAGGAAATCCACGCCCCCGTCTGGAAGTTAAAGCAAGGTGATACCTTCGCTACTTTTCCTACATGTCGTGAGTGGTTCATGGGAACATTCCCCCCTACTGAGGTCCTTCATCAGGAAAAACATAAGGACCAACTGTATCAATCACACGTGCTTGCACAAGCTAACCAGGTTTCGACCAGTAACCAAATCACAAGGGAGTGGTGCACGATGCATCGTGAACTCACAGAGGGAAATCTATAGGACGTGTTTGGCACCTAACGCCAAAGTATTTGAGAAAGCTAAAGCTGAGTTGGCTGAGAAGCAATCTCAGTTTGAGACTGAGAAAAAGAATGAGGATTGGGGTATCTTGGGCCTCAAAAAGAAATTGAAGGCGCCTGAAGATAAACTTGCTGAAGAATGCCAACAGTAGCGCGAGGCCTGCAAGAAAGATATTGACAACATGCACCGCACGCACTGAAATCACAAACCTAAAAGCGTAAGCGGAGATCTCTGCTAAAGCCATTGCAGATCTGGGGGCCCAAAATGAAGAACTTACTAAGACCAAGGATGACCTGGAGTCGAAACTTGAAGAAGTGAAGTCTCACTGTGTGTGACAACCGTCACTTTTCCGTACATTCCGTACACTAGATGAACAGTAATTTGTGCTTTAATGACTGTACATGATCTAGTTTACCAGGCAAATAAATTTCTGAATTCCATACAAGTGAATTCATGAACTTGTTATACTACAAGAATTACTTCATGATAGCGTTGCGTCAAAAATATTAGTAAACTCACCGGTAAGACACACTGTGTCAACAAAACTGCAGGAAGCAGTCAGACATTAGAATTGAGGCCTAGGTGTAGGTCCGACGACAAAAATACATTAAAACCCAAGAGTACATACAAGGGGTTTAATATATATATACACTCCGGAAGCAAAAATGAGCACTAAAAAGCACCCGAAACGCACTTTAAGTGCAGAATTTTATATAATTCAGCTATAATCAGCATTATGGCACTAAAAAATTATGCAGAAATTACGTTTTATTATCCAGAATACTTCCCCAAGTGTTGGGAATTGAAAATGTTACAAAAGAATAAATGAAAGAAACTAAACGGTGCATTTTAGCACTTAAACAAACCGGTATGTAACCGAACAACCGGACATTACCCGGAACACCAAAATATTGCTAGAAGCAATGTTTTTATTTTTCTAAGCTAGTTAGGGTTCCCGAACACCCTAACACACTATATATTAAATCATACACATAATACACTAACTAATCACATTACATTTCAACCAAGATCTTTAACTTGCCATTACAACACAACCATGACCCCCCCCCCCCCCTTAGGACGGTTCACAAGTGGGTCCCACATGGGATTTCTTTGATTATTTAATTGGATCATGTTGGGAAAGTAATGGACATATTAACCTAAAGATTAAAAGATGTTGGAACTTTTTCTATAAAAACCAAGGGTTAACCACATATCATTCTCATCACCTTCAACCTTCAAGAACCTCCTCTCCTTCCCTCCATGGCTACGGCCTCAACCACACCACCCACCACCACCATCACTTGATCATCTTCAACCATTTCAAGGGCATACAAAGGTGTAAAGGATCATACAACGAAGTTTGGTGCTCTAGGAAGTTTAAGGACCTCTCTCATTTTCTTTTATCCAACACATTTACGCTCTTGAACTTCCCTAGCCTTGTGCTAGTGGTAAGCACTTAGATCCTTGCATTTTACATGATTGTTAAGTGGTTAATGATGTTTAAAGATAAAAAAGATAGGAACTCTAAAGAATCATAAACAAGGTCTTGAAGTATAAACTAACTAGAGATGAAGTAGTGTTAAAATGAAGATGAAATCATGTTGTTCTTGTATTGTTTGGTGTATGATGATTATGTACTGACATAAAGGACTTATAATCTGCTGTAAGTGTCGTTGTTTATTGCTAAACATGTTAACGGAATCAAACGAACGCGCTTTAGAATGTTAAAGACTGAAAACAGAAAGCTGTTTAGTGATTACGGCCAACTTCAGTTGGCTGTAACAGGACTTTAATAAAACGAAAAATGTAATTTCTGAAGTCTAGATTTATGTATTATGAAATACGGTTCTAATGGCACTGGAATCATAATTTTTGGACTTCGTTTACTATTTTTAAAGTGTCTTTTCGTAACAGCAGCTAGAGCTGCATTTTTCTGCTGAAAATATGTGTTCCGTTTTCTGTCATAACTTGAATTCTGTGTAGAGTTAGATCATAAAATTCGTACTATAGATGACCACCGATGTATTTGTAATTCTCTCACTAGAATTTCGTAAATCGGACCCTCGATGAATTTTAAATAAATTATTCCGTGGACTGCAGTCAGAAAAAGATAAATCTGAGTTCAGTCCGGAAAATGAATTTTTTTATAAAATATTGGTGATGAATTGGATCCCGAGATTTTTTCACAATAATATTTGGATCGTTTAAGATATTCTGTAAAAATTTGGGAATTTTTGGAATAAGTTAACTATTTTATTAAAATGCCCGAAAACAGCCCAGTTTTGGATATTTAAGTTGAAATGACATAAGTAGTAATTTGCGTGTCTAAGTGTCGAGTATGTTATCTGAGGAAAATATATATTATTTGATCACCAAGAATTTTGTGCTAAGCGTGTGTAGTAAGTATTATGCATGATAGTGTATTAGGATTTGAAAATACACTAAGTACTCTTAAGAAGTGAAAATACACATACAACATACTCAGACAAGATACATAATTCGGGTGCAAAGTGCAAAACACGATATACTTATATTAATTTTTGGGAAAATAATATAAGTAAGATGTTTAGTTAAAAATATAAAATATTTTTAACACAACAATACAAATACAAAAGATAGTGACTTGTACTTGTGCGATACAAGTCTAGTGACTAACGTTAATAACACGCGTTTAGGTCGCGACGCTAGATAAGCAAATCCGGTGGAGTTTACGACGCAGGAACGCAAAGTTGTGAGTTCATGCTCCCCCTTTTCTTTAACTGTTTTTGGTTTTATAACTCTCGGGGGTGAAATACATGTTACAAATATTACAATTTTTACAAATGGTAAAAATACAAGAAGCACTCTTGGTGAGAACGAGTACCGAGTGCAATACGATTTGAGAATACAAAAAAAATACGAGAAGCACTCTTGGTGAGAACGAGTACCGAGTATGATGTGCTTTAAGAAATGCCTAGAAAATACTAGATCATTTGAGCTTAAACTAGATATTGAGATGCCATTAATACTTAATTAGGGACGAGGGTTAGATCTAACGGGTACGGCCGAGCCCCGCTCATGGTCCTTATGTGACCTCCTGAGTGCTTCGGTGTCCCAGTCGAGGGAAATCGACACAGTCGAGGTTAATCGACACAGTCGAGGTTAATCGACACAGTCAGGGAAATCGACATAGTCGAGGTTAATCAACACAGTCGAGGGTAATCGACACAGTTAAAGGAGCCAATACTAATGCTTCCTATGTTCTCACATGCCTTGAGGGAGAAAACACTAATGCTCCCTATGTCCTCACATGCCTTGAGGGAGAAAACACTAATGCTCCCTATGTCCTCACATGCCTTGAGGGAGAAAACACTAATGCTCCCTATGTCCTCACATGCCTTGAAGGAGAAAATACTAATGCTCCCTATGTCCTCACGTGCCTTAATGTCCTTGTATAAACAATCATTTAATACGTGGGGTACACAAGAAAACTTGATTTATACTAGAATACTTGACTTGTACAAAATACAAACTATGTTTTCATACAAGACATACAGAACGCATGAACTCGCTCAACTTTATGTTGATGTTTTCCAAAATTACATGTATTTCAGGTGACAGGATGGATCTTGGGCGCAAGTGTCATAGCTAGAAGTAGACTTCAAGTTTAGATGTCATCCACTTTTGTTGAATTGTAACCTAGACGAAGGTTGTGTCTTTAAAACTTAAATAAAAAGTATTTGTAATACTCAAATTTTCATGAATGGATGAACATCGTTTTGATCATGTAGTTGTTTATTACGATTAAATGCAATGATATTAAACCAGTCACACATCATAAGCTTCCGCAAAAGACAGGGTGTGACAGTTTGGTATCAGAGCTTCGATTGTAGTGAACTAGGATTCTTTCTCGAGTCTAGACTACAATCACTAGAGTTCTCTCACAAAAACATTTTACGAAAAGGTTTTCATTGCATTCACGTAAGCGCCAAGATCCACGAGTCAAACACTTTTCAAAAGAGACAAGGCAAGGACATTAGTGAGGAATACCCTTAAGATAAGGTGCCAATTAAGGCATAGTCTACACGAGTTAGACTTGCCAACAACAAAATACACCCTTGGTGATCACTAATACCAAGTAGTGTTTTTGTCGTGAATCGACAACTAGAAAAATGACCCCCCAAAAACGAGAGTTATACGTGATATAATGCATCAAATTGTTATTGATATACATACATACAAATAAGTGTACGGAATGATATTTGACGTGAATAAGATACTTTCGACTCCGACTCCTATTACTGTACGTGACTCGCACGATGAAGCTACCGACCTCGCGTCCTTGGCAAAGCTCATGGATGGGAGTGATTACCAAACAAGATGCTGAGCTTGCTTCCGTAGGAGATGGCTGCTCTTCCCTCTCGATCGTGAAGGTGCCTAACTACGGTGATGATGACGAGGCAGAGGCGGCAACCTTGAACAAATTCTTGATCAATGGGACGAGATCCCTACGGCTTATGTGAAGCAAGATTGACGACATACTTGACCAGAGAAGTGAAGATGAAGTATACATCTCGAAGGTGCCCCTCCAACTACTAGGAATTCTCTTTATTCCTACTTCATCTAATCATCATGCCTATTCGAGCGTAACAACAACGAGTGTTAGCGCGTGGACCACTGCAATGGTCCTTTCCATGACAGAGGTATAAGGACAGTAGTGTCCCCTCCTTGATTGATCATCTGCTTGGACGAGAGGAAATTGGGTAACTGTGCAAGACAATTTATTATTACGGGGGCCCACGTAATAACGACTTGTAGTGCACAGAAATCCTGGTGGACTCTACGGACCAAGCTAACGATCACTGCACAAAAATAATCTATAGGTGTTCACACCTTCGTTTGGTAGAACAATACATAGATCAGTGCTTTAACGCACTATAAAGTAGGAAGCCTGTCTTAGCCTACTTCGTGACTGACACTTCTACCTGTATACGAGACGGTTGAGAAAACGACATACAAGCAAGAGAAGATGGGTAACATTCAAAAAGATTCAGCGACGCTACACTCTCTATCACCCTACACGAAGAACCCCATCTCTGGGAAAATATACACATCAATAAAGATAATGTAGCAGGAAATAACTGAAACCTAAATGACCGAGGCGATGTAACCTCGAGTTCATTTTAATACAAACAATAAGCCAAGTTGGCAAGCCTATGTGAAGGCTCAGTAATTGTTTCCTCGCTCAATACATTGATTATATATATACATGTGAAATTGGGTGATTACATGATGGCTTATGGTGCTATGTACCTCATAGACAATTATGAAATGTTGTCTAACCCATCCCATACTCTTAGCAGAAAAGGAATGACGTCCAGACGAGACACAAACACCAGTACGTTGCCAAGAACAGAAGCTGAGCTTCAAGAGCGAATCTCACAGGCAATTGCTCGACATGAAGCCCTCCGCTCCGAACACAGCGGTGGCACTACCGGAAATAACCCTCCGACTGGCTGCACCTATAAACAATTCCTGGACTGCAAGCCATTAAATTTTGATGGCACAGGAGGAGCCGTTGCATTTGTTCGTTGGGCAGAAAAGACTGACTCCATTCTAAGAATAAGTAACAGTTCACCCCAACAGAGTGTTACCTATATCTCAGGGTTATTCGTAGATGGCGCACTCTCCTGGTGGAACCTTCAGGTTCAAACCCTTGGTGCGGATGCTGCTTATGCACTAAGCTGGGACGAGCTCAAGGAAATGATGGAAAAGAAATACTGTTCTAGGGCTGAAATCCAGAAGCTTGAGGTGGAGTTCTGGAATTTGAAAATGGACGGACCGAAGATTCCTGAATACATCCAGCGATTTCACGACTTGTCTAGAGTCGTCCCCTACTTAGTCAAGCCAGAATTCAAGAGAATTGAACGATTCATTTGGGGACTTGCACCTCAGATCAGGAGCTTGGTTACTACCTCAAGACCTCCAACTATCGCAGAGGCTATCGATTTAAGCGTTACGCTTACTGAAGAAGCTCTACGTGCTGGAAAATTTTCGGAATCAGAGGATAACAAGAAGGAGACTCATGTGGAGTCATCAGGCAATAAGAAAATGAAGTCTTCAAACCTAAAGATGATCACCCAAGTCAGCCATGGAAGCTCTAAAGCAAACAAAAGAAAGGAAGTGAAACCGCCGCATGGCAGGAAAACTGATGGAGCCACTATTAAGGCCGGTGGTAAAATTTACTCGGGGACTAAGCCGAGGTGCGGGGAATGCAATTTTCACCATGAAGGTCGTTGTCTGAGGCCTAAGTGCGGAAAGTGTGGAAAAGAAGGGCACAGCAAGGACGCCTGCTGGGCGAAGGACCTAGATGGAAGAAACAAGAGAATACCAGGTTGCTACAGATGTGGTGAAGCAGGGCACTTTAGGAAAGATTGCCCTGGGAAGAATCAAGCAAGGAAGGGTTTTCGCGA
This sequence comes from Helianthus tuberosus, assembly GCA_030545235.1. Taxonomy (NCBI): domain Eukaryota; kingdom Viridiplantae; phylum Streptophyta; class Magnoliopsida; order Asterales; family Asteraceae; genus Helianthus; species Helianthus tuberosus. Next base: position 82,499,410 of record CM060363.1, read on the forward strand.
TCGAAACTCATGAAGCACGCCAGGATCCAAATGCGGTTAAGGGTACGTTCCTTACTAACCAACCTAATGCATCTATTTTTCATTAATACTGGCATCAACTTTAACCTTGCATGCTTAGAACTTAAGAAACTACCTGGCCTAGTTTCAAATAAATTAGACGTTCCGTATTCTTTAGAAATGGGCATATAGAAGGCTAGTTTAAACAGTCAAGGCAATTAAGGATTGCATTTAGGGACTCAGAAGGTCAGAACCTTCTGTTACCATTGACTTGCGAAGTCATAATATGATAGTCAGCATGGATTGGATATCCAAGTATAGAGCCTGAGAACATCCCCGTTATGGAAGAAGTTCCAGTAGCCTTTTCTGAAGACTTGCCAGGAATACCTCCACAGCGCCAAGAGGAGCTTGGGATAACCCTCGTGCCAGGAGCGGTACCAGTGCCGAATGACGCCTTACCGACTAACTTCGTCTGCGAAGCATGAGCCTCCGAGGTAACTGCCAGAGCTGCTAGACAGAGGGAAATTAAAGACATGACATCCTTAGTTAAGGAGACAAGGAGAAAGTTGGTAGTCTCCACTTTACATAAACTTCAGAAAATTGAGAATCAGAATCCTTTGCCAAGGACTGATGACACAAATGAGCCAATCGTAAGGTTCCAGTTACCACTCAAAGATCAACTTGAGGACAAGATGTCCTCCACTGTGAATACAAGAGGAAATATCCCTAAAACGACCTTTAGGACTTGCTTCGAGCATTACGAGTTCCTTGTCGTACCATTTGGCTTAACACGTGCATCGACAATATTCATGGACCTCATGAATCGAACGTGTAAGCCATGCCTGGATGAATTGCGATCATACTTATTGACTACATGCTTATATGGCCAACGACCAAGGAAGGTCGTAAGCAACAGCTGCAATTTAACTTGCAACCCCTAGAGAAAGAACAATTATGTGCTAAGATGACGAAAAGCGGATTTCGAATTCGCGAAATGAGAACTTTAAGATACATGGTGCATAAGAACGAGTTTCATGCCAACCCTACAACCCAGAGCTAAGGAGCTAGAATTGCAATTAAGTGACGCTTCTCGACAAAGTCTCGATTGTACATCGATGCAACGAGACCACAACATTGCATACGCGGCACATTGATCAAGGAATCATGAGAAGAAGCCTTGAGCTAGATACAGTGATTGCACGCCGCAAACTTGACGTCACTACCTAACGGAAAACGCTGCACGACCTTTACTAAACACAAGGGTTGCAGCACACCGATGATCATAAGAACTCGAATATGAACTGAGCTGCTGAACGATGCAGACTGTATGAATACAATACGTGCTTGTGTGATAAACTTTAATGAAAAGTCGGAACACTCACTTGCCCTTAGTGGAGTCTTCCTACAACAGTATTTATCACACCGCCATCTAAACCGCCTCTTGTAAAGCTTTAGACGGAACATAATGAGTTAATTCCCGTCATGTTGAACGGAGACCAGAAATAAACAATCAACTGGCCCGGGATGGCCCAGGAAAACTAGAGGCAAGATCGTTCAGATATGTGATCATATCAGGACAGCCCGCAGAATACAGAAAGATTACGCTGATGAGCGGCGGAAATCGTAAGAATTTGAGACAAGAAGTATGACTAAAATGAGAGCCTCGCCTAGAGAAGGCGTAGTGTGATTTGGAAAACGAAAAGGTTGAATCCCCAGTGTAGGGATCAGAACCATTGTCCACAAGATAAAACTCCTGGAAAAAGATCAGTAGTGATCGTGACACATTCATGTGTCTAGTCTTTAAAGGAGTCTGACTTAAGGAACAGTCGTAGTTCCCACAAATAAGATTCACGTCAATGACAAACGACAAGAATTACTATAGAAACCTGTTAAGGTTTTGGACCAAGAGTCCACAATACTATAGAAACCTGTTAAGGTTTTGGACCAAGAGTCCACAATACTATAGAAACCTGTTAAGGTTACGGACCAAGAGTCCACGAGATACAGAAAAGACATGAGTGATTTTCTTGAGTAAGATAAAATACATGGCATGAGAACACAAAGACGTGTTTCGAATACAAGTGACCATATTCGTTTCACAACTCCCCTGCGAGCGATGGCATCGCTTGAATTTCGGGAAGAAATTCTTTTAACGGGGGGAGACTGTGACAACCGTCACTTTTCCGTACATTCCGTACACTAGATGAATAGTAATTTGTGCTTTAATGACTGTACATGATCTAGTTTACCAGACAAATAAATTTTTGAATTCCATACAAGTGAATTCATGAACTTGTTATACTACAAGAATTACTTCATGATAGCGTTGCGTCAAAAATATTAGTAAACTCACCGGTAAGCCACACTGTGTCAACAAAACTGCAGGAAGCAGTCAGACATTAGAATTGAGGCCTAGGTGTAGGTCCGACGACAAAAATACATTAAAACCCAAGAGTACATACAAGGGGTTTAATATATATATATACACTTCGGAAGCAAAAATGAGCACTAAAAAGCACCCGAAACGCACTTTAAGTGCAGAATTTTATATAATTCAGCTATAATCAGCATTATGGCACTAAAATATTATGCAGAAATTACGTTTTATTATCCAGAATACTTCCCCAAGTGTTGGGAATTGAAAGTGTTACAAAAGAATAATTGAAAGACACTAAACGGTGCATTTTAGCACTTAAACGAACCGGTATGTAACCGAACAACCGGACATTACCCGGAACACCAAAATATTGCTAGAAGCAATGTTTTTATTTTTCTAAGCTAGTTAGGGTTCCCGAACACCCTAACACACTATATATTAAATCATACACATAATACACTAACTAATCACATTACATTTCAACCAAGATCTTTAACTTGCCATTACAACACAACCATGACCCCCCCCCCCCCCATTAGGACGGTTCACAAGTGGGTCCCACATGGGATTAAAAGATGTTGGAACTTTTTCTATAAAAACCAAGGGTTAACCACATATCATTCTCATCACCTTCAACCTTCAAGAACCTCCTCTCCTTCCCTCCATGGCTACGGCCTCAACCACACCACCCACCACCACCATCACTTGATCATCTTCAACCATTTCAAGGGCATACAAAGGTGTAAAGGATCATACAACGAAGTTTGGTGCTCTCGGAAGTGGAAGGACCTCTCTCATTTTCTTTTATCCAACACATTTACGCTCTTGAACTTCCCTAGCCTTGTGCTAGTGGTAAGCACTTAGATCCTTGCATTTTACATGATTGTTAAGTGGTTAATGATGTTTAAAGATCAAAAAGATAGGAACTCTAAAGAATCATAAACAAGGTCTTGAAGTATAAACTAACTAGAGATGAAGTAGTGTTAAAATGAAGATGAAATCATGTTGTTCTTGTATTGTTTGGTGTATGATGATTATGTACTGACATAAAGGACTTATAATCTGCTGTAAGTGTCGTTGTTTATCGCTAAACATGTTAACGGAATCAAACGAACGCGCTTTAGAATGTTAAAGACTGAAAACCGAAAGCTGTTGAGTGATTACAGCCAACTTCAGTTGGCTGTAACAGGACTTTAATAAAACGAAAAATGTAATTTCTGAAGTCTAGATTTATGTATTATGAAATACGGTTCTAATGGCACTAGAATCATAATTTTTGGACTTCGTTTACTATTTTTAAAGTGTCTTTTCGTAACAGCAGCTAGAGCTGCATTTTTCTGCTGAAAATATGTGTTCTGTTTTCTGTCATAACTTGAATTCTGTGTAGAGTTAGATCATGAAATTCGTACTATAGATGACCACCGATGTATTTGTAATTCTCTCACTAGAATTTCGTAAATCGGACCGTCGATGAATTTTAAATAAATTATTCCGTGGACTGCAGTTAGAAAAAGATAAATCTGAGTTCAGTCCGGAAAATGAATTTTTTATAAAATATTGGTGATGAATTGGATCCCGAGATTTTTGCACAATAATATTTGGATGGTTTAAGATATTCTGTAAAAATTTGGGAATTTTTGGAATAAGTTAACTATTTTATTAAAATGCCCAAAAACAACCTAGTTTTGGATATGTAAGTTGAAATGACATAAGTAGTAATTTGCGTGTCTAAGTGTCGAGTATGTTATCTGAGGAAAATATATATTATTTGATCACCAAGAATTTTGTGCTAATCGTGTGTAGTATGTATTATGCATGATAGTGTATTAGGACTTGAAAATACACTAAGTACTCTTAAGAAGTGAAAATACACATACAACATACTCAGACAAGATACATAATTCGGGTGTAAAGTGCAAAACATGATATACTTATATTAATTTTTGGGAAAATAATATAAGTAAGATGTTTAGTTAAAAATATAAAATATTTTTAACACAACAATACAAATACAAAAGATAGTGACTTGTACTTGAGCGATACAAGTCTAGTGACTAACGTTAATAACACGCGTTTAGGTCGCGACGCTAGATAAGCAAATCCGGTGGAGTTTACGACGCAGGAACGCAAAGTTGTGAGTTCATGCTCCCCCTTTTCTTTAACTGTTTTTGGTTTTATAACTCTCGGGGGTGAAATACATGTTACAAATATTACAATTTTTACAAATGGTAAAAATACAAGAAGCACTCTTGGTGAGAACGAGTACCGAGTGCAATACGATTTGAGAATACAAAAAAATACGAGAAGCACTCTTGGTGAGAACGAGTACCGAGTATGATGTGCTTTAAGAAATGCCTAGAAAATACTAGATCATGTGAGCTTAAACTAGATATTGAGATGCCATTAATACTTAATTAGGGACGAGGGTTAGATCTAACGGGTACGGTCGAGCCCCGCTCATGGTCCTTATGTGACCTCCTGAGTGCTTCGGTGTCCTAGTCGAGGGAAATCGACACAGTCGAGGTTAATCGACACAGTCGAGGGTAATCGACACAGTCAAGGGAAATCGACACAGTCGAGGTTAATCGACACAGTCGAGGGTAATCGACACAGTTAAAGGAGCCAATACTAATGCTTCCTATGTTCTCACATGCCTTGAGGGAGAAAACACTAATGCTCCCTATGTCCTCAGATGCCTTGAGGGAGAAAACACTAATGCTCCCTATGTCCTCACATGCCTTGAGGGAGAAAACACTAATGCTCCCTATGTCCTCACATGCCTTGAAGGAGAAAATACTAATGCTCCCTATGTCCTCACGTGCCTTAATGTCCTTGTATAAACAATCATTTAATACGTGGGGTACACAAGAAAACTTGATTTATACAAGAATACTTGACTTGTATAAAATACAAACTATGTTTTCATACAAGACATACAGAACGCATGAACTCGCTCAACTTTATGTTGATGTTTTCCAAAATTACATGTATTTCAGGTGACAGGATGGATCTTGGGCGCAAGTGTCATAGCTAGAAGTAGACTTCAAGTTTAGATGTCATCCACTTTTGTTGAATTGTAACCTAGATGAAGGTTGTGTCTTTAAAACTTAAATAACAAGTATTTGTAATACTCAAATTTTCATGAATGGATGAACATCGTTTTGATCATGTAGTTGTTTATTACGATTGAATGCAATGATATTAAACCAGTCACACATCATACGCTTCCGCAAAAGACAGGGTGTGACACTGTGAGCGCGCCAAAGCGAAACAGATTCGTACCACCTTCACTTGTCTTCAACAAGATCTTGAAATAAAAAGACTAACCGATCGCTTATCTGCACAAGAGGAGTTACGACAACAACTTGTCTCTTAGGATAGAGACTTGGCTGGCAAGGACATTGAAATTATTGAATTAAAGCGTCGCTTGCACGAGTCAGAAGATAAAGTGGTACCCTTGGAAGTTGATGTTGCTAGCGAAAGACAAAGAGCTGATACCGCCTTCGAAGCGTGCAAAGTCTCCCAATCTGCTTTAAACTTTGCTTAAGATAACTATGCTGAGATTTAAGCAACAGTAGAGCCTCTGATCAACATCTCTGAGTGGTTGCAATAATACAACATTGCACATGTAAGTTACTACTACTTAGCTTTTAGTTGCATATTCTACCATCTGGTAAACTAACTCTTTAATTATACAACAGATCGCAAATGTAACTTGAATTAACACATAGAAAATAACAAGGAAAATAATGTAAACAACATGCAGTTGTAACTTGAATTAACACATAGGAAATTACAAGGAAAATAATGTAAACAACACTCCTATTAATAAACTTGTCAGGGGCGCGACCATCGTTTACAAAGGTTGTGTATTACATGTAGCATTTTCTCAGCTATTATGCGTTCCATGCGCGTGGAACAATGTGATCGTCTAAAGTAGGTAGTTTATATGCGCCCTTGCCCAGGACCTCGTGGATAACGTAGGGTCCCTCCCACTTAGGCGCAAGTTTTCATGGGCGTTCAGCATAAGAGGCCTCATTGTCACATATAACATAGTCGCTTAGATTGAACGTACATATGCACACCTGCGCAATGTAGTACTTCTCCAGTTTGGACTTGTACTTAGCCTTGTTTATGGTCGTGTTCTCGCGCCGTTCTTCGAGCAAGTCTAGATCGAGTCGGCGCTCTGCATCATTATCAATTGCATTTACAGCCGTCAAGCATGGTGAGGGGAGGCCGAACTCGGCCGATATAACCGCCTCAGAACCGTAAATAGGCTAAAAGGGGTCTCGTCATTGCTTGTTTTGGGCATGGTGCGATGAGTGCAGAGTATACTCGGGAGCTCATCGACCCAGCCTCTTCGCTTGGTACTCAGTAAGTCCATGATCCCTTCCACAATGCTCTTGTTAACACTCTCTACTTGATCGTTCCCTTGAGGGTGTGCAATGGAAGAAAATGTATGTTCAATGTGTAGCTCCTTCATCCATTTCTGAAAGTCTTCATGAGCAAAGTTTGTGCCACTATTGGTTACTATGCGCAAGGGCAAGCCAAATCGGCATATAATCTGTTCCCATATGAATTTTCGAACTACCATTGCGGTATTCGAAGCCAGAGCTTTCGCTTCTACCCACTTTGTTAAGTAGTCGAATGCAACAATGAAAAACTTGACCGCACCAGGGGAATCTGGAAAATGGACCCACCATATCTATGCCCCATTGCTGGAAAGGGCCAAGCTGTGGAAACGGGTATCAGGTCGTTCTTGGGTCAGATTGTCTTCAGCGCGTGGTGATGGCAAGAGTCGCACTTATGCAATTCTTTCACGGCATCTAGATGCATGTCGGGCCAATAATATCCCGTGTTCATTATCCTAGCGACCACCATGCGTGGTCCTGCGTGGATTACGCAAAAGCCTTCATGGATTTCTCGGATGAGATAATTTGCATCTTGCGGGTCCACGCAGCGCAGTAGTGGGCCCAAATATGATCTTTGGTGTAAAATTCCCCCATCCATCTGATAAAACAAAGCCTTGTGTTGAATCTTTCTTTCTTCTACTTTGTTATCAGGAAGGATCCTCGCTCTTATGTATTGAATTATAGGTGTCAGCCATGAAGGTGACGTTAATTCAATCATGTTGACTTGACGCAACGGTCCTGGAGGATTTTTAAGTACCTCAATTTGAACGTCCTTCGCCAAGTGTATCGCAACCCCCGCCCCCTATCTGTCCGGGAACGGGCGGCCGCGAGACCAGTATTGGTGGTACCGGTGTTTATTGTTTTGGCATCGGAAATTACATCAGAACCGTAGTTAGGAAATATTTTATCAGAGTAAAATACCACGCTTTTATAATATTAAACATATGGGAAAATCCCAAGTTTCAAGTACACACATTTTCATAGGGATAAACCCTATTTTATTTAAATAAAAACATCTCTTTATTTAGGTAACTTTTATAGCCACTTTTCCAAGCCTTCAGTGCTGTCCAGCTGGCTTCTATTTGGCTTTCACATTTTGTTACCTGAAACGCGTTTAAAAACATTTTGTCAGTAGGAAATACTGGTGAGTGAATCCCAGTTTAATCAAGAAGAGTCTTACTAATTCACAGTATTGAGAGTGATTACAATGTTTAGATCTACACAATTACTCATTCAATACTGTCAATCCTGACTGGTGGGTCATATTACACATTGGCTAACTCTTTGTCCAATGCTAACGTGTCCCACATTTTGTATACAAAACCCCAACATACCGGCAGTAATTGAAGAATTACAAAGACTCAATCACTGCTAATTATAATTTAAAATAAATAAAGGTTTTGTAAAAACGGTTTGCAAAAAGGTTTACAAAAAGGAGATCACTCACATTGCTGTCTTAGGGTTTTCTTTAAAGATTTCCTGATGATTATCTATAATTTACACAAATGCACACGCGTTAGTACAATAACCCAATATTTACATTAGTAATACCCTCCCCGAGACGGCATTCCAACGACCACGTCGGGCAGAACCACGACTGCCATTACGGAACCCTTGATCAATCGGGCAGCGTATCTAACACGTAACCGGGGTTATGATACTTACAACGTGGCAGAACTTCGTTAATTAGGGGGTATTATGCCCAGAAATTACTCTAATTATGCAGAAATTCGAGAGAGAAGAAAGATTGTGAACGATTTGGGACAGAAGGCCGATGCCTTCTATTTATAGGGCCCGATTTCAGGTTCCTCGCGGCCCGCGACGTATGGTAAGTAGGCCCTAGCTGATCCGGGTCAGCACTATATGCTCGACACATTGCACGACAGGTGGCAGCACCGGGCTGTGCCTCATGTCCCTTCGTTCGCACCTCGCGTAGACCAAGGAGGTGTAACGCCCAGTGTCCCTAAACTTTAGACATTTTTCAGATTTAGTCCCTGAACTTTAGTTATTGGCAAGTCTAGCCTCTGAACTGTATGATGTGTGATACTTTGATATCTTGGTAAATCTATATGCCTGAATGCCTAAATCTATATGCTTGAATGTCTAAATCTATGTTTGGAATGCCTAAATCTATATGCTTGAATGTCTAAATCTATGTTTGGAATGTCTAAATCAATATGCTTGGAATGTCTAAATCTATATTTGGTGCCTGACTCTTGAGACTCATGAAACTTGATTCTTGGTGAAACGAGAGACTGGAGTCTTGTCACTGGAGGAATCTATCAATCTTGGAAAACTTTTGGTGTTTATGATGTAATCTAGTTGTCCTATTACCAAATGATATGCAACGCTTGATCTTACACGTGAAAACAGGAACACGGGAAGGATGGATTGGCCAAAGTGGCAATCCGATCGGATGAACACCCGATCAGATGACCACCCGATCGAGTGGCCACTCGATCGAGTTGCCACCCGATCCATGCGCACAACCCTTCTCACCCTCCTTCACACTATAAATAGGAGCTGTCACATCATTCCTTCACTGATGTGACAGCCCTGCTCGACTCAGACGCACGAACATCTTATTTCTTCATTTTCTTGACGATTCTGGTACTATTGCACTAGATCCTTGTACTTTCTTGATCTACACTTCATCCTTTACGTGATTCACCTTTGAAATCACACTTATCACCATGAAATTTGTCGGATCTAAGCTCTTGAGGATGATGTCATCATGATGGGTTGTACAAACTGTCATATGATGTCACTCCTAACAAGATCTGGCTCAGATCTAAGGAATTTCAGGTGTTTTGCACCAAATCTAAACTAGATCTAGGATTTCTCATAATAAGACTTAAGTTTTCCTCATCTTTCTTTAATCTTTCACTTCGAACGGTGGAATCCGGATACAAAGGGATGACTACCAGAAAGAGACTACCATGGAACGGATTCTAACATAAACCGCTATAAACAGACGACTGACCGGACAGGGGTGATTCCCATCCGATCAGAACGACTGTAAGATGGCGAGTTCACCATTGTTTCAGTGCGTCCCGTGCCGTCATCGTTAAACTAGGAACTTAGAAGTTTTACAAAAAGGTGAACGGAACAAGGACCGCCCGATCGAACGACAACCTGATCTGACAGCCACTCGATCAGGAGACACTTGTCCTTTAGCCTTGAACCCTTTCAACACTTAGGACTTATTCAGAAAACTTGAAACTTGGGAATCTCAATCGAGTGGCAACCCGATCGGATTGCCATCCGATCAAGCTGCCACCCGATAGAAGTGACCAACACTAAAACTAATACTTGGATAGAGTGGCAACCCGATCGGATAGCCGTCCGATCGGGCAGCTATCCTATTCCCCCCTCACCTTGTGAATGTCAAATCAAGTGGCAACCCGATCGGATGGCCATCCGATCGGGCAGCCATCCGCTTCTCACACACTTATCACTCGTTCGAATGGCAGTCCGATCGGACTGCCATCCGATCCAGTGACTGTTCCAACACTTTGCGTAACCTCGTTATTCTGCCCGACTCTTATCATGTTGTAATCTAATCAGGCTAATTCTAAAAGAGCTCCCTTTGATCCAATAACGGTCCATACCGTTAAGCAATCACTGTGAGTATACTCGATCCCTTTTTGCTTTAAACTTTGGGATGTAACATGTATTCTATAAACTACGAACTTGATACTTTTGCAAGCTAAACTCTATCCTACGTGTATGTGAAAACTTGTGCATTCTAGTATTCAATTTTGTGCTATGTGACGTTTAATCCAGGGTGTGTAGTTCCGCCTTAACAATAGTAGCGCTATAGGAGGTGCACCTCTCCCATTATTCTCGGGGGTTATTTTTAGGAGAATTCTAGTTTACCTTGAGTCTTGGGTAAACACTAAAGCATCGGGATACTTGGGCTATCACTACGTGGACTGCGACACTAGCACGGCTAAAACTATTTTGATACTTACATTGTGGATATGAGTTGTTTTATCTACTATGCTATTATTCAAACTTGTATACTCGCCAATACTTTGTATTGATATTTTAATACATGTTGTAGGCTGATAGGTTGCTATGGAACACATGGAAATCAAGCTAGGAGATGCCTAGAAACGTCACTTAAATAATTTAGACTTTTGAACAATTCGATTATGTGATGTAATTTTTGATGACGCTTGTTTGACATTGAAAATCTATATCATGAAATCTACTTAATTACTATTGAAATATCTAGTGTTATGGAATCTCATTAGCAATCGGAACGCTTAGTGCTCGCACCCTGATGTTTCTGCCATCGGTTGGGGTGTGATAGATTGGTATCAGAGCCATAACTATAGGGAATTAGGATAAGTAGGAATACTTGCCCTAGTCTATAGTTCTAGGAATCTTGATTCTTATCTGTTGTTTAAGACTTATGCATTCTACCGTAATTGCTTCCTAGCAGCACGTATACTCCTGTAAAACTTACATGCCTTCCCTAAGGCTAACATAATGTACACTTGATACTTTGAAAACACTGTTCACTAGTGTTTGTATTTTGCACGAAGTTTGCTCTCAAGACAGGAGTGACATCCGAACCTTGATGGGGAGTCTCCATATTATTCTAGTAGGTCTTGTCTGCGGATAAGTACCAACGCTATCAGGGTACGATGTTGTCAAGTTAGAGGTGAAACTCAGACCTTGACAACTAGTCCCGCTACTTGATGTTTTATTATTGTCTCGCCAAAGTCTCGAAACTTCCATTCAATTGGATACGTGAAATGACCGAAAGGATGAACATCGTAGGCCTAACATCGATGACGTATTTGTCTAAGTAAATCAAGACACGCTATCTCAATTTGAAAGGGGTTCAACTCGCTTTGGTTAGTCACCGTTCTTCTACCTGGAACACTCTATGTTTTATGAGCCTATCTTTTATGTGGTTTTAGACTTAATTCTTCATTTATCTTGATTCTTCGTTTATTATGAGACGTTCCCACGAATCGCACGTATGTCTGCAATCTAAAACGTTAACTTTAATCTCAGGATCAACTAAATTTATGAAGTTTTATTCTATCATGATAGCCTATGTGTGAATCTTGATCGACTATGATTCTACGTAAATCTATCTGATGAATCTGTATGTGGTTGTGGTTGTAAGACACTAAATGTAACATGGCATGGAAACACGAGGGAGAAGTGACGTGTCTGAAGCATGGTGGATACGCCGCTGGTACTTCCTATATATAAGTGTTTCAGACGTGTTACCAACTTTCATGCTAGGTGCCATGCGAAACTTAGTGTTTACAGCCCGGTGATGAGTTGTTGGAATCCAATCTATGAAAACTACTTGAGTAATCTATAAGGAATCTATAAGGAATCTACGTATAATCTAAGTATATGTTGTTTTGAGAAACAGAATGCGAAACGTAGCCTAGCGCCGAAGACGAGGATGACGTGACATGTCCGAAGCATGGTGGATACGCCGCTGGTACTTCCTATATATAAGTGTTTCTGGCATATTACCGAGTCTTCGTACCACGCGCTAAGTGAAGTTCGTAATTTTGTGGGCTCGGGTTGAAGTTGTGGAATCTATTTGGTTAGTCTATGTGGAATTTATTTAGGTAATCTATGTTGTGAAAAGTGGTGGAATATAATGTTGTGATTAATGAAGCGTGACACCGATGACGAGGGGGACATGGCATGATTGAAGCATGGTGGATATGCCGCTGGTACTTCCTATATATAAGTGCTTCAGTCATGTTGCCGAACTTTCGTAGCACGTGCCATGCGGGATTTCGTTGTTTGTGGATTGTCTATGGTAATCTATATGAAACTATTGGAAATTACTGGATCTATTGGAACCTATTAATGAATCTATTGGAAACTATTGAATCTATTAGAGTCTGTGAGTCTATGGAATCTATTGAATCTATAGAAACTATTGGAATCTATGTGAAACTATTGGAGTAGTCTATGTGAATCTATGATAATGAGTGTGTTTGCGACACGTAACTTGACACCGAGTACGAGGTCAAAGCGATTATGCCCGAAGCGTGGTGGATACGCCGCTGGTACTTCCTATATATAAGCGTTTTTGACACATTCCCAAACTTCGTATAACGTGCCATGCGAAGGTCGTGGGTTGCGGTACCTATGTGGAACTTGAGTCTTAGTATATCGTGTGTGAATCTATATTAATCTAGATTTATATGATCCTCTTGTTGGATCTTAGGATGTCTTCTCGAAAGCTCTTCGACACTCTCAAGAGATCCAGGGAAAAGTCTCAGCAAAAGCTGATGTCCTTTATGGCCGACCAGATCGCTTGAGTCATGCCAAAGATTGTCTCTGAGATCCAAGGATCGAATACTCCGCCCTCATCTGTTGATTCAAAGACGGAGAAGGAAAAGTCTACCAAGTTCACCTATAAACATTTCATCTCTTGCAACCGTAAGTCTTTCACAGGAAGTGATGGGGTGACCGCTATGCTCGAGTGGTTCGACAGCATCGAGGTTACTTTCATCAACAGCGAATGCCCAGATCATCTAAAGACGAGGAGTGCAACCGGAATGTTCCAAGGTCGAGCACTGGAATGGTGGACAAATGAGAGAAACATCCGATCAAATGAAGAAGCCTATGCTCTTCCATGGACTGAGGTGCGAGAATTAATAATGCTTGAATTCTGCCCTCCTCATGAACAACTGAAGCTTGAAGAAGAGTTCTGGCACTTAAAGCAGATTGGTGATGATAATCTGGCTTACACTACCCGCTTCAAGCAGCTCAGCTTGATTGTTCCTCACTTGGTTTCTACTCCTAAGCGAATGATAACTAAGTATCTCAATGGTCTGCCTCCTGCTATGCGTGATTCTATTGAAGCAGCTCAACTTGGGAATATCGAAGAAGTCTATCGTCTGGCCGCCAGTCTCAATAACAACCACATTCGTGATAAGAAGTTTGCTACTCCTGCCACCTCCAAGTCTGCTAATCAAGTCACTCAGTAGTCAAGTGGCAGCAAGAACAAGAAAAGGAAATCTCAGGGTTCAGGATGTAATGCAATTGTTCCTACTGCAAACCCTGCTGCTAAACCTGCTCCTGCTACCGCTACTACTAACCCTGCTATTCCTGAAGTTAAGAAGCAGTACACTGGGTCTTACCCCAAGTGCGCCACATGTAATTTTCATCATCCTGTTGCTTCTGCATGTCGATTGTGCACCAACTGCAACCGCTATGGTCACACGACTCCCTACTGTCGTCAAGCTAACCCAGCTCAACCAGTTCAGTAAGCCCCAGCTCAGGAAGCTCTACCAGCACTTCCAGCTCCTCCGCAGAATCCAAAACCAGTCAACGCTGTTCGTGCATGCTACAAATGTGGAGATACTACTCACCTCCGCAATCAGTGTCCTCAGCTGAACCAGGACCAGCAGCCAGCCGCTCGTGGACGAGCGTTCAATCTCAACGCTAATTAGGCTCGTAATGACAATGATGTCGTGAATGGTACGTTTCTTGTGAATAACCTTTATGCTTCGATCGTATTTGATACGGGTGCTGATAGATGTTTTGTGTCCGTGGAATTTGAATCTCTGCTAAACTGTGCACGCTCTATGTTACCTAAGTCGTTCTCGGTGGAAATTGCCAATGGAAAGTCTATTCTAGTTGATTCTATTCTCCGTGGTTGTTCATTGATTCTTAACGACCACGTGTTTACTATTGATCTAATACCCATGCAATTGGGTAGTTTTGATGTCATCATCGGTATGGATTGGTTGCGTAAGAACCATGCCGAGATTGCTTGTCACGAGAAGTTTGTTCGTTTAGCTCTACCGTCTGGTGATATCTTGCATGTTTATGGAGACCGACCTTCGAAAGGACTGAGGCTGATGTCATGTACACAAGCGAGCAGGTGCTTACGTAAACAGAACCTTGCCTTCTTGGCCAACGTGGTGGAACAAAAGAGCAAGGGGAAGAACATAAACGATGTTCTAGTGGTGTGTGACTTCCCCGATGTCTTTCCTGAAGATCTACCTAGTCTTCCACCTCCTAGGACCGTCGATTTTCGTATTGATCTCATCCCTGGTGCGACTCCTGTCGCCAAGGCCCCGTACCGTCTTGCACCTTCTGAGATGCAAGAGTCATCTAGTCAACTTCAAGAACTACTCGACAAGGGATTTATCCGTCCAAGTACCTCGCCACGGGGTGCTACTGTGCTGTTCGTCAAGAAGAAAGATGGTTCATTCCGTATGTGTATCGACCACCGTGAACTTAATAAGCTTACCATTAAGAATCGTTATCCTCTTCCACGCATCAATGATCTATTTGACCAACTACAAGGCACGTCATGTTTCTCGAAAATCGATCTTCATTCTGGTTATCATCAGCTTCGAGTTCTCGAAGATGATGTACCCAAAACCGCATTTTGTACCCGTTATGGACACTACGAGTTCGTGGTCATGCCTTTTGGATTGACCAACGCACCCGCTGTGTTCATGGATCTCATGAATCGTGTTTGTAAGCCCTATTTGGATCGTTTCGTGATAGTCTTTATTGATGAAATCCTAATTTATTCTAAAACTAAAGCTAATCATGCTCGACATTTGCGCTTGATGCTTGAACTCTTACGTGGTGAACGTCTGTATGCTAAATTTTCTAAGTGTGAGTTTTGGATTAATGAAGTTCAATTTCTTGGTCATGTCGTTAGTAAGCAAGGTATCCATGTTGACCCGTCTAAAATCGAAGCTGTGAAGAATTGGAGTACGCCAAAATCTGCATCCGAGATTCGTTCCTTTCTAGGATTGGCGGGGTATTACCACCGGTTTATTTCGGATTTCTCGAAGACCGTTGTTCCTCTTACTTCGCTAACTCAGAAAGAGAGACCTTTTGCTTGGGGTCCTGAACAGGAAAAATCTTTCCAAACTCTTAGGACTCTTTTGTGTAATGCCCCTGTTCTTACTCTCCCTAATGGGAATGACGATTTCGTGGTATATTGCGATGCCTCGAACCGTGGTTTGGGCTGTGTGCTCATGCAGCGGGACAAGGTTATTGCTTATGCTTCTCGTCAGCTCAAAGTGCATGAGAAAAACTATACTACTCACGATCTGGAGCTTGGTGCAGTTGTGTTTGCGTTAAAAATATGGCGACATTACTTGTATGGTACTAAGTGCGTGGTTTTCACTGACCATAGAAGTATTCAACATATATTTGACCAAAAAGAGCTGAACATGCGATAGAGACGTTGGGTGGAATTGCTTAACGACTACGACTACGAAATTCGCTACCATCCTGGCAAGGCGAATGTAGTGGCCGATGCTCTCAGTCGTAAGACTCATGTGAATGCAATTCGTATTACTAATGATCTCCATGCATGTATACGCGACGTCCAGTATTCATCAGCAAATGAAGGAAGTCTAGAAGAAGAAATCCACGGCACTAGGATTGATCAGCTTGAAACTAAACCTAATGGACGGCAGTATTACCTCAATCGCATATGGGTGCCGGATCGTGATAATCTCCGTGAGCTTATTATGAAGGAGGCTCACAAATCCCATTACTCCATTCATCCGGGCGCCGATAAGATGTACCATGATCTGTGTACGACTTATTGGTGGCCTGGCATGAAATGGGACATTGCCGTATATGTTTCTAAATGCCTTACTTCTACGAAAGTGAAGGCTGAACATCAACGCCCCTCAGGACTCTGAGAACAACCTAAAATCCCAGTCTGGAAATGGGATGGTATCGCTATGGACTTTATTACTAAGTTACCTCTAACACCTTCTGGTCACGATAGTATATGGGTGATAATCGATCGCTTGACCAAATCCGCCCACTTTCTTCCTATTCGTGAAGATTACAGGGTGGAGAAACTTGCTCGAATCTATACTGATGAGATCATATGCCGTCATGGCATACCTCTTGACATAATCTCGGATCGTGATGGTCGTTTTACTTCACGTCTTTGGCAAACCTTCCAATCTGCTATGGGTACTCATTTGAATCTTAGTACGGCCTTTCATCCTCAGACGGATGTTCTTGTGTCATCGACTTTGGCGGTAACTAGGATGTACATTTACCATTGATTGAGTTCTCGTACAACAAGAGCTATCATTCCAGTATTCAGATGGCTCCTTTCGAAGCTCTGTATGGCCGCAATCTCCTCTCAGCTGGCATGAGATTGGCGACAAGCAGTTTACTGGCCCTGAAATAATTCAAGAGACAACGGATAAGATTCTTCAGATCCGTGATAACTTGATCAAGGCAAGGAGCAGCCAAAAGAGTTATGCTTATAATAGGCGTAAGCCTCTGGAATTTGATGTTAGTGACCGAGTTCTCCTCAAGGTATCTCCCTGGAAGGGAGTAGTTCATTTTGGTAAGAAAGGAAAGCTCGCCCCTCGTTATGTGGGTCCTTTCAAGATACACGAAAGGATTGGTAAGGTGGCGTACAGACTTGACTTGCCACAAGAACTAAACAATGTGCATCCAGTGTTCCACGTATCTAATCTACGTAAATGCCTAGCCGACGAGGAACTTCAGGTTCCCCTTGAGGACTTGCAAATAAATGAAGCTGTACAATTTGTGGAGAAACCGGTCGAAATCATGGATCAAGCTGTCAAGCGTCTGAGGCGTAGCAAAATTCCCATTGTTAAGGTTCGATGGGAAGGAAAGCGTGGCACCGAATTCACTTCGGAGTTGAAAAGTGATATGAAGGCCAAGTACCCGCAGCTCTTCGAGCAGTCTTCTTCTAAGATTTTGGGGACGAAATCTCCTAAAGGAGGGGAGACTGTAACGCCTAGCGTCCCAAAACTTTAGACATTTGTCAGATTTAGTCCCTGAACTTTAGTTATTGGCAAGTCTAGCCCCTGAACTGTATGATGTGTGATACTTTGATATCTTGGTAAATCTATATGCTTGAATGCCTAAATCTATATGCTTGAATGTCTAAATCTATGTTTGGAATGCCTAAATCTATATGCTTGAATGTCTAAATCTATGTTTGGAATGTCTAAATCTATATGCTTGGAATGTCTAAATCTATATTTGGTGTCTGACTCTTGAGACTCGTGAAACTTGATTCTTGGTGAAACGAGAGACTGGAGTCTTGTCACTAGTGGAATCTATCAATCTTGGAAAACTTTTGGTGTTTATGATGTAATCTAGTTGTCCTATTACCAAATGATACGCAACGCTTGATCTTACACGATAAAACAGGAACACGGGAAGGATGGATTGGCCAAATTGGAAATCCGATCGGATGACCACCCGATCGGATGACCACTCGATCGGATGACCACCCGATCGGATGACCACCAAATCGAGTGGCCACTCGATCGAGTTGCCACCCGATCCATGCGCACAGCCCTTCTCACCCTCATTCACACTATAAATAGGAGCTGTCACATCATTCCTTCACTAATGTGATAGCCCTGCTCGACTCAGACGCATGAACATCTTATTTCTTCATTTTCTTAACGATTCCGGTACGTATTGCACTAGATCCTTGTAATTTCTTGATCTACACTTCATCCTATACGTGATTCACCTTTGAAATCTCACTTTTCACCATGAAATCTCTCGGATCTAAGCTCTTGAGGATGATGTCATCATGATGGGTTGTACAAACTGTTATATGATGTCACTCCTAACAAGATATGGCTCAGATCTAAGGAATTTCAGGTTTTTTGCATCAAATCTAAACTAGATCTAGGATTTCTCATAATAAGACTTAAGTTTTCCTCATCTTTCTTTAATCTTTCACTTCGAACGGTGGAATCCGGATACAAACGGACTGTTGACTTGATTATTAGTCTAGAGTTGGTTTGGAAACGAATGACTACCGGAAAGAGACGACCATGGAACGGATTCCGACATA
Source organism: Helianthus tuberosus (assembly GCA_030545235.1). Classification (NCBI taxonomy): domain Eukaryota; kingdom Viridiplantae; phylum Streptophyta; class Magnoliopsida; order Asterales; family Asteraceae; genus Helianthus; species Helianthus tuberosus. The sequence continues at coordinate 82,518,044 of CM060363.1, forward strand.
AACCGCTATAAACAGATGACTGACCGGACAGGGGTTATTCCCATCCGACCAGAACGGCTGTAAGATGGCGAGTTCACCATTGTCTCAGTGCGACCCGTGCCGTCAACATTAAACTAGGAAGTTAGAAGTTTTACAAAAAGGTGAACGAAACAAGGACCGCCCAATCGAACGGCACAACCACTCGATCGGACAGCCACTCGATCAGGAGACACTTGTCCTTTAGCCTTGAACCCTTTCAACACTTAGGACTTATTCAGAAAACTTGAAACTTTGGAATCTCAATCGAGTGGCAACCCGATCGGATAGCCATCTGATCGAGCTGCCACCCGATAGAAGTGACCAACACTAAAACTAATAGGATAGAGTGGCAACTCGATCGGATAGCCGTCCGATCGGGCAGCCATCCTATCCCCCCCCCCCCCCGCACCCTGTGAATGTCAAATCAAGTGGCAACCCGATCGGATGGCCATCCGATCGGGCAGCCATCCGCTTCTCACACACTTGTCACTCGATCGACTGGCAGTCCGATCGGATAGCCATCCGATCGGACAGCCATCCGATCCAGTGACTGTTCCAACACTTTGCGTAACCTCTTTATTCTGCCTGACTCTTATCCTGTTGTAATCTAATCAGGCTAATTCTAAAAGAGCTCCCTTTGATCCAATAACGGTCCATACCGTTAAGCAATCACTGTGAGTATACTCGATCCCTTTTTGCTTTAAACTTTGGGATGTAACATGTATTCGATAAACTACGAACTTGATACTTTTGCAAGCTAAACTCTATCCTAGGTGTATGTGAAAACTTATGCATTCTAGTATTCTATTTTGTGCTATGTGACGTTTAATCCAGGGTGTGTAGTTTCGCCTTAACAATAGTAGCGCTATTGGAGGTGCACCTCTCCCATTATTCTCGGGGGGTATTGTTAGGAGGATTCTAGTTTACCTTGAGTCTTGGGTAAACACTAAAGCATCGGGATACTTGGGCTATCACTGCGTGGACTGCGACACTAGCACGGCAGAAACTATTTTGATACTTACATTGTGGATATGAGTTGTTTAATCTACTATGCTATTATTCAAACTTGTATACTCGCCAATACTTTGTATTGATATTTTAATATATGTTGCAGGCTGATAGGTTGCTATGGAACACATGGAAATCAAGCTAGGAGATGCCTAGAAACGTCACTTAAAAATTTTAGACTTTTGAACAATTCTATTATGTGATGTAAACGCTTGTTTGACATTGAAAATCTATATCATGAAATCTACTTAATTACTATTGAAATATCTAGTGTTATGGAATCTCATGAGCAATCTGAACGCTTAGTGCTCGCACCCCAATGTTTCCGCCATCGGTTGGGGTGTGACAGGAGGGGTCCTACGCGGCCCGCGACAGCCCTAAAATCTTGGTTTTTAATTAAATTTAATAAAAATAAAGGTATTCGGGCCTGTTTTCGCATACAGGGTGTATTTTAAGACATATAGGGACACTTTAAATATATTAGGGGTGTTGAAAAATATTTAGGAGGGTTGTTATATCCTCCCCACCTTGTTTTAGAGATCGTCCTCGAGATCTACTGGAATAGATGTGGATATTTCCTTTGCATTTCTGATTCAAGCTCCCATGTGTATTCTGGCCCTCTTTTGGAGTCCCATTTCACTTTGACCAGAACTAATCTCATGTGTTTGAGATTCTTGATCTTTCTATCTTCAATCTGTAGAGGCCTTTCTACAAATTTTAACTGCTCATTTACCTCTATGTCCTTAAGAGGTACTACCAGTGATTTATCAGCTAAACATTTCTTGAGATTAGATACATGAAACACATCATGTATTCCTGCCATTTCCTCTGGCAGTTGTAGCTGATAAGCTACAAGTCCTATTCTTCTAGTAATCTCAAAAGGTCCAACATACCTAGGGCTTAGCTTTCCTCTTTTGATGAATCTTACCACTCCTTTCCAAGGAGAGACTTTCAATAACACTTTGTCTCCTACCTGAAATTCCAATGGCTTTCGTCTGTTATCTGCATAACTCTTCTGTCGATCGCGTGCTGCTTTCAGTCGTTCCTTGACTTGAATGATCTTGTCTGTTGTTTCTTGTACTATCTCGGGTCTGGATAGTTGTTTTTCTCCAATTTCTGCCCAACAGACTGGCGTTCGGTACTTTCGTCCATAAAGTGCTTCGAATGGTGCAGCATTGATACTTGTGTAATAACTGTTATTATAAGAAAATTCTATTAATGGTAGGTGATCGTCCCAATTACCTCCAAAATCAATTACACAAGCTCTAAGCATGTCTTCCATTGTTTGAATTTTTCTTTCGCTTTGTCCGTCCGTTTGAGGATGATAAGCTGTGCTTAGATTTAACTTGGTTCCCATTGCTTTTTGGAAACTTGTCCAAAAATGAGAGGTAAAACGACTATCTCTTTTAGTGTTTTGGGTAATTTGGTAACAAAGTCCATTGTTATCAATTCCCATTTCCATACAGGCATTTCCAATTGCTATAACAAACCTGAGGGTTTCTGATGTTCAGCTTTAACTTGTGAATAGGTTAAACACTTTGCAACATATGTTGCTAAATCTTTTTTCATTCCTATCCACCAGAAATTCTTTCTTAAGTCTTGATACATCTTATCACTTCCAGGATGCATCGTATACTTAGACTTATGGGCTTCCTCTAATATACGGTGGCGTAGGTTTCCTAATTTAGGTATCCACATTCTTTTCTTATGGAATCTCCAAATTCCGTCTGTTCCTTGTTCTAGTTCTTTAATCATCCCTTTCAATTTTTCAGTAACTTCCTTGATTACTGATTCTTGTGCTTTTCTAATCTGTTCATTTAAATCTACTTGTAGATTTAGTTTAAGTGAACGTACTCTTTTTGGTTTTTCGTGATACTTTCGACTTAAAGCATCAGCTACTATGTTTTCGTTTCCTGCATGGTACTGGATATTACAATCATAATCACCAAGTATCTCCATCCAGCGTCTTTGTCTCATATTCAATTCCTTTTGCCCGAAAACAAGCCTTAAACTCTTATGATCAGTGAAAATGGTAAACTTACTACCGTAAAGGTAATGTCTCCAAATTTTAAGGGCAAAAATTAGGGCTCCTAATTCCAAATCATGGGTTGAATAATTATCCTCATGATTCTTAAGTTGTCTAGAGGCGTAGGCTATAACCTTTTGACGTTGCATCAATACACATACATAACCTAACTTAGAAGCATCACAATAAATTACAAAATCTTCAGTTCCTTCTGGTAATGCTAGTATGGGTGCATTGGTTAGTCTTTGCTTAAGAATTCTAAAGGCTTCTTCTTGTTTTGGTCCCCATTCAAACTTAAACAGATTTACAGGTTAGCTTAGTTAAGGGAATGGCTATTCTAGAAAAATCTCGAATAAACCTTCTATAATAACCGGCCAATCCTAAGAAACTTCTAACCTTAGTTGGTGACTCGGGGGTTTTCCAATTGGTAATCGCCTCGATTTTTGTGGGATCCACATGAATTCCTTCATGATTGACTAGATGTCCAAGAAACTGTACCTGTTCTAACCAAAACTCACACTTTGAAAATTTTGCATAAAGCTATTCTTTTCTCAATAAACTTAGAAGTGCGTGCAAATGCTTTGCATGTTCCTCTTTACTCCTAGAGTAAATGAGAATATCATCTATAAAGACAATTATGAATTGATCCAAATATGGCTTACATATTCGGTTCATCATGTCCATAAATGCGACTGGGGCATTGGTTAAACCAAATGGCATGACAGTAAATTCATAATGGCCATACCTTGTTCTGAAAGCGGTCTTAGGAATGTCCTCTTCCTGTACCTTTAATTGATGATATCCTGATCGTAAGTCGATTTTTGAGAAAAATCGAGCTCCTTGTAATTGATCAAACAAATCATCGATTCTCGGTAATGGATACCGATTTTTAATCGTGACTTTGTTCAATTCACGGTAGTCAATGCACATACGCATTGATCCGTCTTTCTTTTTGACGAATAAGATCAGTGCTCCCCATGGCGATGGGCTTGGCTGTATGAATCTTTTTTCCAACAATTCGTCTAACTGTTTCTTCAGTTCCTGCATTTCTACGGGTGCCAAATGGTAAGGTGCTTTGGCAATTGGTGTTGTTCCTGGTAGCAAGTGGATTCTGAATTCAACTTCTCTGTCTGGCGGTAGTCCTGGTAATTCTTCTGGAAATACATCTGAAAATTGAGATACTACAGGGATATCTTTTAGTTCCTTTCCTTTAGTGTTAATGATTATAGAAATCAAATACACCAATGATCCTTTTCTAACATAACTTGTTGTTTTCATTACAGAGATGACTTTTGTGGATCTAGAGTGCTTATCTCCTTTAATTGTGATCTTTTCACCCCTTGGTGAATTTACTTGGATTGACTTTTGATCACATAAAATACTGGCTTTATTGGCTATTAACCAATCCATTCCTAATACAACATCAAATCCTGCCAGATTCATTGGGTAAAGGTTTGCAATAAATTTTTTATTTAAAAATTCTATTCTTGCTCCCTGCAAGATTTCAGAAATCTTAATGATTTCCCCAATTGCTGTTTCTATGAGACATTCTTGTGGAAGTTTAGTTAATGATTGATTGAGAAGTTTGTAAAATGAAGTATTAATAAAACTTTGTTTGCACCAGAGTCAAATAATACATTAGCAAAAACATCATTAACTAAAAACGTACCGACGATCACATCCGGGATCATCTTTGCTTCTTCTGCAGTCAGAACAAATGCTCTAGCATTTTTAGTAGTCTTGTTGTTCGTGGCTGGAGCTAGCTTTGGATAGTTAGGCTTGATATGACCTTGTTCTCCACAGTTGTAGCATATCCTGTTGTTAGGCTTCTTCCTGCAGTCTTCCTCCTTGTGTCCAAATATTTTGCAAAAATTGCAATATATAGAGCATTTTCCAGAATGCTTCCTTTTGCAATACTTGCAGTAGGGTGCAGAAGTAGAACCTATATTTTTCCCACGGTTGGAATTTCCAGAACGGAATTCTTGGGTAAGTTTCTGAGGTAAGGTTCTCCTCTGATCCTCTTCTCGTGTACGCACTAATTCATCAGTCAAGGTGTTTGCTAGTTCTACAGCTTCTTCTATAGTTTGAGGTCTAGCTGCCTTGACTACATGCCTTATTTCACTGATTAATCCCCAGATATAACGGGAGATTAATACTGGTTCGGGTGATGCAAGGGTTGGCACTATTCTAGCATATTCAAAGAATAAAGTAGTGTATCCCTTACTATCCACTCCAGTCATCCTAAGGTTTAGGAACTTATTTGCTATCTGTTCCTTTTCATTGGGAGGGCATAATTTCCTTTCTACCATATTTTTAAATTCTTCCCATTCCATGTTGTAAATTCTGTCACTTCCCCTAGACTGGAGGATAGTGTTCCACCATTCTAAGGCTGAGTTTTTAAACAGATTGGAGGCAAACAATATCTTATCTTCTTCTACGCACTTGCTTATTTTTAAGACTGCCTAAGTCTTTACTATCTAGCGTAGAGCTGCAACGGCCCCTTCATTGCCCGAGAATTCTATTGGTTTACAAGACCAGAATTCCTTATAAGAACAACCATAAGACATGGTTCTTCTTCTTTTGGGAATGGGCACTTGAAGTATGGGTCCATTGTGCACGCTGTGACTAGGTTCCGTATGGGTTCGTTTACTTCCATTACCACTTTTATCATTATTTTCTGCATCCCTAACATTTTGGATAATAGCTGGCATAGCATCTCTAATTCCTTGGGTTACAAGGTGTCGAATTTCACTAATATTCATTTGATTTTCATTATTCTGGTTTTCCGGATTTGCTGCGTCGGCCATCTGGATTTTAAAACAATTACAAATTATTAATATCACAGGACAATATCTAATTCAAACAATCAAACGGCAAGCATGTTGATCAAAATCGTCGAGCATTGCGACTTACTCTTTCTTATATATTATGCATCTAATACAAACTGGAACTGGAATTTAAAATTACAATACTAATATGCATCATTAACCACGAGGTGGTCCATACTACAACATATATATTATCATATTTTTATTTTATATATATATTTTTTTCAAACATACACACATATTATATATTATATTATTATTACTATTACTAATGATAGGGGTTCATCCAAAAGTTCATATTACGCTCGTCATATTTCCAGACGAGTCGTTCCCCTATTTGTCTCATCCTTTCACTCTCTTCTAAAATCTCCTCACCAAAGGTTTGGAGTTCTTGCACATTCTTTGCACTCATTGGGGGTGCAGGTGCTGGTACTGGATCTGGGTACTGTGGCATGGGTTCTTCCTGAGGATATGGATTCTCTAGAATTTCCCTAATGTATTCATCGTTATCATATTAGGGATCTAGAGGGTCAAGACCTGGGTAAGCTGCTAAGTTTGGCATGGATTCTTTTGATATTGGGTAGCGTTGCTGATAATCCCTATGATCAAGGCCGGCCCTGGGGGTGGGCGGGAAGGACCACCGGCCAGGGCCCGATATTTCGAGAGGCGCCTTTTTTATGAAAAAACCCGATATGTGTATGTAAAATATTTTTTTAATAGGGTACACTCATACAAACACCAACATAGGCCCCCTTACAAAACTATTCTTATGGTTTAAATTAGTTATTAACCCTTTTGCCATTAGGTTTAGACCTTTAGTGAGCCCAATACCCAATTTCGTTAAGGCCTAAGGGTACATTTTTTCAAACTCGAACAGGATACACGAATTCTCAGGGCCGGCCCCGCGCCTATGATCGTCAAACCACGGGTCATAGTCTGGGTCTAAGGGATTGGGTGCTGGTACTCTAGGTATCTCAGTGGGGTTAAAAGCTGGTGCTGGGATTTGGTTTTCTGGGTTGACTTCAATCTCCATTGGTTGTGTGGGAAACAAGGGTAATGGTTGGGGTGCTATGAGTTGCTCTAAATTAGGGTCTACAGCTGTAGTTGCTAGAATATGAAAGTTTGCTAGACTCCTATTGAGCATATCTTGGGTGTGAGCATCTGTTTCTCTCTTAGCGGCTGCTAAAACTCGCTGTTGTTGTAACTTTTTCATCCTCTTCCTACGTTCATGCGCTCCCCTACTGAACCATCCTATCTTTTTAGGAGGGAATGGCTCTTCAGACTGAGCCTTGAACACGAATATCCCGTCTTCATTGTCAGCTGAATACCCTGAGAGGGTAGGCTGTGAAGAGGTACCTTCATTTTGAGGTGAGTTGGACAACTGACGATAGGCGTTGGAGGGTCCTTGATCGCTCATACTGTAAACTAACAAATAGTCAAATAACACGCAACAATAAAATACAGATATGCACGTATTTCTGTAGATAATTTCCTAACATTTTAAATAATATCTTGGTGTCAGCAGAACACTTTTGTAGCTGAATCAGTGGCTTAGCTCTGATACCTCCTTCTGTCGCAACCCCCGCCCCCTATCTGTCCCAGGAACGGGCGACCGCGAGACCAGTATTGGTGGTACCGGTGTTTATTGTTTTGGCAGCAGAAATTACATCAGGACCGTATTTAGGAATTATTTTATCAGAGTAAAATACCACGCTTTTATAATATTAAATATATGGGAAAATCCCAAGTTTCAAGTACACACATTTTCATAGGGATAAACCTTATTTTATTTAAATAAAAACATCTCTTTATTTAGGTAACTTTTATAGCCACTTTTCCAAGCCTTCAGTGCTGTCCAGCTGGCTTCTATTTGGCTTTCACATTTTGTTACCTGAAACGCGTTTAAAAACATTTTGTCAGTGGGAAATACTGGTGAGTGAATCCCAGTTTAATCAAGAAGAGTCTTATTAATTCACAGTATTGAGAGTGATTACAATGTTTACATCTATACAATTACTCATTCAGTACTGTCAATCTTGACTGGTGGGTCATATTACACATTAGCTAACTCTTATGGTTGTGTTTGTTTGAGATTAATGAAGATAAATGATAAACAATTGCAGCGGAAACTAAATGAAACAAACTTTACAACGCAATCAGATAGAAATAGTTTTCAGTAAACATATGCTTTTCATTAAGTCGAATGATTACAAAACATAATGATTACAATGCATGCTTACATACTAAAAACTCCCCCTCAGCATGACCTCAATGGTTGATCGTACAAGATGACTGGATTGGAGGGGAAAACTCCTTAAATAGAACAGTACAAACTGTTCTATTTATAGTACATATCAAACCACTGAAGCATCTTAGCTGACGTCACCATGAAAGTAACATCTAACAACCTAACAACCTCTAAGGACTGTTACATAGAACCACTGACTATCAAACAACTGATTACATAGACACTGTTTCTATAAACTACTGTTTCACTTTCCACTAATGTAGTCTAAGCACTGCTGTTGAGCATCAGTGCTTTCTTCAAAGGTGATCAGTCCTTGAATGAGCAGCACTTTAGTCTTCAATAGTACTTAGGAGACATCAGTAGATAGAGCTTCAATCCTTTAATCTTCATCAGTGCTTGGCCTATCAGTGGTTGAGATGATTAGTGTTTGGAGACTATCAGTTGTTAGAGCCACTGTCAAGGGGAAAGTCTTTGCATAAGCACTGCTTATTGTGAATCCACTTATCTGATCCAGTTTTGGCTTTTATCATCTGTTCCTCTGGTAGGGTTCAATCCCAACAATCTCCCCCTGGAACAGATGATGCCAAAACTCTTCATTATTCTTGGATCTTTATTGCCTCATCAATAATTCCCTGACTTGTCCTTTGAATTGTAATTCAAAGTCCAAGGAATCTGTATCATCCTCATCCCTGCACAGTGTAAGTTCAAGGAGATCCTGTAGATCTTCAACACCCAGGCCAAGTGCTTATTCCCTTGATATGTACTTCACTTCACCACTTGACTTGAGCAGAGTCAATAAGTGGGTCTTTTGATCAGACATCCACGTTAGTATCTTTGAGTCCAGTGGGTTTCTTGGGAGAGTCTTTATTTTAGATGAGTTTGGGGATGGAGGCCTGTTTAGAACATTTTTGGCTATATCTTGAAGTTTTTCTGTATTTTCATCTTCTAGTGCCATTGTCTTGATAGCCTCTTTGAAATACACAGCTTCTTGTTCCTTTTCTTCTGCATCAGTCAGCTTTTGCCTCTTTCTTTGGTTTACCACAATGGCAGAGGTATCTGATGATGTGAACAGTGGTTCAAAGGTGTGAGCCTGCTTCTTTGATTTTTCAATGGTTTTGTAATCAGGCTTCTTTGGAAGGCTAGGATCTATTTCTCTTTTTTTTCTCAGCCTTTCATAAGCTTCATCAGTGTATTGCCTTGTCCATTTTGATATGGCTTTGGCAGTTCTAACCTTTGCATCAACCAACTCCTGCTTTTTTCTTTTATACTCCAATGTAAGATCATCAATTTTCTTTTTGTATTTGCTCCAATTTGGTGCTGACCTTTTCATGCCTGTATCTCTCTTTATTCTTTCAATTCTATTCTGTTCTGTTTTGAGAGCAACCAGAGGCCAGTCTTGGAATTGTTCAGCTGTGGCAGGGTAGAATATTTCACTCATAATTAGCTTGATGAGGTCTTCTTTCAGATCTACCTGTAAATCAGCTTCTGGAGGCAAGTTGGACATTTCTTTGCTCAGGTCTCTTGCATAGTCTTCTAGTAGTTTAACCTTAGTAAGTAAAAACTACATATAACTTGAGGTTTCATTATCACTTTTCCCTTTGCATTCAAGTTTAGCTCTTAAGTCTGATTGCCTGACTTTGAGTTTTAGATATTCATCCATGTTTGCTGGATCTCTATAACCAATCAGAGAAGGGAATTTCCTTTTTGAAGGATCATTCACTGTATAAAACTGCCTCATTTCATTCTTTACAGCATGCAGTTCTAGTGGATAACTAGCAGCTACTGGTATAACATCAGCAGGGTCATATCCTCTGAGTTCTATTGGATCTTTGATTGGGTTGGCCAATTTTGGAGGAATGAAAGGTTGTGGTTTGATGACATTGTAAGGAGCAGATGAAATGGGAACAGATGCTGGTATATCATCATCATGCACCTGGAATTTCCTTTTTCTGGTATACACCTTTTTAGGAGAAGGTGATTTTGTTTGAGTCTTTGGTGCAAAAGGAACAATGGCTTGTGAAGAGGCATTTGAGGTGATAGGTGATTGACTAACAGTTGTTGAAACAACTGGTGTTTCAACCACTATTGTCATTACAACAGTAGATGTGTCCACTATTGTCTTCTGCTTTTCAGCAGGTGATATTTGTGATGGTGGTTTTGTTTGTAATGTGGCAGTGGGTTGTATGGTGAGGGCAGTTGTTGAAGTGTGTGTTGATGTAGTATTGGTGGCAGTTGTTGGGTTAACATCTGTTGAAACCACTGAAGTACCAACAACTGTTGATACAACAGGTCTTTTAACATCTGTTGGTTTGGAGGTTTGATGAGTGGAGTTTTTGGGAGTTTGGGGAGTATGTTTTGTGATTCTGGAAGGTGTGGATTTGGGTTGCCTCACTTTTCTAGTGGGTTGTCTTCTTTTAGGCTTAGGATTTTCCTGCTCATCCTTGGGCTCAGAAGTACCATGTTCTTCCATTTCCATTAAAACTTTCTTCTCCTGCTCAAACCTTGATTTACTCTTTGCCTCCATATCCTTTTTCAGCCTTGCTTTTTCATCAGTAAAAGCATTTAAGGTTACATCAACCTTTTTAGAACCATCTGGCCTAGGGATTTCTTCAGCCAAGTTAGATTTTGCATCTGGTTCAATGTATAGCCCATATTCATATCCCTTTTTCTTCTTAACTTTCTCCCCCTTTTTGGCATCATCAAGTGGGTTGTCAACAAAAATGATTGAAAGAGGAGCAGTGCCAGTGGTTTTCAGCAAATGGGCCTTAATTGCCTTGATGTCTGCTTGTGTATCCTTGAACCTAGCTTCCATCAAATTTCTGATCTTCTGAATTTAAACTTCATGTTGTTGATCAGCATATTCTCTTTGTTTGTGAAGCAAAGGTTGAAAGAGATTCCAAAGCTCAGTGGGAGTAGGAGCAGTTGATGGGGCAGATGCTTGAGCTGGTGCAGCAGTGGGTGGTGCCTTTTGTGCTTGTAACAACTGTTGCAGCATATCTTTGATTTCTGCAACAGATGTATCAAGTTTATCAACCTTCTCCGTCAATTCTTTTTACAGTAAACCGTCACCCAACTTAATGGGATCATTTGATTTCTCACTGGCAGTGGTTGTATCAGTGGTTGACTTAGGGAAAGTTTCCCAGAAATCATCCACTGATGCCACTTGTTCTTGGTACTGGGGACTTCTTTCTTCAAAAGAGGTTACCATTTTAAGTGAACCAGTGAATACTGGAAACACTCTGGTTCCCAAAGAAGAAATTGCCTTCAAGGAAGTCTTAGGGATGAAACTATTGTCCAAGTGTAAACCAGTGGGTTCAACACTTGTAGTAGCTGCTTCACTTGAGCTACCACCAAGAGTTATATGTAACTCAAGGGGTGTAACCTCCTCAGTTGTTGGTGGGTTAGCAATGATAGGGAGCTCAGACCCAGTCACTTGTTGAGGCATATTCTCAGTGATAGGTGGTTGAGAAGAACTGATTTATGTCTGAGCTATATCAAGTGCATCCAACAAGGGTAGTATTTGTGATGGAATTTGGGAAGTAAGGATGGGTGTAGAAAGAGAATTTGCCCCGGGTGCTGGGCTGTGGATGATAGAATCAAGTGATTCCAGAGCATCATAATTTGGTGTCCCTGTTGATACAACCTGTTCTTTCTGAGAATAAGCAGGAGGAGTTTGAGGTTCAGGTTGAGATCTTTCATCCAGCTGCTGTGAGGAAGTAGCAGCAGTGGTTATTGGTGACTTTTGTGTCGTCATTGGTAGTTGCTCTGGGATCTCATCTTCTAGAGTTACCTTTTTATGAGGTTTGGGGGGCTTTTATGATTTTTTTCTTAATGGTCTTTTTGGTGCGTTTAGGTGGGGGTTGCACAGCAGTGGTTGTGCTACTGTGTTCACCTTGAGCAGTGGGCTCCACAGCAGTAACCTGAGGAGCAGTGGTTGCTGCTAAATTCTGCTCAGGTTCCTCTGTTTGTGTTTTCGAAGGTTTTGACAGCCTTGTAAATGTTTCAAAAGATAGGTTGTTGATTTGAATAGGATTCCCTTGGATAAGTACATGAGCACTATCATTAGGAATCTTCTTTTGCAAGTAAAAGCTCAAAAACCTTGGAAATAAAAGAAATGGTTTTTTCTTGTCTTTGATATTATTAACATTTTTTACCATGTTATTAAAAATCTCTTGGGAGTAATTGAAAGTTTCATTTTGCAGGATAGCATAACCCAAGTATTGGATTTTTAATGGAATTTCATTAAAAGCTGTGGTCTTATTTGAAACACACATGAGGAGGGTATGAAACAAAAACCTTGTGGTAGGTGGAAAGCTGCCTTTTTGCAAAGTATCTTTTTTCATTTCTTCAGCATACCCTCTCTCAAGAAAATCAGTTTGATAATCAGTTTTTGGGAAGGAAGTTTTACCTGTAATTTCATTCAATTCAAACACCTCAGAGATATCTTTAGGTGTGACAGCAACCTTAATTCCCTTTACCGAAGAAGTGATAGCCCAGGGCTTTTTGTCCTGAATTTCTAATTCTGCATGTTTCCAGAAATCTCGAAGGGTATCGAGATATATAGGTAGGTTACAGGTCAACAAGGTTTTGTACTATGAGGATGAAAGTGCGTCAATGACGGAGTGGAATGTTGTGCTATCACTTGGTTTTTCAAGTATGCACAAGTAATTATGAGGAGTTTTATATGGAAGAGCCATGGCGATTTTAATGTGTTTGCGAGAGGAAGAAGATGATGAATGATTTGAGAGAAATGGATGGTAACTGCTTTAAGAAAGGAATTTTAAATTCGATTCGACAGTGAAAACCCTGTTTGGGGTTTTGATCAGGGTTTTATCTGATGGAAAAGTGAATGCTGACGTGGCAGCTGTTACAAAAGATCTGACGGATAAGTACTGTCCACGTGCCAACCACTGATGAATAATGGAAGACAGTTGTTTAGGAAACCACTGAAGGATCAAGTATCAGTGGTTTGCAATGGTGAAATGAAGACAGTGGCTGATTTTTAGCTATCAGTGGATAGCCATCTGTAACAACTCTCATAAAAAGTCTTAATTATTATATTAAATCTTCCAATAGGAAAACCTAATTGAGACACCCAAGTGATTCTGCACAAACCCTAAAATTTTCAGAACAATCGGAATCAGGATCAGGGCCCCTAAAACTCAAGGGGGGTAAACCCTAAGTAATGATTATCTGAATTTACTTGCTGTCAAAAATTCGAATTTCAGAATATGTCAAGTCAGCATAGCTAGTCCCAACCGTGGCTACCCTATAACCTATTTTCAACCCTTACGCACCGTAACAAATAAAGTCTTATGGTCCGTAAGCACCCTTACGCACCGTAACAAATTTAGGCTTACGGTCCGTAAGCAAAGTGAAATTTTGACTATAAATAGCAGACATTGGCAATCGAATTTGGGAGTTCAAACGACGTAAAAACTCTTTACGTACACTGAGAAACATTCTGTTTATTACAATTAAACACACACTGATCACGAAGTGCTGCCGCAATCAGGGTAATAACTCGATCGCTGCTACGATTCAATGTCCGATCGATTAAACTATCCAATGGATGTTTAAGTGCTGCCCACATTAGGGTTTATGCTTTGTCATTCGTCGTTAAATCGATGGATGTTTAAGTATCGCACTTTGTCATTCGTTGTGAGAGTTAATCTCGTGAGTTGTCGTAAATGCTGTATTAAGTTACTAACCTAGTTTGTGTGCTTGATTATTTAAACTAGGTTATCAAGGCTAATCAGTAGAATAAGCTCTGTTAAATCTGCAATGTGAGTCATTCTCTTTTTATCAAATTACTTTACAAAAGCATGGTTATTTTCAAAGATTATAATTACAGGGATTAAGTCTATGTAATCTGAAATTACTGCCAGTATGTGGGGGGATGTGCACATAGCTACTAATTATTTATCATTTGTCGGTGAACGGACCCAGCAAGTGATATGTCCACAGTCACAAGTCCGGTCAAGTGACAACTGGATCAGTTAATTAAAAAGATAGAGACATTGTAATCGCTCTTAATACTGTAAATTATAACAAATGTGTCATTTTAGTAAAATGAATGATTCACTCAGTATTTCCCGCTGACAAAACCTTTTTCAAACATGTTTCAGGTGATCTGTTGTGATCCAGGAAAAGTGCCGTGAAGCACTATCAGCTTAAGAAAGTGGCTCAGTATTAAATAAAGAAATATGTTTTGAACATAAAAGATTTCTTCGTGAAATCTCAGTATTGTAAATTATCGGGTTTTATCCCAAATTGTGAAATAAAATAATCGGGAAATATTTCAGTTTTAAAAAGGATCCTGAAGAGACTTCCGCTGTTAATTAAATACCACGGGATTTCTGTCCCGCGGCTCCTGAAACGGGTCAAACCGGGTCGGGGGCCGTGACAGAAATAAGGTGGTATCAGAGCCACTGATTTAAGCCTATTAAGTATTTAGCAATACTTAATTTTACTGATTACCAATTATGTGATTCTGTGTTTATTAACTGATTATTTGTTAATTACAGTATGGGTAAACAAAAGCTGTCAAACATCTATCTTAAACTAGATAGGTCATCCAACGAGAAAGGAAGTTCATCCCAAACAAAACCTTATGTAATTCCTGAAGAAGGAATATTTGTGCGAAAAGCAAATTATGAAGAACCACTTTCTCCAGATAAAAGAAATTTGATTATTAGGAAAAGTAAGGAGAAAATAAAGAAAATCCGAGAGAAGAAAGTTAAACAAGAAACCCAGGATTTAATCAATAAATCACCTTGGGAGGACAAATTAGATGAGAAATGGGCAAATCTTTATATGCTAGCCACAGTAGCAGAAAATGCAAATCTCTAAATACCCCAAAGTTTTAGCACTTTTATTTTCAGAAACCTTATTTAGTAAATAAATAAGTTACAATAAATCATAGTATAATTTACTTGTCAGTTGTTTTATGTATGCAATAATATTTACGGGTTATATATAAAATGTTGTTTTAACATTTGGTATGTATTTTGCATATATGCTAAACAGCATGAATGAGATATCAGAAGGTTTAGAAAATCTTAACCTCTATCCCGTTAAGATAGAAGTTTCTAAGGAATTCACCGGTTACTTCGCTGATAAAGAAGAACCCATGGAATTTCAATCCAAACCACCGGCAAAACCTAAATCCAAGAAAAGAAACAGATTTGTGGGCTGGAGGCGTGTACGTAGGAAAAAGCCAGCAACAAGAAAGGTTACTAAAATTGAAGAACCAAAAGACAAAGGAAAAGGGGTAGAAATTGAAGAAAATGTTAATCAAATAGAGATAGAAGCTGAAAAGAGTTTTAAGCAAACAGAAAGAGAAGTCGGAGAGAGTTCTAGACAGAAACAGAAAATGACTCCTTGGGAAGTGTTAGATCATGAATTAGTAATGAGTGATCTCATCGGACCTGCCGATGGAAACCTTGAAGCAGCTAATCCAAACCTTATATTTACTGAAGAAGATCTTTTCAGTTACCCACTAGAAGCTCCAATTCCAATCAATTTGGAACCTGCTATTCCAGATCCTATTGTCCAACCTCAACCATTACCCGTAGAATTAGATGAATGGTGGACAACCGATTGGCAATACCAAAACCTTTTAAACAACCCTGATACATTTTTCCCACTTGACCCAGAACCTCCACTATACCCAACTATGAGCCCGGAGAATCTGACTGAACTTCGCCTCTGGGGAGAAGAGTTGATTGATGCAGGAAATCGAATTAGGGATGTGGGAGAAAGAGTTACTTGGAAATATGACGAAAGGGAGCGTCGTTTTTAAGAAATTAGCTAACCAGATAATGGAAGTTTGCAGAAATATGTGTTAATAAATAATCATAGTAACCAGTATGTGTAAATACCTTAATAATAAAACGTTGTATGATAATCGTGTGTACGAGGCATAATATAATATATAAAAAAATGAAACTTATGAAATCGATAATTTTGGTTATACATGTAAATGTGATTATGTGCAAACTGTTTTATTATATTTGTATTAATACTAATTATTTACATAAAATTTATTATCAGATGTCAAACATTGGTAATGAACCAGTAAATAAGGGTAATCAGTCAGAGCAACATCCAGGAGATCAATATATGACTAGACAGGATATCGAGAATATTGTTGCTCAAGGGATAGCTAATGCTATTCCAGCATTCGTTGCTGCTATAAAGAATCCAATCGAACCGCAACCAATTGTTCCAAGTAAACGTATTACTGAAGATAACTTCAGTAATAGTGTAAACGGAGGAAATGATTGTTGGTGCACTAAATGTCTGCTGATTACGTCATAATCAAGTCTTGTGTCTAGATAGGTTGAATGTACACACAACAGGGTCTTAATTAGGGTTTTTACATGTTTATCTTGTAGATTTCGCTTGAAAGTGTTCGTGTGTGATTCAAGCTAAATCAGATTTAGCTTGAACTGGTTCAAGCGAAATCAACAACAGAGATTTAGCTTGAACAGGTTCAAGCGAAATCATGATTTAGCTTGAACTAACTCAAGCGAAATCAACATGCTATATATAGGTTGATGTGTAGTTCATTTGTAGGACATGGTCATTGTATGAGAAACGAAGTGCTGCCGGATTTGTATCAGAATACGTTGTAAAAGCACGAATATCAATCAGAAAAGAAGGATTAAAAGGAAACTAGCTGTTATTGTAACACCTGTGCCTCCACGGCCATCAAACAAATACCAAACCAATGAAATATTATATTTCATACTTGGGATTTGTAAAAATATGTGTATCATTTGCACATATCAATTCTCGTTCAATTACAAACTCTAAATCGCTTTCTGTAAGGTTATACGCGCACCGATGCGTAAATATAACCAGTTTAATGCAAAGAACACTCCGGAATAGTGAAATAGGCTTAACATACCTTAAATAACCTTTACATAACTTAGAAATAAGTTTTGAAGGCTTTGGTATGGCAAAAACAAGTTAATTCGCTTACAGGGACTAAACTTGACAAACTGCGAAAGTATGCCAATTTGAACTGTAACAGACATTCCGGAACATGACCATAAGTTAAACACACCTTAAATATCCTTTATATAGCTTAGAAATAGGCTTTGAGGGGTTCGGTGTGCTAAAATAAACTTTTGGATCATTCAGGGACTAAAAGTGTCAAAAAGTGCACAAGTTTGCATTTTCGAGCATAACTTACGTTCTGAATACATCTGGACATCCAAAAATTTATGTAAGCATGATTATATTATGCTTTAGTGTTTGGCTTGCCAAAAATCCATTCGTTGCGTCATTTGGATCGTTTTTCGCGCTTATGCGCATTCCGTCGTAATTAAGCGAACATCGCGTTCGTACGACCAAACGAACCAACACCCGGCATATTTTTGAGCATGTTTCATGTCCAAAATGTTTAGGAAACATTTTAGGGCCTTAAAGTTGGCTTTACGGGCCTTAGAAGTGTCGGAAAAGGCCTTAAACACGTGCAGGGACTGAAACTGTCAATTATCAAACATGTTTGCTGATCAGAAGTCTCAGGCGGCCCGCCTGAGTTTTCCCTGATCCTGAAGCGGGCCGCGTCCGCCTGTCTGATCAGATAACAACGAACATTCAGCAACTTCCAGCTGTTTTAAACACAACCACACACTCACCACTTGACATTTCAGCTGATAAGGACCAATTTAAGCCACCACAACTTTCCGACACTTGTACGGTTACGATTAAGGCACGATATTCGACAAACGATCTTAACGGTTACCCGAAAACTATAAATACCCCACCCCCATTACTCCAAAACCACTAGAATCTGATCTAAGTGACTCTAAGTTGGAACCATTGTTTCATACCTGAGTTATTAAGATCTAGATTAGCATTCGGGGACCCTTCGTAAGTATTCTTTCGTTCTTTTCCTTATTTTACTGCTTTTCGAGTCCGAAAGTCAAACTTTGTTTGACTTTCAGTGTTGACCAGTAATGGTCAATGCGAAGTTCGTTTGAACTTCGCAACGTGAGTGTAATCACGTTGGTTATAGTCCCTTGGGACTATGCCCACTGATTACCACGTTGTCTAGGGTCGTAGGGTAGGCGATCTAATAAATCGCCTATACCTTCGAACCCGACCCATTTGGTCGATCATTAGGATCCGACCAAATACATTAGGTGACCATAGTAGGTAGGGAATAACCTTCCGAGGTTATACCCTATGGTCACATCGTTTAAGTAGTTGTATGATAGGTAGTTTATATGCCTTAGGTAAATTACCAGAATACCCTTTTCATGTATAATTGATAATTAAGCATATGTAACCTAAACCTTTGTCACATAACTGATTATGTAACATGTTTAGGCATATAACACTTGTCATAGGGCTAGTTAGGCGGTCCGAACGCGTTTCACGCGCACGACACGTTAAAGTAGCATATGTTACCTTAATGGGTCGCAATGGGTCGAAAGCACTTAGGTTTGGTTTCATTGTAGTATGTAGGCCTTGTTAAACCATATCATATGAGTTCCAACACTCATTTGGTTTACCAAACCTCATCCTATCCGATCTCCCGATTTAAGTCCGGTTTATTTATATAGTTTTAGATTGCCGACTGATTCCGTGCTCCCTCTAGCTTTGTTTGGTTGTTGTTCAAGACCTCTAAGCATTCTCAGGCGAGTACATTATTCCCCTATTTTACTGCTTTCAATTGTTTTGGGGTGACTCATATGTGCTAAATGTTTTCAAGGCTTTAACGATGATAACAAAACGATTTTCGATGTTATAACGATGGTTTCTAAAACGATTAAGACGATTTATACAAAACTAATAACGATTTCAATAAAGTGAACAAACTTGTTGGTTGGGTTACATAACAAATGACATTCATTAGCAATGATCAAGCCGACCAGTATTAGGTTATGGTACCATAGGATCTGACAAATCCCGTTATTTACTACACCCGTGGTTATGTGTGGGTATGGTAGGTAGCGACTGAATCTGTAATTGTTAACTTACCCTATGGAGGTTTGTTAATACGAAAACGAGAAGCGACGAAAACGAGAAGCGACGAAAGTCAAGAAGGTTTGAATGTTATTAGCGAGACGACCATTTAAGTAGTTTCGCGACCTAAAACGAATTAAACGATTTACGATTGGTTTTCACACGATGTTTTAACGATTGGGTAAACATTTGTACATGATTTACATTTGGTCATGCATTTCCACGAAACATAGTATTGATTTAAACCAAGTTTTACCTCAATACTTTGTTTTGTGCTTTCACCTATGGTTTAGTTGATGCATTTCACTAGCCATACATATCATTTTGGTTATACAGTACATGGTTTACATTTGTTGGTTTGGTTTGAGTAAGTGATTAAGTAACGATGCGTGTGTAATATGATACAAGCATGGTGGATACGCCGCTGGTACTTCCTATATATAAGTGTTTGTATGGTATTACATATTGTAGTGTTATTTGAATCATTTCAATTTGAGACATAGAACATTTTATACAAATAACATATTTTTTCACAAGACATTGATTTACAAACAACTCATTTTTACATGGTTATTCATTTAATCATGCATTATTCTCTTATTTATACATATAATCTGAACTTATTATTTTTCAAATGATTTACAAAGACAAAGCAAATTACAAGGTTCATGACTAAATATTTTCTTAAACAGAAGTCATGAATCTTATTTTCACAAAACCTATGTACTCGCCAGCATTTCTTTGCTGACCTCGTTTTCACATATGTTTCAGGTATTGTTGGATGATATCGATTGATAAGATGCATGCTCACATAGGACTGGACAAGGCCTTAGTGACTCAATAACAATGATAGATTATGTTTAATTTGTGTATTTAGATTTCCAGACGATGTAATTATTCAATGTTTAATAAAACGAAACACTTTTTGGTATCCATGGTTATGAAACATTAATTCTGTTGCAACACGCCCCGATGTTTCCGCCGCGATTTGTTGTTTTACGCGGTCGGGGTGTGACAGAAAAGATGGTATCAGAGCCAATGGTTATAGGGAATTAGGTTATTAGTAATTAGTAATGCTTTGACCTAGTCTATAACCTTCTTAGGACCCTAACGCGAGTTTACTTGCGTTTAGTCATAAAACAATACCGTCACCTATCCTTAGGCGACGACCACAACAAGAACACAATTTTCGAAACCGCTTTGAAAACTAATCATCTGTTCTAGGATGATTGATTACAAGGTTTTGAACCCTCTGTTATATGGTTTTGAACCCCTTTTAAATTTTCAAAATCTCAACAAGGTTTTGGGTTTTAAATAATGTGAACACGTGCAAACTGGAAGGGTGAATGCCTGTATTCTGGGTTTTCTGTCTAGGCAAGCACTTCGTATACATCTCATCAGACGCGAGACCAGTTGTGCTTACCTGGGAATTCTTGGGATGAGTGTTCACTTATAGGCGAGCATGTCTTCGCGATACATTATTTTTGACCTATTTACTTTGATTAAATCACCGAGGTCGTTTGTTGCTTTGTAGTAACAAACAAATGACCACTATCCTTGCTTTCATCAGATTTGTTTCATCTCATTCTTTTCGTCTAATTCTCTCACTCGTTTCCTTGTCAGACAATGCCTCCTCGACGCGATACCCGAACCGATACTCGGACTTTTACTATTGAAGAACTCGCAGCCCTGATCTCTCAACAGGTGGCTGCTGTGGTTCCCGGTGTTGTAACCCAAGTCCACGAGATGTACAACAACGGCAACAACAACAACAATAATGCACCGTGTAATTTCAAGAACTTCAATTCTGCGAAGCCACTTAAGTTTTCTGGGTCTCAAGGAGCAACTGCGCTCCTGCAGTGGTTTGAGAGTATCGAGAGCACATTCAGACATGTGCAGTGTCAGGATGCGCGTAAGGTGGAATTTGCTTCGAGTGTGTTTGAAAAGCGAGCGCTTACTTGGTGGAATGGTGTTATGCGAGATAGGGGTGCCGAAGTGGCGTTGGCACAAACATGGGCAGAGCTTCGGGCTCTCATGATGAAGGAATTTTGTCCCCGTCACGAGATTCGAGTTTTGGAACGAGAGTTTGACGACTTAAAGCAAGATGGGGCTGAACACCGTGCGTACACGGATCGTTTTGAAGAACTCAGTCTATTGTGTCCCACCATGGTTACCCCTCTGGAGAAAGCGATCGAGAGATACATAGATGGTTTACCCGATTCTATTATGGATATTTTGATCGGTGTTAATCCTACCACCCTTCGTCAAGCAATCGAGTTGTCAGCTACCCTGACTGAGTCTCAAGTCAGAAAGGGTAAACTCACCCGCAAGGGTGATAAAAAGAAGGCAACCGATTCTGGAAAGGACAAGAAGAAGGATAAGGGGAAGGGTAAGGAAGGTGAGACGTCGAAGAAATCAAAGAAGCGGAAGGGTGCCCAAAATTTTGCTGTTACAGCACAGACTGCTCAGAACCTGCAGAATCCACCGGCTCAGCCACATGCAAAGAAGGCATATGCTGGTACCGCACCACATTGTGCCCGTTGCAACGGTCATCACGTTACACAACAAGATTGCAAGAAATGCACAACGTGTGGTAGACTTGGGCATTTGGCCAATACTTGTCGTCTGAGACAAAATCAGGCTGCTCAGGTTCAAGCTCCGGTTCAAGGGAATGCTGCGAGATTCCCACTGGGTTCATGTTTCAACTGCGGAGAGTTTGGTCATTTCCGCCCCAACTGTCCGAGACTGGTGAATGCAAATGCTAACGCAAACCCGAATGCGAACGTTCACGTCAATGTGAATCCAGCACGTGGTCGAGTGTTTAACATCAATGAGGCAATCGATGATGAAGAAGTGAACTTTTAGTATTTTGTATTTCCTCTGGTTGTTATCTTGTAACATTTAAAGAAAATGCGGTTGCTATATAAATAAAAATTTGTGGTTTTTATTTTTAACTAATGCAATTGTATGAATGTTTGATCCAACCTTATGATGTTAACACAAAGACAAAACTACTCGTGTGGTTCTGTCATTTTTATGATCACTTGTGATCTCCCTAAGAACCTCAAACACTTGTTTCTTTTAAGTCTAAAGTATCTTATCGTCTTGTACCGTTCGAGATGCAAGAATTATCAAAACAGCTTCAAGAGTTGTCTGATAAAGGATTCATCCGTCCGAACTTTTCACCTTGGAGAAACTCCTGTTCTCCTTGTGAAAAGAACAATGGATCTTTTCGATTATATATCGATTAACGTAAGCCTAGTAAGCTTACCATCAAGAATCGATATTCCCTACCTTAAATCAATGATCCGATCATCTGCAGGGTACTTCATGCTTTTCCAAGATCGATTGCGTTCTTGATATCATCAACTTCGTATTCTCGAAGAAGATGTTCCCAAAACGGTTTTCTGCACGAAGTATGGCCATTACGAGTTTATAGTCATACCTTTTGGATTGACAAATGCTCCAGCCATCTTCATGGACTTAATAAATAGGGTCTGCAAGCCTTATTTAAATAGGGTCTGCAAGCCTTATTTGGATCAGTTCGTCATTGTTTTTATTGATGACATCTTGATCTATTCAAAGTCCCGAGCCGACCACGATCAACACCTTCGTTGATTTCGGAGCCTGATTGGATTCCTTGTACACCTTAATATGTACATTACAACTCAATTAGGACAAGCCGAATTCCTTTTTAGATCTTCCTATTTTCATAGTTAGATTCTTGAAAATATTTAAAGTGCCAAGTGAAATCCACGGATTGGATTCCTAGTATGCTTTAAATACTCATGTCCAAAGATAACAAATTAAACGATTTTGCGATTAAACGATTTTGCGATTAAACGATTTTGCGATTAAACGATTTTGCGATTAAACGATTTTGCGATTAAACGATTATACAATTATGCGATTATGTGTTTATGTGTTATGTGTTCTCCTCTATGTTTTTGTGTGATCCAATTTTCAAATCCTCATAGAATCTTTCGTATCTTTATATGAGGGGTTCATAGTAGGATATTCAAAAGGTACTACTTTAAATCCTTAATGGGCTTGTACGTTGTAGTTAAAGACCCTTGGGATTATATGGTACCATTCCATGATTCGATGAGAGACCCTTGAGTGGTCTAGTTAAAGATTGATTCAAGATCTGGTTAAGAATAGCATGTGATGATACAGCTGAAAGGACCCTATGGTGGTCCAGTCACGCTCATCACAGGTTCATTCATATGGTTTTCCTCTATACATTATGGAATACACTGTGTCAACTATGCAAAGAATTGGGTAATTATGGACGCGTACATAATTATAAAAATTCAGTGCACGGAAACCACAGTAAGATTTATCATGTGTAAGAACCGATAGTGACGACAAATAACGAAACGTGAACAATGTAATGGAGGTACGGTGGACGCACCAATGACACTTCATATACTTGTATATAAGTATCCCTCTTACATTGCAATCATGATGTTATTAAAAGTTACTAGAAGTTCAGAACCCTAACCAATATTGTTCGATCTTTTCAATTTCAGGTTTTAAACTCTCACAAGTTTCCTCTAAATAAATTTCGGGACGAAATTTCCTAAAGTAGGGGAGACTGTAACACCTGTGCCTCCACGGCCATCAAACAAATACCAAACCAATGAAATATTATATTTCATACTTGGGATTTGTAAAAATATGTGTATCATTTGCACATATCAATTCTCGTTCAATTTCAAACTCTAAATCGCTTTCTGGAAGGTTATACGCGCACCGATGCGTAAATATAACCAGTTTAATGCAAAGAACACTCCAGAATAGTGAAATAGGCTTAACATACCTTAAATAACCTTTACATAACTTAGAAATAAGTTTTGAAGGCTTTGGTATGGCAAAAACAAGTTAATTCGCTTACAGGGACTAAACTTGACAAACTGCGAAAGTATGCCAATTTGAACTGTAACAGACATTCCGGAACATGACCATAAGTTAAACACACCTTAAATATCCTTTATATAGCTTAGAAATAGGCTTTGAGGGGTTCGGTGTGCTAAAATAAACTTTTGGATCATTCAGGGACTAAAAGTGTCAAAAAGTGCACAAGTTTGCATTTTCGAGCATAACTTACGTTCTGAATACATCCGGACATCCAAAAATTTATGTAAGCATGACTATATTATGCTTTAGTGTTTGGCTTGCCAAAAATCCATTCGTTGCGTCATTTGGATCGTTTTTCGCGCTTATGCGCATTCCGTCGTAATTAAGCGAACATCGCGTTCGTACGACCAAACGAACCAACACCCGGCATATTTTTGAGCATGTTTCATGTCCACAATGTTTAGGCAACATTTTAGGGCCTTAAAGTTGGCTTTACGGGCCTTAGAAGTGTCGGAAAAGGCCTTAAACACGTGCAGGGACTGAAACTGTCAATTATCAAACATGTTTGCTGATCAGAAGTCTCAGGCGGCCCGCCTGAGTTTTCCCTGATCCTGAAGCGGGCCGCGTCCGCCTGTCTGATCAGATAACAACGAACAGTCAGCAACTTCCAGCTGTTTTAAACACAACCACACACTCACCACTTGACATTTCAGCTGATAAGGACCAATTTAAGCCACCACAACTTTCCGACACTTGTACGGTTACGATTAAGGCACGATATTCGACAAACGATCTTAACGGTTACCCGAAAACTATAAATACCCCACCCCCATTACTCCAAAACCACTAGAATCTTATCTAAGTGACTCTAAGTTGGAACCATTGTTTCATACCTGAGTTATTAAGATCTAGATTAGCATTCGGGGACCCTTCGTAAGTATTCTTTCGTTCTTTTCCTTATTTTACTGCTTTTCGAGTCCGAAAGTCAAACTTTGTTTGACTTTCAGCGTTGACCAGTAATGGTCAATGCGAAATTCGTTTGAACTTCGCAACGTGAGTGTAATCACGTTGGTTATAGTCCCTTGGGACTATGCCCACTGATTACCACGTTGTCTAGGGTCGTAGGGTAGGCGATCTAATAAATCGCCTATACCTTCGAACCCGACCCATTTGGTCGATCATTAGGATCCGACCAAATACATTAGGTGACCATAGTAGGTAGGGAATAACCTTCCGAGGTTATACCCTATGGTCACATCGTTTAAGTAGTTGTATGATAGGTAGTTTATATGCCTTAGGTAAATTACCAGAATACCCTTTTCATGTATAATTGATAATTAAGCATATGTAACCTAAACCTTTGTCACATAACTGATTATGTAACATGTTTAGGCATATAACACTTGTCATAGGGCTAGTTAGGCGGTCCGAACGCGTTTCACGCGCACGACACGTTAAAGTAGCATATGTTACCTTAATGGGTCGCGATGGGTCGAAAGCACTTAGGTTTGGTTTCGTTGTAGTATGTAGGCCTTGTTAAACCATATCATATGAGTTCCAACACTCATTTGGTTTACCAAACCTCATCCTATCCGACCTCCCGATTTAAGTCCGGTTTATTTATATAGTTTTAGATTGCCGACTGATTCCGTGCTCCCTCTAGCTTTGTTTGGTTGTTGTTCAAGACCTCTAAGCATTCTCAGGCGAGTACATTATTCCCCTATTTTACTGCTTTCAATTGTTTTGGGGTGACTCATATGTGCTAAATGTTTTCAAGGCTTTAACGATGATAACAAAACGATTTTCGATGTTATAACGATGGTTTCTAAAACGATTAAGACGATTTATACAAAACTAATAACGATTTCAATAAAGTGAACAAACTTGTTGGTTGGGTTACATAACAAATGACATTCATTAGCAATGATCAAGCCGACCAGTATTAGGTTATGGTACCATAGGATCTGACAAATCCCGTTATTTACTACACCCGTGGTTATGTGTGGGTATGGTAGGTAGCGACTGAATCTGTAATTGTTAACTTACCCTATGGAGGTTTGTTAATACGAAAACGAGAAGCGACGAAAACGAGAAGCGACGAAAGTCAAGAAGGTTTGAATGTTATTAGCGAGACGACCATTTAAGTAGTTTCGCGACCTAAAACGAATTAAACGATTTACGATTGGTTTTCACACGATGTTTTAACGATTGGGTAAACATTTGTACATGATTTACATTTGGTCATGCATTTCCACGAAACATAGTATTGATTTAAACCAAGTTTTACCTCAATACTTTGTTTTGTGCTTTCACCTATGGTTTAGTTGATGCATTTCACTAGCCATACATATCATTTTGGTTATACAGTACATGGTTTACATTTGTTGGTTTGGTTTGAGTAAGTGATTAAGTAACGATGCGTGTGTAATATGATACAAGCATGGTGGATACGCCGCTGGTACTTCCTATATATAAGTGTTTGTATGGTATTACATATTGTAGTGTTATTTGAATCATTTCAATTTGAGACATAGAACATTTTATACAAATAACATATTTTTTCACAAGACATTGATTTACAAACAACTCATTTTTACATGGTTATTCATTTAATCATGCATTATTCTCTTATTTATACATATAATCTGAACTTATTATTTTTCAAATGATTTACAAAGACAAAGCAAATTACAAGGTTCATGACTAAA
This sequence comes from Helianthus tuberosus, assembly GCA_030545235.1. Lineage (NCBI taxonomy): Eukaryota > Viridiplantae > Streptophyta > Magnoliopsida > Asterales > Asteraceae > Helianthus > Helianthus tuberosus. The sequence continues at coordinate 82,544,723 of CM060363.1, forward strand.
TATTTTCTTAAACAGAAGTCATGAATCTTATTTTCACAAACCCTATGTACTCGCCAGCATTTCTTTGCTGACCTCGTTTTCACATATGTTTCAGGTATTGTTGGATGATATCGATTGATAAGATGCATGCTCACATAGGACTGGACAAGGCCTTAGTGACTCAATAACAATGATAGATTATGTTTAATTTGTGTATTTAGATTTCCAGACGATGTAATTATTCAATGTTTAATAAAACGAAACACTTTTTGGTATCCATGGTTATGAAACATTAATTCTGTTGCAACACGCCCCGATGTTTCCGCCGCGATTTGTTGTTTTACGCGGTCGGGGTGTGACAGTTATGACTTTGTTTATGTTGATTCCGCCTTCATACTCAAAGATGAACTGCCTTAACTGACGTTTAAAGGTCGTAGAACGGTCCAACAATCTGTATCTATATTTTTGCTCTTCAGTTCGGTTATCTTTCCAAGGAATAGGTTCAGATTTTTTCGCCATGATTTTATGTCCTTGAATTACCTCGAAATCACCTACAAACAAAACAAACAATCTATCAACTCAAACAAACTGAATACGTAAAAGTGTGTTTGATGAAGAAATCAATCTAAGACTTGTGTCGAAGATTTGCGGATTCGTTCCAATGTTTTTCGAGTGAAATCGTTGTATATGAATGATCCGGAAAATGGACAAGTGTAACACGTCCTTTGAATAGGCTTAGAATGATTTGAGCTGAGGCATGATGGGTCAAACTCTTACACTTGATAGGTCCACGAAAATCACATGACAAAACCGACAAACACTTTATTCTTTCAATTTTAATGGCAAACAAATTTATCATTCAACACATATATCTATTCACAAGCACATCCTTATGAACAGACAAATTTAATATTCAAAATAAAATGATTTGATTGTTTCCACTAAATCAACTTTACAGTTTTGAATATTGTAAACAAAGGTTGCCGACAATTAAGCTAGTCTTTCAATACACATGCAATACTAGTTAATTTCCGACAAAACTTAATATCAAACAGAAATTCACGTGACTGAACACCTACCAAGACATGAGCCGATTATTACAATGCAATCTAATTGGACTGTTCAATTAAAGTATATACACACTGACACACTACACGTGATTTATTTTCATTGAACCGACAACAGTTATTTTCACGTTCACGCAGAATAATATCTCAATGTTCAAGCAAAATCACGACTGTTATCTTTCAAACAGAATTGTCAATCTGAAATGGACAGTTCAAGCGAAATCCAACAACTCAATTTCGCTTGAACTTGTCAAGCGAAATCTTCTAATACAAGCTCAATCAGTTCAAGCGAAATCCAACACTCCTATTTCGCTTGAACCTTTCAAGCGAAATCCTTTAATTTTCAAGCGAAATCGAAGATTAAGTTCTGTTTCAAGCGAAATCAATCAGCCAAACTCAAGTTTCAAGCGAAATCTTCAATATATTTCAAGTGAAATCTGCTAATGTCATCTTTTACAAACAGTTTTCAAGCGAAATTGTTAATTTTTATATGAATTCGATCGATTTTAAGTCCAAATCTTTCAAGGATTAGTTATCACACTAATTCGCTTGTTATATGTCAAATTCAGGTCATTTTCACCGCTGAAATATGTTCAGATCAGAAAAGTAAGAGAAAAAGTTTTTGGAAAAATCAAAATTGAAAATGAAAACGTTTCTTGGATAAAATTGGAAAATGAAGCGTTAAAAGAAAAAGAAAAAGATTTTCAAAATCAAATCAAGATTTTAGAAGATGAGAGAGATATTTTTGGTAAAGATAATCTTGAAAAACAAATTGAAATCAATTCTCATCTTGCTAAAATCATTCAGCTTGAAAAAGAAGCTGAAAAAGCTCGGATTAAAATCAAAGAGCTTGAGAGTAAATTGAAAGGTTTTGTGACTTCATCAGATAGTTTGAATTTTCCCTGTCCAAAACCGATCAATTCTGTTCCAATAAGTGACAATGTCACAAATTTTGACAAAGTCAAAATTGAAGATTGTGATGAAATATCTGATGATGAAAAAGAAAAGAAAAGAAAAATATTTTTAGATTTACAAGAAAAATTTAAAAATACTGTTTTGCAATCTACTGAAATAGGTGAATGCTCAAAGCAAAAACCTGTTAAGAAGAGTGCAGAACAGAAACAAAAAGTTAAAAATTTGAAAAACTTCAAAATTGAAAATAAAAGCTCATCAGATAAGTCATCCAATCATTATCAAAAATCACAAAAATTTAAAAATGAAAACTCACAAAATATTGGTAATAAGTGGTGCAGGTTTGACCACAGTGCTCAAATGCCAAATCAAGGATACAAGAAGAGAAATGACTACCACAAGGCAAATCAATGCTATGATTTAAGTATGTAGTATGAAAGAAGTGGATGGTACGATAACAGAGTGTGTTACACCTGTGGTGTGAGAGGACACATTGCTGTTAACTGCCAAAATTGGAGTTATGAGACAAGAAGATGCTATAATTGTCAAATCAGAGGACATATTGCCAGAGATTGCCCAAGGAGATCAATGGGAAGATCGAGGGTTGAATCTCAGAAAATGGGAAAGAAACCAGTCAACGTCAAGCCCAAAGAACAGAAGGTTCAAGAACCTAAAGTTCAAGAAAAGAAAGTGAAGCTTTCTCAGGGGCAGAAAGACAGACTGCGGAAGAAAAGGAAGAAGGCGAGAGAGTATCTCGAGAAAATTTTGTCTTCGGGTTCACCGGACAGATTGAATAAGAGTTCTGATGAATCAACTAACTTGATTGCAAAGTCAAGCAAGACGAATTCATCAGATACAAATCTGAGGACGAAAGAAGAAAAGAAGAAGAAGAAAATGGTTGGCGATGAATCTGACGTCTCAAAGTCAGACAAGCCACCATCAGGCAATGAATCTGACAGGTCAAAGTCAGACAAGCCATGTTCAGGCAATGATTCTGGTTTGTCAAAACCAGAAGAGCCATCTGTTGAGGTAAAAACTGTCAAACCCAAGGCTGGTCAGGCTTGGGTGAATCTTTTCAAATAGAAAAACCTGACTTGCCGGAGCTTCCTTGTTCGCGAAGCATGAATCGGCATCTTTATTGAAATGTTTTAAAATCAACTTGTGGTATGTGCAGGATCTTCCAAGAGCCATTTCAAGATGGATCATGGATAGTGGCGCATCTCGACATATGACAGGAAAAACTGCATTGCTGTATGATGTGAAGAATATCAATGGTGGTTATGTGGGATTTGCAGGTCATGAAGGTCGTAGAATTGTTGGTGAAGGAACGTTATCCAATGGGATTGTGACGTTTGAGAGAGTTAACTACATCACTGAGCTGGAGAACAATCTGCTTAGTATCTCGCAGATTTGTGACAATATGTATACTACTCACTTCACTGATAAAGAATGTTTGATTTTGAAACCTGGTTTTGTTGTTCCTGAAGAATGGATTATCATGAGGGCACCGAGAGTGAATGATTTATATGTGTTAGATATGAGTGTAGCAACTACAACTACTGGTCAAGCACATTGTTTTGTGTCTAGAGCAACTGAGAAAGAATCAAGATTGTGGCACCGCAAGATGGGGCATATACATCTTAGAAAAATGAATCATTTGGTGCATAATGATTTGGTTTTGGGTGTTAATATCAAAGGTTTTCATCTGGAAGGGGAGTGCATTAGCTGCATAAAAGGCAAGCAGAAGAAAAAGTCACACCCTACAAAGCAAGTCAATTCAGTTTCGAGACCTCTGGAAAGACTTCACATGGATTTGTTTGGTCCTGTGAATGTTAAAAGTATTACAGGAGATTACTATTGTTTGGTCGTTACTGATGATTATTCCAGATTTTCGTGGGTTTCTTTCTTGAAGACAAAAGATGAAACATTTGACAGTTTGATGGGTCTGTTCAGGAAGATTGAAAATTTGTACCAAAGGCGTATCAAGAGAATTAGAAGTGATAATGGTACTGAATTCAAGAACAGTAAGATGGAAGAATTTTGTGATGAAAGAGGTATTTTGCATGAGTTTAGTGCTCCGTATACTCCGCAGCAGAATGGAGTCGCAGAACGCAAAAACCGGACACTAATCGAGACGGCTAGAACTATGCTCGCAGATTCAAAGTTACCGATTAATTTTTGGGCTGAAGCTGTTTCCGCCGCATGCTATACGCTCAACAGGGTTCTCACTGTCAAGAAGTTCAACAAAACATGCTTTGAGCTAATCAATAACCGCAAACCGAATTTGAAGTATCTAGAACCGTTCGGGTCACCCTATACAGTTATAGAGCCTTTTGGAAAGTTTGGTCCGAAGAGCATTGAGGGTATATTTGTTGGTTATGCAAATCCGTTGCGACGTGTCTTCGTTCCAAGTGAGAAGCGTATTATTGAAGCTGCAAATGTTGAATGTCAAGGTTATACTATGCCGCCACAGAATCCTGGTGATTCATGGCGTTATCATTATGACAAACTGTGGGATTCGTTTGACATGAGAGAAGAATCAGAGGATGATGAAGATTTCTTTGATGAGTTGGATATTTTGCGTGAATATGAGTCGCAGCTAAGGTTCCCAGCTGAGTATTCGAGGAGATCACGGGAAACTTCCAATGACGATGAAGCAGGTCCAAGTAATGCTGGTGAACATGATGATGTCCAACAGAATGAAGTTGCTCAGGATAATCAGTCGGATCAGAATGATAATCTAGAAGCTGAAAACATGCCAGTATTTGATCATGGAGATTCAGATTCTGAGGGGGAGCAAATTCAGATTTCAAGTCAAACAAACCAAGTTGGTGAACAAGACGCAGAACAGAATGTTACTAATCTGGAGGGAAATGTAGATGTTCCAAGCGAAGTGATGCCGCGAACTTTTTCATATCATCCAGAGGAGTTGATCATAGGAGAATTGCAGACAGGCGTTCGCACTCGAAATCAGATTAATAAAGGGCTTACATGTTTTTATACAAAAGTTGCTCATTTGCAAACTGAATTCTCATTGAGTTGTTTTATCTCGCAGGTTGAGCCAAGAACTTACAAAGATGCGCTTACTGAAGACTCTTGGGTCAATGCAATGCAGGAGGAACTTAGTCAATTCGAGAAATTGGGAGTGTGGAAGTTAGTTGATTTGCCGGATGGTCAGAGAAAGATTAACACCAAGTGGGTGTTCAAGTACAAGAGGGACGATAGAGGAGTTGTGATTCGAAATAAAGCTCGACTCGTTGTTCAGGGCTTTAGTCAACAGGAGGGGATTGATTTTACCGAAGTCTATGCTCCTGTGGCACGACTAGAGGCAATCAGAATTTTTCTTGCATTTGCGTCTTGGAAGAACTTCAAAGTATATCAGTTAGATGTTAAATCGGCTTTTCTTTACGGGAAGGTTAAAGAGGAGGTTTATGTCGGTCAGCCGCCGGGCTTTACTAACCCAATCCACAAAAACAAGGTCTACTTATTGGACAAAGCGCTGTATGGTTTACATCAGGCCCCGAGAGCCTGGTACGAGACTTTGTCTCAACACCTACTAGCCAACAAGTTCATTCGTGGAAAAGTGGATGCCACTCTCTTCACTAAAGAAGTCGAAGGTCATCTTCTGATAGTACAGATTTATGTGGACGATATAATTTTTGGGTCGACAAATGAAAATCTATGCAAAGATTTTGAATCAGTGATGAAGCAAAAGTTTGAAACGTCATCAATGGGGGAGATGAAATTCTTTCTGGGTTTACAAGTTGAACAACTCCCTGAGGGAATTTTCATTCATCAGTCAAAGTATGTTCATGATATTCTGGAGAAATTTGGGATGTCAAGTTCTACTCCAGCTGCTACCCCACTTGCAACAAATCATGGGATTCACCAAGATCTCACCGGAGACAGGGCTGATGAAACGTTTTACCGATCCATGATAGGTTCTTTGATGTACCTAACTGCTTCACGTCCTGATATCATGTACCCAACGTGTCTCGCAGCAAGATTTCAATCTAACCCGAGAGCTTCGCATATGATCATTGTGAAGAGGATATTGCGCTACCTGAAAGGAACTCCTTCATTGGGGTTGTGGTATCCTAGAAAAGGCGAGTTTATGCTCGAAGGGTATTCCGATTCGGATTTCGGATGCTGCAAAGTCAATTCAAAATCAACAACTGCAGGATGCCAGTTTTTTGGTTCTAGATTGGTTACCTGGCAGTGTAAGAAACAAACGTCTGCGGCGTTATCTACATGTGAAGCGGAGTATGTTTTTGCTAGCAGTTGCTGCTCTCAGATCTTGTGGATACAGCAACAGATGCGCGACTACGGTTTGCAGTTTCTTAACACACCTCTTTTTGTTGATAATGAGGCTGCTATAAATATAACAAAGAATCCAGTACATCACGCTAAAACTAAACACATAGAAATTCGTCATCACTTTATTCGTGATTGTTTTGAGAAAAAGTTGATACGAATTGAGAAAATCCACACTGACGAACAGAAAGCTGATTTACATACCAAAGCTTTTGATAAAAATCGGTTTAAATATTTGTTAAAACTGAATGGTATGAAGCTTCTTTCAATGTCGGATGGCATTATTGGCGTTGATGAGAGTACTGTTGCGGATGAAGACGAGAAACAATCTGCAATGGTTTGTCGATTTTTTACTTGTTTTGGTATTTAGGGGGAGTAGATATTTGTATATAGTTTATTTTTCAGAAAATACAAAAACAGTAAAAAATGCAAAAATACAAAAACATGATAAAATCTGAAAAAGAGCTTGTGTAAAAAGGGAAAATGATAGTACATCGGCTTGACAATCACAGTATGCTAAAGAAATGGAATGTTTAAAAGGTTAAACAGTCTCGCTGATGATGTGTCGATAGGTTTTCGCACATTTAGTAGATTTATTCGGGATATAAACCTAAAATTTCAAACTTGCGAAATTCGTGGGGAACACTACTTGGATATATAGGTAACCCCTGAAATCTCGTTTGAAAGGTCCCATATTCTGAGATACTAGGTCTTTATACTCAGTGATATCTGGGCTATTATTCCGGGACTTCTGCTGAAAGAAATTTCTGACCTAGTCCCCGAATAATACTTTCTGCAAATGCTTGAAACATAGCATCGCCCTCAGCAAGTTGATGAAACAATAAAATTGATAGTCACTGCTGTTGAATCTAAAAGATCCTCTAAAGGGGACACACCGAAAAGTCAAAGCCGTCATCTCTCTGCGTATCGAAAGATCGACCTGAGCTCTCACGGCCCTCGCATTTTAACCCCTGACAGATATCATTTGTGGTATACTCACCTGTAAGACTGAATATCTGGGATTCTGGATACGGGAGTATATTCAAGAGGTGGGACACATGAATGAGCTAAGTTCTTAATTCATCTAAATCGTATCCTGAATAAATTGAAATTTGTGTGAGAATTTAAGATGGATCAGTATATCGACAATCGATGTGAATTGTTTAAGTCTGAGTATGAAATGAAGCTTAACGGTACTTGTAATTTGTCTGAAAAGCTGATATGATTCCCTGACACGCTCGCCAAAAATATGTTTGTAAATAGTTTACTTTGTTTACTTTCTGAAATTTAAGTTTTCTGTATTTCATTTCTTAGTTTAGATCACTTTCATAAAATCCAAAAAGATTTTATTTCTGCTTTATTTTCTGACAAACCAAAGTGGAGAGTTGATTGTTGGATTCTCAGATGATTGAAGCAGATGCAGGAGATTCTGGACTGAAGAATGAGGAGAGCTTACTTTGTTGAAGTTTGGATTGTTTGAAAAGTTAAAAACAAGTTCATTAATTTGATACTTGTTATTTTCAGAAAATGTTTGAAATTGTTGTTTTAAAATCAGTATTGTTTCGTCATTTGATCAACCAAGGTCATTAATTTGGACTTGGTAGATTAATCAAGTGATCAGGGTCATTAATTTGGACCTGAATACTTGATTGGATTGTTAAAACTGATTGAGTTTGTGATTTATTGTTGAAAAGATAGAATTGTAATGTTTGTTGGTTGAGTAACAGGTGTTTGGACTTCATTATTCCCAACGGAAGCTAAGTGTCAAAGCTTGAACCATATATCTCAGATTCTAGCATATCGAGAGGGGGAGTCTGGATCAATGGTCAAAGGGGAGATTGAAGTTTAAAGTTTGAAGATAAAGATTGAGGAGAGTTTTTATAATGTTTGAAGAATGGTAAAGACAAAGACTTGAAGCCAAAGACTTCATCAACATCCAAGGGGGAGTCTGTTGGTGCACTAAATGTCTGCTGATTACGTCATAATCAAGTCTTGTGTCTAGATAGGTTGAATGTACACACAACAGGGTCTTAATTAGGGTTTTTACATGTTTATCTTGTAGATTTCGCTTGAAAGTGTTCGTGTGTGATTCAAGCTAAATCAGATTTAGCTTGAACTGGTTCAAGCGAAATCAACAACAGAGATTTAGCTTGAACAGGTTCAAGCGAAATCATGATTTAGCTTGAACTAACTCAAGCGAAATCAACATGCTATATATAGGTTGATGTGTAGTTCATTTGTAGGACATGGTCATTGTATGAGAAACGAAATGCTGCCGGATTTGTATCAGAATACGTTGTAAAAGCACGAATATCAATCAGAAAAGAAGGATTAAAAGGAAACTAGCTGTTATGACTTTGTTTATGTTGATTCCGCCTTCATACTCAAAGATGAACTGCCTTAACTGACGTTTAAAGGTCGTAGAACGGTCCAACAATGATAATGTCAATCATAATGCAGAACCACATCAAGCTCCATTTCCTAAGAAAATGAAAACTGCAACGCCTGGTTGCACTTTCAAAGAGTTCCTTGCTTGTAAACCCACGGAATTTGCAGGCAATGAAGGAGCAACTGCATCACTGCGTTGGTTAGAGAAAACCGAAGCAGTAATTGCAATAAGTAAATGTGATAAAGATGATCAGGTCATGTACGCATCAAATCTCTTCAAAGAGGGAGCACTCGAATGGTGGAACACTGTGTTACAATCAAAAGGAAGAATAATAGCTTATGCTATGACTTGGGAAGGATTTAAGGGTTTAGTAGAAAGAAAATTATGTCCTGAGTATGAAAAGGAACATATGACAAATAAGTTTTTAAATCATCGGATGATGGGTGTAGATTGTCGCGGTTATACTTCGACATTCTTTGAATATGCTAGAGTGGTACCAACGCTGGCTTCGCCAGAACCGGTACTCATTTATCGCTACATTTGGGGACTGATTAGTGAAATCCGCAATATTGTTAAAGCTGCGAGACCTTGCACTATTGACGATGCTGTGGAATTAGCTAATACCCTAACCGATGAATTAGTACGCACACAAGATGAACACAGGAAGAAGGAATTAGCTCAGAAAATTACCCAAGGATTTCGTATGGGTAATAATAACAGTTTCAAGAAAAGAGGAACAGGGCAATCTTCAACTTTGCCATTCTGTCAAAATTGCAAAAAGAAACATTTTGGAAAATGCAAAGTATATTGCAATTTTTGCAAAACTGTAGGGCATCGTGAAGAAAATTGCAGGAAGAAATCCATAATTTGTTACAATTGTGGAGAGGCAGGACATTACAAAACAGAATGTCCTAAAATGATCAAACCAGCAGACAACAAAACTAAGGCGACCGATGGAACTACTAAGAAGAATGCTAGGGCATTTCAGCTGACTACTCAAGAAGCAGAACTCATTCCGGATGTGATAGCGGGTACGTTCTTAGTTCACAACATTTACGCCAAAGTATTATTTGACTCTGGTGCAAACCAAAGTTTTATAAATACTTCATTCTGCCAAGCTCTTAGTTTACCTTTAACCAATATTAGGCAGATTTTTACAGTTGAAACAGCAGACGGAAATTCAGTTAAAATAGATAAAGTTTTGCAAGAAGAAAACATAGAACTGTTAGGACATAAATTCTCTGCAAAACTATTGCCGATGAATTTAGCTGAATTTGATGTTGTATTAGGAATGGATTGGTTAGTAGCCAACCATGCTAGAATCCTTTGTGATCAGAATTCCATAGAAATTCAATCACCCACCGGAGAAATAATTAGGATCACAGGAGACAAACCATGTAAGCCTATGAAGTTCATATCAGTAATGAAAGTTGCTAATTATGAACGAAAACAAGGAATAGTGTATATGATTTCGGTAATCATTAGCACTAAGGGTAAAAATCTTAAGGAAATACCAGTAGTCTCCGAATATCCGGATGTATTCCCAGAAGATTTACCAGGATTACCTCCAGACAGGGAAGTAGAATTTAGGATTCATCTAATTCCAGGAACTACACCGATAGCCAAGGCACCTTATCGGTTAGCACCCACAAAAATGTTAGAACTGAAAAAGCAATTAGATGAATTACTAAGTAAAGGATTCATACAACCTAGCTCATCCCCTTGGGGAGCGCCAGTGTTGTTTGTAAAGAAAAAGGATGGTTCAATGAGAATGTGTATCGATTATAGAGAATTGAATAAGGTTACAATTAAGAATCGATATCCATTACCTAGGATTGATGATCTTTTCGATCAACTTCAGGGGGCTAGATATTTTTCTAAGATAGATTTACGCTCTGGATATCATCAATTGAAGGTACAAGAAGAAGACATACCTAAAACTGCTTTCAGAACTAGGTATGGTCATTATGAGTTTATAGTCATGCCCTTTGGGTTAACAAATGCACCTGCTGCATTCATGGACATGATGAATAGGATCTGTAAACCATATTTGGATAAATTTGTAATTGTTTTCATAGACGATATACTTATTTATTCCAAAAGTCAGACAGAGCATTGTGAACACCTTCATGCACTCTTAACTTTGTTAAGAAAAGAAAAGCTTTATGCCAAATTCTCGAAATGTGAATTTTGGTTAAAGGAAGTTCAATTCTTAGGACACATGGTGAATCACGAAGGTATTCACGTAGATCCTGCTAAGATAGAGGCAATTACCAAATGGAAGGTTCCACAAACCACAATGGAAATAAGAAGTTTTATAGGTTTAGCTGGATATTATAGACGGTTTATTAAGGATTTTTCCAAAATAGCCGTACCATTAACTAAGTTAACCTGTAAAGCCATTAAGTTTGAATGGGGACCTAAGCAAGAAGAAGCCTTTAGAATATTGAAGCAGAAATTAACAAATGCTCCAATCTTAGCCTTACCAGAAGGAACTGAAGATTTTGAAGTATATTGTGATGCTTCAAAACTAGGATATGGATGTGTGCTTATGCAACGCAAAAAGGTGATTGCGTATGCTTCAAGGCAATTGAAAAAGCACGAAGAAAACTATACGACTCATGATTTAAAATTAGGAGCCGTAATTTTTGCCCTTAAAAGTTGGAGACATTATCTTTACGGAAGTAAATTTACTGTCTACACAGATCATAAAAGTTTAAGATATATATTTGGGCAAAAAGAGTTAAACATGAGGCAAAGGAGATGGATGGAAATCCTAAGTGACTACGACTGTGATATTCAGTATCACGAAGGAAAGGAAAATGTAGTTGCAGATGCCTTAAGTCGTAAGTATTATGAGAAACAACGACGAGTTCGTGCTCTCAGATTAAATCTACAAATAGATTTAATGGAACAATTGAAGAATGTTCAAACTACAGCAATCAAAGATGATGCTGAAGGAATGAAAGGACGAATGAAGGAATTAGAACAAGGAGCAGATAAAATTTGGAGATTCCACAAAAGTAGAATTTGGGTACCTAAGCAGGGAGACTTAAGACCTAAGATTTTAGAAGAAGCTCATAAATCTAGGTATACTATGCACCCAGGAAACAATAAGATGTACCAAGATTTAAGAAAGAACTTTTGGTGGATAGGAATGAAAAAGGACATAGCACGATATGTTTCTAAATGTCTTACTTGTTCACAAGTTAAGGCAGAACATCAGAAACCTTCGGGGTTACTACAACAATTAGAAATGCCAGTATGGAAATGGGAACTTATAATAATGGATTTTGTTACTAAGTTACCCAAAACCAGAAAAGGTAATGATGCAATTTGGGTAATTGTGGATCGATTAACCAAATCAGCTCACTTTTTACCAATAAAAGAAACCTTTAGCATGGAAAGACTGGCTAAATTATATGTAGATGAAGTTGTATCCTTACATGGAGTTCCACTCTCCATTGTTTCGGATAGGGATAGTCGTTTTACTTCTCATTTCTGGAAAAGTTTCCAGCAAGCTATGGGAACTCGATTAAATCTGAGCACTGCATATCATCCCCAAACAGACGGACAAAGTGATAGGACAATCCAAACTCTAGAAGACATGCTCCGAGCATGTGTAATAGATTTTGGTGGAAGTTGGGATGATCATTTACCATTAATTGAATTCTCCTATAACAATAGCTATCATTCAAGTATTGAAACTGCCCCATTTGAAGCATTGTATGGAAGAAAGTGCAGAACTCCAGTTTGTTGGGCAGAAATACGAGAAAGTCAATTATCAGGTCCTAAAATAGTGCAAGAGACGACTGATAAGATTACTCAAATCAAGGAAAGGCTGAAAATGGCTCGAGATCGCCAGAAAAGTTATGCAGACAATAGATGCAAGCCTTTAGAATTCCAAGTTGGAGACAAAGTACTATTGAAAGTTTCTCCTTGGAAAGGAGTAGTTAGATTCAGGAAGAAAGGAAAGCTAAGTCCAAGGTACGTAGGACCATTTTCAGTGATCCAACGTATAGGACCAGTTGCTTATCGTTTACAACTACCAGAAGAATTAGCAGGAGTACATGATGTATTTCATGTATCCAATCTCAAGAAATGCTTATCAGATGAATCACTGGTAGTACCTCTTCGAGATATAGAGGTAAACGAAAAGCTAAAATTTGTTGAGAAACCTCTTCAAATTGAGGATCGAAAGATCAAGTTTCTTAAACATAAACGACTAGTTTTAGTCAAAATCAGATGGGATTCAAAGAGAGGAGCTGAATACACTTGGGAGCTGGAATCAGAAATGAAGCGAAAGTATCCTCACTTATTCCAGTAAATCTCGAGGACGAGATTTTTATTAAGGTGGGGAGAATGTAACAACTCTCATAAAAAGTCTTAATTATTATATTAAATCGTCCAATAGGAAAACCTAATTGAGACACCCAAGTGATTCTGCACAAACCCTAAAATTTTCAGAACAATCGGAATCAGGATCAGGGCCCCTAAAACTCAAGGGGGGTAAACCCTAAGTAATGATTATCTGAATTTACTTGCTGTCAAAAATTCGAATTTCAGAATATGTCAAGTCAGCATAGCTAGTCCCAACCGTGGCTACCCTATAACCTATTTTCAACCCTTACGCACCGTAACAAATAAAGTCTTACGGTCCGTAAGCACCCTTACGCACCGTAACAAATTTAGGCTTACGGTCCGTAAGCAAAGTGAAATTTTGACTATAAATAGCAGACATTGGCAATCAAATTTGGGAGTTCAAACGATGTAAAAACTCTTTACGTACACTGAGAAACATTCTGTTTATTACAATTAAACACACACTGATCACGAAGTGCTGCCGCAATCAGGGTAATAACTCGATCGCTGCTACGATTCAATGTCCGGTCGATTAAACTATCCAATGGATGTTTAAGTGCTGCCCACATTAGGGTTTATGCTTTGTCATTCGTCGTTAAATCGATGGATGTTTAAGTATCGCACTTTGTCATTCGTTGTGAGAGTTAATCTCGTGAGTTGTCGTAAATGCTGTATTAAGTTACTAACCTAGTTTGTGTGCTTGATTATTTAAACTAGGTTATCAAGGCTAATCAGTAGAATAAGCTCTGTTAAATCTGCAATGTGAGTCATTCTCTTTTTATCAAATTACTTTACAAAAGCATGGTTATTTTCAAAGATTATAATTACAGGGATTAAGTCTATGTAATCTAAAATTACTGCCAGTATGTGGGGGGATGTGCACATAGCTACTAATTATTTATCATTTGTGGGTGAACGGACCCAGCAAGTGATATGTCCACAGTCACAAGTCCGGTCAAGTGACAACTGGATCAGTTAATTAAAAAGATAGAGACATTGTAATCGCTCTTAATACTGTAAATTATAACAAATGTGTCATTTTAGTAAAATGAATGATTCACTCAGTATTTCCCGCTGACAAAACCTTTTTCAAACATGTTTCAGGTGATCTGTTGTGATCCAGGAAAAGTGCCGTGAAGCACTATCAGCTTAAGAAAGTGGCTCAGTATTAAATAAAGAAATATGTTTTGAAAATAAAAGATTTCTTCGTGAAATCTCAGTATTGTAAATTATCGGGTTTTATCCCAAATTGTGAAATAAAATAATCGGGAAATATTTCAGTTTTAAAAAGGATCCTGAAGAGACTTCCGCTGTTAATTAAATACCATGGGATTTCTGTCCCGCGGCTCCTGAAACGGGTCAAACCGGGTCGGGGGCCGTGACACCATCAGTGGGTTAAAACACTGATTTTGAACAACTGTGATTAACAAGGAAATGAGGAAACAGTGGTTGACTTTCAGCAGTGGACAATAATCATCAGAACAGATGTTTGAACCAGAAACAGTGGTTATGGCAGACTTTTAAGGATTAATGAAAAAATTTTCATTTTAACTATTTTTAAGGATGGAATTTTGATTTTCTGAAAACATTTTAATGCTTTTATTCATAGAAAAACAGGATTTTGCCTGTTATTCCATGTTCAGCATGCCAAACCTAGAGATCAAACTTTCAAAGGTGGATGTGTCTAATGCTTTTGTTAGCACATCTGCCAGCTGATCTTTAGTTAGAACATGATGCAGAGAAATCAAACCTTTTTTCATAGCAATCCCTCACAAGGTGATGTCTGATGGTTAATGATGGTGAATCAATGAGATATTGAATCTTTGATGATATATTTCAACTACTTGACTGTCCTACATAAAAGAAGTCTTTTGAGCAAATATACCAAAATTCAACAACATATTTTGAAGTTACAAACAGTTAGACTTTTCAGCAACAACAGCAGCATCATAACATTCTTCAATCAGTGATAGTTGAAACATCTGCTTGCTTGTGTATAATAAATCTTGACAAACATGCTCCTAGCATATGCTATGTTCTTTAAGGACCCACTTTTTGCCAAAATAGATTCTCATCCTTTGGCTGTGGCACAAGATTTTCAATCTTGTTGTCACTGAACTGCTGAAGCTCCTCTTTCATGACAGATACCCAACTTTCTGTCATTTAGTGCACCATGGTACAGACTTGTTGATGAAATGGTAGAATGCCAGCAAGAAGACAAATGTAGTGATGACTTTTCAAAGGAAACCCTTTTCATTGATGTTGTCAAGTGTTTGGTTAAATGGATAAGTTGCAAAAGGATTGATGTTTTAAAAGGTGAAGCTGCAGATGTGAATCATTTGAGCTAACATCTGTTGGTGACTTTAATGATCCAACATCTGTTTGAAATGAAAGTGAAAAAGATTTTAAAGATGGGTTTGGCACACTGATGATCTTTATCCATTTTTTATGTATATTTATCAACAGTGGTTAGAGGTTTAGAAGGCTATTTTGGTCAAACACTGTTTGTACATCAGTGGATGAGCTTTAACAGCTGTTTTGTACATCTGCTGCTCTGATGAAGGAAATGATTTTGACTTGTGAAATCACAATCTCATATCCAGCATCTGTTGAAGGTGATTGTGAGTTACCTGTAGAACTAAATACTTGACAAACACATTTTAAATGCAAGTTTATCAGAATTAATCATAACAGCAGGGTTTACAGGGATTTTTAATGCAGAGAATTCACATGTTTTTGCATTCAAGGTTTTATCACACATCTACTTCATGTTTTAAACATTCTATAGATTTTGACAGTGGTTCAGTATCCCAGATGACTATCATATTTTACTTTGGCCACACATTTTGTGTCTTAATCCATTGAGAATTTAGAATAAAACATGTGCAGCCAAATATTTGAAGTTTGTTAACAATCATCATTTATTACTGATTTAGACTAAGTTTATGAATGAAATGATCCAGACCCTTAACACCAACTCTTCTTGACCCATTATCAAATAATATATTACCCTAGGCAAAAACAAGAAGGGTTTTACATCCTGACAGGTATTTGAATTTTTACCATCTAAAACAAGTAAAAATGCAAAATATATCATTCTTTAAGAAAAATGAAGAATAATATACCCTGTTTTATTAAGAAAAATCTTTACAAGAAAAATAAGTAAAGATTTCCTGAAAACAACATTAATTAGATCTGGTGCATTTTCTAAAGTCACTGTTACTTTTAATTAGGTCATAATCACTTCATTCTCAACTTTAGGAGGATGGTCAGTGGTTTGAAATAAATTTCATAACCACTGTTTGATACCATTACCTTGTTAAATGATTGTGATAGTGAGGTAGCCTGTTCACAATGGTTTTAAAGGTTCTTTCTGAACCTTATTACCATGTGAAGGATTTCTGAAAATTTGGCCTAATCCTCTTTATTAAAAATCAAACTGTTGATACTTTTGTTACCTGAACTCCCTGATACAGTGATTGTACATGGTTGATGAATGACAAATGTTTGACCAAGGATGTATGTTTATTTTTGGTTTTTCCTTTTGTAGGACCCGCCTGTGGACTCTTAAGTGTTTTAGATTTATACTCTTTTCTTTTGATTTCAAAAGTTTTGAGATAAACACACTTTTGAGTTTTTGTAATTTTTCTTCATTCCCTTTTTACCCTTTCCATAGAAAAGTATTGGAACTTTTACTGGAAGGTTTTCAAGGAAAGAATACTCAATCCAAAATCATTTTCAGCAATGTTTTGAGAGATTTGGACATTTTTGCTAATGTTTATGCCAAACTTCACATTACTCATGATCTGGTTTTCTAAACACCAAATGTATAACCTTTGTAGGATTTCACCCTTTTTCTCATAAGAGATTCGGGTTAATTTTCACACTCTTTACAACACTGATATTTTACTATCATAGTTTTGAGTTGATCCAAGGTTATATCTGATGCATATTTTTGAGACAACTGATTTTTCATTTTAATTTTAAACAATTTTTTTTAACTTTTGAAGGTTTTCAAAATTGTTGTTCACATGTAAGATTTTGTTCCTAAGGTTTTGTTCATCTATCATATGTTACCAAAGACATGGATGCCAATTTTCTGAACATGGGTATTTAATGACATGAGATAAACCCTTAGCAGCAGTAAATCATGGAACCAAACATATCCAATCCAAGATTATCAAATTTTACCAATTTTAACAATCATCGGTAGTTTTATATCAGATTATCAGTGTTACGTGAATCCTATATGATAGATGACATATTGGTTGTTTTACAAAAGTTTTTCGAATAACCAACTTTAAACGTGGTTATCCTTTACTTTTGTTTTTCAACAAATACGACCAACCTTAGTATCAATAAATTTTGAGCTGAACTGTTATGTCAAATTGATTGTTAGATCGAATTTGACTATCCAAGCTCTGATACCAAT
The DNA here is from genome assembly GCA_030545235.1 of Helianthus tuberosus. Lineage (NCBI taxonomy): Eukaryota > Viridiplantae > Streptophyta > Magnoliopsida > Asterales > Asteraceae > Helianthus > Helianthus tuberosus. The sequence continues at coordinate 82,562,178 of CM060363.1, forward strand.
TGTTAGGATCCGAGTTTCTTATGATTGTGTTTGTTTGAGATTAATGAAGATGAATGATAAACAATTGTAGCGGAAACTAAATGAAACAAACTTTACAACACAATCAGAGAGAAATAGCTTTCAGTAAACATATGCTTTTCATTAAGTCGAATGATTACAAAACATAATGATTACAATGCATGCTTACATACTAAAAACTCCCCCACAGCATGAGCTCAGTGGTTGATCGTACAAGATGACTGGATTGAAGGAGAAAACTCCTTAAATAGAACAGTACAAACTGTTCTATTTATAGTACAGATCAAACCACTGAAGCATCTTAGCTGACGTCACCATGAAAGTGACATCTAAAAGCCTAACAACCTCTAAGGACTGTTACATACAACCACTGACTATCCAACAACTGATTACATAGACACTGTTTCTATAAACTACTGTTTCACTTTCCACTGATGTAGTCTAAGCACTGATGTTGAGCATCAGTGCTTTCTTCAAAGGTGATCAGTCCTTGAATGAGCAGCACTTTGGTCTTTAACAGTACTTAGGAGACATCAGTAGATAGAGCTTCAATCCTTTAATCTTCATCAGTGCTTGGCCTATCAGTGGTTGAGATGATCAGTGTTTGGAGACTATCAGTTGTTAGAGCCACTGTCAAGGGGAAAGTCTTTGCATAAGCACTGCTTATTGTGAATCCACTGATCTGATCCAGTTTTGGCTTTTATCATCTGTTCCTCTGGTATGGTTCAATCCCAACAATCTCCCACTGGAACAGATGATGCCAAAACTCTTCATTATTCTTGGATCTTTATTGCCTCATCAATAATTCCCTGACTTGTCCTTTGTATTGTAATTCAAAGTCCAAGGAATCTGTATCATCCTCATCCCTGCACAGTGTAAGTGCAAGGAGATCCTATAGATCTTCAACACCCAGGCCAAGTGCTTGTTCCCTTGATATGTACTTCACTTCACCACTGGACTTGAGCAGAGTCATTACGTGGGTCATTTGATCAGACATCTACGTTAGTATCTTTGAGTCCAGTGGGTTTCTTGGGAGAGTCTTTATTTTAGATGAGTTTGGGGATGGAGGCCTGTTTAGAACATTTTTGGCTATATCTTGAAGTTTTTCTATATTTTCATCTTCTAGTGCCATTGTCTTGATAGCCTCTTTGAAATACACAGCTTCTTGTTCCTTTTCTTCTGCATCAGTCAGCTTTTGCCTCTTTCTTTGGTTTATCACAATGGCAGACGTATCTGATGATGTAAACAGTGGTTCAGAAGTGTGAGCCTGCTTCTTTGATTTTTAAATGGTTTTGTAATCAGGCTTCTTTGGAAGGCTAGGATTTGTTTCTCTTTTTTTTCTCAGCCTTTCATAAGCTTCATCAGTGTATTGCCTTGTCCATTTTGATATGGCTTTGGCAGTTCTAACCTTTGCATCAACCAACCCCTGCTTTTTTTCTTTTATACTCCAATGTAAGATCATCAATTTTCTTTTTGTATTTGCTCGAATTTGGTGCTGACCTTTTCATGCCTGGATCTCTCTTTATTCTTTCAATTCTATTCAGTTCTGTTTTGAGAGCAACCAAAGGCCAGTCTTGGAATTGTTCAGCTATGGCAGGGTAGAATTTTTCACTCATAATTAGCTTGATGAGGTCTTCTTTCAGATCTACCTATAAATCAGCTTCTGGAGGCAAGTTGGACATTTCTTTGCTCAGGTCTCTTGCATAGTCTTCTAGTAGTTTAACCTTAGTGAGTAAAAACTGCATATAACTTGAGGTTTCATTATCACTTTTCCCTTTGCATTCAAGTTTAGCTCTTAAGTCTGCTTGCCTGACTTTGAGTTTTAGATATTCATCCATGTTTGCCGGATCTCTATAACCAATCAGAGAAGGGAATTTCCTGTTTGAAGGATCATTCACTGTATAAAACTGACTCATTTCATTCTTTACAGCATGCAGTTCTAGTGGATAACTGGCAGCTACTGGTATAACATCAGCAGGGTCATATCCTCTGAGTTCTATTGGATCTTTGATTGGGTTGGCCAATTTTGGAGGAATGAAAGGTTGTGGTTTGATAACATTGTAAGGAGCAGATGAAATGGGAACAGGTGCTGGTATATCATCATCATGCACCTGGAATTTCCTTTTTCTGGTATACACCTTTTTAGGAGAAGGTGTTTTTGTTTGAGTCTTTGGTGCAAAAGGAACAATGGCTTGTGAAGAGACATTTGAGGTGATAGGTGATTGACTAACAGTTGTTGAAACAACTGGTGTTTCAACCACTGTTGTCATTACAACAGTAGATGTGTCCACTGTTGTCTTCTGCTTTTCAGCAGGTGATATTTCTGATGGTGGTTTTGTTTGTAATGTGGCAGTGGGTTGTATGGTGAGGGCAGTGGTTGAAGTATGTGTTGATGTAGTATTGGTGGCAGTTGTTGGGTTAACATTTGTTGAAACCACTGAAGTACCAATAGCTGTTGATACAATAGGTGTTTTAACATCTGTTGGTTTGGAGGTTTGATAAGTGGAGTTTTTGGGAGTTTGGGGAGTAAGTTTTGTGATTCTGGAAGGTGTGGATTTGGGTTGCCTCACTTTTCTAGTGGGCTGTCTTCTTTTAGGCTTAGGATTTTCCTGCTCATCCTTGGGCTCAGAAGTACCCTGTTCTTCCATTTCCATTAAAACTTTCTTCTCCTGCTCAAACCTTGATTTACCCTTTGCCTCCATATCCTTTTTCAGCCTTGCTTTTTCCTCAGCGAAAGCATTTAAGGTTACATCAACCTTTTTGGAACCATCTGGCCTAGGGATTTCTGCAATCAAGTTAGATTTTGCATCTGGTTCAATGTATAGCCCATCTTCATATCCCTTTTTCTTCTTAACTTTCTCCCCCTTTTTGGCATCATCAGGTGGGTTGTCAACAAAAATGATTGAAGGAGGAACAGTGCCAGTGGTTTTCAGCAAATGGGCCTTAATTGCCTTGATGTTTGCTTGTGTATCCTTGAACCTAGCTTCCATCAAATTTCTGATCTTCTGAATTTGAACTTCATGTTGTTGATCAGCGTATTCTCTTTGTTTTCGTATACGGGGTGTATTTTAAGACATATAGGGACACTTTAAATATATTAGGGGTGTTGAAAAATATTTAGGAGGGTTGTTATAAAGTGCTAAAAAGCTGTTGAAGCAAACTTGCTCCACGCATCTACTAGTTTGTTGTTTCTTCGGTTGATGTGAACCACCTTGAAAGACTGAAACTTTTGATCAACTCTTTGGCCTGCTCAAGATAGAGTGCCATAATCTCGCCCTTTGTATCGTACAAGCCATTGATCTGCCCTGCTACTAGTAGGGAGTCAACATGTGCTTGAAGATTCTTTGCCCCCATCTTGATTGCTAGGCGCAGACCAACCAAGAACATCTCATACTCCGCTTCAGTATTTGTGTTTTTTATGTCCAGTCGGATTGTATATGTGAACTCATGCTTTTCCAGGCTGACTAACCTTAATCTTGCGCATGCGCCGTCTTCATTTGAAGCCCCATCTGTGTATAAAAACTACAACTCATCTAATGTTTTCTGCGTAGGGCTTTCAACTACCTCGCATTCATGGACCTTATCCATAGGTATGTCCGTGACAAAATCTGCCAGGATCTGACCCTTTATTGTTGGTCGCAGTTTGTACATAATATTGTGTCCTCCCAATTCAATGGCCTATTTCGCAAGTCTCCCAAAAATTTTTGGTTTCCTCATAATGGTGCCAATGTGATAAGTAGTCTCAGAACATTGATGACATATCCAGTGAAGTATCGTCGTTACCTCCTTGAAGTATAGACTAGAGCCAAGACCAGCTTCTTCATGGTTGAGTATCGTGTGTTTAGGATCGGTGAGCATCCGACTAACATAATAGATTGGAGTTTGAACCATTTCCCTATCCACCAACAGTATCGCGCCCACGACTTTATCAAAGGCCAACAGCTATAGGACCAGTGGCTCCTTCTCGCGGGGGGGGGGGGGTAGAGTTAGCAACTGGATCAGACATTACTTCATTTCTTTGAAGGCGCTTTCAGGCTCCGCTGTCCAACGAAACTCGTTTTTCTTTACACAATTGCGCAGTGTGTTTATGAAGGGAAAAGACTGTGTGACATGATTCGATAGGAAACGGTTCCGCGTGGCCAGCCGACCGGCCAACCGTTGCACTTTGTTAATGCTGCTAGGCGATGGCATGCGCTCGACGGCTTGTACCTTCTCAGGGTTGACTTTAAGATTACCTTTTGTGACAATGAAACCCAGGAATTTTCCTTCTTCCATTCCAAATGAACATTTTCTTGGGTTGAGCTTCATGTTTACACTGCGCAATGAAACGAAAGTCTTCTCTATGTCTGTCACAGCCCCCGACCCCACCCTGGGAGCGGGAGCCACGAGCCATTCAGATGGTATCGGTGTTTATTAATTTGGCAGCGGAAAGTTTCATCAGGACCGTAGTTAGGAAATATTGTTATCAGAGTTAAACACAAAAATATTTAAAATAGATAAATGGTATAAAACCCAACTTTTACTGATAATACATTTATAATAAGCAAGTGGGATAAAACTCGATTTTCATTTGTAATATATTTATAGGAATAAACCCTAATTATTGAAAATAATTATTCTTTTTATCTGGGTAACTTTTATAGCCACTTTTCTAAGTCTTCAGTGCTCTCCAGCTGGCTTTTATTGGCTTCACACTACGTTACCTGAAACATGTTTAAAACATTTTATCAGCAACAAATACTGGTGAGTGAATCCCAGTTTAATCAAAACAAGTTTTATCATTTTACAGCATTGAGGGCAATCCACCAATTACATGTGTTTATATATACTTTAATTACCACCCACGGTACTGTCAATCCTGACTTGTGGTCATGCTACTACTCACAGTGTAGTAACAAGTTATGTATAGAAAACCCCAACATACCGACGATAATTGTAGAATTACAAATACTCAATCACTGTTAATTATAATGTAAAACAATTGAGGTTTTGTAAAAACGGTTTACAAAAAGAAGGATTACTCACATTGCTATTTTAGATAATTCCTGGTGACTTCCTGGTTATAATCTATTTAAAATAAATAATGCACACGCGTTAGTATAATAACCCAATTTACATTAGCTATACCCTCCCCCCGAGACAGAACTCCAACGACTGAGTCAGGCAGAGCCTTGACATGCGTTACGGAGCTCTAGATCAATCGGGCAGAGTAACTAATACGTAACCAGGGGTTATAATACTTACACCGAGGCAGAGCTTCGCTTTTTAGTGGGTATTATACCCGAGAATTATTATTACTATTCAGAAAGTTGAGAGGATTTTGAGAATTGAACGATTTGGAAATGAACTTGACTGCTCCATTTATAAGCTGGAACAGGGGGCTCTCGCGCCCCGCGAGAGAAAAAACAGGGGCCTTCGCGGCCTGCGAGGAACCATAGGGCGGTTTAGGCTTTGCTGAGTCACCGGAATTCTTGACACATGGCAGCTCAGGGCTCGGCCTGGTGGCCAGCTGTCGCAGCCTGCGACAGACTTCCCTGTTTGTGTCGCGCCCCGCAAGCGACCATGGAATTTTGTTTTATTCGATTTTTAATGAAATAAAGCTATTCCACGGTCGTTTTTCATATACGGGGTGTATTTTAAGACGTATAGGGGTGTTTGTAATGATTTTTAGGAGATTTATTATATCCTCCCCACCTTGTTTTAAATCTTCGCCCTCGAGATTTGGGCTACGATACCTCCTTGAGGTCATGTCAGGTCTGTTAGCAATAAATGTATCAAGGTGTCTGGGATAGAATCAAAAGATGAAAGATATCACAGGATAATTGGAATTCACCCAAAATTTAGTTTCAGGAATCGATGTTTGAGATGAAATGATACCATTATCAAGGTGACTGAGTTTCATAAATTAATCAAGACATAAGAATCGAATGTAAACGATTTTTAGAAACATTAGGATTCAATGCCAGAAGAGAACTTACTTTGATTATCAATTGAGGGAGATTCTGAATCAATAATCTCAATTTTGAAAAATGATTTGTCAATGATCAAACCAGAAATCAGTGACGTTTATTTAAATGGCAGAGATACACTGAAAATACAATAGAATTTAGTGTATTATTGTCAAACGAATGATGTATGAATTGATAGGGATTATGGTTAGCTCAGACTACTGATTTATACAAATACCGCAAGGTGTTGTAGTGATTGAAAGAATTTAATGATTATAGTGACCGATTCACCGTTCTCGAAATTAACTGAAAGTTTCAATGAAGTGAATCTGGATATTCATGGAATAGGAGGTTCAAATGAATAACTGAATATCGTAGATTGATCAAAGAAATGTTGGAGGTACATTGGGATAGAAAACTAGGTACCTTTATCTTAACACAAGATTGTATTAAGACTGGGTTAGGATAATGAATCAAAAAAATAGATAACTTTGTAGCTCATATGTGAAATTGAAATGAGTTTAATTTTCAAAGGAAAATGCCACCGCAAGGTGTCATGATTTAACAAATGATTCGAAGGTCTTAAATAAGTCTACTCTGGTTCAAACAAATAAAGGGTTAGTTGAGATTACCTTGAATATGATGATCTCAATTCATCATATGGAATCTTGAGTTGAATGTATATTGTGAGTGTATTCAAACAATCATGCTTGGTGTGGACCTATTCCAACAATGGATATATGTAGTTGGCAAGAAAAGGGTTACGATGGAAATCTGGTAAGAATTCTTGAAAAGAAAAGGAGTTTTCCAAGAAATCTTGCTGATTGGATATCAAATGTCATAGCGATTGTCAAAATGAGTATGAGGAAATAAGGTCTGAATTTGTGAATAAAAGATCCTTTTGAAATGAAATCACGGGCATAATAAGCAGTGTATGTATGACATAGGAATTTGTCAAGAGATGAGACAAATGAGAGTTGACTCTATAAAAGAAAAATAAAGACCTTTTATTATAAAATTTTAATTGGAATCAAAAGTCGACTAATACTTTAGTACAGATAAAACATAAGGGTGCTTATTTTAAAAGTTGTTGTTATCTCCGGTGTGGTAAATATTTATGCGTTCTCCTTAGCTTCATCTGGATTTCTATCCTCGTTGTCGGGTGCCTTAGATAGTTTCGGGCAATAGAGACGAATATGACCTGATTCTCCGCATTTATTACATACATTAGTTTTTCTTCTACATTCTTCCTCTGTATGTCCAATCTTCTTGCAGAAGTTACAGTGAAGTGTCTTCCTAGAATGGCATCTTCTTGAGCGCTTTTTGTTGTTACAAGTAGGTTGCGTGATTGCTGATTCCACTCCTTTGTCCTTACATGATTTGTCAGAGCGGAATTCCTTATAAGAGTAGCTATAGGTTGTAGTTTTCTTTCGTTTGGAGGATGGAGTTTTGATACGAATAGCATGACCTCCATTGATACTAGGGTTAGGTTTGGAGTGATGAGTATGCTGATGTGCGTGAAAGTGTTATATATATTAGGTGTATATTTTAAGCCCCTTTAACACTTATTTTTAGCCAAGTTTTAAATTTATAAAACACGATATTTTACTAACACTAAACACACATATGGGCAAGTGCACCCATCGTGAGTGTAGTATAGTGTTGGCAAGATACCAAGGTCGTCCAAGGACACAAGAGCTTTTAGTACCGGTTTATCCTCAACGTCTAATCAAAATAAAAAGTTTAGAAAAATGTTTTAAACTAAGAAAAATAAAAACTAAATAAAATGCTGAAAATAAAAAGAAAAACACATAGACAAGATGAATCACTTGGTTCCGACTCGTATCTAGTGTAACCTTTGATTATTTCCGCACTTTTGCACATAACTAAGAGATTATCTTAGTTATTGTAGTAGGCCCCTCTTTTGAAGGTGACGTTACCCTCACCCCAGTAGTTTGAGTCAGCAAGGATACAATCCTAAAAGGGTGGATTATTGGAAGATAATTAATTAAGTTATTAATGCAATATTATGGTAGGCCCCTCTTTTGGAGGTGACGTTACCCTCGACTAAATAGTTTGAGTCAGCAGGGATACAGTCCTAAATAGCCGGGTTATAGTATTAATAGTAGTTAACTTATGAGGGGGTCAAAGAGTTTGGACCCCCGCCATCCAATACTGTTAAGTATTGAAGGAGGTCCTACTAAATTTGACCCAGGTCCATTGCAGGACCTCTAAACGCTGAACAATGGCAAGTCCTTTACCAAACCGTTCCCTTAACCCCCGACCAGGTAGCCAACATACCTCCATATAGACCGTGGAGATATGAATGGTGAAAATCTTTTATTTTATATAGACAGTAAAATAATTTCAAGACACCACGGACAAACGATAAAGAAAGATCACCTTCAACATAAGCAACTAGTTATTAAAGTCATTAATACAAAACCAAATAAAAAGTGCAAAAGATTAGAAATAAAAAGTATTACACTAGACACTTTGTCTTCACCAAGTGATGTAAGAGACTTAGGCAAACATGGCCTTGATTGTCAAGAACTCTTACGATCAATCTTGGATCCCGAGACGACTCACACACTCTACGATGGACAATGGATGATGGTGGTGGATGATGGTGTTATGGTGGTGGTGGGTGGTGGGTGAAGTGTGAGAGAGGTGGTGTGCCAAGGGATGGTTTGAGCTTGAGCCAAGCACTTCTATTTATAGGCTGAACAGAAGCTCGGGCACGGCCCCGTGTCCACATCCTTCTCTTTCTTCATTTAATGCAGCTTTGTCTTATTAGTTGACCACGCCTCCGTGTCTGCTGAGCACGACCCCGTGTGCAGAAGAATCTTTGTACTATGAAGATTAGCCTGGATTGTGCGAATCTTATAGTTGACCACGGCCCGTGTCCGCTGAACACGGCCCCGTGGTGGGCAATAGAAGCTTCTACCACTTTGTCTTTTCTGCTGACACTTGGGCACGCCCCCGTGCTGGCTGAGCACGGGGCGTGTTCAGGCTTCTGATCTCTTGTTTTGCTTGGGAAGATGTTGTTGTGGGGTCGGGCATGTCACGTCTTGTCCTTTTTCTCGTATTTATGTTAGATTTTGATGTCTTTTTGCTTCTTTTGTTAATTTGAGCTCATTTAATCCTGAAAATACAAAAGGAAGACAAAAGCACACTTTTTCCAACATTAGTACTAAAAAGGGTTAGTTTTATGCCTCATTTGATGAAATTTATATGTTAATATTTGAACACATCAAGTACCCCCACACTTGAATCTTTGCTTGTCCTCAAGCAAAACTCTTTAATATGTGGCTATTACACTCCCAAATGGAATGGGTAGAGAAGAAGGTTTCTGGGCTTGTCGTAGAGTGTCGGGATTTTCAAGATTCTTTATTTAATTTTATTTTTATTTATTTACAATCCTATTCGTCATGATTTATTTAAAACTTTTCATAAGAGAAATTACTTATTAGGGCATAACATGCCTTTGTAAAATTCTATTTATATACAAGTTCACATACCTCACGGGGATCACTCAACACTCGGCCGAAAATGTATTTTTGTGGATCACTCGAGAGCGGCATGGAACTTACTCCTACCATAGGCTTGCCAAGCAATCAATCCTCCTCCTTTTTAACTTATATACCTTTGTAAATATCAAGAGGACTTTGTGGGTAAAGGGTTAGGCTTGGGTTAAAGGTAGGTGGTTGGGTTGGTGGTTAGTGGTTAGTAAAAAGGGCGAAAAGCGTAACAAGTGTCGGTTTTCGTAAGACTTTCTATTTTTCGTAACTTTTATTTTGATGAAGCTACTTATTCAAACAAAGCTATTTTTGATGAACTTGTTTGTTTATTTTCTTTTGCTTCATCATCAACACAATTTTTTTTTTTTTTTTTTGAAGTCATACGAAAAAATCGAACTTGTTACTAAAACAAAGGGGTAAAAATGAAAAAGGTTTTGGTGGGTAAAAGGGTGTTTGGTTTGGGTTATGAAATGAAAAGGTTTAGGCTCAAAGGGGCTAACTAGGGGGATTTTGGGTAGGTGGTAAAAAAAAAGAAAAATAATGGTGTAGAAGAAAAAAGGTTAGTCCTAATGCCTCCATCATTTACTTACTCGGGTTTAAGTTGGTAAGGACCGGGAATGTATCGTCATGGCAAGTTCTAGAGTCGTAAGAACCAAGCGGCTATTCACACAAGAAACGAAAAATGAGCAATTAGTTCTAATGATATGTAATTGTATGCTCAATAAAGGCTCAAAACTCACTTTTGTGGGAATGGGTTTTTATGTGATCAAGTATATATAATCAAATTTTAACTAAGCTTGTCATGCCTTTTCATAATTTTCTTATGTTGGTTCTTTTTATCACGACGCTATCGGTTGTAAATTCGTAAAAATATAACCTTTTTGAGAACTTGAATTTCCCGAGTTAAACCTAGACAAGTAAAAAAATGAAAATTTTTGAAAAAATTTGGGGTGATTAGCGGTTCCAATAGAGTTTTGTGTAAGGCTTGTATTTAGGACTTGCAAGATTCAAGGTTTTAGCATCCCCCCCCCCCTCCACACTTAAATTACACATTGTCCTCAATGTGTCCCAAAATAAGTTTTTAGGTTGATTGAATGTGTAAAAGGTGTGATTTAAGCAAAAATTTTTGTGTTACTGGGTGCTGAACACGGTCCCGTGTTATCCGGGCACGGCCCCGTGTTCAAGTGCCAGTAACAAATTTAAAACAAGAGAAACAGAAGTCTGGGCACGGGGGCGTGTTGGGTGAACACGGCACGTGTCCAGTTACCTGAACTGGGTCTTTTTCTGCAGACAGTGCAGCACGGGGCCGTGTTGGGTGGACACGGCCCATGCCGAGCTTACTGTAAATGAAGAATTTTGTCGGACGGTTCTGTTTTCCTGTGTAGAGTGCTGGTTCAAGTTTCCCTTGTATCCTTTGCCATCTCAAGTGTGTTTTATTCCTGAAAATTAAAACTCACTAGAAAACGAGAAAATTAATCTAAACTAAGGATAGTTCCGCGGAATGCCTCCGTGGTGCGCCACGTTTATAAGGGTCCTTGGCTAGACCCAAAGCCTGGTCATATATTACCCAAGTGGGATGTATTGCATCCCATGTTACACCGTCGGAGAGCGTCATCCAAGCTTGAGTCTATGACCTTCATGTATTTGACCGGGTCTTCTTCCTCTACTTTCTTTCCACATTCAAACTTCACTTCCTCATCCCCAAACTTCAATGTTAACGTTCCGTCATTCATATCCACCACTGCTTGGGCGGTGGCTAGAAATGGTCTCCCGAGGATGAGAGGGACATCGGTGTCTTCTTCCATGTCTAGGATGACAAAGTCGGTTGGAAAAACGAAGTTGTCTACCTTGACCAGCTGATTTTCAGCGACACCTTGTGGAAATTTGACGGACCTTTCGGCGAGTTGTATGCTCATCTTTGTAGGGCTTGTTGTTCCTAGGCCGAGTCGTTTGAACATTGACGTGGGCATGAGGTTAATGCTAGCCCCAAGATCGGCTAATGCATTACGAACGGGGGACTTCCCAATCGAGCAAGGAATTGTGAAGCTCCCGAGATCGATTTTCTTTTGTGGAAGTTTGTTGAGTACTAAAGCGGAGCATTCTTCGCCTAAGTTAACTAATTGCAATGATTCAATTTTCCTTTTGTGAGTGAGGAAATCCCTCATGAATTTTGCATATTTAGGCATTTGGGTTAGGACCTCAATAAAAGGAATATTAACATGCAATTGTTTTAGTAAGCTTTCAAACTTTGCGAATTGCTCATCGGTCTTTTGACGATTTAACCTACCGGGGTATGGAATTGGAGGAGTCTTGGTGGGCTCCTGATTTGGTGAAGAAGCCGTTTCTGGTTGAGGTGTAGGTGAAGTCGTTTTTTGACTTCCTTCAACTGGTGGTAACGGGGCATCCTCGGGACCCACGGTTCGGTTTCTCAAAGTGATGAGGTGTACTTGCGCCTTTGGGTTGGTTTCGGTATTACTTGGTAACGCGCCTTGTGGTCTCTCGGAGAAATTTTGAGCTAGTTGATTTAATTGTTTTTCAACGTTTTGAATGCTAGCTTGTTGATTTCTAAAATTCGATTCTAATTGTTGAAATCGATCCGAGTTTTTCTTTTCGGTGTCGGAGATGAGGCGAGATACGGTATCTTCAAGCCTTTCTCTTCCACCTTGTTGTTGAGAGAAATTTTGTGGTTGTTGAAAGTTAGTACGTTGGTTTTGTTGGTTACTACTATTGCCGGGATCTCTCCAACCAAGATTTGGGTGGTTACGCCATCCTTGGTTGTAGGTACCCGTTGGAGGACCCGACGGCCTAGGTCTATTATCAATGTAGTTTACCGTTTCTGCTTGTTCATCTAATTCTTTCATACAACTCCAATTTTCATGTGACCCACCACACCCTTCGCAAGCCATAACCGAGGCCGTTTTTGTCATTTCTAACTTTTTGATTTTCGAAGAGAGGGCCTCGATTTGGGCTTGTAAAGAAGTGCTTTCATCAACCTTATGGGCGCCCGGGGTAATAGATTTATTACCTCGGGGAGTGTGCCATTGAAAATTGGTTTGAGCAATTTCCTCAATTTGATTATATATTTCATTTGGGCGACGATTACCTAAAAGTCCCCCGAAGCTTGAATCAAGTGTCTGTCTTGTGTGTGGCAACAACCCATTGTAGAAAGTGGATACTTGTTGCCACACCGCTAGACCGTGATGAGGACACTTTCTTAGAAGCTCCTTAAACCTTTCCCAAGTTTCATATAAGGATTCCTCATCCTCTTGTGAGTATGTATTAATTTCAGTCATTAGTTTAGCCGTTTTAGCAGGAGGGAAATACTTATATAGAAACTTTTGGGCTAGTTCATCCCAGGTGTTTACCGAGCCAACTGGGAGGGTGTTAAGCCAAGCCTTAGCTCGGTCTTTTAGTGAAAATGGAAACATCCTAAGGCGAATGGCGTCGTTTGATGCCCCATTGATCCGAAAAGTATCACATATTTCCAAGAAATTAGTAATATGTAGATGGGGATCCTCGTCCGCAAGCCCATGGAAGGTTGCGGAGTTTTGGAGCATTTGTATCAAATGCGGCCGAAGTTCGAAGTTGTTGGCTTCGACATTCGGTGCATTGATAGCGGCGCCGAGATTGCCTACGGTGGGCCGTAGGTAATCCATGAGGGTACGTTGGTCCGCCATTGGAAGTGGGTCCCCCGAAACTTTCTCTTGATTTTTAGCTTTAAGTCTTTTTCAGAGAAAGCGTTCGGGTTCTTCTAGGGGTTCTTTTATGTCTTTACTAGAATTGGAGCTCATGCACTACGTAGGAGGTTCAAATGTGGCACCTGGGTTCCAAGTCCTGCAATAAAAACAGAAAAGAACGTTGGTCAGAAGGTTCACCACGGCCCCGTGCTCAGTGAACTCGGCCCGTGGTCAGAGATACAGTAATTGTTTCCCGGATCCCTGTTACTGGGAGTTGGACACGGCCCCGTGTTGCACCGACACGGCCCCGTGTTCAGCTCTCTGTAACTCAGAAAATAAAAACTGCCAGTGATGTTGCTGGGCACGGCCCGTGTCCGACCAGGCACGGCCCGTGCTGAGCTCTGCAGAAGCTGAAAAACTAAAAAAAATCCTAAAAAAAATTGAAAAATAAGAAAAACGATTAGGCCGTTGATTCCTAACTTTCTTAAAATCCTTGTGTCCCCGGCAGCGGCGCCAAAAACTTGATGTGCGTGAAAGTGTTATACATATTAGGTGTATATTTTAAGCCCCTTTAACACTTATTTTTAGCCAAGTTTTAAATTTATAAAACACGATATTTTACTAACACTAAACACACATATGGGCAAGTGCACCCATCGTGAGCGTAGTATAGTGTTGGCAAGATACCGAGGTCGTCCAAGGACACAAGAGCTTTTAGTACCGGTTTATCCTCAACGTCTAATCAAAATAAAAAGTTTAGAAAAATATTTTAAACTAAGAAAAATAAAAACTAACTAAAATGCTGAAAATAAAAAATAAAAATAAAAAGAAAAACAGATAGACAAGATGAATCACTTGGTTCCGACTCGTATCTAGTGTAACCTTTGATTATTTCCGCACTTTTGCACATAATTAAGAGATTATCTTAGTTATTGTAGTAGGCCCCTCTTTTGAAGGTGACGTTACCCTCACCCCAGTAGTTTGAGTCAGCAAGGATACAATCCTAAAAGGGTGGATTATTGGAAGATAATTAATTAAGTTATTAATGCAATATTATGGTAGGCCCCTCTTTTGGAGGTGACGTTACCCTCGACTAAGTAGTCTGAGTCAGCAGGGATACAGTCCTAAATAGCCGGGTTATAGTATTAATAGTAGTTAACTTATGAGGGGGTCAAAGAGTTTGGACCCCCGCCATCCAATACTGTTAAGTATTGAAGGAGGTCCTACTAAATTTGACCCAGGTCCATTGCAGGACCTCTAAACGCTGAACAATGGCAAGACCTTTACCAAACCGTTCCCTTAACCCCCGACCAGGTAGCCAACATACCTCCATATAGACCGTGGAGATATGAATGGTGAAAATCTTTTATTTTATATAGACAGTAAAATAATTTCAAGACACCACGGACAAACGATAAAGAAAGATCACATTCAACATAAGCAACTAGTTATTAAAGTCATTAATACAAAACCAAATAAAAAGTGCAAAAGATTAGAAATAAAAAGTATTACACTAGACACTTTGTCTTCACCAAGTGATGTAAGAGACTTAGGCAAACATGGCCTTGATTGTCAAGAACTCTTACGATCAATCTTGGATCCCGAGATGACTCACACACTCTACGATGGACAATGGATGATGGTGGTGGATGATGGTGTTATGGTGGTGGTGGGTGGTGGGTGAAGTGTGAGAGAGGTGGTGTGCCAAGGGATGGTTTGAGCTTGAGCCAAGCACTTCTATTTATAGGCTGAACAGAAGCTCGGGCACGGCCCCGTGTCCACATCCTTCTCTTTCTTCATTTAATGCAGCTTTGTCTTATTAGTTGACCACGCCCCCGTGTCCGCTGAGCACGACCCCGTGTGCAGAAGAATCTTTGTACTATGAAGATTAGCCTGGATTGTGCGAATCTTATAGTTGACCACGGCCCGTGTCCGCTGAACATGGCCCCGTGGTGGGCAATAGAAGCATCTACCACTTTGTCTTTTCTGCTGACACTTGGGCACGCCCCCTGTGCTGGCTGAGCACGGGGCGTGTTAAGGCTTCTGATCTCTTGTTTTGCTTGGGAAGATGCTGTTGTGGGGTCGGGCATGTCACGTCTTGTCCTTTTTCTCGTATTTATGTTAGATTTTGATGTCTTTTTGCTTCTTTTGTTAATTTGAGCTCATTTAATCCTGAAAATACAAAAGGAAGACAAAAGCACACTTTTTTCCAACATTAGTACTAAAAAAGGGTTAGTTTTATGCCTCATTTGATGAAATTTATATGTTAATATTTGAACACATCAATGCCTACAGGGGGTAGTAGGAAGCTTCAATGATCGAAGGTATGGCATTCGATATTCCTTGAACTATTATATTTTCTAAGTGCTTTTGTCCAAATAATTTTCATTATTAGCCTGAATTTCCGGATTATATGCTATCTCCTTTGACATCTGAATTGCAATTATTTTCAGATATTAATATCACAGAACTAAACAATTATACAGGCACGTTTTGTTGCTCACATTACATTAGCACACTTATAATTATACCTATCAATATGATGCATTAACATATATACATATATATATATACGTATTATATTTTTTGCATATTCTTTCAATATATATATTTCAGCAAAATATAAGGGAAGTATATATATAATATATTATGTGCTGTTTTCTTTTATCGTAGTTACGGACGAGCTTTTATTCTAGATTATGGGCTCGGTGTTTTACTAATAATGGCTTTATATTTTCTCAGGGCTCATAATTGGATAAATATTTGGGATGTTTGGTGGAAACTTTGGTTGTGACTATGGCTAGAATTAAAGGTATATATAAGATCCTGAGATTCCCCGTAATTGATTCTACCATCTTTCCCTTGGTGATAACCCGGGTGTCCTTAGGGTTTGTTTTAGGTTAATTAGGGTTAATGGTTCGAAGAATCATTTGGAGAGATTCTGGGTAAACACGTAGGTTCGTTTCTTCAGTCATTTATAAAAGCTTATTTTTCTGCAGAAAGTATTTGATTATTATATTGTATATATTATCAAGAAATTTGTGTTTTGCATATACCTACGTATAGATATAAAGTTTTAAAATTTCCTGTAAATACATATAATACGAATTCATAAGAATTCTATTACATAACTAATCGTATTAGTTATCCTGTTTATTTCTATAACTTTGTTTATTCCTTTATATTAGCAAAATAATTTTTTATTAGATTTATTGAACATAATATGTTGGAAGAAAAGAAATTCATCAAAAGGAATAAACTTAATAAAAATATAAATTTTCTGAATTCTTTTAGAACAATTAAATCTTTAACTGACAGATTGACTTGTTTTGGTTATAACATACTTAGGACTTGATTCTAATTCTAAATTTATTATATCTATTTATTAAAGAATCATAAATAATACAAAGTCTAGCGTTTCTAAATTTGATTCTTAATATATGAAGTATCATCCTCATATTAGAATATATACATATAACTTAAATATAGTTTAAGAAATGAATTAAACTTATCAAATGATAGAAATTGTTTCTTCCTTGAGATATATGTACATATATTTTAAACCATATGGTTATACCGTAATAAATGTTTTTGTACATATTTTTACTTTATGGAATAAATATCATTTATAATATTAATACAAATAATATATATATACATATCTGACTTACATATAATTTAAGAAATAAATTTAAGTTGTTTCCTGTTGATATATAGATATTATGTATTAAAATCATTTACTTACATAATACCAATTTGTTGTACATATTCCTGTTTCATAGATACAGTTTTGTAAAATATTTTATATTTTCCATGGTATACGTATGTGTGCTTATGTGGATATAATATAATCATATGGAATAATATTTTTATAGAGTTATTAGGAAAATCTTGTTTTTAATGATTGTATCTAAACAATGCTAAAATATTATATTTTAACAAAATTAATATAATTATAAAACTTTGACAAACATATACCTTTAAGTTGAGTAAAATTTTAGGGTGATATTATAAATCATAAAATATACTGCTTGCATCAAGTAATATTTTATATTATGATATTTCAGTGACATCCCACCTAAAGGGTGTTATCTTATATCTTTGATGTTAATATCATAATATCATCATAAGATTATAAGATTTATTTTGAATTATATTCATAAGAGTATCACAATCATAACTTTATTAATATATTTTTTTATATATATATCATAAGATACAAATAAGGTTACACATATTGAGAATTTAAATGACACAAAATCATTTAGGAATAACACATAAATTGTATTATCTTAATATTTATATTATATTATTTTTGAGGTATCATACCTAAATTGCGTTATCGTATATTAATATGGAGATATTAATGTTACTATCATAATATTATTATAATATTATAAAATTCATATTGAATTATATTCATACAAATATATGATATATCATGAAATTTAATAAGACATAATATTATTAATACCTTAATTATATATAAGTAATATTAAGCATATCATAACGGTAAGATACAGATATGGGTAACATATAGTGGGAATTCAAAATTTCGGTAAATGACATAGAAATCATAATAGACATATTAAGATTTTATGGTTTACAGAATAACACATAAGATATTGATTTCCTAACATAAATGGTTAAGGTTTAGGTATTGAGAAGAACACCTAAAAGGCTTAAACCAGTGGCATAGCTCTGATACCACCTTCTGTCACAGCCCCCGACCCCACCCTGGGAGCGGGAGCCGCGAGCCATTCAGATGGTATCGGTGTTTATTAATTTGGCAGCGGAAAGTTTCGTTAGGACCGTAGTTAGGAAATATTGTTATCAGAGTTAAACACCAAAATGGTTTAAAATAGATAAATGGGATAAAACCCAAGTTTTGCTGATAATACATTTATAATAAACAAGTAGGATAAAACCGATTTTCATTTGTAATATATTTATAGGGATAAACCCTAATTATTGAAAATAATTATTCTTTTTATCTGGGTAACCTTTATAGCCATTTTTCTAAGCCTTCAGTGCTCTCTAGCTGGCTTTTATTGGCTTCACACTACGTTACCTGAAACACGTGTTTAAAACATTTTATCAGCAAGAAATACTGGTGAGTGAATCCTAGTTTAATCAAAACAAGTTTTATCATTTTACAGCATTGAGGGCAATCCAACAATTACATTTGTTTATATCTACTTTAATTACCACCCACGGTACTGTCAATCCTGACTTGTGGTCATGCTACTACTCACAGTGTAGTAACAAGTTATGTATACAAAACCCCAACATACCGACGATAATTGTAGAATTACAAATACTCAATCACTGTTAATTATAATGTAAAACAATTGAGGTTTTGTAAAAACAGTTTACAAAAAGAAAGATTTGTCACATTGCTATTTTAGATAATTCCTGGTGACTTCCTGGTTATAATCTATTTAAAATAAACAATGCACACGCGTTAGTATAATAACCCAATTTACATTAGCTATACCCTCCCCCCAAAACAGAACTCCAACGACTGAGTCAGGAAGAGCCTTGACATGCGTTACGGAGCTCTAGATCAATCGGGCAGAGTAACTAATACGTAACCGAGGGTTATAATACTTACAACGAGGCAGAGCTTCGGTTTTTAGTGGGTATTATACCCGAGAATTATAATTACTATTCAGAAAGTTGAGAGGATTTCAAGAATTGAACGATTTGGAAATGAACTTGACTGCTCCATTTATAGGCTGGAACAGGGGGCTTTCGCGCCTCGTGAGAGAAACAACAGGGGCCTTCGCGGCCCACGAGGAACCATAGGGCGGTTTAGGTTTTGCTGAGTCACCGGAATTCTTGACACGTGTCCTGACACGTGGCAGCTCAGGGCTCGGCCTGGTGGCCAACTGTCGCAGCCCACGACAGACTTCCCTGTCTGTGTCGCGCCCCGCGAGCGACCATGGAATTTTGTTTTATTCGATTTTTAATGAAATAAAGGTATTCCGGGGTCGTTTTTCGTATACGGGGTGCATTTTAAGACGTATAGGGGTGTTTGTAAGGATTTTTAGGAGAGTTATTATAATGTCTTTCACCAGATCGTCAATGTAAACCTCGATTTGCTTCCCGATGTCGTCACCGAAAGTTTGATCTACGAGGCGTTGGTTTGTTGCGCCTGCATTGCGCATCTCGAACGACATCTTGGTGTAGCAAAAATACCCATCCCAGTGTGAAATGCCATTTTTTCCTCATCCTTTAAGGCCATTTGCACTTGATGGTAACCCTTATAACAGTCGAGAAAAAACTTCCATCTGAACGGCGCTGGGGAGTCAATTTTCTTGTCTATCTCAGGAAGAGAATAGCAATCTTTTAGGCACGCCTTGTTGAGGTCTTTGTAATCGACGCACATGCGCCACCCACCGTTTAATTTCTCTACCATCATTGAGTTGGCTACCCAGGTTTGGTACCTGACTTCACGTAGTATACCAGATTTCAATAGCTCCGAGACTTGCTCATTCATCATGCTCGTTTTCTCTAGCCCCAAGTTGCGCTTCCTTTGAACAACTGGTTCCACGGATGGAAAAGTGTTTAGACAATGCTCGACAGCATCCCCTGGGACACCAATCATATCGGCTGGTGACCATGCGAAGGTGTCCATGTTCTTGAAAATCAACTGCTTTAAAAAAGCGCAGATGTTTTTAGACATGGCGGGACCGAGTGTCGCTATTTGTTCTGGGTACTTCCGATTTAAAACCCATTTCTTCGGCTCTGTGCGTGGAGTGCTCTTACCAACCTTCGTCGGGCGTACCTCATGAGCCATCACCTCTGTCCTTGAATACATCTTTTCCACTCCAGTTTTTGTTGGAAAACCGATCGCCGAGTGCAGAGTGGAAGTCACCATACTCAGATGACCCTGAGTCTCTCTGCCAATCAAGAGGTCATGCCTTGATGTAACACCCCAAAAAGATTTATTATGTATATAAGTTAAATTAAATAAAAAAAATAACTAAGTTAGTAAATATGTTGAAATACTAGCTTAATGATGGAGAATGTCTAGAATAAAACAACTCAAATACTAGAAGGGTTAAATATGAAAGAAATTGAAGTTAAAGTATTAAAGTGAATGAAACCCAAAAACACACACATATGTGTGTGTCTGGGATCGACCAGAACAGAAGAACCAGGGGAAGAACCCTATTTGTCTAAAATACAATCAATTGGAAAGGAATTACAAGGCTAATCAACTGCATGAACTCCAATTCTTGATTTTCTAAGCTTGTTTATCGAAGTGGGTTATATTTAATCCGTGAAATTAGGTATGAGTATTGGTTAGAATCACCATATAGAAGATGAATTATGTTTAATTTTGGTCATTTGAATGATTTAAAGTAAGACCCACTTGGTGTAGAACTATATTGAAACATGATGATCATGAAGGCAAAATTTGATGTAATATTGATGTATGTAGTTACATGTATTGAGTATTTGTTGAATGAATTAGATGTAGAATGAAAGACATGTGATTTTAGTTGAATTTTTATGATCCATGACATGAACTAGTAGGAATAGGCATAGGATACTTGTACTATGTGCTTAGTATGTTGTATGCACACCAAGTGTTTGATGAAATGTCTAGGTGAAGTTAGAATGTGAGATTATTAGAAAAGATTTGATGAAACTAAATCTGTCCAGAAAGTTACAGCCGACTTTAATCGGCTGTAACTAGGTCAAATCTTGTAAGAAACTGATGTTTATTGAGTTTGTGATAAACTTCCAGGAAAAACCTTTCAAACCCAACTGGAATTGCATTTTTTCGACAAAAAATAAACGTTTTATGAATTCTTCCGTATCAAAGGTTAAGGCTGCGTTTTCTGGCAGAATTTGCAACCCATTACGAATGCCATAACTCAATTTAGGAATTGATTTATGATCTCAAATTTTTCTTGTAGGTAGCTTCAGGAGGTTAAGAAAATCTCCAACTGGAATTATGTCAATCGGATAATCGAGGATTTTTAAATGAATTTTTCTGTGAGCTGCAGTCAGAAAGTGACGAATCTGATTGCTGCTTAGTAAATGATTTTTTGTAATTTTGGTAGAGAGTTAGACTCTAGAAATTTAACACAAGGATAATCCCTCCAAGGGGAACGTCACATAAAAAGATCGTAATTTTTGTAAGCTCATAAGTACAGTAAACAGACGTCCCAAAACAGCCTAATTTCAGTGAATTGAGCTATGCATGTTAGTGAATGAATTAACTAATGAAAGTCAAATGTGGAATATGAATTTGATATCATCGTTAATATATACAATCATGTATATTAAAAAGAATGTGAATGCGATGACATGAAAGTATAGGGATCATGTTAAGATGGATGGACGCATGGAAGGCTAAAAGAGTAAAAAGGAAGCAATGAAACGGATACGAATGCGGACGTCTAAGGTAAGTGATTTCTGGAATAATTTCGTATTTAGTTACATGACTATACATATATTTGAATATTTGAGATAAAGGTGGAACGTACAAATAAATGATAAATGCTAAGGTAAGATTCCTTCAAATTGTCGGTATGATGTAAAACCGGTAAAACCTCATTATAGGGGTTAATGGGTCAAAACTTTTAATCGAAAGATTTTATGACAGTGAGTATAGGGATGTGGTAAAGTTAAAGGAAGGTTTGGATAGAAGGAAAATCAACTAAGATATTAGTTAAATGCGTGTTGGGACGTATCGGGGCCGGTTTAATCGAAAAATATGTGAAACGGGTCAAAAGAAGTTGCAAATGATAAAATCCATAGGTAAGAATGAATGGTATGAATATGAATGTAGGTTCTATGTATAAGACCTATACATATATATTTATGAATGTTCTTGTTTAAGATTTTGTAGTATGTTCATATGGGATATGAAAGGTATATGAGATTTTGGATATTGATGTATGTATGTGTATAAAAATATGTATGTATGTATGTGTGTATGTATATATATGAAGTGGGATTGAATGTATACGAAAGAATAGAACATGTATATATATACTTAGTTTTAATACGCTTGAAAGTTAACGCTACAAATCATGTGTCTTAGGAATGAAATGAAAGTGCAGGTACGCTAATGTTGACCTTACGAAGATTTGACGTTAGGATGCAAGATTTTACTTAGGAAGTTAATTCGAAAGGATTAGTATGAATAGAATGAATCCGATGTGGTCATCTAATTACATATGTTTAGATTATGAATGATTTCACCAAATATTAATGATGTGCATGTATGTGGTGATTGCAGGTGGCACGGTTTTAGCATCATTATGAAGTCTAAGAGGTTGAAGATCGAGTCAAAGAGCGCGGATTGTACGGGAGGAGTAGTCACATAGATTGTATTTGTATGATGTTTTTGATACGTCAGTTAATAACGAATGATGTCCCTCTTTGATAAGAGTCATTTTAAATGATGTTCAAGAATGTTAGAGCATTGTTATGAAAGAAATTTTATGGTTCGTATTTCTGTTGCGTCTTTTTGGTTAAAACGTGTTATGGTCTTACACTTGAGTTGGCTAGCATGACCATGAAGTTTACCTTAGTTGTTCTTGAATGCTTCCCATCTGTCAGCGTTACTGGGAAGGATATTTAACCAATAGGGAAGAATGTCTCATTGCAGAATCCAGTTAAAGGATAATCGACTGGTTCCAGGCGCACCTTATCATCTAGGTCGAACTGGTTGAAGCATTGCTCGTAGATTATATCTAGTGTGCTTCCTGGGTCTATGAAGATGTAATCTATCTCGTAATGACTCAGGATTCCCGTAATTACGACGGGGCGTGTGGCACGCGGACCCCCACGAACTACCGGAAAAATTACTTGCTGCTCGCACCATGATTCGTCCATTGGACGTTCTCCTCTGCTTTTCTCACTTCTCCTTGGTCCACCACTAACCATGTGTGTTTCCAACCTTCGGATCTTTTTATTACCCCCTTCATCGGTTCTCTGGATTTGACTAGATTCTTTGCGTACGTTTTTCACCAGGTGCCCCAACTTTCCGCTCTTTAGGGCCTTCTCAATCTCCGTGCACAGGCTGATACAATCATCTGTCAGGTGGCGGGTGTCTTTGTGAAAATCACAATACAGGTTAGGGTCTTGGCCCTTCTTGTTTTTCATCGACTACGAAACCATGAAGTCATGGTTCTACGTTGCAAGAACCTCTAAGGGTGTCTTAGAAAACGGAGTCCATTGTTTCTCTCGATTATCTTTTTTGATTGCCTTTTTGTATCCAATCTTGTCAATTGTCGTGTGAGCATCCTCACCATAGTGAGGCCTTTCATCATAAATGTTGGACTGGTTTGACTTCCAGCCAGAGTTTTTTATTTTCTTGTTGCGCATGCTCGAGTCATGCGCATGGACATTTGAGTAATGATCACTCTAATATTGACTGGGTTTGGCTCCAGTTAGTGTTTTTTCTATTTGTGCTACAATCTTTGTTGCTGCCATCAACTTGTCCCATTCCTTAGGGATACCATCTTTCCATGTGATAGTCCTGATTAGGTTATCACAACGTACCGCATGTTTGAAATGTGCGCGCATTAGGTCTTCGCTAACGTTCCCTATCTCGGGACACTCCTTGTTAAAGCAAGTGATGAACTCCTCCAAACCTCTGTTCTCTCTCCTCTAGATATTCATCACTTTTGAGGTGTCACACTTGTAACGCCTCTGTTAACTGAAGTTAGCGAGGAATTTTTCTTGAAAATCCGGCCAAGATTTTAGTTTACCTGCAGAGGCTATCGAACCATACGTGAGCCACCCCTGTTAGGGTTTGCACGAAAAGATGGCACCACATAGGTATAATCCATCCCCCAACTACACCAACACTTGTAAACAGTTGTACATGATCATTCGGATCTGTTAAGCCGTTAAACTTACCAACAGCTTGTGGAAGTTTAGCTTTCTCCAAGGGTGCGAGAGCAATCTCTCGGACAAACTTTGATTGGTCTGCTGCTGCTGCTACTGGCCTGTAGATCAAGCTGTAATCGTGCTCAGCAGATGGGTCATACATTGCGCACGCCCGTGGCTTGTAAGCTTCATGATGCTTCGGGAGACAGGTGAAAACAGAAGAACTACCACCTTCATGATATGTTAGGTCAGATTCACCCGTATGAGTATCCCACTCCTCGTTCATATTGTGTGGCCCCAACCGGCTACTTATCGGCGTTCTTCGGTGGGATTGAGTATGTTGGCTATCATAGTATCTTCCTGTGTCCATGTGCATATCGCGCGTGGTATGGACACTCTGTCGCCTTGGCAATGGCGACCTCTGACGGTGTTACCTTTCGGTGTATTCAGATAGTACATGAGATGGTGCGTGCTCCCGATGAGGAGAGATGTAATCCAATTGCCTTGGCATTGGCATTGCCACTAGGATCTATTGTGCTTGGGTCTGCCCTTGTTATGCACACATCTGCGCGTACATACCGTTCAGTGTAGCTTGACTTTTTATAAACCAACAAGTGGGAGTCTCCCCTTTTGGCAATAATGATGCTAGCATCGCCGATGGCCCCTCGCCATGGCTCGTTGGGGTCATGTTTTGAGCAGGACGAGTCCCGCTCGCGTGCATGCCGCCAACCTCAGTGTATTCACCCTCGACGTAGTCGTCATTCGGGTGGTTTTAGACGTGCGCGTTGTCCGTAACCTAGCTCATTTGAGAACGTAGACCGAGGGGTGAAAACGGAATGCTCTGATCTGCCATGAGATCAAACAAAACTCAGAAAGAAGATGAAAAAGTGATTGTAAGAAATTGGTGGGCGCCAATGAAGAGACACCTAGTTAATCTTGAGATTAGCTTGTGGTTTGTGTCTCGTCCAAATAAGGTTAATCTTCTTCTGAGCTCGATAAACAACTGCAATGATCCTGCAAAACAATCAACACACCGTTAAGCTCGTTATAAGGAGGAGAATAGGGGGTTCTCCTTGTAACCACCCTCCGGCGTGAGAATAAGAACTTGCTTTGAGGATAAAAGTGTGTGTATTAAGTGAGAGAGCATGAGAACGATCCTTAAACCAGTAGCCGAATTTCTCTATTTATAGTCGAGGTGAATTGTAAAAGGGATGGGTTGATAGGCCTTGGGCCCGAGATCGACAACAAGAAATATCCGTTCTGCCTCCCCTGTCACGATCGTTAGTGTTTACTAGCGAGGGTGTAGTTGGTGCACGCTGAATGGATCCACGTGTCCTGGCGTTTGTCCTTATTTTCTGGTCCGTCATCAGCAGTTAGGTGGAGATCATGGAGCAGTGGGCGGCGCACGCTCATTGGTGCCACGTACGTGTCCTTGTGTACTTCTTGTCTCCTGCACGATTTCTCATCGTGCAGCACGATAGATTACAGCTTGTTGAACGCCTATTGGTCCACTGCTCTGCCAATCGTACCTTCTGTATTGTACAACATTGTCATGTTGGCGCATGGGGCTCTACTCTTACTGGGCAAGCGCCATTTCGTTTGAAGAATTCTAAGTGTCGTATCTAATCTGCTTTGGATATGACCTCGCGCGTGACCTGAGGTTAACTCGTGTAGCCGGCACAAGGTCAGTAAACCCCAATCTTTCGCTAAGTGTTAGATTTGATCTATTTTGGGTATGGACTCACGCACGAGATGAGGTCAGCTTGTATGGTCGACGCAAGATTTGGGACCATACCCCTTCAATTCAATAAGCTTAACATGAAATTTGAACCAAGAAGAGGAAAATAATTCATTGGGGCAAAAGAGGTTACGATAAATCTTCAAAAAAAAAGGTTACGATAAAATACCACACCCTCTTGCGGTACGGGAGATGAGAGGCACTTTCGGGGCATATAGCATGAATACATGATTTATCTACAACTAAGTTAGCTCAATATGTCATTATTGTTATTGTATTACTGCTATTGTTATTATTGATTAGTAAGTATAATTGTTTTAAAATATGATAGATTTTATATGTGTTATAAAAAACTAAATAAAAGTTGAGAGATGGCTAGGGTTGCCAAAGATGAGATTTTATAAAGATGGTGAAAAAAGAGGGAGTATCATGGATGGGAGGGATGACCACCCCACTCTTAGGGGCTATTGTGGGCTTTAATTTATGTCTTGCTTGTTTAAAAGAGGAGAAGTAATTGCTTATGTGGTATTGATCTGATTACGTGGTGTTGAGAAGTCGTTGAAGTGGTGCAATAAAACCCTTAGGGCAAGCGTAATAGTATCACACATTGCCATATCATCACAGTCACGCCTGTAAAACTTGTCACTTCCCTTTTTTGTGAACGGCTAATTTCTTTAATCACTTGTCGTTTGTGGGAATTGCACCTAAGACCTTCACATTTCCAACCTAGATGGCTTTAAAGACTTTGTCTTTGTCAATGGACCACCACCCCATTAGTGTTTCCCTTTTGTTAATGTTAATGTGGTGTTGCCCCTTTCAATGAGTCTCTCAGGGTTTATCGGGGCATTATCCCGCCAACAAATTGAGATTTAATTTCTTACCTATTTCCTATATTTACATTCCCTATGGGCGGGAATAGTTCTGGTTTTTTACTGGCTGAGGTGGGCGGCCAGCCATAATGTCGGAGAATAGTGCCAGGCTGCTGTCTGGCACTTTCTCATTGGTCCTGGTATTTACATTTTTATCCTCGGTTTAAAATTAAGAATTTGCCAATGTTCAAATTTATGTTTTTACCCCTATTAAAAATTTACAGTATTGTCATCACTTTATCTTTTGGCAAATTCAGATTTTACCCCAACCCAAAATTACAATTTTGCCCTTAATTAAAAATTTAAAATTACAGTATTGCAATTGTTTATTTTTTTTTAAAGGTGTGTGAGAGAATAGTGCCATGCTGCTGCATGGCACTCCCCATTGGCCAGGGTATTTTTCGATTTTACCCCCGGTTTAAAATTACGAATTTTCCCCGGTTCAAAATTACGACTTTGTCCTTGGTTCAAAATTACAGTATCGCCATCGCTTTAGCTTTTGGCAAATTACAATTTTACCCCCGTCAAGAAATACACTTTGCCCCCCGTTAAAAATAAAGTATTGCCATCGTTTATGTTTTTTTAGCAAAACTATAGAATTGTTTACTCGATTTAATTGTTTTTTATGTCAAAGAGTCGCCTAACACTCGCTCATTAGTCCTAACAAATTAAAGTTTTGCCCCGAGCTAAAAACTACAGTTTTACCATCGTTTTAGTTTTTTTCTAGTAAAACTATATTAATGTTTTTTAATTGGTTGAAAAATATTCGGCGTACCGCCCCGCAATGCAGACGGGGCATCAACTAGTTTCCCTATAAAACCAATTTATGACCCGAACCAGGCCTCAAACTATTCACACCAACTTGAACCGGTTTGGGAAAAACCCAAATTTACTTACATATACAAATAAGATGGCGGCAATAGTTCTGCCACTTTATTGGTGGAAAATGGGCGGCTGCCCCATTGTTTTTTTTTTTTCATTTTTAATATGATTTTGCTCCGGTTCAAAATAAACTTACGCTTTTACCCCAACTTAAAATTACAAATTTGCCCTCGGTTTAAAATTATGAGTTTGCTGTCATTTAAAAAATGGCAATTTTGCCCCAGTTAAAATTTGTAGTCTTTTCATCGTTTTAGTTATTTCCCTAACTCAAAATTACGATTTCGCTCTCAGTTGCATAATATAATTTTGCCCCCTTTTCAAAAATTACGATTTCGCCATAAGTTTAAAATTACGCTTTTGTCCTCAGTTCAAAATAAAATTATGCTTTTCTCCCCAGCTAAAATTATGATTTTACCCTTCGTTCAAAACTATGGTTTTGCCCCAGTTCAAAACAAAATTTTGGTTTTGCCCTCTTTTAAAAACTTCTGATTTTGCCCTTAGTTAAAATCTGTAGTCTTGCCATCGTTCTAGGGTTTTTTTTTTGTTGTTGACTCAATCTAACTTTTTTGTTAACCAAGTGTCTGACACTCGCTCATTGTTTCTAACAATCTACTATTTTGCCCCCAGCTCAGGCTTGCCATCTTTTTTTTTAGCAAAACTATGGCAGTGTTTTGGTTTAATTGGTTGACTCGATGTAATTTTTTTGGGATCGTGTTATGAGTAATATGCACAAGTAACTAAAATACATGCGTACATGTTATAAAACTAAGAAATATTCGGCTTAACGCCCCGCAACGCGGAAGGGGCATCCAACTAGTTGAAAACAACACACATTACATTCTTTCTTTTAATCCTTTAATTATTTTATTAAAATATTATTTTCATTAATGTGATTTAGTGATAATAATGAGTGAAAATAAAACTGATATAACAATAGTTTTTTTTTAGAGTTAAATGTTTGGTTGGTCCCTGTGGTTTTCAAAAATTTCACACTTGGTCCTAGTGGTTTACTAATTACACTCGTGGTCCCAAAACTTGTCAAAAGTGCACTCTCTTGGTCCCCAGCCCTAACTTCAGTTAACTTTCTCTGTTAAGTCCATGTTAAATGACCTGAATACCCTTGCTTATTAATCCCTACCATCTTACCCACCCCTGATTCCCTCTGCTCTTCTTCGATGACAGCCACACACCCATCTTCAGGTCTCTCTCTTCTCAAACAAGAAGCACAGCCGCCACCATCTCACCTCCGCCACCATCTCACCCACCACCACCATCTGACCTTCGCCACTTCTCACCTCCATCCCCACATTGTCAGACTCTGCACCGGAAATCCGCCACCATCTCACCTCCGCCGTGCACAAAAATGACGCCTCAAAGCCTAGGTATCGGTTTCTGTTTACGAATAGTCAGCGTTTCTTCGTTTTTGTTGAATTGGCTAAAGATTCGAAAAATTTCAGTCACTTTTCATCAATCTCGTTTTCTTTAAAGATCAACAGTTTTTTTCTCACAGATCTTGATATTGTTGTTCTTTGGTATAGTGTGAAAAAGATACGAAAAAGTAGTAGACAAGATCTGAGTCGAAAGTTAATTTTACGGATTGAGTTGTTTGTAACTGTGAGATTTCGAAACATCTAGATTTCATACTATTGGATGTTGATGTGTGGCTGAGGTATAAGAAGAGTGAAGATTAGATTGTAGGAGAAGGAAGTAGAATTGTTGTTGATTAGCGGCTGATTTTTTTGAGTGTTGAAAAGGAAATAGTGACAACTGAATCTTGTTGAATTAGTGATATTATTTGAAGTTGCAGGTGTATTTTCAAAGGAAAAAGAAAAAAACCAACAATCAACGGTAAAAACTGTTTTGTGTAGAGCAGATAATTAAAGATCTGTTTTGTGTAGAAGAGATAAGAAAATTGCAGGTTTACGGGAACATTTCGGAATTTTGTACACCGGTGCGGAATTTGGGGATTTGATGGTGGTGGTGGTAGTGGGTATTAGGCGGAATTTGGGGATTTGATGGTGGTGGTGGGGATTGAGGTGGTGGTGGATGAGGGCAATTTGGTCATTTAACATGGACTTAACAGAGAAAGTTAACTGAAGTTAGGGCTGGGGACCAAGAGAGTGCACTTTTGACAAGTTTTAGGACCACGAGTGTAATTAGTAAACCACTAGGACCAAGTGTGAAATTTTTGAAAACCACAGGGACCAACCAAGCATTTAACTCTTTTTTTTACTTTGTAAGTAAAACTATAACACATATTGTTATGATTTAAAATACAATAACAAATATTTGTGTTACATTAAATAAGAAATCTGAATAAATACCAAGTTAATCCGAGGATTAGCTTGTGGTTTGTGTCTCGTCGAAATAAGGTTAATCTTCTTCTGATCTCAACAAATAGCTATGATGATCCTACAAAACAATCATCACACCGTGAGCTCGTTACAAGGAGAAGAATAGGGGGTTTTCCTTGTAACCACCCTCCGGTGTGAGAATAAGAACTTGCTTTGAGGATAAAAGTGTGTGTATTAAGTGAGAGAGCAAGAGAGCGATCCTTAAACCTGTAGCTGAAGTTCTCTATTTATAGCCGTAGTGAATTGTGAAGGAGATGAGCCGATGGGCCTTGGGACCGATATCGACAACAAGGAATATCCATTCTGCCTCTCCTGTCACGACCGTTAGTGTTTACAGGTGAGGGCGTAGTTGGCGCATGCTGAATGAATCCACGTGTCTTGACGGTCGTCCTTATTGCCTGGTCTGTCATCAACAATTAGGTGGAGATCATGGAGCAGTGGTCGGCGCACGCTGATTGGTGCCATGTACGTGTCCTTGTGCAGCACGATAAATTACAGCCTGTTGAGCGCTTATTGGTCCACTGTTCTGCCAATCATACCTTCCGTACTATACAACATTGTCATGCTGGCGCATGGGTCTCTGCGCTTACTGGACAAGCTCCATTTCGTTTGAAGAAAGAGCTAAGTGTTGTGTCTGATCTGCTTTGGGTATGACCTCGCGCGCGACCTGAGGTTAACTCGTGTAGCCAGCGCAAGGTCAGGAAAACCCAATCTTTCGCTAAGTGTTATATCTGATCTATTTTGGGTATGGCCTCGCGCGTGACTTTAGGTCAGCTCGTTTGGTCGACGTAAGATTTGGCAGCATACCCATTCAAAATCTCACTTCAAATGATGTTTATCTAACTCAACAAATATTCACTTAAAATCTGCATTACAAAACATGCATCATGCTCCATTGTTCTTTATCTTAAAACGTTTTACTCATGATTCCAAATATTACAAAGTGTAATTAGTATAAATTATAATCATTAATAACTTTATTAACCTTATAAAGCATGTGATTCATGTCAATATGATCACCCACATTTTAAATATATTCCAACTCAAAACACGATTAATAATCTACTTCAAAATCAATATTAATTCAAATAAACCAACCATCCAAAATTGGGTTGGGAATAATATGATTACTTTATTTTGTTGGGTTATAAGAGACAACTGAACTTTTCATCAAATCGTCCGAACATCAGTATCAATATTCATTTTTATTGTTTTTGGTTTCGATACGAGACGGTTCTGTTTTTTTTTGTAATTTTCATTCAATACTAGTACCGTTACCGAAATGGTACTGTACCGCAATGTAACATTGTAACTCGCAACTTTATTTTGTAACTTTTAATTGATCAAGTCTAATGCTATTTTAAACATGTTTTCTACATGTACCAAATTCCAAGCATTACGCAGGAAGGAATTTTACTAGTTGTCTAACAATTGGTAAAGTGGTTGGTCAACTTTTATTGGTTATATTTATTTCAATAATCGGAATTAGTTTAATACGTATTATATCGTAACTTTTTTATATATTTTTTCAATTTCAAATTAACGTTTTCGAAACATAAACCAGGACAAAAAGAGACATTTTACAACCTGTGACGCAAACAAAAAATCTAACTTTAACTTATCAAAACAATTTGGACAAAGAACATAATTCATTGAATTCAAGAGAAAATGAGTTAAAAGTGAGTCATTGTCTCATGATAGCTCATGGTTATAATAAGAAACCAGTGGCGAAACCTACGTGTGATTACGGAAATGTTAAAATTTGTAAGACTTGATTCAACGACTATACAAAAAAGTTTATTTATGATGGCTTTATTATACAAAAATTTTATAATGTAAATAAAAAAATAAAGTCGTGTTTTACATTGATCGAAGACTATAAATATGAGTAACGATAGAGAACCGATAACGCCAATGTTGGTACCGATGTTTGGTTGGTACCGTCTTGGTTCGTCATCATATCGCTATTTTGAATACAACTTCGTTTCGACAAAACTTATATCTGAACATCAGGAAAACAATTAACTCAACTGTGTAGTTCGTGGATGAAACCCACGCGTTACAGCATGGATGTTAAAACTTTTAAGACTCGGTTTCAACTATTACCTAATAAAAGTTTATCTAGAGTGGTGAATTAAATTACACTAAATTTGTATGATGTATACCATAAAATAAAGTTGTCTTTATTGAAAACGAATATCAATACCGGTTCCGATGACAGCGATACAGGCACTGATGTTTGGTCGGCACTAGCTCGTTCATCACTGTAAGTGTCATGTGGCATCCAACCAATCATAGAGAAATGATAAAATAATAACCTAAATAATATCAATTATATTGAATTCACTATAATTATGCTAACAAACAATTAATTCTTTATTGGGATCTTTAGGAGTGTATCTCCATAAGCATCGGAGTAGATCCCCACTAACAAAAGACAAAGAACACCATATATTAAAACAAACTACTTTGCGTCTATAGACACTTATTTAAATCTTCTAGAAAGAGTCGACGGACTCTTCTAGTCTCCCCGGTCACCGAGGGTGGCAGCCCGCACAATGAGCTCTTTTTGTTCGGCGAGGAGGGCTCGAATCCGGTCTTCCAGACCGCGAATGCGGTCCCGGGTCAATTGCATCATATTTCCTACGACCTCCGGATCGAGAGCAGGCGGATGCTCCCAGAACAGACCGAGCATTTGCTCCTGTTGGAGTTTCTCGTTTTCTGCACGACCTATTTCTTGTTGAATTGTTGCAAGTCTTTCGGTGATATCCATAAGAGTGTTTATTGTTGGAATAATTGTTACTGAAAGTCTTTCTTTCTGACTTCTATCTCTCTCTTTAAAAATATAGACTAAAAGAAGCTTCTATTTATAGGCCTTGGAGGCGCCTAACTCTTTCTTGTTAATAGTAAGATAAGTTGTCTTAGTTGTTTTCAATGTGCTCATAGTTCTTCATAAAGAAAAATGCTCATATCATTCACATATGTGCTAAAATCAAGTATCTTTATTAATTTTCATGTGCTAATATAATTCAAAAATGCTACTTTTATGTATGTATTGTTTTTGTATGTGTTAATTTAACTTTTTTTTAAGTGATAGGATCATTTTTCACGGTTTTTAAGATAAATATGGTTTATACAGTAACCAACTCCATTATTTATTTATGTTAATTTAAATGTGCGGTGAGAAATATAATATAAGGAATGAATTACTTTTATATCGGTTATGATTAATATATTAAAGTAACAAATATTTGTGTTACATTAAAAAAAACATCTACAAAAACATGCATCTTGCATGCTCCATTACTCTTTATCTGAATAAATTATTAACCATGATTAATAACTTCTTTAACCTAATGTAAATCCTTAAAATATGATCATCCGCATGATAAATAATATATACTCCAACTCAAAACATAATCAACAACATATACTTCAAAAACCAACTAATTCAAATAACCAAACCATCTAAAATTGGCTTTTCAAACAAAAAAATAAACTGTACAACCATTCAAAAATCCCCAAACCACACAAAAGTAAAGTCGACTGTACCCTCTCTCTCTCTCTTCTAGAATATTCAAAACGGGAAAAAAAAAACCAAAAAAAAATTAAATAAACAAAACAACAAACTATTCGCCGTCGTGCCGCAACTCCGGTCGGAGCTTCCTAGAAAACGGCTGGCAAGCATCAACACACAAATCCATCGCTGCCGCCAATGCTACAAAGGCGGCTGCATCCTCCGTGCAAGTCACGTGCTGTATCCCCACCTCCACCTCCGGTTTACCACCCCGACCGGCACCACCCACCGACGATGACATCACAAACCCTTGATACATCAAATGGGCCCACGTCCCGAATTCAAAATCCGAACTCGACCCGGACCCGGACCCGAAACTCCCATTTGGTGTGGACATTGGTGAAGCACCATTACTCATGTCAATTGTAAACTTCCCGCCGGTTTTGAAACTGAGGGTGGAGTTTGCTAAGGTTACCGGGTCGAGCCCGCTGACGGTTGCGTCCGGGAGGAGCTCGAACCGGTAACCGAGGGAGTCTTTGTGTTTGGACTCCCTCCAAGCCTCCAACCGGCCCCAGGGCTTCCATGTGCTGTGGCCGGGTCGGAGGATGAGCCACGCACCCGGGTTCGATGAGCTCACGCTGTCGGTCCCGTGTGATGGCACAAATGGCGTCACCATTGACGCCATCGCTACTGGCGACCCCGATAGGTCGTGGATTGTGATTGACCATCCTTTTCGCTCTTTTACTTGTTTTTCTTTATCTTTTTGGATTGATCTCAACCAGCTTTTGGAGTTGTTTGATTCCGAGAGTGAAGAACTGTAAAAATGCAATGAAAGTGTTTGGTTAGTGTGGGGTTTTCCGTTGAGCCATTTCATCGAACACCTGGCGTGCAAGATATAATAAAACAGTAGAAAAAGGAAAATTAACTTACTCAGATCTCAAATTCTGATCTCTATTGCTTCTGAAACTGAACTTGCTAGTGAAAACCGCTTGGCGAACATTCCCATTAACTTGAAACACTTGTGGGCTACACTCGGGTTCACCATCAAATTCAAAAACAAATCTCGGGTCACGCTCGACCCGAATACTCAGATGCAAATTCACCATACTTTTCGAAGACCGGTCACCAATCCCCACCCACCCGTTTCTCACCACCACACACCCCCGGTTACCACCACCACCCTCAACCGCCTCAGAATCCAAACCCACCGTCACAGCACCCAAAAGCTTACCCGACCCGGACCCGAACCCACAAACCGGTTTACTTTTCCGACCCGAATAAACCTCAATCTTCAACATGTTAGATGTATCAACCACTTTATCAAACTCCGATTTCTTCAAATTAAAGCAAGCTTGAACCTGTTCGTTTATTTGATTCTGATCACCGTCCGCAACATAACTGATTTCTGCAAACTGTGTAGGGTAGTTCTTGAGTTTAATCTTACAGTACGCCGCCGAAGACAGCGGAGCAACGTCGCCGGCGCCGGTGAACTTTAAACCTAAACTTCCGACGACTATTCTGACGTACGGACACGGATCCATGGTGTCCTCTTGGTTCACACCTTGGCCGATTGTAATTTTTGAATAATGTGAGAGGAAGAATTGAAACCCAAAAATTGAGAAATTGGTGAAATTAAGTGGGTTTTTAGATATAAATATATTAATATGAGCGAGACAGAGAGATTACAGGCTGGATGTGTTTTCCAGAGGTGTAATTGTGTAGGATAAGGTGGATAGTTTTTAATGAGTTGTACGTTGTGCTTGAAAGGTTGTATGTTGGTTTGGGTTGTAGGGTTTTTAGTTCTGTGGTGCGTGCGGGAATGAGCTGGGGGCACGTATGCCAAAAAAGATGCCAGCTTAGCTTTGTAAATTTCTCCTGGTGTTTTAGGGGTGTTTCATAAATGGTCCCTATACTATGAGTTCTTTTCAGTTACGTCCTTTTACTTTTACTTTGTTAATCGATTATATGAGGGTTTGATGTTCATAGTAAAGGTAAAAACTCTATTCTAAAGGATCATATTTCCATTTCTTCACTACACTATTCTTAGAGCAGATTTATCAATATATTATACTCATGATTTACATATATATGTTGATATTTAATACTTCTCATTATATTGACCAAATCATAGGAGTATTCACGGAATTTCACCCTTGTGCACCTTTTAACGGATTACGTATGGTGTTTAAAACCTTGTTCTTAGCTTGTGAGGATGAGATACAACGTAACAATGCCATTGAAACCACCTCGAAGCAAAAATGATATTCTTTTTGCACTTCTGTAAAGGCACCTATCTAACTATTAGGGTTGTGCAAATGACGGTTCAGTTTGTCTTTTAGTCTTAACCATAACTGAAACCGAATTTCGTTATTGATCATAGATTTTGATTTATTTTGTTCGACCCAATTTTTTTTTTTCAATTGTGTTTCAAGTTCGAACATGTTTGGGAAAGCATAGTCATAAGCTTACCCTTGCAAACAGATAACATAATTAATTAAACCTCCACATAAACTCATAATATAGATTATGAGTCATTAAATTAAGTATAATCTTGTTGTGATTAAAGGGTGCAAGAGGGGTTATTCTATTCATCTTCCATTTAACATAAGACAACAAAAAAAGTATCATCTTAAGAAATAAAATTTTTTTCATTAGGTTATTTAAAAATTCTAAATAGATTTTTCTCAACACTACGATATAAATTATATTGAAAAGAGAGTCATGTTCAAAGTAAAGTATTTCTTGATATTGTAAACAACTTTCGTACATACTTTGAGTGGTAACTTCGACTATTATAATATGCACCTCAACTCTAATGCACCAAACTAACTCTAATGCACCAAGCGTGGACCCGGTTAAGACAACATAGTCTTGGTTGCGGGAGTGGGGCGATGGTAGCTACCGTTGGTAGTGAGCGGCATCGCCGTCTGTTGTGAAAGTCGCCTTCCAAAAAAAAAAAAAAACTATCCAATGAGATGAAGACAATATATTAATTTTTTATTTTACATTTTCTTTTTTCAGCCTTTTTTAATTGAAAACGGAGTTGTATTCAAAACAAAGTACTTTTTAGTATCGTATATGACTTTCGCACATGCTTTGATCAATTACTTTGGCATAATACAATTACACACATTGCCTACCCAACGACGTTGAAGACTAGATGATTTTTTACGTATTTTATGTTTAAGGTTTATACGGAGTTGTATTTAAAAGAAATATTACTTTTGTATCTAAATGGTTTTAGCACGTGCTTAGATTGGTAACTTCAGTGGGATTCAATTATAGAGTCCCATTACACAATGACGATGAAGACTATATATATAGGGTTAAGGTTAAATAAAAACTTATACGAGTTGTAAGAGCTTAGAGAACTCGGCCTTTCGAAAAGATTTTTTCAGTTTTTTTTTATCAAAATCCTAAAAAAAATCAACTTTTCCAAAAAAAACTAGTTTTTTTTCACTTACGACAACCGTAAACGCTTCAAAAAGTGATGTCATGCTCATGTTATCAATTTTTTACTACTGCTGTAAAGGGCCGAAAAACAAAACTTCAAAATTTATTTTTTATTTTTTTACGCCATTCTTTTCTAACATTTTAATACAGAGGTGTGAAAAAAATGGGGGCAAAACTCATACGGGAAGACCGTGTTCTCTAAGTTCTCACAACTCGAAGGGGTTTTCCCTTGATCTTGATCCTATATATATATATAGGATCAATGATACTCTTGGGGGTGGCATCTTGGGGGTGGGTAAGACTTAGGTGGTGTTTGTTTTTTAGATGTAAAAGGTCTGCAGTCTGCGGACCACATCTGCAAACGTCTGCACGAGAGAGGTGGACCAAATGTCTGCAGAGTGTAATAAAAAGACTGTTTGGTTATCTCAAAACCCCACATCTTCAAACCTTCTCTTCTCCTAAACCCACCCCTTTCTCTTTCAGATCTGCAAACCACCCACCACCTCTATTAAGAGAGAGAAACAGCGGTGGTGCTGCTCGACGGTGGTGGTGCTTTACGTAGCAGAGATCGGAAACATATCATCTCCGGCGGTGGTTTTTCTCCACGGAGATGTCGGGATCTTCGATTAAACAGGAATTCGGGTCACTCAGTTCAGATTCAGTTTGGGTCGCGGGTCAGTGTCGGGTCAGATTTGGTTCGGGTTGGGTCAACAGTGGTAGAGACGGTGGTTCTGGCAGGTTCCGGCAACGGTGTCATACCCCGACCACGTAAAACAACAAATCGTGGCGGAAACGTCGGGGAGTGTTGTAACAGAATTATTGTTTCACAACCATGGATACAAAAAGAGTTTCGTTTTATTTATTCATTAAGTAATTTACATTGTTTTAACACAAAACAAACGAGTTACATATCGACTATCACTGTTATTATGTCACTAAGGCCTCGTCCAGATCCTATGTGACTCATGCATCCTAGTAATCAACATCAAGCAACATCACCTGAAACATATGTAAAAACAAAGTCAGCAAAGAAATGTTGGCGAGCACATAGGTTTTATAGGAGTGTCGGATTCATGGCTAGTTTACATGTTGCAATACCTTATTAAAAACCTTGTTTTGAAAAGTACATAGTATTGCAGCATAATTTAACCAACTCAAATCAAGTGGGTTATTATTTATAAAACCTCGTAGCCATGATTCTTAACCCAAAAACATTTGTTTTAGTAAACCAAATTGTAAAACATCTCGTATTAACTCGTTAATAAAACTCGTATGGTTTATATCCTTTCGAAAACATCGTTATGTGACATCGTTTCAAAATCGTTTACCCAAGTGAACTAAATAACGCCACCGTATGTAACATGTTGAAAACACTTATATGTAAGAAGTACCAGCGGCGTATCTACCATGTTTTCACCATATTACACCCGTCCCGTTATCTAAACACTTAACCAAAAACCAATCGTTTATCCAATTCATTTAACTCGTTTAAATCGTTTCCAAATCGTTTAACTCGTTTAAGTCGTTTAAATCATCCTTGTTTTAATTGTGAAAACTATTTTTGGTCGTCTCGCTAATAACATTCAAACCTTCGTGACTCGACTATCTCGCTTCTCGCATTAACAAACCACCAAAGGGTAAGTTAACAATCACAGATTCAGTCGTTACCCACCTAACCCACACATAACCATGGGTGCAGTCTGATAACGGGATTTGTCAGATCCTATGGTACCATAACCTAATACTGGTCGGTTCGGCCAAAATTAATGAATATCATTCGTTATGTAACTACAACCAACAAGTTCGTTCACATTATCGAAATCGTTATTAGTTTAGTATAAACCATCTTAATCGTTTTTGAAACCATTGTTAAAATATCGAAATCGTTTTGATACATATGAATCACCCCAAAACAATTGAAAACAGTAAAATAGGGGAACTATGTACTCACATGAAGTGCAAAGTATCCTCAATCAATAGAACTTCAACAACTCAAGTGAACCAGAGTAATCAAGCAGTACCTAGTAATCGAATCACTAGTCAAACAATAGACGCCTAAATTGGAAGATCGTACAGAATGAGGTCTTGTAAACCAAATGAGTGTTGGAACTCATGTGATATGGTTTAACAAAGCCTACATCCTAAATCGGAACCTAACCTAAGTGCTTTCGACCCGTCACGACCCATTAAGGTAGCTTACGCTACTTTAACGCGTCGTGCGCGTAAATGCGCGTTCGAGACGTCATACTGTCACACCATTTATTACATACAAACTTTAGTGACATACATGATGCACAAAACACAGTTAGCACAGTGAGCGGATAACTCAGAAATATACTGACAGTGCCAGTACATAGACAGACAGTGTTTTGAGACCCAGTATAGGCCCGGGACAAGGTACTACACTAGTATGGTGTGTAGGGAAGTGAGGACCATAAAACTGCGTCACTAGGTGATAGTTTGAGTGCCGGGAAATCCCTAAAACTCACTTTAAGTGCAGAATTCTGCATTTTCAGCAAAAATTCAGCATTTTAACATATTTGTATTATGCAAATGGTCCTGAATACTTTCCTAAGTGTTGGGAATTAAAAGTGTTACAAAAAGATACATAAAGGACACTATACGGAACAACTTAGCACTTTAACGAAACGGTATCTAACCAAACAACCGGACATTACCTGGGACATCAATTTTTTGTCAGAAACATTGTTTTATTATTTTTGGACTAGTCATGGTCCCCGAATACCCCAACACATTGTATAACATATCATACACATATAACACTAGAGTTACACTTAACCTCCTAACCATTTAACAACTTACCATTAAAAAAACTTACAATTAACCCCCCCCCCCCCCCCCCATGCCCATTTATGGTCACAAGAGGACCCACACCCCACTCAAGATTGTTGAATATTTTATTTAGATATTACTTGATCTTGCTTGCTTGAATAAACAAAATGTGTAAGAAGATCATTATAAGTATGGCTCCTTGATTGCAAATCATTCCATATCATTTTCACTCTTCACAAGATCACCCAACCCCCAAGTTCAATCCCATTGCTGAAAAATGCTGAAAATAATTTTTCTGCCCAGATAGCGTGCTCGCGTCACACCATGGCAGAGACATTTGGTGCTCGCGCAGCGCCATTAGGTGCCAGAACTAGAAAAGTTTGAAAAATGGCAGAAATGGTCCCTGCAGCCCGTTTAAGCCATTTTCGATGCGTTTAAACCCCGTTAACCTCATTTCAAGGCTCTAAAATGAAGTTAAAGTATAGGGAACATGAAACATGCTCAAAAACATCTCGGATGTCGGTTCGTTTGGTCGTACGGTTTTGTTATTCGGTTAATTACGACGGAAGTCATAACGGACGCAAAAACGATCCAAATTAAGCGACGAATGGAATTTTATCAAGCCAATCACTAAAATAAAATATTTTAATGATTACATAAATTTTTGGATGTCCGGATATATTCAGAACGTAAGATATGCGCGAAAATGCAAACTTGTGCACTTTTTGACGCTTTTAGTCCCTATTGATCAATAAAGTTTATTTTAGCATACCGCACCCCTCAAAGCCTATTTCTAAGCTATGTAAAGGATATTTAGGGTATGTTTAACTTATGATCAAGTTCCATAATGTGAGTTACTATACAAATCGGTATAGTTTTGTAGTTTGACACAACTAGTCCCTGCGATCGAACAAACTTGATTTCAACACACCAAACCATCCAAAACTTATTTCTAAGTTATGTGGAGGTTATTTAAGGTATGTTAAGCCTATGTCACTATTCCGGAGTGTTTGTTGCGTTAAACTGACTGCGTTTACGCACCAGTTTGCGTATAACCTTCTAGATAGCGATTTAAAGCTTGAAATCTGAATCGAATCGAATTGTAAAATCATCAAACACAATTACACACATAATAACACCAGAACACATATAATAACACCAAAGCACATTGTTTTATTGATAATTGACATTGTTTTATATTATACATCGATTACAGAGCACAGTTGTCACAGTCTCCCCTACTTCAGAAAATTTCGTCCCGAAATTTTAACTAGAGGAAGCTTGTGAGAACAATTGCGGATATTTCGCCTTCATTTGGTCCTCATGTTCCCAAGTAAACTCTGAGCCACGTTTGGAATCCCAGCGAACCTTGACCAATCGAATCCGTTTGTTCTTCAACTGTTTGAATGTACGGTCCACTATCTCCACAGGTTTCTTGACAAAGTGCATTGTTTCATCGATTTGAATCTCGTCGAGAGGAATGTGAAGATCAGCATCAGCTAAACACTTTCGCAAATTGGACACGTGAAAAGTCGGATGAATATTTCCAAGCTCTGGAGGAGCTCTAGTCGATAGGCAACCTTTCCAATTCTTTCAACAATCTTAAATGGTCCAACATATCGGGGTGCAAGTTTTCCCTTCTTTCCAAATCTCACACTCCCTTCCAAGGTGACACCTTGAGTAGGACACGGTCTCCGACTTGAAATTCTAAGGGCTTGCGTCGCATATCCGCATAACTCTTTTGACGGCTTCGAGCTGATGTGTTCAAATATTAACATATAAATTTCATCAAATGAGGCATAAAACTAACCCCTTTTTAGTACTAATGTTGGAAAAAGTGTGCTTTTGTCTTCCTTTTGTATTTTCAGGATTAAATGAGCTCAAATTAACAAAAGAAGCAAAAAGACATCAAAATCTAACATAAATACGAGAAAAAGGACAAGACGTGACATGCCCGACCCCACAACAGCATCTTCCCAAGCAAAACAAGAGATCAGAAGCCTGAACACGCCCCGTGCTCAGCCAGCACGGGGGCGTGCCCAAGTGTCAGCAGAAAAGACAAAGTGGTAGAAGCTTCTATTGCCCACCACGGGGCCGTGCTCAGCGGACACGGGGCCGTGGTCAACTATAAGATTCGCACAATCCAGGCAAATCTTCATAGTACAAAGATTCTTCTGC
Source organism: Helianthus tuberosus (assembly GCA_030545235.1). Lineage (NCBI taxonomy): Eukaryota > Viridiplantae > Streptophyta > Magnoliopsida > Asterales > Asteraceae > Helianthus > Helianthus tuberosus. The sequence goes on from CM060363.1 coordinate 82,603,986, forward strand.
ACACGGGGTCGTGCTCAGCGGACACGGGGGCGTGGTCAACCAATAAGACAAAGCTGCATTTAATGAAGAAAGAGAGGATGTGGACACGGGGCCGTGCCCGAGCTTCTGTTCAGCCTATAAATAGAAGTGCTTGGCTCAAGCTCAAACCATCCCTTGGCACACCACCTCTCTCACACTTCACCCACCACCCACCACCACCATAACACCATCATCCACCACCATCATCCATTGTCCATCGTAGAGTGTGTGAGTCGTCTCGGGATCCAAGATTGATCGTAAGAGTTCTTGACAATCAAGGCCATGTTTGCCTAAGTCTCTTACATCACTTGGTGAAGACAAAGTGTCTAGTGTAATACTTTTTATTTCTAATGTTTTGCACTTTTTTTTTGGTTTTGTATTAATGACTTTAATAACTAGTTGCTTATGTTGAAGGTGATCTTTCCTTATCGTTTGTCCGTGGTGTCTTGAAATTATTTTACTGTCTATATAAAATAAAAGATTTTCACCATTCATATCTCCACGGTCTATATGGAGGTATGTTGGCTACCTGGTCGGGGGTTAAGGGAACGGTTTGGTGAAGGTCTTGCCATTGTTCAGCGTTTAGAGGTCCTGCAATGGACCTGAGTCAAATTTAGTAGGGCCTCCTTCAATACTTAACGGTATTGGATGGCGGGGGTCCAAACTCTTTGATCCCCTCATAAGTTAACTACTATTAATACCATAACCCGGCTATTTAGGACTGTATCCCTGCTGACTCAGACTACTTAGTCGAGGGTAACTTCACCTCCAAAAGAGGGGCCTACCATAATATTGCATTAATAACTTAATTAATTATCTTCCAATAATCCACCCTTTTAGGATTGTATCCTTGCTGACTCAAACTACTGGGGTGAGGGTAACGTCACCTTCAAAAGAGGGGCCTACTACAATAACTAAGATAATCTCTTAATTATGTGTAAAAGTGCGGAAATAATCAAAGGTTACACTAGATACGAGTCGGAACCAAGTGATTCATCTTGTCTATCTGTTTTTTCTTTTATTTTTATTTTCAGCATTTTAGTTAGTTTTTATTTTTCTTAATTTAAACCTTTTTTCTAAACTTTTTATTTTGATTAGACGTTGAGGATAAACCGGTACTAAAAGCTCTTGTGTCCTTGGACGACCTCGGTATCTTACCAACACTATACTACGCTCACGATGGTTGCACTTGCCCATATGTGTGTCTAGTGTTAGTAAATATCGTGTTTTATAAATTTAAAACTTGACTAAAAAGTGTTAAAGGGGCTTAAAATATACACCTAATATATATAACACTCGACTACGCATCAAGTTTTTGGCGCCGTTGCCGGGGACACAAGGATTTTAAGAAAGTTAGGAATCAACGGCCTAATCGTTTTTCTTATTTTTCAATTTTTTTAGGATTTTTTTTTTAGTTTTTCAGCTTCTGCAGAACCCAGCACGGGCCGTGCCCGCTGAACACGCCCCGTGCCCAATCATTGGAACTGGCAATCCTGTTTTAAGTCAGACAGTAAGCTGAACACGGGGCCGTGCCCACTCAACACGCCCCCGTGCCCAAGTTTCAGTTACTGAAAACAGAACCGTAAGATCCCGACGGTTGGTAATTTCTGACACAAACATGAGTGATACTGATACTTTTTACTTTCGGCACTCTTATGGTACTATGTGGTGTCAATTATGTGGTGGTAACCATAAAGAATTAGAATGTTTTTTTCTAAATTATAAACCCCACTATATAGACCCATCATTTCCTAGTATCCTTAAGAGGGGCGAAAGTAAAAATAATCCATATCGCTCCCTCGAATGCGCCCAACCGGATATTCTAGGAGAAATGCTTCTCGATGAATTATTTCAACTAGAAGATCTAATTTTTAATTGGTTAAACGAACTTAGGGAAGACCTCAATAATCTTTTCCAAAGTGATAACCAAGAAGAAAGGTTGGAAATGCATTCAAACAACTTCATTGTTTCCAATGATACTTCTAACTCTAGTGAGGATTTGAGCGATAGTCGTCCCTGTGTCGATTGTGCCGTGAAGGACTCCCCATCAACTTCGTTTGATGCATACATAGACCTGAGCGATTCGACATACACCTTCTTTAACGAGAGCCCGGAAAAGGGTTGGACTTGTCCACCTACTTATAGCTTAGGAATCACCCTCACCGACAACCTCTTGCGTTCTCATCTTAATCTAGATCAATTGAGGTATCTTAGGCACTTTGGGGTTGTTCCATCCAGTAAGGAACCACCCGATCTGGAAAAGTTCCTTAAAAATAGACACACTTCATAACTCAGCCTTCCGACACGGGGCCGTGTCCAGGTCAACACGCCCCCGTGTCCACCGAAAGATTCCCTTCTGACTTTTGTCAGAATAACAGACAAAACGTGTCAGGATCTTGCCTGCACACGGGGCCGTGTCCAGCCGACACGGAGTCGTGTCCAGCACGCTGTCGTTTTCTATAAATGCAGCCAAGAACCCTGCACATTTGGACCATCCAGGGACAGAGATTTGGAGGGATTTTCTGACTTACCATCCTAGGTATGTTCTAAAAGAAGGTTCCTACAAGCATCTTGTCCTTTCCTCTTTTATCTATTGCCTTCTTCTTTATCTTTCTTGCAACAAGAACTCCATTAAAGCTTGATTTCAAGCTTTGATGTGATGTTTATTGAATTTCTATTCAAGGAATCTTGTTAAAAATAAGTTACACAACATTGTTTTAAGTTATTTCTGCTCAAAAAGCTTCATAAGTTAAGAAAATAATTTGAAACCCCAAGATTCCTTGTTCTGAAAATCTGTAGAAAGTTGAACACGGGGCCGTGCTCATTGAGCACGGGGCCGTGCCCGTGGTACTGTTTCATTAAAACGAACTATTTTTGGTTTGTTTTCGTAGAATGTCTAGCCAGAACAGCGGAACCTCTTCTGCACACTCAAGGAACAGTCGACGAGAAAGGAGGCCATCGATTGAAGCAACTCTCGTAAGATATGTAATGGCACTACGTGAAGCACTTGACGAGATGACTTCAGTGGAGGAGGTCCTCATTGACCGTATAAATTATCTCTCGGTGGGGTTGGAAAACAGTTTCCAGGAAATAAACCTCTTGCACCAGAGGTTAAACATTCTGGTAACACCTCCTATGGAACCAATCCTCCCTCAAGAAGATTGGAACCTTGCACTTGGAATTCAAAATCCTACCGGTTGGGACGACATTCCGGCAGAACCTCCTCTTGAAGAACTCCACGAAATTCCGGTAGAAGTTACACCTCCTCAACCCGATGCTCATGAGCCCGCTTTTCTTCTCCCTAGGGAGATCGAAGAGTGGCTCGCCGATGTATGAGGAGCCCTTACCCATAGGAAGAAGTTGTCAAGCCACTTTTAACCGAGAAATCTATCTTTTCGGAAATTTTGCTAATAGAATAAATAGTAGGCTAGAAACTTCTTGGATTGGATTTCTTGTGTTCCTTTGACCTAACTAGCTAATATTTTAATTTTTAGGACTATTATGTAATTCTCTCTATGATGAATGAATGATGGTTTTAGTTAATTTGGTGTGTGGAATGGTGTTGAAAGGAATAAAACACACTTGAGATGGCAAAGGATGCAAGGGAAACTTGAACCAGCACTCTATACAGGAAAACAGAACCATCCGACAAATTTCTTCGTTTACAGTAAGCTCGGCACGGGCCGTGTCCACCCAACACGGCCCCGTGCTGCACTGTCTGCAGAAAAAGACCCAGTTCAGGTAACTGGACACGGGCCGTGTTCACCCAACACGCCCCCGTGCCCAGACTTCTGTTTCTCTTGTTTTAAATTTGTTACTGGCACTTGAACACGGGGCCGTGCCCGGATAACACGGGGCCGTGTTCAGCGCCCAGTAACACAAAATTTTTGCTTTTTACACCTTTTTACGCATTCAATCAACCTAAAAACTTATTTTTGGGACACATTGAGGACAATGTGTAATTTAAGTGTGGGGGGGATGCTAAAACCTTGAATCTTGCAAGTCCTAAATACAAGCCTTACACAAAACTCTATTGGAACCGCTAATCACCCCAAATTTTTTTCAAAAATTTTCATTTTTTTTTACTTGTCTAGGTTTAACTCGGGAAATTCAAGTTATTAAAAAGGTTATATTTTTACGAATTTACAACCGATAGCGTCGTGATAAAAAGAACCAACATAAGAAAATTATGAAAAGGCATGACAAGCTTAGTTAAAATTTGATTATATATACTTGATCACATAAAAAACCCATTCCCACAAAAGTGAGTTTTGAGCCTTTATTGAGCATACAATTACATATCATTAGAACTAAATGCTCATTTTCGTTTCTTGTGTGAATAGCCGTTTGGTTCTTACGACTCTAGAACTTGCCATGATGATACATTCCCGGTCCTTACCAACTTAAACCCGAGTAAGTAAATGATAGAGGCATTAGGACTAACCCTTTTTATTTCTACACCATTATTTTTCTTTTTTTTACCACCTACCCAAAATCCCCCTAGTTAGCCCCTTTGAGCCTAAACCTTTTCATTTCATAACCCAAACCAAACACCCTTTTACCCACCAAAACCTTTTTCATTTTTACCCCTTTGTTTTAGTAACAAGTTCGATTTTTCGTATGACTTCAAAAAAAAAAAAAAAAAAAAATTGTGTTGATGATGAAGCAAAAGAAAATAAACAAACAAGTTCATCAAAAATAACTTTGTTTGAATACATAGCTTCATCAAAATAAAAGTTACAAAAATAGAAAGTCATACGAAAACCGACACTTGTTACGCTTTTCGCCCTTTTTACTAACCACTAACCACCAACCCAACCACCTACCTTTAACCCAAGCCTAACCCTTTACCCACAAAGTCCTCTTGATATTTACAAAGGTATATAAGTTAAAAAGGAGGAGGATTGATTGCTTGGCAAGCCTATGGTAGGAGTAAGTTCCATGCCGCTCTCGAGTGATCCACAAAAATACATTTTCGGCCGAGTGTTGAGTGATCCCCGTGAGGTATGTGAACTTGTATAAAAATAGAATTTTACAAAGGCATGTTATGCCCTAATAAGTAATTTCTCTTATGAAAAGTTTTAAATAAATCATGACGAATAGGATTGTAAATAAATAAAAATAAAATTGAATAAAGAATCTTGGAAATCCCGACACTCTACGACAAGCTCAAAAAACCTTCTTCTCTACCCGTTCCATTTGGGAGTGTAAATAGCCACATATTAAAGAGTTTTGCTTGAGGACAAGCAAAGATTCAAGTGTGGGGGTATTTGATGTGTTCAAATATTAACATATAAATTTCATCAAATGAGGCATAAAACTAACCCCTTTTTAGTACTAATGTTGGAAAAAGTGTGCTTTTGTCTTCCTTTTGTATTTTCAGGATTAAATGAGCTCAAATTAACAAAAGAAGCAAAAAGACATCAAAATCTAACATAAATACGAGAAAAAGGACAAGACGTGACATGCCCGACCCCACAACAGCATCTTCCCAAGCAAAACAAGAGATCAGAAGCCTGAACACGCCCCGTGCTCAGCCAGCACGGGGGCATGCCCAAGTGTCAGCAGAAAAGACAAAGTGGTAGAAGCTTCTATTGCCCACCACGGGGCCGTGGTCAACTATAAGATTCGCACAATCCAGGCAAATCTTCATAGTACAAAGATTCTTCTGCACACGGGGTCGTGCTCAGCGGACACGGGGGCGTGGTCAACCAATAAGACAAAGCTGCATTTAATGAAGAAAGAGGGGATGTGGACACGGGGCCGTGCCCGAGCTTCTGTTCAGCCTATAAATAGAAGTGCTTGGCTCAAGCTCAAACCATCCCTTGGCACACCACCTCTCTCACACTTCACCCACCACCCACCACCACCATAACACCATCATCCACCACCATCATCCATTGTCCATCGTAGAGTGTGTGAGTCATCTCGGGATCCAAGATTGATCGTAAGAGTTCTTGACAATCAAGGCCATGTTTGCCTAAGTCTCTTACATCACTTAGTGAAGACAAAGTGTCTAGTGTAATACTTTTTATTTCTAATCTTTTGCACTTTTTATTTGGTTTTGTATTAATGACTTTAATAACTAGTTGCTTATGTTGAAGGTGATCTTTCCTTATCGTTTGTCCGTGGTGTCTTGAAATTATTTTACTGTCTATATAAAATAAAAGATTTTCACCATTCATATCTCCACGGTCTATATGGAGGTATGTTGGCTACCTGGTCGGGGGTTAAGGGAATGGTTTGGTGAAGGTCTTGCCATTGTTCAGCGTTTAGAGGTCCTGCAATGGACCTGGGTCAAATTTAGTAGGACCTCCTTCAATACTTAACGGTATTGGATGGCGGGGGTCCAAACTCTTTGATCCCCTCATAAGTTAACTACTATTAATACTATAACCCGGCTATTTAGGACTGTATCCCTGCTGACTCAGACTACTTAGTCGAGGGTAACGTCACCTCCAAAAGAGGGGCCTACCATAATATTGCATTAATAACTTAATTAATTATCTTCCAATAATCCACCCTTTTAGGATTGTATCCTTGCTGACTCAAACTACTGGGGTGAGGGTAACGTCACCTTCAAAAGAGGGGCCTACTACAATAACTAAGATAATCTCTTAATTATGTGCAAAAGTGCGGAAATAATCAAAGGTTACACTAGATACGAGTCGGAACCAAGTGATTCGTCTTGTCTATCTGTTTTTTCTTTTATTTTTATTTTCAGCATTTTAGTTAGTTTTTATTTTTCTTAATTTAAACCTTTTTTCTAAACTTTTTATTTTGATTAGACGTTGAGGATAAACCAGTACTAAAAGCTCTTGTGTCCTTGGACGACCTCGGTATCTTACCAACACTATACTACGCTCACGATGGGTGCACTTGCCCATATGTGTGTCTAGTGTTAGTAAATATCGTGTTTTATAAATTTAAAACTTGACTAAAAAGTGTTAAAGGGGCTTAAAATATACACCTAATATATATAACACTCGACTACGCATCAGAGCTGTCACAAGATTATCGCGGATTTTCTTGATTTTGTCTGTTGTTTCCAGAATGAGCTCAGGTCCAGTAAGCTGAGCTTCACCGATCTCATTCCAACAGACAGGTGAACAACATTTTCGACTGTAGAGAGCTTCGAATGGTGCCATATTGATACTAGCATGATAACTGTTGTTGTAAGAAAACTCGATCAGTGGAAGGTGAGAATCCCAATTACCACCAAAGTCTATCACGCATGCTCTAAGCATATCCTCCAAAGTTTGAATCGTTCTCTCAGATTGACCATCTGTTTGGGGATGATAAGCAGTGCTTAGATTTAGTTGGGTTCCCAAAGCAGATTGCATGGTCTTCCAGAAATGTGATGAAAACCGAGCATCACGATCGGAAATGATATCCAAAGGAACACCATGTCGTGATACAATCTCATTAACATAAATCTTTGCAAGTTTATCAGCAGATAGATCCTCGCGAATCGGAATAAAATGAGCTGACTTCGTTAGCCGATCGATAACAACCCAAATAGCATCATGACCTTTAGATGTACGCGGTAATTTAGTAATGAGATCCATCACAATGTTCTCCCACTTCCAAACCAGTATCTCTGGTTGTACAAGCAAACCAGAAGGTCGTTGATGTTCAGCCTTGACTTTGAGACAAGTTAGGCATTTCGACACATACAAAGCAACATCCTTTTTCATACCAGGCCTGTGACAACCCTCATAATTACAGGTATCCGTACAATTAATTAATATTAAATTTGTGCTTAATGATTTTGCTTAATTACGACTGATGACGTAACTGCTTTATGATTTCTGCATCATACATACATGTGCATCACATTTCATACTGTCACACCATTTATTACATACAAACTTTAGTGACATACATGATGCACAAAACACAGTTAGCACAGTGAGCGGATAACTCAGAAATATACTGACAGTACCAGTACATAGACATACAGTGTTTTGAGACCCAGTATGGGCCCGGGACAAGGTACTACACTAGTATGGTGTGTAGGGAAGTGAGGACCATAAAACTGCGTCACTAGGTGATAGTTTGAGTGCCGGGAAGTGCCTAAAACTCACTTTAAGTGCAGAATTCTACATTTTCAGCAAAAATTCAGCATTTTAACATATTTGTATTATGCAGAAAATTGACTAAATGGTCCTGAATACTTTCCTAAGTGTTGGGAATTAAAAGTGTTACAAAAAGATACATAAAGGACACTATACGGAACAACTTAGCACTTTAACGAAACGGTATCTAACCGGACATTACCCGAGACACCAATTTTTTGTCAGAAACATTGTTTTATTATTTTTGGACTAGTCATGGTCCCCGAATACCCCAACACATTGTATAACATATCGTACACATATAACACTAGAGTTACACTTAACATCCTAACCATTTAACAACTTACCATCAAAAACTTACAATTAACCCCCCCCCCCCATGCCCATTTACGGTCACAAGAGGACCCACACCCCACTCAATATTGTTGAATATTTTATTTAGATATTACTTGATCTTGCTTGCTTGAATAAACAAAATGTGTAAGAAGATCATTATAAGTATGGCTCCTTGATTGCAAATCATTCCATATCATTCTCACTCTTCACAAGATCACCCAACTCCCTCACACACTCTCTCTCCCTCTCGACTCACTCTACATCCGCCACCATCACCACCTTTTCACCACCATATCCATCCATTTCAAGCTTATTCAAGTATTAGAAGGTGCCTTGTAAAGGTGGAAGCTTGAAGAACTTGAAGGAACTTCATACATTGCTTTCACCCACCATTTTCTTCATCATTTTCTCTTGAGATCTTCCCTAGATTTAAGCTATTTGTAAGACTTCCTTAAACCCTTGTTTACTTTTATTTTTATGGTTAAAAGATGTACATTGTGATGAAAGAACAAGAACACTAAAGAAGACAAACATAAATCATGAACATAAAGCTTTACATAAAGATGATATATGATGAAATCTTGCTGGATTATTGTTGATTAAAGCATGCATGGCATTTGATTGTTGATTACTAGTAATATGATGATTGATCACCATATGGAACTTGTTAAATGATGATTAGAAACATGATTTAACAAGATAGGGAGATGATTATGTGTTTACAAAAACTAATCATCTTCTAATAGAAATATGAACTTGATAATAAAGATGATTTCTTGAAATATTAGTAAACAAGTAGGTTGATGATCATGTAAATCCGAGATTTACAAAAGATTTTTCTACACAAACCAAGTTCAAGAGAGGGTTTTTGAAAGATCCTAACTTGTCTTGCACTTACATTAATTTTGGAAATAAAATAAGTGTAGGAATGCTAGTAAACAAGAAAATGTTGTAAATAAATATTTTTATAAAATTTGTTCACAAGTTGTTAACACCGAGATTCTTTAAAAATGCGATTTTTAAAGGGATGAATACACTTTAAAGAGTAACTAAGGTTACTAAACACCTCACCAAGTTACTACGTGTTTTAGTAAAGGATCAAGTTCATGATATTATGAAAATCATATAATTTTTGCACTTGGTGAACATAATATTGTCTAGAGGATGATTGTTGATTGTTTGAATGATTTTTGGAAAAGAAAATGATATGCTAAATAGCATGGACACCTCCATTTACAAAGGAAACTATGGCGAAATTTTCTAAAAATCCCAACACTTAGAAAATATTTTCTAGACAAGTGTTTACTAGTGTATTTTAAACTATGTTTTTCAAACATAAACCTCGCCATAATTTTTGTAACAAAAGTACAAGTATTGGAGGATGATTTTTATAAATAAAAAGGGGAAAATATATATTTAGAATATATATTTTGTATTAAGACACTTGTGTGGATATTTGTTTTATTTGTGGAATAGTTATATTATTTTAGGGTAAAATAATATATCTTAACAAAAGACCATGAAATTACAACTCCGACATAATACCAAAAATCACATGGAATAAATATTTAAGTTACACACTTGGTATGGTGAAACCGAACGATAAAACGTAACTCACAAAACATTCCGGAAATTACTTTTACTTATATATTTTTGGTATATATTATTTTTTGACAAGAAGTGAAAATATATATTATTTTTAGGAAAAATATATATATTTTGGAATACATTATTTTTGACAAATAAGTTATATATATTTTCTAAGTGGGACTTAAAAATATATTATTTCAAATACAAACATACATGTATAAATACCCTCATACATGGGAAAGAAATACAGAGTTAAATACTTTAGAAGTATTAATACAAGAATATTGAATGAACAATTATTCCAACACTACATATAATTTAAGTTGAAATATTAATTATTTTGACAAATAATTATAACTTGGAATAACCTAAGAAACGCAACTCAAAAACCTTAAACTCTAAGCCAAGGCACGGCCCGTTCGTCTAATAGACATTAGTACGTAGGTTGTCGTGTAGCTGACAGAGTTTGAGATATGGTACAAGACGCACTACAGTGAGTTCATGTCCCCCTTTTTCTTAAACTGTTTTGTTTACTTACTTCGGGGGTGAAATACATGTTACAAAGGGATACTTACAATACTATTGGTATGATTAGCCTAGGAAAGAACCATAGATCATGTGATAGGGTAGGCGGATACTTGGGACCATTAATCCTCGTATCAGGACCGAGGGGCATGAGTGATAGATCTATTTGGGTGTAGCGAGCCCACACCCATGAGGCCGGGGCGGCCCATAGTGGTGAACTATGTCTTCCAGCCGGGAGCCCGGTACAACTTTGCTAGGTTTGAGTCTTCCTACACCGTCACACATATCAGTGGCCTTGCAAACCATTGGTGATCTTTTCCTTGTTTGCAATCATACCGGGACATTCATACATACATTGTTTACAAAGGTTTATACATACTCACATACACATGAACTCGCTCAACTTTTGTTGATTTTTTTCAAACTACATGTATTTCAGGGAATTAATCGGATCTGGCAAGTGATGCGTGTTAGTCAAGCTGCGTATTAAATAAAGATGTCATCCAGGGTTGTAGGGTTGGGAGGTGTAACCTCTTCCTGGATGGGTTACATGTCTCTAAACCTCGTATTATTGAAGTCTTTTGTTGAGTCTTATGAACTCGTTTTAAACAAGTCATGGTTTGTAACTTATTTTTGGTTGATGTTTCAAGACAAGTATGTTATGGTATTTTCTAAAACCTTTTAATGGGTGAACATCTCGTATTTTTATCATATAGCATTGTTATGATTGTTGCTATGGTATTAAGAAGTCACACCAAATAACCACGCTTCCGCAAAAGCCAGGGTGTGACAAGGCCACCAGTACTGAGTACGAAGATCCTTGTACATTTTATCAGCACCAGGATGGATAGAATATCGAGACTTGTGAGATTCGTCCATTACCAAGGTGCGAAGATCTTCTTGTTTCGGAATCCATAAACGATCCTTGAAATATAACAACCCATCGTCCTTCGTTTCGAGTTTAAGTTCGAGTTGAAGAGGTAGCTCATATTTCAATAAGTCTTTGATCACACAAGATCGTTACGCTTGAAGGACACGAGATTGAATATCAGATAAAGTGCAAACAGAATGAAGCTTGACTCGCTCTTTTCGACTAAGCGCATCGGCCACGACATTCGCCTTACCAGGATGGTAGCGAATTTCGCAATCATAATCGTTTAGGAGCTCAACCCAATGTCGTTCCCTCATGTTCAGCTCCTTCTGATTGAGAATATGCTGGAGACTTTTGTGGTCTGTGAAAACCACACACTTCGTTCCATAAAGATAGTGTCTCCAAATTTTGAGAGCAAAAACCACAGCACCTAACTCAAGATCATGAGTTGTGTAGTTCTTCTCGTGAACTTTCAATTGTCTGGATGCATACGCAATAACCTTACCTCGTTGCATAAGGACACAACCAAGGCCTAAATTAGATGCGTCGCAGTAGACAACGAAATAATCGTTTCCCTCAGGCAAAGATAGAACAGGAGCATCACATAGCTTCTGTTTCAGCGTTTGGAACGCTTCTTCTTGCTTGGGTCCCCACTCAAAAGGCTTATTCTTCTGAGTCAAAGCAGTGAGTGGAACCGCAATCTTTGAGAAATTAGAAATGAATCGACGATAATAACCAGCAAGACCAAGAAAAGATCGAATCTCTGTAGGTGTCGTCGGTGTATTCCAATCCTTAATAGCAACTATCTTGGATGGATCTACATGAATACCTTGTTCGTTGACTATATAACCCAAAAACTGAACTTCTTTAAGCCAGAATTCACACTTGGAGAATTTAGCAAAAAGTTGTTCCTTCTTTAGGAGTTCCAATGTTAAACGAAGGTGTTGCTCGTGATCGGCTCGAGACTTCGAATAAATGAGAATATCGTCGATGAACACAATGATGAACTTGTCTAAATAAGGTTTACAGACCCTATTCATTAAGTCCATAAAGATAGCTGGGGCATTTGTCAAACCAAAAGGCATGATAGTGAACTCGTAATGCTCATATCTTGTGCGGAAAGCAGTTTTGGGAATATCTTCTTCGGGAACTCAAAGTTGATGATACCCAGAATGCTGATCGATCTTGGAAAAGCATGAAGCACCTTGCAGCTGGTCGAAGAGATCATCAATTCGAGGTAGGGGATATCGATTCTTGATGGTAAGCTTATTAAGCTCACGATAATCGATACACATTCGAAAAGATCCATCTTTCTTTTTCACAAAGAGGACATGAGCTCCCCAAGGCGAAAAGCTCGGACGGATGAATCCTTTATCAGATAACTCTTGAAGCTGTTTTGATAACTCTTGCATCTCAGACGGTGCAAGATGATAAGGTGCTTTCGCAATCGGGTTGGCATTGGGTACAAGGTCAATATGAAACTCGACTTGACGAACTGGGGGCAAACCAGGCAGTTCATCAGGAAACACCTCTGGATAATCCCGAACAATCGGAATATCCTGAATATTCTTGCTCTTGCTTTTCTCCTCGGTGAAATGTGCCAGAAAAGCAACATATCCTTTTCGTAAATAACTTTGGGCTTTCGTACACGACATGAGTTTCAATCCACCAGATGGTTTCTCGCCACAAACTTTTAGAACATCGCCAGACGAAAGAGGAATACGAATGATCTTATCGAAACAAATCACCTCTGCATGATGTTTGGTTAACCAATCCATCCCAACGATAATATCGAAACTCCCAAGTTGCATCGGTGTGAGGTTAATAGGAAAAAGATGGTCATCAAGGTTCAACTGACAATCACGAATAACAGAATCGAGAACAAGAGGTTTACCAGTAGCAACTTCGACAGATAAGAGTTTCCTCAGTTTAGTTCTAGGTATCGCAAGTAAAGGCTCAAAAGATAACGAAACAAAACTTCTATCGGCACCAGAATCAAATAGAACAGAAGCAGGTCGATTGTTAACAAGAAACATACCATTGACAACGAGGTTGTCAGCTCGAGCCTCATTAGCGTTCAGATTGAATGCTCGTCCACGAGCAGGATTCACATTCGCGTTTGCATTGGCATTTGCATTCGCGTTCACCAACCTCGGGCAGTTGTTGCGGAGATGACCCATTTCACCGCAATTATAACACGAACCAGGTGGGAATCTCGTAGCATTCCCCTGAACCTGTGCTGGATTCTGAGCAGCTTGATTCTGGCCCAAGTGACAGATGTTGGCCAGATGCCCAAGTTTACCACACGTAGTGCATTTCTTGCAAGCTTGTTGTGCAACATGATGACCGTTGCAGCGAGCACAATGAGGTGCGGTACCAGCATACACTTTCTTTGCAGGAGGTTGAGCCGGTAGGTTCTGAGGATTCTGAGCTGTAACTGCAAAATTCTGAGCACCCTTTCGCTTTCTCAACTTCTTCGACGACTCACCTTTCTTACCCTTACCCTTTTCCTTTACAGATTCGGTCGACTTCTTCTTATCACCCTTGCGGGTAAGTTTACCCTTCCTGACTTGAGACTCAGTCAGGGTAGCAGACAACTCGATTGCGTGACGAACAGTAGTAGGATTAATGCCAGTCACAATATCCTGTATGGAATCGGGTAAACCATCGATATATCTCTCGATTGCTTTCTCCAGTGGGGTAACCATAGTGGGACACAATAGACTGAGCTCCTCAAAACGATCCGTATACACACGGTGTTCACCCCCATCTTGTTTCAGATCGTAAACTCTCGTTCCAATGCTCGAATCTCGTGATGGGGACAAAACTCTTTCATCATGAGAGCTCAAAGCTCTTCCCATGTTTGTGTTAATGCCACTTCGGCACCCCTATCGCGCATTACTCCGTTCCACCACGTAAAAGCACGCTTCTCAAACACACTTGATGCAAATTCAACCTTACGCCCATTCGGACATTGCACATGTCTGAATGTGCTCTCGATACTTTCGAACCATTGAAGGAGCGTAGTTGCTCCTTGCGACCTAGAAAACTTCAACGGCTTAGCAGAATTGAAATTCTTGAAATTACACTGTGCATTTTTATTATTATTGTTGTTGTATAACTCGTGGATTTGGGTCACAACGCCTGGAAGCACAGCAGCCATTTGCTGAGAGACAAGGGTTGCGACTTCTTCAGCAGTAAAAGATTGTGCATCACGTCGAGGAGGCATTGTCTAAAAGGAAATATGAGAAACGAGTGAGGTTGACAATTAGGAAAAGCAAAAGAGGTATTGAAAATATCGACAAAACACAAGGAAGGCGATCATTTGTTCGTTACCTCGACCAAACAAACGACACGCAGTGACTAATCAAAGTAAATGGGTCAAAATAACGTATCACGAAGACATGCTCGCCTATAAGTGAACACTCACCCCAAGAGTTCCCAGGTAAGAGTGACTGGTCCGATTATGTGTATTTGTACGAACACTCTAGCTTTAGACAGAAAACTCAGGGTACAGGCATTCACTCTTCCAGTTTGCACATGTTCACATTATTTAGACCCAAACTTTGATGAGATTTTGAAAACTCAGAAGGCATTAAGCCAAAACTGAGTCAAACTGGAAGGGTTCAAAACCTAGTAATCAATCATCCTAGAACGGATGATTAATTTTTGAAGCAGATTCGAAATTTGTGTTCTCGTTGTGGTTATCACCTAAGGGTAGGTGACGGTTTTGTTTCAAAAAATCTAAACGCAAATTCACTTGCGTTAGGGTCCTAAAAGTTATAGTCTAGGTTAAAGCATTACTAATAACCAAATTCCCTATAACCATTGGCTCTGATACCAACACTTCTGTCACACCCCGACCACGTAAAACAACAAATCGTGGCAGAAACGTCGGGGAGTGTTGTAACAGAATTATTGTTTCACAACCATGGATACAAAAAGAGTTTCGTTTTATTTATTCATTAAGTAATTTACATTGTTTTAAGACAAAACAAACGAGTTACATATCGACTATCACTGTTATTATGTCACTAAGGCCTCGTCCAGATCCTATGTGACTCATGCATCCTAGTAATCAACATTAAGCAACATCACCTGAAACATATGTAAAAACAAAGTCAGCAAAGAAATGCTGGCGAGCACATAGGTTTTATAGGAGTGTCGGATTCATGGCTAGTTTACATGTTGCAATACCTTATTAAAAACCTTGTTTTGAAAAGTACATAGTATTGCAGCATAATTTAACCAACTCAAATCAAGTGGGTTATTATTTATAAAACCTCGTAACCATGATTCTTAACCCAAAAACATTTATTTTAGTAAACCAAATTGTAAAACATCTCGTATTAACTCGTTAATAAAACTCGTATGGTTTATATCCTTTCGAAAACATCGTTATGTGACATCGTTTCAAAATCGTTTACCCAAGTGAACTAAATAACGCCACGGTATGTAACATGTTGAAAACACTTATATATAAGAAGTACCAGCGGCGTATCTACCATGTTTTCACCATATTACACCCGTCCCGTTATCTAAACACTTAACCAAAAACCAATCGTTTATCCAATTCGTTTAACTCGTTTAAGTCGTTTAAATCATCCTTGTTTTAATTGTGAAAACTATTTTTGGTCGTCTCGCTAATAACATTCAAACCTTCGTGACTCGACTATCTCGCTTCTCGCATTAACAAACCACCAATGGGTAAGTTAACAATCACAGATTCAGTCGTTACCCACCTAACCCACACATAACCATGGGTGCAGTCTGATAACGGGATTTGTCAGATCCTATGGTACCATAACCTAATACTGGTCGGTTCGGCCAAAATTAATGAATATCATTCGTTATGTAACTATAACCAACAAGTTCGTTCACATTATTGAAATCGTTATTAGTTTAGTATAAACCATCTTAATCGTTTTTGAAACCATTGTTAAAATATCGAAATCGTTTTAATACATATGAATCACCCCAAAACAATTGAAAACAGTAAAATATGGGAACTATGTACTCACATAAAGTGCAAAGTATCCTCAATCAATAGAACTTCAACAACTCAAGTGAACCAGAGTAATCAAGCAGTACCTAGTAATCGAATCACTAGTCAAACAATAGACGCCTAAATCGGAAGATCAGACAGAATGAGCTCTTGTAAACCAAATGAGTGTTGGAACTCATGTGATATGGTTTAACAAAGCCTACATCCTAAATCGGAACCTAACCTAAGTTCTTTCGACCCGTCACGACCCATTAAGGTAGCTTACACTACTTTAACGCGTCGTGCGCGTAAATGCGCGTTCGAGACGTCTAACTAGTCCTATGACAAGTATTATATGCCCAAACATGTTTAAATATGTTGCATAATCATTTATGTGACAAAAGTTTATGTTACATATGCTTAATTATCAATTATGCATGAAAAGGGCATTTTGGTCATTTACCTAAGGCATATAAACTACCTATCATACAACTAATTAAACCTAAGTGACCATAAGGTATAACCTCGGAAGGTTATTCCCTATGCAACTATGGTCACTAAACATGTTTGGTCGGATCCCAATGATTGACCAAACGGGTCGAGTTCGAAAGTCTAAGCGGGTGTTTAGTCCGCTTGACTTACGACTCTACACAAGCACTAAACTAAAAGTGACGAGCTAAACATGCTAAAACATGTTTAGTTAAGTTAGAAACAGGTTTTGATATCAAAACAAACGGTTTTGAGACCCAAGAGTAGTTTGGTTACAAAATACGCATAAATACGCATTTTGGCCGAAACTACGATTCGTCACTACGCCTAGTCAACGTGGTAATCAGTAGGTATAGTCACAAGGGACTATAACCATCGTGATTACGCTCACGTTGCAAAGTTCAACAGAACTTTGTGTTGACCATTGACTGGTCAAAGCTGAAAGTCAAACACCGTTTGACTTTCATGCTTGAAATTCAAGAACAAGCAAGAAGAGGACTTACAAAGGGTCCGAGAAGGTGTTTTGATTCAAAGTTACTCAGGTATGAGGTGTTAAAACCTCAACTTAGAGCGGAAGTTGAATCAAGGTGTGAAAAACCCAAATGAGGAAGCTTGCTATTTATAGGAAGGTAAGATCAATAGGATCATTCCATGTGTTTTGAGGGTGTAATCTTGGTCATACATGTGGGTACATGGTATTAGAATACAATGGGGGTCGAAAACCAGCTCAAGGTTTTGCAAAAGTTACAAAAAAGACCCCCAAGTTCAATCCCATTGCTGAAAAATGCTGAAAACAATTTTTCTGCCCAGATAGGGTGCTCGCGTCGCGCCACGGCAGAGACAGTTGGTGCTTGTGCAGCGCCACCAGGTGCCAGAACTAGAAAAGTTTGAAAAATGGCAGAAATGGTCCCTGCAGCCCGTTTAAGCCATTTTTGATGCGTTTAAACCCCGTTAACCTCATTTCAAGGCTCTAAAATGAAGTTAAAGTATAGAGAACTTGAAACATGCTCAAAAACATCTCGGATATCGGTTCATTTGGTCGTACGGTTGTGTTATTCGGTTAATTACGACGGAAGTCGTAACGGACGCAAAAACGATCCAAATTAAGCGACGAATGGAATTTTATCAAGCCAATCACTAAAATAAAATATTTTAATGATTACATAAATTTTTGGATGTCCGGATATATTCAGAACGTAAGATATGCGCGAAAATGCAAACTTGTGCACTTTTTGACGCTTTTAGTCCCTATTGATCAATAAAGTTTATTTTAGCATACCGAACCCCTCAAAGCCTATTTTAAGCTATGTAAAGGATATTTAGGGTATGTTTAACATATGATCAAGTTCCGGAATGTTCGTTACTATACAAATCGGTATAGTTTCGTAGTTTGACACAACTAGTCCCTGCGATCGAACAAACTTGATTTCAACACACCAAACCATCCAAAACTTATTTCTAAGTTATGTGGAGGTTATTTAAGGTATGTTAAGCCTATGTCACTATTCCAGAGTGTTTTTTGCATTAAACTAACTGCGTTTACGCACCAGTTTGCGTATAACCTTTCAGATAGCGATTTAAAGCTTGAAATCGGAATCGAATCAAATTGTAAAATCATCAAACACAATTACACACATAATAACACCAGAACACATATAATAACACCAAAACACATTGTGTTATTGATAATTGACATTGTTTTATATTATACATCGATTACAGAGCACAGTTGTCACAAACGGTGGTTGAGAGGAGGAAGGTGTGTAAGAGGTTGGAAGAGGTGCGAAGACATTGGACCATGTATGCATGGGGAAGAGGACGCGCAGAGGTTTGAAGACATTTTTTTAATGAAATGTCTTCTAAAAAACAAACGGTCTGCAATGCTAAACGTCTGCGCGTGGTTTGCGCGGCGCAGAGATAAGAGGCCAGAAGAGGTTAAACTGAAAAAACAAACACCCCCTTAGAGACCATTAGGTCCTAGGTTCGATTCCACAAGGTGGTTTCCCCAAATTTATTGGGTTTTCTCCTGAATTGATATGTTGACATTATTGCCTAGTGGAGAGGAGTATGATTGGATGGTTCCACTGGTGACACATGTTGGATCAGTTCTGTTTAAACATAATGGAAAACATGAAAACATACCTGTTACAGTAGACAGTGCGGAGGAGAATCCAGTGAGAGATGATGCCATCGAGTTCGACATGTTTTTTAGTTGTAAAACCTCATAAAAACCGTGTCTAATGATGTGTTGACACGTGTAATAAACCCTAATAAAGTCAAACGTTGACTATGAAGGACTAATTTCGTAAAAAATGAAAACTATGATTGTGGAAGGACCAAAAATGTCAACATGCCAAACTTGTGCCTCTGATTGACCTCATATGATGTTCGTATTCTTTATTGGATAAATTGTCGGACACAAGAAGCCGTTTGTGCTTAAAACCAAAAATTTACAAACCACAGGGGTTAAAAGGGTCAACATGTTAATTCATACCTCTGAATGACCTTTTAATGATCCCGAGGCTTTGTAGAATCTTCTACACTCTCACGATTGTCGAATAATGATTTCATGGAGTTTCGATGCAAATAAACAATTTAAATTTGCAAATATCAAGAAGATGGGTTAAAAGCGTCAACATGTTCAAATAAACCCCTGAGTGACCTTTTAACAAACCCGAAGCATCGTAATGTTCAATTTTTCTCTCGAGAATGCCTAATATGGATAACATAGGGCTTTGACACGATAAAATGATTATGCGCGCAAGTTGTGCATAAAAGGGGCAAAAAGCGTCAAATTATAAAACTACACCTATGAGCGACCATTTAAGCGAACTGGAGTAAACTGGAGTGTTGTAATATCCCATCATACTCTTGGGAATGCTTATTATTGATCTTGAAAGGATTTTATGCCATTTCGCGTTAAAACGCTCAAGTTCCCAAATTAAAGGGTTATAAGCGTCAAAGGGGAGAAACTAGTGTTTTCGGTTATCGTTTAACGAGACCGAACCTAACGGTGTTTGATTATAACCTAAAGATCATTCATATACTAACTAGAGGGGTTATTTGTGCTTAAAATGAATGAAATAATGCTTAAAAAGGTTCAGGGCTCATTTCTGCCAAAATCAAAACTTGAATGCTGATCCCCCTAGGGGCTCGCGCTTCGTGACCTCAATCCTGGCATGCCGTCGCGCGACGCGACGGTCTAATAAAGACAGAAACTCTACACAGGTGCAGGTTCTGCAATGCTACTTCTCCAATTCAGCCATAACTCGAATTCTATGGGTTCTAATGGTTTTAGGAAACCACCTTGGACACTTGTACTCATCAGAAATCATCTAGTAACAGCTGGAATGATCTGGGCTGCTCTCAAACACTATAAATAGGGCATTGAAGCAGCCACAATCCTTGCTCATTCAAATTTTTCATACTCTCTCAATTTCTCAAGCTTTGGAGCATTCTCTGGAGCATCCTGATCATTAAGGAAGCTCTCTAAGTTCAAATATTCGTGCTAAGGACCTTTGTAAGCGTTCTTAGCTTCTGTAGTTAAGTTTTATTAGTCTAATGACCGAAAGTCAAAGATATCGTAATGATACTTTGACTTTGTGATTAATCACTAACGGTCCAGCCATTGTTCGAATTAAAAGTGGCTATGTGTTGGTAATTAAGTAGGTGATAATTCCTATAAAGGGCACCTCCTAATTATCACGTTTACTTAGTCAATTGTCGGGTCAAAGTAATGAACAGAAAAGTCAAACGAGTCAGTTTTTATAAAATAATTCATAACTGATAATGTAGAAGCTATAAAATACGTTTTATCACTTAAATAACTTGGTAAATAATAGAAGAACATGTTTAGACATGTTCAACCCGACAATTCTGAGTATTAGGCTCGGTTCGCAACCGAAAGTCACAAAAGTAGACTTTTGCTTTGACTTTCAGTTCTGACCCAAATTAGCTTAGTTTAGTTATGCCTTAGGGTTCCTTTGTGACCATGTTATATGTTAGAATAACCCTCTGAGGTTATACTTCATGGTCCCTTAGAAATCATAGTACATTGCATGTTTCCGTTATTTGCTTAAAAGATGACTATTATGCCCTTATATTATAAAAATGAGATTTTTGAAAATGTGAGAGGACAAAAAGCTTTTTTACTGAAATATAAGTATGACCACAAAATTTGACATCAGTTTCTTGTCTCAAACGAAAGTTATGCAAAATAGCGTAAAATAAAACTTTTTGTTAATTAAATGACATTTTTAGCATAAATCATAATTAAACCCAAATTTTGGCACCAAACTCAATACCTACTGTTTTAATATATTTTTCAGGGAATTTTGGAAATTTTGGTCAGATTTTATATTGACCATAACATAGAGTTCTTGCATAAATTCGGTAATTGATGATAATGTCCTTTTCATTAATAAAATGAGACTTACATATCATTTACATGTCAAACCTTTTCCTACTGATGTTATATATTAAATAAAATATTTTAAGCATTCAAGAATGATATAAATCTCAGAATTTCATAAACATCTCAATATCGTCAAATATCGACTTTTACGCAATTTCGGCGCATAGTATGGTTTAAAACCATATTTAGCACCTAAGACTTGTTACCTACTGATTTTATAATTAAATTTTAATACTTTAACAGTAAGTATAAGTCTTGAACTCAGACTTCCAATTTTGTCCTTAAAAACATATGTGAAATGACCAAAATGCCCCTACGGTGCATAGTTTGGCCATAAATGGTAAACCTCGTATATGTATGATATCTTACTAATTTATCATCATAAAATAAATGTTTTTACAGAAGGTTTAGACCAGAACCTCAGCTTACTATTAAACCTCGTTTATAAGCTTTAAAATGACCAAAATGCCCTTACGGGACTTAAATTGGTTTTAAAATCTTTTTGGGCATAATTGTTGATATCCTACTGATATCATATCATATTTAAAGCATATTAACTTGTGAAACTTGTACATGACTCAACCGGTTACCCGTTATGTATATACGCGTTCGGTACGGTTTATGTAACTAGTTTGCATAAATTAGAAGAAACGGGTCAAACCTTATCATTTTAACTTCAAATTACAGAATGTAATTAGTTTACCCATATAATACAAGTCTCCATACTTGTCGGGTCTAAATTACATTCCAATCCGGTCATCGCTTAATCTCGCATTTCGTACCGTAAACTTTTCTTTAAAACTAACCGGTCTAAGTTACAACTTAAATAAGACCCATTAGGAATCTAATAGGTCATTAAAACCTTCGTTCCAGATTAGGAGCCCAGTAAAAGCTACCTACACTTGTTTGAGTAGGATTTACGGCTGAGAATACAATTTTACATTTTAAGCTCAGGTAAATACTTTTAACTTATTTTCCCTTATACGGGCTTGGGATACGGTAAATTATTACCGCTTGGTCGGGTATTGTATATTTAATCGATTAGTGGTTAAATCATTGAGATAACCCGTTTTAATCTGTTTTGTTTGATACAAAGCATTTGGGGGTTAACGACCGTGTCCTGGATATCCTTGGCATCATTTAAATGCAAATGGCCACGACCTAAGCACGGGGTGTAGGCTTACACCTGACATCTTTTCCCCAAAAAGGGAATTAAGATATTAGATATAACCACACGTGAGGATAACTCCTTGTGGACTATATTAGTGGTGTGTTGATTAATCATGACTCGGCTTCTATCCCGGGCCCTGAACGTACGACAAACATGTAAATCTGTATACAAGATTATTTTATATAATTGTCCCAAGTTATAAAAGAATATTTGTGCCTTGTGCATCTAAATCAGTTTTCTTAAATGTTTTCAAAAGAGTCAGTTAATTGTATTTACTAGTGTAAACTGACGTATTTTCAAAAGGCTAAGGGACAGGTGCTACTCGTAATTAGATGGGAGCTTCTTGGTGTTAATAAAGGATCTTGCAAATCCTTAGGATGCCCTAAAGTCTGCTAAACTTCGTTTTGTACATTTTATAAAAGATCCGCCTGTGGATTTAATATTTTAAGCTCGTATGTAATTATCCTTTTGGTATTTTCAGACATTTGGGTTTGTAATAATATTTTATATTCCAAGACTTCTGCTGTGCTATTCTGTGTATGTTTGACTATGACATTACCAATCTTACATCACAATACTCCCCACCGGGCCCACCGGGCTGATCTGTAAATATTGGGGTGTGACAGGTTGGTATTAGAGCCAACGTTTGAGTGAATTTAACACTTGCCTTTAGTGTTTAATCTCAAATGACACAGTAGCATATTCCTTAAACTTTTTGAGTCTAGACTTAACATAGGAATTGCTCTCATCCCTATTAAGTAAGCGTTGTTTTCAGTTTTATGTATTTTGAATATGTCGCCAAGTAAAGAAGCCGTTGATGGAAATTCTCCACATCCGAAGCCTAGAGATGCCAAACTTCATACCACAGATGGGATAAGCGTGCAACCAGTTTGAGGAAAGACCTTTATGGACCTAATCCCAAAACCAAACCTATTTGAACTCTTAATCAGACTTTAGAAATCCATACCAGAGGTCCCTGAGGCTCAAATCTTGAAGTCTGTACCAGTGGAGTCCATACCAGGAGATCCCTGAGGCTCCCATTATAACAACCCTCCTGAATATTTTTCGACACCCTAATATATTTTAAAATACTCCTAAATGTCTCTAAATACACCCCGTATGTGAAAACCGAGCCCAAAATACGATCTTGCATTAAAAATCAATTAAAAACAAGAAAATTGGGGTCCTCGCGGGGCGCGTATCCTTTGGCTACTGCTTACGCGGGCCGCGACAGATACAATATCAGGTGAGCCCCGGTGCTGCCACGTGGCAACATGTGTCAACCCTACACTCGTGACACGGAAAAGCTAGGGCCTACTTACCCCTACTACGCGGGCCGCGTAAGACGACCCTTAGGTCTACGCGGGCCACGAGGAACTAGAAAATCAGGCCTATATAAGAAGGGCATCGGGCCTTCAGTCAGTTCGCTCATTTCTTTTCTTTCTCAACGAATTTCTAAGTAGTAGAAGTAATTCTCGGGTATTATACCCCCCCTAATTAACGAAGTTCTGCCCCGATGTAAGTATCATAACCCTATTTACGTATTAGATACGCTGCCCGATCGATCCAGGGTTCCGTAACGGCTGTCGAGGTTCTGCCCGACGTAGTCGTTGGAATGCTGTCTCGGGGAGGGTATTACTAATGTAAATAATGGGTTATTATACTAACATATATACATTTGTATAAATTATAGATTATCACCAGGAAACCCTTACAGGAAACCTAAGACAGCAATGTGAGTAATCTCCTTTTTGTAAATTGTTTTTACAAAACCTCAAATGTTTTATAATGCTATTATGCAGTGATTGAGTCTTTGTTGTTCTTCAATTTACCGCCGGTATGTTGGGGTTTTGTATACAAAATGTGGAACACGTTACCATTGGACAATGAGTTAGCCAATGTGTAATATGACCCACCAGTCAGGATTGACAATACTGAATGAGTAATTGTGTAGAAATAAACAATGTGATTGCTCTCAATACTGTTAAGAATAAAATGTTTCTTGATTAAACTGGGATTCACTCACCAGTATTTCCCACTGACAAATGTTTTTAAAACGCGTTTCAGGTAACAAAATGTAAAAGCCAATTAGAAGAAAGCCAGCTGGAGAGCACTGACGGCTTGGAAAAATGTGGCCATAAAAGTTACCTAAAAGACGATGTTTTAAATTCAATAAAATAGGGTTTATCCCTATAAACATGTTGTAATAAGAAACTTGGGTTTTACCCATGCGTTTAGTAATATAAAATATGGTGGTTTTACTCTGATAAACATTTCCTAACTACGATCCTGATGAAATTTCCGCTGCCAAAATTGATAAAAAATGATACCACCACGACTGGTCTCGCGGCCGCCCATTCCCGGTACAGATAGGGGGCGGGGGTTGCGACAGAAGGTGGTATCAGAGCTAAGCCACTGATTCAGCCACAGAACTGTTCTGCTGATATCAATATATTATTTAAATTGTTAGGAAATTAATTATGGAAATACGTGCATATCTGTATTTTACTGTTGTGTGTTATTTGACTATTTGTTAGTTTTGAGTATGAGTGATCAAGGACCCTCAGACGTGTATCGTCAATTGTCCGATTCACCTAGAAGTGAAGGTACCTCTTCACAGTCTGCCCTCTCTGGGTATGCCACTGATAATGAAGAAGGGGTGTTTGTCTTTAAGGCTCAGTCTGAAGAGCCATTCCCTCAGAAAAAGAGAGGATGGTTCAGTAAGGGAGCATTCGAGCGTAGGAAAAGAATGGGAAAGTTGCAACAACAGAGAGTCCTAGCAGCCGCTAAGCGAGAGTCAGATGCCCATACACAGGATATGCTTAATATGAGCTTAGCCAATTTTCATATCCTAGCAACAACTGCTGCCGACCCAAACCTGGAACAACTAGTAGCCCCACAACCCTTACCTTTATTCCCCACTCAGCCGATGGAGATAGAGAATAACCCTGAAAATCAAGTAGAAATGCATGATTTCAACCCTAAGGAGATACCTAGGATACCAGCCCCTAATCCCTTAGACCCAGATTATGATCCATGGTTCGATGATCATAGGGATTATGTGCCGCGCTACCACTTAAACGACGAACCCATGCCGAACTTAGCAGCCTATCCAGGTCTGGACCCTCTAGATCCCTACTACTACGACAACGATGAATAAATTAGGGAGACTTTAGAGAATCCTTATCCTCAGGAGAATCCCATGCCCCAGTACCAGCACCTGCACCCCCAACGAGTGCAGATAATGTGCATGAGCTCCGAACTTTCGGAGAAGAGATCTTGGAGAGTAGTGAGAGGATGAGGCAGGTAGGAGAGCGACTCGTCTGGAAGTACGACGAGCGCAATATGGATTACTGGATGAACCCAGACCAGTAAAGGAGGTAGTGGAGTTGGTAATAATAATAAGATAATAATAATAATAACGGGAATATATATATATATATATATAATATATGTGTAATAATAATAATAATATATGTTGTAGTATAGACCACTCCGTGGTTAGCGATGCATAGTAGTATTGTATTGTAATTTTAATTTCTAGTATTGGTTTGTATTAGAAGCATCCGAAATAGGAAAGAGTAAAGTCGCAATGCTCGACGCTTTTGGTTAATATGTGTGTTGTGTGGTTGTTGCCCAATTTATTAATTATTTTGTGATATTAATAATTGGTAAATGTTTAAAATTCAGATGGATGACGAGGTAAACCAGGAAAACCAGAATAACGATAACCAGAGTAACATTAACTTGGTTAATGAGAACCCGAACAACAAAAATAATGGAAACCAAGTGGATAACAGTGCCATGCAGCATATAGTGGCACAAGGGATAATAGATGCAATGCCATATATATTATCAGAACAGTTAGGGAAGCCGAAAATAAAAGTAAACATGATAGTAAGCGACCCTCTGAACCTGAAAACAGCGTAAACAATGGACCTGTACTTCAAGTTCCCATTCCCAAAAGAAGGAGAACCATGTCTTACGGTTGTTCTTATAAAGAATTCTGGTCCTGTAAACCAATGGAATTCTCGGGCAATGAAGGGGCCGTTGCATCTCTACGCTGGATAGAAAAGACTGAGGCAGTCTTAAGAATAAGTAAATGTGCTGAAGAGGATAAGATAATGTTTGCTTCAAATCTGTTTAAAAATTTAGCACTAGAATGGTGGAACACTATCCTCCAGTCTAGAGGAAGTGATAGAACTTACAATACGGGATGGGAGGAATTTAAAAACATGGTAGAAAGGAAATTCTGCCCTCCTAATGAGAAAGAACAAATAGCAAACAAATTCTTAAACCTTAGAATGATTGGGGTAGATAGTAAGGGTTATACTACATTATTCTTTGAATATGCCAGAATAGTACCAACCCATGCTTCACCTGAACCAGTTTTAATCTCCCGTTACATCTGGGGATTAATTGGAGAGATTAGGCATGTAGTCAAGGCAGCTAGACCTCAAACTATAGAAGAAGCTGTAGAACTAGCTAACACATTGACAGATGAATTAGTCCGTACACGAGAAGAGGATCAAAGGAGGAACCTAACCCAGAAGCTGACTCAAGAATTCCGTTATGAAAATTCTAACCGTGGGAGAAATGTAGGTTCTACATCGGCGCCTTACTATAAGTATTGCAAAAGGAAGCCTTCAGGAAGATGCTCCATATACTGTAACTTTTGCAAAATATTTGGACACAAGGAGGAAGACTGCAGGAAGAAACCTAACAACAGGATATGCTACAACTGCGGAGAACAAGGTCATATCAAGCCTAACTGTCCAAAGTTAGCTCCAGCCGCGAATACTAAGAATACTAAAAATGCTAGAGCATTTGTTCTGACTACAGAAGAAGCAAATATGATCCCGGATGTGATCACTGGTACATTTTTAGTTAATGAAGTTTTTGCCAAAGTATTATTTGACTCTGGTGCGAACCAAAGTTTTATTAATACTTCGTTTTGCAAACTTCTTGATCAATCATTAACTAAACTCCCACAAGAATGTCTAGTAGAGACATCAAATGGGGAAACCATTAAGATTTCTGAAATCTTGCAGGGAGCAAGAATAGAAATTTTAAATCAGAAATTTATTGCAAACCTTTACCCCATGAATCTGGCAGGATTTGATGTTGTATTAGGAATGGATTGGTTAATAGCCAATAGAGCCAGTATTTTATGTGATCAAAACTCAATTCAAGTAAATTCACCAAGGGGTGAAAAGATCACAATTAAAGGAAATAAGTTCTCTAAATCCACAAAATTCATCTCTGTGATGAAAACAACAAGTTATATAAGGAAAGGATCATTAGTGTATTTGATTTCTATAATCACTAACACTAAAGGAAAAGAATTAAAGGATATTCCCATAGTATCCCAGTTTTCAGATGTATTTCCAGAAGAATTACCAGGACAACCTCCAGACAGGGAAGTTGAATTTAGAATCCATTTGATACCAGGAACCGCA
The DNA here is from genome assembly GCA_030545235.1 of Helianthus tuberosus. Taxonomy (NCBI): domain Eukaryota; kingdom Viridiplantae; phylum Streptophyta; class Magnoliopsida; order Asterales; family Asteraceae; genus Helianthus; species Helianthus tuberosus. The sequence goes on from CM060363.1 coordinate 82,631,921, forward strand.
CCAATTGCCAAAGCACCTTACCGTTTGGCACCCGCAGAAATGCAGGAACTAAAGAAACAGTTAGATGAATTGTTAGAGAAAGGATTCATACAGCCAAGTTCATCACCCTGGGGAGCACCGATTTTATTCGTTAAAAAGAAAAACGGATCAATGCGTATGTACATTGACTACCGTGAATTGAACAAAGTCATGATTATAAATCGGTATCCATTACCAAGAATCGATGATCTGTTTGATCAATTGCAAGAAGCACGATTTTTCTCAAAAATCAATTTAAGGTCAGGATATCATCAATTAAAGGTACATGAAGAGGACATTCCTAAGACCGCTTTCAGAACAAGGTATGGCTATTATGAATTTACTGTCATGCCATTTGGTTTAACCAATGCCCCATCTGCATTCATGGACATGATGAACCGAATATGTAAGCCATATTTGGATAAATTCATAATTGTCTTTATAGATGATATTCTTATTTATTCTAAAAACAAGGAAGATCATGCAGCGCATCTGCGCGCACTTCTAAGTTTATTGAGAAAAGAAAAGCTTTATGCTAAGTTTTTGAAGTGTGAGTTTTGGTTAGAACAGGTACAATTTCTTGGACACTTAGTCAATCATGAAGGAATTCATTTAGATCCCACCAAGATCGAGGCAATTACCAAGTGGGAAACCCCTGAGTAACCAACTGAGGTTAGAAGTTTCTTAGGATTAGCTGGTTATTATAGAAGATTCATTCGAGATTTTTCTAGAATAGCCATTCCTTTAACCAAGTTAACCTGTAAATTCGTTAAGTTTGAATGGGGACCAAAACAAGAAGAAGTCCTTAGAATTCTTAAGCAAAGATTAACCCATACACCCATACTAGCGTTACCAGAAGGAACTGAAGATTTTGTAATCTATTGTGACGCTTCTAATTTAGGTTATGGATGTGTATTAATGCAACGTCAAAAGGTTATAGCTTACGCCTCTAGACAACTTAAGAATCATGAAGAGAATTATTCAACCCATGATTTGGAATTAGGAGCTATAATTTTTGCCCTTAAAATTTGAGGATATTACCTTTACGGTAGTAAGTTTACCATATTCACTGACCATAAGAGTTTAAGGTATGTTTTTGGACAAAAGGAATTGAATATGAGACAAAGACGCTGGATGGAGATACTTAGTGATTTTGATTGTGATATCCAGTATCATGCAGGAAAGGCAAATGTAGTAGCCGATGCTTTAAGTCGGAAGTATCATGAAAAGCCAAAAAGAGTACGTTCTCTTAAATTAAATAAGCAAATAGATTTAAATGATCAGATTAGAAAAGCACAAGAATCAGTAATCAAGGATGATACGGAAAAGTTAAAAGGAATGATTAAAGAAATAGAACAAGGAACAGATGGAATTTGGAGATTCCATAAGAAAAGAATGTGGATACCTAAATTAGGAAACCTACGTCACCGTATATTAGAAGAAGCCCATAAGTCTAAGTATACGATGCATCCTGGAAATGATAAGATGTATCAGGATTTAAGGAAAACATTTTGGTGGATAGGAATGAAAAAGGATATAGCAGCATATGTCACAAAGTGTTTAACTTGATCACAAGTTAAAGCTGAACATCAGAAACCCTCAGGTTTATTACAACAATTAGAAATGCCTGTTTGGAAATGGGAATTAATAACAATGGATTTTGTTACTAAATTACCCAAAACAAGGAAAGGTAATAATACAATCTGGGTGATTGTAGACAGGCTAACTAAGTCAGCTCATTTCCTACCAATGAAAGAAACTTTCAGTATGGAACAGTTAGCTAAATTATATGTAAATGAAATAGTTTCATTACATGGAATTCCTCTATCAATTGTTTCTGACAGAGATAGTCGGATTACCTCTCATTTTTGGACAAGTTTCCAAAAAGCAATGGGAACCAAGTTGAATCTAAGCACCGCTTATCATCCACAAACGGACGGACAAAGTGAAAGGACGATTTAGACAATGGAAGATATGCTTAGAGCTTGTATAATTGATTTCGGAGGTAATTGGGACGATCACTTACCATTGATAGAATTTTCTTATAATAACAGCTATCACACAAGTATCAATGTTGCACCATTCGAAGCACTTTACGGACAAAAGTGCCGAACGCCAGTCTGTTGGGCAGAAATTGGAGAAATACAACAATCTGGAACTGAGATAGTACAAGAAACAACAGACAAGATCATTCAAGTCAAGGAACGACTGAAAGCAGCACGTGATCGACAAAAGAGTTATGCTGATAACCGACAAAATCCATTGGAATTTCAAGTAGGAGATAAAGTGTTATTGAAAGTCTCTCCCTGGAAAGGAGTGGTAAGATTCATCAAAAGGGGAAAGCTAAGCCCCAGGTATGTTGGACCTTTTGAGATTATTAGAAGAATAGGACCTGTAGCCTATTAGCTACAACTGTCAGAGGAAATGGCAGGAATACATGATGTATTTCATGTATCTAATCTCAAAAAGTGTTTAGCTGATAAATCACTCGTAGTACCTATTAAGGATATAGAGGTAAATGAACAACTTAAGTTTGTAAAAAGACCTCTACAGATTGAAGACAGGAAAGTTAAGAACCTCAAGCACAAGAGATTAGTTCTAGTCAAAGTGAAGTGGGACTCCATAAGAGGACCAGAATATACATGGGAGCTTGAATCAGAAATGTAAAAGAAATACCCACACCTGTTCCAATAGACCTCGAGGACGAGCTCTAAAATAAGGTGGGGAGGATATAACAACCCTCCTGAATATTTTTCGACACCATAATATATTTTAAAATACCCCTATATGTCTCTAAATACACCCCGTATGTGAAAACCGAGCCCAAAATACGATCTAGCATTAAAAATCAATTAAAAACAAGAAAATTGGGGCCCTCGCTGGGCGCGTAGCCTTTGGCTTCTGCCTACGCAGGCCGTGACAGATACAATATTAGGCGAGCCCCGGTGCTGCCACGGGGCAACACGTGTCAACCCTACACTCGTGACCCGGACAAGCTAGGGCCTACTTACCCCTACTACGCAGGCCACGTAAGACGAACCTTAGGCCTACGCGAGCCGTGACGAACTCGAAAATCAGCCCTATATAAGAAGGGCATCAGGCCTTCAGTCAGTTCGCTCATTTCTTTTCTTTCTCAACGAATTTCTAAGTAGTAGAAGTAATTCTCGGGTATTATACCCCCCTAATTAACGAAGTTCTGCCCCGATGTAAGTATCATAACCCCGGTTACGTATTAGATACGCTGCCCGATCGATCCAGGGTTTCGTAACGGCTGTCGACGTTCTGCCCGACGTAGTCGTTGGAATGCCGTCTCGGGAGGGTATTACTATGTAAATAGTGGGTTATTATACTAACATATGTATATTTGTGTAAATTATAGATTATCACCAGGAAACCCTTACAGGAAACCTAAGACAGCAATGTGAGTAATCTCCTTTTTGTAAATTGTTTTTACAAAACCATAAATGTTTTATAATGCTATTAAGCAGTGATTGAGTCTTTATAGTTCTTCAATTACTGCCGGTATGTTGGGGTTTTGTATACAAAATGTGGAACACGTTACCATTGGAGAATGAGTTAGCCAATGTGTAATATGACCCACCAGTCAGGATTGACAATACTGAATGAGTAATTGTGTAGAAATAAACAATGTGATTGCTCTCAATACTGTTAAGAATAAAATGTTTCTTGATTAAACTGGGATTCACTCACCAGTATTTCCCACTAACAAATGTTTTTAAAACGCGTTTCAGGTAACAAAATGTAAAAGCCAATAGAAGAAAGCCAGCTGGAGAGCACTGATGGCTTGGAAAAATGTGGCTATAAAAGTTACCTAGAATACGATGTTTTAAATTCAATAAAATAGGGTTTATCCTTATAAACATGTTGTAATAAGAAACTTGGGTTTTACCCATGTGTTTAGTAATTTAAAATATGGTGGTTTTACTCTTATAAACATTTCCTAACTACGATCCTGATGAAATTTCCGCTGCCAAAATTGATAAAAAATGATACCACCATGACTGGTCTCGCGGCCGCCCGTTCCCGGGACAGATAGGGGGTGGGGGTTGCGACAGAAGGTGGTACCAGAGCTAAGCCACTGATTCAGCCACAGAAATGTTCTGCTGACATCAATATATTATTTAAATTGTTAGGAAATTAATTATGGAAATACGTGCATATATGTATTTTACTGTTGTGTGTTATTTGACTATTTGTTAGTTTTGAGTATGAGTGATCAAGGACCCTCAGACGTGTATCGTCAATTGTCCGATTCACCTAGGAGTGAAGGTACCTCTTCACAGCCTGCCCTCTCTGGGTATGCCGCTGATAATGAAGAAGGAGTGTTTGTCTTTAAGGCTCAGTCTGAAGATCCATTCCCTCAGAAAAAGAGAGGATGGTTCAGTAAGGGAGCATTCGAGCGTAGGAAAAGAATGCGAAAGTTGCAACGGCAGAGAGTCCTAGCAGCCGCTAAGCGAGAGTCAGATGCCCATACACAGGATATGCTTAATAGGAGCTTAGCCAATTTTCATATCCTAGCAACAACTGCTGCCGACCCAAACCTGGAACAACTAGTAGCCCCACAACCCTTACCTTTATTCCCCACTCAGCCGATGGAGATAGAGAATAACCCTGAAAATCAAGTAGAAATGCATGATTTCAACCCTAAGGAGATACCTAGGATACCGGCCCGTAATCCCTTAGACCCGGATTATGATCCATGGTTCGATGATCATAGGGATTATGTGCCGCGCTACCACTTAAACGACGAACCCATGCCGAACTTAGCAGCCTATCCAGGTCTGGACCCTCTAGATCCCTACTACTACTACAACGATGAATACATTAGGGAGACTTTAGAGAATCCTTACCCTCAGGAGAATCCCATGCCCCAGTACCCGGACCCAGTACCAGCACCTGCACCTGCACCCCCAATGAGTGAAGATAATGTGCATGAGCTCCGAACTTTCAGAGAAGAGATCTTGGAGAGTAGTGAGAGGATGAGGCAGGTAGGAGAGTGACTCGTCTGGAAGTACGACGAGCGCAATATGGATTACTGGATGAACCCAGACCAGTAAAGGAGGTAGTGGAGTTGGGAATAATAATAATAATAACGGGAAAATATATATATATATATATAATATATGTGTAGCAATAATAATATATGTTGTAGTATAGACCACGCCGTGGTTAGCGATGCATAGTAGTATTGTATTGTAATTTTAATTTCTTTTATTGGTTTGTATTAGAAGCATACTAAATAGGAAAGAGTAAATTCGCAATGCTCGACGCTTTTGGTTAATATGTGTGTTGTGTGGTTGTTGCCCAATTTATTAATTATTTTGTGATACTAATAATTGGTAAATGTTTAAAATTCAGATGGACGACGAGGTAAACCAGGAAAACCAGAATAACGATAACCAGAGTAACATTAACTTGGTTAATGAGAACCCGAACAACAACAATAATGGAAACCAAGTGGATAACAGTGCCATGCAGCATATAGTGGCACAAGGGATAATAGATGCAATTCCATATATTATCAGAACAGTTAGGGAAGCCGAAAATAAAAGTAAACATGATAGTAAGCAACCCTCTGAACCTGAAAACAGCGTACTTCAAGTGCCCATTCCCAAAAGAAGGAGAACCGTGTCTTACGGTTGTTCTTATAAAGAATTCTGGTCCTGTAAACCAATGGAATTCTCAGGCAATGAAGGGGTCGTTGCATCTCTACGCTGGATAGAAAAGACTGAGGCAGTCTTAAGAATAAGTAAATGTGCTGAAGATGATAAGATAATGTTTGCTTCAAATCTGTTTAAAAATTTAGCACTAGAATGGTAGAACACTATCCTCCAGTCTAGAGGAAGTGATAGAACTTACAATATGGGATGGGAGGAATTTAAAAACATGGTAAAAAGGAAATTATGCCCTCCTAATGAGAAAGAACAGATAGCAAACAAATTCTTAAACCTTAGAATGATTGGGGTAGATAGTAAGGATTATACTACATTATTCTTTGAATATGCCAGAATAGTACCAACCCTTGCTTCACCTGAACCAGTTTTAATCTCCCGTTACATCTGGGGATTAATTGGAGAGATTAGGCATGTAGTCAAGGTAGCAAGACCTCAAACTATAGAAGAAGCTGTAGAACTAGCTAAAACATTGACAGATGAATTAGTCCGTACACGAGAAGAGGATCAAAGGAGGAACCTAACCCAGAAGTTGTCTCAAGAATTCCGTTCTGGAAATTCTAACCATGGGAGAAATGTAGGTTCTACCTCGGCACCTTACTGTAAGTATTGCAAAAATAAGCATTCAGGAAGATGCTCCATATACTGTAACTTTTGCAAAATATTTGGACACAAGGAGGAAGACTGCAGGAAGAAACCTACCAACAGGATATGCTACAACTGCTGAGAACAAGGTCATATCAAGCCTAACTGTCCAAAGTTAGCTCCAGCCGCGAATACCAAGAATACTAAAAACGCTGGAGCATTTGTTCTGACTGCAGAAGAAGCAAAGATGATCTCGGATGTGATCACTGGTACATTTTTAGTTAATGATGTTTTTGCCAAAGTATTATTTGACTCTGGTGCGAACCAAAGTTTTATTAATACTTTGTTTTGCAAACTTCTTTATCAATCATTAACTAAACTCCCACAAGAATGTCTAGTAGAGACAGCAAATGGGGAAACCATTAAGATTTCTGAAATCTTGCAGGGAGCAAGAATAGAAATTTTAAATCTGAAATTTATTGCAAACATTTACCCCATGAATCTGGCAGGATTTGATGTTGTATTAGGAATGGATTGGTTAATAGCCAATAAAGCCAGTATTTTATGTGATCAAAAGTCAATTCAAGTAAATTCACCAAGGGGTGAAAAGATCACAATTAAAGGAAATAAGTTCTCTAAATCCACAAAATTCATCTCTGTGATGTAAACAGCAAGTTATATAAGGAAAGGATCATTAGTGTATTTGATTTCTATAATCACTAACACTAAAGGAAAAGAATTAAAGGATATTCCCATAGTATCCCAGTTTTCAGATGTATTTCCAGAAGAATTACCAAGACAACCTCCAGACAGGGAAGTTGAATTTAGAATCCATTTGATACCAGGAACCGCACCAATTGCCAAAGCCTTTACCGTTTGGCACCCGCAGAAATGCAGGAACTAAAGAAACAGTTAGATGAATTGTTAGAGAAAGGATTCATACAGCCAAGTTCATCACCCTGGGGAGCACCGATTTTATTCGTTAAAAAGAAAGACGGATCAATGCGTATGTGCATTGACTACCGTGAATTGAACAAAGTCACGATTAAGAATCGGTATCCATTACCAATAATCGATGATCTGTTTGATCAATTGCAAGGAGCACGATTTTTCTCAAAAAATCGATTTAAGGTCAGGATATCATTAATTAAAGGTACAGGAAGAGGACATTCCTAAGACCGCTTTCAGAACAAGGTATGGCTATTATGAATTTACTGTCATGCCATTTAGTTTAACCAATGCCCCAGCTGCATTCATGGACATGATGAACCAAATATGTAAGCCATATTTGGATAAATTCATAATTTTCTTTATAGATGATATTCTTATTTATTCTAAAAACAAGGAAGATCATGCAGCGCATCTGCACGCACTTCTAAGTTTATTGAGAAAAGAAAAGCTTTATGCTAAGTTTTCGAAGTGTGATTTTGGTTAGAACAGGTACAATTTCTTGGACACTTAGTCAATCATGAAGGAATTCATGTAGATCCCACCAAGATCGAGGCAATTACCAAGTGGAAAACCCCTGAGTCACCAACTGAGGTTAGAAGTTTCTTAGGATTAGCTGGTTATTATAGAAGATTCATTCGAGATTTTTCTAGAATAGCCATTCCTTTAACCAAGTTAACCTGTAAATTCGTTAAGTTTGAATGGGGACCAAAACTAGAAGAAGCCTTTAGAATTCTTAAGCAAAGATTAACCCATATACCCATACTAGCGTTACCAGAAGGAACTGAAGATTTTGTAATCTATTGCGTCGCTTCTAAGTTAGGTTATGGATGTGTATTAATGCAACGTCAAAAGGTTATAGCTTACGCCTCTAGACAACTTAAGAATCATGAAGAGATTTATTCAACCCATGATTTGGAATTAGGAGCTATAATTTTTGCCCTTAAAATTTGGAGACATTACCTTTACGGTAGTAAGTTTACCATATTCACTGACCATAAGAGTTTAAGGTATGTTTTTGGACAAAAGGAATTGAATATGTGACAAAGACGCTGGATGGAGATACTTAGTGATTTTGATTGTGATATCCAGTATCATGTAGGAAAGGCAAATGTAGTAGCTGATGCTTTAAGTCGGAAGTATCATGAAAAGCCAAAAAGAGTACGTTCTCTTAAATTAAATCTGCAAATAAATTTAAATGATCAGATTAGAAAAGCACAAGAATCAGTAATCAAGGATGATACTGAAAAGTTAAAAGGAATGATTAAAGAATTAAAACAAGGAACAGATGGAATTTGGAGATTCCATAAGAAAAGAATGTGGATACCTAAATTAGGAAACCTACGTCACCGTATATTAGAAGAAGCCCATAAGTCTAAGTATATGATGCATCCTGGAAATGATAAGATGTATCAGGATTTAAGGAAAATTTTTTGGTGGATAGGAATGAAAAAGGATATAGCAGCATATGTCGCAAAGTGTTTAACTTGTTCACAAGTTAAAGCTGAACATCAGAAACCCTCAGGTTTATTACAACAATTAGAAATGCCTGTTTGGAAATGGGAATTAATAACAATGGATTTTGTTACTAAATTACCCAAAACAAGGAAAGGTAATGATACAATCTGGGTGATTGTAGACAGGCTAACCAAGTTAGCTCATTTCCTACCAATGAAAGAAACTTTCAGTATGGAACAATTAGCTAAATTATATGTAAATGAAATAGTTTCATTACATGGAATTCCTCTATCAATTGTTTCTGACAGAGATAGTCGTTTTACCTCTCATTTTTGGACAAGTTTCCAAAAAGTAATGGGAACCAAGTTGAATCTAAGCACCGCTTATCATCCACAAACCGACGAACAAAGCGAAAGGACGATTTAGACAATGGAAGATATGCTTAGAGCTTGTGTAATTGATTTTGGAGGTAATTGGGACGATCACTTACCATTGATAGAATTTTCTTATAATAACAGCTATCACACAAGTATCAATGTTGCACCATTCAAAGCACTTTACGGACGAAAGTGCCGAACGCCAGTCTGTTGGGCAGAAATTGGAGAAAAGCAACTATCTGGACCTGAGATAGTACAAGAAACAACAGACAAGATCATTCAAGTCAAGGAATGACTGAAAGCCGCACGTGATCGAAAAAAGAGTTATGCTGATAACCGACGAAATCCATTGGAATTTCAAGTAGGAGATAAAGTGTTATTGAAAGTCTCTCCCTGGAAAGGAGTGGTAAGATTCATCAAAAGGGGAAAGCTAAGCCCCATATATGTTGGACCTTTTGAGATTATTAGAAGAATAGGACCTGTAGCCTATCAGCTACAACTGCCAGAGGAAATGGCAGGAATAAATGGTGTATTTCATGTATCTAATCTGAAAAAGTGCTTAGCTGATAAACCACTCGTAGTACCTCTTAAGGATATAGAGGTAAATGAACAACTTAAGTTTGTAGAAAGACCTCTACAAATTGAAGACAGGAAAGTTAAGAACCTCAAGCACAAGAGATTAGTTCTAGTCAAAGTGAAGTGGGACTCCAAAAGAGGACCAGAATATACATGGGAGCTTGAATCAGAAATGCAAAAGAAATACCTACACCTATTCCAATAGACCTCGAGGACGAACTCTAAAATAAGTTGGGTAGGATATAACAACCCTCCTGAATATTTTTTCGACACCCTAATATATTTTAAAATACCCCTATATGACTCTAAATACACCCCGTATGTGAAAACCGAGCCCAAAATACGATCTAGCATTAAAAATCAATTAAAAACAAGAAAATTGGGGTCCTTGCAGGGCGCGTAGCCTTTGGCTACTGCCTACGTGGGCCGCGACAGATACAATATCAGGCGAGCCCCGGTGCTGCCACATGGCAACACGTGTCAACCCTACACTCGTGACCCGGACAAGCTAGGGCCTACTTACCCCTACTACGCGGGCCGCGTAAGACAACCCTTAGGTCTACGCGGGACACGAGGAACTCGAAAATCAGCCCTATATAAGAAGGGCATCGGGCCTTCAGTCAGTTCGCTCATTTCTTTTCTTTCTCAACGAATTTCTAAGTAGTAGAAGTAATTCTCGGGTATTATACCCCCTAATTAACGAAGTTCTGCCCTGATGTAAGTATCATAGCCCCGGTTACGTATTAGATACGCTGCCCGATCGATCCAGGGTTCCGTAACGGCTGTCGAGGTTCTGCCCGACGTAGTCGTTGGAATGCCGTCTCGGGGAGGGTATTACTAATGTAAATAATGGGTTATTATACTAACATATGTACATTTGTGTAAATTATAGATTATCACCAGGAAACCCTTACAGGAAACCTAAGACAGCAATGTGAGTAATCTCCTTTTTGTAAATTGTTTTTACAAAACCTTAAATGTCTTATAATGCTTTTAAGCTGTGATTGAGTCTTTGTAGTTCTTCAATTACTGCCGGTATGTTGGGGTTTTGTATACAAAATGTGGAACACGTTACCATTGGACAATGAGTTAGCCAATGTGTAATATGACCCACCAGTCAGGATTGACAATACTGAATGAGTAATTGTGTAGAAATAAACAATGTGATTGCTCTCAATACTGTTAAGAATAAAATGTTTCTTGATTTAACTGGGATTCACTCACCAGTATTTCCCACTGACAAATGTTTTTAAAACGCGTTTCAGGTAACAAAATGTAAAAGCCAATTAGAAGAAAGCCAGCTGGAGAGCACTGACGGCTTGGAAAAATGTGGCTATAAAAGTTACCTAAAAGACGATGTTTTAAATTCAATAAAATAGGGTTTATCCCTATAAACATGTTGTAATAAGAAACTTGGGTTTTACCCATGTGTTTAGTAATATAAAATATGGTGGTTTTACTTTGATAAACATTTCCTAACTACGATCCTGATGAAATTTCCACTTCCAAAATTGATAAAAAATGATACCACCAGACTGATCTCGCGGCCGCCCGTTCCCGGGACAGATAGGGGATGGGGGTTGCGACACCCATATTGAAGATAATACATGTGGATGTTATTAATCCCTATTTTCTATTTCCAAGTTTTGAAATTTCGGACTTGAACTATACCAGTCAAAACCCAATCCGTGATCCATGTCATTTCCTTAACTATTGAGTCTTTGGATTCTACTTCAGCAACGGATCCTAATTTTAAATGTTTACTTTATTCACTAAAGATTTTCAGTGTCGCTACCGCGTACGATAAATAAAGAAGAAAAATAACTTGAATAAAGCAAGGAAGACATTATAAAACCCTTCTTCTATTATATTTCATTTTCCTTTAAGTCCATGTATGGGCATTTGATTATTGTAGTCCTTTGTGTGCGTATTATTTCATCATAGTCCTTGTAGACTTACCTCTGTTGATAAGACTCCATATATATACATACATATATATATATATATATATATATATATAGGGTGGGGTTCCAGCGTGAACAACCTCCCAATAGTGAACTGCGTGAACAGATATGGACCCTTGATTTCCTTTTTAGTTGTTAAGGGTAGGATTGTAATTATATAAAAAATTAGATTTAAATTATTATTTTAATAATTGAATTCAGTTACATCTTTCCTAATTTAAATTCATTATCCACATTATGTTTATTTATTAATAAGATAATTATCAAAACAAACAACAAATCACCATATTTCAATTTTAATTTTAATTTCAGATTTCATCATCAGAATTCAAATTTTGATTTTTAAGATCCACGTAACCTTCATATTTCAACGGTATACACATGTGTACTTGGATATAAATAGAACAGTACACATGTGTACTCAGCATCGTACATATGTGTACAGTAATTCACAGGTGTACATCAACATTCAATACGAAAAAAATTCTGAGATATCACAAAAACAGATGATATACACATGTGTACATCGCATTAAAAAGAGGGCAAAATCAGAATACACATGTGTACATCGCCCATTTAAAAAAATAATTATTTTAATAATTGAATTAAGTTACATCTTTACTAATCCTTGATTTGATTTGTGAGAGATTTATGCAATCAATTTAAGAGGATAATTGATTACTTGATTTGTGAGAGATTTATGCAATCAATTTAAGATTGAAATTACACATATACCCTTTTTGTATTTAATTAAATGGAAAAAATTAACCAAATAATTACCATCATGCCACTCACTTTAATCTCAATATCATAAAAATCAAGGGCCCAGATCAGTTCACGCAGTTCACTCTTGAGATTTTGTTCACGTTTGAACCTAATCCTATATATATATATATATACACGTTTATCTATTATAGTCCTTTTGAGGACATTATATTTCAATATAGTCCTTTCGAGGACATTATATTCCAAAATAGTCCCTTCGTGGGCATCATACTTCAAAATAGTCCTTTCATGGACATTATACTCCATTATATTCCTTACATCGACGTGTTATTTCAATAAAATCTTTTGTAAACATGATTATTTCGTTAAAGATATTTTGTAGACATGTTATTTCATTAAAGCCCCCTGGCGAATATAATAATTCACCATAGTCCTTTCAAGGACATATCGTTTTACTATAGTCCAAATGTTGACATAATTTATAGTCCCTATACGGACTTATATTTTCCTTTCAGTTCCCACATGGACTAGTATCGCTTCAAAGTCCCTATTAGGACCTATCTTTTCTAGTATAGTCCCTGTGTGGACGTTGGTTTATTATAATTTCCTAATGAACATATTTTTAATTTAAGTCCCTATGAGGGCATCTGTTCAGTAAAGTCCTTTGTGCACATGCTGTACCAATGTAGTCCTTTATGGACACGTTATTTCATTAAAATCCCTTTGGGGATATGCTATCTCTAAATAGTCCTTCCGTGGACACGAGATTTCATTATAGTCCCTTGGTGGACATGATATATCATTATAACCTCTTTGTAGACATGACATTTCGTTATAGTCCCTTCATGGGCAAATTGTTTTAATATAGTCCCTATACGGACTTATGATGTTTTATAGTCCCTATACGGACTTATAATTTCCTTTTAAGTCCTCTGTGGACAAATATGATACAAAAAGTCCTGTTTAAGGCACTATGGTAAATTTCCTAATGATTTATTGAAAGTTTTGAAAATTTTATATAGGTACGCATTTCGTCCTTTATCAAACATTAGTATCAATTTGATTCGAACTTTATCGATCTGCTAAATAATTTCAAAATATCTTCTTAATGGTATAACCTAGCCAATATGTCAATACAGGCATGCTATGATGGTAAAACCCTCTTAAGACAATTAATCCTTGTTAACATCTAAAAACATGTTAACACTCCTGGTAGTGTGACTTGAGAAACCACATCAGCCGTCAAGGTATTTGGACTCTGTCCAAGCCTTAAAGCCTATATGATCGAATTAGATCATGACAAGTATCATCAATATGATGATCATAATATAAACATCCACTAGTGATGAAGTGCCTACGGGCTATACTTGTTGTTCCTTAAGACAACGACAGTTGTGGTCTATGACCCCTTGTCTAAGGATATTGGACTATGTCCAAGCATAATAGTCTATATGATCAATGCGATCATGACTAATATCGTCTAATACGATGATCACGTTATTTAACATCCTTTAGTGATGTTTTGCCTTCGGGCTGTATATATTATATTATCCATTAGTGACATTGACAAATGTGACCGTTATGGTTTACCGTCCGAGGTGATGGGCATTGCCCAAGCCTTATAGACTATGAGATCGATAAGATCATGACTAATATCCTTAATTACAATAATTATATAAATATATGTATAAACATCCGTTAGTGACGTCCCATGATTTGCCTTTGTGGCAAAATAAATCGTCTTTTAAAGACAATGACAGTTGTAGTCTATGACTCCCTGTCCAAAGGTGAAGAACTATGTTCAAATCTTAAATCCCCTAATCTAATAAGATTGCGGCTTATATATTAATGTCCTCTGTGACAGGCCTTTTGTGCCATATCCTATATGTCCTTTGCGACAAGGCCTTAGTGCCATATGGCTATTATATGTCCTTTGAGACAAGCCTATGTACTACATTTTCATGTCCTTCATGACGGACTTATGTTCCATATTTAAAAGTCTGTGTGGTGAGCTTTCGAGCTATACAAAATCGTCAATATGACAAAGACAATTGTGACATTGTGATCCCCTGTCTAAAAGGTAATGGACTCGGACCAAACCCTAAATGCCATTGATGGTCCTTTTGTGACCTAGGCTAAATGTAATTGAGATACATCTAAATAACATTCATTAGGAATGTTCATAACCTATTAGCCTATATGGTTTAATGATACAATGGCCAGTGTATGTTAGGTCATCAGGATGATGACTAACTGATGTGATGCAACTAAGAAATTGTTTCAATTGGTGTTAGGGACCAAGTCTCGAGTATGGCAAACTCGGATAAGACAACCAACAACCGCGTTAATGATGATGCGAAACATGCTAATGATGAAAAAATCGTGAACCTCAATGTTAACAAAGAAAATCTTCAAGCTTTGATTGAAGCAGCTGTTGGAAAAGCTATGAGAAAGGTCATGAGAAAGTTCAAGGAGCCAAATGTTACTTGTTCCAGATCCCATTTAAAACCACACTCCTTGCTCATGAGAAGAATTTTGTTCATGCCTCGAATGCGAAGGATGAACCAAAAAGGAAAGGGGGGGGGAGGATAACTCCCAGAAATCTAAGAAAGAAAGGAAAGTCCGAATTCAATACGAACCAACAACAGTCCAATAAGAAGCCTGTATGCAAGACCTGCTATAAAAGACACTGGGGACAGTGTCGATTGGAACAAAGGCTAAAGCAGTGTGGCATCTGTAAAAGAACTGGTCATCAGTCCCATGAATGTAGAAACTTATTGAATACAGTATGTTTCGGCTATGGCGAGAAGGGCCACATCAGGACTAGCTGCCCTAAAACTGTCAAATATGGTATAGCTAAGTATAAAGAGACTAAGAATGATGGCGCTTAAACCCTCCTAATAAATGCCAGCGGCGGTTCGTATCAATAAAGATACTAGGTACGTCCCTTATCATTTATCAATAATTCTATTGCTAAGAATTTCTGATTTGATTCAGGTACTACTAAGTCTTCCATATATCATAAGCTTAGCAAACTTTTAGAAATTTTTCCCATAAGAACTCCGGATATTAAGTATAAGGTAAAAATTTACCGACGAAAATCATCGGAACCATTTCTTCTATTCTCGTCGGATAATCTTCATCCGCAAAATCTAAAGTACTCTTTCTCCAGATAGATCACGACAATATATGTTATTTTATTTTGTTATCTCATTGATTTCTATCAACTGCGAATGCTAGATTATGCCTGATAAAAGCACCATATGAGGATTGGCGTATCCTATTGTGTCCCATAGATTGCTTCCATGCCTGATCAGTATGGAGGTTTAATGTATGGAACCACTAAGATATCCCAATGGTCATATTGTACTAAAGTCAGCTAATGGTATTCAAAGAAGGTATCCAGTATAGAAAGGTCCAATTAAGTGTTACTACTTAAGGCATCCTTGCATTCGTAAGGAAAATGTATCATTTATGTGGCACGGATAACTATAGATGAACTGAAACCTGAGATTTAGAATATCTCTGTCATCTCTGTGTATTTTGATTGTCTTCTCCATAGAACTACCCTGTTTACCTCCTGAGGGGCAAGTAGAGTTAAGATTAATATCCCACTTAGGGCTGCATCTATTGAAAAATATCCATATCGGTTAAGTACCGACAGTAATAAAAGGATTGAAACCCAATCAAATGAGTATTAAGAGAAAGGTTCATAAAGCCTGACTCATCATTCTGAGAGCTCCGGTATTATAATTTAAGAAAGACGGTTCCTTGTGCTTATGCATGGATTACCGCAACCCTATTTAGGCAACAATAAAGAATCGCCATCAGCTGCCCAGGATCGTCGATTTGTTCGACTAACCGTGAGGTTAGCTATTCTTTAATGATTGGATTAAGTAGTAGTTGGAATGACTATCTCGCCTTAAATAAGCTTTCATATAACTAATAGTTAGTATACAAGCATCAAGGATGCTCCTTTGGAGACCTTGTATAGATGGAATGTCAAATGTCCGTTAATGAACACAAGTTTGGTAAGTCCAATTATCAGGATCTGGAATTTTCCCTGGAGACAACGGATAAGATCATACAAATCTGTGATCGTCTAAAAGCTGCAAGTAATCGGCAGAAAATCAATGTTGAGGAGAGTTGCAAACCTCTTGAGTTCACAATAAGGAACAAGATTCAGCAGAAAGTACCACCCTAGAAAGGTGTGCTGCATTTTGATGTAACGGACAAGTTAAACTCTAAATATATAGGACCATTAGAGAAAATCAGATATGTTAAGATCAATAGCCTATAAGCTAAAACATACCTAAGGAATTTGATGGTATTCACAATGTGTTTCACACTTGTGATTTCAGGGTATGTCTAGCCGATAAGTCAATAGCATTATCACATAATGATATGAAGATTAATGAAAATTTCTGGTTTGATGAGAAACCAGTATTGATTAAGGATCGACAGGATTAGAAGCTCCGAAAGAAAGCATATACCTAGTATTAAGGTTAAACGGGATGACGTAGAGGCCCTGATTATACATGGGAGGTCGTGTTCACTACGTGACAGAAGAACTCCTATCTTTTTTAGCAAATCTCGAGGTCGAGATTTCTTTTAAGGGGGTGAGGATGTAAAACCTCGTAAAAACCGTGTCTAATGATGTGTTGACACGTGTAATAAACCCTAATAAAGTCAAACGTAGACTATGAAGGACTAATTTCATCCAAAACAAAAACTATGATTGTGGAAGGACCAAAAATGTCAACATGCCAAACTTGTGCCTCTGATTGACCTCATATGATGTTCGTATACTTTATTGAATAAATTGTAGGACACAAGAAGCCGTTTGTGCTTAAAACCAAAAATTTACAAACTATAGGGGTTAAAAGTGTCAACATGTTAATTCATACCTCTGAATGACCTTTTAACGATACCGAGGCTTTGTAGAATCTTCTATACTCTCACGATTGTCGGATAATGATTTCGTGGAGTTTCGATGCAAATAAACAATTTAAATTTGCAAATATCAAGAAGATGGGTTAAGAGCGTCAACATGTTCAAATTAACCCCTGAGTGACCTTTTAACAAACCCGAAGCATCGTAATATTCAATATTGCTCTCGAGAATGCCTAATACGGATAACATAGGGCTTTGACACGATAAAATGATTATGCGCGCAAGTTGTGCATAAAAGGGCCAAAAGCGTCAAACTATAAAACTACACCTATAAGCGACCATTTAAGCGAATTGGAGTAAACTGGAGTGTCGTAATATCCCATCATACTCTTAGGAATGCTTATTATTGATCTTGAAAGGCGTTTATGCCATTTCGCGTTAAAACGCTCAAGTTCCCAAATTAAAGGGTTATAAGCGTCAACGGGGAGAAACTAGTGTTTTCGGTTATCGTTTAATGAGACCGAACCTAACAGTGTTTGATTATAACCTAAAGATCATTCATATACTAACTAGAGGGGTTATTTGTGCTTAAAATGAATGAAATAATGCTTAAAAAGGTTCAGGGGTCATTTCTACCAAAATCAAAACGTGAATGCTGATCCCCCTAGGGGCTCGCGCTGCGCGACCTCAATCCTGGCATGCTGTCGCGCGAAGCGATGGCTAATAAAGATAGAAACCCTACACAGGTGCAGGTTCTGCAATGCTTCTTCTCCAATTCAGCCATAACTCGAATTCTATGGGTTCTAATGGTTTTAGGAAACCACCTTGGACACTTGTACTCATCAGAAATCATCTAGTAACAGCTGGAATGATCTGGGGCTGCTCTCAAACACTATAAATAGGGCATTGAAGCAGCCACAATCCTTACTCATTCAAATTTTTCATACTCTCTCAATTGCTCAAGCTTTGGAGTATTCTCTGGAGCATCCAGATCATTAAGGAAGCTCTCTAAGTTCAAATCTTCATGCTAAGGACCTTTGTAAGCGTTCTTAGCTTCTATAGTTAAGCTTTTATTAGTCTAATGACCGAAAGTCAAAGATATCGTAATGATACTTTGACTTTGTGATTAATCACTAACGGTCCAGCCATTGTTCGAATTGAAAGTGGCCATGTGTTGGTAATTAAGTAGGTGATAATTCCTATAAAGGGCACCTCCTAATTATCACGTTTACTTAGTCAATTGTCGGGTCAAAGTAATGAACAGAAAAGTCAAACGAGTCAGTTTTTATAAAATAATTCATAACTGATAATGTAGAAGCTATAAAATACGTTTTATCACTTAAATAACTTGGTAAATAATATAAGAACATGTTTAGATATGTTCAACCCGACAATTCTGAGTATTAGGCTCGGTTCGCAACCGAAAGTCGCAAAAGTAGACTTTTGCTTTGACTTTCAGTTTTGCCCCAAATTAGCTTAGTTTAGTTATGCCTTAGGGTTCCTTTGTGACCATGTTATATGTTAGAATAACCCTCTGAGGTTATACTTCATGGTCCCTTAGAAATCATAGTACATAGTATGTTTCCGTTATTTGCTTAAAAGATGACTATTATGCCCTTATATTATAAAAATGAGATTTTTGAAAATGTGAGACGACAAAAAGATTTATTACTGAAATATAAGTATGACCACAAAATTTGACATCAGTTTCTGGTCTCAAACTAAAGTTATGCAAGATAGCGTAAAATGAAACTTTTTGTTAATTAAATGACATTTTTAGCATAAATCATAATTAAACCCAAAATTTGGCACCAAACTCATTACCTACTATTTTAATATAATTTTTAGGGAATTTTGGAAATTTTGGTCAGATTTTATATTGACCATAACATAGAGTTCTTGCATAAATTCGGTAATTGACGATAATGCCCTTTTCATTAATAAAATGAGACTTACATATCATTTACATGTCAAAAATTTTCCTACTGATGTTATATATTAAATAAAATATTTTAAGCATCCAAGACTAATATAAATCTCAGAATTTCATAAACATCTCAAATATCGACTTTTACGCAATTTCGGCGCATAGTATGGTTTAAAACCATATTTAGCACCTAAGACTTGTTACCTACTGATTTTATAATTAAATTTTAATACTTTAACAGTAAGTATAAGTCTTGAACTCAGACTTCCAATTTTGTCCTTAAAAACGTATATGAAATGACCAAAATGCCCCTACGGTGCATAGTTTGACCATAAATGGTAAACCTCACATATGTATGATATCTTACTGATTTATCATCATAAAATAAATGTTTTTACAGAAGGTTTTAGACCAGAACCTCAGCTTACTATTAAACCTCGTTTATAAGCTTTAAATGACCAAAATGCCCTTACGGGACTTAAATTGGTTTTAAAATCTTTTTAGACATAATTGTTGATATCATACTGATATCATATCATATTTAAAGCATATTAACTTGTGAAACTTGTACATGACTCAACCGGTTACCCGTTATGTATATACGCGTTCGGTACGGTTTATGTAACTAGTTTGCATAAATTAGCCGAAACGGGTCAAACCTTATCATTTTAACTTCAAATTCCAGAATGTAATTAGTTTACCCATATAATACAAGTCTCCATACTTGTCGGATCTAAATTACATTCCAATCCGGTCATCGCTTAATCTTGCGTTTCGTACCGTAAACTTTTCTTTAAAACTAACCGGTCTAAGTTACAACTTAAATAAGACCCGTTAGGAATCTAATAGGTTATTAAAACCTTCGTTCCAGATTAGGAGCCCAGTAAAAGCTACCTACACTTGTTTGAGTAGGATTTACGGCTGAGAATACAAATTTACATTTTAAGCTCAGGTAAATACTTTTAACTTATTTTCCCTTATACGGGCTTGGGATACGGTAAATTATTACCGCTTGGTCGGGTATTGAATATTTAATCGATTAGTGGTTAAATCATTGAGATAACCCGTTTTACTCTGTTTTGTTTGATACAAAGCATTTGGGGGTTAACGACCGTGTCCTGGATATCCTTGGCATCATTTAAATGCAAATGGCCACGACCTAAGCACGGGGTGTAGGCATACACCTGACAGTTGCGATACGGTTTCTTTTCCCCAAAAATGGAATTAAGATATAAGATATAACCACACGTGAGGATAACTCCTTGTGGACTATATTAGTGGTGTGTTGATTAATCATGAATCGGCTTCTATCTCGTGCCCTGAACGTACGATAAACATGTAAATATGTATACAAGATTATTTTATATAATTGTCCCAAGTTATAAAAGAATATTTGTGCCTTATGCATCTAAATCAATTTTCTTAAATGTTTTCAAAAGAGTCAGTTAATTGTATTTACCAGTGTAAACTGACGTATTTTCAAAAGGCAAAGTGACAGGTACTACTCGTAATTGGCTGGGAGCTTCTTGGTGTTAATAAAGGATCTTGCAAATCCTTAGGATGCCCTAAAGTCTGCTAAACTTCGTTTTGTACATTTTATAAAAGATCCGCCTGTGGATTTAATATTGCAAGCTCGTATGTAATTATCCTTTCGGTATTTTCAGACATTTGGGTTTGTAATAATATTTTATGTTCCAAGACTTCCGTTGTGCTATTCTGTGTATGTTTGACTATGACAATACCAATCTTACGTCACAATACTCCCCACCGGGCCACCGGGCTGAGCTGTAAATATCGGGGTGTGACATCAGTATGGTCTGGTTCCTACTTAGGGTGCAAACTGATGTTGGTGATGATGAAACCGAAAAGGGTATCGGTTATGGAAAGGGAGGCGAGTTTGATGTTATGTTAATTAGGTTATGTGTCTAACATTAGAACCTCTACATAAGTCTCCTTATATAAGCACCCAAGAGAAAACCTAATTAGTTAATAAGGGTAATATGGTCCATCAACAATTACCAACTAATTATTTAATAGGTTATTATATATTTTGATCTATATTATGTAAATGATTATAATGGTTACTAGATTAAATATTAAAACATTATATATTTAATCTTACAACACAATAATACTCTAATAATCCGTAAGTGATCCAAATTTGCCATTAAAAAAACGAACACTACAGAAACTGAGTTTTTAATTGCATCAACTTTTGTAAACCTCCCCCCATTATAAAATAGAAACTTTGTTATTCGCTAGTGTTCATCAATGAACAGATTTCAATTCTATAATTATGATTCAGCAAATATTGCATTAACGATAAATAATATAATATTATAAATCTTACTGGCTTTTATTTATATTTTATATACATATGTATATATAGTTTAGTTTTAAAACAACTTGTTTAATAGTTGGATTAGGTATGGTTTTTGGTTTTTCCCGATTGGTGTCACCTCCTTTCATTGACTTCACCAAATTAATTTTATTTAATTTGAACTTTTAAAAGAAGAAAGTCTAGAATTTACTAGCAATTGAGGATTGACTTATAATTTATGAACATTCTTTTTTTACTAATCCTTGCAGTCGTTTCAACAAAAGTAGGGATTGTTATAAAAAATTGTCATGTTCACCTCTAGAAACAATTCTTTTATGAGTAGCCTTTTTCTTTAAACTATTAATATCTTTTGGGATATTATTAATCTCTTCTGGAACATTGCAAATTCAAACCTATGAAAATTGGAGTTAAATAACATTTATGTTTCAATTTAATATGATGATCAATGTATACGGTGGATTTATTTCTTTACTATGAATATCTTTTTAATTTCTTATTGTTTCAACTTCTTTTGGTTAATGCATGAATGGAAATGTTTGTTTTTGGGAGTAAGATGAGGATGATTTGAAGAGAAAAGGTTGTTAACGGTTCACATGAGATTACTAATGAACTAATGAAGTGATCTCGCAAAAGCGAGGAACAATTACTTAAGACACCATATTTGGTTTATTTCGGGCTTTATGGTTTGTTAACATTGATAATCCTCACTAAAGATAAAGTAGTTTCATATTTTGTTTTAGATTAGTTACACAGGGTGGGAGTTGGCAACAAAATTCATTTTTCCTACAAAGTGTACAAAGTCATAAAACAACATAATCTCAACCATAAAACACACTCAAAACCCACAAATAACATAGTGGAGGTTACTAAAACATCATATTTGTGGGTTTTGTGTTGTGTTTTGAATGATAAGGCTTTGATTATCGAATGACTAACATTAGTGTGTTTTATGTTGATTATCATATTGTGTTTTATATTCATAGTTGTACGATGGTGTGTTTGAAGTTTTTAAGGAATGTTAGGGTTTGGATATTGTGTTTTAGTGATCTTCATTATGTTATTTGTGGGTTTTGAGTGTGTTTTATAGCTAAAATTGTGGTGTTTTAAGACTTTGTACACTTTGTAGGAAAAATGGACTTTGTAGCGGAGCCCCACCCTAGTTACACAAATATTATAATAAAAATTATATACATGTAGATATATATTATGGCCTGGTCTATTCGCACACGCCATTTGTCTTTTTGCACACCCAAAGCGCCGCGCTATGGCCAAAGAGGGGCGCTTTGGGCTTGGTCAACAGACAAGGACTGACTCTGTCAAGATGTATGGATGGATCATTTTGGGAATCTGAGATGCGTAGTTGCGGATCGCTATATCCGTCTTAGGACCGAGCTTGATCATCGGGAAATCAGGGTGTAGGTTGAGCGGTTTGGTATTCTTTTGTCTTCTAGAATCTTGGGATGATACGTACGAGCTGTGACGGGGAAGATCGTCTGATGCCTCGACCCAAGTTTCTTCCGACGGAATGTACGAGCTTTTTCTAGCGGCTTCAACCTTCCTTTGTTCCTGCGTTTTCAATGTTGGGCGACCACAAGTTTTCTTCAGAACAACAGGAGGTTTTTTGTTATTGTTCCCTGGATTGAGGATTTGCTGAAACTTTTCAAAGAAGCTCATTTTCACTTGAGGGGGTGTTGGATCGATCTGTTGTTTCAATTTTTCAAATTCCGCGTCTACATCGATATCCTCTATCTTATTCCTTGCAGGCTTGAAGTCAAGCTTCTTCCAGAACACGTCTATCAAATTGATACGGATTTGCTGACATGTGGACGAAAACAAATTAGGTGGCAAAATCATAACGAGAAAGGTCAAAAATATTAATTACCGTTATTTTCCAACTTTTCCAAACGACAGGCACATGGCAAACCACAGCTGGTAAAAAGTTGGCAACCACAGCTTGCACCGTAGGCTCTCAACCCGTATTCCTTTCGTTTTAGTTCCATATTCAAAAGCTCAATCGCAAATATTGAAACCTTTCTGAGAATATTTTCAAGCATGGGATGATCCTTGTGGTGGCTCATCACTTTTCGGAGGCTTGTTTCAAAGCTACTTCTAATCTCGGCGTATTGTCTATCAACAACATGATCAACATACAGTACAAGTTTATCCAGTGTGTTGCGATGACTTGGAAAGTGACTTTTTAGTGTTGCATGCATGCCCTCAACCCTGTTGGTCGTAGTTTGGTGAAAGTTAATAGTTTTGTTAATCCAGCAAGATACAAACTTTTCACGGTACGGATCCAACCAGGATTTCATCAAATAATCAAAAACCTCTGAAATTAAAAAACGTAAATAGTCAGTTTTTGTTATTATATAAAATTTGAACATAATTATGTAAGAAATACTCACGTTCACGGCCATAATTATGTAAGAAATACTCACGTTCACGGCCATCTTCTTTCAGCTGTGCTTCAAGGTTTTCCAAGTTATACCTGTATATTTCCTCGGTCGTAGACTCGCACAATGTCCAAAATGTACGTACGAATTCTTTCCACTGCTTGTCAGAGACTTTCCTCTTGCTGTTCTTATTAATATTTTGTTGAATATAGAACCGACAAAGATACTTATGTGCTTTTGGAAAAAAAACTTGTTCACACGCGTTAATTAGCGCAAATTCCCTGTCTGTTAAAATCACGCGCGGTTCCATACATCCTACCAGCATAGACTTGATCCTCTGCAACACCCATAGGTAGTTCTCTAACTTCTCAGCGGAAATTACCGCACAAGCAGCCGTAAACGATTTGTTTGTCGACGTCATGCCTACGACCTGAACAAATGGCAGGTTGTACATGTTCGTTTTGTAGGTGGCGTCAATCATTAGCAAATGCGGGAAGGCACACCACATAGTGAATGATTTTTTGTGAACAAAGAAGACATCTTCAACTGCGTTTGATATCTCATTCGTGCGCATGTAATAAGTGTAATCTTTTTCGAGAAGAATGTTTTCAAGTTTTTGCATCGGAGACTTACCGACATTTTTTCCGGCGTTGATCTTCTGAACAGCGTTGTGTATATCTTTCGGAATAAGCTTTCTAGCCGGATTGTTTTTCGTCAGAGTTCGCCCGATACTTTGGTTGGGAATATCTTGCTCTGCCAGCTCCTTAACCAGTTTTGTATCCTCCGAAGAAAGCCTTCTCGCATACGCGTGACCCTCTAAGTTTTCAATAGGGGTATGGTTATGCTTCGCCTTCGTCACCTCGATCCTCCAAACACTTCCGGATGATTCCGAAAACCCGATCAT
The DNA here is from genome assembly GCA_030545235.1 of Helianthus tuberosus. Classification (NCBI taxonomy): domain Eukaryota; kingdom Viridiplantae; phylum Streptophyta; class Magnoliopsida; order Asterales; family Asteraceae; genus Helianthus; species Helianthus tuberosus. The sequence continues at coordinate 82,656,724 of CM060363.1, forward strand.
CTCGAACGGGCAGCCTATTTTCTTGCTACCCGTTTTCCTCTGTGTAGCTATACTCTTATGCTCCCCACCAAAAGTACATTGAAACCAAATCTTGTAATTCTCTCCTCTTTTATTCGACCTCTTAATCACAATGAGGTAACCATTGTCTTTTGCCGTGTCTTGTACCCAACGCACCAACTCTTTACGTGACGAAAAGGTCTGCGTTGTATCAAACGAAAAAGTAACCGGGTAACAGCCTTCCTCGTCAACAGACACATCCTCCGGCTCACCATCGTCACCGAGGTCCGAATAGACTTGATGTTCAAAGCTCTGTTGACAACCGTAACTGTGGTTTGGATAACACTCCTGCTGTACAAAGCTGTGCTCGCCACCGTAACCGAAATTCGAATAACCTTGTTGTGCGTAAGGGTCCTCCACAGGGGTATTCAAATCCAGCTTCACCGTGTTATCACGATAACGAATGCCAGATACAACCTCTGCCTCCCTCAAGTTGGACGAGACCGGTTTCTCATACGAGTCAGAAATAGTGGTCCCCTCGTAAGAATCAGGAACAACTGACTCGTTAGAATATTGACCGAAAAGATAGTTGCTTAACCACGACATCGTTTTTTCAAGACACGTAACTAATACAGCAAAACCGCGCGTTATTTTGAAGAAACACAAGTAATTTAGAAATCAACAAACAACAAAACCCCCGTATGTTTGTAAACAACATATTGAGTGCTTTATGTCTCGAACGCTAAATGTTGTGTCTGAGCAGCTTTTAAAAGTGAAAATTTGGCATAGCGCGGCGCTTAGGGTTCACGAGACGCCTGAAACCTCGTTTCAGCTTTATGTCTCTCAAACAGCAACTTATGTCTCAAACGTCAGTCAAATCACCTTTTGTCGAGCTAAGCGCCCCGCTATGGCCATAGCGCGGCGCTTTGAGGTGTGAAAATAATTTTCTCCGTATGTAAATAGCATGACTCATATATTATACTATTTATGATGTCATCCGATTTTTAAAAACTGGTTGTACGTGTAGGCTGTTTGTCTACCTAGCTTTATGTTATTAGAGAAAATGGTAAGACCGTGTGTAATGGGGCGTTTTACATAAAAAAAATTTCAAAAATAACGCCCTATAACGCCCCATAACCCACTACACCAGGCGTTATAGGGCGTTTTAAATCAAAAAAATTGTTCCCGGCGTTTAAATTAAAACGCTTAATCGAAAACCAACAACCAATCAAACGGCTAGTTTCCTAACGGCTAGTTTGATTTTTTTTTAAACCTATTATATATATATATATATAAACAACCAAAACTCATCCATTTTCAACAAAAACAATCTCAAAACCTCTCTAAAAAATCCCACCATTTTTAAAAAAAGTTGATGGATTCTCCTAGTTCTTCATCCATGATAAATTTTTACTACAACGAGTATTTTGCGGATGGCGATGGTTCGACCGATGAGGAGGTTGAGCAAGAGGCGGTTATGAGTGCATGTCAACTAGCGGTGCGATATGTCAAGCTTTCTCGTCGGCCCCAAGCACAAAAAAATAAAAGAGGCTATGTTGAACGAGACCGACGCGCGGCACACGATCGTTTGATGAAAGACTATTTTGACGAGGCGCCGACATTTTCGAACGAAATGTTTAGGCGTCGTTTCCGAATGAGTAAGCGGTTGTTTCTACGCATAGTCGACGACTTGGAAGCCAACTACGATTATTTTAAACAAAAACCGGATGCGAGAGGGGAACTTGGATTTACCGGTATCCAAAAGTGTACGTCGGCGTTACGAATCCTTGCTTATGGTAACACTATCGACATCAACGACGAGTATCTAAAAATGGCGGAGAAAACAACACGAGACAGCTTGGAACATTTTTGTCGCGGTACAATTCTTATACTTTACTTTTATTTTTTTTAAACGACGAGTATGCTTAGAATTTTTTTTTTTTTTTTTGAATCTTATGTTTGTCTATATTTTTTTATAAAGGTATAATTGATGTGTACGGTGCGCGTTATCTTAGAACGCCTACATGGGAGGACCTTCAAAAGATCTACGAGGTACATAATGCCGAGCATGGTTTGCCTGGTATGATCGGGAGCATAGATTGCATGCATTGGCGTTGGGATAACTGCCCGACTGCATGGCGAGGCCAACACACACGGGGTGACCAAAAAGGACCCACTATTATTCTTCAGGCGGTTGCTTCACAGGATCTTTGGGTTTGGTCGGCTTACTTTGGCGTGGTCGGGTCATGCAATGATATCAATGTTTTTGAACAATCTCCGCTGTTAGAGGAGTGGATTTCTGGCAAAGCTCCTAAAGCGTCGTTTTACGCAAATGGAAACTACTACCCTCATGGATATTATTTGAGCGACGGAATTTATCCTAGGTATTCGATTTTCGTGAAGACGTATAGTGATCCTTTTGATGAACAAAGAGCATACTTTAAAAAGGTTCAAGAGTCTTCACGAAAAGACATTGAGAGATGCTTTGGGGTTCTTAAACAACGCTGGCAATATTTGAGAAATCCTTGTCGTGCATGGAGCAAGCAAAAAATGAGAGATGCTATGTACGCGTGTATAATCATGCACAACATGATCTTGGAAGACGAAGGAAATGCGATATGCCAGAATTATGTGCCAGGAGCCGTTCAAGAGGACCATCCACAGGCGTCAATGGAAGAAATAGTGAATAATGCGCGAGAGTTGCGTTACGAACCGTACCATTCCCAGTTAATGGTTGATTTGCTACACCACGCATGGTCGGTTCGGTATGTACCACCTGAGGGAGAGGAAGAAACGGAGGACGACGAAGACGAAGTTGGCGAGGGTGAAGAAAGCGAAGATGAAAACTAGTGTTTTTTTTTTAATTTCATCTTATTTTAATTTTTTCTGTTTTTTTTTCTGTTTTTTTTTTATTTTCGGTTTTTTTTTATTTTCTGTTTTTTTTTTATTTTCAGTTTTTTTTTTTAATTTTCAGTTTTTTTTTAATTTTTATTTCAAGTAATGTAATTTTTTTTTAATTAATGAAGTTTTTTATGTTTTAAATTAAAATAAATGATTGTGAAATGATTGTGAAATGATTGAATGGGGCATTATGGGGCATTATACCCACTACACCACTTTTGCTATAATGCCCCATCGCTGACTAGGACGCCACGTGTCGGATAATGCCCCATGGTGGGGGCATTATAACCCACTACCACTACACATGGTCTAAGTATGAACGTTCACTGCCGACTAGACTTTAGTGTAACCTATGTGTCATCTGCCGACTTTAATGTGGACATGTGGTGTTTTAGGAAAAAGGAAATGTTGCATGCTTTATTTTTTATAATATTCTTTTAGTGGATATATCTGTTATTTCATATTGTCATATTTAGTTTTGCTTTTAGATTTTATAATTTGTAAACCAACCATTTGTTTGAAAACATAGTTAACCCAAATCAAAATATCCCCAAACCTTAAATCTAAACATAAAACATTATAAACCCATCCAAACACAATCCAAATATCCAACAATTGGTTTAAACAATGATTTAAAAAAAATCTAAAATCAATTCATAGTCCCATCCATTTTAATTCAAACAATGATTAAAACGTGAATATGCAATTGAATTGAACTATAATGGAGGGAGCTAATCATATATTGTGAAATGTATTCAGAAATTTACATAGTTAATATTAGAGATGGGGATAATAACCGGTTTCAAATCCGATCCGATAGACCCGACCTAGAATCGGTTACAGTTCCTACCCGCTTTACTGAAGAACCGGTTCCGGGTTAAAAAACACGTAGGTTTTTAACCGGTTCCACTTTTTATAAAAAAATTGGTCTGTACCCGGTTCCTGTGGCCATCGCTCATTAAGCACAAATCAAAGTGCTTCCAAACTTGGGGGTTTCTCTTGGTTTCCAAAACCATAACAACCTCATCGTTGCACGCCATAACGAGCATTGAAGATATAGATTAGAAGGTGTAAGTTAAGTATTTTTGGAGTAGGTGTAAGTTATGTTTGAAGATGCAAGTTATATATATAGTTGAAACCGGTTTTAATGGCAATAAATCGATTTCTAACGACATTATAGTCGTTGGAATCGATTCCAACAGGTGTTGCAGCTTTCTCTGTCAATAACCCAAAGGAACCGGTTCTTCCGAGCAACCGGTTACAATTCTACCCGGAATCGGTTCCTATTGGTTCCAGTATTCATGGTCTAAAACCGGGTAGGAGCTGGAACCGGTTCCTACAGGAATCGGTTCCATTCACACTCATTCAAGAACCGGGTACGGTTAGGAACCGGTTCCGGGTATAAAAAACCCGATATGCCCAAGCCTAGTTCATATCATACAATTAGATCATATACAAATCAAAGTCCATGACGTTCAGGGGACCCAATGCTTTAGCAGCCATAGCACGGCTACGGCTCAAGTGCGTATTCATAGTGTATTTTTTTTTATTTTTATTCCGGTTTTATATCAAAGATACCCCTAAAATAATACAGGGATACCCCTAACCAACCCAAACTTGAAGAATAAGGGAGCCCGATTGAAACAGTGACCCAATTGCCCAAATTATTAATAATATGATTGAAAATGTACCCATGGCTTTATAGCCTAACGGTATCTTGGGGGGTGAGATAAGACTTTGGACCAACAGGTCCTGGGTTCGATTCTCACAAGGGGGTTTTCCCCATATTTATTGGGTTTCCTCCTGAATTGGTGTATAGGCATTATGCCTAGTGGAGATGGATATGATCGGGTGGTTCCGCTGGTGGCATGATGATACTCTAGTGGTCCGTTAGTGATCCAAATTTGTCGTTAAAAAAATATGATTGAAAATGTGGCCCAATTAGTTAGGTATTTGTTTTACTTGATTTATTTATTGTCGTTTTTTTATATTGAATGATTGCACGGTAAAAAAAAATTGGATACCTCTGATTTAATGGGCTAGTTCTGCCATTGATGACGTCTATGTAGTAGTCATGGATGAAGAGTCACAAACCACCTATTGTAGTGTGGGTTTTTGGTGGTCTTTGAGTTTGAAATTTGTGATTAACAACTCTTCGACTATTTACTATTTTCTTTAATATTTATTTTATGAATACTTCATTTGTTTGATATTTTTTCTTATTTTTGTTTTTTTGTTTTTTTCACTTATTAATAAATACTTAATATTTTTTATTGATCTAGTCACGTGTAATATACGAGTTTCTAACCTAATGTATATATAGGGTAGGAGTTGGCTACAAAGTCCATTTTTTCTACAAAGTGTAGAAAGTGTCCTTGTGGTGACATGTGGCATCTCATGACTTTTAACAAAAGGGTATAAATGTAATTCAATAATTAAGTTATTTTTTAAAGATATTTTTTCTATAACAATAAAAGGAGATTTTTAAGGAAACCCTCTGTGTTTTGAAAATTCAAAAGTATCGGTTACATAGTTACAAATCACGCATTCTTCGATCATCATTCTTCATGATTTTTTTGTTTGATTCAATTCTACGGATCAAAAAATGTTGATGTCTAATTCTTCATGAATTCTTGACGTTGTGTTTTACCAGTTATAGGTTCATTCACAATGTGTTATAGCTTTCATTTTTGCATGTAAACAGATCTTGTATGAACAATTTCTTGACAATTTGTTTTACCAGTTACAATCCTTTATGAACAATTTCTTGACGATGTGTTTTACCAGTTACATGTTCATTCATGTCTTATAACAGTTTATGTTTTAAGAAGGAGATGTATTTGTGTAATTAATGACGTTGTGTTTTATCAAGTATTTTGGTCACCGCGATGTGTTATACCAGTTATGATTCACGAATGACATGTCTTTATATTTTGTTGACGTTGTGTTTTATAATTTTTGAGGTTCTTCACGATGTGCTGTATTGTATAACACACCATACGTAAAACACATCATAACTGATCATTCGAACTATAAAACACACCACACTGTTATATAAAACACGCCATAACTGGTAAAACAAATCAACTAGTTGAAACGTATTTTTTAAATATATGTAATAATATGGTACTCATATTAAAGATAAAAAAACGCTCGTTGTTATAATGTAATTTTTGTAAAAAATAAATCACATATAAAAAAGTTATGTGTTTTAAAAAGACGATGGAAGTTGCATGCGACTTGCATGTAAGTTCATAAATTTAAGGCATACTAAATTTACTTTTATACCCTTAATCTAATAAATCAATGAATTTAATTAAAACAAATATTACAATTTTACTACTCATTCAATCTCATCCATTAATTACCCTAATCTAATGGCCATGATCACTTATTACACTTTTTAGAAAAAACACACTTTGTAGAGGAACCCCACCATGTGTGTGTGTGTATATATATATATTTATAGTGCAAGGTTAGTATATAGAGGGTTTAGTACGTAGAAAGTGTAGAAAGCCACCACAATGCGACAAGTGGATTCTAGATGAAGGGAAAAAAGAAATAAGCACAATTGTTAACTTTTAAGTGGGTTAAATCTACTTCCACGATTTTTTAAACGTAATAACATTTTATTGCTATATTATTTTTCTAAAAAGTTTATACAATAAAATACATAATTTTATTATCTTTCATTTGAGTATAGTATTATTATACACATATATAAAATTATATATATATTAATTCGTTTTAAGTTGGTACGTAATCACGTACCAATTCGTATAATCATGGCTTAGAGCAGTTATAACAACCCTAAAGAAAACCGACACCCTCGAATTAATTTCCGACACCCTAATATATTTTAAAATATCCCAATATGTCCTAAAATACACCCCATACGTGAAAACGGGCCCCGAATACCTTAAATATTATTAAAATTAATTAAAAATTAATATTTTGGGTTTGTCACGGGCCGCGTAAACCTCTTAAGGGTCTTACGCGGGCCGCTAGAGATCAAGATTGTGGCGCAGCCCGGTGATGACACGTGTCATCATCGTGGCAGGTCTAGTCGATGACTCGGATCAGCTACAGCATTGACCATAGTTGACGCGGGCCGCGTAGCCCTTGTCTAAACTTTACGCGGGCCGCGTAAAAGTCAAAGTGAAGCACTATATAAGCAGGCATCGTGTCTTCAGTCGAAATCGTTCAAAATTGTCTTTCTTTCTCTCAATTCTACGTAGTATACATTATACACGTGTCTTATACCCCCCTAAATAGCGAAGTTCTGCTCCGTTGTAAGTATCATAACCCCTGGATACGTATTAGATACTCTGCCCGATTGATCTAGGGTTCCGTAACGGCTGTCGTGGTTCTGCCCGACGTAGTCGTTGGAATGCCGTCTCGGGGAGGGTATTACTAATGTTAAAATGAGTTATTATACTAACACGTGTGCTATTGTGTAAATTATAGATAATTCTCAGGAAACCCTAAAGGATAATCTAAGACAGCTATGTGAGTTGATCCGCTTTTTGTGAACCTTTTGTTAACTGTTTTTACAAAACCTCATACAATTAAATGTATATTAAGCAGTTATTGAGTATTTGTAAGAATACAATTATCATGAGTATGTTGGGGTTTTGTATACAAAATTTGTTACCACCTGGTCAAGGAGTAACATTTCTACAAGTCGGGTCTGACAGTACCATGGATGTTAATTGTTATGACTTGGAAACAAATGTAATTGCGAGATCGCCCTCAATACTGTACAATGGTTTTTATTTAAACTTGATTAAACTGGGATTCACTCACCAGTATTTCCCACTGACAAATGTTTTTAAAACGCGTTTCAGGTAACAAAATGTGAAGGTCAAATAGAAGCCAGCTGGACAGCACTGAAGGCTTGGAAAAGTGGCAATAAAGTTACCTAAAAAGAAATAGATGTTTTTCTTAAATAAAATAGGATTTATTTTTATGAAAATGTGTGTATTGCAAACTTGGGTTTTATCCCATGTGTTTAATATTATGAAAATGTGGTATTTTACTCTGATCCGATATTTCCTAACTACGGTCCTGATGAAAATTCCGCTGCCAAATTAGACAATACGTGATACCAACGAAACTGGCTCGCGGCCGCCCGTTCCCGGGGATTTGGGATCGGGGGTTGCGACAGAAGGTGGTATCAGAGCTAAGCCACTGATTCAGCCACAGAAGTGTTCTGCTGACATCAAAATTCAAATTGTTAGGAAATAAATTATGGGAATACGTGCATAATTGTATTTCTTGTTATGTGTTATTTGACTATTTGTTAGTTTACAGTATGAGCGACCAAGGACCATTTGACACGTATCGTCAATTGTCTGGTTCGCCTAGAAGCGAAGGCACCTCCTCTTCTCAGCCTGCCCTCTCGGGGTACTCCGCTGATACGGAAGAAGGAATATTCGTATTTAAGGCTCAGTCAGAAGAGCCATTTCCTCATAAAAAGAGGGGATGGTTCAGTAGGGGAGCCCACGAGCGTAGAAAACGTATGAAAAAGTTACAAGACCAGAGAGCACTAGCAACAGCTAAGAGAGAGACAGATGCCTATGCCCAGGACATGATCAATAGGGGAATAGCCAACATCCACATCCTAGCAACCACTGCAGCTGACCCTAATTTGGAACAAATGATAGCACCCCAACCACAGCCACTAACTCCTGACCAACCGATGGAAATAGAAAACCCTGAAAATCAAGTAGAAATGCATGATTTCAATCCGGAGGAAATACCTAGGGTACTTGCACCAAACCCCTTAGACCCAAATTACGACCCCTGGTGGGATGACGTTAGGGACTATGTGCAACGTTACCCGATACACGAAGACATGCCCATGCCAAACATAGGAGCCTACCCAGGTTTGGATCCTTTAGATCCCTATTACCACGATGTATTCATTAGGGAGATTTTAGAGAATCCTTACCAATTTCAGGCCCCTACACCCCCATATCAAGAACCCGCACCCCAGATTCCGAACCCAGTCCTAGAACCTGCACCCCAATGAGTGCAGAAAACGTACAAGAACTTGGGACATTTGGTGAGGAAATTCTAGAAAGTAGTGAAAGAATGCGACAGGTGGGAGAGCGACTCGTCTGGAAGTACGACGAGCGCAATATGGATTTTTGGATGAATCCATATCCATGAATGTGATAGTGGAAACGGTAGTAATAATAATAATAATAATAATAAAGTAATATGATATGTGTGTATGTGTATAAAAAAAACTACGGATGCCTATTACTAGTAGTGTAACTTTAAATTTCCGTCGGTATTGTAATTTTAATTTCAGTATTGGTGTGTAATAGATGCATATTATATGAATAGAGTAAAGTCGCAATGATCGACGCTTTTGACCAAAATGCGTGTCATGTGATTGGCTATATTAAATATTATTTTGTAATATTAATATGTGGTAAATGTTTAAAATTCAGATGGCCGACGAAGGAAATCAAGGAAATCTGAATAACGATAACCAGAGTAACATTAACTTGGTTAATGAGAATCCGAGCATCAATAATAATGGAAACCAAGTGGATAATAGTGCTATCCAACACATAGTAGCACAAGGAATCATAGATGCAATACCATTTATTCTCCAAACTGTTAAGGATGCGGAAAGTAAAAGTAAACATAGTCGTAAGCGTCCAACAGAACCAGAAAACAGCGTAAACAATGGACCTGTACTTCAAGTGCCCATTCCCAAAAGAAGAAGAACCATGTCTTACGGTTGTTCTTACAAAGAATTATGGTCCTGCAAACCAATAGAATTCTCGGGCAATGAAGGACCCATTCAGCTCTACGCTGGATAGAAAAGAATGAGGCTGTTTTAAAAATAAGCAAGTGTGCTGAAGAAGATAAGATAATGTTTGCTTCTAATCTGTTTAAAAACTCAGCCTTAGAATGGTGGAACACTATCCTCCAGTCAAGAGGAAGTGATAGGGTATACAACATGGAATGGGAGAAATTTAAGAATATGGTAGAAAGGAAATTCTGCCCTCCCAATGAAAAAGGAACATATAGCAAATAAGTTTCTGAACTTAAGAATGACCGGGGTAGATAGTAAGTGTTATACTACCACATTCTTTGAATATGCTAGAATAGTACCAACCCTTGCATCACCTGAACCGGTATTAATCTCCCGTTACATCTGGGGATTAATTGGAGAGATTAGACATGTAGTCAAGGCAGCTAGACCCCAAACTATAGAAGAAGCTGTAGAACTAGCAAATACCTTGACAGATGAATTAATCCGTACTTGAGAAGAAGACCAGAGGAGAAACCTAACCCAAAGATTTACCCAGGAATTTCGTTCTGGGAATTTCAACCGTAGGAATATAGGTTCTACCTCAGCACCATACTGTAAAGTTTGCAAGAAAAAGCATTCGGGAAAATGCTTCACTCACTGCAATTTCTGTAAGTTACCAGGACACAAGGAAGAAGATTGCAGGAGAAAATCCAGTAATGGACTGTGTTTCAACTGTGGAGAAAAAGGTCACATCAAGCTGAACTGTCCGAAATTGGCTCTAGCTGCGAACAACAAGAACACTAAAAATGCTAGAGCATTTGTTCTGACTGCAGATGAAGCCAAAATGATTCCAGATGTGATAGCCGGTACGTTTTTAGTTAATAATGTTTTTCCTAAAGTATTATTTGACTCTGGCGCAAACGAAAGTTTTATTAATACTTCATTTTGCAAACTTCTCAATCAACCATTAACTAAACTCTCACAAGAATGTCTAGTCGAGACAGCAAATGGAGAAACGGTTAGGATTTCTGAAATCTTGCAGGGAGCAATAATAGAATTTTTAAACCAAAAGTATATTGCAAATCTTTACCCAATGAATCTGGCAGGATTTGACATTGTATTAGGAATGGATTGGTTAATAGCCAATAAAGCTAATACTTTATGTGATCAAAAGTCAATTCAAGTAAATGCACCGAAAGGTGAAAAGATCACAATTAAAGGAGATAAGCCCTCTAGATCCACAAAATTCATTTCTGTGATAAAAACTGCAAGTTATATAAGAAAAGGATATATAGTGTATTTGATTTCTATAATCACTAACACTAAAAGAAAAGAATTAAAAGACATTCCAGTAGTGTCTCAGTTTTCAGATGTATTTCCGGAAGAATTACCAGGACTACCGCCGGACAGAGAAGTTGAATTCAGAATCCATCTGTTACCCGGAACAGCACCAATTTCCAAAGCACCCTACCGTTTGGCACCCGTAGAAATGCAGGAACTAAAGAAACAATTAGACGAATTGTTGGAGAAAGGATTCATACAGCCAAGTTCATCGCCATGGGGAGCACCGATTTTATTCGTTAAAAAGAAGGACGGATCAATGCGTATGTGCATTGACTACCGTGAATTAAACAAGGTCACGATTAAGAACCGGTACTCATTACCGAGAATCGATGATTTGTTCGACCAATTGCAAGGAGCTCAATTTTTCTCTAAAATCGATTTAAGGTCAGGATATCATCAATTAAAGGTACAGGAAGAGGATATTCCTAAAACCGCATTTAGAACAAGGTATGGTCATTATGAATTTACTGTCATGCCATTTGGTTTAACCAATGCCCCAACTGCATTTATGGACATGATGAACCGAATATGTAAGCCATATTTAGATAAATTCATAATTGTCTTTATAGATGATATTCTAATTTACTCTAAAAGTAAGGAAGATCATGCAAAGCATTTGCACGCACTTTTAAGTTTATTAAGAAAGGAAAAGCTTTATGCTAAATTTTCAAAGTGAGAATTTTGGTTAGAACAAGTACAGTTTCTTGGACACTTAGTTAATCATGAAGGAATTCATGCGGATCCTGATTTGCACAAAATGCAACATATAAATTACATCAATTGTGGCATAAAACTAACCCTTTTTTAGTACTAATGTTGGAAAAAGTGTGTTTTTGTCTTCCTTTTGTATTTTCAGGATTAAATGAGCCCAAATTAACAAAAGGAGCAAAAAGGCAGCTAAATCTAACATAAATACAAGAAAAGGAACAAACGTGGCATGCCCGACCCCTCGACAACATCTTCCCAAGCAAAAATCAAGAAGACAGAAGGCTGAACACGCCCCGTGCTCAGTTAACACGGGGGCGTGCCCAAGTGCCAGCATAAAAGACAAAGCTATAGAAGCTTCTATCGCCCACCACGGGGCCGTGCTCAGCGGACACGGGGCCGTGGTCAACTATAAGATTCGCAGAATCCAGGCAAATCTTGATAGTATAGATATGCTTCTGCACATGGGGGCGTGCCCAGCGGACACGGGGGCGTGGTCAACTAATGCAGACAAACTGCAATTAATGAAGACAGAGAAGGAGGATGGACACGGGGCCATGCCCAATGGACACGGGGCCGTGTCCGAGCTACTGTTCAGCCTATAAATAGGGGTGCTTGGCTCATTTGCAAACCATCCCTTGGCACACCACCTCTCTCACACTTCACCCACCACCCACCACCATCATCCATTGTCCATCATAGAGTGTGTGAGTCATCTCGGGATCCAAGATTGATCGTAAGAGTTCTTGACAATCAAAGGCCATGTTTGCCTAAGTCTCTTATATCACTTGGTGAAGACAAGTGTCTAGTGTAATACTTTTTATTTTTAATATTTTCGCACTTTTTACTTGGTTATGTATTAATGACTTTAATAACTAGTTTCTTATGTTGAAGGTGAGTCTTCCTTATCGTTTGTCCGTGGTGTCTTGGCATTATTTTACTGTCTATATGAAATAAAAGATATTCACCATTCATATCTCCACGGTCTATATGGAGGTATGTTGGCTACCTGGTCGGGGGTTAAGGGAACGGTTTGGTAAGAGTCTTGCCTTGTTCAGTGTATAGATCCTGCAAGGACCTGAGTCAAATTTAGTAGGACCTCCTTCAATACCCACCGGTATTGGATGGCGGGGGTCCAAACTCTTTGATCCCCTCATATGTAAGCTACTATTAATACTTTAATCCGGCTACTTAGGACTGTATCCTTGCTGACTCAGACTACTTAGCCGAGGGTAACGTCACCTTCAAAAGAGGGGCCTACCATAATATGCATTAATAACTTAATTAATTATCTTTCTATAATCCGACCCTTTAGGATTGTATCCTTGCTGACTTAAACTACTGGGTTGAGGGTAACGTCACCTTCAAAAGAGGGGCCTACTACAATAACTAAGATAATCTCTTAAAAAGTGCAAAAGTGCGGAAATAATCAAAGGTTACACTATACACGAGTCGGAGCCAAGTGATTCATCTTGTCTATCTGTTTTTATTTTATTTTATTTTTCAGCATTTTAGTTAGTTTTATTTTTCTTAGTTTAAAACCTTTTTCTAAACTTTTGATTTGATTAGACGTTGAGGATAAACCGGTACTAAAAGCTCTTGTGTCCTTGGACGACCTCGGTATCACGATGGGTGCACTTGCCCATATGTGTGTTTGGTGTTAGTAAAATATCGTGTTTTATAAATTTAAAACTTGGCTAAAAAGTCTTAAAAAGGGCTTAACATATACATTAAAAACTAATAACACTCACGCACATCAAGTTTTTGGCGCCGCTGCCGGGGACACAAGGATTTTAAGAAAGTTAGGAATCAACGGCCTAATCGTTTTTTCTAATTTTTCTGTTTTTTTAGGATTTTCGTAGTTTTTCAGTTTCTGCAGAACTCAGCACGGGCCGTGCCCGCTGAACATGCCCCGTGCCCAATCCTTGGAACTGGCAATCCTGTTTTAAGTCAGACAGTAAGCTGAACACGGGGCCGTGCCCACTCAACACGCCCCGTGCCCAAGATTCAGTTACTGAAAACAGAACCGTAAGATCCCGACGGTTGGTAATTTCTGACACAAACATGAGAGATACTGATATTTTTTACTTTCGGCACTCTTATGGTACGTGGTGTCAAATATGTGGTGGCTCTCATAAAGAATTAGAATGTTATTTTCTAAATTATAAGCCCCACTATATAGACCCATTGTTTTCCTATAGCCTTAAGATGGGCGAAAGTAAAAATAATCCCTATCTCTCCCTCGAATGCTCTCAACCGGATCTTCTAGGAGAAATGCTTCTTGATGAACTATTTCAATTGGAAAATCTAATTCTTAATTGGTTAAAAGAACTTAGGATGGATTTCAATAATTTATCTCAAGACGATAACCAAGAAGAATTGTTGGGATCGCATTCAAATAAAAACAACTTCGTTGTTCCCGACGTTACCTCTAACTCTAGCGAGGATTTGAGCGATAGTCGTCCCTGTGCCGATTGTACCGTGAAGGACTCCCCATCGACTTCGTTCGGTGCATACATAGACCTGAGCGATTCGGCATACACCTTCTTTAACGAGAGCCCGGGAAAGGGTTGGACTTGTCCACCTAAATTTAGCATAGGAATCACCCTCATCGACAACCTCTTGCGTTCTCGTCTTAGTCTAGAGCAATTAAGGTATCTTAGGCACTTTGGGGTTGTTCCATCCAGTAAGGAACCACCCGATCCGGAGGAGTTCCTTAAAAATAGACACACTTCATAAACAACCTTTCGACACGGGGCCGTGCCCAGGTCAACACGCCCCCGTGTCCACCATAAGATTCCTTTCTGACTTTTTATCAGAATACAGACAAAATGTGTTAGGATCTTGCCTGCACACGGGGCCGTGTCCAGCATGCTGTCGTTTTCTATAAATGCAGCCAAGAATCCTGAACATTTGGACCATCCAGGGACAGAGATTTGAAAGGATCTTCTCACCTACCATCCTAGGTATTTTCTAAAAGAAGGTTCTAACAACCATCTTGTCCTTTCCTCTTTTATCCATTGCCTTCTTCTTCATCTTTCTTGTCTCAACACCTCCATTGAAGCTTGTTCCCAAGCTTTATTGTGATGTTTGTTAGATTTTTGTCCAAGGAATCTTGTTAAAAGTAAGTTGTACAACATTGTTTTAAGTTATTTCTGTTTAAAAATGCTTCATAAGTTGAAAAAATAATTTGAAACTCCAAGATTCCTTGTTCCAAAAATCTGCAGAAATGTGAACACAGGGCCGTGCTCGTTGAACACGGGGCCGTGTCCGATGTACTGTTTCATTAAAATGAACTATTTTTGGTTTGTTTTCGTAGAATGTCTAGTCAAAACAATGGTACCTCTTCTGCGCACTCCAGAAACAGTCGAAGGGAGAGAAGGTCATCGATTGAAGCAACTCTCGTACGTTACGTAATGGCATTATGTGAAGCTCTTAACGAGATGACTTCGGTAGAGGAGGTGCTAATAGACCGTATAAATTATCTTACGGTGGGGTTGGAAAACAGTTTTCAAGAAATCAACCTCTTGCACCAAAGGTTGAACATTCTTGTGACACCTCCCATGGAACCAATCCTCCCTCAAGAGGATTGGAACTTAGCACTTGGAATCAACAACCCAACCGGATGGGACGACAATCCAGCAGAGCCTCCTCTTGAAGATCTATAAGAAGTCCCGGTGGAGGTTGCACCACCTCAAACCAATGCCAATGAGCCCGCCTTTCTTCTCCCTAGGGAGATAGAGGAGTGGCTCGCCGACGTGTGAGGAACCCATGCCCGGAGAAAGAAGTTTTTCAAGCCGCATCCAACCGAGGGAATTATCTTCTCGGAAATTTTGCTAATAGAATAAGTATTAGGCTAGAACTTCTTGGTCCAGATTTCTTGTGTTTCTTTGACCTATTTATCTAGAATTCTAACTTTTAGTATTATTATGTAATTCTCTATGACTAAATGAATGATGGTTTTAGCTAAATTGGTGTTTGGATAATGTTGTAATGAATAAAACACACTCGGGATGGTGAAGGATGACAAGGGAAACTTGAACCAGCACCCCATCCACGAAAACAGGGCAATCCGACAAAATTTTCTTCATTACAGCAAGTTCAGCACGGGTCGTGCCCGCCCAACACGGCCCCGTGCTGCACAATCTACAGAAAATGCCCAGTTCAGGTAACTGGACACGGGGCGTGCTCACTGAACACGCCCCCGTGCCCAGGCTTCTGTTTCTCTTTATTCATTTCTGTTACTGGCGATCTGAACACGGGGCCGTGTCCAGAGGCCCAGTAACATAAATTTTGCTTTTTCACACCTTTTTACACATTCAATCAACCTAAAAACTTATTTTTGGGACACATTGAGGACAATGTGTAATTTAAGTGTGGGGGGGGGGGGGGATGCTAAAACTTTGAATCTTGCAAGTCCTAATCACAAGCCTTACACAAAACTCTATTGGAACCGCTAATCACCCCAAATTTTTTTCAAAATTTTTCATTTTCTTTACTTGTCTAGGTTTAACTTGGGAATTTCAAATTCTAAAAAGGTTATATTTTTACAAATTTACAACCGATAGCGTCGTGATAAAAAGAACAACATAAGAAAATTATGAAACGGCATGACAAGCTTAGTTAAAATTTGATTATATATACTTGATCACATAAAAAACTCATTCCCACAAAAGTGAGTTTTGAGCCTTTATTGAGCATACAAATACATATCTTTAAACTAAATGCTCATTTTTCGTTTCTTGTGTGAATAGCCGCTTGGTTCTTACGACTCTAGAACTTGCCACGACGATACATTCCTAGTCCTTACCAACTTAAACCCGAGTAAGTAATTGATGGAGGCATTAGGACTAACCCTTTTTATTTCTACACCATTATTTTTCTTTTTTTTTTACCACCTACCCAAAATCCCCCTAGTTAACCTCTTTGAGCCTAAACCTTTTCATTTCTTAACCCAAAAACAAACACCCTTTTTACCCACCAAAACTCTTTTTATTTTAAACCCTTTGTTTTAGTAACAAGCTCGGTTTTTCGTATGACTTTTCAAAAAAAAAAAAAATGTTGATGATGAAGCAAAAGAGAAATAAACAAACAAGTTCATCGAAAATAACTTTGTTTGAATAAAGGTTTCATCAAAATAAAAATTGCAAAAATAAAAAGTATTACGAAAACCGACGCTTTTTACGCCTTTTGCCCTTTTACTAACCACTAACCCAACCACCTACCTTTAACCCAAGCCTAACCCTTCACCCAAAACTGCTCTTGATATTTACAAAGGTATATAGTTAAAAAGGAGGAGGATTGATTGCTTGGCAAGCCTATGAAAGGAGTAATTTCCATGCCGCTCTCGAGTGATTCACTAAAATACATCTTCGGCCGAGTGTTGAGTGATCCACCGTAAGGTATGTGAACTTGTATACAAGTGGAATTTTAAAAAAAGGCATGTTATGCCCTAATAAGTAATTTATCTTATGTAATGTTTTAAATAAATCATGACGAATAGGATTGTAAATAAATAAAAATAAAACTTAATAAAGAATCTTGGAAATCCCGATACTCTATGATAAGCCCAAAAACCTTCTCTTCTACCCATTCCATTTGGGAGTGTAAAGCCACATTATAAAGAGTTTTGCTTGAGGACAAGCAAAGATTCAAGTTGTTGGTGCATGCGTCTGTCGACTTCGTCTTGTATCGAGTCTTGTACGTAGAATGATAGATTAGAGCACGGAAATCAAGGAATTGTGTTTATAGGTATTTCCGCTTGAAATGGACAATAACCATTTCAAGCGAAATCACATGTTCTAATTTCGCTTGAACTCATGATGGTTCATTTCAAGCGAAATCAGACTTACTATAAATACCTTGAGTGCCATTTCATTTGTAACAGTTCCGGTCAGTATAACGAAGTGCTGCCGAAGTGTCCACAGAATTGTATTTGATCTAAAATCAATATACGGACAGTTTAAAGTGATATTTCAGCTGAATTGAACTCAATACGTCTATTTTCGCCTTTCGTATAGAGATAAACTCTTCTGATCGACTCGTTCGGGTCTGAAAACGATCCTACACAAGTGTGGGGGTATTTGATGTGCACAAAATGCAACATATAAATTACATCAATTGAGGAATAAAACTAACCCTTTTTTAGTACTAATGTTGGAAAAAGTGTGTTTTTGTCTTCCTTTTGTATTTTCAGGATTAAATGAGCTCAAATTAACAAAAGAAGCAAAAAGACAGCTAAATCTAACATAAATACAAGAAAAGGAACAAACGTGGCATGCCCGACCCCCCGACAGCATCTTCCCAAGCAAAAATCAAGAAGACAGAAGGCTGAACACGCCCCGTGCTCAGTAAACACGGGGGCGTTCCCAAGTGCCAGCATAAAAGACAAAGCTATAGAAGCTTCTATCGCCCACCACGGGGCCGTGGTCAACTATAAGATTCGCAGAATCCAGGCAAATCTTGATAGTACAGATATGCTTCTGCACACGGGGGCGTGCCCAGCGGACACGGGGGCGTGGTCAACTAATGCAGACAAACTGCAATTAATGAAGACAGAGAAGGAGGATGGACACGGGGACGTGCCCAATGGACACGAGGCCGTGTCCGAGCTACTGTTCAGCCTATAAATAGGGGTGCTTGGCTCATTTGCAAACCATCCCTTGGCACACCACCTCTCTCACACTTCACCCACCACCCACCACCATCACAACACCATCATCCACCACCATCATCCATTGTCCATCATAGAGTGTGTGAGTCATCTCAGGATCCAAGATTGATCGTAAGAGTTCTTGACAATCAAAGGCCATGTTTGCCTAAGTCTCTTACATCACTTGGTGAAGACATGTGTCTAGTGTAATACTTTTTATTTTTAATCTTTTCGCACTTTTCACTTGGTTATGTATTAATGACTTTAATAACTAGTTTCTTATGTTGAAGGTGAGTCTTCCTTATCGTTTGTCCGTGGTGTCTTGGCATTATTTTACTGTCTATATAAAATAAAAGATTTTCACCATTCATATCTCCACGGTCTATATGGAGATATGTTGGCTACCTGGTCGGGGGTTAAGGGAACAGTTTGGTAAGAGTCTTGCCTTGTTCAGTGTATAGATCCTGCAAGGACCTGGGTCAAATTTAGTAGGACCTCCTTCAATACCCACCGGTATTGGATGGCGGGGGTCCAAACTCTTTGATCCCCTCATATGTAAGCTACTATTAATACTTTAATCCGGCTACTTAGGACTGTATCCTTGCTGACTCAGACTACTTAGCCGAGGGTAACGTCACCTTCAAAAGAGGGGCCTACCATAATATGCATTAATAACTTAATTAATTATCTTTCAATAATCCGACCCTTTAGGATTGTATCCTTTCTGACTCAAACTACTGGGTTGAGGGTAACGTCACCTTCAAAAGAGGGGCCTACTACAATAACTAAGATAATCTCTTAAAAAGTGCAAAAGTGCGGAAATAATCAAAGGTTACACTATACACGAGTCGGAGCCAAGTGATTCATCATGTCTATCTGTTTTTATTTTATTTTATTTTTCAGCATTTTAGTTAGTTTTATTTTTCTTAGTTTAAAACCTTTTTCTAAACTTTTGATTTGATTAGACGTTGAGGATAAACCGGTACTAAAAGCTCTTGTGTCCTTGGACGACCTCGGTATCTTGCCAACACTATACTACGCTCACGATGGGTGCACTTGCCCATATGTGTGTTTGGTGTTAGTAAAATATCGTGTTTTATAAATTTAAAACTTGGCTAAAAAGTGTTAAAAAGGGCTTAACATATACATTAAAAACTAATAACACTCACGCACATCAAGTTTTTGGCGCCGATGCCGGGGACACAAGGATTTTAAGAAAGTTAGGAATCAACGGCCTAATCGTTTTTTCTAATTTTTCTGTTTTTTTAGGATTTTCGTAGTTTTTCAGCTTATGCAGAACTCAGCACGGGCCGTAAGTTTAAGGTATGTTTTTGGTAGTAAGTTTACCATATTCACTGATCATAAAAGTTTAAGGTATGTTTTCGGGCAAAAGGAATTAAATATGAGACAAAGACGTTGGATGGAGATGCTTAGTGATTATGATTGTGATATCCAGTATCATGAAGGAAAAGCAAATGTAGTTGCTGATGCTTTAAGCCGAAAGTATCATGAAAAGCCAAAAAGGGTGCGTTCTCTTAAATTAAATCTGCAAGTAGATTTAAATGATCAGATAAGAGAAGCACAAGAATCAGTAATAAAAAAGGATACTGAAAAATTAAAAGGTATGCTAAAGGAATTAGAACAAGGAACAGATGGAATTTGGAGATTCCATAAAAAGAGAATGTGGATACCTAAATTAGGAAACCTGCGTCATCGTATATTAGAAGAAGCCCATAAGTCTAAGTATACGATGCATCCAGGAAGTGATAAAATGTACCAGGACTTAAGAAAGAATTTTTGGTGGATAGGAATGAAAAAGGACATAGCAGCCTATGTTTCTAAATGTTTAACATGTTCACAAGTTAACGCTGAACATCAGAAACCCTCAGGTTTATTACAACAGTTAGAAATGCCAGTGTGGAAATGGGAACTAATAACAATGGATTTTGTTACTAAATTACCCAAAACAAAGAAAGGTAATGATACAATCTGGGTGATTGTAGATCGACTAACCAAGTCAGCTCATTTCCTACCAATGAAGGAAACTTTCAGTATGGAACAGTTAGCTAAATTATATGTAAATGAAATTGTTTCTTTACATGGAATTCCTTTATCAATTATTTCTAATAAAGATAGCCGCTTTACCTCTCATTTTTGGTCAAGTTTCCAAAAAGCAATGGGAACCAAGTTAAATCTAAGCACCGCTTATCATCCTCAAACAGACGGACAAAGTGAAAGGACAATTCAGACGATGGATGACATGCTTAGAGCTTGTGTAATTGATTTTGGAGGTAATTGGGATGATCACTTACCTTTAATAGAATTTTCTTATAATAATAGTTATCACACTAGTATCAATGCTGCACCATTCGAAGCACTTTATGGACGAAAGTGCCGAACCCCAGTCTGTTGGGCAGAAATTGGGGAAAATAAACTATCTGGACCTGAGATAGTGCAAGAGACAACTGACAAGATCATTCAAGTCAAGGAACGACTGAAAGCAGCACGTGATCGACAGAAGAGCTATGCCGATAACCGACCCAAACCATTGGAATTCCAAATAGGAGATAAAGTATTGTTAAAAGTCTCTCCTTGGAAAGGAGTGGTAAGATTCATCAAACGAGGAAAGCTAAGTCCCAGGTATGTTGGCCCTTTTGAGATTATTAGAAGAATAGGACCTGTAGCCTATCAGCTACAACTGCAAGAGGAAATGGCAGGAATACATAATGTGTTTCATGTATCTAATCTCAAGAAATGCTTAGCCGATGAATCACTAATGATACCTCTTAAGGATATAGAGGTAAATGAACAACTTAAGTTTGTAGAAAGGCCTCTACAGATTGAAGACAGGAAAGTCAAAAACCTCAAACACAAGAGACTAGTTCTGGTCAAAGTGAAGTGGGACTCCAAAAGAGGACCTGAGTACACATGGGAGCTTGAATCAGAAATGCAAAGGAAATATCCACACCTATTCCAGTAGATCTCTAGGACGAGCTCTAAAACAAGGTGGAGAGGATATAACAACCCTAAAGAAAACCGACACCCTCGAATTAATTTCCGACACCCTAATATATTTTAAAATATCCCAATATGTCCTAAAATACACCCCATACGTGAAAACGGGCCCCGAATACCTTAAATATTATTAAAATTAATTAAAAAATAATATTTTGGGTTTGTCGCTGGCCGCGTAAACCTCTTAAGGGTCTTACGCGGGCCGCTAGAGATCAAGATTGTGGCGCAGCCCGGTGATGACACGTGTCATCATCGTGCCAGGTCTAGTCGATGACCCGGATCAGCTACAGCATTGACCATAGTTGACGCGGGCCGCGTAGCCCTTGTCTAAACTTTACGCAGGCCGCGTAGCCCTTGTCTATACTTTACGCGGGCCGCGTAAAAGTCAAAGTGAAGCACTATATAAGCAGGCATCGGGTCTTCAGTCGAAATCGTTCAAAATTGTCTTTCTTTCTCTCAATTCTACGAAGTATACATTATGCACGGGTATTATACCCCCTAAATAGCGAAGTTCTGCTCCGTTGTAAATATCATAACCCCTGGATACATATTAGATACTCTGCATGATTGATCTAGGGTTCCGTAACGGTTGTCGTGGTTCTGCCCGACGTAGTCGTTGGAATGCCGTCTTGGGGAGGGTATTACTAATGTTAAAATGGGTTATTATACTAACACGTGTGCTATTGTGTAAATTATAGATAATTCTCAGGAAACCCTAAAGGATAATCTAAGACAGCAATGTGAGTTGATCCGCTTTTTGTGAACCTTTTGTTAACTGTTTTTACAAAACCTCATACAATTAAATGTATATTAAGCAGTTATTGAGTATTTATAAGAATACAATTATCATGAGTACGTTGGGGTTTTGTATACAGAATTTGTTACCACCTGGTCAAGGAGTAACATTTCCACAAGTCGGGTCTGACAGTACCATGGATGTTAATTGTTATGACTTGGAAACAAATGTAATTGCGAGATCGCCCTCAATACTGTACAATGGTTTTTATTTAAACTTGATTAAACTGGGATTCACTCACCAGTATTTCCCACTGACAAATGTTTTTAAAACGCGTTTCAGGTAACAAAATGTGAAAGTCAAATAGAAACCAGCTGGACAGCACTAAAGGCTTGGAAAAGTGGCAATAAAGTTACCTAAAAAGAAATAGATGTTTTTCTTAAATAAAATAGGATTTATTCCTATGAAAATGTGTGTATTGCAAACTTGGGTTTTATCCCATGTGTTTAATATTATGAAAATGTGGTATTTTACTCTGATCCAATATTTCCTAACTGCGGTCCTGATGAAAATTCCGCTGCCAAAGTAGACAATACGTGATACCACCGAAACTGGCTCGCGGCCGCCCGTTCCCGGGGATTTGGGATCGGGGGTTGCGACAGCAGTGATAAATCATACACCAGTAATCACTTAACATGTTAAATTTTTTCAATAAAATAAAGAGTAAAGTGCAATTTAACACCATGTGGTTTGGTCCAAATTGCAATTTGACACTATATCTTCCACTTTTTGCCTAATCATTTCATAATACCTTGACACCTACCGTTAGTCATGGCTAAGTTAAGTGTTAAAAATAAGTAAAAGACTATTATACCCTTGTTTTAACCAATGAAATGACTATTATACCCTTGTGCTTATTTTTTCCCCCTATTACAAGCCCTAGTTCACCTCCAGCCTTCACTTTCAACCTTAGACTATCCGCAATGCAACGGCCTGCATTTACTACATGTATCCTAGTCATCACTGCCACATCAACTTTTAACCCATTCTTCCCACATGCATTCTCTCTCCTCTTTTTAACTCCAACCCATCCTTCCCACATGCATCCTCTCTCTTCCACATTTAGTTGAAAATTAGTATTTAAAGGGCCAACCTTCACCTTCTCTCTCCTGCATGTAGGTGCACTTCCCTAAATGCAACCCCCTTAAATGCCACCTACCCCAATGCTTCCTTTACAAATGCATCCTCCACATCATCAAGTGCAACCCCCCAACAAGAAGCGTTGGGGGCAGTCTTACAACCTTCACCACTTCAATTTCAAGCAATCAGGGTTTTAAAACCTTTTTAAATTGGTAACTGCAAAGGTCTAACTCACATTGAACTCAACAACAACCAGATCTCTGGTACTATTTCACAAATCATTCAAGTGTGCATTTCAATCAACAAAATTGCTTCAATTCATGTACAATCCTCTCAATTTGTGCCCTTGATTCCCTTAATTGTTGCCCAAATCATGCAATTTCATCTCAAATTTGTACAGAAATGATTACCAATCTATGGTTTGTTCGTTCATTTATGCGCTGGTTCGTGAGCAGTAGTATGTTGACAAGAGAAAAGAGAAACTGTGGAGAACATATCTTTTTTAGTGGGTTTATTTTTAGGAGCCTTTGTATTTGATCCTAAACCGAGTAAATTAATCTAAATTTAAACGGTGTGTTATTGTCGTATTGGTTGTCAGAGAGTGTTGAGGATTTTAGAGTAGGGTCTTTGCTGTTGAGTAAGTGTAAGTTTGCAGTGTTTGGTGTTGGGAATAGAAGTTATGGTGATAGGTTTAAGAGTAAACTTCCATTTTTGTAACACCTCGTAAAATCATGTCCAATATAGTATCGACACGTGTCATGGACTTTAAACGTGTTACAAATTGAATATGAGGGACTAAAGTTGACAAACGAAGAAAGTATATGTATATAAGGATACAAAGTGTCAACATTTGATAATTACGCCTTTTAACAACCCTACACGATGTTTATACCCTTAAAACGAATGTATCATGAAGCATATGAAACCGTTTGTGGAAGAAAGTGAAAGTTTACAAGACGCGAGGGTTAAATGTGTCAACATGTTAAAGTTATACCTCTGAGTGACCTTTTAGTGAACTCGGAGCCTTGTAACGATTAATTATACTCCCAAGAATCAGTGATAAAAATTTCACAAGGTTTCGATATCGTATGAGGAAGATACGTTAACTTTCGTAAACAAAGGGTTAAAAGCGTCAACGAGGCAAAACTTGTGATTTCGGTTACCGTTTAACGAAACCGGACCTAAAGATGTTTGGTTATACATCATGGATCACAAAATATAAATTTCATGGGTTAAAAGTGCTTAAAATGGAAGAAATTACGCTTTAGAAGGTACAGGGGGTGAGAATGTCATTTTTGAAACTTGTTTGGCTGGTCCCCTACCTCCTGGCGTTGCGCCACCACTGAGGCCCTCTACCGTCACGTGACGCAAGGGCATGCCAGTTCAGCAAAAAGTTGTTTAATGTGGCAGCTTGCATGTTTGCTAAATTCCGCGAGTTTGCCACCCTCTAGCTGCTTGAAACACGTCCCTAGACACTTGTTTTCATCTCTAGAGTTGCCATAACACCTGTATCAATCTCCATGATCCTTCCTTGGCTATATATAGAGCTCATTGTTGCAACAATTGGGCACTTCAATTGAAAAACTTCCAAACACTTGTTCTGGAGATTCCTGGAGCTCAAGACCACTTCCTAAGGATCATTAGTCGTGCATAGGACTTCAGTAAGTGTCCTTAACCTCTCTTAATTCAGTTTTATTAGTTTAATGGCCTAAAGTCAAACCTGTCATAATTAAGGTTTGACTTAGTGATTAATCACTAATGGCCCAGTCAATTCTCGAATTTAAAGTACCTATGAGTTGGTAATTATGTGGGTAATAAACCCTTAAAAGGGCACCCTCTGATTCCCACTCTAACTAGGTCAATTGTCGGGTCAAAGTTAATTATAAAAAGGCAACAGAAAGCAAATTTTCGCATAAACACATAATTAACAATGTAGAAGCCATGGGACCTGTTTTATCACTCATATAACTTGGCAATTAATATAAGAACATGTCTAAACATGTTCAACCCGACAATTTTCAGTTTAAGCTGGGTTCGGAACCGAAAGTCGCAAAAGTAGACTTTTCCTTTGACTTTCAGTTCTGACCCAATGTAGCATATTTTAGAAATGCCTTAGAGCTCAATTAGGACTAGGTTATATAGATTAGTGTAACCCTCTGAGGTTATACAACTTGGTTCATTAGTTATTCGATTCATGTACATGTTTCCGTTATATGCCTAAATGTTGACCATAATGCCCTTTTGACCTTAAAACAAGATTTTTGAAAATGTGAGAGGACAAAAACCTTTATTACTGATTTATAAACTTGTCCTAAAAATTTGACATCAGTTTGAGGTCTAGATTAGGAGTTATGCTCCATATCGTAATTAAGAAGCTTTTTATTAATTAAACGGCGTAATTAGCATAAAGCCTATCTAAACCCAATTTGTGACACCAAAATTTTTACCCACTGATGTAATATAATATTTTGGGATTTTTGAAGATTTTTAATTAATTTTAAGCTGAGCATAACATAGGGTTCTTGCTATAATTCGGTAAATGTCGATTATACCCTTTTCTTGAATAAAAAGAGTTTTACATAATATTTTGATACCAAACTTTTTGCTACTGATTTTATATGATAAATAAAATATTTTGAACTTTATAAACTGACCAAAAACTCAGATTTCCTATTTAAACCCGAAAATCGCTTAAAACCGACTTTTACGCGTTTTAAGCGCATAGTGTGAGTTAAAACTATTTTTAACATATAAGACTTAATACCTACTGATGTTTTTAGTAAATTTATATATTTTAACAGTAAGATAAAGTTTTGAACTCAGATTTCTAAAATTGACCTTTTAAAGCTTATGTGAAATTACCAAAATGCCCCTACGGTGCATAGTTTGGTTATAAAAGGTAAATTTCACATATATGCAATACCCTAATGTTATGACTTATAAAAATAAATGTTTTTACTGGTTATATTAGACCTAAAACTCAGATTAGTATTTAAACTCTTTTATAACCTTCAAAATGACCAAAATACCCATACGGGGCATAATTTGAGTTTAAATCCATTTTGGGCATAATGGAAGGTATCTTACTGATATCACAACATATTTATGGCATATTAACTTAGGAAACCTGTTCATGACTCATTTGGTTACCCGTTACGCATTATTCGCGTTCGGTGCGGTTTATGTAACTAGTTTGCATAAATTAGCCGAAACGGGTCAAACCATATCGTTTTTATCTCAAAATCCAGAATGTGTTTAGTTTACCCATATTATAAAAGTATACAAACTTGTCGGGTCAAAACCACACTCTAATCCGGTCATCGCTTAATCGTGCGTTTTGAACCGTATATCTTCCTTTAAAACTAACCGGTCTAAGTTTAGGCTTAATTAAGACCCGTTAGGAATCTAATAGGTTATTAAAACCTTCGTTCCAGATTAGGAGCCCAGTAAAAGCTACTTGCACTCGCTGATTTTGATATATACTTGCTTAGGTAATACTTTTAACTTATTTTCCCTTATACGGGCTTGGGGTACGGTATATAAAATACCGCTTGGTCGGGCATTGAATTTTTAATCATATAAAGGTTAAATTATTGAGATGACCCGTTTAAACTGTTATGTTTGCTTAAAGCCTTTGGGGGGTTAATGACCATGTCCCGGATATCCTTGGCATCATTCATTGAAATGGCCACGACCTAAGCACGGGGTCTAGGCATACACCTGCCAGTGCATATATATATAAAAAGGTATAACCGACGGAATTGAGAATAACTCGCCATGGGATTATATCATGTGGTGTGTCTATTAATCTTTAACCCGGTATTCAGCCTGGGCTACTGAACGTATAACGAACATGTAATTCTTTTACAAGTTTATATATAAATAATTATCCCAAGTTATAAAAGATTATTTTGTGCCATGTGCATTCAAATCAATTTTCTTAAACATTTTCAAAATGAGTCGGTTAATTGTATTTACCAGTGTAAACTGACGTATTTTTCAAAAAGGCTAAGTGCAGGTACTAAACGGAATAGGCTGGCTACTCCAAGCATCAATAAAGAGTCTTGCAAGCTTAGATGTTATTAAATCTGTTGAACAATAATTTTTGAACTTTGATCCGCCTGTGGATCCTTGCAACCATTTTGTAATACATTTGATATTACTTTTTATTCGGTTTGTAATGATTTTATATTTCGACTTCCGCTGTGTATATAAACTGTGATAAATTGTCTATGATGATATCAACTACGTCACGATACTCCCCACCGGGCCCACCGGTAATACGTGGAAATATCGGGGTGTGACAGGTTGGTATCAGAGCCAACGTTGAGTGAATTGAACACTAGCCTTTTGTGTTTAATCTCAATGACACAGTTTGCACATTCCTCGACTTCCGAGTCTAGACAAAGAACTTAGGACTAATCCAAATTTGTTTTATTTTAATTTTGTCCTTTATTTTTCTTTGTTGTGTCCTTTGTTTGTTTTTACAGGTTCAAAAAGAATGCCTCCAAGAATCCGAGGAAGAGGTAGAGGCAAGGGGCCATTCATCGCCCCCAATGATCACCAGGCCGGGCCATCACACCGGCGAACTCCATCAGACTCATTAAGCAAAAGTCCTCAGGAAAACTGGAGGACCTATTTAGAACCCGCGAGGCGTTCAGTCTCGCTGAGCTCCTCACCTTCTTACCTAAATTCTTACGGGCCTCAATCGGAAAACGAGCCCCATAACTCACATCACTCTTTCATACCCCTTCAAAACCCCAACTCACCCTTCAACGACCCAACACCCTACTTCCAAAGTCGGTTCAACCCGGCAAACCAAATTGAAGAACCAATGGGTTATAACCCGTTGGGACCGGAGGACCATTTCTCCATGGATATGGAAGAGGATCCGGAACCCGTCGAGCCGCCAACCGGAACACCTACTCACCCCATCGAGATTTCGGATGGGTCACCCTTTCTTGGATCACATTATAGTGGTCCCGACATCTATCAGGTAAGATTTGCCCAATACGACTGGGTGTTTACTCCCAGTTATCACTCATCACCGCAGCAGCAGGATCCCTAGGAGGATTCGCGCTTTGTAGCGGTTACTCCACCGCCACGACCACCAGTGCAGCAACAGCCTCTGGAGCCACCGAGGCATAGAAGATCTACCGCACGGATGTCTGTGCGAGGGGGAGTCCGTATCAGCACCCCTCAGCATTCAAGTGGCAGCCATTACCCGCCACTATACGAAGACCCACAAATGGGTGGGCCTTCGAACCCTGTTTCTGAGGTGGAGTCTGCGCCAGTCGCACCGCCACCAGTGGGTTATGATAACCCAATCCCTACATACGCCGGTGCAGCGGCGTATAACCCTTTCGAGTAGCCAGCCCATACTAACTACAACTACGCCGAAGTTGACCCATACCTTGCGGCAGCAAACTACAATGCTCTTCATCCCGAGGGGCCCTTTGGAGCCCCATATCAGACTAGGTACCCACCCTATGGGTACCAATACCCGCCACCTCCTTAACCTCTGCCGCATCAGCAGCCGCCGCAGTCGCCACTGTTATCGCCACCGCAGCAACAGGAGATTCTACAGAGGTTGAGCCAGGTGGAACAAGAGGTTCGAGAGGAGCGTAGAAACAACCGGGGATTTCTTAAAGGTTTGGCAAGCTTACTCAAGGGGAAGAGCAAAAAGGATCATTAAATCCTTTATTTGTTTATTTGTACTTCTTTAATGTTCAATCAAGTCCCTGCGTGGACATCTATTTCTGTATTCAGTCCCTGCGAGGACTTGTATTTCCAATTTAGCCCCTGCGTGGGCATGTCATTTCTGTTTAGCCCCTGCGTGGGCAAGTTATTTCAGTTAAAGTCCCATTTAGGGCGATCTGTACTCTTTTAAATTTTAGTGGCATGTTATCATTTAAATTTTATTTTGTCATTAAATGCATAAATGTAATATGTATGAAATAAATAAATAAATCCAAAATATGTCATTCCTTTTACAAGATCTGCCTTTAATTATTAAATAAGAATCTTAAAAGGTATAACTTAGCCTACGTGTCATTATAAGACCCGGCCATGATGGTAAAACCTGTCTAAAAAGATTCAAATCCTTGTTAACATCTGAAAACATGTTAACATTCCTGGCTAACGTGATTCGTAAAATCACACGTGTCATCCTTACATTGGATTATTCAAAATCCTTCTTTATTATTTAAACATCCATTTGTGATGTAGGGCCTACGAGCCATAATTATTGTCATATAAGACAAAAGACAGTCGTAGCCTATAACTCCCTGTCAAGAAAGGTAATGAACTATGATTCAAGCCTTAGTACCTCGATCCTATAAGATCTTGACTTATAAATTGAATGTGTGCATGTGACTTGGCCTTTTGTGCCATTGTTATATTTAATTATAACTAAGGGTTATTAATGAAAAATCCTGAATGAAATACTTAATAAATTAACCAATATGGTTCTTTAATACCATGGTTAATAAGTTAATAAGATGACAAATCTATTATAAACTTCTAAGAAGTCATTGTCATCATTTTATGTAGAAATCAAGCTACATGGCAGAGTCTGAAGAAGTCAACAGTCATGCAAGGGAGAATCGTGATACTACTAGGATCAACGTAACTGGTGCGGAACTTCAAGCATTGATTGATAATGCTGTTACCAAGGCCATAGATAGGCAGTTTAATGAGTCAAGTGGTACTAGAAGCAAGACCTCATCTGTACCCCATTCTAAACCTAAGACTCACTCTGAGGCTCCTAGTAAGCCACCTCCTAAACGTGATGGATCAAGGAGGGATGACGATCATCACTCCTCAAATCAGCATAGTGTTCTGTCGAAGAAGATTGAGCTCAAACGAGAACCATGTGGTAAGTCATGTACATATAAGTATTTCGTCTCCTGCAAGCCTAGAGACTTCACAGGGGAGAAAGGAGCCGTCGATTGTATGACTTGGCTCGATGAAATGGACACTGTGGTCGATATCAGTGGTTGCGCTGATAGGGATGTTGTGAAGTTTGTATCTCAGTCCTTTAAGGGAGAAGCGCTAGCTTGGTGGAGGTCTCTGATCCAAGCTACTGGAAAAGTCCATTTGTATGGCATGTCTTGGGAGCAGTTCGTTACTCTCATCAAAGAAAATTACTGCCCTCAACATGAGGTTGAGAAGATCGAGACCGAATTCCTGACATTGGTTATGAAGAATTTGGACTGTCAGGCTTATCTTACGAGTTTTAATACCATGTCTAGATTGGTTCCATATTTGGTGACACCGGAACCAAAACGAATAGCCCGTTTTATTGGGGATTTAGCCCCGGAGATCAAAGCCAGTGTGAAGGCATCTCGACCGACTACCTTTAGATCGGTAGCCGATCTGGCACTATCGCTTACCCTTGATGCGGTCAGGCAGAGATCGCTGAGAAATTCTAATATAGTGAAGAGAAAACGTGAGGATGAAAACTCACACCGTTCAGGCAAGAAGCACAAAGGGAACTTTGATCACAAGAAGAGTTCCGGGTTTAGAAAGGATGATCAGCAGTCGGGCGAGAAGCCCAAATGCAAAATCTGTAAGAAGCGCCATTTAGGGAGGTGCAGATACGAGTCAAAATCCCAATCACAGCCAAGGATTTGTGGGATTTGTAAGTCAAGTGAGCACAAGACGATAGAGTGCAAGAAGATAAAGGATGCAACGTGCTATAACTGTAACGAGAAGGGGCACATCAAGTCAAACTGCCCTAAGTTTGCCAAAAAGCCTGAAGAAGCCAAAAAGACCAATGCTAGGGTCTTTCGAATGGATGCACGAGAAGCCATTCAGGATGATAATGTGATCACAGGTACCTTTCTCATCAATGATGTTTATGCAAGGGTATTATTTGATTCGGGTGCGGATAAGTCATTTGTAGATGATAAGTTTTGTAAGTTGTTGAATTTACCTGTTAAAACCCTAAGCGTGAAATATGAAGTAGAGTTGGCCGATGGTACCTTAGAAACTGCCTCAACTGTGCTAGATGGATGTTTTATATCCATTAGGAACCACTCCTTTCCGTTATCCTTACTTCCTTTGAAATTAGCTGGTTTCGACATAGTAATAGGCATGGATTGGTTATCCCATAACCAAGCCCAGATTGTTTGTGACAAGAAACAAGTGGTGATCAAGACTCCGTATGGTAAGCCACTTACCATACAAGGAGATACTCAGTATGGGTTGCCTAAGCAAGTGTCAGTGCTTAAGGCGTCAAGGTGTATGAAAAAGGGTTGTGTCATTTATATGGTACAGGTGACTATTGATGAGCCAAAGCCCAAGATCAAGGACATCCCTATCATTTCTGAATACCCTGATGTATTTCCTGAAGAACTACCTGGTTTACCTCCAGATAGGCAAGTGGAGTTCAGAATCGACATAATACCTGGAGCAGCACCTGTTGCAAGAGCACCTTACCGGTTAGCCCCAACTGAGATGAAGGAGTTGAGAACTCAGTTGGATGATTTATTGGCAAAGGGATTTATTAGACCTAGCTCATCTCCTTGGGGAGCACCTATTCTGTTTGTTAAGAAGAAAGATGGATCAATGCGGTTATGCATTGATTATCGTGAGCTAAACAAGGTTACAATCAAGAACAGATATCCATTGCCCAGGATCGACGATCTGTTCGATCAATTGCAAGGGGCAAGTTACTTCTCCAAGATTGATTTAAGGTCGGGTTACCATCAACTGAAGGTTAGAGATGAAGATGTGCACAAGACTACATTTAGAACTCGCTATGGTCACTACGAGCTCTTAGTGATGCCGTTCGGGCTCACTAATGCACCAGCAGCGTTCATGGACCTCATGAATCGCGTTTGCAAACCCTACTTGGACAAGTTTGTCATTGTATTCATTGATGACATTCTTATTTATTCAAAGAATCAGGCTGACCATGAGAAGCACCTTCGGTGTATTCTTAAACTTTTTTCAGCAAGAGAAGCTTTATGCTAAGTTCTCTAAATGCGAGTTTTGGCTTCGTGAAGTCCAATTCCTTGGACATATGGTTAGTGAGCGTGGTATCCAAGTGGATCCCGCTAAGATTGAAGCTATCATGAATTGGCAAGAGCCGAAGACGCCCACAGAAATTCGCAGCTTCTTGGGCCTGGCAGGATATTATAGGCATTTTATTGAGAATTTCTCAAGGATTGCAGCACCCCTAAATTCGTTGACTAGAAAGAATATTAAGTTTGTTTGGGGTCCTAAACAACAAGAATCGTTTGATATACTTAAGTAGAAACTGAGTAATGCTCCTGTGTTGACATTGCCTGAAGGGATTGAAGAATTTGTGGTTTACTGCGACGCATCACACACTGGCATGGGATGTGTGCTAATGCAGAAAGGTAAATTTATTGCATACGCTTCCCGACAATTAAAAGTGCACGAGAAGAATTACACCACCCATGATTTGGAGTTAGGTGCCGTTGTGTTTGCACTGAAACTTTGGAGGCATTATTTATATGGTACCAAGTGTGTGATCTATTCTGATCACAAGAGCCTTCAACATCTGTTTAATCAGAAGGATCTAAACATGAGGCAGCGACGATGGATGGAGACACTGAATGATTATGATTGTGAAATCCGATACCATCCAGGTAAGGCAAATGTGGTCGCCGATGCCTTAAGTAGGAAGGAAAGGGTTAAGTCCATTAGAATCAATGCCAAGAGCATTGAATTGAAGAAAAGCTTGAATAAAAGAGTGCTAGCCGCTCAGAAAGAAGCTGTATTAGAAGCCAACTACCCGAATGAGAAGTTGGGAGTAACTGTTGAACAGTTATCATATGGCAAGGATGGAATCCTAAGATTGAATGGACGAATATGGGTTTCGATCTATGGAGGACTTCGGGATGTTATCCTCCAAGAAGCCCACAGTTCTAAGTATTCCGTTCATCCTGGAAGTGACAAGATGTACCAGGATTTGAAGGCAAATTATTGGTGGATAGGCTTGAAGAAGTCTATAGCTACTTATGTAGCCAAATGTTTGACGTGCGCGCAAGTTAAAGCTGAACACCAGAAGCCGTCAGGTCTGCTACAACAGCCTGAACTTCCCACCTGGAAGTGGGAAATGGTGACTAAGGATTTTATCACCAAGTTGCCAAAGACGAAGAGAGGAAATGATACTATTTGGGTTATAGTGGATAGACTGACTAAGTCAGCTCACTTCTTACCTATTAAGGAAACACACAGCTCAGATAAGTTAGCTCAGCTATACGTGGACGAGATTGTAGCTCTACACGGAGTGCCAGTATCTATCATCTCTGATAGGGATACGAGGTATACATCGCATTTCTGGAAAAGCTTCCAGCAATCCCTAGGCACTTGATTAAATTTCAGCACTGCATATCATCCTCAGATGGATGGTCAAAGTGAGCGTACTATTCAAACACTGGAAGATATGTTAAGACCTTGTGTTATTGACTTAGGAGGAAGTTGGGATGATCATCTTCCATTGATTGAATTTTCGTACAATAATAGTTATCATTCCAGTATTCAAGCTGCACCTTTTGAAGCTTTGTATGGAAGAAAGTGCAGAACGCCCGTTTGTTGGGCAGAAGTTGGAGATGTCCAACTAACAGGACCTGATATAGTCCTGGAGATGACAGATAAGATTGTACAGATACGTGGTCGTCTCAAAGCTTCCAGGGATAGGCAGAAAAGCTACACAGATAAAAGGCGTAAACCTCTAAAGTTCGAGGTTGGTGACAAAGTGTTACTGAAAGTATCACCCTGGAAAGGGGTAATGCGGTTTGGCAAGAAAGGAAAGTTAAGCCCAAGATATATAGGACCATTTGAGATCATCGAATGTGTCGGAACAGTGGCTTATAAGTTAAATTTGCCTGAAGAGCTCAGTGGTATTCATAATGTATTACACATCTGCAATCTGAAGAAATGTCTAGCTGATGAATCACTAGTCTTACCACATAAGGATGTGCACATAGATGAGAGCCTGAAATTTATTGAGAAACCTTTGTCGATTGAGGATCGACAGGTTAAGAAGCTTCGAAGGAACCAAGTACCAATTGTAAAGGTTAAATGGGATGCCTGTAGAGGTCCCGAGTATACGTGGGAGGTAGAGTCCACAATGAAAGAGAAGTACCCTCATTTATTTCAGTAAATCTCGAGGTCGAGATTTCTTTTAAGGGGGTGAGGATGTAACACCTCGTAAAATCATGTCCAATATAGTATCGACACGTCTCATGGACTTTAAACGTGTTACAAATTGAATATGAGGGACTAAAGTTGACAAACAAAGAAAGTATATGTATATAAGGATACAAAGTGTCAACATTTGATAATTATGCCTTTTAAGAACCCTACACGATGTTTATACCCTTAAAACGAATGTATCATGAAGCATATGAAACCGTTTGTGGAAGAAAGTGTAAGTTTACAAGACGCGAGGGTTAAATGTGTCAACATGTTTAAGTTATACCTCTGAGTGACCTTTTAGCGAACCCGGAGCCTTGTAACGATTAATTATACTCCCAAGAATGAGTGATAAAAATTTCACAAGGTTTCGATATCGTATGAGGAAGATACGTTAACTTTCGTAAATAAAGGGTTAAAAGCGTCAACGAGGCAAAACTTGTGTTTTCGGTTACCGATTAACGAAACCGGAGCTAACGATGTTTGGTTATACATCATGGATCACAAAAATATAAATTTCATGGGTTAAAAGTGCTTAAAATGGAAGAAATTACGCTTTAGAAGGTCCAGGGGGTGAAAATGTCATTTTTAAAACTTGTTTGGCTGGTCCCCTACCTCCTGGCGTTGCGCCACCACTGAGGCCCTCTGCCGTCGCGCGACGCGATGGCATGCCAGTTCAGCAAAAAGTTGTTTCACGTGGCAGCTTGCATGTTTGCTAAATTCCGCGAGTTTGCCACCCTCTAGCTGCTTGAAACACGTCCCTAGACACTTGTTTTCATCTCTAGAGTTGCCATAACACTTGTATCAATCTCCATGATCCTTCCTTGGCTATATATAGAGCTCATTGTTGCAACATTTGGGCACTTCACTTGAAAAACTTCCAAACACTTGTTCTGGAGATTCCTGGAGCTCAAGACCACTTCCTAAGGATCATTAGTCGTGCATAGGACTTCAGTAAGTGTCCTTAACCTCTCTTAATTCAGTTTTATTAGTTTAATGGCCTAAAGTCAAACCCTTCATAATTAAGGTTTGACTTAGTGATTAATCACTAATGGCCCAGTCAATTCTTGAATTTAAAGTACCTATGAGTTGGTAATTATGTGGGTAATAAACCCTTAAAAGGGCACCCTCTGATTCCCACTCTAACTAGGTCAATTGTCGGGTCAAAGTTAAATATAAAAAGTCAACAGAAAGCAAATTTTCGCATAAACACATAATTAACAATGTAGAAGCCATGGAACCTGTTTTATCACTCATATAACTTGGTAATTAATATAAGAACATGTCTAAACATGTTCAACCCGACAATTTTCAGTTTAAGCTCGGTTCGGAACCGAAAGTCGCAAAAGTAGACTTTTGCTTTGACTTTCAGTTCTGACCCAATGTAGCATATTTTAGAAATGCCTTAGAGCTCAATTACGACCAGGTTATAGATTAGTGTAACCCTCTGAGGTTATACAACTTGGTTCATTAGTTATTCGATTCATGTACATGTTTCCGTTATATGCCTAAATGTTGACCATAATGCCCTTTTGACCTTAAAACGAGATTTTTGAAAATGTGAGAGGAAAAAAACCTTTTTTACTGATTTATAAACTTGTCCTAAAAATTTGACATCAGTTTGAGGTCTAGATTAGGAGTTATGCTCCATATCGTAATTAAGAAGCTTTTTATTAATTAAACGGCGTAATTAGCATAAAGCCTATCTAAACCCAATTTTTGACACCAAAATTTTTAACCACTGATGTAATATAATATTTTGGGATTTTTGAAGATTTTTAATTAATTTTAAGCTGAGCATAACATAGGGTTCTTGCTATAATTCGGTAAATGTCGATTATACCCTTTTCTTGAATAAAGAGTGTTTTACATAATATTTTGATACCAAACTTTTTGCTACTGATTTTATATGATAAATAAAATATTTTGAACTTTATAAACTGACCAAAAACTCAGATTTCCTATTTAAACCCGAAAATCGCTTAAAACCGACTTTTACGCGTTTTAAGCGCATAGTATGAGTTAAAACTATTTTTAACATATAAGACTTAATACCTACTGATGTTTTTAGTAAATTTTTATATTTTGATAGTAAGATAAAGTTTTGAACTCCGATTTCTAAAATTGACCTTTTAAAGCTTATGTGAAATTACCAAAATGCCCCTACGGTGCATAGTTTGGTTATAAAAGGTAAATTTCACATATATGCAATACCATACCGTTATGACTTATAAAAATAAATGTTTTTACTGATTATATCATACCTGAAACTCAGATTAGTATTTAAACTCTTTTATAACCTTTAAAATGACCAAAATACCCCTACGGGGCATAATTTGAGTTTAAATCCATTTTGGGCATAATGGAAGGTATCTTACTGATATCACAACATATTTAAGGCATATTAACTTAGGAAACCTGTTCATGACTCATTTGGTTACCCGTTACGCATTATTTGCGTTCGGTGCGGTTTATGTAACTAGTTTGCATAAATTAGCCGAAACGGGTCAAACCATATCGTTTTTATCTCAAAATCCAGAATGTGTTTAGTTTACACATATTATACAAGTATACAAACTTGTCGGGTCTAAACCACACTCTAATCAGGTCATCGCTTAATCGTGCGTTTTGAACCGTATATCTTCCTTTAAAACTAACCGGTCTAAGTTTAGGCTTAATTAAGACCCGTTAGGAATCTAATAGGTTATTAAAACCTTCGTTCCAGATTAGGAGCCCAGTAAAAGCTACTTGCACTCGCTGATTTTGATATATACTTGCTCAGGTAAATACTTTTAACTCATTTTCCTTTATACGGGCTTGGGGTACGGTATATAAAATACCGATTGGTCGGGCATTGGATTTTTAATCATATAAAGGTTAAATTATTGAGATGACCCGTCTAAACTGTTATGTTTGCTTAAAGCCTTTGGGGGGTTAATGACCATGTCCCGGATATCCTTGGCATCATTCATTGAAATGGCCACGACCTAAGCACGGGGTGTAGGCATACACTTGCCAGTGCATATATATATATATATATATATATATATATATATATATATATATATATATATATATATATATATATATATATATAAGGTATAACCGAAGGAATTGAGAATAACTCGCCGCGGGATTATATCATGTGGTGTGTCTATTTGTAACACCTCGAAAATTCACGTCCTATAATGTGTTGACACGTGTCATAAAGTTTGAACGTGTGAAAGAATGTTATAAAAGGACTAAAGTTGACAAACATGGAAAGTATATGATTATACGGGTTCTAAATGTCAACAGTGAATAAATATACTTCATAATAACCCTACACGATGTTTATAACATCAAACGAATAAATCATGGATCATGCGAAGCTAAAAGTGAGAGATTACAAACTACAGGGGTTAAATGTGTCAACATGTTTAAGTTATACCTCTGAGTGACCTTTTGACAAACCCGAAGCTTTGTAACTGATAATTATGCTCACTAGAATGCGCGATATAAATTTCATAAAGTTTCGATATCGTATGAGAAAGTTATGATCAAATTAGTGTGCGAGGGGTTAAAGCGTTAACGTTGAAAGTTATGACTTTTCGGGTTAACCGGAAGTGTCCAGGGACTTGGCAAAGTGGGTACAAGTCTTAAAGCCCTTGTAGGTAAATACTAAGGGGTCAAATTGCAATATATAAGCTTAGTTGACCTTTCGTGAAGCCAAGGGACAAGTTGCAAAAACAAGAAAAAGGAAAATCTGATTTTAAAGGCCCAAGCGGGCCGCGTAACATATAACAAAAACTTACGCGAGCCACCTGGCCCGCCCAGATGCAGAATCTTCAAACAGCCTCCTGTATACGCGAAAACTCGACCCAAAACGGATGTTTCACTTCATGTGCGACCCCTAAGTGCCTCCTAGAACACTAGGGACATGTGTTGATCAGTTGTGGTCACTAGTAGAACCATGTGTCAACAAATTGTGGTGATTAGAACACTATAAAAGGCCCTTATGTTTCACAACTTTGATCACACCTTCATCTGCAATTGTGGAGCATTTCTGGAGCTTAGGAGCAGATCCAAGACATCCCTATTCGTGCGTAGGACCCTTGTAAGTACACTTGACCTTCCTCGATTAAGTTTAGCTTAGTTGTTTAGCTAAAAGTCAAACCGTCGTAATTACGGTTTGACTTCGAGATTAGTCAACAATGGCTCAGTCATATCTCGAATTAAAAGTAGTTATAAGTTGGTAATTATGTGGGTAATAAACCCTCAAAAGGGTTCTCCCTGATTCCCACGCTAACTAGGTCAAATGTCGGGTCAAACTTGTTAAGAAAAAGTCAACAGGATCCTTAAATTCTAATTTATGCATAATTAGCAATATAGAACATATACAACCTGTTTGATCATCAATATAACTTGGTAATTAGTGTAAGGACATGTCTAAGCATGTTCAACCCGACAATTTCCTATTTAGACCCGGTTCGGAACCGAAAGTCGCATAGTTTGACTTTTACTTTGACATTCAGTTCTGACCCGTTTTGGGATGATTTAGAAATCCCTAAGAGCTTCATTTGGACCAGGTTACATGCTAGTATAACCCTCTGTGATTATACACTATGGTTCATTAGTTAACCGATTAATACGCATGATTCCGTTAATTGCTCATATGTTGACCATTATGCCCTTTTCACCTTAAAATGTGATTTTCGAAAATGTAAAAGAGTAGAAACCTTAATTACTGATATATAGACTTGTACCCAAAGTTTGACATCAGTTTGAGGTGTAGTTTGAGAGTTATGCTCATTAGCGCAAATTGAAAGCTTTATGTTAACAAAACGGCGTAATTAGCATATAGCCTAGTTAAGCCTACTTTTTGATATCAAAATTATTACCCACTGATGTAATATATTATTTTGGGAATTTTAAAGATTTTTAATTAATTTTAGGCTGAGCATAACTCATAGTCGTAGGCTTAATCCGGTAAATGTCGGTTTTGCCCTTACGGGCC
This sequence comes from Helianthus tuberosus, assembly GCA_030545235.1. Taxonomy (NCBI): domain Eukaryota; kingdom Viridiplantae; phylum Streptophyta; class Magnoliopsida; order Asterales; family Asteraceae; genus Helianthus; species Helianthus tuberosus. The sequence goes on from CM060363.1 coordinate 82,696,157, forward strand.
ATAAAATGAGTTTTACATATCTAAACGACTCCAAACCTTTTGCTACTAATTAGATATGATAAATAAATTATTTTAAACCTCCTGGAAATATAAAAATATCAGATTTCTATATAGAACCCGGAAACGGCTTCTAATCGCCTAATTAAGCGTTTTTAGCGCATAGTATGTACTAGAACTATCTTAAACATACTAAGGTTGATACCTACTGATGTTTTAGTTAAATTATAATATTTTAACAGTAAGCAAAGGTTGTTGAATTCAGACTTCAGTTTTGAGCTTTTCGGCTTATGTGAAATTACCAAAATGCCCCTACGATGCATAGTTGGTTATAATTAATAAATTTCACATATATACTTTATCCTACTGTTATAACTTAGTAAAATAAGTATTTTTTCTGATTACATCAGACCTGTAATTCAGGAAAAATACTTAGACTCTTTTATAAACTTTTAAATGACCAAACTACCCCTACGGGGCCTAGTTTGTGTTTAAATACGTTTCGGGCATAATGAAAGACATCTTACTGATGTCACAACATATTTGAGGCATAATTAACTTAGGAAACCTGTATATGGCTCTTATAATTACCCGTTACGCCTCTTACGCGTACGGTTCGGCCTATGTAACTAGTTTACATAAATTAGCCGAAACGAGTCAAACCTTATCGGTTTTATCTCGAAATCCAGAATGTGTTTGAGTTACCCATATTAAACAAGCATACAAGCTTGTTGGGTCTAAATCACATTCTATTACGGTCTTCGCTTAATCGTGCGTACGAACCGTATCTTCCTGTAAGACTAACCGGTCTAAGCTTAGGCTTAATTAAAGACCCGTTAGCATTCTAATAAGTTATTTATACCATCATTCCAGACTAGAGCATTCCGGTAAATGGTACCTACGCTTACTTAAGTGAATACGGCTGAGTTATTAAATTCTTACTATTTAAGACAGGAGCTAGCTCAGGTAAATACTCTTAACTTATTTTCCCTATACGGGCTTGGGATACGGTACTATAAAAGTACCGCTTGGTCGGGTGTATGTAGTCATTTAAATCGAATTGTGATTTATGTACTTACATAACCTGTTTAATATGTATTATTTGGTGTATGGCTTTTGGGGGTTAATGACCATGTCCCGGATATCCTTGGCATTATTTTACGAAATGGCCACGACCTAAGCACGGGGTGTAGGCATACACCTGACAGCTGCATTATGTAAAAACTGGTAATCCACTCCGAGGTATCATCCTTGTGGGCATTATACCGTAACTGGTAATCCACTTAGAGGATGATAGCCTGTGGCGTGTCAGTTAATCTAGTCCGGCCCTACAAACCGGCCCTAACGGACGACAAATAAGTAAAACTGTATACAAGATTATATACAAATAATTTTCCCAAGTATAAAAGGTTAATTTTGCCTCTGTGCATTTTAATCAAATTATAAAAGATATTTTTGTGCCACGCGCATCCAAATCAATTTTCTTAAACTCTTTTCAAATGAGTCAGTTGAGTGTATTTACCAGTGAAAACTGACATATTTTCCAAAAAGGTTAAGTGACAGGTACTGAACGAAATTGGCTGGAAGCTCAGTGCGCTAATAAGGAATCTTGCAAGTTCTAGGCGTCTAAAGTCTGTTGAACAAATGATATGTTTAAAGATCCGCCTGTGGATCCTTTACTTTCCGTTGTAATACTGGATATTACTTTATATTCGGAATGTAATAATATTTATCTTTTGCTTCCGCTGTGCATTTATATAATTGTGTTGTTTGACTATTATGTTGCCAACCATGTCACGATACTCCCCACCGGGCCCACCGGTGACACGTGGAAATCGGGGTGTGACAGGTTGGTATCAGAGCCAACACTGAGTGAATTAAACGCTAGCCTTTTGCGTTTAATCTCAGTTACACAATTGCACATTCTTGAGTCTAGGCAAGAACATAAGACGAATCCAAATTCGTTTCATTGTCTTTTAATTACTTCCTTGATTACTTTTCTGATTAGCCTTTGCATGGGCAAGTCATTTTTATTAGAAGTCCCATTTAAGGCAACTATATACTTGTTTAAATTTTTAAGGAACGATTATGTTTAAAAATATCATTCCTATGTTATAAGATCTAACATTATAATAAAATGGCAAAATCTAAAAAGGACGAGACCTAGCCATACGTCACATTAAGACAGGGCCAAGATGGTAGTTCCACAATTAGATTCAGATCCTTGATAACAGTTCAATTTAGAAATTTTTCTGCGTTAATTATTAAAAAGAATCTAAAGGGTAAAACCTAGCTTAAGTGTCACTGCAGACAAGGCCAAGATGGTAGAACCTATTCAAGAGATTCAAATCCTTATTAAACATTTGAAAGCATATTAACATGCTTGACAAAGTGTGATGCGATAAAATCACATAAGTCATTTTTTTTTGGTTATTCTAAAATCCCTTATTTATATAATCATCCCTTAAGGATGAAGTGCCCACGGGCTATAATTAACGTCCTCTGGGACTAAAGACAGTGGTAGTCTACAACTCCCTGTCAAGGAAAGGTAATGAACTTTGATTCAAACCTTAATGTCTCGATTCTCTGAAATCATGACTTATAAATTAAACTTATCTACGTGACTAGGCCTTTTGTGCTATTATTAACTTGTAATTTAGGATTATGATAAAGATCCTGTACAATTATATATTTAACAAATTAACTAAAATGTGTATTAAAAACATGGTTAATAAATCGTTTAAAACGATGAAACTGTATAAGCTTCCGTATAAACCTTGCCCTATTTTTCTTTTTGCTCAGCAATTAAAGCTACATGGCTAGGTCGGAGGAAGAAAACAGTCATCCTTTGGAAAACCGCGATGATGAGAGGATTAATATAACCAAAGGGGAACTTCGTTCACTGATTAATACAGCTGTATCTCAAGCTGTAGAGGAACAGTTTAAGGAGTATAGCGAGACACATAGTAAAGCCTCATCTATACCCAAGTCTGTTCCTAAAACTCATTCAGAGCCCCATAACAAGCCGCCCCCTAAGAAAGAGGAGCTAAAGAAGGATGATGATCGACATTCATCAAATGAACACAGTGTTCCATCCAAGAAGATAGTGTTCGATAATGAACCGCATACCAAGTCTTGTACCTATAAGTACTTTGTTTCCTGTAAACCCCGAGATTTCACTGGGGAGAAGGGAGCAGTGGATTGTATGACCTGGTTGGATGAAATGGACACGGTGGTGGACATCAGCGGTTGTGCTGAAAGGGATGTAGTAAAGTATGTATCCCAATCATTCAAAGGAGAGGTACTGGCTTGGTGGAGGTCTCTCATTCAAGCTGCTGGGAAGATCCCGCTTTACAACATGTCTTGGGAGCAGTTTGTCAACCTCATTATGGAAAACTACTGCCCCCCAACATGAGGTCGAAAGAATTGAATCTGATTTCTTATCATTGGTGATGACAAACTTAGATTGTCAAGCTTACCTCACCAGTTTCAATACCCTGTCCAGACTGGTTCCTTACCTTGTAACACCAGAGCCCAAGCCCCCAGAAATCAAAGCCAGTGTTAAGGCTTCAAGACCTGCTACATTTAGGTCAGCAGCTGATCTCTCTCTGTCCCTTACTTTAGATGCGGTCAGGTTAAGGTCGCTAAAGAAATCTGAAGAAAGTAAGAGGAAGCGTGAGGATGATAACTCGCGAGGGTCAAAGAAGAAGCATAAAGGAAACACTGATTCTAAGAAGTCTGGGTTTGGAAGGAACAGTCAGCGAACAGAGGAGAAGCCAAAGTGCACGACTTGTCAAAGACGCCACTTTGGAAAGTGCAGACTTGAATCCAATTCTAAGTCTGAATCACCTGCATGTGGGTTATGCAAGTCTAAGGAGCACAAGACTGTTGATTGCAGGAAGATTAAAGATGCCACATGCTACAATTGCAATGAGAAAGGGCACATAAAGACCAACTGCCCTAAGTACGCGAAGAAGCCTGAAGAGGCCAAGAAAGCAAACGCATGAGTCTTCAATACGAACGCCAAGGAGATGATGCAGAATGATAACTATATAGCAGATACCTTTTCATATCAAACAGTTTATGCATGAATTTTATTTGATACTGGCACATATGATTCTATAATGAATGATAAATGTTTAGAACTGTTGTCTCCGCCTGATTAAGACTCCGGTCATTTAATGCGAGGTAGAAATTGACCGATGATACTTTAGAAAATGCTCCAACAAATCCGATATTGATATTTAATATCTATTAGAAATCACTCTTTTCTGATACCCTTATGGCAAACTTTCAAACTATCCGAATTCATCAGTATATTAAAGACAGATGTGACATTTTGATCCCCTGTCAAAGAGGTGATGGACTAGGTCCAACCCTTAAATGCCATTGATGGTCTTTTGTAACCTAGGCTAAGTGATATTGATATATATTTTTAAAATAACGTTCATTAAGAATGTTAATGCCTTATCGGCCAGTATAGTTTGATGAAACCGTGGTTAGTATATTTAAGGCCATCAGGGAAATGAATAGCAGATGTTGGATTGCAACTAAGTAAATGATTCATCTGGTAATGGGAACAAAATCTCGAGTATGATAAACTCGGATAAGACAACCGTCAATCGCGCCATTGATGGTGCGACGCATGCTATTGATACTACAATAATAAACTGTAGAAAGTCCTAATGTACCCTCCCTCCAGATAAAGTACATCATCATATGAAATTGATATCTCTTTGATCTCTACTGATTTTGAATACCAAAAGGTATGACAAAAGCGCTTTATGAGGATTGGTGTATCTTAATATGTTCCATAGATTGCTTCCATGCCTGATCAGTATGGAGGTTTAATGCATGGGACCACAAAGATATCCCAATAATCATATGGTACTAAAGTCAACTAATAGTATTCAAAGAAGATATCCAGAATAGAATTGTCCAAATAAATATTCCCTGGTAACGGAATATGTGGACTCATAACATGAATGTGTCACTTATTAGACACAAGAGTTGATGAGTGAACTGGAGCCTGAGATATGGAAATCTCTGTAACCTCCTTGTACCTTGATTATCTTCTCCTAAGATTACCCTGTTTACCCCTGGGAGGCAGGTAGAGTTAAGTTTCATATCCCATTTAAGGCTGTATTATTATGAAATCTCCAAGACAGCTAGTACCATTATTGGCAGAATCGAAAACCCTGGTTAAGTAAGTTTTAAGATATAGGTTCATAAAGCCAAACTCAATATCCTGAGAATTGGGTATAGTAAATTATGAAAGACGGTTCATTTTGCTAAGGCATTGTTTACCACAACCCTAATTAGGCAACGATTAAGAATCGCCATCAGCTGCCCAGGATCATCGATTTGTTCGACTAACTGTAAAGATTAGCTATTTCTTAAAAATAATTTTGAGCAATGGTTGGAATAACCATCTCACCTTAAGATAAGCTTTTCTATAATAGCTGTCATATAAGTATCAAGGCTACTCCCTTGAAGACCTTGTATAGATGGAATGTTAAACGTCCATTGATAGGACAATAGCTTGGTAAGTCCAAACATCAGGATCTAAAAGTTGCATTATAGACAACCAATAAGATCACGCAAATTCATAATCATCAGTAAGATGCCAGTATTCGGCAGAAAATTAAGGATTTATGAAAATAGCAAACCTCCTAAATTCTTGTTAAGGAATAAGGTTCAACAATAGATATCACCCTGGAAGGGTGTGCTAAATTGTTAAATTATCGGGCTAGTTAAGCTTCGAGAATATAGAATCATTCGAAGGAAATCGAATGTATCAAGATCAAATAGCTTACGAGCCAAGACCTAATTAAGGGGCTTGGTGGAGCGCGCAATGTGAACCGCACTAATGATTTAGCGACGTGTCACCAATAAGTCGAAAAGCACTATCACATAATGATATGCAGAACTTTGATAGTATGAGCAACCTGTGTCGATTAAGGGTCGACAGGATTAGAAGCTCCAAAAAGATACATGTGCCTATTATAAAGGTCAATTGGAACGCCTTAGAGGCTCAAAGGTACTGAGGAAGATTAAACCCAGTATAAGGTAGAAAATACTTCCTTTACTTTAACAAATCTCGAGGTCGAGATTTCTTTTAAGGGGGTGAGGATGTAACACCTCGAAAATTCACGTCCTATAATGTGTTGACACGTGTCATAAAGTTTGAACGTGTGAAAGAATGTTATAAAAGGACTAAAGTTGACAAACATGGAAAGTATATGATTATACGGCTTCTAAATGTCAACAGTGAATAAATATACTTCATAATAACCCTACACGATGTTTATAACATCAAACGAATAAATCATGGATCATGCGAAGCTAAAAGTGAGAGATTACAAACTACAGGGGTTAAATGTGTCAACATGTTTAAGTTATACCTCTGAGTGACCTTTTGACAAACCCGAAGCTTTGTAACTGATAATTTTGCTCACTAGAATGCGTGATATAAATTTCATAAAGTTTTGATATCGTATGAGAAAGTTATGATCAAATTAGTGTGCGAGGGTTAAAGCGTTAACGTTGAAAGTTATGACTTTTCGGGTTAACCGGAAGTGTCCAGGGACTTGGCAAAGTGGGTACAAGTCTTAAAGCCCTTGTAGGTAAATACTAAGGGGTCAAATTGCAATATATAAGCTTAGTTGACCTCAATGAAGCCAAGGGACAAGTTGCAAAAACAAGAAAAAGGAAAATCTGATTTTAAAGGCCAAGCGGGCCGCGTAACATATAACAAAAACTTACGCGGGCCGCTTGGCCCACCCAGATGCAGAATCTTCAAACAGCCTCCTATATACGCGAAAACTCGACCCAAAACGGATGTTTCACTTCATGTGCGACCCCTAAGTGCCTCCTAGAACACTAGGGACATGTGTTGATCAGTTGTGGTCACTAGTAGAACCATGTGTCAACAAATTGTGGTGATTAGAACACTATAAAAGGCCCTTATGTTTCACAACTTTGATCACACCTTCATCTGCAATTGTGGAGCATTTCTGGAGCTTAGGAGCAGATCCAAGACATCCCTATTCGTGCATAGGACCCTTGTAAGTACACTTGACCTTCCTCGATTAAGTTTAGCTTAGTTGTTTAGCTAAAAGTCAAACCGTCGTAATTACGGTTTGACTTCGAGATTAGTCAACAATGGCTCAGTCATATCTCGAATTAAAAGTAGTTATAAGTTGGTAATTATGTGGGTAATAAACCCTCAAAAGGGTTCTCCCTGATTCCCACGCTAACTAGGTCAAATGTCGGGTCAAACTTGTTAAGAAAAAGTCATCCTTAAATTCTAATTTATGCATAATTAGCAATATAGAAAATATACAACCTGTTTGATCATCAATATAACATGGTAATTAGTGTAAGGACATGTCTAAGCATGTTCAACCCGACAATTTCCTATTTAGACCCGGTTCGGAACCGAAAGTCGCATAGTTTGACTTTTACTTTGACATTCAGTTCTGACCCGTTTTGGGATGATTTAGAAATCCCTAAGAGCTTCATTTGGACCAGGTTACATGCTAGTATAACCCTCTGTGATTATACACTATGGTTCATTAGTTAACCGATTAATACGCATGATTCCGTTAATTGCTCATATGTTGACCATTATGCCCCTTTCACCTTAAAATGTGATTTTCGAAAATGTAAAAGAGTAGAAACCTTAATTACTGATATATAGACTTGTACCCAAAGTTTGACATCAGTTTGAGGTGTAGTTTGAGAGTTATGCTCATTAGCGCAAATTGAAAGCTTTATGTTAACAAAACGGTGTAATTAGCATATAGCCTAGTTAAGCCTATTTTTTGATATCAAACTTATTACCCACTGATGTAATATATTATTTTGGGAATTTTAAAGATTTTTAATTAATTTTAGGCTGAGCATAACTCATAGTCGTAGGCTTAATCCGGTAAATGTCGGTTTTGCCCTTACGGGCCATAAAATGAGTTTTACATATCTAAACGACTCCAAACCTTTTGCTACTAATTAGATATGATAAATAAATTATTTTAAACCTCCTGGAAATATAAAAATATCAGATTTCTATATAGAACCCGGAAACGGCTTCTAATCGCCTAATTAAGCGTTTTTAGCGCATAGTATGTACTAGAACTATCTTAAACATACTAAGGTTGATACCTACTGATGTTTTAGTTAAATTATAATATTTTAACAGTAAGCAAAGGTTGTTGAACTCAGACTTCAGTTTTGAGCTTTTCGGCTTATGTGAAATTACCAAAATGCCCCTACGATGCATAGTTGGTTATAATTAATAAATTTCACATAGATACTTTATCCTACTGTTATAACTTAGTAAAATAAGTATTTTTGCTGATTACATCAGACCTGTAATTCAGGAAAAATACTTAGACTCTTTTATAAACTTTTAAATGACCAAACTACCCCTACGGGGCCTAGTTTGTGTTTAAATACGTTTCGGGCATAATGAAAGACATCTTACTAATGTCACAACATATTTGAGGCATAATTAACTTAGGAAACATGTATATGGCTCTTATAATTACCCGTTACGCCTCTTACGCGTACGGTTCGGCCTATGTAACTAGTTTACATAAATTAGCCGAAACGAGTCAAACCTTATCGGTTTTATCTCGAAATCCAGAATGTGTTTGAGTTACCCATATTAAACAAGCATACAAGCTTGTTGGGTCTAAATCACATTCTATTACGGTCTTCGCTTAATCGTGCGTACGAACCGTATCTTCCTGTAAGACTAACCGGTCTAAGCTTAGGCTTAATTAAAGACCCTTTAGCATTCTAATAAGTTATTTATGCCATCATTCCAGACTAGAGCATTCCGGTAAATGGTACCTACGCTTACTTAAGTGAATACGGCTGAGTTATTAAATTCTTACTATTTAAGACAGGAGCTAGCTCAGGTAAATACTCTTAACTTATTTTCCCTATACGGGCTTGGGATACGGTACTATAAAAGTACCGCTTGGTCGGGTGTATGTAGTCATTTAAATCGAATTGTGATTTATGTACTTACATAACCTGTTTAATATGTATTATTTGGTGTATGGCTTTTGGGGGTTAATGACCATGTCCCGGATATCCTTGGCATCATTTTACGAAATGGCCACGACCTAAGCACGGGGTGTAGGCATACACCTGACAGCTGCATTATGTAAAAACTGGTAATCCACTCCGAGGTATCATCCTTGTGGGCATTATACCGGAACTGGTAATCCACTTAGAGGATGATAGCCTGTGGGCATTATACCTGTGGCGTGTCAGTTAATCTAGTCCGGCCCTACAAACCGGCCCTAACGGACGACAAATAAGTAAAATGTATACAAGATTATATACAAATAATTTTCCCAAGTATAAAAGGTTAATTTTGCCTCTGTGCATTTTAATCAAATTATAAAAGATATTTTTGTGCCACGCGCATCCAAATCAATTTTCTTAAACTCTTTTCAAATGAGTCAGTTGAGTGTATTTACCAGTGAAAACTGACGTATTTTCCAAAAAGGTTAAGTGACAGGTACTGAACAAAATTGGCTGGAAGCTCAGTGCGCTAATAAGGAATCTTGCAAGTTCTAGGCGTCTAAAGTCTGTTGAACAAATGATATGTTTAAAGATCCGCCTGTGGATCCTTTACTTTCCGTTGTAATACTGGATATTACTTTATATTCGGAATGTAATAATATTTATCTTTTGCTTCCGCTGTGCATTTATATAATTGTGTTGTTTGACTATTATGTTGCCAACCACGTCACGATACTCCCCACCGGGCCCACCGGTGACACGTGGAAATCGGGGTGTGACACTATTAATCTTTAACCCGGTATTCAGCCCGGGCTACTGAACGTATAACGAACATGTAATTCTTTTACAAGTTTATATATAAATAATTATCCCAAGTTATAAAATATTATTTTGTGCCATGTGCATTCAAATCAATTTTCTTAAACATTTTCAAAATGAGTCGGTTAATTGTATTTACCAGTGTAAACTGACGTATTTTCCAAAAAGGCTAAGTGCATGTACTAAACGGAATAGGCGCTGGCTACTTCAAGCATCAATAAAGAGTCTTGCAAGCTTAGATGTTATTAAATCTGTTGAACAATAATTTTTAAACTTTGATCCGCCTGTGGATCCTTGCAACCGTTTTGTAATACATTTGATATTACTTTTTATTCGGTTTGTAATGATTTTTTCTTTCGACTTCCGCTGTGTAGATAAACTGTGATAAATTGTCTATGATGATATCACCTACGTCACGATACTCCCCACCGGGCCCACCGGTAATACGTGGAAATATCGGGGTGTGAAAATTTTGCTCCTTGTGGTTTGGCCACTTTAACGGTTTTGCCCCAAACCTTTAAAAATAGCCATTTTACTCCTTGATCTATGAAGCGCTTCATGATTTTACTCCCCGCCCCTAAATGTCATCCATTTTAACTGTTAAAGTCTGTCATGTGCAAAACACCTGATGGGCAATTATGTCTTTTCCCAACCCATATTAATGAATTATATTTAAAACCCTAACAACCCATTCTATCGTTCCCATTCCTTCTTCTTCCCCGTCGCATTCAAAACCCTAACATCCATTGCATTCAAAACCAGAACCTAGTGCCACCACCCACCACCCACCACCACCATTTTCCAGGTACAAAAATCGAGCAAGTGCACCCACATCTCCTCCATCCAAGCATATGGATCCAGACCACTACCGCACTCGACCACCATTACCAGGTTACCGCCACCACCCGACCACTGGTTCCTCCCATCGCAACACCACCGCCGGGAAAGCCTCAGCCAGTGGATTGAACATCAACGCCCTGCTTTGAGGTTTCCAAAATCGGACTCTCTTGGTCCAAATCGGTAGAATCCCAGGGTGAAGAGGACGAGATAACACCTGAATTAAGTGGGGGATGTCTGATTCATCTAGATTTGTGGGTAATTTCACAAGAACAACCACTCTTTCTCTCACACACTTGTATGTGTTCTTGGTGTAACTAGAAGATCTCAACAATGATGGATCTTATTCTTTATGCTCAAGATTAGGGGATATATGTTTGGTTTCTATTTCTCATATTAACAATAGCTGTTGTAATCTTGTAGTAATGTTTTTTTTAATAATATAGTATAGTCATTATGCAGTGATAAAACAACTTAATTCAAAACTAAACATCGAATGATTAGATCTACGGGTGTTCACAGTCTATATCGGTCTGGACCGCTTACGGTTTTGAGAAACATGACAAATTAAACTTGGCTGTGTTGGGTTGGTCAGGTGGACCAACTGATTTTAGCTGTTAAACTATTTGGTTTTGACCCCTCGATCTATGGTTTTGAAAATGCTAGCATGTATTTGAATTTTGAACTTGTAAAACTAATAAAAGATGGTTAATTCATGAATGTAACACATACACATAACTGGTGAAGGAAGAATGGACCGGGTAGGGTTTATGATTTATGGAAATGAGGGATGGGTTTATGATAATCGAGAAGGGTTTGATTTTGAAGGTAGTTTGAAATTGGGGTTGATGGTGGCTGGGTAGGGTTGAGAGAGAAGAGAGAGTGCAGAGGGTAGAGAGAGAAGAGATGATGGTTTTGCTATTTATTATTATTATATATAATATAATCTTTTATTTGAGTGGAAAAGACTAAAATGCCCCTCATGTGAGGGGCATGTGACCAGGATTTAACAGTTGAATTGGATGGAGTTAGAGACGGGGAGTAAAATCATGAAATGCTTCATAGATCAGGGAGTAAAATGGTTATTTTTAAAGGTTTGGGGCAAAACCGTTAAAGTGACCAAACCACAAGGAGCAAAACGGAAGTTTACTCTGGGTTTAATGTTGGTTGGAAAGGCGTTTTCTACGAACAGGTATATATGTAATTCAGGAATGGGGAGATGTAGTTCTGTTTGTTTGCTAGATGATTTTTTACTATATTTTCGATCTATAAGATAATTAATGTATTGTATTTGGTTGGCTTTGTCTGAAATGGGTGTTTTTTTGTGGGGTTGCAGGGTTATAACATTATTGGTTCGCATAGTGGTGTTAAGATATGTAGGTGGACGAAATCGCAGCTTAGAGGGCGTGGTAGATGGTGGTAAGGGCGGTGGTGATGGTTGCGGTGGTCAACCACAGAGGCGCATACTGCAAGAGATAAAGGGTTTGGGATGCGAGATTACCACTTTACCCCTACACCAGACGGTCAACCTAACCATTGACTAAAGGTAGGTGTCAAGGTGTGATGAATTGTCCACCAAATGGTGTCATTAGGCAAAAAGTGAAAGATATGGTGTCAAATTGCAATCTCAACCAAACCACATGGTGGCAAATTGTACCGGAACCAACCCCCTCAAATTAAAGGCAATATAATGATCGTTTTGATGCTGTAATTTTTTTTTTTTGAACTATTAACGTATAAAAAATTATAGTCATTTAAAAATCAGACAAGATAATTAGTTTACAAACCAACAATATGTTTTAAAAAGTTGTACCTATGTTGTGAAAATTATATTACTTAAAATTTTTAAAATTAATTAAATTAACCTTTATTCTCTTAATCTCTATATTATGATATAATATATATATTAACTTTTAGCAAACAAATATTAAGATATGTTTAATCTTTCTGGGTAAAGTCAAGAACTCCAATTAATTAAAACATTTGGTAATGAGAGACATATATCTTTTTAGCCGGTCAAGACGAATTTGCATTAACAATTTAACATAAAGGGGTCTAGCTAGCAGCTAGACACCCAATATACATATCAGCAGCAACAGAACAACATCACCTACCAATACCCATATTGTAATGCAGACCACCAAACAACAAAATATAATTTCAAAACAGACTTGTATGCATGTTAAAATTACATATGATATTAATATCCAAGTATATAACAGCTATTAACTCAAAGTTCATCCAACTAAAAATATTAATAACTTTTTTAAAAGTAAACTCCATTAACACGCCTCCGACCTAACCGGGCAAAAGGCCAACAATACAACACGCCTCCGACCCGAACGGGAAAAAGACACAAAATTACAACATATACAACAGATATTTACACCACTATTCCCATCGAATTGACTGAAAAGAATACCTATTTTTCAGCCAAATAGTGTTTTCATTCCTTCTAAAAATATCCGCGGGTTCAAATTCCTACAAGTACAAGTTTATCAGACGGTATTTAGGAGTCAATATTGTTGTTCAAAAGAAATAAAAAAAAAAAATATCTAGATCTTCGCTATGAGTGAGTTGAACGTTTTGAGTCCACTTGCGAGAATGTTTGTTGCCATCCATTACCTAAGATTGGTTTTCACATGTCTCATGATATTTGTAATTTTACCCTTAACCCTCTTCTCTATATAATATCTAGACTCCATAATAATGTTACACTACATTTTCTCCTACAACTTCATAAATTTTATTTATATTTATTTAATAAAATTCTTTTAATATTAATACTAATAATTAATATATAGTTATCACTTATTTTTATCCTTATCTTTATCTAAAATTAATAAATAACTTTAGTTTTGCAATTTAGACTCTTTGTTTTTTAACTTTTAACCTAAAGTTTTTTATCTTTTCCAATTTAATCCCAACTCTTTTTTATTTTCAGTTTTGATCCATCATACTTTTCATCTTTCCCGAATTTTTTGTTTCGTTCTAAATTTTGTGAGTTAACGCACCGCAACATGCGTGTGGAGTTCAACATTTTTTCGTATATTTTTTTCCGTTTGACGGGCCCAACGCAACCCATCTATTTTTCTCCATTTAACAAGTTCGTCCAACGCGCGGGTCCTGGATTGACTTGGTTATTTTTTTCTATGTTTTACGTTTCGATTTAATTTCTTTGCAACGAGCATTCGTGATTCAAAGATTTTACGTCTGCTTCTCGCTCAGCATTATTTTTTTTTTTCATTTTTATTTATTTTGTTTTTATGAGCTTTTCCGGTGTTGGTGGTCGCGGACAGTGGTATAGCTTTGGTACTGCTTGACACAGTTATACAGCAACCACTGCAACAGAATGGCTTATTACTAGACACTAGTATATAAATAAATAAAGTAAAATATATACAATTTTTCAAAATGATTCATCACTTTAAATTAAACTATTTTTAAACATTATAAACTCAGAAAATGATTGAAATCACAAAAAAGCTTTACAAAAAATGTGAATTGATGATTTATTTCTTGTTGCTTTTGTCACAAAGGTTTTGGCTTATTGTGGAGTCATATAAAGATTATGATTTGGCTAGCTGGCGGGGAGCTGTGTCGGGGATTGGATAAAGATGTGGGATTGGTGGCGCCAGAAAGGAACACCAAACAATGGGCTTTCTTTCATCCGCCCACCGTTAACATGTTTCCTTATTTTTATCATATTTTTTGACACTTGTTCATCTCATTTTTTATACATCATGTGATACATCCATCATTATTGTCAGTGGCGGACCCAGGAATTTTTCCATGGGGGTGCGGAACATTTTTAAAAATTTTAGGCCCCAAGGTATATAAGTAAAAAATCGGTTAGTATCGGGTCGGGTCGGGTCATGTAAAACAAAAGAACATCGAACTAAATTATATAATCATCAAAAATATGTCAAACCTTGTTACAAACATAATTAAAACGACACCCTGCGGATTTTCATTTTTTGAAATCTATCCAAAACATGGCTCCATAACATATTACATAATATATCAACTATTCAAGTCCTAGAAATAATAATGTAAATAACCCTAAAAATCATCTAAACAACATATACACCATAAAAAGAAAAAACCAAACATTCTTCACTAACAAATATAACCCACCAGATCTACCGTGTGGTGTATGCGGCTATAAAAAAAGGCAAAATATCATCACTAACAAAATATAACCCACCATATAACATAATGAAAAAACAAAACGAAGCACATGTCTACTGTCATGGTTAGTATGCGGCTAATATCAACCAAAAAATCAACCAAAATTCATAAAAAATAACAAAGAAATTTACCCGTGTTCGATCGGCGGTGGTATGGTGGCTGATTACGGTGGTATAAAGAGAGCGGGAGAGAATATGTAAGGGTTTTGGGCTTGTTTATTTTATTTTAGTTTGAAATATTGTTGATTTGTTGGGTTTGTTTATTGGGCTAAGACTTAGTAGTGGGCTAGTTAAAGATATTGGGTATTTGGGTTTAGTTATTTAGGTATTAAAAGTTATATAATTTAGGTAGTATTTAAAATAAAAATAAGAGTTTACTAAAAAAAATTAAAATATAAATTGATAACAATTTTTACCTAAGGGGTGCAGACGAAAAATTTCAAGAGGTGCGGACGGAAATTCCAAGGGGTGCGGACGAAAAATTCCAAGGGGTGCGGACGGAATTTTCGACGGAACTTAGCACTAAATTTTTTTTTCCCGGGGGTGCGCCCGCCCACCCTGGCTTTGTCTTAGGTCCGCCCTTGATTATTGTAATCCAAATAATTTTCATTTTCAACCCTTGTAATGTTTGTTAATGCTCTTTTAACCCTTTGACATTACGGGCATGTTTGAAATAGAGCTTTTATGAGCTTATAGCTTTAACCTTTTAAGAAAAAACTCTTACTCAATAAAAAACCTTGTTTAGTTGAAGAAGGTTGAAGCTTGAAGCTTTTGGTTGAACGCTCCTACTAGTAGCGTTTAGAAGGAGCTACAAGCTTTTAGTGAAAAATGACTATTTTAACCTCTACAGATAATGAATTTTTTAATGCACAAACTTTTTAAATTTTTTGTTATGTCCATTTTGGTCATTTTATACATTTTATTAAAACCTCCAACTACTCTGCCAAACATCAAATATATCTAAAAAGTTACAGCTACTAGCTACCAGCTACAGCAATCAGCTTCTAGCCAACAGCCACCAGCTACTTTTGCCAAACATACCCTACATCTACATTCTATAAACAGAACTATTTAATATTTCAACATATCATTTTATAGTTTCAAATCTTCATTGCTAAATGCCCCGCTTGCGGTGTGCACATATAATGTATATATGTGTGGTCGCTCGGAGGGGCAAAAGTGAAATGGTACTAACTTTAACGTTATTTTACTAATTTCGTGAAAATAACGTTAAAAGCGGCGGATGGTTAATCATGCATCATGTGATGATGTTGATAGCTGAAAGACAGGGGGTACATGCATCAATCAGTCTTTGTCCCGATTGTTTGAGCGTTATGTGTCTTAGGTCCAAGGCTTGATATAACACTACAATCGAGCCGGGGGTCTCACTGGAAGCAGCCTCTCTATTCCTACGAGGTAGAGATAAGGCTGTCTACATCTACCCTCCTCAGACCCTACCTTAGCTTTGCTATTGGAGGGATTTACCGAGTATGATGATGAAATCTTCATTGCTAACTATTTAACATTTCATTTATTCCACCCGTGTAATACACAAGTTTATAACTTGGTTATACTAATATAAGAAAATTTATACCTAATAATAACCAAGTTTCACAAGTGTTCTACTAAAGTCACACAACTTTCATTAGGAGTTCCAATTATATATATATTTTTTATAAATGTTAAAAAATAATATTAAGTGATGTAAATGTACATATATGAATCTTATTAATAGCCAATATTCATATATTTATTTATCTCACTTAATTTTAAAAGAAATAAATGTTTACCAATGGGGTGGTGGTCCATTGGCAAAGGCAAAACCTTTAAACACCTTGGGAGAGGGAGATATTGGGTTCAAGTCCCATAGACATCATGGAATAAAAGAAATTTGCCGTTAAAAAAAAGAAATAAATGTTTAAAAAAAATTACATAGGATTATAACACCTAATGAAAGCTGAGTTACTTAAGAAACTTGAAAGAAACAATTGCAAAACTTAGTTACTTTCCTGAAGTGTTTCATATAAAAACACTCCGTTATAACCTATGTAGTTTCAATATATGTTATTCTTTTTTTTTTTTTCTATTTTCATGAAGGGAGGAAATTGTGGGTCCCATACTTTCATCATTTGGTTACATACACGCACGACCAATCGGAACAACTAACACGATTCTATAAATAAATTTAGATTTTATATATTTATATATATCCTAAACCTCTTGGAAACTAAGTGTTCCCAAGAATTAGTAATTATAACCGACTATACATGAGATTAAGCGAGTATGGCATTATCGTTTCCATAAAGTTAACAACAACTTCCCATCGAATCATTGGTTACCGATTCGGTAGAGCTCGGTGACACGTAGTTTAGCTACATTTTAATAGAAACTTATAACTTTATTCCTTGATAGGAAAGATATAGATTGCATGCCAGCGAGTTACGTTTTGGAAACAACATTATGGATTATATTATGCTAGCTTTGCATTGGATATCGAGGCGAGTTCATAATCCCCACTTCTTACAGTTTTACATTTTTATAAATGTTTTGCGCGGGTAGAAAGACATGCAAGTTTTGCGAAAGTACACAATATTTCGATGAACAAAAACTACATTTTCTAAACCATGTTGTAAACAAATTTCAACTAACTCAAATGGTTTATGAAAGGTTTATGCTAAACATATCGGTTTTTACAAAACACACTCGTATTTTCGAAACATGCATGAGTTTCATGACTAGTGATGGGATTGTCCTAGTTACATCGGGATTAGGTTGTCCTGCATACAAATAAGGGGACTGGTTTGTCCTGCTTACGAACAACAAGACTGGGTTGTCCTGCATACAAATAAGGGGAATGGTTTGTCCTTCTTACGAACGTCGGGACTGGGTTGTCCTACATACAGACATAGGGACTGGATTGTCCTACATACAAATATAAGGACTGGATTGTCCTCTACTCAACTGCAAGAGCCGTAGGGTTCTTAAAACTGTACAGTGAAGTCCTAGCTACATATCGGAACTATAACCGCCTGCTAGTCTACTATCTTGAGTAAACGGTTTGGCGAGGCACTCTCTAGCACGAGGTGGGTTATAGGCTCATGCGGGCATGTTGTCCTTTTCGTACGCAGACATTGACGGTTAAACAAGTTTTACAAGTACAACGTTTTCAAATGGCATGCCGAGGAAAATGATTTTTATTACGTTTTCTCAACATTATTTCAACCGGTTATCATAAAGATTTATTCCAAATCTTTTTCAAACAAACTATGAACTCGCCAACTTTATGATGATTTTTCGCATGTTCTTTCTTAGGTTACATTTTGAATTAGGGCACAGTTGGAATAGGAGAACCCATGGGGATTGGAGTACTTAGCGGGCGTTCACTTTCTAGAAGTCTTAGAATTATATACTTCCGTTGTGCAATGAAGATACCAGTCAGATCACACCAACTCTGATTTTGAGGGTATGACACTCAACAAGCTCACCGTCAAGAACCGTTATCCACTTCCTCGCATCGACGACCTCTTCGATCAACTTCAGGGCGCAATTTGTTTCTCCAAAATCGATCTTTGTTCTGGCTATCATCAACTTCGAGTCCTCGAATAAGATATTCCTAAAACCAGATTTTGTACTAGATACGGTCACTATGAGTTCGTGGTCATGCCTTTCAGTTTTCCAACGCACCCGCGGTCTTCATGGATTTGATGAACCGTGTGTGTAAGCTTTACATAAACCGTTTCATGATCGTTTTCATAGATGATATCCTTATCTATTCCAAAACCCAAGATGAACAAGAGTGACGAACTCCTACGAACCGAACAACTATACGCCAAATTCTCCAAGTGTGAATTTTGGCTAAAAGAAGTTCAATTTCTCGGTCACGTTGTGAACGAGAAAGGCATTCACGTTGATCCCGCTAAGATCTAAGCTGTCAATGTAACATATATGAATCTTATTAATAACCAATATTCATATATTTATTTATCTCACTTAATTTTAAAAGAAATAAATGTTTACTAATGGGGTGGTGGTCCATTGGCAAAGACAAAACCTTTAAACACCTTGCGAGAGGAAGGTATTGGGTTCAAGTCTCATAGGCGTCATAGAATAAAAGAAATTTGCCGTTCAAAACAAAAGAAATAAATGTTTAAAAAAATTACATAGGATTATAACACCTAATGAAAGATGAGTTATTTAAGAAAAAAAGAAACTTAAAAGAAACAATTGCAAAACTTAGTTACCAAGGCAGGCTTAAAATTTTTTAAATTTTTCTATGCCCAAAGCGGATAGCAAAATTGGGGCTCTTTTGTAAACGAAAAAAATTGCTATGTATCCTATTATTCATATATCATCTTTGTAGGATTAGGATCAAATACAAAGGATCCTAATTGTAAGAAGTGTAAGAAGGATTTATAGAGTGACAAGAGTCCAATAACCTAAAAAAACCCACTACACAAAAAAACCCACTAAAAAAAAAAAAAAAAACCTTAAACATCCACCACCACCAAACCCCCCCCCCCCCCCCCCCCCAATTTTTTTTTGTTTTTTTTTTTTTGCCGAGGGGGTGGGGGTTTAGGTTTTTGGGTGGTGGTGGGGGTGGGTGTTTAGTTTTTTTTATATATTTTTTTTAAGGTTTTTGGGGGGTGGGGGGGAGGTTAGGTTTTTTTAGGTTTTTGGGGGGGTGGGGGGGGGGGGGTAGGTTTTTTTTAGGTTTTTGGGGGGAGGGGGAGGGGGGGTTTAGGTTTTTGGGTGGGGGTGGGGTGGGGGTGGGTGTTTAGGTTTTTGGTGGTGATGTAGTGGTTTTAGTTTTAGGTTATTGGACACTTGTCACTCTATAAATCCTTCTTACTATTAGAAGCCTTTGTAGAATAACTTGACCCCATCTTTGTATACGCATAATTATAGATTATAAACCTCAATGTTAACAATCTCAAAGCTATTATTACCAACATATAATATATTTTTTTAGAATTTGAGGCCCTAAAAAAATAAAGACCTAAAGCTCTTGCTTTAGGGTGTCCGGGGCGTACTCGGGGAGGGGAATCGGTGACCCCTGTCACCGCTCGGGAACACCGGCGCCACCGGTGCGGGGAGGGGGTGCGGGGAGGGGAATCGGGGAGGAGACACCGACGAGGGAGGGAGAGAGATGGTGGGGCCACCCACTTTTCAAACCAATCAAAACTTTTTTTTTTTTTTTTTGAATAAAAAAACAATTCACCTAAGAGGGGAGTGCCGCTATCAAATTGAGGTGCGAGGAGAGTTTAAGAGGGGAGTTGACGTGGCATAACCTGATTGGGGAGTGCCCCCCTCACCCTTATTTCACTTCCTATTGAGCCGACCTTGTTAGTTACTTTACTGATATAACCTATGTAGTTTCAATATATGTTATTCTTTGTTTCTATTTTCATGAAGGGAGGAACTTGTGGGTCCCATACTTTCATCATGTCTTTATTTGATTATTCTTCATTGATTTCTTTACAACATAAATTGTTTTAGTCTAGTTTAAGTATTTTAGACAAAGCTGTCATGGCCAAACAACGGTTGCGTGTTAATACTTCATCAAGAAGTATGTGTGTCATACAAGTATTTTAGCTCGACATATTTATGTTTGTTGTTTTATGTGATCATGTTGCTTGTTTGGCTTTAAGCTTTAGAAGTGAAATCTTCTTAACGAAGTCATATTTTAAATTGTTTCATTAAAATTTCTTTTGTTCTATATATATTTGAATATATAAAAACTTTACAACTTTTTTAGAAACAGAACTCAAAATCTACTGTATATTTTTTTTAAACAAAGAAGGCAAAACTCTTGCTACAATAAATTAAACAATTATGTATATAACTTTGGTCAATAATTCCCATTCCCAACCACAAATAATGTGAAGTTAAAGGTCAGCTGCCCAGCTACAATTTTAGGGCTTCTTGTTATGTTATGGCTAGATATGGGATTGATCTAAGTAGACTTGCCCAAACAACAATAACTACTCACTAATATTCAAGTCCTTGCTGTTTTCTTCAACAACACTTTTTTTACTTAAAATGTTCAATTCATGTACCTGGTCCTGGATCATTTATTAGTAAAGTTAATTTATTTTTAAAGAATTTGAACTTATTTTCAAATAATAATATTTTATTTCATGTACTATTTCCAGCTATTTTATGAAAAAGAAAATAGACTACATACCCACTTACCAATTCAAAAAAGGGTGTCTAGTTTAAGTACACAACGATGCATACACGACCACAGAAAAATAAAGTACATAAAAACTAGTTTAAACATAAAATTTATAGATTTAAATTAGAGGGTGTTTGGGGTTGAGTTTTAAAAATAGATTATGTGTTTTGAATAATCAGAATCAGATAATTAACTGTAACTAAACGTGATGTTGAAATATAGTGTTTGGATTTGATTATGTTGCTTGATATCACAATAATTAGATAATCAACTATGTGAGTCTTTGGCAAATACATATTTAAAAAAATAAACGAGTGAAAATCTTTTTCTAAACGCAAATAATTAATTTTTGGAAAACTGTGTTTTGTTGCAGTAGGGGGGAGAGCTGCTTTTGGAAAACTGTGTTTTGTAACTTTCTAAACGCAAATAATCAATTTTTAAAATTTTTTTACCCAAATACTCGAAACTGATTATTTACGATTTCAAAACTCAATAATCTAAAAATCTCCTTCAAAACTCAACCCCAAACACCCTCTTAGTTTAAACAATTTGTGTCGATCTTAATCTGTTTATATTATAATTTGTTTTTGAAAAGAAGTATGTTTCATGACATAACAAGTAGATTTCTTTTAGGACAACCACCATTAATAGTTGTGGACTAAAAAAGGCTAGTAGATCACTTGTACACTCAATTTAATCAAACCAATCAACTCAAAAACAAGCAACATGAATATGCAAACCTTTTAATACAGCCTTTAATCTGGTTATATTGTCTCTGAACCAATAAGTAGCATATCTTTATTCCTAGATAGATATTGATCTCAATCTTAACACAAAACAAAATTACTTATGATAACTATAATAAAAATTAAGATAAAATTACAAATGATGAAAGTTTATGAATAGTTTTTTTTATAAAAATGAAATATCGATCAAAAAGGTTATAAAAAAGAAACATGGATAAAAAAGAAGTCTACTGAAGGCGATAAGAGAGGTCTCGGAGTTGTTGAGGGTCCACCTCTGAAGGAGAACGAGTAAGTGCACATTGTGCCGTGGTGGTTTTGGGGAAAGCGATAACGTCCCTTATTGAACTGCTACCGCTCAGTAGCATCACCAATCGATCCAACCCATAAGCAATTCCTCCTGTAAATCCGTTGGGCGTTTACTCAAGTCAAATTATTCGAAAAAAGAAATATTACAATATGAATGTCAGTCAACCATGTAGAGTTTCAGATTAAAAATTAACAACGATCTTGTGCGACAACACTTCAATAAATGCAGATCAATTGATGAGAAGTGAAGTATTGTCATGGTTATCAAGGGGTGTTCATCGAATCGAACAACGAATTTTCGAAATACTAGAATCGAATTTTTCGAATAATTTATTTTTTTGCTTGAATTCGAATTTGATTAAAAGCTGGTCAACTCGATTCGAATTAAAACGCCAATTCGTATTCGACTAAAAATTTGAATTGAATTCCGAAAAATTCAAACAAATTCGTTTTGATTCAAATTCATTTAAAATATGTAAATTCATTATGGGCTATTTGGGCTTGATTATGGGCTATAGTACAAATTAAAGTTATATGTGCGTATTATATAATATAATAAATAAATACGTAACATTTGAATTCGAATTTCGAATTGAATTTATAATTATAACCTCGTATTCGATTTACTGGACTCAAATTTAAATTGAATCGAATTCAAATTCTTGATAATCGAATCGAATTTCAATTTTTCGGACCCGAATCGAATTCTGCACACCCTTAAATTAATCATAGTGATTTCTTGTAAGACTAGCTTTTTAAACTCATCTGAACATTGAAAAATAACCCGTTTGACCGTAAATTTGACCTTAAACAGTCTCGAGTTTTCTTGTGTCGTTTATCCAAATAAACCACCGATTAGTTTTAATTTAAAATTATTGGCAGTATTGATCTTGGCCAGCAACATATCTCCAATCTTGATAGATGGATATTTTATTAATATTTGACTTATTAGTCAAACATTTTTAATTATTCGTAATTAATTCTAGAATCTCATACCGTGTGGAGGAGCACCCATGTCTAGCGCCTCTAGAAGATAACCGAACTTGGCTTCAGCCTGCAAATATATAGTTAATTACTGATTAATAGTTAATTAATATGGAGTTCAACAAACAACCACTATGAGCTGTATCTTCTCACCTGCTCAAGAGAAATGCCAACAATTTCTAGCACCTTCTGTTGGACATCACGCCGATAAATCCTCAAACTTCCTCCACCAATCTAAACGAACAAATCGAACCAATTAAAATATAACACTTTATGAAAACATCTTGTAAAAAACTCAACATTTTAACTTGTCGGTTGGATGCATATGGTTGGTTCTATGTAAAATAAATGTGATAATGGGTCCCATTTTATAAAAATAAATGTGACTATTCGTACAATGGTACCATTATATATGTGACCATGTGAGAAATTACTAATATACCCCTTCTCTTAATCTTATTTTAAGAGACTTTAAGCCCCATTTCACAAGTTTTCCTTTTTGGTCATTTTATCTATTCATTAGTTAAACATTGTTTTCTTTTAACAGCCCATGTTAATCCAGCTGAATATCATTAATCACTCTCAAAAGTCAAAACACACATCCTAACACCCTATAGACCTAGGGGTGCAAACGAGCCGAGCCCGAGCTCGGCTCGAGCTTTGTTTTCAAAGCTCAAGTTCGGCTCGTTTATAATCTATTAATTAATATATTAAATAAAAATAATATTAATATAGACTCATTTACGCTCGCGAGCTCGACAAGTGAAGCTCGGGCTCGTTTACTAAACAAGCTAAGCTTGGCTTGGGCTCGATAAGGCTCGGCTCGTTTCGAGCTTTTTCTCGAGCCGATCTCGAGCAACTCGACTCGTTTGCATCCTTATATAGACCTCTTCCTATATGAATATTCCCAACATAAAAAAGTACCTCAACGCCATTGTAGACCATGTCATAAGCCAAGGCACGAGCAGAAGCAAGATCATCCATGTCTTCGGGGTTAGGGGCGGTAAAAGGGTGATGAAGCGCCTGCAACGATTTATAAAACGAAAATCAATATTTAAACTCTTAAGTCGCGTTTATTAATATTTTTTTTCAGTTTTAAACAACACTTGTTTCCCATATTACAAACCTCAAGCCTCTGCTCAGAATCATTCCATTCAAACATCGGAAAATCCGTTACCCACAAAATAGAATGCTTAGACTGCATATATAGATAAAATAAATATTAATAAAATTTCAGAAAAATACGCAGACGCGCACAGAAGTATGATAAGTCAAAGCATATTATCATAAGAACTTACCTGGTCAACCAAGCCCAACATGTTGGCCACATACAATCTGAGCCGGTCTAAAGTTTTGTTGACAGACGAAGCGGGACCCACTGCAAACAAGATAAGGTCACCTGATCCTGCCTCACATCTTTTCAAAAACAATTCTTTCTTAGTGGGATCCAAACTTGATGTTAGTGCAGGAACCCCTTCGAGTTGACCTACAAATAAAGTATGTTGACTAAAAAAATTGTTCGCACACATAAGCATTGACTTTAAGGAGCATCACATATTTATATTTAACTATCACCATCTTCCTGTATCTTCAAAAATGGCAAACCCTTGGCCCCAGATTTAATTGCTTCACTAACAATGTCGCCTTTTTTAAGAGTGGTGTTGGAAAAAGCTTTCGCTCCTGAAGGGATGCATAATACTTTGATTATTCCTCCGTTATTCAAGGCATCTGTGAAAACTTTGAAAGAAGAATCGGAAAAAATATCGGACACCTGCAATTAAGACGATAGAATTGCAAAGGGTTACATGAATCTTTTTATTAAAATAAAGAAGAAAGTAGATATGCATTATGGGCATAATATTTACATCTTTGAGTTCAAGATCAAAACGGGTATCCGGTCTGTCTGAGCCATAACGGTTCATTGCCTCAGCATATGTAAGCCTCGGGAAAGGGTTTGGCAGCTCAACACCTTTAATATCTAGAAAAACCTGCAATGGAGAAAATAAAACATAAAAAAAAAATCCAAATACAATTTTGGAGTCAATTTTATTTTAAACAAAAAGAAAAGAAATAGAGTAAACTATACGGATGGTCCCTGTGGTTTACCAAAATTTTGGATTTGGTCCCTAGCTTTCTAAAAGTACACGGATGGTTACTGTGGTTTACCAAAATTTTAAATTTGGCCCCTAGCTTTCTAAAAGTACACGGATGGTCCCTGTGGTTAGCACTTTGTAACGCATTTAGTCCCTAGCCAACAAATCTGAAGGTTTTAGCCGGTCCAAGTTAGGGACTAAATGAGTCACAAAGTGCAAACCAAAGGGACCATCCATGTGACTTTTGGCAAAGTTGGGAACTAAATGAGTCACAAAGTGCAAACCACCGGGACCATCTATGTACTTTTGGAAAGCTAGGGACTAAATCCAAAATTTTGGTAAACCACAAGAACCATTTGTGTAATTTATCCAAAGAAAGATAGCTAAAAAAATCTTCTTTAATTGCACGTAAAATATTTGGAACCTTTCTAATCAAATCTTCATTGAGGGTTAACATGTCCTCAAGAGGGGTGAAAGCCAATTCCATATCCAATTGTGTGAATTCAGGTTGTCTATCGGCCCTTAGATCTTCGTCCCTAAAACATCTGCAACAAAACAATGCTGGAATTAGTTAAAAATTAGAAAAAATCACAACTAATAAGAAAAAAACAGATAAAAAGATTACCTTGCTATTTGATAGTATTTGTCGAAACCCGAGACCATTAGCATTTGCTTGAACAGCTGTGGACTTTGGGGCAAAGCGTAGAACGTCCCTGGCTTCATAAAGTGAACTAGTGTGAATCAGGATACAATTATTATAAATTCGAATTATAAATAAGACAGTTAAAAGAGGGGGACAAAAGTGAAAGTGCACTAATTTTAACGTTATTTTACTAATTTCGTGAAAATAACGTTAAAAGAGGGGGACGGTTAATCATGCATCATGTGGTGGCGTTGATAGCCAAAAGACAAGGGGGTGCATGCACTAATCGGCCTTTGTCTCAATTGCTGAAAATAACGTGAAAGTGCACTAATTTTAACGTTATTTTACTAATTTCGTGAAAATAACGTTAAAAGAGGGGGACGGTTAATCATGCATCATGTGGTGGCGTTGATAGCCAAAAGACAAGGGGGTGCATGCACTAATCGGCGTTTGTCTCAATTGCTGAGTGTTATGTGCCTTATGTCCAAGGCTTGATGCAAAACCACAATCGAGCCGGGGGTCTCATTGGAAGCAGCCTCTCTATTCCTACGGGGTAGAGGTAAGGCTGTCTACATCTCACCCTCCTCAGACCCTACCTTAGCTTTGCTATTAGTGGGATATACTGGGTATGATGATGATGATGACAGTTAAAATATGTTTGTTACATATGCTACACAAGACAGAAAGCCATCTGAATAAATTTGAACAAACCCTCTTAATATCTATATCTTTTTTAATAATACTTTTAGTAGTTTTTTCTTCGGCAAATATTTAGACACATTGTAGATTTAAGCCCCGGGATGCAAGTATTTAGAAGTGATGCGGATAGGCCCGATCTTTTTAGATATCTCTTTATTTGAATTTAATATTTTTTTTTATTTAGTTTCCTATTTAGTGTATGATTCCTATTCTATATAAAGGGATCTAGGGTTTATACTTTTATTAGTTTTTGATTGAATTTTAATAGAAAAGAACGTTGTTCTTGAACCTTTCGGTTCGCTTATCGTCTTTGATTAATCGATTGTTCTTGAGCCATTTGAGTACGCTTCCGACCCGTATCATTTGGTATCAGAGCTTTTGGTTTTCAAATGGCTCTACGTGGAAAAGAAGAAACTTTCGTTCGTAGATTCGCCGCCGGAGGCAACGACGGAGTTCTTTTTAATCCGCGAGGATATGGTGATCATTCTCGTAGATTCGCCGCCCGAGGCAACGAGATTGTGGACCATGAAAACTTTCGTGAATCATGTGATGGTTATCATCCCCGTAGATTCGCCGCCCGAGGCAACGAGGATCCTGACCTTATCTATGATTCTTCTCCCGTATTTGATGAGTATGAGGATGATGTGTGGTATGCTTGGGCAACCGGTGGTCCATATCGTTGTGGTTTCGATGAAGCCGTGAGATTGAGTGAGAATTCCTTGAGTCCGAAGATCGCAGGTATGTTTGCAAAAATTGTTTATGTGTATGTAGCGGTTTATTCTTTGGTTACCGGTGGTGATCGGAACTTACCGGATGACGAATTGGGTAGTGCGGCGGTGGTTATGGGCGGTAATAGGGTGGCTAATAATGGTGTTACATCCCCGGCTAAAGATACAACATTTCCATTTATTGAGCCGCAAATCATGGATGAATTGAATGTTTTTGAGATAAACAAGGAAACTAATTATATGGCATCTTCATCTTTTGATTCGAAAATTCAAATTATCAATATTAAGGACGTTGACCACGGTGTGGATAAACCAACTGAAAAGATGGAGTCCTATTCAATTATGGGCGATAATCAAAAGTTTGTGGTGGGCCCCATTGTTGGTGATTGCATGGGCATGAAGGTTGCACCTGGATGGGGCATGCATGGTTTATCCAAAGTGGCTAATGGTGACCACATAAAAAAACAAAAAAATAGAGATGCATTATATGTGAATGGGCTGAATAAGAAGAGTCAACGGGATAAACAAAATGGCTTTGGGTCAAAGAATTTAAGTGGTATAGTTGATGGGCCACAAATGGGTGCATCCGTTTCTGAATCGCTAGTGAAAAAGAAACGGTTAAGTGCTCCTTTTGACCCAGGTGGTACAGGCTTAGAGTCGGGCAAGACAACTGGTGAAGTTGAGTTGTTAAGGCGGGTCGTTATGATAACAAATCGGAATCGGGTTGATGTTCCTTTCGACCCAGGTGGCTTTGGTTTGAAGACAAAACTCGAGGACGAGTTTTTTTTTAAAACGGGGAGAATGATGCGGATAGGCCCGATCTTTTTAGATATCTCTTTATTTGAATTTAATATTTTTTTTATTTAGTTTCCTATTTAGTGTATGATTCCTATTCTATATAAAGGGATCTAGGGTTTATACTTTTATTAGTTTTTGATTGAATTTTAATAGAAAAGAACGTTGTTCTTGAACCTTTCGGTTCGCTTATCGTCTTTGATTAATCGATTGTTCTTGAGCCATTTGAGTACGCTTCCGACCCGTATCAAGAAGGTTACAAAACTTGCGTCGTGTGCAATCTTTATATGTATATCAAATCTTTAGACAACCATTTTAAATTGAAATAATTTATTTTAGGTATGTTACAATGTGTGTTCAAAATTAATTACTTGGGTGTAAAGATTTAGTGCAAACGCATGAGTTAGTGGTAAATTGTACAAAGGTCATAAGCGATTGAAGATCTTGTAGAAGTTTAAATTGAATGTACAATTCATGTGATGACATTTCTTGAAAGACAATTGACGTTATTATTATCTTTTTTGTAAACAGTGGAATATAGCTTTAAGTAACTTAAGACCATCAATTAAGATGCTAGATAGACTTATGTTGTATTATTTTATTTATCTAATTAGCTTTCTTGTCATCCTAGTACAAAAAGGAAGAGTGTGTATACATATACATTGCATGTATTATTATGAGTATGCAATCAATGTTAAGCATTCAAGGTATAAGTATAGCCTTCATTGATAACTACCTTACAACATAAAATGTCACACGTAGCTTTAAATAGCATACTGCCAACAAAAGATAATATAATAGAAAATAAAGGATGATACCAAAAAATAATGGGAATTGGCCTGTAATAATCCCACCTAGACCTTATTGGCCATTAATAATCCCACCTCAGAATATTCTCTCCACCAGTCCCACCTTTCACCTATTTTTCTTACAATGGCCCCCCGTTAAAAAAGCTTAACGGAGTTAAGCTTTTTTCCAAATTACAAACAGATTTTTTAGGGCTTTTAATTAGAACGACGATACGAGTCCATTGATGTAAAACTTGCCCCGAAACGGTGCTCCAAACGATGAAAACGACGCTTTAATTCGGGTGTTTAAATTTCCAATTAACCAAAATCAAGTCACTTGGAGCACCATTTCGAAGTAAGTTTTACATCAATGGACTCGTATCATCGTTCTGATCAAAAGCCCTAAAAAATATGTTTGTAATTTGGAAAAAAACTTAACTCCGTTATGTTTTTTTAACGGGGGACCATTGTAGGAAAAATAGGTGAAAGGTGGGACTGGTGGGGGGAATATTCTGAGGTGGGATTATTAATGGCCAATAAGGTCTAGGTGGGATTATTACAGATCAATTTCCCAAAAATAATTGGTCAAATTCAAATTTAGATAAAATATGCAGAATATGAATAAAAATTAAATTACCTGAACTCTTGATGGAACCAAATAATCCCGAGCACCTTCAGGAGTTGACCTAGAGAGTATTGGAGTCTCAATCTACCTTACACCCATCAAAATTTCAGGATCAAAATTGGACATTTATAAATAAATTCGAACTTAATTTCTATCGGAAATACCTCCACAAAACCATGCACATCTTCTAAATACCTCCGCATGAGCTTCACCACTTGATGTCGCAGCATTATGTTGGAACTCATTTGTGGTCGACGTAAATCAAGGCAACGGTATCTACAAAACCCATCTTGTTAATGCTTTGAACCAAAAAGAGTAACCAAATGGACTAATAGAACATCTTTAACGCAAACCACTAAGGCTACCTCAAGCGGATTTCCTCTTTAATAGAATCTTTTGCGTCATCTGCACTGGTAACCAAGAATGGCAACTTAGCCTTCACCGAATTCAACACTTGAACTTGTTCTGCAGTGACCTGAAGTATGTATTAACATCTTTTGCATCATAGTTTTGAAGAGGTTAAATTATATGTGATCCCACCTCTATCATGCCGGTCTTCATGTTTTTATTAACGGAATCACTTGGACGGAGCCGAACAACGCCTTGTATAGACACTACATACTCAAGTCTCAAGTCATTCACCATAGAATGAGCTTCAGGGAATTCATTTGGAAGTGTTGTAACCTGTTTTTTTTATATATATAATAAGCATTCATTCATACAGCTAATTCTAAACCAAGACAGTAACATGCTTTGATTTAAATTGCAAATTATAGATAGAAAGCAATAAAACCGGAAGGACAATGAATCCCACGTGTCATGAACACATAAATATTAATATAGTGCTACAGACACACAGATGAAGTCATCATACGGGTTGTAGTACTGATCGAAAATGGTCATACGAACCGTATGACAGGGCGAAAATGGTCATACAAGCCGTATGACCTGGTGGTCCATATGAATTGTCAGTCTAACACGCCATAAGGCTCGTGTGGCCATGTCCCTCTATCATATGGCCCATGTAGCCATTTCCGCCCTATCATACGACCTATATGACCATACGACCAGTATGACACACGTTAGTAGTGTTTGTTTAGCCACTTCCAAGAATTTTTTGCAGAAGTAGGTGCTTTGAGCACCCAAAGAGTGAAACTAGGTGGGCATGGACTATATAAGTGAAAATAGGTAAGTCACCATTTCAATCAGCGGCTTTCATGTAAAGATTCCTGGGATCCTGCAACACTTCTGACACAATTCTGCACTGTCTCCTAAAGCCGCTGAATGGAATTACAATGTTCATTAAAGGCGCTGTTTAGGACCACAACCTTGTTTGTTTGTTTTTTGAAAGGCCAACATAATACTTTATTTCATCTAGGACCAACAGATAAGTTAGTCCATCACCAGGTACAAGTGTTCACCAAAACTAAACAAAAACATTACACATGCATACTATGTAAATCAAATCTACACCACTGAAACCATGACAAATTTTGTGCCTTTGACCTGATTTTTATCCAGAGGTAGCCAGTTGTTTTATATCTTCTTTAACGCCTTCTAGTGTGCCCATTTTCCGGTTAAAATCAACGTCATTCCGGTGCCTCCATATACTCCATAGAGCGACTTGTACAATCTCATTTATAACCTTTTTCCATCTTTTTGACCCACTAGCATGTTTACAAACCTCCAACACATCCTTAACGATCAGAAACAACCCCGGGACCCTACACCAGCTTGTTATAAAATCCCAAATAGATTGTGCGAAAACACACAAAACAAGCAAGTGTTCCACAGTCTCGTCTGCACACCCGCACAGTTTACATATTGTTAACTCCAGCCGCACGTTTCTTCTTAACAGCTCTACCAATGTCGACAGTCGGTTCAATGAAAGCCTCCATGAGATGAAGCTTACCTTCGTTGGCAGCCAACTATTCCAGAAAAAGTCCACCTACCCACCCGAGTATCGCTGACGTTGAAGCTGTTTCCTTAGGCTCTGGACTGAGAACTTCCCATCTGCCTCTAAAACTCACACCCAACTGTCTTCACCTAGCCCGGAACTGCACCGCATGAGGTCCCATGTGAGTTCCTCTAACTGCTCCAATTCTTCGGCAGAGCTGGGACTTCTGCTCCACTGGTACGTAATGCCTACGACCCCGTCAATAACTGGAATCCTTCCGGCCACTGAAACGTTTATTACGTATTCCAAAACAAATAAATCTGGAAACCGTATGCACAGAGGTTCGTCACCAAGCCACATTTCCTTCCAACGGCTTTCTATGAATATGGTATTATGAATCAGCTATTTAATCAAAGCTGGTGATATGGATCAGCGATGTTTTAAGAAGGTTATATCAAACAGCGACTTTAAAGGAAGTTGTTGTTTCGTAAAACAGCTTTAGGAGACAGTGCAGAATTGTGTCAGAAGTGTTGCAGGAGCCCAGGAATCTTTACATGAAAGCCGCTGATTGGAATGGTGAGTTACCTATTTTCACTTACAAAGTCCATGCCCACCTAGTTTCACTCTTTGGGTGCTCAAAGCACCTACTTCTGCAAAAAAATTCCACTTCCAACTCATTCCGTTTGATTTTTGTTTTGAACTTATCCAACTCATAAGATGCTAGTTTAACTAGTGATCATTACAAACAAATCAATGTATCGTGAACTTATAAATAAAATCACAGTTATTAAAAGCATGCGCTTTTGGCGCCTAGGCGTTTTTTTCTGGGCGATTCACAGTAAATACACTTATGCTTCCAAGGTAATTATAGCGCAGCCTAAATCCACCCATGTGTAATTAATGATATTTAATATATTTTTTTAATTCGTAAATTTCACTTTTATTCAGTTCGTATTATTCACATCCAGGTTCGTAAATTCCACTTTTCTTGGTTCGTATTATTCTCAACTTTTCGAAGTATTATTCTTCTCTAATTTATTTTAGCATTTTGCAGTATTTATTTCTGAAACTGAAATATGATTCCGTTTCAAAACCACACTTCCACATCTCATGAAATATATATTTAAATCCGAAATGGAAAAACCCTATTTTGTAAAGGAAACACATATGTACACACACAAACGCAAATGTATAGTTGTAACTAAACACAAAACCCTTACTCTTAAACCGATCACCTAACCCCCCAAACACAACTTTATAGTTGTAACTAAACACAAAACCCTTGCTCTTACACTGATCACCTAACCCTGTCATACAGCCCCTATGACCATTTCCTCCTATCTTCCGCTATCTTACAACCCGTGTGGCCATTTTCCCCCGTCATACAGCAAGTGTGACCTGAAGTCACTTGCATTTGTTTCGCTTCACAAATATAAAACTTATCATGGGCTAACATCTAATGGTGCAAAATCAATGATCATTACAAACAAATCAATGATATTGTAACTACAAAAACAAAACCACAACAAACAAAATCTTTCAGCAGCAACACCAAACAGAAATTGATAAAATCAAATGTTCATGTTCAATAAAAATGCAATAGAAACCGAACCTGAACGATTCCAGAATGGTCTCTAAGATTAATAAAAGTAAGCCCACCATGACCCCTATGAAGTGCAACCCACCCACACAACCTAACCTCTCTACCCACATCCTTTTCACTCAATTCACCACACAACCCATTTCGATTGACCCATTCAAGAGTGGGTGTTTCATGAACAGACCCAGGTACGGATTGCTGTCGCTGTTCCTTAGAAGTTGTCGGGAGATTGGTGACAACAGGTTCAGTTGTGGAAGCAGAGACAGCACAGAAAGATTTTCTTAAAACTGGTTGGAGGATTATGCGATTGAGGTGAAACAGAGGGCGGGTTTGGGTTGAGAGGTGGTGGATGGATCGGGTTGCTATGTCGGGTAAAACCCGGAGGATTACAGACATGGTTTTTGCAGAGGGGAAGGGCTTATCTGCTGGATTCAGTATGAAGATGAGAGGGTTTTATGGGTTGTAAATTGGTTGAGGATGGTCCCTCAAGATTGGAATATATTCAATAAAGGTCCAAATTTTGTTATAATAATCTTAATCTATACTATACTAGTGGGAAAGCTCGCGCGTTGCGGCGGGTGTCCCTGTTGATATCATATTCAATTATGATGTCTATTACGAACCACAACCAATTCTAGGTTTCTAACATTTTATTTCATTCAACGCAAAAATAGTCGCATAAGTTATATGCACCTTTGTAACTGGTTTATATATATATTAGGATAAAATGTATGAAATGTGAGAACTTGACCAAAACAAAGGCTTTATTTTAAGAGGCAAGTTATTGGAAAAACAAGAATATAAAATTCTTGATTCTAAGAGATAACATTTAAAATAGAGAGGTATATAAAAAATAATGGTATGCGTTAGGTGTTGCTAAAGGTACACTACCTGACGTCATAATATCATATAGGATGACAGTCGAAGAAATGGCAAAAAAGGTCGTATGAATTTGGTACTTGCATTGTCACATCAATTACTTTTGAGTTAATTTAACATATCATATAGCCAGTCTGATGTATCATTACAACATGCCGACCATTTCACTTGTTATACTTATGCCGCCTGTGTTTACAACATTGGGAAAAGAATTCCTAAAACCGGCATTAGGATTTCCGTTATATGTACCACTTCGAGAACCATGAGAGGAGTGGTGAACTTTACCCCAACCTTTAGGACTCCAACCACCTGCGTGACTTATATTTACAACAATGGGACAGAAATTCGTATAAAACCGGCATTAGGATTTCCGTCAGATCCTTCAATCAGTTGTGAGACCACATACTCAATGTCTGAAGTCTGAACTTCATGTCTTAAATAGCAAACCCAAGTTTGTGTTGTCTTTCTATATCAGGTCTTAAATAGCAAACCCAAGTTTGGGTTGGCTTTCTACATCAGATGTGTGTTATAACAGAACATCGCGTAAGTATTGAATATTGTCACCATACGAGTGTTGATGATACACGTATGAATAGTTTATGCGCGAGGGGTAACTTACCAACATATATTTAGCCCAAATTTATCTGAATAAAGTCTGACACTCGAGTGTAAATATATTCACGACCATGGATAGGCATAATTACAGTGCTATAGAACTTATAGCACAAACCGAAAAATGGTAACTGTTATAATCGTATTCCTGTCCTTAAAACATGACATCAAGAGGAGGACCTTTTTGTAAATAACTACTGCATTGTAATATATTATAGATAGATAATAATTTATACAAGTTAATGTAATACAAAAGGGGCACATATTAGTAAGTTTCATCATAATTTATATCCATAAATTTCTTGCATAAGCATACAATTCATCTTAGGATTGAGTGAGCGAGCTCTTTCACAATGACCTTACGAGCCAAGTGACTTCTTCCTGTACGCGAAAGAAATAAATGTATTAAATATGATTATAGATATTACAATATTAAAATAAATCTTATATAATAAAGCAGTATACAAGGTTATTAGCAAAGTGTTTAACTTCACTCGTTTGACAGAAAACATAACCCAATCGACTGAGTAAATGGGTCAAAGACTACCCTGACCATAATGCACCAGCAAATGTGAACTTATTATTCGAATAACGACAGGGCTTACCAGATTGTTTTGACTGGAGACTTTCGCAACATCTAACATGAATTGATGGTCTTCCAACAGTTGTAGCTCATCGGTCAGGGGATTTACAGCAACAGGTTCAGATCGTTCATCAGATGAAACACTTGTAAAGTGTAAAGGAGTGATGTCATAACAGCCCATCTTTACTACCAGACCAGCAACTCAATCTCATCAGCTCGCAAACCGTTTTTAATAGCAACATACTGATCAGAAACATAAATCACCAAACAGATATCAGTTACCAATTAGAAGGGAAAAGAAAAGGCAAAAAACAGAAAATAAGTTTAACCTGGCAGATGTTGGGCAAAGTGTGCGATTTAAGAAACTAATAGACCAAATGGCCGGAAATGACGAAAATGAAAGATGTTACACAAAATCGGGTCGATAAGCCTGTCAAATTAAGCAAAATATAAATGAACAACACAATGTGTATATCCAAACATCAAATAATTACTTCCAAACACAAATCGAAACTCCCCCTATAACTAAACGGTTCACTTACAGAAACTATGTATTTAAACTTGAATTTCAAAAAGTCTTACATAAATATATCCTTGTCAAATTCCAATTTCGCCCTTACATAGCTTTTTCATTTCTCATCCACTTCATATCATATCTGTCAAATTATATACACACACAATTCCTATAAAGTAATGCATTTCAACATCGTTATATTATATATAGAATAGACATATAAAGAATTAGTGTAAAAATTAATTGCACTTCTATCTTGAAGTTCAGTTTACTCTAATTTTTTGTAAAACATAAATAAAAAATGAGTAATATAATGTATAATCGAATATCATATTTTTAAGCCGATCAGTGGCCAAACTAAAATTTTAATTTTAGCATCATGTCACACAATATATTTTCATGATTTTAAGCTCTTCAATTATCAAACATATGTCACACAGTATAAGCTGAAAGCTTTGAATGAGCTATTGCAATGAAATATATGTATACTAACCTTGCAAATCACCAGTTACGATCAATTCTAAAAATAAACTCGAATTTGTTTTAACACCATACCGTTTAAAATCTACAACAGGAATACAATCGGCAAAGGATGATATATTAATACATTTACAACAGGAAGCTAAAAACTTTACCACAAGCGATGATGATTCGAGTGCTAACATCACTGGAGCCTGTCAAGTAGCCAAAACCACCCTAGGTTGTTGCCTCCGTCTGGGTTCGATCAGTTTCGATCCAGACACCATCGTCATCAGCCTTGTTACCTCTGTCTAGAGTCAAAACCGCTCCATAGTTGGACAGCCCAAATTTATCTGAATCCAGTTTACCAAAACTGTGCCTCATCCACCTTTCTCCGGCGGCGTCTTCATCCTTCTGCCATCGTCACAACCCTTCGTCTCAGCCCTCCTCCGATTCACAGCAATCGAGCACCTCCAATTGAAACCCTAATCAACATCACGTTCGCAAATTCGTCATCACCAACGTTCACCCCACCAACAACCATCATCTCTAGAGTTTGGCGAGGGAACCAAGGGTGATTGATGATGCTACAAATGTCTGGTTTTATAATACACACGTTCAACAAACGATTCAATTGCCAATTGGTTATTAAATTTTATCGATGTGCAAAAGGAATTGATGATATCCTTAATGCAATTGGTTGATTTGTATTCCCGTGGTGTTATTGACGAATTAAATGTGCAATGAATCGTGAATTGGAGATTTGAAGAACCGTGCACATAGTGAAGCAGGGCATGAAAAATTAGAGATTTCTTCTTGAGTCTTTTGCTATGCCAAATCTTAAAATTTGGACAATGACAAGTTTTCCCCCACTAAAATGGCCTGCTTCATTTGTACATGGTGCTTCAAGAGTTATACCTATGACAAAATTACGAAAAGAGCAGAAAACTCAGTTCTCTTTAATAAGGTATTATAGATTTCTATATAAATGAAAAATGTTATCCAACAATACTAAATGTTTGGAGTTCTTTTTGTTAATTGAAAAAAAAACATGGTATTAACTCATAATAAATTTAATCAATTAACTTAGACTCTTCATATGTCATATTAATATTATAGTTACACATGTGCCAAAATACCTAAAATACCCCTAAAGTGTCTTAAATTTTTGAAGAATAGGCAAGTTTACCCCCTCTAAAACAGCTTGTACTCTCTTGTACGTAATGCTATAAAATTTATAAGTGTGTAAAATGACTAAAAGGGTAGAAAACCCAGTTTCTTTAATATAGTAGTATAAATTATAATACAAGAGAGAAGACATTTAAGATACCCAAAAAGTAAAAACGTTTTTTTCTTAATTTATATATATACCCCTAAAATGAGGGTAAAATGGTCTTTAAAACAATATTTATATTTTAGTCATTCATTTTATTACACTTAAATTCCTAAGTTTTAACATAATTATGGGTAATTAGTTACGTTTTTCTCCTTTCACAACAAACTTATAATATTTTACGTATTCTTCTCATATCTTATAAACTATAATTTTTTAAAAAATTCAAAAGTATTGTGACAACCTACTCATTTTTTCGGCGTTTCGATAGTTGTCTTGGTCAGTATTGACGTGTGGATTAAAAGGTACAAGTAGACGATGCCTTTGTGTATAAGTGATTAAAGCCCAACGTACTTAGTCATTATCCTAGAATATTTAATAGCTAGAGAATGTCAAGTGATTAAACCTTCATCTTTAACATAATTATAGATAATAAGTTAGTAGTTACACTTTATCCCCTTATAAAAAATTAAACCCCCCTCCCCCTGATTTTTAAACGGTCATAATTTGTTGGTACGTTAACTAATATATATATATGGGAATGTTCTATGCAGAACACTAAATATTGCGAGAACACGCAGAACAAAATGAATCTCTCATTTTTTCAATCCTAAAAACCTAAAAAGTAAATGAAAATGTTATAAATGTAAGATTTATTGTTTCTCACACTAGAATTTAAAACAAAATATGAAAAATCTTAAGTTTTTAAATAACCTACACACATGTAGGTTATGTGTAGGCTAAATTACCTACATGTATGTAGACTATGTGTAGGGGAAAATATATGATTTTTTATGTATATATAATACAATATAAATCTAAGAAACATAAAATGTAAGAAAGATGAACCTTAACTCCCAAAATTTAGAGATTTTGAGTTGTTCTTTTTGTTCTCGCAATAATTAGTGTTCTGTAATGATCTTTATCATATATATATATATATATATATATATATATATATGGTCAGGATTTGGAGAAAACGGTGAAAAGTGTGAGAACGATTATGGATCGTCCGATTAAAGCAATCCATGGACTAGATTGCGCGGTGACGTTTTCGTAAATAACATCAATATTATTATGTGGGACGCGCTTCATTAAGGGTAAAAGGGTCTTTTACCCCTCATATTCAAAACGCCATCAAATGATAAAACGCTATACAAAAAATAAAACGTCATTAAAAACAAAACGCCAAAATTTAAAAATAAAACGCGTTGAGTATTACAGGAAGATGAAACAACACAAATAACTGAATTTCAGTTAATAACATTTATTAGAATAAATTCCTTCCTAAATTACGCGCCAAAAACATCATTATATAAACAAACGTAAAACATAGCTTCCATAATCACTTCAATCTATCCATTTTCTGCAAAAAAAACATCTTTAACGAAAAACGCCAACTTAAACAAAACGCAAAAAATGGCAACAATCGTTTCGTGGAGATACACTCTGGGAATCAGGCGATACATCCTCCATTTTGACAACAGAATGAGGGTGTGTGTTAAGACGGTCAAGGCAATTCTGAAAATGGAATAAGCGATACAGAGGCAAATATTATCCATTGGCATCGCTCTAGACAACGAATGCCATGAAACGCATATACTTATAAAAGCATTAACCAGGAAATTTGGACCAATCAAAGGAAATGTGAAGCCAGACCCTGTCATGACATCATGGCATTTTGATGATGAAACAGACATGGTGACAGTTACATACGACAGCGGAGAGGAGGAAGTCTACTGGCTAGAGAACATCATGACAAAGCAGCGACTGGGTTTCATGGAAGAATTGCATAACGCCACTTGTACCAACACAGAAATAGACTCAAAATTGGAGTTAATGCAAGACATGTTCAGGTGGAGGCTTCAGAATCTTCAGGAACAAGAAGCTGATTAAGGTGAATGTGATGACATGGATGAAGATCAAGATGAAGACTCCGAGGAGGAAGAAGATGACACAAGTGATGGATACTATTCAGATAAAGTACATTCTGACGAAGGATTTTAATTTTTTTTCCTTTTTTTTTCTTCTATGTAATCTTTTTTTTTTAAGATAATAATTAAATGATATATTTCTATCTTTATTAGCAAAACGCCAAAATAATACTAAAAAATGGTTAACCCTAACAAAACGCCAAAAATAACAAAAAATATTTTTCCTACTTAATATTTTATTTACTCCGTTATTGTATTTTGACATGTTGGTCTGCATAAGGCCATTTAAAAAAACGCCAAACTTATAAAATAGGACGTCTATAACCTATAAAACTGATAAAAGCTGATCATCACATTAAATACAAAAAACAGTAACTGTAGAGACAGTTACTTTATTATTATTAGAGTAAATTACAAGTTTTGTCCTTTATGTTTGCATCAAATTTCAGGCGCTGTCCTTTACCTTTAAAACTGTCAGGCGGTGTCCTTTACGTTTCAAAATCTTGCAAGTTTTGTCCTTTAACCCAAACCAGGTTAGAATTCTCAGTTAAATTAAGGCATGTGCAGGGCACATGAGGGTAAAATGGTCATTCCCTCTCCACTTTCCCCAAATTATATAACACCAACAATCATCTTCTTCCCAAACACAAAGCAAACCCTAAAAATTGTACGCCTCGCTCACTTGTCACTCCAAATCGCCGGTCAAACTCAACATCACTGTTGTTCGAATCCATTGCAACTCTCATCGCAACCAACAGGTCTTCACATCTCACATCCGATCGTTTATCACATCGCCGGCTATCACAAATTCTTGTCACCCACAAATCTTTCAAGCATCGGCTATCACTGTTGTTCGAATCCATTACAACTCTCCGCCGCGACACTATTCAAGATCAGGTGACATTAGAACTTTCGTTCAATCTGGCACACAGTCGAACTTGGTTTCAAAATTTTCTACATTCTCACATACACAGTATGTGAGTTCTTGGTGAACCGGTTGAACAAGATGAAGATGACGAACAAATATGATGAAGATTTAAAGATGTAATTCAATTTTGATTTTGTAATTGTTAAAAAAAAGTGAGTTTTCCAATAAGAATCTTGATCACCAATTTTGATTTTTTGAATATGGAGGTTTTGTGTGGAAATCGGTGAGGGTGGTTAATGTGTCAATTGTTGAAGTTATTGATTTTTGTGTGGAAACCGATTTTGATTTTTTGAACAGGGGTGGCATCGGTGATTACAGAAAAGTTATTGATTATTTTGTTTGATGAAGATGGATAGATCTGGATTCCTTGTTCTTGTTTGATGAAGATTATTCATGAAGATGGATAGACCTGGATAGATCTGGATTCCTTGTTCTTGTTTGATGAAGATTAATGGTGTTAATGGTGATGTTGAAGTTATTGATTCCTGTGATGAAGATTATTCATGAAGATGGATAGATCTGGATAGATCTGTGTGGTTAAAGTTGTGAATTTGCAATTTGATGAAGATGGATAGATCTGGATTCCTTGTTCTTGTTTGATGAAGATTATTCATGAACTTGAACTAGATGAAGATTGTTCATGAATTTGAAGATCTGGGTTCCTTGTTCTTATATATAATTTTTTTTATTTTCTAAAACCTTTTTTTAAATAAGGGGAAAGACAAGTGAGAGGTGAAATGACATTTCTACCCTCATGTGCCCTGCACATGCCTTCATTTAACTGAGAATTCTAACCTGGTTTGGGTTAAAGGACAAAACTTGCAAGATTTTGAAACGTAAAGGACACCGCCTGACAGTTTTAAAGGTAAAGGACAACGCCTGAAATTTGATGCAAACATAAAGGACAAAACTTGTAATTTACTCTTATTATTATTATTATTATTATTATTATTATTATTATTATTATTATTATTATTATTATTATTATTATCATTTATTACAATAAAAAGTCACGCCTAAACTACGCGCCAAAAAAACTCCTATAAGAGAAGGGTCTAAGCACAATGAAATTAATCACACCCAGAAAAACACAAAAACGTCATATCCTCTAGAAACCACTCCCTTTAAAACGCAACAGATGTTAAAGCTTTCACTGAAATGGATCCTTTTTCTGAGGGGGTTAACTCAATATTTTTGTTGGAACCTGAAGGTTTATGCATAGAGGATTACATAGTTAAAGGGTTGATTTTGTAATTGTTTAGTTAATATTTTGGCTCGACATGTATGGGTTGGGCTAGTTGAGTCGGTTTCGAGTGGGCCTACGTTAAGAGTCCATATGTTTAGTATTTACGCAAACCTCAACTATTTGGTTGAGGTTGATCAGCTGATTGCGACTTGAAGGCTAGCCGAAAACATTAAGGAGTCTTGTATCAGTCTTTGTTCATCATTGAATGCAAGTCTCGGTTTGTTTTAATTCATATTGTTTCGGATAATATTTGTTTTGCTCTTGAATCGGCTTGTGATTGTTTTCCGCACTCTCACAAGTTAAAGTTTGATATCATTGAACGATCCTATCGGATTTTACAATTGGTATCAGAGCCAAGAAACCAATCTTGGTTCGGTTTTGATATCATTCGGATTCAAGAACATCTTATGCTACTGATCTGGTTTTTCAGTGTTTGTTTTGCAGTGATAACATTCAATCTTCAAACTGTTCTGAGAAATTATCGAAAGAAATTACTGATTTTGGTTTGTGTGATTTCAGAAAATTGTTAGCTGATTTCTCAGAGTTTTGGTGATCAAAGAAAATTCAAAGATTACGATATCTTTGAATTTTTGAAAAGTGCTGAAAATCAGGGATTACGAGTCAACAGATTTATCTCATATTTGTTTTGCAGGTCTCGACTCGCAATCAACCAGTGGTCTCGACTTGTCTGGTTCTGGTCTCGACTCGCAACCATCAGCTGTCTCGACTTGTCTGGTTTTGGTCTCGACTCGCAATCAACCAAGGTCTCGACTTGTCTGGTTTCAGTCTCGACTCGCAACCATCTGTGGTCTCGAGTTGTCTGCTT
The DNA here is from genome assembly GCA_030545235.1 of Helianthus tuberosus. Classification (NCBI taxonomy): domain Eukaryota; kingdom Viridiplantae; phylum Streptophyta; class Magnoliopsida; order Asterales; family Asteraceae; genus Helianthus; species Helianthus tuberosus. The sequence goes on from CM060363.1 coordinate 82,738,432, forward strand.
CTTAGTCTCGACTCGCAACCGTGGTCTCGACTCGCAACGTAACTTTGCAACGGGATTTGAACTTGGACTTTGAAATGTTGACAAATTTTTTGACTTAAAATAATTAATTGACTAATTGATTAATTAATTATGTCTACAAATAACGTTGATTTGGCTGCCCTTAACAAACAACAAGAACTGGATTCAAAGCTTGGAACCACAACACGCATTCCAAGGTTGACTGATGCAAATGATTTCCCATAGTGGAAATGGCGTTTTGAACAACACTTGAAGGTCAAAGATTATAAACTTTGGCGAAGCATTTTAAGGGGACCAATGGAGATCATGATGGATAGTTCCACTGAACCATGTGTTAAAGTAAAGAAACCCAAAAGTCAATATACTGAAGATGATCTACTTATAATTGAAGAAGATGAAAGAGCACTGTCCTACTTGACCATGGGATTGGGTCCAGACATTGCTATTGGTTTTCGCACTTGCAAATCCGCCAAAGAACTGTGGGAATCCTTGATCGACGTCTATGAAGGGAATGAAGATATGAAGGAGAGTCGAAGAAATCTGCTGAGACAAAATTTCAACAACTTCAACCATATTTATGGTGAAATTGTTGATAATCAAATTCAGAGGTTCGTGAAGATAGTCACACAAATGCAAATGGAAGAAATTCATACATCAAATGCATCTACAAATAGACAGCTTCTAAATGCATTGCCAAAAAGCTGGGATCATCATGTTGCTTTGATCAAGAAAACTAAAGATCTTGCTAGGTGCAACTTGTCAGAGATGATCTCTCATATTAAAGCCTGTGAATTAGATGATAAACAAAGAGAAACCAACTATAAAAACAACATGCTAGCCGCAGGATTCTCTGTTGCTCCCACTTCATTAAATGACAATAACACAGCTCTCTTGTCTCAAGGAGGTTTTCAAATGTTTAGCAATGCAGTATCTGCTAAGACTGCCCCCACTTCAGCAAATGTCTATTGCTCTGGGTCCTCTAATCAGGTTACTCCTCCACATCCAACAGCTGCTTCTGCTTCTGTTGTGAATGCTGTGAACGCCTCCACTACTGCTTCCGCTTCCACTGCGAAAAATGAGATGACTGCTTTCTTTACACAACAGTCTAAAGAAAATTTGGATATCGCAGCCTCCGTTATCAACTGTTTGAATGCATTTGTTGCAGGAAAAATTGACCCTCCTAAATGGTGTGGCGATGACTTACATCAGATTCATCCTGATGATGTTGAAGAAATGGATATCACTTGGCAGATGGCTATGGCTGCATTCAGGGCAACAAGGTTTATGCAAAGAACTGGTAAAAATAGATGGGGTGCTTCATTCACAGGAGCGTCTACAATGCCTTTTAAACTACGTTGTTACGACTGTCACGAAGAAGGACACTATGCTCGAAACTGCACAAAGCCTCCAATGAATAGAGAACAGACTCCTGCCCAGCCTGTAACACCTAATCGTGAAAGAGCTCTTGTGACCACATCAAGTTTAACTGATAGTGCTGCTACTGGAAGTCCTCAACCACAGGGATTAGCACAAGCCTTGGTGGTTCAGCCAAACATCAACTTTGATTGGAATTCGGAAATTGAGCGACTGAACATTTCAGCTCCAGAAAATCAAGCTGCTTCAAATAACATTGCTTTCATGACTTCAAATGATCAAGTTTCCGTTTCTGAGAATGAGGCTCCAGCACCTGAGGAGGAGACTACTGCTGAAAATCTAGCTCTTATGACTCAGATTCTTTCAGCTCCAGTTAAAGGTCTCACCAAAGAAGAGGTACTTTCTGTTTTCTGTACTCCTAAGTGTAGGGAAAGGGTTGAAGCTTACAGAATACATAATGCTGAGCTAATTCAGGATTATCAAGATATAAAAAATAAAAACTTCACATTATCTAAAAATGAAAAACTTTATAAAGAAAAGATTGAAGCTCAGCGCAAAGACATCATCAAACTCAAAGATGATGTAAGTGTAAAAACAACCCATTTTCTTAAAGCTCAGGAGAAAGTATGTATTTTGACTAAAGAACTGGAAGATATCAGAGATAGATATCATATAAATGAGCTAAACATTAAAAAATTTGATTCTTCCAGCAAATTAGTCAAAAACTTGTGTGATCAACAGCTCGCATACAAGGAAAAGAAAGGTTTTGGGTTGGGTTTTAATAAGGCTCCTCCTCCTCCTTTTAATGACAATTATACTTATTTACCTATGACTGAGGAGGAGATGATAAATGAAAGTCGAATGACTTATGGTCCCAAAAACTATAAGTCATAATTCAATGGCAAAATAGTTGGGAAACAGAAGTCTGATCCAATAAGTTTTGTTTCTAAAGGCGCAATTGATCCTAACATTTCGTCTTCATGTGCAGATAAAGTATCTGAAGTAAAATGTGGAGAAGTTCTTGGGAGTGAACCAGTTGTTCATACTAATATTTCTGAAAATTATTTTGAACAAACTGAATCTGCTATTGCTTTTGGTCGGTCTTTATTTGCGTCATTTTCTGCTTATGTTTCGTCTTGTGAGCCTGATGTTTTGGGCAAAACTGATAATGTTTGTGTTGAACCTTTGAACAATATGTCTGATGATGGTTTTTCTTCAGTTAATGATTGTGAATCTGATGTTTCTAACCCTTTGGTTGATGAAAGTGTTACAGGTGAGGTCCCTCAGGACGCATTCAGTGAAACCACTGAAACGACTTCTCAAGAAAATCAAGAGTATCCTGATTCTTCTTCTGAAACTGTCTCAGTGGGTGTCCCTAATGTCGAATCTAGTGGGACCCCATTGGAAATTGTAGTTGAAATTGAACCTGAATTAGTTTCACATGATAAATGCGTTGAGGAAATGCATATTGATGAGACTTCTACATGTTCAAATAATGAACCTGAATTAGTTTCACATGATAAATGCGTTGAGGAAATGCATATTGATGAGACTTCTACGTGTTCAAATAATGAACCTGAATTTAGAAATGAAGAAAAGGGAATTGAGATAAATGAGGAGTCATTAGATCAACAACCACCAAAATGCTCAGAACAACCACAAGCAAAACATGTTCAGAAAACTAAAATGCCAAATCATTCAAAATCAAGCAAATCTTGTCAAAATTTTCAAAATACTCACAAAATGAAACGTCAAACATGTTTTAACTGTGGTATCGCGGGCCACATTGCCAGAAATTGTGTTCAACTCCCAAGGGCAACGTACAAGAGGAAGTTTGTGCAAGATCAGAAGGTCAAGTCTAACCGATATCGTTGTTCAGAGTCAATGACGACTGAAAAGACTAAGATAATGAAAAACAACTATCGCAAGACTAAACCTTCTGATCAAGATTGGAATGCAGCCAAACGCAAAAATCAAAATCAACAAAATGATTTTCGAAGAAATCAACATAATGCCTTTGGTAACTATAATTCTAACTGGTCAAACAAGCATTGGAAACCTAAAGCTAAGGCCACGCAATCCAATCCGTCTCATACATGTTATCGAAATTCTGCCATTAGAAACACTTCGAAGTTTTTAAACAGGGACAATTTAGTGTGGCAGGGAGTGACTTACATTGATGCACAAGGAAAACCCAGATCCACTATGGGCTGGGTTCCTAAATCTAACTAATCCCGCTAATCGTGCAGGAACAGCTGTGGAGGACTACCGTGCGCCTCTGGTACATGGATAGTGGATGTTCCAGGCACATAACAGGAGACTTATCCCAACTGGTGAATGTCAAAGAATTTAATGGTGGATATGTCTCATTTGCGGGAGGAGAATCAGGAAGGATCACATTGAAAGGAACAGTAAGAAACGACGTTTTAAGCTTCGAGAATGTTAACTATGTTCCAGAACTGAAACACAATCTGTTGAGCATTTCTCAGATTTGTGATCGAGGAAATTCAGTTCACTTTACAAAGAAAGGATGTCATGTACTTAAACCTGGGATTGTCATTCCAGAAGATTGGTTCTTAATGTCAGCAGAGAGACAAGGAAACGCTTATGTGATTGATATGAACAAGAAACCGTGTGAAGAAGTTACTTGCCTATTCTCGAAGATTTCAGAACATGATGGTCTACTGTGGCATCGTCGCCTTGGGCATGTGAATATGAAAAATCTGAACCGACTGGCTAAAGGTCAACTAGTACGTGATCTTCCAATAAAAGATTTCATGTTGGTTGAAAAATGTGTTGCTTGTGCGAAAGGAAAAGCTCATCGAAAACCTCATAAGTCTAAACCAGCACCCTCAACGAAAGTTGTGCTCGAATTACTTCACATGGATCTTTTTGGTCCAGTGAATGTGCTGAGTATTGGCAAGAAAGCTTATTGTCTCGTAATCGTTGATGATTATTCTCGTTACACCTGGGTGTATTTTCTCAGTCACAAAAATGAAACAGCACTCTTAGTGAAACAATTCATCACTCTGGCTGAAAATCAAGCGAGTACCAAGGTGAAGGTTATTCGATCTGACAATGGGACAGAATTCAAGAATGTTATTTTGGACACATTCTGCACTGAAAAAGGAATTGATCGTCAGTATAGTGCACCACGAACTCCTCAGCAGAATGGAGTAGCTGAAAGAAGAAATCGTACTCTTATCGAGGCTGCACGAACTATGCTGGCTGACTCGAAGCTTCCTAGTTTCTTTTGGGCCGAAGCTGTTAGCACGGCTTGTTACGTCCAGAATCATGCTTTAGTAAATAAAAGTCATATGAAAACTCCTTATGAGATTCTGGAAGGACGTAAACCTTCGGTTTCACACTTTCGTATCTTTGGGTGTCCATGTGTATTATTACTTATGGACTCTAATGGAAAGTTTGAGGTCAAAGGGGACGAATGTTTCTTTGTTGGATATGCGAAAGGCTCTGCCTATAAGGTATACAACAAAGTAACTAAAAAGGTTGTCGAGTCGTGCAACATTGAATGGCTTGAAGAAAACGCTACGGATGCTAGAGTTGGACCAGATTGGTTATATGATTATGCTGAATTGTTTAAATCATTTAATATTTTGTCAAGTGATTTTTCAGATGCTGGTGTGTCTATTCCAAAACAACCGTTGTCTTTTGGGGATACTGAAGAAGAAGAATAGACAGAAGGAAGCATCAGACATCATACCATTGATCCGCCAGGAATGGTGTTTACACAACATCCTCTGCCTCAACAAATGTCTCATCAATCTCCTGAAGGTGCACAATCCAGTGGAATTTCAACTAATGCACCTGGATCAGAACTGTTTGCTGATCCTATTCCTGAAGAATGTACTGTTACCACTCCTGTGAGTCACAGTCCGGTAGCACCTAATGAGGGGGAGTCAAGCAACATACACACATCTCTAGACGAGACGATACCTGAATTTGCCATTCCAACAAGTGTTCAAAAAAATCATCCTATTGAGAATGTGATAGGCCCTGTGAATGCAGGAGTTCAGACCAGAAGCCAATCAGGAACCATTAATTTGTGTTTGTATTCTAGCTACATTTCTCAAATTGAACCTAAAACTATTGATGTAGCGTTGCAGGAACCAGGATGGGTTGATGCTATGCATGAAGAGTTAAATCAGTTCGAGAAGCTCAGAGTATGGAAACTTGTGGAGTTGCCAAAAGGAAAACGCAAGCTTGGAACTCGCTGGGTTTTCAGAAACAAGCAAGATTCTGAAGGAGTTATTGTTCGAAATAAAGCACGATTAGTGGTCCAAGGTTTCAGACAGATAGAGGGATTGGATTATGATGAAGTCTACGCTCCTGTTGCTCGACTTGAAGCAATCCGGATTTTCTTAGCATACGCATCCTTCATGGGATTCACTGTTTACCAGATGGATGTCAAAACGGCATTTTTGTATGGAGAAGTGAAGGAAGAAATTTTTGTTGAGAAACCGCCGGGTTTTATTCATCCAGATCATCCAGAATATGCATACAAGCTTGACAAGGCATTATATGGGTTGCATCAAGCACCTAGGGCTTGGTATGCTACTCTGACAGAACATCTTCTGGCTCATGGATACACATGAGGCACAATAGATCAGACTCTGTTTATCAAAAGAGTGGGCAAGGATCAAATTTTGGTTCAAATCTATGTCGATGATATTATCTTTGGGTCTACAAGTGAGGAGCTTTGCAAAGATTTTGAGAGAGTTATGCAAAAGAAGTTCGAGATGAGTGCACTCGGTGAAATGACATTGTTTTTGGGCTTACAAGTTAAGCAAGATTCACGGGGCATTCTAATTCATCAAGGGAAATATGTGGATGATGTGCTGAAGAAATTCAAGTTCACAGACGCTAAACCGGCAGAAACTCCAATGGCAGAAAGACCGTTGTTAACTGAAGATGCTGAAGGATTCCCTGTTGATCAGCGACTTTATAGGTCTATGATTGGATCATTGATGTATCTGACAGCTAGTCGTCCTGACATCATGTTTGCTGTCTGCAACTGCGCACGATATCAGGCTAATCCTAAAACTTCTCATCATGGTAGCTATTTCTACAGCTGAAGCAGAGTACGTTGCAGCTTCGGCATCTTGCTCACAAGTGGTGTGGATGCAGCATCAATTGCAGGACTACGGTTTGACTTATCTTAAAACTACCATATATTGTGATAACGATGCTGCTATACAGATTGTGAAAAATCCTGTCTTCCACTCAAAAACCAAGCACATTGATATTAAAGTTCATTTTATACGAGACTGCTTTGATAGAGGTCTTATTAAACTAGAACAAATCGACACAGATGCAAATGCTGCCGATTTGTTCACCAAACCTGTCAGCAGTTCGAAGTTTCAAGTGCTTGTGGATTTTCTGAAAATGATCCGTTTTACTGACTGAGCATGTTTTTGTTTTACTTCGTAGGTAAATTTGTTCATAAAGTTTTCTATTCTTAGGTAGTTTTTATTTATGCTCAAATTTAGGGGGAAAATTTTTACTTTTAAAAAATACAAAAACATTAAAAAAATGAAAAATACAAAAACATTAAAAAAATTAAAAAATACAAAAAGAGGTGTTGCATGACTGGGAAATGAAATGAATTTTCACATTATGGTCGAGGCCTGACTCATGTAAGACCAGTATCGAAATAGTTTGACTCTAGTATGATGTGTTGGTAGGCTCTATCCTTAAGACTGGAAACATTGGCTGTTTCTGTTCAGAACTAAAATAGTACATTGACCTCAGAAAAGAAAATCACTTGGAATTAGCTCATGTCTATTTGAATGTCTGTATGTTGTCCCGATACACACAATTTTGGTCTGACTCTGAAATCTTCTCTGAAAAAGTCGTGTATCTCCTTTGCTGCATCCAGATATATGCTGACCTGGAGGTGCTAGGCAACGTCAGCTTCTGCTGCATCCAGATACATGCTGACCTAGCTGTACGTTGTCGCTCTGTAGATCAATTAAACACCCGAAAGAGGCCCTCTAGTGCCCAAAAGAAACCCTAGAAACCTATATCAAATTGAGAAAAACTCATTTAATCTTGTATATTATACCATCTCTGCTTAAGATCTATTCTGTTCTCTTCTCAATCTATTCCCAGTTAAGATTTCAGAGATCTGGATTGGACTTGTGAAATATGTGGTAGGGAAGCTACTTGCATGATAGGGTGTGCTGTCTATAATTCCGGGATTTGATTAGTATTTATTTGGGTGTTCATTGTTAAGAAATCAAAACATGATAAAATTTGTTACAGGCAGTTATATGGAAAAGGTCTAGGGAGATGAGTTTAAATGGACAAATATACTGGCAATCGTCTAGATCTTTCGGTAGTAGATCAGTGTTGATAAGTGAAGTCAAGCCCGAAACCTTGTGATTTGATCCCTGAGCAATTTTGTTAATTTCCTATTTTATTTTTGTAAATAATAATCTCTATTATTTATTTTTGTTTTAGGTTTTGTTTTCGTAAATAATGCTCAGAAGGTTTGGTGGATTATTTAAATTATATCTGAAATTAAAGGATGATTTTTGTAAATGATTTAATTGAATTAATTAAGTCCTTTAAATATCATATTCAGCCCAAATGTTTGGTCTCAGCCCAAAAGTCAAAAGGCCCGTTTTACTTAGGGTTTGAGGTATAAGACACAGGTCTAGAGTCGAGACCTCATTTCTCACTCGAGACCAAGTGATATTCTCTCTCAAAATTTCCGACAAGTTGCTACAATTTCCGACGTGTTCTCCGGTTTTTGTTTCAACAAACTTGTTTTCCGGTCTTGATTCATCGATTCTTAAAGGTATTTTGATGATTTGTTTGAAGTTTTGCAGATGTTATGAAGATGTGATGATGATCTGATGAAGATTTGAAGATGACCAAGAACCCTATTTTAATATATTTTGGTCTTCATGAAGGATCATAGGGTGTTATGGGTTTTTGATCCAAAAAGCTGAGAAGATAAAGTGTTTTTGAGATCTCGACTCAGATAACATAAGGACTCGAGACTGGTGGTTACAAGTCGCAATCTCATGGTCTCGACTCGAGATCTCAAGATCTCGACTCATGGTCTCGACTCGAGACCTCATAGTCTTGACTCATGGTCTCGACTCATTAAATTATGGTCTCGACTCATGGTCTCGAGTCAACAGTGATAGTTTTGAATTGAAGTTGGTGTTATCTGAGTCATGATGCTGTTTATCTGTTCAGATTGTTGATTTTAAAATTTGAGATTTCTGAATTTGATTCAAGTGTTTGTTGAATTTTTCATGTCCCTAATAAACTTGTGCTTTATGCAGAATATGGATTTGAAGTTTATTTCAACACACAATCAAGTAGGATACTTAGCACCTCCTCCGGAGAAACACAAAAAGTTGTACACTTCATTGATGAAAGGTCTCAACAGCTGCCGTATTGTTCATGCACTACGAGAAAATCCGATTATCTACGAAAGTCTTATTCAAGAATTTTGGAAAAGTGCAAGAATTGAAGTTATTGAAGGAAAGGGAGTGATTGTTGCTGATATTCAAAAGAAGGTTGTTACTGTGACAGAGCAGATGATTCGAGAAGTCTTACAGTTCAATGACCAAGAAACAGATTCCACAGAACTTCCCACTGGCACAGTTGAAGCAATATTGCCTAGATTGAGTTATGAAGGGAAGTATCCACCTCTGGTTAAGAAGTTTGTGCATCCTTATTGGCGTCTTTTGTTGCACATGTTTGTTTTGTGTATGACAGAGAACAGAGGAGGCACAGATCAGTTGAACATTACTCAGTCTGCTGCTCTTGTCTGTGTGATAACAAATGAGCCTTTCAATTATTCAAAGTATATTTTGGAAGCGATGAAGAGGAATGTGTTTGGAGTTAGAAAGGACAAGTTTCTCATGTATCCAAAGTTTTTGCAAATGATTTTTAATGCTCGTTATCCAGAGTTGGAGAGATCTGGTAACACATTGGAGTTGAAGCCCATGGGTCCAGCTTGTTTTGGTGCTTGTAGGATCGGATTTCGACCTAAATGAGTCGCGTAGAAGAGTTTTTCACCGAAACAAGTGGCGGAAACAAATGTAACGATGTAATTCAGCACGTATACACTTATAACTGTCGATTTTATTGATCTTGAAGACGTGTACAACCTGTCGACACTTCGGCAGCACTTCGTGGCTCACCGGAAGACAATTACCTAGAACTATGAGTGTGAGGATCGCTTATGACCTATATATAGATGATCAGGTCCGCTTTTACAGACATGGACATATAAGCGGACCTCAATTTTTGACATAAAAGCGAATCAGACATTGTGACATAAAAGCGAACCTCACTAGTTGACTAATAAGCGGACCTAATACAATTCAATATATAACAGTTTTGTCTTCTAGTGATTATCATGCAATCTGATTATAATCTTCACATGAGTTTGTAGATGATGTAAGCATGATGTCATTTGGATGATGTCATCATTAAGAATGATGACATCATTCTGGTTCCGAACTACAACGAACCCAAGACTCGATGTAAGACGAAGACGACAGATGTGTGCACCAACAGACTCCCCCTCAGATGTTGACGAGTCTTACATGTTGAGTCTTTGCATCTTCAGTCTTAATCAGTCTTTAAGCTTAATTCTTTCTCTCAAAATTAACAGACTCCCCCTTGCAATATGCTGGCATTCTGTTAGTTCTTCAACATTCTCTGCTTCAGGATCGTAATCTGGCTGATTCTTTCTGAGGTTGTTCCAAGATCGCAACCTGACTATCATCCATCTCAGGATCATCAATCCAGCTCATACTTAAACCTGCACAAACACACTCTACCTAAAAGTAAATTTTACGTATTTAACAATTCAATGTAAACACTCTGAAATAATCAGACAACTCCCTCTCATAAACATAAACAATCACTCTCCATCAGATCACATACATGATGAACCACTTGTTGATTTAAAAACATATTTTGACATTTAAGATACACTCCCCCTCACAACAATGTCATCAAGTTTAGCACTCGGAATTTTGAAAATCAGCTTTCCAACATCAGTTGTCGAAAATCTTTTTGACTTTTTCAAAAATTTATGCTAAAACACACCGAAAATCTTTTTGTAATTTTTGAGTGAAAAGAAATGCAATAAAGAAATATTTACAGACAATATTTTTGTGAGTTTGTGTAAGAGGATCATATCAGTTTATGACAAATCACGAGTACCGTTGAGCTTAGTTACACATTAAGAATTAAACAATTCACTTAGATTGTCAATATACTGATCCACTTAAATTTTCACACAAATTTGAACTGATTCAGGATATGAGTTAGATGTTTTAAAGACTTAAACTCATTCATGTGTCCCACCTCTTGAATATACTCTCGTATCCAGATCCCAATATTCAGTCTTACAGGTGAGTATACCACAGATGATATCTGTAAGGGGTTAATTTGTGAGGGCCGTGAGAGCTCAGGTCGATCTTTCGATACGCAGAGAGATGACGGCTTCGACTTTTGGTGGGTCCCCTTTAGAGGATATTTTGAATTACAACAGCAATGACTATCAATTTTATTGTTTCATCAATTTGCTGAGGGCTGCGCTATATTTCAAGCATGCGGAAAGTATTCTCCGGGGACTAGGCCATTGCTTCCGCAAAATCAGAAGTCCCGGGATAATACCCCAGATATCACTGAGCATAAAGACCTAGTATCTCAGAATAAGGAACCTTTCAAACGAGATTTCAGGGGTTACCTATATATCCAAGTAGTGTTCCTCACGAAATAAGCAAGTTTGAAATTTAGTTTATATCCCGAAAAAGTTTACTAAATGTGTAAAAACCTATCGGCATATCATCAGTGAGACCGTTTAACACTATTTAAACATTACAATTCTTTAGCATACTGTGACCGTCTACTGATGTACTATCATTTCCTCTTCTAGACACAAAAACTCATTTTTGATTTTATCATGTTTTTGTCTTTTTCACATTTTCAAATGTTTTTGGATTTTCAGAAATTTCTACTCCCCCTAAAATGCAAACACATTTAAAGAAAATATGAAAATAAATTGTACAACAAACTTGACAACCGATATCGAATCGCATCAAATCGCCATCCACTTGGCATAAACAATCAGAACTCCCCCTTTCACAAAACTATTTTCTCATTATGATTTCAAAACACTTAAGTTTGTTTTAACCAAAATGATTTTTCCGGAAAATAAGTTTTGTTGATTTTAAACCATTTGTAGGTTCGGGGTGTGGTTCATCACATTGTTCATTCAATCACATATATGAGGATTACATCAAGTTCAAACTAATGACCTTGACGAATCACTTTGTACCTCTTGCAAAAATATTCACAACATACAAGCCTATGTAGGAATAAACCTCTACACAAACCATTTTACCAATCAAGATGCCGATTTCTGCTTCACACTTACCAACCTGGAAGCTCCGGCAATTCCTGCAGTATGACTTGCCAAAATTTAACTATTACAAGATTCATTCACAAAAACAATTTTCAAGAAAGATGCCGATTCCTGATCCGCAATATAAACTTGGGATCTCCGGCGTAGTCCTAAGACTTCAAGGGAAACAAACTTCCATCCAAGTCTTCTCAGACTTGATGGCTTTCAGTTCTTGCGCAGTAGGGTTGTAAGTTGCCTTTTTAGTTGCATAAAAATCTTTAACCCCCTTAGCTTTCCCATTCAACATTTTCCCAAAAATTTTCTTAACACTTCCATTGAATGTTTTCTCGACATCAAACTTAGTTTTCTCTGTGTAAAACTGATTCGAGATATCAACCTTACCAACTTTCTGTTTAACTTCTTCAAATTTCAGTGATGGAAACTCATCATCATTCACTGAAATTTTCACTTCAACCTGTGGCTCTTCTGGCTTTGTGGAACCAGATTCATCGCCGACATTCACATCAACTTTCTTAACAACCCATACTTGGTTGTCATTCTCTTTCTTTTTATAAAAATTCTTTTTAGAACACTCACCAACCTCATAAGTTGAATTTTCAAAAATTTTAAGTCTGTCGGTTGGTGGTTCAACATCAACAACCTTTTCTTTCAATTTCTGAAAAACTCCCTGTTTTGTTTTGGCATTTTTCTGACAGTTCCATGCAATGTGACCAGTTTCATTGCACTTGAAACAGGTACGAGTCTCTCTTTGATAAAACACTTCAGTTCCATTCTTCTTCTTTTCAGCAAGAAACTCTTGATTTGACTGTCTCCAGAATGGTTTCTTCTGTTCCTCTTCTGCACTTCCACCTGATACAAATTCTGTTTTTGTTTTAGAATTTTTCAAATTTTTATGATTTTCTGGTGGAATAAATCCAAGACCTTTCTTTTTGTAGCTACGATTTTGGTTAGTTTTCTTTTGAAAACCAGAACCAGAATTGTACCCCTTTTTCTTGTTTAACCGTTGTTGAACTCTTGAAGTGTATTTTTTAGGTTTTTCAGTAAGATTTAAATCTTTTATTTCAGAAATATTAATTTCTGTCATTTTGAAAACCTTTTTGATCATGTCAAAACGAACACTTCTTATTGGAAACTCTTTGTCAGAGTATAATTTGTCCGAATCATTTAAAGTGTATGCAACTTCAAATGCTTCATCATCTAAATTTGCCTTTGATAACAAAAACTCTTTACTGTAAGCCTTTTTGACCGACGACTTTGGACTGTTGACTGACGAATTTGACCCTCCAGACTCAAACTTTGACTCGGACTCCTCCTCAGTATCCAACACCTGATCGACCACCTTTTTGATTAACTCAGACTCATGATCAGTATCGGACGAGGTAAACGTGACATCAATGTTATCTGGTAAAACGTCAGAATTGTCAGTTTTTAGCTTTATATTGACTGCTTTTTCAAGTTGCTCCTCGTTTGGTTTTCTAGGAGAATACCCTTCCCAAATTGGAGGCGGACACTTGTTATATCTAACAGTCGGTTTCTTACCACTATCTTTCTTTTCCTTCTTTGGCTTCTCGTCTTGAAAAGCTTCCATACCTGCAACAGTTGGGTAAATACGATCAATGAGATAATCAGAACTAGAATAACTTTGTAATAGACGTCTAATTCTCTCATTCTCAATCTTTTCTGTCTCCAACTCTTGCTTCCATTTAGCACTCTCTTCGATGTAAAAGTTGATAGCTTTTTGCTTTGTCATCATCACAACATTCATCATTGTTAATGCTTGTTCTCTTTCTGAATTTGTCTTTTGAAGACCAGTTACTGTTTTGTTCAAGACATCATAAGATTCTTTCACATAATTGAGGTTGAACAGTAACTGCTCTTTCTTCTTCTCATATTCAGCAATGATGTCGTCTTTTGCAGCACATTCCTTGCAAGCTTCCAAACACTTTATGCAAGGCTTTACAACTTCAACAATGTTCTCAATCTCAATTGTCTTTATCACTTCAATCACTTTTTCTTCTTCTTTCACCTTCTCAGTTTCAATCATCTTCTCAACAACACCTTCAATGTTCTCTTTCTGAACAACACTTTCAGCCTTCATTTCCTGTTGTTGTTCTTTAGCAGCTCGTTTCTCCTTCAGTTTCTCCATTCGTTCTGCAAAATAGAAATGAAAACTTTCAGGAGAAAAATGAGATTTTGCAACATTTATATGTTTCTCTTCCTCATCATCACTACTACTATCAACTGGTGATTTATCAAACTGTACAGATTTTTCAGAATCAGCATCTGATAAACCAGAATCTGACGGTGTTTGATCAAATACAACTTCCTTTTCTGAAGTAACATCCTTCTGTACACTCTCATCTGCACTCTGTGAACTTTCATAAGCACTTTCTGAACTTTCATCAGAAACAACATACTCTTCATCCACACTCTTTACAGTCATTCCAATAGACTTCATCCAAGTAGCAAACATGTCTGGTTCTCGAACAATCTTAGCAATAAAAGCTTTATATTCTCCTTTTTCATCAACGAACATATCCCAGCTGAAACCTTCAGGTAATTGTTCATCATCTTGATCAATTAAACAGGCTTTGCTATCAGGAGATATGTAGTTGTTCCAGTTAAAATCTACTGCACACGCTCTCTTGGAATCCTCAATCTTTCTACCATGAGCTGTCTGTGAATCTTGTGATTGACCGACCTGCTGATAAATGGCTTTCCGGTAATAGTCGTCTTTTCCGAACGGATTCTGAGCGCCACTAGCTTCCCTGTTCTTACACTCCCGCTTGAAATGACCTTTCTCCCTGCAACGAAAACAAGTAACTTTAGATTTATCAAAACCTAAAGTAGATACATGAGCATCAAGAAAGTCATTTCTCCCGGTAATCGTTTTGAACTTTTCAGCACGTCTAAGAACACTTGCAAGACACCATTTGATATCCATCAGTTCCATCTCTTCTGCGTCTATTTGATCGTAATCCTCTTTGGTGAGCATGGGATTTCCGATCCGACTAGCCACTAGACCCTCATAAGATAACAACACAGAACCAAGTAGAGCCATGTGATCTTTAGCAGTGTCTTCTGAGAAGCTTTGACCTTCTGGAAGATTTAGAGCGATGTTACATTGAATTACGTAGCCATTTCCTGTTTTTGTGCTTTGTGACTGAAAACTTGAATTTGATTCTTTAGGATTAACACTCGGAAATGATGAGAATCCACTGGTGCTTTTGCCTGAACCCTGATCAGCTTTTTCTGATGAATCCCCAGCACTGAATGCAGTCTGAATTTTCGGACTTCTCTCAGATTCTGAAACCGGAATGCTACCTTTGTAGTACATTTTAATATCCTGTTGACCACTCGGACTGTTCATCCTAGCTATCTTCTGTTGCTCCAGATCCTGGCTTTCGATCTTTTCAATAAACTGAGATATTGTCAACCCATCATAAACACCCGTGTTTTTCAGAATCATCAAATAAGTTCCCCACTCTTTCTGAGGTAATGCATCAGCAAGCTTGTCTACCCACTCTTCACGATCTTTGGTAATGCTCAACATCGACATTGATCGCACTAGGTGACAGTATCTCTCAATCAGCTTCTTTGTGTCTTCACCTGGTAAACTACTGAACAGATCAAACTCTTTCTTTAGTAACGCCTTTTTGCTCTTTATCATGTTCTCGCTACCCTCAAATTTGACTTTAAGTGCATCCCAAATTGACTTTGCAGTTTTGTCATGCTGTAACAGAATGAAAATGTCTTCTTTGATGGCTTGTTGCAACAGACTAATCATCATTTTTTTGGCTTTGTACATAACACGTTCCTGATCCGTAAACTCTGATAACTCTTTGAGAACCTGCAACTCTGTTCGAGGCAACACATATTTTTTCAGTATGCATTCCCATGACCTAAGATGGTTCGCCTGAACCCAGTTCTCGAATCTATCTTTCCACCCGTAATATTCTTCAATACTCATCAATTTAGGGGGCTTTTGGGTGGTTCCCGTCTCATTTTCTAAACTCATAGCTTGAGCAATAGCACCTGGACCAGACGGTGTTGCAAACGCATTATAGAACTCTGTATCCATGATGACTTTCAAACAAACTTGTTCTCCTTGTAACACACCTTTATCACCTGTCGAATACAAACAAACACACAATCAGTTTTAAACGTTTATCTATTATCTGAAAGAAACTGTTACTCGAACTGGTGACAATTTTGAGCGGATTGAAGGTTGACACACTGTGCGGACTGAAATTTGACCAATTGTGTGAACTGAATGACTCGAATGACTTTTTGACACCTTTGAACTCCGAACCGTGCGAAATGAACAATTTTCACGCAACTTGATCACACGAAACAACCTGACTGTCGAATGTACGTATGTTGAACACAATCAATTTGACCTTTAAGATTCAATAACACTTCAACTATGATGGGCCGTGAACTTATAACTTGGGCCGAGATTACTCACATGGGCTACTGTTGAACACAATTATTTAATAAAACTTTTAATCATAACTCTTGGATTGAACCGCTTTATCTTAATCACATGGACAGACAACTATATCTTTCACAATTTTTATTTGTCCATCATTTTAAAACAACATATCATTGGGCCTATAATCTCAGTTCTTTTCACATGGGCTTTCAAGTAACACAAATCAAATGCTGATTGGACCTTGACAATTAGTGGACTGACAACAATCTAAAACACATGGATATGATTCCAGTAACATGGCAGACAACAATCAACTAGTCACCAATCTATTTGACCTTTAAATCACACGTGCTTTTCAATTAACGTAGCTAACACTATTTTATATCTTGGGTCTCAAAATCACAAACTCGACAAAGTTAAGTATGTATGAACCTGATAGGACCAAACGATGTTGTTCACATGGGTTGATTACAAACCCACTTAGCCGACACTACTCATGTCCTAATCAACTGACACACAACTCATGATTTCATTTCTCAATTAGAACATGACTGAATCATTCACATGCAAACTAACAGATTGTATGACTTATCTACACAAAGTTTTAATGTCCAAGATCACGTGAATATCAGCCGACAATGTATGACATTTCGATGAAATCAATTCTCACATCACATGCAATTCTGATTATCCGACACAACCTGACATCCTCGTTTAATGTTTCACAATACTCGATGAACAATCACATGAATTCCTAAGTGTCACTAAGAGCGGACCTCAACTGTCACTAAAAGCGGACCTCGAATGTCACTAAGAGCGGACCAGAATGTTCGAATAAGTGGACCAGATGAGCGAACCAGCTGATGACATCATCAAAATCACGAGTTCGTATGAGCGAACCTTCAAAAATCCGATGTTTTAGGTCGATTCAAGCTTTGAAACTTTCAAGGATTGATTAAAACATGTTTACGCACAATATATGTGAAATTTGGCCGATTTTGATCGTAAAAAAATTTGTTTTTCGGAAAAGAAAGGTGTAGAAACAGAAATCACTGCTGAATTGTAGAAAACTCTTCTCCACTGGCTCTGATACCAATTGTAGGATCGGATTTCGACCTAAATGAGTCGCGTAGAAGAGTTTTTCACCGAAACAAGTGGCGGAAACAAATGTAACGATGTAATTCAGCACGTATACACTTATAACTGTTGATTTTATTGATCTTGAAGACGTGTACAACCTGTCGACACTTCGGCAGCACTTCGTGGCTCACCGGAAGACAATTACCTAGAACTATGAGTGTGAGGATCGCTTATGACCTATATATAGATGATCAGGTCCGCTTTTACAGACATGGACATATAAGCGGACCTCAATTTTTGACATAAAAGCGAATCAGACATTGTGACATAAAAGCGAACCTCACTAGTTGACTAATAAGCGGACCTAATACAATTCAATATATAACAGTTTTGTCTTCTAGTGATTATCATGCAATCTGATTATAATCTTCACATGAGTTTGTAGATGATGTAAGCATGATGTCATTTGGATGATGTCATCATTAAGAATGATGACATCATTCTGGTTCCGAACTACAACGAACCCAAGACTCGATGTAAGACGAAGACGACAGATGTGTGTACCAACAGTGCTCTCACTCCAAAGAAGGGTACTGAAAAGAAATTTGAAGGATTAATTCCGTTAGAGAAATTTGGTCAATTTGCAGAGACTGAAGATGTTGTTGCTAATCCAGTCATAGTGCAACATGTTCCAGTGAATGATGCGCCTGCAAATGCTATAGTTGCTGAAGAACATGATATTCAAATGGGTATTGAAGATGAGCCTGAGACAGAGATTTTAACGATTGACTCTGACGATGAAGGCATTGAGATTATGTGTGATTCTGGGGAAGATGAAGAGCTTCCTCCTGAAGCTGAAGTTGATACTGCTGTTTCTGCTGTTCCACCTGTGATTACTGCAGAAAGTTTGGCTTTGCTATTAAAATCTGTAACTGATAAGATGGGAAATCCTCCTTCTGATCTTTCAGTATCAAGTGAAGAGCCTAGTGAAAACCCAAAGGATTCTGATTCCATGCCATTGAAGCGGAAAAGGAGGGATCCTCGACTCGGAATGTATGTTGAGCAAAACAAAGATCAATCCATGAATATTGCTGAAGATGATGACGGTTTATATGATTTCGATTTTGAGAGAAGTGTTGCTGATACCACCACCACTACTGAAAATATCTTTGAGTTTGATGCTGACACTCAAAGAAATGATGTGGATACCACCACTGCCGATGTTCAAGTTACAACTGTTGATACTGATTCTGTTGTTGATACTATGCCACTTGATATTTCTGAATATGCAGGTCCTTCTGGAATTGTTCATGATATACCTAGCAGTTCAAGTGGTAAGAGACTTGTAGAACAGTTGAGAATGCCATTTGATGATGATTCAAGTGATGATGATGAGTTTATTAGCATGAGAGATATGAAGAAACGAATGGTTGTACTTGAGCAAGATTCAATTCATAAAGATGCGAAGATTATCCAACTTGAAGATTCTATAGTGAAGAAAGATCAACAGATTGAGCAGCTTCAAGGAGATGTTAGTTTGTTGTTCAATATGGTGTATGATTTACGTGGAAAGTTGGAAAAGAAGTTTGGACAAGTGTTTTCTGATCCAACTGATGTTGAAAACAGAAGAAAAGCTTTCGCTAAGGATGATGCTGAAAGAAGTGCTGCTATGGAACAATATTTCAAGAGAGTTACTAATCCAGTAGCAGACAAAGAGAAGGCGGAAAGAATTAAAAAGAAAAAGGGAGTTTGTAATTTTGAAGAACAAGAATTTAAATCCAGATGATGATGATGCTCATGCGACTCATCACTTAATGGATGTTGGTGAAACTCTCTATGATAAAGTTGGAAATCGTTCTGGTGTGGTTAGCTGGGGATATGATCATGATCGCAAAAGATGGTGGATAAAGAGAAAAGTTGGTCCTGTCGAGTGGTACAAACATCCAGGCCAGTTTCAGTCTTTTACTAAGGTTGATTTAACAAACTTGTCTAAAGCACCTTATGTAGATGATAAGTCTGGAGGTGCTGGATATATGTTTTTTGAAAGATTGCAGAGGGAAGTTCTTCGTAACTTTCCTTCGATGCGCACGGCAGAGTCCTTCGTTAGACCAGCTAAAGGGATTAGAGATCCATACACGAACAAGCGTATGAATATTGTGCACTGGCCTGTAACTGACAAAGAAAAGACAATTCCGTTGGTGAAAAAGATTCCAAAAGGTGCTTTGAAGTCCTTACATTTCTGGGCTTATGATGAGCGTCTAGGACAGGCAGTGATTGTTTGTGATGATGAAGTGAATTTTCGCTTGGTGGATCAAATTGATTTGTTGAATCTTGCTTATGAAGACTTAGAAGTTTTAGCTCGTAATCAGATTAGAGCTACTGAAAAATATGAAGAAATAGCAAAGGGTTGGACTGCTGCTGTGGCTTCTGTTCTGCATATCAATCGAAAGGGTTTTGGTGGTTACAAAGATAGTGCGAGTGGTGATCATGACAGTCGGAGTTAGAAGAACCTCCATGCATAAACCTAGGGGGAGATTGTTGGAACCTGAAGGTTTATGCATAGAGGATTACATAGTTAAAGGGTTGATTTTGTAATTGTTTAGTTTATATTTTGGGTCGACATGTATGGGTTGGGCTAGTTGAGTCGGTTTCGAGTGGGCCTAGGTTAAGAGTCCATATGTTTAGTATTTAAGCAAACCTCAACTATTTGGTTGAGGTTGATCAGCTGATTGCGACTTGAAGGCTAGCCGAAAACATTAAGGAGTCTTGTATCAGTCTTTGTTCATCATTGAATGCAAGTCTCGGTTTGTTTTAATTCATATTGTTTCGGATAATATTTGTTTTGCTCTTGAATCGGCTTGTGATTGTTTTCCGCACTCTCACAAGTTAAAGTTTGATATCATTGAACGATCCTATCGGATTTTACAATTTTGCTGAATGAGATGGACAAATATTCAAGAAAAAGAGACTGATGACTGTGATATGCCATCAGTTGAGCTTTGTTCTTGATGATTATTTGAATGGAATAAAGGGATCAACACAAGTGTAAAATGCTATTTTGGACTCCATTATTACAAATAGCATCAAGCAAGAGTTGATCTTTAATGACAAGCCACCAAACAAGAATATCACACCAAAAAACAGTTTGCCACTAAGCAGATTCTTCTAAAAAAACGGGGTTAATGAAGGAAAGTTGGAATCTAGCTAAAGTATTCAAAAAAAGTTCAAAACGCCAAAAACAAATTCAAGAAGGAAGAGGCTGATGACATTGAAGATTCAGAAGAAAAATTAGATTACCATTTTGTATTATTTTTTTTTCATTTTATAATGTTTTGATATCAAGTTATATGTTGTTTTGTTATCCAATTCTATATAAATAAAATACATTATTATATAAAACGCCAAAAACTACAAACACCAAAACGCTAGAAGTATGAAAACTGGGAGAACAGCTGCTGGCAAAGCACCTTGTAAAAAGGATATTAAACGCCAAAAAATTCACTAAACGCCAAAAAAAATTGGTCTTATTGTAATCTTATGCAAATTTTAACGACTCGTAGTGAATTATAATACAAAACGCCAAAAACGCCAAAGAATTAACCAAAAAACGCTATAACGCCAAAAAATTATATATGTGACACAAAAACAATTAATTAAACGCCAAAAAGTTTAATAAATACAATTAACGCCAAAAAAAATTAGACGCCATAAAATATTATACCGCGTTGGGAAAATAAAAGAAGAATGAAAAGACAAAAAACCCCTCCGCCCTTCTCTATGTCGCGGGACACGTGTTGGGCCAGGATGCGTTCTCACCGTTCTCACACTTTTGAGCGCTTTCTCCTGATCCCGTTTCTATATATATATATATATATATATATATATATATATATGGTAGAGATCCTGTACATTAATCCAGAAGTGTGAGAAGTGTATTATAACACTATATATAACACTATATATAACACTATATAACACCATATAAACACCGGGTAACACTATGTAACACCATATAACACTATATAACAAATATAACACTATATTTTGTCTGATAGCATGTCTATCATAGATGTATAGTGTTATATATTGTTATATAGTGTTATATAGTGTTATATGGTGTTACATAATGTTATACGGTGTTTATATGATGTTATATAGTGTTATATATAGTGTTATAATACACTTCTCAGTTCTCACACTTCTGGATTAATGTACAGGATCCCGACCCTATATATATATATATATATATATATAGAAACGGGTTCAGGAGAAAACACTCAAAAGTGTGAGAACGGTGAGAACGCTTCCTGGCCCAACACGTGTCACGCCGCTTAGAAAAGGGCGGAGGGGTTTTTTTGTCCTTTCATATTTTCTTTTTTTAAATGCGTGTCACTTCATTTTTCCATTTTTCGGCATTTAATAAATACGCGGCGTTTTATTGTTTTTAGATCAGAATCATAGTAAATATTTTGGCGTTTTAAGTATTGTTTTGGCGTTTTTATTTGTTTTTTTAGATCAGGATGCAGGCCTTTAATGTAAAAACATCAGTAATTTTCTTGATTTTATTTTATATCAAGTGTTTTGCCATGTAGGATACAGGCCTATAATGTGACAGACAATTACGGCGTTTTGAAAAGATAAATAAATTTCAATTTTCCATGTAGTGGCATTAATATAACTATAATGTTTGGCAATAATGTTACCGTCTTTTTTATTTTTCTTTTTACTTTGTTTGCGTTTTTTGGCGTTTTATATAGCAACATCGTGCTTTGCTAGCATTCCTTCTCACAGTTTTTCACACTATCAGGCGTTTTGTTGTTTGTAGTTTTTGGCGTTTTATACTAAATTTTTTTAAAATACCAGAGAATTAGATGATAAACAACAAACATTTAAATAACAAACAATATAAAATGAAAAAAATAAAAATAAAAATTATAATCTAATTTCTCATCCAAATCTTCACTGTTATCAGTCTCTTCTACTTTTGACTTTTTTGGCGTTTTGATCCTGTTTTTGAATACCTTATGTAGATCCTTATTTTCCTACATAACGACCGTCTTTAGAAGATGCTTATTTATTGTGGCATCCTTTATTGTGGGTGGATATATACTTGTTTGATGATATGTTGAAGAGCAACGCCTACTCTAATGTATTGATCCCTTCATGCCATCCATATATCCATCAAGAATAAAGTGACATGATGTCATATCAGTGTCATCAGTCTCTTTACCTTGAATATTTGTTCATCTCATTCAGCAAAAGATTATAGAGATACCCAACTCAGAGAAGAATCCATTCAGTGAAACTTCATTCAGATCAATACTCAATATAGCAGAATCGAGGTTCTGTATCTGTGGCTTTTTTAACTATTATTTTTGGCGTTTTTAAAGTGAATGCTTTCTAGGAAATATGGCGTTTGTTTCTGGGGTTGTGATCAGTTGATTGTGTAGAGACGTCTCTCTTATAGGATGTTTTTGGCGCGTGGTTTAGGCGAGATTTTTTTAATATATGATATTAATAAACTAGCTGTCTTTTCAGTTACTGTGTATATTTACTGTTTTAATATATGATATTAATAGACTTTCCATCTCCCAAGTTTGGGGTTTTTGAATGGATTTAAGTAGTTTTTGGCGTTTTTCCTTTTTTAGCTTTTATTAATTAATACTCCTGCAAATTACTTTCATTATAGATTGGGAGTTTTTGGCGTTTTTACTCCATTTATGGCGTTTCATATGCATTATGACTGTTTTGGCGTTTTTATTAACATGATGTATTTTTTTATTTCTAAGTTGAAAATTACATAGCAAACTACAGAAAAAGAAAATTAAAAAATAAAAATAAAAACAATTCATCTTCCAAATCTTCACTATCATCAGTCTCTTTCTTCTTTTGATTCATGTTCGCTGGTGGTTTGGCTTAGCCATGCTTGTGTTTTTGTGGTCGTTTGGAAAGACAAAATGACATGAGTTTTTTGTTTGAATATGTATCTTCAAACAACTCATTAGTGTCATTCGTCTTTTCATGCCATTAAAATATTCATCAAGAACAAAACACAGAAAATGACATAAGTCTGACCCCAGCATTTTTTTGTTTATGATTTGTCCATCTTATGCAGGAAAATGTTATTTGAGTCACAGCACCTCAGGGAAGAATGCATTATCCGAAACTTTGGCGTAGAACAATATATGAATATACAAGAAACGATATTTGGCATTTTTGGCGTTTTACTGAGGAAATAGTGTATCTGAAAGAACCGTCGATTTTTTTGGAATCTTTGATGTTCGAGTGTTTTGGTGTTTTATAAGATGAATGGTATATAGTAGAAAATATGGCGTTTTTTGAGTAGTTGTGTTTGATGTTTTGGGGATTTTGGTGTTTGTAAGATGAATGGTATATAGTAGAAAATATTGCGTTTCAGGTTCTGGTGGGTGTGTTTTTATGTCTGGGTTGTTTTTGTTTATATAACGATGTGTTTTGGTCCGTAATGGCGTTTTATTCATCAGTATGGCATTTTGTACAGTGGTGTAAAGACGCTTTTACCCTTAATGACGCGCGCCCACGTAATAAAATTGGTGTTATTTACTAAAATGCCACCGCGCATATCTAGTCCATAGATTGTTTTGATCGGACGATCAATAAGCGTTCTAACACTTTCTACCGTTTTCTCTAAATCCTGACCCTATATATATATATATATACATATATATATATATGTACATATATATATATATGTACATATATATATATATGTACATATATATATATATGTATATATATATATATATATATATATATGTATATTGTTCATTGTTGACAATCAGAAATCTCTTGCCAATTCGTTGAACAGTAGGTAGCCTCTTCCTCGTCAATTAGCCGCTGATTTTCTGACCGACCTTTGCTCACAGGCCTGAACTCGCCTCCGTCTTTCTGAACCGAACAAACACTTGTTTCCGAGTTGATATCGGCTGCCGCACGAACAACCTACTCGTTGCCCACCACTGTAACAATACCCGCTTCGCCACTCCGATAGACAAATACCGCCGATCTCGAGTACCCGTTTGGTTCGATGATTGAACTTGACTCTGATACCAATTCAAGTCCCAATAAAATATCAAACAAACATAAATATGTATGGCAAAACTCCTACAATATTATTTGATCAAGAAAACTACACAAAAACTTGATTACAAATCCCCACCCAATACGCGGTGTATATAACTAGGATTCCTATTAATTAATTTACACAATAATCATCTAACACACTTCCTAACATAACACGTATAGGATATTAGACAATTATTCACTAATTAATTAATATTGTTAATCTATCAACTCCTAAACTCGAGCTGATCATTATCTCTAACCACCTCCACGCATTGAAGCCATGAGTACGATTAGGAATTCCCAACACAACATGCATAATAAGAATACAAGGAAATTCTGATATTACCATTTTGCTGTTAGAGATTTTAAAGGATCAAATTTGGAAGGGGCATACATACAACATATAAGGATAGCCAGTATCCAAACAAAAGGTCTGCATCTTCTATCAAAAAGCAAAGGATCATTTGTAAAAGCAAAGCTTCTGGTATGTCTTATTTCTAGGAGGAGTGTAATAATACAGGTGGCCAGTGTTATAAATGAGAATGTCATGAACACTTGTAGCCTTTGCCCATGTTCCTCCAGAGGTATACAACATTAACTTTGTAAACTTCCTTAGGCTATGCATTACAGAATAACGCCTCAGCCAACATGGAGGATTTTGGACGTGAGAGGCGTTGAACACCCGCCATAGGGGTGTAATTCACCGTGAAAAGGGGGTGGGTGTTGGGGGAATCACAGCGTGAGAAGGAGGAGATGATGTGGGGACCATTTTGAGCTTTGTAAATTAATTAGGAGACCCAATCAAAAAACAGTGTCCCATATTTTTTAATTAACCAGTCATCTTTTTACACTGTTTTTTTTAATTTACATAATATTAATTTAATGGGTGGTAAAACTTGTGAAACCATTACGCAGAAAATTGAAAAAAAAAGGTGAGTGAGAGTTCGTGGCAATGACATGGCATGGCAGTCACTTTTTTGAGGTGGGTGAAAAAAAAAATGAAACCATAACATAGAGCCTTATACCCTTGAGTTGCCAGCTCACCACCCTTAGCAATGGCTGATCATTTGTATCAAATTATTATGATGCAAGAATCAGTTTTAAAGCAGCAAGCAGCAACCAACTAAAGAAATCGCCATATATAAAATTATAAACATAGAAAGAAGCAAGCAATATTGTATAAGACAACATCATAGAGACAATGAAGACTAAAGATACTATCATTTAAAGAATGGTAAAAGATCAAATACAAAAAAAGTTAACGTACAAAACGTACGAACTGAAGGAAAAGGCAAAAAAAGGCGGTGGCATTTTTGTAATTATCAGTAACTACCAAAATTATGCTACATGAACATTTTACAAAATTACTCTACAAAAGATCAAAATTACTCTACAGTATCATTTGTAGAGTAATTTTGATAATTACCCTACAAATAGATAATTACAAAAATGTCACCGCCTACTTTTGTCATTTTCATGCAATTCTTACGTTTAGTACGTTAAGTTTATTTGTACAGTAACTTTCCCCTTTAAAGAATAGCTCATAAACCATTTATTAAAAAAATTTAAAAAATATAATTAAATAAAAAAAGGAGGAGTGCGCGAGGCCAAGACAGTAGTGTGTAAAAAATAAAATTAGACTGAAACTGGAGGAAAAAATTAAACTAGACTGTAACTGAAGGGGTGCGCCAGGCCAACGCAGTAGTGCAAGACCAAGGTGACGCTCAAAGGCCCCAATAGCAAGCCACTGTGATGGGCCTTTCCCCATGAAAAATAAGATTGATACATGAAAGAAAAGATTAATATCAAGTGGGCCAATGACCCACATATCAGATATTAAACTGATAAGAACACATACTACACTTGATCTTAGCCAAAGGGCCAAGAAACGTACGCTTTTTCCTTCCTTGGGCCGCTGGTTACATAGACTGGTGTCTTCATCTTTGTATTCTTCACTCAGCCGATGTGGGATTCTGAGAGACATTTTAGCCTATAACCTCACCCTGAAAAGTAGTGTTTCAAACTCAAAGAGCTCAGGGTTACTCACTCACACTCTCTTATCAATAAACCGAATTCTTTATCTCTAACACGGATAACTATTGTGATGGCTATACAAAAACTATCCCTGTGATTCTGTAAAGTCATATTAACTATTGTGATGGCTATACACATGCACAGGAACCACCTTGGTCCTGTGCACCACCTTCAAAATGCCAAGGAAATTGAGTGCGGAAATATAGAACGGTCCCTAGCCTTGCCTTTTCCAAGTATGATATCTAGGTATTAAAAACAAAAAATAAAAGGATTCAAATAAAGTAACCAACCATTTTTAATAAAAAATATTTATATCTAATAAATAAAAACTAAATTAATTCAAAAGTACGTGCGCTGTAATTTTTTATTGGGTTTGAAAATTAATTGGGTTGGTGAAGTGGGTGGTGAGGACTTTAAGGGGCTAACGCCCAAAGGGGGTAGATGGTGTTACGGTTTGGCGGCGGTTTTCACCTTTTTTTTTAGTTTAAAAGGTGGTGAGGTGGCAGGGGCGTCGCCCCACAACATGTAACGTTATACACTTTCATCTTAATCAGAATTACTAGAAATGACAGTATTCCCCACACCAATTAATTAATATAATTGTGGAATAAAATAAAATTTTGGATAATAAGTATAAGAGTTAATTGCCCGGATGGTCCCTGTGGTTTGCCTTTTTTCACCTTTAGTCTACACCTTTTTAAAATAACATGTTTGCTCCTTGTGGTTTACTCAGTTGTTACTCTGGTAGTCCCCTGAGTGGATGTCTGTTAGTTTACTCAGTTAAGTTTGTATGAAATTACTGAATTACCCTTGCTCATTAAATTAGATTTTAAATTGGCCCCAACATTTACTACAAAATATAATTAAATTAAAGAGTTAAATGCCTGGTTGGTTCATATGGTTTGCGAAAATTGCAGACTTGGTCCCAATGGTTTACTAATTACAGAGTTGATCCTAATAGTTGTAATTTTGCACTCGGGTGGTCCTTGTCACTAACCTCTATTAAGTTTTTTTAGTTAAGTGTGTGTGTAATGTCTGTTTTACCCCTAAAGTTAAAAAAACAAATAAAAATAAGTGAACCCCACCCCATCTCATCCCCACCCTCCTTCTTCTTCCCCACTCCACCCTTTAACAGTCACCATCATCATCTCCCCAAATCATCTTCTACCCAGATCACCATCATCATCTCCCCAGATCACCCTTTAACAGCCATCCACCACTACCATCTCCCCAAATCACCATCATCATCTCCGTCACAACCTCCATCTCCCCAAACCACCTCCCCCACCGTGCATCACCATAACCCCTCAACCATCATCATCAAAGACCCCTGAACCACTACCTCGACATGGAGGTCAGATTGCACCAGATCTTGCTAACAAGTAACAACTGATGAAGCTCAAAAATTGAATTAACCACCAAAATCGCTGTTATCACCGGATGGAGGTCAAATTCCGGTTAACCGGAACGTCGGAGGCCCGTTGGCCGTTGGGATTTAACACCTGCATCAATGTTTAGCAGACAAACAAAAGAAAACAAACATATTGATGAGATATTCTATGTCAAACAAACAAATCGATGTTTGGCTCTTTTGGTAATAAAAAGCCCAGCTTGTTTAAGAAAAAAAGATACATATTTAGGTTTATTAATTTCAAATGTATTTGTGATTATAGGATTGAAGGTAAATGAGATTAACACGGTCCATGGATTATTCTATATATCACTGGTGGTTCAATTGCAGATGTTGGTCGGTGGCGCTTGTCACGCGGTGGTGGTGGTTCGAGATGGCGGCAATGGTTGCGACAGCGATGGGTGGGGAATAGAGGACGACGATCTTTGGATTTACATGGATGTGTTGAGTGATCGAAGCTAATATGTGTTGGGTGGGGTGTTGCAGGTTGGTTTGAGAAGAAGGTGGAGAAGAAGATGATATGGGGTGGACTAATCTTTTTTTGTTTCTTATTTTACTTTTATTTTTTTTAATTGTTGAGGGTAATTTGGTCATTTAACATCAATTTAACTGAGAAATTTAACAGAGGTTAGTGATAAGGACCACCCGAGTGCAAAAATTACAACTATTAGGACCAACTCTGTAATTAATAAACCATTGGGACCAAGTCTGCAATTTTCGCAAACGACAGGGACCAATCAGACATTTAACTCTAAATTAAATCATTTAAATTTTAATTAATTGGGGCCCACCCCCACCCCTACCTAACCTTCTTTCCACACAAGCCCACACCTGTTCGATTCGATTGCAGGTTTAAAACCAGAACATTTTTGTTGTGCTCTGCTTTCATACTTTCATACTTTCATATATATTATACTTTTTTGGGGTCAAAATCATCATTTGCTCTTGAATATCAAAGATTTGAAGTTGGTTATGTTTATTTAATACCATTTTGTGAAAAAGTTACAAGTTTTGGTTCGATTTTAGGTGTTAAAACAAAACACCATTTTTATTGTCCTCTGTTATTTCAAATTTTGGGAATAAATAATAGACTGATCTTGAATATTATTTACGATTCAATGTGGGTTTTGTTTATTTAATCCATTGAACATTGTTTATCTAACATGGGTTTTGTTTATTGCTTTCATAGCTGAAGTAGATACTACCCCTGTATTGAAAAAAAAAAAACCCACACCTGTTACACCATCGTCATTGTCGAACCACCATCACCAAGTCATCGAACCAGTAAACCACCACCAACCATAGCAACCCACACCACCGCCGCACCCACTCTCCATCTGACCTTAAACCATTTGTTTGTTTGTCAGTCATTCCTATCTGTTTGGCCTTCAGCGAAATTATGGGGGATACCGAGATACATGCAACCCTCTGGAAAGACATATTCTCCCCTTGCCACAGATAGATTGACGAGAACCATGCCGACCACCTTTCTTTTTTTAATTTAACAAAAATCTCTGCATCTGATGCACTTTTGAATATGAGTAAAACCCGTAATCCACCAACATATTTGGTAGAGAATCCAGAAATACCGTCAAGTTCTAATAACGTTTGTATGTCTTTCAGATCGTTGGGATTTTTTACCACACCAATAATAGACCTCCCTTTCCATTTTTTTGAAATGTTACTCTCCTGTAGGTTAATTTCCATTTTTTTGATCGTTGGGATTTTTTACCACTCATATTCGTCAGGGACATTTAAGTCCCGTAGTCCAGTAGCAATCTTTGGTTCCTTATTTTTTGCTGCATTCACTTGTTCTTGCCCGGGTGTTTTTTTGGGAAACCAAGCGTTGTTCTGATAATGATTGTACTGACCTTCATTGTATCTCATATTATCCGGTACCACTTGAGGTGCTTTTCCTTTTGCTTTTGTATCAAACTGCTTCTTCTGAACATTTCTGGTCTGGTCATTATCTCTTTGCCAACTCTTTTGATTGTAGCAGCCAACATTATTACCTTTTTCGAATTTAGCCAAGTTAACCGAAACCCTAACCTTATCAATTATAACTGAGCCCAGATTCTCCCCTAAGGCATGCACATCTCTTACCCCAGTGAACCTAATGAAACCAAAAGTGTTTCCAATCTTGTCTTTCTTTTTTGGTACATATGCATCAGTCATATTACCAAATTTCTGAAATATCTCCCATAAGAGATAACTCGAACAGTCATTTGGTAGGTTGCCGATAAAATACGTTGTTTCTCTTACATGTGGTTTGTTATGCTGTTTGTCTTCGTTGATCAGTCTTCTGCCTTTGTATTTTGCTATCCGCCATGGCTCCTCTCTCGTACAACCTGCCCGCCTCGTATTATCTTCATATCTTCCACCGTAGTCATCAAATGTTCGTTGGTCATCATATCTCCACCCATTGCTATTGAAAGTCCTTCGCCCTCTCTCCATTTCTTCGGAAAATATCACCGCAACCGAAGACACATATCTTTAATATGTTAATAGGATTCGTATCGATTTAGCTGAACTATAAATATAGCCGCGATCAATAACATACCTACTAAGCTATTAAGATCTCGACTCGCTCGATAATAATGACCGAGAAATAAACCCGGATAGGAGAACCAAGTCCCGGAAGGCGAATGGAAGATTCAACAAGATCAGTTTAGAATGAGAGGTAGGTGTGGATTAGCAATAGTATGCCAATCACAACAGTCCTCGCACGCTAAATCAATCAGTCTCACCTTCGTCGAGCCACCGGCGACCGTTCTTAGGGTTATCCGGCGATATTCTTTAGAGAGAGAAACTTTTTCAATCTGTTTGGCCTTCAGCGAAATTATGGGGGCTACCGAGATACAAATCAGATCATAGACCATTACTGTTGCTATGTTCGGATGTATTTTTTGGTAAACCTCCCTTCAGGTTCTTCAACTCGTGGTTAAGGGAGGAGGGTATAGTAGAAGTTGTGAAAAAGTCTTATGATGGTGTAACATGTTCGGATCTCCCAAACAAACTGTTAGCAACAAAACTAAAAGCTATCAAAGCTGCCCTAAAGCCGTGGTGTGAGAAAATAAATAAGAGGGACAGGAAAATGGTAATTGAGCTTCAAAAAAAGGTTGATGAGATGGATTTAAAAGCTGAATCGGTTACTTTAACCGACCAGGAAGTGACCGAAAGAGACTTGTGGCTGAAAACGATAAATGAGTTGGAAGACAATAGGATGGAGGATCTCAAGCAAAGGGCGAAAGTTAAATGGGCAGTAGATGGAGACGAAAACACAGCTTTCTTTCATGGGGTTATAAATGGACATCGGAAGAATAATAGAATTAGCGGGCTGAATTTTGAGGGAGTCTGGATTTCGCAACCGGAAGAACTTAAAAATAATAAAAAAGTACTTTGAATAAGTTTTTACTGAACAAGTGTTCGACAGACCGAAATTCATAAATAACGGTTTCAAAGTACTTTCGTTATCTCAGTCGGCGATGCTGGTAAAAAGATTCTCGAAGGAAGAAATAAAAGATGCGGTTTGGAACTGTGGGGGAGATAAAACACCGGGTCCGGATGGCTTTACGTTCAGATTCATTAAAGACTTCTGGGAGATACTATAAAGGATTTTGGTTCGACACTTGAATACTTCTATGTACATGGTAAGTTGAATAGAGGATGCAATTCGAGCTTCATCTCTTTGATTCCTAAAACGAGTAACCCTCAAATCATCAACAACTTTATGCCAATCAATTTGATTGGTTGTATTTCAAAAGTTGTTACAAAAATTCTAGCAAACCGACTCAAGAAAGTCATGGATTATTTGGTTAGTGACATGCAAACGGCGTATATAGAAGGGAGGAGTATTCTTGAAGGCCCTTTAATTATTAATGAAATTATTTCTTGGGCAAAGAGTAGTAAACGAAAGATCATGCTTTTTAAAGTAGACTTTGAAAAAGCGTTTGACTCAATAAGTTGGGAATTCTTAGATCCGGTTCTACTTCAAATGGGTTTTCCGGCTCTTTGGAGGAACTGGGTTATGGGTTTATTAAAGACGGCAAGAACTTCGATTTTAGTAAACGGTCACCATCTTTGGAATTTGAAATTCAAAGGGAAGTCAGACAAGGAGATCCAATATCCCCACTTTTATTTATCTTGGCAATGGAAGCTCTACATATTGCTACCGAAAGTGCGGTCGATGGGGGTATTTTCAAAGGTATTAAAATACCAGGACGCAGGTCCGATTATTTCACATCTTTTGTACGCAGACGATGCATTATTTGTTGGCGAGTGGTCAGAGGAGAACTTTCACAACCTTGCTGGACTTCTAAGATGCTTTCATTTATCTTCGTGGTAAAAGGTAAACTTTTCCAAAAGTAAAGTTTTTGGGGTGGGTGTTAGTTGACATCTCGGAAATGGCTTCGATACTTGGGTGTGAAAAAGGCTCGTTACCATTCACATATTTAGGCATACCGGTCGGCTCCAACATGGGTTTGGTGAAGAACTGGAAACCGTCATTGATCGTTTTGAAAGGAAACTATCTTTATGGAAGGCACGGACGCTATCATTTGGAGGTAGGACGACACTTGTGAAAGCAGTACTAGGTAACCTACCTACTTATTACTTCTCGTTATTTAATGCACCAATACATGTGATTAAATATTTAGAGAAATTAAGGCGTAGGTTCCTATGGGGGGGGGGGGTTGTATTGAGAAGAATAAGATGAGTTGGGTACCTTGGTTTAAAGTGGTGGCTCCAAAGCAACATGGGGGGTTTGGTTATCGGCAGTTTGATGTCATTGAATAAAGCCATGATGGTAAAGTGGATCGTGAAATTCAGAAACGAAATAACTCATCTCTGGACGAAAGTTATTATGGCAATACATGGGAAGAGGCGATCTTATTCAGTAATTCCTATGAAAAACTCAATTAATTGTGTGTGGAAAAATATTGTACAAATTGGGAAAGGATCAAACCTTAAATTTTTTGATGTCGAAAGGAGGCTGGAGTTGCAAATTGGTTGTGGGGACAAGACTTTTTTCTGGTTAGACAAATGGGCCGGAGAGTTTGCACTGAAGGACCGATTTCCCAGCTTATTTGCATTTCAATCGGATAAATTCAGCTTGGTTCGGCATCGCTATAGCATAACTAATGGCCAAGTCTCTTGGATATGGGGTGGAGATACACCGGTTACTCAACCGGAGGTCGCGGATTTGTGGGACGAATGTAAAAAATCGCTACAAAATGTTGAATTAAAAAAGAAATGCGATAGGTGGCTGTGGAAACAGGAGGACGACCGAGAAGAGTTCACCGTTTGTAATCTATGATCAGAGCTGGACAGGATGACTTTGATACCAGAAACGCAGGTTCTCAAGTGGCTTAGCTGGATACCAAAGAAAATAAATTGCTTCCTTTGGAGAGCAGTATTGGATCGAATTCCTACAAGGGATGCGTTAGCGATTAGGGATATACAAATCCCTTCGGTCTTATGCGCATTATGTAGTATATGTAGCGAATCGGTTGATCATCTATTGATTTCCTATCAATATGCTCAAATGGCTTGGACGGCAATCTCTTTATGGGTCAAAATTCCTCTTCCGAGATATTTGCTCAGTTTGGTGGGATTATTGGAGCACATTCAATCACATTGCTCATCACAAGAAAAAAAAGAAGGCGGTATACATGATTATTATGGCAACATGTTGGACATTATGGCGTATTAGAAACAACGTAATTTTCAATGGCAAAACAACGAATGTTTCAAGGGCAGTCGGTGACATCAAGGCACTCTAGTTTTTATGGATAAGAGAAAGGGCTGGAAAAAGGGATCTAAATTGGAAAGCCCGGGGAGAGTTTAGTTGTTTTAAATGAATTTTTTGTAATTTCATTCTGCACTTTATTTGTTGTTGTACCTGTACTCTAATGTCTTAGCACCTTGCTAAGGTTTCTGTTTTGTTTGTTTCCTTTATAATATTACCGCCCTTTATTCAAAAATTTATAACATTTAGTTAATATATGTATAATTATTATTATATTTTAATAGTTTAATATATATTAAAGTTCAAATCAACTTTTTGACTTTTTGAGATTCTATGCTTCTTCTTCTTCACGCCAACCACTGCAAACATGTATTTTTTTCTATTTCTTTTGAAATATTAGATTCTTTCTCTCATTTACACAACAAAGCCAGTCACCTGCAACTTCAGTTTTTGTTTCTTGCAAACTTCATCTGAATAAAAGAAATCAATATAGTCGAAGTTGGGTGAATTTTTTTTTCCCGCAAACTTCCAATGAAAAACCATTCATCTCCTTCAATTTCCTTCAGATCTGCCCACCCATCGTTTGATCATTGTCACGCCCTTCTTCATCATCTTCGGACATTGTCGGACGCATATCTCCAACGCAAAGTACAAGTCCAGATGTCGCAGGTCGGAGGTCGCAGATGTCGCCGGAGGAGGTTGTAGATGTTGCCGGCCCGACCCTACGCGAAGACCTGCCGGCGCGACCGCCGGGCTAATGTTGAAACGGATTTATGTGCTGAACCGGCCCGGTATGTGCTCCGGATCCCGGCCGGACCGGTCCCACCAGCCGGCCCGGTCCTGTTTTGAAAACTTTGCCATCCGGGCAATTAACTCTAAGTATAACTATTTTGGATAGATCTAGTCCGCACGAAAAAAGTGCAATTTTTAACTTTTGGCCCAAATTCATGTTTTACCTCCATTTTGGCACCTCTAGAAATACATGTGGTTACTCTTATGTAGAGATGGCCATTTAAAATTGGTTTCTAGTATATATATACCTAACAACGTCAAACTCAAACATAAGTGTAGGAGTTCCAAAAAACTTAAATCGGTTTCAAGTTTACACCTTCTAATCGCTTTCAAAGCTCATTATGGCGTGCAACGATGAAGTAGTCATGGTTTTGAAAACCAAAAGAAACCCTCAAGTTTGGAAGCACTTTGATTTGTGCTTAATGACCGATAGCCATGAGATGGCAGGGTGCAAAGGTTGCGGGAAGTTCATGAAGGCTACGGCGAACTCGACGCTTAAAAACACACCGACCGTCATTGTCCGGTTACAAAGGCTACGACGAAGAAAAGTGAAGCCGGTGAAGCATCCGAAACCGGTTCTTGAAGGTTTAATGTGTTTATGTAATGTTGGATTTAGTGTGTTTTATGTTATGTAATGTTTGATTTAGTGTGTTTTATGTTAATGTAATGTTTAGTGTTTGATAATGTTTGGTTTTAACTTATGTAACTGGTGATTAATTTAATGTAAAGTTATGTTTGGTTGAAATGAAACAACTAGGAATCGATTCCACCATAACATTGTCTACAATTTAATGCATCGGGTCTCAGTTGGGTACGGAGAAACCAGTTCCGGGTAGGAACCGGGTACATGTCATTTTTTATAAAAAGTGGAACTGGGTAAGAACCTACGAGCTTTTTAACCCGAAACCGGTTCTTCGATAAGGCGGGTAGGAACTGGAACCGGTTCCAGGTCGGGTCTGCCGGGTCGGGTTTGGAAAAGGTTTTTATGCCCATCTCTACTCTAATGTTAAAAACAAGATAGAGTCCACAATTGTATATGCCAATAGTGGTACTTAAGTCTTTCATGGGTCATCAACTATTAATATCCTTATTTACGATCATGTTTAAATTGATTTTGCTGCAACTAATAATGAGTTCAATGCCTGAGATCCTGTCATCTCAAATACTGGAACCACAGAACAATTTACAATATTGCCTTCTTCGCGGGGCGGGAGCCGCCTTAATCCGAGCCTATAAATAGCAGTCGACGAATTCATTTAAATTCGTTCAAAACTTTTAATTCTCTCTCAACTTCTGTAGGCTATTACTATACCCGAGCATAATACCCACTATTTGGCGAAGCTTTGCCTCGTTGTAAGTACTATAACCCCGCTATTTCCCTACACGATCGATTTAGAATTTCCGTAATGCATGTCGGCTCTGCCCGACTCAGGCATTGGAATTCTGTCTCCAGTGTACACCCGATTGATTTAGAATTTCCATAATGCATGTCGGCTCTGCCCGACTCAGTCATTGGAATTCTGTCTCGAATTGTACGGTTAAATTGAATTGGGTTATTTTACTAACACGTGTGCATTATTTGATTTAATAGATAATAACCAGGAGATTCTCAGGAAGCCTTGGTATTATCTAAACTTGCAATGTGAGTTCATCTGCTTTTTGTAAACTGTTTTTACAAAAACCTCAATTGTTTAAATTATACTTAACAGAAATTGAGTATTTGTAAGTCTACAATTACTGCCGGTATGTTGGGGTTTTGTATACAAAATTTGTGAGACGTTACCATTGGACAAAGAGTTAGCCAATGAGTAATATGACCCACAAGTTGGGTTGACAGTACTGATTGGGTAAGGATTAGATCAAGCAAATGTAATTGCGGGTTGCCCTCAATTCTGTTAAAGTGTTAAAACCGTTTTAATTAAACTGGGATGCACTCACCAGTATTTCTTGCTGACAAAATATTTTTAAAACGCGTTTCAGGTAACTTAATGTGAAAGCCCAATAGAAGCCAGCTAAGCTGGAGAGTACTGAAGGCTTGGAATAGTGGCTATAAAAGTTACCTAAATAAACAAGACATTTTGTTTTCAATAATTAGGGTTTATCCCTATCAATGTATTCTCAAATGAACTTGGGTATTATCCCCATGAATTCTTTTTATAAAAGTTTGGTGTTTTACTCTGATAAAAATATTTCCTAACTACGGTCCTGATGTATTCCGCTGCCAAATTAATAAACACCGATACCTCCCGCTCTGAGGCTCACGGATGCCCGCTCCTGGGTTGGGGTCGGGGGTTGCGACACTTATCCTCCATTTTGGGAGGTTGATTATTTGTATATTCCGTGATGGATTAAGCAAGAGGACCGGTTACTATTCTGTGTTGATATGTTTAACATGGAAATAATTCAATATTGGACTGATAAAAGATGAGGAAATGAAAATCGACGGCTGGTTGATTGATCTATAAGAATTTATACATCTTTTAAACGTCAAATACACCTCGTCTATGCGAAAACTCTTTGTATTTTCATTGATTTTGGTACTCATTTGAGTTGTTTGTGAAAATACAGGTCCGGGCTTCGGCCCGGTGTTGAAACAGAGGCTTTTGGAACAAAATGGAGCGAAAATGATGCATTCCAGCAAACTGCCAGATATGGCACTACCATGCCATACACTCGCACGACCGTGCGAGGCCTTCCGACATCGGCACTCTCGGCCAGCACTAGCATCCAGCACCATCAAAATCAAGGGACGCATGACAGTGCCAACCACTGGCACGACCGTGCCAGGTCAATTTAAGCCCCTGATCAACTCGTTTCCGAGATCCTTTCAGTTGTTATTGAGCACTATCGGCACGCACGACCACGCCGTAACCCGACACAGTCGTGCGACCTCGGGAACTTTTGAGCGCGATTTTTCCCAAAATGGTAGCAAACTTGGTCAACATTCGAGAAAGTGGCTCTGACACTTGCCAAGCACGGCCGTGCCAAAAGGTGGCATGGTACTGGCAAATGCCCAGAGCTTAAATACGAGTTCCTAGCTCATTTGCAAGGGAGTTGGAGCATTTTGGTGACTTTTTCTCTCAAGAATCTGGTCTTGGAAGCTTGTTGGAGCCAAGAGGGAGCCTTGAAGAGGACTTAATCACTTGAAGATCTACTCAAACATCATTTTAATCTTGTCTTTAACTTGGTTAGCTTACTACATTATGAACAATTTATGTTTATTTGCACTTGATTTGGTAGTCATGAGCCTTATGGGCTAAACATTTGAGTTGTCTAAACTTTGTTGAAGCTAATGAATATGTGATAACATGGAAGTAGATGTGATGATTGTTCTTGTTAATCTTCATGTTGGTATTTAATCTTGTTCTTGGAGTTCTTGTGCATGCTTAAAGTTCTTGTTCTTGAATGTTTGCTCATAAGTATTTACATGTTGTGTTGGAAAGCCCATGTAAAGATTATGATTATTGAATCTTGTTAACTTGTTAGTATGATTCATAGCATGAAACCAGGAATGGTGATTGCTAATGTGATTGAATGATGATTTGAGCATGTGTATGAATTCTTGCATCTAGATTTGGAAAGATCAAAAGTATGTTTATATGGATTCTATAGTTTGTGTTCTTGTTAGTTTGATGATTTAGGCCAAAATTGTTAGCTAGCATGACCATGTTTGTGGGTCATATCAAGAACATGGTGATAGTGCCAACTACTTAAAACCAAGTTAGGGTGATTAGTGTGTTTTTCATATTAGTTTTCCCTAATTTGTAGAGTTAGGAGTTTTGACAAACAAATAACTCATTGTTAAAGATTAACATCAACTTAGCAAGTGAGCTTAAAAGAATAATTTTTAGGTGATTAGAATGTTAATTCATTTTTAGTTTTCCTAAGAATTATAAACTAGGAAGCCTTGATTGGGGACTTAGTTGAATTTAGAGCTTGCATCATCACAACCTCCTTCCCCTTTGTTGTCACATGTGAGTTAGTGGATACTTAGTTTAGGCAACCCTTTCTTAGATATTGTTATTTGTTAGAACTTTTAGTAGTTTATTTATTTGCATGCTAAGTTAGAAAAATCAACCCAATCATTTGAAAAGGCTTTAAAGTAGCAAAAGTTTAGTATCGAGACACCGCATCCACGGATTGATATCCGGTTCTTACCGATTAGCTATATTACCACCCGACGGGTACACTTGCCCTTTTGTGTGTGTAGTTAGTTTCTAGGTGAAAAACCATTTTTAAAACTAAATTTGTGTGAAGAAAAACTCAATTAAAAATATATTTAATTCACGCACGTCAAGTTTTTGGCGCCGTTGCCGGGGATGCGGTCTTCTTGAGAACGGTCCGAGTTACTTATTTAGCCATTGTGAAAAGTGTATAAAGTTTTTGTCTACTTGTTTTATTTTACTTTGCTTGATTATTTGAAAAAAAATGATTATTTGCTAGTTGTTTTTGTTTTTTTGTATATATATAGTGCATTGTGTTCCTCCTTATTCCCTACAGGCCGTGCATGTCCTCAACCCCTACTGCTGATATCGTTGAGCCTTCAGCGGAGCCGGAGCGTGATCTTCACTGGAGACTGCAGGAGCGGTTTCGCGTGGTAGCCGAGACGATTGAGGAAGACGCGGTAGACGACTACACCTTCTACGAGGTTCGAGTAGACATGGCGGACGCATAAGAGAATATGATCTTGAATGAAATTGGAAAACCATCACTTGATGGTTTACCTGCGAGCATCAATGCACCGACAATTGACAACAATAATTTCGAGATCAAGGCTGGCACCATATCGATGTTACAGAATGCAGTGCAATTTTATGGCAAGGATCACGAGGATCCTAGTGTTCACATTGCGGGGTTTCTAGAGGTTTGTGCCACGTTTAAGATTCGGGATGCATCACCAGATGCTATCCGCCTTCGGCTCTTTCCGTTTTCCTTACGGGATGGAGCCAAGGAGTGGCTTCTTTCACTTCCAGCTGGATCTATCTCTACATGGAATCAATTAGCTAAGAAGTTCCTTCAAAAATATTTCCCTCCATAGAAAACTGTTCGGTTGAGAACCAAAATTCTAAACTTTCGTCAGGACGAGGACGTGTCCCTCTACGAGGCATGGGAGCGTTTCAAAGAGCTTATGAGAAAGGTCCCACATCACGGGTTGCCCAAGTGGCAACAATGTCAGATCTTCTACCATGGGTTGGACAGTCAGGGATAGATGATGGTTGATACATACTCGGGTGGAGATATCGGCACTAAAAATGCCACTGAGGCATTTGAGATTCTGGAAAAATGTGCCGCGAAAAATCGAACGCAACAGCCACCAAGAGGTAAGAGTTATCGGCAGGGGGTTCATCATGTGGACGACTACAAAGCCATGACAACACGTATGGATGCCTTATCTTCGAAATTTGATCGAGTGATGGAAATGCACTCGAGAGGTTCTTCGAATGGGGGAGCATATCATGTAGATGACTTTCAGACGGGAGAGATGTCACACGAGCATGTTGATTTTATGGGAAACCAATACCGTCCTCAGAATAATCCCTACAGCAATACTTATAATCCAGGGTGGAAGAATCACCCAAATTTCAGTTGGAGGCCCGACGCTTCTAACCAGCATCCGCCCGGATTTGCTCCACGTCCCCCAACTCCAGCTCATGGAACATATGGTCCACCTCGACCTCAGCAGGCGCCTCCCTCTAGCGAGCCTAGTGTGCATGATATGCTTAGTCAGATCTTAACCGGTCAAAACACTCAAAAGGCTGAGAATGAGAAGCGTTTTAAGGAGTATGACGGTCATTTCACGAGGCACGAGAATGAGTTGAGAAGCCAAAAGGCTTCCATGCAGACCATTGAGAACCAAGTTGGCAAGATTGCCAAGATGTTGTCTAAGAGACAACAGGGGGGCCTTCCAAGCAACACAGGGCCTAATCCAAATGCTACTGCAAAGGCCATCACGTTGAGAAGCGGCAAGACCGCTCAGCCCATCCCTCTGGCTGTTCCAGCAAAGCCGGTTGACGATGATGAGGTTGATGACGAGATTGAGTGTGAGTCTCCGGGTGAGGTGCAACAGAGGCGAGTCCCAGCAAGTACCGCACGACCCAAGGAGCCAGTGAGAGAGTATGTCCCTCCCATTCCATACCCGGGGAAGTTGAAGAAGCAGAAAATGGAAGAACACTATGGTAAATTCCTCGAGCTTTTTAAGCAACTTCATATAAATTTACCATTTGTCGAGGCACTTGCTCAAATGCCTAAGTATGCCAAGTTTTTGAAGGATATCCTATCCAACAAAAAGAAACTTGAGGAGCTTTCGCAGGTGACCTTGAATGAGGAGTGTTCAGCAGTTCTTCGGAACAAACTACCTAAGAAGATGAATGATCCTGGGAGTTTCACTATCCCGTGTTTGATTGGTAGTTTGTCGGTCAGCAATGCATTACCTGATCTTGGAGCTAGCATAAACCTTATGCCATATGCGGTTTTTCCTAAGCTAGACTTGGGAGAGCCCAAGCCGACTCGTATGAGCATTCAGCTAGCCGACCGTTCAGTGAAGTATCCTCGAGGCATAGTTGAGAATATGCTGGTGAAAATCGACAAGTTTGTCTTTCCTGTCGATTTCGTGATTCTAGACATGGATGAGGACAAAAATGTTCCAATTATCTTAGGTCGCCCATTCTTAGCCACTGCGAGAGCATTGATTGATGTCTGCACCGGTAGACTTACTCTTAGGGTTGATGATGAGGAGGTTACCTTTGACATTGGGAAATCCAT
Source organism: Helianthus tuberosus (assembly GCA_030545235.1). Lineage (NCBI taxonomy): Eukaryota > Viridiplantae > Streptophyta > Magnoliopsida > Asterales > Asteraceae > Helianthus > Helianthus tuberosus. The sequence continues at coordinate 82,779,611 of CM060363.1, forward strand.
GCAACACTCACAAAGTCAGTATGATACACTCTACTTCATTGAGACTATCGATACATATGTGAGTGATCATCTCCATGCTACTTTCGAGGAGGATGTTGTGGACACACAACTGCTAGGAGGGGAGGACATTAGTTCACTAGTCGAGGAGGTGACCTGTCTGATAGGTCACGCGTCTCCCCCGTGTCCTGAGGTTTTTGAGGTTGTGGATTGCGTTGCTGAGCCTAAAGCACACCCTTCCATTGAGGATCCACCTTTGGTTGAGCTTAAGGAGCTTCCAGATCATTTGGAGTATGCTTTCTTGGAGGGTGAGACTCATCTGCCCGTTATCATTTCTGCCGAATTGTCGAAAGAAGAGAAGGATCGATTGCTTGAAGTCCTGAAGCAGCACAAGAAGGCGATTGCTTGGAAGATTATGGATATAAAAGGGATCAATCCATCCTTTTGTACCCATAAGATCTTGATGGAGGAGGACTTTAAACCTGTGGTACAGCATCAGAGGCGTTTGAACCCCAACATGCAGGAGGTTGTGAAGAAAGAGGTCATCAAACTACTTGATGCAGGTTTGATATATCCGATCTCTGATTCACCATGGGTTAGCCCTGTACAGGTAGTCCCGAAGAAAGGAGGCACGACAGTGGTGACTAATGAGAAAAACGAGTTGATTCCCACTCGTAACGTCACCGGATGGAGAGTTTGCATTGACTACCACAAACTCAATGATGCCACGAGGAAGGATCACTTCCCACTTCCTTTCATTGATCAGATGTTGGAGAGGTTGTCGGGCAGGATGTACTACTGCTTCCTTGATGGTTTTTCGGGTTATTTCCAGATTCCCATCTCTCCTGAGGATCAGGAGAAGACGACATTCACATGTCCCTATGGCACATTCGCCTACCGGCGGATGCCCTTTGGACTTTGCAATGCCCCGGCCACATTTAAGAGGTGTATGGTGGCCATTTTTCATGACATGATCGAGGACTCCATGGAGGTTTTCATGGATGATTTTTCTGTGTTTGGAAGTTCTTTTGATCAGTGTCTCGGGAATTTGAAAAGGATGTTGGCTAGATGTGAAGAAGCCAACCTTGTGTTGAACTGGGAAAAATGCCACTTCATGGTGAAGGAGGGCTTTGTGCTTGGGCACAAGATTTCACAGGCGGGGCTCGAGGTTGACCGAGCCAAAGTCGAGACTATTTCAAAGCTCCTGCCTCCCACATCAGTGAAATCTATTAGGAGTTTTCTAGGTCATGCAGGTTTTTACCAGCGATTCATAAAGGACTTTTCCAAAATCGCCCGTCCCATGACTCAGCTCCTCGAGAAGGATGCCCAGTTTGTTTTCTCCGATGAATGCCTTCGGGCATTTGAGTTTTTGAAGGAGAAGTTGGTGAATGCCCCGATTATGGTTGCTCCCGACTGGGAGCTGCAATTTGAGTTGATGTGTGATGCGAGTGACTTCGCAGTCGGGACTGTCTTGGGTCAAAGGAAAGATAAACACTTTCACCCGATTTACTATGCGAGAAAGACCTTGAATGATGCTTAGGAGCACTACACAACGACAGAGAAAGAGTTCCTAGCTGTGGTCTTTGCCTTCGATAAGTTTCGGTCATATCTTGTCCTTTCCAAGACCATTGTGTACACGGATCATGCAGCCCTTCGTTATCTTTTCAGCAAGCAAGATGCTAAACCGAGATTGATACGTTGGATTTTGTTGTTGCAAGAGTTTGATATTGAAATCCATGATAAAAAAGGGGCTGAGAATTTAGCAGCCGATCATTTGTCTCGACTTGAGCATTCTGAGGAAAAGGAATCTCGTGGGCCTAACATCAATGACAATTTCCCCCACGAGTTCCTCATGAGGATCGAGACTAGTGATGATTCCCCATGGTTTGCTGACTTTGCAAACTACCTAGCTAGTGGCATCCTGATCAAGGGGATGACCCATCAACAGAAGCGAAAGTTCTTTGTGGATGTCAAGCATTACTTCTGGGATAACCCTTACTTGTTTAGGGTAGGAGCGGATCGGATGATCCGGCGATGCGTGCATGGTGATGAGGCGAGGGATATTTTACTCCACTGTCACGAAGGACCCACGGGAGGCCACCACGGAGCGAACAACACGGCGAGGAAAGTTTTTGATGCCGGATTCTTTTGGCTGACTATTTTCCGTGATGCCCATGAGTGGGTGAGGTCCTGTGATGCTTGCCAGAGGGCAAGCAACATTTCTGCACGCCATGAGATGCCACAAAACGGCATCCAAGTTTGTGAGGTTTTTTACGTATGGGGGCTAGACTTCATGGGCCCTTTTCCGACCTCTTTTGGGAACCGCTACATCCTAGTCGCTGTTGATTACGTTTCAAAGTGGGCTGAAGCACAGGCTTTGCCCACGAATGATGCGAGGGTAGTGGTGAGGTTTTTGAAAAAGTTGTTTGCTCGCTTTGGTGCCCTGAAGGCATTGATTAGAGACCGTGGGATGCATTTCTGTAATGCTCAGCTTGAGAAAGCATTGTCTCTATACCATATCATCCGCAGACGAGCGGACAGGTCGAGGTTACTAATCGGGGTATCAAGCGGATTCTGGAGAAGACAGTTAATTCTAGCCGTAAAGATTGGTCCGAGAAATTGGATGATGCACCGTGGGCTATTCGGACAGCCTACAAGACTCCTATAGGCACCACACCGTTTAAATTGGTCTATGGGAAATCTTGTCATTTGCCTGTTGAACTCGAGCACAAAGCATACTGGGCTTTGAAGACAGTTAACCTCGATATGGCTGCTGCGGGTGAGAACAGGTTTGTGCAGATTCACGAGATGGAGGAGCTTAGGCACGATGCGTATGAAAGCTCCAAGCTGTACAAGGAACGCACTAAAACGCTTCATGATGCCCGCTTGAAGGACAAGGAAGAATTCCGAGTGGGTGATCGTGTGTTGTTGTATAACTCACGTCTCAAGCTGTTCCCTGGTAAGCTTAAATCTCGGTGGTCGGGTCCCTACACTGTACGGTCAGTGTTTCCTTACCGGGACCGTGGAGATAGGCCATGAGGATGGTCGGTTGTTTAAAGTCAACGGGCATAGGTTAAAGGCTTATGTTGGAGGGCCCGTTGACCAGAGTGAGGAGGATGTTACCCTCCACCACATGAACAAATGAATTCGGGGTGGTAGTCTAGCTGAAGACTCGTAAATAAACTTAGCATGTTTTTGTGTTATTATTTTTGTTATTATTTTTGTTATTATTTTTGTGTGTGGTTGTCTTTCTCTTTTCAGGTTGCGGTTCGTTCTGGTCGCGAGGGATGTTAGAGCTTGTTGCCGGCTCTCAGGTATGTTAGTTCGGTTCTTTTTCTTGGTAGGAGATGCTTCGTGAGTGCCCCGGGTTCAAGGAGTTTGTCTACATATAATTCTATTTTCAAAAAAAAAAAAATTGAAAATTAGCACTACCTACAGTAAATCTGGCACCACCAGACTTTGAAGGCGTTAGCCCCTTTTGCAGGTCAATAATAGAACCTTTAATAAAACCAACCACACACTCTTCATCTTCTTCATAAACCCACCTTCTTCCTCCATTGAACCCACTCCAATCACTCACGGATTCTTGCATCTCCTAGCTTCCTCCAAGAAATTCTTTCATTCCAACATCATTCCAGGTACAAATCCTTCCTTTTTCTTGTTAGTTTCATGTGTTTTGATGTCATGTTATTCATAGTTAGTTTCTTTAAGTACTTAGGGCTTGGTCTAAATCACCCGATTCAAGCCCGTTTTTCGTGTTTTTTGTGTTGGTTTGAACCACAATGGACCGATTTACAAAACCCCTAAGCGAAAATGTGAAAAATTGAGGTTTGGGGGGCGATTTGAGCGATTTCCCGATCTGCAGTCCGTCGCACACGAGGGTGCAATACCCAGGCACGATCGTGCTCTTCAAGATGTTCTTCGGATCTTCATAATTTTCCGGAAATTCAAGGGGCGCGAGGGTGCCATCATACGGCACGATCGTGCATCTGTCGAAATCGCTCAAATCGTAAAACGTTGTTTCCAGAAATTGGTCAGGCACGAGGGTGCCGTCATTTGGCATGGTCGTGCTTCTAATGAAATCGCTAACCACAGTTCTCGGAAATCGGTATAGCACGGTAGTGCCGGTGGGCGGCACGATCGTGCTTCTCTGAATTTGGTTCAAAATCAGAGCCGTTTACGGCCGAGCACGATAGTGCCGTGGGATGGCACGGTCGTGCTCCTGGGGAATAAAAACCCAGACTTCATAAATTTCCTAGAATATCTTCATAAACTAACTGATTTGCAGGTCTCGCACGGTAGTGCCATATGGTGGCACTACCGTGCCATACTGTCCAGTTCCGAAATTTTTGTCTGTTTATTTTGGCTGCTGATTAATCTTATCTCAATCTTGCAGATGGATCACCCTTACTTGCGGTTCCACAACAATGCCAGGGAAGGGTATTGTATTCCGAAGGTGGAGAGGTTATGGGCTAGAAGGCACCTAATTGAGCCCATGAGGAGATTACAAAGGGTTGACTTAGACTTGCTCGGATAGACCGAGCGGTTTGATGATCTCTTAACACCTCATTGGTCCCGCCTTTTTGAGATAGCAGAGCCTCAGTATATAGAGTTGGTGATCGAATTCTTCGCATCGTTCCGTTTCACCTTTCCATGCCCAGATGTTTATGACAAAAATGTTGGTGTCAAGTTTCGATTGGGAAGGAAATGGCATCACCAATCGATCAATCGATTCGCTATGGTGTTGGGGTTGTATACGGAAGATGAGATAGATTCGGAGTTATTTCATGGGAGTTTACAGGATTGGGAGCCAGACACAGACAGGGCCGCCTTTTGGGATCAAATCACTGTGCCGGGTTGGATTTGGGACCCTCGGAAAGCCAAAGCAACATGGATCCTTGACCCGCTTCACCGAGTCATTGAGCGCGCTATCTTCCACGTCATTGGAGGTCGGGGTGACAACACGGGAAATATCACCACCCGCGACCTTTTTCACCTTTACTGCATCATCTCCGGCTCGAATTGCAACTTAGCCGTCAGCGTTGCAGAGTCGATTTTTCGGGGTGTTGGTTCGACACCTACATCGCGCATCTGCGGAGGGGCCTTTGCTACAAAACTTGCCAAATACTATCGGGTTTCTTTAAACAATTTGACCGAAGCCTGTGACTATGGCCTTCTCGATCTGCAGCAGCTAAACTCAATGCACCTGATTCGAAAAGTAGACAGGGTCCCAAAGCTTGTGGACAAATTGGGAAGGATTTGGAACCCGCTACCTGTTGATGATGAGGCGGATGATGACGATGAGGGTGGTGATGGTGGAGATCATGACGTGCACATGAACGACATTCCAGTTCAAGGACAGGAGGGGGCCGCTGAAGGAGCGGGCCCCCAATTGCAGATTGGACAGGTGGGCCATGGGTTTGATAGCCCGAACTGGGAGCACGTGTATGGTGGATTTGGTGGTGGAGATTATGAGCATGGCGCTTATGGCGCCTACGGTCCTTGCGAGCCGTCATCGATGGATCTTTGGAGGCGCATGGACGGGCTGGCATTAGATCAGCAAGAGGTGAGGCGAGATGTTAATCTGATACGCGCGGAGCAACACAGGCAGGGTAACTTCATGGAAGAGATGTACGAGCAGACCCGACGCAGCATGGATTGGTTGTTTGGTTCGCAACAGCACATCGCGAACTCAATCAACCATCCATACACACAGCCGCCACCGCATTTTTCGCGTAGATCCAGATTTGATCGCAGGGACGACGCCGGTCCTTCGGGATCCGGTGAAAGGTTTTAGTCCCGCTTTCCATCTCGTCTTTTTATCATCATTTCGTGTTTGAGGGGTGTGGCATTTTCCGTCGTACATACACCCCTTCGTCGTAGTGTTAGGTTTTTTTGCTTTAGTAGTGGTTAAATTAATAAACAAAGGCAAGGGAAAAATGGGTTGGGTAATATTCTTGTGAATTTGATCTTGTTTGCTAAATGTGCAGTGTTGGTTCAAACTCTTTTGAATAAACGATGAGGTGTTGGCTTGGTAGATGGCTTGGTAGTTCGTTGTGGATGCTCCTTTTTACTTCATATTGCTCCGATTCTAGCCTTTCTGTTTCAGGGGAGTTTTCGTGTTCCTACCTTCCTTTATTTGTATTGAATTCGCATTTCCATTGCTTATTCAATTTTTTTGTTGTACATCGAGGGCGATGTACAATTCAAGTATGGGGAGGTGGTCTATCGCTTGAGCTTTGTTGTCATATATATATATAAATATATATAATAAGAAGAATAATAATGATGCAAAGCTCTCTTTTAACAATTTTTGTGGCATATTAATCAAATCAACATAAGTATCGAAATAAGCACCAAATTTTTTGATAAATAAATAAGGGTAAACGCAAAAAGGGGGTTCGCTCATGTAAGAAAAACCGTCAAGTAACATGTTTTTTGTATAGCATTGAGCATGAGAAATCAAGCGATTGACCTACTTGTTTGCCTTGCATATTTACCCAATATGCCTGTTTCCATGAGTTATTTTTGAGCCTTATAGCTTTAGGATTATTTTTGCTCATGTTTTTGCGGGCAAAGATTGAGTGAGCCGGATAACTTTTGTGATTTAGAACTTGTGTTAGGTATGCATTTCGAGGCCACAAAGCAAGAATAAAAGCATAGAAGTGATTGAGGCATTAGGAAACCTTTTTATTTTAGCCATTTTTATTCATCCCATTACCCAAACCATTCCCCTAGTTAAACCAATTTGAGCCTTTCCCGTTCGTTTCTTTTAAACCACAAAATATTAGCCACTTAGCCAAATTAGCCTTTTATATTTTTGAACCCATTTTTGGTTGGAAACCCGGTTCGGTTGATGATTAACTTGTAGTTTTGTATAGTTTCTTCTTCGTTGTTTTGTACCCTCATGATCAAGAGTTTTTTTTTTATCTAAGTAGACGTACTTAGTTCTCTCCAAAGCATGAGTTATAAAAAAAAACTAAAGAAATATAGATGAAAAAGCCTTATCAATCGGCTTTGTTAGAGCAATTTTGGGAGTGAAAAGCAATACTTGTCGGTTAGCTCTCTGTTAGTTATTATTTAGTGGTATAGTGCTATCTTCTTGTATTTCAAGTTAGTCGAGCCGTCGGGTTACAACCGTTTTAGCCCCTTTTAAAATTCCACTTCCACACCCTTAACCCAAGCCAAGTTACAACCCAAACAAGACCTCATGATTTATGCTTTATTTTTGCCGAGTGATTAGATTTGATCCTTCCACAAGCTTATGATATCGCATAGTTATCGTCTTGGCATCGAGTGTTCTAAACATACTCCACGAATTGTATGTACACCTATATTTAGCCGATTGTGTGTGAACATTGTGAGGATGCTTGGTGAATTTGTAGGGATTTCTAAGGTGGACCATTGCTCATAAACATATTTTACATACCATTCTTTTCGGTTCTTTCTTTATATTGAGCACTCCTTGATTGTTATAGCCCGAGTTATTTATTTGTGCTTATGAAATGCTAATTGAGATGATTGCCATTTGGAGAGCTTCGTTGATTTTAGTTTGCTTGAGGACAAGCAAAGTTCAAGTGTGGGGATTTTGATGTATAAGAATTTATACATCTTTTAAACGTCAAATACGCCCCGTCTATGCGAAAACTCTTTGTATTTTCATTGATTTTGGTATTCATTTGAGTTGTTTGTGAAAATACAGGTCCGGGCTTCGGCCCGGTGTTGAAACGGAGGCTTTTGGAGCAAAATGGAGCGAAAATGATGCATTCCAGCAAACTGCCAGATATGGCACTACCGTGCCATACACTCGCACGACCGTGCGAGGCCTTCCGACATCGGCACTCTCGGCCAGCACTAGCATCCAGCACCAGCACCAGCACCATCAAAATCAAGGGATGCACGACAGTGCCAACCACTGGCACGACCGTGCCAGGTCAATTTAAGCCCCTGATCAACTCGTTTCCGAGATCGTTTCAGTTGTTATTGAGCACTATCGGCACGCACGACCACGCCGTGACCCGGCATGGTCGTGCGACCTCTGGAACTTTTGAGCGCGATTTTTCCCAAAATGGTAGCAAACTTGGTCAACATTCGAGAAAGTGGCTCTGACACTTGCCAAGCACAACCGTGCCAAAAGGTGGCATGGTAGTGCCAAACGCCCAGAGCTTAAATACGAGTTCCTAGCTCATTTGCAAGGGAGTTGGAGCATTTTGGTGACTTTTTCTCTCAAGAATCTGGTCTTGGAAGCTTGTTGGAGCCAAGAGGGAGCCTTGAAGAGGACTTAATCACTTGAAGATCTACTCAAACATCATTTTAATCTTCTCTTCAACTTGGTTAGCTTACTACATTATGAACAATTTATGTTTATTTGCAATTGATTTGGTAGTCATGAGCCTTATGGGCTAAACATTTGAGTTGTCTAAACTTTGTTGAAGCTAATGAATATGTGATAACATGGAAGTAGATGTGATGATTGTTCTTGTTAATCTTCATGTTGGTATTTAATCTTGTTCTTCGAGTTCTTGTGCATGCTTAAAGTTCTTGTTCTTGAATGTTTGCTCATAAGTATTTACATGTTATGTTGGAAAGCCCATGTAAAGATTATGATTATTGAATCTTGTTAACTTGTTAGTATGATTCATAGCATGAAACTAGGAATGGTGATTGCTAATGTGATTGAATGATGATTTGAGCATGTGTATGAATTCTTGCATCTAGATTTGGAAAGATCAAAAGTATGTTTATATGGATTCTATAGTTTGTGTTCTTGTTAGTTTGATGATTTAGGCCAAAATTGTTGGCTAGCATGACCATGCTTGTGGTTCATATCAAGAACATGATGATAGTGCCAACTACTTAAAACCAAGTTAGGGTGATTAGTGTGTTTTTCATATTAGTTTTCCCTAATTTGTAGAGTTAGGAGTTTTGAAAAACAAATAACTCATTGTTAAAGATTAACATCAACTTAGCAAGTGAGCTTAAAAGAATAATTTTTAGATGATTAGAATGTTAATTCATTTTTAGTTTTCCTAAGAATTATAAACTAGGAAGCCTTGATTGGGGACTTAGTTGAATTTAGAGCTTGCATCATCACAACCTCCTTCCCCTTTGTTGTCACATGTGAGTTAGTGGATACTTAGTTTAGGCAACCCTTTCTTAGATATTGTTCTTTGTTAAAACTTTTAGTAGTTTATTTATTTGCATGCTAAGTTAGAAAAATCAACCCAATCATTTGAAAAGGCTTTAAAGTAGCAAAAGTTTAGTATCGAGACACCGCATCCACGGATTGATATCCGGTTCTTACTGATTAGCTATATTACCACCCGACTGGTACACTTGCCCTTTTGTGTGTGTAGTTAGTTTCTAGGTGAAAAACCATTTTTAAAACTAAATTTGTGTGAAGAAAAACTCAATTAAAAATATATTTAATTCACGCACATCATTGATCATGTTATGGACACTTTTCCGATTTTCTTCAAGCATTTTCTTGACCAGATTAACTATTGGCGAAACTCGAAATACTACACAAACAAAAAAGTTTCCTTTGGTTTAGTTCAAGATGTTGTGCCTCAGGACAATGGTAACATTGCTAATTCAGGGGGTGCTTATTTGTATGATGATGGAGAACCTTGTAAGAGACAAATCGCTCGTTATAGACAGTGACGTAGAAGAGGCTCGTATCAGCTACCGGTGCCACATGGCTAACGAGCTATATAAATGGAGTTGTTTGTAGGCTCTATGTTTTGATGTTATCGTTGTATTTTCGTACTGTTTATTATTCGAAAATAAATGTTTTCTTCCTGTTGTTGTATTTTGACAGTTTTGAAAAATGGGCCAAAAGGGCCTTTGCTGGGTCAATTATCTCACTGGTGCTGCGCCGGTTACCGTTAGCGTTTTTTTTCATGTTTTAAAGACGGGTGAATGAGGACGTAGACCACGGGCCTCGTCTCACTGGAGGATTTTTTTTCCCTCTTTTGGAGGGGCCCGTAAACGTTTTTTTTTGTCATTTTTGACATTTTTGCAAAAAAAGGGCCAAAAAGGCATTTTCTAGGTCACTTATCTCACCGGTGCTGCGTCGGTTACCGTCACCGTTTTTTCCATGTTTTAAAGACGGGTGAATGAGGACGTAGACCACGGGCCTTGTCTCGCTGGAGGTTTTTTTTTTCCAAGTATGATATCTAGGCATTAAAAACAAAAAATAAAAGGATTCAAATCAAGTAACCATTTATTTACTATCACGTTGTAGTTTAACCAACCATTTTTAATAAAAAAAATATTTATATCAAATAAACAAAAACTAAATTAATTCAAAAGTACGTGCGGTGTAATTTTTTATTGGGTTTGAAAATTAATTGAGTTGGTGAAGTGGGTCGTGAGGACGTTAAGGGGCTAACGCCCAAAGGGGGTAGATGGTTTTACGATTTGGCGGCCGTTTTCACTTTTTTTTTTCATTTAAAAAAGTGGTGAGGTGGCAGGGGCGCCGCCCCACAACATGTAACGTTATACACTTTCATCTTAATCAGAATTAGTAGAAATGACAATATTCCCCACACCAATTAATTAATATAAATTGTAGTCATATTTGACAAACTATTTATATAGGAATAAAATAAATTTTTGGATAATAAGTATAACTATTTTGGATAGATCTAGTCCGCACCAAAAAAGTGCTAATTTTGACTTTTGGCCCAAATTCATGCTTTACCTCCATTTTGGCACCTCTAGAAATACATGTGTTCACTCTAATGTTAAAAACAAGATAGAGTCCACAATTGTATATGCCAACAGTGGTACTTAAGTTTCTTTTTTGTTGTTTATAAAAAATCACCGGGGTAACCCTTTACCCAAAAAAACAGTGGTACTTAAGTCTTTCATGGGTCATCAACTATTAATATCCTTATTTACGATCATGTTTAAATTGATTTTGCTGCAACTAATAGTTCAATGCCTGAGATCCTGTCATCTCAAATACTGGAACCACAGAACAATTTACAATATTGACTTGAACCTCCAACTACTCAGTGGCAACATGAATCCAGCATCACATTTATTCATACACCAAGGTTAACGTCTTCTACTAGCTCATTGGGATCTGGCTGTTTAGCTCATGCACAGTTTAATATAATAAGAAGCTTATGTTAAACATTAAATTTGCAATTAAGAATTAATGCACTTTAAGAAGCTCAGTAGATAAGCAAAAATACTTACCATGTGTCTTGAAACTACATCAAGCCCAACTTGAAACGATGGCTAACCATTTGCGTCGAAAAGCATAGGAGATTAAACAGGATCAAACTTGAAAGGCGCCCACCACATAATATAAGGATAGCCAATATCTAAACAAAAGGTGTGCATCTTCCAACAGGTTTAAGACCGCCTCTAAATCCAATAAGTGTTGTTCCAAAGAAGAACTATACACTAGAATGTCATCAAAAAAGACTAACGCACATTTTCTCAATAATGGTTTGAAAGTTACATTCATTAAGGCCTGAAATGTAGCTGGTGCGTTAGTGAGACCAAAGGGTAGTACTAGGAACTCAAAATGACCCCGATGAGTCCTGAATGCAGTCTTATGTATGTCTTCATCGTGCATTCTCACCTGGTGGTAACGAGATCGTAAGTCTAGCTTAGAGAACACTGAAACACCTCCAAGCTCATCCAACAATTCATCAATGAGAGGTATTGGAAAACTGTTTTTCACCGTAGCTTCATTCAGCTTCCTATAATCCACACACATGAGCCAAGAACCATCATTTTTTTTCACTAAAACCAAAGGAGCTACAAAGCACTTGTGCTTTCTCTGACAATTCCCAAATCCAATAATTCTTGTGTCATTTTTTCAATAACATCTTTCTGAGCAGCTGGATATCTGTACGGTTTCTGAGCCACCACTTGAGCATCATTTTTCAATATTATTCTGTGGTCACATGATCGTTTAGGAGGTAATGATGTTGGTGTTTCAAAAATAGGTTCAAATCTGCTCAAAAGGTCATCTAATTGGGTTAAATTTGAGCTACCTTGTACCGATGGTACATGGGTCGTTTCATCAGTTTGCATGCTGACTAAATGCCCCTGAGCCACTCCTTTTGAATTGCTAAGCATGCAATCCATTCTCTCACTCGAACACAAGGTAATATCAGTTGCTTCTTTAGAACCTTTTAATTCAAATACCTTGTCATGCGTCTTGAATTTCATGGTAAGTTCCTTAAAATTCCACGTAATATCTAATTTAACCAATTTTATCAAAGAGGAACCTTAATACATGAATAACCGTTTTGCAATTGTTGAAATACAAACTTCTCACAGCAAACAAATGCAAAATATAAAGATTTGTTATTCACTCATGCTACATGTGCTGACTACAAAAGACATCCATCATATCCAACATTTAGCTCCCTATTTCAAGTTTCTCAAAATAATAGTGAAACAAAAAATAGATGCCTGAAAAGATTAACAGATGCTAATACAAAATAAATAAGCATCCATATTTAAAAAAGTCAGGATTAACAAATTGACTGAATATTGGAGGGGTGCGCCAAGCCAAGGTAGTAGTGCAAGACCAAGGCGACGCTCAAAGACCCCAATAGCAAGCTATTGTGATGGGCCTTTCCCCATAAAAAATAAGATTAATATCGAGTGGGCCGATGGCCCACATATCAGATATTAAACTGATAAGAACAGATACTACACTTGATCTTAGCCAAAAGGCCGAGAAAGGTATGCTTTCTCCCCTCTTGGGCTGCTGTTTATATAGACTGTCCCTTCATCTTTGTATTCTTCACTCAGCAGATGTGGGATTCTGAGACACCTTTTCACCCTTTGGTTTTTTTTTCAGGACTTGATATCATAAATTAATGCCTAATAATACTAGCTTTTCAGGATTCTGAGACACCTTTTCACCCTCCAGGTCCTGACTGAATTCATTTTATAACAGGCATAATCCATAACCAAACGTCCACACCTTGAAAATCACTCTTTCAACCTCGAAGAGCTCAAGGTTGCTCACTCGCACTCTCTTATCAATAAACTGATTTCTTTTTTTCGAACCCTGATAACTGTTGTGATGGCTATACAGAAACTATCACCTGTGATTCTGTACGCTCCTCCTATTAATGAATTCAGATATCCAAATTTGCTATACAGATAGAATTACAATCATTTGCTTGTAAGTTTCTTTGTCCCGTCCGTTTAGCTCAATAACAGAACTTTTTGGCTGCTACGTGTAATAACATAATTGAAGAGAAACAGAAGGGACAACAGATAATTTAGAAGAATATCTGAAAGATTTAGGATAAATTCATTTTTCATTCCGAATGCTAATAAAGGTTTTCTACCATTATAATAGCCATCACAATAGTTATCAGGGTTAGAGATAAAGAATTCGATTTATTGATTATAAATATTACGAGTGGGCAACCTTGAGCTCAAGCTATGGACCTTGTGGAGTTCTAGGAATGCTCGGGTTTTCAAGGGAAGGTTTGGGCCGTGGTTCAAGATCTGTAAAGGATGTATAAGATGGGAGAACCAACATTTTGAAGAGAAAGAAGGTGAACTGATAAAGGAAAGCATCAATGCAGTTATTAGACGTATTCGGAAGCCAAGACTAGTGACTGAAGTTAATAGTAAAGAATGTGATTACAGAAGAATTCAAAAATAAAAAAGTGAATGAAACATGACAATAAAAACAGATTGCCTACCATAACGTGCCAACGGATTAGTACAGTGATATGCTATGGTGTGGTTGTACGTGAGAACAGTAAATCCTACCAGTTTACTGACTACAAAAGGAATCCGTAAAAACATAACTCCCTGTTTCTTTCTTTGTCAAAATAGTAAAAAATAAATATAAAAAAACAGATGCTTGAAAAGATTAACAGAAGGAGCTAATACTAAAACGCATCACTTTACTGATAATTCTCTTCCATTAACAATACTAAAACTGCAAAAAAAAATATGAAATATAAAAAGATGTTACTAGAAAGTCAAGGTACAAAAATTTGACTGCAAATTGGAGGGGTGCGCCAGGCCAAGGCAGTAGTGCAACGCCAAGGCGACGCTCAAAGACCCCAATAGCAAGCTATTGTGATGGGTCTTTCCCCATAAAAAATAAGATTAATATCGAGTGGGCCGATGGCCCACGTATCAGATATTAAACTGATAAGAACAGATACTACACTTGATCTTAGCCAAAAGGCCGAGAAAGGTATGCTTTCTCCTTCCTTGGGCTGCTGTTTATATAGACTCTCTCTTCATCTTTGTACTCTTCACTCAGCCGATGTGGGATTCGGAGACACCTTTTTCCCCTTGCTTTCTCAATTTCCATAAACGCCCCGCTTGCGGTATGCTCATATAATGTATATATGCGTGGGCGCTCGGGGGGCAAAAGTGAAAGTGCACTAATTTTAACGTTATTTTACTAATTTCGTGAAAATAACGTTAAAAGAGGGGGACGGTTAATCATGCATCATGTGGTGGCGTTGATAGCCAAAAGACAAGGGGGTGCATGCACTAATCGGCGTTTGTCTCAATTGCTGAGTGTTATGTGCCTTATGTCCAAGGCTTGATGCAAAACCACAATTGAGCCGGGGGTCTCATTGGAAGCAGCCTCTCTATTCCTACAAGGTAGAGGTAAGGCTGTCTACATCTCACCCTCCTCAGACCCTACCTTAGCTTTGCTATTGGTGGGATATACTGAGTATGATGATGATGATTTCTCAATTTCCATAGATCTGTTTTGGTTTCTAATGCATGAATCCTAATAATACTAGCTAGCTTTAACAGTTCATTTTATGCACTCTCTTATCAATCTAACCCTGATAAATTCAGATATCCTAATTTGCTAAAGGGCTGGCTGATAGAATTACGATCCATTTGCTTGTAGAGTTTGCTTGCTTGCCTTGTGTGTTTACATCCAATGAACCTAAAAGGCAACTATTGATCATTTTGACTGCTAGGTGGTGGATTCACATAAATGAATACCTTTTACTACAACTGTAACATGTTTGTTCATAGCAAATAAATAGTTCATAAACTTGACCGCCCCCATCCGTATCAGTGACAAAAGTAATTAGTAAATACATATAATCCACATCCTCAGCAACTTGCATCATTTTGTAATTAGTAAATACATATACTCAAGGGAACTCGACCCAGGCATGACATAAATGACGACATTATCATTTTGTTACAGACATCGAACAAGCTACTGCTGTATGTATGATATTAAAATATCGCTCTCTATTACTTATTCGTTCACATATTATTCTATTGAGTTGTTAGCTGCAACATTAACTTGAAATTGGCAAGAGGCAGACAATTTCCCCAATTAATAAACCTGAAAAATGTCGGATCACTAGGTTATCCTAATTCTAGAAGCGATCATGTTATCAACAAATCACAAATCAGCACCAAAAACGCCTGATTAATAAACCTAATCATCAGGACGATCAGATTTAGGTTACAGAAGATGCAAATGTACCTGATCAGATGAATGATATAGTGATTAAGAGTAACGGTGAGTGAGTGAGTGAATGAATATATGGCGTTGAAGGCATCTGAGTCGTTGTTAGCACAATGCGAGCGTGTCTGTGTAGGTATCGGTATGGCGGGAAAAGCGAGTCCGTGATGTTTTGGGAATTTGCAGATTACGTAGAGGGTGTTTGGTTGAGTTAGCTTATATTTGGAAGAAGAGTAAATTGCCATTTTAGTCCCTGAGTTTTTGTCCAATTTGTCATTTTAGTTCAAATAGTTTTTTTTTCTTCTCTAGGTCCTGACTTTTCCTTTTTCTTGCCGTTTTGATCACATTGCCTAACTTAGTCTAAAAACCAGCTTATAGGTCCTGGCATTAAATTATTATGAGGTTTATAAATTATGTTGTAAACTGCCCCTTGTTATCACTATACAACAGTTATGCCAAAAATACCCCTGGTTATAACCAGATTTTTAGACTGAGTTAGGCAATGTGATCAAAATGGAAAAGTCAGGGACCCAGAGGAGAAAAAAAAACTATTTGGACTAAAGTGGCAATTTGGACCAAACCTCAGGGACTAAAATGACAATTTACTCTTTGGAAGAACTTATAACTTATAGAGTTATAAAAGTTAATAATTATTTAAGTTATTTTTGTGTGTTGAGAAGTTGAAAATGATAAGTTACTATTTGTAACTTATAATTTATGACTTATAATAATTAACAATAATAAAAAATAGTACGTAATTTAAATAAAAAAAGATTACATAACTAAAACACAGTTACATAACTAAAAAACGATTACTTAATTTAAACTAAAAAACGAAACTTAAAAAAAACGAAACTAAGTACGATATTTGTCCATTATTTCTTTTTTTAGTTTCTCGTACATTTCTCGCTCTTCCCCTTTGTAGGTGATCGATCTTCTTCGTTTGTCCACGGGTGTACACGACGATCCTCTTTTACTTTTTCTTTTTCCGACTCGGTTTTTTATGGTTTTGTTTTCTTCTCGTAGAGGATTCGGGTGGTGTAGGTTGAGTTTCCGGTACGGATTTGGGTGTAGGTGGGGTTTGTGATAGCGGAGTGAGTGGTTGTTGAAGAGGTGTTCGGCATTTCACCGAAACCATATGGGTTGTTCGGTTCAAAGTTGCGGTTGTATGGATGCATTATTTTTTATAAAGGTTGTAGAGATTTTATAAAAAAAATGAGGGTTGAGAAGGAGTTGGATAGAATGAAAATGTTGAAAATGGTAGTTTTTTATATATATTGGAGGTGAAATATTTTTTTAAATGAAAAATCTTTTTATTTTTTAAATAATGTCGTTGGGGTCTAATGGCTAGTGTAAACACTCAATCAAACCACGCCACGTTGACACGCTTTAACTCTCAATGCGGGTGGGGAATCTCAAGCCCACACATACCGCCGTTAACAACGTCGGGTCTGGTGTGTGCGGCGTGGAAAGGCAACAACGTCGCTCTACTAGGGGTGTTCAAAAAAATCCAAATCCGAAACCGAATACGAAATATCCGAAAACCCGCATCCGAAATATCCAAAATTTCAGATATCCGAAAATCGGATAATCCAAAATTGCCCGTGGCATCAGCGGATTAAAGTGCAATTGAGGAATCGGTGTAATTTCCTGAGGTTGACTTGGTGCAGACTTCAATAAAGACACATGGAAGGTTGGATGAAGTTGTGAGTCTGCTGACAAGTCCAGGCGATATGCAACTGCACCCACCCTTTCCAAAATCAGATAAGGACCAAAATACTTTGGCCCTAATTTTTGATGATGACGCTTCCTGTTAGACTATGTTCTTATTATTAGACAAAACTTATTATTGTCGAGGGTATCTAATTGTAATTAGCAACTCTATATATAGGGCTTTGTATTCTCAATATTTTAGAGATAATAACAGATATCCTTTTCACGTAGTTTGATTTGGTATCAGAGCCAATCAAACCTGCGGCAAAAAAAAAACCTACTGCCACCAAATCAAACCTGCGGCCAAAAACCCTACTACCGCTAAATCAACTCCAGGCAATCAACCCTCTCTGATTACTCATGGCAGCCATTCTCACCTTCACCAATCAAGAAAAGACTACCCACAACTCTCATAAATTTTCTTTTACCCTAAAATCTACAAATTATGGTTATTGGAGATCAATGATTGAGTCTTTCCTCACTTCTCACAACTTATTTGGCTATGTAGATGGCACTATTCCCTGTCCAGAATAGAAAGTCACCAACGAATCTGCCACAACCGACAACCCAAGTTATCTCCCATGGTTTCTAATGATGCCCATAATCGTATGCTTCTTATTTCTACTGTTTCTGAAGATTTGTTTCAGCACATCCAGGGCAAAACGTCACGTGAAGTTTGGCTATCCTTAGAACGGGCATATGCCCCTATCACATCTTCCCATGAATTCACCCCTAAAAATCAGTTACTTCGGATCACCATGAAGGGTGATGAAAAACCCGCTGAATATCTTAGCCGAGCACAGGAGTATGCAACCGCCCTGGCTAATATAGGTGAACCAATGAAAGATAAAGACCTTATTATGCTCACTCTTGCAGGACTTTGAGAGGAATATAATGGCCTTAAAACTAACCTTCTCGCTCGTTCTCCTCCGGTTAACTTTAACGAGCTTCACGGACTGTTGAGTGATCATGATTACATGATCACAAGACTCTTGGCCTCGAACCCGTATGTTCCACAGGCTCTTTTAGCCACGTCTGCACCAGGCCAGCGGCCTTTTATGGCTGTTGTACCACCCTCATCACAGCTGGGTTATCAACAGCCCAATGTGGACTCGATTCAACAGTAGTTTAATAATCTTCAGTTAATGGCATACCAGTTGGGTTATCAACTTAGTCCTGCAGCCTCTCCCCAACCACAGGCTTACTTTGCCCCTCTATCATCCAACAACAGCCGAGGTAATCGTGCTGCGCGTGGTTCATCTCGTGGCAATTCTCGGGCAGCTTCAAATTCTCGCAATCGGGACTCTACAAGCAGCTGTCAATTTGCTTGGGCCTCCACTCAAAACACAGTATATGGTCATTGCAACCGTTGTGGGATAGTTCATCTACCCTCCCAATGTCCTAATCAACCTCGTGCCGCAACTCAGGCCAATTATGCAAGTTACTCAGATGCTGCCTCTCGATCCAGTTCATGGAAACCCGACACTGGTGCCAATAGTCATGCCACTCCAGATCTATCTAGCATGGACAACTCGGAGGCCTACTTTGGTAAGGATTCTTTACTTGTTGGTAACGGTGAATCTTTACCTATCTTTCATATTGGATCCACCTCTTTTACCTCCCCTCACAAAACCTTTAAATTATCAAATATCCTCCATGTCCCTAAACTTAAACAAAACCTTTTATCCGTCCAAAACTTTTGTCAAGATAATGATGTTTATTTTGAATTTCACTCCTCTTATTTTGTTGTGAAGGACGAGCCTACACGCACTACCCTCCTAACGGGCCCCGGTGAACAGGGATTGTACTCCATCCGTCTTCCTCAACGCAAGACCTTACCCAAAGTTGCATTCAGTGCTGTCAAAGCGTCTTCCAACACTTTTGGCATCAACGACTGGGACATCCACATGCTCAAGTTTTTCATTCTATTATTTCAAATTGTTCTTTACCTGTTTCGGACAAGTTTTCCAACAATTTATGTTCTTCATGTCAATTAGGCAAATCTTCTAAATTATCATTGTCAGACTCTACGTTCCATAGTAAAAATGTTTTGGATCTTGTTTATTGCGATGTTTGGGGTCCTTCCCCTACGCCTTCTTATAACGGTTATCTTTTTTTTGTTATGTGTTGATCATCATACGTGGTACATGTGGTTTTATCCTTTAGTTCATAAGTTTGATGTTTACACAGTCCTAACAAATTTCATCAAGATGGCTGAACGCCAATTTAACACAAAGTTGAAGTCCATTCAATCCGATTGGGGGGGGGGGGAGAATTTCACTCGCTTACTTCTTTTTGCCAAAATCTTGGTATCATTCATCGACGCTCATGCCCACATACAAGCGAATAAAACAGCTTCGTTGAGCGTCGTCATCGTCATGTCGTGGAAACTGGTCTTACCCTCCTGGCCCAGTCCAATCTTCCTCAACGCTTCTGGCACTTTGCATTTGAAACAGCTGTTTACTTAATTAATCGTTTACCTTCTCGTGTCTCCTCCAACAAATCTCCCTTTGAACACATATTTAAACGCAAACCTGATTACTCGTTCCTTCGTGTCTTTGGATGCCAATATTTTCCTTATCTTCGTCCTTACAATCGACACAAGATTGATTTTCTATCTACCCCGTGTGTCTTCCTTGTATATAGCCCTGTTCACCATGGTGACCGCTGCTTTGACCCATCCAACGAAAGAACATACATTGCTCGACATGTTCGTTTCAACGAGCATGTTTTTCCATACCAAAAACCTACACCTACCCCCACCCCACTACCCTCCAACTCCCCTTATGTATCTATTTTCCCTCAACCTCCACCCGGTTTCTCAACAGAGCCTACTCAAACACCACACCAACCCCCTCAACCAACCCAACCATCTACACCACCGCCTTCCGATCCACCATCACCAAACCCCACCATCCCACCCGAGCCTACTCAAACACCACCCCAACCCCCTCAACCAACCCAACCATCTACACCATCGCCATCCGATCCACCATCACTAAACCCCACCATCCCACCTCCAGCACCCAGGACTCGTCCTCCTAATCTTCGTCCTAATCCCAAATAACCTGCCTGTTATGATCCCGCTGAATACACTGCCACCACCCACCCTGCTATACCTACTACACCCACATCTTTTACCGTTTCTAACAAGTCTTTAGAATGGCGCCATGCTATGGCCGACGAATTGGTTGCGCTACATAGGAATGGGACGTGGACACTAGTGCCTCCTGTGCCCAATACTAACGTTGTTGATTGTAAGTGGGTTTACAGGTTAAAAACATATCAGGATGGCAATCTTACAAGGTACAAGGCCCGTCTTGTTGCAAAGGGCTTTCATCAATAGCATGGTGTTGATTATAACGAGACCTTCAGCCCAGTTATCAAACCTGATACAATTAGAACTGTCTTATCTTTGGCAGTCACAAACAAATGGTCTTTGAGACAACTGGATATTCAAACCGCTTTCTTACATGGTGATCTTAAGGAAACAGTTTACATGCGCCAACTGTCACACCCCAACCGATGGCGGAAACATCGAGATGGGACGAAAACGAGATTGCAAGAGACTTCATGACACTATGTGACAATATAATTTAAATTCAAATTTCATTTCGATACTAAAAGTCATAAAAGATTCAATAAAAAGACAACAATTGTTTCATAGCATAACATCGAAATAACAAAATTTATCTAGGTGTGTATCTAAGTCCACCTAAATTGCATTCCTTCAACATCAACTCATCATTCAACCTGCAACATGTATTAAAATAATCAACAAAAAGTTGGCGAGTATACAAGTTTTGCTACATAGCATAATATAGTATAAAAGTGCTCATATCCAACATGATTCATAATATGCAATACTAGTATGCTAAAATGGCGTACAATATGTTCAAACCCAAGTATACAACGCGTTAAGAGAGCCTATCCCAAATAGAGTAGCGGGAGGTAACAAGTTTAACTTAACAATACCCCAAGACTAATAGGCGGTGCGTTAATCCTATAGCGCTATAATTGTTAAGGTAGGCTAGCAAAGTTAATGAGCATATATCGACCAAATAGTTTACAAAGCATACGATATTAACAAGCATCACACATAGCATCATGTTAAGCATGGATAGAGTATGTTTAAAATAGTTTAAGTGTCATGTGATTTTGTATAATATATTGTTGCATCCCAAAGTGTTAAAGAGTAAAAAGGGATCGAGTATACTCACGGTTTTGCAATCTTTCCTACTTGAAATCCCACGAGTGATGTTTGTGGATGGATTAGTGTGTGAGTTTCGGGAAATCGGAAGATTGTAGATTCGGAATAACATGAACATAGACATAGGAAAATAATCATCCATCACATATGATGCTTAGATGATATACTTACTAACTTGACAATGTCCACTTGTTCATCATCAAGAGTTCGGTTTTGTTGAATATATTACATAAGTTATATGAGTATTAATATGTTATATTGGTCAAGCATGAGGTAGAAGATTAAATTATTCGTTTAGGCACCTCTTTGTGTCATATAATTCATAAATGAGGTAGGAAGAACAAAGCTTCCATTTAGGCACCTCTATTGTTCACCACTACACTTGTTGTTATAAACAACAAGGAGGGTCATGAACTTACAAGTAAATAGAGATATATGAACAACTAATCTATGGAAAACATCAAGAAGTGAGTCGATTTCTATGAAAGATAGCCCAAGCTAGTCTAACAATCACTCATACATCAAGCTTCAAGCTTGAACACTTCTTGTGGGTAAAACCCTAACTAAAACAGAATGTTTGTGAGGTTTTAACCTCTGATTAACATTTCTCAGCCTTGTTTTTTAAGCCCAACTAACCATTCAATTGATTATGAGCATTAGGACATAGGTTTGAGATGAGATAGACTCAAGTTCAACTAAGATTAACAAGTTTAAATGAAAACAGAAACAAACAGTCCACTTTGGAGCCTTTTTGGTGACATTCCAGAGCTTGGTTTTCCATGGAAAACCTCTGGAAATGTTTCTAAGATTGTTCCAAGCAAGTGAGAAAAAGAATGGATGAAAAATGTTAAGAAATGAGAGAGTTATGCATACTTTTGTAACTTGGTATGATTCTGCTCGAATTTCTGATTAGCAGCAGATTAGAGAGTGATTAAAGAGTGTTTGAGGTGAGTTGCAAAGTGGAAAAGGTGCGGAGGAGGCTTGGGTTTTATAGGGGAAGGATTAGGGTTAAGGTGGTTGACAATAAATATGATTAGACGGTGGTTGAAATCATGGTTGTAAAAGTCGCTAGGCGCTCCCTGGTCGGTCGACCAGGGAGTTGAGAGTACTCGGTCTAGGCGGAGAGCACACGGGGAGTACTCGGAGATGCCAAATTATAAAGAAATTAGTTTTCGGATATTAAATATATGTCAAATAACATAAATTTACTAATATTTATAACAAAATACGTGAAATTGATATTCACCCTTTAATATGATAGGCATAGAAATGATGTTTTATTTTATTTTAAGTCAAACTCGGCCCGAGTTGATATACTAGATCCATTTTTGGCCAATGTTAACCGCATTTGATCGATTCCGAGTAATTAGTCGGAGTTGAAGAAAGTCGCCTCGGCAACCTACCTTGTAGCGACTACTCGGTGAGTACTCGGACTTGGAGACCTTGTTTTACAACCATGGTTGAAATAAATAAATAAAAAAAACAATTCCCAAACACCACACAAGGTGCAGCCGTAAGGCTATTTAACAACCATAATATCTTCCCTTTTTATTTTATGTGACATAAACTTAACATATATATAGTGGAGCATGGTGTGCATTATGATATTACAAATATAGGAGGTTGAAACAAATTAAAAAAAGGCAATTAAGGGGTTGTCCCCTGTTCCGATCGGAAGGCTGCTCTTCATTTCTTTTTATATTTTTTTTAACACTAAAAAGGGTATATATTGTAGTACATACTTCGTATTTATGATGTGTATATTCATTCAACATACAATAAGGTCAAACATGCAAGTAACAATTAAATAAAAAAAGGTTTGATGATTGTTGTTGCACTCCAGCCGGCTGTTATGAGTTTCATTCCTTTTTTTTCGCAAAATAACACATGTATTTGTAGATTATGTTATAAATCTATGATGTTTTAATGTATACATACCCTATAACAAGGCGTAAAAATGTATGAAACATGTTTTAATTTGAACAAAAGATGTGACTATTAGGTGTGTAAGATATGGTTGTAAGTATGTTTAAACGAATTTGATCACGTAATAAGTATGCGTATAAATAATCTCGTTTAAGTATTTAAATCAAGTATGCAAATATGGATTATGTCATGCGAGAGTTGAGTGAAGTAATGCACATAAGGAACGATCAAAGTTGTGTATTCACATCTTTTGCAAGTTAACATGTTTGAACGTATAAGTGTATGACTTGAATGCTATAAACGAATATACGAAAAATGTATATTTCACATGAATGATTAATTGTATAATAATCAAGAGTCTCGGATTTACAATGGCTTGAAACGAACAACGATTACAAAGGAAACGGATTTCCGAAAAACATAGAAATACGATACAATCTTTCTAAAAACGGAACGCTGAGAAAAGCGAGGCGTTACCCCAACCCCCTGGTTTTGTTGACCCTACCAAGCCTGATCATGTGTGTTTATTGAACAAATCTTTGTATGGGCTCAAACAAACCCCCCGTGCATGGTTTACTAAGCTATCTACTGCTCTTCGTCAACTGGGCTTATATGGGTCCAAAACTGACCCGTCGCTATTTATTCTCAACTCATCGGGCACGCTTGTTTATATGCTTGTGTATGTTGATGACATTATAATCATTGGTAATAATCTGGGCGCTATCACCGGCATTGTTTAGCATCTTAACTCTCTCTTTGCTCTTACGGATATGGGTCAGCTAAATTATTTTTTGGGAATTGAGGTTATCCATCACCGTTTGGATCTGGTCCTTTCTCAACGGACATATGTGCTTGACATTCTTCAGCGTGCTAGTCTTGCAGATTGTAAACAAGTTTCCTCTCCTATGGCTACTTCTCAAGTGTTGTTACCTGATGATAGTCCTTTGCTTGATGATCCTTAGCGATACAGACAGACTGTCGGGGCTCTTCAATATGCCACTTTGTCTCGTCCCGATATTGCCTTTGCCGTTAACAAAGTTTGTCAGTTTATGCATGCTCCTACCGAGAATCATTGGGCTGCTGTGAAACGAATTGTACGTCATCTAAAAGGCACGGTCAACTATGGTTTATTGTTTCGTCACAACACGGGTTATCAGCTGCAAGCTTTCTCTGCCGCAAATTGGACTTCTACTCTTACTGCTTTTTCGAATTCTGACTAGGCTGAGTCGATCGTCGATCCACGGGGGGATATGCAATCTACTTGGGATCCAATCTCATCTCTTGGTCTGCAAAAAAACAACGAACTGTCTCTCGATCTTCAACAGAATCCGAATACAAGGCAATAGTTGATACTGTTGCGGAACTAATTTGGTTAAAGTCTCTCCTTTGGGAACTCGGTTTGGATAGCAAGGCACCCACACTCTGGTGTGACAATCTTGGTGCAACCTACCTTTCTGCCAATCCGGTTTTTCATGCCCGTACGAAGCACGTTGAAGTTGATTATCATTTTGTTCGTGAACAAGTTACTCAAGGAGAACTAGATATCAAATTCATCTCAACTGATGACCAAATCGTTGATATCTTTACAAAGCCCTTGTCCTCACAAAGACTTAAGTTTCTACGATCCAAGTTGTAGGTCGTTCCCCGCCCTCAACTTGCGGGGGAATGTTAGACTATGTTATTATTATACAAACTTATTATTGTAGAGGGTATCTAATTGTAATTAGCAACTCTATATATAGGGCTTTGTATTCTCAATATTTTAAAGATAATAACAGATATCCTTTTCACGTAGTTTGATTCTTCCAATTTCACGTATACCCAATCGCCCACGTTAAATTCCCTTTCTGACTTTTTCTTGTCTGCAATCTACTTCATTCGGTTCTTGGCTTTAGACAAATTAGCTTTTAGAGAAACTAATTTAGCTTCCCTTAGTTAAAACCAATCTTCTATAGAAGCAATGTTAGTGTCATTTGGAATGTGAATAGGAGGTGGAATCCCATAAAGAGCTTCAAAAGGGGACATGTGAATCGCTGAATGATAAGTGGTATTGTACCACCATTTTGTAAGAGTTAACCACTTAGGCCATTGCTTAGGTTCATCCATGACCATACACCTCAAATATGTTTCAAGACATCTATTAAGAACTTCAGTCTGTCCATCACTACTTTCTGGATGATAGGCAGTAGAAAAATTCAATTGCACCCCCTGCAATTTCATGAAATCCTTCCAAAATTTACTTATAAAGATTGGATCCCTATCAGATACAATGGTTGCAGGGCATCCATGTAACTTGAACACAGTATCAAACATCAAGTGAGCTATGGTTGAAGCTGAATAAGGATGAGTTAGGGGTAAAAACTGAGCTTATTTGGTTAGTCTATCAATAACTACCAATATGGCATCCTTACCAGCAGCTTTAGACAGCGCTTTAGACAGCCTTGTAATAAAATCCATAGAGATATCCGAAAAAAACTGAAGTAGGAGTAGGCAGTGATTGCAAGAGCCCTGGATAAGTAGCTCTATCATATTTAGCTCTGTGACAAGTTTCACAATCTTTGACCCATTGTTTGACAACTGCATCACATTTCTTCCGGTAGAATAGCTGCTTCAATCTTTTCAAAGTAGCATAATAACCTGAGTGACCACCAGTGGCAGAAGCAGTGGCGCAGCTATGAAGGGGCTGGAGGTGGCGTCCGACCCCCCGAACTTTTCGCTCATAGTGTTATGTATGTACATTTCGTATAGAATTTTTTAGGTATATACATTTTCGACCCCCGGTTTTATAAAAAAATAATTTTATTAGGTATATACTTTTAGGTCCGGTCACTTCCGACCCCCTGGTGGAAATTTTCAAGCTTCGCCACTGGGCAGAAGATTGACATATGTGAAGGATGTCCTTTCTTAATTGGTCATCATGACCAACTACCAATTTATTTTTCCTCTTTAACATCTTACCATCCCATGACCAGTTTTTAACATTAGAAGTATGCTGCAGCCTATGAATAATAGCCTGTAATTGGTCATCAGTTTCCCAAGTCTTGATAATTCTAGGCCACAGACAAGGTTCAATAGAGCTCAATCCCATTTCAAACAGTGCTAAACCTTTCACTCTTGACAGGGCATCAGCCACTTGATTATTGATTCCTTCCTTATATAAGATTTCATAATCATATCCCAACAGCTTTGCTAACCATTTCTGTTGCAGAGGAGTACTAGTCTTTTGGTCCAACAGATATTTGAGGCTCCTTTGATCTGTGCGAATGATAAAGTGCTTGACAATAAGATAATGGTGCCAATGTTTAACAGCCATTAATATTGCCAATAGTTCTTTCTCATATACTGATAAAGATTGTTGCTTTATTGAGATACCTCTGCTGACATAAGCTAGTGGGTGCCCCTCATGCATTAGGACAGCCCCCAACCCTTTCGCAGAAGCATTTGTTTCGATAATAAAAACTTTTGAAAAATCGGGCAGAGACAAAACTGGTGCAGTAGTTAGGGCTTCCTTCAACTGATCAAAAGCCAACTGAGCCTCTGCACTCCAACTGAAAGCATCTTTCTTTAGCAAATTGTGCAGTGGCCTTGCTATACCCCCATAGGACTTGATAAACCTTCTATAGTAACCAGATAGACCCAAAAATCCTCTGAGTTGTTTGATTGTAGTAGGGACTGGCCAACTAGTCACAGCTTCAATCTTAGAAGGATCTGTACTAACACCCTTAGAAGATATAATATGTCCCGAATATTCAACTTGAGATCCTGCAAATGAGCACTTTGATCTCTTGGCTAACAAAGAATTAGCCAAGAACAGGTTTAAGACCGCCTCTAAATCCAATAAGTGTTGTTCCAAAGAAGAACTATACACTAGAATGTCATCAAAAAAGACTAACGCACATTTTCTCAATAATGGTTTGAAAGTTACATTCATTAAGGCCTGAAATGTAGCTGGTGCGTTAGTGAGACCAAAGGGTAGTACTAGGAACTCAAAATGACCCTGATGAGTCCTGAATGCAGTCTTATGTATGTCTTCATCGTGCATTCTCACCTGGTGGTAACCAGATCGTAAGTCTAGCTTAGAGAACACTGAAACACCTCCAAGCTCATCCAACAATTCATCAATGAGAGGTATTGGAAAACTGTTTTTCACCGTAGCTTCATTCAGCTTCCTATAATCCACACACATGCGCCAAGAACCATCCTTTTTTTTCACTAAAACCAAAGGAGCTACAAAGCACTTGTGCTTTCTCTGACAATTCCCAAATCCAATAATTCTTGTGTCATTTTTTCAATAACATCTTTCTGAGCAGCTGGATATCTGTATGGTTTCTGAGCCACCACTTGAGCATCATTTTTCAATATTATTCTGTGGTCACATGATCGTTTAGGAGGTAATGATGTTGGTGTTTCAAAAATAGGTTCAAATCTGCTCAAAAGGTCATCTAATTGGGTTAAATTTGAGCTACCTTGTACCGATGGTACATGGGTCATTTCATCAGTTTGCATGCTGACTAAATGCCCCTGAGCCACTCCTTTTGAATTGCTAAGCATGCAATCCATTCTCTCACTCGAACACAAGGTAATATCAGTTGCTTCTTTAGAACCTTTTAATTCAAATACCTTGTCATGCATCTTGAATTTCATGGTAAGTTCCTTAAAATTCCACGTAATATCTAATTTAACCAATTTTATCAAAGAGGAACCTTAATACATGAGTTTAAGAGAGATGTAAGAATCGAAAGTCTTACTTGATTCTCTTAATTGTAGTTCTGGTGACCGTATCAGCAGCTTGCTCACACAGCAAAGGAATCTGACTTGCAAACTAAAACATATTTAACCCAAAGTTCTCAAAGATTAAACTGAACCCTAAAGAAATCCTAATACCTTATAATCAATTTGTAGGTTTAATCGATGCCTCATTTAATTCCTCTATTGCACATTCAAATCGGTAAGGTGACACGTTGCAATAATAAAACATAACAACAACAAATGTATCGATTCAAAGCTGGTTCAAGAAATTAAACAATGCATTAACCATCATACCTGGTTCAAATCGGAAACATGAATTCTAATTTAAACCACTCGCTAACAGATACAAACATGGTCCTCGACACAAGGAGGGAGCGCACAAAAGAGAGAGAACGTGGGTTTTGAATTTTGAAATTTGAGATCAGAGAGAGGGAGAATCATCTTGTTTCAAAGGAAGCGAGCAACATGTGATGTAGTTAATTTTTTATAAAAACACTTGATAAACTTCCCAAATTTTTATAAAAACACTTAATTAGGGTTATTTTGAAATCTGGCACCCTTTTGTTTAGGAAGTTAGTTGCATCTATTTAATTTTGGATATACCAATCTTTAAAAAAAACCAAACGTGCATAAAATAATAATAATAATAATAATAATAATAATAATAATAATAATAATAATAATTGTATCTAGTTAAAATGTTTGTTTTCAAATGTGAAATAATAATAATAATTGAATCTAGTTAAAATGTTTGTTTTCAACTGTGAAATAATAATTATATGTATTGTTACTTTGAACAAAATAATTATATATAATTTGATTTGTTAAAAATTCATATTAACGGTTTTCGTCTTGCAGATTAATGAAGTGCCGCGGTGCCGATTTATCATCTTGGAGTTGAGCTGAACTTGTTATATAGAATAGATTTTAATTTGATTATCATGTACCAGAAAACTTGGAGGAATATTGCGGCTGGTAACTTTGTGTCTCGTGTCAATATTGCGGCTGGTAACTTTTCAATATTGCGGCTAGTAAAATTAGGGAATATTTTATAGTTTATCAATGCCGTTCAAAACAAAAAACTTGTACAGCGTCACTTAAACATTCAATATTGCAGCTAGTAAAATTAGGGAATATTTTAGTTTATTAATGTCGTTCAAAACAAAAAACTTGTACAGAGTCAGTTTGTTAATGCACGGTAGCTAGGTAATGGTCAAAGCAGGCTTGGGTAAAAAACAAATGTTGGCTTTAATCAATTGTACATTTACGCATCGGCTATTTGTACTTTATGAACGCACGGCGAAACTAAAAAAGACAACTATTGAAACGTTTAAAAAAATGTGACGATCGTCATGGTACCTTCGGATTTTTTTAAAACATTACAGGTTGTAAGATATCGCAGGAATACGTTAAAGAATTAAAGAGGGGGGGAAGTGTAACTAATTACTCATAATTATGTTAAATGTCAAGGATTTAAATGTAATATATTGAGGGACTAAAAAATAATTATGGTTTAAAAGACCACTTTACCCTCATTTTAGGGGTTTATTTATAAATAAGGGGGGAAGAAGTTCTTAACTTTTGGGAATCCTTCCCTCATGCATTATAATATAGTATAGATAATAAAGATATAAGTAAAAAAATATCATAAGCAACTAAAGCCTACTGTAGGAGATGAACTTAAATCCAAATAGCTAATAACAAATGCAGATCCTAGAGTAATTATACTAACCTTGCAAATCACCAGTTAAGATCAATTCTAAAAATAAACTCGAATTTGTTTTAACACCATACCGTTTAAAATCTACAACAGGAATACAATCGGCAAAGGATGATATATTAATACATTTACAACAGGAAGCTAAAAACTTTACCACAAGCGATGATGATTCGAGTGCTAACATCACTGGAGCCTGTCAAGTAGCCAAAACCCTAGGTTGTTGCCTCCGTCTGGGTTCGATCAGTTTCGATCCAGACACCATCGTCATCAGCCTTGTTACCTCTGTCTAGAGTCAAAACCGCTCCATAGTTGGACAGCCCAAATTTATCTGAATCCAGTTTACCAAAACTGTGCCTCATCCACCTTTCTCCGGCGGCGTCTTCATCCTTCTGCCATCGTCACAACCCTTCGTCTCAGCCCTCCTCCGATTCACAGCAATCCAGCACCTCCAATTGAAACCCTAATCAACATCACGTTCGCAAATTCGTCATCACCAACGTTCACCCCACCAACAACCATCATCTCTAGTTTCCCCTCCCTTAGAGTGTGGATGGTGGTCAGAACTGATTGCAATGAGTTTGGCGAGGGAACCAAGGGTGATTGATGATGCTACAAATGTCTGGTTTTATAATACACACGTTCAACAAACGATTCAATTGCCAATTGGTTATTAAATTTTATCGATGTGCAAAAGGAATTGATGATATCCTTAATGCAATTGGTTGATTTGTATTCCCGTGGTGTTATTGACGAATTAAATGTGCAATGAATCGTGAATTGGAGATTTGAAGAACCGTGCACATAGTGAAGCAGGGCATGAAAAATTAGAGATTTCTTCTTGAGTCTTTTGCTATGCCAAATCTTAAAATTTGGACAATGACAAGTTTTCCCCCACTAAAATGGCCTGCTTCATTTGTACATGGTGCTTCAAGAGTTATACCTATGACAAAATTACGAAAAGAGCAGAAAACTCAGTTCTCTTTAATAAGGTATTATAGATTTCTATATAAATGAAAAATGTTATCCAACAATACTAAATGTTTGGAGTTCTTTTTGTTAATTGAAAAAAAAACATGGTATTAACTCATAATAAATTTAATCAATTAACTTAGACTCTTCATATGTCATATTAATATTATAGTTACACATGTGCCAAAATACCTAAAATACCCCTAAAGTGTCTTAAATTTTTGAAGAATAGGCAAGTTTACCCCCTCTAAAACAGCTTGTACTCTCTTGTACGTAATGCTATAAAATTTATAAGTGTGTAAAATGACTAAAAGGGTAGAAAACCCAGTTTCTTTAATATAGTAGTATAAATTATAATACAAGAGAGAAGACATTTAAGATACCCAAAAAGTAAAAACGTTTTTTTTCTTAATTTATATATATACCCCTAAAATGAGGGTAAAATGGTCTTTAAAACAATATTTATATTTTAGTCATTCATTTTATTACACTTAAATTCCTAAGTTTTAACATAATTATGGGTAATTAGTTACGTTTTTCTCCTTTCACAACAAACTTATAATATTTTACGTATTCTTCTCATATCTTATAAACTATAATTTTTTAAAAAATTCAAAAGTATTGTGACAACCTACTCATTTTTTCGGCGTTTCGATAGTTGTCTTGGTCAGTATTGACGTGTGGATTAAAAGGTACAAGTAGACGATGCCTTTGTGTATAAGTGATTAAAGCCCAACGTACTTAGTCATTATCCTAGAATATTTAATAGCTAGAGAATGTCAAGTGATTAAACCTTCATCTTTAACATAATTATAGATAATAAGTTAGTAGTTACACTTTATCCCCTTATAAAAAATTAAACCCCCCTCCCCCTGATTTTTAAACGGTCATAATTTGTTGGTACGTTAACTAATATATATATATATATGGGAATGTTCTATGCAGAACACTAAATATTGCGAGAACACGCAGAACAAAATGAATCTCTCATTTTTTCAATCCTAAAAACCTAAAAAGTAAATGAAAATGTTATAAATGTAAGATTTATTGTTTCTCACACTAGAATTTAAAACAAAATATGAAAAATCTTAAGTTTTTAAATAACCTACACACATGTAGGTTATGTGTAGGCTAAATTACCTACATGTATGTAGACTATGTGTAGGGGAAAATATATGATTTTTTATGTATATATAATACACATATAAATCTAAGAAACATAAAATGTAAGAAAGATGAACCTTAACTCCCAAAATTTAGAGATTTTGAGTTGTTCTTTTTGTTCTCGCAATAATTAGTGTTCTGTAATGATCTTTATCATATATATATATATGGTCAGGATTTGGATAAAACGGTGAAAAGTGTGAGAACGATTATGGATCGTCCGATTAAAGCAATCCATGGACTAGATTGCGCGGTGACGTTTTCGTAAATAACATCAATATTATTATGTGGGACGCGCTTCATTAAGGGTAAAAGGGTCTTTTACCCCTCATATTCAAAACGCCATCAAATGATAAAACGCTATACAAAAAATAAAACGTCATTAAAAACAAAACGCCAAAATTTAAAAATAAAACGCGTTGAGTGTTGAGTATTACAGGAAGATGAAACAACACAAATAACTGAATTTCAGTTAATAACATTTATTAGAATAAATTCCTTCCTAAATTACGCGCCAAAAACATCATTATATAAACAAACGTAAAACATAGCTTCCATAATCACTTCAATCTATCCATTTTCTGCAAAAAAACATCTTTAACGAAAAACGCCAACTTAAACAAAACGCAAAAAATGGCAACAATCGTTTCGTGGAGATACACTCTGGGAATCAGGCGATACATCCTCCATTTTGACAACAGAATGAGGGTGTGTGTTAAGACGGTCAAGGCAATTCTGAAAATGGAATAAGAGATACAGAGGCAAATATTATCCATTGGCATCGCTCTAGACAACGAATGCCATGAAACGCATATACTTATGAAAGCATTAACCAGGAAATTTGGACCAATCAAAGGAAATGTGAAGCCAGACCCTGTCATGACATCATGGCATTTTGATGATGAAACAGACATGGTGACAGTTACATACGACAGCGGAGAGGAGGAAGTCTACTGGCTAGAGAACATCATGACAAAGCAGCGACTGGGTTTCATGGAAGAATTGCATAACGCCACTTGTACCAACACAGAAATAGACTCAAAATTGGAGTTAATGCAAGACATGTTCAGGTGGAGGCTTCAGAATCTTCAGGAACAAGAAGCTGATTAAGGTGAATGTGATGACATGGATGAAGATCAAGATGAAGACTCCGAGGAGGAAGAAGATGACACAAGTGATGGATACTATTCAGATAAAGTACATTCTGACGAAGGATTTTAATTTTTTTTCCTTTTTTTTTTCTTCTATGTAATCTTTTTTTTTTTAGATAATAATTAAATGATATATTTCTATCTTTATTAGCAAAACGCCAAAATAATACTAAAAAATGGTTAACCCTAACAAAACGCCAAAAATAACAAAAAATATTTTTCCTACTTAATATTTTATTTACTCCATTATTGTATTTTGACATGTTGGTCTGCATAAGGCCATTTAAAAAAACGCCAAACTTATAAAATAGGACGTCTATAACCTATAAAACTGATAAAAGCTGATCATCACATTAAATACAAAAAACAGTAACTGTAGAGACAGTTACTTTATTATTATTAGAGTAAATTACAAGTTTTGTCCTTTATGTTTGCATCAAATTTCAGGCGCTGTCCTTTACCTTTAAAACTGTCAGGCGGTGTCCTTTACGTTTCAAAATCTTGCAAGTTTTGTCCTTTAACCCAAACCAGGTTAGAATTCTCAGTTAAATTAAGGCATGTGTAGGGCACATGAGGGTAAAATGGTCATTCCCTCTCCACTTTCCCCAAATTATATAACACCAACAATCATCTTCTTCCCAAACACAAAGCAAACCCTAAAAATTGTACGCCTCGCTCACTTGTCACTCCAAATCGCCGGTCAAACTCAACATCACTGTTGTTCGAATCCATTGCAACTCTCATCGCAACCAACAGGTCTTCACATCTCACATCCGATCGTTTATCACATCGCCGGCTATCACAAATTCTTGTCACCCACAAATCTTTCAAGCATCGGCTATCACTGTTGTTCGAATCCATTGCAACTCTCCGCCGCGACACTATTCAAGATCAGGTGACATTAGAACTTTCGTTCAATCTGGCACACAGTCGAACTTGGTTTCAAAATTTTCTACATTCTCACATACACAGTATGTGAGTTCTTGGTGAACCGGTTGAACAAGATGAAGATGACGAACAAATATGATGAAGATTTAAAGATGTAATTCAATTTTGATTTTGTAATTGTTAAAAAAAAGTGAGTTTTCCAATAAGAATCTTGATCACCAATTTTGATTTTTTGAATATGGAGGTTTTGTGTGGAAATCGGTGAGGGTGGTTAATGTGTCAATTGTTGAAGTTATTGATTTTTATGTGGAAACCGATTTTGATTTTTTGAACAGGGGTGGCATCGGTGATTACAGAAAAGTTATTGATTATTTTGTTTGATGAAGATGGATAGATCTGGATTCCTTGTTCTTGTTTGATGAAGATTATTCATGAAGATGGATAGACCTGGATAGATCTGGATTCCTTGTTCTTGTTTGATGAAGATTAATGGTGTTAATGGTGATGTTGAAGTTATTGATTCCTGTGATGAAGATTATTCATGAAGATGGATAGATCTGGATAGATCTGTGTGGTTAAAGTTGTGAATTTGCAATTTGATGAAGATGGATAGATCTGGATTCCTTGTTCTTGTTTGATGAAGATTATTCATGAACTTGAACTAGATGAAGATTGTTCATGAATTTGAAGATCTGGGTTCCTTGTTCTTATATATAATTTTTTTTATTTTCTAAAACCTTTTTTTAAATAAGGGGAAAGACAAGTGAGAGGTGAAATGACATTTCTACCCTCATGTGCCGTGCCCTGCACATGCCTTCATTTAACTGAGAATTCTAACCTGGTTTGGGTTAAAGGACAAAACTTGCAAGATTTTGAAACGTAAAGGACACCGCCTGACAGTTTTAAAGGTAAAGGACAGCGCCTGAAATTTGATGCAAACATAAAGGACAAAACTTGTAATTTACTCTTATTATTATTATTATTATCATTTATTACAATAAAAAGTCACGCCTAAACTACGCGCCAAAAAAACTCCTATAAGAGAAGGGTCTAAGCACAATGAAATTAATCACACCCAGAAAAACACAAAAACGTCATATCCTCTAGAAACCACTCCCTTTAAAACGCAACAGATGTTAAAGCTTTCACTGAAATGGATCCTTTTTCTGAGGGGGTTAACTCAATATTTTTGTTGGAACCTGAAGGTTTATGCATAGAGGATTACATAGTTAAAGGGTTGATTTTGTAATTGTTTAGTTAATATTTTGGCTCGACATGTATGGGTTGGGCTAGTTGAGTCGGTTTCGAGTGGGCCTACGTTAAGAGTCCATATGTTTAGTATTTACGCAAACCTCAACTATTTGGTTGAGGTTGATCAGCTGATTGCGACTTGAAGGCTAGCCGAAAACATTAAGGAGTCTTGTATCAGTCTTTGTTCATCATTGAATGCAAGTCTCGGTTTGTTTTAATTCATATTGTTTCGGATAATATTTGTTTTGCTCTTGAATCGGCTTGTGATTGTTTTCTGCACTCTCACAAGTTAAAGTTTGATATCATTGAACGATCCTATCGGATTTTACAATTGGTATCAGAGCCAAGAAACCAATCTTGGTTCGGTTTTGATATCATTCGGATTCAAGAACATCTTATGCTACTGATCTGGTTTTTCAGTGTTTGTTTTGCAGTGAGTTCAATCTTCAAACTGTTCTGAGAAATTATCGAAAGAAATTACTGATTTTGGTTTGTGTGATTTCAGAAAATTGTTAGCTGATTTCTCGGAGTTTTGGTGATCAAAGAAAATTCAAAGATAACGATATCTTTGAATTTTTGAAAAGTGCTGAAAATCAGGGATTACGAGTCAACAGATTTATCTCATATTTGTTTTGCAGGTCTCAACTCGCAATCAACCAGTGGTCTCGACTTGTCTGGTTCTGGTCTCGACTCGCAACCATCAGCTGTCTCGACTTGTCTGGTTTTGGTCTCGACTCGCAATCAACCAAGGTCTCGACTTGTCTGGTTTCAGTCTCGACTCGCAACCATCTGTGGTCTCGAGTTGTCTGCTTCTTAGTCTCGACTCGCAACCGTGGTCTCGACTCGCAACGTAACTTTGCAACGGGATTTGAACTTGGACTTTGAAATGTTGACAAATTTTTTGACTTAAAATAATTAATTGACTAATTGATTAATTAATTATGTCTACAAATAACGTTGATTTGGCTGCCCTTAACAAACAACAAGAACTGGATTCAAAGCTTGGAACCACAACACGCATTCCAAGGTTGACTGATGCAAATGATTTCCCAGAGTGGAAATGGCGTTTTGAACAACACTTGAAGGTCAAAGATTATAAACTTTGGCGAAGCATTTTAAGGGGACCAAGGGAGATCATGATGGATAGTTCCACTGAACCATGTGTTAAAGTAAAGAAACCCAAAAGTCAATATACTGAAGATGATCTACTTATAATTGAAGAAGATGAAAGAGCACTGTCCTACTTGACCATGGGATTGGGTCCAGACATTGCTATTGGTTTTCGCACTTGCAAATTCGCCAAAGAACTGTGGGAATCCTTGATCGACGTCTATGAAGGGAATGAAGATATGAAGGAGAGTCGAAGAAATCTGCTAAGACAAAATTTCAACAACTTCAACCATATTTATGGTGAAATTGTTGATAATCAAATTCAGAGGTTCGTGAAGATAGTCACACAAATGCAAATGGAAGAAATTCATACATCAAATGCATCTACAAATAGACAGCTTCTAAATGCATTGCCAAAAAGCTGGGATCATCATGTTGCTATGATCAAGAAAACTAAAGATCTTGCTAGGTGCAGCTTGTCAGAGATGATCTCTCATATTAAAGCATGTGAATTAGATGATAAACAAAGAGAAACCAACTATAAAAACAGCATGCTAGCCGCAGGATTCTCTGTTGCTCCCACTTCATTAAATGACAATAACACAGCTCTCTTGTCTCAAGGAGGTTTTCAAATGTTTAGCAATGCAGTATCTGCTAAGACTGCCCCCACTTCAGCAAATGTCTATTGCTCTGGGTCCTCTAATCAGGTTACTCCTCCACATCCAACAGCTGCTTCTGCTTCTGTTGTGAATGTTGTGAACGCCTCCACTACTGCTTCCGCTTCCACTGCGAAAAATGAGATGACTGCTTTCTTTACACAACAGTCTAAAGAAAATTTGGATATCGCAGCCTCCGTTATCAACTGTTTGAATGCATTTGTTGCAGGAAAAATTGACCATCCTAAATGGTGTGGCGATGACTTACATCAGATTCATCCTGATGATGTTGAAGAAATGGATATCACTTGGCAGATGGCTATGGCTGCATTCAGGGCAACAAGGTTTATGCAAAGAACTGGTAAAAATAGATGGGGTGCTTCATTCACAGGAGCGTCTACAATGCCTTTTAAACTACGTTGTTACAACTGTCACGAAGAAGGACACTATGCTCGAAACTGCACAAAGCCTCCAATGAATAGAGAACAGACTCCTGCCCAGCATGTAACACCTAATCGTGAAAGAGCTCTTGTGACCACATCAAGTTTAACTGATAGTGCTGCTACTGGAAGTCCTCAACCACAGGGATTAGCACAAGCCTTGGTGGTTCAGCCAAACATCAACTTTGATTGGAATTCGGAAATTGAGCGACTGAACATTTCAGCTCCAGAAAATCAAGCTGCTTCAAATAACATTGCTTTCATGACTTCAAATGATCAAGTTTCCGTTTCTGAGAATGAGGCTCCAGCACCTGAGGAGGAGACTACTGCTGAAAATCTAGCTCTTATGACTCAGATTCTTTCAGCTCCAGTTAAAGGTCTCACCAAAGAAGAGGTACTTTCTGTTTTCTGTACTCCTAAGTGTAGGGAAAGGGTTGAAGCTTACAGAATACATAATGCTGAGCTAATTCAGGATTATCAAGATATAAAAAATAAAAACTTCACATTATCTAAAAATGAAAAACTTTATAAAGAAAAGATTGAAGCTCAGCGCAAAGACATCATCAAACTCAAAGATGATGTAAGTGTAAAAACAGCCCATTTTCTTAAAGCTCAGGAGAAAGTATGTATTTTGACTAAAGAACTGGAAGATATCAGAGATAGATATCATATAAATGAGCTAAACATTAAAAAATTTGATTCTTCCAGCAAATTAGTCAAAAACTTGTGTGATCAACAGCTCGCATACAAGGAAAAGAAAGGTTGTGGGTTGGGTTTTAATAAGGCTCCTCCTCCTCCTTTTAATGACAATTATACTTATTTACCTATGACTGAGGAGGAGATGATAAATGAAAGTCAAATGACTTATGGTCCCAAAAACTATAAGTCATAATTCAATGGCAAAATAGTTGGGAAACAGAAGTCTGATCCAATAAGTTTTGTTTCTAAAGGCGCAATTGATCCTAACATTTCGTCTTCATGTGCAGATAAAGTATCTGAAGTAAAATGTGGAGAAGTTCTTGGGAGTGAACCAGTTGTTCATACTAATATTTCTGAAAATTATTTTGAACAAACTGAATCTGCTATTGCTTTTGGTCGGTCTTTATTTGCGTCATTTTCTGCTTATGTTTCGTCTTGTGAGCCTGATGTTTTGGGCAAAACTGATAATGTTTGTGTTGAACCTTTGAACAATATGTCTGATGATGGTTTTTCTTCTGTTAATGATTGTGAATCTGATGTTTCTAACCCTTTGGTTGATGAAAGTGTTACAGGTGAGGTCCCTCAGGACGCATTCAGTGAAACCACTGAAACGACTTCTCAAGAAAATCAAGAGTATCCTGATTCTTCTTCTGAAACTGTCTCAGTGGGTGTCCCTAATGTCGAATCTAGTGGGACCCCATTGGAAATTGTAGTTGAAATTGAACCTGAATTAGTTTCACATGATAAATGCGTTGAGGAAATGCATATTGATGAGACTTCTACATGTTCAAATAATGAACCTGAATTAGTTTCACATGATAAATGCGTTGAGGAAATGCATATTGATGAGACTTCTACGTGTTCAAATAATGAACCTGAATTTAGAAATGAAGAAAAGGGAATTGAGATAAATGAGGAGTCATTAGATCAACAACCACCAAAATGCTCAGAACAACCACAAGCAAAACATGTTCAGAAAACTAAAATGCCAAATCATTCAAAATCAAGCAAATCTTGTCAAAATTTTCAAAATACTCACAAAATGAAACGTCAAACATGTTTTAACTGTGGTATCGCGGGCCACATTGCCAGAAATTGTGTTCAACTCCCAAGGGCAACGTACAAGAGGAAGTTTGTGCAAGATCAGAAGGTCAAGTCTAACCGATATCGTTGTTCAGAGTCAATGACGACTGAAAAGACTAAGATAATGAAAAACAACTATCGCAAGACTAAACCTTCTGATCAAGATTGGAATGCAGCCAAACGCAAAAATCAAAATCAACAAAAATGATTTTCGAAGAAATCAACATAATGCCTTTGGTAACTATAATTCTAACTGGTCAAACAAGCATTGGAAACCTAAAGCTAAGGCCACGCAATCCAATCCGTCTCATACATGTTATCGAAATTCTGCCATTAGAAACACTTCGAAGTTTTTAAAAAGGGACAATTTAGTGTGGCAGAGAGTGACTTACATTGATGCACAAGGAAAACCCAGATCCACTATGGGCTGGGTTCCTAAATCTAACTAATCCCGCTAATCGTGCAGGAACAGCTGTGGAGGACTACCGTGCGCCTCTGGTACATGGATAGTGGATGTTCCAGGCACATGACAGGAGACTTATCCCAACTGGTGAATGTCAAAGAATTTAATGGTGGATATGTCTCATTTGCGGGAGGAGAATCAGGAAGGATCACATTGAAAGGAACAGTAAGAAACGACGTTTTAAGCTTCGAGAATGTTAACTATGTTCCAGAACTGAAACACAATCTGTTGAGCATTTCTCAGATTTGTGATCGAGGAAATTCAGTTCACTTTACAAAGAAAGGATGTCATGTACTTAAACCTGGGATTGTCATTCCAGAAGATTGGTTCTTAATGTCAGCAGAGAGACAAGGAAACGCTTATGTGATTGATATGAACAAGAAACCGTGTGAAGAAGTTACTTGCCTATTCTCGAAGATTTCAGAACATGATGGTCTACTGTGGCATCGTCGCCTTGGGCATGTGAATATGAAAAATCTGAACCGACTGGCTAAAGGTCAACTAGTACGTGATCTTCCAATAAAAGATTTCATGTTGGTTGAAAAATGTGTTGCTTGTGCGAAAGGAAAAGCTCATCGAAAACCTCATAAGTCTAAACCAGCACCCTCAACGAAAGTTGTGCTCGAATTACTTCACATGGATCTTTTTGGTCCAGTGAATGTGCTGAGTATTGGCAAGAAAGCTTATTGTCTCGTAATCGTTGATGATTATTCTCGTTACACCTGGGTGTATTTTCTCAGTCACAAAAATGAAACAGCACTCTTAGTGAAACAATTCATCACTCTGGCTGAAAATCAAGCGAGTACCAAGGTGAAGGTTATTCGATCTGACAATGGGACAGAATTCAAGAATGTTATTTTGGACACATTCTGCACTGAAAAAGGAATTGATCGTCAGTATAGTGCACCACGAACTCCTCAGCAGAATGGAGTAGCTGAAAGAAGAAATCGTACTCTTATCGAGGCTGCACGAACTATGCTGGCTGACTCGAAGCTTCCTAGTTTCTTTTGGGCCGAAGCTGTTAGCACGGCTTGTTACGTCCAGAATCATGCTTTAGTAAATAAAAGTCATATGAAAACTCCTTATGAGATTCTGGAAGGACGTAAACCTTCGGTTTCACACTTTCGTATCTTTGGGTGTCCATGTGTATTATTACTTATTGACTCTAATGGAAAGTTTGAGGTCAAAGGGGACGAATGTTTCTTTGTTGGATATGCGAAAGGCTCTGCCTATAAGGTATACAAAAAAGTAACTAAAAAGGTTGTCGAGTCGTGCAACATTGAATGGCTTGAAGAAAACACTACGGATGCTAGAGTTGGACCAGATTGGTTATATGATTATGCTGAATTGTTTAAATCATTTAATATTTTGTCAAGTGATTTTTCAGATGCTGGTGTGTCTATTCCAAAACAACCGTTGTCTTTTGGGGATACTGAAGAAGAAGAATAGACAGAAGGAAGCATCAGACATCATACCATTGATCCGCCAGGAATGGTGTTTACACAACATCCTCTGCCTCAACAAATGTCTCATCAATCTCCTGAAGGTGCACAATCCAGTGGAATTTCAACTAATGCACCTGGATCAGAACTGTTTGCTGATCCTATTCCTGAAGAATGTACTGTTACCACTCCTGTGAGTCACAGTCCGGTAGCACCTAATGAGGGGGAGTCAAGCAACATACACACATCTCTAGACGAGATGATACCTGAATTTTCCATTCCAACAAGTGTTCAAAAAAATCATCCTATTGAGAATGTGATAGGCCCTGTGAATGCAGGAGTTCAGACCAGAAGCCAATCAGGAACCATTAATTTGTGTTTGTATTCTAGCTACATTTCTCAAATTGAACCTAAAACTATTGATGTAGCGTTGCAGGAACCAGGATGGGTTGATGCTATGCATGAAGAGTTAAATCAGTTCGAGAAGCTCGGAGTATGGAAACTTGTGGAGTTGCCAAAAGGAAAACGCAAGCTTGGAACTCGCTGGGTTTTCAGAAACAAGCAAGATTCTGAAGGAGTTATTGTTCGAAATAAAGCACGATTAGTGGTCCAAGGTTTCAGACAGATAGAGGGATTGGATTATGATGAAGTCTACGCTCCTGTTGCTCGACTTGAAGCAATCCGGATTTTCTTAGCATACGCATCCTTCATGGGATTCACTGTTTACCAGATGGATGTCAAAACGGCATTTTTGTATGGAGAAGTGAAGGAAGAAATTTTTGTTGAGAAACCGCCGGGTTTTATTCATCCAGATCATCCAGAATATGCATACAAGCTTGACAAGGCATTATATGGGTTGCATCAAGCACCTAGGGCTTGGTATGCTACTCTGACAGAACATCTTCTGGCTCATGGATACACACGAGGCACAATAGATCAGACTCTGTTTATCAAAAGAGTGGGCAAGGATCAAATTTTGGTTCAAATCTATGTCGATGATATTATCTTTGGGTCTACAAGTGAGGAGCTTTGCAAAGATTTTGAGAGAGTTATGCAAAAGAAGTTCGAGATGAGTGCACTCGGTGAAATGACATTGTTTTTGGGCTTACAAGTTAAGCAAG
Source organism: Helianthus tuberosus (assembly GCA_030545235.1). NCBI lineage: Eukaryota > Viridiplantae > Streptophyta > Magnoliopsida > Asterales > Asteraceae > Helianthus > Helianthus tuberosus. The sequence goes on from CM060363.1 coordinate 82,821,820, forward strand.
ATTCACGGGGCATTCTAATTCATCAAGGGAAATATGTGGATGATGTGCTGAAGAAATTCAAGTTCACAGACGCTAAACCGGCAGAAACTCCAATGGCAGAAAGACCGTTGTTAACTGAAGATGCTGAAGGATTCCCTGTTGATCAGCGACTTTATAGGTCTATGATTGGATCATTGATGTATCTGACAGCTAGTCGTCCTGACATCATGTTTGCTGTCTGCAACTGCGCACGATATCAGGCTAATCCTAAAACTTCTCATCATGGTAGCTATTTCTACAGCTGAAGCAGAGTACGTTGCAGCTTCGGCATCTTGCTCACAAGTGGTGTGGATGCAGCATCAATTGCAGGACTACGGTTTGACTTATCTTAAAACTACCATATATTGTGATAACGATGCTGCTATACAGATTGTGAAAAATCCTGTCTTCCACTCAAAAACCAAGCACATTGATATTAAAGTTCATTTTATACGAGACTGCTTTGATAGAGGTCTTATTAAACTAGAGCAAATCGACACAGATGCAAATGCTGCCGATTTGTTCACCAAACCTGTCAGCAGTTCGAAGTTTCAAGTGCTTGTGGATTTTCTGAAAATGATCCGTTTTACTGACTGAGCATGTTTTTGTTTTACTTCGTAGGTAAATTTGTTCATAAAGTTTTCTATTCTTAGGTAGTTTTTATTTATGCTCAAATTTAGGGGGAAAATTTTTACTTTTAAAAAATACAAAAACATTAAAAAATGAAAAATACAAAAACATTAAAAAAATTAAAAAATACAAAAAAAGGTGTTGCATGACTGGGAAATGAAATGAATTTTCACATTATGGTCGAGGCCTGACTCATGTAAGACCAATATCGAAATAGTTTGACTCTAGTATGATCTGTTGGTAGGCTCTATCCTTAAGACTGGAAACATTGGCTGTTTCTGTTCAGAACTAAAATAGTACATGACCTCAGAAAAGAAAATCACTTGGAATTAGCTCATGTCTATTTGAATGTCTGTATGTTGTCCCGATACACACAATTTTGGTCTGACTCTGAAATCTTCTCTGAAAAAGTCGTGTATCTCCTTTGCTGCATCCAGATATATGCTGACCTGGAGGTGCTAGGCAACGTCAGCTTCTGCTGCATCCAGATACATGCTGACCTAGCTGTACGTTGTCGCTCTGTAGATCAATTAAACACCCGAAAGAGGCCCTCTAGTGCCCAAAAGAAACCCTAGAAACCTATATCAAATTGAGAAAAACTCATTTGATCTTGTATATTATACCATCTCTGCTTAAGATCTATTCTGTTCTCTTCTCAATCTATTCCCAGTTAAGATTTCAGAGATCTGGATTGGACTTGTGAAATATGTGGTAGGGAAGCTACTTGCATGATAGGGTGTGCTGTCTATAATTCCGGGATTTGATTAGTATTTATTTGGGTGTTCATTGTTAAGAAATCAAAACATGATAAAATTTGTTACAGGCAGTTATATGGAAAAGGTCTAGGGAGATGAGTTTAAATGGACAAATATACTGGCAATCGTCTAGATCTTTCGGTAGTAGATCAGTGTTGATAAGTGAAGTCAAGCCCGAAACCTTGTGATTTGATCCCTGAGCAATTTTGTTAATTTCCTATTTTATTTTTGTAAATAATAATCTCTATTATTTATTTTTGTTTTAGGTTTTGTTTTCGTAAATAATGCTCAGAAGGTTTGGTGGATTATTTAAATTATATCTGAAATTAAAGGATGATTTTTGTAAATGATTTAATTGAATTAATTAAGTCCTTTAAATATCATATTCAGCCCAAATGTTTGGTCTCGGCCCAAAAGTCAAAAGGCCCGTTTTACTTAGGGTTTGAGGTATAAGACACAGGTCTAGAGTCGAGACCTCATTTCTCACTCGAGACCAAGTGATATTCTCTCTCAAAATTTCCGACAAGTTGCTACAATTTCCGACGTGTTCTCCGGTTTTTGTTTCAACAAACTTGTTTTCCGGTCTTGATTCATCGATTCTTAAAGGTATTTTGATGATTTGTTTGAAGTTTTGCAGATGTTATGAAGATGTGATGATGATCTGATGAAGATTTGAAGATGACCAAGAACCCTAGTTTTAATATATTTTGGTCTTCATGAAGGATCATAGGGTGTTATGGGTTTTTGATCCAAAAAGCTGAGAAGATAAAGTGTTTTTGAGATCTCGACTCAGATAACATAAGGACTCGAGACTGGTGGTTACAAGTCGCAATCTCATGGTCTCGACTCGAGATCTCAAGATCTCGACTCATGGTCTCGACTCGAGACCTCATAGTCTTGACTCATGGTCTCGACTCATTAAATTATGGTCTCGACTCATGGTCTCGAGTCAACAGTGATAGTTTTGAATTGAAGTTGGTGTTATCTGAGTCATGATGCTGTTTATCTGTTCAGATTGTTGATTTTAAAATTTGAGATTTCTGAATTTGATTCAAGTGTTTGTTGAATTTTTCATGTCCCTAATAAACTTGTGCTTTATGCAGAATATGGATTTGAAGTTTATTTCAACACACAATCAAGCAGGATACTTAGCACCTCCTCCGGAGAAACACAAAAAGTTGTACACTTCATTGATGAAAGGTCTCAACAGCTGCCGTATTGTTCATGCACTACGAGAAAATCCGATTATCTACGAAAGTCTTATTCAAGAATTTTGGAAAAGTGCAAGAATTGAAGTTATTGAAGGAAAGTGAGTGATTGTTGCTGATATTCAAAAGAAGGTTGTTACTGTGACAGAGCAGATGATTCGAGAAGTCTTACAGTTCAATGACCAAGAAACAGATTCCACAGAACTTCCCATTAGCACAGTTGAAGCAATATTGCCTAGATTGAGTTATGAAGGGAAGTATCCACCTCTGGTTAAGAAGTTTGTGCATCCTTATTGGCGTCTTTTGTTGCACATGTTTGTTTTGTGTATGACAGAGAACAGAGGAGGCACAGATCAGTTGAACATTACTCAGTCTGCTGCTCTTATCTGTGTGATAACAAATGAGCCTTTCAATTATTCAAAGTATATTTTGGAAGCGATGAAGAGGAATGTGTTTGGAGTTAGAAAGGACAAGTTTCTCATGTATCCAAAGTTTTTGCAAATGATTTTTAATGCTCGTTATCCAGAGTTGGAGAGATCTGGTAACACATTGGAGTTGAAGCCCATGGGTCCAGCTTGTTTTGGTGCTTGTAGGATCGGATTTCGACCTAAATGAGTCGCGTAGAAGAGTTTTTCACCGAAACAAGTGGCGGAAACAAATGTAACGATGTAATTCAGCACGTATACACTTATAACTGTCGATTTTATTGATCTTGAAGACGTGTACAACCTGTCGACACTTCGGCAGCACTTCGTGGCTCACCGGAAGACAATTACCTAGAACTATGAGTGTGAGGATCGCTTATGACCTATATATAGATGATCAGGTCCGCTTTTACAGACATGGACATATAAGCGGACCTCAATTTTTGACATAAAAGCGAATCAGACATTGTGACATAAAAGCGAACCTCACTAGTTGACTAATAAGCGGACCTAATACAATTCAATATATAACAGTTTTGTCTTCTAGTGATTATCATGCAATCTGATTATAATCTTCACATGAGTTTGTAGATGATGTAAGCATGATGTCATTTGGATGATGTCATCATTAAGAATGATGACATCATTCTGGTTCCGAACTACAACGAACCCAAGACTCGATGTAAGACGAAGACGACAGATGTGTGCACCAACAGACTCCCCCTCAGATGTTGACGAGTCTTACATGTTGAGTCTTTGCATCTTCAGTCTTAATCAGTCTTTAAGCTTAATTCTTTCTCTCAAAATTAACAGACTCCCCCTTGCAATATGCTGGCATTCTGTTAGTTCTTCAACATTCTCTGCTTCAGGATCGTAATCTGGCTGATTCTTTCTGAGGTTGTTCCAAGATCGCAACCTGACTATCATCCATCTCAGGATCATCAATCCAGCTCATACTTAAACCTGCACAAACACACTCTACCTAAAAGTAAATTTTACGTATTTAACAATTCAATGTAAACACTCTGAAATAATCAGACAACTCCCTCTCATAAACATAAACAATCACTCTCCATCAGATCACATACATGATGAACCACTTGTTGATTTAAAAACATATTTTGACATTTAAGATACACTCCCCCTCACAACAATGTCATCAAGTTTAGCACTCGGAATTTTGAAAATCAGCTTTCCAACATCAGTTGTCGAAAATCTTTTTGACTTTTTCAAAAATTTATGCTAAAACACACCGAAAATCTTTTTGTAATTTTTGAGTGAAAAGAAATGCAATAAAGAAATATTTACAGACAATATTTTTGTGAGTTTGTGTAAGAGGATCATATCAGTTTATGACAAATCACGAGTACCGTTGAGCTTAGTTACACATTAAGAATTAAACAATTCACTTAGATTGTCAATATACTGATCCACTTAAATTTTCACACAAATTTGAACTGATTCAGGATATGAGTTAGATGTTTTAAAGACTTAAACTCATTCATGTGTCCCACCTCTTGAATATACTCCCGTATCCAGATCCCAATATTCAGTCTTACAGGTGAGTATACCACAGATGATATCTGTAAGGGGTTAATTTGTGAGGGCCGTGAGAGCTCAGGTTGATCTTTCGATACGCAGAGAGATGACGGCTTCGACTTTTGGTGGGTCCCCTTTAGAGGATCTTTTGAATTACAACAGCAATGACTATCAATTTTATTGTTTCATCAATTTGCTGAGGGCTGCGCTATATTTCAAGCATGCGGAAAGTATTCTCCGGGGACTAGGCCATTGCTTCCGCAAAATCAGAAGTCCCGGGATAATACCCCAGATATCACTGAGCATAAAGACCTAGTATCTCAGAATAAGGAACCTTTCAAACGAGATTTCAGGGGTTACCTATATATCCAAGTAGTGTTCCCCACGAAATAAGCAAGTTTGAAATTTAGTTTATATCCCGAAAAAGTTTACTAAATGTGTAAAAACCTATCGGCATATCATCAGTGAGACCGTTTAACACTATTTAAACATTACAATTCTTTAGCATACTGTGACCGTCTACTGATGTACTATCATTTCCTCTTCTAGACACAAAAACTCATTTTTGATTTTATCATGTTTTTGTCTTTTTCACATTTTCAAATGTTTTTGGATTTTCAGAAATTTCTACTCCCCCTAAAATGCAAACACATTTAAAGAAAATATGAAAATAAACTGTACAACAAACTTGACAACCGATATCGAATCGCATCAAATCGCCATCCACTTGGCATAAACAATCAGAACTCCCCCTTTCACAAAACTATTTTCTCATTATGATTTCAAAACACTTAAGTTTGTTTTAACCAAAATGATTTTTCCAGAAAATAAGTTTTGTTGATTTTAAACCATTTGTAGGTTCGGGGTGTGGTTCATCACATTGTTCATTCAATCACATATATGAGGATTACATCAAGTTCAAACTAATGACCTTGACGAATCACTTTGTACCTCTTGCAAAAATATTCACAACATACAAGCCTATGTAGGAATAAACCTCTACACAAACCATTTTACCAATCAAGATGCCGATTTCTGCTTCACACTTACCAACCTGGAAGCTCCGGCAATTCCTGCAGTATGACTTGCCAAAATTTAACTATTACAAGATTCATTCACAAAAACAATTTTCAAGAAAGATGCCGATTCCTGATCCGCAATATAAACTTGGGATCTCCGGCGTAGTCCTAAGACTTCAAGGGAAACAAACTTCCATCCAAGTCTTCTCAGACTTGATGGCTTTCAGTTCTTGCGCAGTAGGGTTGTAAGTTGCCTTTTTAGTTGCATAAAAATCTTTAACCCCCTTAGCTTTCCCATTCAACATTTTCCCAAAAATTTTCTTAACACTTCCATTGAATGTTTTCTCGACATCAAACTTAGTTTTCTCTGTGTAAAACTGATTCGAGATATCAACCTTACCAACTTTCTGTTTAACTTCTTCAAATTTCAGTGATGGAAACTCATCATCATTCACTGAAATTTTCACTTCAACCTGTGGCTCTTCTGGCTTTGTGGAACCAGATTCATCGCCGACATTCACATCAACTTTCTTAACAACCCATACTTGGTTGTCATTCTCTTTCTTTTTATAAAAATTCTTTTTAGAACACTCACCAACCTCATAAGTTGAATTTTCAAAAATTTTAAGTCTGTCGGTTGGAGGTTCAACATCAACAACCTTTTCTTTCAATTTCTGAAAAACTCCCTGTTTTGTTTTGGCATTTTTCTGACAGTTCCATGCAATGTGACCAGTTTCATTGCACTTGAAACAGGTACGAGTCTCTCTTTGATAAAACACTTCAGTTCCATTCTTCTTCTTTTCAGCAAGAAACTCTTGATTTGACTGTCTCCAGAATGGTTTCTTCTGTTCCTCTTCTGCACTTCCACCTGATACAAATTCTGTTTTTGTTTTAGAATTTTTCAAATTTTTATGATTTTCTGGTGGAATAAATCCAAGACCTTTCTTTTTGTAGCTACGATTTTGGTTAGTTTTCTTTTGAAAACCAGAACCAGAATTGTACCCCTTTTTCTTGTTTAACCGTTGTTGAACTCTTGAAGTGTATTTTTTAGGTTTTTCAGTAAGATTTAAATCTTTTATTTCAGAAATATTAATTTCTGTCATTTTGAAAACCTTTTTGATCATGTCAAAACGAACACTTCTTATTGGAAACTCTTTGTCAGAGTATAATTTGTCCGAATCATTTAAAGTGTATGCAACTTCAAATGCTTCATCATCTAAATTTGCTTTTGATAACAAAAACTCTTTACTGTAAGCCTTTTTGACCGACGACTTTGGACTGTTGACTGACGAATTTGACCCTCCAGACTCAAACTTTGACTCGGACTCCTCCTCAGTATCCAACACCTGATCGACCACCTTTTTGATTAACTCAGACTCATGATCAGTATCGGACGAGGTAAACGTGACATCAATGTTATCTGGTAAAACGTCAGAATTGTCGGTTTTTAGCTTTATATTGACTGCTTTTTCAAGTTGCTCCTCGTTTGGTTTTCTAGGAGAATACCCTTCCCAAATTGGAGGCGGACACTTGTTATATCTAACAGTCGGTTTCTTACCACTATCTTTCTTTTCCTTCTTTGGCTTCTCGTCTTGAAAAGCTTCCATACCTGCAACAGTTGGGTAAATACGATCAATGAGATAATCAGAACTAGAATAACTTTGTAATAGACGTCTAATTCTCTCATTCTCAATCTTTTCTGTCTCCAACTCTTGCTTCCATTTAGCACTCTCTTCGATGTAAAAGTTGATAGCTTTTTGCTTTGTCATCATCACAACATTCATCATCGTTAATGCTTGTTCTCTTTCTGAATTTGTCTTTTGAAGACCAGTTACTGTTTTGTTCAAGACATCATAAGATTCTTTCACATAATTGAGGTTGAACAGTAACTGCTCTTTCTTCTTCTCATATTCAGCAATGATGTCGTCTTTTGCAGCACATTCCTTGCAAGCTTCCAAACACTTTATGCAAGGCTTTACAACTTCAACAATTTTCTCAATCTCAATTGTCTTTATCACTTCAATCACTTTTTCTTCTTCTTTCACCTTCTCAGTTTCAATCATCTTCTCAACAACACCTTCAATGTTCTCTTTCTGAACAACACTTTCAGCCTTCATTTCCTGTTGTTGTTCTTTAGCAGCTCGTTTCTCCTTCAGTTTCTCCATTCGTTCTGCAAAATAGAAATGAAAACTTTCAGGAGAAAAATGAGATTTTGCAACATTTATATGTTTCTCTTCCTCATCATCACTACTACTATCAACTGGTGATTTATCAAACTGTACAGATTTTTCAGAATCAGCATCTGATAAACCAGAATCTGACGGTGTTTGATCAAAAACAACTTCCTTTTCTGAAGTAACATCCTTCTGTACACTCTCATCTGCACTCTGTGAACTTTCATAAGCACTTTCTGAACTTTCATAAGCACTTTCTGAACTTTCATCAGAAACAACATACTCTTCATCCACACTCTTTACAGTCACTCCAATAGACTTCATCCAAGTAGCAAACATGTCTGGTTCTCGAACAATCTTAGCAATAAAAGCTTTATATTCTCCTTTTTCATCAACGAACATATCCCAGCTGAAACCTTCAGGTAATTGTTCATCATCTTGATCAATTAAACAGGCTTTGCTATCAGGAGATATGTAGTTGTTCCAGTTAAAATCTACTGCACACGCTCTCTTGGAATCCTCAATCTTTCTACCATGAGCTGTCTGTGAATCTTGTGATTGACCGACCTGCTGATAAATGGCTTTCCGGTAATAGTCGTCTTTTCCGAACGGATTCTGAGCGCCACTAGCTTCCCTGTTCTTACACTCCCGCTTGAAATGACCTTTCTCCCTGCAACGAAAACAAGTAACTTTAGATTTATCAAAACCTAAAGTAGATACATGAGCATCAAGAAAGTCATTTCTCCCGGTAATCGTTTTGAACTTTTCATCACGTCTAAGAACACTTGCAAGACACCATTTGATATCCATCAGTTCCATCTCTTCTGCGTCTATTTGATCGTAATCCTCTTTGGTGAGCATGGGATTTCCGATCCGACCAGCCACTAGACCCTCATAAGATAACAACACAGAACCAAGTAGAGCCATGTGATCTTTAGCAGTGTCTTCTGAGAAGCTTTGACCTTCTGGAAGATTTAGAGCAATGTTACATTGAATTACGTAGCCATTTCCTGTTTTTGTGCTTTGTGACTGAAAACTTGAATTTGATTCTTTAGGATTAACACTCGGAAATGATGAGAATCCACTGGTGCTTTTGCCTGAACCCTGATCAGCTTTTTCTGATGAATCCCCAGCACTGAATGCAGTCTGAATTTTCGGACTTCTCTCAGATTCTGAAACCGGAATGCTACCTTTGTAGTACATTTTAATATCCTGTTGACCACTCGGACTGTTCATCCTAGCTATCTTCTGTTGCTCCAGATCCTGGCTTTCGATCTTTTCAATAAACTGAGATATTGCCAACCCATCATAAACACCCGTGTTTTTCAGAATCATCAAATAAGTTCCCCACTCTTTCTGAGGTAATGCATCAGCAAGCTTGTCTACCCACTCTTCACGATCTTTGGTAATGCTCAACATCGACATTGATCGCACTAGGTGACAGTATCTCTCAATCAGCTTCTTTGTGTCTTCACCTGGTAAACTACTGAACAGATCAAACTCTTTCTTTAGTAACGCCTTTTTGCTCTTTATTATGTTCTCACTACCCTCAAATTTGACTTTAAGTGCATCCCAAATTGACTTTGCAGTTTTGTCATGCTGTAACAGAATGAAAATGTCTTCTTTGATGGCTTGTTGCAACAGACTAATCATCATTTTTTCGGCTTTGTACATAACACGTTCCTGATCCGTAAACTCTGATAACTCTTTGAGAACCTGCAACTCTGTTCGAGGCAACACATATTTTTTCAGTATGCATTCCCATGACCTAAGATGGTTCGCCTGAACCCAGTTCTTGAATCTATCTTTCCACCCGTAATATTCTTCAATACTCATCAATTTAGGGGGCTTTTGGGTGGTTCCCGTCTCATTTTCTAAACTCATAGCTTGAGCAATAGCACCTGGACCAGACGGTGTTGCAAACGCATTATAGAACTCTGTATCCATGATGACTTTCAAACAAACTTGTTCTCCTTGTAACACACCTTTATCACCTGTCGAATACAAACAAACACACAATCAGTTTTAAACGTTTATCTATTATCTGAAAGAAACTGTTACTCGAACTGGTGACAATTTTGAGCGGATTGAAGGTTGACACACTGTGCGGACTGAACTTTGACCAATTGTGTGAACTGAATGACTCGAATGACTTTTTGACACCTTTGAACTCCGAACCGTGCGAAATGAACAATTTTCACGCAACTTGATCACACGAAACAACCTGACTGTCGAATGTACGTATGTTGAACACAATCAATTTGACCTTTAAGATTCAATAACACTTCAACTATGATGGGCCGTGAACTTATAACTTGGGCCGAGATTACTCACATGGGCTACTGTTGAACACAATTATTTAATAAAACTTTTAATCACAACTCTTGGATTGAACCGCTTTATCTTAATCACATGGACAGACAACTATATCTTTCACAATTTTTATTTGTCCATCATTTTAAAACAACATATCATTGGGCCTATAATCTCAGTTCTTTTCACATGGGCTTTCAAGTAACACAAATCAAATGCTGATTGGACCTTGACAATTAGTGGACTGACAACAATCTAAAACACATGGATATGATTCCAGTAACATGGCAGACAACAATCAACTAGTCACCAATCTATTTGACCTTTAAATCACACGTGCTTTTCAATTAACGTAGCTAACACTATTTTATATCTTGGGTCTCAAAATCACAAACTCGACAAAGTTAAGTATGTATGAACCTGATAGGACCAAACGATGTTGTTCACATGGGTTGATTACAAACCCACTTAGCCGACACTACTCATGTCCTAATCAACTGACACACAACTCATGATTTCATTTCTCAATTAGAACATGACTGAATCATTCACATGCAAACTAACAGATTGTATGACTTATCTACACAAAGTTTTAATGTCCAAGATCACGTGAATATCAGCCGACAATGTATGACATTTCGATGAAATCAATTCTCACATCACATGCAATTCTGATTATCCGACACAACCTGACATCCTCGTTTAATGTTTCACAATACTCGATGAACAATCACATGAATTCCTAAGTGTCACTAAGAGCGGACCTCAACTGTCACTAAAAGCGGACCTCGAATGTCACTAAGAGCGGACCAGAATGTTCGAATAAGTGGACCAGATGAGCGAACCAGCTGATGACATCATCAAAATCACGAGTTCGTATGAGCGAACCTTCAAAAATCCGATGTTTTAGGTCGATTCAAGCTTTGAAACTTTCAAGGATTGATTAAAACATGTTTACGCACAATATATGTGAAATTTGGCCGATTTTGACCGTAAAAAATTTTGTTTTTCGGAAAAGAAAGGTGTAGAAACAGAAATCGCTGCTGAATTGTAGAAAACTCTTCTCCACTGGCTCTGATACCAATTGTAGGATCGGATTTCGACCTAAATGAGTCGCGTAGAAGAGTTTTTCACCGAAACAAGTGGCGGAAACAAATGTAACGATGTAATTCAGCACGTATACACTTATAACTGTTGATTTTATTGATCTTGAAGACGTGTACAACCTGTCGACACTTCGGCAGCACTTCGTGGCTCACCGGAAGACAATTACCTAGAACTATGAGTGTGAGGATCGCTTATGACCTATATATAGATGATCAGGTCCGCTTTTACAGACATGGACATATAAGCGGACCTCAATTTTTGACATAAAAGCGAATCAGACATTGTGACATAAAAGCGAACCTCACTAGTTGACTAATAAGCGGACCTAATACAATTCAATATATAACAGTTTTGTCTTCTAGTGATTATCATGCAATCTGATTATAATCTTCACATGAGTTTGTAGATGATGTAAGCATGATGTCATTTGGATGATGTCATCATTAAGAATGATGACATCATTCTGGTTCCGAACTACAACGAACCCAAGACTCGATGTAAGACGAAGACGACAGATGTGTGCACCAACAGTGCTCTCACTCCAAAGAAGGGTACTGAAAAGAAATTTGAAGGATTAATTCCGTTAGAGAAATTTGGTCAATTTGCAGAGACTGAAGATGTTGTTGCTAATCCAGTCATAGTGCAACATGTTCCAGTGAATGATGCGCCTGCAAATGCTATAGTTGCTGAAGAACATGATATTCAAATGGGTATTGAAGATGAGCCTGAGACAGAGATTTTAACGATTGACTCTGACGATGAAGGCATTGAGATTATGTGTGATTCTGGGGAAGATGAAGAGCTTCCTCCTGAAGCTGAAGTTGATACTGCTGTTTCTGCTGTTCCACCTGTGATTACTGCAGAAAGTTTGGCTTTGCTATTAAAATCTGTAACTGATAAGATGGGAAATCCTCCTTCTGATCTTTCAGTATCAAGTGAAGAGCCTAGTGAAAACCCAAAGGATTCTGATTCCATGCCATTGAAGCGGAAAAGGAGGGATCCTCGACTCGGAATGTATGTTGAGCAAAACAAAGATCAATCCATGAATATTGCTGAAGATGATGACGGTTTATATGATTTCGATTTTGAGAGAAGTGTTGCTGATACCACCACCACTACTGAAAATATCTTTGAGTTTGATGCTGACACTCAAAGAAATGATGTGGATACCACCACTGCCGATGTTCAAGTTACAACTGTTGATACTGATTCTGTTGTTGATACTATGCCACTTGATATTTCTGAATATGCAGGTCCTTCTGGAATTGTTCATGATATACCTAGCAGTTCAAGTGGTAAGAGACCTGTAGAACAGTTGAGAATGCCATTTGATGATGATTCAAGTGATGATGATGAGTTTATTAGCATGAGAGATATGAAGAAACGAATGGTTGTACTTGAGCAAGATTCAATTCATAAAGATGCGAAGATTATCCAACTTGAAGATTCTATAGTGAAGAAAGATCAACAGATTGAGCAGCTTCAAGGAGATGTTAGTTTGTTGTTCAATATGGTGTATGATTTACGTGGAAAGTTGGAAAAGAAGTTTGGACAAGTGTTTTCTGATCCAACTGATGTTGAAAACAGAAGAAAAGCTTTCGCTAAGGATGATGCTGAAAGAAGTGCTGCTATGGAACAATATTTCAAGAGAGTTACTAATCCAGTAGCAGACAAAGAGAAGGCGGAAAGAATTAAAAAGAAAAAGGGAGTTTGTAATTTTGAAGAACAAGAATTTAAATCCAGATGATGATGATGCTCATGCGACTCATCACTTAATGGATGTTGGTGAAACTCTCTATGATAAAGTTGGAAATCGTTCTGGTGTGGTTAGCTGGGGATATGATCATGATCGCAAAAGATGGTGGATAAAGAGAAAAGTTGGTCCTGTCGAGTGGTACAAACATCCAGGCCAGTTTCAGTCTTTTACTAAGGTTGATTTAACAAACTTGTCTAAAGCACCTTATGTAGATGATAAGTCTGGAGGTGCTGGATATATGTTTTTTGAAAGATTGCAGAGGGAAGTTCTTCGTAACTTTCCTTCGATGCGCACGGCAGAGTCCTTCGTTAGACCAGCTAAAGGGATTAGAGATCCATACACGAACAAGCGTATGAATATTGTGAACTGGCCTGTAACTGACAAAGAAAAGACAATTCCGTTGGTGAAAAAGATTCCAAAAGGTGCTTTGAAGTCCTTACATTTCTGGGCTTATGATGAGCGTCTAGGACAGGCAATGATTGTTTGTGATGATGAAGTGAATTTTCGCTTGGTGGATCAAATTGATTTGTTGAATCTTGCTTATGAAGACTTAGAAGTTTTAGCTCGTAATCAGATTAGAGCTACTGAAAAATATGAAGAAATAGCAAAGGGTTGGACTGCTGCTGTGGCTTCTGTTCTGCATATCAATCGAAAGGGTTTTGGTGGTTACAAAGATAGTGCGAGTGGTGATCATGACAGTCGGAGTTAGAAGAACCTCCATGCATAAACCTAGGGGGAGATTGTTGGAACCTGAAGGTTTATGCATAGAGGATTACATAGTTAAAGGGTTGATTTTGTAATTGTTTAGTTTATATTTTGGGTCGACATGTATGGGTTGGGCTAGTTGAGTCGGTTTCGAGTGGGCCTAGGTTAAGAGTCCATATGTTTAGTATTTAAGCAAACCTCAACTATTTGGTTGAGGTTGATCAGCTGATTGCGACTTGAAGGCTAGCCGAAAACATTAAGGAGTCTTGTATCAGTCTTTGTTCATCATTGAATGCAAGTCTCGGTTTGTTTTAATTCATATTGTTTCGGATAATATTTGTTTTGCTCTTGAATCGGCTTGTGATTGTTTTCCGCACTCTCACAAGTTAAAGTTTGATATCATTGAACGATCCTATCGGATTTTACAATTTTGCTGAATGAGATGGACAAATATTCAAGAAAAAGAGACTGATGACTGTGATATGCCATCAGTTGAGCTTTGTTCTTGATGATTATTTGAATGGAATAAAGGGATCAACACAAGTGTAAAATGCTATTTTGGACTCCATTATTACAAATAGCATCAAGCAAGAGTTGATCTTTAATGACAAGCCACCAAACAAGAATATCACACCAAAAAACAGGTTGCCACTAAGCAGATTCTTCTAAAAAAACGGGGTTAATGAAGGAAAGTTGGAATCTAGCTAAAGTATTCAAAAAAAGTTCAAAACGCCAAAAACAAATTCAAGAAGGAAGAGGCTGATGACATTGAAGATTCGGAAGAAAAATTAGATTACCATTTTGTATTTTTTTTTTCATTTTATAATGTTTTGATATCAAGTTATATGTTGTTTTGTTATCCAATTCTATATAAATAAAATACATTATTATATAAAACGCCAAAAACTACAAACACCAAAACGCTAGAAGTATGAAAACTGGGAGAACAGCTGCTGGCAAAGCACCTTGTAAAAAGGATATTAAACGCCAAAAAATTCACTAAACGCCAAAAAAAATTGGTCTTATTGTAATCTTATGCAAATTTTAACGACTCGTAGTGAATTATAATACAAAACGCCAAAAACGCCAAAAAATTAACCAAAAAACGCTATAACGCCAAAAAATTATATATGTGACACAAAAACAATTAATTAAACGCCAAAAAGTTTAATAAATACAATTAACGCCAAAAAAAATTAGACGCCATAAAATATTATACCGCGTTGGGAAAATAAAAGAAGAATGAAAAGACAAAAAACCCCTCCGCCCTTCTCTATGTCGCGGGACACGTGTTGGGCCAGGATGCGTTCTCACCGTTCTCACACTTTTGAGCGCTTTCTCCTGATCCCGTTTCTATATATATATATATATATATATAGGGTAGAGATCCTGTACATTAATCCAGAAGTGTGAGAAGTGTATTATAACACTATATATAACACTATATAACACCATATAAACACCGGGTAACACTATGTAACACCATATAACACTATATAACAAATATAACACTATATTTTGTCTGATAGCATGTCTATCATAGATGTATAGTGTTATATATTGTTATATAGTGTTATATAGTGTTATATGGTGTTACATAATGTTATACGGTGTTTATATGATGTTATATAGTGTTATATATAGTGTTATAATACACTTCTCAGTTCTCACACTTCTGGATTAATGTACAGGATCCCGACCCTATATATATATATAGAGAAACGGGTTCAGGAGAAAACGCTCAAAAGTGTGAGAACGGTGAGAACGCTTCCTGGCCCAACACGTGTCACGCCGCTTAGAAAAGGGCGGAGGGGTTTTTTTGTCCTTTCATATTTTCTTTTTTTAAATGCGTGTCACTTCATTTTTCCATTTTTCGGCATTTAATAAATACGCGGCGTTTTATTGTTTTTAGATCAGAATCATAGTAAATATTTTGGCGTTTTAAGTATTGTTTTGGCGTTTTTATTTGTTTTTTTAGATCAGGATGCAGGCCTTTAATGTAAAAACATCATTAATTTTCTTGATTTTATTTTATATAAAAACATCAGTAATTTTCTTGATTTTATTTTATATCAAGTGTTTTGCCATGTAGGATACATGCCTATAATGTGACAGACAATTATGGCGTTTTGAAAAGATAAATAAATTTCAATTTTCCATGTAGTGGCATTAATATAACTATAATGTTTGGCAATAATGTTACCGTCTTTTTTATTTTTCTTTTTACTTTGTTTGCGTTTTTTGGCGTTTTATATAGCAACATCGTGCTTTGCTAGCATTCCTTCTCACAGTTTTTCACACTATCAGGCGTTTTGTTGTTTGTAGTTTTTGGCGTTTTATACTAAATTTTTTTAAAATACCAGAGAATTAGATGATAAACAACAAACATTTAGATAACAAACAATATAAAATGAAAAAAATAAAAATAAAAATTATAATCTAATTTCTCATCCAAATCTTCACTGTTATCAGTCTCTTCTACTTTTGACTTTTTTGGCGTTTTGATCCTGTTTTTGAATACCTTATGTAGATCCTTATTTTCCTACATAACGACCGTCTTTAGAAGATGCTTATTTATTGTGGCATCCTTTATTGTGGGTGGATATATACTTGTTTGATGATATGTTGAAGAGCAACGCCTGCTCTAATGTATTGATCCCTTCATGCCATCCATATATCCATCAAGAATAAAGTGACATGATGTCATATCAGTGTCATCAGTCTCTTTACCTTGAATATTTGTCCATCTCATTCAGCAAAAGATTATAGAGATACCCAACTCAGAGAAGAATCCATTCAGTGAAACTTCATTCAGATCAATACTCAATATAGCAGAATCGAGGTTCTGTATCTGTGGCTTTTTTAACTATTATTTTTGGCGTTTTTAAAGTGAATGCTTTCTAGGAAATATGGCGTTTGTTTCTGGGGTTGTGATCAGTTGATTGTGTAGAGACGTCTCTCTTATAGGATGTTTTTGGCGCGTGGTTTAGGCGAGATTTTTTTTAATATATGATATTAATAAACTAGCTGTCTTTTCAGTTACTGTGTATATTTACTGTTTTAATATATGATATTAATAGACTTTCCATCTCCCAAGTTTGGGGTTTTTGAATGGATTTAAGTAGTTTTTGGCGTTTTTCCTTTTTTAGCTTTTATTAATTAATACTCCTGCAAATTACTTTCATTATAGATTGGGAGTTTTTGGCGTTTTTACTCCATTTATGGCGTTTCATATGCATTATGACTGTTTTGGCGTTTTTATTAACATGATGTATTTTTTTATTTCTAAGTTGAAAATTACATAGCAAACTACAGAAAAAGAAAATTAAAAAATAAAAATAAAAACAATTCATCTTCCAAATCTTCACTATCATCAGTCTCTTTCTTCTTTTGATTCATGTTCGCTGGTGGTTTGGCTTAGCCATGCTTGTGTTTTTGTGGTCGTTTGGAAAGACAAAATGACATGAGTTTTTTGTTTGAATATGTATCTTCAAACAACTCATTAGTGTCATTCGTCTTTTCATGCCATTAAAATATTCATCAAGAACAAAACACAGAAAATGACATAAGTCTGACCCCAGCATTTTTTTGTTTATGATTTGTCCATCTTATGCAGGAAAATGTTATTTGAGTCACAGCACCTCAGGGAAGAATGCATTATCCGAAACTTTGGCGTAGAACAATATATGAATATACAAGAAACGATATTTGGCATTTTTGGCGTTTTACTGAGGAAATAGTGTATCTGAAAGAACGGTCGATTTTTTTGGAATCTTTGATGTTTGAGTGTTTTGGTGTTTTATAAGATGAATGGTATATAGTAGAAAATATGGCGTTTTTTGAGTAGTTGTGTTTGATGTTTTGGGGATTTTGGTGTTTGTAAGATGAATGGTATATAGTAGAAAATATTGCGTTTCAGGTTCTGGTGGGTGTGTTTTTATGTCTGGGTTGTTTTTGTTTATATAACGATGTGTTTTGGTCCGTAATGGCGTTTTATTCATCAGTATGGCATTTTGTACAGTGGTGTAAAGACGCTTTTACCCTTAATGATGCGCGCCCACGTAATAAAATTGGTGTTATTTACTAAAATGCCACCGCGCCAATCTAGTCCATAGATTGTTTTGATCGGACGATCAATAAGCGTTCTAACACTTTCTACCGTTTTCTCTAAATCCTGACCCTATATATATATATATATACATATATATGTATATATATATATACATATATATGTATATATATATACATATATATGTATGTATATTGTTCATTGTTGACAATCAGAAATCTCTTGCCAATTCGTTGAACAGTAGGTAGCCTCTTCCTCGTCAATTAGCCGCTGATTTTCTGACCGACCTTTGCTCACAGGCCTGAACTCGCCTCCGTCTTTCTGAACCGAACAAACACTTGTTTCCGAGTTGATATCGGCTGCCGCACGAACAACCTACTCGTTGCCCACCACTGTAACAATACCCGCTTCGCCACTCCGATAGACAAATACCGCCGATCTCGAGTACCCGTTTGGTTCGATGATTGAACTTGACTCTGATACCAATTCAAGTCCCAATAAAATATCAAACAAACATAAATATGTATGGCAAAACTCCTACAATATTATTTGATCAAGAAAACTACACAAAAACTTGATTACAAATCCCCACCCAATACGCGGTGTATATAACTAGGATTCCTATTAATTAATTTACACAATAATCATCTAACACACTTCCTAACATAACACGTATAGGATATTAGACAATTATTCACTAATTAATTAATATTGTTAATCTATCAACTCCTAAACTCGAGCTGATCATTATCTCTAACCACCTCCACGCATTGAAGCCATGAGTACGATTAGGAATTCCCAACACAACATGCATAATAAGAATACAAGGAAATTCTGATATTACCATTTTGCTGTTAGAGATTTTAAAGGATCAAATTTGGAAGGGGCATACATACAACATATAAGGATAGCCAGTATCCAAACAAAAGGTCTGCATCTTCTATCAAAAAGCAAAGGATCATTTGTAAAAGCAAAGCTTCTGGTATGTCTTATTTCTAGGAGGAGTGTAATAATACAGGTGGCCAGTGTTATAAATGAGAATGTCATGAACACTTGTAGCCTTTGCCCATGTTCCTCCAGAGGTATACAACATTAACTTTGTAAACTTCCTTAGGCTATGCATTACAGAATAACGCCTCAGCCAACATGGAGGATTTTGGACGTGAGAGGCGTTGAACACCCGCCATAGGGGTGTAATTCACCGTGAAAAGGGGGTGGGTGTTGGGGGAATCACAGCGTGAGAAGGAGGAGATGATGTGGGGACCATTTTGAGCTTTGTAAATTAATTAGGAGACCCAATCAAAAAACAGTGTCCCATATTTTTTAATTAACCAGTCATCTTTTTACACTGTTTTTTTTAATTTACATAATATTAATTTAATGGGTGGTAAAACTTGTGAAACCATTACGCAGAAAATTGAAAAAAAAAAGGTGAGTGAGAGTTCGTGGCAATGACATGGCATGGCAGTCACTTTTTTGAGGTGGGTGAAAAAAAAAATGAAACCATAACATAGAGCCTTATACCCTTGAGTTGCCAGCTCACCACCCTTAGCAATGGCTGATCATTTGTATCAAATTATTATGATGCAAGAATCAGTTTTAAAGCAGCAAGCAGCAACCAACTAAAGAAATCGCCATATATAAAATTATAAACATAGAAAGAAGCAAGCAATATTGTATAAGACAACATCATAGAGACAATGAAGACTAAAGATACTATCATTTAAAGAATGGTAAAAGATCAAATACAAAAAAAGTTAACGTACAAAACGTACGAACTGAAGGAAAAGGCAAAAAAAGGCGGTGGCATTTTTGTAATTATCAGTAACTACCAAAATTATGCTACATGAACATTTTACAAAATTACTCTACAAAAGATCAAAATTACTCTACAGTATCATTTGTAGAGTAATTTTGATAATTACCCTACAAATAGATAATTACAAAAATGTCACCGCCTACTTTTGTCATTTTCATGCAATTCTTACGTTTAGTACGTTAAGTTTATTTGTACAGTAACTTTCCCCTTTAAAGAATAGCTCATAAACCATTTATTAAAAAAATTTAAAAAATATAATTAAATAAAAAAAGGAGGAGTGCGCGAGGCCAAGACAGTAGTGTGTAAAAAATAAAATTAGACTGAAACTGGAGGAAAAAATTAAACTAGACTGTAACTGAAGGGGTGCGCCAGGCCAACGCAGTAGTGCAAGACCAAGGTGACGCTCAAAGGCCCCAATAGCAAGCCACTGTGATGGGCCTTTCCCCATGAAAAATAAGATTGATACATGAAAGAAAAGATTAATATCAAGTGGGCCAATGACCCACATATCAGATATTAAACTGATAAGAACACATACTACACTTGATCTTAGCCAAAGGGCCAAGAAACGTACGCTTTTTCCTTCCTTGGGCCGCTGGTTACATAGACTGGTGTCTTCATCTTTGTATTCTTCACTCAGCCGATGTGGGATTCTGAGAGACATTTTAGCCTATAACCTCACCCTGAAAAGTAGTGTTTCAAACTCAAAGAGCTCAGGGTTACTCACTCACACTCTCTTATCAATAAACCGAATTCTTTATCTCTAACACGGATAACTATTGTGATGGCTATACAAAAACTATCCCTGTGATTCTGTAAAGTCATATTAACTATTGTGATGGCTATACACATGCACAGGAACCACCTTGGTCCTGTGCACCACCTTCAAAATGCCAAGGAAATTGAGTGCGGAAATATAGAACGGTCCCTAGCCTTGCCTTTTCCAAGTATGATATCTAGGTATTAAAAACAAAAAATAAAAGGATTCAAATAAAGTAACCAACCATTTTTAATAAAAAATATTTATATCTAATAAATAAAAACTAAATTAATTCAAAAGTACGTGCGCTGTAATTTTTTATTGGGTTTGAAAATTAATTGGGTTGGTGAAGTGGGTGGTGAGGACTTTAAGGGGCTAACGCCCAAAGGGGGTAGATGGTGTTACGGTTTGGCGGCGGTTTTCACCTTTTTTTTTAGTTTAAAAGGTGGTGAGGTGGCAGGGGCGTCGCCCCACAACATGTAACGTTATACACTTTCATCTTAATCAGAATTACTAGAAATGACAGTATTCCCCACACCAATTAATTAATATAATTGTGGAATAAAATAAAATTTTGGATAATAAGTATAAGAGTTAATTGCCCGGATGGTCCCTGTGGTTTGCCTTTTTTCACCTTTAGTCTACACCTTTTTAAAATAACATGTTTGCTCCTTGTGGTTTACTCAGTTGTTACTCTGGTAGTCCCCTGAGTGGATGTCTGTTAGTTTACTCAGTTAAGTTTGTATGAAATTACTGAATTACCCTTGCTCATTAAATTAGATTTTAAATTGGCCCCAACATTTACTACAAAATATAATTAAATTAAAGAGTTAAATGCCTGGTTGGTTCATATGGTTTGCGAAAATTGCAGACTTGGTCCCAATGGTTTACTAATTACAGAGTTGATCCTAATAGTTGTAATTTTGCACTCGGGTGGTCCTTGTCACTAACCTCTATTAAGTTTTTTTAGTTAAGTGTGTGTGTAATGTCTGTTTTACCCCTAAAGTTAAAAAAACAAATAAAAATAAGTGAACCCCACCCCATCTCATCCCCACCCTCCTTCTTCTTCCCCACTCCACCCTTTAACAGTCACCATCATCATCTCCCCAAATCATCTTCTACCCAGATCACCATCATCATCTCCCCAGATCACCCTTTAACAGCCATCCACCACTACCATCTCCCCAAATCACCATCATCATCTCCGTCACAACCTCCATCTCCCCAAACCACCTCCCCCACCGTGCATCACCATAACCCCTCAACCATCATCATCAAAGACCCCTGAACCACTACCTCGACATGGAGGTCAGATTGCACCAGATCTTGCTAACAAGTAACAACTGATGAAGCTCAAAAATTGAATTAACCACCAAAATCGCTGTTATCACCGGATGGAGGTCAAATTCCGGTTAACCGGAACGTCGGAGGCCCGTTGGCCGTTGGGATTTAACACCTGCATCAATGTTTAGCAGACAAACAAAAGAAAACAAACATATTGATGAGATATTCTATGTCAAACAAACAAATCGATGTTTGGCTCTTTTGGTAATAAAAAGCCCAGCTTGTTTAAGAAAAAAAGATACATATTTAGGTTTATTAATTTCAAATGTATTTGTGATTATAGGATTGAAGGTAAATGAGATTAACACGGTCCATGGATTATTCTATATATCACTGGTGGTTCAATTGCAGATGTTGGTCGGTGGCGCTTGTCACGCGGTGGTGGTGGTTCGAGATGGCGGCAATGGTTGCGACAGCGATGGGTGGGGAATAGAGGACGACGATCTTTGGATTTACATGGATGTGTTGAGTGATCGAAGCTAATATGTGTTGGGTGGGGTGTTGCAGGTTGGTTTGAGAAGAAGGTGGAGAAGAAGATGATATGGGGTGGACTAATCTTTTTTTGTTTCTTATTTTACTTTTATTTTTTTTAATTGTTGAGGGTAATTTGGTCATTTAACATCAATTTAACTGAGAAATTTAACAGAGGTTAGTGATAAGGACCACCCGAGTGCAAAAATTACAACTATTAGGACCAACTCTGTAATTAATAAACCATTGGGACCAAGTCTGCAATTTTCGCAAACGACAGGGACCAATCAGACATTTAACTCTAAATTAAATCATTTAAATTTTAATTAATTGGGGCCCACCCCCACCCCTACCCAACCTTCTTTCCACACAAGCCCACACCTGTTCGATTCGATTGCAGGTTTAAAACCAGAACATTTTTGTTGTGCTCTGCTTTCATACTTTCATATATATTATACTTTTTTGGGGTCAAAATCATCATTTGCTCTTGAATATCAAAGATTTGAAGTTGGTTATGTTTATTTAATACCATTTTGTGAAAAAGTTACAAGTTTTGGTTCGATTTTAGGTGTTAAAACCATAGTCACCTAATTCGCGGTTCGCTCCGGTTCGGGTACGCGGTTCGGGTTCGCGATTCGCTAGGGGGTGCGAATTCGGTTCGGAGAGGGGTAGGTTCATTTCGGTACGATTCGGTTCGGTGTACTATTACGTCCGGTTCGGTATACAAAAATTAAAGCAAAAATTACTAATTTCATAAATCCAAATAATCAAAACATATTATTCATATTACCAAATAGAAAATATAAACATAAAGTTTTAAAATCCTAATCTAGACGTGCCCTTTTTAAAAATTACATGTCTCGGTTACATGTGTCTCTTGATCATCACTCTAATTGCTTTTTTTCCCAAAAGCCGTTTGATTGCGAAGGTGTGAAATTGAGGATGAAATCAGTGAAATTGAAGGTGTGATTGTGTGAAATTGAGTAAGAAATCAGCAGATATATAAACATGATTATGGATTTCTGGGTTTTGGTAATTGGTGAGAACTATGGAAACGTCCATACGTAATCTCTGTCCGTTTTCCCGCTTTTTCATAATCTCGCCAATTCCATGTATTTTCATACGAGCCGTTTCCAAACCCTAGCTAATACGCATTCTACCTACAAATTCGCCACTTTGGAAAACGGAATTCAATGAATTCATTATCGCAATACGCTGAATTGATGTATGAAATTCGACGAATTGATGTATGAAATACGCTGAATTGATGTATGCAATTCGCGAATTGGATCCGTACAATACTCATACGAATTCCGTATGGTACGAAACGTACCAATACGAAATTCGTGGCTTCATGGGCGAATTATGTGACTATGGTTAAAACAAAACACCATTTTTATTGTCCTCTGTTATTTCAAATTTTGGGAATAAATAATAGACTGATCTTGAATATTATTTACGATTCAATGTGGGTTTTGTTTATTTAATCCATTGAACATTGTTTATCTAACATGGGTTTTGTTTATTGCTTTCATAGCTGAAGTAGATACTACCCCTGTATTGAAAAAAAAAACCCACACCTGTTACACCATCGTCATTGTCGAACCACCATCACCAAGTCATCGAACCAGTAAACCACCACCAACCATAGCAACCCACACCACCGCCGCACCCACTCTCCATCTGACCTTAAACCATTTGTTTGTTTGTCAGTCATTCCTATCTGTTTGGCCTTCAGCGAAATTATGGGGGATACCGAGATACATGCAACCCTCTGGAAAGACATATTCTCCCCTTGTCACGGATAGATTGACGAGAACCATGCCGACCACCTTTCTTTTTTTAATTTAACAAAAATCTCTGCATCTGATGCACTTTTGAATATGAGTAAAACCCGTAATCCACCAACATATTTGGTAGAGAATCCAGAAATACCGTCAAGTTCTAATAACGTTTGTATGTCTTTCAGATCGTTGGGATTTTTTACCACACCAATAATAGACCTCCCTTTCCATTTTTTTGAAATGTTACTCTCCTGTAGATTAATTTCCATTTTTTTGATCGTTGGGATTTTTTACCACTCATATTCGTCAGGGACATTTAAGTCCCGTAGTCCAGTAGCAATCTTTGGTTCCTTATTTTTTGCTGCATTCACTTGTTCTTGCCCGGGTGTTTTTTTGGGAAACCAAGCGTTGTTCTGATAATGATTGTACTGACCTTCATTGTATCTCATATTATCCGGTACCACTTGAGGTGCTTTTCCTTTTGCTTTTGTATCAAACTGCTTCTTCTGAACATTTCTGGTCTGGTCATTATCTCTTTGCCAACTCTTTTGATTGTAGCAGCCAACATTATTACCTTTTTCGAATTTAGCCAAGTTAACCGAAACCCTAACCTTATCAATTATAACTGAGCCCAGATTCTCCCCTAAGGCATGCACATCTCTTACCCCAGTGAACCTAATGAAACCAAAAGTGTTTCCAATCTTGTCTTTCTTTTTTGGTACATATGCATCAGTCATATTACCAAATTTCTGAAATATCTCCCATAAGAGATAACTCGAACAGTCATTTTGGTAGGTTGCCGATAAAATACGTTGTTTCTCTTACATGTGGTTTGTTATGCTGTTTGTCTTCGTTGATCAGTCTTCTGCCTTTGTATTTTGCTATCCACCATGGCTCCTCTCTCGTACAACCTGCCCGCCTCGTATTATCTTCATATCTTCCACCGTAGTCATCAAATGTTCGTTGGTCATCATATCTCCACCCATTGCTATTGAAAGTCCTTCGCCCTCTCTCCATTTCTTCGGAAAATATCACCGCAACCGAAGACACAGATCTTTAATATGTTAATAGGATTCGTATCGATTTAGCTGAACTATAAATATAGCCGTGATCAATAACATACCTACTAAGCTATTAAGATCTCGACTCGCTCGATAATAATGACCGAGAAATAAACCCGGATAGGAGAACCAAGTCCCGGAAGGCGAATGGAAGATTCAACAAGATCAGTTTAGAATGAGAGGTAGGTGTGGATTAGCAATAGTATGCCAATCACAACAGTCCTCGCACGCTAAATCAATCAGTCTCACCTTCGTCGAGCCACCGGCGACCGTTCTTAGGGTTATCCGGCGATATTCTTTAGAGAGAGAAACTTTTTCAATCTGTTTGGCCTTCAGCGAAATTATGGGGGCTACCGAGATACAAATCAGATCATAGACCATTACTGTTGCTATGTTCGGATGTATTTTTTGGTAAACCTCCCTTCAGGTTCTTCAACTCGTGGTTAAGGGAGGAGGGTATAGTAGAAGTTGTGAAAAAGTCTTATGATGGTGTAACATGTTCGGATCTCCCAAACAAACTGTTAGCAACAAAACTAAAAGCTATCAAAGCTGCCCTAAAGCCGTGGTGTGAGAAAATAAATAAGAGGGACAGGAAAATGGTAATTGAGCTTCAAAAAAAGGTTGATGAGATGGATTTAAAAGCTGAATCGGTTACTTTAACCGACCAGGAAGTGACCGAAAGAGACTTGTGGCTGAAAACGATAAATGAGTTGGAAGACAATAGGATGGAGGATCTCAAGCAAAGGGCGAAAGTTAAATGGGCAGTAGATGGAGACGAAAACACAGCTTTCTTTCATGGGGTTATAAATGGACATCGGAAGAATAATAGAATTAGCGGGCTGAATTTTGAGGGAGTCTGGATTTCGCAACCGGAAGAACTTAAAAATAATAAAAAAGTACTTTGAATAAGTTTTTACTGAACAAGTGTTCGACAGACCGAAATTCATAAATAACGGTTTCAAAGTACTTTCGTTATCTCAGTCGGCGATGCTGGTAAAAAGATTCTCGAAGGAAGAAATAAAAGATGCGGTTTGGAACTGTGGGGGAGATAAAACACCGGGTCCGGATGGCTTTACGTTCAGATTCATTAAAGACTTCTGGGAGATACTAAAAAGGATTTTGGTTCGACACTTGAATACTTCTATGTACATGGTAAGTTGAATAGAGGATGCAATTCGAGCTTCATCTCTTTGATTCCTAAAACGAGTAACCCTCAAATCATCAACAACTTTATGCCAATCAATTTGATTGGTTGTATTTCAAAAGTTGTTACAAAAATTCTAGCAAACCGACTCAAGAAAGTCATGGATTATTTGGTTAGTGACATGCAAACGGCGTATATAGAAGGGAGGAGTATTCTTGAAGGCCCTTTAATTATTAATGAAATTATTTCTTGGGCAAAGAGTAGTAAACGAAAGATCATGCTTTTTAAAGTAGACTTTGAAAAAGCGTTTGACTCAATAAGTTGGGAATTCTTAGATCCGGTTCTACTTCAAATGGGTTTTCCGGCTCTTTGGAGGAACTGGGTTATGGGTTTATTAAAGACGGCAAGAACTTCGATTTTAGTAAACGGTTCACCATCTTTGGAATTTGAAATTCAAAGGGAAGTCAGACAAGGAGATCCAATATCCCCACTTTTATTTATCTTGGCAATGGAAGCTCTACATATTGCTACCGAAAGTGCGGTCGATGGGGGTATTTTCAAAGGTATTAAAATACCAGGACGCAGGTCCGATTATTTCACATCTTTTGTACGCAGACGATGCATTATTTGTTGGCGAGTGGTCAGAGGAGAACTTTCACAACCTTGCTGGACTTCTAAGATGCTTTCATTTATCTTCGTGGTAAAAGGTAAACTTTTCCAAAAGTAAAGTTTTTGGGGTGGGTGTTAGTTGACATCTCGGAAATGGCTTCGATACTTGGGTGTGAAAAAGGCTCGTTACCATTCACATATTTAGGCATACCGGTCGGCTCCAACATGGGTTTGGTGAAGAACTGGAAACCGTCATTGATCGTTTTGAAAGGAAACTATCTTTATGGAAGGCACGGACGCTATCATTTGGAGGTAGGACGACACTTGTGAAAGCAGTACTAGGTAACCTACCTACTTATTACTTCTCGTTATTTAATGCACCAATACATGTGATTAAATATTTAGAGAAATTAAGGCGTAGGTTCCTATGGGGGGGGGGGGGTTGTATTGAGAAGAATAAGATGAGTTGGGTACCTTGGTTTAAAGTGGTGGCTCCAAAGCAACAGGGGGGGTTTGGTTATCGGCAGTTTGATGTCATTGAATAAAGCCATGATGGTAAAGTGGATCGTGAAATTCAGAAACGAAATAACTCATCTCTGGACGAAAGTTATTATGGCAATACATGGGAAGAGGCGATCTTATTCAGTAATTCCTATGAAAAACTCAATTAATTGTGTGTGGAAAAATATTGTACAGATTGGGAAAGGATCAAACCTTAAATTTTTTGATGTCGAAAGGAGGCTGGAGTTGCAAATTGGTTGTGGGGACAAGACTTTTTTCTGGTTAGACAAATGGGCCGGAGAGTTTGCACTGAAGGACCGATTTCCCAGCTTATTTGCATTTCAATCGGATAAATTCAGCTTGGTTCGGCATCGCTATAGCATAACTAATAGCCAAGTCTCTTGGATATGGGGTGGAGATACACCGGTTACTCAACCGGAGGTCGCGGATTTGTGGGACGAATGTAAAAAATCGCTACAAAATGTTGAATTAAAAAAGAAATGCGATAGGTGGCTGTGGAAACAGGAGGACGACCGAGAAGAGTTCACCGTTTGTAATCTATGATCAGAGCTGGACAGGATGACTTTGATACCAGAAACGCAGGTTCTCAAGTGGCTTAGCTGGATACCAAAGAAAATAAATTGTTTCCTTTGGAGAGCAGTATTGGATCGAATTCCTACAAGGGATGCGTTAGCGATTAGGGATATACAAATCCCTTCGGTCTTATGCGCATTATGTAGTATATGTAGCGAATCGGTTGATCATCTATTGATTTCCTATCAATATGCTCAAATGGCTTGGACGGCAATCTCTTTATGGGTCAAAATTCCTCTTCCGAGATATTTGCTCAGTTTGGTGGGATTATTGGAGCACATTCAATCACATTGCTCATCACAAGAAAAAAAAAAGAAGGCGGTATACATGATTATTGTGGCAACATGTTGGACATTATGGCGTATTAGAAACAACGTAATTTTCAATGGCAAAACAAAGAATGTTTCAAGGGCAGTCGGTGACATCAAGGCACTCTAGTTTTTATGGATAAGAGAAAGGGCTGGAAAAAGGGATCTAAATTGGAAAGCCTGGGGAGAGTTTAGTTGTTTTAAATGAATTTTTTGTAATTTCATTCTGCACTTTATTTGTTGTTGTACCTGTACTCTAATGTCTTAGCACCTTGCTAAGGTTTCTGTTTTGTTTGTTTCCTTTATAATATTACCGCCCTTTATTCAAAAATTTATAACATTTAGTTAATATATGTATAATTATTATTATATTTTAATAGTTTAATATATATTAAAGTTCAAATCAACTTTTTGACTTTTTGAGATTCTGTGCTTCTTCTTCTTCACGCCAACCACTGCAAACATGTATTTTTTTCTATTTCTTTTGAAATATTAGATTCTTTCTCTCATTTACACAACAAAGCCAGTCACCTGCAACTTCAGTTTTTGTTTCTTGCAAACTTCATCTGAATAAAAGAAATCAATATAGTCGAAGTTGGGTGAATTTTTTTTTTCCCGCAAACTTCCAATGAAAAACCATTCATCTCCTTCAATTTCCTTCAGATCTGCCCACCCATCGTTTGATCATTGTCACGCCCTTCTGCATCATCTTCGGACATTGTCGGACGCATATCTCCAACGCAAAGTACAAGTCCAGATGTCGCAGGTCGGAGGTCGCAGATGTCGCCGGAGGAGGTTGTAGATGTTGCCGGCCCGACCCTACGCGAAGACCTGCCGGCGCGACCGCCGGGCTAATGTTGAAACGGATTTATGTGCTGAACCGGCCCGGTATGTGCTCCGGATCCCGGCCGGACCGGTCCCACCAGCCGGCCCGGTCCTGTTTTGAAAACTTTGCCATTCGGGCAATTAACTCTAAGTATAACTATTTTGGATAGATCTAGTCCGCACGAAAAAAGTGCAATTTTTAACTTTTGGCCCAAATTCATGTTTTACCTCCATTTTGGCACCTCTAGAAATACATGTGGTTACTCTTATGTAGAGATGGCCATTTAAAATTGGTTTCTAGTATATATATACCTAACAACGTCAAACTCAAACATAAGTGTAGGAGTTCCAAAAAACTTAAATCGGTTTCAAGTTTACACCTTCTAATCGCTTTCAAAGCTCATTATGGCGTGCAACGATGAAGTAGTCATGGTTTTGAAAACCAAAAGAAACCCTCAAGTTTGGAAACACTTTGATTTGTGCTTAATGACCGATAGCCATGAGATGGCACGGTGCAAAGGTTGCGGGAAGTTCATGAAGGCTACGGCGAACTCGACGCTTAAAAACACACCGACCGTCATTGTCCGGTTACAAAGGCTACGACGAAGAAAAGTGAAGCCGGTGAAGCATCCGAAACCGGTTCTTGAAGGTTTAATGTGTTTATGTAATGTTGGATTTAGTGTGTTTTATGTTATGTAATGTTTGATTTAGTGTGTTTTATGTTAATGTAATGTTTAGTGTTTGATAATGTTTGGTTTTAACTTATGTAACTGGTGATTAATTTAATGTAAAGTTATGTTTGGTTGAAATGAAACAACTAGGAATCGATTCCACCATAACATTGTCTACAATTTAATGCATCGGGTCTCAGTTGGGTACGGAGAAACCAGTTCCGGGTAGGAACCGGGTACATGTCATTTTTTATAAAAAGTGGAACCGGGTAAGAACCTACGAGCTTTTTAACCCGAAACCGGTTCTTCGATAAGGCGGGTAGGAACTGGAACCGGTTCCAGGTCGGGTCTGCCGGGTCGGGTTTGGAAAAGGTTTTTATGCCCATCTCTACTCTAATGTTAAAAACAAGATAGAGTCCACAATTGTATATGCCAATAGTGGTACTTAAGTCTTTCATGGGTCATCAACTATTAATATCCTTATTTACGATCATGTTTAAATTGATTTTGCTGCAACTAATAATGAGTTCAATGCCTGAGATCCTGTCATCTCAAATACTGGAACCACAGAACAATTTACAATATTGCCTTCTTCGCGGGGCGGGAGCCGCCTTAATCCGAGCCTATAAATAGCAGTCGACGAATTCATTTAAATTCGTTCAAAACTTTTAATTCTCTCTCAACTTCTGTAGGCTATTACTATACCCGAGCATAATACCCACTATTTGGCGAAGCTTTGCCTCGTTGTAAGTACTATAACCCCGCTATTTCCCTACACGATCGATTTAGAATTTCCGTAATGCATGTCGGCTCTGCCCGACTCAGGCATTGGAATTCTGTCTCCAGTGTACACCCGATTGATTTAGAATTTCCATAATGCATGTCGGCTCTGCCCGACTCAGTCATTGGAATTCTGTCTCGAATTGTACGGTTAAATTGAATTGGGTTATTTTACTAACACGTGTGCATTATTTGATTTAATAGATAATAACCAGGAGATTCTCAGGAAGCCTTGGTATTATCTAAACTTGCAATGTGAGTTCATCTGCTTTTTGTAAATTGTTTTTACAAAAACCTCAATTGTTTAAATTATACTTAACAGAAATTGAGTATTTGTAAGTCTACAATTACTGCCGGTATGTTGGGGTTTTGTATACAAAATTTGTGAGACGTTACCATTGGACAAAGAGTTAGCCAATGAGTAATATGACCCACAAGTTGGGTTGACAGTACTGATTGGGTAAGGATTAGATCAAGCAAATGTAATTGCGGGTTGCCCTCAATTCTGTTAAAGTGTTAAAACCGTTTTAATTAAACTGGGATGCACTCACCAGTATTTCTTGCTGACAAAATATTTTTAAAACGCGTTTCAGGTAACTTAATGTGAAAGCCCAATAGAAGCCAGCTAAGCTGGAGAGTACTGAAGGCTTGGAATAGTGGCTATAAAAGTTACCTAAATAAACAAGACATTTTGTTTTCAATAATTAGGGTTTATCCCTATCAATGTATTCTCAAATGAACTTGGGTATTATCCCCATGAATTCTTTTTATAAAAGTTTGGTGTTTTACTCTGATAAAAATATTTCCTAACTACGGTCCTGATGTATTCCGCTGCCAAATTAATAAACACCGATACCTCCCGCTCTGAGGCTCACGGATGCCCGCTCCTGGGTTGGGGTCGGGGGTTGCGACACTTATCCTCCATTTTGGGAGGTTGATTATTTGTATATTCCGTGATGGATTAAGCAAGAGGACCGGTTACTATTCTGTGTTGATATGTTTAACATGGAAATAATTCAATATTGGACTGATAAAAGATGAGGAAATGAAAATCGACGGCTGGTTGATTGATCTATAAGAATTTATACATCTTTTAAACGTCAAATACACCCCGTCTATGCGAAAACTCTTTGTATTTTCATTGATTTTGGTACTCATTTGAGTTGTTTGTGAAAATACAGGTCCGGGCTTTGCCCGGTGTTGAAACAGAGGCTTTTGGAGCAAAATGGAGCGAAAATGATGCATTCCAGCAAACTGCCAGATATGGCACTACCATGCCATACACTCGCACGACCGTGCGAGGCCTTCCGACATCGGCACTCTCGGCCAGCACTAGCATCCAGCACCAGCACCAGCACCATCAAAATCAAGGGATGCACGACAGTGCCAACCACTGGCACGACCGTGCCAGGTCAATTTAAGCCCCTGATCAACTCGTTTCCGAGATCGTTTCAGTTGTTATTGAGCACTATCGGCACGCACGACCACGCCGTAACCCGACACAGTCGTGCGACCTCGGGAACTTTTGAGCGCGATTTTTCCCAAAATGGTAGAAAACTTGGTCAACATTCGAGAAAGTGGCTCTGACACTTGCCAAGCACGGCCGTGCCAAAAGGTGGCATGGTACTGGCAAATGCCCAGAGCTTAAATACGAGTTCCTAGCTCATTTGCAAGGGAGTTGGAGCATTTTGGTGACTTTTTCTCTCAAGAATCTGGTCTTGGAAGCTTGTTGGAGCCAAGAGGGAGCCTTGAAGAGGACTTAATCACTTGAAGATCTACTCAAACATCATTTTAATCTTGTCTTTAACTTGGTTAGCTTACTACATTATGAACAATTTATGTTTATTTGCACTTGATTTGGTAGTCATGAGCCTTATGGGCTAAACATTTGAGTTGTCTAAACTTTGTTGAAGCTAATGAATATGTGATAACATGGAAGTAGATGTGATGATTGTTCTTGTTAATCTTCATGTTGGTATTTAATCTTGTTCTTCGAGTTCTTGTGCATGCTTAAAGTTCTTGTTCTTGAATGTTTGCTCATAAGTATTTACATGTTGTGTTGGAAAGCCCATGTAAAGATTATGATTATTGAATCTTGTTAACTTGTTAGTATGATTCATAGCATGAAACCAGGAATGGTGATTGCTAATGTGATTGAATGATGATTTGAGCATGTGTATGAATTCTTGCATCTAGATTTGGAAAGATCAAAAGTATGTTTATATGGATTCTATAGTTTGTGTTCTTGTTAGTTTGATGATTTAGGCCAAAATTGTTAGCTAGCATGACCATGTTTGTGGGTCATATCAAGAACATGGTGATAGTGCCAACTACTTAAAACCAAGTTAGGGTGATTAGTGTGTTTTTCATATTAGTTTTCCCTAATTTGTAGAGTTAGGAGTTTTGACAAACAAATAACTCATTGTTAAAGATTAACATCAACTTAGCAAGTGAGCTTAAAAGAATAATTTTTAGGTGATTAGAATGTTAATTCATTTTTAGTTTTCCTAAGAATTATAAACTAGGAAGCCTTGATTGGGGACTTAGTTGAATTTAGAGCTTGCATCATCACAACCTCCTTCCCCTTTGTTGTCACATGTGAGTTAGTGGATACTTAGTTTAGGCAACCCTTTCTTAGATATTGTTATTTGTTAGAACTTTTAGTAGTTTATTTATTTGCATGCTAAGTTAGAAAAATCAACCCAATCATTTGAAAAGGCTTTAAAGTAGCAAAAGTTTAGTATCGAGACACCGCATCCACGGATTGATATCCGGTTCTTACCGATTAGCTATATTACCACCCGACGGGTACACTTGCCCTTTTGTGTGTGTAGTTAGTTTCTAGGTGAAAAACCATTTTTAAAACTAAATTTGTGTGAAGAAAAACTCAATTAAAAATATATTTAATTCACGCACGTCAAGTTTTTGGCGCCGTTGCCGGGGATGCGGTCTTCTTGAGAACGGTCCGAGTTACTTATTTAGCCATTGTGAAAAGTGTATAAAGTTTTTGTCTACTTGTTTTATTTTCCTTTGCTTGATTATTTGAAAAAAAATGATTATTTGCTAGTTGTTTTTGTTTTTTTGTATATATATAGTGCATTGTGTTCCTCCTTATTCCCTACAGGCCGTGCATGTCCTCAACCCCTACTGCTGATATCGTTGAGCCTTCAGCGGAGCCGGAGCGTGATCTTCACTGGAGACTGCAGGAGCGGTTTCGCGTGGTAGCCGAGACGATTGAGGAAGACGCGGTAGACGACTACACCTTCTACGAGGTTCGAGTAGACATGGCGGACGCATAAGAGAATATGATCTTGAATGAAATTGGAAAACCATCACTTGATGGTTTACCTGCGAGCATCAATGCACCGACAATTGACAACAATAATTTCGAGATCAAGGCTGGCACCATATCGATGTTACAGAATGCAGTGCAATTTTATGGCAAGGATCACGAGGATCCTAGTGTTCACATTGCGGGGTTTCTAGAGGTTTGTGCCACGTTTAAGATTCGGGATGCATCACCAGATGCTATCCGCCTTCGGCTCTTTCCGTTTTCCTTACGGGATGGAGCCAAGGAGTGGCTTCTTTCACTTCCAGCTGGATCTATCTCTACATGGAATCAATTAGCTAAGAAGTTCCTTCAAAAATATTTCCCTCCATAGAAAACTGTTCGGTTGAGAACCAAGATTCTAAACTTTCGTCAGGACGAGGACGTGTCCCTCTACGAGGCATGGGAGCGTTTCAAAGAGCTTATGAGAAAGGTCCCACATCACGGGTTGCCCAAGTGGCAACAATGTCAGATCTTCTACCATGGGTTGGACAGTCAGGGATAGATGATGGTTGATACATACTCGGGTGGAGATATCGGCACTAAAAATGCCACTGAGGCATTTGAGATTCTGGAAAAATGTGCCGCGAAAAATCGAACGCAACAGCCACCAAGAGGTAAGAGTTATCGGCAGGGGGTTCATCATGTGGACGACTACAAAGCCATGACAACACGTATGGATGCCTTATCTTCGAAATTTGATCGAGTGATGGAAATGCACTCGAGAGGTTCTTCGAATGGGGGAGCATATCATGTAGATGACTTTCAGACGGGAGAGATGTCACACGAGCATGTTGATTTTATGGGAAACCAATACCGTCCTCAGAATAATCCCTACAGCAATACTTATAATCCAGGGTGGAAGAATCACCCAAATTTCAGTTGGAGGCCCGACGCTTCTAACCAGCATCCGCCCGGATTTGCTCCACGTCCCCCAACTCCAGCTCATGGAACATATGGTCCACCTTGACCTCAGCAGGCGCCTCCCTCTAGCGAGCCTAGTGTGCATGATATGCTTAGTCAGATCTTAACCGGTCAAAACACTCAAAAGGCTGAGAATGAGAAGCGTTTTAAGGAGTATGACGGTCATTTCACGAGGCACGAGAATGAGTTGAGAAGCCAAAAGGCTTCCATGCAGACCATTGAGAACCAAGTTGGCAAGATTGCCAAGATGTTGTCTAAGAGACAACAGGGGGGCCTTCCAAGCAACACAGGGCCTAATCCAAATGCTACTGCAAAGGCCATCACGTTGAGAAGCGGCAAGACCGCTCAGCCCATCCCTCTGGCTGTTCCAGCAAAGCCGGTTGATGATGATGAGGTTGATGAGGAGATTGAGTGTGAGTCTCCGGGTGAGGTGCAACAGAGGCGAGTCCCAGCAAGTACCGCACGACCCAAGGAGCCAGTGAGAGAGTATGTCCCTCCCATTCCATACCCGGGGAAGTTGAAGAAGCAGAAAATGGAAGAACACTATGGTAAATTCCTCGAGCTTTTTAAGCAACTTCATATAAATTTACCATTTGTCGAGGCACTTGCTCAAATGCCTAAGTATGCCAAGTTTTTGAAGGATATCCTATCCAACAAAAAGAAACTTGAGGAGCTTTCGCAGGTGACCTTGAATGAGGAGTGTTCAGCAGTTCTTCGGAACAAACTACCTAAGAAGATGAATGATCCTGGGAGTTTCACTATCCCGTGTTTGATTGGTAGTTTGTCGGTCAGCAATGCATTACCTGATCTTGGAGCTAGCATAAACCTTATGCCATATGCGGTTTTTCCTAAGCTAGACTTGGGAGAGCCCAAGCCGACTCGTATGAGCATTCAGCTAGCCGACCGTTCAGTGAAGTATCCTCGAGGCATAGTTGAGAATATGCTGGTGAAAATCGACAAGTTTGTCTTTCCTGTCGATTTCGTGATTCTAGACATGGATGAGGACAAAAATGTTCCAATTATCTTAGGTCGCCCATTCTTAGCCACTGCGAGAGCATTGATTGATGTCTGCACCGGTAGACTTACTCTTAGGGTTGATGATGAGGAGGTTACCTTTGACATTGGGAAATCCATGCAACACTCACAAAGTCAGTATGATACACTCTACTTCATTGAGACTATCGATACATATGTGAGTGATCATCTCCATGCTACTTTCGAGGAGGATGTTGTGGACACACAACTGCTAGGAGGGGAGGACTTTAGTTCACTAGTCGAGGAGGTGACCTGTCTGATAGGTCACGCGTCTCCCCCGTGTCCTGAGGTTTTTGAGGTTGTGGATTGCGTTGCTGAGCCTAAAGCACGCCCTTCCATTGAGGATCCACCTTTGGTTGAGCTTAAGGAGCTTCCAGATCATTTGGAGTATGCTTTCTTGGAGGGTGAGACTCATCTGCCCGTTATCATTTCTGCCGAATTGTCGAAAGAAGAGAAGGATCGATTGCTTGAAGTCCTGAAGCAGCACAAGAAGGCGATTGCTTGGAAGATTATGGATATAAAAGGGATCAATCCATCCTTTTGTACCCATAAGATCTTGATGGAGGAGGACTTTAAACCTGTGGTACAGCATCAGAGGCGTTTGAACCCCAACATGCAGGAGGTTGTGAAGAAAGAGGTCATCAAACTACTTGATGCAGGTTTGATATATCCGATCTCTGATTCACCATGGGTTAGCCCTGTACAGGTAGTCCCGAAGAAAGGAGGCACGACAGTGGTGACTAATGAGAAAAACGAGTTGATTCCCACTCGTAACGTCACCGGATGGAGAGTTTGCATTGACTACCACAAACTCAATGATGCCACGAGGAAGGATCACTTCCCACTTCCTTTCATTGATCAGATGTTGGAGAGGTTGTCGGGCAGGATGTACTACTGCTTCCTTGATGGTTTTTCGGGTTATTTCCAGATTCCCATCTCTCCTGAGGATCAGGAGAAGACGACATTCACATGTCCCTATGGCACATTCGCCTACCGGCGGATGCCCTTTGGACTTTGCAATGCCCCTGCCACATTTAAGAGGTGTATGGTGGCCATTTTTCATGACATGATCGAGGACTCCATGGAGGTTTTCATGGATGATTTTTCTGTGTTTGGAAGTTCTTTTGATCAGTGTCTCGGGAATTTGAAAAGGATGTTGGCTAGATGTGAAGAAGCCAACCTTGTGTTGAACTGGGAAAAATGCCACTTCATGGTGAAGGAGGGCTTTGTGCTTGGGCACAAGATTTCACAGGCGGGGCTCGAGGTTGACCGAGCCAAAGTCGAGACTATTTCAAAGCTCCTGCCTCCCACATCAGTGAAATCTATTAGGAGTTTTCTAGGTCATGCAGGTTTTTACCAGCGATTCATAAAGGACTTTTCCAAAATCGCCCGTCCCATGACTCAGCTCCTCGAGAAGGATGCCCAGTTTGTTTTCTCCGATGAATGCCTTCGGGCATTTGAGTTTTTGAAGGAGAAGTTGGTGAATGCCCCGATTATGGTTGCTCCCGACTGGGAGCTGCAATTTGAGTTGATGTGTGATGCGAGTGACTTCGCAGTCGGGACTGTCTTGGGTCAAAGGAAAGATAAACACTTTCACCCGATTTACTATGCGAGAAAGACCTTGAATGATGCTTAGGAGCACTACACAACGACAGAGAAAGAGTTCCTAGCTGTGGTCTTTGCCTTCGATAAGTTTCGGTCATATCTTGTCCTTTCCAAGACCATTGTGTACACGGATCATGCAGCCCTTCGTTATCTTTTCAGCAAGCAAGATGCTAAACCGAGATTGATACGTTGGATTTTGTTGTTGCAAGAGTTTGATATTGAAATCCATGATAAAAAAGGGGCTGAGAATTTGGCAGCCGATCATTTGTCTCGACTTGAGCATTCTGAGGAAAAGGAATCTCGTGGGCCTAACATCAATGACAATTTCCCCCACGAGTTCCTCATGAGGATCGAGACTAGTGATGATTCCCCATGGTTTGCTGACTTTGCAAAC
This sequence comes from Helianthus tuberosus, assembly GCA_030545235.1. NCBI lineage: Eukaryota > Viridiplantae > Streptophyta > Magnoliopsida > Asterales > Asteraceae > Helianthus > Helianthus tuberosus. The sequence continues at coordinate 82,859,495 of CM060363.1, forward strand.
TACCTAGCTAGTGGCATCCTGATCAAGGGGATGACCCATCAACATAAGCGAAAGTTCTTTGTGGATGTCAAGCATTACTTCTGGGATAACCCTTACTTGTTTAGGGTAGGAGCGGATCGGATGACCCGGCGATGCGTGCATGGTGATGAGGCGAGGGATATTTTACTCCACTGTCACGAAGGACCCACGGGAGGCCACCACGGAGCGAACAACACGGCGAGGAAAGTTTTTGATGCCGGATTCTTTTGGCTGACTATTTTCCGTGATGCCCATGAGTGGGTGAGGTCCTGTGATGCTTGCCAGAGGGCAAGCAACATTTCTGCACGCCATGAGATGCCACAAAACGGCATCCAAGTTTGTGAGGTTTTTTACGTATGGGGGCTAGACTTCATGGGCCCTTTTCCGACCTCTTTTGGGAACCGCTACATCCTAGTCGCTGTTGATTACGTTTCAAAGTGGGCTGAAGCACAGGCTTTGCCCACGAATGATGCGAGGGTAGTGGTGAGGTTTTTGAAAAAGTTGTTTGCTCGCTTTGGTGCCCCGAAGGCATTGATTAGAGACCGTGGGACGCATTTCTGTAATGCTCAGCTTGAGAAAGCATTGTCCCGATATGGTGTGCAACATCGATTCTCTATACCATATCATCCGCAGACGAGCGGACAGGTCGAGGTTACTAATCGGGGTATCAAGCGGATTCTGGAGAAGACAGTTAATTCTAGTCGTAAAGATTGGTCCGAGAAATTGGATGATGCACCGTGGGCTATTCGGACAGCCTACAAGACTCCTATAGGCACCACACCGTTTAAATTGGTCTATGGGAAATCTTGTCATTTGCCTGTTGAACTCGAGCACAAAGCATACTGGGCTTTGAAGACAGTTAACCTCGATATGGCTGCTGCGGGTGAGAACAGGTTTGTGCAGATTCACGAGATGGAGGAGCTTAGGCACGATGCGTATGAAAGCTCCAAGCTGTACAAGGAACGCACTAAAACGCTTCATGATGCCCGCTTGAAGGACAAGGAAGAATTCCGAGTGGGTGATCGTGTGTTGTTGTATAACTCACGTCTCAAGCTGTTCCCTGGTAAGCTTAAATCTCGGTGGTCGGGTCCCTACACTGTACGGTCAGTGTTTCCTTACCGGGACCGTGGAGATAGGCCATGAGGATGGTCGGTTGTTTAAAGTCAACGGGCATAGGTTAAAGGCTTATGTTGGAGGGCCCGTTGACCAGAGTGAGGAGGTTGTTACCCTCCACCACATGAACAAATGAATTCGGGGTGGTAGTCTAGCTGAAGACTCGTAAATAAACTTAGCATGTTTTTGTGTTTATTATTTTTGTTATTATTTTTGTGTGTGGTTGTCTTTCTCTTTTCAGGTTGCGGTTCGTTCTGGTCGCGAGGGATGTTAGAGCTTGTTGTCGGCTCTCAGGTATGTTAGTTCGGTTCTTTTTCTTGGTAGGAGATGCTTCGTGAGTGCCCCGGGTTCAAGGAGTTTGTCTACATATAATTCTATTTTCAAAAAAAAAATTGAAAATTAGCACTACCTACAGTAAATCTGGCACCACCAGACTTTGAAGGCGTTAGCCCCTTTTGCAGGTCAATAATAGAACCTTTAATAAAACCAACCACACACTCTTCATCTTCTTCATAAACCCACCTTCTTCCTCCATTGAACCCACTCCAATCACTCACGGATTCTTGCATCTCCTAGCTTCCTCCAAGAAATTCTTTCATTCCAACATCATTCCAGGTACAAATCCTTCCTTTTTCTTGTTAGTTTCATGTGTTTTGATGTCATGTTATTCATAGTTAGTTTCTTTAAGTACTTAGGGCTTGGTCTAAATCACCCGATTCAAGCCCGTTTTTTCGTGTTTTTTGTGTTGGTTTGAACCACAATGGACCGATTTACAAAACCCCTAAGCGAAAATGTGAAAAATTGAGGTTTGGGGGGCGATTTGAGCGATTTCCCGATCTGCAGTCCGTCGCACACGAGGGTGCAATACCCAGGCACGATCGTGCTCTTCAAGATGTTCTTCGGATCTTCATAATTTTCCGGAAATTCAAGGGGCGCGAGGGTGCCATCATACGGCACGATCGTGCATCTGTCGAAATCGCTCAAATCGTAAAACGTTGTTTCCAGAAATTGGTCAGGCACGAGGGTGCCGTCATTTGGCACGGTCGTGCTTCTAATGAAATCGCTAACCACAGTTCTCGGAAATCGGTATAGCACGGTAGTGCCGGTGGGCGGCACGATCGTGCTTCTCTGAATTTGGTTCAAAATCAGAGCCGTTTACGGCCGAGCACGATAGTGCCGTGGGATGGCACGGTCGTGCTCCTGGGGAATAAAAACCCAGACTTCATAAATTTCCTAGAATATCTTCATAAACTAACTGATTTGCAGGTCTCGCACGGTAGTGCCATATGGTGGCACTACCGTGCCATACTGTCCAGTTCCGAAATTTTTGTCTGTTTATTTTGGCTGCTGATTAATCTTATCTCAATCTTGCAGATGGATCACCCTTACTTGCGGTTCCACAACAATGCCAGGGAAGGGTATTGTATTCCGAAGGTGGAGAGGTTATGGGCTAGAAGGCACCTAATTGAGTCCATGAGGAGATTACAAAGGGTTGACTTAGACTTGCTCGGATAGACCGAGCGGTTTGATGATCTCTTAACACCTCCTTGGTCCCGCCTTTTTGAGATAGCAGAGCCTCAGTATATAGAGTTGGTGATCGAATTCTTCGCATCGTTCCGTTTCACCTTTCCATGCCCAGATGTTTATGACAAAAATGTTGGTGTCAAGTTTCGATTGGGAAGGAAATGGCATCACCAATCGATCAATCGATTCGCTATGGTGTTGGGGTTGTATACGGAAGATGAGATAGATTCGGAGTTATTTCATGGGAGTTTACAGGATTGGGAGCCAGACACAGACAGGGCCGCCTTTTGGGATCAAATCACTGTGCCGGGTTGGATTTGGGACCCTCGGAAAGCCAAAGCAACATGGATCCTTGACCCGCTTCACCGAGTCATTGAGCGCGCTATCTTCCACGTCATTGGAGGTCGGGGTGAAAACACGGGAAATATCACCACCCGCGACCTTTTTCACCTTTACTGCATCATCTCCGGCTCGAATTGCAACTTAGCCGTCAGCGTTGCAGAGTCGATTTTTCGGGGTGTTGGTTCGACACCTACATCGCGCATCTGCGGAGGGGCCTTTGCTACAAAACTTGCCAAATACTATCGGGTTTCTTTAAACAATTTGACCGAAGCCTGTGACTATGGCCTTCTCGATCTGCAGCAGCTAAACTCAATGCACCTGATTCGAAAAGTAAACAGGGTCCCAAAGCTTGTGGACAAATTGGGAAGGATTTGGAACCCGCTACCTGTTGATGATGAGGCGGATGATGACGATGAGGGTGGTGATGGTGGAGATCATGACGTGCACATGAACGACATTCCAGTTCAAGGACAGGAGGGGGCCGCTGAAGGAGCGGGCCCCCAATTGCAGATTGGACAGGTGGGCCATGGGTTTGATAGCCCGAACTGGGAGCACGTGTATGGTGGATTTGGTGGTGGAGATTATGAGCATGGCGCTTATGGCGCCTACGGTCCTTGCGAGCCGTCATCGATGGATCTTTGGAGGCGCATGGACGGGCTGGCATTAGATCAGCAAGAGGTGAGGCGAGATGTTAATCTGATACGCGCGGAGCAACACAGGCAGGGTAACTTCATGGAAGAGATGTACGAGCAGACCCGACGCAGCATGGATTGGTTGTTTGGTTCGCAACGGCACATCGCGAACTCAATCAACCATCCATACACACAGCCCCCACCGCATTTTTCGCGTAGATCCAGATTTGATCGCAGGGACGACGCCGGTCCTTCGGGATCCGGTGAAAGGTTTTAGTCCCGCTTTCCATCTCGTCTTTTTATCATCATTTCGTGTTTGAGGGGTGTGGCATTTTCCGTCGTACATACACCCCTTCGTCGTAGTGTTAGGTTTTTTTGCTTTAGTAGTGGTTAAATTAATAAACAAAGGCAAGGGAAAAATGGGTTGGGTAATATTCTTGTGAATTTGATCTTGTTTGCTAAATGTGCAGTGTTGGTTCAAACTCTTTTGAATAAACGATGAGGTGTTGGCTTGGTAGATGGCTTGGTAGTTCGTTGTGGATGCTCCTTTTTACTTCATATTGCTCCGATTCTAGCCTTTCTGTTTCAGGGGAGTTTTCGTGTTCCTACCTTCCTTTATTTGTATTGAATTCGCATTTCCATTGCTTATTCAATTTTTTTGTTGTACATCGAGGGCGATGTACAATTCAAGTATGGGGAGGTGGTCTATCGCTTGAGCTTTGTTGTCATATATATATATAAATATATATAATAAGAAGAATAATAATGATGCAAAGCTCTCTTTTAACAATTTTTGTGGCATATTAATCAAATCAACATAAGTATCGAAATAAGCACAAAATTTTTTGATAAATAAATAAGGGTAAACGCAAAAAGGGGGTTCGCTCATGTAAGAAAAACCGTCAAGTAACATGTTTTTTGTATAGCATTGAGCATGAGAAATCAAGCGATTGACCTACTTGTTTGCCTTGCATATTTACCCAATATGCCTGTTTCCATGAGTTATTTTTGAGCCTTATAGCTTTAGGATTATTTTTGCTCATGTTTTTGCGGGCAAAGATTGAGTGAGCCGGATAACTTTTGTGATTTAGAACTTGTGTTAGGTATGCATTTCGAGGCCACAAAGCAAGAATACAAGCATAGAAGTGATTGAGGCATTAGGAAACCTTTTTATTTTAGCCATTTTTATTCATCCCATTACCCAAACCATTCCCCTAGTTAAACCAATTTGAGCCTTTCCCGTTCGTTTCTTTTAAACCACAAAATATTAGCCACTTAGCCAAATTAGCCTTTTATATTTTTGAACCCATTTTTGGTTGGAAACCCGGTTCGGTTGATGATTAACTTGTAGTTTTGTATAGTTTCTTCTTCGTTGTTATGTACCCTCATGATCAAGAGTTTTTTTTTTTTTATCTAAGTAGACGTACTTAGTTCTCTCCAAAGCATGAGTTATAAAAAAAAACTAAAGAAATATAGATGAAAAAGCCTTATCAATCGGCTTTGTTAGAGCAATTTTGGGAGTGAAAAGCAATACTTGTCGGTTAGCTCTCTGTTAGTTATTATTTAGTGGTATAGTGCTATCTTCTTGTATTTCAAGTTAGTCGAGCCGTCGGGTTACAACCGTTTTAGCCCCTTTTAAAATTCCACTTCCACACCCTTAACCCAAGCCAAGTTACAACCCAAACAAGACCTCATGATTTATGCTTTATTTTTGCCGAGTGATTAGATTTGATCCTTCCACAAGCTTATGATATCGCATAGTTATCGTCTTGGCATCGAGTGTTCTAAACATACTCCACGAATTGTATGTACACCTATATTTAGCCGATTGTGTGTGAACATTGTGAGGATGCTTGGTGAATTTGTAGGGATTTCTAAGGTGGACCATTGCTCATAAACATATTTTACATACCATTCTTTTCGGTTCTTTCTTTATATTGAGCACTCCTTGATTGTTATAACCCGAGTTATTTATTTGTGCTTATGAAATGCTAATTGAGATGATTGCCATTTGGAGAGCTTCGTTGATTTTAGTTTGCTTGAGGACAAGCAAAGTTCAAGTGTGGGGATTTTGATGTATAAGAATTTATACATCTTTTAAACGTCAAATACGCCCCGTCTATGCGAAAACTCTTTGTATTTTCATTGATTTTGGTATTCATTTGAGTTGTTTGTGAAAATACAGGTCCGGGCTTCGGCCCGGTGTTGAAACGGTGGCTTTTGGAGCAAAATGGAGCGAAAATGATGCATTCCAGCAAACTGCCAGATATGGTACTACCGTGCCATACACTCGCACGACCGTGCGAGGCCTTCCGACATCGGCACTCTCGGCCAGCACTAGCATCCAGCACCAGCACCAGCACCAGCACCAGCACCAGCACCAGCACCAGCACCAGCAAAATCAAGGGATGCACGACAGTGCCAACCACTGGCACGACCGTGCCAGGTCAATTTAAGCCCCTGATCAACTCGTTTCCGAGATCGTTTCAGTTGTTATTGAGCACTATCGGCACGCACGACCACGCCGTGACCCGGCATGGTCGTGCGACCTCTGGAACTTTTGAGCGCGATTTTTCCCAAAATGGTAGCAAACTTGGTCAACATTCGAGAAAGTGACACTGACACTTGCCAAGCACAACCGTGCCAAAAGGTGGCATGGTAGTGCCAAACGCCCAGAGCTTAAATACGAGTTCCTAGCTCATTTGCAAGGGAGTTGGAGCATTTTGGTGACTTTTTCTCTCAAGAATCTGGTCTTGGAAGCTTGTTGGAGCCAAGAGGGAGCCTTGAAGAGGACTTAATCACTTGAAGATCTACTCAAACATCATTTTAATCTTCTCTTCAACTTGGTTAGCTTACTACATTATGAACAATTTATGTTTATTTGCAATTGATTTGGTAGTCATGAGCCTTATGGGCTAAACATTTGAGTTGTCTAAACTTTGTTGAAGCTAATGAATATGTGATAACATGGAAGTAGATGTGATGATTGTTCTTGTTAATCTTCATGTTGGTATTTAATCTTGTTCTTCGAGTTCTTGTGCATGCTTAAAGTTCTTGTTCTTGAATGTTTGCTCATAAGTATTTACATGTTATGTTGGAAAGCCCATGTAAAGATTATGATTATTGAATCTTGTTAACTTGTTAGTGTGATTCATAGCATGAAACTAGGAATGGTGATTGCTAATGTGATTGAATGATGATTTGAGCATGTGTATGAATTCTTGCATCTAGATTTGGAAAGATCAAAAGTATGTTTATATGGATTCTATAGTTTGTGTTCTTGTTAGTTTGATGATTTAGGCCAAAATTGTTGGCTAGCATGACCATGCTTGTGGTTCATATCAAGAACATGATGATAGTGCCAACTACTTAAAACCAAGTTAGGGTGATTAGTGTGTTTTTCATATTAGTTTTCCCTAATTTGTAGAGTTAGGAGTTTTGAAAAACAAATAACTCATTGTTAAAGATTAACATCAACTTAGCAAGTGAGCTTAAAAGAATAATTTTTAGATGATTAGAATGTTAATTCATTTTTAGTTTTCCTAAGAATTATAAACTAGGAAGCCTTGATTGGGGACTTAGTTGAATTTAGAGCTTGCATCATCACAACCTCCTTCCCCTTTGTTGTCACATGTGAGTTAGTGGATACTTAGTTTAGGCAACCCTTTCTTAGATATTGTTCTTTGTTAAAACTTTTAGTAGTTTATTTATTTGCATGCTAAGTTAGAAAAATCAACCCAATCATTTGAAAATGCTTTAAAGTAGCAAAAGTTTAGTATCGAGACACCGCATCCACGGATTGATATCCGGTTCTTACTGATTAGCTATATTACCACCCGACTGGTACACTTGCCCTTTTGTGTGTGTAGTTAGTTTCTAGGTGAAAAACCATTTTTAAAACTAAATTTGTGTGAAGAAAAACTCAATTAAAAATATATTTAATTCACGCACATCATTGATCATGTTATGGACACTTTTCCGATTTTCTTCAAGCATTTTCTTGACCAGATTAACTATTGGCGAAACTCGAAATACTACACAAACAAAAAAGTTTCCTTTGGTTTAGTTCAAGATGTTGTGCCTCAGGACAATGGTAACATTGCTAATTCAGGGGGTGCTTATTTGTATGATGATGGAGAACCTTGTAAGAGACAAATCGCTCGTTATAGACAGTGACGTAGAAGAGGCTCGTATCAGCTACCGGTGCCACATGGCTAACGAGCTATATAAATGGAGTTGTTTGTAGGCTCTATGTTTTGATGTTATCGTTGTATTTTCGTACTGTTTATTATTCAAAATAAATGTTTTCTTCCTGTTGTTGCATTTTGACAGTTTTGAAAAATGGGCCAAAAGGGCCTTTGCTGGGTCAATTATCTCACTGGTGCTGCGCCGGTTACCGTTAGCGTTTTTTTTTCATGTTTTAAAGACGGGTGAATGAGGACGTAGACCACGGGCCTCGTCTCACTGGAGGATTTTTTTCCCTCTTTTGGAGGGGCCCGTAAACGTTTTTTTTTTGTCATTTTTGCAAAAAAGGGCCAAAAAGGCATTTTCTAGGTCACTTATCTCACCGGTGCTGCGTCGGTTACCGTCACCGTTTTTTCCATGTTTTAAAGACGGGTGAATGAGGACGTAGACCACGGGCCTTGTCTCGCTGGAGGTTTTTTTTTTCCAAGTATGATATCTAGGCATTAAAAACAAAAAATAAAAGGATTCAAATCAAGTAACCATTTATTTACTATCACGTTGTAGTTTAACCAACCATTTTTAATAAAAAAAATATTTATATCAAATAAACAAAAACTAAATTAATTCAAAAGTACGTGCGGTGTAATTTTTTATTGGGTTTGAAAATTAATTGAGTTGGTGAAGTGGGTCGTGAGGACGTTAAGGGGCTAACGCCCAAAGGGGGTAGATGGTTTTACGATTTGGCGGCCGTTTTCACTTTTTTTTTTCATTTAAAAAAGTGGTGAGGTGGCAGGGGCGCCGCCCCACAACATGTAACGTTATACACTTTCATCTTAATCAGAATTAGTAGAAATGACAATATTCCCCACACCAATTAATTAATATAAATTGTAGTCATATTTGACAAACTATTTACATAGGAATAAAATAAATTTTTGGATAATAAGTATAACTATTTTGGATAGATCTAGTCCGCACCAAAAAAGTGCTAATTTTGACTTTTGGCCCAAATTCATGCTTTACCTCCATTTTGGCACCTCTAGAAATACATGTGTTCACTCTAATGTTAAAAACAAGATAGAGTCCACAATTGTATATGCCAACAGTGGTACTTAAGTTTCTTTTTTGTTGTTTATAAAAAATCACCGGGGTAACCCTTTACCCAAAAAAACAGTGGTACTTAAGTCTTTCATGGGTCATCAACTATTAATATCCTTATTTACGATCATGTTTAAATTGATTTTGCTGCAACTAATAGTTCAATGCCTGAGATCCTGTCATCTCAAATACTGGAACCACAGAACAATTTACAATATTGACTTGAACCTCCAACTACTCAGTGGCAACATGAATCCAGCATCACATTTATTCATACACCAAGGTTAACGTCTTCTACTAGCTCATTGGGATCTGGCTGTTTAGCTCATGCACAGTTTAATATAATAAGAAGCTTATGTTAAACATTAAATTTGCAATAAAGAATTAATGCACTTTAAGAAGCTCAGTAGATAAGCAAAAATACTTACCATGTGTCTTGAAACTACATCAAGCCCAACTTGAAACGATGGCTAACCATTTGCGTCGAAAAGCATAGGAGATTAAACAGGATCAAACTTGAAAGGCGCCCACCACATAATATAAGGATAGCCAATATCTAAACAAAAGGTGTGCATCTTCCAACAGGTTTAAGACCGCCTCTAAATCCAATAAGTGTTGTTCCAAAGAAGAACTATACACTAGAATGTCATCAAAAAAGACTAACGCACATTTTCTCAATAATGGTTTGAAAGTTACATTCATTAAGGCCTGAAATGTAGCTGGTGCGTTAGTGAGACCAAAGGGTAGTACTAGGAACTCAAAATGACCCCGATGAGTCCTGAATGCAGTCTTATGTATGTCTTCATCGTGCATTCTCACCTGGTGGTAACGAGATCGTAAGTCTAGCTTAGAGAACACTGAAACACCTCCAAGCTCATCCAACAATTCATCAATGAGAGGTATTGGAAAACTGTTTTTCACCGTAGCTTCATTCAGCTTCCTATAATCCACACACATGAGCCAAGAACCATCATTTTTTTTCACTAAAACCAAAGGAGCTACAAAGCACTTGTGCTTTCTCTGACAATTCCCAAATCCAATAATTCTTGTGTCATTTTTTCAATAACATCTTTCTGAGCAGCTGGATATCTGTACGGTTTCTGAGCCACCACTTGAGCATCATTTTTCAATATTATTCTGTGGTCACATGATCGTTTAGGAGGTAATGATGTTGGTGTTTCAAAAATAGGTTCAAATCTGCTCAAAAGGTCATCTAATTGGGTTAAATTTGAGCTACCTTGTACCGATGGTACATGGGTCGTTTCATCAGTTTGCATGCTGACTAAATGCCCCTGAGCCACTCCTTTTGAATTGCTAAGCATGCAATCCATTCTCTCACTCGAACACAAGGTAATATCAGTTGCTTCTTTAGAACCTTTTAATTCAAATACCTTGTCATGCGTCTTGAATTTCATGGTAAGTTCCTTAAAATTCCACGTAATATCTAATTTAACCAATTTTATCAAAGAGGAACCTTAATACATGAATAACCGTTTTGCAATTGTTGAAATACAAACTTCTCACAGCAAACAAATGCAAAATATAAAGATTTGTTATTCACTCATGCTACATGTGCTGACTACAAAAGACATCCATCATATCCAACATTTAGCTCCCTATTTCAAGTTTCTCAAAATAATAGTGAAACAAAAAATAGATGCCTGAAAAGATTAACAGATGCTAATACAAAATAAATAAGCATCCATATTTAAAAAAGTCAGGATTAACAAATTGACTGAATATTGGAGGGGTGCGCCAAGCCAAGGTAGTAGTGCAAGACCAAGGCGACGCTCAAAGACCCCAATAGCAAGCTATTGTGATGGGCCTTTCCCCATAAAAAATAAGATTAATATCGAGTGGGCCGATGGCCCACATATCAGATATTAAACTGATAAGAACAGATACTACACTTGATCTTAGCCAAAAGGCCGAGAAAGGTATGCTTTCTCCCCTCTTGGGCTGCTGTTTATATAGACTGTCCCTTCATCTTTGTATTCTTCACTCAGCAGATGTGGGATTCTGAGACACCTTTTCACCCTTTGGTTTTTTTTTCAGGACTTGATATCATAAATTAATGCCTAATAATACTAGCTTTTCAGGATTCTGAGACACCTTTTCACCCTCCAGGTCCTGACTGAATTCATTTTATAACAGGCATAATCCATAACCAAACGTCCACACCTTGAAAATCACTCTTTCAACCTCGAAGAGCTCAAGGTTGCTCACTCGCACTCTCTTATCAATAAACTGATTTCTTTTTTTCGAACCCTGATAACTGTTGTGATGGCTATACAGAAACTATCACCTGTGATTCTGTACGCTCCTCCTATTAATGAATTCAGATATCCAAATTTGCTATACAGATAGAATTACAATCATTTGCTTGTAAGTTTCTTTGTCCCGTCCGTTTAGCTCAATAACAGAACTTTTTGGCTGCTACGTGTAATAACATAATTGAAGAGAAACAGAAGGGACAACAGATAATTTAGAAGAATATCTGAAAGATTTAGGATAAATTCATTTTTCATTCCGAATGCTAATAAAGGTTTTCTACCATTATAATAGCCATCACAATAGTTATCAGGGTTAGAGATAAAGAATTCGATTTATTGATTATAAATATTACGAGTGGGCAACCTTGAGCTCAAGCTATGGACCTTGTGGAGTTCTAGGAATGCTCGGGTTTTCAAGGGAAGGTTTGGGCCGTGGTTCAAGATCTGTAAAGGATGTATAAGATGGGAGAACCAACATTTTGAAGAGAAAGAAGGTGAACTGATAAAGGAAAGCATCAATGCAGTTATTAGACGTATTCGGAAGCCAAGACTAGTGACTGAAGTTAATAGTAAAGAATGTGATTACAGAAGAATTCAAAAATAAAAAAGTGAATGAAACATGACAATAAAAACAGATTGCCTACCATAACGTGCCAACGGATTAGTACAGTGATATGCTATGGTGTGGTTGTACGTGAGAACAGTAAATCCTACCAGTTTACTGACTACAAAAGGAATCCGTAAAAACATAACTCCCTGTTTCTTTCTTTGTCAAAATAGTAAAAAATAAATATAAAAAAACAGATGCTTGAAAAGATTAACAGAAGGAGCTAATACTAAAACGCATCACTTTACTGATAATTCTCTTCCATTAACAATACTAAAACTGCAAAAAAAAATATGAACCGGTAATATACGATTGAATTACCAATCCTTGTAGCCATTTTTTGACTATAACAATCTTTATAGATTGTTTTCATGTGTTGACTAAGGCAACTAAACAAACGGTGATTTTGAGAAATCATCAATTGTCTAAATTGAATTAAAAATTCTTTTTTAGTAGTCATTTTTTGACTAACATTTCTTATTGAAAAGATTATTTGATTTCGATAATGGTTAATCGATTTCTTTTTGTGTTTGTTTATAAACATCATTTTTTGATTTAATCAAAATCTTAGTTTTTTGTGTGAATAAAATTCTTTTAAGATTTTAAGATTTTAACCAAAAACGCCTGATTAATAAACCTAATCATCAGGACGATCAGATTTAGGTTACAGAAGATGCAAATGTACCTGATCAGATGAATGATATAGTGATTAAGAGTAACGGTGAGTGAGTGAGTGAATGAATATATGGCGTTGAAGGCATCTGAGTCGTTGTTAGCACAATGCGAGCGTGTCTGTGTAGGTATCGGTATGGCGGGAAAAGCGAGTCCGTGATGTTTTGGGAATTTGCAGATTACGTAGAGGGTGTTTGGTTGAGTTAGCTTATATTTGGAAGAAGAGTAAATTGCCATTTTAGTCCCTGAGTTTTTGTCCAATTTGTCATTTTAGTTCAAATAGTTTTTTTTTCTTCTCTAGGTCCTGACTTTTCCTTTTTCTTGCCGTTTTGATCACATTGCCTAACTTAGTCTAAAAACCAGCTTATAGGTCCTGGCATTAAATTATTATGAGGTTTATAAATTATGTTGTAAACTGCCCCTTGTTATCACTACACAACAGTTATGCCAAAAATACCCCTGGTTATAACCAGATTTTTAGACTGAGTTAGGCAATGTGATCAAAATGGAAAAGTCAGGGACCCAGAGGAGAAAAAAAAACTATTTGGACTAAAGTGGCAATTTGGACCAAACCTCAGGGACTAAAATGACAATTTACTCTTTGGAAGAACTTATAACTTATAGAGTTATAAAAGTTAATAATTATTTAAGTTATTTTTGTGTGTTGAGAAGTTGAAAATGATAAGTTACTATTTGTAACTTATAATTTATGACTTATAATAATTAACAATAATAAAAAATAGTACGTAATTTAAATAAAAAAAGATTACATAACTAAAACACAGTTACATAACTAAAAAACGATTACTTAATTTAAACTAAAAAACGAAACTTAAAAAAAACGAAACTAAGTACGATATTTGTCCATTATTTCTTTTTTTAGTTTCTCGTACATTTCTCGCTCTTCCCCTTTGTAGGTGATCGATCTTCTTCGTTTGTCCACGGGTGTACACGACGATCCTCTTTTACTTTTTCTTTTTCCGACTCGGTTTTTTATGGTTTTGTTTTCTTCTCGTAGAGGATTCGGGTGGTGTAGGTTGAGTTTCCGGTACGGATTTGGGTGTAGGTGGGGTTTGTGATAGCGGAGTGAGTGGTTGTTGAAGAGGTGTTCGGCATTTCACCGAAACCATATGGGTTGTTCGGTTCAAAGTTGCGGTTGTATGGATGCATTATTTTTTATAAAGGTTGTAGAGATTTTATAAAAAAAAATGAGGGTTGAGAAGGAGTTGGATAGAATGAAAATGTTGAAAATGGTAGTTTTTTTATATATATTGGAGGTGAAATATTTTTTTAAATGAAAAATCTTTTTATTTTTTAAATAATGTCGTTGGGGTCTAATGGCTAGTGTAAACACTCAATCAAACCACGCCACGTTGACACGCTTTAACTCTCAATGCGGGTGGGGAATCTCAAGCCCACACATACCGCCGTTAACAACGTCGGGTCTGGTGTGTGCGGCGTGGAAAGGCAACAACGTCGCTCTACTAGGGGTGTTCAAAAAAATCCAAATCCGAAACCGAATACGAAATATCCGAAAACCCGCATCCGAAATATCCAAAATTTCAGATATCCGAAAATCGGATAATCCAAAATTGCCCGTGGCATCAGCGGATTAAAGTGCAATTGAGGAATCGGTGTAATTTCCTGAGGTTGACCTGGTGCAGACTTCAATAAAGACACATGGAAGGTTGGATGAAGTTGTGAGTCTGCTGACAAGTCCAGGCGATATGCAACTGCACCCACCCTTTCCAAAATCAGATAAGGACCAAAATACTTTGGCCCTAATTTTTGATGATGACGCTTCCTGTTAGACTATGTTCTTATTATTAGACAAAACTTATTATTGTCGAGGGTATCTAATTGTAATTAGCAACTCTATATATAGGGCTTTGTATTCTCAATATTTTAGAGATAATAACAGATATCCTTTTCACGTAGTTTGATTTGGTATCAGAGCCAATCAAACCTGCGGCAAAAAAAAAAACCTACTGCCACCAAATCAAACCTGCGGCCAAAAACCCTACTACCGCTAAATCAACTCCAGGCAATCAACCCTCTCTGATTACTCATGGCAGCCATTCTCACCTTCACCAATCAAGAAAAGACTACCCACAACTCTCATAAATTTTCTTTTACCCTAAAATCTACAAATTATGGTTATTGGAGATCAATGATTGAGTCTTTCCTCACTTCTCACAACTTATTTGGCTATGTAGATGGCACTATTCCCTGTCCAGAATAGAAAGTCACCAACGAATCTGCCACAACCGACAACCCAAGTTATCTCCCATGGTTTCTAATGATGCCCATAATCGTATGCTTCTTATTTCTACTGTTTCTGAAGATTTGTTTCAGCACATCCAGGGCAAAACGTCACGTGAAGTTTGGCTATCCTTAGAACGGGCATATGCCCCTATCACATCTTCCCATGAATTCACCCCTAAAAATCAGTTACTTCGGATCACCATGAAGGGTGATGAAAAACCCGCTGAATATCTTAGCCGAGCACAGGAGTATGCAACCGCCCTGGCTAATATAGGTGAACCAATGAAAGATAAAGACCTTATTATGCTCACTCTTGCAGGACTTTGAGAGGAATATAATGGCCTTAAAACTAACCTTCTCGCTCGTTCTCCTCCGGTTAACTTTAACGAGCTTCACGGACTGTTGAGTGATCATGATTACATGATCACAAGACTCTTGGCCTCGAACCCGTATGTTCCACAGGCTCTTTTAGCCACGTCTGCACCAGGCCAGCGGCCTTTTATGGCTGTTGTACCACCCTCATCACAGCTGGGTTATCAACAGCCCAATGTGGACTCGATTCAACAGTAGTTTAATAATCTTCAGTTAATGGCATACCAGTTGGGTTATCAACTTAGTCCTGCAGCCTCTCCCCAACCACAGGCTTACTTTGCCCCTCGATCATCCAACAACAGCCGAGGTAATCGTGCTGCGCGTGGTTCATCTCGTGGCAATTCTCGGGCAGCTTCAAATTCTCGCAATCGGGACTCTACAAGCAGCTGTCAATTTGCTTGGGCCTCCACTCAAAACACAGTATATGGTCATTGCAACCGTTGTGGGATAGTTCATCTACCCTCCCAATGTCCTAATCAACCTCGTGCCGCAACTCAGGCCAATTATGCAAGTTACTCAGATGCTGCCTCTCGATCCAGTTCATGGAAACCCGACACTGGTGCCAATAGTCATGCCACTCCAGATCTATCTAGCATGGACAACTCGGAGGCCTACTTTGGTAAGGATTCTTTACTTGTTGGTAACGGTGAATCTTTACCTATCTTTCATATTGGATCCACCTCTTTTACCTCCCCTCACAAAACCTTTAAATTATCAAATATCCTCCATGTCCCTAAACTTAAACAAAACCTTTTATCCGTCCAAAACTTTTGTCAAGATAATGATGTTTATTTTGAATTTCACTCCTCTTATTTTGTTGTGAAGGACGAGCCTACACGCACTACCCTCCTAACGGGCCCCAGTGAACAGGGATTGTACTCCATCCGTCTTCCTCAACGCAAGACCTTACCCAAAGTTGCATTCAGTGCTGTCAAAGCGTCTTCCAACACTTTTGGCATCAACGACTGGGACATCCACATGCTCAAGTTTTTCATTCTATTATTTCAAATTGTTCTTTACCTGTTTCGGACAAGTTTTCCAACAATTTATGTTCTTCATGTCAATTAGGCAAATCTTCTAAATTATCATTGTCAGACTCTACGTTCCATAGTAAAAATGTTTTGGATCTTGTTTATTGCGATGTTTGGGGTCCTTCCCCTACGCCTTCTTATAACGGTTATCTTTTTTTTGTTATGTGTTGATCATCATACGTGGTACATGTGGTTTTATCCTTTAGTTCATAAGTTTGATGTTTACACAGTCCTAACAAATTTCATCAAGATGGCTGAACGCCAATTTAACACAAAGTTGAAGTCCATTCAATCCGATTGGGGGGGGGGGGGGGGATAATTTCACTCGCTTACTTCTTTTTGCCAAAATCTTGGTATCATTCATCGACGCTCATGCCCACATACAAGCGAATAAAACAGCTTCGTTGAGCGTCGTCATCGTCATGTCGTGGAAACTGGTCTTACCCTCCTGGCCCAGTCCAATCTTCCTCAACGCTTCTGGCACTTTGCATTTGAAACAGCTGTTTACTTAATTAATCGTTTACCTTCTCGTGTCTCCTCCAACAAATCTCCCTTTGAACACATATTTAAACGCAAACCTGATTACTCGTTCCTTCGTGTCTTTGGATGCCAATATTTTCCTTATCTTCGTCCTTACAATCGACACAAGATTGATTTTCTATCTACCCCGTGTGTCTTCCTTGTATATAGCCCTGTTCACCATGGTGACCGCTGCTTTGACCCATCCAACGAAAGAACATACATTGCTCGACATGTTAGTTTCAACGAGCATGTTTTTCCATACCAAAAACCTACACCTACCCCCACCCCACTACCCTCCAACTCCCCTTATGTATCTATTTTCCCTCAACCTCCACCCGGTTTCTCAAGAGAGCCTACTCAAACACCACACCAACCCCCTCAACCAACCCAACCATCTACACCACCGCCTTCCGATCCACCATCACCAAACCCCACCATCCCACCCGAGCCTACTCAAACACCACCCCAACCCCCTCAACCAACCCAACCATCTACACCATCGCCATCCGATCCACCATCACTAAACCCCACCATCCCACCTCCAGCACCCAGGACTCGTCCTCCTAATCTTCGTCCTAATCCCAAATAACCTGCCTGTTATGATCCCGATGAATACACTGCCACCACCCACCCTGCTATACCTACTACACCCACATCTTTTACCGTTTCTAACAAGTCTTTATAATGGCGCCATGCTATGGCCGACGAATTGGTTGCGCTACATAGGAATGGGACGTGGACACTAGTGCCTCCTGTGCCCAATACTAACGTTGTTGATTGTAAGTGGGTTTACAGGTTAAAAACATATCAGGATGGCAATCTTACAAGGTACAAGGCCCGTCTTGTTGCAAAGGGCTTTCATCAATAGCATGGTGTTGATTATAACGAGACCTTCAGCCCAGTTATCAAACCTGATACAATTAGAACTGTCTTATCTTTGGCAGTCACAAACAAATGGTCTTTGAGACAACTGGATATTCAAACCGCTTTCTTACATGGTGATCTTAAGGAAACAGTTTACATGCGCCAACTGTCACACCCCAACCGATGGCGGAAGCATCGAGATGGGACGAAAACGAGATTGCAAGAGACTTCATAACACTATGTGACAATATAATTTAAATTCAAATTTCATTTCGATACTAAAAGTCATAAAAGATTCAATAAAAAGACAACAATTGTTTCATAGCATAACATCGAAATAACAAAATTTATCTAGGTGTGTATCTAAGTCCACCTAAATTGCATTCCTTCAACATCAACTCATCATTCAACCTGCAACATGTATTAAAATAATCAACAAAAAGTTGTCGAGTATACAAGTTTTGCTACATAGCATAATATAGTATAAAAGTGCTCATATCCAACATGATTCATAATATGCAATACTAGTATGCTAAAATGGCGTACAATATGTTCAAACCCAAGTATACAACGCGTTAAGAGAGCCTATCCCAAATAGAGTAGCGGGAGGTAACAAGTTTAACTTAACAATACCCCAAGACTAATAGGCGGTGCGTTAATCCTATAGCGCTATAATTGTTAAGGTAGGCTAGCAAAGTTAATGAGCATATATCGACCAAATAGTTTACAAAGCATACGATATTAACAAGCATCACACATAGCATCATGTTAAGCATGGATAGAGTATGTTTAAAATAGTTTAAGTGTCATGTGATTTTGTATAATATATTGTTGCATCCCAAAGTGTTAAAGAGTAAAAAGGGATCGAGTATACTCACGGTTTTGCAATCTTTCCTACTTGAAATCCCACGAGTGATGTTTGTGGATGGATTAGTGTTGAGCACCTTGTCCTTCTACACGAAGAAAACATAGGTGTGTGACTTTCGGGAAATCGGAAGATTGTAGATTCGGAATAACATGAACATAGACATAGGAAAATAATCATCCATCACATATGATGCTTAGATGATATACTTACTAACTTGACAATGTCCACTTGTTCATCATCAAGAGTTCGGTTTTGTTGAATATATTACATAAGTTATATGAGTATTAATATGTTATATTGGTCAAGCATGAGGTAGAAGATTAAATTATTCGTTTAGGCACCTCTTTGTGTCATATAATTCATAAATGAGGTAGGAAGAACAAAGCTTCCATTTAGGCACCTCTATTGTTCACCACTACACTTGTTGTTATAAACAACAAGGAGGGTCATGAACTTACAAGTAAATAGAGATATATGAACAACTAATCTATGGAAAACATCAAGAAGTGAGTCGATTTCTATGAAAGATAGCCCAAGCTAGTCTAACTGTTGGTACATATTATGTGGACGCGACTTGGTTCGGTTCAACTCGTTTCGGTTCGACCCGGTTAGGTTCGGCTCAAGCCCGACGTCACGACTTTCCTCCGTCGTGCGTCCCAGAGTTCGTCACGCGAAGCACGAAGCGCCGCGGCCTTTCCCGTCGACACATCACCATGACATCACCTTGGTGATGTCATGATGATGTCACTCATGTTGACTAAATACAAGTGCATATGATAATCTGCATATTTGAACGTGCATGGTCACATTGAGTTTAGGCCAATCATAAATGTTTGGGCTTCTACTCACATTGGGCCGAACCCAACCCCAACCGCACAAGGCAGAAGACTTATTGGTTGGATCAGACCACTCACATGGATGAGCTCGAAGGATAACTCGAAGGATATGCCATCCTTCGAAGCATATGTGGATCCTTCGATGGTTGCATGATCGAAGGATGATGTTTCGATCAGTAATTTTGATCCTTCGACCAGACGTGCGGTGATGGATATAAATATCCAAGTGTGTGTGTGAGAACCAGAGAGAAGAGAGGCAGAAAACTAGAGAGAGTGTAGTGAGAGAAAGTTCCGGTGAGCTTTGTATTTGTCAAATATTGTACCGAAACTTTGTCGAAATCAATACACGTAACTGTTAATCGTTGATATCTTTACGTATTGGTCACTTTCTCGATCTCGGTTTGCATCTCCGGTTGGATTCCGCACAACCGGGTGTGTTCGATAACAAGGATTAGGCGACTAGATCCTCCCCTAGCCGGACCTACAAGTGGTATCAGAGCCTTGGCTTGGCTCTTCTCCTTGTTAAAACCGAGAGTTTTCGGACTGTTTTTCGGGTGTGCTTCGAGTTTTTGAAGTTTATATTTTTCTTGAAAAATTATGTTTAAAGCTTCGAAAATCATTGTATTTTGCTGAAAGTTGTTATAAAAACCTTTTTATTCTTCATTTTCACATGCTAAACATTGGTTTTTAGTGAAGTTTCGGCCAAATTCGTGTTCGGAAAATCTTCGGTTCACCAGAAAACTTATATTTCTGGGTTTGTTCTTGATATCTTCATCAATTATTCAAAGTGTTCTTGGTGTGTTTACTTTTTGATCTTTGAAAATCTGCATATTGGTGCATTGGTAATTGGGTTTGATTAAGATATTGCAAATCATCACATGGTGGTAAGTTAGTGAAATGAGTATGTCTTGAGCCGAAAGGTACCTGTTTGTGTCAGAGCATAGGAAGTCAACCATATCAAATTCGAAAGATATGTTCGAAAGATATGCCATATCCTTCATCTGATATGCTCGAAAGATAGCAACTGATATGTTCGAAAGATAGGTTCGAAAGATATGCCATATCCTTCAACTGATATGTTCGAAAGATGTTCGTGTCTTGGAAAGTGGTTAAGGACATCATCATTTGGTAGGTGAATTGGGAAAGAGTATAGCCGAAAGTAGTTTTGGAAAAGAGTTACTTTGTGTCAGGAGGATTAAAAGTCAAGAGGCTTGAATCGCACAACAATTAATTAGTTGGAACGTACAAGAATTCATCCGTCGCACAAGCATTGGGCCTTTCATCAGTTCTGGGCCGAATCACTACTTGTTACCCAAAAGACTTAACAGGCCTAATTCACATCTGGGCCTGGACTGTTTCGATTAACTGGGAGCCCAAAAGAAATTGAATCGTACAAGATTATTTGTTGCACAATTTGTTTCAGTCGCACAAGATTTACTTTGTTCAGTCGCACAAGAATTGATATTGGGATCGCACACGACATCCATTTCCCAATCGTACAAGATTTGATGATTTGGCTCGCACAAGAATTATCAATCGTACAAGTATGACTTGCTCGCACAACAAAATTGGGCTTCTATCTGGGCCGTTTCGTCGATATTAAATTTGGGCCAGTTTCGTGAAAACTTGTTTCGTCAAAAAAAAAAAAAAAAAAAAAAAAAAAAAAAAAAAACAGAAGGTTTGCATTTGTGATTTAACTATTTGTTTGAGGTGTGATTTACAGAGGTATTCTTTTTCTTGATCAAAAATGAATCCGGCCTGGGGTACTCCGTCAAATACAGAAAACAAGTATAGAAGCAGTGAGGATTTATTTACAGAGATTTATTTTGGTACTCCGTCTCCGGATACAGCTTCCTCAAGACCAACGGCGTTTGTCACAATCACAAATTGTTTTGGCACTCCAATCCAAGTTCCGGTCCCTCCAAAAACAGACATGTATGGAAATTCGCTTGAACCAGTCCCTCAATCAGTACCACAACAACAAATCCAACGACCTCTCAGACCAACTGATATGTTTGGAAATCCATTACCAGTTCGATCCTCCGGAACAACAGACATATATGGGAATCCACTTCCTCCTCAATCTACCAGAACAACAGATATGTACGGAAATCCGCTTCAACCAGTTCCTCCAACAGTTGCCTCACAGTGCCATCCTTCTACGGTAGCACCATCATCTCTTGATACAAGGAACTGTAGTCAGACAAAAACGGCGTTGTATGCTGAAATTGTCAAAGATGCCAGCAATGGTGAATCCTCGGGAAATAATGACAGTTCTGAACATGACAGTAGTTCAGATGAAGATGTTTCAACTTCAGTTGAGGATGATACACCTTCAAGTTCAAGCGAGGATGGATCTGAATATGAATCATCAAGGGAGGTTGTTGATTCTGATGCAGAAAGGTCAACATCTAAGAGTGATTCCAGTCAGGTATGTGTCAATGAACCCACTGCTGTTAGTTGTGGTAACTGTGATAGTTTGCGTGTTAAATGTGCTGATTTAGAGGCAAACATGTCTGAGTTGCAAGCCAAACATGATGCTTTACAAGCTAGTTTGTTTGACTTGCAAGACAAACATGTTTCATTGAATGATAAGTGGTGTGAGTTGCAGAGCAAACACGAGGCTTTGCAAGAGAAATATGATGTGACATTCATCCACAATCAGAAATTAACCGTGGATCTTTCTAAGTGCACAGAAGCCAACATGTTTTATGAAAACCATGAAAAGGAATTTAAAACGATGATTGAAACTTTAAGGAAAGATAAAACTGAGTTAACAAAAATGGTTTCAAGAAAACAAACTGACATCAATTTGTATATAACTCGTCTTGAGATAATGCAAAAAGAGATGGCTTGTGTTAAAACTGAAAGTGAGGCGATCCGACTTAAGTTAGACAGCTATTTAAGCTCTAGCTATGTGTTAGATCACATCATTGATGTTCAGAAAGAGAAAAAGGATGTCACATGCATTGGATATAAGCAATGTCCACCACCGGTTAGACACAACTACGATGCACTGCCTGATGAGGAATATAGAACTCACTTTGAGCCATCTGTTCCTCTAGATGTTAATGAATTTGCTACAGGGCTCGGATATAAGAAAGAAGTATCGTCAGATTCAGATGTGTCAGCAGATACCTTTGTAACTGCTGAACCGAATCAGGATCCTCCAGTTGTGATTGAGGATACTGATTCTTCTGATGATGAGTCTGATGATACTGATTCAGCAAAGTCTGATGCGGTAATCAAAGAAGAGGACATACCTCTTGAGAATCACATTCTGTGTGATCCTCCTGCAAAACCCGCTAAGACTGTTGCAATTGAGTCCTCGTCTGAGAAAGAGTCGGAGAGTGTGGAGTTGCTGTACACTCTTGTTGGTGATGATAAAATTTACTCAGACAAAGATTTTCCTATTAAGAATGTAAATCAATCTTTAATCAGTAAAATCTTTGAAAATTCTACAAGTAAGTTTTTGGGAAAGACAGGACCACATGTTACAGTCACACAGTGTCCTCCTATCCCAAAGGCTGAAGTTAGAAAACAATTTGGAAATAAGAAATTACCAACAGTGCAAACCCAGCAAAATCATACCAAATTGAAAGGTAAGACACCGACTCAGAGTCAAAAGAAGCCGAATCAGAAGAAGAAGAATGTGAACTTTGTGAAATCGAAGGGAACGGACAAAATTGAAAAGTTTGCAAATCAATCTAACTTAGATTTTGTCCAGAAAGTAACAGTGATGAAAAGGAATGAACCAAATAGTTCAAAACCTAGTACCTCGAGATCACAAAGTTCATCATCATCGGCAAGACGATCACATGATACTTCGGGGTTTGTTGAACGAAGATCATGTTTTGAATGTGGTACAATTGGACACATAGTTCGAAACTGTCCGTATCTTCATAAGTTGAAAGCAAAAGTCGATGCCCCCCATGGTAACAGTTACCATAAAAGATCTGTTTCACCAAGACAGGACCCCCGTCTTGTTAAACAACGGGAAATGAAACAGAAAAGGAAACAAAGAAAAGAAATTGAAAAGGTTTTAAAACCGGAGGTTGTCCAAACACAGTCTGTTAAGTTAGAAATTAAAAATGAAAAACAAAAACAGATTTGGAAACCAAAACCAGTAACTGTTTCAGGGGGAGCTACATCAATTCCGAATCATCGGGAAATGGATGTTACAATCCTCGATGATGACGGACGACCCAAGTCTGTGAAGGCTTGGGTCTCCCTCTCCAACTAATCTCTGAGTGAGTGTGTAGGATGTTCCAGGAGGAACTTTCGATAGTCATAAGTGTAAGGCCTCCTAATCCAAGATCTCACTCAGCTAAAGCAACCAACAGGTGTGCGGAATCCACCTGATGATGAACCACTGTAGATGAAACACTAGAATGCAAGATTTGTGAGAGAAATCAAGAATACACTGAGTATTCTTGATGAGGAAGATGAATGACGTCACACACACACAGTAGCCGCCAGACAAAACACACACACAATGATTAGGGTTGCACAGAATTTCACACAGAAAACGCTTGCCTTGTCTATTCCATATTAAAGTATATATACAAGGCAAAGCCCGGACTTTCAAGACTAACTAGAAAGCCCGGACAAAACATATAGCACAAAGCTCAGACCTTTTGCCTAGACAAAACTCAGACAAAAGCTACACATACAAAACTCTGACCTTAGTCCTATACAAAAAACTCTGACTAAGGAAATCCTCCTAAAACTTGGACAAGTTGTCCCTAGGAACATCTTGGGACTAAGTTTGAACAAAAGTACAATAAAGACCCTAATAAATTGGGAGACATGCACTTATCACCAAAAGTGCATTAACAAACTCCCCCTTGATCAGTGCATGGTCTTCATTGAACTTGAGATCTTCAAACTTTCATTGGTAACTTGGGAGTCATGCACTTATCACCTAAAGTGCATTAACAAACTCCCCCTTGATCATTGCATGGTCTTCATTGTCTTGAGACCTTTATACTTTCTTCGAGAACTTGCTGCCTGGATTTCCACATAGAACTGCAAGACTTTGATGTATTGATCAGCTAACGGTTGATCTTCTTCAAAGGAATGCAACGGCAGACGTCTTAGCTTCTTCAAATCTTCCATCTTGAGATGAATGATCCAGATGCACACAGCTTCTTCAAATCTTCCATCTAGAGATGAACGATCCAGATGCACACAGCTTCTTCAAATCTTCCATCTTGAGATGAACGATCCAGACCTGAAACACTTAACCCAGGATTAAGAAACTTAACCCAGAAGACACTCGGCCCAAACCTGGATCCCAAAACTAATTCCAATATCCCGGAATCAACAAAAGAAATATTAAACAACCAATATTTAATAATTTGTATTTCAAAACACGATCATTCAGAAAAAGTTACTTCAAGACTTATATTTTTGGAAAAATATCACAACTTGGAAGCAGATTTACCGAAACACCTTAAATGACCTGATTACCCACACACTTAGATGGATCTTGCACGGCCGATTTTTATACAAAAAGACTTATTTTAAGATTACCTAACTTGATGTTTAACACCTTATTAAAGAATGTTCACAACCCTTAGAGAATTTTCAAAATGATAACTCGCACATAGAAACAAGAAAGCAAAATCTTTTTGATGGTTTTTTTTTTTTTTTTTTTGAATTTTTGACTGAATAAAGAAATCAAACCTACGAACGTATTTACACTAATTATCTTTTTGTGAAATCGGAGCAAAGGAATCATATCGATTTTTCTGTCAATATCCAACACAAGAACATAGTTTATCAGTTTAAGCTCTTAGAATGATATTAACAGTTCAAGACGTTCAACGGTATTGTGGTCCACTTAAGCTTTAGCACGCTTTCGAACACTGTTTTCGAGATATGCGATTAAGTGTATTAATAGCTGACTGTAACTATGTTTACCCACCTCAGAATATACTCCCGTATCAAGGTATGCGCGAGAGATCATCTTACTGGTAAGTATACCATTTATCATCTGTTTTGACGTATAAACTGATGTGAGATACTCACTTATTTAGAATTGAAAACAAGTCCTTTGTGATAGAATCACTTATTGAGGAGGAACTTGAATTTCAGATGCAAAGGGCACAGGAGCAAGTCCGTGAACAGGTTAGTACCATCGTACAGACAAAGAGACGAACTTGACTCCCGCATGATTTTGTGGGACATGTGATTGTTTATCACTTATTTGGGTCGAATGCATCATGTAATAACGATATTTACACGTATGTATGGTATCATGGAAGATCTAGACTTGCGTCCCCATTGTTTTCCGGTAAAAGAAACAACCATGATACCCAGATGATAAACAGCATAAAGACCACGTATCTCAGAACCTCGGCAATCTATCAAACGAAATTACGGTACCAAGACCATATATCCGAGAGATGTACCACACAAATTACGCAGTTCATTATGTTTATATACCAAAAACAGGTTCTTATTTACGCGTAAAACCTACCGAAGCAACGTATAATGAAGCTGTCACAGTTAACGGTTAATTTTATATATATAACCATAGCCCTGCACCAGATACGACTAACCGATGTACTATCATTTCCCTTATATCTCAACACGACTTCATTTTATATTTTTCAAATGTTTTTTGTATTTTTCTTAAAAATTATCCTACAACTAAGTAAAATATTTTTGGAGTTTTTCAATTTTGGAAAGCGGTAAGAACTGTACAGAAAACATAAAATAAAGTTTCTATGCGAGTTTTGAAAAGCATTTTACTCGGGGTTGATCATGCCAATCATTCGGACCAGATTCTCAAATCTAGCCCGATCGAATGTCTTAGTAAACAGGTCGGCAAGATTATCCAAGGTGTCTACCCTAACCACTTCTATTAAACCCTTCTCAGCACAGTCGCGAATAAAATGATGCCTAACATCTATGTGCTTAGTGCGTGAGTGATTAACAGGATTGTTAGTTATGGAAATGGCAGAGTTGTTATCGACAAGAATAGGAGTTCGAGTAAAATTCAAACCGTAGTCCCTCATTTGCTGCTGAATCCACAAAACCTGAGCACAACAGCTTGAAGCAGCAATGTACTCGGCCTCACACGTGGATAGAGAAACTGCAACTTGCTTTTTGCATTGCCAAGAGACAAGACGGTTCCCAAGAAGTTGTGCGCCGCCAGAGGTTGACTTTCTGTTCATCCGGCACCCTCCGAAATCCGCGTCAGCATACGCCATCAAATCCAGTCCACCTTCAGCTGGATACCACAATCCAAGCTTAGGCGTCCCTTTCAGATATCTGAAAATACGCTTGACTGCTTTCAAGTGAGACTCCTTCGGAGTTGATTGGTACCTAGCGCACAAACAAACAGAGAACATAATGTCTGGTCGTGAAGCAGTAAGATACATCAATGAACCTATCATTGCTCGATATAGAGTCGGATCCACTTCAGGATCTTTCACATCATCGGATGAAAGCTTGATATTTGTCGGGAGAGGCGTGTCAGAGGGTAAGCTATCTTCCAATCCAAATCTTTTGAGAATCTCGTGGACATACTTTGTCTGATGCACGTACGTCCCGGTTTCTTCCTGACTCACTTGAAGACCTAAAAAGAAAGATAACTCGCCCATCGCGCTCATTTCAAATTTGGACTTCATCACCGCTTCGAACTCACGACACAATTCTTCATTTGAAGAACCAAAAATTATGTCATCAACGTAAATTTGCACGATCAGAAAATCTCCCCCTTTCTTCAATATGAACAGTGTGGAGTCAATTGCACCACGCGAGAACCCATGCTCCAATAGATGCTTTGACAACGTCTCGTACCATGCTCGAGGAGCCTGATGGAGACCGTAGAGAGCCTTGTCCAACAAATAGACCTTGTTGTCTAACCCTGGAGCTTCGAAACCCGGTGGTTGGGACACATACACAGTTTCATGCAATTTCCCGTAAAGGAAGGCGCTTTTCACATCCAACTGATAGACTTTGATACGTATGTGTGCAGCAAAGGCTAGAAACAAACGAATAGCTTCCAGTCTTGCCACCGGTGCATAAACTTCGGTATAATCAATCCCTTCCTCCTGATTGAAGCCTTGAACAACCAACCGTGCTTTGTTTCTGACAATGACACCCTTGTCGTCTTTCTTGCACTTGAAAACCCATTTCGTGTTGATTGCATGTTGGCCCTTTGGAAGATCGACCAAATTCCACACCTTTAACTTGTCGAACTGAGCTAACTCTTCTTGCATCGCCTCACACCAAGAATTATCCTTCAGAGCCATTTGATAGTTCTTCGGCTCTATCTGAGAGATAAAACATTCATGGAGGCTAAGATTGTAGATTTCCTCTTTCTTGATAGCAGAGAACAGACACTGCATCTCTGAAATACTCCTTCGCGTTTGCACTCCCGCATTTGGATTCCCAATAATATTATCAACAGGATGATGAATATTTGTTCTTGGAACTGGGATTGCCGGAGCTTGAAGATTGTTTCCCAAATTCGATTGAATCTCCCCCTCAACATTTGCATTACTACTAGAAGCTTGATCATTTCCAGAAGACGCATTAACATTTGGATATGCTGAAAAATCAACGTACAGATCTCCACTTGTAGTTTGAGCAGCTGCATTGGGGATCTGCTCAGCAACAACTTCGTTTACGGTCGAAGAATCAGCGACTGGAACATTCGAAGACACATTAGTAGGAATACTTGCTCTCCAGCTTGCATCCACTTCATCTTTGTTCACAAGATGTGTGTACACAACCTCCGAATCTTCTTCTGAAACATCAGGAAGATCAAATGAGTCAAATAGTTTTTCATAATCATAACCACTTTTGGGACCGAATTCGGACGGTGGAGGATCAAAACTCAAAGGAGTTATGTCAAACACGATCTCCACTGTACGTTTCTTAACGTTATAAACGCGTTTGTTTGGAGTTCCATTGGCATAACCCAAAAAGAACCCAACTTCACCAACTTCCCCCATTTTAGGAGTATCTTTGGTGCGTTTGATAACACATTTGATCCCAAAAGGTTGAAAACCAGATAAGTTCGGTTTCCTATTTTCAAGCAATTCATAACACGTTTTATCTTCTCTTTTGACAGTAAGCACATGATTTAACACATAACATGCAGTGTTTACCGCCTCGGCCCAGAAGAAAATTGGCAATTTTGATTCAGAAAGCATAGTTCGGGCCGCCTCAATTAGGGTACGATTCTTCCGTTCTGCAACTCCGTTCTGTTGAGGAACATATGGAGCGCTGAACTGATGAACTATTCCCATTTCCCGACATAACTCATCCATATAATGATTTTTAAACTCAGTGCCGTTGTCACTTCGGATTTTCTTAATAGGAAGTGAATAATTTTTCTCAAGTTGTTTGAATAAATCTCTTAAAATACCAGCAGTTTGATCCTTTGTTTTTAAGAAAAATACCCATGAATAACGTGAGAAATCGTCAGTGACAACTAAGCAATAAGACATCCCACCAATGCTAGCAACATGGATCGGGCCGAAAAGATCCATGTGAAGCAATTCAAGTGGTTTTTGGATTGAGTTAACTGTTTTCGGTTTATGAGGCTTTCGTTTGATTTTTCCTTTTTCACATGATTCACATTTGTTGTGCATATTGAAACTACGTAAAGGAACCCCCAACACCAAGTTATTTTTCACTAAGTGGTTCATTTTTCGCAGATGCACATGGCCCATTCTCCTATGCCAGAGATACGATTGATCTTCAGTCGCCTTTGAAAGTAGACATGTCGCTGGAGTAGTCGAGTTAACCAACGGGCGCATGTCCATGACATATGTGTTATTCACCCTTGGAGCCCTCATAACGATCCAATCTTCAGGAACAACAAATCCCGGACGCAACACGAAGCAAGCTTTATCGGTGAACATCATCGTGTACTTGTTATCACAAATTTGAGAAACCGACATCAAGTTATGCTTCAGTTCTTCAACGTAGTTCACTTTATGCAGCGTAATTTTTCCATTTGACACGGAACCTTCACCGGTGATGTAACCACCCTTCTCACCAGCAAAATTCACATAACCACCACGAATTTGTTTAAAATTGTTCAATAAGTCTTTATTTCCTATCATGTGTCTGGAACAGCCACTATCGATATACCAAATATAGATAGCTCGTTTCAGCTGCTCCTACACTCCCCAACAAGAAAATTTAGTTAGAGTGTGGGACCCAAGCCATGATGGTCTTGGGTCGTCCCGATTCATCAACATAAGAAAACTCTTTGAAATAACCATCATTGCCATTGTGTCCTCCATTTCCATTTCGGAAATTGTTGGAATGACTCCCCGCAAATCGTGGATTATACGGAGTTGACGATCTGTTGGTATAACTAGAGTTTCCATAATCTCGGCTTCCATAGTTTTGGTATCCGTAATTTTGATTCCAGGGTGGCTCAAAATTCCTACCAAATCTAGGAACATCATCGTGTCTTGAGAATGATCGTGGATGATTATCCGAATGCTGTCTTTGATTTGGAAATCGAGGGGGTGACGCATTTCGATCATTCACGAATTTGTTCTGTGCATGAGGTCTAACATAGTTGTGGTTCGAACCTCCAGAACGTTGGTCATTCTCATGTGTTTGGAAAGTAACATGATTTTGTCGTCTGTGAGGGGTTTTCTCACGAGTATCATGTTTTTGAGATGAACTTTCCGATCCTTTACCACGATTTATAACAACTGGTTTCTCCCCATGATCCTGATTTTGTTGTGATTTAACATTTGTTTTGACAACTGGTTTTGCTTCTTGTTTAATCACTTTGTTTTTCTCAACCTTCTGATTTTTACCATTTTTCTTTTCAACATTAACAGATTCATTTTGTGGTTTTTCAACAAAAGGTTTCCTTTGATCAGGATCAACAAGAGATTTACCCTTGTCATCTGGACAGTCTGCTGCTAAGTGTCCTTTCCCACGACACTTATAGCATTTGCGAATTTTCGCAGCATTCTTTGGACGTTCCTCATGATCGGTCGAAGATGATGATTCGTTGGTGGAATTTTTCAAAATTTGGTTCACAAACTGAGAGTTGGAACCAGTTTCGATCTTTACTTCTTCTTTGACAAAATCCTCCCCTTTAACAAACTCAGTTTTAGGGATATTTTTCAAAGGCCTTTTAGAATTCCCACGTGATTTTGTTTTTGACTTCACATTTTGAACTTGATTAAGCATTTCCAAAATCTTATTGTTTATCAAATTTTCAATGTTTTCAAGATTTACTTCATTTTTCTTTGACATTCCACTCATCTTCGACTGATCTGAGTCAGTAACTTCATCTGTCTCAGATTCTGACTCACTTTGCGGTTCAACCGTCAGAGGGGTCGTTGGCAAAAAATTTGCCAATTCAGGATCAATGCTTGGCATCGATGTATAATTATGGTTTACCGGAGGAGGCACTTTCTTATAACCGATGCCGAACATTTCTTCCTCAGATTCTTTGAGACGTTGGCTGTTAATACAGAAATTCATCACTTCAGATGAATCCCCAAACTTTTCAATTTTTCGTTGCAAGTCTAAAATCAGATTATCTTTTTCCAAAATAATTTTGTTCTTTTCCAAAACACAATTTTGGTTCATTTCAAGTTCAGATTTTAATTCCTGATTTTTAACAGTTCCCTGAGCCACACGTCTCTCAAATTCAGAGATATCATTTTTCAGCGCTTTTATCTTAATTCGGTGTTCTTTATCCGAATTAGACAAAACATCAATGAGTTCTCTGGATTTTTCTAAATCTGCAATTAAGTTTGTGTTGTGAAGTGCGTATCTATCAATCTTAGTCACAAACTCAACACATCTAGCACATCGCTTATCTACAGAAGATGATTTTACCTCAATGCCAGCCATGAATGCACATGCTTCATTTTCTCCGGATTTTTCTTCCAACCTTTTAGCTTCTGCATCCGCAAATTGCTGCATTTCGGCTGTGGAGATGTTGAATTCAAAGCGTTCTCCCTTTTCTCCATCTTCTGTTTTGTTAGCCTTTTCAACAGACTCTTCATTCGGGTTATCTTCATTCTCAGAAACATTTCCCGAATTCAACTCTTCCCCAAGAACCTCAGCTACAACTGCAAGTTCCTCAATGCTAGTCTCTTCAACAATCTCTTCACACATTTCTTCAGCTACAACCGCAAATTCCTCAATGCTAGTCTCTTCGACAATCTCTTCACACACTTCTTCGTTGACAATTTCAGCTATAAAGGCTTGTGACACAATAGCTCCTGAAAAGTCTTCCAATGCACAACCCCAGTCGTAAGGCTCAGTCACCTTTTGTAAAGATTGAGCCACCATAGCATTGTTTGTTGAATGTGTAAGATTTTCAGAACCACTTGGACGAGCACTTGAGTTGGAAGTAGTTGCTGAATTGTTGTGAGGTCTTGAGTTGTTTCCTTGAGAGTTGTTTTCTCTGTTCGATCTCTCCATCTTCGGCTTCCGACAATCACGTGCGAAATGCCCGTAGATGCCGCAGTTGTGACATTTTACCTTTGACATGTCGACTCCCATTCGAGTCTTTGTCTGACCTCCTATGAACTTCCTACCTGTCTTCAACAGAAACTTCTTCGCTCTACGGACTAACAGTGCCATATTGAGTTGTAGATCAAGTTCTTCCATTTCGTCTTGATCTATCTGATCAAAGTCCTCATCGAGACTTGACGGTTCAACGAGCTTTCCAAGACAGAAGTTCTCGTAGGCAGTCATGAAGGACGCCAAAAGACTCATGTTTTCTTCAATCAACTTTAAGCAGCTTGCATCTACCGTTGGAATGTTCAAGTTTGTCGCTTGAGATTTCTGAGCTCCACTGGAAGAGTACATTCCTTGATTGGAATTTGTTGTTCCACTTGAATTGACATTGTTGCTTATAAAGGCGTGTTCACTTGCAGAACCTTCATTCTCCGAATATAAAGCAACACCGACTCCACTATCATTACCCTTCTCCATTGGTTTCGAAGCCTTATATAACTGAGGATCTTGGATCTTCTCGAAATCAGATGCTTGATCTTCCATATTCCAAGAATAAGCCTTCAGTTTTTGTACAACTTCTTCCAATGAAAGCTCTTCATAGAGAACACCTTCTCTAATCAAAGCAGTGTACATATTCCATTCTCTCGAAAGGCAATTCAGAAACTTCTCAACCTTCTCAAATTCAGTGTAAATGCCTTCCTGGCTTCTTTCAAGTTCGCTCAACAAATGATAAAACCGGTTCACTGTATCATCAAATGATTCATTTTTCAAGGCTTTAAACACAACGAATTGAGTCTTCAAACGTTCGAGTCGTCGTTTCTTGTATATTGCATTTCCTTCATATCGCTCGATCATGCTATCCCACAACTCCTTCGAGGTATTTCTCTTACGGAAAGTATGAAGTATCGATTGTGTCATAGCCATCGTTATCATTGACATAGCTTTCTCTTCACAATCAAAGAATTTCTTTTGGTCTTCAGTGAGAGCCAAGTACGTATCAATCGTCAACGTACGTATTGGAGTAGCTCCACATCCTTTAACGATACACAACCAAATCTTGATGTCTTTTGCTCTAACATACCTCTCAAACCGATCCTTCCATTCTGGGAAATCCAATTCATTAATTAACAGAGGAGGTTTGTCGTTACTCCCCACCTCGGCATTGTGCTTGAGATTTTGCACCATTGCACTCACACTGTTGTTTGCCATTTCAGAAAACAACAGAAGGTTTCCAAGCAAGAACTGTGTAACTGAACAGACTTTCTAAGCCCAAACTCGGAGAGAAAGCACGGAGTGAAGCGTCTGAGCTTTAATCAGAGTGAAACCCGGATCACAAAAACCTGAAATAACCACAAACAACAGAAAGCTCGGACTACACTGTTAGAAATTTAAACTCAGACTACCAAATAAGGAGCGGACACACTAAGAGTATAAAATCCGGACTCAGAGGTGAAGATTTGCACACAGTAACCTTCACAGTAACCTTTAGACTAAAATTCGGACACTGAACACTAAGAAAATAAGAAGATACAATTCGGACAAGAAAGATCTAAAGTTCGGACACAATACTAATAATATAAAACATAATACTAATAACATAAAAGTCGGACTTAAATAACTTGTTATAAAGGTCGGACTCTATAAAAGTCGGTCTCTTCTAATAATAACTAAACCCTAAAAGTCGGACTCCCCTAATATGCACTTTATAAAAGTCGGACCACTAACACTTGATAAAAGTCGGACTAGTAAAATATAAAGGTTCGGACAAACTAATAACTACTCTAAAAACTTCGGACCTATTAATGTTTTAACAAACTCAGACTCACTAAACCTTAAAACATCGGACACAGGAGAGGACTAGACTGAACATAAAAATCGGACTAAAGTTGGACTACAACTTATAAAAGTCGGACACTAATACTGACTTAAAACTCGGACCACAACACACAAACCTAATATCTAAAATTCGAACAAAAGAAATGACAAAAAAAAAGGTCGGACACAAGAAAAAGAGGAAAACTCGGACTGAACTAGTGTAATGTGTGACAAGACTCGGACCAACTAAGAATATATTATAAAAACTCGGACTACTAACAATATCATAAAACTTCGGACTCTAATAAACTAGTTAAACTAGACAAAAGGTCGGACTAAACTTAAGATAAAACTCGGATACTAATTAACCTAAAAAGGAAAATTCGGACAAGCTAAAGTAAAAACTCAGACACTAAATACCCAGAAAGGAAAATTTGGACAATGAGTAAAAGTCGGACTGAAAGAATTGAAACTCAGACAAGTCTCAAAACTCAGAAGGAACCAATCTTCGGACTATCTCCCCAATGTGACTACACACTGGTTCAACAATACCCCGGAGACACAAACACAAAGTGTAAACCACGGACAAAGTTTCCAAAGATCAAACTCAGAATCTTTTTCACCTTCAAACCTCTGTATGAACAAGAAACAAAAACCCCTGTAAAACCCAGATGAAGAAAACACTAAAAATCACCAAACTAATCAAAATCCATCATCAAATCACTAGATATGAATGAAGAATCATGAATAAAACACAAAAACTCACTAAACTCTCACTAAACCCAATCAAAATATGAACTTTTCTCACCAAAAACCTTCAAACTAAGAACACCTACAGTAGTATGAGCACACTGCTCTGATACCACTTGTAAGGCCTCCTAATCCAAGATCTCACTCAGCTAAAGCAACCAACAGGTGTGCGGAATCCACCTGATGATGAACCACTGTAGATGAAACACTAGAATGCAAGATTTGTGAGAGAAATCAAGAATACACTGAGTATTCTTGATGAGGAAGATGAATGACGTCACACACACACAGTAGCCGCCAGACAAAACACACACACAATGATTAGGGTTGCACAGAATTTCACACAGAAAACGCTTGCCTTGTCTATTCCATATTAAAGTATATATACAAGGCAAAGCCCGGACTTTCAAGACTAACTAGAAAGCCCGGACAAAACATATAGCACAAAGCTCAGACCTTTTGCCTAGACAAAACTCAGACAAAAGCTACACATACAAAACTCTGACCTTAGTCCTATACAAAAAACTCTGACTAAGGAAATCCTCCTAAAACTTGGACAAGTTGTCCCTAGGAACATCTTGGGACTAAGTTTGAACAAAAGTACAATAAAGACCCTAATAAATTGGGAGACATGCACTTATCACCAAAAGTGCATTAACAGTAAGATTGTTGATAGTGGAGCGTCCTTACACAAGATAGGCGACAGAAGAAATTGTTGCCATTGATGGAGAGAGAAGAAAAGAAGACAAAAATGTCTGATGAAGGAAAAAGGAATGAAGTTGAAAAATTCGACATGATGAGATATGTTCCAAAGTTTGGTTGTTATGGTTTTTGATCGGGTCAACATGAAAGATTCCAATGAAAAGTACGCGCCTGTAGCACGTCTGAAGCTTTTCGAAGTCTCATGGATTTTTCTTCCACAAGAAGTTCAAAGTCCACAAGATGAACGTGTAGGGTACTTTTCTCTTCGGTGTGATTGAAGAAAATGTGTTGGTTGATCAAACTACACCGGGTGTGCGGATGCCTTGGCGTGGATTGAACAACCGCACACTACTTCTCAAGAGAAAGATAAAGACCTTCGCTGGTGCAATGTGGAAGACCAGCCGGACCCAAAGGTTTATGATCTTGTTGCTGTCAAGAGATTTCTCAGTAGCTACAAAAATCGTCTTTGAAATCCACACCGGGTGGATATCCAGTTTGGGAGAACACTCAAATTCCTTGCAATGCACGAAGCAGTTGCAGGATACGGTTTTAAATTTCTAATCTCTCCTATACTTGTCGATGTTTAAGCTGCTTTATGAATTATTATCATCTCGTACAGCACTCTTTGACCTGACACATTGATCTCGAATATCACTTCACACGTGATTGTTTCAATATGAAACTCATCAATGTTGTCATGGTCCACACCGATGACCAACGTGCCGACCTTTTTACCAAAGCATTTGACAAATCAAGATTTGACTATTTATTACTGGTAAACGGCATTAAGGTCAAGCAAGAGTAAACCAACATCGGAAAATCATTTTTGTAAATACCTTTGTGTTTTAAATTTGTCTTAGTTTATTGATTTTAGGGGGAGTAAATCCAAAATTTGAAAAATCCAAAAACATCGAAAAATTTCAAAAACACAAAAACAATAGAAAAGCAAAAATGAGTTTCCTGGCGAGTAAAAGAGAAAATGATAGTACATCAGTGGTCTGTCTAAACCTCTTTAAACTTAAACTGAAAAGCGATAAGCAGCTCTATATAAGATGTATCGGTAGGCTCACAATCATTTTAAAGTGTGCAGGGTGATATAAACTTAAATCCGACTGAAGACTGGGTGGGAACCATTCATTGGCATATGGTCTTAGTACCGAAATTTCGTTTGAGAGATTGCCGAGGTTCTGAGATATTCGGTCTTTATGCTGCTTATCATCTGGGTATCATGGTTGTATCTTTTACCGAAAAATAACGGGGACGCAAGTCTAGATCTTCCATGATACCATACATACGTGTACATATTGCATACGACCTCAATAAGTGATCAACAATCACATGTCCAAACAAATAAGTGATAAAATATCACAAATTCTTTCCGGGAGTCAAGTTCGTCTCTCTGCTGTACGAAAGTACTGACCTGTTCACGGACTTGCTCCTGTGCCCTCATGCATCGAAAATCAAGTTCCTCATCAATAAGTGATTATATCACATAGGGCTTGTTTTCAAATCAAAATAAGTGAGAATCTCACATCATATACGGTCAAACAGATGATAATCGGTATACTCACCGGTAAGATGAACCCTCGTGCATACCTTGATACGGGAATGTGTCGTGATGTGGATGAACACCGGTCGGTAAGTATAAATTATACTTTAACGTATCCCCTCGCCATGATTACGAATGATAAGTTGAGCTTATGTGGACAACAATACCGATAATTGTTATAGGATGCTTATCTTAATGTTAACTAATTGAACAACAAGAGCGTTTTGACATGACCGTACACTGATATGAATCTCTTACCCTCGAAACTCGCAAAAAGAATGTCTGTAAATATTTATTTACTGCTTTCAGTCTTTACATTTGAGATATTCAAAAATACCAAAAAGATTTTATATGTGTTTTAATATAAACTTTATAAAAGCCAAAAAGATTTTATTTCTATTTTGTTTTCGATCGTACGATGTTGGAGCTCGAGTCTTCGTTACCTGAAACCTGAATGAAAACTGAAACGACTAAATCTTCATAAATGGTCGAAATTTGCAAGTTTTGAAAGTTAAAATTGAAATTGATAAAATTTATTAAACTTTCAAACTGTCGGACGGTGTTTGCTTAAACAATGGTCACATGTGTGTTGTTTGCTTATGATATTCCAAGCGGTTGTTCTCATTACGCGTTTAGATTTCTTGCATGTGCAGATTCTAAAGGCTAGGAGAACATGGTCGATGACAAGCTTCGGAATGAAGACACAACGTGAAGGCACTCAAATGATGAAGATGATCGAGTTGCCGCTGGCCATCATCAACACCACAAGGATCTCAAGTTGTAAAGATCAAGACATTCACGAGCATAACTCAAGGGGGAGCTTATGTTAAGGGGGAGTTTGTCAACACACTTCCTACATGAAACGGGGAGTTTGTTGATACACTTTCTGCTTACAAGACGTGAAGACTTTGAAGATCCTCCGACTTAGAAGACATGGAAGATGAACCTCACGAGTAGCGTCCAAGGGGGAGTTTGTTGGTACATATTATGTGGACGCGACTTGGTTCGGTTCAACTCGTTTCGGTTCGACCCGGTTAGGTTCGGCTCAAGCCCGACGTCACGACTTTCCTCCGTCGTGCGTCCCAGAGTTCGTCACGCGAAGCACGAAGCGCCGCGGCCTTTCCCGTCGACACATCACCATGACATCACCTTGGTGATGTCATGATGATGTCACTCATGTTGACTAAATACAAGTGCATATGATAATCTGCATATTTGAACGTGCATGGTCACATTGAGTTTAGGCCAATCATAAATGTTTGGGCTTCTACTCACATTGGGCCGAACCCAACCCCAACCGCACAAGGCAGAAGACTTATTGGTTGGATCAGACCACTCACATGGATGAGCTCGAAGGATAACTCGAAGGATATGCCATCCTTCGAAGCATATGTGGATCCTTCGATGGTTGCATGATCGAAGGATGATGTTTCGATCAGTAATTCTGATCCTTCGACCAGACGTGCGGTGATGGATATAAATATCCAGGTGTGTGTGTGAGAACCAGAGAGAAGAGAGGCAGAAAACTAGAGAGAGTGTAGTGAGAGAAAGTTCCGGTGAGCTTTGTAGTTGTCAAATATTGTACCGAAACTTTGTCGAAATCAATACACGTAACTGTTAATCGTTGATATCTTTACGTATTGTTCACTTTCTCGATCTCGGTTTGCATCTCCGGTTGGATTCCGCACAACCGGGTGTGTTCGATAACAAGGATTAGGCGACTAGATCCTCCCCTAGCCGGACCTACACTAACAATCACTCATACATCAAGCTTCAAGCTTGAACACTTCTTGTGGGTAAAACCCTAACTAAAACAGAATGTTTGTGAGGTTTTAACCTCTGATTAACATTTCTCAGCCTTGTTTTTTAAGCCCAACTAACCATTCAATTGATTATGAGCATTAGGACATAGGTTTGAGATGAGATAGACTCAAGTTCAACTAAGATTAACAAGTTTAAATGAAAACAGAAACAAACAGTCCACTTTGGAGCCTTTTTGGTGACATTCCAGAGCTTGGTTTTCCATGGAAAACCTCTGGAAATGTTTCTAAGATTGTTCCAAGCAAGTGAGAAAAAGAATGGATGAAAAATGTTAAGAAATGAGAGAGTTATGCATACTTTTGTAACTTGGTATGATTCTGCTCGAATTTCTGATTAGCAGCAGATTAGAGAGTGATTAAAGAGTGTTTGAGGTGAGTTGCAAAGTGGAAAAGGTGCGGAGGAGGCTTGGGTTTTATAGGGGAAGGATTAGGGTTAAGGTGGTTGACAATAAATATGATTAGACGGTGGTTGAAATCATGGTTGTAAAAGTCGCTAGGCGCTCCCTGGTCGGTCGACCAGGGAGTTGAGAGTACTCGGTCTAGGCGGAGAGCACACGGGGAGTACTCGGAGATGCCAAATTATAAAGAAATTAGTTTTCGGATATTAAATATATGTCAAATAACATAAATTTACTAATATTTATAACAAAATACGTGAAATTGATATTCACTCTTTAATATGATAGGCATAGAAATGATGTTTTATTTTATTTTAAGTCAAACTCGGCCCGAGTTGATATACTAGATCCATTTTTGGCCAATGTTGACCGCATTTGATCGATTCCGAGTAATTAGTCGGAGTTGAAGAAAGTCGCCTCGGCAACCTACCTTGTAGCGACTACTCGGTGAGTACTCGGACTTGGAGACCTTGTTTTACAACCATGGTTGAAATAAATAAATAAAAAAAACAATTCCCAAACACCACACAAGGTGCAGCCGTAAGGCTATTTAACAACCATAATATCTTCCCTTTTTATTTTATGTGACATAAACTTAACATATATATAGTGGAGAATGGTGTGCATTATGATATTACAAATATAGGAGGTTGAAACAAATTAAAAAAAGGCAATTAAGGGGTTGTCCCCTGTTCCGATCGGAAGGCTGCTCTTCATTTCTTTTTATATTTTTTTTTAACACTAAAAAGGGTATATATTGTAGTACATACTTCGTATTTATGATGTGTATATTCATTCAACATACAATAAGGTCAAACATGCAAGTAACAATTAAATAAAAAAAGGTTTGATGATTGTTGTTGCACTCCAGCCGGCTGTTATGAGTTTCATTCCTTTTTTTTTCGCAAAATAACACATGTATTTGTAGATTATGTTATAAATCTATGATGTTTTAATGTATACATACCCTATAACAAGGCGTAAAAATGTATGAAACATGTTTTAATTTGAACAAAAGATGTGACTATTAGGTGTGTAAGATATGGTTGTAAGTATGTTTAAACGAATTTGATCACGTAATAAGTATGCGTATAAATAATCTCGTTTAAGTATTTAAATCAAGTATGCAAATATGGATTATGTCATGCGAGAGTTGAGTGAAGTAATGCACATAAGGAACGATCAAAGTTGTGTATTCACATCTTTTGCAAGTTAACATGTTTGAACGTATAAGTGTATGACTTGAATGCTATAAACGAATATACGAAAAATGTATATTTCACATGAATGATTAATTGTATAATAATCAAGAGTCTCGGATTTACAATGGCTTGAAACGAACAACGATTACAAAGGAAACGGATTTCCGAAAAACATAGAAATACGATACAATCTTTCTAAAAACGGAACGCTGAGAAAAGCGAGGCGTTACCCCAACCCCCTGGTTTTGTTGACCCTACCAAGCCTGATCATGTGTGTTTATTGAACAAATCTTTGTATGGGCTCAAACAAACCCCCCGTGCATGGTTTACTAAGCTATCTACTGCTCTTCGTCAACTGGGCTTTTATGGGTCCAAAACTGACCCGTCGCTATTTATTCTCAACTCATCGGGCACGCTTGTTTATATGCTTGTGTATGTTGATGACATTATAATCATTGGTAATAATCTGGGCGCTATCACCGGCATTGTTTAGCATCTTAACTCTCTCTTTGCTCTTACGGATATGGGTCAGCTAAATTATTTTTTGGGAATTGAGGTTATCCATCACCGTTTGGATCTGGTCCTTTCTCAACGGACATATGTGCTTGACATTCTTCAGCGTGCTAGTCTTGCAGATTGTAAACAAGTTTCCTCTCCTATGGCTACTTCTCAAGTGTTGTTACCTGATGATAGTCCTTTGCTTGATGATCCTTAGCGATACAGACAGGCTGTCGGGGCTCTTCAATATGCCACTTTGTCTCGTCCCGATATTGCCTTTGCCGTTAACAAAGTTTGTCAGTTTATGCATGCTCCTACCGAGAATCATTGGGCTGCTGTGAAACGAATTGTACGTCATCTAAAAGGCACGGTCAACTATGGTTTATTGTTTCGTCACAACACGGGTTATCAGCTGCAAGCTTTCTCTGCCGCAAATTGGACTTCTACTCTTACTGCTTTTTCGAATTCTGACTAGGCTGAGTCGATCGTCGATCCACGGGGGGATATGCAATCTACTTGGGATCCAATCTCATCTCTTGGTCTGCAAAAAAACAACGAACTGTCTCTCGATCTTCAACAGAATCCGAATACAAGGCAATAGTTGATACTGTTGCGGAACTAATTTGGTTAAAGTCTCTCCTTCGGGAACTCGGTTTGGATAGCAAGGCACCCACACTCTGGTGTGACAATCTTGGTGCAACCTACCTTTCTGCCAATCCGGTTTTTCATGCCCGTACGAAGCACGTTGAAGTTGATTATCATTTTGTTCGTGAACAAGTTACTCAAGGAGAACTAGATATCAAATTCATCTCAACTGATGACCAAATCGTTGATATCTTTACAAAGCCCTTGTCCTCACAAAGACTTAAGTTTCTACGATCCAAGTTGTAGGTCGTTCCCCGCCCTCAACTTGCGGGGGAATGTTAGACTATGTTATTATTATACAAACTTATTATTGTAGAGGGTATCTAATTGTAATTAGCAACTCTATATATAGGGCTTTGTATTCTCAATATTTTAAAGATAATAACAGATATCCTTTTCACGTAGTTTGATTCTTCCAATTTCACGTATACCCAATCGCCCACGTTAAATTCCCTTTCTGACTTTTTCTTGTCTACAATCTACTTCATTCGGTTCTTGGCTTTAGACAAATTAGCTTTTAGAGAAACTAATTTAGCTTCCCTTAGTTAAAACCAATCTTCTATAGAAGCAATGTTAGTGTCATTTGGAAATGTGAATAGGAGGTGGAATCCCATAAAGAGCTTCAAAAGGGGACATGTGAATCGCTGAATGATAAGTGGTATTGTACCACCATTTTGTAAGAGTTAACCACTTAGGCCATTGCTTAGGTTCATCCATGACCATACACCTCAAATATGTTTCAAGACATCTATTAAGAACTTCAGTCTGTCCATCACTACTTTCTGGATGATAGGCAGTAGAAAAATTCAATTGCACCCCCTGCAATTTCATGAAATCCTTCCAAAATTTACTTATAAAGATTGGATCCCTATCAGATACAATGGTTGCAGGGCATCCATGTAACTTGAACACAGTATCAAACATCAAGTGAGCTATGGTTGAAGCTGAATAAGGATGAGTTAGGGGTAAAAACTGAGCTTATTTGGTTAGTCTATCAATAACTACCAATATGGCATCCTTACCAGCAGCTTTAGACAGCGCTTTAGACAGCCTTGTAATAAAATCCATAGAGATATCCGAAAAAAACTGAAGTAGGAGTAGGCAGTGATTGCAAGAGCCCTGGATAAGTAGCTCTATCATATTTAGCTCTGTGACAAGTTTCACAATCTTTGACCCATTGTTTGACAACTGCATCACATTTCTTCCGGTAGAATAGCTGCTTCAATCTTTTCAAAGTAGCATAATAACCTGAGTGACCACCAGTGGCAGAAGCAGTGGCGCAGCTATGAAGGGGCTGGAGGTGGCGTCCGACCCCCCGAACTTTTCGCTCATAGTGTTATGTATGTACATTTCGTATAGAATTTTTTAGGTATATACATTTTCGACCCCCGGTTTTATAAAAAAATAATTTTATTAGGTATATACTTTTAGGTCCGGTCACTTCCGACCCCCTGGTGGAAATTTTCAAGCTTCGCCACTGGGCAGAAGATTGACATATGTGAAGGATGTCCTTTCTTAATTGGTCATCATGACCAACTACCAATTTATTTTTCCTCTTTAACATCTTACCATCCCATGACCAGTTTTTAACATTAGAAGTATGCTGCAGCCTATGAATAATAGCCTGTAATTGGTCATCAGTTTCCCAAGTCTTGATAATTCTAGGCCACAGACAAGGTTCAATAGAGCTCAATCCCATTTCAAACAGTGCTAAACCTTTCACTCTTGACAGGGCATCAGCCACTTGATTATTGATTCCTTCCTTATATAAGATTTCATAATCATATCCCAACAGCTTTGCTAACCATTTCTGTTGCAGAGGAGTACTAGTCTTTTGGTCCAACAGATATTTGAGGCTCCTTTGATCTGTGCGAATGATAAAGTGCTTGACAATAAGATAATGGTGCCAATGTTTAACAGCCATTAATATTGCCAATAGTTCTTTCTCATATACTGATAAAGATTGTTGCTTTATTGAGATACCTCTGCTGACATAAGCTAGTGGGTGCCCCTCATGCATTAGGACAGCCCCCAACCCTTTCGCAGAAGCATTTGTTTCGATAATAAAAACTTTTGAAAAATCGGGCAGAGACAAAACTGGTGCAGTAGTTAGGGCTTCCTTCAACTGATCAAAAGCCAACTGAGCCTCTGCACTCCAACTGAAAGCATCTTTCTTTAGCAAATTGTGTAGTGGCCTTGCTATACCTCCATAGGACTTGATAAACCTTCTATAGTAACCAGATAGACCCAAAAATCCTCTGAGTTGTGTAGGTCCGGCTAGGGGAGGATCTAGTCGCCTAATCCTTGTGTACAAACCAACCCGGTTGTGCGGAATCCAACCGAGATAGCAAACCGAGATAGAACACGCAATAACACGACACGCAAAGTTCACCGATTAACACCTCTGTATTAATACGTATGAATGGTCCAGTTACAAGCACAAGGTTTACAGATCAGCTCTATAAACTCTCTCTAACAGTGTGTGTTCTCTGTTTTCCCTATCTGTCCAACTATCTGTCTGTCGAAATGAACACAACACACGGGTATTTATACCCAAACCAGCAGGTCTGGTCGAAGGATCATGCAGACTGGTCGAAAGCCAGAAACAGCTCGAATGATCAACATGTACCACGAAAGATGGGATCTTTCGTGGTCCAT
Organism: Helianthus tuberosus; assembly: GCA_030545235.1. Taxonomy (NCBI): domain Eukaryota; kingdom Viridiplantae; phylum Streptophyta; class Magnoliopsida; order Asterales; family Asteraceae; genus Helianthus; species Helianthus tuberosus. Next base: position 82,903,228 of record CM060363.1, read on the forward strand.
CTATCGAAAGCTATCTATCGAGCTCATCATCGAAGGATATAAGTGATCCTTCGATGACACATCCTTCGAACCAAACAAATTACAAACATAATATTGACTGTTTGGCCAAGTCAAACCGGAGGATGGTTGACTTGGTCAAACTTACAGACTAACAAAGACATCGTTCAGTAACAAGACAAAATACAGACAAAGTACAGACACAAGTGCACCAACAAACTCCCCCTTGGCTGTAGCTTTGTCTCGATCTTTGAGATAGTTTTGTCTTGATCTTCATTCTTGTAGGTCTCTCGTGTCTTCAAGTCTTTGACGTCTCTTCACGTCTTCAATGTCGGAGGATCTTTAAAGTCTTCACATCTTGAAAGCAGAAAGTGTATCAACAAACTCCCCCTATCATGTAGGAAGTGTGTTGACAAACTCCCCCTTAACATAAGCTCCCCCTTGAGTTATGCTCGTGAATGACTTGATCTTTATGAAGTGAGATCCTTTACTGATAATTCTCCCTTAACATAAGCTCCCCCTTAACATAAGCTCCCCCTACCATAACGTGCCAACGGATTAGTACAGTGATATGCTATGGTGTGCTTGTACGTGAGAACAGTAAATCCTACCAGTTTACTGACTACAAAAGGAATCCGTAAAAACTTAACTCCCTGTTTCTTTCTTTGTCAAAATAGTAAAAAATAAATATAAAAAAACAGATGCTTGAAAAGATTAACAGAAGGAGCTAATACTAAAACGCATCACTTTACTGATAATTCTCTTCCATTAACAATACTAAAACTGCAAAAAAAATATGAAATATAAAAAGATGTTACTAGAAAGTCAAGGTACAAAAATTTGACTGCAAATTGGAGGGGTGCGCCAGGCCAAGGCAGTAGTGCAACGCCAAGGCGACGCTCAAAGACCCCAATAGCAAGCTATTGTGATGGGTCTTTCCCCATAAAAAATAAGATTAATATCGAGTGGGCCGATGGCCCACGTATCAGATATTAAACTGATAAGAACAGATACTACACTTGATCTTAGCCAAAAGGCCGAGAAAGGTATGCTTTCTCCTTCCTTGGGCTGCTGTTTATATAGACTCTCTCTTCATCTTTGTACTCTTCACTCAGCCGATGTGGGATTCGGAGACACCTTTTTCCCCTTGCTTTCTCAATTTCCATAAACGCCCCGCTTGCGGTATGCTCATATAATGTATATATGCGTGGGCGCTCGAGGGGCAAAAGTGAAAGTGCACTAATTTTAACGTTATTTTACTAATTTCGTGAAAATAACGTTAAAAGAGGGGGACGGTTAATCATGCATCATGTGGTGGCGTTGATAGCCAAAAGACAAGGGGGTGCATGCACTAATCGGCGTTGGTCTCAATTGCTGAGTGTTATGTGCCTTATGTCCAAGGCTTGATGCAAAACCACAATTGAGCCGGGGGTCTCATTGGAAGCAGCCTCTCTATTCCTACAAGGTAGAGGTAAGGCTGTCTACATCTCACCCTCCTCAGACCCTACCTTAGCTTTGCTATTGGTGGGATATACTGAGTATGATGATGATGATTTCTCAATTTCCATAGATCTGTTTTGGTTTCTAATGCATGAATCCTAATAATACTAGCTAGCTTTAACAGTTCATTTTATGCACTCTCTTATCAATCTAACCCTGATAAATTCAGATATCCTAATTTGCTAAAGGGCTGGCTGATAGAATTACGATCCATTTGCTTGTAGAGTTTGCTTGCTTGCCTTGTGTGTTTACATCCAATGAACCTAAAAGGCAACTATTGATCATTTTGACTGCTAGGTGGTGGATTCACATAAATGAATACCTATTACTACAACTGTAACATGTTTGTTCATAGCAAATAAATAGTTCATAAACTTGACCGTCCCCCATCCGTATCAGTGACAAAAGTAATTAGTAAATACATATAATCCACATCCTCAGCAACTTGCATCATTTTGTAATTAGTAAATACATATACTCAAGGGAACTCGACCCAGGCATGACATAAATGACGACATTATCATTTTGTTACAGACATCGAACAAGCTACTGCTGTATGTATGATATTAAAATATCGCTCTCTATTACTTATTCATTCACATATTATTCTATTGAGTTGTTAGCTGCAACATTAACTTGAAATTGGCAAGAGGCAGACAATTTCCCCAATTAATAAACCTGAAAAATGTCGGATCACTAGGTTATCCTAATTCTAGAAGCGATCATGTTATCAACAAATCACAAATCAGCACCAAAAACGCCTGATTAATAAACCTAATCATCAGGACGATCAGATTTAGGTTACAGAAGATGCAAATGTACCTGATCAGATGAATGATATAGTGATTAAGAGTAACGGTGAGTGAGTGAGTGAATGAATATATGGCGTTGAAGGCATCTGAGTCGTTGTTAGCACAATGCGAGCGTGTCTGTGTAGGTATCGGTATGGCGGGAAAAGCGAGTCCGTGATGTTTTGGGAATTTGCAGATTACGTAGAGGGTGTTTGGTTGAGTTAGCTTATATTTGGAAGAAGAGTAAATTGCCATTTAAGTCCCTGAGTTTTTGTCCAATTTGTCATTTTAGTTCAAATAGTTTTTTTTTTCTTCTCTAGGTCCTGACTTTTCCTTTTTCTTGCCGTTTTGATCACATTGCCTAACTTAGTCTAAAAACCAGCTTATAGGTCCTGGCATTAAATTATTATGAGGTTTATAAATTATGTTGTAAACTACCCCTTGTTATCACTACACAACAGTTATGCCAAAAATACCCCTGGTTATAACCAGATTTTTAGACTGAGTTAGGCAATGTGATCAAAATGGAAAAGTCAGGGACCCAGAGGAGAAAAAAAAACTATTTGGACTAAAGTGGCAATTTGGACCAAACCTCAGGGACTAAAATGACAATTTACTCTTTGTAAGATTACATAACTAAAACATTGTTACATAACTAAAAAACGATTACTTAATTTAAACTAAAAAAACGAAACTTAAAAAAAACGAAACTAAGTACGATATTTATCCATTATTTTTTTTTTTTTAGTTTCTCGTACATTTCTCGCTCTTCCCCTTGTAGGTGATCGATCTTCTTCGTTTGTCCACGGGTGTACACGACGATCCTCTTTTGCTTTTTCTTTTTCCGACTCGGTTTTTTATGGTTTGGTTTTCTTCTCGTAGAGGATTCGGGTGGTGTAGGTTGAGTTTCCTGTACGGATTTGGGTGTAGGTGGGGTTTGTGATAGCGGAGTGAGTGGTTGTTGAAGAGGTGTTCGGCATTTCACCGAAACCATATGGGTTGTTCGGTTCAAAGTTGCGGTTGTATGGATGCATTATTTTTTATAAAGGTTGTAGAGATTTTATAAAAAAAAATGAGGGTTGAGAAGGAGTTGGATAGAATGAAAATGTTGAAAATGGTAGTTTTTTATATATATTGGAGGTGAAATATTTTTTTAAATGAAAAATCTTTTTATTTTTTAAATAATGTCGTTGGGGTCTAATGGCTAGTGTAAACACTCAATCAAACCACGCCATGTTGACACGCTTTAACTCTCAATGCGGGTGGGGAATCTCAAGCCCACACATACCGCCGTTAACAACGTCGGGTCTGGTGTGGTGTGTGCGGCGTGGAAAGGCAACAACATCGCTCTACTAGGGGTGTTCAAAAAAATCCAAATCCAGAATACGAAATATCCGAAAACCCGCATCCGAAATATCCAAAATTTCAGATATCCGAAAATCGGATAATCCAAAATTGCCCGTGGCATCAGCGGATTAAAGTGCAATTGAGGAATCGGTGTAATTTCCTGAGGTTGACCTGGTGCAGACTTCAATAAAGACACATGGAAGGTTGGATGAAGTTGTGAGTCTGCTGACAAGTCCAGGCGATATGCAACTGCACCCACCCTTTCCAAAATCAGATAAGGACCAAAATACTTTGGCCCTAATTTTTGATGATGACGCTTCCTGTTAGACTATGTTCTTATTATTAGACAAAACTTATTATTGTCGAGGGTATCTAATTGTAATTAGCAACTCTATATATAGGGCTTTGTATTCTCAATATTTTAGAGATAATAACATATATCCTTTTCACGTAGTTTGATTTGGTATCAGAGCCAATCAAACCTGCGGCAAAAAAAAAAAAACCTACTGCCACCAAATCAAACCTGCGGCCAAAAACCCTACTACCGCTAAATCAACTCCAGGCAATCAACCCTCTCTGATTACTCATGGCAGCCATTCTCACCTTCACCAATCAAGAAAAGACTACCCACAACTCTCATAAATTTTCTTTTACCCTAAAATCTACAAATTATGGTTATTGGAGATCAATGATTGAGTCTTTCCTCACTTCTCACAACTTATTTGGCTATGTAGATGGCACTATTCCCTGTCCAGAATAGAAAGTCACCAACGGATCTGCCACAACCGACAACCCAAGTTATCTCCCATGGTTTCTAATGATGCCCATAATCGTATGCTTCTTATTTCTACTGTTTCTGAAGATTTGTTTCAGCACATCCAGGGCAAAACGTCACGTGAAGTTTGGCTATCCTTAGAACGGGCATATGCCCCTATCACATCTTCCCATGAATTCACCCTTAAAAATCAGTTACTTCGGATCACCATGAAGGGTGATGAAAAACCCGCTGAATATCTTAGCCGAGCACAGGAGTATGCAACCGCCCTGGCTAATATAGGTGAACCAATGAAAGATAAAGACCTTATTATGCTCACTCTTGCAGGACTTTGAGAGGAATATAATGGCCTTAAAACTAACCTTCTCGCTCGTTCTCCTCCGGTTAACTTTAACGAGCTTCACGGACTGTTGAGTGATCATGATTACATGATCACAAGACTCTTGGCCTCGAACACGTAGGTTCCACATGCTCTTTTAGCCACGTCTGCACCAGGCCAGCGGCCTTTTATGGTTGTTGTACCACCCTCATCACAGTTGGGTTATCAACAGCCCAATGTGAACTCGATTCAACAGTAGTTTAATAATCTTCAGTTAATTGCATACCAGTTGGGTTATCAACTTAGTCCTGCAGCCTCTCCCCAACCACAGGCTTACTTTGCCCCTCGATCATCCAACAACAGCCGAGGTAATCGTGCTGCGCGTGGTTCATCTCGTGGCAATTCTCGGGCAGCTTCAAATTCTCGCAATCGGTACTCTACAAGCAGCTGTCAATTTGCTTGGGCCTCCACTCAAAACACAGTATATGGTCATTGCAACCGTTGTGGGATAGTTCATCTACCCTCCCAATGTCCTAATCAACCTCGTGCCGCAACTCAGGCCAATTATGCAAGTTACTCAGATGTTGCCTCTCGATCCAGTTCATGGAAACCAGACACTGGTGCCAATAGTCATGCCACTCCAGATCTATCTAGCATGGACAACTCGGAGGCCTACTTTGGTAAGGATTCTTTACTTGTTGGTAACGGTGAATCTTTACCTATCTTTCATATTGGATCCACCTCTTTTACCTCCCCTCACAAAACCTTTAAATTATCAAATATCCTCCATGTCCCTAAACTTAAACAAAACCTTTTATCCGTCCAAAACTTTTGTCAAGATAATGATGTTTATTTTGAATTTCACTCCTCTTATTTTGTTGTGAAGGACGAGCCTACACGCACTACCCTCCTAACGGGCCCCAGTGAACAGGGATTGTACTCCATCCGTCTTCCTCAACGCAAGACCTTACCCAAAGTTGCATTCAGTGTTGTCAAAGCGTCTTCCAACACTTTTGGCATCAACGACTGGGACATCCACATGCTCAAGTTTTTCATTCTATTATTTCAAATTGTTCTTTACCTGTTTCGGACAAGTTTTCCAACAATTTATGTTCTTCATGTCAATTAGGCAAATCTTCTAAATTATCATTGTCAGACTCTACGTTCCATAGTAAAAATGTTTTGGATCTTGTTTATTGCGATGTTTGGGGTCCTTCCCCTACGCCTTCTTATAACGGTTATCTTTTTTTTGTTATGTGTTGATCATCATACGTGGTACATGTGGTTTTATCCTTTAGTTCATAAGTTTGATGTTTACACAGTGCTAACAAATTTCATCAAGATGGCTGAACGCCAATTTAACACAAAGTTGAAGTCCATTCAATCCGATTGGGGGGGGGGGGAGAATTTCACTCGCTTACTTCTTTTTGCCAAAATCTTGGTATCATTCATCGACGCTCATGCCCACATACAAGCGAATAAAACAGCTTCGTTGAGCGTCGTCATCGTCATGTCGTGGAAACTGGTCTTACCCTCCTGGCCCAGTCCAATCTTCCTCAACGCTTCTGGCACTTTGCATTTGAAACAGCTGTTTACTTAATTAATTGTTTACCTTCTCGTGTCTCCTCCAACAAATCTCCCTTTGAACACATATTTAAACGCAAACCTGATTACTCGTTCCTTCGTGTCTTTGGATGCCAATATTTTCCTTATCTTCGTCCTTACAATCGACACAAGATTGATTTTCGATCTACCCCGTGTGTCTTCCTTGTATATAGCCCTGTTCACCATGGTGACCGCTGCTTTGACCCATCCAACGAAAGAACATACATTCAACGAGCATGTTTTTCCATACCAAAAACCTACACCTACCCCCACCCCACTACCCTCCAACTCCCCTTATGTATCTATTTTCCCTCAACCTCCACCCGGTTTCTCAACAGAGCCTACTCAAACACCACACCAACCCCCTCAACCAACCCAACCATCTACACCACCGCCTTCCGATCCACCATCACCAAACCCCACCATCCCACCCGAGCCTACTCAAACACCACCCCAACCCCCTCAACCAACCCAACCATCTACACCATCGCCATCTGATCCACCATCACTAAACCCCACCATCCCACCTCCAGCACCCAGGACTCGTCCTCCTAATCTTCGTCCTAATCCCAAATAACCTGCCTGTTATGATCCCGCTGAATACACTGCCACCACCCACCCTGCTATACCTACTACACCCACATCTTTTACCGTTTCTAACAAGTCTTTAGAATGGCGCCATGCTATGGCCGACGAATTGGTTGCGCTACATAGGAATGGGACGTGGACACTAGTGCCTCCTGTGCCCAATACTAACGTTGTTGATTGTAAGTGGGTTTACAGGTTAAAAACAGATCAGGATGGCAATCTTACAAGGTACAAGGCCCGTCTTGTTGCAAAGGGCTTTCATCAATAGCATGGTGTTGATTATAACGAGACCTTCAGCCCAGTTATCAAACCTGATACAATTAGAACTGTCTTATCTTTGGCAGTCACAAACAAATGGTCTTTGAGACAACTGGATATTCAAACCGCTTTCTTACATGGTGATCTTAAGGAAACAGTTTACATGGACCAACTGTCACACCCCAACCGATGGCGGAAACATCGAGATGGGACGAAAACGAGATTGCAAGAGACTTCATAACACTATGTGACAATATAATTTAAATTCAAATTTCATTTCGATACTAAAAGTCATAAAAGATTCAATAAAAAGACAACAATTGTTTCATAGCATAACATCGAAATAACAAAATTTATCTAGGTGTGTATCTAAGTCCACCTAAATTGCATTCCTTCAACATCAACTCATCATTCAACCTGCAACATGTATTAAAATAATCAACAAAAAGTTGGCGAGTATACAAGTTTTGCTACATAGCATAATATAGTATAAAAGTGCTCATATCCAACATGATTCATAATATGCAATACTAGTATGCTAAAATGGCGTACAATATGTTCAAACCCAAGTATACAACGCGTTAATAGAGCCTATCCCAAATAGAGTAGCGGGAGGTAACAAGTTTAACTTAACAATACCCCAAGACTAATAGGCGGTGCGTTAATCCTATAGCGCTATAATTGTTAAGGTAGGCTAGCAAAGTTAATGAGCATATATCGACCAAATAGAAGGATCTGTACTAACACCCTTAGAAGATATAATATGTCCCGAATATTCAACTTGAGATCCTGCAAATGAGCACTTTGATCTCTTGGCTAACAAAGAATTAGCCAAGAACAGGTTTAAGACCGCCTCTAAATCCAATAAGTGTTGTTCCAAAGAAGAACTATACACTAGAATGTCATCAAAAAAGACTAACGCACATTTTCTCAATAATGGTTTGAAAGTTACATTCATTAAGGCCTGAAATGTAGCTGGTGCGTTAGTGAGACCAAAGGGTAGTACTAGGAACTCAAAATGACCCTGATGAGTCCTGAATGCAGTCTTATGTATGTCTTCATCGTGCATTCTCACCTGGTGGTAACCAGATCGTAAGTCTAGCTTAGAGAACACTGAAACACCTCCAAGCTCATCCAACAATTCATCAATGAGAGGTATTGGAAAACTGTTTTTCACCGTAGCTTCATTCAGCTTCCTATAATCCACACACATGCGCCAAGAACCATCCTTTTTTTTCACTAAAACCAAAGGAGCTACAAAGCACTTGTGCTTTCTCTGAAAATTCCCAAATCCAATAATTCTTGTGTCATTTTTTCAATAACATCTTTCTGAGCAGCTGGATATCTGTACGGTTTCTGAGCCACCACTTGAGCATCAATTTTCAATATTATTCTGTGGTCACATGATCGTTTAGGAGGTAATGATGTTGGTGTTTCAAAAATAGGTTCAAATCTGCTCAAAAGGTCATCTAATTGGGTTAAATTTGAGCTACCTTGTACCGATGGTACATGGGTCATTTCATCAGTTTGCATGCTGACTAAATGCCCCTGAGCCACTCCTTTTGAATTGCTAAGCATGCAATCCATTCTCTCACTCGAACACAAGGTAATATCAGTTGCTTCTTTAGAACCTTTTAATTCAAATACCTTGTCATGCATCTTGAATTTCATGGTAAGTTCCTTAAAATTCCACGTAATATCTAATTTAACCAGTTTTATCAAAGAGGAACCTTAATACATGAATAACCGTTTGGCAATTGTTGAAATACAAACTTCTCACAGCAAACAAATGCAAAATATAAAGATTTGTTATTCACTCATGCTACATGTGCTGACTACAAAAGACATCCATCATATCCAACATTTAGCCAAAAGGCCGAGAAAGGTATGCTTTCTCCCCTCTTGGGCTGCTGTTTATATAGACTGTCCCTTCATCTTTGTATTCTTCACTCAGCAGATGTGGGATTCTGAGACACCTTTTCACCCTTTGGTTTTTTTTTCAGGACTTGATATCATAAATTAATGCCTAATAATACTAGCTTTTCAGGATTCTGAGACACCTTTTCACCCTCCAGGTCCTGACTGAATTCATTTTATAACAGGCATAATCCATAACCAAACGTCCACACCTTGAAAATCACTCTTTCAGCCTCGAAGAGCTCAAGGTTGCTCACTCGCACTCTCTTATCAATAAACTGATTTCTTTTTTTCGAACCCTGATAACTGTTGTGATGGCTATACAGAAACTATCACCTGTGATTCTGTACGCTCCTCCTATTAATGAATTCAGATATCCAAATTTGCTATACAGATAGAATTACAATCATTTGCTTGTAAGTTTCTTTGTCCCGTCCGTTTAGCTCAATAACAGAACTTTTTGGCTGCTACGTGTAATAACATAATTGAAGAGAAACAGAAGGGACAACAGATAATTTAGAAGAATATCTGAAAGATTTAGGATAAATTCATTTTTCATTCCGAATGCTAATAAAGGTTTTCTACCATTATAATAGCCATCACAATAGTTATCAGGGTTAGAGATAAAGAATTCGATTTATTGATTATAAATATTACGAGTGGGCAACCTTGAGCTCAAGCTATGGACCTTGTGGAGTTCTAGGAATGCTCGGGTTTTCAAGGGAAGGTTTGGGACGTGGTTCAAGATCTGTAAAGGATGTATAAGATGGGAGAACCAACATTTTGAAGAGAAAGAAGGTGAACTGATAAAGGAAAGCATCAATGCAGTTATTAGACGTATACGGAAGCCAAGACTAGTGACTGAAGAAACATAAAAAAGTGAATGAAACATGACAATAAAAACAGATTGCCTACCATAACGTGCCAACGGATTAGTACAGTGATATGCTATGGTGTGGTTGTACGTGAGAACAGTAAATCCTACCAGTTTACTGACTACAAAAGGAATCCGTAAAAACATAACTCCCTGTTTCTTTCTTTGTCAAAATAGTAAAAAATAAATATAAAAAAAACAGATGCTTGAAAAGATTAACAGAAGGAGCTAATACTTAAGCATCACTTTACTGATAATTCTCTACCATTAACAATACTAAAACTGCAAAAAAAAATACTAGAAAGTCAAGGTACAAAAATTTGACTGCAAATTGGAGGGGTGCGCCAGGCCAAGGCAGTAGTGCAACGCCAAGGCGACGCTCAAAGACCCCAATAGCAAGCTATTGTGATGGGTCTTTCCCCATAAAAAATAAGATTAATATCGAGTGGGCCGATGGCCCACGTATCAGATATTAAACTGATAAGAACAGATACTACACTTGATCTTAGCCAAAAGACCGAGAAAGGTATGCTTTCTCCTTCCTTGGGCTGCTGTTTATATAGACTCTCTCTTCATCTTTGTACTCTTCACTCAGCCGATGTGGGATTCGGAGACACCTTTTTCCCCTTGCTTTCTCAATTTCCATAGATCTGTTTTGGTTTCTAATGCATGAATCCTAATAATACTAGCTAGCTTTAACAGTTCATTTTATGCACTCTCTTATCAATCTAACCCTGATAAATTCAGATATCCTAATTTGCTAAAGGGCTGGCTGATAGAATTACGATCCATTTGCTTGTAGAGTTTGCTTGCTTGCCTTGTGTGTTTACATCCAATGAACCTAAAAGGCAACTATTGATCATTTTGACTGCTAGGTGGTGGATTCACATAAATGAATACCTTTTACTACAACTGTAACATGTTTGTTCATAGCAAATAAATAGTTCATAAACTTGACCGCCCCCATCCGTATCAGTGACAAAAGTAATTAGTAAATACATATAATCCACATCCTCAGCAACTTGCATCATTTTGTTAAGAGACATTATTCATCACTCAAGGGAACTCGACCCAGGCATGACATAAATGACGACATTATCATTTTGTTACAGACATCGAACAAGCTACTGCTGTATGTATGATATTAAAACTATCGCTCTCTATTACTTATTCGTTCACATATTATTCTATTGAGTTGTTAGCTGCAACATTAACTTGAAATTGGCAAGAGGCAGACAATTTCCCCAATTAATAAACCTGAAAAATGTCGGATCACTAGGTTATCCTAATTCTTGTTGGTGCACTTGTGTCTGTACTTTGTCTGTATTTTGTCTTGTTACTGAACGATGTCTTTGTTAGTCTGTGAGTTTGACCAAGTCAACCATCCTCCGGTTTGACTTGGCCAAACAGTCAACATTATGTTTGTAAGATGTTGGGTCGAAGGATGTGCCATCGAAGGATTGCCTATATCCTTCGATGACCTGCTCGAAAGATGTCATTCGATAGATGGACCACGAAAGATCCCATCTTTCGTGGTACTTATGGATCGTTCGAGCTGTTTCTGGTCGAAAGATGATCTTTCGATCAGACTGCTTGATCCTTCGACCAGACACGCTGTTTTGGGTATAAATACCCGTGTGTTGTGTTCACTTCAAAGTTAGACACAGAGGACAGATAGGAAAAACAGAGAACACACACACACTGTTAGAGAGAGTTTATAGAACTGATCTGTAAACCTTGTGCTTGTAACTGGACCTTCATACGTATTAATACAGAGGTGTTAATCGGTGAACTTTGCGTGTTGTGTTATTGTGTGTTCTATCTCGGTTTGCTATCTCGGTTGGATTCCGCACAACCGGGTTGGTTTGTACACAAGGATTAGGCGACTAGATCCTCCTCCTCGCCGGACCTACAAGTGGTATCAGAGCCTTGGCTCTTCTCCTTGTTAAAACCGAGTGTTTTCGGGTGTTTTTCGGGTTTTAAAAGTTTATATTTTCTGGAAAAACTTGTTAAAATCGGGTTTCGGTTTGTTGTCGGTTTGCAGAAATATTCATATTTCTGGGTTTGTTCTTCTTATCTTCAACCGATACTCATAGTGTTCTTGTTAAACTACACTTTTGATCTTAAAATTTTTAAACTTCAAAGTGTTTGTGTGTTGGGAAGAGTAAACTGATTAAAATATTGGACATTACTTGATTGGTGAAACCTGCATGTTCAGAAGATATGGTCTGAACGTACTTTCTGCCGAAAGTTCTCACCAACCCGTCAACTTTTTCACCAACTTGTCACCGTTTGTCAACTGTGTCAGAACCGTTCGAAAGATATCCTTCGAACTCGAAAGACCATCTTTCGATCAGTGGAGGTTCGATAGATCATCATCCTTCGAACCAAGGAATCTTTTCGAAACATTCATCTTTCGGTCTACTGTTCATTTTCGAAAGACAAGGATCCTTCGATTGGGGAGTCTTTCGAAGTCATCTTTCGAAATCATTCTTCGGTGTACAGTACTTTTTCGAAAGATAAGGATCCTTCGTTTGGAGAATCTTTCGAAAAACATTGTTCGAAATTCAACAGAGATCTTTCGAACCCTGTTGATCCTTCGAACAGGTGTGGATCTTTCGATCATCAGTCTGTTTGTGCTTAACAGTTTGTGTTTTTCAAGTCTTTAGACAGGTATCCTTCGGCTGATTAAAAATGAATCCAATTTGGGGTACTCCGATAAATACGGATATGTATTATGGAACTCCGTCTCCGGATACAGCTTCCTCAAGACCAACGGCGTTTGTCACAATCACAAATTGTTTTGGCACTCCAATCCAAGTTCCGGTCCCTCCAAAAACAGACATGTATGGAAATTCGCTTGAACCAGTCCCTCAATCAGTACCACAACAACAAATCCAACGACCTCACAGACCAACTGATATGTTTGGAAATCCATTACCAGTTCGATCCTCCGGAACAACAGACATGTATGGGAATCCACTTCCTCCTCAATCTACCAGAACAACAGACATGTATGGGAATCCACTTCCTCCTCAATCTACCAGAACAACAGATATGTACGGAAATCCGCTTCAACCAGTTCCTCCAACAGTTGCCTCACCGTGCCATCCTTCTACGGTAGCACCATCATCTCTTGATACAAGGAACTGTAGTCAGAAAACAACGGCGTTGTATGCGGAAATTGTCAAAGATACCAGCAATGGTGAATCCTCGGGAAATAATGACAGTTCTGAACATGACAGTAGTTCAGATGAAGATGTTTCAACTTCAGTTGAAGATGATACACCTTCAAGTTCAAGCGAGGATGGATCTGAATATGAATCATCAAGGGAGGTTGTTGATTCTGATGCAGAAAGGTCAACATCTAGGAGTGATTCCAGTCAGGTATGTGTCGATGAACCCACTGTTGTTAGTTGTGGTAACTGTGATAGTTTGCGTGTTAAATGTGCTGACTTAGAGGCAAACATGTCTGAGTTGCAAGCCAAACATGATGCTTTGCAAGCCAGTTTGTTTGACGTGCTAGACAAACATGTTTCATTGAATGATAAGTGGTGTGAGTTGCAGAGCAAACACGAGGCTTTGCAAGAGAAATATGATGTGACATTCATCCACAATCAGAAATTAACCGTGGATCTTTCTAAGTGCACAGAAGCCAACATGTTTTATGAAAACCATGAAAAGGAATTTAAAACGATGATTGAAACTTTAAGGAAAGATAAAACTGAGTTAACAAAAATGGTTTCAAGAAAACAAACTGACATCAATTTGTATATAACTCGTCTTGAGATAATGCAAAAAGAGATGGCTTGTGTTAAAACTGAAAGTGAGGCGATCCGACTCAAGTTAGATAGTTATTTGAGCTCTAGCTATGTGTTGGATCACATCATTGACGTGCAGAAAGAGAAAAAGGATGTCACATGCATAGGTTATAAGAAATGTCCACCACCTGTGAGACACAATTACGATGCACTGCCTGATGAGGAATATAGAACTCACTTTGAACCATCTGTTCCTTTAGACGTTGAGGAATTTGCAACAGGACTCGGATACAAGAAGGAAGTATCGTCAGATTCGGATGTGTCAGCAGATACATGTGTGTCTTCTGCTGAACAGAATCAGGATCCTCCAGTTGTTGTTGAGGATGCTGATTCTTCTGATGATGAATCCGATGATACTGACTCAGCAAAGTCTGATGCGGTGATCAAAGAAGAGGACATACCTCTTGAGAATCACATTCTGTGTGATCCTCCTGCAAAACCCGCTAAGACTGTTGCAATTAAGTCCTCGTCTGAGAAAGAGTCGGAGAGTGTGGAGTTGCTGTACACTCTTGTTGGTGATGATAAAATTTACTCAGACAAAGATTTTCCTATTAAGAATGTAAATCAATCTTTAATCAGTAAAATCTTTGAAAATTCTACAAGTAAGTTTTTGGGAAAGACAGGACCACATGTTACAGTCACACAGTGTCCTCCTATCCCAAAGGCTGAAGTTAGAAAACAATTTGGAAATAAGAAATTACCAACAGTGCAAACCCAGCAAAATCATACCAAATTGAAAGGTAAGACACCGACTCAGAGTCAAAAGAAGCCGAATCAGAAGAAGAAGAAGAATGTGAACTTTGTGAAATCGAAGGGAACGGACAAAATTGAAAAATTTGCAAATCAATCTAACTTAAATTTTGTCCAGAAAGTAACTGTGATGAAAAGGAATGAACCAAATAGTTCAAAACCTAGTACCTCGAGATCACAAAGTTCATCATCGGCAAGAAGACCACAAGATACTTCGGGGTTTGTTGAACGAAGATCATGTTTTGAGTGTGGTACAATCGGGCATATCATTCGAAATTGCCCGTATCTTCATAAGTTGAAAGCAAAGGTTGATGATCCCCATGAACGAAATTACCGAAAGAGATTTGTTTCACCAAAACAGGACCCTCGTCTTGTTAAACAACAAGAAGTGAAACAGAGAAAGAAACAACGGAAAAATGTTGAAAAGGTTTTAAAACCGGACGTTGTCCAAACAAAATCTGTTGAATCAAATGTTAAACTTGAAAACCAAAAACAGATTTGGAAACCAAAATTGGAAATTGTTTCAGGGGGAGCCACATCAATTCCGAATCATCGGGAAATGGATGTCACAATCCTCGATGATGACGGACGACCCAAGTCTGTGAAGGCTTGGGTCCCCCTCTCCAACTAATCTCTGAATGAGTGTGTAGGATGTTCCAGGAGGAACTATTGATAGTCTTAGGATTGTTGATAGTGGAGCGTCCATGCACAAGATCGGCGACATGCGGCTCCGAAATATTGTTATATTTAGGAGAATGTTGTTGCCCTTTGATGGAGAGAGGAGAAAAGAAGACAAAAATGTCTGATGAAGAAAGTAGTTGAATGAAGTTGAAAAATTCGACCAGTAGAAATATGTGCCAAAATTTGGTTGTTATGGTTTTTGATCGGGTCCTCAGGAAAGATTCCAATGAAAAGTACACGCCTGTAGCACGTCTGAAGCTTTTCGAAGATTCATGGATTTTTCTTCCACAAGAAGTTCAAAGTCCACAAGATGAACGTGTAGGGTACTTTTCTCTACGGTGTGACTGAAGAAAATGTGTTGGTTGATCAAACCAAACCGGGTGTGCGGATGCCTTGGTGTGGATTGAACAGCCGCACACTACTTCTCAAAGAGAAAGACAAAGACCTTCGCTGGTGCAATGTGGAAGACCAGCCGGACCCAGAGGTTTCTGATCTTGTTGCTGTGAAGAGATTTCTCAGTAGCTACAAAATCGACTTTGAAATCCACACCGGGTGGATATCCAGTTTGGGAGAACACTCAAATTCCTTGCAATGCACGAAGCAGTTGCAGGATACGGTTTTAAATTTCTAATCTCTCCTATACTTGTCGATGTTTAAGCTGCTTTATGAATTATTATCATCTCGTACAGCACTCTTTGACCTGACACATTGATCTCGAATATCACTTCACACGTGATTGTTTCAATATGAAACTCATCGATGTTGTCATGATCCACACCGATGACCAACGTGCCGACCTTTTTACCAAAGCTTTTGACAAATCAAGATTTGACTATCTTTTATTGGTAAACGGCATTAAGGTCAAGCAAGAGTAAAACCAACATCGGAAAATCATTTTTGTAAATACCTTTGTGTTTTAAATTGGTCTTAGTTTATTGATTTTAGGGGGAGTAAATCCAAAATTTGAAAAACCAAAAACATCGAAAAATTTCAAAACACAAAAACAATAGAAAAACAAAAATGAGTTTCCTGGCGAGCAAAAGAGAAAATGATAGTACATCAGTGGTCTGTCCAAACCTCTTTAAACCTAAACTGAAAAACGATAAGCAGCTCTATATAAGATGTATCGGTAGGCTCACAATCATTTTAAAGTGTGCAGGGTGATATAAACTTAAATCGACTGAAGACTGGGTGGGAACCATTCATTGGCATATGGTCTTAGTACCGAAATTTCGTTTGAGAGATTGCCGAGGTTCTGAGATATTCGGTCTTTATGCTGCTTATCATCTGGGTATCATGGTTGTATCTTTTACCGAAAAATAACGGGGACGCAAGTCTAGATCTTCCATGATACTATACATACGTGTACATATTGCATACGACCTCAATAAGTGATCAACAATCACATGTCCAAACAAATAAGTGATAAAATATCACAAATTCTTTCCGGGAGTCAAGTTCGTCTCTCTGCTGTACGAAAGTACTGACCTGTTCACGGACTTGCTCCTGTGCCCTCATGCATCGAAAATCAAGTTCCTCATCAATAAGTGATTATATCACATAGGGCTTGTTTTCAAAATCAAAATAAGTGAGTTTCTCACATCATATACGGTCAAACAGATGATAATCGGTATACTCACCGGTAAGATGAACCCTCGTGCATACCTTGATACGGGAATGTGTCGTGATGTGGATGAACACCGGTCGGTAAGTATAAATTATACTTTAACGTATCCCCTCGCCATGAATACGAATGATAAGTTGAGCTTATGTGGACAACAATACCGATAATTGTTATAGGATGCTTATCTTAATGTTAACTAATTGTACAACAAGAGCGTTTTGACATGACCGTACACTGATATGATTCTCTTACCCTCGAAACTCGCAAAAAGAATGTTTGTATATATTTATTTACTGCTTTCAGTCTTTACATTTGAATTATTCATAAATACCAAAAAGATTTTAAGTGTGTTTTAATATAAACTTTATAAAAGCCAAAAAGATTTTATTTCTATTTTATTTTCGATCGTACGATGTTGGAGCTCGAGTCTTCGTTACCTGAAACCTGAATGAAAACCGAAACGACTAAATCTTCATAAACGGTCGAAATTTGCAAGTTTTGAAAGTTAAAATTGAAATCGATAAAATACTTTAAACTTTCAAACTGTCGGACGGTGTTTGATTAAACAATGGTCACATGTGTGTTGTTTGCTTATGATATTCCAAGCGGTTGTTCTCATTACGCGTTTAGATTTCTTGCATGTGCAGATTCTAAAGGCTAGGAGAACATGGTCGATGACAAGCTTCGGAATGAAGACACGACGTGAAGGCACTCAAATGATGAAGATGATCGAGTTGCCGCTGACCATCATCAACACCACAAGGATCTCACTTCATAAAGAACAAGTATTTCACGAGCATAACTCAAGGGGGAGCTTATGTTAAGGGGGAGTTTGTCAACACACTTCCTACGTGATACGGGGAGTTTGTTGATACATTTTCTGCTTTCAAGACGTGAAGACTTTAAAGATCCTCCGACATTGAAGACGTGAAGAGACGTCAAAGACTTGAAGACACGAGAGACTTACAAGAATGAAGATCAAGACAAAACTATCTCGAAGATTGAGACAAAGCTACAGCCAAGGGGGAGTTTGTTGGTGCACTTGTGTCTGTACTTTGTCTGTATTTTGTCTTGTTACTGAACGATGTCTTTGTTAGTCTGTGAGTTTGACCAAGTCAACCATCCTCCGGTTTGACTTGGCCAAACAGTCAACATTATGTTTGTAAGATGTTGGGTCGAAGGATGTGCCATCGAAGGATTGCCTATATCCTTCGATGACCTGCTCGAAAGATGTCATTCGATAGATGGACCACGAAAGATCCCATCTTTCGTGGTACTTATGGATCGTTCGAGCTGTTTCTGGTCGAAAGATGATCTTTCGATCAGACTGCTTGATCCTTCGACCAGACACGCTGTTTTGGGTATAAATACCCGTGTGTTGTGTTCACTTCAAAGTTAGACACAGAGGACAGATAGGAAAAACAGAGAACACACACACACTGTTAGAGAGAGTTTATAGAACTGATCTGTAAACCTTGTGCTTGTAACTGGACCTTCATACGTATTAATACAGAGGTGTTAATCGGTGAACTTTGCGTGTTGTGTTATTGCGTGTTCTATCTCGGTTTGCTATCTCGGTTGGATTCCGCACAACCGGGTTGGTTTGTACACAAGGATTAGGCGACTAGATCCTCCTCCTAGCCGGACCTACAATTCTAGAAGCGATCATGTTATCAACAAATCACAAATCAGCACCAAAAACGCCTGATTAATAAACCTAATCATCAGGACGATCAGATTTAGGTTACAGAAGATGCAAATGTACCTGATCAGATGAATGATATAGTGATTAAGAGTAACGGTGAGTGAGTGAGTGAATGAATATATGGCGTTGAAGGCATCTGAGTCGTTGTTAGCACAATGCGAGCGTGTCTGTGTAGGTATCGGTATGGCGGGAAAAGCGAGTCCGTGATGTTTTGGGAATTTGCAGATTACGTAGAGGGTGTTTGGTTGAGTTAGCTTATATTTGGAAGAAGAGTAAATTGCCATTTTAGTCCCTGAGTTTTTGTCCAATTTGTCATTTTAGTTCAAATAGTTTTTTTTTCTTCTCTAGGTCCTGACTTTTCCTTTTTCTTGCCGTTTTGATCACATTGCCTAACTTAGTCTAAAAACCAGCTTATAGGTCCTGGCATTAAATTATTATGAGGTTTATAAATTATGTTGTAAACTGCCCCTTGTTATCACTACACAACAGTTATGCCAAAAATACCCCTGGTTATAACCAGATTTTTAGACTGAGTTAGGCAATGTGATCAAAATGGAAAAGTCAGGGACCCAGAGGAGAAAAAAAAACTATTTGGACTAAAGTGGCAATTTGGACCAAACCTCAGGGACTAAAATGACAATTTACTCTTTGGAAGAACTTATAACTTATAGAGTTATAAAAGTTAATAATTATTTAAGTTATTTTTGTGTGTTGAGAAGTTGAAAATGATAAGTTACTATTTGTAACTTATAATTTATGACTTATAATAATTAACAATAATAAAAAATAGTACGTAATTTAAATAAAAAAAAGATTACATAACTAAAACACAGTTACATAACTAAAAAACGATTACTTAATTTAAACTAAAAAACGAAACTTAAAAAAACGAAACTAAGTACGATATTTGTCCATTATTTCTTTTTTTAGTTTCTCGTACATTTCTCGCTCTTCCCCTTTGTAGGTGATCGATCTTCTTCGTTTGTCCATGGGTGTACACGACGATCCTCTTTTACTTTTTCTTTTTCCGACTTGGTTTTTTATGGTTTTGTTTTCTTCTCGTAGAGGATTCGGGTGGTGTAGGTTGAGTTTCCGGTACGGATTTGGGTGTAGGTGGGGTTTGTGATAGCGGAGTGAGTGGTTGTTGAAGAGGTGTTCGGCATTTCACCGAAACCATATGGGTTGTTCGGTTCAAAGTTGCGGTTGTATGGATGCATTATTTTTTATAAAGGTTGTAGAGATTTTATAAAAAAAATGAGGGTTGAGAAGGAGTTGGATAGAATGAAAATGTTGAAAATGGTAGTTTTTTATATATATTGGAGGTGAAATATTTTTTTAAATGAAAAATCTTTTTATTTTTTAAATAATGTCGTTGGGGTCTAATGGCTAGTGTAAACACTCAATCAAACCACGCCACGTTGACACGCTTTAACTCTCAATGCGGGTGGGGAATCTCAAGCCCACACATACCGCCGTTAACAACGTCGGGTCTGGTGTGTGCGGCGTGGAAAGGCAACAACGTCGCTCTACTAGGGGTGTTCAAAAAAATCCAAATCCGAAACCGAATACGAAATATCCGAAAACCCGCATCCGAAATATCCAAAATTTCAGATATCCGAAAACCGGATAATCCAAAATTGCCCGTGGCATCAGCGGATTAAAGTGCAATTGAGGAATCGGTGTAATTTCCTGAGGTTGACCTGGTGCAGACTTCAATAAAGACACATGGAAGGTTGGATGAAGTTGTGAGTCTGCTGACAAGTCCAGGCGATATGCAACTGCACCCACCCTTTCCAAAATCAGATAAGGACCAAAATACTTTGGCCCTAATTTTTGATGATGACGCTTCCTGTTAGACTATGTTCTTATTATTAGACAAAACTTATTATTGTCGAGGGTATCTAATTGTAATTAGCAACTCTATATATAGGGCTTTGTATTCTCAATATTTTAGAGATAATAACAGATATCCTTTTCACGTAGTTTGATTTGGTATCAGAGCCAATCAAACCTGCGGCAAAAAAAAAAACCTACTGCCACCAAATCAAACCTGCGGCCAAAAACCCTACTACCGCTAAATCAACTCCAGGCAATCAACCCTCTCTGATTACTCATGGCAGCCATTCTCACCTTCACCAATCAAGAAAAGACTACCCACAACTCTCATAAATTTTCTTTTACCCTAAAATCTACAAATTATGGTTATTGGAGATCAATGATTGAGTCTTTCCTCACTTCTCACAACTTATTTGGCTATGTAGATGGCACTATTCCCTGTCCAGAATAGAAAGTCACCAACGAATCTGCCACAACCGACAACCCAAGTTATCTCCCATGGTTTCTAATGATGCCCATAATCGTATGCTTCTTATTTCTACTGTTTCTGAAGATTTGTTTCAGCACATCCAGGGCAAAACGTCACGTGAAGTTTGGCTATCCTTAGAACGGGCATATGCCCCTATCACATCTTCCCATGAATTCACCCCTAAAAATCAGTTACTTCGGATCACCATGAAGGGTGATGAAAAACCCGCTGAATATCTTAGCCGAGCACAGGAGTATGCAACCGCCCTGGCTAATATAGGTGAACCAATGAAAGATAAAGACCTTATTATGCTCACTCTTGCAGGACTTTGAGAGGAATATAATGGCCTTAAAACTAACCTTCTCGCTCGTTCTCCTCCGGTTAACTTTAACGAGCTTCACGGACTGTTGAGTGATCATGATTACATGATCACAAGACTCTTGGCCTCGAACCCGTATGTTGCACAGGCTCTTTAAGCCACGTCTGCACCAGGCCAGCGGCCTTTTATGGCTGTTGTACTGTCACACCCCGACCGCGTAAAACAACAATTCGCGGCGGAAACATCGGGGCGTGTTGCAACAGAATTAATGTTTCATAACCATGGATATCAAAAGTGTTTCGTTTTATTAAACATTGAGTAATTACATCGTCTTGAAATCTAATTACACTATTTAAACATAGTCTATCATTGTTATTGAGTCACTAAGGCCTTGTCCAGTCCTATGTGAGCATGCATCTTATCAATCGATATCATCCAACATACCTGAAACATATGTGAAAACGAGGTCAGCAAAGAAATGCTGGCGAGTACATAGGTTTTGTAGGAGTGTCGAAATCATGGCTAGTTTAGACGTTGCAATACTTTATTTAAAAACCTTGTTTTGAAAAGAGTATAATATTGCAACTTAATTAACCAACTCAAATCAAGCGAGTTATAATTTGTAAAACCTCGTAGCCATGACTCTTAACCCAAAACATTTGTTTTAGTAAATTATTTGAAAAACAATGATAAGTTCAGGTGATATGTATAAATAAGAGAATAATGCATGATTAAATGAATAACCATGTAAAATGAGTTTGTAATAAGATAAGTTGTTTGTAAATAAATGTCTTGTGAAAAGTATGTTATTTGTATAAAATGTTCTATGTCTCAAACTGAAATGATTCAAATAACGCTACAATATGTAATACCATACAAACACTTATATATAGGAAGTACCAGCGGCGTATCCACCATGCTTGTATCATATTACACACGCATCGTTACTTAATCACTTAATCAAACCAAACCAAACAATGTAAAATGTCTATGTCAAATATCCATGTCAAATGTCTATGTCAAATATCCATGTATGGCAAGTGAAAAGTCTCAACTAAACCATATGCACAAAAACAAAGTATTGAAGTAAAAACTTGGTTTAAATCAAAGTTATGTTTTGTGGGAAATACATGATCAAATGTCAATCATGTACAAATGTTTACCCAATCGTTAAACCATCGTGTGAAAACCAATCGTTTACCCAATCGTTAAAACATCGTGTGAAAACCAATCGTTTACCCAATCGTTAAAACATCGTGTGAAAACCAATCGTTTACCCAATCGTTAAAACAACGTGTGAAAACCAATCGTTAAATTCGTTTTAGGTCGTGAAACTACTTAAATGATCGTCTCGCTAATAACATTCAAACCTTCTTGACTCGCATTAATAAACCCTTACCAAAGGATAGATTAACAGTTCGCATTAATAAACCCTTACCAAAGAGTAAATTAACAATTCGCATTAATAAACCCTTACCAAAGAGTAAATTAAAAATTACAGATTCAGTCGCTACCCACAACACCCACACATAACTACGGGTGTAGTAACTAACGGGATTTGTCAGATCCTATGGTACCATAACCTAATACTGGTCGGCTTGATCATTGCTAATGAATGTCATTTGTTATGTAAACACAACCAACAAGTTTGTTCACTTTATTGAAATCGTTATTAGTTTTGTATAAATCGTCTTAATCGTTTTTGAAACCATCGTTATAACATCGAAAACATTTAGCACATATGAGTCACCCCAAAACAATTGAAAACAGTAAAATAGGGGAAGAATGTACTCGCCTGGGAGTGCTTAGGAGTCTTGAACAACTACCAAGTAAGCTAGAGGAGTCCCGGAAATCAAACGGTACCTAATATAGGTAACTACATAATTAACCCGGACCTAAATCGGAAGACTGGGTAGCAGGAGGGTTTGTAAACCAAATGAGTGTAGGAACTCATATGATATGGTTTAACAAAGCCTACATACTAAATGAAACTTAACCTAAGTATTATCGACCCATCGCGACCCATTAAGGTAACATACGTTACTTTAACGTGTCGTGCGCG
Source organism: Helianthus tuberosus (assembly GCA_030545235.1). Classification (NCBI taxonomy): domain Eukaryota; kingdom Viridiplantae; phylum Streptophyta; class Magnoliopsida; order Asterales; family Asteraceae; genus Helianthus; species Helianthus tuberosus. Next base: position 82,926,466 of record CM060363.1, read on the forward strand.
TGAAACGCGTTCGGACCGCCTAACTAGCCCTATGACAAGTGTTATATGCCTAAACATATTACATAATCAGTTACGTGACAAAGGTTTAGGTTACATATGCTTAATTACCAATTATACATGAAAAGGGTATTCTGGTAATTTACCTAAGGCATATAAACTACCTATCATACAACTACTTAAACGATGTGACCATAGGGTATAACCTCGGAAGGTTATTCCCTACCTACTATGGTCACCTAATGTATTTGGTCGGATCCTAATGATCGACCAAACTGGGTCGGGTTCGAAGGTATAGGCGATTTATTAGATCGCCTACCCTACGACCCTAGACAACGTGGTAATCAGTGGGCATAGTCCCAAGGGACTATGACCAACGTGATTACACTCACGTTGCGAAGTTCAAACGAACTTCGCATTGACCATTACTGGTCAACGCTGAAAGTCAAACAAAGTTTGACTTTCTGACTCGAAAAGCAGTAAAAATAAGGAAAAGAACGAAAGAATACTTACCCAGGGTCCCCGAATGCTAATCCCGATTCAAGAATCTCAGGTATGAAACAATGGTTTCAACTTAGAGCTCCTCAAATCAGAATTCTAGTGCATTTGGAGTAATGGGGGGTGGGGTATTTATAGTTTTCGGTCCACCGTTAAGATCGTTTCAAGGAAACCGTGCCTTAATCCAACCCGTACACTTGTCGGAACCTTATGGAAGCTAAATGCCATCCTTATCAGCTGAATATGCAAGTGGGAAACATGTGGATGTGAATCGAACAGCTGGAATACGCTGACTGTTCGATCTGATCTTGTTCTGCAGACCCCTAGCGCACCGTTACACTCATATTGTAGCGGTGCGCTAGCACCTATTTTGGCAGATTTACATATTTGGTCCCTGCAGTGTGATCAGCCCATTTTCGACACGTTTAAGGCCCGTTAACCCAATTTCAAAGCTCTAAAATGAAGTTAAAGTATAGGGAACTTAAAATGTGCTCAAAAATATCTCGGATGTCGGTTCGTTTAGCCGTACGAACGCGATGTTCGCTTAATTACGACGGAATGCGCATAAGCGCGAAAAACGATCCAAATGACGCGACGAATGGATTTTTCTTAAGGCGAACACTAAAATATAATGTAGTCATGCTTACATAAATTTTTGGATGTCCAGATGTATTCAGAACGTAAGTTATGCGTGAAAATGCAAACTTGTGCACTTTTTGACACTTTTAGTCCCTGAATGACACAAAAGTTTATTTTAGCACACCAAACACCTCAAAGCTTATTTCTAAGCTATGTGAAGGATATTTATGGTATGTTTAACTTATGGTCATGCTCCGGAATGTCTGTTACAGTTCAAATTGGCATACTTTCGCAGTTTGTCAAGTTTAGTCCCTGTAAGCGAATTAACTTTGATTTCACCACACCAAACCTTCCAAAACTTATATCTAAGTTATGTAAAGGTTATTTTAGGTATGTTAAACCTATTTCACTATTCCGGAGTGTTTGTTGCATTAAACTGGTTATATTTACGCATTAGTGCGCGTATAACCTTCCAGAAAGCGATTTAGAGTTTGAAATTGAACAAGAGTTGATATGTGCAAAAGATACACATATTTTTACCAATCCCAAGTATGAAATATAATATTTCATTGGTTCGGTATTTGTTTGATGGCCGTGAAGGCACAGGTGTTACAGTCTCCCCTACTTTAGGAAATTTCGTCCCGAAATTTATTTAGAGGAAACTTGTGAGAGCTTGGAAATATGAAGTTGAAAAGATCGAACAACATTGGTTAGGGTTCTGAACTTCTAGTAACTTTAATAACATCACGCTTGCAATGTAAGAGGGACACTTATATACAAGTATATAAAGCGTCATTGGTGCGTCCACCATACCTCCATTACATCGTTCTCATTTCGTTATTTTTGTCACTATCGGTTCTTACACATAATAAATCTTACTGGGTTCCTATGCACTAAATTTCATAATTATGTACGCGTCCATAATCAGACAATTCCTTGCACAGTATACACAGTCTATTTTATAGTGTGTAGGGGAAAACCAAATGAACAAACCTGTGATGAGTGTAACTAGACCGCCATAGAGTCCTTTTAATTAAATCAATAAATGATCTAAATAGACTATCAAGGAGTCTGTTCAGCTACATCACTAGATGTCGTTCTTTAATCAAATTGTGAATCAATCTTTTAGACTAGACCACTTAAGGGTCTCTCATCGAATCATGGAATGGTACCATATAATCCCAAGGGTCTTTAACTACAACGTAGAAGCCCATTAAGGATTTAAAGTAGTACCTTTTGAATATCCTACTATGAATCCCTCATATAAAGATACGAAAGATTCTATGAGGATTTGAAAATTGGATCACACAAAAACATAGAGGAGAACACATAACACATAAACACATAATCGCATAATTGTATAATCGTTTAATCGCAAAATCGTTTAATCGCAAAATCGTTTATTCGTATAATCGTTTAATTTGTTATCTTTGGACATGGGTATTTAAAGCAGACTAGGAATCCAATCCGTGGATTTCACTTGGCACTTTAAATATTTTCAAGAATCTAACTATGAAAATAGGAAGATCTAAAAAGGAATTCGGCTTGTCCTAATTGAGTTGTAATGTACAAATTAAGGTGTACAAGGAATCCAATCAGGCTCCGAAATCAACGAAGGTGTTGATCGTGGTCGGCTCGGGACTTTGAATAGATCAAGATGTCATCAATAAAAACAATGACGAACTGATCCAAATAAGGCTTGCAGACCCTATTTATTAAGTCCATGAAGATGGCTGGAGCATTTGTCAAACCAAAAGGTATGACTGTAAACTCGTAATGGCCATACTTCGTGCAGAAAACCGTTTTGGGAACATCTTCTTCGAGAATACGAAGTTGATGATACCAAGAACGCAAATCGATCTTGGAAAAGCATGAAGTACCCTGCAGATGATCGGATCATTGATTTAAGGTAGGGAATATCGATTCTTGATGGTAAGCTTTCTAGGCTTACGTTAATCGATATATATTTGAAAAGATCCATTTTTTTTCTTTTCACAAAGAGAACAGGAGTTTCTCCAAGGTGAAAAGTTCGGACGGATGAATCCTTTATCAGACAACTCTCGAAGCTGTTTTGATAATTCTTGCATCACGAACGGTACAAGACGATAAGATACTCTTAGATTTAAAAGAAACAAGTGTTTGAGGTTCTTAGGGAGATCACAAGTGATCATAAAAATGACAGAACCACAAGAGTAGTTTTGTCTTTGTGATAACATCATAAGGTTGGATCAAACATTCATACAATTGCATTAGTTGAAAATAAAAACCACAAATTTTTATTTATATAACAACCGAATTGTCTTAAAATGTTACAAGATAACAACCATAGGAAATACAAAATACTAATTGTTCATTCCTTCAACATTGAGTGCCTCATTGATGTTAAACACTCAACCACGTGCTGGATTCACATTGACGTTGACGTTCGCATTTGGGTTTGCGTTAGCATTTGCATTCACCAGTCTTGGGCAGTTGTGGCGGAAGTGACCAATCTCTCCGCAGTTGAAACATGAACCCAATGGGAATCTCGCAGCATTCCCTTGAACCGGAGCTTGAACCTGAGCAGCCTGATTTTGTCCCAAACGACAAATATTGGCCAAATGCCCAAGTCTACCACACGTTGTGCATTTCTTGCAATCTCGTGGTGCAACGTGATGACCGTTGCAACGGGCACAATGAGGTGCGGTACCGGCATATGCTTTCTTTGCAGGTGGCTGAGCTGGTTGGTTCCGCGGGTTCTGAGCAGTCTGTGCTGTAACAGCAAAGTTCTGAACATCCTTTCGCTTTCTTGATTTCTTTGCCGTCTCACCTTCCTTACCCTTCTTGTTTTGACCTTTCTTGCTAACCTCCATGTCAGCTGTCTGTTTCTTGCCCTTGTCACCCTTCCTGTGTAACTTGTTCTTCCGAATCTGCGACTCAGTCAATGTCGCTGATAACTCGATCGCCTGACGGAGTGTGGCAGGGTTACTACCAGTAAGGATGTCTTGTACCGAGTCAGGTAGGCCGTCGATGTACCTTTCGATAGCTATGTCAAGTGGGGTAACCATTGTCGGGCAAAGCAGACTCAGCTCCTCAAACCTATCAGTATAAGCCCTGTGCTCACCACTATCCTGCTTCAAATCATCAAATTCCTTCTCTAAGGCTCGCTGCTCATGACGAGGACAGAATTCCCTCATCATAAGAGCTCTTAGTTCAGCCCATGTCTGTGCCAAGGCAATCTCAGCACCCCTATCTCTCATAACCCCGTTCCACCATGTCAAAGCCCTCTTCTGAAATACGCTCGAAGCAAACTCGACCTTGCGATTGTCAAGACACTGCACGTGGCGAAAAGTATTCTCTATGCTTTCAAACCACTGAAGAAGCCCAGTCGCTCCCTCAGAACCACTAAACTTGAGTGGTTTAGCCTGGTTAAAATCCTTGTATTTGCATGGAACATTGTTGTTGTTATAGGCTTGGATCCATTGAGCAAAGAGGTTTGGGAATTGAGCAGCCATTTGCTGCGCAATAATTTCTGCCAGCTCGGCAGTCTCTATTTGGTTTTCGCGTCGAGGAGGCATTGTCTAAAAGAGGAAACATGAAAGGAAACGAGTGAGAGAATTTAGACGAAAAGAATAAGATGAAACAAATCTGACGAAAGCAAGGGTAGTGGTCATTTGTTTGTTACCACAAGGTAAACAAACGACACACAGTGACTAATCAAAGTAAATGGGTCAAAATAATGTATCGCGAAGACATGCTCGCCTATAAGTGAACACTCATCCCAAGAATTCCCAGGTAAGCACAACTGGTCTCGCGTCTGATGAGATGTATACGAAGTGCTTGCCTAGACAGAAAACCCAGAATACAGGCATTCACCCTTCCAGTTTGCACGTGTTCACATTATTTAAAACCCAAAACCATGACGAGAATTTGAAAATTCAAAGGGGTTCAAAACCATATAACAGAGGGTTCAAAACCTTACAATAGAGGGTTCAAAACCTAGAAATCAATCATCCTAGAACAGATGATTAGTTTTCAAAGCGGTTTTGAAATTTATGTTCTTGTTGTGGTCGTCGCCTAAGGATAGGTGACGGTATTGTTTTATGACTAAACGCAAGTAAACTCGCGTTAGGGTCCTAAGAAGGTTATAGACTAGGTCAAAGCATTACTAATTACTAATAACCTAATTCCCTATAACCATTGGCTCTGATACCATCTTTTCTGTCACACCCCGACCACGTAAAACAACAATTCGCGGCGGAAACATCGGGGCGTGTTGCAACAGAATTAATGTTTCATAACCATGGATATCAAAAGTGTTTCGTTTTATTAAACATTGAGTAATTACATCGTCTGGAAATCTAATTACACTATTTAAACATAGTCTATCATTGTTATTGAGTCACTAAGGCCTTGTCCAGTCCTATGTGAGCATGCATCTTATCAATCGATATCATCCAACATACCTGAAACATATGTGAAAACGAGGTCAGCAAAGAAATGCTGGCGAGTACATAGGTTTTGTAGGAGTGTCGAAATCATGGCTAGTTTAGACGTTGCAATACTTTATTTAAAAACCTTGTTTTGAAAAGAGTATAATATTGCAACTTAATTAACCAACTCAAATCAAGCGAGTTATAATTTGTAAAACCTCGTAGCCATGACTCTTAACCCAAAACATTTGTTTTAGTAAATTATTTGAAAAACAATGATAAGTTCAGGTGATATGTATAAATAAGAGAATAATGCATGATTAAATGAATAACCATGTAAAATGAGTTTGTAATAAGATAAGTTGTTTGTAAATAAATGTCTTGTGAAAAGTATGTTATTTGTATAAAATGTTCTATGTCTCAAACTGAAATGATTCAAATAACGCTACAATATGTAATACCATACAAACACTTATATATAGGAAGTACCAGCGGCGTATCCACCATGCTTGTATCATATTACACACGCATCGTTACTTAATCACTTAATCAAACCAAACCAAACAATGTAAAATGTCTATGTCAAATATCCATGTCAAATGTCTATGTCAAATATCCATGTATGGCAAGTGAAAAGTCTCAACTAAACCATATGCACAAAAACAAAGTATTGAAGTAAAAACTTGGTTTAAATCAAAGTTATGTTTTGTGGGAAATACATGATCAAATGTCAATCATGTACAAATGTTTACCCAATCGTTAAACCATCGTGTGAAAACCAATCGTTTACCCAATCGTTAAAACATCGTGTGAAAACCAATCGTTTACCCAATCGTTAAAACATCGTGTGAAAACCAATCGTTTACCCTATCGTAAAAACATCGTGTGAAAACCAATCGTTTACCCAATCGTTAAAACATCGTGTGAAAACCAATCGTTAAATTCGTTTTAGGTCGTGAAACTACTTAAATGATCGTCTCGCTAATAACATTCAAACCTTCTTGACTCGCATTAATAAACCCTTACCAAAGGATAGATTAACAATTCGCATTAATAAACCCTTACCAAAGGATAGATTAACAATTCGCATTAATAAACCCTTACCAAAGAGTAAATTAACAATTCGCATTAATAAACCCTTACCAAAGAGTAAATTAAAAATTACAGATTCAGTCGCTACCCACAACACCCACACATAACTACGGGTGTAGTAACTAACGGGATTTGTCAGATCCTATGGTACCATAACCTAATACTGGTCGGCTTGATCATTGCTAATGAATGTCATTTGTTATGTAAACACAACCAACAAGTTTGTTCACTTTATTGAAATCGTTATTAGTTTTGTATAAATCGTCTTAATCGTTTTTGAAACCATCGTTATAACATCGAAAACATTTAGCACATATGAGTCACCCCAAAACAATTGAAAACAGTAAAATAGGGGAAGAATGTACTCGCCTGGGAGTGCTTAGGAGTCTTGAACAACTACCAAGTAAGCTAGAGGAGTCCCGGAAATCAAACGGTACCTAATATAGGTAACTACATAATTAACCCGGACCTAAATCGGAAGACTGGGTAGCAGGAGGGTTTGTAAACCAAATGAGTGTAGGAACTCATATGATATGGTTTAACAAAGCCTACATACTAAATGAAACTTAACCTAAGTATTATCGACCCATCGCGACCCATTAAGGTAACATACGTTACTTTAACGTGTCGTGCGCGTGAAACGCGTTCGGACCGCCTAACTAGCCCTATGACAAGTGTTATATGCCTAAACATATTACATAATCAGTTATGTGACAAAGGTTTAGGTTACATATGCTTAATTACCAATTATACATGAAAAGGGTATTCTGGTAATTTACCTAAGGCATATAAACTACCTATCATACAACTACTTAAACGATGTGACCATAGGGTATAACCTCGGAAGGTTATTCCCTACCTACTATGGTCACCTAATGTATTTGGTCGGATCCTAATGATCGACCAAACTGGGTCGGGTTCGAAGGTATAGGCGATTTATTAGATCGCCTACCCTACGACCCTAGACAACGTGGTAATCAGTGGGCATAGTCCCAAGGGACTATGACCAACGTGATTACACTCACGTTGCGAAGTTCAAACGAACTTCGCATTGACCATTACTGGTCAACGCTGAAAGTCAAACAAAGTTTGACTTTCTGACTCGAAAAGCAGTAAAAATAAGGAAAAGAACGAAAGAATACTTACCCAGGGTCCCCGAATGCTAATCCCGATTCAAGAATCTCAGGTATGAAACAATGGTTTCAACTTAGAGCTCCTCAAATCAGAATTCTAGTGCATTTGGAGTAATGGGGGGTGGGGTATTTATAGTTTTCGGTCCACCGTTAAGATCGTTTCAAGGAAACCGTGCCTTAATCCAACCCGTACACTTGTCGGAACCTTATGGAAGCTAAATGCCATCCTTATCAGCTGAATATGCAAGTGGGAAACATGTGGATGTGAATCGAACAGCTGGAATACGCTGACTGTTCGATCTGATCTTGTTCTGCAGACCCCTAGCGCACCGTTACACTCATATTGTAGCGGTGCGCTAGCACCTATTTTGGCAGATTTACATATTTGGTCCCTGCAGTGTGATCAGCCCATTTTCGACACGTTTAAGGCCCGTTAACCCCATTTCAAAGCTCTAAAATGAAGTTAAAGTATAGGGAACTTAAAATGTGCTCAAAAATATCTCGGATGTCGGTTCGTTTAGCCGTACGAACGCGATGTTCGCTTAATTACGACGGAATGCGCATAAGCGCGAAAAACGATCCAAATGACGCGACGAATGGATTTTTCTTAAGGCGAACACTAAAATATAATGTAGTCATGCTTACATAAATTTTTGGATGTCCAGATGTATTCAGAACGTAAGTTATGCGTGAAAATGCAAACTTGTGCACTTTTTGACACTTTTAGTCCCTGAATGACACAAAAGTTTATTTTAGCACACCAAACACCTCAAAGCCTATTTCTAAGCTATTTGAAGGATATTTATGGTATGTTTAACTTATGGTCATGCTCCGGAATGTCTGTTACAGTTCAAATTGGCATACTTTCGCAGTTTGTCAAGTTTAGTCCCTGTAAGCGAATTAACTTTGATTTCACCACACCAAACCTTCCAAAACTTATATCTAAGTTATGTAAAGGTTATTTTAGGTATGTTAAACCTATTTCACTATTCCGGAGTGTTTGTTGCATTAAACTGGTTATATTTACGCATTAGTGCGCGTATAACCTTCCAGAAAGCGATTTAGAGTTTGAAATTGAACAAGAGTTGATATGTGCAAAAGATACACATATTTTTACCAATCCCAAGTATGAAATATAATATTTCATTGGTTCGGTATTTGTTTGATGGCCGTGAAGGCACAGGTGTTACATGTACCACCCTCATCACAGTTGGGTTATCAACAGCCCAATGTGGACTCGATTCAACAGTAGTTTAATAATCTTCAGTTAATGGCATACCAGTTGGGTTATCAACTTAGTCCTGCAGCCTCTCCCCAACCACAGGCTTACTTTGCCCCTCGATCATCCAACAACAGCCGAGGTAATCGTGCTGCGCGTGGTTCATCTCGTGGCAATTCTCGGGCAGCTTCAAATTCTCGCAATCGGTACTCTACAAGCAGCTGTCAATTTGCTTGGGCCTCCACTCAAAACACAGTATATGGTCATTGCAACCGTTGTGGGATAGTTCATCTACCCTCCCAATGTCCTAATCAACCTCGTGCCGCAACTCAGGCCAATTATGCAAGTTACTCAGATGCTGCCTCTCGATCCAGTTCATGGAAACCCGACACTGGTGCCAATAGTCATGCCACTCCAGATCTATCTAGCATGGACAACTCGGAGGCCTACTTTGGTAAGGATTCTTTACTTGTTGGTAACGGTGAATCTTTACCTATCTTTCATATTGGATCCACCTCTTTTACCTCCCCTCACAAAACCTTTAAATTATCAAATATCCTCCATGTCCCTAAACTTAAACAAAACCTTTTATCCGTCCAAAACTTTTGTCAAGATAATGATGTTTATTTTGAATTTCACTCCTCTTATTTTGTTGTGAAGGACGAGCCTACACGCACTACCCTCCTAACGGGCCCCAGTGAACAGGGATTGTACTCCATCCGTCTTCCTCAACGCAAGACCTTACCCAAAGTTGCATTCAGTGCTGTCAAAGCGTCTTCCAACACTTTTGGCATCAACGACTGGGACATCCACATGCTCAAGTTTTTCATTCTATTATTTCAAATTGTTCTTTACCTGTTTCAGACAAGTTTTCCAACAATTTATGTTCTTCATGTCAATTAGGCAAATCTTCTAAATTATCATTGTCAGACTCTACGTTCCATAGTAAAAATGTTTTGGATCTTGTTTATTGCGATGTTTGGGGTCCTTCCCCTACGCCTTCTTATAACGGTTATCTTTTTTTTTGTTATGTGTTGATCATCATACGTGGTACATGTGGTTTTATCCTTTAGTTCATAAGTTTGATGTTTACACAGTGCTAACAAATTTCATCAAGATGGCTGAACGCCAATTTAACACAAAGTTGAAGTCCATTCAATCCGATTGGGGGGGGGGAGAATTTCACTCGCTTACTTCTTTTTGCCAAAATCTTGGTATCATTCATCGACGCTCATGCCCACATACAAGCGAATAAAACAGCTTCGTTGAGCGTCGTCATCGTCATGTCGTGGAAACTGGTCTTACCCTCCTGGCCCAGTCCAATCTTCCTCAACGCTTCTGGCACTTTGCATTTGAAACAGCTGTTTACTTAATTAATCGTTTACCTTCTCGTGTCTCCTCCAACAAATCTCCCTTTGAACACATATTTAAACGCAAACCTGATTACTCGTTCCTTCGTATCTTTGGATGCCAATATTTTCCTTATCTTCGTCCTTACAATCGACACAAGATTGATTTTCTATCTACCCCGTGTGTCTTCCTTGTATATAGCCCTGTTCACCATGGTGACCGCTGCTTTGACCCATCCAACGAAAGAACATACATTGCTCGACATGTTCGTTTCAACGAGCATGTTTTTCCATACCAAAAACCTACACCTACCCCCACCCCACTACCCTCCAACTCCCCTTATGTATCTATTTTCCCTCAACCTCCACCCGGTTTCTCAACAGAGCCTACTCAAACACCACACCAACCCCCTCAACCAACCCAACCATCTACACCACCGCCTTCCGATCCACCATCACCAAACCCCACCATCCCACCCGAGCCTACTCAAACACCACCCCAACCCCCTCAACCAACCCAACCATCTACACCATCGCCATCCGATCCACCATCACTAAACCCCACCATCCCACCTCCAGCACCCAGGACTCGTCCTCCTAATCTTCATCCTAATCCCAAATAACCTGCCTGTTATGATCCTGCTGAATACACTACCACCACCCACCCTGCTATACCTACTACACCCACATCTTTTACCGTTTCTAACAAGTCTTTAGAATGGCGCCATGCTATGGCCGACGAATTGGTTGCGCTACATAGGAATGGGACGTGGACACTAGTGCCTCCTGTGCTCAATACTAACGTTGTTGATTGTAAGTGGGTTTACAGGTTAAAAACATATCAGGATGGCAATCTTACAAGGTACAAGGCCCGTCTTGTTGCAAAGGGCTTTCATCAATAGCATGGTGTTGATTATAACGAGACCTTCAGCCCAGTTATCAAACCTGATACAATTAGAACTGTCTTATCTTTGGCAGTCACAAACAAATGGTCTTTGAGACAACTGGATATTCAAACCGCTTTCTTACATGGTGATCTTAAGGAAACAGTTTACATGCGCCAACTGTCACACCCCAACCGATGGCGGAAACATCGAGATGGGACGAAAACGAGATTGCAAGAGACTTCATAACACTATGTGACAATATAATTTAAATTCAAATTTCATTTCGATACTAAAAGTCATAAAAGATTCAATAAAAAGACAACAATTGTTTCATAGCATAACATCGAAATAACAAAATTTATCTAGGTGTGTATCTAAGTCCACCTAAATTGCATTCCTTCAACATCAACTCATCATTCAACCTGCAACATGTATTAAAATAATCAACAAAAAGTTGGCGAGTATACAAGTTTTGCTACATAGCATAATATAGTATAAAAGTGCTCATATCCAACATGATTCATAATATGCAATACTAGTATGCTAAAATGGCGTACAATATGTTCAAACCCAAGTATACAACGCTTTAAGAGAGCCTATCCCAAATAGAGTAGCGGGAGGTAACAAGTTTAACTTAACAATACCCCAAGACTAATAGGCGGTGCGTTAATCCTATAGCGCTATAATTGTTAAGGTAGGCTAGCAAAGTTAATGAGCATATATCGACCAAATAGTTTACAAAGCATACGATATTAACAAGCATCACACATAGCATCATGTTAAGCATGTATAGAGTATGTTTAAAATAGTTTAAGTGTCATGTGATTTTGTATAATATATTGTTGCATCCCAAAGTGTTAAAGAGTAAAAAGGGATCGAGTATACTCACGGTTTTGCAATCTTTCCTACTTGAAATCCCACGAGTGATGTTTGTGGATGGATTAGTGTTGAGCACCTTGTCCTTCTACACGAAGAAAACATAGGTGTGTGAGTTTCGGGAAATCGGAAGATTGTAGATTCGGAATAACATGAACATAGACATAGGAAAATAATCATCCATCACATATGATGCTTAGATGATATACTTACTAACTTGACAATGTCCACTTGTTCATCATCAAGAGTTCGGTTTTGTTGAATATATTACATAAGTTATATGAGTATTAATATGTTATATTGGTCAAGCATGAGGTAGAAGATTAAATTATTCGTTTAGGCACCTCTTTGTGTCATATAATTCATAAATGAGGTAGGAAGAACAAAGCTTCCATTTAGGCACCTCTATTGTTCACCACTACACTTGTTGTTATAAACAACAAGGAGGGTCATGAACTTACAAGTAAATAGAGATATATGAACAACTAATCTATGGAAAACATCAAGAAGTGAGTCGATTTCTATGAAAGATAGCCCAAGCTAGTCTAACAATCACTCATACATCAAGCTTCAAGCTTGAACACTTCTTGTGGGTAAAACCCTAACTAAAACAGAATGTTTGTGAGGTTTTAACCTCTGATTAACATTTCTCAGCCTTGTTTTTTAAGCCCAACTAACCATTCAATTGATTATGAGCATTAGGACATAGGTTTGAGATGAGATAGACTCAAGTTCAACTAAGATTAACAAGTTTAAATGAAAACAGAAACAAACAGTCCACTTTGGAGCCTTTTTGGTGACATTCCAGAGCTTGGTTTTCCATGGAAAACCTCTGGAAATGTTTCTAAGGTTGTTCCAAGCAAGTGAGAAAAAGAATGGATGAAAAATGTTAAGAAATGAGAGAGTTATGCATACTTTTGTAACTTGGTATGATTCTGCTCGAATTTCTGATTAGCAGCAGATTAGAGAGTGATTAAAGAGTGTTTGAGGTGAGTTGCAAAGTGGAAAAGGTGCGGAGGAGGCTTGGGTTTTATAGGGGAAGGATTAGGGTTAAGGTGGTTGACAATAAATATGATTAGACGGTGGTTGAAATCATGGTTGTAAAAGTCGCTAGGCGCTCCCTGGTCGGTCGACCAGGGAGTTGAGAGTACTCGGTCTAGGCGGAGAGCACACGGGGAGCACTCGGAGATGCCAAATTATAAAGAAATTAGTTTTCGGATATTAAATATATGTCAAATAACATAAATTTACTAATATTTATAACAAAATACGTGAAATTGATATTCACTCTTTAATATGATAGGCATAGAAATGATGTTTTATTTTATTTTAAGTCAAACTCGGCCCGAGTTGATATACTAGATCCATTTTTGGCCAATGTTGACCGCATTTGATCGATTCCGAGTAATTAGTCGGAGTTGAAGAAAGTCGCCTCGGCAACCTACCTTGTAGCGACTACTCGGTGAGTACTCGGACTTGGAGACCTTGTTTTACAACCATGGTTGAAATAAATAAATAAAAAAAACAATTCCCAAACACCACACAAGGTGCAGCCGTAAGGCTATTTAACAACCATAATATCTTCCCTTTTTATTTTATGTGACATAAACTTAACATATATATAGTGGAGCATGGTGTGCATTATGATATTACAAATATAGGAGGTTGAAACAAATTAAAAAAAGGCAATTAAGGGGTTGTCCCCTGTTCTGATCGGAAGGCTGCTCTTCATTTCTTTTTATATTTTTTTAACACTAAAAAGGGTATATATTGTAGTACATACTTCGTATTTATGATGTGTATATTCATTCAACATACAATAAGGTCAAACATGCAAGTAACAATTAAATAAAAAAAGGTTTGATGATTGTTGTTGCACTCCAGCCGGCTGTTATGAGTTTCATTCCTTTTTTTTCGCAAAATAACACATGTATTTGTAGATTATGTTATAAATCTATGATGTTTTAATGTATACATACCCTATAAGAAGGCGTAAAAATGTATGAAACATGTTTTAATTTGAACAAAAGATGTGACTTTTAGGTGTGTAAGATATGGTTGTAAGTATGTTTAAACGAATTTGATCACGTAATAAGTATGCGTATAAATAATCTCGTTTAAGTATTTAAATCAAGTATGCAAATATGGATTATGTCATGCGAGAGTTGAGTGAAGTAATGCACATAAGGAACGATCAAAGTTGTGTATTCACATCTTTTGCAAGTTAACATGTTTGAACGTATAAGTGTATGACTTGAATGCTATAAACGAATATACGAAAAATGTATATTTCACATGAATGATTAATTGTATAATAATCAAGAGTCTCGGATTTACAATGGCTTGAAACGAACAACGATTACAAAGGAAACGGATTTCTGAAAAACATAGAAATACGATACAATCTTTCTAAAAACGGAACGCTGAGAAAAGCGAGGCGTTACCCCAACCCCCTGGTTTTGTTGACCCTACCAAGCCTGATCATGTGTGTTTATTGAACAAATCTTTGTATGGGCTCAAACAAACCCCCCGTGCATGGTTTACTAAGCTATCTACTGCTCTTCGTCAACTGGGCTTTTATGGGTCCAAAACTGACCCGTCGCTATTTATTCTCAACTCATCGGGCACGCTTGTTTATATGCTTGTGTATGTTGATGACATTATAATCATTGGTAATAATCTGGGCGCTATCACCGGCATTGTTTAGCATCTTAACTCTCTCTTTGCTCTTACGGATATGGGTCAGCTAAATTATTTTTTGGGAATTGAGGTTATCCATCACCGTTTGGATCTGGTCCTTTCTCAACGGACATATGTGCTTGACATTCTTCAGCGTGCTAGTCTTGCAGATTGTAAACAAGTTTCCTCTCCTATGGCTACTTCTCAAGTGTTGTTACCTGATGATAGTCCTTTGCTTGATGATCCTTAGCGATACAGACAGACTGTCGGGGCTCTTCAATATGCCACTTTGTCTCGTCCCGATATTGCCTTTGCCGTTAACAAAGTTTGTCAGTTTATGCATGCTCCTACCGAGAATCATTGGGCTGCTGTGAAACGAATTGTACGTCATCTAAAAGGCACGGTCAACTATGGTTTATTGTTTCGTCACAACACGGGTTATCAGTTGCAAGCTTTCTCTGCCGCAAATTGGACTTCTACTCTTACTGCTTTTTCGAATTCTGACTAGGCTGAGTCGATCGTCGATCCACGGGGGGATATGCAATCTACTTGGGATCCAATCTCATCTCTTGGTCTACAAAAAAACAACGAACTGTCTCTCGATCTTCAACAGAATCCGAATACAAGGCAATAGTTGATACTGTTGCGGAACTAATTTGGTTAAAGTCTCTCCTTCGGGAACTCGGTTTGGATAGCAAGGCACCCACACTCTGGTGTGACAATCTTGGTGCAACCTACCTTTCTGCCAATCCGGTTTTTCATGCCCGTACGAAGCACGTTGAAGTTGATTATCATTTTGTTCGTGAACAAGTTACTCAAGGAGAACTAGATATCAAATTCATCTCAACTGATGACCAAATCGTTGATATCTTTACAAAGCCCTTGTCCTCACAAAGACTTAAGTTTCTACGATCCAAGTTGTAGGTCGTTCCCCGCCCTCAACTTGCGGGGGAATGTTAGACTATGTTCTTATTATTAGACAAACTTATTATTGTAGAGGGTATCTAATTGTAATTAGCAACTCTATATATAGGGCTTTGTATTCTCAATATTTTAGAGATAATAACAGATATCCTTTTCACGTAGTTTGATTCTTCCAATTTCACGTATACCCAATCGCCCACGTTAAATTCCCTTTCTGACTTTTTCTTGTCTGCAATCTGCTTCATTCGGTTCTTGGCTTTAGACAAATTAGCTTTTAGAGAAACTAATTTAGCTTCCCTTAGTTAAAACCAATCTTCTATAGAAGCAATGTTAGTGTCATTTGGAATGTAAGGAATGCGAATAGGAGGTGGAATCCCATAAAGAGCTTCAAAAGGGGACATGTGAATCGCTGAATGATAAGTGGTATTGTACCACCATTTTGTAAGAGTTAACCACTTAGGCCATTGCTTAGGTTCATCCATGACCATACACCTCAAATATGTTTCAAGACATCTATTAAGAACTTCAGTCTGTCCATCACTACTTTCTGGATGATAGGCAGTAGAAAAATTCAATTGCACCCCCTGCAATTTCATGAAATCCTTCCAAAATTTACTTATAAAGATTGGATCCCTATCAGATACAATGGTTGCAGGGCATCCATGTAACTTGAACACAGTATCAAACATCAAGTGAGCTATGGTTGAAGCTGAATAAGGATGAGTTAGGGGTAAAAACTGAGCTTATTTGGTTAGTCTATCAATAACTACCAATATGGCATCCTTACCAGCAGCTTTAGACAGCGCTTTAGACAGCCTTGTAATAAAATCCATAGAGATATCCGAAAAAAACTGAAGTAGGAGTAGGCAGTGATTGCAAGAGCCCTGGATAAGTAGCTCTATCATATTTAGCTCTGTGACAAGTTTCACAATCTTTGACCCATTGTTTGACAACTGCATCACATTTCTTCCGGTAGAATAGCTGCTTCAATCTTTTCAAAGTAGCATAATAACCTGAGTGACCACCAGTGGCAGAAGCAGTGGCGCAGCTATGAAGGGGCTGGAGGGGGCGTCCGACCCCCCGAACTTTTCACTCATAGTGTTATGTATGTACATTTCGTATAGAATTTTTTAGGTATATACATTTTCGACCCCCGGTTTTATAAAAAAATAATTTTATTAGGTATATACTTTTAGGTCCGGTCACTTCCGACCCCCAGGTGGAAATTTTCAAGCTTCGCCACTGGGCAGAAGATTGACATATGTGAAGGATGTCCTTTCTTAATTGGTCATCATGACCAACTACCAATTTATTTTTCCTCTTTAACATCTTACCATCCCATGACCAGTTTTTAACATTAGAAGTATGTTGCAGCCTATGAATAATAGCCTGTAATTGGTCATCAGTTTCCCAAGTCTTGATAATTCTAGGCCACAGACAAGGTTCAATAGAGCTCAATCCCATTTCAAACAGTGCTAAACCTTTCACTCTTGACAGGGCATCAGCCACTTGATTATTGATTCCTTCCTTATATAAGATTTCATAATCATATCCCAACAGCTTTGCTAACCATTTCTGTTGCAGAGGAGTACTAGTCTTTTGGTCCAACAGATATTTGAGGCTCCTTTGATCTATGCGAATGATAAAGTGCTTGACAATAAGATAATGGTGCCAATGTTTAACAGCCATTAATATTGCCAATAGTTCTTTCTCATATACTGATAAAGATTGTTGCTTTATTGAGATACCTCTGCTGACATAAGCTAGTGGGTGCCCCTCATGCATTAGGACAGCCCCCAACCCTTTCGCAGAAGCATTTGTTTCGATAATAAAAACTTTTGAAAAATCGGGCAGAGACAAAACTGGTGCAGTAGTTAGGGCTTCCTTCAACTGATCAAAAGCCAACTGAGCCTCTGCACTCCAACTGAAAGCATCTTTCTTTAGCAAATTGTGTAGTGGCCTTGCTATACCTCCATAGGACTTGATAAACCTTCTATAGTAACCAGATAGACCCAAAAATCCTCTGAGTTGTGTAGGTCCGGCTAGGGGAGGATCTAGTCGCCTAATCCTTGTGTACAAACCAACCCGGTTGTGCGGAATCCAACCGAGATAGCAAACCGAGATAGAACACGCAATAACACGACACGCAAAGTTCACCGATTAACACCTCTGTATTAATACGTATGAATGGTCCAGTTACAAGCACAAGGTTTACAGATCAGCTCTATAAACTCTCTCTAACAGTGTGTGTTCTCTGTTTTCCCTATCTGTCCAACTATCTGTCTGTCGAAATGAACACAACACACGGGTATTTATACCCAAACCAGCAGGTCTGGTCGAAGGATCATGCAGACTGGTCGAAAGCCAGAAACAGCTCGAATGATCAACATGTACCACGAAAGATGGGATCTTTCGTGGTCCATCTATCGAAAGCTATCTATCGAGCTCATCATCGAAGGATATAAGTGATCCTTCGATGACACATCCTTCGAACCAAACAAATTACAAACATAATATTGACTGTTTGGCCAAGTCAAACCGGAGGATGGTTGACTTGGTCAAACTTACAGACTAACAAAGACATCGTTCAGTAACAAGACAAAATACAGACAAAGTACAGACACAAGTGCACCAACAAACTCCCCCTTGGCTGTAGCTTTGTCTCGATCTTTGAGATAGTTTTGTCTTGATCTTCATTCTTGTAGGTCTCTCGTGTCTTCAAGTCTTTGACGTCTCTTCACGTCTTCAATGTCGGAGGATCTTTAAAGTCTTCACATCTTGAAAGCAGAAAGTGTATCAACAAACTCCCCCTATCATGTAGGAAGTGTGTTGACAAACTCCCCCTTAACATAAGCTCCCCCTTGAGTTATGCTCGTGAATGACTTGATCTTTATGAAGTGAGATCCTTGTGGTGTTGATGATGGTCAGCGGCAACTCGATCATCTTCATCATTTGAGTGCCTTCACGTCGTGTCTTCATTCCGAAGCTTGTCATCGACCATGTTCTCCTAGCCTTTAGAATCTGCACATGCAAGAAATCTAAACGCGTAATGAGAACAACCGCTTGGAATATCATAAGCAAACAACACACATGTGACCATTGTTTAAGCAAACACCGTCCGACAGTTTGAAAGTTTAACAAATTTTATCAATTTCAATTTTAACTTTCAACACTTTGCAAATTTCGACCGTTTATGAAGATTTAGTCGTTTCGGTTTTCATTCAGGTTTCAGGTAACGAAGACTCGAGCTCCAACATCGTACGATCGAAAATAAAATAGAAATAAAATCTTTTTGGCTTTTATAAGGTTTATATTAAAACACACATAAAATCTTTTTGGAATTTTTGAATATTTCAAATGTAAAGACTGAAAGCAGTAAATAAATATATACAAACATTCTTTTTGCGAGTTTCGAGGGTAAGAGAATCATATCAGTGTACGGTCATGCCAAAACACTCTCTTTGTTCAATTAGTTAACATTAAGATAAGCATCCTATAACAATTATCGGTATTGTTGTCCACTTAAGCTCAACTTATCAGATGTAATCATGGCGAGGGGATACGTTAAGGTATGATTTATACTTACCGACCGGTGTTCATCCACATCACGACACATTCCCGTATCAAGGTATGCACGAGGGTTCATCTTACCGGTGAGTATACCGATTATCATCTGTTTGACCGTATATGATGTGAGATTCTCACTTATTTTGATTTGAAAACCAAGCCCTATGTGATAGAATCACTTATTGATGAGGAACTTGATTTTCGATGCATGAGGGCACAGGAGCAAGTCCGTGAACAGGTCAGTACTTTCGTACAGCAGAGAGACGAACTTGACACCCGGAAAGAATTTGTGATAATTTATCACTTATTTGTTTGGACATGTGATTGTTGATCACTTATTGAGGTCGTATGCAATATGTACACGTATGTATAGTATCATGGAAGATCTAGACTTGCGTCCCCGTTATTTTTCGGTAAAAGATACAACCATGATACCCAGATGATAAGCAGCATAAAGACCGAATATCTCAGAACCTCGGCAATCTCTCAAACGAAATTTCGGTACTAAGACCATATGCCAATGAATGGTTCCCACCCAGTCTTCAGTCGATTTAAGTTTATATCACCCTGCACACTTTAAAATGATTGTGAGCCTACCGATACATCTTATATAGAGCTGCTTATCGCTTTTCAATTTAAGGTTTAAAGGGGTTTAGACAGACCACTGATGTACTATCATTTTCTCTTTTGCTCGCCAGGAAACTCATTTTTGTTTTTCTATTGTTTTTGTGTTTTTGAAATTTTTCGATGTTTTTGGATTTTTCAAATTTTGGATTTACTCCCCCTAAAATCAATAAACTAAGACAAATTTAAAACACAAAGGTATTTACAAAAATGATTTTCCGATGTTGGTTTTACTCTTGCTTGACCTTAATGCCGTTTACCAATAATAAATAGTCAAATCTTGATTTGTCAAATGCTTTGGTAAAAAGGTCGGCACGTTGGTCATCGGTGTGGACGTAAGCAACATCGATTAGCCTTCTCTCAAAGCAATCACGTATGAAGTGATACTTAATTTCGATGTGCTTAGTCTTTGAATGCTGCACAGGATTTTTAGTGATCTGTAAGGCAGCAGAATTATCAACGTAAATAGGAGTAGTTAGGAATTCAAAACCGTAGTCACGCATTTGCTGTTGTATCCACAGGACTTGGGAGCAACAACTTGAGGCAGCAATGTATTCAGCCTCGCATGTTGATGTAGCGACGCACGTCTGCTTCTTGCACTGCCATGTGACTAGGCGATTTCCCAAAAACTGACATCCAGCCGTTGTGGATTTGCCGTCGATTTTGCATCCGCCAAAATCAGAATCACTGAATGCGATCAAGTCAAGGTTATTATCCCTAGGGTACCATAGACCGGTGTCAGGGTAACCCTTCAAATAACGAAAAATCCTTTTTACAGCTGCAAGATGTGAGGCCTTCGGGTTCACTTGATATCTGGCAAGCAGGCACGTTGGGTACATTATATCTGGTCTTGATGCTGTGAGGTACATAAGAGATCCTATCATCGCGCGGTAGTATGAGGGGCTAACGTCTTGACCCTTCAAGTCTGGAGTAATTCCGTGATTTTGTGGCAATGGGGTACCGATGGGCGTTGCATCAGACATCTGGAACCGGCTCAAGATGTCACCAACATATTTAGTCTGATGGATGAATATCCCAGACTCTGTTTGTTGTACTTGTAGGCCCAAAAAGAAGGTCATTTCCCCCATAGAACTCATCTCGAATTTATCCTGCATAACACGCTCGAAATCCCTACACAAAACATCATTAGTAGACCCAAAAATAATATCATCAACGTATACCTGTACCAGTAGAAGATCTCCATCTTGTTCTTTGATGAAAAGAGTGCAGTCGATAAGACCTCTGCGAAAACCGTTCTCCAGCAGATAATTAGATAAGGTTGCGTACCAAGCTCGCGGTGCTTGATGTAGACCATATAGAGCTTTGTTGAGCAACCAAACCCGATCGGGATGGATAGGATCTTCAAAACCTGGAGGCTGTTCGACGTACACCTCTTCTTCCACCACACCATGTAAGAATGCACTTTTCACGTCCATCTGGTATACCTTGAAACCTTTGAATGAGGCATAAGCCAGAAAAATCCGAATTGCTTCTAGACGTGCAACAGGTGCATACCCTTCGTTGTAGTCGATCCCTTCAATCTGACGAAAACCTTGAACGACTAGCCTTGCTTTGTTCCGGATAACGATCCCACGGTCATCCTTTTTGCATTTAAACACCCAACGGGTACCAATCTTCTTGTATCCAGCAGGTTTCTCTACGAGTTTCCAGACACCAAGCTTCTGGAATTGTTGCAGTTCTTCCTGCATTGCCTCAACCCATGAGCTATCTTTCAAAGCATCTTTCCAAGTTCTTGGCTCTTCCTGTGAGACATTACACGCGAAAGACCAATCATTCTGTTGACCAGATTCTCGGATAGTTGCATACAAGCCTGCATTGTTGTTGTTTCGCAACATGTTTCTTGTTTGAACGCCACTTTGTACATTTCCTATGATGTTTTGTTGAGGATGGGTATTATGAATCCTTGTTTCTGGATTATCTTGAACTGGAATATTTGTACCCAGATTGTTGAGATTCAGATCAACAATCAATTCAAGGCCCGGAATTGACGAAGAGGATGATGCAGAAGTTTCAGCTGTTCTAGGGACATCCACTGGAGGTGTACCCTCTGAAATACCATGAACTGCTGTTGGAGCTTCTTGAGCTGCATCTAGAAATTCATCATCCTCTGAAGATTCGTTCAATTCGGTAGCATCTTGAAAATCCTCATTGTCGAGAGCATTATTGTTCACTGAAGATGGTTCTTGATTGACAATAATGGGACGAACCAACGGTGAATCTGTTGCGTTGTCACTCTCGAAAAACATCCTTACCGCAGCATTTTCTTCAACGGCTTCGACATTGATCGAATTGAAAAAGTCATCGTACTCAAACATCCAAGGCTGAACAGGATTTCTAACCGGTAAAGTGTGCCTTTGTACTCTGACTTCAGACCATTCCTCGACCCTTTTAGTCTCTAAATTCCAGACTCTTAAGTTAGGGGTGGAATACCCAAGAAAGTATCCCTCAATTGCTCTTGCCCCAAACTTTCCATTAGGATCGATTATTGTGCATGGAGCTCCAAACGGTTCAAGATAAGACAAGTCTGGTTTCCGTTTGTTGATAAGCTCAAAGCAGGTCTTGTTGTGCCTTTTGACTGTAAGGACTCGGTTCAAAGTATAGCATGCAGAGGACACAGCTTCAGTCCAGAATGGAATGGGCAGCTGCGACTCTACCAACATAGTCCTAGCAGTCTCGATCAATGTGCGGTTTTTACGTTCAGCGACGCCATTCTGTTGAGGAGTGTAGGCTGCACTAAATTCGTGAAGAATACCTTTTGAAGTGCAAAACTCCGCCATGGCATGATTTTTGAATTCAGTACCATTGTCGCTACGTATCCGCCTAACCTTCAAGTTGTAAAGATTCTCAATCTGAATGATCAAGTTTTTAATAATACCGAAGGTTTCACTCTTGTGTGCCATGAACGCCACCCACGAAAATCTTGAATAATCATCAGTAATCACGAGGCAATATTGATCATTCCTAATGCTTTTGTGCTTGACAGGACCGAACAAATCCATGTGCAAACGTTCAAGAGGAACAGCCACCGTGTTGACTTTCTTTGTCGGGTGTCGCTTCTTCGTTTGTTTTCCTTTTTGGCACGAAACACAGACGTCTTGAAGATGGAAATTTTTGAGAGGAACACCATTCACCAATTCATTTGATACCAAATGATTCATTTTGCGTAAGTGAATGTGGCCCATTCGTCTGTGCCAAGAGATTGTATCTTTTTCTGTGGCTTTAGAAACGAAACAAGTTGCTTGTGCAGACGTTGTGATAGCTTGGCTCATATCAAGGACATACAGATCATTTATCCTTGGAGCCGACAAGAGAATCCATTCTTTTGGAATTTTGAAGCCGGGTTTCAGCACATAACATCCATTAGCATCAAAGTGTACTGAGAACTGCTTGTCACAAATTTGAGAAACACTAAGAAGATTGTGATCAAGTTGTTGCACAAAGTTGATCTTGTCAAAGCTAACAACCCCGTTGGAAATCATTCCTTCACCCGTTATATATCCGCCTTTATCTCCAGCAAAGGCAACATAACCTCCTCTAATAGATTTGACGTCGTAGAGAAGCTTCATGTCGCCTGTCATGTGCCTGGATGCCCCACTATCAACAATCCAATGACTACTGATAGTTCCTCCTGGAACACCCTGCACATGAACTCAAATGATTAGTTGGAGATGGGGACCCAAGCCATTGTGGTCTTGGGTCTTCCATTTTTATCAACAACAATAACTTCGACTTTTTGATGATTTGGAAATTGTGATGGTCCCCCTGATTCAATAACCTTTTTTGGTTTCCAGGTCTGTTGGGTTTTACCAGTTTGATTGTTTGAAGTTTTTGAAAACTTTGAATTTTCTGGTTTAACTGAAACAGATGGTTTGTGAACCACATCGGTTTTAATTTCTTTTTCAAGTTTCTTGACCTGTTGGCGTTTCTGTTTCTTTTCCCTTTCTCTTATGAGTCGGGGATCTTGTTTTACATAAACAGATCGCTTGCGGTCAGTTTGGTCACGGGGATCATCAACCTTTGCTTTCAACTTATGAAGATATGGGCAGTTTCTGACAATGTGCCCAATTGTACCACATTCAAAACATGATCTTCGTTCAACAAACCCCGAAGTATCATGTGGTCTTCTTGCCGATGATGAACTTTGTGATCTCGAGGTACTAGGTTTTGAACTATTTTGTTCATTCCTTTTCATCACAGTTACTTTCTGGACAAAATCTAAGTTAGATTGATTTGCAAATTTTTCAATTTTGTCCGTTCCCTTCGATTCCACAAAGTTCACATTCTTCTTCTTCTTCTGATTCGGCTTCCTTTGACTCTGAGTCGGTGTCTTACCTTTGGATTTGGTATGATTTTGCTGTGCTTGCACTGTTGGTAATTTCTTGTTCCCAAATTGTTTTCTAACTTCAGCCTTTGGGATAGGAGGACACTGTGTAACTGTAACATGTGGTCCTGTCTTTCCCAAAAACTTACTTGTTGAATTTTCAAAGACTTTGCTAATTAAAGATTGATTAACATTCTTAATAGGAAAATCTTTGTCTGAATAGATTTTATCATCACCAACAAGAGTGTACAGCAAATCCACACTCTCCGACTCTTTCTCTGAAGAGGACTCAATTGCAACAGTCTTAGCGGGTTTTGCAGGAGGATCACAGAGAATATGATTCTCGAGAGGTATGTCCTCTTCTTTGATCACCGCATCAGACTTTGCTGAATCAGTATCATCAGATTCACCATCAGAAGAATCAGTATCCTCAATCACAACCGGAGGATCCTGATTCGGTTCAGCAGTTACAAAGGTATCTGCTGACACATCTGAATCGGATGATACTTCTTTCTTGTATCCAAGTCCTGCAGCAAACTCAGTAACATCTAGAGGAACAGATGGTTCAAAGTGAGTCCTGTATTCCTCATCAGGCATGGCATCATAATTGTGTCTGACAGGTGGTGGACATTGCTTATAACCTATGCATGTGACATCCTTTTTCTCTTTCTGCACATCAATGATGTGATCCAACACATAGCTAGAACTCAAATAACTATCTAACTTAAGTCGGATCGCCTCACTTTCGGTTTTAACACAAGCCATTTCCTTTTGCATCACCTCAAGACGAGATATATACAAATTAATGTCAGTTTGTTTTCTGGAAACCATTTTAGTCAGCTCTTTTTTATCTTTCTTCAATGTTTCAATCATTGATTTATAATCCTTTTCATGGTTTTCATAAAACATATTGGCTTCAGTGCACTTTGAAATATCAACTGTCAATTTCTGATTATGAATGAATGTCACATCATATTTCTCTTGCAAAGCCTCGTGTTTGCTTTGCAATTCACACCACCTATCATTCACAGAAACATGTTTGTCTTGCAATTCAAACAAACTAGCTTGTAAAGCATCGTGTTTGCCTTGCAACTCAGACATGTTTGCTTCCAACTCAGCACATCTAACATGCAAACTATCACAGTTATTACAGCTAACAGAAGTGGGTTCGTCGACACATACCTGACTTGATGAACTGTCGACATTCGCCATAAAGGCTGAATGGAGAGAAGACGAAGAATAAGCAGCTTGATCCACCAAAATTGATCTTCTTTGAATTCCTGCTGCAGCTTCCTCCAAAAGCTCATCAAAATCAGCAGCATCGACTGACGCACTTGTTGTGTCATCCACCTGATCATTGCCTGAAGTTGAGGATTCTTCATCCGAGCTTCCACTATAACCGGAAGAGTCTTCATCCTCAGAAGATGCATCACCATTGGTGGAAGATTCTCCACCACTGGCGTGTTTAAGATCATTAACCACTTCAGCAAAACAAGCGGTTCCATCTGGTGCATCGTTTCCCAACTGGATTGACAAATCACAACCTTCGTCTACCTGAACCACTAGTGCCTGATTGGCATTTGATGGTCCTGCCTGAGTCTGATTGTTGACAGGCACCAATGTGCGAACATTGTTCCTGTTCTGGTTCTGCTGGTTGCCTTGACCTCTGAAGGGATTCTGGTTCCCATGTTGAGATGGCCTTGTACATTCACGCTTGAAATGGCCGCGCTCACCACAGTTGAAGCATTTAACAGCTTGTTTATCGAACCCATACTTGGTGTCTTTCTTGCTTTCCAAGCTGGTTCGGCCCGTTCTTTCCATGAAATCCTTTGCTCGCCTAACAGCACTGGCAAAGGCCCACTTAATATCCATCATCTCCATCTCTTCCTTGTCTATCTGCTGATAGTCTTCTTGAGTCAGATTAATGTTGCCAATCTGACCTTCTACTAAACCACAGTATGCGCTCACCAAGGTGTTTAGCAGCTCCATGTGTTCCTTAGCTACTTCCACACTAACTTTTGAGAAGCTTGAAGTGTCGAGCCGTACTGTATTTGGCTTAGATTGCTGACTAGCAGATGATGTACTTCCATAACAAGCTTGCTGCTGTGGAGGATGAAGTGGATTCCCGTACATGTCTGTTGGTACGGTAGATTGAGCAGGAGGAGGAGGAAGTGGATTCCCATACATGTCGGTTGCTCTGATAATTTGTTGGCTTTGCTGTTGTGGTGCTGGTTGAGGAACTGGATCAAGCGGATTCCCATACATATCTGTTTGTGCAGGCTTGACTGGAACTTGGATAGTATTCCCAAACATGTCTGTGGTAGACACAAACGCTGTTTGAATTGGAGCGTGTGAAGCAGGTTTTGCAGAAGTGCTTGAAGTTCCATAATACATCTCTGGATTTTGTGGCACAGCAACTCTTTTCGCCTTCAGAGTTTCTTCCTGATTCTTGTTCTCCAGAATTTGAACAAAGTCATTGAAACTTGTTGTAGCTAACGTGCCATTATACTTCATGATTTCTAAGAATGTATTCCACTGAGGTGGTAATGCATCTGCAAACTTCTTTACAATCTCTGGTGGAGTTACAACAACCTCAAAGTTTGACAATTCAGTCAGTAGATGATTAAATCTACTCGTCAAGTCTCCTAAAGACTCATTCTCCATACAGATAAAGCCATCAAACTCTTTCTTCAGCAGTTCTTTTCTCAATTGGCGTGTCGCTTCATTTCCTACGCCCCTTGTCTTCAACGCGTCCCACAACCTCTTAGTTGTCTTGTAACTGACAAACTGATGATAAATGTCTTTACTCAATGCTTGAGTAAGAATGGCATATGCCTTCTTTTCCAAGTCATAGATCTTCTTTTGATCTTCTGTGAGGTCTGCAAACGTAGCAGCAGATGATGCAGCAACCTCTATTGTTTGATCAAAATCTGTAATAAACCGCAACCACAACTCTGTATTCTGACCAAGAACGTATGTATGAAATCTATCAATCCATCCAGGATATTCATATAAATGCATCAACTTGGGAGGCCGATTTAAACTTCCCGTTTCACTCTCACTTAAGAGAATGCTTTGAATACTTGGAGTTTGATTTGATACAAATGCCCATTGACCGGTAGACATGGCATTAGCTTGAGAAGATACTGATGCGGAAGATGACGGAGCACCAAAATACATATCCGTATTTACCATAGTACCCCATCTTGGATTCATTTTTGATCAGCCGAAAGATACCTGTCGAAAGACACTTGAAAAAAAAAACACAAACTGTTAAACACAAACAGACTAATGATCGAAAGATCAACACCTGTTCGAAGGATCAACAGGGTTCGAAAGATCTCTGTTGAATTTCGAACAATGTTTTTCGAAAGATTCTCCAAACGAAGGATCCTTATCTTTCGAAAAAGTACTGTAGACCGAAAGATACACACGAAAGATGACTTCGAAAGACTCCCCAGTCGAAGGATCCTAGTCTTTCGAAAATGAGCAGTGGACCGAAAGATATATGTTTCGAAAATATTCCTTGGTCCGAAAGATAAGTTTCACACTTCGAAGGATGCTCGAAGGATGACTATCTGTCGAACCTCCTTTGGTCGAAAGATGATCTTTCGACTTCGAATGATATCTTTCGAACTAGCTCTGACACAGTTGACAAATGAGACAGTTTGGTGAAAAGTTGACGGGTTGGTGAGAACTTTCAGCAGAAAGTATGTTCAGACCATATCTTTCAGGTCTGAACATGCAGGTCTTTCACCAACCGGGTAATGATCCCAATATGTTAATCAGTTTACACTTTCCAATGCACAAACACTTTGAAGTTTAAAATTTTTAAGATCAAAAGGTGTAATATTATGAAGAACACTATGAAGATAACAAGAACACTTATAAATTTTCGGTGAAATACAAACTTCCAAACACAAGATTTTGCTAAAATGTTTAACAAAAACCAACAACTAACATGTCAACACGAAGAATAACAAGGTTTTAAGTCAAACACAAGGCAAAATAACAAGATTTTCCAGAAAAATATAAACTTCAAACACCCGGAAAACACCCGAAAACACCTCGGTTTTAACAAGGAGAAGAGCCAAGGCTCTGATACCACTTGTAGGTCCGGCTAGGGGAGGATCTAGTCGCCTAATCCTTGTGTACAAACCAACCCGGTTGTGCGGAATCCAACCGAGATAGCAAACCGAGATAGAACACGCAATAACACGACACGCAAAGTTCACCGATTAACACCTCTGTATTAATACGTATGAATGGTCCAGTTACAAGCACAAGGTTTACAGATCAGCTCTATAAACTCTCTCTAACAGTGTGTGTTCTCTGTTTTCCCTATCTGTCCAACTATCTGTCTGTCGAAATGAACACAACACACGGGTATTTATACCCAAACCAGCAGGTCTGGTCGAAGGATCATGCAGACTGGTCGAAATCTTTCGACCAGAAACAGCTCGAATGATCAACATGTACCACGAAAGATGGGATCTTTCGTGGTCCATCTATCGAAAGCTATCTATCGAGCTCATCATCGAAGGATATAAGTGATCCTTCGATGACACATCCTTCGAACCAAACAAATTACAAACATAATATTGACTGTTTGGCCAAGTCAAACCGGAGGATGGTTGACTTGGTCAAACTTACAGACTAACAAAGACATCGTTCAGTAACAAGACAAAATACAGACAAAGTACAGACACAAGTGCACCAACAAGTTGTTTGATTGTAGTAGGGACTGGCCAACTAGTCACAGCTTCAATCTTAGAAGGATCTGTACTAACACCCTTAGAAGATATAATATGTCCCGAATATTCAACTTGAGATCCTGCAAATGAGCACTTTGATCTCTTGGCTAACAAAGAATTAGCCAAGAACAGGTTTAAGACCGCCTCTAAATCCAATAAGTGTTGTTCCAAAGAAGAACTATACACTAGAATGTCATCAAAAAAGACTAACGCACATTTTCTCAATAATGGTTTGAAAGTTACATTCATTAAGGCCTGAAATGTAGCTGGTGCGTTAGTGAGACCAAAGGGTAGTACTAGGAACTCAAAATGACCCTGATGAGTCCTGAATGCAGTCTTATGTATGTCTTCATCGTGCATTCTCACCTGGTGGTAACCAGATCGTAAGTCTAGCTTAGAGAACACTGAAACACCTCCAAGCTCATCCAACAATTCATCAATGAGAGGTATTGGAAAACTGTTTTTCACCGTAGCTTCATTCAGCTTCCTATAATCCACACACATGCGCCAAGAACCATCCTTTTTTTTCACTAAAACCAAAGGAGCTACAAAGCACTTGTGCTTTCTCTGACAATTCCCAAATCCAATAATTCTTGTGTCATTTAACATCTTTCTGAGCAGCTGGATATCTGTACGGTTTCTGAGCCACCACTAGAGCATCATTTTTCAATATTATTTTGTGGTCACATGATCGTTTAGGAGGTAATGATGTTGGTGTTTCAAAAATAGGTTCAAATCTGCTCAAAAGGTCATCTAATTGGGTTAAATTTGAGCTACCTTGTACCGATGGTACATGGGTCATTTCATCAGTTTGCATGCTGACTAAATGCCCCTGAGCCACTCCTTTTGAATTGCTAAGCATGCAATCCATTCTCTCACTCGAACACAAGGTAATATCAGTTGCTTCTTTAGAACCTTTTAATTCAAATACCTTGTCATGCATCTTGAATTTCATGGTAAGTTCCTTAAAATTCCACGTAATATCTAATTTAACCAATTTTATCAAAGAGGAACCTTAATACATGAATAACCGTTTGGCAATTGTTGAAATACAAACTTCTCACAGCAAACAAATGCAAAATATAAAGATTTGTTATTCACTCATGCTACATGTGCTGACTACAAAAGACATCCATCATATCCAACATTTAGCTCCCTATTTCAAGTTTCTCAAAATAATAGTGTAGGTCCGGCTAGGGGAGGATCTAGTCGCCTAATCCTTGTGTACAAACCAACCTGGTTGTGCGGAATCCAACCGAGATAGCAAACCGAGATAGAACACGCAAATAATCAACACACAAGACTCAACGATTAACACCACTTGTATTAAACGTATGAAAGGTCCGGTTACAGCTCAATGTTTACAAATCAGTCCTGTAAACTCTCTAAGTGTGTGTGTGTTCTCTGCTAACTGTCATCCCGAAATGAACACAACACACGGGTATTTATACCCGAACACAGCAGGTCTGGTCGAAGGATCAGACAGATGATCGAAGGATCATCTATCGACTAGAAACAGCTCGAACGATCAACATGTACCACGAAAGATGTGATCTTTCGTGGTCCATCTCTCGAAGGTCATCTTTCGAGCTTATCATCATCGAAGGATAAGCAATCCTTCGTGACACATCCTTCGACCCAGCAGCTTACAAACATAATGTTGACTGTTTTGGCCAAGTCAAACCGGAGGATGGTTGACTTGGTCAAACTTACAGACTAACAAAGACATCGTTTAGTAACAAGACAAAATACAGACAAAGTACAGACACAAGTGCACCAACAAACTCCCCCTTGGCTGTAGCTTTGTCTCGATCTTCGAGATAGTTTTGTCTTGATCTTCATTCTTGTAAGTCTCTCGTGTCTTCAAGTCTTTGACGTCTCTTCACGTCTTCAATGTCGGAGGATCTTTAAAGTCTTCACGTCTTGAAAGCAGAAAGTGTACCAACAAACTCCCCGTTTTATGTAGGAAGTGTGTTTACAAACTCCCCCTTAACATAAGCTCCCCCTTGAGTTATGCTCGTGAAAGTCTTTATCTTTATGAAGTGAGATCCTTGTGGTGTTGATGATGGTCAGCGGCAACTCGATCATCTTCATCATTTGAGTGCCTTCACGTCGTGTCTTCATTCCGAAGCTTGTCATCGACCATGTTCTCCTAGCCTTTAGAATCTGCACATGCAAGAAATCTAAACGCGTAATGAGAACAACCGCTTGGAATATCATAAGCAAACAACACACATGTGACCATTGTTTTAAACAAACACCGTCCGACAGTTTGAAAGTTTAAAGTATTTTATCGATTTCAATTTTAACTTTCAAAACTTGCAAATTTCGACCGTTTATGAAGATTTAGTCGTTTCGGTTTTCGTTCAGGTTTCAGGTAACGAAGACTCGAGCTCCAACATCGTACGATCGAAAATAAAATAGAAATAAAATCTTTTTGGCTTTTATAAGGTTTATATTAAAACACACATAAAATCTTTTTGGTATTTTTGAATATTTCAAATGTAAAGACTGAAAACAGTAAATAAATATATACAAACATCCTTTTGTGAGTTTCGAGGGTAAGAGAATCATATCAGTTTACGGTCATGCCAAAACGCTCTTGTTGTCCAATTAGATTAACATTAAGATATGCATCCTATAACAATTATCGGTATTGTTGTCCACATAAGCTCAACTTATCAGATGTAATCATGGCGAGGGGATACGTTAAGGTATAATTTATACTTACCGACCGGTGTTCATCCACATCACGACACATTCCCGTATCAAGGTATGCACGAGGGTTCATCTTACCGGTGAGTATACCGATTATCATCTGTTTGACCGTATATGATGTGAGATTCTCACTTATTTTGAATTTGAAAACAAGCCCTATGTGATATAATCACTTATTGATGAGGAACTTGATTTTCGATGCATGAGGGCACAGGAGCAAGTCCGTGAACAGGTCAGTACTTTCGTACAGCAGAGAGACGAACTTGACTCCCGGAAAGAATGTGTGATTTATTATCACTTATTTTGATTGGGACATGTGATTGTTTATCACTTATTGAGGTCGTATGCAATATGTACATGTATGTATAGTATCATGGAAGATCTAGACTTGCGTCCCCGTTGTTTTTCGGAAAAAGATACAACCATGATACCCAGATGATAAGCAGCATAAAGACCGAATATCTCAGAACCTCGGCAATCTCTCAAACGAAATTTCGGTACCAAGACCATATGCCAATGAATGGTTCCCACCCAGTCTTCAGTCGATTTAAGTTTATATCACCCTGCACACTTTAAAATGATTGTGAGCCTACCGATACATCTTATATAGAGCTGCTTATCGTTTTTCGTTTAGGGTTTAAAGAGGTTTAGACAGACCACTGATTGTCGACAGTTCATCAAGTCAGGTATGTGTCGATGAACTCACTTCTGTTAGCTGTGATAATTGTGATAGATTGCATGTTAGATGTGCTGATTTGGAAGCAAACATGTCTGAGTTGCAAGGCAAACACGATGCTTTACAAGCTAGTTTGTTTGAATTGCAAGACAAACATGTTTCTGTGAATGATAGGTGGTGTGAATTGCAAAGCAAACACGAGGCTTTGCAAGAGAAATATGATGTGACATTTATTCACAATCAGAAATTGACAGTTGATCTTTCTAAGTGCACTGAAGCCAACATGTTTTATGAAAACCATGAAAAAGGATTTAAGTCAATGATTGAAACGTTAAAGAAAGATAAAACAGAGTTAACAAAAATGGTTTCTAGAAAACAAACTGACATTAATTTGTATATAACTCGTCTTGAGGTAATGCAAAAAGAAATGGCTTGTGTTAAAACTGAAAGTGAGGCGATCCGACTCAAGTTAGACAGTTATTTGAGTTCTAGCTATGTGTTGGATCACATCATTGATGTTCAGAAAGAGAAAAAGGATGTCACATGCATAGGTTATAAGAAATGTCCACCACCTGTGAGAAACAACTTTGATGCACTGCCTGATGAGGAGTATAGAACTCATTTTGAGCCATCTGTTCCTTTGGACGTTGAGGAATTTGCAGCAGGGCTCGGATACAAGAAAGAAGTATCGTCAGATTCAGATGTGTCAGCCGATACATTTGTAACTGCTGAACAGAATCAGGATCCTCCAGTGGTGGTTGAGGATGTTGATTCTTCTGATGATGAGTCTGATGATACTGATTCGGAAAAGTCTGATGCAGTAATCAAAGAAGAGGACATACCTCTTGAGAATCATATCCTATGTGATCCTCCCACAAAACCTGCTAAGACTGTTCCAACCGAGTCCACATCTGCAAAAGAGTCGGAGAGTGTGGATTTGCTGTACACTCTTGTTGGTGATGATAAAATCTATTCAGACAAAGATTTTCCTATTAAAAATGTTAATCAATCTTTAATCAGTAAAGTCTTTGAAAATTCTACAAGTAAGTTTTTGGGAAAGACAGGACCACATGTTACAGTCACACAGTGTCCTCCTATCCCAAAGGCTGAAGTTAGAAAACAATTTGGGAATAAGAAATTACCAACAGTGGAAAAACAGCAAAATCATACCAAACCCAAAGGTAAGACACCGGCTCAAGATCAAAAGAAGCCGAATCAGAAGAAGAAGAAGAATGTGAACTTTGTGAAATCTAAGGGAACGGACAAAATTGCAAAGTTTGAAAATCAATCTAATTTAGATTTTGTCCAAAAAGCAACTGTGATGAAAAGGAATGAACCAAGTTGTTCAAAACCTAGTACCTCGGGATCACAAAGTTCATCATCGGCAAGACGACCACATGATACTTCGGGGTTTGTTGAACGAAGATCATGTTTTGAATGTGGAACAATCGGGCATATTGTTCGAAATTGCCCGTATCTTCATAAACAAAAAGGCAAGGTTGATGATCCCCGTGGCCCAACTGACCGCAAGCAATCTGTTTCTGTAAAGCAAGATCCCCGACTTGTAAAAGAAAGGGAAAAGAAACAGAAACGCCAACAGGTCAAGAAAATTGAAAAGGCGATTAAAATCGATGTGGTTCAAAAACCATCTGTTTCTGTCAAACCAAACAATTTAAAAACTTCGGACAACCATGAAGTTAAGTTTTTAAAGAATAACACTGGTATAACAAAACAGACTTGGAAACCAAAAACGGTTACTGAATCAGGGGGATCATCACAATTTTCCAATCATCAAAGAATAGAAGTTATTGTTATTGATGAAAATGGAAGACCCAAGACCACAATGGCTTGGGTCCCCATCTCCAACTAATTATGTGAGTTCGTGTGCAGGGTGTTCCAGGAGGAACTATCAGTAGTCATTGGATTGTTGATAGTGGGGCATCCAGGCACATGACAGGCGACATGAAGCTTCTCTACGACGTCAAATCTATTAGAGGAGGTTATGTTGCTTTTGCTGGAGATAAGGGCGGATATATAACGGGTGAAGGAATGATTTCCAACGGGGTTGTTAGCTTTGACAAGATCAACTTTGTGCAACAACTTGATCACAATCTTCTTAGTGTTTCTCAAATTTGCGACAAGCAGTTCTCAGTACACTTTGATGCTAATGGATGTTATGTGCTGAAACCCGGCTTCAAAATTCCAAAAGAATGGATTCTCTTGTCGGCTCCAAGGATAAATGATCTGTATGTCCTGGATATGAGCCAAGCTATCACAACGTCTGCACAAGCAACTTGTTTCGTTTCCAAAGCCACAGAAAAAGACACAATCTCTTGGCACAGGCGAATGGGTCACATTCACTTACGCAAAATGAATCATTTGGTATCAAATGAATTGGTGAATGGTGTTCCTCTTAAAAACTTCCATCTTCAAGACGTCTGTGTTTCGTGCCAGAAAGGAAAACAAACGAAGAAGCGACACCCTACAAAGAAAGTCAACACGGTGGCTGTTCCTCTTGAACGTTTGCACATGGATTTGTTCGGTCCTGTCAAGCACAAAAGCATTAGGAATGATCAATATTGCCTCGTGATTACTGATGATTATTCAAGATTTTCTTGGGTGGCGTTCATGGCACACAAGAGTGAAACCTTCGGTATTATCAAAAACTTGATCATTCAGATTGAGAATCTTTACAACTTGAAGGTTAGGCGGATACGTAGCGACAATGGTACTGAATTCAAAAATCATGCCATGGCGGAGTTTTGCACTTCAAAAGGTATTCTTCACGAATTTAGTGCAGCTTATACTCCTCAACAGAATGGCGTCGCTGAACGTAAGAACCGCACATTGATCGAGACTGCTAGGACTATGTTGGTAGAATCGCAGCTACCCATTCCATTCTGGACTGAAGCTGTGTCTTCTGCATGCTATACGTTGAACCGAGTCCTTACAGTCAAAAGGCACAACAAGACCTGCTTTGAGCTTATCAA
This sequence comes from Helianthus tuberosus, assembly GCA_030545235.1. Lineage (NCBI taxonomy): Eukaryota > Viridiplantae > Streptophyta > Magnoliopsida > Asterales > Asteraceae > Helianthus > Helianthus tuberosus. The sequence goes on from CM060363.1 coordinate 82,961,782, forward strand.
CAAACGGAAACCAGACTTGTCTTATCTTGAACCGTTTGGAGCTCCATGCACAATTATCGATCCTAATGGAAAGTTTGGGGCTAGAGCCATTGAGGGATACTTTCTTGGGTATTCCACCCCAAACTTAAGAGTCTGGAATCTAGAGACTAAAAGGGTCGAGGAATGGTCTGAAGTCAGAGTACAAAGGCACACTTTACCAGTTAGAAATCCTGGTCAGCCTTGGATGTTTGAGTACGATGACTTTTTCAATTCGATCAATGTTGAAGCCGTTGAAGAAAATGCTGCGGCAAGGATGTTTTTCGAGAGTGATAATGCAACAGATTCACCGTTGGTTCGTCCCATTATTGTCAATCAAGAACCATCGTCAGTGAACAATAATGCTCTAGACAATGAGGATTTTCAAGATGCTACCGAATTGAACGAATCTTCAGAGGATGATGAATTTCTCGATGCAGATCAAGAAGCTCCAACAGCAGTACATGGTACTTCAGAAGGTACACCTCCAGTGGATGTCCCTCGAACAGCTGAAGCTACTGGATCATCCTCTTCGTCAATTCCAGGTCTTGAATTGATTGTTGATCTCAATCTCAACAATCTGGGTACAAATATTCCAGTTCAAGATAATCCAGAAACAAGGATTCATAATACCCATCCTCAACAAAACATCATAGGAAATGTACAAAGTGGCGTTCAAACAAGAAACATGTTGCGAAACAACAACAATGCAGGCTTGTATGCAACTATCCGAGAATCTGGTCAACAGAATGATTGGTCTTTCGCGTGTTATGTCTCACAGGAAGAGCCAAGAACTTGGAAAGATGCATTGAAAGATAGCTCATGGGTTGAAGCGATGCAGGAAGAACTGCAACAATTCCAGAAGCTTGGTGTCTGGAAACTCGTAGAGAAACCTGCTGGTTACAAGAAGATTGGTACCCGTTGGGTGTTTAAATGCAAAAAGGATGACCGTGGGATTGTTATCCGGAACAAAGCACGATTAGTCGTTCAAGGTTTTCGTCAGATTGAAGGGATCGACTACAACGAAGTGTATGCACCTGTTGCATGTCTAGAAGCCATTCGGATCTTTCTGGCTTATGCCTCATTCAAAGGTTTCAAGGTATACCAGATGGACGTGAAGAGTGCTTTCTTACATGGTGTGGTGGAAGAAGAGGTGTACGTCGAACAGCTTCCAGGTTTTGAAGATCCTATCCATCCCGATCGGGTTTGGTTGCTCAACAAAGCTCTATATGGTCTACATCAAGCACCGCGAGCTTGGTACGCAACCTTATCTAATTATCTGCTGGAGAACGGTTTTCGCAGAGGTCTTATCGATTGTACTCTTTTCATCAAAGAACAAGATGGAGATCTTCTACTGGTACAGGTATACGTTGATGATATTATATTTGGTTCTACTAACGATGTTTTGTGTAGGGATTTCGAGCGTGTAATGCAGGATAAATTCGAGATGAGTGCTATGGGGGAAATGACTTTCTTTTTGGGCCTACAAGTACAACAAACCGAGTCTGGGATCTTCATCCATCAGACTAAATATGTTGGTGACATCTTGAGCCGGTTCCAGATGTCCGATGCAACGCCCATTGATACCCCATTGCCACAAAATCACGGAATTACTCTAGACTTGAAGGGTCAAGATGTTAGCCCCTCATACTACCGCGCGATGATAGGATCTCTTATGTACCTTACAGCATCAAGACCAGATATAATGTACCCAACGTGCCTGCTTGCCAGATATCAAGTGAACCCGAAGGCCTCACATCTTGCAGCTGTAAAAAGGATTTTTCGTTATTTGAAGGGTTACCCTGACACCGGTCTATGGTACCCTAGGGATAATAACTTTGACTTGATCGCATTCAGTGATTCTGATTTTGGCGGATGCAAAATCGACGGCAAATCCACAACGGCTGGATGTCAGTTTTTGGGAAATCGCCTAGTCACATGGCAGTGCAAGAAGCAGACGTGCGTCGCTACATCAACATGCGAAGCTGAATACATTGCTGCCTCAAGTTGTTGCTCCCAAGTCCTGTGGATACAACAGCAAATGCGTGACTACGGTTTTGAATTCCTAACTACTCCTATTTACGTTGATAATTCTGCGGCATTACAGATCACTAAAAATCCTGTGCAGCATTCAAAGACTAAGCACATCGACATTAAGTATCACTTCATACGTGATTGCTTTGAGAAAAGGCTAATCGATGTTGCTTACGTCCACACCGATGACCAACGTGCCGACCTTTTTACCAAAGCATTTGACAAATCAAGATTTGACTATTTATTATTGGTAAATGGCATTAAGGTCAAGCAAGAGTAAAACCAACATCGGAAAATCATTTTTGTAAATACCTTTGTGTTTTAAATTTGTCTTAGTTTATTGATTTTAGGGGGAGTAAATCCAAAATTTGAAAATCCAAAAACATTGAAAATTTCAAAAACACAAAAACAATAGAAAAACAAAAATGAGTTTCCTGGCGAGCAAAAGAGAAAATGATAGTACATCAGTGGTCTGTCTAAACCTCTTTAAACCCTAAACGAAAAACGATAAGCAGCTCTATATAAGATGTATCGGTAGGCTCACAATCATTTTAAACAAAATGAGTTCTATACTCCTCATCAGGCAGTGCATCAAAGTTGTTTCTCACAGGTGGTGGACATTTCTTATAACCTATGCATGTGACATCCTTTTTCTCTTTCTGAACATCAATGATGTGATCCAACACATAGCTAGAACTCAAATAACTGTCTAACTTGAGTCGGATCGCCTCACTTTCAGTTTTAACACAAGCCATTTCTTTTTGCATTACCTCAAGACGAGTTATATACAAATTAATGTCAGTTTGTTTTCTAGAAACCATTTTTGTCAACTCTGTTTTATCTTTCTTTAACGTTTCAATCATTGACTTAAATCCTTTTTCATGGTTTTCATAAAACATGTTGGCTTCAGTGCACTTAGAAAGATCAACTGTCAATTTCTGATTGTGAATAAATGTCACATCATATTTCTCTTGCAAAGCCTCGTGTTTGCTTTGCAATTCACACCACCTATCATTCACAGAAACATGTTTGTCTTGCAATTCAAACAAACTAGCTTGTAAAGCATCGTGTTTGCCTTGCAACTCAGACATGTTTGCTTCCAAATCAGCACATCTAACATGCAATCTATCACAATTATCACAGCTAACAGAAGTGAGTTCATCGACACATACCTGACTTGATGAACTGTCGACATTCGCCATAAAGGCTGAATGGAGAGAAGACGAAGAATAAGCAGCTTGATCCACCAAAATAGATCTTCTTTGAATTCCTGCTGCAGCTTCCTCCAAAAGTTCATCAATTTCTGCATTAACTGATGCAGTTGATGTGTCATCTTCCTGATCATTGCCTGAAGCAGAGGACTCTTCATCTGAACTTCCACTGTACCCGGAGCTGTCTTCATCTTCAGAAGATTCAACACCATTGGTGGAAGATTCTCCACCACTGGCGTGTTTAAGATCATTAACCACTTCAGCAAAACAAGCTGTTCCATCAGGTGCATCATTTCCCAACTGGATTGACCAATCACAACCTTCATCTACCTGAACCACAAGTGCCTGGTTGGCATTAGATGGTCCTGCTTGACTCTGGTTATTGACAGGCACCAGTGTTCGTTCGTTGTTCCTTCCTTGGTTCTGATTTGCCCTGTTGCCTTGACCTCGGAAAGGATTCTGGTTCCCATGCTGAGATGGCCTTGTACATTCACGCTTGAAATGACCACGTTCACCACAGTTGAAACACTTGACGGCCTGTTTATCAAACCCATACTTGGTGTCCTTCTTGCTTTCCAAGCTGGTTCGGCCTGTTCTTTCCATGAAATCCTTTGCTCGCCTAACAGCACTGGCAAAGGCCCACTTAATATCCATCATCTCCATCTCCTCTTTATCAATCTGCTGATAGTCTTCTTGTGTCAGATTAATATTACCAATCTGACCTTCCACTAATCCACAGTATGCGCTCACCACAGTGTTTAGCAGCTCCATGTGTTCCTTTGCCACTTCCACACTGACTTTAGAAAAGCTTGAGGTGTCGAGCCGTACTGTATCTGGCTTTGATTGCTGACCAGCAGATGATGTGCTTCCATAACAAGCTTGCTGTTGAGGAGGAAGCAGATTCCCATACATGTCTGTTGTTGGTAAAGGATTTCCGAACATATCAGTTGGTCTGAGAGGTCGTTGCTGTTGTGGTGCTGATTGAGGGACTGGTTCCAGCAGATTTCCATACATGTCTGTCTTTGGAGGAACCGGCACTTGGATAGTATTGCCATACATGTCAGTGCTAGTCACAAATGCTGTCTGAATTGGAGCATGCGAAGAAGGTTTTGTAGAGGTGCTAGAGGTTCCAAAATACATTTCAGGATTTTGAGGCACGAGAATTCTTTTGCCTTCAGAGTTTCTTCCTGATTCTTGTTTTCTAGAATTTGAACAAAGTCGTTGAAGCTAGTTGTAGCTAAAGTACCATTGTACTTCATGATTTCCAAGAATGTATTCCACTGAGGTGGCAATGCATCTGCAAACCTTTTCACAATCTCTACAGGAGTTGTAACAACCCCGAAATTTGTCAATTCAGTCAACAAGTGATTAAATCGACTTGTCAAATCACCCAACGACTCATTCTCCATACAAGTAAAACCATCAAACTCTTTCTTTAGCAGTTCTTTCCTCAGTTGACGTGTCGCTTCATTTCCCACGCCCCTTGTCTTCAACGCGTCCCACAACCTTTTTGTAGTCTTATAACTCACGAACTGATGATAGATATCTTTACTTAAGGCCTGAGTGAGAATGGCGTATGCCTTCTTTTCTAGATCATAGACTTTCTTCTGATCTTCCGTGAGATCTGCAAACGTAGCAGCAGATGATGCGGCAACCTCTATTGTTTGATCGAAATCTGTGATGAACCGCAACCACAATTCTGTATTTTGACCAAGAACGTATGTATGAAATCTATCAATCCATCCTGGATATTCATATAAATGCATCAACTTTGGAGGTCTATTCAAACTTCCAGTTTCGCTTTCGCTTAAAAGAATGCTTTGAACACTTGGAACTTGATTTGATACAAATGCCCATTGACCGGTAGAAATTGCATTAGCTTGTGAAGATACCGGTGCGGAAGATGACGGAGTACCAAAATACATATCTGTATTTACCAAAGTATTCCACCTTGGATTCATTTTTAATCAGCCGAAGGATACCTGTCGAAAGACTTGAAAAACACAAACTGTTAAACACAAACAAACTAATGATCGAAAGATCAACACCTGTTCGAAGGATCAACAGGGTTCGAAGGATCTCTGTTGAATTTCGAACAATGTTTTTCGAAAGATTCTCCAACCGAAGGATCCTTATCTTTCGAAAAAGTATTGTACACCGAAAGATGATTTCGAAAGATGACTTCGAAAGACTCCCCAATCGAAGGATCCTAGTCTTTCGAAAATGAGCAGAAGACCGAAAGATATATGTTTCGAAAATATTCCTTGGAACGAAAGATAAGTCTCACACTTCGAAGGATGCTCGAAGGATGACTATCTGTCGAACCTCCTTTGGTCGAAAGATGATCTTTCGACTTCGAAAGATATCTTTCGAACTTGCTCTGACACAGTTGACAATGGTGACAGGTTGGTGAAAAGTTGACGGGTTGGTGAGAACTTTCGGCAGAAAGTATGTTCAGACCATATCTTTCAGGTCTGAATATGCAGGCTTTCACCAACCAGGTAAGGATCCCAATATTTTAATCAGATTACACTTTTCAATGCACAAACAAGTTGAATATTCAAATTATAAGATCAAAAGTGTAGTTTTATGAAGAACACTTATAAATTTTCGGTGAAAGTTAAACTACCAAACACAAGATTTTGCTAAAATGTTTAATGAAAACCAAAAACTAACATGAGAACATGATGAACAACAAGGTTTTCAACAAAACACCAAGCAAAAACAGCCCGGTTTTCCAGAAAATATAAACTTTGTAAACCCGAAAAACAGCCCGAAAACACCTCGGTTTTAACAAGGAGAAGAGCCAAGGCTCTGATACCACTTGTAGGTCCGGCTAGGGGAGGATCTAGTCGCCTAATCCTTGTGTACAAACCAACCCGGTTGTGCGGAATCCAACCGAGATAGCAAACCGAGATAGAACACGCAAATAATCAACACACAAGACTCAACGATTAACACCACTTGTATTAAACGTATGAAAGGTCCGGTTACAGCTCAATGTTTACAAATCAGTCCTGTAAACTCTCTAAGTGTGTGTGTTCTCTGCTAACTGTCATCCCGAAATGAACACAACACACGGGTATTTATACCCGAACACAGCAGGTCTGGTCGAAGGATCAGACAGATGATCGAAGGATCATCTATCGACTAGAAACAGCTCGAACGATCAACATGTACCACGAAAGATGTGATCTTTCGTGGTCCATCTCTCGAAGGTCATCTTTCGAGCTTATCATCATCGAAGGATAAGCAATCCTTCGTGACACATCCTTCGACCCAGCAGCTTACAAACATAATGTTGACTGTTTTGGCCAAGTCAAACCGGAGGATGGTTGACTTGGTCAAACTTACAGACTAACAAAGACATCGTTTAGTAACAAGACAAAATACAGACAAAATACAGACAAAGTACAGACACAACTGCACCAACAAATAGTGAAACAAAAAATAGATGCCTGAAAAGATTAACAGATGCTAATACAAAATAAATAAGCATCCATATTTAAAAAAGTCAGGATTAACAAATTGACTGAATATTGGAGGGGTGCGCCAAGCCAAGGTAGTAGTGCAAGACCAAGGCGACGCTCAAAGACCCCAATAGCAAGCTATTGTGATGGGCCTTTCCCCATAAGAAATAAGATTAATATCGAGTGGGCCGATGGCCCACATATCAGATATTAAACTGATAAGAACAGATACTACACTTGATCTTAGCCAAAAGGCCGAGAAAGGTATGCTTTCTCCCCTCTTGGGCTGCTGTTTATATAGACTGTCCCTTCATCTTTGTATTCTTCACTCAGCAGATGTGGGATTCTGAGACACCTTTTCACCCTTTGGTTTTTTTTTCAGGACTTGATATCATAAATTAATGCCTAATAATACTAGCTTTTCAGGATTCTGAGACACCTTTTCACCCTCCAGGTCCTGACTGAATTCATTTTATAACAGGCATAATCCATAACCAAACGTCCACACCTTGAAAATCACTCTTTCAACCTCGAAGAGCTCAAGGTTGCTCACTCGCACTCTCTTATCAATAAACTGATTTCTTTTTTTCGAACCCTGATAACTGTTGTGATGGCTATACAGAAACTATCACCTGTGATTCTGTACGCTCCTCCTATTAATGAATTCAGATATCCAAATTTGCTATACAGATAGAATTACAATCATTTGCTTGTAAGTTTCTTTGTCCCGTCCGTTTAGCTCAATAACAGAACTTTTTGGCTGCTACGTGTAATAACATAATTGAAGAGAAACAGAAGGGACAACAGATAATTTAGAAGAATATCTGAAAGATTTAGGATAAATTCATTTTTCATTCCGAATGCTAATAAAGGTTTTCTACCATTATAATAGCCATCACAATAGTTATCAGGGTTAGAGATAAAGAATTCGATTTATTGATTATAAATATTACGAGTGGGCAACCTTGAGCTCAAGCTATGGACCTTGTGGAGTTCTAGGAATGCTCGGGTTTTCAAGGGAAGGTTTGGGCCGTGGTTCAAGATCTGTAAAGGATGTATAAGATGGGAGAACCAACATTTTGAAGAGAAAGAAGGTGAACTGATAAAGGAAAGCATCAATGCAGTTATTAGACGTATTCGGAAGCCAAGACTAGTGACTGAAGTTAATAGTAAAGAATGTGATTACAGAAGAATTCAAAAATAAAAGAGTGAATGAAACATGACAATAAAAACAGATTGCCTACCATAACGTGCCAACGGATTAGTACAGTGATATGCTATGGTGTGGTTGTACGTGAGAACAGTAAATCCTACCAGTTTACTGACTACAAAAGGAATCCGTAAAAACATAACTCCCTGTTTCTTTCTTTGTCAAAATAGTAAAAAATAAATATAAAAAAACAGATGCTTGAAAAGATTAACAGAAGGAGCTAATACTAAAACGCATCACTTTACTGATAATTCTCTTCCATTAACAATACTAAAACTGCAAAAAAAAATATGAAATATAAAAAGATGTTACTAGAAAGTCAAGGTACAAAAATTTGACTGCAAATTGGAGGGGTGCGCCAGGCCAAGGCAGTAGTGCAACGCCAAACGCTCAAAGACCCCAATAGCAAGCTATTGTGATGGGTCTTTCCCCGTAAAAAATAAGATTAATATCAGATATTAAACTGATAAGAACAGATACTACACTTGATCTTAGCCAAAAGGCCGAGAAAGGTATGCTTTCTCCCCTCTTGGGCTGCTGTTTATATAGACTGTCCCTTCATCTTTGTACTCTTCACTCAGCCGATGTGGGATTCGGAGACACCTTTTTCCCCTTGCTTTCTCAATTTCCATAGATCTGTTTTGGTTTCTAATGCATGAATCCTAATAATACTAGCTAGCTTTAACAGTTCATTTTATGCACTCTCTTATCAATCTAACCCTGATAAATTCAGATATCCTAATTTGCTAAAGGGCTGGCTGATAGAATTACGATCCATTTGCTTGTAGAGTTTGCTTGCTTGCCTTGTGTGTTTACATCCAATGAACCTAAAAGGCAACTATTGATCATTTTGACTGCTAGGTGGTGGATTCACATAAATGAATACCTTTTACTACAACTGTAACATGTTTGTTCATAGCAAATAAATAGTTCATAAACTTGACCGCCCCCATCCGTATCAGTGACAAAAGTAATTAGTAAATACATATAATCCACATCCTCAGCAACTTGCATCATTTTGTAATTAGTAAATACATATACTCAAGGGAACTCGACCCAGGCATGACATAAATGACGACATTATCATTTTGTTACAGACATCGAACAAGCTACTGCTGTATCTATGATATTAAAATATCGCTCTCTATTACTTATTCGTTCACATATTATTCTATTGAGTTGTTAGCTGCAACATTAATTTGAAATTGGCAAGAGGCAGACAATTTCCCCAATTAATAAACCTGAAAAATGTCGGATCACTAGGTTATCCTAATTCTAGAAGCGATCATGTTATCAACAAATCACAAATCAGCACCAAAAACGCCTGATTAATAAACCTAATCATCAGGACGATCAGATTTAGGTTACAGAAGATGCTAATGTACCTGATCAGATGAATGATATAGTGATTAAGAGTAACGGTGAGTGAGTGAGTGAATGAATATATGGCGTTGAAGGCATCTGAGTCGTTGTTAGCACAATGCGAGCGTGTCTGTGTAGGTATCGGTATGGCGGGAAAAGCGAGTCGGTGATGTTTTGGGAATTTGCAGATTACGTAGAGGGTGTTTGGTTGAGTTAGCTTATATTTGGAAGAAGAGTAAATTGCCATTTTAGTCCCTGAGTTTTTGTCCAATTTGTCATTTTAGTTCAAATAGTTTTTTTTTTCTTCTCTAGGTCAGGACTTTTCCTTTTTCTTGCCGTTTTGATCACATTGCCTAACTTAGTCTAAAAACCAGCTTATAGGTCCTGGCATTAAATTATTATGAGGTTTATAAATTATGTTGTAAACTACCCCTTGTTATCACTACACAACAGTTATGCCAAAAATACCCCTGGTTATAACCAGATTTTTAGACTGAGTTAGGCAATGTGATCAAAATGGAAAAGTCAGGGACCCAGAGGAGAAAAAAAAACTATTTGGACTAAAGTGGCAATTTGGACCAAACCTCAGGGACTAAAATGACAATTTACTCTTTGTAAGATTACATAACTAAAACATTGTTACATAACTAAAAAACGATTACTTAATTTAAACTAAAAAAACGAAACTTAAAAAAAACGAAACTAAGTACGATATTTATCCATTATTTTTTTTTTTTAGTTTCTCGTACATTTCTCGCTCTTCCCCTTGTAGGTGATCGATCTTCTTCGTTTGTCCACGGGTGTACACGACGATCCTCTTTTGCTTTTTCTTTTTCCGACTCGGTTTTTTATGGTTTCGTTTTCTTCTCGTAGAGGATTCGGGTGGTGTAGGTTGTGTTTCCTGTACGGATTTGGGTGTAGGTGGGGTTTGTGATAGCGGAGTGAGTGGTTGTTGAAGAGGTGTTCGGCATTTCACCGAAACCATATGGGTTGTTCTGTTCAAAGTTGTGGTTGTATGGATGCATTATTTTTTATAAAAGTTGTAGAGATTTTATAAAAAATGAGAGTTGAGAAGGAGTTGGATAGAATGAAAATGTTGAAAATGGTAGTTTTTTTATATATATTGGAGGTGAAATATTTTTTTAAATGAAAAATCTTTTTATTTTTTAAATAATGTGGTTGGGATCTAATGGCTAGTGTAAACACTCAATCAAACCACGCCACGTTGACATGCTTTAACTCTCAACGCCGGTGGGGAATCTCAAGCCCACACATACCGCCGTTAACAACGTCGGGTCTGGTGTGGTGTGTGCGGCGTGGAAAGGCAACAACGTCGCTCTACTAGGGGTGTTCAAAAAAATCCAAATCCGAAACTGAATACGAAATATCCGAAAACCCGCATCCGAAATATCCAAAATTTCAGATATCCGAAAATCGGATAATCCAAAATTGCTCGTGGTATCAGCGGATTAAAGTGCAATTGAGGAATCGGTGTAATTTCCTGAGGTTGACCTGGTGCAGACTTCAATAAAGACACGTGGAAGGTTAGATGAAGTTGTGAGTCTGCTGACAAGTCCAGGCGATATGCAACTGCACCCACCCTTTCCAAAATCAGATAAGGACCAAAATACTTTGGCCCTAATTTTTGATGATGATGCTTCCTGTTAGACTATGTTCTTATTATTAGACAAACTTATTATTGGCGAGGGTATCTAATTGTAATTAGCAACTCTATATATAGGGCTTTGTATTCTCAATATTTTAGAGATAATAACAGATATCCTTTTCACGTAGTTTGATTTGGTATCAGAGCCAATCAAACCTGCGGCAAAAAAAAAAACCCTACTGCCGCCAAATCAAACCTGCGGCCAAAAACCCTACTACCGCTAAATCAACTCCAGGCAATCAACCCTCTCTGATTACTCATGGCAGCCATTCTCACCTTCACCAATCAAGAAAAGACTACCCACAACTCTCATAAATTTTCTTTTACCCTAAAATCTACAAATTATGGTTATTGGAGATCAATGATTGAGTCTTTCCTCACTTCTCACAACTTATTTGGCTATGTAGATGGCACTATTCCCTGTCCAGAATAGAAAGTCACCAACGAATCTGCCACAACCGACAACCCAAGTTATCTCCCATGGTTTCTAATGATGCCCATATTCGTATGCTTCTTATTTCTGTTGTTTCTGAGGATTCGTTTCAGCACATCCAGGGCAAAACGTCACGTGAAGTTTGGCTATCCTTAGAACGGGCATATGCCCCTATCACATCTTCCCATGAATTCACCCTTAAAAATCAGTTACTTCGGATCACCATAAAGGGTGATGAAAAACCCGCTGAATATCTTAGCCGAGCACAGGAGTATGCAACCGCCCTGGCTAATATAGGTGAACCAATGAAAGATAAAGACCTTATTATGCTCACTCTTGCAGGACTTTGAGAGGAATATAATGGCCTTAAAACTAACCTTCTCGCTCGTTCTCCTCCGGTTAACTTTAACGAGCTTCACGGACTGTTGAGTGATCACGATTACATGATCACAAGATTCTTGGCCTCGAACCCGCAGGTTCCACAGGCTCTTTTAGCCACGTCTGCACCAGGCCAGTGGCCTTTTATGGCTGCTGTACCACCCTCATCACAGTTGGGTTATCAACAGCCCAATGTGGACTCGATTCAACAGCAGTTTAATAATCTTCAGTTAATGGCATACCAGTTGGGTTATCAACTTAGTCCTGCAGCCTCTCCCCAACCACAGGCTTACTTTGCCCCTCGGTCATCCAACAACAGCCGAGGTAATCGTGGTGCACGTGGTTCATCTCGTGGCAATTCTCGGGCAGCTTCAAATTCTCGCAATCGGGACTCTACAAGCAGCTGTCAATTTGCTTGGGCCTCCACTCAAAACACAGTATATGGTCATTGCAACCGTTGTGGGATAGGTCATCTACCCTCCCAATGTCCTAATCAACCTCGTGCCGCAACTCAGGCCAATTATGCAAGTTACTCAGATGCTGCCTCTCGATCCAGTTCATGGAAACCCGACACTGGTGCCAATAGTCATGCCACTCCAGATCTATCTAGCATGGACAACTCGGAGGCCTACTTTGGTAAGGATTCTTTACTTGTTGGTAACAGTGAATCTTTACCTATCTTTCATATTGGATCCACCTCTTTTACCTCCCCTCACAAAACCTTTAAATTATCAAATATCCTCCATGTCCCTAAACTTAAACAAAACCTTCTATCCGTCCAAAACTTTTGTCAACATAATGATGTTTATTTTGAATTTCACTCCTCTTATTTTGTTGTGAAGGACGAGCCTACACGCACTACCCTCCTAATGGCCCCAGTGAACAGGGATTGTACTCCATCCGTCTTCCTCAACTCAAGACCTTACCCAAACTTGCATTCAGTGCTGTCAAAGCGTCTTCCAACACTTTTGGCATAAACGACTGGGACATCCACATGCTCAAGTTTTTCATTCTATTATTTCAAATTGTTCTTTACCTGTTTCGGACAAGTTTTCCAACAATTTATGTTCTTCATGTCAATTAGGCAAATCTTCTAAATTATCATTGTCGGACTCTACGTTCCGTAGTAAAAATGTTTTGGATCTTGTTTATTGCGATGTTTGGGGTCCTTCCCCTACGCCTTCTTATGACGGTTATCTTTTTTTTGTTATGTGTTGATCATCATACGCGGTACATGTGGTTTTATCCTTTAGTTCATAAGTTTGATGTTTACACAGTGCTAACAAATTTCATCAAGATGGTTGAACGCCAATTTAACACAAAGTTGAAGTCCATTCAATCTGATTGGGGGGGGGGGGGAGAATTTCACCCGCTTACTTCTTTTTGCCAAAATCTTGGTATCATTCATCGACGCTCATGCCCACATACAAGCGAATAAAACGGCTTCGTTGAGCGTCGTCATTGTCATGTCGTGGAAACTGTCACACCCCGACCGCGTAAAACAACAAATCGCGGCGGAATCGTCGGGGAGTGTTGTAACAGAATTATTGTTTCAAAACACACGGAAATTTGAAGTTTCGTTTGATTAAACATTAAATATTTACATCGTCTGGAAATCTAAATAAGCAGGTTAAACATAGTCTATCATTGTTATTAAGTCACTAAGCCCTCGTCCAGTCCTATGTGAGCATGCATCCTAGCAATCAACATCGTTTAACAACACCTGAAACATATGTGAAAACAAAGTCAGCAAAGAAATGCTGGCGAGTACATAGGGTTTTGAGAGTGTCGGATTCATGGCTAGTCTAGATGTTGCTATACTTAATTGAAAACCTTGTTTTGAAAAGTATTGTATTGCGTCATAACTAACCAACTCAAAATATTACTGAAATAAATTTCAGTTGCCAGGACTGGCTGCGTTGTCTGCGTTTTGCAGTAGAAGCACTGTGCCGCGCAGAAACACGCGGTACGCGCTTAAACTTGAAAAATAGCGCTTTTAAGCGTTTTAATTTATTTTTCAACACGGACCTGATTAAAAATAAAATTTTAATCATAACAGAATATTTTTGGGATTTAAATATTATCCGGGCGGTCACCAATGTTCGTTTCGCAGTTTTGTCGTAAATAGTCCTTTAGTTCAAATAAACATGTTTTTGCCGTACCGAATCCTTCGAAACTTATTTCTAAGTTATGTAAAGGATATTTAAGGTATGTTTGGCTTATGTCACTATTCCGGAGTGTTTGTCGCGTTAAACTGACTATGTTTATGCACCAGTTTGCGTATAACCTTCCAGAAAGTGATTTAAAGTTTGAAATCAGAATCGAATCAAATTGTAAAATCATCAAACACAATAACACATATAATAACACCAAAGCACATTTTTTTATTGATAACCAACATTGTTTTACATTATACGATGCTTACAGAACACAGTTGTCACAGTCTCCCCTACTTTAGGAAATTTCGTCCCGAAATTTTATTTAGAGGAAACTTGTGAAAGCTTGAAACATGAAGTCGAAAAGATAAAACGACACTGGTTAGAGTTCCGAACTTATAGTAACTTTAAATAACATTATGCTTGCAATGTAAGAGGGACACTTATATACAAGTATATGAAGCGCCATTGGTGCGTCCACCGTACCTCCATTACATTGTTCACGTTTCGCTATTTTTGTCACTATTGGTTCCTACACATGATAAATCTTACTGTGGTTTCCGTGCACTGAATTTTTATAATTATGTACACGTCCATAATTACGTAATTCCTTGCATAGTCCACACAGTGCATTTAATAATGTGTAGGGGAAAACCAAATGAATGAACCTGTGATGAGTGTGACTAGACCACCATAGGGTCCTTTCAGCTGTATCCTCACATGCCACTCTTAACCAGATTTTGAATTAATCTTTAACTAGACCACTCAAGGGTCTCTTTTCGAATCATGGAATGGTACTATATAACCCAAGGGTCTTAACTACCACGTAGAAGCCCATTAAGGATTTAAGGTAGTACCTTTTGAATATCCTACTATGAATCCCTTATATGAAGTTATGGAAGATTCTATGAGGATTTGGATAACGAAAATCGGATCACACAAAAACATGGAGGAGAACACATAATCACATAATAGCATAATTGTTTAATTTGACCTTTAATTTGTTATCTTTGGACACGGGTATTTAAAGCATACCAGGAATCCAATCCGTGGATTTCATTTGGCACTTTAAATATTTTCAAGAATCTAACTATGAAGATAGGAAGATCTTAATAGGAATTCGGTTTGTCCTTATTGAGTTGTAATGTACATATTAAGGTGTACAAGGAATCCAATCAGGGCTCCGATTTGGGCGATAATCATCCACAAGGATTCTTAAAATAGAGCAACCCATCGCCCTTTCGTTTCGAGTTTAAGCTCGTGTTGAAGTGGTAGCTCATATTTCAATAAGTCCTCGTTTACACAAAATCGTTGTTCTTGAAGGACACGAGATTGAATATCAGATAGAGTTTGAACAGAATGAAGCTTGACTCGCCCCTTTCGACCAAGCGTATCGGCTACGACATTCGCCTTACCAGGAAGGTAGCGAATCTCGAAATCGTAATCGTTCAAGAGCTCAACCCATTGTCGCTGCCTCATGTTCAGCTCCTTCTGATTAAGAATGTGCTGGAGACTTTTGTGGTCTTGTGAAAACCACACACTTCATTCCATAGAGGCAGTGTCTCTAGATTTTGAGTGCGAAAATCACAGCTTCTAATTCAAGATCATGAGTCGTATAGTTCTTCTCGTGAATTTTTAGCTGTCTAGACGCATAAGCTATGACTTTACCTCGTTGCATAAGAACATAACTAAAGCCTAGATTCGACGCGTCTCAGAAGATAACGAAATCATCGTTTCCATTGGGCAAGGACAAAACAGGAGCATCACATAGCTCCCGTTTCAGCGTTTGGAACGCTTCTTCTTGCTTAGATCCCCACTCAAAAGGCTTATTTTTCTGAGTCAAAGCAGTGAGTGGAACCGCGATCTTTCAGAATTTAGAAATAAACCGTCGATAATAACCAGCAAGACCAAGAAAAGAACGAACTTCTGTAGGTGTCGTCGGTGTATTCCAATCCTTAATTGCAACAATCTTGGATGGATCTACATGAATACCCTGCTCATTGACAATATAACCCAAGAACTGAACTTCTTTAAGCCAGAATTCACACTTGGAGAATTTAGCAAAAAGTTGTTCCTTCTTTAGGAGTTCCAATGTCAAACGAAGGTGTTGCTCGTGCTTTGCTTGAGACTTTGAATAAATGAGAATATCGTCGATGAACACAATGGTGAACTTGTCTAAATAGGGTTTACAGGCCCTATTTATTAAGTCCATAAAGATAGCTGGGGCATTTGTCAAACCAAAAGGCATGACAGTGAACTCGTAATGCCCATATCTCGTACGGAATGCAGTTTTGGGGATATCTTCTTTGAACACGCGAAGTTGATGATACCCAGATCGCAGATCGATCTTGGAAAAGCATGCAGCACCTTGCAGTTGGTCGAAGAGATCATCAATTCTAGGTAGGGGATATCGATTCTTGATGGTAAGCTTATTAAGCTCACGATAATCGATACACATTTGAAAAGATCCATCTTTCTTTTCCACAAAGATGACAGGAGCTCCCCAAGGCGAAAAGCTCGGACGGATGAATCCTTTATCAGACAACTCTTGAAGTTGTTTCGATAACTCTTGCATCTCCGACGGTGCAAGACTATTAGGTGCTTTTGCAATCGGGTTGGCATTGGGTACAAGATCAATATGAAACTCGACTTGACGAACTGGAGGTAAACCAGGCAGTTCATCAGGAAACACCACTGGATAAATCCGAACAATCGGGATATCCTGAATACTCTTATTCTTGTCTTTATCCTTGGTGACACGTGCTAGGAAAACAACATATCCTTTTCTTAAATAACTTTGGGTTTTTGTTTCTTAAAAAGAAACGAGCGTTTAAGGTTCTTGGGGAGATCACAAGTGATCATAAAAAAAAATGACAGAACCACACGAGTAGTTTGGCTTTGTGTTGACATCATAAGGTTGCATCAAACATTCATACAATTGTATTAGTTAAAAAAATAAAAACCACAAATTTTTATTTATATAACAACCGCATTGTTCTTAAATATTAAAAGATAACAACCAGAGGAAATTACAAAATACTAATCGTTCACTGCTGCATCATTGATTGCCTCATTGATGTTAAACACTCGTCCACGTGCTGGATTCACGTTGACGTTGACGTTCGCATTCGGGTTTGCATTAGCATTCGCGTTTGCATTCACCAGTCTTGGACAATTGTTGTGGAAGTGACCAAACTCTCCACAGTTGAAACATGAACCCAGTGGGAATCTCGCAGCATTCCCCTGAACTGGAGCTTGAACCTGAGCAACCTGATTTTGTTCCAGACGACAAATATTGGCCAAATGCCCAAGTTTTCCACACGTTGTGCATTGCTTGCAAGCTTGTTGTGCAACGTGATGACCGTTGCAGCGTGCACAATGAGGTGCGGTACCAGCATATGCCTTCTTTGCAGGAGACTGAGCTGGTGGGTTCTACGGGTTCTGAGCAGTCTGTGCTGTAACAACAAAATTCTGAGCATCCTTTCGCTTCCTCGATTTCTTCGATGACTCACCTTTCTTACCCTTGCACTTATCCTTGTTCTTCTCAGAATCAACCGAATTCTTCTTGTCCCCCTTACGGGTAAGTTTACCCTTTCTGACTTGCGACTCAGTCAGGGTAGCAGACAATTCGATTGCGTGACGGACGATAGTAGGATTAACGCCGGTCACAATATCCTGAATGGAATCGGTTAAACCATCGATATATCTCTCGATTGCTTTCTCCAGAGGGGTAACCATAGTGGGACACAACAGACTGATTTCCTCAAAACAATCCGTATAGGCACGGTGTTCACCCCCCATCTTGTTTTAGATCGTCAAACTCTCGCTCCAATGCCCGAATTTTTGTGACGGGGACAAAATTCTTTCATCATGAGAGCCCGGAGCTCTTCCCATGTTTGTGCCAACGCCACTTCGGCACCCCTATCGCGCATAATACCATTCCACCTGGTAAGCGCTCGCTTCTTAAACACGCTTGAAGCAAATTCAACGTAACGCGCATTCGGACACTGCGCATGTCTGAACGTGTTCTTGATGCTCTCAAACCACTGCAGGAGCGCAGTTGCTCCTTGCGACCCAGAAAACTTTAGAGGCTTAGCAGAATTGAAGCTCTTGAAGTTACACAGCGCATTGTTGTTGTTATTGTTGTTGTATATCTCGTGGACTTGGGGTCACAACGCCTGGAAGCACAGCAGCCACTTGCTGAGAGACTAGGGCTGCGATTTCTTCAATAGTGAAAGATTGTGCTTCACGTCAAGGAGGCATTGTCTAATAAGGAAACAAAAGAAACGAGTGAGGTTGAAAAGCAAAAGAGGTATTGAAAATATCGTCAAAACACCAGAAAGGCGATCATTTGTTCGTTACCTCGAACAAACAAATGACACGGAGTGACTAATCAAAGTAAATGGGTCAATATAGTGTATCGCCGAAGACATGCCAGGTAAGAATGACTGGTCCGATGCTGCGGATTTGTACGAACATTCTAGCCTTAGACAGAAAACTCAGGGTACAGGCATTCACTCTTCCAGTTTGCACGTGTTCACACTATTTAGACCCAAACTTTGACGAGATTTGAAAACTTAAAGGGTTCAAAACCTTACAATGAATCATCCTAGAACAGATGATTGGTTTTCAAAGCGGATTCGAAATTTGTGTTCTTGTTGTGGTTATCACCTAAGGATAGGTGACGGTATTGTTTTATGACTAAACGCAAGTAAACTCGCGTTAGGGTCCTAGGAAGGTTATAGACTAGGTCAAAGTATTACTAATAACCTAATTCCCTATAACCATGAGCTCTGATACCAACTTTTCTGTCACACCCCGACCGCGTAAAACAACAAATCGCGGCGGAATCATCGGGGAGTGTTGTAACAGAATCATTGTTTCAAAACACACGGAAATTTGAAGTTTCGTTTGATTAAACATTAAATATTTACATCGTCTGGAAATCTAAATAAGCAGGTTAAACATAGTCTATCATTGTTATTAAGTCACTAAGGCCTCGTCCAGTCCTATGTGAGCATGCATCCTAGCAATCAACATCGTTTAACAACACCTGAAACATATGTGAAAACAAAGTCAGCAAAGAAATGCTGGCGAGTACATAGGGTTTTGAGAGTGTCGGATTCATGGCTAGTCTAGATGTTGCAATACTTAATTGAAAACCTTGTTTTGAAAAGTATTGTATTGCGTCATAACTAACCAACTCAAATCAAGTTGGTTATAGTGTATAAAACCTCGTAGCCATGATTCTTAACCCAAAACATTTATTTAATAAAATCTCGTTAATAAAACTCGTATAGTTTATATCGTTTCGAAATCCTCATTTGTGTGACATCGTTTCAAAGTGTTTACCCAAGTGAACTAAATAACGCCACGGTATGTAATAGGATGAAAACATATATATATATAGGAAGTACCAGCGGCGTATCCACCATGCTTTCATCACATTATACTCGTCCCGTTATCTAAACACTAACCGAAAACCAATCGTTTACCCAAATCGTTTAATTCGTTAAAAATAGCTTTAGTCGTTTAAATCATTCTCGTTTTAGATCGTGAAACTACTTTTGATTGTCTCGCTAATAACATCCAAACCTTCGTGACTCGACTATCTTGCTGTAACATCTGTCAAAAATGGATTCCTGGAATCCGGCCCGTTTTAAGATTTGAAACCTTAGATTCTTTTTGCGAGTTTAAAATAACTTATGCGAGATCTATTTATTTATTTTTTTGTAAATATCAACATCGTTATTTATTTCATTAATCTGAAAGTTATATATACAAACTAATTAGAGTTTTAATCAAAACAAGTTATAACTCCGTTAGTTCAGTTAGTTTTTATTGAGTATTAAGGATCTTGTAACTTAAACCAAACTAATTTAACTATTTAATTAACTTCTTAATGTTGAGGGACTAGGTGTGTATATACTTGAAGTTATAAGATGCCCCTAACCCTAATCTTGTTTGTATCAGCCGCTTACTTATGTATGCCTCTTTCACCTTCATTTCTCAAATATACTAAACACATATCAAAAGCCCCATCTCTTTGTCTGCACTTTTAAACAACCTCTCATCACCCTCAATCTCTCTCTAATTCATACAACAACCACAACCAAACACACCTCTTGATCTCTTTCATCACCTCCAACCAACCAACATGTTAGCAACCTGCATCACGACCCCTGTTCTTCTTCGAGTCGATGGTCGGCCACCACCAATCGGTGGTGGCGTAAGGCGACAGATGGGGGCGACGTACGGCAGCAGAGGCCGCAGATTGCGGCGGCAGACGCCGCAGACGGCGGTTTGCTTCGATTCGGGTATAACCGGTTTCCGTTTTTGGGCGCGTCCTTCCCCGGCTCGTATTCCGGTCAGGTTCGAGTCCTGGTCGAGTTTCGATTCAGTTCAGTCGCGAGTTCGGGTCAGCACCAGTGAACATCAGGTCTGGTTGTTTCAGTTCAGGTTTCGCGTTCAATTTCCGACCGATGTCAACCAGCTCTAGTCGACATCAGTTAAGATTCAAGCTCAGTTCCGTTCTACTAGAGTTAACTCGGTTCAGTCCGGGTTAACTCAGTTCAATCTAGTTCAACTCGGTTCAGTTTCTCGGTCCTGGTTTAGCTTCGGTCATGTTCGGGTCCTCACGTAACTTTGGTCAGCGGCTCAATCTACGGGACAACTTGCTTTGGGTCAGTTTCGGTTCGGTCAACTGTAGTCAACATCGGTCAAACTGTCGACTAGCGAGTCAACGACTCATTTGAATTGGGTGACCTCGGTGTTCCATCCTCCAACTCCCATTCACTCGTCAACAATCGGAAGACTTAGCAATTATGTGAGTATACTCGTATTCCCCTCTTTTACTTTTACCACTTTTGGGGTGTAACATGTTACCTTATTCAAACACACTTACACTTATTCTTTTGCAATACACGAAACAATCCTTATACATGAATACTATGCTATGATACTTGATGCTTACATGGGTGACACTTATGTGATATGTTTTAGTCATTAGCTTCACAAGCCTCCATTTGACATGTATAGCGCTATAGGAGTAACGCACCGCCCCCTTTATACTCGGGTCATGTTGAATGTATTAAACTTTCTTGCGTAAACATTGGTTTGGCTAGAAATATTGCATGCCATGTTAGATCTTGTATTAACAAAGTTGTCATGTGGATTCGTTTTAAACTTTCATACTTATACTTATGCTTAAACTTGTATACTCGCCTTTGCTTTTGCATTGAATTGTATTTTAAACATGTTACAAGTTGATGATGACGATGATATGAAAAGAAGTAGCGTGATGCCTAGATACACATTTAGACGTTAGGTTTAATGTGTTGTATCAATTTTGGTGATGTGGTTATGTACTTCTTTTGGAACTTGTTGTTATTTGAATTCATGTAACGTTGACAATTTGAGGTTACG
Source organism: Helianthus tuberosus (assembly GCA_030545235.1). Lineage (NCBI taxonomy): Eukaryota > Viridiplantae > Streptophyta > Magnoliopsida > Asterales > Asteraceae > Helianthus > Helianthus tuberosus. The sequence goes on from CM060363.1 coordinate 82,983,142, forward strand.
AAATGAAACTTGAATTATTTAAATATTGTCACAAATAGTGTTATGATGTCTCGAGCAATCTTCACACTTCGTCTCATCCCGATGTTTCCGCCATTGGTTGGGGTGTGACAGATTGGTATCAGAGCCATAACTATAGGGAATTAGGAAAATTGCCATGCTTTTGACCTAGTCTATAGTTAAGCACCAACTTCGACCATACTTGCTTCACATGCTGCTTTTACGAAACATCGTTATGTGCTATTTGAAACGCCTCTTATGTGTTAATAGTTGACATGCTATTCTTATGTGTTAATACTTGTCTTATCACGTGTCGATACTTGATTTGTTGATCTATTTTTTTTGTGTGCTATTCTCGACATGCCTTTTATGTGTTTATACATGTTCGTTATTTCCTTTAACATACGTTTTTTTTTCCAAGGCATTTTACTCGATTTTTATTTTATTTTATTAAACTCGAAAACACTCATATTACACAAACGAGACGAGTTCACCAAAATAGGCGTGAAACCCACAATTTGGTGAATGACTCTCGATCCTTCTACTTCTCTTTTCTTATACGAAATTTACCACCAAGTTAGGAGTGAAATCCTCACCTTGATGGAGAATTTCAAATTTCAAATTCTCGTGGACCCTCGTCAACAAGTCGAAATTAAATTTTGACCCGACGAGTACCAACCACATTTAGGGTACGAAATCGTCAAGTTAGGGGTGAAACCCGCACCTTGTCGACTAGTTCCGCTCCTTGATTTTCAAAAGTCCCGCCAAGTCTCGAATTTTTGATGGATTTGGGAACATGTAGTAACTGGAAGGGTGAGTACCGTTAGCCGGGGTATCGGCGAGAGTATTCCACCTATTAGGCCAAAGCATGTTTCTCAACTTCAAAAGATCTTTCGACTACTTTGGTTAGTCAATGTTCCGTTTGGAACCATCTAAGTTTTACGTGAGTTAAGCTTGATTATTTTCGATCTTTTGTCAATTCAGGACAATTTTTTTCGAGATTTCATTTTGCGCACACATATCATATTCTTACTTTTCATACGATTATACATTATTAGCATGCATGACTTCACGTAATTTTATTACACTTTTTAACAACGAGTGGAGACATATCATCAAGATAGGAGTGATTTTCTTACCTTGACGATTAACTCCGCTTCTTTTCCCATCTTACAACGACCTCACCAACGGATTTGGGGTGATTCCCTTACCTAGGTGATCGTTATCAACACTTTCTTTTAATCAACTATATAATGTAAACATGATCATGTTTTTACCTAAATCATTTATCATTTATTTCAAATGCTTCATTTATATTTAAACGTACCTCTTATTCTATAATCTAATTCCACATCACTCGCATACACAAAATTTTAATGTTGCCAATAAACGCGTGTTCCTCGATTTTCAAAATTTCATGAAATACTACTTGTCAGTCTAGTCGATTTAATAAATCCGTTGCCCACAAATTCACCAACCAACGTAAACATTGAAACACGCTCCTCTCACACCATAAAACTAGAGATTGTTATTCTCAATTGAGAATCAAATCAACTTTTTCGCACACACCTATAAAAATTTTACCAATATTATTCAATTATTTACAAAAAATTCATTTTCAAAACCAATGAAACATTTTTCAACAATCACTAAGTTCATGTACCAAATTCCTTTTCTAAGGATCAACCTTTTCACAAGAAGTTGTAAGTTTCACAATTTTATAACACCAAGTTACTTAAAACGATGCAAACTTATTAATCTCTAGAACTTTTCAAAACCTCACTTGATACGTCAATTAAATTCAAAACACGTGGGCAAGGAAACTTCACAAGAACCGGCAAATTTTCAACTTAAGTAAACCCTTTTAAAACCGCAGTAGCATTTCCATTCCTTTACAAAGTACCTTCCACGTAACCAATAGCTGTTTTATACTCCCTTTTACATTCACAAACTCGAGTCTATATTTCGTGACAACTCGATCTATTTACATTCACAAACTATACACGCATAGCATTTTACACGTTTTAGTCAATGTTTCACAACAATCTCATGCGTGTCACTCTTTTCCTTTTCTTTCATACACAAAACTTCTAAACGTTTACGCGCATAAACTCGTGTAGTTCGATTTATACTATAAACAAAATCATTATTTTCTACATCCATGCTTATACATTTTATGCCTTCACTTATGTTCAGACTTACACATTTATGTTATACTCATGATTCAAAAATTCGTACGTTTTACGTTAATACACTCACAATTACACACTTACGTGGTCCTTACAAACATGTCTATACTACATTCGTATTCATATTCATATTCATACGCTTTATGCTTTCATTTGCACTTATACAACTTTGTTACATTTATATTCATTCACATATTTTATTCATACTTAACCTTCATGTTTTACACCTATATTCACATTCATATTCATATCTATGCTCATACATCTTAGGTTCACACTGATACTTATATTTATACCCATACGCCTTGTGATTACGCTTATACGCATGTTTGTACTCACATTTATGCTCATTTTTCATACGTTTTATGCTTATGCTTATCCACATATTACTTACACGTTTTATGTTTATGCTCATACATACATGCATATCCATACTTAAACTCATGATTCATACATTCGTACCCGTACGCGAGCGTAATCCGAGTGATTGCTTACGTGGGCCCCATACATACTTGCTTAAATACTACATTCTTACACGTACACATTCTTAATTTTTAAATTATGTATACCCTGATTCATACATGACTAGTACAAGCTATGCGGATCATGCGACGATCAATATAATCGCGGGTGCACACGGGATTATATTGGTAGGCGTATTAGAACCATAGAGTGTACTACCGTGTACGGTAAGACACAAAACGTAACCTGACACCGAATACGAAACGGACATAACATGGTCAAAACATGGCGGATACGCCGCTGGTACTTCTGTATATAAGTATTTTCACCATGTTATCAAACTTTCGTAAAACGTGCCATGAGAATTTTGGTGTTTTCACAGACCTATTCAGACCTAATACAAACTTTAGACAACTCACAACGCATTAAATCCGATTATCCACGACGAGGCTTCATTCTAAACACACCACGTTCATCTATCCAACACTTATGCTACACTTATATTTACACTCATTAAGAGTCATTCGTTTAAAGTCTTCCTCTTAAATTTCGGGACGAAATTTCCTAAAGTAGGGGAGACTGTAACATCTGTCAAAAATGGATTCCTGGAATCCGGCCCGTTTTAAGATTTGAAACCTTAGATTCTTTTTGCGAGTTTAAAATAACTTATGCGAGATCTATTTATTTATTTTTTTGTAAATATCAACATCGTTATTTATTTCATTAATCTGAAAGTTATATATACAAACTAATTAGAGTTTTAATCAAAACAAGTTATAACTCCGTTAGTTCAGTTAGTTTTTATTGAGTATTAAGGATCTTGTAACTTAAACCAAACTAATTTAACTATTTAATTAACTTCTTAATGTTGAGGGACTAGGTGTGTATATACTTGAAGTTATAAGATGCCCCTAACCCTAATCTTGTTTGTATCAGCCGCTTACTTATGTATGCCTCTTTCACCTTCATTTCTCAAATATACTAAACACATATCAAAAGCCCCATCTCTTTGTCTGCACTTTTAAACAACCTCTCATCACCCTCAATCTCTCTCTAATTCATACAACAACCACAACCAAACACACCTCTTGATCTCTTTCATCACCTCCAACCAACCAACATGTTAGCAACCTGCATCACGACCCCTGTTCTTCTTCGAGTCGATGGTCGGCCACCACCAATCGGTGGTGGCGTAAGGCGACAGATGGGGGCGACGTACGACAGCAGAGGCCGCAGATGGCGGCGGCAGACGCCGCAGACGGCGGTTTGCTTCGATTCGGGTATAACCGGTTTCCGTTTTTGGGTGCGTCCTTCCCCGGCTCGTGTTCCGGTCAGGTTCGAGTCCTGGTCGAGTTTCGATTCAGTTCAGTCGCGAGTTCGGGTCAGCACCAGTGAACATCAGGTCTGGTTGTTTCAGTTCAGGTTTCGCGTTCAATTTCCGACCGATGTCAACCAGCTCTAGTCGATATCAATTAAGATTCAAGCTCAGTTCCGTTCTACTGGAGTTAACTCGGTTCAGTCCGGGTTAACTCAGTTCAATCTAGTTCAACTCGGTTCAGTTTCTCGGTCCTGGTTTAGCTTCGGTCATGTTCGGGTCCTCACGTAACTTTGGTCAGCGGCTCAATCTACGGGACAACTTGCTTTGGGTCAGTTTCGGTTCGGTCAACTGTAGTCAACATCGGTCAAACTGTCGACTAGCGAGTCAACGACTCATTTGAATTGGGTGACCTCGGTGTTCCATCCTCCAACTCCCATTCACTCGTCAACAATCGGAAGACTTAGCAATTATGTGAGTATACTCGTATTCCCCTCTTTTACTTTTACCACTTTTGGGGTGTAACATGTTACCTTATTCAAACACACTTACACTTATTCTTTTGCAATACACGAAACAATCCTTATACATGAATACTATGCTATGATACTTGATGCTTACATGGGTGACACTTATGTGATATGTTTTAGTCATTAGCTTCACAAGCCTCCATTTGACATGTATAGCGCTATAGGAGTAACGCACCGCCCCCTTTATACTCGGGTCATGTTGAATGTATTAAACTTTCTTGCGTAAACATTGGTTTGGCTAGAAATATTGCATGCCATGTTAGATCTTGTATTAACAAAGTTGTCATGTGGATTCGTTTTAAACTTTCATACTTATACTTATGCTTAAACTTGTATACTCGCCTTTGCTTTTGCATTGAATTGTATTTTAAACATGTTACAGGTTGATGATGACGATGATATGAAAAGAAGTAGCGTGATGCCTAGATACACATTTAGACGTTAGGTTTAATGTGTTGTATCAATTTTGGTGATGTGGTTATGTACTTCTTTTGGAACTTGTTGTTATTTGAATTCATGTAACGTTGACAATTTGAGGTTACGAAATGAAACTTGAATTATTTAAATATTGTCACAAATAGTGTTATGATGTCTCGAGCAATCTTCACACTTCGTCTCATCCCGATGTTTCCGCCATTGGTTGGGGTGTGACACTTGCCCATTGCTTCTCGCATTAATAAACCACCAAAGGGTAAATTAACAATCACAGATTCAGTCGCTACCCACCTAACCCACACATAACCATGGGTGCAGTCTGATAACGGGATTTGTCAGATCCTATAGTACCATAACCTAATACTGGTCGGTTCGGCCAAAATTAATGAATGTCATTCGTTATGTACTACAACCAACAAGTTCGTTCACATTATCGAAATCGTTATTAGTTTAGTATAAACCATCTTACTCGTTTTGAAACCATCGTTAAAATCATCGAAATCGTTTTGATACATATGAATCACCCCAAAACAATCGAAAACAGTAAAAGAGGGGATCTATGTACTCACCTTTGGGTGCGTTTTTATATGTTAACACAATCCCTCAATTTATTCGTCCTAAATTAAATAAGAATGATTTAATAATAAAAAACTCACAAAAATACCGAAGTTTCTCCGATACTTAGAATTTTCACATAACTTTGAGTTTTCTCGAGAAGTTACTATTTTTGATTATTTTGGTGTATTTGTATATATACATTTACTCAAGCGTAATACACATAATCTCGTCAACACTAGCACATCATCATACACATATTGTAAAACACATAGCACATTGTAACACATAAAATTTACTTATGAACAACCCATTTTAGTTATGTCGAAAAGCACTTATTTTAGCGATTCGGTAACATTTTTGGGCGTCGGAAGTCACGTATGACTAACCAAACACCAAGTAAACTTAATATAAGTTAAATTACTTATTTTTATAGCAAAAATATCAGTTTGGTTACTGATCTAAAATAGTTTAATAAAAATCCTCCGAAAAGGCGATTTTTGACCGTTTTACCGCATAGTTTTGCATCAAACGTTACCCGAACCTTACCAAATCGAAACGACTTGAAATTTTGACACAACCCATGTTATTTACCGAATAAAATAATGATTATACTCATGATAGTGCAGGTCTTAAACAAAGCACATAAATCATGCAAATTTCACGTAATTTACCACTTTTTAAGCTATATGTACAACATGCAAAGCTAGTAAACCTATGTTAAAGTTTCATGCCACTATAATACATCAAATAATATTATTTTTAATGTTTGTAACCTGATCTAAAACAGTTTTTGTCATATAACCATTTTTCATCATTTCTTGAGCTTTAAATCAACATATTTTCACATGTACAAGTGCCTAAAGCATACTATCATAACATCAACATTTTATATGGGTTTAGATGCATCAAATACATGATATATTCAGGTTTATTTGCTGATGTATGTAAGCATTTAACATATCATTCATAGATCATCAATTACTTGCATTTAGACTATTATTCAAGAACATGTAACAACATAAACAAGTATTTAACAAAAGATCAAACTTCAAGACTCATACACACACATATATATGTACGGTTGGTTATACATACATATATATCACCACCATTTTTATTTGTTTCAAGACCCGTTTCTTTTAGATTTCAAGTTTAGTGAAAAATTCCAAGATTCAAGAGAAACTTCAAATCATCAAGAACAACCAAGAATCTAAACTATGGATTAAAAAATGAATGGTATACCTTCAAGATTCAAGTAGGTTGTGGGATGAGATTTTGATGATAGGAAGCTTGTAATCACTTGACAACACCTTGGGAACACCTTAGTATCTTCACACCACTTGAAACATGCTCGAAAGGAGCTTGAATTCTCAAGAACAAGACTTGAAGGTGATGAATATGGAGAGAGGGAGAGGGGACGGTTGTAGGAGGGAGAGAGAGAGTGAGGGTTGAGTGTTGTGTGAAGTATGAAGATCTAGGAAGGATTTATAAAGATATAAAGGATGATATGGAAAGATATGGAAAGATTTACTAGAGATACTTGTCCCATAAGATCAACAAAATATTTTAGAGATCTTGTAACAAAATTTGGTGGGGCCATCATAGATATGACCGAAAAGGTAATATCAGTTTGCATGCTGACTAAATGGGTCATTTCATCAGTTTGCATGCTGACTAAATGCCCTTGAGCCACTCCTTTTGAATTGCTAAGCATGCAATCCATTCTCTCACTCGAACACAAGGTAATATCAGTTGCTTCTTTAGAACCTTTTAATTCAAATACCTTGTCATGCATCTTGAATTTCATGGTAAGTTCCTTAAAATTCCACGTAATATCTAATTTAACCAATTTTATCAAAGAGGAACCTTAATACATGAATAACCGTTTGGCAATTGTTGAAATACAAACTTCTCACAGCAAACAAATGCAAAATATAAAGATTTGTTATTCACTCATGCTACATGTGCTGACTACAAAAGACATCCATCATATCCAACATTTAGCTCCCTATTTCAAGTTTCTCAAAATAATAGTGAAACAAAAAATAGATGCCTGAAAAGATTAACAGATGCTAATACAAAATAAATAAGCATCCATATTTAAAAAAGTCAGGATTAACAAATTGACTGAATATTGGAGGGGTGCGCCAAGCCAAGGTAGTAGTGCAAGACCAAGGCGACACTCAAAGACCCCAATAGCAAGCTATTGTGATGGGCCTTTCCCCATAAAAAATAAGATTAATATCGAGTGGGCCGATGGCCCACATATCAGATATTAAACTGATAAGAACAGATACTACACTTGATCTTAGCCAAAAGGCCGAGAAAGGTATGCTTTCTCCCCTCTTGGGCTGCTGTTTATATAGACTGTCCCTTCATCTTTGTATTCTTCACTCAGCAGATGTGGGATTCTGAGACACCTTTTCACCCTTTGGTTTTTTTTTCAGGACTTGATATCATAAATTAATGCCTAATAATACTAGCTTTTCAGGATTCTGAGACACCTTTTCACCCTCCAGGTCCTGACTGAATTCATTTTATAACAGGCATAATCCATAACCAAACGTCCACACCTTGAAAATCACTCTTTCAACCTCGAAGAGCTCAAGGTTGCTCACTCGCACTCTCTTATCAATAAACTGATTTCTTTTTTTCGAACCCTGATAACTGTTGTGATGGCTATACAGAAACTATCACCTGTGATTCTGTACGCTCCTCCTATTAATGAATTCAGATATCCAAATTTGCTATACAGATAGAATTACAATCATTTGCTTGTAAGTTTCTTTGTCCCGTCCGTTTAGCTCAATAACAGAACTTTTTGGCTGCTACGTGTAATAACATAATTGAAGAGAAACAGAAGGGACAACAGATAATTTAGAAGAATATCTGAAAGATTTAGGATAAATTCATTTTTCATTCCGAATGCTAATAAAGGTTTTCTACCATTATAATAGCCATCACAATAGTTATCAGGGTTAGAGATAAAGAATTCGATTTATTGATTATAAATATTACGAGTGGGCAACCTTGAGCTCAAGCTATGGACCTTGTGGAGTTCTAGGAATGCTCGGGTTTTCAAGGGAAGGTTTGGGCCGTGGTTCAAGATCTGTAAAGGATGTATAAGATGGGAGAACCAACATTTTGAAGAGAAAGAAGGTGAACTGATAAAGGAAAGCATCAATGCAGTTATTAGACGTATTCGGAAGCCAAGACTAGTGACTGAAGTTAATAGTAAAGAATGTGATTACAGAAGAATTCAAAAATAAAAAAGTGAATGAAACATGACAATAAAAACAGATTGCCTACCATAACGTGCCAACGGATTAGTACAGTGATATGCTATGGTGTGGTTGTACGTGAGAACAGTAAATCCTACCAGTTTACTGACTACAAAAGGAATCCGTAAAAACATAACTCCCTGTTTCTTTCTTTGTCAAAATAGTAAAAAATAAATATAAAAAAACAGATGCTTGAAAAGATTAACAGAAGGAGCTAATACTAAAACGCATCACTTTACTGATAATTCTCTTCCATTAACAATACTAAAACTGCAAAAAAAAATATGAACCGGTAATATACGATTGAATTACCAATCCTTGTAGCCATTTTTTGACTATAACAATCTTTATAGATTGTTTTCATGTGTTGACTAAGGCAACTAAACAAACGGTGATTTTGAGAAATCATCAATTGTCTAAATTGAATTAAAAATTCTTTTTTAGTAGTCATTTTTTGACTAACATTTCTTATTGAAAAGATTATTTGATTTCGATAATGGTTAATCGATTTCTTTTTGTGTTTGTTTATAAACATCATTTTTTGATTTAATCAAAATCTTAGTTTTTTGTGTGAATAAAATTCTTTTAAGATTTTAAGGAGAGATATAAAATACCAATTTTGAAGTAATTTAACAGCTTGAAATAAAATCTATACTTTACTGATAATTCTCTTCCATTAACAATACTAAAACTGCAAAAAAAAATATGAAATATAAAAAGATGTTACTAGAAAGTCAAGGTACAAAAATTTGACTGCAAATTGGAGGGGTGCGCCAGGCCAAGGCAGTAGTGCAACGCCAAACACTCAAAGACCCCAATAGCAAGCTATTGTGATGGGTCTTTCCCCATAAAAAATAAGATTAATATCGAGTGGGCCGATGGCCCACATATCAGATATTAAACTGATAAGAACAGATACTACACTTGATCTTAGCCAAAAGGCCGAGAAAGGTATGCTTTCTCCACTCTTGGGCTGCTGTTTATATAGACTGTCCCTTCATCTTTGTACTCTTCACTCAGCCGATGTGGGATTCGGAGACACCTTTTTCCCCTTGCTTTCTCAATTTCCATAGATCTGTTTTGGTTTCTAATGCATGAATCCTAATAATACTAGCTAGCTTTAACAGTTCATTTTATGCACTCTCTTATCAATCTAACCCTGATAAATTCAGATATCCTAATTTGCTAAAGGGCTGGCTGATAGAATTACGATCCATTTGCTTGTAGAGTTTGCTTGCTTGCCTTGTGTGTTTACATCCAATGAACCTAAAAGGCAACTATTGATCATTTTGACTGCTAGGTGGTGGATTCACATAAATGAATACCTTTTACTACAACTGTAACATGTTTGTTCATAGCAAATAAATAGTTCATAAACTTGACCGCCCCCATCCGTATCAGTGACAAAAGTAATTAGTAAATACATATAATCCACATCCTCAGCAACTTGCATCATTTTGTAATTAGTAAATACATATACTCAAGGGAACTCGACCCAGGCATGACATAAATGACGACATTATCATTTTGTTACAGACATCGAACAAGCTACTGCTGTATCTATGATATTAAAATATCGCTCTCTATTACTTATTCGTTCACATATTATTCTATTGAGTTGTTAGCTGCAACATTAATTTGAAATTGGCAAGAGGCAGACAATTTCCCCAATTAATAAACCTGAAAAATGTCGGATCATTAGGTTATCCTAATTCTAGAAGCGATCATGTTATCAACAAATCACAAATCAGCACCAAAAACGCCTGATTAATAAACCTAATCATCAGGACGATCAGATTTAGGTTACAGAAGATGCTAATGTACCTGATCAGATGAATGATATAGTGATTAAGAGTAACGGTGAGTGAGTGAGTGAATGAATATATGGCGTTGAAGGCATCTGAGTCGTTGTTAGCACAATGCGAGCGTGTCTGTGTAGGTATCGGTATGGCGGGAAAAGCGAGTCGGTGATGTTTTGGGAATTTGCAGATTACGTAGAGGGTGTTTGGTTGAGTTAGCTTATATTTGGAAGAAGAGTAAATTGCCATTTTAGTCCCTGAGTTTTTGTCCAATTTGTCATTTTAGTTCAAATAGTTTTTTTTTTCTTCTCTAGGTCAGGACTTTTCCTTTTTCTTGCCGTTTTGATCACATTGCCTAACTTAGTCTAAAAACCAGCTTATAGGTCCTGGCATTAAATTATTATGAGGTTTATAAATTATGTTGTAAACTACCCCTTGTTATCACTACACAACAGTTATGCCAAAAATACCCCTGGTTATAACCAGATTTTTAGACTGAGTTAGGCAATGTGATCAAAATGGAAAAGTCAGGGACCCAGAGGAGAAAAAAAAACTATTTGGACTAAAGTGGCAATTTGGACCAAACCTCAGGGACTAAAATGACAATTTACTCTTTGTAAGATTACATAACTAAAACATTGTTACATAACTAAAAAACGATTACTTAATTTAAACTAAAAAAACGAAACTTAAAAAAAACGAAACTAAGTACGATATTTATCCATTATTTTTTTTTTTTAGTTTCTCCTACATTTCTCGCTCTTCCCCTTGTAGGTGATCGATCTTCTTCGTTTGTCCACGGGTGTACACGACGATCCTCTTTTGCTTTTTCTTTTTCCGACTCGGTTTTTTATGGTTTCGTTTTCTTCTCGTAGAGGATTCGGGTGGTGTAGGTTGTGTTTCCTGTACGGATTTGGATGTAGGTGGGGTTTGTGATAGCGGAGTGAGTGGTTGTTGAAGAGGTGTTCGGCATTTCACCGAAACCATATGGGTTGTTCTGTTCAAAGTTGTGGTTGTATGGATGCATTATTTTTTATAAAAGTTGTAGAGATTTTATAAAAAATGAGAGTTGAGAAGGAGTTGGATAGAATGAAAATGTTGAAAATGGTAGTTTTTTTATATATATTGGAGGTGAAATATTTTTTTAAATGAAAAATCTTTTTATTTTTTAAATAATGTGGTTGGGATCTAATGGCTAGTGTAAACACTCAATCAAACCACGCCACGTTGACATGCTTTAACTCTCAACGCCGGTGGGGAATCTCAAGCCCACACATACCGCCGTTAACAACGTCGGGTCTGGTGTGGTGTGTGCGGCGTGGAAAGGCAACAACGTCGCTCTACTAGGGGTGTTCAAAAAAATCCAAATCCGAAACTGAATACGAAATATCCGAAAACCCGCATCCGAAATATCCAAAATTTCAGATATCCGAAAATCGGATAATCCAAAATTGCTCGTGGCATCAGCGGGTTAAAGTGCAATTGAGGAATCGGTGTAATTTCCTGAGGTTGACCTGGTGCAGACTTCAATAAAGACACGTGGAAGGTTAGATGAAGTTGTGAGTCTGCTGACAAGTCCAGGCGATATGCAACTGCACCCACCCTTTCCAAAATCAGATAAGGACCAAAATACTTTGGCCCTAATTTTTGATGATGATGCTTCCTGTTAGACTATGTTCTTATTATTAGACAAACTTATTATTGGCGAGGGTATCTAATTGTAATTAGCAACTCTATATATAGGGCTTTGTATTCTCAATATTTTAGAGATAATAACAGATATCCTTTTCACGTAGTTTGATTTGGTATCAGAGCCAATCAAACCTGCGGCAAAAAAAAAAACCCCTACTGCCGCCAAATCAAACCTGCGGCCAAAAACCCTACTACCGCTAAATCAACTCCAGGCAATCAACCCTCTCTGATTACTCATGGCAGCCATTCTCACCTTCACCAATCAAGAAAAGACTACCCACAACTCTCATAAATTTTCTTTTACCCTAAAATCTACAAATTATGGTTATTGGAGATCAATGATTGAGTCTTTCCTCACTTCTCACAACTTATTTGGCTATGTAGATGGCACTATTCCCTGTCCAGAATAGAAAGTCACCAACGAATCTGCCACAACCGACAACCCAAGTTATCTCCCATGGTTTCTAATGATGCCCATATTCGTATGCTTCTTATTTCTGTTGTTTCTGAGGATTCGTTTCAGCACATCCAGGGCAAAACGTCACGTGAAGTTTGGCTATCCTTAGAACGGGCATATGCCCCTATCACATCTTCCCATGAATTCACCCTTAAAAATCAGTTACTTCGGATCACCATAAAGGGTGATGAAAAACCCGCTGAATATCTTAGCCGAGCACAGGAGTATGCAACCGCCCTGGCTAATATAGGTAAACCAATGAAAGATAAAGACCTTATTATGCTCACTCTTGCAGGACTTTGAGAGGAATATAATGGCCTTAAAACTAACCTTCTCGCTCGTTCTCCTCCGGTTAACTTTAACGAGCTTCACGGACTGTTGAGTGATCACGATTACATGATCACAAGACTCTTGGCCTCGAACCCGCAGGTTCCACAGGCTCTTTTAGCCACGTCTGCACCAGGCCAGTGGCCTTTTATGGCTGCTGTACCACCCTCATCACAGTTGGGTTATCAACAGCCCAATGTGGACTCGATTCAACAGCAGTTTAATAATCTTCAGTTAATGGCATACCAGTTGGGTTATCAACTTAGTCCTGCAGCCTCTCCCCAACCACAGGCTTACTTTGCCCCTCGGTCATCCAACAACAGCCGAGGTAATCGTGGTGCACGTGGTTCATCTCGTGGCAATTCTCGGGCAGCTTCAAATTCTCGCAATCGGGACTCTACAAGCAGCTGTCAATTTGCTTGGGCCTCCACTCAAAACACAGTATATGGTCATTGCAACCGTTGTGGGATAGGTCATCTACCCTCCCAATGTCCTAATCAACCTCGTGCCGCAACTCAGGCCAATTATGCAAGTTACTCAGATGCTACCTCTCGATCCAGTTCATGGAAACCCGACACTGGTGCCAATAGTCATGCCACTCCAGATCTATCTAGCATGGACAACTCGGAGGCCTACTTTGGTAAGGATTCTTTACTTGTTGGTAACGGTGAATCTTTACCTATCTTTCATATTGGATCCACCTCTTTTACCTCCCCTCACAAAACCTTTAAATTATCAAATATCCTCCATGTCCCTAAACTTAAACAAAACCTTCTATCCGTCCAAAACTTTTGTCAACATAATGATGTTTATTTTGAATTTCACTCCTCTTATTTTGTTGTGAAGGACGAGCCTACACGCACTACCCTCCTAATGGCCCCAGTGAACAGGGATTGTACTCCATCCGTCTTCCTCAACTCAAGACCTTACCCAAAGTTGCATTCAGTGCTGTCAAAGCGTCTTCCAACACTTTTGGCATCAACGACTGGGACATCCACATGCTCAAGTTTTTCATTCTATTATTTCAAATTGTTCTTTACCTGTTTCGGACAAGTTTTCCAACAATTTATGTTCTTCATGTCAATTAGGCAAATCTTCTAAATTATCATTGTCGGACTCTACGTTCCGTAGTAAAAATGTTTTGGATCTTGTTTATTGCGATGTTTGGGGTCCTTCCCCTACGCCTTCTTATGACGGTTATCTTTTTTTTGTTATGTGTTGATCATCATACGCGGTACATGTGGTTTTATCCTTTAGTTCATAAGTTTGATGTTTACACGGTGCTAACAAATTTCATCAAGATGGTTGAACGCCAATTTAACACAAAGTTGAAGTCCATTCAATCTGATTGGGGGGGGGAGAATTTCGCCCGCTTACTTCTTTTTGCCAAAATCTTGGTATCATTCATCGACGCTCATGCCCACATACAAGCGAATAAAACGGCTTCGTTGAGCGTCGTCATTGTCATGTCGTGGAAACTGTCACACCCCGACCGCGTAAAACAACAAATCGCGGCGGAATCGTCGGGGAGTGTTGTAACAGAATTATTGTTTCAAAACACACGGAAATTTGAAGTTTCGTTTGATTAAACATTAAATATTTACATCGTCTGGAAATCTAAATAAGCAGGTTAAACATAGTCTATCATTGTTATTAAGTCACTAAGCCCTCGTCCAGTCCTATGTGAGCATGCATCCTAGCAATCAACATCGTTTAACAACACCTGAAACATATGTGAAAACAAAGTCAGCAAAGAAATGCTGGCGAGTACATAGGGTTTTGAGAGTGTCGGATTCATGGCTAGTCTAGATGTTGCTATACTTAATTGAAAACCTTGTTTTGAAAAGTATTGTATTGCGTCATAACTAACCAACTCAAAATATTACTGAAATAAATTTCAGTTGCCAGGACTGGCTGCGTTGTCTGCGTTTTGCAGTAGAAGCACTGTGCCGCGCAGAAACACGCGGTACGCGCTTAAACTTGAAAAATAGCGCTTTTAAGCGTTTTAATTTATTTTTCAACACGGACCTGATTAAAAATAAAATTTTAATCATAACAGAATATTTTTGGGATTTAAATATTATCCGGGCGGTCACCAATGTTCGTTTCGCAGTTTTGTCGTAAATAGTCCTTTAGTTCAAATAAACATGTTTTTGCCATACCGAATCCTTCGAAACTTATTTCTAAGTTATGTAAAGGATATTTAAGGTATGTTTGGCTTATGTCACTATTCCGGAGTGTTTGTCGCGTTAAACTGACTATGTTTATGCACCAGTTTGCGTATAACCTTCCAGAAAGTGATTTAAAGTTTGAAATCAGAATCGAATCAAATTGTAAAATCATCAAACACAATAACACATATAATAACACCAAAGCACATTTTTTTATTGATAACCAACATTGTTTTACATTATACGATGCTTACAGAACACAGTTGTCACAGTCTCCCCTACTTTAGGAAATTTCGTCCCGAAATTTTATTTAGAGGAAACTTGTGAAAGCTTGAAACATGAAGTCGAAAAGATAAAACGACACTGGTTAGAGTTCCGAACTTATAGTAACTTTAAATAACATTATGCTTGCAATGTAAGAGGGACACTTATATACAAGTATATGAAGCGCCATTGGTGCGTCCACCGTACCTCCATTACATTGTTCACGTTTCGCTATTTTTGTCACTATTGGTTCCTACACATGATAAATCTTACTGTGGTTTCCGTGCACTGAATTTTTATAATTATGTACACGTCCATAATTACGTAATTCCTTGCATAGTCCACACAGTGCATTTAATAATGTGTAGGGGAAAACCAAATGAATGAACCTGTGATGAGTGTGACTAGACCACCATAGGGTCCTTTCAGCTGTATCCTCACATGCCACTCTTAACCAGATTTTGAATTAATCTTTAACTAGACCACTCAAGGGTCTCTTTTCGAATCATGGAATGGTACTATATAACCCAAGGGTCTTAACTACCACGTAGAAGCCCATTAAGGATTTAAGGTAGTACCTTTTGAATATCCTACTATGAATCCCTTATATGAAGTTATGGAAGATTCTATGAGGATTTGGATAACGAAAATCGGATCACACAAAAACATGGAGGAGAACACATAATCACATAATAGCATAATTGTTTAATTTGACCTTTAATTTGTTATCTTTGGACACGGGTATTTAAAGCATACCAGGAATCCAATCCGTGGATTTCATTTGGCACTTTAAATATTTTCAAGAATCTAACTATGAAGATAGGAAGATCTTAATAGGAATTCGGTTTGTCCTTATTGAGTTGTAATGTACATATTAAGGTGTACAAGGAATCCAATCAGGGCTCCGATTTGGGCGATAATCATCCACAAGGATTCTTAAAATAGAGCAACCCATCGCCCTTTCGTTTCGAGTTTAAGCTCGTGTTGAAGTGGTAGCTCATATTTCAATAAGTCCTCGTTTACACAAAATCGTTGTTCTTGAAGGACACGAGATTGAATATCAGATAGAGTTTGAACAGAATGAAGCTTGACTCGCCCCTTTCGACCAAGCGTATCGGCTACGACATTCGCCTTACCAGGAAGGTAGCGAATCTCGAAATCGTAATCGTTCAAGAGCTCAACCCATTGTCGCTGCCTCATGTTCAGCTCCTTCTGATTAAGAATGTGCTGGAGACTTTTGTGGTCTTGTGAAAACCACACACTTCATTCCATAGAGGCAGTGTCTCTAGATTTTGAGTGCGAAAATCACAGCTTCTAATTCAAGATCATGAGTCGTATAGTTCTTCTCATGAATTTTTAGCTGTCTAGACGCATAAGCTATGACTTTACCTCGTTGCATAAGAACATAACTAAAGCCTAGATTCGACGCGTCACAGAAGATAACGAAATCATCGTTTCCATTGGGCAAGGACAAAACAGGAGCATCACATAGCTCCCGTTTCAGCGTTTGGAACGCTTCTTCTTGCTTAGATCCCCACTCAAAAGGCTTATTTTTCTGAGTCAAAGCAGTGAGTGGAACCGCGATCTTTCAGAATTTAGAAATAAACCGTCGATAATAACCAGCAAGACCAAGAAAAGAACGAACTTCTGTAGGTGTCGTCGGTGTATTCCAATCCTTAATTGCAACAATCTTGGATGGATCTACATGAATACCCTGCTCATTGACAATATAACCCAAGAACTGAACTTCTTTAAGCCAGAATTCACACTTGGAGAATTTAGCAAAAAGTTGTTCCTTCTTTAGGAGTTCCAATGTCAAACGAAGGTGTTGCTCGTGCTTTGCTTGAGACTTTGAATAAATGAGAATATCGTCGATGAACACAATGGTGAACTTGTCTAAATAGGGTTTACATGCCCTATTTATTAAGTCCATAAAGATAGCTGGGGCATTTGTCAAACCAAAAGGCATGACAGTGAACTCGTAATGCCCATATCTCGTACGGAATGCAGTTTTGGGGATATCTTCTTCGAACACGCGAAGTTGATGATACCCAGATCGCAGATCGATCTTGGAAAAGCATGCAGCACCTTGCAGTTGGTCGAAGAGATCATCAATTCTAGGTAGGGGATATCGATTCTTGATGGTAAGCTTATTAAGCTCACGATAATCGATACACATTTGAAAAGATCCATCTTTCTTTTCCACAAAGATGACAGGAGCTCCCCAAGGCGAAAAGCTCGGACGGATGAATCCTTTATCAGACAACTCTTGAAGTTGTTTCGATAACTCTTGCATCTCCGACGGTGCAAGACTATTAGGTGCTTTTGCAATCGGGTTGGCATTGGGTACAAGATCAATATGAAACTCGACTTGACGAACTGGAGGTAAACCAGGCAGTTCATCAGGAAACACCACTGGATAAATCCGAACAATCGGGATATCCTGAATACTCTTATTCTTGTCTTTATCCTTGGTGACACGTGCTAGGAAAACTGTTGATGCATTTTTAGTGTCTGTAACTAGTCTTATTTAACGATGTAATTTGTATGGTCTTTTATTAATTATCGAGTCTGTATGTTATGTTGACCAAGTCAGATATCCTCCTATCTACTTGTGTACAACTTATTTGTCTCTTTTGGTATGTAATGTATTATGAACAATGCATGTTGCATTAAAGGGTAGTTTTGTCATTACTATGTTTATATGTTGCTGATTGTTGCTGTCTGATAACAGGAACAAACACAACAGTTGCAGTCCTCGACGAAACAGACTTCTGATTCGTCGGAACACTTCATGGCGAAACAGACTTGCGATTCGTTGAAGGTCATGACGAATCAGACCTTGATTCGTCATGTATTGGGCTGTTCCAGGCCCAATGTCTGGCCCATGTTCAGATTCGTCAAACACTTTTTGTGTTTCGTCGACATCAGTGGCCCAGGGACTATATAAGCAACACTTTGTGTTCATTTGAACTCAGAGATGAGAAACAGACCATAGTAACAAAACTCTGCCAAAATTTAGTCTGAACTGTGTTTGTATCAGTTGTTATCGGTTCTCATCCCGTTAATCAATAGATTGTGTTTCATTGATTAATCCGTTGTTATTATTGCTATATATGTTTGATTTGGCATAGTAGGATTAACGCCGGTCACAATATCCCCCTTACGGGTAAGTTTACCCTTTCTGACTTGCGACTCAGTCAGGGTAGCAGACAATTCGATTGCGTGACGGACGATAGTAGGATTAACGCCGGTCACAATATCCTGAATGGAATCGGGTAAACCATCGATATATCTCTCGATTGCTTTCTCCAGAGGGGTAACCATAGTGGGACACAACAGACTGATTTCCTCAAAACAATCCGTATAGGCACGGTGTTCACCCCCCATCTTGTTTTAGATCGTCAAACTCTCGCTCCAAAGCCCGAATTTTTGTGACGGGGACAAAATTCTTTCATCATGAGAGCCCGGAGCTCTTCCCATGTTTGTGCCAACGCCACTTCGGCACCCCTATCGCGCATAATACCATTCCACCTGGTAAGCGCTCGCTTCTTAAACACGCTTGAAGCAAATTCAACGTAACGCGCATTCGGACACTGCGCATGTCTGAACGTGCTCTTGATGCTCTCAAACCACTGCAGGAGCGCAGTTGCTCCTTGCGACCCAGAAAACTTTAGAGGCTTAGCAGAATTGAAGCTCTTGAAGTTACACAGCGCATTGTTGTTGTTATTGTTGTTGTATATCTCGTGGACTTGGGGTCACAACGCCTGGAAGCACAGCAGCCACTTGCTGAGAGACTAGGGCTGCGATTTCTTCAATAGTGAAAGATTGTGCTTCACGTCAAGGAGGCATTGTCTAATAAGGAAACAAAAGAAACGAGTGAGGTTGAAAAGCAAAAGAGGTATTGAAAATATCGTCAAAACACCAGAAAGGCGATCATTTGTTCGTTACCTCGAACAAACAAATGACACGGAGTGACTAATCAAAGTAAATGGGTCAATATAGTGTATCGCCGAAGACATGCCAGGTAAGAATGACTGGTCCGATGCTGCGGATTTGTACGAACATTCTAGCCTTAGACAGAAAACTCAGGGTACAGGCATTCACTCTTCCATTTTGCACGTGTTCACACTATTTAGACCCAAACTTTGACGAGATTTGAAAACTTAAAGGGTTCAAAACCTTACAATGAATCATCCTAGAACAGATGATTGGTTTTCAAAGCGGATTCGAAATTTGTGTTCTTGTTGTGGTTATCACCTAAGGATAGGTGACGGTATTGTTTTATGACTAAACGCAAGTAAACTCGCGTTAGGGTCCTAGGAAGGTTATAGACTAGGTCAAAGTATTACTAATGACCTAATTCCCTATAACCATGAGCTCTGATACCAACTTTTCTGTCACACCCCGACCGCGTAAAACAACAAATCGCGGCGGAATCATCGGGGAGTGTTGTAACAGAATCATTGTTTCAAAACACACGGAAATTTGAAGTTTCGTTTGATTAAACATTAAATATTTACATCGTCTGGAAATCTAAATAAGCAGGTTAAACATAGTCTATCATTGTTATTAAGTCACTAAGGCCTCGTCCAGTCCTATGTGAGCATGCATCCTAGCAATCAACATCGTTTAACAACACCTGAAACATATGTGAAAACAAAGTCAGCAAAGAAATGCTGGCGAGTACATAGGGTTTTGAGAGTGTCGGATTCATGGCTAGTCTAGATGTTGCAATACTTAATTGAAAACCTTGTTTTGAAAAGTATTGTATTGCGTCATAACTAACCAACTCAAATCAAGTTGGTTATAGTGTATAAAACCTCGTAGCCATGATTCTTAACCCATAACATTTATTTAATAAAATCTCGTTAATAAAACTCGTATAGTTTATATCGTTTCGAAATCCTCATTTGTGTGACATCGTTTCAAAGTGTTTACCCAAGTGAACTAAATAACGCCACGGTATGTAATAGGATGAAAACATATATATATATAGGAAGTACCAGCGGCGTATCCACCATGCTTTCATCACATTATACTCGTCCCGTTATCTAAACACTAACCGAAAACCAATCGTTTACCCAAATCGTTTAATTCGTTAAAAATAGCTTTAGTCGTTTAAATCATTCTCGTTTTAGATCGTGAAACTACTTTTGATTGTCTCGCTAATAACATCCAAACCTTCGTGACTCGACTATCTTGCTGTAACATCTGTCAAAAATGGATTCCTGGAATCCGGCCCGTTTTAAGATTTGAAACCTTAGATTCTTTTTGCGAGTTTAAAATAACTTATGCGAGATCTATTTATTTATTTTTTTGTAAATATCAACATCGTTATTTATTTCATTAATCTGAAAGTTATATATACAAACTAATTAGAGTTTTAATCAAAACAAGTTATAACTCCGTTAGTTCAGTTAGTTTTTATTGAGTATTAAGGATCTTGTAACTTAAACCAAACTAATTTAACTATTTAATTAACTTCTTAATGTTGAGGGACTAGGTGTGTATATACTTGAAGTTATAAGATGCCCCTAACCCTAATCTTGTTTGTATCAGCCGCTTACTTATGTATGCCTCTTTCACCTTCATTTCTCAAATATACTAAACACATATCAAAAGCCCCATCTCTTTGTCTGCACTTTTAAACAACCTCTCATCACCCTCAATCTCTCTCTAATTCATACAACAACCACAACCAAACACACCTCTTGATCTCTTTCATCACCTCCAACCAACCAACATGTTAGCAACCTGCATCACGACCCCTGTTCTTCTTCGAGTCGATGGTCGGCCACCACCAATCGGTGGTGGCGTAAGGCGACAGATGGGGGCGACGTACGGCAGCAGAGGCCGCAGATGGCGGCGGCAGACGCCGCAGACGGCGGTTTGCTTCGATTCGGGTATAACCGGTTTCCGTTTTTGGGCGCGTCCTTCCCCGGCTCGTGTTCCGGTCAGGTTCGAGTCCTGGTCGAGTTTCGATTCAGTTCAGTCGCGAGTTCGGGTCAGCACCAGTGAACATCAGGTCTGGTTGTTTCAGTTCAGGTTTCGCGTTCAATTTCTGACCGATGTCAACCAGCTCTAGTCGACATCAGTTAAGATTCAAGCTCAGTTCCGTTCTACTGGAGTTAACTCGGTTCAGTCCGGGTTAACTCAGTTCAATCTAGTTCAACTCGGTTCAGTTTCTCGGTCCTGGTTTAGCTTCAGTCATGTTCGGGTCCTCACGTAACTTTGGTCAGCGGCTCAATCTACGGGACAACTTGCTTTGGGTCAGTTTCGGTTCGGTCAACTGTAGTCAACATCGGTCAAACTGTCGACTAGCGAGTCAACGACTCATTTGAATTGGGTGACCTCGGTGTTCCATCCTCCAACTCCCATTCACTCGTCAACAATCGGATAATCGGAAGACTTAGCAATTATGTGAGTATACTCGTATTCCCCTCTTTTACTTTTACCACTTTTGGGGTGTAACATGTTACCTTATTCAAACACACTTACACTTATTCTTTTGCAATACACGAAACAATCCTTATACATGAATACTATGCTATGATACTTGATGCTTACATGGGTGACACTTATGTGATATGTTTTAGTCATTAGCTTCACAAGCCTCCATTTGACATGTATAGCGCTATAGGAGTAACGCACCGCCCCCTTTATACTCGGGTCATGTTGAATGTATTAAACTTTCTTGCGTAAACATTGGTTTGGCTAGAAATATTGCATGCCATGTTAGATCTTGTATTAACAAAGTTGTCATGTGGATTCGTTTTAAACTTTCATACTTATACTTATGCTTAAACTTGTATACTCGCCTTTGCTTTTGCATTGAATTGTATTTTAAACATGTTACAGGTTGATGATGACGATGATATGAAAAGAAGTAGCGTGATGCCTAGATACACATTTAGACGTTAGGTTTAATGTGTTGTATCAATTTTGGTGATGTGGTTATGTACTTCTTTTGGAACTTGTTGTTATTTGAATTCATGTAACGTTGACAATTTGAGGTTACGAAATGAAACTTGAATTATTTAAATATTGTCACAAATAGTGTTATGATGTCTCGAGCAATCTTCACACTTCGTCTCATCCCGATGTTTCCGCCATTGGTTGGGGTGTGACAGATTGGTATCAGAGCCATAACTATAGGGAATTAGGAAAATTGCCATGCTTTTGACCTAGTCTATAGTTAAGCACCAACTTCGACCATACTTGCTTCACATGCTGCTTTTACGAAACATCGTTATGTGCTATTTGAAACGCCTCTTATGTGTTAATAGTTGACATCCTATTCTTATGTGTTAATACTTGTCTTATCACGTGTCGATACTTGATTTGTTGATCTATTTTTTTTGTGTGCTATTCTCGACATGCCTTTTATGTGTTTATACATGTTCGTTATTTCCTTTAACATACGTTTTTTTTTCCAAGGCATTTTACTCGATTTTTATTTTATTTTATTAAACTCGAAAACACTCATATTACACAAACGAGACGAGTTCACCAAAATAGGCGTGAAACCCACAATTTGGTGAATGACTCTCGATCCTTCTACTTCTCTTTTCTTACACGAAATTTACCACCAAGTTAGGAGTGAAATCCTCACCTTGATGGAGAATTTCAAATTTCAAGTTCTCGTGGACCCTCGTCAACAAGTCGAAATTAAATTTTGACCCGACGAGTACCAACCACATTTAGGGTACGAAATCGTCAAGTTAGGGGTGAAACCCGCACCTTGTCGACTAGTTCCGCTCCTTGATTTTCAAAAGTCCCGCCAAGTCTCGAATTTTTGATGGATTTGGGAACATGTAGTAACTGGAAGGGTGAGTACCGTTAGCCGGGGTATCGGCGAGAGTATTCCACCTATTAGGCCAAAGCATGTTTCTCAACTTCAAAAGATCTTTCGACTACTTTGGTTAGTCAATGTTCCGTTTGGAACCATCTAAGTTTTACGTGAGTTAAGCTTGATTATTTTCGATCTTTTGTCAATTCAGGACAATTTTTTTCGAGATTTCATTTTGCGCACACATATCATATTCTTACTTTTCATACGATTATACATTATTAGCATGCATGACTTCACGTAATTTTATTACACTTTTTAACAACGAGTGGAGACATATCATCAAGATAGGAGTGATTTTCTTACCTTGACGATTAACTCCGCTTCTTTTCCCATCTTACAACGACCTCACCAACGGATTTGGGGTGATTCCCTTACCTAGGTGATCGTTATCAACACTTTCTTTTAATCAACTATATAATGTAAACATGATCATGTTTTTACCTAAATCATTTATCATGTATTTCAAATGCTTCATTTATATTTAAACGTACCTCTTATTCTATAATCTAATTCCACATCACTCGCATACACAAAATTTTAATGTTGCCAATAAACGCGTGTTCCTCGATTTTCAAAATTTCATGAAATACTACTTGTCAGTCTAGTCGATTTAATAAATCCGTTGCCCACAAATTCACCAACCAACGTAAACATTGAAACACGCTCCTCTCACACCATAAAACTAGAGATTGTTATTCTCAATTGAGAATCAAATCAACTTTTTCGCACACACCTATAAAAATTTTACCAATATTATTCAATTATTTACAAAAAATTCATTTTCAAAACCAATGAAACATTTTTCAACAATCACTAAGTTCATGTACCAAATTCCTTTTCTAAGGATCAACCTTTTCACAAGAAGTTGTAAGTTTCACAATTTTATAACACCAAGTTACTTAAAACGATGCAAACTTATTAATCTCTAGAACTTTTCAAAACCTCACTTGATACGTCAATTAAATTCAAAACACGTGGGCAAGGAAACTTCACAAGAACCGGCAAATTTTCAACTTAAGTAAACCCTTTTAAAACCGCAGTAGCATTTCCATTCCTTTACAAAGTACCTTCCACGTAACCAATAGCTGTTTTATACTCCCTTTTACATTCACAAACTCGAGTCTATATTTCGTGACAACTCGATCTATTTACATTCACAAACTATACACGCATAGCATTTTACACGTTTTAGTCAATGTTTCACAACAATCTCATGCGTGTCACTCTTTTCCTTTTCTTTCATACACAAAACTTCTAAACGTTTACGCGCATAAACTCGTGTAGTTCGATTTATACTATAAACAAAATCATTATTTTCTACATCCATGCTTATACATTTTATGCCTTCACTTATGTTCAGACTTACACATTTATGTTATACGCATGATTCAAAAATTCGTACGTTTTACGTTAATACACTCACAATTACACACTTACGTGGTCCTTACAAACATGTCTATACTACATTCGTATTCATATTCATATTCATACGCTTTATGCTTTCATTTGCACTTATACAACTTTGTTACATTTATATTCATTCACATATTTTATTCATACTTAACCTTCATGTTTTACACCTATATTCACATTCATATTCATATCTATGCTCATACATCTTAGGTTCACACTGATACTTATATTTATACCCATACGCCTTGTGATTACGCTTATACGCATGTTTGTACTCACATTTATGCTCATTTTTCATACGTTTTATGCTTATGCTTATCCACATATTACTTACACGTTTTATGTTTATGCTCATACATACATGCATATCCATACTTAAACTCATGATTCATACATTCGTACCCGTACGCGAGCGTAATCCGAGTGATTGCTTACGTGGGCCCCATACATAGTTGCTTAAATACTACATTCTTACACGTACACATTCTTAATTTTTAAATTATGTATACCCTGATTCATACATGACTAGTACAAGCTATGCGGATCATGCGACGATCAATATAATCGCGGGTGCACACGGGATTATATTGGTAGGCGTATTAGAACCATAGAGTGTACTACCGTGTACGGTAAGACACAAAACGTAACCTGACACCGAATACGAAACGGACATAACATGGTCAAAACATGGCGGATACGCCGCTGGTACTTCTGTATATAAGTATTTTCACCATGTTATCAAACTTTCGTAAAACGTGCCATGAGAATTTTGGTGTTTTCACAGACCTATTCAGACCTAATACAAACTTTAGACAACTCACAACGCATTAAATCCGATTATCCACGACGAGGCTTCATTCTAAACACACCACGTTCATCTATCCAACACTTATGCTACACTTATATTTACACTCATTAAGAGTCATTCGTTTAAAGTCTTCCTCTTAAATTTCGGGACGAAATTTCCTAAAGTAGGGGAGACTGTAACATCTGTCAAAAATGGATTCCTGGAATCCGGCCCGTTTTAAGATTTGAAACCTTAGATTCTTTTTGCGAGTTTAAAATAACTTATGCGAGATCTATTTATTTATTTTTTTGTAAATATCAACATCGTTATTTATTTCATTAATCTGAAAGTTATATATACAAACTAATTAGAGTTTTAATCAAAACAAGTTATAACTCCGTTAGTTCAGTTAGTTTTTATTGAGTATTAAGGATCTTGTAACTTAAACCAAACTAATTTAACTATTTAATTAACTTCTTAATGTTGAGGGACTAGGTGTGTATATACTTGAAGTTATAAGATGCCCCTAACCCTAATCTTGTTTGTATCAGCCGCTTACTTATGTATGCCTCTTTCACCTTCATTTCTCAAATATACTAAACACATATCAAAAGCCCCATCTCTTTGTCTGCACTTTTAAACAACCTCTCATCACCCTCAATCTC
The DNA here is from genome assembly GCA_030545235.1 of Helianthus tuberosus. Lineage (NCBI taxonomy): Eukaryota > Viridiplantae > Streptophyta > Magnoliopsida > Asterales > Asteraceae > Helianthus > Helianthus tuberosus. The sequence continues at coordinate 83,009,339 of CM060363.1, forward strand.
TCTCTAATTCATACAACAACCACAACCAAACACACCTCTTGATCTCTTTCATCACCTCCAACCAACCAACATGTTAGCAACCTGCATCACGACCCCTGTTCTTCTTCGAGTCGATGGTCGGCCACCACCAATCGGTGGTGGCGTAAGGCGACAGATGGGGGCGACGTACGGCAGCAGAGGCCGCAGATGGCGGCGGCAGACGCCGCAGACGGCGGTTTGCTTCGATTCGGGTATAACCGGTTTCCGTTTTTGGGCGCGTCCTTCCCCGGCTCGTGTTCCGGTCAGGTTCGAGTCCTGGTCGAGTTTCGATTCAGTTCAGTCGCGAGTTCGGGTCAGCACCAGTGAACATCAGGTCTAGTTGTTTCAGTTCAGGTTTCGCGTTCAATTTCTGACCGATGTCAACCAGCTCTAGTCGACATCAGTTAAGATTCAAGCTCAGTTCCGTTCTACTGGAGTTAACTCGGTTCAGTCCGGGTTAACTCAGTTCAATCTAGTTCAACTCGGTTCAGTTTCTCGGTCCTGGTTTAGCTTCGGTCATGTTCGGGTCCTCATGTAACTTTGGTCAGCGGCTCAATCTACGGGACAACTTGCTTTGGGTCAGTTTCGGTTCGGTCAACTGTAGTCAACATCGGTCAAACTGTCGACTAGCGAGTCAACGACTCATTTGAATTGGGTGACCTCGGTGTTCCATCCTCCAACTCCCATTCACTCGTCAACAATCGGATAATCGGAAGACTTAGCAATTATGTGAGTATACTCGTATTCCCCTCTTTTACTTTTACCACTTTTGGGGTGTAACATGTTACCTTATTCAAACACACTTACACTTATTCTTTTGCAATACACGAAACAATCCTTATACATGAATACTATGCTATGATACTTGATGCTTACATGGGTGACACTTATGTGATATGTTTTAGTCATTAGCTTCACAAGCCTCCATTTGACATGTATAGCGCTATAGGAGTAACGCACCGCCCCCTTTATACTCGGGTCATGTTGAATGTATTAAACTTTCTTGCGTAAACATTGGTTTGGCTAGAAATATTGCATGCCATGTTAGATCTTGTATTAACAAAGTTGTCATGTGGATTCGTTTTAAACTTTCATACTTATACTTATGCTTAAACTTGTATACTCGCCTTTGCTTTTGCATTGAATTGTATTTTAAACATGTTACAGGTTGATGATGACGATGATATGAAAAGAAGTAGCGTGATGCCTAGATACACATTTAGACGTTAGGTTTAATGTGTTGTATCAATTTTGGTGATGTGGTTATGTACTTCTTTTGGAACTTGTTGTTATTTGAATTCATGTAACGTTGACAATTTGAGGTTACGAAATGAAACTTGAATTATTTAAATATTGTCACAAATAGTGTTATGATGTCTCGAGCAATCTTCACACTTCGTCTCATCCCGATGTTTCCGCCATTGGTTGGGGTGTGACACTTGCCCATTGCTTCTCGCATTAATAAACCACCAAAGGGTAAATTAACAATCACAGATTCAGTCGCTACCCACCTAACCCACACATAACCATGGGTGCAGTCTGATAACGGGATTTGTCAGATCCTATAGTACCATAACCTAATACTGGTCGGTTCGGCCAAAATTAATGAATGTCATTCGTTATGTACTACAACCAACAAGTTCGTTCACATTATCGAAATCGTTATTAGTTTAGTATAAACCATCTTACTCGTTTTGAAACCATCGTTAAAATCATCGAAATCGTTTTGATACATATGAATCACCCCAAAACAATCGAAAACAGTAAAAGAGGGGATCTATGTACTCACCTTTGGGTGCGTTTTTATATGTTAACACAATCCCTCAATTTATTCGTCCTAAATTAAATAAGAATGATTTAATAATAAAAAACTCACAAAAATACCGAAGTTTCTCCGATACTTAGAATTTTCACATAACTTTGAGTTTTCTCGAGAAGTTATTATTTTTGATTATTTTGGTGTATTTGTATATATACATTTACTCAAGCGTAATACACATAATCTCGTCAACACTAGCACATCATCATACACATATTGTAAAACACATAGCACATTGTAACACATAAAATTTACTTATGAACAACCCATTTTAGTTATGTCGAAAAGCACTTATTTTAGCGATTCGGTAACATTTTTGGGCGTCGGAAGTTACGTATGACTAACCAAACACCAAGTAAACTTAATATAAGTTAAATTACTTATTTTTATAGCAAAAATATCAGTTTGGTTACTGATCTAAAATAGTTTAATAAAAATCCTCCGAAAAGGCGATTTTTGACCGTTTTACCGCATAGTTTTGCATCAAACGTTACCCGAACCTTACCAAATCGAAACGACTTGAAATTTTGACACAACCCATGTTATTTACTGAATAAAATAATGATTATACTCATGATAGTGCAGGTCTTAAACAAAGCACATAAATCATGCAAATTTCACGTAATTTACCACTTTTTAAGCTATATGTACAACATGCAAAGCTAGTAAACCTATGTTAAAGTTTCATGCCACTATAATACATCAAATAATATTATTTTTAATGTTTGTAACCTGATCTAAAACAGTTTTTGTCATATAACCATTTTTCATCATTTCTTGAGCTTTAAATCAACATATTTTCACATGTACAAGTGCCTAAAGCATACTATCATAACATCAACATTTTATATGGGTTTAGATGCATCAAATACATGATATATTCAGGTTTATTTGCTGATGTATGTAAGCATTTAACATATCATTCATAGATCATCAATTACTTGCATTTAGACTATTATTCAAGAACATGTAACAACATAAACAAGTATTTAACAAAAGATCAAACTTCAAGACTCATACACACACATATATATGTACGGTTGGTTATACATACATATATATCACCACCATTTTTATTTGTTTCAAGACCCGTTTCTTTTAGATTTCAAGTTTAGTGAAAAATTCCAAGATTCAAGAGAAACTTCAAATCATCAAGAACAACCAAGAATCTAAACTATGGATTAAAAAATGAATGGTATACCTTCAAGATTCAAGTAGGTTGTGGGATGAGATTTTGATGATAGGAAGCTTGTAATCACTTGACAACACCTTGGGAACACCTTAGTATCTTCACACCACTTGAAACATGCTCGAAAGGAGCTTGAATTCTCAAGAACAAGACTTGAAGGTGATGAATATGGAGAGAGGGAGAGGGGACGGTTGTAGGAGGGAGAGAGAGAGTGAGGGTTGAGTGTTGTGTGAAGTATGAAGATCTAGGAAGGATTTATAAAGATATAAAGGATGATATGGAAAGATATGGAAAGATTTACTAGAGATACTTGTCCCATAAGATCAACAAAATATTTTAGAGATCTTGTAACAAAATTTGGTGGGGCCATCATAGATATGACCGAAAATTTGAGAAGGGGGGGGGGGGTTAAGTGTTATTTTGTTGGTAAATAAGGTAGAAGTAGGTGTTTAACTGGGTACCGGGTATTTTATCTAGCTTTTAAATCCCGGTTTATGGCGTTCTAAATTATTTTTATTATTCTATAAAAATAATCTCGTCAAAATATTACTGAAATAAATTTCAGTTGCCAGGACTGGCTGCGTTGTCTGCGTTTTGCAGTAGAAGCACTGTGTCGCGCAGAAACACGCGGTACGCACTTAAACTTGAAAAATAGCGCTTTTAAGCGTTTTAATTTATTTTTCAACACGAACCTGATTAAAAATAAAATTTTAATCATAACAGAATATTTTTGGGATTTAAATATTTTTCGGGCGGTCACCAATGTTCGTTTCGTAGTTTTGTCGTAAATAGTCCTTTAGTTCAAATAAACATGTTTTTGCCATACCGAATCCTTCGAAACTTATTTCTAAGTTATGTAAAGGATATTTAAGGTATGTTTGGCTTATGTCACTATTCCGGAGTGTTTATCGCGTTAAACTGACTATGTTTATGCACCAGTTTGTGTATAACCTTCCAGAAAGTGATTTAAAGCATGAAATCAGAATCGAATCAAATTGTAAAATCATCAAACACAATAACACATATAATAACAACAAAGCACATTGTTTTATTGATAACCAACATTGTTTTCCATTATACGATGCTTACAGAACAAAGTTGTCACAGAAACTAACTGGTCTTACCCTCCTGTCCCAGTCCAATCTTCCTCAACGCTTCTGGCACTTTGCATTTGAAATAGCTGTTTACTTAATTAATCGATTACCTTCTCGTGTCTCCTCCAACAAATCTCCCTTTGAACACATATTTAAACACAAACCTGATTACTCGTTCCTTCGTGTCTTTGGATGCCAATATTTTCCTTATCTTCGTCCTTACAATCGACACAAGATTGATTTTCGATCTACCCCGTGTGTCTTCCTTGTATATAGCCCTGTTCACCATGGTTACCGCTGCTTTGACCCATCCACCGAAAGAACATACATTGCTCGCCATGTTCGTTTCAACGAGCATGTTTTTCCCTACCATAAACCTACACCTACCCCCACTCCACTACCCTCCAACTCCCCTTATGTATCTATTATACCACAACCTCCACCCGCTTTCTCAACCGAGCCTACTCGAACACCACCCCAACCCCCTCAACCAACCTAACCATCTACACCACCGCCATCCGATCCACCATCACCAAACCCCACCATCCCACCCGAGCCTACTCAAACATCACCCCAACCCCCTCAACCAACCCAACCATCTACACCATCGCCATCCGATCCACCATCACTAAACCCCACCATCCCACCTCCAGTACCCAGGACTCGTCCTCCTAATCTTCGTCCTAATCCCAAACAACTTGCCTGTTATGATCACGCTGCTTACACTGCCACCACCCACCCTGCTATACCTACTACACCCACATCTTTTACCGTTGCTAACAAGTCTTTAGAATGGCGCCATGCTATGGCCGACGAATTGGTTGCGCTACATAGGAATGGGACGTGGACACTAGTGCCTCCTGTACCCAATACTAACCTTATTGAATGTAAGTGGGTTTACAGGTTAAAAACAGATCAGGATGGCAATCTTACAAGGTACAAGGCCCGTCTTGTTGCAAAGGGCTTTCATCAACAACATGGTGTTGATTATAACGAGACCTTTAGCCCAGTTATCAAACCTGATACTATTAGAACTGTCTTATCTTTGGCAGTCACAAACAAATGGTCTTTGAGACAACTGGATATTCAAACCGCTTTCTTACATGGTGATCTTAAGGAAACAGTTTACATGCGCCAACTGTCACACCCTAACCGATGGCGGAAACATCGGGATGAGACGAAAACGAGATTGTAAGAGACTTCATAACACTATGTGACAATATAATTTAAATTCAAATTTCATTTCGATACTAAAAGTCATAAAAGATTCAATAAAAAGACAACAATTGTTTCATAGCATAACATCGAAATAACAAAATTTATCTAGGTGTGTAAATAAGTCCACCAAAATTGCATTCCTTCAACATCAACTCATCATTCAACCCGCAACATGTATTAAAATAATCAACAAAAAGTTGGCGAGTATACAAGTTTTGTTACATAGCATAATATAGTATAAAAGTGCTCATATCCAACATGATTCATAATATGCAATACTAGTATGCTAAAATGGCGAACAATATGTTCAAACCCATGTATACAACGCGTTAAAAGAGCCTATCCCAAATAGAGTAGCGGGAGGTAACAAGTTTAACTTAACAATACCCCAAGACTAATAGGCGGTGCGTTAATCCTATAGCGCTATAATTGTTAAGGTAGGCTAGCAAAGTTAATGAGCATATATCGACCAAATAGTTTACAAAGCATACGATATTAACAAGCATCACACATAGCATCATGTTAAGCATGGATAGAGTATGTTTAAAATAGTTTAAGTGTCATGTGATTTTGTATAATATATTGTTGCATCCCAAAGTGTTAAAGAGTAAAAAGGGATCGAGTATACACACGGTTTTGCAAGCTTTCCTACTTGAAATCCCGCGAGTGATGTTTGTGGATGGATTAGTGTTGAGCACCTTGTCCTTCTACACGAAGAAAACATAGGTGTGTGAGTTTGGGGAAATCGGAAGATTGTAGATTCGGAATAACATGAACATAGACATAGGAAAATAATCATCCATCACATATGATGCTTAGATGATATACTTACTAACTTGAAATTGTCCACTTGTTCATCATCAAGAGTTCGGTTTTGTTGAATATATTACATAAGTTATATGAGTATTAATATGTTATATTGGTCAAGCATGAGGTAGAAGATTAAATTATTCGTTTAGGCACCTCTTTGTGTCATATAATTCATAAATGAGGTAGGAAGAACAAAGCTTCCATTTAGGCACCTCTATTGTTCACCACTACACTTGTTGTTATAAACAACAAGGAGGGTCATGAACTTACAAGTAAATAGAGATATATGAACAACTAATCTATGGAAAACATCAAGAAGTGAGTCGATTTCTATGAAAGATAGCCCAAGCTAGTCTAACAATCACTCATACATCAAGCTTCAAGCTTGACACTTCTTGTGGGTAAAACCCTAACTAAAACATAATGTTTGTGAGGTTTTAACCTCTGATTAACATTTCTCAGCCTTGTTTTTTAAGCCCAACTAACCATTCAATTGATTATGAGCATTAGGACATAGGTTTGAGATAAGATAGACTCAAGTTCAACTAAGATTAACAATTTTAAATGAAAACATAAACAAACAGTCCATTTTGGAGCCTTTTTGGTGACATTCCAGAGCTTGGTTTTCCATGGACAACCTCTGGAAATGTTTCTAAGGTTGTTCGAAGCAAGTGAGAAAAAGAATGGATGAAAAATGTTAAGAAATGAGAGAGTTATGCATACTTTTGTAACTTGGTATGATTCTGCTCGAATTTCTGATTAGCAGCAGATTAGAGAGTGATTAAAGAGTGTTTGAGGTGAGTTGCAAAGTGGAAAAAGTGCGGAGGAGGCTTGGGTTTTATAGGGGAAGGATTAGGGTTAAGGTGGTTGACAATAAATATGATTATTCGGTGGTTGAAATAAATAAAAACAATTCCCAAACACCACTCAAGGTGCGGCCGTAAGGCTGTTTAACAGCCATAATATCTTCTCTTTTTATTTTATGTGACATAAACTTAACATATATATAGTGGAGCATGGTGTGCATTATGATATTACAAATATAGGAGGTTGAAACAAATTAAAAAAAGGCAATTAAGGGGTTGTCCCCTCTTCCGATCGGAAGGCTGCTCCTTCATTTCTTTTTATATTTTTTTTAACACTAAAAAGGGTATATATTGTAGTACATACTTCGTATTTATGATGTGTATATTAATTCAACATACAACAAGGTCAAACATGCAAGTAACAATTAAATAAAAAAAGGTTTGATGATTGTTGTTGCACTCCAGCCGCTAGGCTGTTATGAGTTTCATTCCTTTTTTTCACAAAATAACACATGTATTTGTTGATTATGTTATAAATCTATGATGTTTTAATGTATACATACCCAAGAACAAGGCATAAAAATGTATGAAACATGTTTTAATTTGAACAAAAGATGTGACTATTAGGTGTGTAAGATATGGTTGTAAGTATGTTTAAACGAATTTGATCACGTAATAAGTATGCGTATAAATAATCTCGTTTAAGTATTTAAATCAAGTATGCAAATATGGATTATGTCATGCGAGTGTTGAGTGAAGTATTGCACATAAGGAACGATCAAAGTTGCGTATTCACATCTTTTGCAAGTTAACATGTTTGAACGTATAAGTGTATGACTTGAATGCTATAAACGAATATACGAAAAATGTATATTTCACATGAATGATTAATTGTATAATAATCAGAGTCTCGGATTTACAATGGCTTGAAACGAACAACGATTACAAAGGAAACGAATTTCCAAAAAAAATAGAAATACGATACAATCTTTCTAAAAACGGAACGCTGAGAAAAGCGAGGCGTTACCCCAACCCCCTGGTTTTGTTGACCCTACCAAGCCTAATCATCTGTGTTTATTAAACAAATCTTTGTATGGGCTCAAACAAACCCCCCGTGCATGGTTTACTAAGCTATCTACTGCTCTTCGTCAACTAGGCTTTTATGGGTCCAAAACTGACCCGTCTCTATTTATTCTCAACTCATCGGGCACGCTTGTTTATATGCTTGTGTATGTTGATGACATTATAATCATTGGTAATAATCTGGGCGCTATCACCAGCATTGTTGAGCATCTTAACTCTCTCTTTGCTCTTACGGATATGGGTCAACTAATTTATTTTTTGGGAATTGAGGTTATCCATCACCGTTTGGATCTGGTCCTTTCTCAACGGACATATGTGCTTGACATTCTTCAGCGTGCTAGTCTTGCAGATTGTAAACAAGCTTCCTCTCCTATGGCTACTTCTCAAGTGTTGTTACCTGATGATAGTCCTTTGCTTGATGATCCTTCGCGATACAGACAGACTGTCGGGGCTCTTAAATATGCCACTTTGTCTCGTCCCGATATTGCATTTGCCGTTAACAAAGTTTGTCAGTTTATGCATGCTCCTACTGAGAATCATTGGGCTGCAGTGAAACGAATTTTACGTCTTCTAAAAGGCACGGTCAACTATGGTTTATTGTTTCGTCACAACACGGGTTATCAGCTGCAAGCTTTCTCTGCCGCTAATTGGACTTCTACTCTTACTGCTTTTTCGGATTCTGGCTGGGCTGGTTGCCCAGTCGATCGTCGATCCACGAGGGGATATGCAATCTACTTGGGATCCAATCTCATCTCTTGGTCTGCAAAAAAACAACGAACTGTCTCTCGATCTTCAACAGAATCCGAATACAAGGCAATAGCTGATACTGTTGCGGAACAAATTTGGTTAAAGTCTCTCCTTCGGGAACTCGGTTTGGATAGCAAGGCACCCACACTCTGGTGTGACAATCTTGGTGCAACCTACCTTTCTGCCAATCCGGTTTTTCTTGCCCGTACGAAGCACGTTGAAGTTGATTATCATTTTGTTCGTGAACAAGTTACTCAAGGAGAACTAGATATCAAGTTCATCTCAACTGATGACCAAATCGTTGATATCTTTACAAAGCCCTTGTCCTCACAAGGACTTAAGTTTCTACGATCCAAGTTGTAGGTCGTTCCCCTCCCTCAACTTGCGGGGGAATGTTAGACTATGTTATTATTATACAAACTTATTATTGTAGAGGGTATCTAATTGTAATTAGCAACTCTATATATAGGGCTTTGTATTCTCAATATTTTAAAGATAATAACAGATATCCTTTTCACGTAGTTTGATTCTTCCAATTTCACGTATACCCAATCGCCCACGTTAAATTCCCTTTCTGACTTTTTCTTGTCTACAATCTGCTTCATTCGGTTCTTGGCTTTAGACAAATTAGCTTTTAGAGAAACTAATTTAGCTTCCCTTAGTTAAAACCAATCTTCTACAGAAGCAACGTTAGTGTCATTTAGCTTCCCTTAGTTAAAACCAGTCTTCCAATTTCAAGACATCTATTAAGAACTTCAGTCTGTCCATCACTTTCTGGATGATAGGCAGTAGAAAAATTCAATTGCACCCCCTGCAATTTCATGAAATCCTTATAAAATTTACTTATAAAGATTGGATCCCTAGCAGATACAATGGTTGCAGGGCATCCATGTAACTTGAACACAGTATCAAACATCAAGTGAGCTATGGTTGAAGCTGAATAAGGATGAGTTAGGGGTAAAAAGTGAGCATATTTGGTTAGTCTATCAATAACTACCAATATGGCATCCTTACCAGCAGCTTTAGACAGCCCTGTAATAAAATCCATAGAGATATCCGAAAAAAAACTGAAGTAGGAGTAGGCAGTGGTTGCAAGAGCCCTGGATAAGCAGCTCTATCATATTTAGCTCTGTGACAAGTTTCACAATCTTTGACCCGTTGTTCGACATCTGCATCACAATCTTTGACCCATTGTTTGACACCAGTGGCAGAAGATTGACATATGTGAAGGATGTCCTTTCTTAATTGGTCATCATGACCAAGTACCAATTTATTCTTCTACTTTAACATCCTACCATCCCATGACCAGTTTTTAACATTAGAAGTATGTTGTAGCCTGTGAATAATAGCCTGTAATTGGTCATCAGTTTCCCAAGTCTTGATAATTCTAGGCCACAGACAAGGTTCAATAGAGCTCAATCCCATTTCAAACAGTGCTAAACCTTTCACTCTTGACAGGGCATCAGCCACTTGATTATTGATTCCTTCCTTATATAAGATTTCATAATCATATCCCAACAGCTTTGCTAACCATTTCTGTTGCAGAGGAGTACTAATCTTTTGGTCCAATAGATATTTGAGGCTCCTTTGATCTGTTCGAATGATAAAGTGTTTGACAATAAGATAATGGTGCCAATGTTTAACAGGCATTAATATTGCCAATAGTTCTTTCTCATATACTGATAAAGATTGTTGCTTTATTGAGATACCTATGATGACATAAGCTAATGGGTGCCCCTCATGCATTAGGACAGCCCCCAACCCTTTCGCAGAAGCATTTGTTTCGATAATAAAAACTTTTGAAAAATCGGGCAGAGACAAACCTGGTGCAGTAGTTAGGGCTTCCTTCAACTGATCAAAAGCCAACTGAGCCTCTGCACTCCAACTGAAAGCATCTTTCTTTAGCAAATTGTGCAGTGCCCTTGCTATACCCCCATAGGACTTGATAAACCTTCTATAGTAACCAGATAGACCCAAAAATACTCTGAGTTGTTTGATTGTAGTAGGGACTGGCCAACTAGTCACAACTTCAATCTTAGAAGGATCTGTACTAACACCCTTAGAAGATATAATATGTCCCGAATATTCGACTTGAGATCCTGCAAATGAGCACTTTGATCTCTTGGCTAACAAAGAATTAGCCAAGAACAGGTTTAAGACCGCCTCTAAATCCAATAAGTGTTGTTCCAAAGAAGAGCTATACACTAGAATGTCATCAAAAAAGACTAACGCACATTTTCTCAATAATGGTTTGAAAGTTACATTCATTAAGGCCTGAAATGTAGCTGGTGCGTTAGTGAGACCAAAGGGTAGTACTAGGAACTCAAAATGACCCTGATGAGTCCTGAATGCAGTCTTATGTATGTCTTCATCGTGCATTCTCACCTGGTGGTAACCAGATCGTAAGTCTAGCTTAGAGAACACTGAAACACCTCCAAGCTCATCCAACAATTCATCAATGAGAGGTATTGGAAAACTGTTTTTCACCGTAGCTTCATTCAGCTTCCTATAATCCACACACATGCGCCAAGAACCATCCTTTTTTTTCACTAAAACCAAAGGAGCTACAAATCACTTGTGCTTTCTCTGACAATTCCCAAATCCAATAATTCTTGTGTCATTTTTTCAATAACATCTTTCTGAGCAGCTGGATATCTGTACGGTTTCTGAGCCACCACTTGAGCATCATTTTTCAATATTATTCTGTGGTCACATGATCGTTTAGGAGGTAATGATGTTGGTGTTTCAAAAATAGGTTCAAATCTGCTCAAAAGGTCATCTAATTGGGTTAAATTTGAGCTACCTTGTACCGATGGTACATGGGTCATTTCATCAGTTTGCATGCTGACTAAATGCCCCTGAGCCATCACAATAGTTATCAGGGTTAGAGATAAAGAATTCGATTTATTGATTATAAATATTACGAGTGGGCAACCTTGAGCTCAAGCTATGGACCTTGTGGAGTTCTAGGAATGCTCGGGTTTTCAAGGGAAGGTTTGGGCCGTGGTTCAAGATCTGTAAAGGATGTATAAGATGGGAGAACCAACATTTTGAAGAGAAAGAAGGTGAACTGATAAAGGAAAGCATCAATGCAGTTATTAGACGTATTCGGAAGCCAAGACTAGTGACTGAAGTTAATAGTAAAGAATGTGATTACAGAAGAATTCAAAAATAAAAAAGTGAATGAAACATGACAATAAAAACAGATTGCCTACCATAACGTGCCAACGGATTAGTACAGTGATATGCTATGGTGTGGTTGTACGTGAGAACAGTAAATCCTACCAGTTTGTTTACTGACTACAAAAGGAATCCGTAAAAACATAACTCCCTGTTTCTTTCTTTGTCAAAATAGTAAAAAATAAATATAAAAAAAACAGATGCTTGAAAAGATTAACAGAAGGAGCTAATACTAAAACGCATCACTTTACTGATAATTCTCTTCCATTAACAATACTAAAACTGCAAAAAAAATATGAAATATAAAAAGATGTTACTAGAAAGTCAAGGTACAAAAATTTGACTGCAAATTGGAGGGGTGCGCCAGGCCAAGGCAGTAGTGCAACGCCAAGGCGACACTCAAAGACCCCAATAGCAAGCTATTGTGATGGGTCTTTCCCCATAAAAAAATAAGATTAATATCGAGTGGGCCGATGGCCCACGTATCAGATATTAAACTGATAAGAACAGATACTACACTTGATCTTAGCCAAAAGGCCGAGAAAGGTATGCTTTCTCCTTCCTGGGGCTGCTGTTTATATAGACTCTCTCTTCATCTTTGTACTCTTCACTCAGAGCCATGTGCTCGTTTTTTAAGAAGAGGGGATTAGTTCCTGTTCTTAAAAATAAACAAATTTAAAATAAATTTGAAACATTTTTCTTAAAAGAAAAAATTTAAAATGAGTTTTAAAAATTCGTTTGAAGATTCTAAAGAATCAAACGAACAAGAAGTAACTGAAGTTTTAAATTTCAGTGAAAACGAAAAAGGTTTTGTATCAGATTACATGATTAATTCTGATCAATTAACTAAAATTAACAAGCTTAAATTCAAGCTTGATACGAAACAAGTTTTTCATCAAACAAAAACTTTACAAAGCTTAGTTTCTAAAGCTTTTACAAGAAAAAATAAAGTATTTTATTGTTTTAATACTGAAGAACTTTCAGTCGACATAAAAAATACAGCAGGTGAAGTTTATTTGCCACTCTTAACAAAGGGTGAAATAGCAAAAAAGCTTTTACATATTAAGCCAGAGTTGAGAAATTCTCTCAATATGGTACACATAGGAGCGGTTAAAATCCTCCTTAAAGCTCAGTTTAGAGATGGAATTAATTTTCCTATAAAAATGGCACTCGTTGATAATAGAATTATCAATAGGCAAGATGCTCTTTTGGGAGCAATTCAAGGTAATTTAGCATATGGTAAATTTATGTTTACTGTCTATCCTAAATTTGCTTTACATCGAAATTCAAAAGATTTTGATAAGACTTTAAGTTTCATACACCAGTGCGAAAGAACTGACCTTATGGAACCTGGTAATAAAGTTTTTACGATTAATTACTTAATCTCGTATGCTTTAACCAACAGTACTCATTCAATCGAGTATAAGAAAAATGAAAATATAACTCTTGAAGATATATTTTCTGAAATTGGAATTGTTGAAGGGTGTAAGTTCTCTGAACCTTCACAATTAAAAGAAAATTGGGCAATTGATATTGCACGAAATAAAAAGATGCTAGGATTAGAACCTAGACACAGTTTTGCTGGAACCTCTTTACAAATTAAAGACTCTAGTGACACCAAGCAATTAATGCAAACTATGTCGAAAAACATAGACAGGTATAAAGAAATTTTAGAAAAGGTTATTGGGACTTAATGTCTATAACACCTATTCTAAACTATCTACATCTTCTTGATATGCAAATTGCTTATGAAGAAGGAAAGATTCATATTTCTTTAATACGGATAAAACGTTTAAAGAAAAAGTTTATGATGAGTCAAAAGATAAACTTTCGCAACATAAAAATTGCTAAAAGAAACGTTTTTGCTTTTATGATGAATCATAAAAGAAAATCTCGTAACTTAAAAATTGCTAAAAGAAATATTTTTGATTCTAAACAAAAAATTCTTGAGTTTAAAGCAAAAAAGGCAATAATTTATAGAGATGAAAGTCTTGAAGCAATCTATGCCGAAGAAGCAATCTATGCCGAAATTCTCAAAGAAATTTCTAACGAAATTGATGAAATTTTCAAAGAAGTTTCTAACGAAACTAATGAAACATGGCCTTTTGGATCAACTTTAAATGACCAATAAAGGACAAATGAAAAAATCTTTTAGAGTAATTAATCTAAAGATTTTTATGAATTATTTCTATTTACAAAGAAATAATCAAAGAATTTATGAGTTACACTTGGATTGGTGTATTCATCCTTCTGATAAACTTTTTAAATTAACTGATTTAAAAAGAAATAATTCTCTTTTGAAAAAGGAAATACAAAGACTTAAAGAGACAAAAATTATTTTATCTTGTGGATAAAATGATTCCTGTAACTCAAAAGTTAGAACAAATTTTTAAAGAAAAATTTGAAACTTTATCAGCTAAACAAATTATAAGCTTGTTCAGCTCATGTCCTTTGAAAACAAAGAACATAAACAAAAGTTTTATAAAAACTTAAAATAAAAACTTGAACAGAAGTTTTCTGAAAATAAAAAACAGGCTCTTGTTTTAAAGAATGAAGAACCGGAAATAGAACATTTTTCTGAAAATAAAGAACAAATCTTTACCATGAAAAATGAACAGGAAAAACCCGAAATTGAAGAAAGCTCTTCAGATATCGAGTTGAAGCCAAATCACTCTTTTAGTTGGGGGGATGAGGATAAACAAATTCATAATTTGGATTTAGCTTTTTCAAACATTACTAATCCAAATTCAATTTATATCAAAGGAAAAATCTTCTTCAAAGGATATAAAACAATTACTCTACATTGTTATGTAGACACAGGTGCAAGTCTTTGTTTAGCCAGCAAACATATAATTCCTAAGGATTTATGGGAAAATACTCCCAAAGATATTAAGGCAATTATTGCTAACAAAGAAGTCATTAAATTAGATAAGGTTTGTAGAAATCTTATAATTCAATTTTCTGGAGAATCATTTACCATTCCTACTATCTACCAACAAGATTCAGGTATGGATTTACTTCTTGGAAATAATTTCTGTCAACTCTATGGACCTTTTACTCAATGGTTAGACAGAGTATCTTTTCATCTTAATCAAGAAATGATTTTGATCAAAAAGGTTACAAAGGCTTTTCAAATTGGAAAACCAAATTTTCTTGAATCTATGAAAAAAGATTCCAAGATAAACCAAACTCTAGGAACTAATATAGTTCAAGAAGTTATAAAACCTGAAAGAATTTTTCTACTTGAACTACATAAGTTTCAAAAAATTGAAGAATTACTTGAAAAGGTTTGTTCAGAAAATCCAATTGATCCTGAAAAATCAAAAAATTGGATGAAGGCATCTATTAAGTTAATAGATCCTAAAACTGTTATTAGGGTTAAACCTATGAAGTACAGTCCTCAGGATAGGGAAGAATTTAATAAACAAATCAAAGAACTTCTTGATTTGGGATTAATAATTCCTAGTAAATCTCCTCACATGTCTCCGGCTTTTTTAGTAGAAAATGAAGCGGAAAAAAGAAGAGGTAAAAAACGAATGGTTGTTAATTACAAAGCAATTAATAATGTCACTGTTGGAGACAGCCATAATCTTCCTTGTATGCAGGAATTACTAACTCTTCTAAGAGGAAAGACTATCTTTTCCAGTTTTGACTGTAAAAGTGGTTTCTGGCAGGTACTGCTAGATAAAGAATCACAGTTATTAACTGCGTTCACATGCCCAGACGGTCACTATCAATGGAAGGTAGTTCCCTTTGGATTAAAACAGGCACCAAGCATATTTCAAAGACATATGCAAAATGCTTTAAGAGGATTAGAAGATTACTGTACCGTCTATGTTGACGATATTATAGTTTTCTCGAACTCGGAAGATAAACACTATTCTCATGTTTTATCAGTTTTAAAAACAATTGAAAAATATGGAATCATTTTATCAAAAAAGAAAGCTAATCTTTTTAAAACAAAGATAAACTTTTTGGGTCTTGAAATAGATCAAGGGACACATTGTCCACAAAAACATATCTTGGAAAATTTACACAAATTTCCAGATACTTTAGAAGACAAAAAACATCTTCAAAGATTTTTAGGTGTATTAACTTATGCAGAAAGTTATATTCCTAAGCTTGCAGAGCTTAGAAAACCTTTACAGGTTAAGCTAAAAAAGGAATACGTATGGGATTGGAAACATTCCGATACCGACTACATTAAAAAGATAAAGAAAAACTTAATCAGTTTTCCTAAACTTTATCTTCCTAATGAAAGTGATTTTTTAATCATAGAAACAGATGCTTCTCATGATTTTTGGGGAGGTGTTTTAAAAGCTAAAACTGCAGATAGAGAAGAAATTTGCAGGTACACTTCGGGAAGCTTCAAGCAAGCTGAACGGAATTATCACAGTAATGAAAAAGAATTACTGGCGGTAAAAAACACCATTTCGAAGTTCTCTATTTATTTAACCCCGGTTAAATTCCTAGTCAGAACTGACAATAAAAATTTTACTTATTTTCTGAAAACAAAAATTTCTGGAGATAATAAACAAGGTCGTCTTGTCAGATGGCAAATGTGGTTTCGAGGTATTCTTTTGATACAGAACACCTAGAAGGGACAAAAAACGTGTTAGCTGATAGCTTAACACGAGATTTTCAAAAATCGTAAGCAATGATGTCATTCTTCTTATACAAATAGAAGGCATCTCTTCTTCAAAAATTATCACCTTTACATTCAAAAACTTTTTTTATTAAGAAAGGGGGATGGAAGAATTAAGGGCTTTACGCCTAAAAGAAAAATTTCTTTTGATAGAATTAAAAGCTATTCAAGAAAAAATAGCTCTCTATGACGAAAGTCTAGACACAACTGTTAATTCAGAACAGGATTCCGAAAGGATACAATCTGAATCTATTCCTTTACAAACGGCTAAAGGTAAAGAAAAATCAAGTCCGTTGACTCCTGTTGCTTTGGAAAAAAGCAAATATAAAGTTAATGAAGAACTACGATCTTCATCTAGCCCAGTAGCAAACGGCTCTGGTAAAGGCACATCAAATCCGTTGATGGCTGACAGTTTGCCAAAAACTGAACAGGTCTCTCTTAGACCAAGTTACTCCCAAGATATTCAAGGAACGGTAAAATCTAATTCTAGATTTTATGTTATTTTTGATGGAGAGCATAGAGGCATATATGAAGATTGGTCCATAGTGTCTCATCATGTTTCTGGAAGACCAGTAACATTCAAGAAGTTTGGGTCCTTATTACAAGCCCAACAAGAAGCCACTCGATACTCAGCCGATTGTGGTAAAAAGGAAATTCCTCTAAAGCAATTTCCATATCTTCACGAGTCATAGTGAAACCCCATTATCTAAAGGAAGCTTTGGAAAAATGGAGCAACGCATTATCTTCAACAAAGTTGATGAGAGTCCTACTACAAAAGAAAGACTCAACAAAATAATGCAAGGTGCACAGGAAAGCCATCACTACATGAGCTGTAAGGAATCCTACACCGAAGAAAATTCTGACAAAAGTGGTCCCTTTATTAAAGACAACTACTTTTCAGAAGACGACACGCGAGAGCTGGACCCAACACATGGGTTTGTCGACTAAAAAACGTCATGCATGACGAAAACTTAAGGCTATTTTAGACCTTTTGTAAAATTCACTTCTGCTATATAAAGAAGTTGAATTCATTAGTTTTAGAAAGCCCATCCCGAGTTAGTATATCTCTCTCACCTACCTTAGCTTTAACTCTCAACCACCTCTCTTTTCTTTTTCGTTGATCATTATGATCAATTTTTACTTTCAAGTAATGTGTGCTAGTAGTATGGAGTAGAAACTCCTTTAAGGAGTTGATGTAAATATCAAGAAGTTCTCCTTCGGGAGAACAGTTATGAAATAAAAACTCCTTCGTAACCCCCTATCTTATTTTCTATCAAGAAGTTGTTTCTTATTCTGTAAAACCTGGAGTCCTGGAGCCCGTTGAAGTACCGCTGAAGCAGGAGGCCGTTAGGGAAATAAGGGTTGGATTGGTCCCTTGCAGAAGAAATAGAAACTTTTCAAGAAGAAAATACAAGTTAGAAGAAGGTATAGATTTTATTTCAAACTGTTAAATTACTTCAAGATTGATATTTCATATCTCTCCTTAAATTCATAAAAAGAATTTTATTCACACAAAAAACTAAGATTTTGATTAAATCAAAAATGATGTTTATAAACAAACACAAAAAGAAATCGATTAACCATTATCGAAATCAAATAATCTTTTCAATAAGAATTGTTAGTCAAAAAATGACTACAAAAAATAATGAATTTTGTAAATTCAAAGAAATGATTTCACAATCTAAAACAAACGATTCAAAAATCATTTGCTTTAGTAAACAAGATACTACAAAGTCTTGTAAACATCCGGTGAATTATGGCATTCTTTGTCATAATAACTTTAGTCATACTTCAATAAATATGAAGTACCAACATCTAATAAATGTGTAAATTCATATTCATGAATCTTACGACAAATTTGAGAATTGATTTTCAAAATGACCACATGCTATGGTCCCCAAAATATTTATTACTAGTAAACTTTACTAGAACAAATTCATACAATGAGTATGAACCAAGACGTCGGGAAGAAAAAGATTCCTTGCAACTAATGAGTCTTAACCAGACCACAAAACCCCTAAAGGACTTAATGAACCTTTAGTTGAATTTTCTAAAAATTCTGAAGTACCTCCACACAGTGGTATGGCCCACGTATCAGATATTAAACTGATAAGAACAGATACTACACTTGAACTTAGCCAAAAGGCAGAGAAAGGTATGCTTTCTCCTTCCTGGGGCTGCTGTTTATATAGACTCTCTCTTCATCTTTGTACTCTTCACTCAGCCGATGTGGGATTCGGAGACACCTTTTTCCCCTTGCTTTCTCAATTTCCATAGATCTGTTTTGGTTTCTAATGCATGAATCCTAATAATACTAGCTAGCTTTAACAGTTCATTTTATGCACTCTCTTATCAATCTAACCCTGATAAATTCAGATATCCTAATTTGCTAAAGGGCTGGCTGATAGAATTACGATCCATTTGCTTGTAGAGTTTGCTTGCTTGCCTTGTGTGTTTACATCCAATGAACCTAAAAGGCAACTATTGATCATTTTGACTGCTAGGTGGTGGATTCACATAAATGAATACCTTTTACTACAACTGTAACATGTTTGTTCATAGCAAATAAATAGTTCATAAACTTGACCGCCCCCATCCGTATCAGTGACAGAAGTAATTAGTAAATACATATAATCCACATCCTCAGCAACTTGCATCATTTTGTTAAGAGACATTATTCATCACTAAAGGGAACTCGACCCAGGCATGACATAAATGACGACATTATCATTTTGTTACAGACATCGAACAAGCTACTGCTGTATGTATGATATTAAAATATCGCTCTCTATTACTTATTCGTTCACATATTATTCAATTGAGTTGTTAGCTGCAACATTAACTTGAAATTGGCAAGAGGCAGACAATTTCCCCAATTAATAAACCTGAAAAATGTCGGATCACTAGGTTATCCTAATTCTAGAAGCGATCATGTTATCAACAAATCACAAATCAGCACCAAAAACGCCTGATTAATAAACCTAATCATCAGGACGATCAGATTTAGGTTACAGAAGATGCAAATGTACCTGATCAGATGAATGATATAGTGATTAAGAGTAACGGTGAGTGAGTGAATGAATATATGGCGTTGAAGGCATCTGAGTCGTTGTTAGCACAATGCGAGCGTGTCTGTGTAGGTATCGGTATGGCGGGAAAAGCGAGTCGGTGATGTTTTGGGAATTTGCAGATTACGTAGAGGGTGTTTGGTTGAGTTAGCTTATATTTGGAAGAAGAGTAAATTGCCATTTTAGTCCCTGAGTTTTTGTCCAATTTGTCATTTTAGTTCAAATAGTTTTTTTTCTTCTCTAGGTCCTGACTTTTCCTTTTTCTTGCCGTTTTGATCACATTGCCTAACTTAGTCTAAAAACCAGCTTATAGGTCCTGGCATTAAATTATTATGAGGTTTATAAATTATGTTGTAAACTACCCCTTGTTATCACTACACAACAGTTATGCCAAAAATACCCCTGGTTATGACCAGATTTTTAGACTGAGTTAGGCAATGTGATCAAAATGGAAAAGTCAGGGACCCAGAGGAGAAAAAAAACTATTTGGACTAAAGTGGCAATTTGGACCAAACCTCAGGGACTAAAATGACAATTTACTCTTTGTAAGATTACATAACTAAAACATTGTTACATAACTAAAAAACGATTACTTAATTTAAACTAAAAAAACGAAACTTAAAAAAAACGAAACTAAGTACGATATTTATCCATTATTTTTTTTTAGTTTCTCGTACATTTCTCGCTCTTCCCCTTGTAGGTGATCGATCTTCTTCGTTTGTCCACGGGTCTACACGACGATCCTCTTTTGCTTTTTCTTTTTCCGACTCGGTTTTTTATGGTTTCGTTTTCTTCTCGTAGAGGATTCGGGTGGTGTAGGTTGAGTTTCCTGTACGGATTTGGGTGTAGGTGGGGTTTGTGATAGCGGAGTGAGTGGTTGTTGAAGAGGTGTTCGGCATTTCACCGAAACCATATGGGTTGTTCTGTTCAAAGTTGTGGTTGTATGGATGCATTATTTTTTATAAAAGTTGTAGAGATTTTATAAAAAATGAGAGTTGAGAAGGAGTTGGATAGAATGAAAATGTTGAAAATGGTAGTTTTTTTATATATATTGGAGGTGAAATATTTTTTTAAATGAAAAATCTTTTTATTTTTTAAATAATGTGGTTGGGATCTAATGGCTAGTGTAAACACTCAATCAAACCACGCCACGTTGACATGCTTTAACTCTCAACGCCGGTGGGGAATCTCAAGCCCACACATACCGCCGTTAACAACGTCGGGTCTGGTGTGGTGTGTGCGGCGTGGAAAGGCAACAACGTCGCTCTACTAGGGGTGTTCAAAAAAATCCAAATCCGAAACTGAATAGTAAATATCCGAAAACCCGCATCCGAAATATCCAAAATTTCAGATATCCGAAAATCGGATAATCCAAAATTGCCCGTGGCATCAGCGGATTAAAGTGCAATTGAGGAATCGGTGTAATTTCCTGAGGTTGACCTGGTGCAGACTTCAATAAAGACACGTGGAAGGTTAGATGAAGTTGTGAGTCTGCTGACAAGTCCAGGCGATATGCAACTGCACCCACCCTTTCCAAAATCAGATAAGGACCAAAATACTTTGGCCCTAATTTTTGATGATGATGCTTCCTGTTAGACTATGTTCTTATTATTAGACAAATTTATTATTGGCGAGGGTATCTAATTGTAATTAGCAACTCTATATATAGGGCTTTGTATTCTCAATATTTTAGAGATAATAACAGATATCCTTTTCACGTAGTTTGATTTGGTATCAGAGCCAATCAAACCTGCGGCAAAAAAAAAAACCCTACTGCCGCCAAATCAAACCTGCGGCCAAAAACCCTACTACTGCTAAATCAACTCCAGGCAATCAACCCTCTCTGATTACTCATGGCAGCCATTCTCACCTTCACCAATCAAGAAAAGACTACCCACAACTCTCATAAATTTTCTTTTACCCTAAAATCTACAAATTATGGTTATTGGAGATCAATGATTGAGTCTTTCCTCACTTCTCACAACTTATTTGGCTATGTAGATGGCACTATTCCCTGTCCAGAATAGAAAGTCACCAACGAATCTGCCACAACCGACAACCCAAGTTATCTCCCATGGTTTCTAATGATGCCCATATTCGTATGCTTCTTATTTCTGTTGTTTCTGAGGATTCGTTTCAGCACATCCAGGGCAAAACGTCACGTGAAGTTTGGCTATCCTTAGAACGGGCATATGCCCCTATCACATCTTCCCATGAATTCACCCTTAAAAATTAGTTACTTCGGATCACCATGAAGGGTGATGAAAAACCCGCTGAATATCTTAGCCGAGCACAGGAGTATGCAACCGCCCTGGCTAATATAGGTGAACCAATGAAAGATAAAGACCTTATTATGCTCACTCTTGCAGGACTTTGAGAGGAATATAATGGCCTTAAAACTAACCTTCTCGCTCGTTCTCCTCCGGTTAACTTTAACGAGCTTCACGGACTGTTGAGTGATCATGATTACATGATCACAAGACTCTTGGCCTCGAACCCGCAGGTTCCACAGGCTCTTTTAGCCACGTCTGCACCAGGCCAGTGGCCTTTTATGGCTGCTGTACCACCCTCATCACAGTTGGGTTATCAACAGCCCAATTTGGACTCGATTCAACAGCAGTTTAATAATCTTCAGTTAATGGCATACCAGTTGGGTTATCAACTTAGTCCTGCAGCCTCTCCCCAACCACAGGCTTACTTTGCCCCTCGGTCATCCAACAACAGTCGAGGTAATCGTGGTGCACGTGGTTCATCTCGTGGCAATTCTCGGGCAGCTTCAAATTCTCGCAATCGGGACTCTACAAGCAACTGTCAATTTGCTTGGGCCTCCACTCAAAACACAGTATATGGTCATTGCAACCGTTGTGGGATAGGTCATCTACCCTCCCAATGTCCTAATCAACCTCGTGCCGCAACTCAGGCCAATTATGCAAGTTACTCAGATGCTGCCTCTCGATCCAGTTCATGGAAACCCGACACTGGTGCCAATAGTCATGCCACTCCAGATCTATCTAGCATGGACAACTCGGAGGCCTACTTTGGTAAGGATTCTTTACTTGTTGGTAACGGTGAATCTTTACCTATCTTTCATATTGGATCCACCTCTTTTACCTCCCCTCACAAAACCTTTAAATTATCAAATATCCTCCATGTCCCTAAACTTAAACAAAACCTTTTATCCGTCCAAAACTTTTGTCAACATAATGATGTTTATTTTGAATTTCACTCCTCTTATTTTGTTGTGAACGACGAGCCTACACGCACTACCCTCCTAATGGCCCCAGTGAACAGGGATTGTACTCCATCCGTCTTCCTCAACTCAAGACCTTACCCAAAGTTGCATTCAGTGCTGTCAAAGCGTCTTCCAACACTTTTGGCATCAACGACTGGGACATCCACATGCTCAAGTTTTTCATTCTATTATTTCAAATTGTTCTTTACCTGTTTCGGACAAGTTTTCCAACAATTTATGTTCTTCATGTCAATTAGGCAAATCTTCTAAATTATCATTGTCAGACTCTATGTTCCGTAGTAAAAATGTTTTGGATCTTGTTTATTGCGATGTTTGGGGTCCTTCCCCTACGCCTTCTTATGACGGTTATCTTTTTTTTGTTATGTGTTGATCATCATACGCGGTACATGTGGTTTTATCCTTTAGTTCATAAGTTTGATGTTTACACAGTGCTAACAAATTTCATCAAGATGGTTGAACGCCAATTTAACACAAAGTTGAAGTCCATTCAATCTGATTGGGGGGGGGGGGGGAGAATTTCGCCCGCTTACTTCTTTTTGCCAAAATCTTGGTATCATTCATCGACGCTCATGCCCACATACAAGCGAATAAAACGGCTTCGTTGAGCGTCGTCATTGTCATGTCGTGGAAACTGTCACACCCCAACCGCGTAAAACAACAAATCGCGGCGGAATCGTCGGGGAGTGTTGTAACAGAGTTATTGTTTCAAAACACATGGAAATTTGAAGTTTCGTTTGATTAAACATTAAATATTTTGCATCGTCTGGAAATCTAAATAAGCAGGTTAAACATAGTCTATCATTGTTATTAAGTCACTAAGGCCTCGTCCAGTCCTATGTGAGCATGCATCCTAGCAATCAACATCGTTTAACAACACCTGAAACATATGTGAAAACAAAGTCAGCAAAGAAATGCTGGCGAGTACATAGGGTTTTGAGAGTGTCGGATTCATGGCTAGTCTAGATGTTGCTATACTTAATTGAAAACCTTGTTTTGAAAAGTATTGTATTGCGTCATAACTAACCAACTCAAAATATTACTGAAATAAATTTCAGTTGCCAGGACTGGCTGCGTTGTCTGCGTTTTGCAGTAGAAGCACTGTGCCGCGCAGAAACACGCGGTACGCGCTTAAACTTGAAAAATAGCGCTTTTAAGCGTTTTAATTTATTTTTCAACACGGACCTGATTAAAAATAAAATTTTAATCATAACAGAATATTTTTGGGATTTAAATATTATCCGGGCGGTCACCAATGTTCGTTTCGCAGTTTTGTCGTAAATAGTCCTTTAGTTCAAATAAACATGCTTTTGCCATACCGAATCCTTCGAAACTTATTTCTAAGTTATGTAAAGGATATTTAAGGTATGTTTGGCTTATGTCACTATTCCGGAGTGTTTGTCACGTTAAACTGACTATGTTTATGCACCAGTTTGCATATAACCTTCCAGAAAGTGATTTAAAGTTTGAAATCAGAATCGAATCAAATTGTAAAATCATCAAACACAATAACACATATAATAACACCAAAGCACATTTTTTATTGATAACCAACATTGTTTTACATTATACGATGCTTACAGAACACAGTTGTCACAGTCTCCCCTACTTTAGGAAATTTCGTCCCAAAATTTTATTTAGAGGAAACTTGTGAAAGCTTGAAACATGAAGTCGAAAAGATAAAACGACACTGGTTAGAGTTCCGAACTTATAGTAACTTTAAATAACATTATGCTTGCAATGTAAGAGGGACACTTATATACAAGTATATGAAGCGCCATTGGTGCGTCCACCGTACCTCCATTACATTGTTCACGTTTCGCTATTTTTGTCACTATTGGTTCCTACACATGATAAATCTTACTGTGGTTTCCGTGCACTGAATTTTTATAATTATGTACACGTCCATAATTACGTAATTCCTTGCATAGTCCACACAGTGCATTTAATAATGTGTAGGGGAAAACCAAATGAATGAACCTGTGATGAGTGTGACTAGACCACCATAGGGTCCTTTCAGCTGTATCGTCACATGCCACTCTTAACCAGATTTTGAATTAATCTTTAACTAGACCACTCAAGGGTCTCTTTTCGAATCATGGAATGGTACTATATAACCCAAGGGTCTTAACTACCACGTAGAAGCCCATTAAGGATGTTGGTGCACTACATCTGTCGACTTCGTCTGGTATCGAGTCTTACTAGTTAGAATAGATCAGGGCACGTAGAACGAGAAAATGTGATAGAATTTGTGAGATTTCGCTTGAACAATAGTTTAAGTTGAAGGTTTCGCTTGAAGCATCTCAAGCGAAATCATTTCATCAGATTTCGCTTGAGACATGCTGATATCCATCCCAAGCGAAACCTTGAAGTCTATATATAGGAGGTTAGTGTCATGCGAAATTATAAGTATCAATTCTGAATTTCCATACCGAAGTGCTGCCGGTGTGAGAACTGATTGTATTCGTGATCGATTATCAATATAATCAGTGTTAAAGTGAAGATTAAGCTGTTTACACGTCAAATACTTGTTTTCCGCACCTGTATTTGATGGAATTCCTCTGAACCGACTCATTTAGGTCGCGAACACGATCCTTACAAAGGATTTAAGGTAGTACCTTTTGAATATCCTACTATGAATCCCTTATATGAAGTTATGGAAGATTCTATGAGGATTTGGATAACGAAAATCGGATCACACAAAAACATGGAGGAGAACACATAATCACATAATAGCATAATTGTTTAATTTGACCTTTAATTTGTTATCTTTGGACACGGGTATTTAAAGCATACCAAGAATCCAATCCGTGGATTTCATTTGGCACTTTAAATATTTTCAAGAATCTAACTATGAAGATAGGAAGATCTTAATAGGAATTCGGTTTGTCCTTATTGAGTTGTAATGTACATATTAAGGTGTACAAGGAATCCAATCAGGGCTCCGATTTGGGCGATAATCATCCACAAGGATTCTTAAAATAGAGCAACCCATTGCCCTTTCGTTTCAAGTTTAAGCTCGTGTTGAAGTGGTAGCTCATATTTCAATAAGTCCTCGTTTACACAAAATCGTTGTTCTTGAAGGACACGAGATTGAATATCAGATAGAGTTTGAACAGAATGAAGCTTGACTCGCTCCTTTCGACCAAGCGCATCGGCTACGACATTCGCCTTACCAGGAAGGTAGCGAATCTCGAAATCGTAATCGTTCAAGAGCTCAACCCATTGTCGCTGCCTCATGTTCAGCTCCTTCTGATTAAGAATGTGCTGGAGACTTTTGTGGTCTTGTGAAAACCACACACTTCATTCCATAGAGGCAGTGTCTCTAGATTTTGAGTGCGAAAATCACAGCTTCTAATTCAAGATCATGAGTCGTATAGTTCTTCTCGTGAATTTTTAGCTGTCTAGACGCATAAGCTATGACTTTACCTCGTTGCATAAGAACATAACTAAAGCCTAGATTCGACGCGTCACAGAAGATAACCAAATCATCGTTTCCATTGGGCAAGGACAAAACAGGAGCATCACATAGCTCCCGTTTCAGCGTTTGGAACGCTTCTTCTTGCTTAGATCCCCACTCAAAAGGCTTATTTTTCTGAGTCAAAGCAGTGAGTGGAACCGCGATCTTTCAGAATTTAGAAATAAACCGTCGATAATAGCCAGCAAGACCAAGAAAAGAACGAACTTTTGTAGGTGTCGTCGGTGTATTCCAATCCTTAATTGCAACAATCTTGGATGGATCTACATGAATACCCTGCTCATTGACAATATAACCCAAGAACTGAACTTCTTTAAGCCAGAATTCACACTTGGAGAATTTAGCAAAAAGTTGTTCCTTCTTTAGGAGTTCCAATGTCAAACGAAGGTGTTGCTCGTGCTTTGCTTGAGACTTTGAATAAATGAGAATATCGTCGATGAACACAATGGTGAACTTGTCTAAATAGGGTTTACAGGCCCTATTTATTAAGTCCATAAAGATAGCTGGGGCATTTGTCAAACCAAAAGGCATGACAGTGAACTCGTAATGCCCATATCTCGTACGGAATGCAGTTTTGGGGATATCTTCTTCGAACACGCGAAGTTGATGATACCCAGATCGCAGATCGATCTTGGAAAAGCATGCAGCACCTTGCAGTTGGTCGAAGAGATCATCAATTCTAGGTAGGGGATATCGATTCTTGATGGTAAGCTTATTAAGCTCACGATAATCGATACACATTTGAAAAGATCCATCTTTCTTTTCCACAAAGATGACAGGAGCTCCCCAAGGCGAAAAGCTCGGACGGATGAATCCTTTATCAGACAACTCTTGAAGTTGTTTCGATAACTCTTGCATCTCCGACGGTGCAAGACTATTAGGTGCTTTTGCAATCGGGTTGGCATTGGGTACAAGATCAATATGAAACTCGACTTGACGAACTGGAGGTAAACCAGGCAGTTCATCAGGAAACACCACTGGATAAATCCGAACAATCGGGATATCCTGAATACTCTTATTCTTGTCTTTATCCTTGGTGACACGTGCTAGGAAAACTGTTGATGCATTTTTAGTGTCTGTAACTAGTCTTATTTAACGATGTAATTTGTATGGTCTTTTATTAATTATCGAGTCTGTATGTTATGTTGACCAAGTCAGATATCCTCCTATCTACTTGTGTACAACTTATTTGTCTCTTTTGGTATGTAATGTATTATGAACAATGCATGTTGCATTAAAGGGTAGTTTTGTCATTACTATGTTTATATGTTGCTGATTGTTGCTGTCTGATAACAGGAACAAACACAACAGTTGCAGTCCTCGACGAAACAGACTTCTGATTCGTCGGAACACTTCATGGCGAAACAGACTTGCGATTCGTTGAAGGTCATGACGAATCAGACCTTGATTCGTCATGTATTGGGCTGTTCCAGGCCCAATGTCTGGCCCATGTTCAGATTCGTCAAACACTTTTTGTGTTTCGTCGACATCAGTGGCCCAGGGACTATATAAGCAACACTTTGTGTTCATTTGAACTCAGAGATGAGAAACAGACCATAGTAACAAAACTCTGCCAAAATTTAGTCTGAACTGTGTTTGTATCAGTTGTTATCGGTTCTCATCCCGTTAATCAATAGATTGTGTTTCATTGATTAATCCGTTGTTATTATTGCTATATATGTTTGATTTGGCATAGTTACGTGGATTCCGCACACGTAACCGTGTTTACTATAAACAAGTGATTCGGTTCGTAATCGATCCTCAGATTTCGGGACCTACAAGTGGTATCAGAGCTGTGGCTCTTATCCTTGTTTAAAATCAAACTTGTTCGGTTTTTATCAAGTATTTTGTGTGTGTTTTTTTCTGAAAAATGAGTTCTTGAAAAATTAATATTTTCTGGAAAAATATTCATAAATCTGCTGTTTTAGTGTTGTTTGCTACAGATTTTTATCAAAAACCTAAGTTAGATTGTTTGTTTATGCTTTAAACCGGGTTTTTAGTGAAAATCTAGTATATTTTCGTGTTTCGGAAATTTATCGGTGATCGGAAAACTCATCGGAAAACTCATGTTCTTGGATGTGTTCTTGAAATATTCATAGTTGTTCTTAGATAAGCTGAGAATTTGATCTGTTTCAATTGTTTAAAACAAGTGTTGAACTTAAAATAATATTACTTGACTTTTGTGTAAAAGTTGATCATTGGTCACAGTTCCTGTTTCGTTGAAAATAAGAAGTAACAAACATACCTTGTGTCAGGTTTAATATCTTGTTGTCTCTTCTTATCCTTGACTGATCAGTAGATATTTTAAATATCTAAACCAACTGACTTTTACCCAGTTTTGACGAAACACACAGCCGACGAATCACATCTGTTTCGTCGCAACCCCTTTGACGAATCAAAAGTCTGTTTCGCCACAATATCTTTGACGAAACAAATTCTGTTTCGCCACGAATCACAATTATCACAAGTCTGTTTCGTCGTCATTCATTCAGACGAAACAAACCTGTTTCGTGAACTCTGTTTCGTCGAAAACAGATCTGTTTTAAACAGAAGACTTATATCAGCTTGCTTACTGTTTGTTTTCAAGAATTTGTGCAGGTACTATCATACATACATCAAATATGAGTTGTACTAGTCCATGGGATTGGAGTATGGATTCTAGACCACGTGAAGATCCAACGTCCGCAGCAGCGTGGGTGAAGAGTGTTTATGGTCAACCAACTATAAGTGCCGGACAATGGGCTTTGGCATCCATTCAGAACCAAAACATTCAAAATCTTCTGATTAGCGAGAGCGAAACGGGTAGTAACAATCGCCCGCCAAAGTTGAATCATATGAACGAGTTTCCATCATGGAAAGGTCGATTCATTACATATGTTCAAGGTCAAAGCACGGATATTTGGAGGTGTTTCATTACTCAACGCAATGATGCTCTTGAAGTAGCAGCGTCAACGGCCGAAGGTTATACTAACATGCAGGAAAATGACAAGAAAGCATATGAATTTGAGAAAAAGTCATTTGCTGTTCTTACTCAAGCACTTCATAAAGATATCTATCATCAGTTTTCTTATTGTACGGACACGAAAGCCCTATGGGATTGTTTGGTGACAAGAGGAGAAGGAAACGCAGCTTCCAGAAAGACACGGCATGATTTATTAAAGAAAGAGTTCGAATCATTCCAGTTCTTGGAAAACGAAACTCTAAATGAAATGACCACACGGTTTTATCATTTGATTAGTGAGATGTATGCCTATGCTGTTAATGCAACTCAAAAGGAAGTTTGTGCACGATTTGCTGATTCTCTACCACCAAAGTGGAGTCCATACATTGAGCTTCTAAAACATACAGGTATTCTAGATGCTGACACCATAACTATCTATGAATTTGTACAGAAGCTGGAACATAAAAATGATGAAGAAATCCGAAAAGCAAAACGCATTGCTGCTCCTCAGAACATTGAAATGTATAATGGTGGAGGTTTTGACCCGTCAGCTAGTCTGAGGCAACCAAAGTTACAAACGGCGTTTGTATCAGATACAAACTCTTCTCCGTTTCCTCAACAAACTCAGACTTATTCTGGAGGAGGTTTTATTCCTTTTATACCTCCAGTAAATACTACTCCACCTCAAGCATATTTAGGAGGAGGTTTTAATCCATCCCTACCACAACAACAAGTCCTACCACAACAACAAGTCCAACCACAACAACAACAGCAAGCTCATTATACCAACAATCCTCCAACTCCAAACCCTAACACAGTCAAAGTTGATACATCAAACCTCTCAAATGTTAGCATTGAAGTAGCAAAGGAACATATGGAACTTATTAATACCATGGTCAGTGCTTACTGCGGTTTGGTCGCAGGTCAAATTGGAAACATCAATTTAACCAACGAAGACTATCTTCAAATCAACCGTGATGAAATGGAGTTGATGGATATAAAGTGGGCATTCGCAAGTGCTGTTAGAAGGGCGAAGGACTTTATGGTTCGAACAGGAAGAAGTTCTTTGGAAAGCAAACAAGATACAAAGTACGGTTTTGATAAAGAAGCAGTTACATGCTTCAATTGTGGGGAAAAGGGTCACTTCAAACGTGAGTGCACTCGACCAAGCAGACAAGGCAATCAGAACCCATTCCGTAATCAGACGAGTACTTCAAATGCTAATCAAGACAATCGTGGAAAAGGGATAGTGGCTGTAACCAACACCACTAACCAGAATCAGTCTGGACCATCAAATGAAAGTCGTGCATTAACCGTACAAGATGATGAAGGGTTTAATTGGTCTTTACAACTTGGGGAAAGTGATCAAGGTAAAGGAGGAACGGCGTGTTATGCAAAAATAATCAATCACATCAAGCACGTTCATAAGGAAGAATTTTCTGATAGTGACGACAGTTCTGGTAATTCCGGGAGTTCTGATGAAGAAAGTTCTACTTCGAGTTCTGAATCTGATGTGAGCAAAGAAGCAAGTTCTAATCTTGATGACTTATTGAATGAAGCAGAAGATTTGAAATGTCAGAAATCAGTTCTGATCAAGAAGGCTGAGGTAGTATCTAAAGAAATGGAGAAGTTCTTTTCTGAAGACGGATCTTTCTCTTATCAGACTGCCTTTATGGCAAATGTCTCAGCTTCTACAAGTCAGGTAAAATCTGAAATTCTTATCAACTGTAGAGATTGTGAGTATATGAAAAGTGAATTTGATAGAATAAAACTTGAATGTGATACGATTCATATTCACAATCAGAGTTTAGTTGTTGAAATGGCTAAATGCAAAGAAGCGAATATGGCTTTGATTCGAAACGAAAAAGAATTTAAATCTATGATTGAAATTCAAAAGAAAAATGTTTCCGAAGTGACAAAAACTGTTTATCATAAACAAGTTAGTATAAATGAATACATTAACATTGTTGAGGAAACTAAAAAGGAACTAGCCATTGCCAAATGTGAACATGATGCAATCAAGCAAAAATTGGAGAGTTACTCTAATTCCCGATTTGTGCTCGATCACATTATTGATGTTCAACAACTAAAGGGAAACAAGAGAGGTGTTGGGTATAAGAAGTGTCCGCCCCCTTTGAGACATGATTATACGTATATGCCTGATGAAGAAGAAATGCCACGGTTTGAATCCAGTGTGCCTCTTGATTATGAGGAAGTAACTACTGGCCTAGGATTCAAATCGGACAATTCTCCAAGTACAAATTCTGAGCAAAAAGAGTCAACATCTACGAAACAAGGTCCTCCAACCATTGAGGACTATGAGTCGTCGGATGATGAATCTGAATCAGACGTGAATAAACAGGATAAATCACTTGACAAACTTAAAGGAGTAGAAGTTCCAATTGAGAATCATATTCTGTGTGATCCTCCTACCCCTGTTGTTCAACCTGTTGTTCAACAAGTGATAAATCCTGTGTCTACTGTTAAAAGTAATATTGTGTTGTACACTTTGGTTGGTGACTCTAAAATCTATTCAGATAATGATTTTCCAATTAAAAATGTCAATCCTTCATTGATTGATAATGTTTTTGAAAATAACACAAGTAAGTTTGTGGGAAAGTCGATTCAGGGAGTTAATGTGACTCAATGTAATCCAATTCCTAAGACTGAAATTAAAAAGAAATTTGGAAATCAGAAATCACCTTCAAAGCAACAACCTATTGCTTCTAAGGGTAAACAATCAGATCAACGAGCTAAATTGTCAAATGTTTCTAAATCAAAATTTGAAACAAAAGGGGCTCGTTATCAGAAGAAAAACAGTAATGTTAAATTTGTAGAATCGAGGGGTACAGATAAAATTGAGACTTTTGCTAACAAGTCAAACACTGATTTTGTACAAGTCAAAATTTTAAAACGTGATAATCAAAACAACTACACTCAACATTCAAACGGGTGTGATGAAAAAGCTAGTACCTCGGGTTATACAAATTCGACATCTGATCGTCGATCCAGTTCTCCTAATTTTGTTGAAAGGAGAACGTGTTTTAAATGTGGAGAGTTTGGGCACATCATCAAAGATTGTGCTAACACTCCAAAAGCGAAATTTGTTGAGAGAGCATCACCTGAATCGATTCACCCTAAATGTCGTCCTGTTTCACCTAAACATGATAAAAGAATTATTAAAGAACAGGAATCGAAACAACGACATCAAAATGTGAAGAAAATAGAAAAGGCTTTAAAACCTAAGGTCAATTCTGTTCCAAGGGAACCAAGTTCACCTGTAAAACCAGAAATTTCAAAATTTGTTTACAAAACTCAATCTGGGAAACAAAAACAAACTTGGAAACCTAGGAAGAGTGAAGGTTCAGGGGGAGCTGTTTGTTTGGAAAACCATCAACAAATCGAGATCACTATTCGTGATGCTCAGGGACGACCCAAGACCACATTGGCTTGGGTCCCCATCCTTAACTAATCATTGGATGATATGTGCAGGATGTTCCAGGAGGAACTATTAATAGTCATTGGATTGTTGATAGTGGGGCATCTAGGCACATGACGGGCGACTTACGACTTCTATATGATGTGAGAAACATTAAAGGAGGCTATGTTGCTTTCGCTGGAGACAAAGGCGGTTACATCACTGGAGAGGGAATGATTTCCAATGGTGTGGTATGTTTCGATAAGATCAATTATGTTCGTCAAATTGATCATAATCTTCTTAGTGTGTCGCAAATCTGCGATAAAAAGTTCACCGTGCATTTCGATGATGCCGGTTGTTATGTGCTTAAACCTGGTTTCACAATTCCTGATGAATGGATTCTCTTATCGGCTCCAAGAATCAATGATCTTTATGTTCTTGATATGAGTCAAGCGATTACGACTTCTGCACAAGTCACATGTTTTGTCTCGAAAGCCACGGAGAAGGAGTCTATATCTTGGCACAGAAGAATGGGACACATTCACTTGAGAAAAATGAACCATTTGGTGAAAAACAATCTTGTGAATGGCGTACCCGTGAGAAGTTTTCATCTACAAGATATCTGTATTTCGTGCCAGAAAGGGAAACAAACAAAGAAGTCTCACCCTTTAAAGAAAATCAACACTGTTAGCATGCCTCTCGAACGTCTTCATATGGACCTCTTTGGACCTATGAAACACAAAACAACGTTCGGAGATGTGTATTGTTTAGTAGTTACTGATGACTACTCTAGATTTTCTTGGGTAGCTTTTATGGCACACAAGAGTGATACTCCTCAAATCCTCAAGGATCTTCTTACAATGTTGGAAAATCTCTACTCGTTGAAAGTTAAGAGGATCAGAAGCGACAATGGAACTGAATTCAAAAACCGGATTATGGACGAGTTCTGTACTTCTAAAGGCATTCTTCATGAATACAGTTCTCCTTACACTCCACAACAAAATGGTGTCGCGGAGAGGAAGAATCGGACGATAATTGAAACTGCAAGAACTATGCTGGTAGAGTCGTCGTTTCCTGTTCAGTTCTGGGCAGAGGCTGTGTCGACTGCTTGCTACACATTAAACCGAGTTCTTACGGTTAAGAGACATGGCAAGACTTGTTTCGAACTTCTACAGAAAAGGAAACCAGATCTTTCAATTCTAGAACCTTTTGGTGGTCCATGCACTATGATTGATCCGGATGGAAAGTTTGGAGCGAAAGCTATCGAGGGTTTCTTCCTTGGATATGCTACACCAAATTTTCGTGTTTGGAATCTGACTACCAAAAAGATTGAACTATGGAGTGAAGTAAGGGTTCAGAGATATACAGATCCTGTTAAAGCTCCAGGTGATCCTTGGATGTTCGATTATGATGGGCTATTCAATTCCTTTGACCTGCCAACTTTTGATGAAGATTCTGCAGCTGGTAGAATGATATTTGATAGTGACAATGCTGCTGAGTCGTCATTAGTTAGACCTGTTGTTGTTAACTCACAAAGTTCTAATTCGTCTAACAACACGGTTCAAAATGAGGAAGTTGAAAATGCTACTGAATACAATGAGTCATCAGAAGAAGATGAAGAAAATCTGGATGCGACTGAAGGTACTAAATCTCCAGTTGTTCCTGTTCAGGGTATTTCTGTTGATACTCCTCATGTGCAAGTCGATGATACTGCTGAAGGAAATGCATCCACTTCTACGCATATTCCAGGTGTAGAGTTGGTTGTTGATCTTAATATTAACAATTTGGGTGTTAATGCTCGTGTTCCTGAAAATCCTGAAATGAGGATACACGATACCCATCCACAGCAGAATATCATAGGAGATGTCCAACAAGGTGTGCAGACACGTAATCAGCTGAGAAACAACCCGAGTGCTGGTTTGTATTCAGCTATTAGAGAATCTGGTTTACAAAATGATTGGTCTTTCGCGTGTTACGTTTCACAAGAAGAACCAAAATCTTATAAGGAAGCTTTAAAAGATAATTCATGGGTTGAAGCCATGCAGGACGAACTGCAGCAATTTCAAAAGCTTGGTGTTTGGAAGCTTGTTGAAAAACCGGAGAATTACAAGAAAATTGGAACACGATGGGTTTATAAATGCAAGAAAGATGATCGTGGAGTTGTTATTCGCAACAAAGCGAGACTGGTTGTTCAGGGCTTTCGTCAGATTGAAGGCATTGACTACAATGAAGTTTATGCACCTGTTGCACGTCTGGAAGCTATTCGAATCTTCTTAGCTTATGCTTCTTTCAAAGGATTCAAAGTTTACCAGATGGACGTTAAAAGTGCTTTTCTTCATGGTATTGTTCAAGAAGAGGTGCATGTCGAACAACCTCCAGGTTTTGAAGATCCTATTCACCCAGATCGGGTTTGGTTGCTCAACAAAGCTCTTTATGGTCTACATCAAGCACCTAGGGCTTGGTACGCAACCTTATCAAACTATCTTCTGGAGAATGGATTTAGACGAGGTCTTATTGATTGCACACTCTTTATCAAAGAACAAGATGAAGATCTTCTGCTGGTGCAGGTATATGTTGATGATATAATATTTGGGTCTACTAATGACTCTTTGTGCAGGCAATTCGAACGTGTTATGCAAGAAAAGTTCGAAATGAGCGCTATGGGAGAGATGAATTTCTTTTTGGGCCTTCAAGTTCAACAAACAGAGTCTGGGATATTCATTCATCAGACTAAATATGTTGGTGACATTTTGAGCCGATTCCAAATGTCAGATGCAACGCCCATTGGTACCCCACTTCCGCAGAATCACGGGATTACTCCGGATTTGAAGGGAGAAAGCATCAACTCCTCGTACTATCGTGCCATAATCGGATCTCTCATGTATCTTACCGCTTCGAGGCCTGATATCATGTACCCAACATGCTTACTAGCAAGATATCAAGCAAACCCGAAGGCCTCTCATCTGTCAGCTGTCAAAAGGATTCTACGCTATTTGAAGGGATGCCCAGACTTAGGTCTTTGGTACCCTAGGGATGATAGTTTTGAATTAATTGCATACAGTGATTCTGATTTCGGTGGTTGCAAAATCGATGGCAAATCGACAACAGCAGGATGTCAGTTCCTAGGAAATCGACTCGTCACGTGGCAGTGCAAGAAGCAAACGTGTGTTGCTACATCAACATGTGAAGCAGAATATATTGTTGCCTCGAGTTGTTGCTCCCAAGTTCTTTGGATACAACAACAAATGCGCGACTACGGTTTAGAATTCCTATCTACTCGTATTTTTGTTGATAATAATGCTGCCTTGCAAATCACTAGAAATCCTGTGCAACATTCTAAGACTAAACACATCGACATTAAATATCACTTTATCCGTGATTGTTTTGATAAGAGGTTAAT
Source organism: Helianthus tuberosus (assembly GCA_030545235.1). NCBI lineage: Eukaryota > Viridiplantae > Streptophyta > Magnoliopsida > Asterales > Asteraceae > Helianthus > Helianthus tuberosus. The sequence goes on from CM060363.1 coordinate 83,045,503, forward strand.
CGATGTCGTTCATGTCCCCACTGATCACCAACGTGCCGACCTGTTTACAAAAGCTTTTGATAAATCACGTTTTGATTATCTACTTTTGGTCAATGGCATTAAGGTGATACCCGAGTAAACTTCTTTGGCTGATCGTTTTTGTAAATATTTTCTTTATAATCTTTGAAAATTCAAAAAGATTTTAGTTTTCGTAAACTTTGCGAATTTTAGGGGGAGATATTTCAAGAAAATACAAAAACATTGAAAAAGTTCAAAATCCAAAAAGATGTCTTTACTTTCTGTCGTCTTTTACTTTCTGTCGTTTCGTTTGAAAAATTAAAAAAAATTCAAAAACAATAGAAAAATCAAAAATGAGTTTCTTGGATAAAGGAAAATGATGAAATTCACTGGTGTGGTCGGTCAATGTGCTCAAAATGCAAAATAAAAAGAAAAATGATAAGTATCTCTACTAACGATGTATCGGTAGGCTCACAATCAGACTAAAATGTGCAGGATGATACAAACCTAACAGACTTCAAGTCAGGTGGGAACTGCTCATTGGCATATGGTCTTAGTACCGAAATTTCGTTTGAGAGATTGCCGAGGTTCTGAAATATTCGGTCTTTATGCTGCTTATCATCTGGGTATCATGGTTGTATCAAACCGTAAAATTAACGGAGACGAAGTCTAAGATCTTCCATGATACTATACATACGTGTACATACTGCATTCGACCTCAATAAGTGATCAACAATCACATGTCCAAACAAAATAAGTGATAAATTATCACAGATTCTTTGCGGGAGTCAAGTTCGTCTCTCTGCTGTACGAAAGTACTGACCTGTTCACGGACTTGCTCCTGTGCCCTCATGCATCTGAAAATCAAGTTCCTCATCAATAAGTGATTTTATCACATAGGACTTGTTTTCAATCAAATAAGTGAGTCTCTCACATTTTTATACGGTCAAACAGATGATAATCGGTATACTCACCGGTAAGATGAATTCTCGTGCATACCTTGATACGGGAATGTGTCGTGAGTGGATTTACATCGACTTGTAAGTATAATCCTTACCGTTAATCGTATCTCTTAAATTATGATTACGTCTGATCAGTTTGAGCTTATGTGGACCACAATACCGATAATCGAGGTAGTATACTTATCCAGAGCTTTAAACAGAATCAAAATCATGTTGACTAAGACCGTAAGCTGGTATGATTCCTTGTCCTTGAGATTCGCAAAAAGATTGCACTTGTACAGTTGTTTAGTGTTTTTAACAGTTTTCCGCATTTTCATTTAGTTTACTATGCTTTAAATTTGTTTTTAGTATATTTGTGTAAAGTTCGTTTTTTGATTAAGCCGAAGTTGTTGCTTGGTGTTTTCTACCGGAAGCCTGAAACCTTCTTCATAAAAACGTTCTTGCATTTGAAAATTCAAACTGAATGGAATTGTGTTCATAATCTGTTTTGACTGCAAAATATTTTCAGCCTGGGTGTTGCTGTTTTGAAAAATCTGTTGGTGAAACAGACCTGTCACGAATCACAAGTGTTGACGAATCACACTTGTCGACGAATCAGACCTTAGTTGGCGAATCAAATCTGATTCGTCATATCAGACGACGAATCACAGGAGCCCAAATTCTGTTTCGTCATGGGCTAAAGTTTAGGCCCAAGTTCAAGCCCAAGTTTCTGATTCGCCGGGCCCTTTTCTGTTTCGTCGAATCCTCTGATTCGTCGAGACAAGGTAGTATATAAATAGGTCCCACTTGTTCACTTTTTCAAAACATCACAGTTATCTTCTTCATCACACAACAAAACACCAAACCTACGGTTACTCTGCAAAATCGCTCAAAACATCAGTTTTTAGTCAAAAATTTACAAACTTCAAAGGTAGAAACATGTTCTTATTTACATTCCGAACACTTTGAACCGTTGGGTTTTTCATCCGAAAACCCTCCGAAACCCTTTGAAAACCTTGTTTTTCTTTGATTAAATATGTGTTGTTGATGCATGTTATTGTGTTCAGAGATGGTCGTGCTAACTACAGGATGTTGGATCCGATGTGGATCGTCAACATGTCTGAAGCTGATATTGGAAGATTATATCGTCATGATATTTTCTATGAAGACCAAGATGAACGTCAAGCGTTAAAGTTTCAAAGAGTAGCTTGTTTTTGCTACTACAGGGGTATTCATTCGGGCAGTACGTGGTCCGAACAACACTGAAGGAAGATTAGAAGACCAAAGACGAGTAACAGACAAGGGGGAGTTTGTTGATGCATTTTTAGTGTCTGTAACTAGTCTTATTTAACGATGTAATTTGTATGGTCTTTTATTAATTATCGAGTCTGTATGTTATGTTGACCAAGTCAGATATCCTCCTATCTACTTGTGTACAACTTATTTGTCTCTTTTGGTATGTAATGTATTATGAACAATGCATGTTGCATTAAAGGGTAGTTTTGTCATTACTATGTTTATATGTTGCTGATTGTTGCTGTCTGATAACAGGAACAAACACAACAGTTGCAGTCCTCGACGAAACAGACTTCTGATTCGTCGGAACACTTCATGGCGAAACAGACTTGCGATTCGTTGAAGGTCATGACGAATCAGACCTTGATTCGTCATGTATTGGGCTGTTCCAGGCCCAATGTCTGGCCCATGTTCAGATTCGTCAAACACTTTTTGTGTTTCGTCGACATCAGTGGCCCAGGGACTATATAAGCAACACTTTGTGTTCATTTGAACTCAGAGATGAGAAACAGACCATAGTAACAAAACTCTGCCAAAATTTAGTCTGAACTGTGTTTGTATCAGTTGTTATCGGTTCTCATCCCGTTAATCAATAGATTGTGTTTCATTGATTAATCCGTTGTTATTATTGCTATATATGTTTGATTTGGCATAGTTACGTGGATTCCGTACACGTAACCGTGTTTACTATAAACAAGTGATTCGGTTCGTAATCGATCCTCAGATTTCGGGACCTACAAAAACAACATATCCTTTTCTTAAATAACTTTGGGTTTTTGTTTCTTAAAAAGAAACGAGCGGTTAAGGTTCTTGGGGAGATCACAAGTGATCATAAAAAAAAATGACAGAACCACACGAGTAGTTTGGCTTTGTGTTGACATCATAAGGTTGCATCAAACATTCATACAATTGTATTAGTTAAAAAAAATAAAAACCACAAATTTTTATTTATATAACAACCGCATTGTTCTTAAATATTAAAAGATAACAACCAGAGGAAATTACAAAATACTAATCGTTCACTGCTGCATCATTGATTGCCTCATTGATGTTAAACACTCGTCCACGTGCTGGATTCACGTTGACGTTCGCATTCGGGTTTGCATTAGCATTCGCGTTTGCATTCACCAGTCTTGGACAATTGTTGTGGAAGTGACCAATCTCTCCACAGTTGAAACATGAACCCAGTGGGAATCTCGCAGCATTCCCCTGAACCGGAGCTTGAACCTGAGCAACCTGATTTTGTTCCAGACGACAAATATTGGCCAAATGCCCAAGTTTTCCACACGTTGTGCATTGCTTGCAAGCTTGTTGTGCAACGTGATGACCGTTGCAGCGTGCACAATGAGGTGCGGTACCAGCATATGCCTTCTTTGCAGGAGACTGAGCTGGTGGGTTCTGAGCAGTCTGTGCTGTAACAACAAAATTCTGAGCATCCTTTCGCTTCCTCGATTTCTTCGATGACTCACCTTTCTTACCCTTGCCCTTATCCTTGTTCTTCTCAGAATCAACCGACTTCTTCTTGTCCCCCTTACGGGTAAGTTTACCCTTTCTGACTTGCGACTCAGTCAGGGTAGCAGACAATTCGATTGCGTGACGGTAGTAGGATTAACGCCGGTCACAATATCCTGAATGGAATCAGGTAAACCATCGATATATCTCTCGATTGCTTTCTCCAGAGGGGTAACCATAGTGGGACACAACAGACTGATTTCCTCAAAACAATCCGTATAGGCACGGTGTTCACCCCCCATCTTGTTTTAGATCGTCAAACTCTCGCTCCAAAGCCCGAATTTTTGTGACGGGGACAAAATTCTTTCATCATGAGAGCCCGGAGCTCTTCCCATGTTTGTGCCAACGCCACTTCGGCACCCTTATCGCGCATAATACCATTCCACCTGGTAAGCGCTCGCTTCTTAAACACGCTTGAAGCAAATTCAACCTTACGCGCATTCGGACACTGCGCATGTCTGAACGTGCTCTTGATGCTCTCAAACCACTGCAGGAGCGCAGTTGCTCCTTGCGACCCAGAAAACTTTAGAGGCTTAGCAGAATTGAAGCTCTTGAAGTTACACAGCGCATTGTTGTTGTTATATATCTCGTGGACTTGGGGTCACAACGCCTGGAAGCACAGCAGCCACTTGCTGAGAGACTAGGGCTGCGATTTCTTCAATAGTGAAAGATTGTGCTTCACGTCAAGGAGGCATTGTCTAATAAGGAAACAAAAGAAACGAGTGAGGTTGAAAAGCAAAAGAGGTATTGAAAATATCGTCAAAACACCAGAAAGGCGATCATTTGTTCGTTACCTCGAACAAACAAATGACACGGAGTGACTAATCAAAGTAAATGGGTCAATATAGTGTATCGCCGAAGACATGCCAGGTAAGAATGACTGGTCCGATGCTGCGGATTTGTACGAACATTCTAGCCTCAGACAGAAAACTCAGGGTACAGGCATTCACTCTTCCAGTTTGCACGTGTTCACACTATTTAGACCCAAACTTTGACGAGATTTGAAAACTTAAAGGGTTCAAAACCTTACAATGAATCATCCTAGAACAGATGATTGGTTTTCAAAGCGGATTCGAAATTTGTGTTCTTGTTGTGGTTATCACCTAAGGATAGGTGACGGTATTGTTTTATGACTAAACGCAAGTAAACTCGCGTTAGGGTCCTAGGAAGGTTATAGACTAGGTCAAAGTATTACTAATAACCTAATTCCCTATAACCATGAGCTCTGATACCAACTTTTCTGTCACACCCCGACCGCGTAAAACAACAAATCGCGGCGGAATCATCGGGGAGTGTTGTAACAGAATCATTGTTTCAAAACACACGGAAATTTGAAGTTTCGTTTGATTAAACATTAAATATTTACATCGTCTGGAAATCTAAATAAGCAGGTTAAACATAGTCTATCATTGTTATTAAGTCACTAAGGCCTCGTCCAGTCCTATGTGAGCATGCATCCTAGCAATCAACATCGTTTAACAACACCTGAAACATATGTGAAAACAAAGTCAGCAAAGAAATGCTGGCGAGTACATAGGGTTTTGAGAGTGTCGGATTCATGGCTAGTCTAGATGTTGCAATACTTAATTGAAAACCTTGTTTTGAAAAGTATTGTATTGCGTCATAACTAACCAACTCAAATCAAGTTGGTTATAGTGTATAAAACCTCGTAGCCATGATTCTTAACCCAAAACATTTATTTAATAAAATCTCGTTAATAAAACTCGTATAGTTTATATCGTTTCGAAATCCTCATTTGTGTGACATCGTTTCAAAGTGTTTACCCAATTGAACTAAATAACGCCACGGTATGTAATAGGATGAAAACATATATATATATAGGAAGTACCAGCGGCGTATCCACCATGCTTTCATCACATTATACTCGTCCCGTTATCTAAACACTAACCGAAAACCAATCGTTTACCCAAATCGTTTAATTCGTTAAAAATAGCTTTAGTCGTTTAAATCATTCTCGTTTTAGATCGTGAAACTACTTTTGATTGTCTCGCTAATAACATCCAAACCTTCGTGACTCGACTATCTTGCCCATTGCTTCTCGCATTAATAAACCACCAAAGGGTAAATTAACAATCACAGATTCAGTCGCTACCCACCTAACCCACACATAACCATGGGTGCAGTCTGATAACGGGATTTGTCAGATCCTATAGTACCATAACCTAATACTGGTCGGTTCGGCCAAAATTAATGAATGTCATTCGTTATGTACTACAACCAACAAGTTCGTTCACATTATCGAAATCGTTATTAGTTTAGTATAAACCATCTTACTCGTTTTGAAACCATCGTTAAAATCATCGAAATCGTTTTGATACATATGAATCACCCCAAAACAATCGAAAACAGTAAAAGAGGGGATCTATGTACTCACCTTTGGGTGCGTTTTTATATGTTAACACAATCCCTCAATTTATTCGTCCTAAATTAAATAAGAATGATTTAATAATAAAAAACTCACAAAAATACCGAAGTTTCTCCGATACTTAGAATTTTCACATAACTTTGAGTTTTCTCGAGAAGTTATTATTTTTGATTATTTTGGTGTATTTGTATATATACATTTACTCAAGCGTAATACACATAATCTCGTCAACACTAGCACATCATCATACACATATTGTAAAACACATAGCACATTGTAACACATAAAATTTACTTATGAACAACCCATTTTAGTTATGTCGAAAAGCACTTATTTTAGCGATTCGGTAACATTTTTGGGCGTCGGAAGTCACGTATGACTAACCAAACACCAAGTAAACTTAATATAAGTTAAATTACTTATTTTTATAGCAAAAATATCAGTTTGGTTACTGATCTAAAATAGTTTAATAAAAATCCTCCGAAAAGGCGATTTTTGACCGTTTTACCGCATAGTTTTGCATCAAACGTTACCCGAACCTTACCAAATCGAAACGACTTGAAATTTTGACACAACCCATGTTATTTACTGAATAAAATAATGATTATACTCATGATAGTGCAGGTCTTAAACAAAGCACATAAATCATGCAAATTTCACGTAATTTACCACTTTTTAAGCTATATGTACAACATGCAAAGCTAGTAAACCTATGTTAAAGTTTCATGCCACTATAATACATCAAATAATATTATTTTTAATGTTTGTAACCTGATCTAAAACAGTTTTTATCATATAACCATTTTTCATCATTTCTTGAGCTTTAAATCAACATATTTTCACATGTACAAGTGCCTAAAGCATACTATCATAACATCAACATTTTATATGGGTTTAGATGCATCAAATACATGATATATTCAGGTTTATTTGCTGATGTATGTAAGCATTTAACATATCATTCATAGATCATCAATTACTTGCATTTAGACTATTATTCAAGAACATGTAACAACATAAACAAGTATTTAACAAAAGATCAAACTTCAAGACTCATACACACACATATATAAGTACGGTTGGTTATACATACATATATATCACCACCATTTTTATTTGTTTCAAGACCCGTTTCTTTTAGATTTCAAGTTTAGTGAAAAATTCCAAGATTCAAGAGAAACTTCAAATCATCAAGAACAACCAAGAATCTAAACTATGGATTAAAAAATGAATGGTATACCTTCAAGATTCAAGTAGGTTGTGGGATGAGATTTTGATGATAGGAAGCTTGTAATCACTTGACAACACCTTGGGAACACCTTAGTATCTTCACACCACTTGAAACATGCTCGAAAGGAGCTTGAATTCTCAAGAACAAGACTTGAAGGTGATGAATATGGAGAGAGGGAGAGGGGACGGTTGTAGGAGGGAGAGAGAGAGTGAGGGTTGAGTGTTGTGTGAAGATCTAGGAAGGATTTATAAAGATATAAAGGATGATATGGAAAGATATGGAAAGATTTACTAGAGATACTTGTCCCATAAGATCAACAAAATATTTTAGAGATCTTGTAACAAAATTTGGTGGGGCCATCATAGATATGACCGAAAATTTGAGAAGGGGGGGGGGGGGGTTAAGTGTTATTTTGTTGGTAAATAAGGTAGAAGTAGGTGTTTAACTGGTACCGGGTATTTTATCTAGCTTTTAAATCCCGGTTTATGGCGTTCTAAATTATTTTTATTATTCTATAAAAATAATCTCGTCAAAATATTACTGAAATAAATTTCAGTTGCCAGGACTGGCTGCGTTGTCTGCGTTTTGCAGTAGAAGCACTGTGTCGCGCAGAAACACGCGGTACACACTTAAACTTGAAAAATAGCGCTTTTAAGCGTTTTAATTTATTTTTCAACACGAACCTGATTAAAAATAAAATTTTAATCATAACAGAATATTTTTGGGATTTAAATATTTTTCGGGCGGTCACCAATGTTCGTTTCGTAGTTTTGTCGTAAATAGTCCTTTAGTTCAAATAAACATGTTTTTGCCATACCGAATCCTTCGAAACTTATTTCTAAGTTATGTAAAGGATATTTAAGGTATGTTTGGCTTATGTCACTATTCCGGAGTGTTTATCGCGTTAAACTGACTATGTTTATGCACCAGTTTGCGTATAACCTTCCAGAAAGTGATTTAAAGCATGAAATCAGAATCGAATCAAATTGTAAAATCATCAAACACAATAACACATATAATAACAACAAAGCACATTGTTTTATTGATAACCAACATTGTTTTCCATTATACGATGCTTACAGAACAAAGTTGTCACAGAAACTAACTGGTCTTACCCTCCTGTCCCAGTCCAATCTTCCTCAACGCTTCTGGCACTTTGCATTTGAAACAGCTGTTTACTTAATTAATCGATTACCTTCTCGTGTCTCCTCCAACAAATCTCCCTTTGAACACATATTTAAACACAAACCTGATTACTCGTTCCTTCGTGTCTTTGGATGCCAATATTTTCCTTATCTTCGTCCTTACAATCGACACAAGATTGATTTTCGATCTACCCCGTGTGTCTTCCTTGTATATAGCCCTGTTCACCATGGTTACCGCTGCTTTGACCCATCCACCGAAAGAACATACATTGCTCGCCATGTTCGTTTCAACGAGCATGTTTTTCCCTACCATAAACCTACACCTACCCCCACTCCACTACCCTCCAACTCCCCTTATGTATCTATTATACCACAACCTCCACCCGCTTTCTCAACCGAGCCTACTCAAACACCACCCCAACCCCCTGAACCAACCTAACCATCTACACCACCGCCATCCGATCCACCATCACCAAACCCCACCATCCCACCCGAGCCTACTCAAACACCACCCCAACCCCCTCAACCAACCCAACCATCTACACCATCGCCATCCGATCCACCATCACTAAACCCCACCATCCCACCTCCAGCACCCAGGACGCGTCCTCCTAATCTTCGTCCTAATCCCAAACAACTTGCCTGTTATGATCACACTGCTTACACTGCCACCACCCACCCTGCTATACCTACTACACCCACATCTTTTACCGTTGCTAACAAGTCTTTAGAATGGCGCCATGCTATGGCCGACGAATTGGTTGCGCTACATAGGAATGGGACGTGGACACTAGTGCCTCCTGTACCCAATACTAACCTTATTGAATGTAAGTGGGTTTACAGGTTAAAAACAGATCAGGATGGCAATCTTACAAGGTACAAGGCCCGTCTTGTTGCAAAGGGCTTTCATCAACAACATGGTGTTGATTATAACGAGACCTTTAGCCCAGTTATCAAACCTGATACTATTAGAACTGTCTTATCTTTGGAAGTCACAAACAAATGGTCTTTGAGACAACTGGATATTCAAACCGCTTTCTTACATGGTGATCTTAAGGAAACAGTTTACATGCGCCAACTGTCACACCCCAACCGATGGCGGAAACATCGAGATGGGACGAAAACGAGATTGCAAGAGACTTCATAACACTATGTGACAATATAATTTAAATTCAAATTTCAGTTCGATACTAAAAGTCATAAAAGATTCAATAAAAAGACAACAATTGTTTCATAGCATAACATCGAAATAACAAAATTTATCTAGGTGTGTATCTAAGTCCACCAAAATTGCATTCCTTCAACATCAACTCATCATTCAACCCGCAACATGTATTAAAATAATCAACAAAAAGTTGGCGAGTATACAAGTTTTGTTACATAGCATAATATAGTATAAAAGTGCTCATATCCAACATGATTCATAATATGCAATACTAGTATGCTAAAATGGCGTACAATATGTTCAAACCCATGTATACAACGCGTTAAAAGAGCCTATCCCAAATAGAGTAGCGGGAGGTAACAAGTTTAACTTAACAATACCCCAAGACTAATAGGCGGTGCGTTAATCCTATAGCGCTATAATTGTTAAGGTAGGCTAGCAAAGTTAATGAGCATATATCGACCAAATAGTTTACAAAGCATACGATATTAACAAGCATCACACATAGCATCATGTTAAGCATGGATAGAGTATGTTTAAAATAGTTTAAGTGTCATGTGATTTTGTATAATATATTGTTGCATCCCAAAGTGTTAAAGAGTAAAAAGGGATCGAGTATACACACGGTTTTGCAAGTTTTCCTACTTGAAATCCCGCGAGTGATGTTTGTGGATGGATTAGTGTTGAGCACCTTAACCTTCTAGACGAAGAAAACATAGGTGTGTGAGTTTGGGGAAATCGGAAGATTGTAGATTCGGAATAACATGAACATAGACATAGGAAAATAATCATCCATCACATATGATGCTTAGATGATATACTTACTAACTTGAAATTGTCCACTTGTTCATCATCAAGAGTTCGGTTTTGTTGAATATATTACATAAGTTATATGAGTATTAATATGTTATATTGGTCAAGCATGAGGTAGAAGATTAAATTATTCGTTTAGGCACCTCTTTGTGTCATATAATTCATAAATGAGGTAGGAAGAACAAAGCTTCCATTTAGGCACCTCTATTGTTCACCACTACACTTGTTGTTCTAAACAACAAGGAGGGTCATGAACTTACAAGTAAATAGAGATATATGAACAACTAATCTATGGAAAACATCAAGAAGTGAGTCGATTTCTATGAAAGATAGCCCAAGCTAGTCTAACAATCACTCATACATCAAGCTTCAAGCTTGAACACTTCTTGTGGGTAAAACCCTAACTAAAACATAATGTTTGTGAGGTTTTAACCTCTGATTAACATTTCTCAGCCTTGTTTTTTAAGCCCAACTAACCATTCAATTGATTATGAGCATTAGGACATAGGTTTGAGATAAGATAGACTCAAGTTCAACTAAGATTAACAATTTTAAATGAAAACAGAAACAAACAGTCCACTTTGGAGCCTTTTTGGTGACATTCCAGAGCTTGGTTTTCCATGGACAACCTCTGGAAATGTTTCTAAGGTTGTTCGAAGCAAGTGAGAAAAAGAATGGATGAAAAATGTTAAGAAATGAGAGAGTTATGCATACTTTTGTAACTTGGTATGATTCTGCTCGAATTTCTGATTAGCAGCAGATTAGAGAGTGATTAAAGAGTGTTTGAGGTGAGTTGCTTGCCTTGTGTGTTTACATCCAATGAACCTAAAAGGCAACTATTGATCATTTTGACTGCTAGGTGGTGGATTCACATAAATGAATACCTTTTACTACAACTGTAACATGTTTGTTCATAGCAAATAAATAGTTCATAAACTTGACCGCCCCCATCCGTATCAGTGACAAAAGTAATTAGTAAATACATATAATCCACATCCTCAGCAACTCAAGGGAACTCGACCCAGGCATGACATAAATGACGACATTATCATTTTGTTACAGACATCGAACAAGCTACTGCTGTATGTATGATATTAAAATATCGCTCTCTATTACTTATTCGTTCACATATTATTCTATTGAGTTGTTAGCTGCAACATTAACTTGAAATTGGCAAGAGGCAGACAATTTCCCCAATTAATAAACCTGAAAAATGTCGGATCACTAGGTTATCCTAATTCTAGAAGCGATCATGTTATCAACAAATCACAAATCAGCACCAAAAACGCCTGATTAATAAACCTAATCATCAGGACGATCAGATTTAGGTTACAGAAGATGCAAATGTACCTGATCAGATGAATGATATAGTGATTAAGAGTAACGGTGAGTGAGTGAGTGAATGAATATATGGCGTTGAAGGCATCTGAGTCGTTGTTAGCACAATGCGAGCGTGTCTGTGTAGGTATCGGTATGGCGGGAAAAGCGAGTCGGTGATGTTTTGGGAATTTGCAGATTACGTAGAGGGTGTTTGGTTGAGTTAGCTTATATTTGGAAGAAGAGTAAATTGCCATTTTAGTCCCTGAGTTTTTGTCCAATTTGTCATTTTAGTTCAAATAGTTTTTTTTTCTTCTCTAGGTCCTGACTTTTCCTTTTTCTTGCCGTTTTGATCACATTGCCTAACTTAGTCTAAAAACCAGCTTATAGGTCCTGGCATTAAATTATTATGAGGTTTATAAATTATGTTGTAAACTGCCCCTTGTTATCACTACACAACAGTTATGCCAAAAATACCCCTGGTTATAACCAGATTTTTAGACTGAGTTAGGCAATGTGATCAAAATGGAAAAGTCAGGGACCCAGAGGAGAAAAAAAAACTATTTGAACTAAAGTGGCAATTTGGACCAAACCTCAGGGACTAAAATGACAATTTACTCTTTGGAAGAACTTATAACTTATAGAGTTATAAAAGTTAATAATTATTTAAGTTATTTTTGTGTGTTGAGAAGTTGAAAATGATAAGTTACTATTTGTAACTTATAATTTATGACTTATAATAATTAACAATAATAAAAAATAGTACGTAATTTAAATAAAAAAAGATTACATAACTAAAACACAGTTACATAACTAAAAAACGATTACTTAATTTAAACTAAAAAACGAAACTTAAAAAAAACGAAACTAAGTACGATATTTGTCCATTATTTCTTTTTTTAGTTTCTCGTACATTTCTCGCTCTTCCCCTTTGTAGGTGATCGATCTTCTTCGTTTGTCCACGGGTGTACACGACGATCCTCTTTTACTTTTTCTTTTTCCGACTCGGTTTTTTATGGTTTTGTTTTCTTCTCGTAGAGGATTCGGGTGGTGTAGGTTGAGTTTCCGGTACGGATTTGGGTGTAGGTGGGGTTTGTGTTAGCGGAGTGAGTGGTTGTTGAAGAGGTGTTCGGCATTTCACCGAAACCATATGGGTTGTTCGGTTCAAAGTTGCGGTTGTATGGATGTATTATTTTTTATAAAGGTTGTAGAGATTTTATAAAAAAAATGAGGGTTGAGAAGGAGTTGGATAGAATGAAAATGTTGAAAATGGTAGTTTTTTATATATATTGGAGGTGAAATATTTTTTTAAATGAAAAATCTTTTTATTTTTTAAATAATGTCGTTGGGGTCTAATGGCTAGTGTAAACACTCAATCAAACCACGCCACGTTGACACGCTTTAACTCTCAATGCGGGTGGGGAATCTCAAGCCCACACATACCGCCGTTAACAACGTCGGGTCTGGTGTGGTGTGTGCGGCGTGGAAAGGCAACAACGTCGCTCTACTAAGGGTGTTCAAGAAAATCCAAATCCGAAACCGAATACGAAAATCCGAAAACCCGCATCCGAAATATCCAAAATTTCAGATATCCGAAAATCGGATAATCCAAAATTGCCCGAGCGGATTAAAGTGCAATTGAGGAATCGGTGTAATTTCCTGAGGTTGACCTAGTGCAGACTTCAATAAAGACACATGGAAGGTTGGATGAAGTTGTGAGTCTGCTGACAAGTCCAGGCGATATGCAACTGCACCCACCCTTTCCAAAATCAGATAAGGACCAAAATACTTTGGCCCTAATTTTTGATGATGACGCTTCCTGTTAGACTATGTTCTTATTATTAGACAAAACTTATTATTGTCGAGGGTATCTAATTGTAATTAGCAACTCTATATATAGGGCTTTGTATTCTCAATATTTTAGAGATAATAACAGATATCCTTTTCACGTAGTTTGATTTGGTATCAGAGCCAATCAAACCTGCGGCAAAAAAAAAACCTACTGCCACCAAATCAAACCTGCGGCCAAAAACCCTACTACCGCTAAATCAACTCCAGGCAATCAACCCTCTCTGATTACTCATGGCAGCCATTCTCACCTTCACCAATCAAGAAAAGACTACCCACAACTCTCATAAATTTTCTTTTACCCTAAAATCTACAAATTATGGTTATTGGAGATCAATGATTGAGTCATTCCTCACTTCTCACAACTTATTTGGCTATGTAGATGGCACTATTCCCTGTCCAGAATAGAAAGTCACCAACGAATCTGCCACAACCGACAACCCAAGTTATCTCCCATGGTTTCTAGTGATGCCCATAATCGTATGCTTCTTATTTCTACTGTTTCTGAAGATTTGTTTCAGCACATCCAGGGCAAAACGTCACGTGAAGTTTGGCTATCCTTAGAACGGGCATAAGCCCCTATCACATCTTCCCATGAATTCACCCTTAAAAATCAGTTACTTCGGATCACCATGAAGGGTGATGAAAAACCCGCTGAATATCTTAGCCGAGCACAGGAGTATGCAACCGCCCTGGCTAATATAGGTGAACCAATGAAAGATAAAGACCTTATTATGCTCACTCTTGCAGGACTTTGAGAGGAATATAATGGCCTTAAAACTAACCTTCTCGCTCGTTCTCCTCCGGTTAACTTTAACGAGCTTCACGGACTGTTGAGTGATCATGATTACATGATCACAAGACTCTTGGCCTCGAACCCGTAGGTTCCACAGGCTCTTTTAGCCACGTCTGCACCAGGCCAGCGGCCTTTTATGGCTGTTGTACCACCCTCATCACAGTTGGGTTATCAACAGCCCAATGTGGACTCGATTCAACAGTAGTTTAATAATCTTCAGTTAATGGCATACCAGTTGGGTTATCAACTTAGTCCTGCAGCCTCTCCCCAACCACAGGCTTACTTTGCCCCTCGATCATCCAACAACAGCCGAGGTAATCGTGCTGCGCGTGGTTCATCTCGTGGCAATTCTCGGGCAGCTTCAAATTCTCGCAATCGGGACTCTACAAGCAGCTGTCAATTTGCTTGGGCCTCCACTCAAAACACAGTATATGGTCATTGCAACCGTTGTGGGATAGTTCATCTACCCTCCCAATGTCCTAATCAACCTCGTGCCGCAACTCAGGCCAATTATGCAAGTTACTCAGATGCTGCCTCTCGATCCAGTTCATGGAAACCCGACACTGGTGCCAATAGTCATGCCACTCCAGATCTATCTAGCATGGACAACTCGGAGGCCTACTTTGGTAAGGATTCTTTACTTGTTGGTAACGGTGAATCTTTACCTATCTTTCATATTGGATCCACCTCTTTTACCTCCCCTCACAAAACCTTTAAATTATCAAATATATCCTCCATGTCCCTAAACTTAAACAAAACCTTTTATCCGTCCAAAACTTTTGTCAAGATAATGATGTTTATTTTGAATTTCACTCCTCTTATTTTGTTGTGAAGGACGAGCCTACACGCACTACCCTCCTAACGGGCCCCAGTGAACAGGGATTGTACTCCATCCGTCTTCCTCAACGCAAGACCTTACCCAAAGTTGCATTCAGTGCTGTCAAAGCGTCTTCCAACACTTTTGGCATCAACGACTGGGACATCCACATGCTCAAGTTTTTCATTCTATTATTTCAAATTGTTCTTTACGTGTTTCGGACAAGTTTTCCAACAATTTATGTTCTTCATGTCAATTAGGCAAATCTTCTAAATTATCATTGTCAAACTCTACGTTCCATAGTAAAAATGTTTTGGATCTTGTTTATTGCGATGTTTGGGGTCCTTCCCCTACGCCTTCTTATAACGGTTATCTTTTTTTTGTTATGTGTCGTGGTACATGTGGTTTTATCCTTTAGTTCATAACTTTGATGTTTACACAGTGCTAACAAATTTCATCAAGATGGCTGAACGCCAATTTAACACAAAGTTGAAGTCCATTCAATCCGAATGGGGGGGGGGGGAGAATTTCACTCGCTTACTTCTTTTTGCCAAAATCTTGGTATCATTCATCGACGCTCATGCCCACATACAAGCAAATAAAACAGCTTCGTTGAGCGTCGTCATCGTCATGTCGTGGAAACTGGTCTTACCCTCCTGGCCCAGTCCAATCTTCCTCAACGCTTCTGGCACTTTGCGTTTGAAACAGCTGTTTACTTAATTAATCGTTTACCTTCTCGTGTCTCCTCCAACAAATCTCCCTTTGAACACATATTTAAACGCAAACCTGATTACTCGTTCCTTCGTGTCTTTGGATGCCAATATTTTCCTTATCTTCGTCCTTACAATCGACACACGATTGATTTTCGATCTACCCCGTGTGTCTTCCTTGTATATAGCCCTGTTCACCATGGTGACCGCTGCTTTGACCCATCCAATGAAAGAACATACATTGCTCGACATGTTCGTTTCAACGAGCATGTTTTTCCATACCAAAAACCTACACCTACCCCCACCCCACTACCCTCCAACTCCCCTTATGTATCTATTTTCCCTCAACCTCCACCCGGTTTCTCAACAGAGCCTACTCAAACACCACACCAACCCCCTCAACCAACCCAACCATCTACACCACCGCCTTCCGATCCACCATCACCAAATCCCACCATCCCACCCGAGCCTACTCAAACACCACCCCAACCCCCTCAACCAACCCAACCATCTACACCATCGCCATCCGATCCACCATCACTAAACCCAACCATCCCACCTCCAGCACCCAGGACTCGTCCTCCTAATCTTCGTCCTAATCCCAAATAACCTGCCTGTTATGATCCCGTTGAATACACTGCCACCACCCACCCTGCTATACCTACTACACCCACATCTTTTACCGTTTCTAACAAGTCTTTAGAATGGCGCCATGCTATGGCCGACGAATTGGTTGTGCTACATAGGAATGGGACGTGGACACTAGTGCCTCCTGTGCCCAATACTAACGTTGTTGATTGTAAGTGGGTTTACAGGTTAAAAACAGATCAGGATGGCAATCTTACAAGGTACAAGGCCCGTCTTGTTGCAAAGGGCTTTCATCAATAGCATGGTGTTGATTATAACGAGACCTTCAGCCCAGTTATCAAACCTGATACAATTAGAACTGTCTTATCTTTGGCAGTCACAAACAAATGGTCTTTGAGACAACTGGATATTCAAACCGCTTTCTTACATGGTGATCTTAAGGAAACAGTTTACATGCGCCAACTGTCACACCCCAACCGATGGCGGAAACAACGAGATGGGACGAAAACGAGATTGCAAGAGACTTCATAACACTATGTGACAATATAATTTAAATTCAAATTTCATTTCGATACTAAAAGTCATAAAAGATTCAATAAAAAGACAACAATTGTTTCATAGCATAACATCGAAATAACAAAATTTATCTAGGTGTGTATCTAAGTCCACCTAAATTGCATTCCTTCAACATCAACTCATCATTCAACCTGCAACATGTATTAAAATAATCAACAAAAAGTTGGCGAGTATACAAGTTTTGCTACATAGCATAATATAGTATAAAAGTGCTCATATCCAACATGATTCATAATATGCAATACTAGTATGCTAAAATGGCGTACAATATGTTCAAACCCAAGTATACAACGCGTTAAAAGAGCCTATCCCAAATAGAGTAGCGGGAGGTAACAAGTTTAACTTAACAATACCCCAAGACTAATAGGCGGTGCGTTAATCCTATAGCGCTATAATTGTTAAGGTAGGCTAGCAAAGTTAATGAGCATATATCGACCAAATAGTTTACAAAGCATACGATATTAACAAGCATCACACATAGCATCATGTTAAGCATGGATAGAGTATGTTTAAAATAGTTTAAGTGTCATGTGATTTTGTATAATATATTGTTGCATCCCAAAGTGTTAAAGAGTAAAAAGGGATCGAGTATACACACGGTTTTGCAAGTTTTCCTACTTGAAATCCCGCGAGTGATGTTTGTGGATGGATTAGTGTTGAGCACCTTGTCCTTCTACACGAAGAAAACATAGGTGTGTGAGTTTGGGGAAATCGGAAGATTGTAGATTCGGAATAACATGAACATAGACATAGGAAAATAATCATCCATCACATATGATGCTTAGATGATATACTTACTAACTTGAAATTGTCCACTTGTTCATCATCAAGAGTTCGGTTTTGTTGAATATATTACATAAGTTATATGAGTATTAATATGTTATATTGGTCAAGCATGAGGTAGAAGATTAAATTATTCGTTTAGGCACCTCTTTGTGTCATATAATTCATAAATGAGGTAGGAAGAACAAAGCTTCCATTTAGGCACCTCTATTGTTCACCACTACACTTGTTGTTCTAAACAACAAGGAGGGTCATGAACTTACAAGTAAATAGAGATATATGAACAACTAATCTATGGAAAACATCAAGAAGTGAGTCGATTTCTATGAAAGATAGCCCAAGCTAGTCTAACAATCACTCATACATCAAGCTTCAAGCTTGAACACTTCTTGTGGGTAAAACCCTAACTAAAACAGAATGTTTGTGAGGTTTTAACCTCTGATTAACATTTCTCAGCCTTGTTTTTTAAGCCCAACTAACCATTCAATTGATTATGAGCATTAGGACATAGGTTTGAGATAAGATAGACTCAAGTTCAACTAAGATTAACAAGTTTAAATGAAAACAGAAACAAACAGTCCACTTTGGAGCCTTTTTGGTGACATTCCAGAGCTTGGTTTTCCATGGAAAACCTCTGGAAATGTTTCTAAGGTTGTTCCAAGCAAGTGAGAAAAAGAATGGATGAAAAATGTTAAGAAATGAGAGAGTTATGCATACTTTTGTAACTTGGTATGATTCTGCTCGAATTTCTGATTAGCAGCAGATTAGAGAGTGATTAAAGAGTGTTTGAGGTGAGTTGCAAAGTGGAAAAGGTGCGGAGGAGGCTTGGGTTTTATAGGGGAAGGATTAGGGTTAAGGTGGTTGACAATAAATATGATTAGTCGGTGGTTGAAATCATGGTTGTAAAAGTCTCTAGGCGCTCCCTGGTCGGTCGACCAGGGAGTTGAGAGTACTCGGTCTAGGCGGAGAGCACACGGGGAGTAATCGGAGATGCCAAATTATAAAGAAATTAGTTTTCGGATATTAAATATATGTCAAATAACATAAATTTACTAATATTTATAACAAAATACGTGAAATTGATATTCACTCTTTAATATGATAGGCATAGAAATGATGTTTTATTTTATTTTAAGTCAAACTCGGCCCGAGTTGATATACTAGATCCATTTTTGGCCAATGTTGACCGCATTTGATCGATTCCGAGTAATTAGTCGGAGTTGAAGAAAGTCGCCTCGGCAACCTACCTTGTAGCGACTACTCGGTGAGTACTCGGACTTGGAGACCTTGTTTTACAACCATGGTTGAAATAAGTAAATAAAAAAAACAATTCCCAAACACCACACAAGGTGCAGTCGTAAGGCTATTTAACAACCATAATATCTTCCCTTTTTATTTTATGTGACATAAACTTAACATATATATAGTGGAGCATGGTGTGCATTATGATATTACAAATATAGGAGGTTGAAACAAATTAAAAAAAGGCAATTAAGGGGTTGTCCCCTGTTCCGATCGGAAGGCTGCTCTTCATTTCTTTTTATATTTTTTTTAACACTAAAAAGGGTATATATTGTAGTACATACTTCGTATTTATGATGTGTATATTCATTCAACATACAATAAGGTCAAACATGCAAGTAACAATTAAATAAAAAAAGGTTTGATGATTGTTGTTGCACTCCAGCCGGCTGTTATGAGTTTCATTCCTTTTTTTTCGCAAAATAACACATGTATTTGTAGATTATGTTATAAATCTATGATGTTTTAATGTATACATACCCTATAACAAGGCGTAAAAATGTATGAAACATGTTTTAATTTGAACAAAAGATGTGACTATTAGGTGTGTAAGATATGGTTGTAAGTATGTTTAAACGAATTTGATCACGTAATAAGTATGCGTATAAATAATCTCGTTTAAGTATTTAAATCAAGTATGCAAATATGGATTATGTCATGCGAGAGTTGAGTGAAGTAATGCACATAAGGAACGATCAAAGTTGTGTATTCACATCTTTTGCAAGTTAACATGTTTGAACGTATAAGTGTATGACTTGAATGCTATAAACGAATATACGAAAAATGTATATTTCACATGAATGATTAATTGTATAATAATCAAGAGTCTCGGATTTACAATGGCTTGAAACGAACAACGATTACAAAGGAAACGGATTTCCGAAAAACATAGAAATACGATACAATCTTTCTAAAAACGGAACGCTGAGAAAAGCGAGGCGTTACCCCAACCCCCTGGTTTTGTTGACCCTACCAAGCCTGATCATGTGTGTTTATTGAACAAATCTTTGTATGGGCTCAAACAAACCCCCCGTGCATGGTTTACTAAGCTATCTACTGCTCTTCGTCAACTGGGCTTTTATGGGTCCAAAACTGACCCGTCGCTATTTATTCTCAACTCATCGGGCACGCTTGTTTATATGCTTGTGTATGTTGATGACATTATAATCATTGGTAATAATCTGGGCGCTATCACCGGCATTGTTTAGCATCTTAACTCTCTCTTTGCTCTTACGGATATGGGTCAGCTAAATTATTTTTTGGGAATTGAGGTTATCCATCACCGTTTGGATCTGGTCCTTTCTCAACGGACATATGTGCTTGACATTCTTCAGCGTGCTAGTCTTGCAGATTGTAAACAAGTTTCCTCTCCTATGGCTACTTCTCAAGTGTTGTTACCTGATGATAGTCCTTTGCTTGATGATCCTTAGCGATACAGACAGACTGTCGGGGCTCTTCAATATGCCACTTTGTCTCATCCCGATATTGCCTTTGCCGTTAACAAAGTTTGTCAGTTTATGCATGCTCCTACCGAGAATCATTGGGCTGCTGTGAAACGAATTGTATGTCATCTAAAAGGCACGGTCAACTATGGTTTATTGTTTCGTCACAACACGGGTTATCAGCTGCAAGCTTTCTCTGCCGCAAATTGGACTTCTACTCTTACTGCTTTTTCGAATTCTGACTAGGCTGAGTCGATCGTCGATCCACGGGGGGATATGCAATCTACTTGGGATCCAATCTCATCTCTTGGTCTGCAAAAAAACAACGAACTGTCTCTCGATCTTCAACAGAATCCGAATACAAGGCAATAGTTGATACTGTTGCGGAACTAATTTGGTTAAAGTCTCTCCTTCGGGAACTCGGTTTGGATAGCAAGGCACCCACACTCTGGTGTGACAATCTTGGTGCAACCTACCTTTCTGCCAATCCGGTTTTTCATGCCCGTACGAAGCACGTTGAAGTTGATTATCATTTTGTTCGTGAACAAGTTACTCAAGGAGAACTAGATATCAAATTCATCTCAACTGATGACCAAATCGTTGATATCTTTACAAAGCCCTTGTCCTCACAAAGACTTAAGTTTCTACGATCCAAGTTGTAGGTCGTTCCCCGCCCTCAACTTGCGGGGGAATGTTAGACTATGTTATTATTATACAAACTTATTATTGTAGAGGGTATCTAATTGTAATTAGCAACTCTATATATAGGGCTTTGTATTCTCAATATTTTAAAGATAATAACAGATATCCTTTTCACGTAGTTTGATTCTTCCAATTTCACGTATACCCAATCGCCCACGTTAAATTCCCTTTCTGACTTTTTCTTGTCTACAATCTACTTCATTCGGTTCTTGGCTTTAGACAAATTAGCTTTTAGAGAAACTAATTTAGCTTCCCTTAGTTAAAACCAATCTTCTATAGAAGCAATGTTAGTGTCATTTGGAATGTAAGGATTGTGAATAGGAGGTGGAATCCCATAAAGAGCTTCAAAAGGGGACATGTGAATCGCTGAATGATAAGTGGTATTGTACCACCATTTTGTAAGAGTTAACCACTTAGGCCATTGCTTAGGTTCATCCATGACCATACACCTCAAATATGTTTCAAGACATCTATTAAGAACTTCAGTCTGTCCATCACTACTTTCTGGATGATAGGCAGTAGAAAAATTCAATTGCACCCCCTGCAATTTCATGAAATCCTTCCAAAATTTACTTATAAAGATTGGATCCCTATCAGATACAATGGTTGCAGGGCATCCATGTAACTTGAACACAGTATCAAACATCAAGTGAGCTATGGTTGAAGCTGAATAAGGATGAGTTAGGGGTAAAAACTGAGCTTATTTGGTTAGTCTATCAATATCTACCAATATGGCATCCTTACCAGCAGCTTTAGACAGCGCTTTAGACAGCCTTGTAATAAAATCCATAGAGATATCCGAAAAAAACTGAAGTAGGAGTAGGCAGTGATTGCAAGAGCCCTGGAAAAGTAGCTCTATCATATTTAGCTCTGTGACAAGTTTCACAATCTTTGACCCATTGTTTGACAACTGCGTCACATTTCTTCCGGTAGAATAGCTGCTTCAATCTTTTCAAAGTAGCATAATAACCTGAGTGACCACCAGTGGCAGAAGCAGTGGCGCAGCTATGAAGGGGCTG
Source organism: Helianthus tuberosus (assembly GCA_030545235.1). Classification (NCBI taxonomy): domain Eukaryota; kingdom Viridiplantae; phylum Streptophyta; class Magnoliopsida; order Asterales; family Asteraceae; genus Helianthus; species Helianthus tuberosus. Next base: position 83,067,889 of record CM060363.1, read on the forward strand.
GAGGTGGCGTCCGACCCCCCGAACTTTTCGCTCATAGTGTTATGTATGTACATTTCGTATAGAATTTTTTAGGTATATACATTTTCGACCCCCGGTTTTATAAAAAAATAATTTTATTAGGTATATACTTTTAGGTCCGGTCACTTCCGACCCCCTGGTGGAAATTTTCAAGCTTCGCCACTGGGCAGAAGATTGACATATGTGAAGGATGTCCTTTCTTAATTGGTCATCATGACCAACTACCAATTTATTTTTCCTCTTTAACATCTTACCATCCCATGACCAGTTTTTAACATTAGAAGTATGCTGCAGCCTATGAATAATAGCCTGTAATTGGTCATCAGTTTCCCAAGTCTTGATAATTCTAGGCCACAGACAAGGTTCAATAGAGCTCAATCCCATTTCAAACAGTGCTAAACCTTTCACTCTTGACAGGGCATCAGCCACTTGATTATTGATTCCTTCCTTATATAAGATTTCATAATCATATCTGTAGGTCCCAAAATCTGAGGATCGATTACGAACCGAATCTCTTGTTTATAGTAAACACGGTTACGTGTGCGGAATCCACGTAACTATGCCAAATCAAACATATATATAGCAATAATAACAACGGATTAATCAATGATACACACTCTATTGATTAACGGGATGAGAACCGATTACAACTGATACAAACACAGTTCAGACGGAATTTTGGCAGAGTTTTGTTACTATGGTTTGTTTCTCATCTCTGGGTTCAAATGAACACAAAGTGTTGTTTGTATAGTCCCTGGGCCATTGATATCGACGAAACACACAAGTGTTTGACGAATCTGAACATGGGCCAGACATTGGGCCTGGAACAGCCCAATACATGACGAATCAAGGTCTGATTCGTCAGTACATGACGAATCAAGGTCTGATTCGTCATGACCTTCAACGAAACAGAAGCTTGAACAATGGTCTGTTTCGCCATGAAGTGTTCCGACAAAACAGGTCTGTTTCGTCGAGGACTGCAACTGTTGTGGTTGTTCCTGTTAACAGACAGCAATAATCAGCAACATATAAACATAGTAATGACAAAACTACCCTTTAATGCAACATGCATTGTTCATAATACTTTACATAACAAAAGAGACAAACAAGTTGTACACAAGTAGATAGGAGGATATCTGACTTGGTCAACATAACATACAGACTCGATAATTAATAAAAGACCATTCAAAATACATCGTTAAACAAGACTAGTTACAGACACTAAAAATGCATCAACAAACTCCCCCTTGTCTGTTACTCGTCTTTGGTCTTCTAATCTTCCATCAGTGTTGTTCGGACCACGAACTGCCCGAATGTATACCCCTGTAGTAGCAAAAACACGCTACTCGCTGAAACTTTAACGCTTGTCGTGCATCTTGATCTTCATAGAAAATATCATGACGATATAATCTGCCAATATCAGCTTCAGACATGTTGACGATCCACATCGGATCCAACATCCGGTAATTAGCACGACCAGCTCTAAACACAATAACAGCTTCATGAGTATCCGAGTCGTAGCACCACAATGCCATGTCTTCAAGAAAATCCTGCTTCATAGGCATCAATGGGATTTTATCTACTACCCTCGGAGGCTGATATACCAGTTTATATCTGCAAGTGTTGGTGTCCGGATCAAGAGTAAACTTGATCGGTTGATAAACAGGAAATTGTGGTTTGTAGGATTCATCCTTCCAGCCTGTCTTCTTGTTTACTTTCACCAGACGCTCAAATAAAGTAGCGCCATCGTATTTTTCACGATTGATAAGCTCAAGCCTTGTCAACGCAGAGACATCATAAAATGGCAAAGAGAGAATGCTCAGTAGTGAATTGAAATACAGAATTCCAAATTCACGTTTAATAGCAATGCAGTGAATATCTTGAACAAACATCCAGCATAAGATCCTTCCACTTGGCTTTGATTTTTCAAATTGCAAATAATCTACTTGAGCTTTTTCAGGTAACGGCTTGGACACTTTGGATAAAAACTGTTTTCTCCATTCAGAAAAAGCATTTGTGTCTTTTTCAGAAGAATTTCGATTCTTCAAGTGCTCGTCTATGTCATCAATGTTTTCTTTCATCCAATTTTCATCAAATGATGCAAATTCAGTACCATCTTCTCTGACATATGTTGATTTTGGAGCTTCACCTTCAAACACAATTTCATCAATCTCTTCAACATTCGTTGTATCAGTCTCAGTAGACATTTTGTCTATCTCAGCATCATCTACTTCTCTCATAGACTGTAAAATACTTAATTGCTCCGGAGAAAGATCTTCTATTAACTCCCCTTCTTCAAGCAACTCTCCTGTAAATGGATGAACAGCTTGTAGAGCAATATCAGCACTGCTAAATATAGAAGAAGTACCTTCTATCTGTTGTACTTTTCCAGTAGAAGTTCCCTGAGATGATTCAACAACGGTAGGTTGAACTGTAACAACTTCAGAAGCAAGTGTGGTTGGCTGTTTCTGTGATGTACCAGAGGTATCAGGATTTCCTTGATCTTCCGTATCATCATCCTTTTTCTTTAGTACCTCTTGTTGTTTACAATGATAGTCCCACAGAATAGCAAGCCTTCTCTCTTTCTCTTCATCAAGAGCTTTCAAGCGAGCATTTTCAGCTTTAAGCACATCAATTTCACCTTGTTGTCGCTCTATTACTGTTTGCTGTTGACCAACTATTGACTTCAATTTGTTAAGTTCCACAGATTGTTTAAGTTGATCATGCTTTGTGAGATTTCCAAAATGAGATTGCCTTTGAAGACGATCAGCAGCCGCTTCAAGTGTAGAAAACAGATATTGATCTTTTCATCTTGAGAAAATCCAGCAAATGTCCTATGACGTTCAGCACTGATTTCAGAAGTAGTTGCCCTGATTGCTGAAGCCATAGATCTTACAGGAACGGCCTGAGGAACAACAGATGGAGTAGCAGTAACTGGTGTAACAACTGGAGCAACTGGAGTTTCCATAGCTGAAGTAACTACAGTAAGAGTTTCTTGCACAGGCTCCTGAGGTACAGATTGTACAGATTGAGCTGGCTCCTGAGGAATAGATGAAGACTCCTGAGGCACAGATTTCCGAGTATAAGTACTCAGATATCTCCTAGCTTTCTTCTTTTGTACTTCAACAGCTTTCTCTGCTCTTCTTTTTGTTCTCCTTTCACCTTCAGGATCCTCTGGAACATATTCCGGGTCATCCTCTGTTCTAATCTTTCTGTACCTTCTTACTCCACGTATATCAATATACATTTCGTAACCAGGTTCAACTATATGATAACTAGAACTCGAATCAGTTCCATCATCACCACTTGCTGATGAACTACTATCTGATGTACCAGAAACAGCACCCTTACTTGATGTACCAACAGTAGTACTAACAGCACCTGCATCACCTGCATCACTATCTCCACCACTTTCATCATCACTACCAGATTCATCTGAATCAACTGGGTCAGGACCAAATTTTTCTATCCTTAACCTTTCCAACTCAGGTTCTTCATTGTCTGATTGGCTGTCTTCATGACGCCATTTGTCATTTGCAGGAGCAACATAATCAGGATTCACTAGTGCGCCAAAAAGCTTCCTTGGAGGAACACTTTCTGTGTATCTTTTGGCCGCCATAGTCTTGATTAGCCTTAACGAGTTGAAATTCATTGCCTCTATTTTCAAAAGATCATTTTCAGCTTTAGGAAGGTCTGGATGCTGAACATTCATTATCATTTGCAGAAACCGTGGATACATCCAAAACTTGTTCCCGGTGGTTCTACTACCAGTCCTTGTCATGTTCTCTTTCATGTTGCTGAAAATGTACTTCGAGATGCTAAACGGTTTGTTTAACACTAAAGCAACCATGAAACCAACAAGATCATCTCCCGCCATATCATATCCAGATCGTCTATTGCTGAGACACTGAATAAGAACATGTAATAAAAACTTGTATCGTAATGGAAGATCACCTTTGTTGATTTGTTTAACGAAAAGATCTCCTTTACACTTCATCCTTAGTAAACAGCCTCGCGAACACATGATTGGTATTGAATAAGGAGCATTCGGTTGATCTTGTAATTGAAGAACTTCATTCAATATCTCCGGAGTAACAACGACATACAGATCATTCACACGACCTCTGATAATATCCTTTCCATCAATTTGAACGACGCTTGCAGAATCCCAGAACGCTTTAATTAGAGATTTGTAGACGGGTGTCGAGTATGTAACAACATGATTGATACGTGACTCCCTGATCCACTTCGTCATATCTTTAAATTCAATGAGCTTGTCTTCCGGATCCAAATAAGCAACTTGATTATGGCGTTTTTCTGACATAATCTCCTCTTCAGTTTTATTTTCTTTCTTTATCGCCTTCTTGCGTTTTCCCTTTTCTTGCTGTGCTTTAGGAGCCATCTGTACATGAAAATGTCCAGAATAAGTCACAATATATATAACATAGCATTTAGACATGTATGAATACACTTTCATGTATTCACATATCAGATAACCTATTTAAACATGTCTACTGTGAACAATCAGCAACATCAGAAAACTGCTAAGGCATTTACGACGAAACAGAGTATCAACGACGAAACAGAACTTTGAACGACGAAACAGAGGGTTGACCATTGACTGGTTTGATTCGTCGACTTTTTGATTCGTCGAGTCTATTTCGTTCCATTTCTGATTCGTCATGTTTGATTCGTCGTCTGATTCGTCGAATGTTTGATTCGCCGGAATTAGGGTTAAATCAGATTCGTCAAATTGGGGGTTTTATCAGTTTCGCCGTATTGGGTTTAAACACACATCAAATATAAACACAAACACATTCAATCATCTTTGTTTATACCCAACCCATTTATAAACACCCATAAATGATTTTCCGAACACAAACCCTTGTAAAAACAGATAATACCATTTTCAAAAACAAACCCCTGTTTTTGTTATAAAAACCCACTAACAAATCAAAGCAAATCAAACATTTGATAACCCTAAATCTATCAGATTAGAAGGAAAACATAAGAACATGCAACAACAACACATATTTAATCAAATAAAAACAAGTTTTTCAAAGGGATCTCTGAGGGTTTTCGGATGAAAAACCGACGGTTCAAAATGTTCGGAATGTAAATCAGAACATGTTTCTACCTTTGAAGTTTGTGAAATTTTGATTAAAAACAGATGTTTTGAGCGATTTGGAAGAGGAACCGTATGTTTGGGTTTCTGGTTGTGTGAAGAAGAAGATAACTGTGATGTTTTGAAAAAGTGACCATGTGGGACCTATATATACTCCGCCCTGTCTCGACGAATCAGAGGATTCGACGAAACTGAAATGGGCCCGGCGAAACAGAAACTTGGGCTTGAACTTGGGCCTAAACTTTAGCCCATGACGAAACAGATTTGGGCTCCTGTGATTCGTCGTCTGTTATGACGAATCAGATTTGATTCGCCGACTAGGTTTGATTCGTCGACTATTGTGATTCGTCGACACTTGTGATTCGTCGACAAGTCTGTTTCACCAACAGATTTTTCAAAACAGCAACACCCAGGCTGGAAATATTTTGCAGTCAAAACAGTAACACAGGCTGGAAATATTTTGCAGACACAATTCCATTCAGTTGCAAGAACGTTTTTATGAAGAAGGTTTCAGGCTTCCGGTAGAAAACACCAAGCAACAACTTCGGCTTAATCAAAAACGAACTTTACACAAATATACTAAAAACAAATTTAAAGCACGGTAAACTAAATGAAAATGCGGAAAACTGTTAAAAACACTAAACAACTGTACAAGTGCAACCTTTTTGCGAATCTCAAGGACAAGGAATCATACCAGCTTACGGTCTTAGTCAACATGATTTTGATTTCTGTTTAAAGCTCTGGATAAGTATACTACCTCGATTATCGGTATTGTGGTCCACATAAGCTCAAACTGATCAGAAATAATCATAATTTAAGAGATACGATTAACGGTAAGGATTATACTTACAAGTCGATGTAAATCCACTCACGACACATTCCCGTATCAAGGTATGCACGAGAATTCATCTTACCGGTGAGTATACCGATTATCATCTGTTTGACCGTATAAAAATGTGAGAGACTCACTTATTTTGATTGAAAACAAGCCCTATGTGATAAAATCACTTATTGATGAGGAACTTGATTTTCAGATGCATGAGGGCACAGGAGCAAGTCCGTGAACAGGTCAGTACTTTCGTACAGCAGAGAGACGAACTTGACTCCCGCAAAGAATCTGTGATAATTTATCACTTATTTTGTTTGGACATGTGATTGTTGATCACTTATTGAGGTCGAATGCAGTATGTACACGTTTGTATAGTATCATGGAAGATCTTAGACTTCGTCTCCGTTATTTTTACGGTTTGATACAACCATGATACCCAGATGATAAGCAGCATAAAGACCGAATATTTCAGATCTCGGGAATCTCTCAAACGAGATTTCGGTACTAAGACCATATGCCAATGAGCAGTTCCCACCTGACTTGAAGTCTGTTAGGTTTGTATCATCCTGCACATTTTAGTCTGATTGTGAGCCTACCGATACATCGTTAGTAGGGATACTTATCATTTTTCTTTTTATTTTGCATTTTGAGCACATTGACCGACCACACCAGTGAAATTCATCATTTTCCTTTATCCAAGAAACTCATTTTTGGTTTTTCTATTGTTTTTGAATTTTTGAGTTTTTCAAACAAAACGACAGAAAGTAAAGACATCTTTTTGGATTTTGAACTTTTGCAATGTTTTTGTATTTAGCACTTGTTGGTCCCGAAACCTGAGGATCGATTACGAACCGAATCTCTTGTTTATAGTAAACACGGTTACGTGTGCGGAATCCACGTAACTATGCCAAATCAAACATATATAGCAATAATAACAACGGATTAATCAATGATACACACTCTATTGATTAACGGGATGAGAACCGATTACAACTGATACAAACACAGTTCAGACGGAATTTTGGCAGAGTTTTGTTACTATGGTTTGTTTCTCATCTCTGGGTTCAAATGAACACAAAGTGTTGTTTATATAGTCCCTGGGCCATTGATATCGACGAAACACACAAGTGTTTGACGAATCTGAACATGGGCCAGACATTGGGCCTGGAACAGCCCAATACATGACGAATCAAGGTCTGATTCGTCAGTACATGACGAATCAAGGTCTGATTCGTCATGACCTTCAACGAAACAGAAGCTTGAACAATGGTCTGTTTCGCCATGAAGTGTTCCGACGAAACAGGTCTGTTTCGTCGAGGACTGCAACTGTTGTGGTTGTTCCTGTTAACAGACAGCAACAATCAGCAACATATAAACATAGTAATGACAAAACTACCCTTTAATGCAACATGCATTGTTCATAATACTTTACATAACAAAAGAGACAAACAAGTTGTACACAAGTAGATAGGAGGATATCTGACTTGGTCAACATAACATACAGACTCGATAATTAATAAAAGACCATTCAAAATACATCGTTAAACAAGACTAGTTACAGACACTAAAAATGCATCAACAAACTCCCCCTAAAATTCGCAAAGTTTACGAAAACTAAAATCTTTTTGAATTTTCAAAGTTTATAAAGAAAAAAATTTACAAAAACGATCAGCCAAAGAAGTTTACTCAGGTATCACCTTAATGCCATTGACCAAAAGTAGATAATCAAAACGTGATTTATCAAAAGCTTTTGTAAACAGGTCGGCACGTTGGTGATCAGTGGGGACATGAACGACATCGATTAACCTCTTATCAAAATAATCACGGATAAAGTGATATTTAATGTCGATGTGTTTAGTCTTAGAATGTTGCACAGGATTTCTAGTGATTTGCAAGGCAGCATTATTATCAACAAAAATACGAGTAGATAGGAATTCTAAACCGTAGTCGCGCATTTGTTGTTGTATCCAAAGAACTTGGGAGCAACAACTCGAGGCAGCAATATATTCTGCTTCACATGTTGATGTAGCAACACACGTTTGCTTCTTGCACTGCCACGTGACCAAGCGATTTCCTAGGAACTGACATCCTGCTGTTGTTGATTTGCCATCGATTTTGCAACCACCGAAATCAGAATCACTGTATGCAATTAATTCAAAACTATCATCCCTAGGGTACCAAAGACCTAAGTCTGGGCATCCCTTCAAATAGCGTAGAATCCTTTTGACAGCTGACAGATGAGAGGCCTTCGGGTTTGCTTGATATCTTGCTAGCAAGCATGTTGGGTACATGATATCAGGCCTCGAAGCGGTAAGATACATGAGAGATCCGATTATGGCACGATAGTACGAGGAGTTGATGCTTTCTCCCTTCAAATCCGGAGTAATCCCGTGATTCTGCGGAAGTGGGGTACCAATGGGCGTTGCATCTGACATTTGGAATCGGCTCAAAATGTCACCAACATATTTAGTCTGATGAATGAATATCCCAGACTCTGTTTGTTGAACTTGAAGGCCCAAAAAGAAATTCATCTCTCCCATAGCGCTCATTTCGAACTTTTCTTGCATAACACGTTTGAATTGCCTGCACAAAGAGTCATTAGTAGACCCAAATATTATATCATCAACATATACCTGCACCAGCAGAAGATCTTCATCTTGTTCTTTGATAAAGAGTGTGCAATCAATAAGACCTCGTCTAAATCCATTCTCCAGAAGATAGTTTGATAAGGTTGCGTACCAAGCCCTAGGTGCTTGATGTAGACCATAAAGAGCTTTGTTGAGCAACCAAACCCGATCGGGGTGAATAGGATCTTCAAAACCTGGAGGTTGTTCAACATGCACCTCTTCTTGAACAATACCATGAAGAAAAGCACTTTTAACGTCCATCTGGTAAACTTTGAATCCTTTGAAAGAAGCATAAGCTAAGAAGATTCGAATAGCTTCCAGACGTGCAACAGGTGCATAAACTTCATTGTAGTCAATGCCTTCAATCTGACGAAAGCCCTGAACAACCAGTCTCGCTTTGTTGCGAATAACAACTCCACGATCATCTTTCTTGCATTTATAAACCCATGGTGTTCCAATTTTCTTGTAATTCTCCGGTTTTTCAACAAGCTTCCAAACACCAAGCTTTTGAAATTGCTGCAGTTCGTCCTGCATGGCTTCAACCCATGAATTATCTTTTAAGGCTTCCTTCCAAGATTTTGGTTCTTCTTGTGAAACGTAACACGCGAAAGACCAATCATTTTGTAGACCAGATTCTCTAATAGCTGAATACAAACCAGCACTCGGGTTGTTTCTCAGCTGATTACGTGTCTGCACACCTTGTTGGACATCTCCTATGATATTATGCTGTGGATGGGTATCGTGTATCCTCATTTCAGGATTTTCAGGAACACGAGCATTAACACCCAAATTGTTAATATTAAGATCAACAACCAACTCTACACCTGGAATATGCGTAGAAGTGGATGCATTTCCTTCAGCAGTATCATCGACTTGCACATGAGGAGTATCAACAGAAATACCCTGAACTGGAACAACTGGAGATTTAGTGCCTTCAGTCGCATCCAGATTTTCTTCATCTTCTTCTGATGACTCATTGTATTCAGTAGCATTTTCAACTTCCTCATTTTGAACCGTGTTGTTAGACGAATTAGAACTTTGTGAGTTAACAACAACAGGTCTAACTAATGACGACTCAGCAGCATTGTCACTATCAAAAATCATTCTAGCAGCTGCGGAATCTTCATCAAAAATTGGCAGGTCAAAGGAGTTGAATAGCCCATCATAATCGAACATCCAAGGATCACCTGGAGCTTTAACAGGATTTGTATATCTCTGAACCCTTACTTCACTCCATAGTTCAATCTTTTTGGTAGTCAGATTCCAAACACGAAAATTTGGAGTAGCATATCCAAGGAAGAAACCCTCAATAGCTTTCGCGCCAAACTTTCCATCCGGATCAATCATAGTGCATGGACCACCAAAAGGTTCTAGAATTGAAAGATCTGGTTTCCTTTTCTGTAGAAGTTCGAAACAAGTCTTGCCATGTCTCTTAACCGTAAGAACTCGGTTTAATGTGTAGCAAGCAGTCGACACAGCCTCTGTCCAGAACTGAACAGGAAACGCCGACTCTACCAGCATTGTTCTTGCAGTTTCAATTATCGTCCGATTCTTCCTCTCCGCGACACCATTTTGTTGTGGAGTGTAAGGAGAACTGTATTCATGAAGAATGCCTTTAGAAGTACAGAACTCATCCATAACACGATTTTTGAATTCAGTTCCATTGTCGCTTCTGATCCTCTTAACTTTCAACGAATAGAGATTTTCCAACATTGTAAGAAGATCCTTGAGGATTTGAGGAGTATCGCTCTTGTGTGCCATAAAAGCTACCCAAGAAAATCTAGAGTAGTCATCAGTAACTACTAAACAATACACATCTCTGAACGTTGTTTTGTGTCTCATAGGTCCAAAGAGGTCCATATGAAGACGTTCGAGAGGCATGCCAACAGTGTTGATTTTCTTCAAAGGGTGAGACTTCTTTGTTTGTTTCCCTTTCTGGCACGAAACACAGATATCTTGTAGATGAAAACTTCTCACGGGTACGCCATTCACAAGATTGTTTTTCACCAAATGGTTCATTTTTCTCAAGTGAATGTGTCCCATTCTTCTGTGCCAAGATATAGACTCCTTCTCCGTGGCTTTTGAGACAAAACATGTGACTTGTGCAGAAGTCGTAATCGCTTGACTCATATCAAGAACATAAAGATCATTGATTCTTGGAGCCGATAAGAGAATCCATTCATCAGGAATTGTGAAACCAGGCTTAAGCACATAACAACCGGCATCATCGAAATGCACGGTGAACTTTTTATCGCAGATTTGCGACACACTGAGAAGATTATGATCAATTTGACGAACATAATTGATCTTATCGAAACATACCACACCATTGGAAATCATTCCCTCTCCAGTGATGTAACCGCCTTTGTCTCCAGCGAAAGCAACATAGCCTCCTTTAATGTTTCTCACATCATATAGAAGCCTTAAGTCGCCCGTCATGTGCCTGGATGCCCCACTATCAACAATCCAATGACTATTGATAATTCCTCCTGGAACATCCTGCACATATCATCCAATGATTAGTTAAGGATGGGGACCCAAGCCAAAGTGGTCTTGGGTCGTCCCTGAGCATCACGAATAGTGATCTCGATTTGTTGATGGTTTTCCAAACAAACAGCTCCCCCTGAACCTTCACTCTTCCTAGGTTTCCAAGTTTGTTTTTGTTTACCAGATTGAGTTTTGTAAACAAATTTTGAAATTTCTGATTTTACAGGTGAACTTGGTTCCCTTGGAACAGAATTTACCTTAGATTTTAAAGCCTTTTCTATTTTCTTCACATCTTGATGTCGTTGTTTCGATTCCTGTTCTTTAATAGTTCTTTTATCATGTTTAGGTGAAACAGGACGACATTTAGGGTGAATCGATTCAGGTGATGCTCTTTCAACAAATTTCGCTTTCGGAGTGTTAGCACAATCTTTGATGATGTGCCCAAACTCTCCACATTTAAAACACGTTCTCCTTTCAACAAACTTAGGAGAACTGGATCGACGATCAGATGTCGAATTTGTACAACCCGAGGTACTAGCTTTTTCATCACACCCGTTTGAATGTTGAGTGTAATTGTTTTGACTATCACGTTTTAAAATTTTGACTTGTACAAAATCATTGTTTGACTTGTTAGCAAAAGTCTCAATTTTATCTGTACCCCTCGATTCCACAAATTTGACATTGCTGTTTTTCTTCTGATAACGAGCCCCTTTTGTTTCAAATTTTGAATTGGAAACATTTGACAATTTAGCTCGTTGATCTGATTGTTTACCCTTAGAAGTAATAGGTTGTTGCTTTGAAGGTGATTTCTGATTTCCAAATTTCTTTTTAATTTCAGTCTTAGGAATTGGATAACATCGAGTCACATTAACTCCCGGAATCAACTTTCCCACAAACTTACTTGTGTTATTTTCAAAAACATTATCAATCAATGAAGGATTGACATTTTTAATTGGAAAATCATTATCTGAATAGATTTTAGAGTCACCAACCAAAGTGTACAACACAGTATTACTTTTAACAGTAGACACAGGATTTATCACTTGTTGAACAACAGGTTGAACAGCAGGGGTAGGAGGATCACACAGAATATGATTCTCAATTGGAACTTCTACTCCTTTAAGTTTGTCAAGTGATTTATCCTGATTACTCACATCTGATTCAGATTCATCATCCGACGACTCATAGTCCTCAATGGTTGGAGGACCTTGTTTCGTAGATGTTGACTCTTTTTGCTCAGAATTTGTACTTGGAGAATTGTCCGATTTGAACCCTAGGCCAGTAGTTACTTCCTCATAATCAAGAGGCACACTGGATTCAAACCGTGGCATTTCTTCTTCATCAGGCATATAAGTATAATCATGTCTCAAAGGGGGCGGACACTTCTTATACCCAACACCTTTCTTGTTTCCCTTTAGTTGTTGAACATCAATAATGTGATCGAGCACAAATCGGGAGTTAGAGTAACTCTCCAATTTTTGCTTGATTGCATCATGCTCACATTTGGCAATGGCTAGTTCCTTTTTAGTTTCCTCAACAATGTTAATGTAATCATTTATACTAACTTGTTTATGATAAACAGTTTTTGTCACTTCGGAAACATTTTTCTTTTGAATTTCAATCATAGATTTAAATTCTTTTTCGTTTCGAACCAAAGCCATATTCGCTTCTTTGCATTTAGCCATTTCAACAACTAAACTCTGATTGTGAATATGAATCGAATCACAGTGAAGCTTTATTCTATCAAATTCATTTTTCATATATTCACAATCTCTACAGTTGATAAGAATTTCAGATTTTACCTGACTTGTAGAATCTGAGACATTTGCCATAAAGGCAGTCTGATAAGAGAAAGATCCGTCTTCAGAAAAGAACTTCTCCATTTCTTTAGATGCTACCTCAGCCTTCTTGATCAGAACTGATTTCTGACATTTCAACTCTTCTGCTTCATTCAATAAGTCATCAAGATTAGAACTTGCTTCTTTGCTCACATCAGATTCAGAACTCGAAGTAGAACTTTCTTCATCAGAACTCACGGAATTACCAGAACTATCGTCACTATCAGAAAATTCTTCCTTATGAACGTGCTTGATGTGATTGATTATTTTAGCATAACACGCCGTTCCTCCTTTATCTTGATCACTTTCCCCAAGTTGTAAAGACCAATTAAACCCTTCATCAGCTTGTACGGTTAATGCACGACTTTCATTTGATGGTCCAGACTGATTCTGGTTAGTGGTGTTGTTTACAGCCACTATCCCTTTTCCACGATTGTCTTGATTAGCATTTGAAGTACTCGTCTGATTACGGAATGGGTTCTGATTGCCTTGTCTGCTTGGTCGAGTGCACTCACGTTTGAAGTGACCCTTTTCCCCACAATTGAAGCATGTAACTGCTTCTTTATCAAAACCGTACTTTGTATCTTGTTTGCTTTCCAAAGAACTTCTTCCTGTTCGAACCATAAAGTCCTTCGCCCTTCTAACAGCACTTGCGAATGCCCACTTTATATCCATCAACTCCATTTCATCACGGTTAATTTGTAGATAGTCTTCGTTGGTTAAATTGATGTTTCCAATTTGACCTGCGACCAAACCGCAGTAAGCACTGACCATGGTATTAATAAGTTCCATATGTTCCTTTGCTACTTCAATGCTAACATTTGAGAGGTTTGATGTATCAACTTTGACTGTGTTAGGGTTTGGAGTTGGAGGATTGTTGGTATAATGAGCTTGCTGTTGTTGTTGTGGTTGGACTTGTGGTTGTGGTAGGGATGGATTAAAACCTCCTCCTGAATATGCCTGAGGTTGAGTAGTAGAAACTGGAGGTATAAAAGGAATAAAACCTCCTCCAGAATAAGTCTGAGTTTGTTGAGGAAACGGAGAAGAGTTTGTATTTGATACAAACGCCGTTTGTAACTTTGGTTGCCTCAGACTAGCTGACGGGTCAAAACCTCCACCACAATACATTTCAATATTCTGAGGAGTAGCAATGCGTTTTGCTTTTCGGATTTCTTCATCATTTTTATGTTCCAGCTTCTGTACAAATTCATAGATAGTTATAGTGTCAGCATCTAGAATACCTGTATGCTTTAGAAGCTCAATGTATGGACTCCACTTTGGTGGTAGAGAATCAGCAAATCGTGCACAAACTTCCTTTTGAGTTGCAGAAACAGCATAGGCAAACATCTCACTAATCAAATGATAAAACCTTGTGGTCATATCATTTAGAGTTTCGTTTTCCAAGAACTGGAACGATTCAAACTCTTTCTTTAATAAATCATGCCGTGTCTTTCTGGAAGCTATGTTTCCTTCTCCTCTTGTCACCAAACAATCCCATAAGGATTTCGTGTCCGTACAATAAGAAAACTGATGATAGATATCTTTATGAAGTGCTTGAGTAAGAACAGCAAATGACTTTTTCTCAAATTCATATGCTTTCTTGTCATTTTCCTGCATATTAGTAAAACCTTCGGCCGTTGAAGCTGCTACTTCAAGAGCATCATTGCGTGGAGTAATGAAACACCTCCAAATATCAGTGCTTTGACCTTGAACATATGTAATGAATCGACCTTTCCATGATGGAAACTCGTTCATATGATTCAACTTTGGCGGGCGATTGTTGCTACCCGTTTCGCTCTCACTGATCAAAAGATTTTGAATGTTTTGGTTCTGATTAGATGCCAAAGCCCATTGTCCGGCACTTATAGTTGGTTGACCAAAAACACTCTTTACCCACGCTGCTGCAGACGTCGGATCTTCACGTGGTCTAGAATCCATACTCCAATCCCATGGACTAGTACAACTCATATTTGATGTATGTATGATAGTACCTGCACAAATTCTTGAAAACAAACAGTAAGCAAGCTGATATAAGTCCTCTGTGTAAAACAGATCTGTTCTCGACGAAACAGAATTCACGAAACAGGTTTGTTTCGTCTGAATGAATGACGACGAAACAGACTTGTGATAATTGTGATTTGTGGCGAAACAGAATTTGTTTCGTCAAAGATGTTGTGGCGAAACAGACGTTTGATTCGTCAAAGGTGTTGCGACGAAACAGATGTGATTCGTCGGCTGTGTGTTTCGTCAAAACTGGGTAAAAGTCAGTTGGTTTAGATATTTATCTACTGACCAGTCAAAGGATAAGATGAGACAACAAAGATATTTATCCTGACACAAGGTATGTTTGTAACTTCTATTTTCCACGAAACAGACTGTGACCAATTATCAACTTTTACACAAAAGTCAAGATATTATTTTATAAGTTGCAACACTTTGTTTTAATCAATTTATCAGATCAATTACTCAGTTTATATAAGAACAACTATGAAGATATGAAGAACACCACCAAGAACATGAGTTTTCCGATGAGTTTTCCGATCACCGATAAATTTCCGAAACACGAAAATACACTAGATTTTCACTAAAAACCCGGTTTAAAGCATAAACAAACAATCTAACTTAGGTTTTTAATAAAAAAACTGTAGCAAACACCAATAAAACAGCAGATTTATGAATATTTTTCCAGAAAATATAACTTTTCAAGAACAAGTTTTCAGAAAAACACACACAAAATACTTGATAAAAACCGAACAAGTTTGATTTTAAACAAGGATAAGAGCCAATGCTCTGATACCACTTGTAGGTCCCAAAAGCTGAGGATCGATTACGAACCGAATCTCTTGTTTATAGTAAACACGGTTACGTGTGCGGAATCCACGTAACTATGCCAAATCAAACATATATAGCAATAATAACAACGGATTAATCAATGATACACACTCTATTGATTAACGGGATGAGAACCGATTACAACTGATACAAACACAGTTCAGACGAAATTTTGGCAGAGTTTTGTTACTATGGTTTGTTTCTCATCTCTGGGTTCAAATGAACACAAAGTGTTGTTTATATAGTCCCTGGGACATTGATATCGACGAAACACACAAGTGTTTGACAAATCTGAACATGGGCCAGACATTGGGCCTGGAACAGCCCAATACATGACGAATCAAGGTCTGATTCGTCAGTACATGACGAATCAAGGTCTGATTCGTCATGACCTTCAACGAAACAGAAGCTTGAACAATGGTCTGTTTCGCCATGAAGTGTTCCGACGAAACAGGTCTGTTTCGTCGAGGACTGCAACTGTTGTGGTTGTTCCTGTTAACAGACAGTAACAATCAGCAACATATAAACATAGTAATGACAAAACTACCCTTTAATGCAACATGCATTGTTCATAATACTTTACATAACAAAAGAGACAAACAAGTTGTACACAAGTAGATAGGAGGATATCTGACTTGGTCAACATAACATACAGACTCGATAATTAATAAAAGACCATTCAAAATACATCGTTAAACAAGACTAGTTACAGACACTAAAAATGCATCAACAATATCCCAACAGCTTTGCTAACCATTTCTGTTGCAGAGGAGTACTAGTCTTTTGGTCCAACAGATATTTGAGGCTCCTTTGATCTGTGCGAATGATAAAGTGCTTGACAATAAGATAATGGTGCCAATGTTTAACAGCCATTAATATTGCCAATAGTTCTTTCTCATATACTGATAAAGATTGTTGCTTTATTGAGATACCTCTGCTGACATAAGCTAGTGGGTGCCCCTCATGCATTAGGACAGCCCCCAACCCTTTCGCAGAAGCATTTGTTTCGATAATAAAAACTTTTGAAAAATCGGGCAGAGACAAAACTGGTGCAGTAGTTAGGGCTTCCTTCAACTGATCAAAAGCCAACTGAGCCTCTGCACTCCAACTGAAAGCATCTTTCTTTAGCAAATTGTGTAGTGGCCTTGCTATACCCCCATAGGACTTGATAAACCTTCTATAGTAACCAGATAGACCCAAAAATCCTCTGAGTTGTTTGATTGTAGTAGGGACTGGCCAACTAGTCACAGCTTCAATCTTAGAAGGATCTGTACTAACACCCTTAGAAGATATAATATGTCCCGAATATTCAACTTGAGATCCTGCAAATGAGCACTTTGATCTCTTGGCTAACAAAGAATTAGCCAAGAACAGGTTTAAGACCGCCTCTAAATCCAATAAGTGTTGTTCCAAAGAAGAACTATACACTAGAATGTCATCAAAAAAGACTAACGCACATTTTCTCAATAATGGTTTGAAAGTTACATTCATTAAGGCCTGAAATGTAGCTGGTGCGTTAGTGAGACCAAAGGGTAGTACTAGGAACTCAAAATGACCCTGATGAGTCCTGAATGCAGTCTTATGTATGTCTTCATCGTGCATTCTCACCTGGTGGTAACCAGATCGTAAGTCTAGCTTAGAGAACACTGAAACACCTCCAAGCTCATCCAACAATTCATCAATGAGAGGTATTGGAAAACTGTTTTTCACCGTAGCTTCATTCAGCTTCCTATAATCCACACACATGCGCCAAGAACCATCCTTTTTTTTCACTAAAACCAAAGGAGCTACAAAGCACTTGTGCTTTCTCTGACAATTCCCAAATCCAATAATTCTTGTGTCATTTAACATCTTTCTGAGCAGCTGGATATCTGTACGGTTTCTGAGCCACCACTTGAGCATCATTTTTCAATATTATTCTGTGGTCACATGATCGTTTAGGAGGTAATGATGTTGGTGTTTCAAAAATAGGTTCAAATCTGCTCAAAAGGTCATCTAATTGGGTTAAATTTGAGCTACCTTGTACCGATGGTACATGGGTCATTTCATCAGTTTGCATGCTGACTAAATGCCCCTGAGCCACTCCTTTTGAATTGCTAAGCATGCAATCCATTCTCTCACTCGAACACAAGGTAATATCAGTTGCTTCTTTAGAACCTTTTAATTCAAATACCTTGTCATGCATCTTGAATTTCATGGTAAGTTCCTTAAAATTCCACGTAATATCTAATTTAACCAATTTTATCAAAGAGGAACCTTAATACATGAATAACCGTTTGGCAATTGTTGAAATACAAACTTCTCACCGCAAACAAATGCAAAATATAAAGATTTGTTATTCACTCATGCTACATGTGCTGACTACAAAAGACATCCATCATATCCAACATTTAGCTCCCTATTTCAAGTTTCTCAAAATAATAGTGAAACAAAAAATAGATGCCTGAAAAGATTAACAGATGCTAATACAAAATAAATAAGCATCCATATTTAAAAAAGTCAGGATTAACAAATTGACTGAATATTGGAGGGGTGCGCCAAGCCAAGGTAGTAGTGCAAGACCAAGGCGACGCTCAAAGACCCCAATAGCAAGCTATTGTGATGGGCCTTTCCCCATAAGAAATAAGATTAATATCGAGTGGGCCGATGGCCCACATATCAGATATTAAACTGATAAGAACAGATACTACACTTGATCTTAGCCAAAAGGCCGAGAAAGGTATGCTTTCTCCCCTCTTGGGCTGCTGTTTATATAGACTGTCCCTTCATCTTTGTATTCTTCACTCAGCAGATGTGGGATTCTGAGACACCTTTTCACCCTTTGGTTTTTTTTTCAGGACTTGATATCATAAATTAATGCCTAATAATACTAGCTTTTCAGGATTCTGAGACACCTTTTCACCCTCCAGGTCCTGACTGAATTCATTTTATAACAGGCATAATCCATAACCAAACGTCCACACCTTGAAAATCACTCTTTCAACCTCGAAGAGCTCAAGGTTGCTCACTCGCACTCTCTTATCAATAAACTGATTTCTTTTTTTCGAACCCTGATAACTGTTGTGATGGCTATACAGAAACTATCACCTGTGATTCTGTACGCTCCTCCTATTAATGAATTCAGATATCCAAATTTGCTATACAGATAGAATTACAATCATTTGCTTGTAAGTTTCTTTGTCCCGTCCGTTTAGCTCAATAACAGAACTTTTTGGCTGCTACGTGTAATAACATAATTGAAGAGAAACAGAAGGGACAACAGATAATTTAGAAGAATATCTGAAAGATTTAGGATAAATTCATTTTTCATTCCGAATGCTAATAAAGGTTTTCTACCATTATAATAGCCATCACAATAGTTATCAGGGTTAGAGATAAAGAATTCGATTTATTGATTATAAATATTACGAGTGGGCAACCTTGAGCTCAAGCTATGGACCTTGTGGAGTTCTAGGAATGCTCGGGTTTTCAAGGGAAGGTTTGGGCCGTGGTTCAAGATCTGTAAAGGATGTATAAGATGGGAGAACCAACATTTTGAAGAGAAAGAAGGTGAACTGATAAAGGAAAGCATCAATGCAGTTATTAGACGTATTCGGAAGCCAAGACTAGTGACTGAAGTTAATAGTAAAGAATGTGATTACAGAAGAATTCAAAAATAAAAAAGTGAATGAAACATGACAATAAAAACAGATTGCCTACCATAACGTGCCAACGGATTAGTACAGTGATATGCTATGGTGTGGTTGTACGTGAGAACAGTAAATCCTACCAGTTTACTGACTACAAAAGGAATCCGTAAAAACATAACTCCCTGTTTCTTTCTTTGTCAAAATAGTAAAAAATAAATATAAAAAAACAGATGCTTGAAAAGATTAACAGAAGGAGCTAATACTAAAACGCATCACTTTACTGATAATTCTCTTCCATTAACAATACTAAAACTGCAAAAAAAATATGAAATATAAAAAGATGTTACTAGAAAGTCAAGGTACAAAAATTTGACTGCAAATGGGAGGGGTGCGCCAGGCCAAGGCAGTAGTGCAACGCCAAGGCGACGCTCAAAGACCCCAATAGCAAGCTATTGTGATGGGTCTTTCCCCATAAAAAATAAGATTAATATCGAGTGGGCCGATGGCCCACGTATCAGATATTAAACTGATAAGAACAGATACTACACTTGATCTTAGCCAAAAGGCCGAGAAAGGTATGCTTTCTCCTTCCTTGGGCTGCTGTTTATATAGACTCTCTCTTCATCTTTGTACTCTTCACTCAGCCGATGTGGGATTCGGAGACACCTTTTTCCCCTTGCTTTCTCAATTTCCATAAACGCCCCGCTTGCGGTATGCTCATATAATGTATATATGCGTGGGCGCTCGGGGGGCAAAAGTGAAAGTGCACTAATTTTAACGTTATTTTACTAATTTCGTGAAAATAACGTTAAAAGAGGGGGACGGTTAATCATGCATCATGTGGTGGCGTTGATAGCCAAAAGACAAGGGGGTGCATGCACTAATCGGCGTTTGTCTCAATTGCTGAGTGTTATGTGCCTTATGTCCAAGGCTTAATGCAAAACCACAATTGAGCCGGGGGTCTCATTGGAAGCAGCCTCTCTATTCCTACAAGGTAGAGGTAAGGCTGTCTACATCTCACCCTCCTCAGACCCTACCTTAGCTTTGCTATTGGTGGGATATACTGAGTATGATGATGATGATTTCTCAATTTCCATAGATCTGTTTTGGTTTCTAATGCATGAATCCTAATAATACTAGCTAGCTTTAACAGTTCATTTTATGCACTCTCTTATCAATCTAACCCTGATAAATTCAGATATCCTAATTTGCTAAAGGGCTGGCTGATAGAATTACGATCCATTTGCTTGTAGAGTTTGCTTGCTTGCTGTAGGTCCGGCTAGGGGAGGATCTAGTCGCCTAATCCTTGTGTACAAACCAACCCGGTTGTGCGGAATCCAACCGAGATAGCAAACCGAGATAGAACACGCAATAACACGACACGCAAAGTTCACCGATTAACACCTCTGTATTAATACGTATGAATGGTCCAGTTACAAGCACAAGGTTTACAGATCAGCTCTATAAACTCTCTCTAACAGTGTGTGTTCTCTGTTTTCCCTATCTGTCCAACTATCTGTCTGTCGAAATGAACACAACACACGGGTATTTATACCCAAACCAGCAGGTCTGGTCGAAGGATCATGCAGTCTTTCGACCAGAAACAGCTCGAATGATCAACATGTACCACGAAAGATGGGATCTTTCGTGGTCCATCTATCGAAAGCTATCTATCGAGCTCATCATCGAAGGATATAAGTGATCCTTCGATGACACATCCTTCGAACCAAACAAATTACAAACATAATATTGACTGTTTGGCCAAGTCAAACCGGAGGATGGTTGACTTGGTCAAACTTACAGACTAACAAAGACATCGTTCAGTAACAAGACAAAATACAGACAAAGTACAGACACAAGTGCACCAACAAACTCCCCCTTGGCTGTAGCTTTGTCTCGATCTTTGAGATAGTTTTGTCTTGATCTTCATTCTTGTAGGTCTCTCGTGTCTTCAAGTCTTTGACGTCTCTTCACGTCTTCAATGTCGGAGGATCTTTAAAGTCTTCACATCTTGAAAGCAGAAAGTGTATCAACAAACTCCTCCTATCATGTAGGAAGTGTGTTGACAAACCCCCCCTTAACATAAGCTCCCCCTTGAGTTATGCTCGTGAATGACTTGATCTTTATGAAGTGAGATCCTTGTGGTGTTGATGATGGTCAGCGGCAACTCGATCATCTTCATCATTTGAGTGCCTTCACGTCGTGTCTTCATTCCGAAGCTTGCCATCGACCATGTTCTCCTAGCCTTTAGAATCTGCACATGCAAGAAATCTAAACGCGTAATGAGAACAACCGCTTGGAATATCATAAGCAAACAACACACATGTGACCATTGTTTAAGCAAACACCGTCCGACAGTTTGAAAGTTTAACAAATTTTATCAATTTCAATTTTAACTTTCAACACTTTGCAAATTTCGACCGTTTATGAAGATTTAGTCATTTCGGTTTTCATTCAGGTTTCAGGTAACGAAGACTCGAGCTCCAACATCGTACGATCGAAAATAAAATAGAAATAAAATCTTTTTGGCTTTTATAAGGTTTATATTAAAACACACATAAAATCTTTTTGGAATTTTTGAATATTTCAAATGTAAAGACTGAAAGCAGTAAATAAATATATACAAACATTCTTTTTGCGAGTTTCGAGGGTAAGAGAATCATATCAGTGTACGGTCATGCCAAAACACTCTCTTTGTTCAATTAGTTAACATTAAGATAAGCATCCTATAACAATTATCGGTATTGTTGTCCACTTAAGCTCAACTTATCAGATGTAATCATGGCGAGGGGATACGTTAAGGTATGATTTATACTTACCGACCGGTGTTCATCCACATCACGACACATTCCCGTATCAAGGTATGCACGAGGGTTCATCTTACCGGTGAGTATACCGATTATCATCTGTTTGACCGTATATGATGTGAGATTCTCACTTATTTTGATTTGAAAACCAAGCCCTATGTGATAGAATCACTTATTGATGAGGAACTTGATTTTCGATGCATGAGGGCACAGGAGCAAGTCCGTGAACAGGTCAGTACTTTCGTACAGCAGAGAGACGAACTTGACACCCGGAAAGAATTTGTGATAATTTATCACTTATTTGTTTGGACATGTGATTGTTGATCACTTATTGAGGTCGTATGCAATATGTACACGTATGTATAGTATCATGGAAGATCTAGACTTGCGTCCCCGTTATTTTTCGGTAAAAGATACAACCATGATACCCAGATGATAAGCAGCATAAAGACCGAATATCTCAGAACCTCGGCAATCTCTCAAACGAAATTTCGGTACTAAGACCATATGCCAATGAATGGTTCCCACCCAGTCTTCAGTCGATTTAAGTTTATATCACCCTGCACACTTTAAAATGATTGTGAGCCTACCGATACATCTTATATAGAGTTGCTTATCGCTTTTCAATTTAAGGTTTAAAGGGGTTTAGACAGACCACTGATGTACTATCATTTTCTCTTTTGCTCGCCAGGAAACTCATTTTTGTTTTTCTATTGTTTTTGTGTTTTTGAAATTTTTCGATGTTTTTGGATTTTTCAAATTTTGGATTTACTCCCCCTAAAATCAATAAACTAAGACAAATTTAAAACACAAAGGTATTTACAAAAATGATTTTCCGATGTTGGTTTTACTCTTGCTTGACCTTAATGCCGTTTACCAATAATAAATAGTCAAATCTTGATTTGTCAAATGCTTTGGTAAAAAGGTCGGCACGTTGGTCATCGGTGTGGACGTAAGCAACATCGATTAGCCTTCTCTCAAAGCAATCACGTATGAAGTGATACTTAATTTCGATGTGCTTAGTCTTTGAATGCTGCACAGGATTTTTAGTGATCTGTAAGGCAGCAGAATTATCAACGTAAATAGGAGTAGTTAGGAATTCAAAACCGTAGTCACGCATTTGCTGTTGTATCCACAGGACTTGGGAGCAACAACTTGAGGCAGCAATGTATTCAGCCTCGCATGTTGATGTAGCGACGCACGTCTGCTTCTTGCACTGCCATGTGACTAGGCGATTTCCCAAAAACTGACATCCAGCCGTTGTGGATTTGCCGTCGATTTTGCATCCGCCAAAATCAGAATCACTGAATGCGATCAAGTCAAGGTTATTATCCCTAGGGTACCATAGACCGGTGTCAGGGTAACCCTTCAAATAACGAAAAATCCTTTTTACAGCTGCAAGATGTGAGGCCTTCGGGTTCACTTGATATCTGGCAAGCAGGCACGTTGGGTACATTATATCTGGTCTTGATGCTATGAGGTACATAAGAGATCCTATCATCGCGCGGTAGTATGAGGGGCTAACGTCTTGACCCTTCAAGTCTGGAGTAATTCCGTGATTTTGTGGCAATGGGGTACCGATGGGCGTTGCATCAGACATCTGGAACCGGCTCAAGATGTCACCAACATATTTAGTCTGATGGATGAATATCCCAGACTCTGTTTGTTGTACTTGTAGGCCCAAAAAGAAGGTCATTTCCCCCATAGCACTCATCTCGAATTTATCCTTGTTAGTGCAGTTGTCTGTCGACTATATCTTTGTTCGAGTCTTAGAGAAAGAGAAAGACAAGCCGCTATGAGTTTCACTACGAGATTGACTACGGCAATATCCAAGGGGGAGATTGTTGATGCATTTAATGTCTATCGCCTTCGTCAATCCGAGTTGTAGTGAAAAGCCGGAAGGAATCAAGCGCATAATGTCATATTTAGTTAGAAATGGCAAGGTGGCAAACTTGTAATTAGTGTGAACTTTCATTAAATAGCCTTGACCATATAAATAGGGGATTATGTCACTAGTTTAGTAAGTTCTTGAAAGAGTTTAGGAGGAGACTTGGAGGAGAAGACTTTCTAGAGAGAGAAAGTAGAGAGAGAAAGTTGTATATTTGTGATTCTTGTACCGTACATGTCAAATTTAGCAATGGAATCACGTTAGTAGTACGTTATTGTGTGTTCGGTCACGTTCGTTCACGGATTCCGCACGTGAAACGTTCGTTACGCAATCGAACGGTGTCAAAACCGGTCCTACAATTGGTATCAGAGCTAGGAGCTCGATTGCTTGATCAAACACATCGTTTTCGTAACAGATTAGAGCCGATTCAGATCCGATTTCATCTATTTCTTCTTGTTTTTCACGTTTTTACGGAAATTCGTCAAATTGAACGTGATTTCACGGTCCAAATCGGCTGAATTTTTGATATGTTGTGCGAAATTACTTGAATAACAATCCTACCAAGTTTCAGGTTCAAATTCCTAACCGTTTAGGAGAAATCGAAGATTTTCGGTTCGTTTTTGCATCAAAATTCAGGTCCGTTTTCAAGGACAGTCGTAGGTCCGCTTGTGATATCACGTAGATCCGCTCTAGAGGTCAGCTTGAGAGGTCAGCTTGTGAGGTCCGCTTGAGAGGTCAGCTTATAAGGTCAGCTTATAAGGTTCGCTTGTAAGGTCAGCTTGTGAGGTCAGCTTGTGAGGTCCGCTTGAGAGGTCAGCTTGTGAGGTCAGCTTGTGAGGTTCGCTCGTGAGGTCCGCTTTTAGTGACAAAATAGTTGAGGTCCGCTCATACAGGTTCGCTGATAAGACATCTTCTGGTTCGCTGATAAGTTAGTTTATGGTTCACTTTTATGTCATCGTCTTCACGTGAATTCTGAATAATTGTCAGCTGAAATGATTTACATGTGAATCATCTGTGCACCGACCCACTAAGGATAGAATTGAATATTGTATATCTGATGTTGTCGGCTAAGTGAACAGCGGCCCAATTAGAAATCATATCGGTTAAAGTAATTGTAAGTTGGTTACATGATGTTGTCGGCTTAGTGGAGTATTTTGGTCAAATTAAAAAAAAAAAAATACATGTTGTCAAGTTGCTAAGTATTTGGGGTCCAATAATATTCAGCTGCGTATTAGAATTGTCGGTTGTACATGTGATCATAGTCTGCATGTTTGATAAAAGGTGATGACATTTCTTGGTCCAATGAGAATCTATATGTGACTGTCATTAGCATGTGATTTTGTCTTGAAGTCAAAGAGCTAACCGTTCAACTCAAGTTTTGTTGTTTTAGTTCATTCATTGAGGTAGAAGAAGTCAACATGTAATCCAGTTAGACAACTCACTCGAAGTCAAAGAGTCAAAGTGCCAACCGATTAACTAAAGTTTTGTCGAGTGGCTTGTATCAAAGAGTTGGATAGATAACTCACCCAAACAACATTTATTCGCAAATCTTTGACACGGGTCTTAGATTGATTTCACAAACACACACGTTTACATATTCTGTTCATTTTAAAACTGATTGTTTGTTTGTTTGTAGGTGATCTGAGGAGATTTGACAAGTTTCGGATACACGAACGAACAAATTTTCACTCGACTCATTGTTACCGAATTGTTGTCACTAAATCGGATATCTCTCTGATTCAGTGGATTGACACAGGGATTGATTTGATTTAAGTTTGTGATTCGAAAATTTATTGTTGAAATTTTTTTTTGATACCGAAACATGGATTGTGAGTCGTATCGTGTTCAGAGTCCAGCAGATATTGCAAAGAAGAAATTTGATAGTTTTACGAGTATCAAGGGAGAGTCTACAAAAGAATTGATTGAACGATATTGCCATTTAGTTTTGGAGATGGAGAGATTGAAGATAACCAAGACTAATGAGCAATGGGTTGACAAGTTGGCAAATGTTTTACCGGGAGATATGTGGGGAACGTATTTGTTAGATTTGAGGAAGATATATTTAGACGTGAATTTAAGCTTGTTCATTGAAGAGATTGAAGCTAAAGAGCTTGAACTCCAAAAGATTGGAAAAATGAAGTCTATTGATGAAAAATTCGAATCTAAGAAAATTGTTCAAGAGGAAGAAGAGCAGGTTAAAGACATTTCAGCTATCAAAGTTGAGAAGAAAGCTAAAGCTGGAAAGATGACAAAGAAGTGTTCAAAATGTGATAAATTTGAATCAGACAATGTCAAACTGTTAAAGGATTTGGACAGTTTGACATTGGAAAACAAAATTTTGAAAGAAAAAGAAAAAAGTTTTGAAAATGAAAAATTAAAAATTGAAAAAGATTTTAAAAGTCAAATAAAGATTTTAGAAGATGAGAAAGATATTTTTGGTAATGATAATCTTGAAAAACAAATTGCAATAAATTCTCATCTTGCTAAAATCATTCAGCTTGAAAAAGAAGCTGAAAGTAATCGGAATAAAATTGCTGAATTAGAAAATAAGTTGAAAGGTTTTGTGACTTTTGCACCATATGTGTGTCCAGAACCGATCAATTCTGTTCCAATAAGTGACAATGTCACAAACTTTGACAAAGTCAAAGTTGAAGATTGTGATGAGAAAACTGATGATGAAATTGAGAAAAGAAAAATATTTTTAAAATTAAATGAAATATTTCAAGAAACCGTTCTACATTCTACTGAGAAAGGTGAATGCTCAACGCAAAAACATGTAAAGAAGAATGTGGAACAAAAACAAAAGGATAAAAAGCTGAAAAATCTTCAAAAAGAAAATAAAAGCTCATCAGTTCAATCATCCAATCATGATAAAAAACCAAAAAAATTTGAAAATCAAAACTCACAAAAAGTTGGTAATAAGTGGTGCAGGTCAGACCACAGTGCTCAAAAGACAAATTCAACAATCAAGAAGAGGAAAGAGTATCACCAAGCCAAACAGTGCTTTGATCTGAGCGTTTGGTATGAAAATGGTGATGGGTACGATAACAGAGTGTGTTACAGATGCGGCTATCAAGGACACATTGCTGTTAACTGCCAGAGACAGAGATTTGAGACAAGGAGATGCTATAACTGCCAAATCAAAGGACATATTGCCAGAGATTGCCCAAGGAAATCAAGTGAAAGATTGAAGGTTAATTCTCAGAAATTGGCAAAGAAACCAGTCACTGTCAAGCCCAAGGAACTGAAAGTTTCAGAACAGAATGTCAAAGAACAGAAGGTTCAAGAACCTAAAGTTCAAGAAAAGAAAGTGAAGCTTTCACAAGGGCAAAAAGACAAATTGCGAAAGAAGAGGAAGAAGGCCAGAGAATATCTGGAGAAGATTTTGTCCTCGGGTTTATCTGTTGATAAAAATAAGAGTTCTGATGAATTGTTTTCCTCAACTGCAAAGTCAAGCAAAACGAGTTCATCAGATACAAATCTGAGGACAGGGGAGAGAGTAAAGAAAGAAAAAGTGGTTAATCAAATGATTAACAAATCAAAGAAAGTGAGATTTTCACTTCCTGGCGATGAATCTGACTTGTCAAAGTCAGATGAGCCACATGTCGGCGATGAATCTGGCTCATCAAAGTCAGACAAGCCACGTTCAGGCAATGATTCTAGTTCATCAAAGCCAGAGGAGCCAGTTGATGAGGTAAAAGTAGAGAATTCTGATTTAACAATGGATGATGGAAATTTTCCACCATTGTTGAACGAGAATTCAAAAGCACCCAAGGACCGTCAGGCTTGGGTGAAACTGTTTAAATGAAAAACCTGACTTGCCGGAGTTCCCAGGTTGGTAAGCGTGGAACATGAATCGGCACATTTCTTGAGAAATTCACGAAAGTGATTTCGACTTTCAAGTGGTAAATCAGGGACATTAAGTTGTACTTGATTTTCTACAAGTGGTTTTGTTGTTTAAATCGGAAATATTAAATTTTACAAGTGATTGAAGAAAACAAAGTGATGAAAGATCCCCATGTTTGTGAAACGTCACACAAAACTAATTTTCCGGAAAAACCATTTTGATTAAAATAAACTTAAGTGTTTTGAAATCATAATGGGAAAATAGTTTGTTGTCAGGGGAAGTTCTGATTGTTTATGCCTAGTGGATGGCAAATTGAGGTGATTTGATATCAGTTGTCACTTTCTGTATAGTTTATTTTCAAATTTCCTAAAATGTGTTTGCATTTTAGGGGGAGTAAGAATTTTTAGAAAATCCAAAAACATTTGAAAATTTGAAAATGCCAAAAACATTGAAAAAATCAAAAATGAGTTTTGTTGTGAATAAGAGGAAATGATAGTAAATCAGTGGACTTTCACAGCATGCTAAAGAAATGAAATGTCAAATGTGATAAACGGTCTCACTAAAGATGTGACGATAGGCTCAGCTAGACTAGTAGATTTGCGATAACGATACAAACCTAAATGAAAAAGCCTAGTTCTAGTGGGAAACATGGTTGAAAGCATAGTACTTAGTTTTGTCCTTCTTGATTGTGTGCCTACTCAGTAATCACTGATTGTCGAAAGACATAAAACTGGTTAAGTTTGTGAACTTTCACAACTTTGCTAAAAAGTCGCTGTGATTGTGCATTTTATTTTGCAAAGATTTAAACTTGTTTGATTTCTTTATTTTGTTTAAGCATCGGACATCATCTGCGTATACGTGAGTATCGACGTGGATGTTGTTGCCTAAACGTTCTGCTTTATTTTCTTTGGTGTTTCGTTTAAGCTTTGGATCACCTCTGCGTATACGGGAGTATCGAACTGGTGGTTAAAGCCTAAACAACTTCAACTTCTTTTATTTTCTTATTTTGTTTAAACATTGGACTTTCTCTGCGTATACGGAAGTATCGACCTGATTGTTAATGTTTAAACATTCTGCTTTGTTTTCGCACATATCACAGTTGATGAAAGTTTAAAGGCATTACTTGAGTTAGTGTATTGCATGATGAGGGGATATGCTGAGATCGTGGGGTCCATAAGAACTTAGTGCAAAATTAATATACCTTAACGTATCGGTAAGCATTTCGAAAGTTTTTAGATTGAGCTTAAGAGGACAATTATATCGTCAATCAACGTGAATCGTTTAGAACTTAAAACGATTAAAAGCTTAACGGTGCTTGTGATGTGTCTCAAAAACTGATATGATCCTCTTTCGCAAACTCACAAAAATATGTTTGTACATATTTCATTTCTGCATTTAATTTCTGTTATTGCATTTATGTTTTTGAAAAATCCAAAAAGATTTTCGACAACTGATGTTGGAAAGCTAATATTCAAAATCTCAAAGGCTAAACAAGATGAACAATTGGTTTGGTTAAGATGATGAGAAGTTGGAAGTTAATCCTCAAACGTTTAGATGATTCATTAATTTGAATCACAATATTGTGTGTTATTTGTTTGAGAATTTTGAATGATTTCTTTTAAAGTCAAAATTTTTTGTCTTACGAAAGGTTGAGATGTGTAGGTTTTTGATTCTTTGGCTACGGAAAGCAAGGCGTCGATCCCAAAAGCACGAAAGCTTGACGAAAGGGGGAGCCTGAAGATTCTGAAGAAAAAGAGCAACGAAAGCTGAAGACAGATCCACCGGGATTCTGTTCGAGCAAGAGTATTTGAAGACTCTCACTAAAGATTCCGTCAACATCCAAGGGGGAGTTTGTTAGTGCAGTTGTCTGTCGACTATATCTTTGTTCGAGTCTTAGAGAAAGAGAAAGACAAGCCGCTATGAGTTTCACTACGAGATTGACTACGGCAATATCCAAGGGGGAGATTGTTGATGCATTTAATGTCTATCGCCTTCGTCAATCCGAGTTGTAGTGAAAAGCCGGAAGGAATCAAGCGCATAATGTCATATTTAGTTAGAAATGGCAAGGTGGCAAACTTGTAATTAGTGTGAACTTTCATTAAATAGCCTTGACCATATAAATAGGGGATTATGTCACTAGTTTAGTAAGTTCTTGAAAGAGTTTAGGAGGAGACTTGGAGGAGAAGACTTTCTAGAGAGAGAAAGTAGAGAGAGAAAGTTGTATATTTGTGATTCTTGTACCGTACATGTCAAATTTAGCAATGGAATCACGTTAGTAGTACGTTATTGTGTGTTCGGTCACGTTCGTTCACGGATTCCGCACGTGACACGTTCGTTACGCAATCGAACGGTGTCAATTTCGAAAGTTTTTAGATTGAGCTTAAGAGGACAATTATATCGTCAATCAACGTGAATCGTTTAGAACTTAAAACGATTAAAAGCTTAACGGTGCTTGTGATGTGTCTCAAAAACTGATATGATCCTCTTTCGCAAACTCACAAAAATATGTTTGTACATATTTCATTTCTGCATTTAATTTCTGTTATTGCATTTATGTTTTTGAAAAATCCAAAAAGATTTTCGACAACTGATGTTGGAAAGCTAATATTCAAAATCTCAAAGGCTAAACAAGATGAACAATTGGTTTGGTTAAGATGATGAGAAGTTGGAAGTTAATCCTCAAACGTTTAGATGATTCATTAATTTGAATCACAATATTGTGTGTTATTTGTTTGAGAATTTTGAATGATTTCTTTTAAAGTCAAAATTTTTTGTCTTACGAAAGGTTGAGATGTGTAGGTTTTTGATTCTTTGGCTACGAAAAGCAAGGCGTCGATCCCAAAAGCACGAAAGCTTGACGAAAGGGGGAGCCTGAAGATTCTGAAGAAAAAGAGCAACGAAAGCTGAAGACAGATCCACCAGGATTCTGTTCGAGCAAGAGTATTTGAAGACTCTCACTAAAGATTCCGTCAACATCCAAGGGGGAGTTTGTTAGTGCAGTTGTCTGTCGACTATATCTTTGTTCGAGTCTTAGAGAAAGAGAAAGACAAGCCGCTATGAGTTTCACTACGAGATTGACTACGGCAATATCCAAGGGGGAGATTGTTGATGCATTTAATGTCTATCGCCTTCGTCAATCCGAGTTGTAGTGAAAAGCCGGAAGGAATCAAGCGCATAATGTCATATTTAGTTAGAAATGGCAAGGTGGCAAACTTGTAATTAGTGTGAACTTTCATTAAATAGCCTTGACCATATAAATAGGGGATTATGTCACTAGTTTAGTAAGTTCTTGAAAGAGTTTAGGAGGAGACTTGGAGGAGAAGACTTTCTAGAGAGAGAAAGTAGAGAGAGAAAGTTGTATATTTGTGATTCTTGTACCGTACATGTCAAATTTAGCAATGGAATCACGTTAGTAGTACGTTATTGTGTGTTCGGTCACGTTCGTTCACGGATTCCGCACGTGAAACGTTCGTTACGCAATCGAACGGTGTCAATTTCGAAAGTTTTTAGATTGAGCTTAAGAGGACAATTATATCGTCAATCAACGTGAATCGTTTAGAACTTAAAACGATTAAAAGCTTAACGGTGCTTGTGATGTGTCTCAAAAACTGATATGATCCTCTTTCGCAAACTCACAAAAATATGTTTGTACATATTTCATTTCTGCATTTAATTTCTGTTATTGCATTTATGTTTTTGAAAAATCCAAAAAGATTTTCGACAACTGATGTTGGAAAGCTAATATTCAAAATCTCAAAGGCTAAACAAGATGAACAATTGGTTTGGTTAAGATGATGAGAAGTTGGAAGTTAATCCTCAAACGTTTAGATGATTCATTAATTTGAATCACAATATTGTGTGTTATTTGTTTGAGAATTTTGAATGATTTCTTTTAAAGTCAAAATTTTTTGTCTTACGAAAGGTTGAGATGTGTAGGTTTTTGATTCTTTGGCTACGGAAAGCAAGGCGTCGATCCCAAAAGCACGAAAGCTTGACGAAAGGGGGAGCCTGAAGATTCTGAAGAAAAAGAGCAACGAAAGCTGAAGACAGATCCACCGGGATTCTGTTCGAGCAAGAGTATTTGAAGACTCTCACTAAAGATTCCGTCAACATCCAAGGGGGAGTTTGTTAGTGCAGTTGTCTGTCGACTATATCTTTGTTCGAGTCTTAGAGAAAGAGAAAGACAAGCCGCTATGAGTTTCACTACGAGATTGACTACGGCAATATCCAAGGGGGAGATTGTTGATGCATTTAATGTCTATCGCCTTCGTCAATCCGAGTTGTAGTGAAAAGCCGGAAGGAATCAAGCGCATAATGTCATATTTAGTTAGAAATGGCAAGGTGGCAAACTTGTAATTAGTGTGAACTTTCATTAAATAGCCTTGACCATATAAATAGGGGATTATGTCACTAGTTTAGTAAGTTCTTGAAAGAGTTTAGGAGGAGACTTGGAGGAGAAGACTTTCTAGAGAGAGAAAGTAGAGAGAGAAAGTTGTATATTTGTGATTCTTGTACCGTACATGTCAAATTTAGCAATGGAATCACGTTAGTAGTACGTTATTGTGTGTTCGGTCACGTTCGTTCACGGATTCCGCACGTGAAACGTTCGTTACGCAATCGAACGGTGTCAAAACCGGTCCAACAATCCTGCATAACACGCTCGAAATCCCTACACAAAACATCATTAGTAGACCCAAAAATAATATCATCAACGTATACCTGTACCAGTAGAAGATCTCCATCTTGTTCTTTGATGAAAAGAGTGCAGTCGATAAGACCTCTGCGAAAACCGTTCTCCAGCAGATAATTAGATAAGGTTGCGTACCAAGCTCGCGGTGCTTGATGTAGACCATATAGAGCTTTGTTGAGCAACCAAACCCGATCGGGATGGACAGGATCTTCAAAACCTGGAGGCTGTTCGACGTACACCTCTTCTTCCACCACACCATGTAAGAATACACTTTTCACGTCCATCTGGTATACCTTGAAACCTTTGAATGAGGCATAAGCCAGAAAAATCCGAATTGCTTCTAGACGTGCAACAGGTGCATACACTTCGTTGTAGTCGATCCCTTCAATCTGACGAAAACCTTGAACGACTAGCCTTGCTTTGTTCCGGATAACGATCCCACGGTCATCCTTTTTGCATTTAAACACCCAACGGGTACCAATCTTCTTGTATCCAGCAGGTTTCTCTACGAGTTTCCAGACACCAAGCTTCTGGAATTGTTGCAGTTCTTCCTGCATTGCCTCAACCCATGAGCTATCTTTCAAAGCATCTTTCCAAGTTCTTGGCTCTTCCTGTGAGACATAACACGCGAAAGACCAATCATTCTGTTGACCAGATTCTCGGATAGTTGCATACAAGCCTGCATTGTTGTTGTTTCGCAACATGTTTCTTGTTTGAACGCCACTTTGTACATTTCCTATGATGTTTTGTTGAGGATGGGTATTATGAATCCTTGTTTCTGGATTATCTTGAACTGGAATATTTGTACCCAGATTGTTGAGATTCAGATCAACAATCAATTCAAGGCCCGGAATTGACGAAGAGGATGATGCAGAAGTTTCAGCTGTTCTAGGGACATCCACTGGAGGTGTACCCTCTGAAATACCATGAACTGCTGTTGGAGCTTCTTGAGCTGCATCTAGAAATTCATCATCCTCTGAAGATTCGTTCAATTCGGTAGCATCTTGAAAATCCTCATTGTCGAGAGCATTATTGTTCACTGAAGATGGTTCTTGATTGACAATAATGGGACGAACCAACGGTGAATCTGTTGCGTTGTCACTCTCGAAAAACATCCTTGCCGCAGCATTTTCTTCAACGGCTTCGACATTGATCGAATTGAAAAAGTCATCGTACTCAAACATCCAAGGCTGACCAGGATTTCTAACCGGTAAAGTGTGCCTTTGTACTCTGACTTCAGACCATTCCTCGACCCTTTTAGTCTCTAAATTCCAGACTCTTAAGTTAGGGGTGGAATACCCAAGAAAGTATCCCTCAATTGCTCTTGCCCCAAACTTTCCATTAGGATCGATTATTGTGCATGGAGCTCCAAACGGTTCAAGATAAGACAAGTCTGGTTTCCGTTTGTTGATAAGCTCAAAGCAGGTCATGTTGTGCCTTTTGACTGTAAGGACTCGGTTCAAAGTATAGCATGCAGAGGACACAGCTTCAGTCCAGAATGGAATGGGCAGCTGCGACTCTACCAACATAGTCCTAGCAGTCTCGATCAATGTGCGGTTTTTACGTTCAGCGACGCCATTCTGTTGAGGAGTGTAGGCTGCACTAAATTCGTGAAGAATACCTTTTGAAGTGCAAAACTCCGCCATGGCATGATTTTTGAATTCAGTACCATTGTCGCTACGTATCCGCCTAACCTTCAAGTTGTAAAGATTCTCAATCTGAATGATCAAGTTTTTAATAATACCGAAGGTTTCACTCTTGTGTGCCATGAACGCCACCCACGAAAATCTTGAATAATCATCAGTAATCACGAGGCAATATTGATCATTCCTAATGCTTTTGTGCTTGACAGGACCGAACAAATCCATGTGCAAACGTTCAAGAGGAACAGCCACCGTGTTGACTTTCTTTGTCAGGTGTCGCTTCTTCGTTTGTTTTCCTTTTTGGCACGAAACACAGACGTCTTGAAGATGGAAATTTTTGAGAGGAACACCATTCACCAATTCATTTTATACCAAATGATTCATTTTGCGTAAGTGAATGTGGCCCATTCGTCTGTGCCAAGAGATTGTATCTTTTTCTGTGGCTTTGGAAACGAAACAAGTTGCTTGTGCAGACGTTGTGATAGCTTGGCTCATATCAAGGACATACAGATCATTTATCCTTGGAGCCGACAAGAGAATCCATTCTTTTGGAATTTTGAAGCCGGGTTTCAGCACATAACATCCATTAGCATCAAAGTGTACTGAGAACTGCTTGTCACAAATTTGAGAAACACTAAGAAGATTGTGATCAAGTTGTTGCACAAAGTTGATCTTGTCAAAGCTAACAACCCCGTTGGAAATCATTCCTTCACCCGTTATATATCCGCCTTTATCTCCAGCAAAGGCAACATAACCTCCTCTAATAGATTTGACGTCGTAGAGAAGCTTCATGTCGCCTGTCATGTGCCTGGATGCCCCACTATCAACAATCCAATGACTACTGATAGTTCCTCCTGGAACACCCTGCACATGAACTCAAATGATTAGTTGGAGATGGGGACCCAAGCCATTGTGGTCTTGGGTCTTCCATTTTTATCAACAACAATAACTTCGACTTTTTGATGATTTGGAAATTGTGATGGTCCCCCTGATTCAATAACCTTTTTTGGTTTCCAGGTCTGTTGAGTTTTACCAGTTTGATTGTTTGAAGTTTTTGAAAACTTTGAATTTTCTGGTTTAACTGAAACAGATGGTTTGTGAACCACATCGGTTTTAATTTCTTTTTCAAGTTTCTTGACCTGTTGGCGTTTCTGTTTCTTTTCCCTTTCTCTTATGAGTCGGGGATCTTGTTTTACATAAACAGATCGCTTGCGGTCAGTTTGGTCACGGGGATCATCAACCTTTGCTTTCAACTTATGAAGATATGGGCAGTTTCTGACAATGTGCCCAATTGTACCACATTCAAAACATGATCTTCGTTCAACAAACCCCGAAGTATCATGTGGTCTTCTTGCCGATGATGAACTTTGTGATCTCGAGGTACTAGGTTTGAACTATTTTGTTCATTCCTTTTCATCACAGTTACTTTCTGGACAAAATCTAAGTTAGATTGATTTGCAAATTTTTCAATTTTGTCCGTTCCCTTCGATTCCACAAAGTTCACATTCTTCTTCTTCTTCTTCTGATTCGGCTTCCTTTGACTCTGAGTCGGTGTCTTACCTTTGGATTTGGTATGATTTTGCTGTGCTTGCACTGTTGGTAATTTCTTGTTCCTAAATTGTTTTCTAACTTCAGCCTTTGGGATAGGAGGACACTGTGTAACTGTAACATGTGGTCCTGTCTTTCCCAAAAACTTACTTGTTGAATTTTCAAAGACTTTGCTAATTAAAGATTGATTAACATTCTTAATAGGAAAATCTTTGTCTGAATAGATTTTATCATCACCAACAAGAGTGTACAGCAAATCCACACTCTCCGACTCTTTCTCTGAAGAGGACTCAATTGCAACAGTCTTAGCGGGTTTTGCAGGATGATCACAGAGAATATGATTCTCGAGAGGTATGTCCTCTTCTTTGATCACCGCATCAGACTTTGCTGAATCAGTATCATCAGATTCATCATCAGAAGAATCAGTATCCTCAATCACAACCGGAGGATCCTGATTCGGTTCAGCAGTTACAAAGGTATCTGCTGACACATCTGAATCGGATGATACTTCTTTCTTGTATCCAAGTCCTGCAGCAAACTCAGTAACATCTAGAGGAACAGATGGTTCAAAGTGAGTCCTGTATTCCTCATCAGGCATGGCATCATAATTGTGTCTGACAGGTGGTGGACATTGCTTATAACCTATGCATGTGACATCCTTTTTCTCTTTCTGCACATCAATGATGTGATCCAACACATAGCTAGAACTCAAATAACTATCTAACTTAAGTCGGATCGCCTCACTTTCGGTTTTAACACAAGCCATTTCCTTTTGCATCACCTCAAGACGAGATATATACAAATTAATGTCAGTTTGTTTTCTGGAAACCATTTTAGTCAGCTCTTTTTTATCTTTCTTCAATGTTTCAATCATTGATTTATAATCCTTTTCATGGTTTTCATAAAACATATTGGCTTCAGTGCACTTTGAAATATCAACTGTCAATTTCTGATTATGAATGAATGTCACATCATATTTCTCTTGCAAAGCCTCGTGTTTGCTTTGCAATTCACACCACCTATCATTCACAGAAACATGTTTGTCTTGCAATTCAAACAAACTAGCTTGTAAAGCATCGTGTTTGCCTTGCAACTCAGACATGTTTGCTTCCAACTCAGCACATCTAACATGCAAACTATCACAGTTATTACAGCTAACAGAAGTGGGTTCGTCGACACATACCTGACTTGATGAACTGTCGACATTCGCCATAAAGGCTGAATGGAGAGAAGACGAAGAATAAGCAGCTTGATCCACCAAAATTGATCTTCTTTGAATTCCTGCTGCAGCTTCCTCCAAAAGCTCATCAAAATCAGCAGCATCGACTGACGCACTTGTTGTGTCATCCACCTGATCATTGCCTGAAGTTGAGGATTCTTCATCCGAGCTTCCACTATAACCGGAAGAGTCTTCATCCTCAGAAGATGCATCACCATTGGTGGAAGATTCTCCACCACTAGCGTGTTTAAGATCATTAACCACTTCAGCAAAACAAGCGGTTCCATCTGGTGCATCGTTTCCCAACTGGATTGACCAATCACAACCTTCGTCTACCTGAACCACTAGTGCCTGATTGGCATTTGATGGTCCTGCCTGAGTCTGATTGTTGACAGGCACCAATGTGCGAACATTGTTCCTGTTCTGGTTCTGCTGGTTGCCTTGACCTCTGAAGGGATTCTGGTTCCCATGTTGAGATGGCCTTGTACATTCACGCTTGAAATGGCCGCGCTCACCACAGTTGAATCATTTAACAGCTTGTTTATCGAACCCATACTTGGTGTCTTTCTTGCTTTCCAAGCTGGTTCGGCCCGTTCTTTCCATGAAATCCTTTGCTCGCCTAACAGCACTGGCAAAGGCCCACTTAATATCCATCATCTCCATCTCTTCCTTGTCTATCTGCTGATAGTCTTCTTGAGTCAGATTAATGTTGCCAATCTGACCTTCTACTAAACCACAGTATGCGCTCACCAAGGTGTTTAGCAGCTCCATGTGTTCCTTAGCTACTTCCACACTAACTTTTGAGAAGCTTGAAGTGTCGAGCCGTACTGTATTTGGCTTAGATTGCTGACTAGCAGATGATGTACTTCCATAACAAGCTTGCTGCTGTGGAGGATGAAGTGGATTCCCGTACATGTCTGTTGGTACGGTAGATTGAGCAGGAGGAGGAGGAAGTGGATTCCCATACATGTCGGTTGCTCTGATAATTTGTTGGCTTTGCTGTTGTGGTGCTGGTTGAGGAACTGGATCAAGCGGATTCCCATACATATCTGTTCGTGCAGGCTTGACTGGAACTTGGATAGTATTCCCAAACATGTCTGTGGTAGACACAAACGCTGTTTGAATTGGAGCGTGTGAAGCAGGTTTTGCAGAAGTGCTTGAAGTTCCATAATACATCTCTGGATTTTGTGGCACAGCAACTCTTTTCGCCTTCAGAGTTTCTTCCTGATTCTTGTTCTCAATAATTTGAACAAAGTCATTGAAACTTGTTGTAGCTAACGTGCCATTATACTTCATGATTTCTAAGAATGTATTCCACTGAGGTGGTAATGCATCTGCAAACTTCTTTACAATCTCTGCTGGAGTTACAACAACCTCAAAGTTTGACAATTCAGTCAGTAGATGATTAAATCTACTCGTCAAGTCTCCTAAAGACTCATTCTCCATACAGATAAAGCCATCAAACTCTTTCTTCAGCAGTTCTTTTCTCAATTGGCGTGTCGCTTCATTTCCTACGCCCCTTGTCTTCAACGCGTCCCACAACCTCTTAGTTGTCTTGTAACTGACAAACTGATGATAAATGTCTTTACTCAATGCTTGAGTAAGAATGGCATATGCCTTCTTTTCCAAGTCATAGATCTTCTTTTGATCTTCTGTGAGGTCTGCAAACGTAGCAGCAGATGATGCAGCAACCTCTATTGTTTGATCAAAATCTGTAATAAACCGCAACCACAACTCTGTATTCTGACCAAGAACGTATGTATGAAATCTATCAATCCATCCAGGATATTCATATAAATGCATCAACTTGGGAGGCCGATTTAAACTTCCCGTTTCACTCTCACTTAAGAGAATGCTTTGAATACTTGGAGTTTGATTTGATACAAATGCCCATTGACCGGTAGACATGGCATTAGCTTGAGAAGATACTGATGCGGAAGATGACGGAGCACCAAAATACATATCCGTATTTACCATAGTACCCCATCTTGGATTCATTTTTGATCAGCCGAAAGATACCTGTCGAAAGACACTTGAAAAAAAAAACACAAACTGTTAAACACAAACAGACTAATGATCGAAAGATCAACACCTGTTCGAAGGATCAACAGGGTTCGAAAGATCTCTGTTGAATTTCGAACAATGTTTTTCGAAAGATTCTCCAAACGAAGGATCCTTATCTTTCGAAAAAGTATTGTAGACCGAAAGATACACACGAAAGATGACTTCGAAAGACTCCCCAGTCGAAGGATCCTAGTCTTTCGAAAATGAGCAGTGGACCGAAAGATATATGTTTCGAAAATATTCCTTGGTCCGAAAGATAAGTCTCACACTTCGAAGGATGCTCGAAGGATGACTATCTGTCGAACCTCCTTTGGTCGAAAGATGATCTTTCGACTTCGAATGATATCTTTCGAACTAGCTCTGACACAGTTGACAAATGAGACAGTTTGGTGAAAAGTTGACGGGTTGGTGAGAACTTTCGGCAGAAAGTATGTTCAGACCATATCTTTCAGGTCTGAACATGCAGGTCTTTCACCAACCGGGTAATGATCCCAATATGTTAATCAGTTTACACTTTCCAATGCACAAACACTTTGAAGTTTAAAATTTTTAAGATCAAAAGGTGTAATATTATGAAGAACACTATGAAGATAACAAGAACACTTATAAATTTCCGGTGAAATACAAACTTCCAAACACAAGATTTTGCTAAAATGTTTAACAAAAACCAACAACTAACATGTCAACATGAAGAATAACAAGGTTTTAAGTCAAACACAAGGCAAAATAACAAGATTTTCCAGAAAAATATAAACTTCAAACACCCGGAAAACACCCGAAAACACCTCGGTTTTAACAAGGAGAAGAGCCAAGGCTCTGATACCACTTGTAGGTCCGGCTAGGGGAGGATCTAGTCGCCTAATCCTTGTGTACAAACCAACCCGGTTGTGCGGAATCCAACCGAGATAGCAAACCGAGATAGAACACGCAATAACACGACACGCAAAGTTCACCGATTAACACCTCTGTATTAATACGTATGAATGGTCCAGTTACAAGCACAAGGTTTACAGATCAGCTCTATAAACTCTCTCTAACAGTGTGTGTTCTCTGTTTTCCCTATCTGTCCAACTATCTGTCTGTCGAAATGAACACAACACACGGGTATTTATACCCAAACCAGCAGGTCTGGTCGAAGGATCATGCAGACTGGTCGAAAGATCATCTTTCGACCAGAAACAGCTCGAATGATCAACATGTACCACGAAAGATGGGATCTTTCGTGGTCCATCTATCGAAAGCTATCTATCGAGCTCATCATCGAAGGATATAAGTGATCCTTCGATGACACATCCTTCGAATCAAACAAATTACAAACATAATATTGACTGTTTGGCCAAGTCAAACCGGAGGATGGTTGACTTGGTCAAACTTACAGACTAACAAAGACATCGTTCAGTAACAAGACAAAATACAGACAAAGTACAGACACAAGTGCACCAACACTTGCCTTGTGTGTTTACATCCAATGAACCTAAAAGGCAACTATTGATCATTTTGACTGCTAGGTGGTGGATTCACATAAATGAATACCTTTTACTACAACTGTAACATGTTTGTTCATAGCAAATAAATAGTTCATAAACTTGACCGCCCCCATCCGTATCAGTGACAAAAGTAATTAGTAAATACATATAATCCACATCCTCAGCAACTTGCATCATTTTGTAATTAGTAAATACATATACTCAAGGGAACTCGACCCAGGCATGACATAAATGACGACATTATCATTTTGTTACAGACATCGAACAAGCTACTGCTGTATGTATGATATTAAAATATCGCTCTCTATTACTTATTCGTTCACATATTATTCTATTGAGTTGTTAGCTGCAACATTAACTTGAAATTGGCAAGAGGCAGACAATTTCCCCAATTAATAAACCTGAAAAATGTCGGATCACTAGGTTATCCTAATTCTAGAAGCGATCATGTTATCAACAAATCACAAATCAGCACCAAAAACGCCTGATTAATAAACCTAATCATCAGGACGATCAGATTTAGGTTACAGAAGATGCAAATGTACCTGATCAGATGAATGATATAGTGATTAAGAGTAACGGTGAGTGAGTGAGTGAATGAATATATGGCGTTGAAGGCATCTGAGTCGTTGTTAGCACAATGCGAGCGTGTCTGTGTAGGTATCGGTATGGCGGGAAAAGCGAGTCGGTGATGTTTTGGGAATTTGCAGATTACGTAGAGGGTGTTTGGTTGAGTTAGCTTATATTTGGAAGAAGAGTAAATTGCCATTTTAGTCCCTGAGTTTTTGTCCAATTTGTCATTTTAGTTCAAATAGTTTTTTTTTTCTTCTCTAGGTCCTGACTTTTCCTTTTTCTTGCCGTTTTGATCACATTGCCTAACTTAGTCTAAAAACCAACTTATAGGTCCTGGCATTAAATTATTATGAGGTTTATAAATTATGTTGTAAACTACCCCTTGTTATCACTACACAACAGTTATGCCAAAAATACCCCTGGTTATAACCAGATTTTTAGACTGAGTTAGGCAATGTGATCAAAATGGAAAAGTCAGGGACCCAGAGGAGAAAAAAAAAACTATTTGGACTAAAGTGGCAATTTGGACCAAACCTCAGGGACTAAAATGACAATTTACTCTTTGTAAGATTACATAACTAAAACATTGTTACATAACTAAAAAACGATTACTTAATTTAAACTAAAAAACGAAACTTAAAAAAAACGAAACTAAGTACGATATTTATCCATTATTTTTTTTTTTAGTTTCTCGTACATTTCTCGCTCTTCCCCTTGTAGGTGATCGATCTTCTTCGTTTGTCCACGGGTGTACACGACGATCCTCTTTTGCTTTTTCTTTTTCCGACTTGGTTTTTTATGGTTTCGTTTTCTTCTCGTAGAGGATTCGGGTGGTGTAGGTTGAGTTTCCTGTACGGATTTGGGTGTAGGTGGGGTTTGTGATAGCGGAGTGAGTGGTTGTTGAAGAGGTGTTCGGCATTTCACCGAAACCATATGGGTTGTTCGGTTCAAAGTTGCGGTTGTATGGATACATTATTTTTTATAAAGGTTGTAGAGATTTTATAAAAAAAAATGAGGGTTGAGAAGGAGTTGGATAGAATGAAAATGTTGAAAATGGTAGTTTTTTATATATATTGGAGGTGAAATATTTTTTTAAATGAAAAATCTTTTTATTTTTTAAATAATGTCGTTGGGGTCTAATGGCTAGTGTAAACACTCAATCAAACCACGCCACGTTGACACGCTTTAACTCTCAATGCGGGTGGGGAATCTCAAGCCCACACATACCGCCGTTAACAACGTCGGGTCTGGTGTGGTGTGTGCGGCGTGGAAAGGCAACAACGTCGCTCTACTAGGGGTGTTCAAAAAAATCCAAATCCGAAACCGAATACGAAATATCCGAAAACCCGCATCCGAAATATCCAAAATTTCAGATATCCGAAAATCGGATAATCCAAAATTGCCCGTGGCATCAGCGGATTAAAGTGCAATTGAGGAATCGGTGTAATTTCCTGAGGTTGACCTGGTGCAGACTTCAATAAAGACACATGGAAGGTTGGATGAAGTTGTGAGTCTGCTGACAAGTCCAGGCGATATGCAACTGCACCCACCCTTTCCAAAATCAGATAAGGACCAAAATACTTTGGCCCTAATTTTTGATGATGACGCTTCCTGTTAGACTATGTTCTTATTATTAGACAAAACTTATTATTGTCGAGGGTATCTAATTGTAATTAGCAACTCTATATATAGGGCTTTGTATTCTCAATATTTTAGAGATAATAACAGATATCCTTTTCACGTAGTTTGATTTGGTATCAGAGCCAATCAAACCTGCGGCAAAAAAAAAACCTACTGCCACCAAATCAAACCTGCGGCCAAAAACCCTACTACCGCTAAATCAACTCCAGGCAATCAACCCTCTCTGATTACTCATGGCAGCCATTCTCACCTTCACCAATCAAGAAAAGACTACCCACAACTCTCATAAATTTTCTTTTACCCTAAAATCTACAAATTATGGTTATTGGAGATCAATGATTGAGTCTTTCCTCACTTCTCACAACTTATTTGGCTATGTAGATGGCACTATTCCCTGTCCAGAATAGAAAGTCACCAACGAATCTGCCACAACCGACAACCCAAGTTATCTCCCATGGTTTCTAATGATGCCCATAATCGTATGCTTCTTATTTTTACTGTTTCTGAAGATTTGTTTCAGCACATCCAGGGCAAAACGTCACGTGAAGCTTGGCTATCCTTAGAACGGGCATATGCCCCTATCACATCTTCCCATGAATTCACCCTTAAAAATCAGTTACTTCGGATCACCATGAAGGGTGATGAAAAACCCGCTGAATATCTTAGCCGAGCACAGGAGTATGCAACCGCCCTGGCTAATATAGGTGAACCAATGAAAGATAAAGACCTTATTATGCTCACTCTTGCAGGACTTTGAGAGGAATATAATGGCCTTAAAACTAACCTTCTCGCTCGTTCTCCTCCGGTTAACTTTAACGAGCTTCACGGACTGTTGAGTGATCATGATTACATGATCACAAGACTCTTGGCCTCGAACACGTAGGTTCCACAGGCT
This sequence comes from Helianthus tuberosus, assembly GCA_030545235.1. NCBI lineage: Eukaryota > Viridiplantae > Streptophyta > Magnoliopsida > Asterales > Asteraceae > Helianthus > Helianthus tuberosus. The sequence goes on from CM060363.1 coordinate 83,111,576, forward strand.
CTTTTAGCCACGTCTGCACCAGGCCAGCGGCCTTTTATGGCTGTTGTACCACCCTCATCACAGTTGGGTTATCAACAGCCCAATGTGAACTCGATTCAACAGTAGTTTAATAATCTTCAGTTAATGGCATACCAGTTGGGTTATCAACTTAGTCCTGCAGCCTCTCCCCAACCACAGGCTTACTTTGCCCCTCGATCATCCAACAACAGCCGAGGTAATCGTGCTGCGCGTGGTTCATCTCGTGGCAATTCTCGGGCAGCTTCAAATTCTCGCAATCGGGACTCTACAAGCAGCTGTCAATTTGCTTGGGCCTCCACTCAAAACACAGTATATGGTCATTGCAACCGTTGTGGGATAGTTCATCTACCCTCCCAATGTCCTAATCAACCTCGTGCCGCAACTCAGGCCAATTATGCAAGTTACTCAGATGTTGCCTCTCGATCCAGTTCATGGAAACCCGACACTGGTGCCAATAGTCATGCCACTCCAGATCTATCTAGCATGGACAACTCGGAGGCCTACTTTGGTAAGGATTCTTTACTTGTTGGTAACGGTGAATCTTTACCTATCTTTCATATTGGATCCACCTCTTTTACCTCCCCTCACAAAACCTTTAAATTATCAAATATCCTCCATGTCCCTAAACTTAAACAAAACCTTTTATCCGTCCAAAACTTTTGTCAAGATAATGATGTTTATTTTGAATTTCACTCCTCTTATTTTGTTGTGAAGGACGAGCCTACACGCACTACCCTCCTAACGGGCCCCGGTGAACAGGGATTGTACTCCATCCGTCTTCCTCAACTCAAGACCTTACCCAAAGTTGCATTCAGTGCTGTCAAAGCGTCTTCCAACACTTTTGGCATCAACGACTGGGACATCCCATGCTCAAGTTTTTCATTCTATTATTTCAAATTGTTCTTTACCTGTTTCGGACAAGTTTTCCAACAATTTATGTTCTTCATGTCAATTAGGCAAATCTTCTAAATTATCATTGTCAGACTCTACGTTCCATAGTAAAAATGTTTTGGATCTTGTTTATTGCGATGTTTGGGGTCCTTCCCCTACGCCTTCTTATAACGGTTATCTTTTTTTTGTTATGTGTTGATCATCATACGTGGTACATGTGGTTTTATCCTTTAGTTCATAAGTTTGATGTTTACACAATGCTAACAAATTTCATCAAGATGGCTGAACGCCAATTTAACACAAAGTTGAAGTCCATTCAATCCGATTGGGGGGGGGGAGAATTTCACTCGCTTACTTCTTTTTGCCAAAATCTTGGTATCATTCATCGACGCTCATGCCCACATACAAGCGAATAAAACAGCTTCGTTGAGCGTCGTCATCGTCATGTCGTGGAAACTGGTCTTACCCTCCTGGCCCAGTCCAATCTTCCTCAACGCTTCTGGCACTTTGCATTTGAAACAGCTGTTTACTTAATTAATCGTTTACCTTCTCGTGTCTCCTCCAACAAATCTCCCTTTGAACACATATTTAAACGCAAACCTGATTACTCGTTCCTTCGTGTCTTTGGATGCCAATATTTTCCTTATCTTCGTCCTTACAATCGACACAAGATTGATTTTCGATCTACCCCGTGTGTCTTCCTTGTATATAGCCCTGTTCACCATGGTGACCGCTGCTTTGACCCATCCAACGAAAGAACATACATTGCTCGACATGTTCGTTTCAACGAGCATGTTTTTCCATACCAAAAACCTACACCTACCCCCACTCCACTACCCTCCAACTCCCCTTATGTATCTATTTTCCCTCAACCTCCACCCGGTTTCTCAACAGAGCCTACTCAAACACCACACCAACCCCCTCAACCAACCCAACCATCTACACCACCGCCTTCCGATCCACCATCACCAAACCCCACCATCCCACCCGAGCCTACTCAAACACCACCCCAACCCCTTCAACCAACCCAACCATCTACACCATCGCCATCTGATCCACCATCACTAAACCCCACCATCCCACCTCCAGCACCCAGGACTCGTCCTCCTAATCTTCGTCCTAATCCCAAATAACCTGCCTGTTATGATCCCGCTGAATACACTGCCACCACCCACCCTGCTATACCTACTACACCCACATCTTTTACCGTTTCTAACAAGTCTTTAGAATGGCGCCATGCTATGGCCGACGAATTGGTTGCGCTACATAGGAATGGGACGTGGACACTAGTGCCTCCTGTGCCCAATACTAACGTTGTTGATTGTAAGTGGGTTTACAGGTTAAAAACAGATCAGGATGGCAATCTTACAAGGTACAAGGCCCGTCTTGTTGCAAAGGGCTTTCATCAATAGCATGGTGTTGATTATAACGAGACCTTCAGCCCAGTTATCAAACCTGATACAATTAGAACTGTCTTATCTTTGGCAGTCACAAACAAATGGTCTTTGAGACAACTGGATATTCAAACCGCTTTCTTACATGGTGATCTTAAGGAAACAGTTTACATGGACCAACTGTCACACCCCAACCGATGGCGGAAACATCGAGATGGGACGAAAACGAGATTGCAAGAGACTTCATAACACTATGTGACAATATAATTTAAATTCAAATTTCATTTCGATACTAAAAGTCATAAAAGATTCAATAAAAAGACAACAATTGTTTCATAGCATAACATCGAAATAACAAAATTTATCTAGGTGTGTATCTAAGTCCACCTAAATTGCATTCCTTCAACATCAACTCATCATTCAACCTGCAACATGTATTAAAATAATCAACAAAAAGTTGGCGAGTATACAAGTTTTGCTACATAGCATAATATAGTATAAAAGTGCTCATATCCAACATGATTCATAATATGCAATACTAGTATGCTAAAATGGCGTACAATATGTTCAAACCCAAGTATACAATGCGTTAATAGAGCCTATCCCAAATAGAGTAGCGGGAGGTAACAAGTTTAACTTAACAATACCCCAAGACTAATAGGCGGTGCGTTAATCCTATAGCGCTATAATTGTTAAGGTAGGCTAGCAAAGTTAATGAGCATATATCGACCAAATAGTTTACAAAGCATACGACATTAATAAGCATCACACATAGCATCATGTTAAGCATGGATAGAGTATGTTTAAAATAGTTTAAGTGTCATGTGATTTTGTATAATATATTGTTGCATCCCAAAGTGTTAAAGAGTAAAAAGGGATCGAGTATACTCACGGTTTTGCAATCTTTCCTACTTGAAATCCCACGAGTGATGTTTGTGGATGGATTAGTGTTGAGCACCTTGTCCTTCTACACGAAGAAAACATAGGTGTGTGAGTTTGGGGAAATCGGAAGATTGTAGATTCGGAATAACATGAACATAGACATAGGAAAATAATCATCCATCACATATGATGCTTAGATGATATACTTACTAACTTGACAATGTCCACTTGTTCATCATCAAGAGTTCGGTTTTGTTGAATATATTACATAAGTTATATGAGTATTAATATGTTATATTGGTCAAGCATGAGGTAGAAGATTAAATTATTCGTTTAGGCACCTCTTTGTGTCATATAATTCATAAATGAGGTAGGAAGAACAAAGCTTCCATTTAGGCACCTCTATTGTTCACCACTACACTTGTTGTTATAAACAACAAGGAGGGTCATGAACTTACAAGTAAATAGAGATATATGAACAACTAATCTATGGAAAACATCAAGAAGTAAGTCGATTTCTATGAAAGATAGCCCAAGCTAGTCTAACAATCACTCATACATCAAGCTTCAAGCTTGAACACTTCTTGTGGGTAAAACCCTAACTAAAACAGAATGTTTGTGAGGTTTTAACCTCTGATTAACATTTCTCAGCCTTGTTTTTTAAGCCCAACTAACCATTCAATTGATTATGAGCATTAGGACATAGGTTTGAGATGAGATAGACTCAAGTTCAACTAAGATTAACAAGTTTAAATGAAAACAGAAACAAACAGTCCACTTTGGAGCCTTTTTGGTGACATTCCAGAGCTTGGTTTTCCATGGAAAACCTCTGGAAATGTTTCTAAGGTTGTTCCAAGCAAGTGAGAAAAAGAATGGATGAAAAATGTTAAGAAATGAGAGAGTTATGCATACTTTTGTAACTTGGTATGATTCTGCTCGAATTTCTGATTAGCAGCAGATTAGAGAGTGATTAAAGAGTGTTTGAGGTGAGTTGCAAAGTGGAAAAGGTGCGGAGGAGGCTTGGGTTTTATAGGGGAAGGATTAGGGTTAAGGTGGTTGACAATAAATATGATTAGTCGGTGGTTGAAATCATGGTTGTAAAAGTCGCTAGGCGCTCCCTGGTCGGTCGACCAGGGAGTTGAGAGTACTCGGTCTAGGCGGAGAGCACACGGGGAGTAATCGGAGATGCCAAATTATAAAGAAATTAGTTTTCGGATATTAAATATATGTCAAATAACATAAATTTACTAATATTTATAACAAAATACGTGAAATTGATATTCACTCTTTAATATGATAGGCATAGAAATGATGTTTTATTTTATTTTAAGTTAAACTCGGCCCGAGTTGATATACTAGATCCATTTTTGGCCAATGTTGACCGCATTTGACCCGTACCGTTTCGACGCGAACCGTTTCGACCCGTACCGTTTCGACCCGTGCCGTTTCGACGCGAACCGTTTCAAAAAATCCAAAATGTTTCGAACCCGAACCGTTTCGACCCGTACCGTTTCGACGCGAACCGTTTCGACCCGTGCCGTTTCGACCCGTGCCGTTTCGACGCGAACCGTTTCGACGCGAACCGTTTCGACCCGTTCCGTTTCGAGCCGAACCGTTTCGACCCGTACCGTTTCGACCCGTCCGTTTCGAGCCGTACCGTTTCGACGCGAGCCGTTTCGAGCCGAACCATTTCGACGCGAACCGTTTCGACCCGAACCGTTTCGACCCGTACCGTTTCGCCCCGTGCCGTTTCGACGCGAACCGTTTCGACCCGAACCGTTTCGACCCGAACCGTTTCGACCCGTACCGTTTCGACCCGTACCGTTTCGACGCGAACCGTTTCGACGCGAACCGTTTCGACCCGTACCGTTTCGACGCGAACCGTTTCGAGCCGAACCGTACGGGTCGCATCGAAACGGTACGGGTCGAAACGGTTTGCGTCGAAACGGTTCGCGTCGAAACGGTACGGGTCGAAACGGTACGGGTCGAAACGGTACGGGTCGAAACGGTTCGGCTCGAAACGGAACGGGTCGAACGGTTCGCGTCGAAACGGCACGGGTCGAAACGGCACGGGTTGAAACGGCACGGGTCGAAACGGGTCGGCTCGAAACGGTACGGGTCGAAACGGTTCGCGTCGAAACGGTTCAGCTCGAAACGGTACGGGTCGAAACGGTTCGCGTCGAAACGGTACGGGTCGAAACGGTTCAGCTCGAAACGGTACGGGTCGAAACGGTTCGGCTCGAAACGGTACGGGTCGAAACGGTTCGCGTCGAATTTTTGATTTTTTAGAATTTTTTTATTATTTTTTTTATTTTTATATTTTTCTCAATTTCTTTGAATTTTTTTGATTTTTTGAATTTTTTAAAATTTTTTTGATTTTTAGATTTTTTGGAGTTTTTTGAATTTTTTGAATTTTTATGATTTTTATTACAATTTGTTAAGTTAGCAGGGGTAATTTGGTAATTTCACCCCAAAGTTAACAAAATAAATGGATGGAGTTAAGTTAGTGGACTGAAATGGTTATGAAAATGAAACTAATGGACTGAAATGGCAATTTTTAAACTAATGGACTGAAACCGTTATTTTTTGCAAACCTCAGGGACTGAAAAAGTAATTAACTCTTTATTTTAAGTCAAACTCGGCCCAAGTTGATATACTAGATCCATTTTTGGCCAATGTTGACCGCATTTGATCGATTCCGAGTAATTAGTCGGAGTTGAAGAAAGTCGCCTCGGCAACCTACCTTGTAGCGACTACTCGGTGAGTACTCGGACTTGGAGACCTTGTTTTACAACCATGGTTGAAATAAGTAAATAAAAAAAACAATTCCCAAACACCACACAAGGTAAAGACGTAAGGCTATTTAACAACCATAATATCTTCCCTTTTTATTTTATGTGACATAAACTTAACATATATATAGTGGAGCATGGTGTGCATTATGATATTACAAATATAGGAGGTTGAAACAAATTAAAAAAAGGCAATTAAGGGGTTGTCCCCTGTTCCGATCGGAAGGCTGCTCTTCATTTCTTTTTATATTTTTTTTTTGAACACTAAAAAGGGTATATATTGTAGTACATACTTCGTATTTATGATGTGTATATTCATTCAACATACAATAAGGTCAAACATGCAAGTAACAATTAAATAAAAAAAGGTTTGATGATTGTTGTTGCACTCCAGCCGGCTGTTATGAGTTTCATTCCTTTTTTTTCGCAAAATAACACATGTATTTGTAGATTATGTTATAAATCTATGATGTTTTAATGTATACATACCCTATAACAAGGCGTAAAAATGTATGAAACATGTTTTAATTTGAACAAAAGATGTGACTATTAGGTGTGTAAGATATGGTTGTAAGTATGTTTAAACGAATTTGATCAGGTAATAAGTATGCGTATAAATAATCTCGTTTAAGTATTTAAATCAAGTATGCAAATATGGATTATGTCATGCGAGAGTTGAGTGAAGTAATGCACATAAGGAACGATCAAAGTTGTGTATTCACATCTTTTGCAAGTTAACATGTTTGAACGTATAAGTGTATGACTTGAATGCTATAAACGAATATACGAAAAATGTATATTTCACATGAATGATTAATTGTATAATAATCAAGAGTCTCGGATTTACAATGGCTTGAAACGAACAACGATTACAAAGGAAACGGATTTCCGAAAAAAATAGAAATACGATACAATCTTTCTAAAAACGGAACGCTGAGAAAAGCGAGGCGTTACCCCAACCCCCTGGTTTTGTTGACCCTACCAAGCCTGATCATGTGTGTTTATTGAACAAATCTTTGTATGGGCTCAAACAAACCCCCCGTGCATGGTTTACTAAGCTATCTACTGCTCTTCGTCAACTGGGCTTTTATGGGTCCAAAACTGACCCGTCGCTATTTATTCTCAACTCATCGGGCACGCTTGTTTATATGCTTGTGTATGTTGATGACATTATAATCATTGGTAATAATATGGGCGCTATCACCGGCATTGTTTAGCATCTTAACTCTCTCTTTGCTCTTACGGATATGGGTCAGCTAAATTATTTTTTGGGAATTGAGGTTATCCATCACCGTTTGGATCTGGTCCTTTCTCAACGGACATATGTGCTTGACATTCTTCAGCGTGCTAGTCTTGCAGATTGTAAACAAGTTTCCTCTCCTATGGCTACTTCTCAAGTGTTGTTACCTGATGATAGTCCTTTGCTTGATGATCCTTAGCGATACAGACAGACTGTTGGGGCTCTTCAATATGCCACTTTGTCTCGTCCCGATATTGCCTTTGCCGTTAACAAAGTTTGTCAGTTTATGCATGCTCCTACCGAGAATCATTGGGCTGCTGTGAAACGAATTGTACGTCATCTAAAAGGCACGGTCAACTATGGTTTATTGTTTCGTCACAACACGGGTTATCAGCTGCAAGCTTTCTCTGCCGCAAATTGGACTTCTACTCTTACTGCTTTTTCGAATTCTGACTAGGCTGAGTCGATCGTCGATCCATGGGGGGATATGCAATCTACTTGGGATCCAATCTCATCTCTTGGTCTGCAAAAAAACAACGAACTGTCTCTCGATCTTCAACAGAATCCGAATACAAGGCAATAGTTGATACTGTTGCGGAACTAATTTGGTTAAAGTCTCTCCTTCGGGAACTCGGTTTGGATAGCAAGGCACCCACACTCTGGTGTGACAATCTTGGTGCAACCTACCTTTCTGCCAATCCGGTTTTTCATGCCCGTACGAAGCACGTTGAAGTTGATTATCATTTTGTTCGTGAACAAGTTACTCAAGGAGAACTAGATATCAAATTCATCTCAACTGATGACCAAATCGTTGATATCTTTACAAAGCCCTTGTCCTCACAAAGACTTAAGTTTCTACGATCCAAGTTGTAGGTCGTTCCCCGCCCTCAACTTGCGGGGGAATGTTAGACTATGTTCTTATTATTAGACAAACTTATTATTGTAGAGGGTATCTAATTGTAATTAGCAACTCTATATATAGGGCTTTGTATTCTCAATATTTTAGAGATAATAACAGATATCCTTTTCACGTAGTTTGATTCTTCCAATTTCACGTATACCCAATCGCCCACGTTAAATTCCCTTTCTGACTTTTTCTTGTCTGCAATCTGCTTCATTCGGTTCTTGGCTTTAGACAAATTAGCTTTTAGAGAAACTAATTTAGCTTCCCTTAGTTAAAACCAATCTTCTATAGAAGCAATGTTAGTGTCATTTGGAATGTAAGGAATGTGAATAGGAGGTGGAATCCCATAAAGAGCTTCAAAAGGGGACATGTGAATCGCTGAATGATAAGTGGTATTGTACCACCATTTTGTAAGAGTTAACCACTTAGGCCATTGCTTAGGTTCATCCATGACCATACACCTCAAATATGTTTCAAGACATCTATTAAGAACTTCAGTCTGTCCATCACTACTTTCTGGATGATAGGCAGTAGAAAAATTCAATTGCACCCCCTGCAATTTCATGAAATCCTTCCAAAATTTACTTATAAAGATTGGATCCCTATCAGATACAATGGTTGCAGGGCATCCATGTAACTTGAACACAGTATCAAACATCAAGTGAGCTATGGTTGAAGCTGAATAAGGATGAGTTAGGGGTAAAAACTGAGCTTATTTGGTTAGTCTATCAATAACTACCAATATGGCATCCTTACCAGCAGCTTTAGACAGCGCTTTAGACAGCCTTGTAATAAAATCCATAGAGATATCCGAAAAAAACTGAAGTAGGAGTAGGCAGTGATTGCAAGAGCCCTGGATAAGTAGCTCTATCATATTTAGCTCTGTGACAAGTTTCACAATCTTTGACCCATTGTTTGACAACTGCATCACATTTCTTCCGGTAGAATAGCTGCTTCAATCTTTTCAAAGTAGCATAATAACCTGAGTGACCACCAGTGGCAGAAGCAGTGGCGCAGCTATGAAGGGGCTGGAGGGGGCGTCCCCCCCCGAACTTTTCGCTCATAGTGTTATGTATGTACATTTCGTATAGAATTTTTTAGGTATATACATTTTCGACCCCCGGTTTTATAAAAAAATAATTTTATTAGGTATATACTTTTAGGTCCGGTCACTTCCGACCCCCTGGTGGAAATTTTCAAGCTTCGCCACTGGGCAGAAGATTGACATATGTGAAGGATGTCCTTTCTTAATTGGTCATCATGACCAACTACCAATTTATTTTTCCTCTTTAACATCTTACCATCCCATGACCAGTTTTTAACATTAGAAGTATGCTGCAGCCTATGAATAATAGCCTGTAATTGGTCATCAGTTTCCCAAGTCTTGATAATTCTAGGCCACAGACAAGGTTCAATAGAGCTCAATCCCATTTCAAACAGTGCTAAACCTTTCACTCTTGACAGGGCATCAGCCACTTGATTATTGATTCCTTCCTTATATAAAATTTCATAATCATATCCCAACAGCTTTGCTAACCATTTCTGTTGCAGAGGAGTACTAGTCTTTTGGTCCAACAGATATTTGAGGCTCCTTTGATCTGTGCGAATGATAAAGTGCTTGACAATAAGATAATGGTGCCAATGTTTAACAGCCATTAATATTGCCAATAGTTCTTTCTCATATACTGATAAAGATTGTTGCTTTATTGAGATACCTCTGCTGACATAAGCTAGTGGGTGCCCCTCATGCATTAGGACAGCCCCCAACCCTTTCGCAGAAGCATTTGTTTCGATAATAAAAACTTTTGAAAAATCGGGCAGAGACAAAACTGGTGCAGTAGTTAGGGCTTCCTTCAACTGATCAAAATCCAACTGAGCCTCTGCACTCCAACTGAAAGCATCTTTCTTTAGCAAATTGTGCAGTGGCCTTGCTATACCCCCATAGGACTTGATAAACCTTCTATAGTAACCAGATAGACCCAAAAATCCTCTGAGTTGTTTGATTGTAGTAGGGACTGGCCAACTAGTCACAGCTTCAATCTTAGAAGGATCTGTACTAACACCCTTAGAAGATATAATATGTCCCGAATATTCAACTTGAGATCCTGCAAATGAGCACTTTGATCTCTTGGCTAACAAAGAATTAGCCAAGAACAGGTTTAAGACCGCCTCTAAATCCAATAAGTGTTGTTCCAAAGAAGAACTATACACTAGAATGTCATCAAAAAAGACTAACGCACATTTTCTCAATAATGGTTTGAAAGTTACATTCATTAAGGCCTGAAATGTAGCTGGTGCGTTAGTGAGACCAAAGGGTAGTACTAGGAACTCAAAATGACCCTGATGAGTCCTGAATGCAGTCTTATGTATGTCTTCATCGTGCATTCTCACCTGGTGGTAACCAGATCGTAAGTCTAGCTTAGAGAACACTGAAACACCTCCAAGCTCATCCAACAATTCATCAATGAGAGGTATTGGAAAACTGTTTTTCACCGTAGCTTCATTCAGCTTCCTATAATCCACACATGCGCCAAGAACCATCCTTTTTTTTTCACTAAAACCAAAGGAGATACAAAGCACTTGTGCTTTCTCTGACAATTCCCAAATCCAATAATTCTTGTGTCATTTTTTCAAGGAAAAATTACAAGTTTTGTCCTTTATCTTTATACCACTTTTCAGGCGGTGTCCTTTTTAACGAATGTTGACAGGCGGTGTCCTTTACTAGGTATTTTGTTGCAAGTTTAGTCCTTTACACCCAACCCGGTTAAAAAACCCTGTTAATTGTTAACAGGCGGTGTCCTTTACTAGGTATTTTGTTGCAAGTTTAGTCCTTTACCTAGGTATTTTGTTGCAAGTTTAGTCCTTTACACCCAACAATTAATAGGGTTTTTTAATTGGGTTGGGTGTAAAGGACTAAACTTGCAACAAAATACCTAGTAAAGGACACCGCCAAGAACCATCCTTTTTTTTCACTAAAACCAAAGGAGATACAAAGCACTTGTGCTTTCTCTGACAATTCCCAAATCCAATAATTCTTGTGTCATTTAACATCTTTCTGAGCAGCTGGATATCTGTACGGTTTCTGAGCCACCACTTGAGCATCATTTTTCAATATTATTCTGTGGTCACATGATCGTTTAGGAGGTAATGATGTTGGTGTTTCAAAAATAGGTTCAAATCTGCTCAAAAGGTCATCTAATTGGGTTAAATTTGAGCTACCTTGTACCGATGGTACATGGGTCATTTCATCAGTTTGCATGCTGACTAAATGCCCCTGAGCCACTCCTTTTGAATTGCTAAGCATGCAATCCATTCTCTCACTCGAACACAAGGTAATATCAGTTGCTTCTTTAGAACCTTTTAATTCAAATACCTTGTCATGCATCTTGAATTTCATGGTAAGTTCCTTAAAATTCCACGTAATATCTAATTTAACCAATTTTATCAAAGAGGAACCTTAATACATGAATAACCGTTTGGCAATTGTTGAAATACAAACCTCTCACAGCAAACAAATGCAAAATATAAAGATTTGTTATTCACTCATGCTACATGTGCTGACTACAAAAGACATCCATCATATCCAACATTTAGCTCCCTATTTCAAGTTTCTCAAAATAATAGTGAAACAAAAAATAGATGCCTGAAAAGATTAACAGATGCTAATACAAAATAAATAAGCATCCATATTTAAAAAAGTCAGGATTAACAAATTGACTGAATATTGGAGGGGTGCGCCAAGCCAAGGTAGTAGTGCAAGACCAAGGCGACGCTCAAAGACCCCAATAGCAAGCTATTGTGATGGGCCTTTCCCCATAAAAAATAAGATTAATATCGAGTGGGCCGATGGCCCACATATCAGATATTAAACTGATAAGAACAGATACTACACTTGATCTTAGCCAAAAGGCCGAGAAAGGTATGCTTTCTCCTTCCTGGGGCTGCTGTTTATATAGAATCTCTCTTCATCTTTGTACTCTTCACTCAGCCGATGTGGGATTCGGAGACACCTTTTTCCCCTTGCTTTCTCAATTTCCATAGATCTGTTTTGGTTTCTAATGCATGAATCCTAATAATACTAGCTAGCTTTAACAGTTCATTTTATGCACTCTCTTATCAATCTAACCCTGATAAATTCAGATATCCTAATTTGCTAAAGGGCTGGCTGATAGAATTACGATCCATTTGCTTGTAGAGTTTGCTTGCTTGCCTTGTGTGTTTACATCCAATGAACCTAAAAGGCAACTATTGATCATTTTGACTGCTAGGTGGTGGATTCACATAAATGAATACCTTTTACTACAACTGTAACATGTTTGTTCATAGCAAATAAATAGTTCATAAACTTGACCGTCCCCCATCCGTATCAGTGACAAAAGTAATTAGTAAATACATATAATCCACATCCTCAGCAACTTGCATCATTTTGTAATTAGTAAATACATATACTCAAGGGAACTCGACCCAGGCATGACATAAATGACGACATTATCATTTTGTTACAGACATCGAACAAGCTACTGCTGTATGTATGATATTAAAATATCGCTCTCTATTACTTATTCGTTCACATATTATTCTATTGAGTTGTTAGCTGCAACATTAACTTGAAATTGGCAAGAGGCAGACAATTTCCCCAATTAATAAACCTGATGTTTTGGGAATTCGTTCACAATGCGAGCGTGTCTGTGTAGGTATCGGTATGGCGGGAAAAGCGAGTCCGTGATGTTTTGGGAATTTGCAGATTACGTAGAGGGTGTTTGGGTTGGCTTATATTTGGAAGAAGAGTAAATTGCCATTTTAGTCCCTGAGTTTTTGTCCAATTTGTCATTTTAGTTCAAATAGTTTTTTTTTTCTTCTCTAGGTCCTGACTTTTCCTTTTTCTTGCCGTTTTGCTCACATTGCCTAACTTAGTCTAAAAACCAGCTTATAGGTCCTGGCATTAAATTATTATGAGGTTTATAAATTATGTTGTAAACTACCCCTTGTTATCACTACACAAGAGTTATGCCAAAAATACCCCTGGTTATAACCAGATTTTTTGACCGAGTTAGGCAATGTGATCAAAATGGAAAAGTCAGGGACCCAGAGGAGAAAAAAAACTATTTGGACTAAAGTGGCAATTTGGACCAAACCTCAGGGACTAAAATGACAATTTACTCTTTGTAAGAACTTATAACTTATAGAGTTATAAAAGTTAATAATTATTTAAGTTATTTTTGTGTGTTGAGAAGTTGAAAATGATAAGTTACTATTTGTAACTTATAATTTATGACTTATAATAATTAACAATAATAAAAAAAAAGTACGTAATTTAAATAAAAAAAGATTACATAACTAAAAGACTGTTACATAACTAAAAAAAGATTACTTAATTTAAACTAAAAAAACGAAACTTAAAAAAAACGAAACTAAGTACGATATTTATCCATTATTTCTTTTTTTAGTTTCTCGTACATTTCTCTCTCTTCCCCTTGTAGGTGATCTATCTTCTTCGTTTGTCCACGGGTGTACACGACGATCCTCTTTTGCTTTTTTCTTTTTCCGACTCGTTTTTTTATGGTTTCGTTTTCTTCTCGTAGAGGATTCGGGTGGTGTAGGTTGAGTTTCCGGTACGGATTTGGGTGTAGGTGGGGTTTGTGATAGCGGAGTGAGTGGTTATTGAAGAGGTGTTCGGCATTTCACCGAAACCATATGTGTTGTTCGGTTCAAAATTGCGGTTGTATGTGTTGGATCGTCGTATGACCCTAACGAGTCAATCAGAAGAGTTTACGATCTATTTCAAAGGCGGAATAAGAGAAATAGACTTGAAACAGCTTGATTCTCCTTAATTATCTTCTTATTATTGATTTCAAAGCTTTTACAGATCGTTTGACAAATCGGCAGCACCTCGGCTCTGAATCGGAAAAGTTATTTTCGTCCCAAATGACAAAGATCAGGCACCTATTTATAGGTTGAGTGATTTCGCATGAAATGGTCCAAGCGAAATTAGATTTCATACGAAATCTAATTTCGTGCGAAATTACCTCCAAACCTATTTTTAACATATTTCTCGTTTTGCGTGCCCTGATCTATCTAATCTAATACAAGACTCTATAAAGACGAAGTTAACAGACATTTATGCACCAACAGGCTCCCCCTTGGATGTTGACGAAGTCTTTAGCAACAAATCTTCTGTCTTTAGTCTTGATCTATCTTCTTCTCTGTCCAATTTGTCTAACACTATAAGCATCCTTCAATCTTTATCTTCAAAACTCCCCTTTGAATGTTGATCCAGAATGTAGACTCCCCCTTTCAATATGCTGGAGCTCGAATTCTGGTTCAAACTTTACAATTTCTTTGCCATGGGGATCTTGTTTCCTGTTTCTCAAGAATATAACATTACAATCTATTGACTTTTAACATCATTTCTTGTTTTTTTCATTTTTAATAATCCACTCAAGTATCTAGGTCCAAGTTAATGATCCTAGGCACTTAATTTATCTACCAAGTCCAACTTAATGACCTTGGTTGATTCGAGATAACACACAACTGACTTTTGTTCAACATTTTTCAAAATATTTTCTGAAAATTACAAGTTTCAACTTAATGAACTTGTTTTGACTTTTCATTTTTCACAAGTTTAACATGATAAGCTCACAACCCATCTGTCCAGCTCAGAAACTTCCTGCATCTGCTTCAAACTTCAAATCTGAAGATCAACTTTCCACTTTGGTTTGTCGGAAAATAAAGCAGAAATATAAAATCTTTTTGGATTTTGAATAAAATTTCTAAACTATAAAGCTAAACAGAAATGAAATTTAGTAAATGTAAACTATTTACAAACATATATTTTTGGTGAGCGTGTTAGGGAATCATATCAGAGATTCGACAAGTCACAAGTACCGTTAAGCTTTAATTTCATACTCAGAATTAAACAATTCGCTTAGATTGTCGATATACTGATCCACTTAAATTCTCACACAATTTTCAATCTGTCCAGGATACGAATTAGGTGTATTAAGAACTTAAACTTATTCATGTGTCCCACCTCTTGAATATACTCCCGTATCCAGAACCCAATATTCAGTCTTACAGGTGAGTATACCACAGATGATATCTGTAAGGTGTTAAATGCGAGGGCCGTGAGAGCTCAGGCTATTGCTTCCGCAAAATCAGAGAGACGACGGCTTCGACTTTAGGTGTGTCCCCTTTAGAGGATCTTTTTTACAACATCACATGATTCGCATTTTGCAATGTTTCATCATTTTTTATGCTGAGGGAGTTGCTAATATTTCAAGCAAGCGTAAAGTATTATACGGGGACTAGGCCATTGCTTCCACAATATCAGAAGTCCCGGGATAATACCCCAGATATCACTGAGTATAAAGACCTAGTATCTCAGAAAGAGGGATCTTTCAAACAAGATTTCAGGGGTTACCTATATATCCAAGTAGTGTTCCCCACGAAATAAGCAAGTAAAGATTTAAGTTTATATCCCGAACAAACCTACTAAATGTGTAAAAACCTATCGGCACATCATCAGCGAGACTGCTTAAAACTTTTAAACCTTACATATCTTTAGCATACCGTAACTGTCAAGCCAATGTACTATCATTTTCCCTTTTTACACAAGCTCTTTTCTGATTTTCTATTGTTTTTGAATTTTGAAAATATCTCATGTTTTTGGATTTTTGAATTTTTTTTACTATTTTTGTATTTTCTGAAAATATTACCCTATACTCCCCCTAAATACCAAAACAAGTAAAAAATCGACAAACCATTGCAGATTGCTTCTCAACATCATCTAGATTGGTACCTTCATCTACGCTAAGAATCTCCTCCGACACCGATAAAAGCTTCATACTATTCAACTTTAACAAATTTGAATTTTTTTGCTCTGATACCACTTGTTGGATCGTCGTATGACCCTAACGAGTCAATCAGAAAAGTTTACGATCTATTTCAAAGGCGGAATCAGAGAAATAGACGTGAAACAGCTTGATTCTCCTTAATTATCTTCTTATTATTGATTTCAAAGCTTTTACAGATCGTTTGACAAATCGGCAGCACCTCGGCTCTGAATCGGAAAAGTTATTTTCGTCCCAAATGACAAAGATCAGGCACCTATTTATAGGTTGAGTGATTTCGCATGAAATGGTCCAAGCGAAATTAGATTTCATACGAAATCTAATTTCGTGCGAAATTACCTCCAAACCTATTTTTAACATATTTCTCGTTTTGCGTGCCCTGATCTATCTAATCTAATACAAGACTCTATAAAGACGAAGTTAACAGACATTTATGCACCAACAGTATGGATGCATTATTTTTTATAAAAGTTGTAGAGATTTTATAAAAAATGAGAGTCGAGAAGGAGTTGGATAGAATGAAAATGTTGAAAATGGTAGTTTTTTATATATATTGGAGGTGAAATATTTTTTTAAATGAAAAATCTTTTTATTTTTTAAATAATGTCGTTGGGGTCCAATGGCTAGTGTAAACACTCAATCAAACCACGCCACGTCGACACGCTTTAACTCTCAACGCCGGTGGGGAATCTCAAGCCCACACATACCGCCGTTAACAACGTCGGGTCTGGTGTGGTGTGTGCGGCGTGGAAAGGCAACAACGTCGCTCTACTAGGGGTGTTCAAAAAAATCCAAATCCGAAACCGAATCCGAAATATCCGAAAACCCGCATCCGAAAATCGGATAATCCAAAATTGCCCGTGGCATCAGCGGATTAAAGTGCAATTGAGGAATCGGTGTAATTTCCTGAGGTTGACCTGGTGCAGACTTCAATAAAGACACATGGAAGGTTGGATGAAGTTGTGAGTCTGCTGACAAGTCCAGGCGATATGTAACTGCACGCACCCTTTCCAAAATCAGATAAGGACCAAAATACTTTGGCCCTAATTTTTGATGATGATGCTTGCTGTTAGACTATGTTCTTATTATTAGACAAACTTATTATTATCGAGGGTATCTAATTGTAATTAGCACACTATGCCAAAATAGGGATATAGCCACACCAAAAAAGTGTGACTATATGTTTTTCGCCACACATATTTTTTTCATATCAAGTGTGACCAAAGCTCGAGTCATCGTAGGTATCATATGGCCACATACACTTTTTAGTGGCCTTAGAACTTAAAAGTGTGGCTAAAGGGTAACAACATTTTTGGTTAAAATCTAGCATTTCCTCAATTAAGTGTAGCTAAAGGGTTGCAATAGACACATAAATTTAATTAAAGTGTGTCTCTTTGTATTATATAGTCACATATGTTTACTAAAAAGTATGTTTTAGCCACATCAACTAAATAAAAGTGTGACAAAAAGAGTGGTAATCAAACATTTTATCTATTAAGTATGGCTAAAAGGTAGCAACGGACACGTGAATTTATTGTAAGTGTGGCCGGTTCTATTACATTGTCACATGAATTTATTGTAAGTATGGCTATTGTCTAACTTTTGGTCACATATATATGTTTTTCCTATGACATTTGTTATTAGTTCGTCACACAATAAAAACAAAGTTATGATGATGTGGCTATTGTCTAACATTTTGTCACACGTATTTGTTTTTCCCATGACGTTTGATATCATTCCGTCACACAAAGAAAAAACAAAGTGATGAAAGTGTGGCTAATGGTTATGTATAGCCACATTAGATTTTGTAATTATAAGTATGGCTATTATCTAACATTTGGTCACAGATAACTTTCTTTCCGATGATGTTTGGTATCATTTTGTCACACCAAAAAACAAAGTAACTATGGCGTGACTAGTGGTTATTTATAGTCATACCAAATATTGTAATTTTAGATGTGGCTATTGTCTAACATTTGGTCACACATAATCTTCTTTTCCCATGACGTTTGGTATCATTCCGTCACAGAAACAAGAAACAAAGTGACTATGGTACGGCTAGTGGTTATTTATAGCCATGAAATTTTGCAATTTTAAGTGTGGCTATTGTCTAACCTTTGGTCACACATAATTTTCTTTTCCCATGACGTTTGGTATTATTCCGTCACATGATAAAAAGCAAAGTAATTATGGTGTGGGTAATGGTTATTTATAGTCACACAAAATTTTGTAATTTTAAGTGTGGCTATTGTCTAACCTTTGATCACACGTAACTTTTTTTCCATTACGTTTGGTATCATTCCGCCACACAAACAAGAAACAAAGTGACTATGATGTGGCTAATGTTTATTTATAGTCACATGAAATTTTGTAATTCTATGTGTGGTTGTCTAAACTTTGGTCACACTTTTTTATGTGGTTTTACGTGACCATTTTCGTGTAATTACCCATTTTATTTTCCCATTCTTGTCAAATAAAAACTAAAGTAAAATGAGAATACTAAAAACCAAATGCTATTAACAATAATAACCCAAAATCCATACATAAGTTTTTAATTTAAATAGTAATACTAATTATAAACATTAACTTCTAATCAAAACCTATCTACAAAAGTTACAAAGGAAAACGACTTTACACATAAACTAACAACTATTTCAAGACTGTTTTCTTCAAGTCCATATACTCACTGTTTTAGATTTAAAAGTGCTGCAAATTTGCATCCATGGGTTTGTGGCCACATTACTGTTGTTGTGGTGGGGAGAAAATTTGTAACTAGTGGCCAGTTCTGATGTTGTATGATTCTCCAAGTGTTTTATTCATGCTACTTGTAAACCCCATGTTATGGTAATTTCCACATCAAGCGTTGTTTTTGAACATCTGAATTTTGGGAAGATGCAACCTTTAAGGAATCAATACGAGCCTGCAAAATAAAAATACCCAAGGATATCAACATGGTTTCATTATTTAGCTATCTTTTATACTGTTCAAAAATTTAGTTTAACGAAATGGTATTGTTTTTGTAATCATAATCTACAAATAAGTTATTTAAAGAAAAAATTAAAATGGGTAAAAGTGTTTATGGGTCACTTTGACTTGTCACCCGACCCACCCATCCTACCACCTCTAATAGATTAACACAGTTCAAAAGAGTGTTGTTTAGACATATCGATGATAAATACCTGGATTCCGTTCACAACACTGGGACTAATTGACCCAAACTGAAGAGGAAATCCCCTAGAAGCATCAGCCGAACCTAAGCATCAAAAGAAGACTTGTAAGTACTCTCTTAAAACACATACTTGGTTCCAGATTGAATAATAAATTTTAACTCCAAAAATAATAAACTTCATACCCTTCACAGGTGTAGAAGAGCCAGAACCAAAGGTGCCAGAACTTAGCGGAACTGCATTACTCAGTTGAGCCTTTGGCAGGCCAGGTGTGTCTTTCTGAACCGATGCATCAGCCGGCTTCACAACACCACAAGTAGATGAAGCATTAGGTGTCCCTACAATATATAAACCAACAAGATAAACTCCACAAAAATTTCATAACTCTATAATCACCGAAATACAAACCGCAAACATACCTCTTAATGGCGGTTGAACATGTGCACCATTCAGTGGAGCTCTACTACCACTAGGAGAAGAACTTGAAGGTCCCAAATTCGCATTCGAATATCCTCCTTGTTACTAACCACTTTCTTAAAGCTATTAAAACAAAATACAAATGTATATTAGAAAACAGTAAAGTAAATGAAAAAGCCCTGATTCAGATAAAAACAAGCCCCAACTTTATTTCACCTTTTGCCGGAATAATACGCAAAGGATGAAGGACCAGTGGTACCACTGCCACGACCACCGCCACCTGAAAAGTTAGCAGATCAGCCGGATCTTCTGTAGTGTGGTGGCTCGTTTTTATCGCCTCTTGATTGATTAACAAACATGTATCCAATTCAAATTCTCACGAGAAACATAATCCTTTTTTCTTCGTAATGGATAACTAACAAATTTATGTATTGTTTGGTGGGCGATTGACGGGTTTAATCAAACCTCTAACGGGGGACGATCGAAATTTTTGTTTACAGAATACACTAACCCCCCTCCCCACCCTTACCGCCATTGGGGCCATCCCCAAAAACTATAAAAAATTTGAGGGCTTAATGCGAGTAAGAAAAAATTGGTCCCTAAAATATATTTTTTTAAACCAAAATATGTATAAAAAAATTAATATATATATATATATACACATAGTTTTTTTTTTTAAATCGGTCTCACATCGAGAGTGAGCACTGTGTAGTCGCTCAACCCGACCTTCCTCCAGAGCCACCCAGACGGTTGGGTGTTATACGTTAATATTTAATATTGTGACTTACCAATTTCATGAAAATGAAAGCGGAATACACTGATCCCATGTTTTTCTAATGCAAAGGCGAGCTCCACCATCATACTGTACTCCTGGATAAAGAACAAGCTCACAATTAGAAGTGGCGATTTTAACCCGTTTAATTATGAGCATGTCGATTTGAGTTATTTATTTGTCAAACAGGTAGAAACTTAACCTAAATCGACACAAAAAAAATAAAAATAGATATGCTAGATTCATGGAGTCGTACAGTTCTTGCATCGCTGGGGTCCTTCTTATCCGCAAAGAACTTTTGTTTTTGTTGTATCAAGCTGCCAAAACAAAATACAACCCGCTATTTCATGTTTAGCGATAAAGTAGTAGAAAATTTAAGAAATATTTTACGTGTATATTATCAAAATACGCTATTTATACATGTATATTTCATCTAAATATGCTGCTTTTTTCAATCGCGAAACAAGAAAGCCCTAATGGACATCGCTATTTATATTTATCAAAAATAAACTAAAATTATACAAAAAGTCGATATTTGTGGCTAAACACCTTATAGCACCATATGGTAGTTAATGGTATCTAGCAACTACATGAGGTCTTTAAAAGGGACAATAACCTAAAAGAATGATTTATCATCCTACCAGCATATAGACCCCTCCAGGTTTTAGAATCCTACAAATAAAACACCAGATGTTATTATAATTACAATTATCAATATCAACTAGAGTTATTCGTTGTCGCGCGTTGCGCGATTACAATATGTTTTTTTGGCCTTGTTAGCATGATATAGGTTGTTGCAAGAGGGGAATTCATGTTAAAGTTGATATATGTTTACTTTTAACTCCAATAACTTCAAAACTGTGAATAGAGAGACGGATCTGGGATCTTATAAATTGACCTTTGCCTCTTAGATTTCATAACTTGACCTCTGCCGCCACATCTATAAACACATCAAATGGTCAAATGTCAACCCATTGTTGTAGCTATATCAATATAAAGCTTATACTATATAAAAACAAACTTATCGTGTATCTTGAAATCAAACGTGCAATCTTCGATCCAGAAGTATAAAAGATTGTAAAATATAAAAACAAACTCACATTATATCTTCGAACCATTACGTGCGATCTTCGAACCAGAAATAACAACCTCATCTGGTTGAAATGGGCGGCCGTCTCTCCCTCATTGGACCAACCATTTTATTATTTTATACACACTTTAAAATTACGTTTTCGCCATGCAATAGTGTTTCTCTCCCATTGGTTCAAATGGGCGGCGAGCAATACCTATTGTAACACCCAGTTTATTATTTTATATCCACTTTAAAATTACGTTTTTGTCCCCAGTTAAAAAATACGGTTTTGTCTCAACTTCAAAATACATTGACCCTTTTGCCCCGAGCTAAAAAATACGATTTCGCCCTCGGTAAAAAAAATACGCTTTTACCCTCAGCCAAAATTACGTTTTCGTCTCAGTTCAAAATAAAATTTTGTTTTTCCCCCGGCTTAAAATTACGAATTTACACCACTTTATTATTTTATACCTACTTTAACATTACGGTTTTGCCCACAGTTTAAAATTACGTATTTGCCCCTAGTTCAAAATAAATTTATGCTTTTGCCCCCAGCTAAAATTTACGAATTTCCCTTCGGTTCAAAATTATGATATCACCCTCAATTTAAAATTAAGTTTTTTCCCCAGTGCAAAATAAAATTATTGTTTTGCCCTAGCTTAAAATTCGGATTTTACCCTCGAAAAAATTTGATTTTTCCGCCAAATAAAAATAAAAATATGACTTTGCCCCCAGCTAAAAATCATATCAAAAAGCTTCCTAATTAACACTTTTTTTACTTTTTATTTCTAGCAAAACTATAGTATTGTTTTTTTAATTGGCTGAGAATAATTCGGACATCGCCCCGCAACGCGGGCGGGGTGCATCACCTAGTTAAAACAGAAACTACAAAACCAAAGAACCAAAATCCAATATTCATATTACCAAATAGAAAACAAAAACATATAGTTCTAAAAACACACATTAATTTTTTTTATTTGATTTATTGAAAACCCCTTAGCTGTCAAACAATATAACCCCAACCTTATCATTATTTCCATGAATAACAAAAAACAAAACTAAAAACCCTAGAAATGCTTTTAACAGCCGCACACACAAACTATCTCTTTTTATTCTTCACTAAACAGCACAAAAAATCCTAACATTTCTACCAGCCGCTCCTTTTTCACATTACCAGCCCACTACACCTCTTCTTCTTCTTTGTTTCAATCAGACACAAACAACAATCAAACATATTCGAATTGCAGACCATGATCAACGAGCAAATTGAACCATATACGTACCAAATTGAACCTGGTACGCCTAGAGTTTTAATCAAATTCGCGGTACCTGATCAAATTGGAGCACTGTACCTGATCGATTTGGACCCGCCGTACCTGATCGAATGGATCGCCGTACCATGGCGTTTTGGATCGCTAGCGACTGGCGATTGGGTACACCACGATCCAGCTACCCTAGCGATTTAGGTAACTATGTTCCTAAGACCCGCAAATCAGAAACCATGCAAAAGAGAGCAGAAAAAGGATCGTTAATATAGAAAAACACTTGGAATAGGTCAAAATCGACTGTTTAAAACTAGAATAAGAGTGACTGAGATAAGTCTATACCTTTATCAATTACACAATCAAATGAATTGTCTAGAAAAAAACCCATATCCCGAACATCCATCTGCACGTCTTTAAGTACGATAACAAAAATTCAGTAACTGTAATGTAATTACAACAACAAATAAGTCAATAAACCCTATCCTCAGCCTCGCAACTATCTTTACATCCTATAACTAAACCTAATAAAATCAACATTGAAAAATCCCCTAAAGTAACATTTCTTGAACAAGCTATGATCACTGATCTATCTAAGTTCAGTCATACAGCTCTTACTTAAACCCTAAGTAAACAAAACCAGTAGCAAAAGTAAACCCTAACAATCAAATTAACAACCAATTAACTACCTTAGCGATTCGTTTACTGCTTCGATACCTCATTATCTGATGGAAACCAGCCATAATCGCAATCCCGAATATGGTCCCCATAAGAATTCCAGAAACCAGCGATTCTAATACCACCAAATGCCCATCAGAGATTTTACAAGCACGTTATAGGTACGAACTCAAAATCATGCGCTTCTCCTTGCGTCGCATCTTCGAAACGAAACAATCGTTAGGGTTTGATGGTAACCAAAATTGGTTAGGGTTTTGTGGAAGTTGGAATTGCTAGAGGCTATGGTGGAGATATTGTGTAGATCGGAACCAGGGCTCAATTTGTTTCAGGAATGTGGGGAATTTTGGGGGGTTTTGAGGAAGAGGAAAATTGGGCGGGGTGAATTAGGAGGGGGTGAGGGAGTGTGAAAGCTAAAACTTTTGAAACCACATTTTAATATCTATTTATTAAACTTATGATAGTACATTTATTTTAACCTGTTTACATTATACAATACATATTTAATAATTATAAATAAAAAGACAATAAAATAGGATAATAAAAAGCAATAGAGTATTAAAAAACCTGATAATATGTTACTAAAAACTCGGAAATAAGGTATAGAAAACCCGAAAATCAGAAGTGAACCGGTTATAGAAATCCGATTCCAGCCCTTAAAACGAGAAACAGAAACGGTTCCATAACCGGAATTGGTTATTAGAAATACCCAGTTTGTGCAAATGGTATCGGGTACCGGTACCGAATTTCCCGTACCGGTTCGTTTTTCAATACCGATTTGGTACCGACATGTTGCATTTTTGTACTGGTCTGGTACAGTCCCGGTAAATATCGGTTTTTATCTTTAAATACTGGTTCGTACCGGTATCGAACCATACCGTATATCTTCGGTACCAGTACCCATTTTTTGGGATTCTTAGTACGGTATTTTTGGTACCAATACCAGTTGGTACCAAGCTCATCCCTAGTTAAATGACTCGTATTCGTGGGATGGTGGTTTCAACCCAATCTGAAACCGAAAATTTTATACGAACCCGAATTCCAAACTCGTGCCAAACATATAACCCGAATACGACCAATTTGACCCGATTTTTTTATTTTGTCGCATATTAATATTTTAAAAATAAAAGTTTACACCAAAAAATACTAATATATATATATATATATATATATATATATATATATATATATAACGTAAATGGCCATTGTGATCCATTAAGAACCAATATGGTCCATTAAGACATGTATGATCTATGTTGTCCATCGTGATCCATTAAGGCCCAATATGGTCTTTTAAGACGTGTATGATCTATTATTATCCATCGTGGTCCGTTAAGGCCCAATATGGTCAATTAAGACATGTATGATCCACTATCGGCTATTGTGATCCTTTTAGGCCTAATACGATCCATTAAGACATTTAAGATCTACTATTGTCCATTGTGATCCATTTTGGCCAATACGATGTATTATCTACTATTGTCCATTCTAATCCATTTAGGCCCAATACGGTCGTTTCAGACATAATTGAGCTACTACTGGCCATTGTGATCCATTGAGGTCTAATATGGTCCATTATGATATGTATGATCCACTATTGACCATCGTGATCCATTTAGGCCTAATATTATCGATTAGGACATCTATGATCTACTATTGGCAATTATAATCTGTTAAGACACAATATAGTCCATTAAGACATGTATGATTCACTATTGGCCATTGTGATCCATTATATCCCAATATGGTTCATTAACACATACATTATCTGCCATTGGCCATTGTGATCTGTTAAGACCTAATATGGTCGATGAACACCTATATGATTACGGATGAGCTCGGTATCGAACGTACCGGTACCGAATTCACTAATGTGGTACCGGTACAGGTAAGACTTGTATGATCCACTATCATTTAGGCCCAATATGGTTCATTAAGACATGTGTGATCTACTATTGTCCATTGTGATCCATTAAGGCCCAATATGGTTCATTAACATATCTATGACCACTATTGGCCATTATGACCCAGTAAAGTCCAATATGGTCTATTAACACGTATATGATTAGGGATGAGTTCGGTATCGGTACTGGTACTGGTACTGAACATACCGGTACCGAAAATGCCGATACCGGAAATCATCAAATATGGGTACAGGTACCGGTAACAAAATGTTCGGTATGGTACTATACAGTACTCGTAACACAGCGCTATTTGAAACTAAAATTCGGTAAACTACTGGTACCGTATCAAACTGAAAGTACCAGTAACGAAAACAATTAACTACGAGAAATTTGGTACCATTATTAATATGCATACATTAATATATTATTTAGAAGAAAACAAATATGATTTAAAATATATAATATTTAATAATAGTTTGAATTATTAAATATCTAGTAAGATTTTTTTGTTTTTTAGTATTAAATAATGTAATTTTTTTAAATAAGAATATTATTTGAGAGGAAATTTTTTAATCAAATATTTGGGTGGGGGGAAGTTTATGTTTTAGGATGAAATATTTTGGTGGGAAATTTAAGTTTTAAGATAGAATATTTTGGGGGGAAGTTTAAGTTTTAGGATGAAATATTTTGGGGGGAGTTTAAGTTTTAGAATGAAATATTTTGGTGGGAAGTTTTAGGATGAAATATTTTATGTGGAAGTTTAAGTTTTGGAATTAAATATTTTGGGGGAAATTTTTAAAGATGTAGTAAGTTTAACATTTGGTCATGCATTTTTTCAATGACATTTGATAATATGTCGTCACATAAAATAAACAAAATGATAATTGTGTGACGAACGTTAATGTAAAACCACATTAAATTTTGTAATTTTAAGCGTGACTATTATCTAACCTTTGGTTACATAAAATAATATATGTGGCCATATGTATTAGATTTTAGCCACATTATTAAACATATAATGTGGTCATAGAACACATTTGGCCACACTTATCTAATGTGGATGTTTTATCTTAACGTGTGGCTAAAGGTTTGGAATAGTTTTGTGCTTAGTCACGCGAAACAAATACAATAACCGTAGATCAAATTTGGCCACACTTTTTTAGTGTGACAAATAAATGTCACAGTTTTTTCTTAAAGTATGGCTAAAGGTTTTCAATACACATGTTATTGGTCACAGGAAAATATATAATGTGACCGTGGATAACATTTAGCCACACTTTGCTAGTGTAGCTAATATATGTCACAGTTTTTTCTTAAAGTGTGGCTAAAGGTGTCAAATACATGTTTTTTCGTCACATGAAACAAAAATATGTGGCCATAGATCACATTTGGCCACACATTTCGATTTGTGGCTAATAAATGTCACATTATTTTCTAAAAGTGTGGCTAGAGGTTCTGAACCGGTATAAATGGTCACATTAATAATAAAAATGTGTGGCTAAAGATGTTTTAAAATGTTATGAATAACCTTCAGCCACACATTATTACAAATGTGTGGCAGGGCGGTTTTGCCAAAAGTGTGGCCGTAGCCCCTTTTTCACGTAGTGGCAACTCTATATATAGGGCTTTATATTCTCAATATTTTAGAGATCATAACAGATATCCTTTTAACGTAGTTTGATTTGGTATCAGAGCCAATCAAACCTGCGGCAAAAAAATACCCTACTGCTGCCAAATCAAACCTGCGGCCAAAAACCCTACTACCGCTAAATCAACTCCAGGCAATCAACCCTCTCTCATTACTCATGGCAGCCATTCTCACCTTCACCAATCAAGAAAAGACTACCCACAACTCTCATAAATTTTCTTTTACCCTAAAATCTACAAATTATGGTTATTGGAGATCAATGATTGAGTCTTTCCTCACCTCTCACAACTTATTTTTGGCTATGTAGATGGCACTATTCTCTGTCCAGAACAGAAAGTCACCAACGAATCTGCCACAACTGACAACCCAAGTTATCTCCCATGGTTTCTAATGATGCCCATATTCGTATGCTTCTTATTTCTGCTGTTTCTGAGGATTCGTTTCAGCACATCCAGGGCAAAACGTCACGTGAAGTTTGGCTATCCTTAGAACGGGCATATGCCCCTGTCACATCTTCCCATGAATTCACCCTTAAAAATCAATTACTTTGGATCACCATGAAGGGTGATTAAAAACCCGCTGAATATCTCAGCCGAGCACAGGAGTATGCAACCGCCCTAGCTAATATAGGTGAACCAATGAAAGATAAAGACCTTATTATGCTCACTCTTGCAGGACTTTGAGAGGAATATAATGGCCTTAAAACTAACCTTCTCGCTCGTTCTCCTCCGGTTAACTTTAACGAGCTTCACGGACTGTTGAGTGATCATGATTACATGATCACAAGACTCTTGGCCTCGAACCCGCAGGTTCCACATGCTCTTTTAGCCATGTCTGCACCAGGCCAGCGGCCTTTTATGGCTGTTGTACCACCCTCATCACAGTTGGGTTATCAACAGCAAAATGTGGACTCGATTCAACAACAGTTTAATAATCTTCAATTAATGGCATCTCAGTTGGGTTATCAACTTAGTCCTGCAGCCTCTCCTCAACCACAGGCTTACTTTGCCCCTCGGTCATCCAACAACAGCCGAGGTAATCGTGGTGCGCGTGGTTCATCTCGTGGCAATTCTCGGGCAGCTTCAAATTCTCGCAATCGAGACTCTACAAGCAGCTGTCAATTTGCTTGGGCTTCCACTCAAAACACTGTATATGGTCATTGCAACCGTTGTGGGATAGGTCATCTAACATCCCAATGTCCTAATCAACCTCGTGCCGCAACTCAAGCCAATTATGCAAGTTACTCAGATGCTGCCTCTCGATCCAGTTCATGGAAACCCGACACTGGTGCCAATAGTCATGCCACTCCAGATCTATCTAGCATGGACAACTCAGAGGCCTACTTTGGTAAGGATTCTTTACTTGTTGGTAACGGTGAATCTTTACCTATCTTTCATATTGGACCCACCTCTTTTACCTCCCCTCACAAAACCTTTAAATTATCAAATATCCTCCATGTCCCTAAACTTAAACAAAACCTTTTATCCGTCCAAAAATTTTGTCAAGATAATGATGTTTATTTTGAATTTCACTCCTCTTATTTTGTTGTGAAGGACGAGTCTACACGCACTACCCTCCTAACGGGCCCAGTGAACAGGGATTGTACTCCAACCGTCTTCCTCAACTCAAGACCTTACCCAAAGTTGCATTCAGTGCTGTCAAAGCGTCTTCCAACACTTGGCATCAACAAATGGGACATCTACATGCTCAAGTGTTTCATTATATTATTTCAAATTGTTCCTTACCTGTTTCGGACAAGTTTTCCAACAATTTATGTTATTCATGTCAATTAGGAAAATCTTCTAAATTATCATTGTCAGACTCTACGTTCCATAGTAAAAATGTTTTGGATCTTGTTTATTGCGATGTTTGGGGTCCTTCCCCTGCGCCTTCTTATAACGGTTATCGTTTTTTTGTTATGTGTTGATCATCATACGTGGTACATGTGGTTTTATCCTTTAGTTCATAAGTTTGATGTTTACACAGTGCTAACAAATTTCATCAAGATGGCTGAACGCCAATTTAACACAAAGTTGAAGTCCATTCAATCCGATTGGGGGGGGGGGGAGAATTTCGCCCGCTTACTTCTTTTTGCCAAAATCTTGGTATCATTCATCGAAGCTACATAGGAATGGGACGTGGACACTAGTGCCTCTTGTACCCAATACTAACGTTGTTGATTGTAAGTGGGTTTACAGGTTAAAAACAGATCAGGATGGCAATCTTACAAGGTACAAGGCCCGTCTTGTTGCAAAGGGCTTTATCAACAGCATGGTGTTGATTATAACGAGACCTTCTGCCCAGTTATCAATCCTGATACTATTAGAACTGTCTTATCTTTGGCAGTCACAAACAAATGGTCTTTGAGGCAACTGGATATTCAAACCGCTTTCTTACATGGTGATCTTAAGGAAACAGTTTACATGCGCCAACTGTCACACCCCAACCGATGGCGGAAACATCGGGATGAGACGAAAACGAGATTGCAAGAGACTTCATAACACTATGTGACAATATAATTTAAATTCAAATTTCATTTCGATACTAAAAGTCATAAAAGATTCAATAAAAAAGACAAAAATTGTTTCATAGCATAACATCGAAGTAACAAAATTTATCTAGGTGTGTATCTAAGTCCACCTAAATTGCATTCCTTCAACATCAACTCATCATTCAACCTGCAACATGTATTAAAATAATCAACAAAAAGTTGGCGAGTATACAAGTTTTGTTACATAGCATAATATAGTATAAAAGTGCTCATATCCAACATGATTCATAATATGCAATACTAGTATGCTAAAATGGCGTACAATATGTTCAAACCCAAGTATACAACGCGTTAAAAGAGCCTATCCCAAATAGAGTAGCGGGAGGTAACAACTTTAACTTAACAATACCCCAAGACTAATAGGCGGTGCATTAATCCTATAGTGCTATAATTGTTAAGGTAGGCTAGCAAAGTTAATGAGCATATATCGACCAAATAGTTTACAAAGCATACGATATTAACAAGCATCACACATAGCATCATGTTAAGCATGGATAGAGTATGTTTAAAATAGTTTAAGTGTCATGTGATTTTGTATAATATACGGTTGCATCCCAAAGTGTTAAAGAGTAAAAAGGGATCGAGTATACTCACGATTTTGCAAGCTTTCCTACTTGAAATCCCGCGAGTGATGTTTGTGGATGGATTAGTGTTGAGCACCTTGTCCTTCTACACGAAGAAAACATAGGTGTGTGAGTTTGGGGAAATCGGAAGATTGTAGATTCGGAATAACATGAACATAGACATAGGAAAATAATCATCCATCACATATGATGCTTAGATGATATAGTTACTAACTTGATAATGTCTGTCACACCCCGACCACGTAAAACAACAAAACGTGGCGGAAACGTCGGGGAGTGTTGTAACAGAATCATTGTTTCACAACCATGGATTTAAATAATTTCGTTTTATTGAATCGTTGAACTCATTGTTTCTAACAAATCAAATAAACACAATTATTATCTTTCAAGTTTTAAAGTCGCTAAGGCACGAGTCCATCCTATGTATAGCATGCGTCAACAATCATTTCAAAGCAGTACCTGAAACATGTGTAAAAATAGGTACGTCAGCATAAAAATGCCTGTGAGTTACATAGGTTTTGTTTATGCATGATTCATGACTTATAAGTTTAAAAGAATGTTTTAACAAAAAGTAGTCATGAACCTAAAAATGTTTTCTTTATAAAAATCATGTGAAAACTTATGAGAAATTTGATGATATAAAAGAATGATGCATAATAAATAATCAAGTAAAATGAGTTTATAAAATAATGTTTTGAATAAAATGTTTGTAGTATATATAAAAATATACTTTGGTTTGAGAAAGTCGATTAGGTAATATATCAAAATATATTTCGGTTCCAAAATCGTTAAACAGATAGTATATTAAATATACTTTGGTTGTCAAAATAATCGTTTTTTATAGTATATCAAAAGTATACTTTGGATTTATAATTAACATATTTAACTATGTTTTGGTTGAATAAATAACATATTACAAATATGTTTTGGTTGTTTAATAAAATATATGTTGTTTTGTACAATATCACACATGAGAGTATATCAAACTATACCTTTGGGAGTATAATAAAATATACAATAAAAGTGTGATTTAAGAATTCAATCAGACCTAGTGCATCAAAATACACCTTTGAGACTATAGGGATACCACAAAGGCAATCCCTATTTGGATGGAGAAACAAATTGGTTTCAGACATTCCATGACAACAGGAATGGGGTGTCAAATCCTATAGCGCTATATCATACTACCAATCGGTCTGGTGAACAAAATATGTACTATCCAACAATTAATTTTACAATCTTTGAAAAATCAGTGTTTAAACCATAAATAATCATTCAGTTTGTCAAAAGATGAGTACTAATATGTATAATCAATTTATACTTTGAAATCGTGAACATAACAAATAGGTACACATGGTTCACCCCAAAACATTGAAAACAGTAAAACGGGGGACTATGTACTCACTTGAGAGTGCTTAGATGTCTTGAATAACAACCAAGCGAAGCTAGAGGGAGTACGGAATCAAACGACACCAAATATAGGTAACTATGTTAATAATCGGCTCCTAAATCGGGAGATAGGATAGAATGAGGTTCTATAAATCAAATGAGTATTTGAACTCATATGGTATGATTTAATAGAGCTAACATTCTGATTTGAAAGTCTACCTAAGTGCTTTTGACCCGTTCCGACCCATTATGGTAGTATAAGCTACTATAATGCGTCGTTTACGCAAAACTATGTTTGGATGGTTATCTATGAGCTATGTCAAGTCTTACATGCCCAATTATACCTAAACATGTTACTAAATCAGATTAGATGTCAAAATTATGTTCACATATGCACATTATGGATTTATGCTTTAAAAGGGCATTTTGGTCATTTCCTATGGGCATGTAAACCAAATAACGAATAGCTAACCAATCCTATGTGATCATAAGTTATAACCTCAGGGTTTATTCCCTATGCAACTATGATCACTAAGCAAGCTTGGTCGGATCCTAATGATCGACCCAACGGGTCGGGTTCGAAAGTCTAAGCGGTTGTCTAGACCGCTTAACTTACGACCCTAAACAAGCACTAAACTAGTAGTGACGAGTTAAACATGTCAAAACATGTTTAACCTACTTAGAAAACTAATTTGGTATCAAAACAATGGGTTTTGATACCCGAAAATAGTTCTGTTGCAAAATGCGTGCTAAAACGCATTTTGACCGAAACTTTAACTCGTCACTACACCTAGTTAACGTGGTAATCAGCGGGTATAATCGCTAAGGATTATAGCCATTGTGATTACAATCACGTTGCAAAGTTCAATTGAACTTTGACTTGACCAATTGATGGTCAAAACCGAAAGTCAAACTGTTAGCCAAACTATTTGACTTTCTGCTTAAACATAAAGAATAAGCACGAAAGAAGACTTACAAAGGGTCCTAGCTATCTTTTCTACAAGAATAAGTTTCCAAATCAGTTGAGAGAGCTCCCAAACCAGATTGTAGAGAAGATAAGAAGGAAATGAGCAATGGATGAGGGAAATTGCTTGGCTATTTATACTTGTTGGAGGTTCACAAGATCATTACACATGTTTGTGTAACCTCCAAGCATTATATCATAGCCATACAATTGTTAGGAGCTGATTAGTAACCTTGGTGATCACTTAAACTTGCCCATCACACAAAAGAATTGTCATAACAGCCCTGAAGTATCAAACAGTTGCTGAAATAAGTTTTCTGGTCGCTGAGCACCTCAGGCGGCCCGCTTAAGAGACAGGGGGACCTTTATGCACCCTGCCTGAACTCCCCAGATCAGCAAAAGTTTGATAATTGGCAGATCAGGTCCCTGCACATGTTTTAAGCCCATTTAAGCCCCTTTTGACCCCCGTTAAGCCATTTTCAAGGCTCTACAAGGTCAATAAAGTTTAGAGGATTCAAAATGTGCTCGGAGAACTATCGGATGTCGGCTCGTTTGGTCGTACGGTCGCGTTGTTCGTTAAATTACGACGAAACTCAAATGGACGCGAAAAGAACCAAATTAAGCGACGAATGATATTTTTTCATGCCGATCACTAAAATAAAAATATTTTAGTGTGTACAAAAATTTTGGATGTCCAGATGTGGTCAGAACGTAAGATATGCGCGAAAATGCAAACTTACGTCGTTTTTGACACTTTTAGTCCCTGTAAGATCAAATAAGCATATTTTCACACACCGAACTACTCAAAGCTTATTTCTAAGCTATTTTTAGGTTCTTTATGGTATGTTTAGCTTATGATCATGTTCCGGACTGTACGTTGCCTTACGAAACGGCAAACTTTTGCAAGTTGACGCAAATAGTCCCTGTGAGCGAATAAACTTGTTTTTGCCATACCAAACCTTCTAAAACTTATTTCTAAGTTATGTAAAGGTTATTTAAGGTATGTTAAGCCTATTTCACTATCCCGGAGTGTTTGTTGCATTAAACTGGTTATATTTACGCATCAGATCGCGTATAACCTTCCAGAAAGCGATTTAAGGCTCGAAGAAGTCGAACAAGAATTGATTTGTGCAAACGATACACATATTAACACAAATACCAAGTATGAAATACAATATTTCATTGGTTTGGTATTTGTATGACGGTTGAAGTGACACAGCTGTCACAATGTCCACTTGTTCATCATCAAGAGTTCGGTTTTGTTGAATATATTACATAAGTTATATGAGTATTAATATGTTATATTGGTCAAGCATGAGGTAGAAGATTAAATTCTTCGTTTAGGCACCTATTTGTGCCATATAATTAATAAATGAGGTAGGAAGAACAAATCTTCCATTTAGGCACCTCTATTGTTCACCACTACACTTGTTGTTATAAACAACAAGGAGGGTCATGAACTTACAAGTAAATAGATATATATATGAACAACTAATCTATGGAAAACATCAAGAAGTGAAGAAACACTAGATAAATAACCGGGATCAAGTTATCTAGGGGGTTTGGATCTGCATAAAGGGGGTGGTTCTCTCTCGTTTGATTTGATCGGACATACCTTCTTCTCTGGTAACTCTGCAAAACAAAACACTGTCAGCCTCGTCAAGGGGAGACGGGGAGTTCTCTCCTTGACCCGACTCCGGCGTGAGAATAAGTATGTGTTTATGAAGAAGAAGAAGTATTGACGAAGTGTGTGTAACTTGGTTTTCATACCTGAATTGTTCTCATATTTATAACCAAGAGTTTGGGTGGGAAAACTCGTTGATGAAATATTAACGGAAGATGCTAACCCCGTAAGCGGTTACATTTCCTTCCTTTAATCTTCTTAATCTGTCGTGAATGCACACGGATTGTTGTTTAGATCTATGGCTGGGGAATTGCCACGTGGAAAGTGGGTAAGTGGAGGTTTTCCTCCAATTCCATGCCATCATCGTGATTTCAGGGAGGCCTGAGATGATGACACGTGTACCAGACGGTTATAACCGTCTGGTGTTGCACGATTGAGCCTTCTAGAAGGTTATTGCCATAATCCGGTGTGACTCCTTATCGTGTGGTACCAGCTGAGTGAATAATTCCCAAGTCTGAGTATTATTTAACCGGAAGGGTTTTAACTTAGAATTTTCATCCTTTGTTTATGGAAGAAAGCGCAAGGATTTACGATTTTCCTTTCAGCGTGCAAGTGTTGTCTGTTATTTGTCTCTCAAGCCTTCTTTGTAGAACCAGTGTGCAGCCGCGTAAGGTTAAAAAGGGGCTGAAAGATAAGGTTGTGGTATGGTCCCGAGTATTTATTACGAGGTTTTTGGGACCTTACCCCTTCAAGTCCCCCCAGTCTAGTGTTGTTCTTATGCAAATAAGTGGAGCACTGGACTATGAGAGAGATGCTTGTGGGTTTTCTAAGCGCAAAAATGAAGAATCTTCTAAGAGAAGATTTTCTTTACTAGAACCTTTGGGGGAAGTTGTGGTATTTCCTCTGTTGCTCTGACCCATTGTAATCATGCCCTGACGTTTGGTGACGTCACTTGTAAAAAAATTAGTATTCGCGATACTTTCTTCTTTCTTACCTTGGAATACGTACCGACGTTTGTCAGGCTTCATTTATGGGGATATGACACTTGGTCCTGTAGCGCCGTTTAGAAGAGACGTTTGACAATTAATCATGATTATTAACTTTTCCCTTTTTAGTTTTTCTATATGTACGTTTGAGGATTCTTATCCTTTTGCTTGATTTAGAAACATGAAGGCGAAGCATTCCTTTCGTACCCGGTGATTATTGGATATGCTGAGGATTTATGAGGCCGCTGAAGGTCTCGTGCTCCTTGCCGGTTCACCGCCTCTAGTGACCACCGAAAAAGAAGTGCCTTTTAACTCTGTTCCTTCCATGGTTGCAGGTTCTGATTGTAAAGCTCACCGGCTAAAAGACATTGTTGATGAACGGGTTGGTGTATTGTCTGCTGACGACTTGATGACACGTTTTCCGATGATTCAGAAAGGTGGATGTCAGCTGGTGTATCGTCGTCGGAAAAATCGTCATGCTGATCAGGTGCCGGTTGTTGATGATGGTTTACTGCTGATTAGGTTAGGTTTAGGGAACAATGTATTCCTCTTTTGATGTTTCTAAGTATGTTCGTCTTGCTACTGGAATTTTTTGGAAGAACACTGTTGTGTTCTTTGTTGTTTGAATTGTCGTTGTTACACTTAATGATATATTTTTGATGCACTGTTGTGCATGAATGCTTTGGTGATTTATTAGTTTATGTTTGGATTACAATATGTTGCATATGTTTAATTGCTTTGTGTAGGTAAAGCGAATGAGAATGGTATTGAACTCATGAGTGAACGTAGGTCTAAAATGTGCGCAAGGTTGGCTTATTTAGACTGTTCATGAGGCGTTCAATGTTTACCATATTGTTTTCGCGTAAACCAAAAGAATTATATGCAATTTGTAACAAACAGTAACATGTGTAAGGATGATGCTTGCATTAATAAGGCACAAAGCCAATAATACAAGGTGTAATAGAAAAATACATTGCCTGTATAGTTTTATCTTTGTGGAATGGTTTGGCATATATACAACACCTGAGCAGCTGCTGCGCGTTCCAGGTGCGGGGAACTAGTGTCCCGTCAATTCTTTTCAGGGTGTACGCCCCTTTGCCTAGGACTTCATTGATGATGTTTGGTCCTTCCCATTTTGGCGCTAATTTGCTGGTTTTTCCGGGTTAGAAGCTTCATTGTCGCGCAAGACGAAGTCTCCTGGAACGAAGGTACATACGTGCACGCGCGCGTTGTAGTATTTTTCAAGTTTGGATTTGTACCTTGCTTCTGTGATGGCGGCGTTTTCGCGCCTTTCTTTAAGAAGGTCTAAATCCAGTCTTCGCTCTTGCTCATTGTTTCGTTTCTCCATGGAAATCATACGCGGTGATGGGAGGCCAATTTCGGCTGGGATTACCGCCTCAGATCCGTAGACAAGATTGAATGGGGTTTCTCCCGTGCTCGTCTTTGGCATAGTACGATGAGCCCATAAGATGCTGGGAAGTTCATCAACCCATCCTCTGCGCGCTGTTCCAAGTCGCGCTTTTATGCCATGGACGATTTGTTTGTTGACACTCTCAACTTGGCCATTTGCTTGTGGGTGTGCCACAGAAGCAAAATTGTGTTCGATCTTCATTTCTTTGAACCACTTCTGAAGATCTTCTGAGGCAAAATTGGTGCCATTGTCGGAGATAATGCGTAATGGTAATCCAAATCTGCAAATAATATGTTCCCATATAAATTTCTGAATTACCATTGTTGTGGTTGAAGCTAATGCCTTAGCTTCGACCCACTTTGTGAAATAGTCGACTGCTACGATGATAAATTTAACGGCGCCTGGCGCGTCAGGGAATGGACCGACGAGATCAATGCCCCATTGCTGGAAGGGCCAAGCGGACGTGACCGGTACGAGCAGATTCTTTGGTCGGAGTGTCTTTGGCGCATGGCGTTGACAAGCTGCGCATTTCCGTAGTAATTCTACCGCGTCCACGTGCATTCCCGGCCAATAATAGCCCG
Organism: Helianthus tuberosus; assembly: GCA_030545235.1. NCBI lineage: Eukaryota > Viridiplantae > Streptophyta > Magnoliopsida > Asterales > Asteraceae > Helianthus > Helianthus tuberosus. Next base: position 83,148,554 of record CM060363.1, read on the forward strand.
CATTCATTAGTTTTGCCACTACCATGCGCGGTCCAGGGTGTATCCCGCATAAACCTTCATGGATTTCCCTGACTAAATATTGCGCGTCTGTTTTGTCAACACAGTGCAGTAGCGGTCCCATGAATGACTTACGGTACAGAATCCCCTCCGCCATTTCATAATTTATTGCCTTATTCTGGATTTTCCTAGCTTCTGCCTTTCCTTCCGACAGTTTTCCGTGTTGTAAGTATAAGATGATCGGAGACATTCAGGATGGATTGCCGATCTCTATAATGTTTACTTGTTTGAGAGGGACATAAGGATTGGACAATACCTCAATGCGCACCTCTTTTGCTAAGTGCTTGAAGCTAGTCGCGGCCAATTTGCTTAGTGCATCCGCGTGCTTGTTTTCGCTTCTGTTTGCTTCTGTTTATATGATTAACCTTGAATGTTTGGAATTGGCTGATTAACATCCGCGCTTGTTCCAGGTATAACGCCATAGCCTCTCCTTTTGCATCGGAATGCCCATTGACTTGTTCAACCACTAATTTTGAATCAACGTTAGCTTCAAGGTTGCGTGCCCCCATCTTGAGCGCTAAGCGAAGGCCTGCTAGAAACGCTTCATATTCTGATTCGTTATTTGTGCTTCGGAAATCCAGGCGTATAGCATATGTAAGTTCGTGGTCATCTGGGCTGACCAATCGGAGTCCTGCGCCTGCTCCATCATCATTAGAAGCTCCATCTGTGTGCAGAGTCCAGACCCTATCGTCGAAAACAGGAACAGGGTTCTGGATTGCCTCGCATTCTTGGACTTTGTCGATGGGAACCTCTGTGGCAAAATCTGCTAGAACTTGCCCCTTGATTGCTGGTCGCGGTCTGTACAGGATATTGTATCCTCCTAGCTCAATAGCCCACTTGGCCAATCTTCCCGCTACGTCGTGTTTGGATAGGATTTGACTTAAGTGGTAATTAGTGAGAACTGTGATGACATGGCCAGAGAAATACCGTCGTAAGCGCCATGATGCATGTACTAGTGCTAGGACCAGTTTTTCTATCATTGAGTAGCGCGTCTCTGGGCCAGTGAGCATCTTGCTTATATAGTAAATTGGGGTCTGAATGTTTTCTCGCTCCACCATTAATACTGCGCCTACCGCTACTTCCGCAGCAAACAAATATAAGATCAGTGGTTCTTTTTCTCGCGGTGCTATTAGCGTTGGCAACTGAATTAAATATTCCTTCATTTGCTTGAAGGCTGCTTCCGCTTCGGGTGTCCACTAGAAGTGGGTTTTCTTGGCGCAGTTTCGCAGCGTACTAATGAATGGATAAGACTTTGCCGCATGATTTGCCAAGAATCTGTTTTCTTGTCGAAGGTGATGGCATCAATTGGATGGCTTGCACCTTTTCTGGATTAACTTTAAAGCCGTCCCTTGTTACTATGAAACCCAAAAATTTGCCTTCCTCCATCCCGAAGGAACATTTTGTTGGGTTGAGCTTTAAGTTTGCACGGCGCAAAGAATCGAACGTGCGCTGAATATTTTCGAGCATTGTTTCTTCTTCGTGGCTCATGATGACGAAGACATCCATGTACACTTCGACTGTTTTCCCGATGTCTTATCCAAACACTGTATCCATTAACCTCTGGTAAGTAGCCCCGACATTGCGCAACCCGAAGGGCATTTTTGTATAGCATAAGATGCCTCTATCGGTTCTGAAGGCTGTTTTATCCTCGTCTTCCTCTTTCATTTGGACCTGGTGATAGCCCTTATAGCTGTCGAGGAAGCACTTCCAGCGAAATGACGCCAGGGAGTCAACTTTTTTTTCTATCCCAGGAAGAGCATAGCAATCTTTCGGGCAGGCTTTATTTAAGTCTTTGAAGTCAACGCACATTCGCCATCCGCCACTATGTTTTTGGACCATCACTGGATTGGCGACCAAGGTGTGGTACTGGACTTCGCGCAAGATTCCGGCGTTAAGTAACTCTGTTACTTGTTCGTACATGGCTTCTGCTTTCTCAGCGCTGAGGCTGCGTCTTCCCTGCGCGACAGGTTCTGCAGAGGGTCGGATGTTTAGACAATGTTGCTCTATATCTCGTGGAACTCCAGTCATATCCGCTGGACACCAGGAGAATATATCCTTGTTGTTGGTTAATAATTCTTTTAATTGTATGCGTATTGTTGGTGAAATGGCGTGCCCTAGTAGGATAGTTTGTTCCGGATATTCTTCGTTTAAGACCCATTTCTCCGGCTTATTTGATGCTGAGGGCTTTGCCACTTTTGTTGGCGGCTCGTCGTCGACGTACATGACCTCCTTTCTTGAGTATAAAATTGCGACACCAGTTTCTGTTGGAAACCCGTATGCAGCGTGTGGAATAGAAGTGATCATGCTGAATTCTCTTTGTAATCATCTTCCGAGCAAGACATCGTGGTGTGATGTTGTGCTGGCATGACCATAAAGTTTACTGTGACTGTGCTCGAATGCTCGCCATCAGATAGAGTCACAGGGAATGCAATTTGTCCTAATGGGAACACAGCTTCATTGCAAAATCCGGTGAGAGGGAAATCAACCGGTTATAAACGTGCTTTGTCCTCTAGATCAAGTTGTTTGAAGCACTGCTTGTATATGATATCCATCGAGCTTCCTGGATCTATAAACATATACTCCGTTCGGTAATGGCCGAAGATACCAGTAATAATTAATAATTACTGGTCGTTCTTCCTGAGGGCCTCCAGGATTGACAGGGAACACAACTTGCTGTTCTCTCCAATGCTGATCATGGTGTCGTTTATTTGGCCTTCGTGAAGGACCTCCTTGTACCATGTGTATTTGTTTTGGTTCAGCTTTCTGATAGTTGATATCTCCTGATTTTGGGAGTATCTCAACATAACTGTCAGATTGGATGTCCCACTGGCAAGGCATCTATGGGTCCAATACTACAGTATCAATTTTAGCACGACTTTTTTGCAGAGTATCAGATCTGATGTTTAGGGACTCAGATCTATTAATCTGTGTGAAAATTTGGTTTGAAGCAACTTGGAATCTGCCAAACCAATATTCTGGGGCTCTCTCTATGAGTTGATCTGAAGAGTCCTTTTCTGCTGAATTACCGTTGTTTTTGTTGATTCCCCTGATTCCGGCGATCTGTTTTTCTTGGGTTGCAGAACCCTCGAACTCAGATCGAGGACCTGATGGGTGAATTGGTGAAATCTCTACCATGTGAAAACATAGAAATGAAGGAAACAAATCGTAACGAGATAAAACTGATAGAACAGAGAAATCGGTGGGCGCCAATGAAGAAACACTAGATAAATGATCGGGATCAAGTTATCTAGGGGGTTTGGATCTGCATAAAGGGGGTGGTTCTCTCTCGTTTGATTTGATTGGACAGACCTTCTTCTCCGGTAACTCTGCAAAACAAAACACCGTCAGCCTCGTCAAGGGGAGAAGGGGGGTTCTCTCCTTAACCTGACTCCGGCGTGAGAATAAGTATGTGTTTATGAAGAAGAAGAAGTATTGACGAAGTGTGTGTAACTTGGTTTTCATACCTGAATTGTTCTCATATTTATAGCTGAGAGTTTGGGCGGGAAAACTCGTTGATGAAATATTAACGGAAGTTGCTAACCCCGTAAGCGGTTACATTTCCTTCCGTTAATCTTCTTAATCCGTCCTGAATGCACACGGATTGTTGTTTAGATCTATGGCTGGGGAATTGCCACGTGGAAAGTGGGTAAGTGGAGGTTTTCCTCCAATTCCATGCCATCATCGTGATTTCAGGGAGGACTAAGATGATGACACGTGTACCAGACGGTTATAACCGTCTGGTGTTGCACGATTAAGCCTTCTAGAAGGTTATTGCCATAATCCGGTGTGACTCCATATCGTGTGGTACCAGCTGAGTGAATAATTCCCAAGTCTGAGTATTATTTAAGCGGAAGGGTTTTAACTTAGGATTTTCATCCTTTTTTTATGGAAGAAAGCGCAAGGATTTACGATTTTCCTTTCAACGCGCAAGTGTTGTCTTCTATTTGTCTCTCAAGCCTTCTTTGTAGAACCAGTGTGCAGCTGCGTAAGGTTAAAAAGGGGCTGAAAGATAAGGTTGTGGTATGGTCCCGAGTATTTATTATGAGGGTTTTGGGACCTTACCCCTTCAAGAAGTGAGTGGATTTCTATGAAAGATAGCCCAAGCTAGTCTAACAATCACACATACATCAAGTTTCGAGCTTGAACACTTCGTGTGGGTAAAACCCTAACTAAAACAGAATGTTTGTGAGGTTTTAACCTCTGATTTAACATTTCTCAGCCTTGTTTTTTAAGCCCAACTAACCATTCAATTGATTATGAGTATTAGGACATAGGTTTGAGATGAGATAGACTCAAGTTCAACTAAGATTAACAAGTTTAAATGAAAACAGAAACAAACAGTCCACTTTGGAGCCTTTTGGTGACATTCCAGATCTTGGTTTTCCATGGAAAACCTCTGGAAATGTTTCTAAGGTTTTTCCAAGCAAGTGAGAAAAAGAATGGATAAAAAATGTTAAGAAATGAGAGAGTTATGCATACTTTTGTAACTTGGTATGATTCTGCTCGAATTTCTGATTAGCAGCAGATTAGAGAGTGATTAAAGAGTGTTTGAGGTGAGTTGCAAAGTGGAAAAAGTGCGGAGGAGGCTTGGGTTTTATAGGGGAAGGATTAGGGTTAAGGTGGTTGACAATAAATATGATTAGTCGGTGGTTTAAATAAATAAATAAATAAAACAATTCCCAAACACCACACAAGGTGCGGCCGTAAGGCTGTTTAACAGCCATAATATCTTCTCTTTTTATTTTATGTGACATAAACTTAACATATATATAGTGGAGCATGGTGTGCATTATGATATTACAAATATAGGAGGTTGAAACAAATTAAAAAAAAAGGCAATTAAGGGTTGTCCCCTGTTCCGATCGGAAGGCTGCTCCTTCATTTCTTTTTATATTTTTTTTGAACACTAAAAAGGGTATATATTGTAGTACATACTTCGTATTTATGATGTGTATATTCATTCAACATACAATAAGGTCAAACATGCAAGTAACAATTAAATAAAAAAAGGTTTGATGATTGTTGTTTTTTTTTCACAAAATAACACATGTATTTGTAGATTATGTTATAAATCTATGATGTTTTAATGTATACATATCCTATAACAAGGCCTAAAAATGTATGAAACATGTTTTAATTTGAACAAAATATGTGACTATTAGGTGTGTAAGATATGGTTGTAAGTATGTTTAAACGAATTTGATCACGTAATAAGTATGCGTATAAATAATCTCGTTTAAGTATTTAAATCAAGTATGCAAATATGGATTATGTCATGCGAGAGTTGAGTGAAGTATTGCACATAAGGAACGATCAAAGTTGCGTATTCACATCTTTTGCAAGTTAACATGTTTGAACGTATAAGTGTATGACTTGAATGCTATAAACGAATATACGAAAAATGTATATTTCACATGAATGATTAATTGTATAGTAATCAGAGTTTCGGATTTATAATAGCCTGAAACGAACAACGATTACAAAGGAAACGGATTTCCGAAAAAAAATAGAAATACGATACAATCTTTCTAAAAACGGAACGCTGAGAAAAGCGAGGCGTTACACCAACCCCCTGGTTTTGTTGACCCTACAAAGCCTGGTCATGTGTGTTTATTGAACAGATCTTTGTATGGGCTCAAACAAACCCCCCGTGCATGGTTTACTAAGCTATCTACTGCTCTTCGTCAACTGGGCTTTTATGGGTCCAAAACTGACCCGTCGCTATTTATTCTCAACTCATCGGGCATGCTTGTTTATTTGCTTGTGTATGTTGATGACATTATAATCACGGGTAATAATCTGGGCGCTATCACTAGCATTGTTGAGCATCTTAACTCTCTCTTTGCTCTTACGGATATGGGTCAGCTAAATTATTTTTTGGGAATTGAGGTTATCCATCACCGTTCGGATCTGGTCCTTTCTCAACGGACATATGTGCTTGACATTCTTCAACGTGCTAGTCTTGTAGATTGTAAACCCGTTTCCTCTCCTATGGCTACTTCTCAAGTGTTGTTACCTGATGATAGTCCTTTGCTTGATGATCCTTTGCGATACAGACAGACTGTCAGGGCTCTTTAATATGCCACTTTGTCTCGTCCCGATATTGCCTTTGCCGTTAACAAAGTTTGTCAGTTTATGCATGCTCCTACCGAGAATCATTAGGCTGCTGTGAAACGAATTTTACGTTATCTAAAAGGCACGGTCAACTATGGTTTATTGTTTCGTCACAACACGGGTTATCAGCTGCAAGCTTTCTCTGCCGCTAATTGGACTTCTACTCTTACTGCTTTTTCGGATTCTGACTGGGCTTGTTGCCCAGTCGATCGTCGATCCACGGGGGGGGGGGGGATATGCTATCTACTTGGGATCCAATCTCATCTCTTGGTCTGCAAAAAAACAACGAACTGTCTCTCGATCTTCAACAGAATCCGAATACAAGGAAATAGCTGATACTGTTGCGGAACTAATTTGGTTAAAGTCTCTCCTTCAGGAACTCGGTTTGGATAGCAAGGCACCCACACTCTGGTGTGACAATCTTGGTGCAACCTACCTTTCTGCCAATCCGGATTTTCATGCCCGTACGAAGCACGTTGAAGTTGATTATGATTTTGTTCGTGAACAAGTTACTCAAGGAGAACTAGATATCAAATTCATCTCAACTGATGACCAAATCGTTGATATCTTTACAAAGCCTTTGTCCTCACAAAGACTTAAGTTTCTACGATCCAAGTTGTAGGTCGTTCCCCGCCCTCAACTTGCGGGGGAATGTTAGACTATGTTCTTATTATTAGACAAACTTATTATTGTAGAGGGTATCTAATTGTAATTAGCAACTCTATATATAGGGCTTTGTATTCTCAATATTTTAGAGATAATAACAGATATCCTTTTCACGTAGTTTGATTCTTCCAATTTCACGTATACCCAATCACCCACGTTAAATTCCCTTTCTGACTTTTTCTTGTCTGCAATCTGCTTCATTCGGTTCTTGGCTTTAGACAAATTAGCTTTTAGAGAAACTAATTTAGCTTCCCTTAGTTAAAACCAATCTTCTATAGAAGCGATGTTAGTGTCATTTGGAATGTAAGGAATGTGAATAGGAGGTGGAATCCCATAAAGAGCTTCAAAAGGGGACATGTGGATGGCCGAATGATAGGTGGTATTGTACCACTATTTTGTAAGAGTTAACCACTTAGGCCATTGCTTAGGTTCATCCATGGCCATACACCTCAAATATGTTTCAAGACATCTATTAAGAACTTTAGTCTGTCCATCACTTTCTGGATGATAGGCAGTAGAAAAATTCAATTGCACCCCCTGCAATTTCATGAAATCCTTCCAAAATTTACTTATAAAGATTGGATCCCTATCAGATACAATCGTTGCAAGGCATCCATGTAACTTGAACAGAGTATCAAACATCAAGTGAGTTATGGTTGAAGCTGAATAAGGATGAGTTAGGGTGAAAAGATAGCATATTTGGTTAGTCTATCAATAACTATCAATATGGCATCCTTACCAGCAGCTTTAGACAACGCTTTAGACATCCCTGTAATAAAATCCATAGAGATATCCGAAAAAAACTGAAGTAGGAGTAGGCAGTGGTTGCAAGAGCTCGGGATAAGCAGCTCTATCATATTTAGCTCTGTGACAAGTTTCACAATCTTTGACCCATTGTTTGACATCTGCATCACATTTCTTCCAGTAGAATAGCTGCTTCAATCTTTTCAAAGTAGCATAATAACCTGAGTGACCACCAGTGGCAGAAGATTGACATATGTGAAGGATGTCCTTTCTTAATTGGTCATCATGACCAAGTACCAATTTATTCTTCCTCTTTAACATCTTACCATCCCATGACCAGTTTTTAACATTAGAAGTATGCTGCAGCCTATGAATAATAGCCTGTAATTGGTCATCAGTTTCCCAAGCCTTGATAATTCTAGGCCACAGACAAGGTTCAATAGAGCTCAATCCCATTTCAAACAGTGCTAAACCTTTCACTCTTGACAGGGCATCAGCCACTTGATTATTGATTCCTTCCTTATATAGGATTTCATAATCATATCCCAACAACTTTGCTAACCATTTCTGTTGCAGAGGAGTACTAATCTTTTGGTCCAACAGATATTTCAGGCTCCTTTGATCTGTTCGAATGATAAAGTGTTTGACAATAAGATAATGGTGCCATTGTTTAACAGGAATTAATATTGCCAATAGTTCTTTCTCATATACTGATAAAGATTGTTGCTTTATTGAGATACCTCTGCTGACATAAGCTAATGGGTGCCCCTCATGCATTAGGACAGCCCCCAACCCTTTCGCAGAAGCATTTGTTTCGATAATAAACACTTTTGAAAAATCGGGTAGAGACAAAACTTTCGCAGTAGTTAGGGCTTCCTTCAACTGATCAAAAGCCAACTGAGCCTCTCCACTCCAACTGAAAGCATCTTTCTTTAGCAAATTGTGCAGTGGCCTTGCTATACCCCCATAGGACTTGATAAACCTTCTATAGTAACCAGATAGACCCAAAAATCCTTTGAGTTGTTTGATTGTAGTAGGGACTGGCCAACTAGTCACAGCTTCAATCTTAGAAGGATCTGTACTAACACCCTTAGAAGATATAATATGTCCCGAATATTCGACTTGAGATCCTGCAAATGAGCACTTTGATCTCTTGGCTAACAAAGAATTAGCCAAGAACAGGTTTAAGACCGCCTCTAAATCCAATAAGTGTTGTTCCAAAGAAGAACTATACACTAGAATGTCATCAAAAAAGACTAACGCACATTTTCTCAATAATGGTTTGAAAGTTACATTCATTAAGGCCTGAAATGTAGCTGGTGCGTTAGTGAGACCAAAGGGTAGTACTAGGAACTCAAAATGACCCTGATGAGTCCTGAATGCAGTCTTATGTATGTCTTCATCGTGCATTCTCACCTGGTGGTAACCAGATCTTAAGTCTAGCTTAGAGAACACTGAAACACCTCCAAGCTCATCCAACAATTCATCAATGAGAGGTATTGGAAAACTGTTTTTCACCGTAGCTTCATTCAGCTTCCTATAATCCACACACATGCGCCAAGAACCATCCTTTTTTTTTTTTCACTAAAACCAAAGGAGATACAAAGCACTTGTGCTTTCTCTGACAATTCCCAAATCCAATAATTCTTGTGTCATTTTTTCAATAACATCTTTCTGAGCAGCCGGATATCTGTACGGTTTCTGAGCCACCACTTGAGCATCATTTTTCAATATTATTCTGTGGTCACATTCTCTCACTCGAACACAAGGTAATATCAGTTGCTTCTTTAGAACCTTTTAATTCAAATACCTTGTCATGCATCTTGAATTTCATGGTAAGTTCCTTAAAATTCCACGTAATATCTAATTTAACCAATTTTATCAAAGAGGAACCTTAATACATGAATAACCGTTTGGCAATTGTTGAAATACAAACTTCTCACAGCAAAAAATGCAAAATATAAAGATTTGTTATTCACTCATGCTACATGTGTTGACTACAAAAGACATCCATCATATCCAACATTTAGCTCCCTATTTCAAGTTTCTCAAAATAGTGAAACAAAAAATAGATGCCTGAAAAGATTAACAGATGCTAATACAAAATAAATAAGCATCCATATTTAAAAAAGTCAGGATTAACAAATTGACTGAATATTGGAGGGGTGCGCCAAGCCAAGGTAGTAGTGCAAGACCAAGGCGACACTCAAAGACCCCAATAGCAAGCTAATGTGATGGGCCTTTCCCCATAAAAAATAAGATTAATATCAAGTGGGCCGATGGCCCACATATCAGATATTAAACTGATAAGAACAGATACTACACTTGATCTTAGCCAAAAGGCCGAGAAAGGTATGCTTTCTCCCTTCTTGGGCTGCTGTTTATATAGACTGTCTCTTCATCTTTGTATTCTTCACTCAGCAGATGTGGGATTCTGAGACACCTTTTCACCCTTTGGTTTTTTTTCAGGACTTGATATCATAAATTAATGCCTAATAATACTAGCTTTTCAGGATTCTGAGACACCTTTTCACCCTCCAGGTCCTGACTGAATTCATTTTATAACAGGCATAATCCATAACCAAACGTCCACACCTTGAAAATCACTCTTAAAACCTCGAAAGGTTTCTCACTCGCACTCTCTTATCAATAAACTGAATTCTTTTTTTCGAACCCGGATAACTACTGTGATGTGATGGCTATACAGAAACTATCACCTGTGATTCTGTACGCTCCTATTAATGAATTCAGATATCCAAATTTGCTATACAGATAGAATTACAATCATTTGCTTGTAAGTTTCTTTGTCCCGTCCGTTTAGCTCAATAACAGAACTTTTTGGCTGCTAAGTGTAATAACATAATTGAAGAGAAACAGAAGGGACAACAGATAATTTAGAAGAATATCTGAAAGATTTAGGATAAATTCATTTTTCATTCCGAATGCTAATAAAGCTTTTCTACCATTATAATAGCCATCACAATAGTTATCAGGGTTAGAGATAAAGAATTCGATTTATTGATTATAAATATTACGAGTGGGCAACCTTGAGCTCAAGCTATGGACCTTGTGGAGTTCTAGGAATGCTCGGGTTTTCAAGGGAAGGTTTGGGCCATGGTTCAAGATCTGTAAAGGATGTATAAGATGGGAGAACCAACATTTTGAAGAGAAAGAAGGTGAACTGATAAAGGAAAGCATCAATGCAGTTATTAGACGTATTCGGAAGCCAAGACTAGTGACTGAAGTTAATAGTAAAGAATGTGATTACAGAAGAATTCAAAAATAAAAAAGTGAATGAAACATGACAATAAAAACAGATTGCCTACCATAACGTGCCAACGGATTAGTACAGTGATATGCTATGGTGTGGTTGTACGTGAGAACAGTAAATCCTACCAGTTTACTGACTACAAAAGGAATCCGTAAAAACATCTCCCTGTTTCTTTCTTTGTCAAAATAGTAAAAAATAAATATAAAAAAAACAGATGCTTGAAAAGATTAACAGAAGGAGCTAATACTTAAGCATCACTTTACTGATAATTCTCTACCATTAACAATACTAAAACTGCAAAAAAAAATACTAGAAAGTCAAGGCTGTCTACATCTCACCCTCCTCAGACCCTACCTTAGCTTTGCTATTGGTGGGATATACTGAGTATGATGATGATGATTTCTCAATTTCCATAGATCTGTTTTGGTTTCTAATGCATGAATCCTAATAATACTAGCTAGCTTTAACAGTTCATTTTATGCACTCTCTTATCAATCTAACCCTGATAAATTCAGATATCCTAATTTGCTAAAGGGCTGGCTGATAGAATTACGATCCATTTGCTTGTAGAGTTTGCTTGCTTGCCTTGTGTGTTTACATCCAATGAACCTAAAAGGCAACTATTGATCATTTTGACTGCTAGGTGGTGGATTCACATAAATGAATACCTTTTACTACAACTGTAACATGTTTGTTCATAGCAAATAAATAGTTCATAAACTTGACCGCCCCCATCCGTATCAGTGACAAAAGTAATTAGTAAATACATATAATCCACATCCTCAGCAACTTGCATCATTTTGTAATTAGTAAATACATATACTCAAGGGAACTCGACCCAGGCATGACATAAATGACGACATTATCATTTTGTTACAGACATCGAACAAGCTACTGCTGTATCTATGATATTAAAATATCGCTCTCTATTACTTATTCGTTCACATATTATTCTATTGAGTTGTTAGCTGCAACATTAACTTGAAATTGGCAAGAGGCAGACAATTTCCCCAATTAATAAACCTGAAAAATGTCGGATCACTAGGTTATCCTAATTCTAGAAGCGATCATGTTATCAACAAATCACAAATCAGCACCAAAAACGCCTGATTAATAAACCTAATCATCAGGACGATCAGATTTAGGTTACAGAAGATGCAAATGTACCTGATCAGATGAATGATATAGTGATTAAGAGTAATGGTGAGTGAGTGAATGAATATATGGCGTTGAAGGCATCTGAGTCGTTGTTAGCACAATGCGAGCGTGTCTGTGTAGGTATCGGTATGGCGGGAAAAGCGAGTCCGTGATGTTTTGGGAATTTGCAGATTACGTAGAGGGTGTTTGGGTTGGCTTATATTTGGAAGAAGAGTAAATTGCCATTTTAGTCACTGAGTTTTTGTCCAATTTGTCATTTTAGTTCAAATAGTTTTTTTTTTCTTCTCTAGGTCCTGACTTTTCCTTTTTCTTGCCGTTTTGCTCACATTGCCTAACTTAGTCTAAAAACCAGCTTATAGGTCCTGGCATTAAATTATTATGAGGTTTATAAATTATGTTGTAAACTACCCCTTGTTATCACTACACAAGAGTTATGCCAAAAATACCCCTGGTTATAACCAGATTTTTAGACCGAGTTAGGCAATGTGATCAAAATGGAAAAGTCAGGGACCCAGAGGAGAAAAAAAAACTATTTGGACTAAAGTGGCAATTTGGACCAAACCTCAGGGACTAAAATGACAATTTACTCTTTGTAAGAACTTATAACTTATAGAGTTATAAAAGTTAATAATTATTTAAGTTATTTTTGTGTGTTGAGAAGTTGAAAATGATAAGTTACTATTTGTAACTTATAATTTATGACTTATAATAATTAACAATAATAAAAAAAGTACGTAATTTAAATAAAAAAAGATTACATAACTAAAAGACTGTTACATAACTAAAAAAAGATTACTTAATTTAAACTAAAAAAACCAAACTTAAAAAAAACGAAACTAAGTACGATATTTATCCATTATTTCTTTTTTTAGTTTCTCGTACATTTCTCTCTCTTCCCCTTGTAGGTGATCTATCTTCTTCGTTTGTCCACGGGTGTACACGACGATCCTCTTTTGCTTTTTTCTTTTTCCGACTCGGTTTTTTATGGTTTCGTTTTCTTCTCGTAGAGGATTCGGGTGGTGTAGGTTCAGTTTCCGGTACGGATTTGGGTGTAGGTGGGGTTTGTGATAGCGGAGTGAGTGGTTGTTGAAGAGGTGTTCGGCATTTCACCGAAACCATATGGGTTGTTCGGTTCAAAATTGCGGTTGTATGTGTTGGATCGTCGTATGACCCTAACGAGTCAATCAGAAGAGTTTACGATCTATTTCAAAGGCGGAATCATAGAAATAGACTTGAAACAGCTTGATTCTCCTTAATTATCTTCTTATTATTGATTTCAAAGCTTTTACAGATCGTTTGACAAATCGGCAGCACCTCGGCTCTGAATCGGAAAAGTTATTTTCGTCCCAAATGACAAAGATCAGGCACCTATTTATAGGTTGAGTGATTTCGCATGAAATGGTCCAAGCGAAATTAGATTTCATACGAAATATAATTTCGTGCGAAATACCCATGTAATTTCGTATAGAATTACCTATGTAATTTCGTGCGAAATGACCTATGTAATTTCGTGCGAAATTACCTCCAAACCTATTTTTAACATATTTCTCATTTTGCGTGCCCTGATCTATCTAATCTAATACAAGACTCTATAAAGACGAAGTTAACAGACACTTATGCACCAACAGTATAGATGCATTATTTTTTATAAAAGTTGTAGAGATTTTATAAAAAAAATGAGAGTTGAGAAGGAGTTGGATAGAATGAAAATGTTGAAAATGGTAGTTTTTTTATATATATTGGAGGTGAAATATTTTTTTAAATGAAAAATATTTTTATTTTTTAAATAATGTCTTTGGGGTCCAATGGCTAGTGTAAACACTCAATCAAACCACGCCACGTCGACACGCTTTAACTCTTAACGCCGGTGGGAAATCTCAAGCCCACACATACCGCCGTTAACAACGCCGGGTCTGGTGTGGTGTGTGCGGCATGGAAAGGCAACAACGTCGCTCTACTAGGGGTGTTCAAAAAAATCCAAATCCGAAACCGAATCCGAAATATCCAAAATTTCAGATATCCGAAAATCGGATAATCCAAAATTGCCCGTGGCATCAGCGGATTAAAGTGCAATTGAGGAATCGGTGTAATTTCCTGAGGTTGACCTGGTACAGACCTCAATAAAGACACATGGAAGGTTGGATGAAGTTGTGAGTTTGCTGACAAGTCCAGGCGATATGTAACTGCACCCACCCTTTCCAAAATCAGATAAGGACCAAAATACTTTGGCCCTAATTTTTGATGATGATGCTTCATGTTAGAGTATGTTCTTATTATTAGACAAACTTATTATTGTCGAGGGTATCTAATTGTAATTAGCAACTCTATATATAAGGCTTTGTATTCTCAATATTTTAGAGATAATAACAGATATCCTTTTAACGTAGTTTGATTTGGTATCAGAGCCAATCAAACCTGCGGTAAAAAAAATACCCTACTGCTGCCAAATCAAACCTGCGGCCAAAAACCCTACTACCGCTAAATCAACTCCAGGCAATCAACCCTCTCTGATTACTCATGGCAGCCATTCTCACCTTCACCAATCAAGAAAAGACTACCCACAACTCTCATAAATTTTCTTTTACCCTAAAATCTACAAATTATGGTTATTGAAGATCAATGATTAAGTCTTTCCTCACCTCTCACAACTTATTTATGGCTATGTAGATGGCACTATTCCCTGTCCAGAACAGAAAGTCACCAACGAAATTTCGTGACGGGGACAACTGAATGGAATCGGGTAAACCATCGATATATCTCTCGATTGCTTTCTCCAGAGGGGTAACCATAGTGGGACACAACAGACTGAGTTCCTCAAAACAATCCGTATAGGCACGGTGTTCACCCCCCATCTTGTTTTAGATCGTCAAACTCTCGCTCCAAAGCCCGAATTTCATGACGGGGACAAAATTCTTTCATCATGAGAGCCCGGAGCTCTTCCCATGTTTGTGCCAACGCCACTTCGGCACCCCTATCGCGCATAATACCATTCCACCAGGTAAGCGCTCGTTTCTCAAACACGCTTGAAGCAAATTCAACCTTACGCGCATTCGGACACTGCGCATGTCTGAACGTGCTCTCGATGCTCTCAAACCACTGCAGGAGCGCAGTTGCTCCTTGCGACCCAAAAAACTTTAGAGGCTTAGCAGAATTGAAGCTCTTGAAGTTACACGGCGCATTGTTGTTGTTATTGTTGTTGTATATCTCGTGGACTTGGGTCACAACGCCTGGAAGCACAGCAGCCACTTGCTGAGAGACTAGGGCTGCGATTTCTTCAATAGTGAAAGATTGTGCTTCACGTCGAGGAGGCATTGTCTAATAAGGAAACAAAAGAAACGAGCGAGGTTGAAAATCAAAAGAGGTATTGAAAATATCGTCAAAACACCAGAAAGGCGATCATTTGTTCGTTACCTCGAACAAACAAATGACACGGAGTGACTAATCAAAGTAAATGAGTCAATATAGTGTATCGCCGAAGACATGCTCGCCTATAAGTGAACACTCACCCCAAGAGTTCCTAGGTAAGAGTGATTGGTCTGATGCTGCGGATTTGTACGAACAATCTAGCCTTAGACAGAAAACTCAGGGTACAGGCATTCACTCTTCCAGTTTGCACGTGTTCACAGTATTTAGACCCAAACTTTGACGAGATTTGAAAACTTAAAGGGTTCAAAACCTTACAATTAATCATCCTAGAACAGATGATTAGTTTTCAAAGCGGATTCGAAATTTTTGTTCTTGTTGTGGTTATCACCTAAGGATAGGTGACGATATTGTTTTATGACTAAACGCAAGTAAACTCGCGTTAGGGTCCTAGGAAGGTTATAGACTAGGTCAAAGCATTACTAATAACCTAATTCCCTATAACAATGAGCTCTGATAACAACTTTTCTGTCACACCCCGACCGAGTAAAACAACAAATCACGGCGGAATCATCGGGGAGTGTTGTAACAGAATCATTGTTTCAAAACACACAGAAATTTGAAGTTTCGTTTGATTAAACATTAAATATTTACATCGTCTGGAAATCTAAATAAGCAGGTTAAACATAGTCTATCATTGTTATTAAGTCACTAAGGCCTCGTCCAGTCCTATGTGAGCACGCATCCTAGCAATCAACATCGTTTAACAACACCTTAAACATATGTGAAAACAAAGTCAGCAAAGAAATGATGGCGAGTACGTAGGGTTTTGAGAGTGTCGGATTCATGGCTAGTCTAGATGTTGCAATACTTAATTGAAAACCTTGTTTTGAAAAGTATTGTATTGCGTCATAACTAACCAACTCAAATCAAGTTGGTTATAGTGTATAAAACCTCGTAGCCATGATTCTTAACCCAAAACATTTATTTAATAAAATCTCGTTAATAAAACTCGTATAGTTTATATCGTTTCGAAAACCTCATTTGTGTGACATCGTTTCAAAGTGTTTACCCAAGTGAACTAAATAACGCCACGGTGTGTAATATGATGAAAACATATATATATATAGGAAGTACCAGCGGCGTACCCACCATGCTTTCATCACATTACACTCGTCCCGTTATCTAAACACTAACCGAAAACCAATCGTTTACCCAAATCGTTTAATTCGTTAAAAATCGCTTTAGTCGTTTAAATCATTCTCGTTTTAGATCGTGAAACTACTTTTGATTGTCTTGCTAAAAACATCCAAACCTTGGTGACTCGACTATCTCGCCCATCGCTTCTCGCATTAATAAACCACCAAAGGGTAAATTAACAATCAAAGATTCAGTCGCTACCCACCTAACCCACACATAACCATGGGTGCAGTCTGATAACGGGATTTGTCAGATCCTATGGTACCATAACCTAATACTGGTCGGTTCGGCAAAAATTAATGAATGTCATTCATTATGTACTACAACCAACAAGTTCGTTCACATTATCGAAATCGTTATTAGTTTAGTATAAACCATCTTACTCGTTTTGAAACCATCGTTAAAATCATCGAAATCGTTTTGATACATATGAATCACCCCAAAACAATCGAAAACAGTAAAAGAGGGGATCTATGTACTTACCTTTGGGTGCGTTTTTATATGTTAACACAATCCCTCAATTTATTCGTCCTACATTAAATAAGAATGATTTAATAATTAAAAACTCACAAAATACTGAAGTTTCTCCGATACTTAGAATTTTCACATAACTTTGAGTTTTCTCGAAAAGTTATTATTTTTGATTATTTTGGTGTATTTGTATATATACATTTACTCACGCGTAATACACATAATCTCGTCAACACTAGCACATCATCATACACGTATTGTAAAACACATAGCACATTGTAACACATAAAATTTACTTATGAACAACCCATTCTAGTTATGTCGAAAAGAACTTATTTAAGCGATTCGGTAACATTTTTGGGCGTCGGAAGTCACGTATGACTAACCAAACACCAAGTAAACTTAATATAAGTTAAATTACTTATTTTTATAGCAAAAATATCAGTTTGGTTACTGATCTAAAACAGTTTAATAAAAATCCTCCGAAAAGGCGATTTTTGACCGTTTTACCGCATAGTTTTGCATCAAACGTTACCCGAACCTTCCCAAATCGAAACGACTTGAAATTTTGACACAACCCATGTTATTTACTGAATAAAATAATGGTTATACTCATGATAGTGCAGGTCTTAAACAAAGCATATAAATCATGCAAATTTCACATAATTTACCACTTTTTAAGCTATATGTACAACTTGCAAAGCTAGTAAACCTATGTTAAAGTTTCATGCCACTATAATACATCAAAAATATTATTTTTAGTGTTTGTAACCTGATCTAAAACAGTTTTTGTCATATAACCATTTTTCATTATTTCTTGAGCTTTAAATCAACATATTTTCACATGTACAAGTGCCTAAAGCATACTATCATAACATCAACATTTTATATGGGTTTAGATGCATCAAATACATGATATATTCAGGTTTATTTGCTGATGTATGTAAGCATTTAACATATCATTCATAGATCATCAATCACTTGCATTTAGACTATTATTCAAGAACATGTAACAACATAAACAAGTATTTAACAAAAGATCAAACTTCAAGACTCATACACACACATATATATGTATGGTTATACATACATATATATCACCACCATTTTTATTTGTTTCAAGACCCATTTCTTTTAGATTTCAAGTTTAGTGAAAAATTCCAAGATTCAAGAGAAACTTCAAATCATCAAGAACAACCAAGAATCTAAAGCATGGTTTAAAAAATGAATGTTATACCTTCAAGATTCAAGTAGGTTGTGGGATGAGATTTTGATGATAGGAAGCTTGTAATCACTTGAAAACACCTTGGGAACACCTTAGTATCTGCACACCACTTGAAACATGCTTGAAAGGAGCTTGAATTCTCAAGAACAAGACTTGAAGGTGATGAATATGGAGAGAGGGAGAGGGGACGGTTGTAGGAGGGAGAGAGAGAGAGTGAGGGTTGAGTGTTGTGTGAAGTATGAAGATCTAGGAAGGATTTATAAAGATATAAAGGAGGATATGGAAAGATATTGGAAAGATTTACTAGAGATACTTGTCCCATAAGATCAACAAAATATTTTAGAGATCTTGTAACAAAATTTGGGGGGTTAAGTGTAATTTTGTTGGTAAATAAGGTAGAAGTAGGTGTTTAACTGGGTACCGAGTATTTTATCTAGCGTTTAAATCCCGGTTTATGGCGTTCTAAATTATTTTTATTATTCTATAAAAATAATCTCGTCAAAATATTACTGAAATAAATTTCAGTTGCCAGGACTGGCTGCGTTGTCTGCGTTTTGCAGTAGAAGCACTGTTTCGCGCAGAAACACGCGGTACACGCTTAAACTTGAAAAATAGCGCTTTTAAGCGTTTTAATTTATTTTTCAACACGGACCTGATTAAAAATAAAAATTTAATCATAACAGAATATTTTTGGGATTTAAATATTATCCGGGCAGTCACCAATGTTCGTTTCGCAGTTTTGTCGTAAATAGTCCTTTAGTTCAAATAAACATGTTTTTGCCATACCGAATCCTTCGAAACTTATTTCTAAGTTATGTAAAGGATATTTAAGTTATGTTTGGCTTATGTCACTATTCCGGAGTGTTTGTCGCGTTAAACTGACTATGTTTATGCACCAGTTTGCGTATAACCTTCTAGAAAGTGATTTAAAGCTTGAAATCAGAATCGAATCAAATTGTAAAATCATCAAACACAATAACACATATAATAACACCAAATCACATTGTTTTATTGATAACCAACATTGTTTTACATTATACGATGCTTACAGAACACAGTTGTCACAGTCTCCCCTACTTTAGGAAATTTCGTCCCGAAATTTTATTTAGAGGAAACTTGTGAAAGCTTGAAACATGAAGTCGAAAAGATAAAACGACACTGGTTAGAGTTCCGAACTTATAGTAACTTTAAATAACATTATGCTTGCAATGTAAGAGGGACACTTATATACAAGTATATGAAGCGCCATTGGTGCGTCCACCGTACCTCCATTACATTGTTCACGTTTCGCTATTTTTGTCACTATTGGTTCCTACACATGATAAATCTTACTGTGGTTTCCGTGCACTGAATTTTTATAATTATGTACGCGTCCATAATTACGTAATTCCTTGCATAGTCCACACAGTGCATTTAATAATGTGTAGGGGGAAACCAAATGAATGAACCTGTGATGAGTGTGACTGGACCACCATAGGGTCCTTTCAGCTGTATCGTCACATGCCACTCTTAACCAGATTTTGAATCAATCTTTAACTAGACCACTCAAGGGTCTCTTTTCGAATCATGGAATGGTACTATATAACCCAAGGGTCTTAACTACCACGTAGAAGCCCATTAAGGATTTAAGGTAGTACCTTTTGAATATCCTACTATGAATCCCTCATATGAAGATATGGAAGATTCTATGAGGATTTGGATAACGAAAATCAGATCACACAAAAACATGGAGGAGAACACATAATCACATAATAGCATAATTGTTTAATTTGACCTTTAATTTGTTATCTTTGGACACAGGTATTTAAAGCATACCAGGAATCCAATCCGTGGATTTCATTTGGCACTTTACATATTTTCAAGAATCTAACTATGAAGATAGGAAGATCTTAATAGGAATTCGGTTTGTCCTTATTGAGTTGTAATGTACATATTAAGGTGTACAAGGAATCCAATCAGGGCTCCGATTTGGGCGATAATCATCCACAAGGATTCTTAAAATAGAGCAACCCATCTCCCTTTCGTTTCGAGTTTAAGCTCGTGTTGAAGTGGTAGCTCATATTTCAATAAGTCCTCGTTTACACAAAATCGTTGTTCTTGAAGGACATGAGATTGAATATCAGATAGAGTTTGAACAGAATGAAGCTTGACTCGCTCCTTTCGACCAAGCGCATCGGCTACGACATTCGCCTTACCAGGAAGGTAGCGAATCTCGAAATCGTAATCGTTCAAGAGCTCAACCCATTGTCGCTGCCTCATGTTCAGCTCCTTCTGATTAAGAATGTGCTGGAGACTTTTGTGGTCTTGTGAAAACCACACACTTCATTCCATAGAGGTAGTGTCTCTAGATTTTGAGTGCGAAAATCATAGCTTCTAATTCAAGATCATGAGTCGTATAGTTCTCGTGAATTTTTAGTTGTCTAGACGCATAAGCTATGACTTTACCTCGTTGCATAAGAACATAACTAAAGCCTAGATTCGACGCGTTACAGAAGATAACAAAATCATCGTTTCCATTGGGCAAGGACAAAACAGGAGCATCGCATAGCTCCCGTTTCAGCGTTTGGAACGCTTCTTCTTGCTTAGATCCCCACTCAAAAGGCTTATTTTTTTGAGTCAAAGCAGTGAGTGGAACCGCGATCTTTGAGAATTTAGAAATAAACCGTCGATAATAACCAGCAAGACAAAGAAAAGAACGAACTTCTGTAGGTGTCGTCGGTGTATTCCAATCCTTAATTGCAACAATCTTGGATGGATCTACATGAATACCCTGCTCATTGACAATATGACCCAAGAACTGAACTTCTTTAAGCCAGAATTCACACTTGGAGAATTTAGCAAAAAGTTGTTCCTTTTTTAGGAGTTCCAATGTCAAACGAAGGTGTTGCTCGTGCTTTGCTTGAGACTTTGAATAAATGAGAATATCGTCGATGAACACAATGATGAACTTTTCTAAATAAGGTTTACAGGCCCTATTTATTAAGTCCATAAAGATAGCTGGGGCATTTGTCAAACCAAAAGGCATGACAGTGAACTCGTAATGCCCATATCTCGTACGGAATGCAATTTTGGGGATATCTTCTTCGAACACGCGAAGTTGATGATACCCAGATCGCAGATCGATCTTGGAAAAGCATGCAGCACCTTGCAGTTGGTCGAAGAGATCATCAATTCTAGGTAGGGGATATCGATTCTTGATGGTAAGCTTATTAAGCTCACGATAATCGATACACATTTGAAAAGATCCATCTTTCTTTTCCACAAAGTTGACAGGAGCTCCCCAAGGCGAAAAGCTCGGACGGATGAATCCTTTATCAGACAACTCTTGAAGTTGTTTCGCTAACTCTTGCATCTCCGACGATGCAAGACTATTAGGTGCTTTTGTAATCGGGTTGGCATTGGGTACAAGATCAATATGAAACTCGACTTGACGAACTGGAGGTAAACCAGGCAGTTCATCAGGAAACACCACTGGATAAATCCGAACAATCGGGATATCCTGAATACTCTTATTCTTGTCTTTCTCCTTGGTGACACGTGCTAGGAAAACAACATATCCTTTTCTTAAATAACTTTGGGTTTTTGTTTCTTAAAAAGAAACGAGCGTTTAAGGTTCTTGGGGAGATCACAAGTGATCATAAAAAAAAATGACAGAACCACACGAGTAGTTTGGCTTTGTGTTGACATCATAAGGTTGCATCAAACATTCATACAATTGTATTAGTTAAAAAAATAAAAACCACAAATTTTTATTTATATAACAACCGCATTGTTCTTAAATGTTAAAAGATAACAACCAGAGGAAATTACAAAATACTAATCGTTCACTGCTGCATCATTGATTGCCTCATTGATGTTAAACACTCGTCCACGTGCTGGATTCACGTTGACGTTGACGTTTGCATGCGGGTTTGCATTAGCATTCGCGTTTGCATTCACCAGTCTTGGACAATTGTTGTGGAAGTGACCAAACTCTCCACAGTTGAAACATGAACCCGGTGGGAATCTCGCAGCATTCCCCTGAACCGGAGCTTGAACCTGAGCAACCTGATTTTGTCCCAGACGACAAATATTGGCCAAATGCCCAAGTTTTCCACACGTTGTGCATTGCTTGCAAGCTTGTTGTGCAACGTGATGACCGTTGCAGCGTGCACAATGAGGTGCGGTACCAGCATATGCCTTCTTTGCAGGAGACTGAGCTGGTGGGTTCTGCGGGTTCTGAGCAGTCTGTGCTGTAACAACAAAATTCTGAGCATCCTTTCGCTTCCTCGATTTCTTCGATGACTCACCTTTCTTACCCTTTCCCTTATCCATGTTCTTCTCAGAATCAACCGACTTCTTCTTGTCCCCCTTACGGGTAAGTTTACCCTTTCTGACTTGTGACTCAGTCAGGGTAGCAGACAA
This sequence comes from Helianthus tuberosus, assembly GCA_030545235.1. Classification (NCBI taxonomy): domain Eukaryota; kingdom Viridiplantae; phylum Streptophyta; class Magnoliopsida; order Asterales; family Asteraceae; genus Helianthus; species Helianthus tuberosus. The sequence continues at coordinate 83,171,227 of CM060363.1, forward strand.
TTCGATTGCGTGACGGACGGTAGTAGGATTAACGCCGGTCACAATATCCTGAATGGAATCGGGTAAACCATCGATATATCTCTCGATTGCTTTCTCCAGAGGGGTAACCATAGTGGGACACAACAGACTGAGTTCCTCAAAACAATTCGTATAGGCACGGTGTTCACCCCCCATCTTGTTTTAGATCGTCAAACTCTCGCTCCAAAGCCCGAATTTCATGACAGGGACAAAATTTTATCATCATGAGAGCCCGGAGCTCTTCCCATGTTTGTGCCAACGCCACTTCGGCACCCCTATCGCGCATAATACCATTCCACGAGGTAAGCGCTCGCTTCTCAAACACGCTTGAAGCAAATTCAACCTTACGCGCATTCGGACACTGCGCATGACTGAACGTGCTCTCGATGCTCTCAAACCACTACAGGAGCGCAGTTGCTCCTTGCGACCCAGAAAACTTTAGAGGCTTAGCATAATTGAAGCTCTTGAAGTTACACGGCGCATTGTTGTTGTTATTGTTGTTGTGTATCTCGTGGACTTGGGTCACAACGCCTGGAAGCACAGCAGCCACTTGCTGAGAGACTAGGGCTGCGATTTCTTCAATAGTGAAAGATTGTGCTTCACGTTGAGGAGGCATTGTCTAATAAGGAAACAAAAGAAACGAGTGAGGTTGAAAAGCAAAAGAGGTATTGAAAATATCGTCAAAACACCAGAAAGGCAATCATTTGTTCGTTACCTCGAATAAACAAATGACACGGAGTGACTAATCAAAGTAAATGAGTCAATATAGTGTATCGCCGAAGACATGCTCGCCTATAAGTGAACACTCACCCCAAGAGTTCCCAGGTAAGAGTGACTGGTCCGATGCTGCGGATTTGTACGAACAATCTAGCCTTAGACAAAAAACTCAGGGTACAGGCATTCACTCTTCCAGGTTGCACATGTTCACACTATTTAGACCCAAACTTTGACGAGATTTGAAAACTTAAAGGGTTCAAAACCTTACAATGAATCATCCTAGAACAGATGATTGGTTTTCAAAGCGGATTCGAAATTTGTGTTCTTGTTGTGGTTATCACCTATGGATAGGTAACGGTATTGTTTTATGACTAAAAGCAAGTAAACTCGCGTTAGGGTCCTAGGAAGGTTATAGACTAGGTCAAAGTATTACTAATAACCTAATTTCCTATAACCATGAGCTCTGATACCAACTTTTCTGTCACACCCCGACCGAGTAAAACAACAAATCACGGCGGAATCATCGGGGAGTGTTGTAACAGAATCATTGTTTCAAAACACACAGAAATTTGAAGTTTCGTTTGATTAAAAATTAAATATTTACATCGTCTGGAAATCTAAATAAGCAGGTTAAACATAGTCTATCATTGTTATTAAGTCACTAAGGCCTCGTCCAGTCCTATGTGAGCATGCATCCTAGCAATCAACATCGTTTCACAACACCTGAAGCATATGTGAAAACAAAGTCAGCAAAGAAATGATGGCGAGTACATAGGGTTTTGAGAGTGTCGGATTCATGGCTAGTCTAGATGTTGCAATACTTAATTGAAAACCTTGTTTTGAAAAGTATTGTATTGCGTCATAACTAACCAACTCAAATCAAGTTGGTTATAGTGCATAAAACCTCGTAGCCATGTTTCTTAACCTAAAACATTTATTTAATAAAATCTCGTTAATAAAACTCGTATAGTTTATATCGTTTCGAAAACCTCATTTGTGTGACATCGTTTCAAAGTGTTTACCCAAGTGAACTAAATAACGCCACGGTGTGTAATATGATGAAAACATATATATATAGGAAGTACCAGCGGCGTATCCACCATGCTTTCATCACGTTACACTCGTCCCGTTATCTAAACACTAACCGAAAACCGATCGTTTACCCAAATCGTTTAATTCGTTAAAAATCGCTTTAGTCGTTTAAATCATTCTCGTTTTAGATCGTGAAACTACTTTTGATTGTCTTGCTAATAACGTCCAAACCTTCGTGACTCGACTATCTCGCCCATCGCTTCTCGCATTAATAAACCACCAAAGGGTAAATTAACAATCACAGATTCAGTCGCTACACACCTAACCCACACATAACCATGGGTGCAGTCTGATAACGGGATTTGTCAGATCCTATGGTACCATAACCTAATACTGGTCGGTTCGGCAAAAAATAATGAATGTCATTCGTTATGTACTACAACCAACAAGTTCGTTCACATTATCAAAATCGTTATTAGTTTAGTATAAACCATCTTACTCATTTTGAAACCATCGTTAAAATCATCGAAATCGTTTTGATACATATGAATCACCCCAAAACAATCGAAAACAGTAAAAGAGGGGATCTATTTGGGTGCCTTTTTATATGTTAACACAATTCCTCAATTTATTCGTCCTAAATTAAATAAGAATGATTTAATAATTAAAAACTCACAAAATACCGAAGTTTCTCCAATACTTAGAATTTTCACATAACTTTGAGTTTTCTCGAAACATTATTATTTTTGATTATTTTGGTGTATTTGTATATATACATTTAGTCAAGCGTAATACACATAATCTCGTCAACACTAGCACATCATCATACACATATTGTAAAACACATAGCACATTGTAACACATAAAATTTACTTATGAACAACCCATTCTAGTTATGTCGAAAAGCACTTATTTTAGCGATTCGGTAACATTTTTTGGCGTCGGAAGTCACGTATGACTAAACAAACACCAAGTAAACTTAATATAAGTTAAATTACTTATTTTTATAGAAAAAATATCAGTTTGGTTACTGATCTAAAACAGTTTAATAAAAATCCTCCGAAAAGGCGATTTTTGACCGTTTTACCGCATAGTGTTGCATCAAACGTTACCCGAACCTTCCCAAATCGAAACGACTTGAAATTTTGACACAACCCATGCTATTTACTGAATAAAATAATGGTTATACTCATGATAGTGCAGGTCTTAAACAAAGCACAGAAATCATGCAAATTTCACATAATTTACCACTTTTTAAGCTATATGTACAACATGCAAAGCTAGTAAACCTATGTTAAAGTTTCATGCCACTATAATACATCAAATAATATTATTTTTAGTGTTTGTAACCTGATCTAAAACAGTTTTTGTCATATAACCATTTTTCATCATTTCTTGAGCTTTAAATCAACATATTTTCACATGTACAAGTGCCTAAAGCATACTATCATAACATCAACATTTTATATGGGTTTAGATGCATCAAATACATGATATATTCAGGTTTATTTGCTGATGTATGTAAGCATTTAACATATCATTCATAGATCATCAATCACTTGCATTTAGACTATTATTCAAGAACATGTAACAACATAAACAAGTATTTAACAAAAGATCAAACTTCAAGACTCATACACACACATATATATGTACGGTTATACATACATATATATCACCACCATTTTTATTTGTTTCAAGACCCATTTCTTTTAGATTTCAAGTTTAGTGAAAAATTCCAAGATTCAAGAGAAACTTCAAATCATCAAGAACAACCAAGAATCTAAAGTATGGTTTAAAAAATGAATGTTATACCTTCAAGATTCAAGTAGGTTGTGGGATGAGATTTTGATGATAGGAAGCTTGTAATCACTTGAAAACACCTTGGGAACACCTTAGTATCTTCACACCACTTGAAACATGCTTGAAAGGAGCTTGAATTCTCAAGAACAAGACTTGAAGGTGATGAATATTGAGAGAGGGAGAGGGGACGGTTTTAGGAGGGAGAGAGAGAGTGAGGGTTGAGTGTTGTGTGAAGTATGAAAATCTAGGAAGGATTTATAAAGATATAAAGGAGGATATGGAAAGATATTGGAAAGATTTACTAGAGATACTTGTCCCATAAGATCAACAAAATATTTTAGAGATCTTGTAACAAAATTTGGGGGGTTAAGTGTAATTTTGTTGGTAAATAAGGTAGAAGTAGGTGTTTAACTGGGTACCGGGTATTTTATCTAGCGTTTAAATCCCGGTTTATGGAGTTCTAAATTATTTTTATTATTCTATAAAAATAATCTCGTCAAAATATTACTGAAATAAATTTCAGTTGCTAGGACTGGCTGCGTTGTCTGCGTTTTGCAGTAGAAGCACTGTGTCGCGCAGAAACACGCGGTACACGCTTAAACTTGAAAAATAGCGCTTTTAAGTGTTTTAATTTATTTTTCAACACGGACCTGATTAAAAATAAAATTTTAATCATAACAGAATATTTTTGGGATTTAAATATTATCCGGGCGGTCACCAATGTTCGTTTCGTAGTTTTGTCGTAAATAGTCCTTTAGTTCAAATAAACATGTTTTTGCCATACCGAATCCTTCGAAACTTATTTCTAAGTTATGTAAAGGATATTTAAGGTATGTTTGGCTTATGTCACTATTCCGGAGTGTTTGTCGCGTTAAACTGACTATGTTTATGCACCAGTTTGCGTATAAACTTCCAGAAAGTGATTTAAAGCATGAAATCAGAATCGAATCAAATTGCAAAATCATCAAACACAATAACACATACAATAACAACAAAGCACATTGTTTTATTGATAACCAACATTGTTTTCCATTATACGATGCTTACAGAACACAGTTGTCACAAAAACTGGTCTTACCCTCCTGGCCCAGTCCAATCTTCCTCAACGTTTCTGGCACTTTGCATTTGAAACAGATGTTTACTTAATTAATCGTTTACCTTCTCGTGTCTCCTCCAACAAATCTCCCTTTGAACACATATTTAAACGCAAACCTGATTACTCGTTCCTTTGTGTCTTTGGATGCCAATATTTTCCTTATCTTCGTCCTTACAATCGACACAAGATTGATTTTCGATCTACCCCGTGTGTCTTCCTTGTATATAGCCCTGTTCACCATGGTTACCGCTGCTTTTACCCATCCAACGAAAGAACATACATTGCTCGCCATGTTCGTTTCAACGAGCATGTTTTTCCATACCAAAAACCTACACCTACCCCCACCCCACTACCCTCCAACTCCCCTTATGTATCTATTTTCCCTCAACCTCCACCCGGTTTCTCAACCGAGCCTACTCAAACACCACCCCAACCCCCTCAACCAACCCAACCATCTACACCACCGCCATCCGATCCACCATCACCAAACCCCACCATCCCACCCGAGCCTACTCAAACACCACCCCAACCCCCTCAACCAACCCAACCATCTACACCATCGCCATCCGATCCACCATCACTAAACCCCACCATCCCACCTCCACCTCCAGCACCCAGGACTCGTCCTCCTAATCTTCGTCCTAATCCCAAACAACCTGCCTGTTATGATCCCGCTGAATACACTGCCACCACCCACCCTGCTATACCTACTACACCCACATCTTTTACCGTTGCTAACAAGTCTTTAGAATGGGGCCATGCTATGGCCGACGAATTGGTTGCGCTACATAGGAATGGGACGTGGACACTAGTGCCTCCTGTGCCCAATACTAACGTTGTTGATTGTAAGTTGGTTTACAGGTTAAAAACAGATCAGGATGGCAATCTTACAAGGTACAATGCCCGTCTTGTTGCAAAGGGCTTTCATCAATAGCATGGTGTTGATTATAACGAGACCTTCAGCCCAGTTATCAAACCTGATACTATTAGAACTGTCTTATCTTTGGCAGTCACAAACAAATGGTCTTTGAGACAACTGGATATTCAAACCGCTTTCTTACATGGTGATCTTAAGGAAACAGTTTACATGCGCCAACTGTCACACCCCAACCGATGGCGAAAACATCGAGATAAGACGAAAACGATATTGGAAGAGACTTCATAACACTATGTGACAATATAATTTAAATTCAAATTTCATTTCGATACTAAAAGTCATAAAAGATTCAATAAAAAGACAACAATTGTTTCATAGCATAACATCGAAATAACAAAATTTATCTAGGTGTGTATCTAAGTCCACCTAAATTGCATTCCTTCAACATCAACTCATCATTCAACCTGCAACATGTATTAAAATAATCAACAAAAAGTTGGCGAGTATACAAGTTTTGCTACATAGCATAATATAGTATAAAAGTGCTCATATCCAACATGATTCATAATATGCAATACTAGTATGCTAAAATGGCGTACAATATGTTCAAACCCAAGTATACAACGCGTTAAAAGAGCCTATCCCAAATAGAGTAGCGGGAGGTAACAAGTTTAACTTAACAATACCCCAAGACTAATAGGCGGTGCGTTAATCCTATAGCGCTATAATTGTTAAGGTAGGCTAGCAAAGTTAATGAGCATATATCGACCAAATAGTTTACAAAGCATACGATATTAACAAGCATCACACATAGCATCATGTTAAGCATGGATAGAGTATGTTTAAAATAGTTTAAGTGTCATGTGATTTTGTATAATATATTGTTGCATCCCAAAGTGTTAAAGAGTAAAAAGGGATCGAGTATACTCACGGTTTTGCAATCTTTCCTACTTGAAATCCCGCGAGTGATGTTTGTGGATGGATTAGTGTTGAGCACCTTGTCCTTCTACACGAAGAAAACATAGGTGTGTGAGTTTGGGGAAATCGGAAGATTGTAGATTCGGAATAACATGAACATAGACATAGGGAAATAATCATCCATCACATATGATGCTTAGATGATATACTTACTAACTTGACAATGTCCACTTGTTCATCATCAAGAGTTCGGTTTTGTTGAATATATTACATAAGTTATATAAGTTTTAATATGTTATATTGGTCAAACATGAGGTAGAAGATTAAATTATTCGTTTAGGCACCTCTTTGTGTCATATAATTCATAAATGAGGTAGGAAGAACAAAGCTTCCATTTAGGCACCTCTATTGTTCACCACTACACTTGTTGTTATAAACAACAAGGAGGGTCATGAACTTACAAGTAAATAGAGATATATGAACAACTAATCTATGGAAAACATCAAGAAGTGAGTCGATTTCTATGAAAGATAGCCCAAGCTAGTCTAACAATCACTCATACATCAAGCTTCAAGCTTGAACACTTCTTGTGGGTAAAACCCTAACTAAAACAGAATGTTTGTGAGGTTTTAACCTCTGATTAACATTTCTCAGCCTTGTTTTTTAAGCCCAACTAACCATTCAATTGATTATGAGCATTAGGACATAGGTTTGAGATGAGATAGACTCAAGTTCAACTAAGATTAACAAGTTTAAATGAAAACAGAAACAAACAGTCCACTTTGGAGCCTTTTTGGTGACATTCCAGAGCTTGGTTTTCCATGGAAAACCTCTGGAAATGTTTCTAAGGTTGTTCCAAGCAAGTGAGAAAAATAATGGATGAAAAATGTTAAGAAATGAGAGAGTTATGCATACTTTTGTAACTTGGTATGATTCTGCTCGAATTTCTGATTAGCAGCAGATTAGAGAGTGATTAAAGAGTGTTTGAGGTGAGTTGCAAAGTGGAAAAAGTACGGAGGAGGCTTGGGTTTTATAGGGGAAGTGTTAGGGTTAAGGTGGTTGACAATAAATATGATTAGTCGGTGGTTGAAATAAATAAATAAAAAACAATTCCCAAACACCACACAAGGTGCGGCCGTAAGGCTGTTTAACAGCCATAATATCTTCTCTTTTTATTTTATGTGACATAAACTTAACATATATATAGTGGAGCATGGTGTGCATTATGATATTACAAATATAGGAGGTTGAAACAAATTAAAAAAAGGCAATTAAGGGGTTGTCCCCTGTTCCGATCGGAAGGCTGCTCCTTCATTTCTTTTTATATATATATTTTTAACACTAAAAAGGGTATATATTGTAGTACATACTTCGTATTTATGATGTGTATATTCATTCAACATACAATAAGGTCAAACATGCAAGTAACAATTAAATAAAAAAAGGTTTGATGATTGTTGTTGCACTCCAGCCGCTAGGCTGTTATGAGTTTTATTCCTTTTTTTCACAAAATAACACATGTATTTGTAGATTATGTTATAAATCTATGATGTTTTAATGTATACATACCCTATAACAAGGCGTAAAAATGTATGAAACATGTTTTAATTTGAACAAAAGATGTGACTATTAGGTGTGTAAGATATGGTTGTAAGTATGTTTAAACGAATTTGATCACGTAATAAGTATGCGTATAAATAATCTCGTTTAAGTATTTAAATCAAGTATGCAAATATGGATTATGTCATGCGAGAGTTGAGTGAAGTATTGCACATAAGGAACGATCAAAGTTGCGCATTCACATCTTTTGCAAGTTAACATGTTTGAACGTATTAGTGTATGACTTGAATGCTATAAACGAATATACGAAAAATGTATATTTCACATGAATGATTAATTGTATAATAATCAGAGTCTCGGATTTACAATGGCTTGAAACGAACAACGATTACAAAGGAAACGGATTTCCGAAAAAAATAGAAATACGATACAATCTTTCTAAAAACGGAACGCTGAGAAAAGCGAGGCGTTACCCCAACCCCCTGGTTTTGTTGACCCTACTAAGCCTGATCATGTGTGTTTATTGAACAAATCTTTGTATGGGCTCAAACAAACCCCCCGTGCATGGTTTACTAAGCTATCTACTGCTCTTCGTCAACTGGGCTTTTATGGGTCCAAAACTGACCCATCGCTATTTATTCTCAACTCATCAGGCACGCTTGTTTATATGCTTGTGTATGTTGATGACATTATAATCATTGGTAATAATCTGGGCGCTATCACCGGCATTGTTTAGCATCTTAACTCTCTCTTTGCTCTTACGGATATGGGTCAGCTATATTATTTTTTGGGAATTGAGGTTATCCATCACCGTTTGGATCTGGTCCTTTCTCAACGGACATATGTGCTTGACATTCTTCAGCGTGCTAGTCTTGCAGATTGTAAACAAGTTTCCTCTCCTATGGCTACTCCTCAAGTGTTGTTACCTGATGATAGTCCTTTGCTTGATGATCCTTAGCGATACAGACAGACTGTCGGGGCTCTTCAATATGCCACTTTGTCTCGTCCCGATATTGCCTTTGCCGTTAACAAAGTTTGTCAGTTTATGCATGCTCCTACCGAGAATCATTGGGCTGCTGTGAAACGAATTTTACGTCATCTAAAAGGCACGGTCAACTATGGTTTATTGTTTCGTCACAACACGGGTTATCAGATGCAAGCTTTCTCTGCCACAAATTGGACTTCTACTCTTACTGGTTTTTCGGATTCTGACTGGGCTGAGTCGATCGTCGATCCACGGGGGGATATGCAATCTACTTGGGATCCAATCTCATCTCTTGGTCTGCAAAAAAACAACGAACTGTCTCTCGATCTTCAACAGAATCCGAATACAAGGAAATAGCTGATACTGTTGCGGAACTAATTTGGTTAAAGTCTCTCCTTCAGGAACTCGGTTTGGATAGCAAGGCACCCACACTCTGGTGTGACAATCTTGGTGCAACCTACCTTTCTGCCAATCCGGATTTTCATGCTCGTACGAAGCACGTTGAAGTTGATTATCATTTTGTTCGTGAACAAGTTACTCAAGGAGAAGTAGATATCAAATTCATCTCAACTGATGACCAAATCGTTGATATCTTTACAAAGCCCTTGTCCTCACAAAGACTTAAGTTTCTACGATCCAAGTTGTAGGTCGTTCCCCGCCCTCAACTTGCGGGGGAATGTTAGACTATGTTCTTATTATTAGACAAACTTATTATTGTAGAGGGTATCTAATTGTAATTAGCAACTCTATATATAGGCCTTTGTATTCTCAATATTTTAGAGATAAGAACAGATATCCTTTTCACGTAGTTTGATTCTTCCAATTTCACGTATACCCAATCGCCCATGTTAAATTCCCTTTCTGACTTTCTCTTGTCTGCAATCTGCTTCATTCGGTTCTTGGCTTTAGACAAATTAGCTTTTAGAGAAACTAATTTAGCTTCCCTTAGTTAAAACCAATCTTCTATAGAAGCAATGTTAGTGTCATTTGGAATGTAAGGAATGTGAATAGGAGGTGGAATCCCATAAAGAGCTTCAAAAGGGGAGATGTGAATCGCTGAATGATAAGTGGTATTGTACCACCATTTTGTAAGAGGTAACCACTTAGGCCATTGCTTAGGGTCATCCATGACCATACACCTCAAATATGTTTCAAGACATCTATTAAGAACTTCAGTCTGTCCATCATTTTCTGGATGATAGGCAGTAGAAAAATTCAATTGCACCCCCTGCAATTTCATGAAATCCTTCCAAAATTTACTTATAAAGATTGGATCCCTATCAGATACAATGGTTGCAGGCATCCATGTAACTTGAACACAGTATCAAACATCAAGTGAGCTATGGTTGAAGCTGAATAAGGATGAGTTAGGGGTAAAAAGTGAGCATATTTGGTTAGTCTATCAATAACTACCAATATGGCATCCTTACCAGCAGCTTTAGACAGCGCTTTAGACAGCCTTGTAATAAAATCCATAGAGATATCTGAAAAAAACTGAAGTAGGAGTAGGCAGTGGTTGCAAGAGCCCTGGATAAGTAGCTCTATCATATTTAGCTCTGTGACAAGTTTCACAATCTTTGACCCATTGTTTAACAACTGCATCACATTTCTTCCGGTAGAATAGCTGCTTCAATCTTTTCAAAGTAGCATAATAACCTGAGTGACCACCAGTGGCAGAAGATTGACATATGTGAAGGATGTCCTTTCTTAATTGGTCATCATGACCAACTACCAATTTATTCTTCCTCTTTAACATCTTACCATCCCATGACCAGTTTTTAACATTAGAAGTATGCTACAGCCTATGAATAATAGCCTGTAATTGGTCATCAGTTTCCCAAGTCTTGATAATTCTAGGCCACAGACAAGGTTCAATAGAGCTCAATCCCATTTCAAACAGTGCTAAACCTTTCACTCTTGACAGGGCATCAGCCACTTGATTATTGATTCCTTCCTTATATAAGATTTCATAATCATATCCCAACAGCTTTGCTAACCATTTCTGTTGCAGGGGAGTACTAGTCTTTTGGTCCAACATATATTTGGCGCTCCTTTGATCTGTGCGAATGATAAAGTGTTTGACAATAAGATAATGGTGCCAATGTTTAACAGGCATTAATATTGCCAATAGTTCTTTCTCATATACTGATAAAGATTGTTGCTTTATTGAGATACCTCTGCTGACATAAGCTAATGGGTGCCCCTCATGCATTAGGACAGCCCCCAACCCTTTCGCAGAAGCATTTGTTTCGATAATAAACACTTTTGAAAAATCGGGCAGAGACAAAACTGGTGCAGTAGTTAGGGCTTCCTTCAACTGATCAAAGGCCAACTGAGCCTCTGCACTCCAACTGAAAGCATCTTTCTTTAGCAAATTGTGCAGTGGCCTTGCTATACCCCCATAGGACTTGATAAACCTTCTATAGTAACCAGATAGACCCAAAAATCCTCTGAGTTGTTTGATTGTAGTAGGGACTGGCCAACTAGTCACAGCTTCAATCTTAGAAGGATCTGTACTAACACCCTTAGAAGATATAATATGTCCCGAATATTCGACTTGAGATCCTGCAAATGAGCACTTTGATCTCTTGGCTAACAAAGAATTAGCCAAGTACAGGTTTAAGACCGCCTCTAAATCCAATAAGTGTTGTTCCAAAGAAGAACTATACACTAGAATATCATCAAAAAAGACTAACGCACATTTTCTCAATAATGGTTTGAAAGTTACATTCATTAAGGCCTGAAATGTAGCTGGTGCGTTAGTGAGACCAAAGGGTAGTACTAGGAACTCAAAATGATCCCGATGAGTCCTGAATGCAGTCTTATGTATGTCTTCATTGTAAGATTAAATATTTTTTTATTTATATTTAATCTTGTAGCCATCATTATCATTTATATAATATAGATCAAAATATATTAATAACCTATTATAATTAGTTGGTAATTGTTGATGGACCATATTACCCTTATTAACTAATTAGGTTTCCTCTTGGGTCTATAAATAAGGGGCTTATTAGAGAGTTAAAGGGTTACACACTTTACACAATCAATCAACCCTCATTAACATCAATTCGTTCTCTCTCCCTCTAACCGAACCTTACCCTACTTTCGGTTATCATCACCATCATTACTTTACACCCTAAGGAGGAACCAGATCAAACTGACAATTATGTCGAACTCCGTGGCTGCGTCTCTGACTGGATTCTCTACTGATGCAATCAAAGGTATGTTATACATGTTTTCCATTATGCATAAATCAGAACTAATCAACATGTGGTATCAGAGCATATGTTGATAAATCAGTTCTGGTTTTGTATCCATTATTCTCGGATCGAAAATCTGGAAAACGAAAGTTTTAAAGCATTAAAATCAAAAACTGTTTTCGAGTTGTTTGTGACCGAAATCCCTGTTTTCGGATCCTGCTAATTGATAAACCGACTCGAAATTATAAAGGATTAAACTTATTGTCACGAAATCCATTACAAAACCATTAAAATCAGGTTTCGGATTTCCAGATTATGTTCTTATTTTTTTAGGGTTCATCATTATGTTCTAAGCAAAACTCGAAAATTCCATAAGATTTGGAATATAATTTTGGATTAGTTGATGTTTTTCCATATTTTGATCTTTATTTTATCTATTAGATTTTCGAAAAACTGTTAATAGATAATCAGTTATTATTTTTTCGAAATATTTGATGATTTTAGATCATAAATAAAATAGGAAATAATATCCCACAATCCCTTAAATTTCGGGTTTTAGTTAACTAACACAATAAACAACATTAAAAAGAGATTTCGAAATTATCATCATAAATCGTACAAGTTCCCTATAACAGTCGCACAAGATCAGGTCTCACAAAAAAAAAGGGATCTGATCGCACAAGACTGATCATACAAGGGAAAACGCACAAGACTGCATAATCGCACAATAACTCATGGATCGCACAAGACTTGGGCCTTACACACATCGCACAAGTTTTGGGCCTCACATGATCGCACAAGTTATTGGGCCTTACATGATCGCACAAGTTATTGGGCCTTATCAATCGCACAAGACTTGGGCCTTACCGATCGCACAAGTCATTACCGATCGCACAAGTCATTACCGATCGCACAAGGCATTACTGATCGCATAAGATTCGATCCGCGCTAACAGGTGGTTTGCTATTAAATACTTGGTTTTGTTTATACTTAATTAATTAATAAGGATCAAATAATGTTTTACAAAACCAAACTAGCTTAACTTGAATGAGCTTCTGATGTATTAATTCTGGCCAAAGCTGATTTAATACATCTATTTATTGTTCAAGTATTATAAAAAGCTATGTTAAGTATGCATTACAAACGTGAAATGTCTTAATTCTGGCCAAAGCTGATTTAATTCATTTATGTTTAGCATGCTTGACAAGTGCATAACTAAAGTGATTGTCTCATTTCTGGCCAAAGCTGATTTGTCACGATTACTTTGCACACATACTTAAATGATTACACTTCTGGCCAAAGCTGATTTGTCTTTGTTTAAGTAGAATTTTTTGCTAAGTCTATTATTTTGATGTTAGTAATAGACATATCACAATCTCTTCACATAATGATCCTTATATTAATGATCCTTAATTAATTTTATGATCATTTCGTCTGTCTTATTTTTTAGTACCCATAATTTTTACTCACTATAATTTACTTCTACATATATCTCATCCACTTTAATTCCTAAACCTAAAATGTTTGCTTTATTTAAAGTTTCTATTAGAATTAGCTCATAAATTAAATCCATGATTATTTCTTAAGACACGATAATCCTATTGCTCTCTTCTGATAAAGATTATAAAGAAGAAAATTAGAGCATGATGATTAGGACAAATCGAACATGATGTCTCTTATGATAATCAAGAACTCTCTTAACATAATGCTATCACTAAAGTTATTTCAAATTAAGTCTTTCCTAAGGCTAATCTCTTATATATGGGATAATCACTAGAACTCCTAAGATGCATGCCTTCTTTTATAATTCTAAACTATAAAGTTAAGTGGTATATGTGAATACATTATAATGTACAAAACCATGACCCATAAAGTTAAGGGCTTACGCATGGAAATAAGTACATTTTCCAGTACATTACATATTAAGACTTTCACTTGTACAATTTGATGCCTTGTAAATCAACTATAACACTCAAACATACCAAAGTATAATAAGTGTGTTGATAAGCAACATATGTACAAAGAAATAAATGTTTGAAGCTGGAAAATAAGTTGTTACTCACCTTACAACCACTTAAACCTTAAAAGAGGATTGTTCTCAGGTCCATAGACAAATTACAACTGTTAATTCCACCTCTAAGGTTCTTCAAGGGAAAATCTCACTGCATCATTATGTCATTAGACTAGACATAAGCAACGAGACTATCCATTATTCTAAGGAACAGTTGGATGAATTAATTAGATAGTCACTTATTAAAGATATTTAAGTCTACTAATTATAATATTCCTATTAATACATGATTAGTTGACTCTAGTTTTAAACGTTTCCTTACCAGAAGTTAACAAATAACTAACATGAGAATTAGTGACAAAATTAAATGTTAAGGCTATAAGAACAATAATAAGCAGTCTTCTAACAACGTTTTTTCGATACCGTCCATATATTCTGAGTATTAATCAGAATATAGTATCATAATTAAGCAATGTTATGAAGGTTGTGAAGTTTGCATAGTCAACATAAAGTCACACTTACCTTAAACTCTCATTTTATTTGTTCTAAATATCTGGATTGAAACATTATTAAGATAAAACTAGATGATACCTCACATTTTCACAACTTTTGTCATCATGAAAATGAGAATTTGACAAAAGGAAAATGAGACTTACAAATTTCATCCATCATAACCAAAATTCATGAAAAATCATGACATGGTTAATGAGGATGATTTCTTATCTAATCTCATTCTAAGTGATTTTAAATCATGACGTTATAGCCCTAAATATTACTTGGCTTAAGGAATAAGTATGGGTCCATCATAAGTCATTCATTGACATTCGTGGAACTTATTCCAAAATGGAATATTCAGACATAATTTATTTATTTAAAGACTATCTACTTGTAACTAAATTTTGTCATATATGGCCCACGGTCTTATAAGAAATCTACTCATATATGTGCTTAACATGATTTCTATTAAATATGTCCCTAAGTTTTTGTGACATCTGGACATTAAAGAAATCAAATAAAGTCTAACGTATATATGATAGGTTCCCACGTCACGTACCTCATTGAAACTTCTCTTGTAGCATTTCTAGAGATACTAAAGATCAGTGGGAGCATTAAGTGTCTTAATAATAACTTGCAATAGTTGCAAGAGGTGGGGGAGTGAAAACTTTACATTACTTCAATTTACACCTCTTGAACAAGACACTGCTCCATCTTGACACTGTTCTATCATAACTTGTCTTCTTAAAATCTAAAGCTACTTTTACAAAAGTTTCATTATTGCTTAATTGTGGGCACACTTAGATTTCTTATCTAAACTAACATAATCCTCAACAAGAGAAACTACAATGACTAATGTCACTAATATGTTTTCTCTATTATATGTTTTCTCTATTAGAATTTGTTTGGTCGTTAAATATTGACCCTAAGCATGCTGAGTTCCTAAAGATTTCTAAGGTCAGTGGGAGCAGTCAAAGTCCTTATCATGACTTGCAAGGAATACAAGAGGCGGGGGGAAGAGTGTCATTAAATTTTCACTCTAAATTTAACTCCAATTACACCTCTTGTACACCATACTGCACCAACTCTTACAAACTTAGAATCCTGAAAATGATAGCAACATAATCAAGAGCTAATCCATAAAACTGAAACTTCTAACTAACCCAATAATCAACTCAGGAGGTCATCTAGGTTTAAAAGCCTACTAACTTTGATGATTACATAACCTCCCTAATTGAAGTTGAAATGAATTTTGGAAAAGTTTACTGATCCTATCTCTTCTAATTTAGCCATTAGTGTCAATCAATCTTCTAAATAGAATAAAACTGTTTTCTAGTAAAACTGATTTTATGTGTTCGCATAACTTTTGGGATTTGATTGAATAACCTAAGAGTGTTCATAACTAAACCAAATCCTGATATAAACGTTAAGACACAAAGAAGCATGATTGATTGTCAAAGGTTGTACTCAGGAAGAGATAAATTATTAAAGAATCTTTATTACATATCTAACAAAAGATTTCTTTTAGGATCATCACTGTTCTAGTAGCTTATAATAGTTTTGAGCTACATTAGATGAACATTAAAGCAATTTTCCCTAACAACTGGCTGACACATTTACATGTTCATAAAACAACCTGAAAGTTCTAAACTTAAGGTTAAAGAACAGTTTGTCTATAAGCCAATAAAATCCATGTATGGGTTAATGCAAACGTCATAATGTGATGAAATCTTAACGAAATTATTTTCATCAACAACCAAGTGGAATAATGTACCTACCTCAAGATGAGTGGGAGCAACTAAGATAAACTTGTCTATATAGATGATATTCTTTTGACAAGTAGATGTTACATAAGTCAAAGCATTGTTGACACAAACTTTGATATAATAGATCTCAGAGATATCTCTTACATAATAGATATCATAACATGTTGAGATAGACCAAATGGAACATTACTTCCGTTCCATAAGTTTAACATTAAATTGGTCCTTACATATGTAACAAACAATACTGCTCTCCTTTAGAGGATAATAGGATAAATGAGATTATTTCTTACGCTTCATTAATTAGAAGCCTTATGTAAGTTTAAGTCTATACTCGTTTAGATATTACTCACATTGCAACACACTAGATATGTCTAGATTAATGTGAAGCATTTAATAGAGTATTACAATATCTTTAAAATAAACGAGAGACTATAATTTAAAGAAGAAGTGAGAACTCAAACCGGTTTATTACTATAACTTTGTAATATTCAAAGATGACAAATGTAATTTCGGGTATATCTTTATGTCAACAGACAAAACCTATTTCATGGAGGAGTCATAATAAACTGATAACAACATAAGTTATAACGACATAATATATTGTTGATCACAAAGCAATAGTTACTAAATGTTGTTGGAAATTTATCAGTGGACTCATAAGTTTATTAACTCCATATAATTAATATTTTGAAGACTTATTGTGATAAAGTCGGCTACCATGTCTCCTTGAACAGTAACAGTTCGAGAGGTGCTGCATTAAATTTCGATACACAATTAATTATTCGTTTATGAACGAATTGAGGAAACTAAATCTTTGTATCGAATGCATTCATGATATGCTTAAGGATCCTATAACTAAAGGTCTATTACCCATAAGTCTTATTAAGAGTGCACATAAAAGAGACGGGTTTTAATTGATGACCATGTACAATTGCATATCGTACTATGAATGAATAACTATTAATTAATTTTCCTCATCAGTTTGAATTTGTATGTCTCTTACATATGTTCTGCCGGTGTAATGACATATAGACAACTATAAATACAAATCAAACGTTAAAGGGCTTACATATTTTGATCATAACTGTTAGGTTTTAAATTAAGGCTATAGTATGACTAATGGGGGTCCTGAGTCGCATAATGATTCAACGGCTGTATTTCTCTGCTATAGTACTTGTTTAAGGCTAAAATGAGTATTAACTTCTGATCAGACTTATCTAATACTCATGATAAATGATTATTCGGCTAAGTGGGAGAATGTAAGATTAAATATTTATTTATTTATATTTAATCTTGTAGCCATCATTATCATTTATATAATATAGATCAAAATATATTAATAACCTATTATAATTAGTTGGTAATTGTTGATGGACCATATTACCCTTATTAACTAATTAGGTTTCCTCTTGGGTGTATAAATAAGGGGCTTATTAGAGAGTTAAAGGGTTACACACTTTACACAATCAATCAACCCTCATTAACATCAATTCGTTCTCTCTCCCTCTAACCGAACCTTACCCTACTTTCGGTTATCATCACCATCATTACTTTACACCCTAAGGAGGAACCAGATCAAACTGACAATTATGTCGAACTCCGTGGCTGCGTCTCTGACTGGATTCTCTACTGATGCAATCAAAGGTATGTTATACATGTTTTCCATTATGCATAAATCAGAACTAATCAACATTCATCGTGCATTCTCACCTGGTGGTAACGAGATCGTAAGTCTAGCTTAGAGAACACTGAAACACCTCCAAGCTCATCCAACAATTCATCAATGAGAGGTATTGGAAAACTGTTTTTCACCGTAGCTTCATTCAGCTTCCTATAATCCACACACATGCGCCAAGAACCATCCTTTTTTTTTCACTAAAACCAAAGGAGATACAAAGCACTTGTGCTTTCTCTGACAATTCCCAAATCCAATAATTCTTGTGTCATTTTTTCAATAACATCTTTCTGAGCAGCTGGATATCTGTACGGTTTCTGAGCCACCACTTGAGCATCATTTTTCAATATTATTCTGTGGTCACATGATCGTTTAGGAGGTAATGATGTTGGTGTTTCAAAAATAGGTTCAAATCTGCTCAAAAGGTCATCTAATTGGGTTAAATTTGAGCTACCTTGTACCGATGGTACATGGGTCGTTTCATCAGTTTGCATGCTGACTAAATGCCCCTGAGCCACTCCTTTTGAATTGCTAAGCATGCAATCCATTCTCTCACTCGAACACAAGGTAATATCAGTTGCTTCTTTAGAACCTTTTAATTCAAATACCTTGTCATGCATCTTGAATTTCATGGTAAGTTCCTTAAAATTCCACGTAATATCTAATTTAACCAATTTTATCAAAGAGGAACCTTAATACATGAATAACCGTTTGGCAATTGTTGAAATACAAACTTCTCACAGCAAACAAATGCAAAATATAAAGATTTGTTATTCACTCATGCTACATGTGCTGACTACAAAAGACATCCATCATATCCAACATTTAGCTCCCTATTTCAAGTTTCTCAAAATAATAGTGAAACAAAAAATAGATGCCTGAAAAGATTAACAGATGCTAATACAAAATAAATAAGCATCCATATTTAAAAAAGTCAGGATTAACAAATTGACTGAATATTGGAGGGGTGCGCCAAGCCAAGGTAGTAGTGCAAGACCAAGGCGACGCTCAAAGACCCCAATAGCCAGCTATTGTGATGGGCCTTTCCCCATAAAAAATAAGATTAATATCGAGTGGGCCGATGGCCCACATATCAGATATTAAACTGATAAGAACAGATACTACATATCGTAATATCTTTGTATTCTTCACTCAGCAGATGTGGGATTCTGAGACACCTTTTCACCCTTTGGTTTTTTTTCAGGACTTGATATCATAAATTAATGCCTAATAATACTAGCTTTTCAGGATTCTGAGACACCTTTTCACCCTCCAGGTCCTGACTGAATTCATTTTATAACAGGCATAATCCATAACCAAACGTCCACACCTTGAAAATCACTCTTAAAACCTCGAAAGGTTTCTCACTCGCACTCTCTTATCAATAAACTGAATTCTTTTTTTCGAACCCGGATAACTACTGTGATGTGATGGCTATACAGAAACTATCACCTGTGATTCTGTACGCTCCTCCTATTAATGAATTCAGATATCCAAATTTGCTATACAGATAGAATTACAATCATTTGCTTGTAAGTTTCTTTGTCCCGTCCGTTTAGCTCAATAACAGAACTTTTTGGCTGCTACGTGTAATAACATAATTGAAGAGAAACAGAAGGGACAACAGATAATTTAGAAGAATATCTGAAAGATTTAGGATAAATTCATTTTTCATTCCGAATGCTAATAAAGGTTTTCTACCATTATAATAGCCATCACAATAGTTATCAGGGTTAGAGATAAAGAATTCGATTTATTGATTATAAATATTACGAGTGGGCAACCTTGAGCTCAAGCTATGGACCTTGTGGAGTTCTAGGAATGCTCGGGTTTTCAAGGGAAGGTTTGGGCCGTGGTTCAAGATGGTAGAATCTGTAAAGGATGATGTATAAGATGGGAGAACCAACATTTTGAAGAGAAAGAAGGTGAACTGATAAAGGAAAGCATCAATGCAGTTATTAGACGTATTCGGAAGCCAAGACTAGTGACTGAAGTTAATAGTAAAGAATGTGATTACAGAAGAATTCAAAAATAAAAAAGTGAATGAAACATGACAATAAAAACAGATTGCCTACCATAACGTGCCAACGGATTAGTACAGTGATATGCTATGGTGTGGTTGTACGTGAGAACAGTAAATCCTACCAGTTTACTGACTACAAAAGGAATCCGTAAAAACATAACTCCCTGTTTCTTTCTTTGTCAAAATAGTAAAAAATAAATATAAAAAAAACAGATGCTTGAAAAGATTAACAGAAGGAGCTAATACTTAAGCATCACTTTACTGATAATTCTCTACCATTAACAATACTAAAACTGCAAAAAAAAATACTAGAAAGTCAAGGTACAAAAATTTGACTGCAAATTGGAGGGGTGCGCCAGGCCAAGGCAGTAGTGCAACGCCAAGGCGACGCTCAAAGACCCCAATAGCAAGCTATTGTGATGGGTCTTTCCCCATAAAAAAATAAGATTAATATCGAGTGGGCCGATGGCCCACGTATCAGATATTAAACTGATAAGAACAGATACTACACTTGATCTTAGCCAAAAGGCCGAGAAAGGTATGCTTTCTCCTTCCTTGGGCTGCTGTTTATATAGACTCTCTCTTCATCTTTGTACTCTTCACTCACCCGATGTGGGATTCGGAGACACCTTTTTCCCCTTGCTTTCTCAATTTCCATAGATCTGTTTTGGTTTCTAATGCATGAATCCTAATAATACTAGCTAGCTTTAACAGTTCATTTTATGCACTCTCTTATCAATCTAACCCTGATAAATTCAGATATCCTAATTTGCTAAAGGGCTGGCTGATAGAATTACGATCCATTTGCTTGTAGAGTTTGCTTGCTTGCCTTGTGTGTTTACATCCAATGAACCTAAAAGGCAACTATTGATCATTTTGACTGCTAGGTGGTGGATTCACATAAATGAATACCTTTTACTACAACTGTAACATGTTTGTTCATAGCAAATAAATAGTTCATAAACTTGACCGCCCCCATCCGTATCAGTGACAAAAGTAATTAGTAAATACATATAATCCACATCCTCAGCAACTTGCATCATTTTGTAATTAGTAAATACATATACTCAAGGGAACTCGACCCAGGCATGACATAAATGACGACATTATCATTTTGTTACAGACATCGAACAAGCTACTGCTGTATCTATGATATTAAAATATCGCTCTCTATTACTTATTCGTTCACATATTATTCTATTGAGTTGTTAGCTGCAACATTAACTTGAAATTGGCAAGAGGCAGACAATTTCCCCAATTAATAAACCTGAAAAATGTCGGATCACTAGGTTATCCTAATTCTAGAAGCGATCATGTTATCAACAAATCACAAATCAGCACCAAAAACGCCTGATTAATAAACCTAATCATCAGGACGATCAGATTTAGGTTACAGAAGATGCAAATGTACCTGATCAGATGAATGATATAGTGATTAAGAGTAACGGTGAGTGAGTGAATGAATATATGGCGTTGAAGGCATCTGAGTCGTTGTTAGCACAATGCGAGCGTGTCTGTGTAGGTATCGGTATGGCGGGAAAAGCGAGTCCGTGATGTTTTGGGAATTTGCAGATTACGTAGAGGGTGTTTGGGTTGGTGATGTTTTAGAGACTAGGATATTTGCAACATAAACCAAATTTGCACTTTCAATACACGGTGGTATTGAAAAAATGATGTTAAAAAAAGAGCCATCTTTAATTGCAATTTAATTGCATGTTTATGTATTTGGAAAGCTAGAAGCGAGATACCATTCTCAAATAAATTGGTAAAAATGAAGAAAATTATGAAAATCATAAAGGCTCTCGGTTTCTTACAGTTCAAGAATAGGTTTATACACAAACTCCTTCTTTGAAAGGATTGGTGTGATTTCAAATTATTGTAATTATTGTCTCTGTTATTTTGGTTGTCATTGCGACTGCTTGGGTGTTTTGAATAAAATTTGTCTTTCGAAATAAAATTTGAAAATCCTAACGGGTATGCCTGATATTGGACATGTAATTACACGATATATACACAACGGGTATTACTTATTAGGTCGGGTATGGAATATCGTTTTATGGTCGTCGGTCGGTATGGGTTGGAATTACCAAAACTCGCCTCGTTGCCATCCCTGAGAACGTATGGCAGACTTTTGTGAGAGTTTTAAACCACTCTTCAAATCGGTATTGATAGATTCGATCTAATTTTAAAAATGATCCCCGAAAGAAAAATAAAAGAATGTGCCAAAAAAGCAGGAAAATACAAATTCAATGTTGAGGTCATAAAAATAGGGTTATTGGATTTTAATAATCTTAATTTTCACCAGTTGGTCATTGATCCTTTTCTAACATAGGTATTAGAGACCGTATACATGTGACTGGCCATATAATGTTGTGTCCACATTCAATGTATGAGAGCCTAGGACTTGGTTTAGATAGAACCATGATTATAGGAGAGTTAGCTCATTTCATTCTCCATATAACTAATGTATCATGTACCGTAGATTACATACAGAAACAATAATGAATACCATGATTATTAGCATGGTATCAGAGCTAATAATCATCTCCTTTTTTGATCAATCTCGATCCACCCAGCCTTCGTCAATCACACCCAGCCTTCATCAATCACAGCCTCACAAATCGCAGCCCAGTTGATTTCGATCAAACATGGGAGACGCTAACAATGCAAACGGTGCTGATGTTAAAGCCCTACATCCAGTATATTTTGTCACAAATATACAGAATAAAGTCCGGATTCTTGATGGCGAAATAGTAACATACTCTTCCATTAAAAGCATTGACGGATCCTCACTGGCAACGAGCCATGCATACAGAATTTAAGGCGCTATTAGACAACGGTACTTGGGAGTTAGTTCCCCGTCCAGCATCTCATCCAGTTATCCGTTGTCATTGGCTATTTCGTCACAAATTTAAGGTGGATGGTTCTTTAGACAGGTACAAAGCACGTCTAGTCGTTAACGGTAAATCACAAACCGTTGGTGTCGACTGTGACGAAACCTTCAGCCCCGTGGTGAAACCAGCTACAATCCGGGCGGTTCTTTCTATAGCATTGACGAAAAATTGGCCTATTAATCAACTAGAAGTTAAAAACGCTTTCCTACATGGGTCGCTAAATGAATTGGTATACATGCACCAACCACCGGGATTTGTGGATCCAACTGGACCGGGACACGTGTGTAGGCTATGCAAATCTCTCTACGGGCTTAAACAAGCATCGAGAGCTTGGTTTCAACGGTTCTCTTCGTTCATCACCAAACACTGCTTTAAAGGGAGCCTAAGTGAGAGCTCATTATTCATTTTTCACCAAGGAAACTCTATGGCCTATCTTTTACTCTATGTAGATGATATTATACTAACCGCATCTAGTGACTTATTGCTTCGCCAGATCATTCAGCTGTTGTCCCATGAATTTGCTATGACCGACATGGGTTCACTTCACCATTTTTTGGGCATTTCCGTCAAAAGAGACTCTACGGGCATGTTTTTATCTCAATCTCAATACGCTCGTGACATTCTACATCGGGCCAATATGACTTCATGCAAGCCATCACACACTCCGGTTGACACATCATCGAAGCTTAGTGCAACCAAAGGTAACCTTCTTCCTGATGGATCATTGTACCGTAGTCTTGCCGGGGCTCTCCTATTTAACATTCACAAGACCGGACATCGCCTATGCCGTTCAACAAGTTTGCTTGTTCATGCACGCACCTCGTGAGTCACATTTTAACTTCCTGAAGCGTATCCTCAGATATATTCAAGGAACTATTGATTTCGGTATACGCTTAACTACCCAATCTGACCACACTATTATTGCTTATTCGGATGCCGACTAGGCCGGGTGTCCCGACTCCCGCAGATCAGCGTCTGGATACTGTGTTTTCATAAGTAACAACCTTATTTCTTGGTCGTCCAAACGACAACCAACCGTCTCCCGTTCCAGTGCCGAGGCCGAATACCGTGGCGTTGCAAACGCGGTGGCTGAAACATCTTGGCTATGCAACCTACTTCTCGAGTTAAGAGTTCCAGTTAGAAAGGCCACCATTGTCTACTGTGACAACATTTCAGCCATATACTTATCCGAGAACCCCGTTCAACATCAACGCTCCAAACATGTTGAATTAGACATACATTTTGTTCGAGAACGGGTTAGATTGGGTCAAGTTCGCGTCCTACATGTCCCCTCTTCATTCCAGTATGCGGATATATTCACAAAGGGCCTACCTCGACAGTTATTTCAACAATTCCGATCCAGTTTGAACGTCCGTTTAAACTCCCGTTCACACTGAGGGGGTATATTAGAGACCGTATACATGTGACTGGCCATATAATGTTGTGTCCACATTCAATGTATGAGAGCCTAGGACTTGGTTTAGATAGAACCATGATTATAGGAGAGTTAGCTCATTTCATTCTCCATATAGCTGATGTATCATGTACCGTAGATTACATACAGAAACAATAATGAATACCATGATTATTAGCAATAGGTGCACTTAAATCAATTAAGGAGTCTCTAGGTGTAATTGAATCTATTGAGGAGACCAAATTCTTATATGTTTGAAAATGATCAATATCATAAGTTAACACAAATGGTCATCAAAATTTATCTTTTAAAAATGAATATTAATGTACTATTTACTTAATTATTATAACATTTTACTTTGTCTTTTTGTTTTGCATAAATGTAATTTTATATAATAAATAATAAAAAAGATATATATTTAAAAAAAACTCGTACTTTGCACGTCTTAAATAAAATATAATGTCATATGTTAAAACATACAGTCGTCAAGATTTATCTTTTAAAAATGAACTTTGATGTATCATTTACTTATTATTACATTTTACTTTGTTTTTTATTTATTATTAGGTTAAAATTACACATGTATGACATGGGGTTGAATCATGTTTTTATGATACATTCAAATTATGAGATACAATTATTTTAGTTAGTTTTAGACACCAATATGCTTATTTGTTTATTTCATTCATAAAACACTTGTCTCAAAGTTGTATTCAAGAGAGTTTACGGTACAAAAAGAAAACATTTACAATTTGATAGAAGCATATGCCCGACCTAGAATAATTATTTAATAATAGTGAAAAAAACAATAAAACAATTATTAAGTATATCAAATGGGAACCTTTGATTCCTAATTTACCTTAATTCCAATCACCGAACTCGAAAGTATATATATCTACTCATAATAAAAACAAATGTTTATGCTTATTTAAAATATTGTTTAAAATTGTTTGTAGAGAAACAAATATTTATTCTATCTATTTTTTTTTAAATTATTAGTATTTAATGATCATAAAAAATAAAGGTTTATCCTTATCTAAATATTTATTCTTATCTAAAATTTTGTTTAATTTTATTATTAATATGAAAGATAAATAGGAAAATAAGGTAAGAAAGCACCAGAAAGTGACACGTGTTCAAAGAAGATTTTTATTTATTAGTATAGGAAGATAAAAAAATATTTATAGTAAATAAGAAAAAAATATATTTTTAAAAACCCGCGTTTTACACGAGTTGAATAAATATAATTTTGTATACCAAATAATAAAAAAATTAATAAATTAGGAAAGAGAGGTATTTGTTTTAAAAATATATTAAATTAACAATTTAGATTTGAGGATAATATTTAGTTTATTATTTATATATTTAATATAAGATAAGTAGGAAAGAGAGGTATTTGTTTTAAAAATATTTTAAATTAACAATTTAGATTTGAGGATAATATTTTATTAAAGTACGATAAGATTTGGTATTAATTTATTATTTATTTATTTAATTAATATAAGATAAGTATAGATTTGAAAATAGTTTCAATGAATGACAAGTGTTTAAAACTTGGTTTCTTTTATTATAGTAGATAGATGTGAGAATAAAATTATGAGACAGAAACACAACTATTTATAAAATAATAACTTAAATGCACATGTGAACTTTTTTAAATATACTTAAAACAACTGTTATAGCGATATATGTTTTAGTAACTTTTATGTATATCGTATTTTTTATATCTTTTGAGTGGTGAACATACACACACTTTAACATCTGTCAATTGTCCATTTTATAAGACCATGTGTAGTGGGGCGTTTTTTTTTAATTCAAAAAAAAGCCCAAAAACGCCCATTTACCATTACATAAGGCGTTTTTTTTTAAATTCAAAAAAAGCCCCCTTGGCGTGGTTTGAAGCACGCCTTGCCCAATACTCCTTGTCCAATAATATTTCATCTCACTTTTTGTTATCCAATAAGATTTTTAGGTGTTTTTTCTTTATTTTATTTAATGCCCCAATAATGCCCCATCACCACTACACCCATTTTAGAAAACGCCCAATAATGCCCCTTTGCTGACTGGACCGCCACATGGCGTAAACTGCCCTAGGGTGGGGGTATTATCTTCCCCTTCCACTACACATGGTCTAAGACTTGAACTCACACCCTAGGTCAATAGGCATCTGGCGACCATTTGTCTTGTTTGATATTTGCTTAGTTTAATTCGATTAAAATCAATGTTGTAAAAATCGGTATTAATCGGCGCCTAGGCGCTAGTCGGCCGTTGACTGATTAATTTTGAGCTAGTCAGACCATTAGTCGGAATTCGGTCCTAGTCGGTGCAAGGCGGCCCAAGTCGGCCAAATCGTTTCTAGTCGGCCCACTCTTTTCTAGTTTAAATCTGGCCCAAACAAATGTTTTTAACCATTAAATACATGGCCCAAGTTATTTAGTTCCAACCTGGCCCAAAAAAACATCTTTTAACCCATTAAAACATATTTCATGAGGCCATAACTGATATGTTAATGTTTGAATATTTAAATACTTAAATTGCTATGTTTTAAACTTCATTGTTTAAATTTTGAACTATTTTTAAGTATTATATTGATATTAACGTGTGTATTGAATGTTTAAATACTTGATTTCCTATGTTTTAAACTTAGATGTTTGAATATTGAACTATTTTTAAGTATTATATTGATATTAATGTATATGTATATATATAAATTTAAAAATTATATATATAAATTCCGATCCGATTAATCCTGATTAATCCCGATTAATCCCTAGTCAGTACTCCACCGCCCAACTAGCGCGAAGCGATCTCTACAACACTGATTAAAATTGAGAACCTAAGTTACATACACAGGGCTATGGATCTTTTAATTTGTACACTCCCATTAAACATTTAGCCCATCAAAGATCAAAAAAGCCGAACCAAGAGCCTAAAATCCAATCGCTAAACAAATCGAACAAATCGATTAATGCAATGAAGCGACATGTGTGTTATGAGGATAAAAAAAATAAATCACAATATGGAATCATGAGTGAAAATTAACATCCATACAATTAAATACTAAGGCAATGTGTAGTGGTAACACCATATAACCCCCCTTTTGGTGGGGGTTATGCGAAAAATAGAAAAAAAATGTAAATGAGGGGGGGGGGGGTTATGGGGGTTATATAAAAAGGGTGATTTAACGCTTCACATTTTTGCACTTTCCATATTTAGAAGGTTGTATTCTTATTTCTATTTTTTGAAACTTGTATTCGTATTTCATTTCCAGCCATTGTAATCTCGAGACTATGATCATAATGGAAAATACATTGTATACATACACATGTTATGCGTATACTTTCTATATACACAGTACATCATCAATTACATGCTATTATGAGAAACCGATACTTATAATGCTCAAAACTATCATACATGCATACAATATACTTATACTATGCTTACACACGTTACACATACTTAGAATGCACTAAAACAAAAGTCCATAACCCAAAATTTAGCCCAAAGGCCGAAGGTCCGAGTTTTAGGCCGAAGGCGCACAAAGGTGCACGAAGGTGACCTTCGTGGCCACCTTCACCCTCCAAACACACGAAGGTTCCAGACACACGAAGGAGTGACCTTCGTGGTCACATTCGTCCTTCTAGTGCATGAAGGATCCAAGTGGTACCTTCGTGGACACCTTCGCGTGACGAAGCTGGTGACGGGATTCAGTGTGAAAATTGGGCAGAATGTGTTTTAATTCACTCTTTTTCACCTTTTTCAACTTCCAACTACCACCTAAATTCATTTATTACCTAAACCCTAATCTCACCTTATAAATAGGTGTCTTACACACTTTCTAAATACTTTCCACACATCTAATATTCTCTCAAACTCCCAAATTCTCTCAAAACCTCCAGCAAGGCAGAAAGTTCTGAGTGATTCACTCACTTTTTTTCTTCTTTTCTTCTTTCAAACTACTTGGATAACCTCTAGGAAGGTTTTCACAAGTTTTACATGGCAAACTAAGGTGGAACCTCACCACATCGGAGGTCCAAAGTAGTTATAAAATTCTTTTTTTTGTTTTACATTCTTATTCCCTTATATATCTTGTTTAAACTTGTACCAACCTTGCTCCTAACTAGACTCATAGTTATGGGTTTGTGTTTTGGTTAATTTCCACAAGAAATGAGGCTTAAAACCTCCCTAAAATTTTGTTTTAAAAAGGTTCCAAACAACCTACAAATGTTGAAACCATCCAAGTTCACCATCTTCAATATGGTTGAACTTCTTTTGGTAAAAGTGTTGTAACGCTTCGCATTTTGTACTTTCCTTATTTAAAAAGTGTATTCGTATTTTCTATTTTTGGACACTTGTAATCATATTGAAGTCTTCATTCACTTTCAAACTTGTAATCCAAGATTTCGATCATAATTAAATTCATCTTTTATACTTATTCTTGGAAAAATTACACTTTTCGTCCTTTATGTTTGTACCTAGTTGCAATGGATGTCCTTTACCTTTAATATTTACAGCCACAGTCCTTTATTTGGAAACTTAGTACGTCTTTCGTCCTTTAGCACTAACTTGGTTAAAATTCTCAGTTAAATTTATTTAACTAAGGGCAATTTAGTCTTTCTACTTAATTATTTATAGTATAAATAAAAAAATAAAATCAAATATAAATACCATTTTTTCCCTTTCACTCACTCTCTCTCACTTTAAACACACACACTCTCTCTCTCTCTCACATTCTCTCTCTCTCACATTCTCTCTCTCTCTCTCTAAACAAACAACACAGACACCACCCCTGTCTTCCGATTCAGATCCATCACCACCGCCTCCATCAGATCTATTCATCCATCACCACCACCCCTGTCTTCCGGACACCCCGTCGCCGCCATTGGATCTATTCATCCATCACAGGTGACCTGCAACCTTTTGCTTCTTCTGCACATCATAATCAAATTCAAGAAATTAAAAAACCACCTCCTCTCTCTGCAACCAAACCCCACCCTATCACCACCAAATCCGCCACTGCCACCACCACCAAAGCTGCGGCCACCACCACCAAATCAGTAACATTAACAACACAACATGAATGACCAACTTAAACCAACAATTAAAACCCAAAAACTCCCAAAACAACAAGATCAAACGAGAACAAAAAAGGGTTTTATTGATTATATTCGACAAAACAACAAGATCAAGCTTAAGAAGGGAGAGGGGAGGGGACAACCGTCACCTGAACTACTCCAATCAGTTCCTTATATTCGACGACAACCAAGATCCACTGATAATCACCATCACTGAACGGTTCCTCAAATCTATTAACCACCACAAAAATCCCTTCATTTGAATCTGACTTGTAAAATCGCTTGTGAATTTTTCAAAACCTGCTCATATCAGTACCCGCCACCACCAACCCACCATAGCTTATCTTTCAATTTTTCAAAACCTGCTCATTATCAAAGTAAATAACTGCTTTTCAAAACCCACATCCCAGCGATCTCTCTCTCTCTCCCTCCTTCTGTCTCAAATTCCGACCACTACCACTACCACTGTGATAGTGGTAGATCTAGCCATCTAGGGTTTCTAGGAGAGAGATGGCGGTTAATAGTTAAACCCCCGCCCCCCGAACTCGGATTTGGAGGTAGAGGAGGGGATCGAGAGTTTTGGGGAGAGCTAGAATGGTTGATGGGTTCTGATAACCCTAAATCTGTGAAGGTAGTGGTCAAATATGAGAGAGATACTTTGTATGTGTGTGCGTTTAGTGAGAGAGAGAGGGAGGTCGGCGATCAGTGATGGTGGAGGGTGGCCGGTGGTCAATGATGGTTGAGGGTGGCCGGCGACTGTGATTTGAGGGTGGGCAGCCATGATTTGTTCTTGATTGAGCAGAGAGAAGAGATGGAACCAAGATTATGTGAGTTTTATTTATATATGTAATTTACCCTTTTTTTAATTTATTAAATAAATAAGTAAAATTACCGATATACCCTCATGTGCAAGTCACATGACCAACTTTAACTCAAAATTTTAACCTGGTTAGCACTAAAGGACGAAAGCTGTAACATGTTTTCAAAAAAAAGGACTGTGGCTGTAAATATTAAAGGTAAAGGACATCCATTGCAACTAGGTACAAACATAAAGGACGAAAAGTGTAATTTACCCCTTATTCTTTTTAAACTTATAATTATACCTAATCAATCTTTGGATACATGTTTTGTGCAAACTAAGACTTATTACACGCTTGATTCTCATTTATACGTAAACCGTGCATGCTTTATACTCATATGATATCTCGTTTGTCACACCCCGATATTTCCACTTATTACCGGTGGGCCCGGTGGGGAGTATCGTGACGTAGTTGATATCATCATAGTCAAACAACACAATTTTAATATGCACAACGGAAGCAAAAGATAGATTTATTTCAACCGAATAAAATTGTAATATTAAGTATCACAATAATAGTTGAAACAGATCCACAGGCGGATCGAATAAAAAGGAAACATAGTTCATCAGACTTAAATGCATCCAAGCTTGCGAGACTCTTATTGATGCTAAGGAGAGGCCAGCCTATTTCGCGTAGTACCTGCACTTAACCTTTTTGGGAAAATACGTCAGTTTACACTGGTAAATACAATTAACTGACTCATTTTGAAAAGGTTTAAAATTTGATTTGAATGCACAAGGCACAAAACATTTTATAACTTGGGATAATTATTTATATATAAACTTGTAAGAGAATTACATGTTCGTTATACGTTCAGTAGCCCAGATTGACGCCGGGTTAAAGATTAATAGACACACCACATGATATAGTCCCGCGGCGGGTTATTCCCGAAACCGGCGGTTATACCTTATTATTTATATATGCACTAGCGGGTGTACGCCTACACCCGCGTGCTAAGGTCATGGTCATTTCGTAAAATGATGCCAAGGATATCCGGGACATGGTCATTAACCCCCCAAAGGCTTTAAGCAAACAAAACAATTTAAACGGGACATCTCATTAAATTAATCTTCATACAATTAAAAATTCAATGCCCGACCCAGCGGTATTTTATATACCGTACCCCAGGCCCGTATAAGGAAAATAAGTTAAAAGTATTTACCTTTGCAGGTATTAATCAAAAACAGCAATGCACATAGCTTTTACCAGGTCTCCTAGTCTGGAACAAAGGTTTATAATAACCTATTAGATTCCTAACGGGTCTTTTATTAAGCCTAGACTTAGACCGGATATTTTTAAAGGAAGATACGGTTCAAACGCACGATTAAGCGAAGACCGGAATAGAATGTGATTTAGACCCCACAAGTTTAGAGACTTGTGTAATATGGGTAAACTAAACACATTCTGGATTTTGAGACAAAAATGATAAGGTTTGACCCGTTTCGGTCAATCTATGCAAACTAGTTACATAAACCGAACCGAACGCGAATAATGCGTAACGGGTAAACAAATGATTCATAAACAGATTTCCTAAGTTAATATGCCTTAAATATGTTGTGACATCAGTGAGATATCTTCTATTATGCCCGAAATGGATTTAAACTCAAACTATGCCCCATATGGGCATTTTGGTCATTTTAAAGGATATAAAAGAGTTTAAATAATAATCTGAGTTACATGTCTGATTTAATCAGTAAAAATACTTAATTTAATAAGTTATAACAGTAGGGTATTATATATATATATATATATAGGGCTTGGCTATACAAGAAACCCCATCTTTTTTAAAAAACTATGCAAACCCAATGTGAGCCATTGATTATCTCTCATCTAACTTGATCAATGGCTGTCATTATTTTGGTAAGATTTATAATTAAAAGAAATAGTATAATATACATTTGAAAGTCTGGAAGGGCATTTTCGGTAGAAAAAACCCACTTTTTGGCATTGAAAAATGACAAAACCCACTTGTGTCATCATCTCTCTCCTCTTTCTTCTAGTCAAATCTATTAATAAATTATTATCTCTCTCCTCCTTCTTCATCATGTGAAAAGAAGAAAGCTTCATAATCTTCAATGGTGATCCTTCAATGGTGATCTTCATTTGAAGATAATTTCAGCATCATGTGGTCTGAAAAAATCACAAAGACACACGCACGAGTGTGTGTGTGTGTGAGAAGAGCGATGACAAGATAAATGTTTTTAGAGAGAGAAAGTTGATGTTTTAGATAGAGAAACAACAATCTTCATCACAAAGACACACGCACGAGTGTGTGTGTGTGTGAAGAAGGTTTGAAGATCTTCTTCGTGTTCATCGGACGGGTATAGATCCGGTAAGTGTTCTTGAAATATCATTTCACACTTGATTTTTTGTTGAAATGGTTGTTGATATGTTTTTGTGTGCTGAAAGTGTTTTAGTAATGGTTAATGGGGTATCCATGGTTAATGTTAATATATTTTAAATAAATCAGAATCTTTAGGATGAGATTTTGAACGGGTTTTTTTGTTGGTTTGGTTGCTTGTTAGGGGCTTTTGATCTTAACAGTAGCTGTTTTTTTGTTAGTTTGGGTTGCTTGTTTGGGTTTTTGATCTGAACAGTAAGTGTTTTTTTGTTTGGTTGCTTGATTCACAGACTCAGGCCCATAACATGTGTTAAGCCCCCTGTTACAATGTTATATAACGTGTGTTGATTTACAGAAACAAACCCATAAAGATATTCAATTGAGAAGCTGGATGGATGTACGCGAAGTTAATGCGTGTTCTAGTAATGGTTAATGTTCATGTATTTTAAATAAATCCAAACCTTTAGGATGAGATTTTGAACGGGTTTTTTTGTTGGTTTGGTTGCTTGTTTTGGGCTTTTGATCTTAACAATAATTGTTTTTTTGTTGGATTGCTTGATTTACAGAGACAGTCCCATAACATGTGTTAAGCACCTGTTAGAATGATATATAACGTGTGTTGATTTACAGAAACAGATCCATAAAAGATATTGAATTGACAAGCTGTGGTATCGGTTTTGGGCGGAATGCAATTGGAGGCCGTGATGGCCGGTTTTACATGATCACGGATTCTGGAGACGAGCCATTAATAGTAACACATGTACCGGTAATGTGGATAGTATGTAACGTGTAATATGAAACGAGCCATTTATGGTAACACGTGTACCGGTAATTTTGGAATATATAATATGAAACGGGTCATTTGTTTTGCACAATTTTGGACGTAAAACTTGTACAAGTAATAAATGTACAAGTTAGTATGTAACGTGTAATATGAAACGAGCCATTTATGGTAACACATGTACCGGTAATTTTGGAATATATAATATGAAACGGGTCATTTGTTTTGCACATTTTGGAACGTATAACATGTGTTAAGCCTCTGTTATAATCTTTTTGTAACCTGACATGTATTCATGTATAAGATAGTGGTTTACAAAACACCATGATGTGTATATACTGATCTAACATGTGTTACAATTTGTCTGTTTGGATCATGTAATTGCTTAACATGTGACAAGGGTGAAAACAGTCGACAGGGGCGATGAGTTTAATGGTGAGCTTAGTTAATATCGTAATCTTGTTGTACCCCACTTGTATACATATGATAACATGTAAGCATCCATTATAACCCGACTTGTATTCATGTATATGAAAGTGGTTTGCAAAACACCATGATGTGCATATACTGATCGTAACACGTGTACAAGTTAATATGGAATTATAATCTTGGTTTAACCCAACATGGTGTCATGTATAAGCTAGTGGTTTCCAAAACACCATGATTTGTATATACATACTATAAGATGTGTTAAATGACTGAAAATATGTAATGTGTAATATGAAACGAGCCATTTATGGTAACACATGTACCGGTAATTTTGGAATATATAATATGAAACGGGTCATTTGTTTTGCACATTTTGGAATGTATAACATGTGTTAAGCCACTGTTATAATCTTTTTGTAACCTGACATGTATTTATGTATAAGCTAGTGGTTTACAAAACACCATGATGTTTATATACTGATCTAACATGTGTTACAATTTTTCTGTTCGGAACATGTAATTGCTTTATGACAAAGGGTGAAAACATTCAACGGGGGCAATGAGTTTAATGGTGAGCTTAGTTAATATCTTAATCTTGTTGTAACCCCACTTGTACACATATGATAACATGTGAAGCATCCATTATAACCCAACGTGTATTCATGTATATGAAAGTGGTTTGCAAAACACAATGATGTGCATATACTGATCGTAACACGTGTACAAGTTAAGATGAAACATACAAGTTAATGTTGTAACACCGTATAACTGGGATAACATGTGTTAAGCCTCTATTATAATCTTGGTTTAACCCAACATGGTGTCATGTATAAGCTAGTGGTTTCCAAAACACTATGATTTGTATATACATACTGTAACATGTGTTACGCGCCTGACATGTATAACGTGTGTTAAGCCTCTATTATAACATGTGTTAAGACTTCCATAATGGATGCATAAACTCCAATAGTAACTTAATAACATAGTATACCTGATATAACGTGTGTTAAGCCTCTTTTAACACGTGTTAGTTGTGTTGTGTTGTAACATAAACGAGCCATTTATGGTAACACATGTACCGGTAATTTTGGAATATATAATATGAAACGGGTCATTTGTTTTGCACATTTTGGAATGTATAACATGTGTTAAGCCTCTGTTATATTCTTTTTGTAACCTGACATGTATTCATGTATAAGCTAGTGGTTTACAAAACACCATGATGTGTATATACTGATCTAACATGTGTTACAATTTGTCTGTTCGGAACATGTAATTGCTTAACATGTGACAAAGGGTGAAAACAGTCGACGGGGGCGATGACTTTAATGGTGAGCTTAGTTAATATCGTAATCTTGTTGTAACCCCACTTGTATACATATGATAACATGTAAGCATCCATACCGTTTTAACATCATGTACTAGACAAAACAATAAGAGTCTCACATTACATATTACTAAGTAAACGAAAATACATAGCACTAAGAAAATGGTGGAGCTTCCTTTGACAATTTGCCTTAGCTTTTCAGCGGCTACCTTTGCTGCCTTAGGGTGTGCGTATGCCATGGAAGTTATAAAAATGTGTTTTCATGTCTCACGTAACACGTGTTACGTTGTACATGGGTTTCATGTCACATGTAACACATGCATGTCCGAGAAGTCAAACTATAACACGTGTTAGTTGTGTTGTGCAGTAACATAAACATGGTCATGATCATTGAGCATCTGATCCACGTTTGACGAAACCAACGTTTGCTATAACACGTGTTAGTTGTGTTGTGCTGTAACACAAAAATAAAAACCTGCAAATTACATAAACATTTACCCCTTTTAAGAACCATTTTAACAAAAAAAAAAATCATGTTTCATCTCTAAAACAACCATTATACAAAAACCTATTAACAACCAGGTTTTATGAATAATTTTTGATATTTTAAGTGTAAAAAATGGAGCCAGACGTTGAATATCATCTTATAAAGTCCATACCTATATTAATTTTTAAATTCAATATTTTATTGGTTCAATATTTAAGTGTAAAATAGTAGAACCGTAAATTATAATCATCTTTCAAAAGTTCATACCTACATGCTCAAGTTATCAACTAACATAAACTCCACAAAATCAGGAAAATCCATATGAAATACCCGGAATCAAACATATATGAAAACATATGTTGCATAAAACTTAAAGAGTGTAAAAAACTCACAAATATCAAGATCTGAAACAACATATACAAATCATATTTTATATAAACAAAAAAAGTGTAAAAAACTCACAAATATCCAGATCTGTAACAACATTATGAAACATGTGGACAAAGGAGATCTAAAAGGGAATGGAACAAGATCTGGAAGGGGTTTCCACGTGGATCTGACTTCATATATTAACATCTTCATCACAAACCCACGTTCTTAATCAGGGATTGATCGATCTGATTTTCGTTCTTCACTTCGTTCTTCATCGTTGTCAATGAAGATGTTTTGGGTTTTCATGGAGAAAGCATAATTTGGTGGAGAAGATGATAATGGAGGTTCTTTTAATGAATATATAAAATACCATAAAATGAAATACTGTAAATGAAATATGGGGGTTGTTGATTTTTTTCAAATGAGTTGATGGGGGGCATTAAATGATCATGTCAGATCACATTGGGGAAATATCTTGGGTTGGCAAATTACTATAATAACCTTGAAAGCAAAATGAGTTATGAAGGGACTATGGCCACGTGGATAAATATAGTCCACAAGTAGAGTTTGCTAAGTTTTTTACCAAAATAGGGTTTTTCATGTAGCATTATCCTATATATATATATATATATATGAGATTTATCATTTATAACTAAACTATGCACCTTAGGGTCATTTTGGTAATTTCACATAGGCTTAAAAGGTCAAAACTGGAAATCTGAGTTTAAAACTTTTGCTTACTGTTAAAATATAAAAATTTACTGAAAATATCAGTAGGTAACAAACCTTATATGTTTAAAGTAGTTTTAATACATACTATGCGTTAAAAACGCTTAAAAAGGCGATTTTGAGCTATTTACGGGTTTTTAAGGAAAGCTGATATTTTTATTATTCCGGAAGGCTCAAAATGTTTTATTTATCATATTAGATCAGTAGAAAAAAGTTTGGTATCAAAATAATTTGAAAAACTCATTTTATAGCCCAAAAGGGCAAAACCGACAATTACCGAATCAAGCTTAGAGTCCTATGTTATGCTCAGCCTAAAATTAAATAAAAATCTTCAAAAATCCCAAAATATTATTTTATATCAGTAGGTAAAAAGTTTGGTATTAAAAATTGGGTTTAGAAAGGCTATATGCTAATTATGCCGTTTAATTAATTAAAAACTTTTCATTTACGCTAATGAGCATAACTCCTAATCTAGACCTCCAATTGATGTCAAATTTTAGGGACAAGTCTAATAATCAGTAACTAAGGTTTCCATTCTTTTACTTTTCCAAAAATCACATTTTAAGGTCATATGGGCATAATGGTCAACATTTAAGCATTTAACGGAAACATGCATAAGAATCGGATAACTAATGAACCAAGTTGTATAATCACAGAGGGTTATACTAACATCAAACCTGGTCCAAATAAGGCTCTAAGGCATTTCTAAAACATGCTTAAACGGGTCAGAACTGAAAGTCAAAGCAGAAGCCAAATTATGCGACTTTCGGTTCCGAACCGGGCCTAAACTGAAAATTGTCGGGGTGAACATGTTTAGACATGTTCTTACATTAATTACCAAGTTATATTAGTGATAAAACAGGTTGCATGGGTTCTACATTGCTAATTATGCATTAATTTGAAAATAAGCTTTCTGTTGACTTTTTAAGATTAACTTTGACCCGACATTTGACCTAGTTAGAGTGGGAATCAGAGAGTACCCTTTTAAGGGTTTATTACCCTCATAATTACCAACTCATAGGTACTTTCAATTCGTGATTTGAGTGGACAATTTTAGAATAATCACGTAGTCAAACCTTAATTACGACGGTTTAACTTTAGGCTAATTAACTAAGCTAAACTGGATTAATAAAGGTTAAGGACACTTACAAAGGTCCTAAGCACGACTAGGAAGCCTAAGGAAACTTGTTGCTGATCAGAGGAGCTCCAGAAATGAGTCTTGTGAACTTTGCAAATGAATGAGTTCAAGTGTTGCAACTATGCTCCTCTTATATAATGAATTCAATTGCTTAGGATGATGCCAAGCAAGTCTATGACTGATTCCAGATCAAGCCAAGTGCCCCTAGTGCATGTAAAATCAGTGGGGGAGTCCCTGGTATGTAAAAACAAGGTTTTAAGGCGGTGCAACAGGCTGGACAGACACCTGCAGTTGTTTTCTATCGCTGTGCTGCTGACACGGGCCGCGTAAGCCCCTGGTGACACCTTACGCGGGCCGCCTGGCCTCCCATAACCATCCAAATAAGTTTCAGTTAATTACATTTCAGTCCCTGGTCCTTTCTAACGTGGTTTTAAGCTTGTTTCTTGCATTTTTGGCCCTCTAACTTTACTTTTAAGGGTTCCAAGGGATTATTAAACACCGTTAAGTCCTTGGTTAACTTTATGATCACCCGTAAAGCCATAAATTTCAACGTTGACGCTTTTAACCCCTCGTATACGAATATCATCATAACTTGCTCATACGATAACGAAACTTGGTGAAATTTTTATCACATATTCTAGTGAGTATAATTTATCGTGACAAAGCTTCGGGTTTGATAAAAGGTCACTCAGAGGTATACTTTAAACATGTTGACACATTTAACCCCTGTAGTTTGTAATCTCTCACTTTCTTCCCTAATTAGCTTCGTACGATCCATGATTCATTCGTTTAAGGGTATAAACATCGTGTAGGGTTACAGTAAGGCATATTTATCCATTGTTGACACTTTGGACCTTTGTACTTACATACTTTCTTTGTTTGTCAACTTTAGTCCTTCATAGGTGATCTTTTACACGTTTAGAGCTCATACCATGTGTCGATACATTATTGGACATAAATTTACGAGGTGTTACATCCTCACCCCCTTAAAAGTAATCTCGACCCCGAGATTTACTGAAATAAATGAGGGTACTTTTCTTTCATTGTGGATTCTACCTCCCACGTATACTCGGGACCTCTGCGGGCATCCCATTTTACTTTTACAATTGGCACATGCTTCCTTCGAAGCTTCTTTACCTGTCGATCCTCGATCGACAAAGGTTTTTCCACGAATTTCAAGCTCTCATCTATATGCACATCCGTATGTTGTATGACTAGCGATTCATCAGCTAGACATTTCTTTAGATTGCAGATGTGGAAGACATTGTGAATACCACTGAGCTCTTCAGGTAAGTTTAACTTATAGGCCACGGATCCGACACATTCGATGATCTCAAATGGTCCAATGTACCTTGGGCTTTATTTGCCTTTCTTACCAAATCGCATCACTCCCTTCCAGGGTGATACTTTAAGCAACACTTTATCACCAACCTCGAATTTTAGAGGTTTACGTCTTAAGTCTGCGTTTTCTGCCTATCTCTGGCAGCTTTCAGATGGTCATGAATTTGGACAATCTTGTCCGTTGTTTCAAAGACTATGTCAGGTCCTGATAACTGAGCTTCTCCTACCTCTGCCCAACAAATAGGCGTTCTGCATTTTCTACCATATAATGCCTCAAAAGGCGCTGCCTGAATACTAGTATGGTAGCTATTGTTATAGGAGAACTCGATCAATGGCAGGTGGTTATCCCAACTACCACCTAAGTCAATCGCACATGCACGAAGCATGTCTTCCAAAGTTTGGATGGTACGCTCACTCTGCCCGTCCGTCTGAGGATGGTAAGCCGTACTAAAGTTTAAGCGCGTACCCAAAGATTGTTGGAAACTTTTCCAAAAATGTGATGTGTATCTAGTATCTCTGTCAGAGATAATAGACACTGGTACGCCATGCAGAGATACAATCTTATCTATGTATAATTGGGCTAACATGTCAGAGCTATAAGTCTCCTTAATGGGTAGGAAATGTGCTGACTTAGTTAGTCTATCTACTATTACCCATATAGTATCATTTCCTTTCTTTGTCTTTGGCAACTTGGTGATGAAATCCATTGTCACCATCTCCCACTTCCAGGTGGGAAGTTCAGGCTGTTGTAGCAAACCTGACGGCTTTTGATGTTCAGCTTTAACTTGTGCGCACATCAAACATTTGGCTACATAGGTAGCTATAGACTTCTTCAAGCCTATCCACCAGTAGTTCGCCTTCAGGTCCTGGTACATCTTATCAGCTCCAGGATGAACGGAGTATTTAGAACTATGGGCTTCCTGGAGGATAACATCCCGAAGTCCTCCATAAACTAGAACCCATATTCGTCCATTTAACCTTAGGATTTCGTCTTTGCCATAGGATAACTGCTCTTCAGTTGCTCCTATCTTTTCATCAGGATAGTTAGCTTCTAGTACAGCTTCTTTCTGCGCAGCTAACAACTTTTCATTCAAACTATTCTTTAATTCAATGCTCTTGGCATTGATTCTGATGGGTTTCACTCGTTCCTTTCTACTTAAGGCATCTGCGACTACATTTGCCTTGCCTGGATGGTATCGGATTTCACAATCATAGTCATTTAGAGTTTCCATCCATCGTCGCTGTCTCATGTTTAAGTCCTTCCGATTAAACAAGTGTTGGAGGCTTTTGTGATCAGAGTAGATCACACACTTAGTTCCATACAAATAATTCCTCCACAATTTTAGCGCAAATACAACGGCACCCAACTCCAAATCATGGGTGGTATAATTCTTCTCATGCACTTTTAATTGGCGTGAAGCATAGGCAATGACCTTCCCTTTCTGCATAATCACACACCCCATACCGGTGTGTGATGCATCACAATACACCACAAATTCATCAATTCTATCACGCAACGTCAATATTGGAGCGTTGCTCAACTTCTGCTTCAGAATATCGAAAGATTCTTGC
Source organism: Helianthus tuberosus (assembly GCA_030545235.1). Classification (NCBI taxonomy): domain Eukaryota; kingdom Viridiplantae; phylum Streptophyta; class Magnoliopsida; order Asterales; family Asteraceae; genus Helianthus; species Helianthus tuberosus. Next base: position 83,212,169 of record CM060363.1, read on the forward strand.
TGCTTAGGCCCCCAGTCAAACTTGCTATTCTTTCGAGTTAGTAAAGTCAGGGGTACTGCAATCCTTGAGAAGTTTTCAATGAATCACCTGTAGTATCCTGTTAAACCTAGAAAGCTACGAATCTCAGTAGGCGTCTTTGGCTCTTCCCAATTCATGACAGCTTCAACTTTAGCGGGATCTACTTGGATACCACGCTCACTAACAACATGTCCAAGAAATTGGACTTCACGAAGCCAGAATTCACACTTTGAAAACTTGGCATAGAGCTTCTCCTGCTGAAGTAGTTTTAAAATGCATCGAAGATGCTTCTCATGGTCGGCTTGGTTCTTCGAGTAAATGAGAATGTCATCGATGAAGACGATGACGAATTTATCTAAGTAAGGCTTGCAGACACGGTTCATGAGATCCATCAATGTTGCTGGTGCATTAGTGATTCCAAAAGGCATCACTAGGAACTCATAATGACCATAACGAGTCCTAAATGCAGTCTTGTGTACATCTTCGTCTTTAACCTTCAGCTGATGATAGCCTGACCTCAAGTCGATCTTTGAGAAGTAACTCGCCCCTTGAAGTTAATCGAACAGATCGTCGATCCTGGGCAATGGATATCTATTATTGATAGTGACTTTGTTAAGCTCGCGATAATCGATGCATAGATGATGCGTGTGAAGTGTTATATATATTAGGTGTATATTTTAAGCCCTTTTTAACACTTATTTTAGCCAAGTTTTAAATTTATAAAACACGATATTTCACTAACACTAAACACACATATGGGCAAGTGCACCCATCGTTGAGTGTAGTATAGCGTTGGTAAGATACCGAGGTCGTCCAAGGACACAAGAGCTTTTAGTACCGGTTTATCCTCAACGTCTAACCAAAATAAAAGTTTAGAAAAATGGTTTAAACTAAGAAAAATAAAACTAACTAAAATGCTGAAAATAAAAATAAAAATAAAAACAGATAGACAAGATGAATCACTTGGTTCCGACTCGTATCTAGTATAACCTTTGATTATTTCCGCACTTTTGCACATAATTAAGAGATTATCTTAGTTATTGTAGTAGGCCCCTCTTTTGAAGGCGACGTTACCCTCACCCCAGTAGTTTGAGTCAGCAGGGATACAATCCTAAAAGGGTGGATTATTGGAAGATAATGAATTAAGTTATTAATGCAGTATTGTGGTAGGCCCCGCTTTTGGCGGTGACGTTACCCTCGGCTAAGTAGTCTGAGTCAGCAGGGATACAGTCCTAAATAGCCGGGTTATAGTATTAATAGTAGTTAACTTATGAGGGGATCAAAGAGTTTGGACCCCCGCCATCCAATACCGTGAAGTATTGAAGGAGGTCCTACTAAATTTGACCCAGGTCCATTGCAGGACCTCTAAACGCTGAACAATGGCAAGACCTTTACCAAACCGTTCCCTTAACCCCCTACCAGGTAGCCAACATACCTTCATATAGACCGTGGAGATATGAATGGTGAAAATCCTTTATTTTATATAGACAGTAAAATAATGCCAAGACACCACGGACAAACGATAAGGAAAGATCACCTTCAACATAAGTAACTAGTTATTAAAGTCATTAATACAAAACCAAATAAAAAGTGCAAAAGATTAGAAATAAAAAGTATTATACTAGACACTTTGTCTTCACCAAGTGATGTAAGAGACTTAGGCAAACATGGCCTTGATTGTCAAGAACTCTTACGATCAATCTTGGATCCCGAGACGACTCACACACTCTATGATGGTCAATGGATGATGGTGGTGGATGATGGTGTTGTGATGGTGGTGGGTGGTGGATGAAGTGTGAGAGAGGTGGTGTGCCAAGGGATGAGATGAAATGAATCCAAGCACTCCTATTTATAGGCTGAACAGAGAGCTGGACACGGCCCCGTGTTCGCTGGGCACGGCCCCGTGTCCGTCTGACACTCTCTCTCCTCATTAATTGTAATTCGCAATTACAATAAATGCGCCTGCTGTACTTTCGACACGCCCCCGTGTCCACTGAGCACGGCCCCGTGATGGGCAATAGAAGCTTCTATAGGTTTGTCTTTTCTGCTGCTTCTTGGGCACGGCCCCGTGCTGGCTGAGCACGGGGCGTGTTCAGCCTTCTGTTTTCTCTATTTTGCTTTGGAAGGTGCCGTTGAGGGTTCGGGCAGTCCACTAATGTTCTTTTTCTTGTATTTATGTTGGATTTAGCTGTCTTTTTGCTTCTCTTGCGTTTTTGAGCTCATTTAATCCTGAAAATACAAAAGGAAGACAAAAACACTCTTTTTCCAATATTCGTACTAAAAAAGGGTTAGTTTTATGCCTCATTTGATGTAATTTATATGTTGCATTTTACACACATCAATAGACGCATCGACCCATCCTTCTTCTTCACAAACAGGATTGGTGCTCCCCAAGGAGATGAACTAGGACGAATGAATCCTTTTGCCAATAAATCGTCTAGCTGAGTCCTTGACTCTTTCATCTCCGTTGGTGCCAACCTGTAAGGTGCCCTTGCAACAGGTGCTGCTCCTGGAATAATGTCAATTCTGAATTCTACTTGTCTATCTGGTGGCAAACCAGGTAATTCTTCAGGGAATACTTCGGGATATTCAGAAATGACGAGACTATCTTCAATCTTAGGTTTCGGCTCATCCATAGTCACTTGTTCCATATAAATGACACAACCCTTCTTCAAACACCTAGATGCCTTGAGCATAGACACTTGCTCAGGCAGTCCATACTGGGTATCTCCCTGAATGGTAAGTGACTCACCAGACGGAGTCTTGATCACCACTTGCTTCTTGTTACAAACAATTTGGGCCTGGTTATGAGATAACCAGTCCATACCTATAACTATATCAAATCCGGCTAACTTCAAAGGAAGCAAGGTGATGTGTGTAAAATGCAACATATAAATTACATCAAATGAGGCATAAAACTAACCCTTTTTAAGTACTAATGTTGGAAAAAGAGTGTTTTTGTCTTCCTTTCGTATTTTCAGGATTAAATGAGCTCAAATTCACAGAAGAAGCAAAAAGACAGCTAAATCTAACATAAATACAAGGAAAGGAACATAAGTGGACTGCCCGACCCCTCAACAGCATCTTCCCAAGCAAAATAGAGAAGGCAGAAGACTGAACATGCCCCGTGCTCAGCCAGCACGGGGTCGTGCCCAAGAAGCAGCAGAAAAGACAAACCTATAGAAGCTTCTATTTCCCACCACGGGCCGTGTCCAGCGAACACGGGGGCGTGTCGAAAGTACAGCAGACGCATTAATTGTAATTGCGAATTACAATTAATGAAGAGAGAGATTGTCAGACAGGCACGAGGCCGTGCCCAGCGGACACGGGGCTGTGCCCAGCCTTCTGTTCAGCCTATAAATAGGAGTGCTTGGTTTCATTTCAACTCATCCCTTGGCACACCACCTCTCTCACACTTCATCCACCACCCACCACCACCATAACACCATCATCCACCACCATCATCCATTGTCCATCGTAGAGTGTGTGAGTCGTCTCGGGATTCAAGATTGATCGTAAGAGTTCTTGACAATCAAGGCCATGTTTGCCTAAGTCTCTTACATCACTTGGTGAAGACAAAGTGTCTAGTATAATACTTTTTATTTCTAATCTTTTGCACTTTTTATTTGGTTTTGTATTAATGACTTTAATAACTAGTTACTTATGTTGAAGGTGATCTTTCCTTATCGTTTGTCCGTGGTGTCTTGGCATTATTTTACTGTCTATATAAAATAAAGGATTTTCACCATTCATATCTCCACGGTCTATATGGAGGTATGTTGGCTACCTGGTCGGGGGTTAAGGGAACGGTTTGGTAAAGGTCTTGCCATTGTTCAGCGTTTAGAGGTCCTGCAATGGACCTGGGTCAAATTTAGTAGGACCTCCTTCAATGTTTCACGGTATTGGATGGCGGGGGTCCAAACTCTTTGATCCCCTCATAAGTTAATTACTATTAATACTATAACCCGGCTATTTAGGATTGTATCCCTGCTGACTCAGACTACTTAGTCGAGGGTAACGTCACCGCCAAAAGCGGGGCCTACCACAATATTGCATTAATAACTTAATTCATTATCTTCCAATAATCCACCCTTTTAGGATTGTATCCTTGCTGACTCAAACTACTGGGGTGAGGGTAACGTCACCTTCAAAAGAGGGGCCTACTACAATAACTAAGATAATCTCTTAATTATGTGCAAAAGTGTGGAAATAATCAAAGGTTATACTAGATACGAGTCGTAACCAAGTGATTCATCTTGTCTATCTGTTTTTCTTTTTATTTTTATTTTCAGCATTTTAGTTAGTTTTTATTTTTCTTAGTTTAAAACATTTTTCTAAACTTTTTATTTTGATTAGATGTTGAGGATAAACCGGTACTAAAAGCTCTTGTGTCCTTGGACGACCTCGGTATCTTACCAACGCTATACTACGCTCACGATGGGTGCACTTGCCCATATGTGTGTTTAGTGTTAGTAAAATATCGTGTTTTATAAATTCAAAACTTGGCTAAAAATAAGTGTTAAAAGGGCTTAAAATATACACCTAATATATATAACACTTTACCGCACATCAAGTTTTTGGCGCCGTTGCCGGGGACACAAGGATTTTAAGAAAGTTAGGAATCAACGGCCTAATCATTTTTTCTTTTTTCTTTTTAACTTTTTAGGATTTTCTTAGTTTTTCAGCTTCTGCAGAGCTCAGCACGGGCCGTGCCTGGTCAGACACGGGCCGTGCCCAGCACCATCACTGGCAGTTTTTATTTTCTGAGTTACAAAGAGCTGAGCACAGGGCCGTGTCAGTGCAACACGGGGTCGTGCCCAACTCCCAGTAACTGGGATACAGAAAACAATTACTGTACCTCTGACCACGGGCGGTGTTCACTGAGCACGGGGCCGTGGTGAACATTCTGACCAACGTTCTTTTCTGTTTTTATTGCAGGATTTGGAGGCCAGGCGCCACATTTGAACCTCCTACGTAGTGCATGAGCTCTAGTTCTAGTAGAGACATAAAAGAACCTTTAGAAGAACCCGAACGCTTTCTCAGAAAAAGACTTAAGGCTAAAAATCAGGAGAAAGCTTCGGGGGACCAACCTCCAATGGCGGACCAACGTACCCTCATGGATTACCTACGGCCCACCGTAGGCAATCTCGGCGCCGCTATCAATGCATCGAATGTCGAAGCCAACAACTTCGAACTTCGGCCGCATTTGATACAAATGCTCCAAAACTCCGCAACCTTTCATGGGCTTGCGGACGAGGATCCTCATCTACATATTACTAATTTCTTGGAAATATGTGATACTTTTCGGATCAATGGAGCATCAAACGACGCCATTCGCCTTAGGATGTTTCCATTTTCACTAAAAGACCGAGCTAAGGCTTGGCTTAACACCCTCCCAGTTGGCTCGGTAAACACCTGGGATGAACTAGCCCAAAAGTTTCTATATAAGTATTTCCCTCCTGCTAAAACGGCTAAATTAATGACTGAAATTAATACATACTCACAAGAGGATGGGGAATCCTTATATGAAAGTTGGGAAAGGTTCAAGGAGCTTCTAAGAAAGTGTCCTCATCACGGTCTAGCGGTATGGCAACAAGTATCCACTTTCTACAACGGGTTGTTGCCACACACAAGACAAACACTTGATTCAAGCTCCGGGGGACTTTTAGGTAATCGTCGCCCAAATGGAATATATAATCAAATTGAGGAAATTGCTCAAACCAATTTTCAATGGCACACTCCCCGAGGTAATAAATCTATTGCCCCGGGCGCCTATAAGGTTGATGAAAGCACATCTCTACAAGCCCAAATCGAGGCCCTCTCTTCGAAAATCAAAAAGCTAGAAATGACAAAAACGGCCTCGGTTATGGCTTGTGAAGGGTGTGGTGGGTCACATGAAAATTGGAGTTGTATGAAAGAATTAGATGAACAAGCGGAAATGGTAAACTACATTGATAATAGACCTAGACCGTCGGGTCCTCCAACGGGTACCTACAACCAAGGATGGCGTAACCACCCAAATCTTGGTTGGAGAGATCCCGGCAATAGTAGTAACCAACAAAACCAACGAACTAATTTTCAACAACCACAAAATTTCTCTCAACAACAAGGTGGAAGAGAAAGGCTTGAAGATACCCTATCTCGCCTCATCTTCGACACCGAAAAGAAAAACTCGGATCGATTTCAACAATTAGAATCGAATTTTAGAAATCAACAAGCTAGCATTCAAAACGTTGAAAAACAATTAAACCAACTAGCTCAAAATTTCTCTGAGAGACCACAAGGCGCGTTACCAAGTAATACCGAACCCAACCCAAAGGCGCAAGTACACCTCATCACATTGAGAAACCGGACAGTGGGTCCCGAGGATGAGCCCTTACCACCAATTGAAGGAAGTCAACGCCAAAACGCTACTTCGCCCACACCTCAACCAGAAAAAGCTCCTTCAACTACTCAAGAACCCACCAAGACTCATCCGATTCCATACCCCGGTAGGTTAAATCGTCAGAAGACCGATGAGCAATTCGCAAATTTCGAAAGTTTACTAAAACAATTGCATGTTAATATTCCTTTTATTGAGGTCTTAACCCAAATGCCTAAATATGCAAAATTCATGAGGGATTCCCTCACTCACAAAAGGAAAATTGAATCATTGCAATTAGTTAACTTAGGTGAAGAATGCTCAGCTTTAGTACTCAACAAACTTCCACAAAAGAAAATCGACCCCGGGAGCTTCACAATCCCTTGCTCGATTGGGGAGTCCCCCGTCCGTAATGCTTTAGCCGATCTTGGGGCAAGCATCAACCTCATGCCCACATCAATGTTCAAGCGGCTTGGCCTAGGAACGACAAGCCCTACAAAGATGAGCATACAACTCGCCGACAGGTCCGTCAAATTTCCACAAGGTGTCGCTGAAAATCTGCTAGTCAAGGTTGACAATTTCGTCTTTCCAACCGACTTTGTCATCCTAGACATGGAAGAAGACACCGATGTCCCTCTCATCCTCGGGAGGCCATTCTTAGCCACCGCCCAAGCAGTGGTGGATATGAATGACGGAACTCTAACATTGAAGTTTGGGGATGAGGAAGTAAAATTTGAATGTGGAAAGAAAGTAGAGGAAGAAGATCCGGTCAACTATATGAAGGTCATAGACTCAAGCTTGGATGACGCTCTCCGACGGTGTAACATGGGATGCAATACATCCCACTTGGGTAACATATGACCAGGCTTTGGGTCTAGCCAAGGACCCTTATAAACGTGGCGCACCACGGAGGCATTCCGCGGAACTATCCTTAGTTTAATTTAGATTAATTTTTACTTTTTCTAGTTAGTTTTAATTTTCAGGAATAAAACACACTCATGGTGGTAAGGGATGAAAAGGGGAACGAGAAAAATGACCCCATGCACAAGAACAAGGCAGTCCGACGATTTTCTCCATTACAGAAGGTTCAACACGGGCCGTGTCCAACCAACACGGCCCCATGCTGAACCCCCTGCAGAAAAATGCCCAGTTCAGGTAACTGGACACGGGCCGTGTTCACCAGACACGCCCCCGTGTCCAGGCTTCTGTTTCTTTTCTTTAATTTTCGTTACTGGCACCTGAACACGGGGCCGTGTCCGGTCCCCACGGGGCCGTGTCCAGACTACCAGTAACATAAATCTTTGCTTTTAAACACTATTTTACACATCTAATCAACCTAAAAATTTATTTTTGGGACACATTGAGGACAATGTGTAATTTAAGTGTGGGGGGATGCTAAAACCTTGAAATTTTGCAAGTCCTAAATACAAGCCTTACACAAAACTCTAGTGGAACCGCTAATCACCCCAATTTTTTTCAAAAATTTCATTTTACTTGTCTAGGTTTAACTCGGGAAATTCAAGTTCTCAAAAAGGTTATATTTTTACGAATTTACAACCGACAGCGTAGTGATGAAAAGAACCAACATAAGAAAATTATGAAAAGGCATGGCAAACTTAGTTAAAATTTGATTATATATACTTGATCACATAAAAACCCATTCCCACAAAAGTGAGTTTTGAGCCTTTATTGAGCATACAATTACATATCATTAAACTAAATGCTCATTTTTCGTTTCTTGTGTGAATAGCCGCTTGGTTCTTACGACTCTAGAACTTGCCATGACGATACATTCCCGGTCCTTATCAACTTAAACCCGAGTAAGTAAATGATGGAGGCATTAGGACTAACCCTTTTTTTTCTATACCATTATTTTTCTTTTTCTTTTACCACCTACCCAAAAAAATCCCCCAAGTTAGCCCCTTTGAGCCTAAACCTTTTTCATTTCATAACCCAAACCAAAAACCCTTTTACCCACCAAAACCTTTTTCATTTTTTACCCTTTGTTTTAGTAACAAGTTCGGTTTTTCGTATGGTCAAAAAAAATTGTTGATGATGAAGCAAAAGAAAATAAAAATAACCTTGTTTGAATAATAGCTTCATCAAAGTAAGAGTCACGAAAATAGAAAGTCCTACAAAAACCGACACTTGTTACGCTTTTTCACCCTTTTTCTTCTAACCACTAACCACTAACCCAACCACCTACCTTTAACCCAAGCCTAACCCTTAACCCACAAAGTCCTCTTGATATTTACAAAGGTATAAAAGTTAAAAAGGAGGAGGATTGATTGCTTGGCAAGCCTATGGTAGGAATAAGTTCCATGCCGCTCTCGAGTGAATCACTAAAAATACACCTTCGGCCGAGTGTGAGTGATTTCTCCCGTGAGGTATGTGAACTTGTATATAAATGGAATTTTAAAAAAAGGTATGTTATGCCCAAATAAGTAATTTCTCCTATGAAACGTTCTAAATAAATCATTACGAATAGGATTGTAAATAGATAAAAATAAAACCCAAAAAGATCTTGGATATCCCGACACTCTACGACAAGCCCAAAACCTTTTCTTCTACCCATTCCATTTGGGAGTGTAAGCCACATATTAAAGAGTTTTGCTTGAGGACAAGCAAAAGTTCAAGTGTGGGGGTATTTGATGTGTGTAAAATGCAACATATAAATTACATCAAATGAGGCATAAAACTAACCCTTTTTAAGTACTAATGTTGGAAAAAGAGTGTTTTTGTCTTCCTTTTGTATTTTCAGGATTAAATGAGCTCAAATTCACAAAAGAAGCAAAAAGACAGCTAAATCTAACATAAATACAAGGAAAGGAACATAAGTGGACTGCCCGACCCCTCAACGGCATCTTCCCAAGCAAAATAGAGAAGGCAGCAGACTGAACACGCCCCGTGCTCAGCCAGCACGGGGCCGTGCCCAAGAAGCAGCAGAAAAGACAAACCTATAGAAGCTTCTATTGCCCACCACGGGTCGTGTCCAGCGAACACGGGGGCGTGTCGAAAGTACAGCAGGCACATTAATTGTAATTGCGAATTACAATTAATGAAGAGAGAGATTGTCAGACAGGCACGGGGCCGTGCCCAGCGGACACGGGGCCGTGCCCAACCTTTTGTTCAGCCTATAAATAGGAGTGCTTGGTTTCATTTCAACTCATCCCTTGGCACACCACCTCTCTCACACTTCATCCACCACCCACCACCACCATAACACCATCATCCACCACCATCATCCATTGTCCATCGTAGAGTGTGTGAGTCGTCTCGGGATCCAAGATTGATCGTAAGAGTTCTTGACAATCAAGGCCATGTTTGCCTAAGTCTCTTACATCACTTGATGAAGACAAAGTGTCTAGTATAATACTTTTTATTTCTAATCTTTTGCACTTTTTATTTGGTTTTGTATTAATAACTTTAATAATTAGTTACTTATGTTGAAGGTGATCTTTCCTTATCGTTTGTCCGTGGTGTCTTGGCATTATTTTACTTTCTATATAAAATAAAGGATTTTCACCATTCATATTTCCACGGTCTATATGGAGGTATGTTGGCTACCTGGTCGGGGGTTAAGGGAACGGTTTGGTAAAGGTCTTGCCATTGTTCAGCGTTTAGAGGTCCTGCAATAGACCTGGGTCAAATTTAGTAGGACCTCCTTCAATGCTTCACGGTATTGGATGGCGGGGGTCCAAACTCTTTGATCCCCTCATAAGTTAATTACTATTAATACTATAACCCGGCTATTTAGGACTGTATCCCTGCGGACTCAGACTACTTAGTCGAGGGTAACGTCACCGCCAAAAGCGGGGCCTACCACAATATTGCATTAATAACTTAATTCATTATCTTCCAATAATCCACCCTTTTAGGATTGTATCCTTGCTGACTCAAACTACTGGGGTGAGGGTAACGTCACCTTCAAAAGAGGGGCCTACTACAATAACTAAGATAATCTCTTAATTATGTGCAAAAGTGCGGAAATAATCAAAGGTTATACTAGATACGAGTCGGAACCAAGTGATTCATCTTGTCTATCTGTTTTTCTTTTTATTTTTATTTTCAGCATTTTAGTTAGTTTTTATTTTTCTTAGTTTAAAACATTTTTCAAAACTTTTTATTTTGATTAGACGTTGAGGATAAACCGGTACTAAAAGCTCTTGTGTCCTTGGACGACCTCGGTATCTTACCAACGCTATACTATGCTCACGATGGGTGCACTTGCCCATATGTGTGTTTAGTGTTAGTAAAATATCGTGTTTTATAAATTTAAAACTTGGCTAAAAATAAGTGTTAAAAGGGCTTAAAATATACACCTAATATATATAACACTTTACCACACATCACAAGGACAAAGGAAAAGAGTGGTTCCTAATGGATATGAAACATCCACCTAACACGGTTGATGCGGTTTCTATGGTGTCATCAGCTAGTTCAACCTCATATTTTATGCTTAGGGTTCTAACAGGTAGGTTTAACAACTTACAAAACTTATCATCAACAAATGACTTATCTGCTCCAGAATCAAATAACACCCTTGCATAAACATCATTAATAAGGAAGGTACCTGTTATGACGTTATCATTCTGGATTGCCTCTTGTGCGTTCATCTGGAAGACCCTAGCATTGGTCTTTTTCCCCTCTTCAGCCTTCTTTGCAAACTTTGGGCAGTTGGACTTAATATGCCCTTTCTCGTTACAGCTATAGCACCTCGCATCCTTGATTTTCTTACAGTCCAATCTCTTATGCTCAAAAGATTTACAAATCCCACAAGGCCTTGGCTGCGATTGGGATTTCGATTCAAATCTGCACCTCCCGAAATGGTGCTTCTTGCAGATCTTACACTTGGGCTTATCACCCGATTGATGACCATCCTTTTTAGTTCCAGAACTCTTTTTGTGGTCATTGTTTCCCTTATGCTTCTTGTCTGAACGTTATGAGTTGTCATCCTCACGCTTCCTCTTCTCAGTATCAGTGTTTCTCAGTGATCTCTGCCTGACCGCATCCAAGGTAAGGGACAATGATATATCAGCTGCAGACCGAAAAGTAGCTGGCCTAGAGGCCTTCACACTGGCCTTGATTTCTGGGGCTAGACCGCCAATGAAACGAGCTATCCTCTTGGGTTCCGGAGTTACCAGATACGGGACTAGTCTTGACATGGTGTTGAAGCTTGTATGGTAGGCTTGACAATCTAGGTTTTTCATAACCAAAGACAAGAAATCAGCTTCAATCTTTTCAACCTCATGCTGAGGGCAGTAATTCTCCTTAATTAATGTCACAAATTGTTCCCAGGATAAATTGTACAATGGGATTTTCCCAGTGGCCTGGATCAAAGATCTCCACCAGGCTAGTGCCTCACCCTTGAACGACTGGGATACAAACTTTACTACATCCTTATTAGCGCAACCACTAATATCTACCATAGTGTCCATCTCGTCTAACCATGACATGCAATCAACTGCCCCCTTTTCCCCGGTCAAATCCCTGGGTTTGCAGGAGACAAAGTATTTATAAGTGCAACCTTAAGCACGTGGTTCTTGGTTTAACACAACTCTCTTAGATGGAACACTCCTCTGGTTCGATGAGTGATGAGAATCACTTTTGTGAGCAGTATGAGTTCTTGAGGGTGGCTTCGTATGTGGTACAGATTGGGTCCTTACATGGGTACTACTGGATTCATTGAATTGTCTATCCAAAGCTCTTGTAACAGCATTGTCTATCAATGCCTGTAATTCTGCTCCTGTTACGTTGACTCTGGAGGTGTCGTGATTTTCTCTGGGGTGACTGTTGGCTTCGTCTGACCCAGCCATGTAGCTTGTTTGCTACATAAAATAATGATTTTAATTCATTCAGAGGTTTATAACAGTTTTATCATTCTAATGATTTATTAATCATGGTATTAAGAAACCATTTTGATTAATTTGTTAAGCATATATATATATTCAGGATTTTTGTTATAATCCTTAGTTATAATTAAAATATATTAATGGCAAAAAGGCCTAGTCCTAAGGACAGTTTTAAATCTTTAATCATGATCTTACAGGGTCATGGTATTGAGGTTTAATTATAATTCATTACCTCTTCTTAACAGGGGGTCGAAGACCACGACTGTACTTTGTCTTATATGACATTCAATATAGCCCGTAGGCATTACTGGATGTTTAATATGATATAAGAAATTTGAAATTCTAATATAAGGATGACTTATGCGATTTTATCGAATCACAATCTTGCAGGAGTGTTAACATGTTTAAAGATGTTTACAAGGATTTGAATCTTTTAAATAGGTTTTACCATATTGGCTGTATTTAGAATGACATGTGGCTAGGTTTTACCTTTTTATGATTCTTATTATTTTATTAAAATGGTAGGTTTTATAGAAAGGAATATTATTTTTCATTTATTTCACATATTATATATATGCATATAATTTAAAATGAAAATTTAAACTAACCATTCCATTTAAAATTTAAACAAATACATGTTTGCCCTAAACGGGACTTCTATAGAAATAACATGTCCGCGTAGGGGCTCAAACAGAAATAACATACCCACGCAGGGGTTAAACAGAAAAACATGCCCACGCAGGGGCAAAATACAAAAAGATATGCCCACGCAGGGGCAGAATACAGAAATAAATGTCCACGCAGGGACATGATTACAACACTAAAACTAACAAACAATTAAAGGATTTAATGATCCTTCTTTCTTTTTCCTTTAATTAAGTTTGCCAGACTCTTGAACATTCATCTGTTTTGCCTGCGGTCTTCCCGCACTTCCTGCCGCACCTCATTAATCCTTTGCAGAATCTCTTGATGCTGCGGTGGCGACATTGCTGGCGGTTGCGGGGGTTGCTGATATAGCAGAGGTTGAGGAGGCGGCGGTTGATGATACCCATAAGGTGGGTACCCATAGTGTTGGTATCCGGTTTGATATGGGATCCCAAAGGATCCTTCCGGATGTTGGGCATTGTAGTTTGCCACTGCTACTAGGTAAGGGTCGGCTTCTGCATAGTTGTAGTTGGTGTGAATCGGCTGCTCAAAGGGATTATACGCCGCCGCACCGGTGTATGTAGGTATTGGGTCTCCAAAACCCAGTGGTGGTGGCGCGACAGGCGCAGAGTTTACTTCCGAGACGGGGTTTGAAGGTCCACCCATCTGCGGTTCTTCATGGAGTGGCGAGTAGCGGCTGCCACTTGAGGGTTGAGGGGTGCTAATTCACACTCCTCCTCGCACGGACATCCGTGCGGTTGTTCTCGTTCACCTCGGTGGCTCCGGAGGCTGTTGCTGAGCTGGTGGTGGTGGCGGAGTAACCGCGACGAAACGAGAATCCTCGGAGGGATCCTGCTGTGGCTGTGGTGAGTTGTGGTAACTGGGTGTGAACACCCAGTCGATCTGTCGGAACCTTTCTTCATAGCTGTCGGGCCCATTATAAGGTGATCCCACGAAAGGTGACCCATCCGAAATTTCGATGGGGTGATTAGGTGTTCCGGACGGTGGCTCTGCAGGATCGGCGTCCTCATCCATGTCCATTGCATGGTCGCCCGAGAAATGGTCTTCGGGTCCTAGTGGGTTAAAACCCACTGGTTCTCCAAGGTAGTCTGCCGGGTTGAACCGGCTCTGGAAAAAGGGCGTTGGGTCATCAAAAGGTGAGTTGTGACCCTGGAGAGGAATGTAAGATTGGTGGGAATTATGGGGCTCATTTTCAGAATGAGGCCCAAAAGAGTTTTGAAACAATGGGGAGGAGCTCAGCGAAACTAAGCGCCTTGCTGGTTCAGTATAGGTCCTCCAGTTATCTTGAGGACTCCGGTTATGTGAATCTGCTGGTGTTCACCGATGCGAAGGTCCGGCCTCATGACCATTTGGGACGGTGAGTGGCCCCTTGCCTCTTCCTCTCCCTCTTACTCTTGGTGGCATCTTTTAACCTGTCAAAACAAACAAAGTATACAACAAAAATATAAAAGACAAAGTTAGAGAATAAAACAAATTTGGATAAATCCTAAGTTCTTTATCTAGACTCGAGAATCGAGGAATGTGCAACTGTGTAACTAAGATTAAACACAAAAGGCTAGTGTTTAATTCACTCAGTGTTGGCTCTGATACCAACCTGTCACACCCCGATATTTCCACGTATTACCGGTGGGCCCGGTGGGGAGTATCGTGACGTAGTTGAGATCATCATAGTCAAACAACACAATTTTAATATGCACAGCGGAAGCAAAAGATAGATTTATTTCAACCGAATAAAATTGTAATATTAAGTATCACAATAATAGTTGAAACAGATCCACAGGCGGATCGAATAAAAAGGAAACATAGTTCATCAGACTTAAATGCATCCAAGCTTGCGAGACTCTTATTGATGCTAAGGAGAGGCCAGCCTATTTCGCGTAGTACCTGCACTTAACCTTTTTGGGAAAATACGTCAGTTTACACTAGCAAATACAATTAACTAACTCATTTTGAAAAGGTTTAAAATTTGATTTGAATGCACAAGGCACAAAATATTTTATAACTTGGGATAATTATTTATATATAAACTCGTAAGAGAATTACATGTTCGTTATACGTTCAGTAGCCCGGATTGACGCCGGGTTAAAGATTAATAGACACACCACATGATATAGTCCCGCGACGGGTTATTCCTGAAACCGGCGGTTATACCTTATTATTTATATAAGCACTAGCGGGTGTACGCCTACACCCGCGTGCTAAGGTCGTGGCCATTTCATAAAATGATGCCAAAGATATCCGGGACATGGTCATTAACCCCCCAAAGGCTTTAAGCAAACAAAACAATTTAAACGGGACATCTCAATAAATTAATCTTCATACAATTAAAAATTCAATACCCGACCAAGCGGTATTTTATATACCGTACCCCAAGCCCGTATAGGGAAAATAAGTTAAAAGTATTTACCTTTGCAAGTATTAGTCACAATCAGCAATGCACGTAGCTTTTACCGGGTCTCCTAGTCAGGAACAAAGGTTTATAATAACCTATTAGATTCCTAACGGGTATTTTATTAAGCCTAGACTTAGACCGGTTATTTTTAAAGGAAGATACGGTTCAAACGCACGATTAAGCGAAGACCGTAATAGAATGTGATTTAGACCCGACAGGTTTAGAGACTTGTGTAATATGGGTAAACTAAACACATTCTGGATTTTGAGACAAAAATGATAAGGTTTGACCCGTTTTCGTCAATCTATGCAAACTAGTTACATAAACCGAACCGAACGCGAATAATGCGTAACGGGTAAACAAATGATTCATAAACAGATTTCCTAAGTTAATATGCCTTAAATATGTTGTGACATCAGTGAGATATCTTCTATTATGCCCGAAATGGATTTAAACTCAAACTATGCCCCGTAGGGGCATTTTGGTCATTTTAAAGGTTATAAAAGAGTTTAAATTATAATCTGAGTTACAGGTATGATTTAATCAGTAAAAATACTTAATTTAATAAGTTATAACAGAAGGGTATTATATATATATGAGATTTATCATTTATAACCAAACTATGCACCTTAGGGGCATTTTGGTAATTTCACATAGGCTTAAAAGGTCAAAATTGAAAATCTGAGTTTAAAACTTTTGCTTACTGTTAAAATATAAAAATTTATTGAAAATATCAGTAGGTAACAAACCTTATATGTTTAAAGTAGTTTTAATACAAACTATGCGTTAAAAACGCTTAAAAATGCGATTTTGAGCTATTTCCGGGTTTTTAAGGAAAGCTGATATTTTTATTATTCCAAAGGGCTCAAAATGCTTTATTTATCATATTAGATCAGTAGAAAAAAGTTTGGTATCAAAATAATTTGAAAAACTCATTTTATAGCCCTAAAGGGCAAAACCGACAATTTCCGAATCAAGCTTAGAGTCCTATGTTATGCTCAGCCTAAAATTAAATAAAAATCTTCAAAAATCCCAAAATATTATTTTATATCATTAGGTAAAAAGTTTGGTATTAAAAATTGGGTTTAGAAATGCTATATGCTAATTACGCCATTTAATTAATAAAAAAACTTTTCATTTACGCTAATGAGCATAACTCCTAATCTAGACCTCCAATTGATGTCAAATTTTAGGGACAAGTCTAATAATCAGGAACTAAGGGGTTGTTTGGTAGCCTCTTAATGACCATTCAGATGCTACCTCTTAATGGTTTAAAACCTCTGAATGAATAAGAGGTAACCTCAAGTCTGAATGGTTAAGAGGTAACCTCTGAATGGTAAATCATCACATGTCATATTCTTCTACCTTCTCATTGGTGAAATTCTTAATGGTTCCATTAAGAGGTAGCCTCTTAATGACTATTCAGAGGCTACCAAACAGCCCCTAAGGTTTCCATTCTTTTACTTTTCCAAAAATCACATTTTAAGGTCATATGGGCATAATAGTCAACATTTAAGAATTTAACGAAAACATGCATAAGAATCGGATAACTAATGAACCAAGTTGTATAATCACAGAGGGTTATACTAACATGAAACCTGGTCCAAATAAGGCTCTAAGGTTGTCACACCATGGCTTTGCGGAAGCGTGGGTTTATTTGGTGTGACTTCTTAATACCATAGCAACAATCATAACAATGCTACATGATAAAAACATGAGATATTCATCCATTAATAAAGTTTAGAAAAATCCCATTTTCAACAATCACAAAATAAGTTACAAACCTTAACTTGATTTAATTGAGTTCATAAAGACTTAGCAAAAGACTTTAAACAATTCTAGGTTTAGGGATATGTAACCCGTCCAGGAAGAGGATACACCTTCTAAACCCTGGATGACTTCTTTATTCAAACGCAGCTTGAAAATACGTGCATACCGTGCCAGATCCGTTAGTTTCCTGAAATACATGTAGTTTGAAAAGTCAACATAAAGTTGAGCGAGTTCATGTGTAGGTGAGTTTGTATAAACCCTTGTAAAAATGTCAGTATGTATGAAAATCCCTGGTATGTAGCAAACAAGGAAAAAGAGATCACCATTGGGTTGCAAAGCCAATGATATGTGTGAAGTGCAGTAGGAAGACTCAAACCTAGCAGATTTTTGCGTCGGGTACAAAGTCACCACCTGGTTCATTCAGCGGACTCAGGGGTTGGGCTCGCTACACCCAGATAGATCTACCGCTAATGGCCATCGGTCCTATAATGAGGATTAATGGCCTCAAGTTCCCGCCTACCCACTCACATGATCTAAGTAGTAACCCTCCTTACGCTAACCATACCATGTAAAAAGTACTCGTAATCATAGTAACATGTATTTCACCCCCGCAGTTTAAAAACTGAAAACAGTTAAGAGAAAAGGGGGACATGAACTCACTGAAGTGCGTATCCAGCAACGTCAATCTCCAACTCTATCTGCTGCGTGACGACCTACACGTACTATTTCCTATTAGACGGACGGCCGTGCCTTGGCTTAAGGTTTAATGTTTTTGGGAAATAGTTAGACAACTATTTCATATTTACACTTCTTAATCATTAAATGAATATATTCCTTCCCAAGGATGGGGGTATTAATACATATGCGTTTTATAATTCCGAAAATATATTTTTTAGTCTCACTTGAAAATATATTTTAATTTACTTGTCTAAAATATTCTGTTTCCAAAATATACATATTTTTCCCAAAAATATTAAATTTTACTTCATACAATTTTCCAAAATAATACTTTTATCAAAACACGCATTTAAGAGTATTTTTCCGAAAATACATAAGTTACATTTTTAAAGTTTGTGTGGTAATAATATTACCGGTGTAACTTAAATATTTATTTGTGAGAGCCTTGGCATTATTTTGGAGTCGTTCCTTTTTAGTGTGTACGAGTTATATTATTTTTACCCTAAAAATAATATATGTGTAGTTCACAAAATAGTCATAAAATCACACAAGCGTTTTACTATGAAATATATATTCTAAATATATATTTAACAAGTTTTATTTACGAAAATCCACCTCCGAATACTTGGTTATTTTACAATAAAAATTATGGCGAAATTTGTTTGGGAAAACAAGTCAAAATATATTTATAAAAACTTGTCACAAAAATATTCTAAGTGTTATATTTCTGGAAAAATTTCGCCAGAGTTTCCTCTGTAACTGGAGGTGGCCACGCTTACTAGCGTATCATTTTCCTTTTAAAATTCAACCAACAACTTTCCAACCATCAATATTCAATATTCAAACATCAACTAGTCCAAAAATAAGTATAGATCGCAAACACATGAACTTGTAAGTCGTGTAAAGTTATGTAGTAACCTTCCAACATTTTTAATAGATCTTGTTTTCTTTTAAAAATATGTTTAACTTCTTAAAAACTTTGTTTTCAAAGAATATGTTGTTTTACAACTTCTAGTAAAAAATTACCAGAATATTTCTTTGTTAAATCATTTTGTTACACAAGTGTTTACACACTTGTTTGTTCACAAAACACCTTTAGTTTATGAAAGATCCGGCTTCAAAATAAGACTTGTATATTTTACTTGGTTCTTCGAAAATACCACTTGTAGATCTTTAGATCTACTAGTTTAAAACTCTATTTTACAAAAAAAAAAAAAACATCAACTTTACACAAGTTCATGTTTATGTATGGAAGGGTTTGTCATCTTGTATCTTCTACCCTTAACATATTGCTAGTTCATGTTCCATGAACATGATCTAGCGTGGTTAGATGACGATCCGTTCCATTACTAGCAACCATCAACATAAAATAACCATAACTAAACAAGATTCACAAGTTTTACACCATTATTTACCCTTTAACCAACAAGTTTATCATTCTTACAAGACTTTATGCTTTGATCTTAAGTGTTCTCGAGTTTTAACCGTTAAACTTCTTATTAACCACTTTAATCATGAACAAGGAAATGTTTAGAAGCACTTACTACTAGCTCAAGGCTAGGGAAGAATCAAAGCGAAAACTAGGTGGATAAAAGAAATGTAGAGAGGTTCTTGAGTTTCCGAAAGCACCGAGCCTCCTTGTATGTTCTCTTGCGCACTTGTAAGTATGTAAAATGGTTGATCAATACTTGGATGGTGGTGAGATGGTGGAGTGTGGGTGCGGCCGTGAGTGATGAGGGAGGGAAGGAGAGTAGTGGTTTGATGTTGGGTTTTTGTGAAATGAAAGTAAGGAGCCCTTTAGTCTAATTTATAATCCAAACTCCACCATTGTCCATTGTATATTATGTCCACTAGATATTTAACAACATCAATTAAATAATCAAGAACGACAAGGGTGTGTCACCCTTGTGGTGACCGTGAGTAGAGGGGGGGGGGGTAAGGGTTGGGGTGTAATGGTATGGTTAATATATAGTTAAGATCTAATGATATTAGTTAGTTTATTAAGTGTGTAGTGTAAATGTAACGGATGTTAGGGTGTTCGGAGACCCTAACTAGCTCAGAAAAGTGTAAACAATGTTTTTGGCAATATTTTTATGTTCCGGGTAAAGCCCGGTTGTTCGGTTGGATACTGATCCGTTAAAGTGCTAAATAAGCATTTAAAGTGTTGTTAATATTAGTTTTAGTGACACAATGAATTCCCGACACTTTGGAGAGTGTCTAGTATTATTTTCCCATGTTTTTGCACTTTACTAGTTAACTTAAATGCTGAATTTTGTAATAAAGTGCAGGATTTTTGTAGTTAAAGCATGTTTTAGGCACATCCGGTCACTATAACTATCACCTAGTGACGCAGTTCTACAATCCTTACCTCCCTACACTCCCTACTAGTGTAGTACTCTATTCCCGGCTCATACTGGCCTCAGAGACAATGTCTGTCTAGTGCTGGCAATGTCAGCATGTTTACTGGGTTATCCGTATAGTGTGCTCACTGTGTTTTTGTGCATCAAGGTTGTCACTGATGTTTGTGTGTAAGTAATAGAGTGACAGTATAATTGCGATGCATGGGTATGTACGTATCAGAAATCAAGAAGCAGTTTAACCACAGTTGTAAGCAAGCACAGTAATTAAGCATTAATCAATTATTAATTAATTCGTACGAATACCTGGTTTGGTGCGGGTTGTCACATTCTCCCCCCTTTAAAGAAATTTCGTCCCCGAAATTTGTACTACCTTAACTCCTTATGGTTAAGTCACACATGAATAATATCGAAGTAAATAATCATTAAATCAGAACAAACATTACTCACATTAGGTGAGTCCAAGAATATATACAACCCGAATCCTAGGGTTGAAAGGTGTGTGCTTTTAGCATTTGTTGTCAAGGTACAAGACGTACTTGACGTATGGTCTAGCGTAATCCAGCTAGCAGGGGTTCCACAAAAGTGGAGTTTTGACTAATAAGATTTTTTTAAACGATCGGTTGCAATATGCAAACGAGTTTTTCACAAACCGTAGCGCCCGCTATATGAATTCAAAATCAATCAACTCAAACGCCATAGTAAAATGATCTGTCAACTCCTGAGTAAATGTCTGGTAAGGTTTAGTGTGTTGACATTTTTGAATGGTGAAGATACACCGAATGGAATACAAGCGAATCTGGTGTATCATTGTCTTGATTCGTAGTTGCATCAGGAATGTTTAAATGATAAATCAAACAAAAGTATGTGTGGTCTCATGTGAAACGGTTGACCATGATTAGCACAAGCTACAAGTTTATGATGACACCACAGGGTGTCGTAATGGCATTATCCAATAATAGTGGTGACTGAACAAGTTCACCATGTTTGAAATCAAATGAAAGTGTACGGAGACAATCTGAAGATTTGATTTATACCATGTTATAGAGTTTCCAATTAAATACGGAACATCAAAGAACCACTGTTTCCAATCGAAGATGAAAAGTAATAAGTATCGCAAGGCATTTGATTGACAACGAAAGAATCGTTAGGAGGTACATTGTGCTTATGAAATGAATATATGTACCATTGCCTTAACACACAATTGTGTTGAGGCCGCTTTGATCGTGAAGATCCAAAATGGATTGTTAACAACTAAATAGGGAATTAAATCCGTGTACGAAGTGAGTAACCAAATTAGCGCAAGCTTCAATTTTGTGAAAATATCACTACAAGGTATCGAAACAAATCAAACGATTTAGTGGAGTCGTAGACCAAACGAACCTGCTACGACTTGAAATGAAAGAATCTTTGCAAAAATATTTGAATATGATGCTCCCAATACATCATATGACGTCTGAAACTGAATATGCGAAGTGGATAAGTTCAAGCAATTCAACTTGGTTTCAACGTAACCCGACAATAAACGTATGTATCAACAAGGAATTCTCGGCATGGTAGCAAAATAAACCATGAATGTAACTTGAAAGAAAGTGGTTTCAAGAGAGTGTGTTGGCTTGGTAACAAAAGAGCCAACAATAACAATAATGTAGGTTACTCGAATCAGGAATCAGTAATTAGGTTTAGCAAAATAATATGTAAATTCCAATGAAGTGCTTGTTCAAAACGAAATCTCATGCGTGGCAAATGATGCATGTATGTTAGCGAAGTTTCCAAGAAAAAGAACAACGAGTATCTGCTAAAGTGAAGAAATGACCAGCTATCGAAGAAAATGTGTGTTCGCTCTTAGCGAGAAAATTATTGTGATGCAACTACCATTAAGGGGAGTAGAGATGCAAACATCTACTCGCCAGAAGTAAAAGAAATCCAAGTACTCTCTGTTTGGTCAACGGAACTGGCATATGCGCCAAGTTAATGATGGTTGATTGAGTTGGCAGATATTGTTCCTAAATAAAAACCCTTACGAGTTTGGACCTGGGTTCCCAAAGGTCCTAAATATATGTTTTCTAAATCCTCCAGATTTCGTATCCCGTGTAGACTGGTTTGTGCATTGCGTAGGAAGCACTATCTTTGTGTACGTCTAAGAACAAGTCATTGTCCCACAATTTTTCCTCGGTATACCTTCTTACTGAATTTACCACCAATGACACTCGATCATCGATCCGTCGTGTAATGGTAGTCGGACCCTTACAGTTAGTTAAATAAGTAATTCGTCAATCCTTAGCAAGAGCCACCGACCCTGGTTGGCTAGCTCGTCCGACTTCCGATCATTTGAAAGTCATCGTCCTTTTTCTTGATGAGCGGAACTGAGGTTACCCAAAAGGGAATTTTGGTCTGTTATCTTCCTTCTCTATTTACTACTGAAACTACACCGTCAATCCTTGCATCTCCGAAAATGTAAGTCACTACGGTGCATCGACTACAGGTGCGGTGCCTGGAATTAAATCGATGCGAGATTCTACTAATCGTTGAGGAGACGATTCCGGCAAGTCTTCGAGGAAGACTTCAGGGTGTACTCCGATCACGGGGGTATCGTTCAGTTTTAGTTCTTCGGCTCCCTTGTCCCCGATATGAGCCAGGAAACAACACATCCTTCCCACAACAACTTGCGTGCCTTAAGTAATTCGTGATCGGTGGTGGCGTATCCTACTTCGTGAGTCACAATCGTTCCTTCATTCGTCATCGAGGTGCGGATATCAACCTCCGCTCGATCGCTTGCCAACTAATACATCCAATTACCACGTTGAAGCTTCCCAACTCAACTGGCAATAGATCTAGCGTAAAATTACGCTCTCCGGGTTCTATCTTGCCGATTCCAGATACTGTGTTGGCTTCCACTAGCTTCCCCTAAGCTAGTTCTAATGGGTACTGGAATATCTACCTACTCGCTACTTAAACCAATTATGCTCTCGAACTCTAGAAGTACGAATCGTAAAATTTGCAACAGTATTTGGCAATACAGATGCATAATATTGAGTAATATGGGACTTGCCGATATCCTTGCTAGAACTCCTGGCGTGTTTCCCTAGCTCCGGCGTGGAGCTTTCATCCTTGTGCCTGATCGTTCTTAGGGCAGTATTTTCTGAAATGCTTTTTGCTTCCACAGTTAAAACAACCTTGAGCACGTTTTTGTTTATCACTCATTCTGCTTTGACAATTGTTATTGTCGTTGTCCCCTTCGTGATTCTCACTACCGTCTTGGCCTCCATTTCTACTTTCAGTACCTTGCCAACAAGTTTCTTTAGGATGCCCCCTCTTTCCACAGTTAGCACATTTTCCATATCTACATCGCCCGACATGATAACGTAAACAATTGTCGCACTTAGGTAGGATACCCATGTAGTCTTTTCCCTTTTTGGCCTTCTTCTTGCTACTCCCCCGAGTAATCATCTTGAAATTTGCGAGCTTTCTCCTGTTATCCCTAGATGCCTCTATAGCAGTCTCCTTTTTCTCCTCAGCAGTAGAAAATTCTCCTCGTCTAACTGCTTCTTCCGTGAGTGCCACGCTTATATTGATAGCCTCGGTGATCGTTGAAGGTTTAGACGCTGTTACCAGGCTTAGAATCTGAGGTGCCAATCCCCTTATGAACTGTTCAATTCTCTTAAACTCTGGTGCCCCCAGGAGTAAGGCAACTTGTGATAATTCGTTAAATCTCTGCACATACTCCGCTATCTTTGGTCCTTCCATTTTCAAGTTCCACAGTTCTGTTTCCAACTTCTGGACTTCTGCCCTCGAGCAATATCTCTTACGCATCAGAACTTTCAGTTCGTCCCACGTCATAGCATACGCAGCGGTCTCGCCCATTGTCCGAACTTGATGGTTCCACCATGACAGAGCCTCATCCACCAATAGTCCAGTTATATACTTGACTTGATGTTCAGGGTCACATTTGCTCAATCGTAAAACATAATCCGTCTTTTCAACCCAGCGCATGAAGGCTAAGGCACCCCCAGTGCCGTCGAACTCTCGAGGTTTGTGGTCCAAGAACTGCTTGTAGGTGCAGCCTGCGATGTAAGCAACATTATTCGCGTAAGGCCTTAGCAAGGCACTCGTGGAAATGTCCAAACGTTTGGTAATGTGTCTTAAAGGACTAGACATTACCGTTGGGGGGTTATTTCCCGAGGTACCTCCGCTGCAATCAGAGCGACGGGCCTCGTACCGTGCGATGGCCTGTAAGAGGCGCTCTTGCATTTCTGCCTCTGTTGTCGGTAGAGGGTTGTTGATATCGGTGTTCCCTTGAGTCGACATCTTCCTAGAAGAAGGTCGGTTAGGTCAGGTCTAATTTGCTTCGTGCGTGCATTTGGTTGTTTAGTGGTCATAAGTACATACACATAACAGGTTACCATATCAACCAATCAAATCATAGTATGACCAAGTAATTCGGTAATTATGTTTAATGAGAGCATAGCAAGTAAGCACGTAGTATTATAATTATAGCACACACACATAGATCAATGACGTGCTTAGTGAAGACCTAGCAACTGAGCTTTCATTGGTTATTGGCCATAAAGTGTTGTCGAATGTTTAAAGATGATTGGGCTTTCATTATCCTTCGGCCACAATCACTGTGTCTAACAAAATGTATCACATCGAAAGGGACACAGGGTCACCCTACCCTTGTCCAATAAGTATATTAGTGCATCAAAATTTCGTAATTAGAAGTGGTCCTCAAAAAAAAATCTCCGCAATCCCGGCTTATCATTAGTGTCTTTACCCAAGTGTAATGCAATCCGCATAATCCAGAAACCAACTATACTGGTGACTGAGGAGGAGGAGGAAAGAAAAGTAAACTGTTAACATGTGTGAGTCCCTCCTTGAGCTTGTATATACGTTGAAGTAATTATCTGCTCTACCGCTCGATAGTAAAGAAATGAGTATCAGAATCCTAGGAACGGTGTAATAGCAACGGTCGAGAGCGCAAAAGGAACCTTGATGTATGTGGCAAATCAAAGTATGCTGACAATAGACAAGGTGGAGGACGTGGTGTCTTACATAAACTTTTCTGACAAAATGTTTTCTTGTGATGTAGACACTTAAATCATGTTTTCGGTTATGTAATGTTTTGTATTTGAAGTTGCCAATCGTGGCGTCAGCTCCAACTCCAACATTCTGCGATTCATATCCTCAAACTGTAGTTGATGTTACAGGAGTAACTCATCTCGTGTATGGCCTCCATAATGTGAGGGATGGTAAGGGTCTAAAATTAGCGTAGTGTATTAAAGGAACCATCAAATCGGCTCGACCAGCGATGTAGAGGTGAAAGTAGTAAATGGTGCGGCCTGTAAGGCCGTAGAAAATGATGCTGTAGCAAAAGGATCGTTACGAGGGTACTGACCTGGAGTACCTTTCCGGGGCGTAGGTATGTTTTGAAAGAAAGCGATAGGCGTGTTGGCGCAATGGACGTCGGTCTTCATAGGGGAAAGGAGCAACATCAGCGGTTATGGATGCAAAAACAAACGTTTCAACCAATAAGGAGATTGTCAGGTGCTGGTACTGGGCTAGATAGTAGGAGTGCAATGCCTAGTAAACCAAAAGTAATAGTGTCATGACCAAGTAACAGTGCAGGTTCAGCAAGTGTGACATCAAGCTGACCCAGAAGGAGTAGAAGCTAGCTCAAGAGCAAGCTCTGGGTCGTGTAACGGTGTGGTGTTTCGAGAAGGTGATAGAGCAGCAGCCATGCCATCG
The DNA here is from genome assembly GCA_030545235.1 of Helianthus tuberosus. Taxonomy (NCBI): domain Eukaryota; kingdom Viridiplantae; phylum Streptophyta; class Magnoliopsida; order Asterales; family Asteraceae; genus Helianthus; species Helianthus tuberosus. The sequence goes on from CM060363.1 coordinate 83,238,008, forward strand.
TCGTCCTATGTCAGTAGTAAGATGCTGTAATCCGGCTGTTTGTAAGGTTGCAGGTATCACAGACTCAGAAGAGTCTGAATGCATGCTAGAATCATATGATGGCTTGTTAACAGGGGTCTCAAGAAGTGAAGTTAGTAACAGTGTTCTCGTCTAATTTTCTATCATCATGGGCGTCGGCAGGAGGACCATCGGTAAGCATGCCAACGTAGTCATATATTGTTTGTCGAGTAGCCAACCTTCAGTAGACATGTCCGCAGGAGGCGCATCATCGAGGATTGGAGCCATGGTGTGTCCATCATCGGGAAGACTTGTGACGGAGTGGTCATGGATTGAAACAGAAGTGACAGAAAGATTCTTGTCAGAAACCATCAGCAAGGGTGAAGTATCACCAAAATCTGGTAGCACGGACTATTAGAAGTCGTCCTCATCCTTGGTCGGCATATCAGGATCACTCTCAGTGTCTGCCGTAAATATCTCTGGCGCAGATGCAGTCTCCTTATCCGTGGCAGTGGCCGTAGGGTTATCAATGTCTGATAACTCAATTTCTAATTAGTGCGACGTGTGTGCTGGTTCATAATAGTCATAGTACGTATACCCATAGTAGTTATTAACAATTAGTGTATGCAAATATTCACCACGTGTGCATGTATATCAATAATCATCAATTAAGCAGTAACAATGTAAGCATGTAATCATCCTAGTCTTTCCCCAGACTATCCTCTCAGCCTCTCAGACTGAACTTCCTAGTCTCTCCGACTAAAATCTCCTAATCTCTCAGATTGAATTCTCAGTCTCTCAGACTAAAATCTCCCAATCTCTCAGATTGAATTCTCAGTCTCTCAGACTAAAATCTCCCAGTCTCTCAGACTAATCATCTCCTGGTCTCCCCGACCTAATTTTTCCTGGTCTCCCGACCTAATTTTTCCTGGTCTCCCGACCTAATTTTTTTCCCCAGTCTCCCCAACTGGACTCCCTCAGTCTCCCCGACTGAGCTATAAATTTAAATTTGGGAATGTGTATTTGTGCCTTTTTGTTTGTAAAAAGGTTTGTTCCCTGGATCTGGACGTATAGTGTATGCAATGTAAAAGTGTTTGAAAACGTTTTCGTGAGAGCCCTGATGATCATACTCTAGACTCGAGAAAGAATCCTAGTTCGCTATGATCGAGGCTCTGATACCAAGTTGTCACACCCTGGCTTTGCGGAAGCGTGGGTTTATTTGGTGTGACTTCTTAATACCATAGCAACAATCATAACAATGCTATATGATAAAAACATGAGATATTCATCCATTAATAAAGTTTAGAAAAATCCCATTTTCAACAATCACAAAATAAGTTACAAACCTTAACTTGATTTAATTGAGTTCATAAAGACTTAGCAAAAGACTTTAAACAATTCTAGGTTTAGGGATATGTAACCCGTCCAGGAAGAGGTTACACCTAAACCCTGGATGACTTCTTTATTCAAACGCAGCTTGAAAATACGTGCATACCGTGCCAGATCCGTTAGTTTCCTGAAATACATGTAGTTTGAAAAGTCAACATAAAGTTAAGCGAGTTCATGTGTAGGTGAGTTTGTATAAACCCTTGTAAAAATGTCAGTATGTATGAAAATCCCTGGTATGTAGCAAATAAGGAAAAAGAGATCACCATTGGGTTGCAAAGCCAATGATATGTGTGAAGTGCAGTAGGAAGACTCAAACCTAGCAGATTTTTGCGTCGGGTACAAAGTCACCACCTGGTTCATTCAGCGGACTCAGGGGTTGGGCTCGCTACACCCAGATAGATCTACCGCTAATGGCCCTAGGTCCTATAATGAGGATTAATGGCCTCCAGTTCCCGCCTACCCACTCACATGATCTAAGTAGTAACCCTCCTTACGCTAACCATACCATGTAAAAAGTACTCGTAATCATAGTAACATGTATTTCACCCCCGCAATTTAAAAACTGAAAACAATTAAGAGAAAAGGGGGACATGAACTCACTGAAGTGCGTATCCAGTAACGTCAATCTCCAACTCTATCTGCTGCGTGACGACCTACACGTACTATTTCCTATTAGACGGACGGCTGTGCCTTGGCTTAAGGTTTAACGTTTTTGGGAAATAGTTAGACAACTATTTCGTATTTACACTTCTTAATCATTAAATGAATATATTCCTTCCCAAGGATGGGGGTATTAATACATGTGCGTTTTATAATTCCGAAAATATATTTTTAAGTCTCACTTGAAAATATATTTTAATTCACTTGTCTAAAATATTCTGTTTCCAAAATATACATATTTTTCCCAAAAATATTAAATTTTACTTCATACAATTTTCCAAAATAATAATTTTATCAAAACACGCATTTAAGAGTATTTTTCCGAAAATACATAAGTTACATTTTTAAAGTTTGTGTGGTAATAATAATACCGGTGTAACTTAAATATTTATTTGTGAGAGCCTTGGCATTATTTTGGAGTCGTTCCTTTTTAGTGTGTACGAATTATATTATTTTTACCCTAAAAATAATATATGTGTAGTTCACAAAATAATCATAAAATCACACAAGCGTTTTACTATGAAATATATATTCTAAATATATATTTAACAAGTTTTATTTACGAAAATCCACCTCCGAATACTTGGTTATTTTACAATAAAAATCACGGCGAAATTTGTTTGGGAAAACAAGTCAAAATATATTTATAAACACTTGTCGCAAAAATATTCTAAGTGTTATATTTCTGGAAAAATTTCGCCAGAGTTTCCTCTGTAACTGGATGTGGCCACGCTTACTAGCGTATCATTTTCTTTTTAAAATTCAACCAACAACTTTCCAACCATCAATATTCAATATTCAAACATCAACTAGTCCAAAAATAACTATAGATCGCAAACACATGAACTTGTAAGTCGTGTAAAGTTATGTAGTAACCTTCCAACATTTTTAATAGATCTTGTTTTCTTTTAAAAATATGTTTAACTTCTTAAAAACTTTGTTTTCAAAGAATATGTTGTTTTACAACTTCTAGTCAAAAATTACCGGAATATTTCTTTGTTAAATCATTTTGTTACACAAATGTTTACACACTTGTTTGTTCACAAAACACCTTTAGTTTATGAAAGATCCGGCTTCAAAATAAGACTTGTATATTTTACTTGGTTCTTCGAAAATACCACTTGTAGATCTTTAGATCTACTAGTTTAAAACTCTATTTTACAAAAAAAAAAAACATCAACTTTACACAAGTTCATGTTTACGTATGGAAGGGTTTGTCATCTTGTATCTTCTACCCTTAACATATTGCTAGTTCATGTTCCATGAACATGATCTAGCGTGGTTAGATGACGACCCGTTCCATTATTAGCAACCATCAACATAAAATAACCATAACTAAACAAGATTCACAAGTTTTACACCATTATTTACCCTTAACCAACAAGTTTATCATTCTTACAAGACTTTATGCTTTGATCTTAAGTGTTCTCGAGTTTTAACCGTTAAACTTCTTATTAACCACTTTAATCATGAACAAGGAAGTGTTTAGAAGCACTTACTACTAGCTCAAGGCTAGGGAAGAATCAAAGCGAAAACTAGGTGGATAAAAGAAATGTAGAGAGGTTCTTGAGTTTCCGAAAGCACCGAGCCTCCTTGTATGTTCTCTTGCGCACTTGTAAGTATGTAAAATGGTTGATCAAGACTTGGATGGTGGTGAGATGGTGGAGTGTGGGTGCGGCCGTGAGTGATGAGGGAGGGAAGGAGAGTAGTGGTTTGATGTTGGGTTTTTGTGAAATGAAAGTAAGGAGCCCTTTAGTCTAATTTATAATCCAAACTCCACCATTGTTTTTGCACTTTACTAGTTAACTTAAATGCTGAATTTTGTAATAAAGTGCAGGATTTTTGTAGTTAAAGCATGTTTTAGGCACATCCGGTCACTATAACTATCACCTAGTGACGCAGTTCTACAATCCTTACCTCCCTACACTCCCTACTAGTGTAGTAATCCATTCCCGGCTCATACTGGCCTCAGAGACAATGTCTGTCTAGTGCTGGCAATGTCAGCATGTTTACTGGGTTATCCGTATATTGTGCTCACTGTGCTTTTGTGCATCAAGGTTGTCACTGATGTTTGTGTGTAAGTAATAGAGTGACAGTATAATTGTGATGCATGGGTATGTACGTATCAGAAATCAAGAAGCAGTTTAACCACAGTTGTAAGCAAGCACAATAATTAAGCATTAATCAATTATTAATTAATTCGTACGGATACCTGGTTTGGTGAGGGTTGTCACAAAGGCATTTCTAAAACATGCTTAAACGGGTCAGAACTGAAAGTTAAAGCAGAAGTCAAATTATGCGACTTTTGGTTCCGAACCGGGCCTAAACTGAAAATTGTTGGGGTGAACATGTTTAGACATGTTCTTACATTAATTACCAAGTTATATTAGTGATAAAACAGGTTGCATGGGTTCTACATTGCTAATTATGCATTAATTTGAAAATAAGCTTTCTGTTGACTTTTTAAGATTAACTTTGACCCGACATTTGACCTAGTTAGAGTGGGAATCAGAGAGTACCCTTTTAAGGGTTTATTACCCACATAATTACCAACTCATAGGTACTTTCAATTCGTGATTTAACTGGACAAATTTAGAATAATCACGAAGTCAAACCTTAATTATGACGGTTTGACTTTAGGCTAATTAACTAAGCTAAACTGAATTAATAAAGGTTAAGGACACTTACAAAGGTCCTAAGCACGACTAGGAAGCCTAAGGAAACTTGTTGCTGATCAGAGGAGCTCCAGAAATGAGTCTTGTGAACTTTGCAAATGAATGAGTTCAAGTGTTGCAACTATGCTCCTCTTATATAATGAATTCAATTGCTTAGGATGATGCCAAGAAAGTCTATGACTGATTCCAGATCAAGCCAAGTGCCCCTAGTGCATGTAAAATCAGTGGGGGAGTCCTTGGTATGTAAAAACAAGGTTTTAAGGCGGTGCAACAGGCTAGACAGACACCTGCAGGTGTTTTCTGTCGCTGTGCTGCTGACACGGGCCGCGTAAGCCCCTGATGACACCTTACGCGGGCCGCCTGGCCTCCCATAACCAGCCAAACAAGTTTCAGCTAATTACATTTCAGTCCCTGGTCCTTTCTAACGTGGTTTTAAGCTTGTTTCTTGCATTTTTGGCCCTCTAACTTTACTTTTAAGGGTTCCAAGGGATTATTAAACACCGTTAAGTCCTTGGTTAACTTTGTGATCACCCGTAAAGCCATAATTTTTAACGTTGACGCTTTTAACCCCTCGTATACGAATATCGTCATAACTTTCTCATACGATAACGAAACTTGGTGAAATTTTTATCACATATTCTAGTGAGTATAATTTATCGTTACAAAGCTTCGGGTTTGCTAAAAGGTCGCTCAGAGGTATACTTTAAACATGTTGACACATTTAACCCTTATAGTTTGTTATCTCTCACTTTTTTCCCTAATTAGCTTCGTACGATCCATGATTCATTCGTTTAAGGGTATAAACATCGTGTAGGGTTACAGTAAAGCATATTTATCCATTGTTGACACTTTGGACCTTTATACTTACATACTTTCTTTGTTTGTCAACTTTAGTCCTTCATAGGTGATCTTTTACACGTTTAGACTCATACCACGTGTCGATACATTATTGGACATAAATTTACGAGGTGTTACATCGTTACACCTTAAATATCTAGAAAATGGGCTAAAATACAAGAAAATGGCATAAAATGATAAACATCGCGAAGTTTGGGGGCCAAAATGAGAGAAAACAAACTTCCGGATGAAAGAGGGATTCTCGCGGCCTACGAGAAGATCCCCCTTTTACCTCGCGGGTGGCGAGAAGGCTCGATCCGCAACAAGTTGTTTTCAGCTCATGGCTTGGTCAATTTTTGTAACAACCCTCAAAAAGGACCCATAACAATTCGTAATCAAGACCCCGAACACGTACGACGAGAACCAGAACGAAAAACGACGAAATCAAGGTTTAATCGTCGTCGCGCTATGCGACGAGATTTGTAAAAGTCAGTCGCGTGATGTGGCGCCTCATTTTTTGACATGAGACACGTGCTGCCAGGTGGCAGCCACGTGGCAGGCCTACATGGTGACTCATGCCACCTATGCCCTAATCTACCCCATCGCGCTACGCGGCGGTGATGGTAAAGATTGGTCGCGTGACGCGACCAGACTTAATTGCAGCTATAAATTGAGCGAGAATTGGACAATTCAACTTGTTCATTTCTCTTCTTTCTCTTTTGACTTACTGTCCTAATACCCAAGAACTCTAAACCCTCGAAACTCTGCTCCGTAGAAAGTGTGCTAACCCTGATCACTAGTACGATACCTTGTCCGATTGATCTGAAACCAATCAACGGATGCCAAAGTACTGCCCGGAAAGGCTATAATTTGTTAACTGCATTGAGGTTTTGATCTCGTGATTATTGTTAAAGTATGAATTGGGTTAATACACTAATACGAGTTGCATTGTGTGTTTATCTAGAATTTAAAACTTATAACCAGGGGGCTGCTAACAAGAAAACTTAGTGGTTACGTAAACACCGCGGCCTACAGAACTGAAGCTTGCCACCAACAACCATCGTATATTCCGTGATTCAGATATGTATGTATCCGTTCAGGACTCATGTACGCAATCCTACCTACAGAACTGTTACACAGATCCATCGTTTGCCTAATATTCTCGAAACACCGAAGTCGGAAATTTTCACTTGTTTTTTTTTTTTGAATTATTTAACAGATTTGATGGTTTAATATCGCGGTGAACGATTTCCCGACGATGAAGGTAATAGATACCAGAGAGTACCTGTTGAGTTAGATCTGATAACGAAGTTTCGTCCGTGATGTGTGTACCTTCTAGAGAACCTTCATCCATGTATTCCAGCAGCACCTGGATCTCACCGGCGTGATTGAACATATCGTGACATTTAACGACGTTGAGGTTATCAACGTCACGAAGGATCTCAATTTCACGGCAGATCTGACGGGGTACGACGTCTTCGTGGTTGTCGTAGATGACTTTTAAGGCGAATAACCGGCAGTAGGGATGTGGAGGACTTTGTAGACGGTCCAGCCACTGCCTCTGCCGATTCGGTTGATCCGATCGAGTTCCGATAGGTTGAATTATTGTTGTTTAGGGTTTAAGATTAGTTTGGAGTTAGTTGAGGTGGAAGGAGGGGCGGAGGAGGGTGGGAGGGGTAGGGAACGATGAGATAAGGTTCGCGGTGAGGTAGTGGTATGGTTAGATCAGGCCGACGACGTTGGCGGTTGTTGGTGGTGGTACGGTTAGTGGCGGTGGTGATTGATGGGGGTGTATGGCAGATTTGGATGGGTTGTTCTTTTCTATTGCATATAATTTATATATATATATATATATACACATATATATGTAGAGAGAGAGAGGGAGTTGAGAGAGAGAGGATGAGAGAAAGAAGGAATAGATTAAAGACAAAACACGTTTATTGCACAAATAGTCCTTAGCATAGTAAGAAGACGAATTTACCCTCATGTGTAATGCACATGACTGAATTTAGCTGAAAATTTTAACTTTGTTAGTGCTTGAACATGCGTTTTAGGATCGAATTCGAACTCCCGACCATCGCGAAGAACACGTATCACGTGCGGAACCCGTGTACGTGTGTGGATCGAACACAAGAATGTAATATAATATGCTTTCTATTGATTGAAATGACAATTTACATCCACGAAAGCAATTTGCAAGAGTTTCCCTATCAAACTCTCCAAAAGTTCTAAAATGAATAAAGACATCACCTATTTATAGGAAAACTCCCACTAAGGAATATTCCATGGAATATTCCCCATCCTCTCCAACTTAACATGTCCATTTCGTGGGGATGGACTAATATCTCACGATAGACACAAAACCAAGCTCCGACTTCTTAACGAAGTTTGTTCCTTATATGAATATCTACGCGTCTATAACTTGTCTCGACCATTTCTCAGCTACGGTACGTAATTGATGGAAGTGATAGACATTATGTACTCACAGTGCTAAAGGACGTAGGGTGTAATGAGTTTTCCAAATAAAAGATTGTGATTATAATTATTGAGGTTAAAAGCTATCCATTGCAATACGATACAACATAAAGGACGAAAAGTGTAATTTACCATGTCGAGTCCCTGATCTCCGGATTGAGGTCAACGAGGCTCGTCAACGCTCCGATGGGCCTTCCATGTTAGCCTACAAAAGAGAACGCCGTTAGCCTCGTCACTGAGGATCCCATGGGGGGGGGGGGGGGAATTCGTGACCAATCTCCGGTGTGAGAATAAGAAATCTTGCCGGAGAAAATGGAGTTTATTCCAACGAGTTATGGTCGTCGGAATATCCTTGGTGTGAATTCTTAATTGAAAGTATTAAGTGTGATCCAGAGAATGTTCGGAGTTAATGAAGTGTGAGTGTGGATTCGATATAAGGAGATTTGAATGCTCACCTCTGGTGATCTTGTGACCATCTTTTTTTTTTTGAACGGCTATTGGTGATGGCGGTGGAGCTCCGTTTACACCCCGGGCCATGCCTGTACATGTAACCCAACGGTTTCCTGACATCTTGTGACCATCTTATATAGAAGAAGTAGCTTATAACCTCGGTAAAGACCCTGATACGATCCAACGGTTTCCTGACATCTTGGGGAGACTCATACACGTGTCTGGCTGTCATCGATGCGATGTCATGAGCATTAAATGAGTCGGCTTCTTCATCGTAGTCCTTCCGGCGATCTTTCTCTCTCTAGTCGCAGACATTTATTACCAGTGTAAGAGAAGTGACTTGCTCTGTTCCCCTTTTTTTCCTCTTATTTTCTCCTGGAGGAAGTAACAGTGATATCTGGGCTTATTGAAGGACCCAATCAAGACAGCCCAACACAAGGAGCCCCCAGATGTTCAATATGTGTAATAAAGGAATTTTTAAGCCAATTTTTTTTTTTTTTATTATTATTGGAAAACCTATTTCAATCTGGAGAAGTGGATTAAGCAAGCAACCGTCTTCACTCTTCGAATAACAACCGGTGTCCTTTTATCCACGCAACACCAAGTCACCAACCACAAACATTCAACACGCATACGGCGTACAACAGCTTCCAACAACCCTAACATCTTAACATACGCCACACCCCTGCTTCAACAATGGCTTCAATCCAGATACTAAAATCCGGATTACATCCCTTTTCATCACTCCAATCATCCTCTCATACATTCAAACCGTTCATTCGCTGCGATAGCAAAATTAGGTCAAAATTACGGATCGACAGAAGGTTTATAGTTTCGTGCAAAGCTAAAGATGCAGACGATAATGAAATCAAAGGTATAATATATTATAATTATACGGTTGAAAACTTTGAATTAACAGTGTTTGAATTTTGATCAATTTTGATGAATTTTGTGTTGCAGGTGAAGAGCGAGAGCCTACTGAATCGTTGTTCATGAAGGAACTGAAACGAAGAGGCATGAGTCGCACTTCATTGTTAGAGAAGGAAGAAGAAGAAGACATTGAGGAAAAATTGTCTAATCAAAGGGAGAGATCTATGGCATTGAATAGTGAGGGACTTGAGGTAAATGTTAACAATTCGAGAACTGCGAGAATCGCATAATATTGTGTAGTTTGTAAAAGATAATGAGAGTTTAGAAGTAGTTAGGGAGGGAAATAGGGATATTATGTGACATTATGTTGTGTTATATTTAAAGTAACAGGCTCTAGTTAGATCTTGGACCAAACATTATTAATGTGCGCCACTAGTTATTTTATTAATATATATATATATTAAAAATAGTTCGAGCCAACCTAGTCAAACCGAACTGAGCAGACCTTTGCTCATGCTCGGTTCGTTTCAAACCAAACCGATCAGAACCGAGCGCCTTTTTCAATCGAGCTGAATCGAACGAGCAAATTCCGAACATTTTTTGGTCGATCATCGAACGAGTCTCAAGTCTCGAGCGTCGAGCAATTTGAACAACTCTAAATAGGGATGTTATGGACATTATTGTGTGTTATATTTAAAGTAATTGGTTTTGAAATGAAGGATATGTTGGTTGATGTTTGTGGGTTTTATATGTTTTAGGGGTTGATTCCGCGTGCTAAAGTCTTGGTAACCCTTGGTGGAACATTCTTCTTGGCGTTTTGGCCGTTGATTCTTGTAACGGTTGCTTCGTTCTCTGGTGTTTACCTTGTAAGCTTTCTTAATCTATAACCTAGTTTTAGTTGTTAGTTTGTTGGGTGATGGTTAGTGATGCGGAGTGGAAACATGAATAGTAATGGGAAATCTGTTGAAGAAAATTCGATGATTAAAACAGTATATAGGGGAGGTTTAAACATGGTTGATCAAGCCAAAGCTGGAAAACTTAAATTGACTGTCTACTTATGAATTTCCCTTCCCTAAATTAAAGCGCTTGAATTACTTAAATCAAAGATTCACGCTTTTTTACGTAGAAAAGGAAGCAAATTAAAACTCGTTAAATTGGGAAAAATCGTTGACTTTGAAATTGGAGCTCCAGTGACAGAATTTGGGTCAGGCCCGTCAAGATGTTTTTGTCCATTACTTATGGGCATCGTGCCTCCAAATGTAGCCCAAGTTAGGAATGTTTGGTCTGTTTGCCTCTGTTTAACCGGTCCAAGTATGAGTCTGCTAGCTCTTAAATCAGTTGCGTATCATTAAGGCAATAAACGATTTCCATATGAAAACTCATGTTTGCTATGACTTTGGTGGGTTTTCTTAGCCCATATCTTTATGGCCCTGACCCGTAAATGGACTGGGTCACTGATAAAGAGATTCTTGATTGTACAAGTATAATATAAAGATATGATTCTGTATGTGTGTTCTAAAGTAGGCTGCTAATGGTGATTGATTGCTTAATATGGAAGAAATTGAAAGTAAGATGCTGTTTATATAAAAAAAATATTAAAAAAGTCACTTGCATCAAATGTAACTCCTTGACTGTACAAGTATCCTATGAATTATTAAGATATGATTCTGTATTTTATCCTTGATTATTAAGTATATAAATCTTCAATGTGTTTTTAAATTTCTAACCGTTTAATGTATTCATCTGCAGTATTTTGGACCAAAATTTGTCCATGATGCTACCACAAGACAAGTACACCTACCACAATACATTGACCCGTATGACCTTCTAGAAGACGAACGGATCTCCGAAACTGCACCGCGACTAAATTAAACGTACACGTCTGTATACGTTTTCAAAAGATAAATAGCTAGACTTTATATCATTATATTTTTACCAAATTCTGTAAATGTAACCAATAAGCGATCCCTTTCATTCCAGACACATGTAAATACAGATTCCTACTTGTACAATGAAATGTACATCTCTATAGGGAAATAAACTTATGTCGAAAGGCACCTTCGTTACCCTATTGGAAACATTTAAAACCAACCCGTTCGGGTAAGTTACGAAACAGATTGAAACGGCTTGAATGATTCAACCGAAGTGATGAGCCCACGGGTCGACCCAACCGCAGCAACTAGTGACACAATCAAGCAAGCTAAACTCAGTATCTGCATCCAAATCCAAGTGAAGGAGTACTTGCGGATCTTGGCTTGTGAAATGTACATCTCTATAGGGAAATAAACTGATAACGGCCAAAATGTACCAGCACCAAGCAAGCCCACAAAGTCGTTAAAAAACGGGAATAACATCGCGATTATTGTTGTCACAATCACGTAACTTGCCCTCGAAGCAAATCTGAACGTGTTGAGTTCGAATCCGCACAATGAGAACTCTCTTGTGACGAGTTTGTTTTGTGGCCATTTCTTTTTGCTGGAAATCTCCATAAACCCGAATAACGGTTGTGCTAGTACCTATAGAATTGATTACCAGAAAACCATCAGATTGGTTACCGTTTTTTCTTTTAATTAACCTGATTTATTGATTGTGCTTTTAACTTTTAACTTACCTGATAAGCACCAAGAAGATGAATAACAATGCAAATGTTACCAATATCTACCAGCCAATACGGGTCGTAGAACCCAAACCCAGTCAAGAAGTTTCCCGGTGCATCGTTCCCGAAAGCCGCATATCCCAGCACCCCACACAGCATATAAAACACAGTAGATGCCATGATTCCGGCAGCGGTGGCCACTTTCATTTGCTTGTTCTCCGGCGGGCTCGATTTCAAAGTGTCCTGCATTTTAAAGGGGATATCTCAAAACTCTATAACCTCTCAAAGTTTCACAATATTCCATACTACACACACAAAAAAAAAATAAAAAAAAAAAAACCCACTACTAGTAGTTGCTCTACTATAAGTGAGATTATACTAGATACGTTTGTTTGCTTGCTTGTATATACGTGATTACGTGACTTGCCTGAATTTCTATGAGGACGAAGCAAAACGAATAGGCGAAAGCAACATCTCCTAGAGCAGAGAAAGTTCTCCACATTTTCTCCATGCCGGAAAGGTTTGGTCCGACCGGTATTCCTGTTAGACTCGTCTTCGCAATCCCATGTTCTGTAACCACAAGAACAAAATACTTCAAATCAATAAATATATCAACTATCTAATTAGTGCCGGCGACCGCCCAAGGCCCGCTCTCCACAACCATGTTAGGTTTCCTTACCAGCAATTTTGGCAATTGAAAGACCGATGCCGATCAACGAATAGGAGAACGACATGATAGCAGCGACGACTGATATTGGCGACAACTTATGGAAGTTGGGGATTTGGCTTAGGATGATCTGAATAACGGCAAAAATCACCATAAACATGCTGTTGCTCACATGACATCCTGCTTCGTGACCTTGTTTATGGAAACAGTTGGATCTTTTGATTGCACTGAGGAATGGTAGTTAAATAGATCAAAATTTTGGAAAATGAAGATATAACAAGTGGAAGAAGTTGAGATTGTTGTGAACTTACGCCATGCTGATCGCTGTGGTTGTGGTGTATCCGATGGTGATTCCGACGAGAACGCCATACTGAGCTATGCCACAAAGCTTGTATTGAAGTGGTCCTGGGTAAAAACAAGAATCAATGGAATATTTTTTTAGCGCAGAGCAAACCTGTAAAATCTATTTCTAAAATTCATCTATTGTCTACTTTGTGGGACTCGAACACTCGTCAACTTATGAGAATAAACATTTGATGTTACTATGCGAAGATGTTAAAGGTAAAAAATGTTTTTACTTTGTTAAACATTGATATATAGCTTTAAGGTTTTTTTTTTTTTTTTTTTTTTTTGTGTGTGTTTGTTTTTTGTGAGAAGATTATTATTTAAATTAATTTGACTGTAACAAATTCAATACTTTTGCCTATATATAGAATGCATTAACTGGGCTCGTGGACGGCACTCCTGTCTTCTCGATATTCAAATGTGAAACTCTATAAATAAATTGGAAGTTACTATCGTTAGACTAATTTCAAAAATGACTATTTGTTTTGAGAAATTGAAGTAGTTTTTAAATCTATTAAGAGATATTTTTAAAAATATTTTGTCAATAAAGTAACTTTTAAATGTCAATTTGGAACCTTTAATTATTAAATAACTAGTAACTAAAATAACTAGTAACTACACGCAATATAGAAACGAAAATAAATAAATAAATAAATAAACAAACAAGAAAATCCTTTCTCAACAATCTTTGTTGCAATTATTATTATTAGTATTATTGGTGAAATTCCTTTCTCAACAACCATTGTTGTCATTATTATTAATAGTATTATTGGTATTATTAATGTTAATGCTATTATGCTATTATTACTTTTTATGTGTACATTCTTAGAAATGGACAAATAACTTAATGGTGGTCGGTTAATGTTCATAAGTCATAACGTAAATTAAATCATTAACAAATAAAAAAGTGACATTTTTTTCTAGATAAAGACAATAAAATTAGAAATTTACCGAGATTGGATTTTACAGCATCCATATAACTATAGTTTCTGGTGCCCGTAACCGGATCCGGTGAACGGTAGCAATCCGTCAACAAAATCGAATTATACATCGTGATTACAGAAAACAACGCGAGGGTAATGGATCCCGCAATCCATCCTAGCTGAGCAAAACACCATGCCAATGACAACACACCTGACCCGATCACAGCTGTTATTATATGCGCGGTTGCACTTTTCCAAGTCCCTTCATTGACGCGTAAAAACAATTCAAAAACTAAACTTGTACACGAATCAAACCAAAGGAAAAATGAACTCTTACCTGTCCGTTTTATCCTTCCATCGTCGTCAAACTTCTCGCTAGGAAGGTACCCGCTTTCTGCAACCGCAAAACTCGAACCGACTTGCATCTCTTCCCCCCTTTACCAGAATCAGGATTGCAAGAAAAATTGAGTTGGGATGGTTATGTTGTTCTTTGAGTTTGATCCCTCATATAGGAAACACTCAAGAGTATTCATCACTATTTATAGTAATCTAGTGTATCAAAAAGTGTTTTGGGGTGGCCGTGTGGGTACCCACCAATTAAATGCAATAGATTAATATAACATTAATAATAAATAAAAAAGTATTTATATATTTTTTTGGAAAGGTAAATAAAAAAAGTATATAACCAAATAAAGTTTTAAATTGTTTTGAGCTTTAAATTAAATTAATATAACTCTTTTTAATTAATGAAACCTTATATACCATGGGAATTGAACCCGACCTCTCTTATCCTAAATTTTATCCAACCTATCAATACCATTAGACTATTCCCAATGGGATAAAACTATAAATCTTTTATTCAACCCATCAATACCACTAGACTATTTCCAATGGGATAAATCTTATAAATATTTGTTTTTTTTTTTTTTTGGGTTATCGGTGTTTTGTTTTTTTGAAAATTTAATAGTTTAAGACTTAAGAGTGGTACTAGAGGCCTTTCTTACCGGTTAGGTAGTAAAAAAAATAAAACTATATATAGTGTAAATGATTCGGGTTTTTATATTGGATCGGTTTGGATTTACCTGATTTGAACAAAATTAACCAAAACCGATTTCATCTATACACATCATTAAAGTTTAATTTGACATCCACATAATACTTAGCATGTTCTTGCGACTAATTCAAACATTATGAAAAAAACGAAGGAATGATATCTGTTAGGTGCTTACATAAAAACTTGATAAATAGTTGAATAGATTGAAACCGAAGAGTGGAGGCGGCCAAATTGATTAACTTAAACCGAACTAATTAAACTGAACGGTTTTAAATGTGCAAATTCGAACTCTTTTTATTCGATTTTGAATTAATGCCAAAAACCGACAAAAAGTGAAAGACACGCGTCATACATTTAACTTTCGGTACTATTTTATCGTATCGCATGTATGATTAGACGTTACAAACCATTTGATGTCATTTTAAGATAATTAACTAAGAATCAAAGTTAATATTATACGACTGTGATCAAGTATGCATTTATTAAGGTAAAACCAATAGATTTTTGTCATCATACAACATAAGATACAATACAATGGTATTGCAATTGAAATATGAAAGACAAACTACCATTAAATAACAAAAAAGATATATCTTTTAACTTTTAAAAACTATTTTATTATAGTACATGTAAGATTAGATGGTTAAGAACAACATAATCTCAGTTTAAGATACCTTAATATAAAATTAAAATCACTAGTTTTGACAACTATGATCAAGTTTGCAATAATTCTACTAATGTCTTGGGGTATACTTTAACTTTTTTTACTTATCTAAGTGTTACATCACCTATTTTTTCTCATTTCACTCTACCTCACTCCAAGAAATGGTTTAATCTTGTTAACTTTATCTAACCAGATTTTTTTGTGGTTTTTTGTTTAAAAAAGAAAAGAATAATTAGTTAAATCTCTTAACATCCGATTAACATGTTAACACATAACCTCTTTAATGCCTCTTAACACAAGGAGGGAACGATATGCAATACGGGTTAACATGCCATGCCATCGTTAACACCTAATATGTTAGAGTACACCCCATGATCGCAAAACAATACAATTTTCTTAGCATACAACATAAGATACAATTTAGTTATAATCAAATAAAAAAAGATTACCAAATAAAAGAGGTGTCTTTGTTTTTATAAGAAAGATAAATCATAAATTGTTTGAAGGGAACCAAAATGAGAGTATGTCACATTATTTCTTACGGGTTGAGAGCATGTCACATTATTTCTTATTACTTTTCATATTCTCTTTAAAAAAAATCACTTCAAAATTTGTCATTTTTTCGTAGATGTTTTTAAACATCAAAATTACTGAAGATAAGGCAAATTAAAAAAATTTTTGAATAATAAACTAACACATTTAAAAAAAATAAAATAAGATAAACTTTTCTAAATAAAAAGGTACACTTTTATAAAAGTTTAAAAATTGTATAAAGTACGTATAATAAAAAAATGAAAAAAAATTACATAAATACATAAAATAGGTTACCTAAGTGCAAGATTCAAATTTGATTGACATATCTAAAAAAAATCCAAATTATAAAAAAAAGTCTTAACAGTTAACACAATGTAGATATCAGCTGTCTACTTTAAATAAAACAAAAATAAGTGGCATAATTTGAAGGCAATCAAATAAACTAAAATACTCAATAACCCTATGTAAAAAAATAAAAATAAAAAAAAAACTATGCCTCAACATTACTGTCTGGTTTGGGGTTATTTGATCAGCTTTGATATAAATGATAAACTAAATCGTTTGTTACGGTTTGAAAATTTCAAAGCCAACCAATTAAAAGATAAAAAGAAAAAACAATAGGGAAACTAAGCTGATAACAAGTTTGGGCAGTTTCATGGTTTTAAACCGAATCATTAATTTAATAAACTAACGAACATCAGCACATGTTTCGTTCATTTAGTTGAAAGAACAAATTTTAATGCATATGTCATTCGTTCAATTACTTCGTTTATGTATGTTCATTTATGTTTGAATATTCATTTAGCTTTGTTCATTTATGTACGTGAATAGTGTAGGAGAAAGGTCATGATTTTACTAAAATTTTATTAACAAAATAATAAAGATACTCTCTTTATAATTTGGAAAATTGTAGGACATGAATCGTGTACAAATCCAAACAAAAAAATAAACATAAATACAACTTTATATAAATAAAGTGATTCAAAATGTTGTCTTCGATAAGAACTTGAGCCACATCTTCTTTTATGATTTCCGCTTCGTCTTTAGCGAGACCTTGAACAGTGCATGTACTTACAAGTGCATGGCATCTTATTGAGTGAGTACCTCAAGACATACCATGGGACGATATCGTTGAGAAGATTTCAATCAAATTATAAAGTGTTGAAGATAAAAGCAATTTGATATTTGATGTCTACGTATCGTCTATGCTTCCGTTTAAATTTTAAAAGTTTTTGGCACCTATGATTTAATTTCCAATATATTTTATTGTTTTGTGTTCAATATGTTCGGATAACACCTGCAATTTTTTTATAAAGAAATAAATCACTAATGTTTGTGACGTATAAATTATTTTTTTGGAAAATAATTATAACGACAATTATACATTGTTTAAAAGAATATGGTTTAAATGGATAGTACGTGAAAATTCTTGGACATAAACAACTTAAGAGTTGTTGCATTCACTAAATGTCAAAGACGAGACATCAAATGTGTAACCACATCATGAGAGAGTAATGAAAGAAAGCAGTGAGTATATTGAGATAAAATACATAAAAGAGATACATGTCGAGATACTTTGTTAGAAGTCATTGAAAATCCACAAATGTGAATTCTAACATACGAAAGTAAAGTAGATGCGTCTACCACTTGATTATTGTTAGAACTGTATGGAGATTTTACCTTTGTTTGGGAGAGCATCCTAAATATACATATATCCTAGTGAATAACAATAGATGTGTGCAAATCACTTATGACAAAATTATGAATGTCATGTTGTTGATTGTCGATCTAGTTGACTCTATCTCACACATAATAGTGATAGTAGACGAGGAACATTCATCTTGTTGGTGATGAATGTGTTCACTATGTGACTTGTGTTTAAGTCCTTATGAGTCAATGGTAAAGCGTTAGAGATCAAAGGTAAACAAGTTATGTTACTTAATTAAATGGTAAAATTTAGCTATGTGCTATATACAATAATTTGTGAGACCTTCCTAAATATTGATGTTTTAGGATTATGAATAAGTTTCATTATTTTGTCTTAACAAGGGATGAATGTTGCAAAGTAATATTATGATATCCTTAGAGTTGTGAAGAATCAGAATGATGCATCTTATGTTCACATGCTAAAGTATTGTAGTCTAAAGCATGCTAGACTAGTGCGTGGTTAATTATGGTTCTTGACAGAGACTAATTAACTCTAAACATTCAAATATGTATGAACGCAAAAAGAATTTGTGTATAGACAAAGTTGCGGGAGAATTTTCATTCATTATAAGGAAAAGATAAGTAACTTTTGAAAAGCTTGTTCGAAAAGCTAATGAGGAGAACTCATTGTCTAGGCTTATTCTAGATGGTAAGTTAGAATTATCCTAACTTGGTGACAAACTTATGACAATGGCATGTGTTGCTTTGGTCAGCTCGGAAGCTTATGTAAGCTAATGCAATATGAGCTGAATTCACTGATACAATAAGATTGATCTTGTTCAATCATATGTGTATAAATGTCGTCATAAGTGAAGTTACGGAAATGTTGATCAAATGGCAAGAAATGTGGGGGGAGAATCCATTTAAGAAACAACCCTATTATAAGGGTATGTAAAATGGTTTTCATTACTTCATTACCCCATCTGGATGTTATTCAATAACACTTAAATGTGGGAGTGTCTTACATTTGTACCATAAAATTTTGGCAATAAGGATTTTATAATCCAATCTAACATTGCAAACAGACGACTAAGTGGAGGACACAAAGGTAGTAGTGCATAATGCAGATGTGTTTGCCTTAAATGATAAATGTATCATTCTAAGACAGATATTATAACCAAATTCAGGTGGCGATTGAGGTTGTTGTCTTAGAAGTTGACAATAGGCAATGTTCACTTTCGAGTTACGAAAACGTCATGACAATTGATCTCAACTGCAAAAGTTATCTTCAATGACTTGTCAAAGACAAAGATAATGTTATGGATCCAACAACCTGATGGTTTATTAGAGATCAAGTTGTGGAATGAGACTAAAGCCCATGGAACAAGGGTGTGTGAAGAAACCTAACTTAGTTGACTAGGGATCCCAAGATCTAAGTTCAATAGGACAACGAATTCGTAAGCCTAAGGTTGGTCACTGTGGGGGCATAGCTGATATGCATAAGCTAGTATATATGGTTATATATACCCCCTAAACGATAAAAGGGTGTTTAAATACGTCCTAGTTCATTCCTATGAAATTCAGTGACAAATTGTGAGGCTAAGCATTTTATGAGGTAAATGATTTTGCGTAATCATGGTTACCAAGATGATTTTAATGATTTAAGGAGAATCATCTATGTTAGTGAGAAGTAGGGTCGCTTTGAATGGAACCGGGGGCACAATTCCTAGAGCTCTCGCAGAACCAAGAAAGTGTTCCACGACCATTATTGGATACGAGTATGAGGGGATGACCCGGCTAAGGAGAGTATTGTGTGAAGTGTATCATCGTCAACACAAATGGGGGTTTGTTCAGGGACATCGCGTCTACAAACCGCTAGGGGGCTAAGTATGCTTCACAACGGAAAGTTCAAAGGGAACACCTACTTATTCGGCGATACTCACATGTCGTGGTTGCATTGGAAATTTTATGTGTTTTGATCAATCTCCATTCATGTGGGGGATTGTTGGAAAATTTTAAAATGTGGTGAATGAAAATTTATTGAGATTATTAATATTAAATTCTATATAGTGACAAAATTTGCAGTAGAGTTATTTATGTCACTTGTTTAGTTTTTTATTAGAATAATAAACTCTTCATGTGGTGTATTGATGACAACTCTTGAGTAAAGTTTCTTTTATGCCAATTGATTAGAGATTTTATATGAAAAAATTAAGTCTTTAATTATGTTGGACTTTTCACCACCCATGGCTCTTGCATACTTAGTAGGCTATGTGCCTCTTTTGATGGGGTTAGAGGTTAGAAAAAATATAAGTAAAAAATACAATAAAGAGAGATGTATGCATGAAGAGTCATTGGAGAAAAAGAAAAAGCACTTGATGACCCATATGTTAGGAACATATAGAGATATGTTCTTAGTTTCCAAAAGGTCTAACACTATGATTTTATCCGATGTAACCTCGGGCTTGTGGGCTTCTCCGGTAGTACAGTCTGCTTGCGCTGTTGTACCCTGGGAGACAGACGCGTCGTCTTTAGTAGAGGCACAAAATCTTTTTTAAGGGAAGCGTGTTGAACACGCGCCTCAGCTACAACCGTCAACATTTGTTTGTTCTTTTTCTAGGAAATTAATGTACAAGAAGACGTCGTTCAAGACCTCGTTGAATCCTACATAACGGACCATACAAGAAGACGCAATTAAAGCTCTAGTTGAAGACCATAGTTTGAATCAATTTAATTACATATGTTGTATTATATGTTATATTCGTTAGGATTTATACATGGTACATGTTTACTACAATTTCTCAAATATGTAAAGAGAGTATCTTTACTATTTTTATATTTATTTATATAATTTTTATTATTATTTTGACCCATGTCCTACTGATTCTAGACTCAACAAACTGGTCATGATTAACATCGATCTTAATTAATTTTTTTGAATGGTAAACTTCATGTTTAAGGTTATCGAACTCTCCAAATCGGAGAGTCCCGTATTGCCCCACTCTGGTCAGGCTATGTTGTCTTAACTGTGCCCATGCTGGCTTTAAAGTTTGTCTTTTTTGGGCGTTTCCCCGGGAAACCATACCGCCGGCTGCCACTTGACAGTCGTTGTGCCATCACAAGAGCAGAACTCTCCGGCGTAACACCCGGTGGGTCTAAACCCCGGTTGGCTCGTGTCACACCCCAACCTGGCGAAAACATCGGGGCAAGGCATTGAGCGAAACAGATTGTCCAGAAGTTTCCATAACAACTATAATTACCAATTAGTTAAAGCGACACGTCCCATACCATGTCATAAAAGATAATACAATTATTACAGAAAAGATCTAGTCGATTTGTTCTGTTCCGACAACTCAGATTTTTATTACAGACAATTGTTTATTGTTGACCTAGGTCTTTCCTAGCCTCGATTTCACAGTAAAGTAAGCAAATAAGCATCCTAAGCACCTGTCACATGCATTAAAGTAAAAGTCAAAACACATAGTGTAAAGGTGAGCATACAAGTTTAATAGATATAATAGAGTTCGAAATCGATTACGCATAACCAGCACGTACACAGTGTAAAATGAGGCATGTTAGTTATCGACATGAACCTATCGATACCAATGACTGCGGGTTGACTGCCCAAGGCAGTTCGCGATACACACTCACCACTGTGAGCCATGTAACGAATTGTCTTTAACAACCCCTGAGTGAACAGGTGCTGAGTCCAAACTATAGTACTATCGTTGCTAAGGCAGGTAGACAACATTCCATGTGTAAACATAACAAACAATCATTCATTAAGTCACGTATAACATGCGGTAATTGGTTAGCAATTAAAGTATTGCGTAGTGTGTTTGATGTGATTTAGAATAAGTAACGTATGTAACACCCAAAAGTGCGTAAAGCAAAAAGGGATCGAGTATACTCACAGCGATTGGGGGATTGAAGGGAGCGCTAGAGAGTAAGGTTAGCCTGAACAGATTGATAGCATAACAATGAGCGATGCGTAAGACGAAACAAGTGTAAGTGGGTCGGACAACAGTTAGATCGGTTGGTAGTACAATCGGACAACCGGTCGTTCAAGTGACAGTCCGCTCGGATGGTCATCCGATCGGTTGACCTTTGGAGTGGATTGTTTCTTCCTTTGGGAAGGATGTGTTTGTGTATGATGGCTTGACTTTTGAAGTTTTCGTTGTAGCATTTTGAAAACTTAGAAGTATCTCTACCTTTCAGGTCGATCGATCGGACGGGCGTTCGATCGGGCGGCATCCCGATTGGTTGGACACTTTAGTGAGAACAAATTCACAGCAGTTTGTCACTCGATCGGATGGTAGTCCGATCGGGTGGCAATCCGTTGATATTGAATCGTGTTGAAAATTATTGAAGTGTTGAAGTTTAAATGTCACATGATCGAGTGGTAATCCGATCGGATGGTAGTCCGATCGGACGACAATTCGTTCAACGTTTAGACTTCAAATGTTGATAAACAGTTTAGGTGTGGGGCCCAAGGTGCAAGTCGATCGGGTGAGAACCCGATCGGATGACAGTCCGATCGGACGGTGGTCCGATCGGACGGCATTCCGTCCTGGTCGTTCCGTTTTATTCTTACACCTGGTTGTTTTGATTGTTTGTCGATTTATCGAGATGTTTTGATAACGTGTTAAGCAACAGAAACCTCGTCAATACTTGGTACTCCTGATTGGACAGGAATCACCCCAAATTCGGCCAGTTAACTGTTCGAGACGGTGTTCCATGTTTAACCCGAAATCGGTATTCTCGTGGATAGAATTCAGATCTTGAACCAACACAACCACGAGAATGAGTAGGAAGTCGGTACAAGCTCCGATTCGATCGATTTTGAATGCATTGAGTGTAAAAGAGTTGAAAGAAAGTTGGAAAACCATCTTTCAATCCTTTTCACCGTGAATATGTTTAGATCTATGAAAGATCTTCGTTTGTTTATGTGGAAATCGGTTATTGACGCCAAAACATGAAGTTCTCAAGAACATCATGATGACATCATCCTAGAACACCTCAAATCTAGTGATTTCTCGGTTAAAAGTTAAGATTTAAAAGATAGAAAGGTGTAGAATCAAGTGTAGATCAAAGAAGTACAAGATTTAGGTTGAAATCTTACCTGAATCGCGGGAAATCGAAGGGAAAGTGAGATTGGAGCACTGGTCGGATAGGAAAGTGCCAAAAGTGGTAAGTTTGATGGTGACAGGGGGTATTTATAGGGTTTCCCAAAGTGGAAAAGGGTTGGTCGATCGGTGGCAGCCCGATCGAGTGGCTGGCCGATCGAGCGGCAGCTCGATCGATCAGCTGGTTACCTGATCGATCAGTTACTTGGTTCGAGAGTTCGGTGCGACGAGTTTTTACCGTTTTGATTGCAAATGCGAGCGTTGCGATGCGATAGAGTTTCCTATTCAAATTACTTTTAATCGCAACTACTATATCAACATACAATCATCCTTAATTGACATGCGTTTAGTGTTTGCGATTCTAGTGTCGATTGCGTTTCGATTATCCACCACAACATAACATAAATAAACATACACAAGTAACACATAAGGCACACACACACATAAAACAATATCCAGGACGCGTAATTCGAGTTGCGAGTGCGATTGCGATAGCGATAAGCGATAAAACATGCGATAATTATCGAATAAACCTCGATTATTAATAAGTACTCCACATAATACAACTAACGTAACGTATAAAATAGACTAACTACAAGTCAAAGAAGTCAAAACAAGAATTGAGCTAGGAGTGACAGATCGCAATTAGCAATCTTGTCTTCCTTTGACTTCAATCTTGACTTTGACTTTGACTTTCGAAACACGGGGTGTTACAGCCTCCCCTAGTTGAGGGAATTTCATCCCGAAATTAGGCCGAAGCCATAACAAACAACTGCGGGTACTTCGCCTTCATGTCGCTTTCGAGTTCCCAAGTGAACTCTGCGCCTCGTTTGCCTTCCCATTGGACTTTCACAGTAGGAATGCGCGAGCGTCTGAGCTTCTTGGTTTGGCGGTCCATGATTTCGACAGGCTTCTCCACGAAGTGTAGTTTTCGTTTATTTGGAGATCATCAAGGGGCACAATTAAATCATGCTCAGCCAGGCACTTTCAGAGGTTCGAAATGTGGAAAGTCGGGTGAACGTTACTAAGTTCCTCCGGTAGTTCGAGTCTGTAGGCGACTTTTCTGATCCTTTCCAGAATCTTAAAAGGTCCAACATATCGAGGCGCTAGTTTTCCTTTCTTGCCGAATCTGACTACACCCTTCCAAGGTGATACCTTTTGGAGTACGTAGTCGCCAACGTCAAATTCAAGGGGCTTGCGTCGTCTATCGGCGTAACTTTTCTGTCGACTCCGAGCTTTCAGCAGATTGTCTCGAATTTGGAGGACTTTGTCAGTCGTTTCTTGCAATAGCTCAGGACCGGTTAATTGCGAGTGCCCGATCTTGTAACACCCCGAAATTTAAAAGGCTTTATATTATCATTTTATACAAAGTATACGAAATAAACGAGGATGAGTTAACTAGGAATAAATAACCTAGTTAGTTAATTGTCCCGTTTTAAAACATGAATGAATAGAAAATGCCAAAGATATAAAGCTAAATAAAAGTAGAGGTGCCTATGTTGTTAAAATTGAAACTTAAATTGATAAAACAAATTAAAAACAAACCAAACACCCCAAAAGAGGGGTCTGGTCGATCAAGAGCAGGAGAAGGGCGACCCCCCATGCTCCAAACCCTACAAATTCACTAAACTCTCAAATTGAAGGTCCAAATCTGATAAAAAAAACAAAAATCAAGCATAGATTATTGATCCTCATCACAAGAGGATTACAAGGTATGTAAAATTTGATGAAAACTCTCAACTCGAAATTCTCATGAAATTGGGAAAATCTGAAATTTATGGTTGCATGTTTGTTTTATGATGAATTAGGAACAATATAGTGTCTAGGGACAAATACAAGTTAAAATCATGTGAAATTTTAGTAAAATCCATGAAGGATTAGTGGGTTATGTAGAACTTAATAAACACTAGGAAATTGGGTGTTGTTTTAGTGTAATTTGACAATTGTGAAGTGACTTCAGAATTTTAGAAGCTAACAATTGTGTAAAATGGGTTGATTGATGTGAAATTCGGGCTAGATGATAAGCTAGGGATTTGCTAAATAATCATGTAAAATTCTGCCCTTAAAGTGTTTGTTGAAATGCCTCAAAGAAGGCTCGAAACTGGAATTTTGAAGTTAAAACACCTAATTGTGATGTTTTGGCTATTATGCGAAATGTGATTAAAAAGAGTTCTAAACATGATATAATTGAACTCTATAGGAAAGGATACCGGAACGTCGAGTGGACAAGCCGGCGGTGATTTGCGGTTAAAGGGCGTACACTAAAGGTATGTAACTTGACCCGTTACATTCAATGATTTGTTGTTAAATTTTGTGAAGTCTCATTTTAGGATAAATATGGTGTCTATTGTAGCGACCATGATCGTTACTTGAATTAATAGTCTAAGAGTGACAAGGAATCGTTTGGTAGTCATCATATTGGAGGATTCCATAAGATGAGCCAAACAGATCGATTAGTTGTGTAAATTATTGTTCTAGTGTTTTAGAGAGCTAAGAAGGCAATGACAATCACGAGAGCATTAAGCCATGAGATTGGTAAAGAAATGCGAGTGATAATGAGCCCCGGATGTTGGGAATAAAGTGTCATAAGTTTACTAGCTAAAGGGTAGTAAATTGTGTGAAGTTGAAATGGGTCGAATAAATGCATAACGACATATAGTCTTTATGTCCGTAAGTTAAGCTTTTAGTATGACTATCGTAATAGGCATGTTGGTAATGAATTTACAGACGTATAGGAAAAATAATCACTAAAAACGGACTTACGAATCATAAGTTATGACAATTCTAAGTTGGGATTCGATTAAACTTTGAGCTGGGTATGTACAACATCAGCTTAAACAACATTCTGTGAAAAACAGGGCTAGGCGTGACGCCTAGGCCAATAAATGCATAACGACATATAGTCTTTCTGTCCGTAAGTTAAGCTTTTAGTATAACTATCGTAATAGGCACGTTGGTAATGAATTTACAGACTTATAGGAAAAAGAATCACTAAAAACGGACTTACGAATCATAAGTTATGACAATTCTAAGTTGGAATTCGATTAAACTTTGAGCTGGGTATGTACAACATCAGCTTAAACAACATTCTGTGAAAAACAGGGCTAGGCGTGACGCCTAGGCCCTTGGCGTCACACGGCGCCCCCCTGATCCCGAAAAAAATAAAATTTTGTTCTTTTGACTCTTGGAACTTGTTTATATCCATTCTAATTTTATCAAAACTGACATTTGTTGTGGTTTTGATCTTAGGTGATGTTGGAAACTAACCGGAAGATGATCGAGCTAGCTTTTTGAAGAACCGAACACAATTTACAAGCTTCCTTAATATTTTAACCCTTAATAAACTATGTTTATGGGATGTAAACAAATTGTTTAACAACTTTTGAATGTTTTAACTTAGTCGTTAGTTGACTAAGGTTTTTGCTACTTATGAACTTGACTTATGGAATCTATGTTAATTAGGCATCTTTTATCTAAAATGGTATGAACTATTATCAAATTCAAGTAAAATTAGACGGGTGTTACAAGTTGGTATCAGAGCTTAAGGTTGTCAACAAAGTGTTCGGTTCAAGCTTGATCAATCGTCCGGTAAGAATTAACTTATTATGCTAATAAAGTATATCTTATGTAAGAAATGAGAAATGAATTGATGTGCATGGGAAGAGCGTGTTAACACACTCAAACCCGGAAAGTGCACCAAATGTGAACGGTTAAAGCAAGTTGGGAACTTGGCTAAACCGAAACAAATGAAGCAATGTTATAAATGAAATGTTTAACGTTTAAATGTAAACATTTCAGTTTCAAGATGTCTGATGGAAATGATGATAATCCGGTGCAAACAAGCACCGAACAAATGAAAGAGATAATTGCCAAAGAAGTAGGGAAGGCAATTGAAGGGAGTCTATCCGGGTTTATAGACAAAATTCAAAGCACGGTGTTGTCGCTTGTCGAAGAGCGAGTTGAAAGGTTGGAGGATAGTGTCAACCTTATGAAAGATAAAACGGGAGAACGTAAAGGGTGCTCATATAAAGAATTTATGGCGTGCAAACCGCCAATCTATAACGGGGAAGTTGACCCGATAATCTGCCAAAGATGGATAAGTGACGTCGAAGGAGTGTTTGAACGAACCCACAGTGACGTAGGTGACTTTGTTGCTTACGGAACGGGTCAATTGAGGGGTCAAGCCAAGGATTGGTGGGACAATAAAAAGAAGGAAATGGGAGCCGAAGCGGCAAGGGTCATGACTTGGGATGAGTTTAAGGTTCCGTTCCTTAAACACCATAGTCCCAAAGCAGTTATCAATAGGATCAAAGAGGAATTTATCCAGTTAAGACAAAAGGGAGAATCAATTGATAAGATCACGGGCATCTTTATGGATAAGCTGAGATTTTGTGACGAGTTAGTCACCACAGAAGAGCAGAAGATATACTACTATTACAACATGCTGAGTGCTGAATACCGGGAGTTTATGACTCCCTCAAAATATGAAACTCTCACATAAATCATCAACACCGCCTGGGAGCGGGAAATCGAGTTAAAGAAACAAGTTGAAAGGGGTGAGCGAAGGGCACAGGATGTGAATCCAAGCCCTACAAAGAAAGCTAGAACTGCTGAATCGGGGAAGAAAGTGGAGGCTAAAGGCGGGTCGCCAAGTTGCAAAGTATGTGGAAAGGGGCACAAAGGTGAGTGCCGCTTCAAAGACAAGCCGTGTTCGGTATGTGGGAAAACGGGGCACACTGCATCGCTATGTCCCGGAAAAGTTTCCGTTTGTTACAAATGTTATCAACCCGGCCACAAAAAGTCTGAATGCCCCGAGTTGGTTGGAAAGAGAGACACAAAAGAGTCTCCAGCAGAAGCCCCCAAAGCGAAGGCTAGGTCCTTCCAACTTACCGCGGCTGAAGCAAAAACAGAACCCGATGTGGTCTCAGGTATATTCACAATTAACTCAATTCCAGCACGTGTATTGTTTGATATGGGTGCGAATAAATCCTTCATTTCACATGGATTTATTCGACATCCTTCATTTGTATTGACGAAATTATCTGTGCCCTTAGAAGTTGAAATAGGGGACAACAAAAGTTTTATAGTTTGTGATGTTTGTCGAGGCTGCAAATTAAGCATCGACGATGAGGAATACTTGATAGACCTAATCCCGATGTCAATGGGGGAATTTCAAGTAGTCGTTGGGATGGATTGGCTATCTCAGCACCATGCAAAGGTCGTGTGTTTTCGTAAAGAGATAAACCTAACATCTCCTCGCGGGAAACACGTCACTATATATGGCGAAAAAGGAGGCAACCCCATAGTATGCTCAATGTTGAAAGCTCACAAGCTTATGAAGCGAGGATGCAAGGCATTCATGATATACACAAATGAGCCCGAGAAAGAATCACGGAAGATTGAAGATGTACCGGTAGTACGAGACTATGAAGATGTGTTTCCGGAGGATTTACTAGGGATACCGCCTGAACGGGAAGTAGAGTTTGGGATCGAATTGATTCCGGGCGCAAAACCCGTAGCAAAAGCACCGTACCGACTCGCACCGTTGGAATTACAAGAGTTGATGTCCCAGATTCAAGACCTGTTTGACAAAGGATTCATAAGGCCGAGTGTGTCTCCTTGGGGCACACCGGTATTGTTCGTGAAAAAGAAAGACGGAAGCATGCGCATGTGTATCAATTACCGGGAGTTAAACAAACTCACGGTAAAGAACCGATACCCGCTTCCGAGGATAGATGATTTATTCGACCAATTACAAGGTGCGAACTGGTTTTCAAAAATTGACCTTAGATCGGGGTATCACCAATTAAAGGTCAACGAGGAAGATGTGCCGAAGACGACTTTCCGCACGCGATATGGACATTACGAATTCCTCGTGATGTCATTTGGGCTGACAAATGCACCCGCGGCTTTCATGGACCTCATGAACCGGGTTTGCAAACCGATGTTGGATAAGTCAGTCATCGTGTTTATCGATGATATTTTGGTGTACTCAAAAAGTGAAGCTAAACATGCACACCACTTACAAGAGGTGTTAGAGACACTTAGACGAGAGAGGTTGTATGCGAAATTCTCTAAGTGTGCCTTTTGGTTATGAGAGGTGCAATTTTTTGGCCATATCATAAGTGCCGATGGAGTATTAGTAGACCCGTCAAAGATCGAGGCCGTGTCAAAATGGAATCCCCCGAGAAACCCTTCGGAAATTAGAAGCTTTTTGGGGCTTGCGGGATACTATAGGAGATTCATTCAAGATTTCTCCAAGATTGCGTCGCCACTAACAAAGCTAACTCGGAAAGAGGAAAAGTTCATTTGGGGTGCCGAACAAGAAAGGGTGTTTCAGACGCTGAAAGAGAAGTTAACTCAAACTCCGGTATTGACGTTACTGCATGGGGTAGAAGACTTGGTGGTTTATTCGGATGCTTCACTATCGGGGCTCGGATGCGTTTTAATGCAACGGGGAAAAGTTATAGTTTATGCCTCGAGGCAATTGAAGATACATGAGAAGAAATATCCCACGCACGATCTCGAGTTGGCTGCGGTGGTATTTGCATTAAAAATATGGAGGCACTACTTATATGGGGTAAAGTGCACCATATTCACCGATCACAAGAGCTTGAAATACTTCTTCAATCAGAAGGAGTTAATATGCGACAAAGGCGATGGTTAGAAATGGTGAAAGATTTCGACTGTGAAATACACTATCACCCCGGAAGAGTAAACGTAGTAGCGGATGCCCTAAGCAGAAAGGCAGATTATGTCCCGATACGAGTACGATCATTGCAACTCATTGTGACCTCGGGCTTACTCGAACGAATCCGAGAGGCACAAGATGAAGCAGTAAAGACGAAAAACTGGAGAAAGGAAAGGATTGTTGGCCAAGTTAAGGATCTCGAAGTAGGAAACCACGGTTTGAAAACACGTTTCAATAGAATTTGGGTTCCTAACACATGTGGAGTTAAAAGGCTTCTACTAGATGAAGCTCACAAGTCCCGTTATTCCATCCATCCGGGGGCGACCATGATGTATAATGATTTAAAACAAAACTATTGGTGGCCCGGGATGAAAAGAGATATTGTGAAACATGTAGAGAAGTGTTTGACCTACTTGCAAGTCAAAGCGGAGCACTAGAAGCCATATGGTAAGTTGCAACCATTGGACATCCCAGTTTGGAAATGGAAACAAATCACCATGGATTTGTTGACCAAATTGCCCAAAACTAACCGCGGGTTTGATGCTATATGGGTAGTCGTGGATAGATTGACGAAAAGTGCCCACTTCATTCCGATTCGTGAGACTTATACATCCGAGAAGATGTCAGAGGTGTACACCAATGAAATCATAGAACGTCATGGGGTACCGATATCCATTGTGTCAGACAGAGATACTCGGTTTACTTCGAATTTTTGGCGTGAATTCCAAGAACAAATGGGCACTAAACTGTTCATTAGCACCGCTTACCATCCACAAACGTATGGGCAGAGTGAAAGAACAATACAAACGTTGGAGGATATGCTGTGGGCTTGCATTATTGACTTCGGGAGTAGTTGGGATGTCTATCTACCCTTGGTCGAATTTTCATATAACAATAGCTATCACGCGAGCATTAAGATGGCCCCGTATGAAATGTTATATGGTAGAAAGTGTTGAACCCCGGTATGTTGGGGAGAAGTGACTGATATAATCAGAGCTACGAATGAGAAGATTGACATGGTCCGAACTCACCTAAAAGCGGCTCAGGATCGATAAAAGTCGTACGCGAATAAACGAAGGAGGCCGATTGAATTTCAAGTGGGTGATAAGGTAATGCTAAAGGTATCGCCATGGAAGGGAATAATACAGTTCAGAAGAAGAGGAAAGTTGAGCCCAAGATTTATTGGGCCATTTAAAATCATCGAGCGGATTGGCAAGGTGGCTTATCGCCTCGAGCTACCGGAAGAATTGAGTGGAATACATAGCACGTTTCACGTGTTGCAATTGCGAAAGTGTCTAGCGGACGAAACAGCTTATATCCATTATGATGATATCGAAGTGGATAATAGCCTGAATTATGCGGTGAGGCCAGTGGGGATTTTAGATCGAAAGGTTAAGCACTTGCGAAACAAACAAATCGATCAAGTCAAGATCAAGTGGGAGCATAGGAAAGGTTCGGACACTACATGGGAGTCCGAAGAGGAAATGCGACGTCTCTATCCATCACTATTCGGTACGTACTCTGGTTTCGGGGAAGAAAACCCTTTTAAGTGGGGTGGACTTGTAACACCCCGAAATTTGAAAGGCTTTATATTAGCATTTTATATAAAGTATACGAAATAAACGAGGATGAGTTAACTTGGAATAAATAACCTAGTTAGTTAGTTGTCCCGTTTTAAAACATGAATGAATAGAAAATGCCAAAGATATAAAGCTAAATAAAAGTAGAGGGGCCTATGTTGTTAAAATTGAAACTTAAATTGATAAAACAAATTAAAAACAAACCAAATACCCCAAAAGAGGGGTCTGGTCGATCAAGAGCAGGAGAAGGGCGACCCCCCATGCTCCAAACCCTAAAAATTCACTAAACTCTCAAATTGAAGGTCCAAATCTGATCAAAAACAAAAATCAAGCATAGATTATTGATCCTCATCACAAGAGGATTACAAGGTATGTAAAATTTGATGAAAACTCTCAACTCGAAATTCTCATGAAATTGGGAAAATCTGAAATTTTTGGTTGCATGTTTGTTTTATGATGAATTAGGAACAATATAGTGTCTAGGGACAAACCCTAGACAAATACAAGTTGAAATCATGTGAAATTTTCGTAAAATCCATGAACACCATTGTAGGTGATTAGTGGGTTATGTAGAACTTGATAAACACTAGGAAATTGGGTGTTGTTTTAGTGTAATTTGACAATTGTGAAGTGACTTCAGAATTTTAGAAGCTAACAATTGTGTAAAACGGGTTGATTGATGTGAAATTCGGGCTAGATGATAAGCTAGGGATTTGCTAAATAATCATGTAAAATTATGCCCTTAAAGTGTTTGTTGAAATGCCTCAAAGAAGGCTCGAAACTAGAATTTTGAAGTTAAAACACCTAATTGTGATGTTTTGGCTATTATGCGAAATGTGATTAAAAAGAGTTCTAAACGTGATATAATTGAACTCTATAGGAAAGGATACCGGAACGTCGAGTGGAAAAGCCGGTGGTGATTTGCGGTTGAAGGGCGTGCACTAAAGGTATGTAACTTGACCCGTTACATTCAATGATTTGTTGTTAAATTTTGCGAAGTCTCATTTTAGGATAAATATGGTGTCGATTGTAGCGACCATGACCGTTACTTGAATCAATAGTCTAAGAGTGACAAGGAATCGTTTGGTAGTCATCATATTGGAGGATTCCATAAGATGAGCCAAACGGATTGATTAGTTGTGTAAATTATTGTTCTAGTGTTTTAGAGAGCTAAGAAGGCAATGACAATCACGAGAGCATTAAGCCATGAGATTGGTAAAGAAATGAGAGTGATAATGAGCCCCGGATGTTGGGAATAAAGTGTCATAAGTTTACTAGCTAAAGGGTAGTAAATTGTGTGAAGTTGAAATGGGTCGAATAAATGCATAACGACATATAGTCTTTCTGTCCGTAAGTTAAGCTTTTAGTATGACTATCGTAATAAGCACGTTGGTAATGAATTTACAGACGTATAGGAAAAAGAATCACTAAAAACGGACTTACGAATCATAAGGTATGACAATTCTAAGTTGGGATTCGATTAAACTTTGAGCTGGGTATGTACAGCATCAGCTTAAACAACATTCTGTGAAAAACAGGGCTAGGCGTGATGCCTAGGCCCTTGGCGTCACGCGGCGGCCCCCCTGATCCGGAAAAAAATAAATTTTTGTTCTTTTGACTCTTGGAACTTATTTATATCTATTCTAATTTTATCAAAACTGACATTTGTTGTGGTTTTGATCTTAGGTGATGTTGGAAACTAACCGGAAGATGATCGAGCTAGCTTTTTGAAGAACCAAACACAATTTACAAGCTTCCGCAATATTTTAACCCTTAATAAACTATGTTTATGGGATGTAAACAAATTGTTAAACAACTTTTGAATGTTTTAACTTAGTCGTTAGTTGACTAAGGTTTTTGCTACTTATGAACTTGACTTATGGAATCTATGTTAATTAGGCATCTTTTATCTAAAATGGTATGAACTATTATCAAATTCAAGTAAAATTAGACGGGTGTTACAAATCTCGTGCCATACAATAGGCGATCGACATTTTCTTCCGTATAAAGCCTCGAATGGTGCCATTTGAATGCTGGAATGATAACTGTTATTATACGAGAATTCGACTAACGGCAGGTAAGAATCCCAATTACCACCGAAATCTATGACACACGAACGGAGTATCTCTTCAAGAGTACGGATCGTTCTCTCAGTCTGACCGTCGGTTTGAGGGTGGAATGCGGTACTCAGATTAAGCATAGTACCGAGAGCAGCTTGAAACGTTTCCCACAGTCGTGAGGTAAACCGAGCATCACGGTCAGAGTTGATGTTGCGAGGCGTCCCATGTCGACAAATGATCTCATTGGTGTAGATTCGGGCTAATCTTTCTACCTTGTAGTCTTCCCGTATTAGCAAAAAGTGAGCTGATTTGGTCAAACGGTCAACAACAACCCAGATGCTGTCGTGACCTGATGGCGTGCGCGGGAGCTTTGTTATGAAGTCCATAGCTATACTTTCCCACTTCCATATAGGGATCGGGGGTTGTTCGAGTAAGCCAGAGGGTCTTTGATGTTCTGCCTTGACCTTTTAGCAAGTCAGGCACTTCCCAACGTAGAGAGCAATATCCCTTTTCTTGCCCGGCCACCAGTACTTGTAGCGAAGGTCCTGGTACATTTTATCGGCACCGGGATGAATAGAATACCAGGATTTGTGGGTTTCGTCCATCAATATCTGTCGTAAATTGGTCCGTTTAGGGATCCAAATTCGGTCCAGAAAGTGGAATATCCCATTCGACTTATTCACAGGTTGGGCTCCATCGTGATAGATTCTTTCCTTCTTCAAGGTGCGTTCATTAAAACATGCATGTTGGGCTTCTCGGATGAGGGTTTCGAGATCGTATTGGGCTTGGGTATCACGAATGCTGAGCAGATAGCTCCGTCTGCTGAGAGCGTCGGCAACGGCATTTGCTTTGCCTGGGTGATAACGAATCTCACAGTCGTACTCGTTGAGAAGTTCTACCCATCGGCGTTGATGCATATTAAGTTCCTTCTGGTCAAAGATATGTTGTAGGCTCCTATGATCGGTGAAGATCGTCCACTTGGTAACATATAGGTAGTGTCGCCAAATCTTTAACGCAAAAACAACTGCACCTAGCTCGAGTTCATGAGTTGTATAGTTCTTCTCGTGGATTTTGAGCTGACGAGACGCGTAAGCAATGACCTTGTCCCGTTGCATGAGGACACAACCAAGACCAAGGTTCGAAGCATCACAATAGACAATGAAGTCCTCATTTCCACCGGGTAAAGTAAGGACAGGAGCATTGCAGAGCATGTGCTTGAGGGTTTGGAAAGCAGATTCTTGTTCGGTTCCCCAAATAAAAGGCTTGTCTTTATGCGTGAGAGCGGTAAGCGGCACAACGATTTTTGAGAATCCTTCGATAAATCATCGATAATAGCCGGCTAGTCTGAGAAAAGAACGGACTTCAGACGGGTTTCTAGGTGTAATCCAACTCTTAACGGCTTCAATCTTCACGGGATCGACGTGAATACCTTAACTATTGACAATGTGACCGAGGAATTGAACCTCTTCCAGCCAAAATCCGCACTTGGAGAACTTGGCATAGAGTCGATTCCCTTGGAGTAGCTCGAGAACCAAACGTAGATGTTGCGCGTGTTCGACTTTTGACTTGGAATAGATCAAGACATCATCGAGGAACACGATGACGAAGCGGTCGAGATAAGGTTTACACACGCGATTCATCAGATCCATGAAAACCGCGGGTGCGTTGGTTAAACCAAAAGGCATAACAACGAACTCATAGTGGCCATATTGAGTACGAAAAGCGGTTTTGGGTATATCTTCCTCTTGAATGCGGAACTGGTGATAGCCTGAGCGTAGATCGATCTTGGAGAAACACGTAGCACCTTGTAGCTGATCGAACAAATCGTTGATGCGAGGTAGGGGATAGCGATTCTTGATGGTTAACTTATTCAATTCCCGATAGTCAATGCACATCCGAAACGACCCATCCTTCTTTTTGACGAAAAGGACTGGTGCGCCCCATGGAGAGGTGCTCGGGCGAATGAAGCCTTTATCAAGCAGTTCCTGGAGCTGACTCGAGAGTTTGCGCATTTCGGATGGAGCGAGTCGGTAAGGATCTCTAGCAATAGGGTTTGTGTAACACCTCGTAAAATCACGTCCAATGATGTATTGACACGTGTAATAAACCCTAATAAAGTCAAACATTGAATTTAAGGGACTAATTTTTTCGAAAAATCGAAAACTTTTATTATGAAAGGACTGGAAGTGATAGCATACCTAAAATAAGTTTCTAAAAAATCTCTTACGATGTTTATATTCACAAATGAGCCACTTGATGATTAAGTGTAGCCGTTTGCGTAATTAATTGAAAGTTTGCGCGATGAAGGGTTAAAAGCATCAACATGTTAATTCTTACCTCTGAGTGACCTTTTAACAAACCAGGAGCTTCATGATATTTGATTATACTCTCGGGAATGCCAAGTAATGGCCGTCTAATGTTTTTATGCCTATAAGTAAAGTTACGCGCAACTTTGCAAGTTAGAGGGACTAAAAGTGTCAATATGTTTAATTATACCTCTGAATGACCTTTTAGCGAACCCGAAGTATCGTGATGTTTAATAATACTTTCAAGAATGCCTAATATGGATTATATAAGGTTTCAATTCTATTAAATGATGAGATGCGCAAGTTTGCGCAATAGAGGGACCTAAAGCGTCAACTTTTGAATCTACGCCTTTCGGTGACCATATAAGCGAACGAGAGCATAGTAACATTTAATTATATGCTTGGGAATGATCAATTTGGGCCATGGAAGGCTTGGATATCATTAAACGGCATTTCACGCTACTTTGCGCAATTAAAGGACTATTTGCCTCAAACTGCAAAAGTATGTCTATTCGTAGGGTATCGGACCTTCCGAAATATGATCATAAGTTAAACATACCCTAAATATCCCTTACCTATCTTAGATATAGGTTTGGAGGTGTTTGATGCGCAAAAAAAAAAATTAAACTTTTAAGTCATGCAGGGACTAAAAGTGTCAAAAAGTGCACAAGTTTGCATTTTCGCGTATATCTCACATTCTGAATATACCCGGGCACCCAAAAATTTATGTAAGTACTAAAATATTTTATTTTAGTGTATGGCTTGATAAAATTCCATTCGTCGCGTAGTTTGGATCATTTTTCGCGTCCGTCCGTGTTTCGTCGTAATTAGACGAACAACGTGACCGTACGGCCAAACGAACCGACATCCGACATGTTTTTTAGCATGTTTCATGTCCCCTATATTTAGGCATCATGTTAGAGCCTGGAAATGAGGTTAACAGGCCTTAGATGTGTCAGAAACACATTATTATGCAAGCAGGGACCAAAACTGCACTTTTGAAAGTTTGTTTGAGCTGTGCAGGCCGTAAGCTACGCCCCCTGCACCGTAGCCTACGCCCAGGTCTGGGCAGATTCATATTTTCAGCATTTTTGTCATTTTTCAAGGGCTTTTAGGAAAAATTCTCAATACCATGAGCTGGTTTTCAACACCCATTGTATTTAGAAACCATGGGCACACATGGAGAGCCAAGATTTAAGCACGGTTATCGAGGAACGATCCTAACGGTTCTCAAAATCCTATATAAACCCACTTGATTCTTGCTCTCATTTCACCCATGATCTGAATTGTTCTAAGTTGGGGCCTTTGTGCTTCATACGTGAACATCCTAGATCAATTCCATCCTTGCTTGGACCCTTTGTAAGTGCCCTTTCGTGCTTAGTTTAATTATTTAGCGTTTTAAACCGAAAAGTCAAGCATTTTCGATAAACGCTTTGACTTTTAAACGGTTGAGCCATTGTTCGTAACGAACATGGCTACGTGACCGTAATTAGGTAGGTGTTAAACTCTCAAAATGGCACCTCCTAATTAACACGTTTACTTAGTTAAATTGTCGGGTCAAATAAAAGTCAATCGGGTTAGTTTTAAATAAAATTAATAACTATTAATATAAAAACCATAAAATCAGTTTTCTCTCTTTAATACATTGGTAAATATTAGTTGAACATGTCTAAGCATGATTCAACCCGACAATTCTAAGTATAGGCTCGGTTCGGAACCGAAAGTCGCAAAAGTTGACTTTGCTTTGACTTTCAGTTCAGACCCGATTTAGCTTAGTTTAGATATGCCTTAGGATTCCTTTAGGACCAGGTTATAGGTTAGTATAACCCTTCGAGGTTATACAACTTGGTTCCATAGAAATCCTAGTTCTTGCTTGTTTCCGTTAAATGCCTAAATGTTGACCGTTATGCCCTTTTGACCCTAAAACGAGAATTTTGAAAATGTGAGAGGAAAATAATCTTTATTACTGATTTATAAACTTGTCCCTAAAATTTGACATCAGTTTGAGGTCTAGATTAGGAGTTATGCTCAATAGCGTAATTAGAAAGCCTTTTATTAATTAAACGACGTAATTAGCGTATATCCTATCTAAACCCAATTTTTGATACCAAACTTTTTACCTACTGATATAAAATAATATTTTGGGATTTTTAAAGATTTTTAGGATGAGCATAACATAGGGTTCTAGGCTTGATTCGGTAATTGCCGGTTTTGCCCTTTTGGACTATAAAATGAGTTTTACAAATCCTTTTGACCCCAAACCTTTTTCTACTGATCTAATATGATAAATAAAATATTTTGAGCCTTCTGGAATAATAAAAATATCAGCTTTCTATACAAAACCCGGAAATGGCTCTAAATCGCCTTTTTAAGCGTTTTTAACGCATAGTATCTATCGAAACTAGTTTAAATATATAAGGGTTGATGCCTACTGATATTTTCAGTAAATTTCTATATTTTAACAGTAAGCAAAAGTTTTAAACTCAGATTCTCTGTTTTGCCCTTTTTAAGCCTAAGTGGAATTACCAAAATGCCCCTACGGTGCATAGTATGGTTATAATTAATAAATTTCACATATATATGATACCCTACTGATATGACTTATTAAATTAAGTATAATTACTGATTTAATCAAACCTGTAACTCAGAATGATATTTAAACTCTCTTATAATCTTTAAAATGACCAAAATACCCCTACGGGGCATAAATTGGTCTTAAACTCGTTTTGGGAATAATGGAAGGTATCCTACTGATATCACAACATATTTAGGGCATATTAACTTAGGAAACTTGTATTTGACTCATTTGGTTACTCGTTACGCACTTTTCGCGTTCGGATCATCGTATGTAACTAGTTTGCATATATTAGCCGAAACGGGTCAAACCATATCGTTTTTGTCTCAAAATTCAGAATGTGTTTAAGTTACCCATATTAAACAAGCACACAAGCTTGTCGGGTCAAAACCACATTCTAAACCGGTCTTCGCTTTATCATGCGTTTGAACCGTGTCTTCCTTTTGAAAACTAACCGGTCTAAGCTTAGGCTTAATTAAAGACCCGTTAGGAATCTAATAGGTTATTAAAAACCTTCGTTCCAGATTTAGGAGCCCAGTAAAAGCTATCTGTACTTGCTTGGTGGTATACGGCTGGGATAAATTGTATAAATTTGCTCAGGTAAATACTCTTAACTTATTTTCCCTATACGGGCTTGGGATACGGTACTATAAAAGTACCGCTTGGTCGGGTATGTAGTCACTTAAAACGGATTGTGATTAATGTATTTACATAACTCGCTTTATTCTGTATTATTTGGTGTATGGCCCTTGGGGGTTAAATGACCATGTCCCGGATATCCTTGGCATCATTCGAAGAAATGGCCACGACCTAAGCACGGGGTGTAGGCGTACACCTGACAGTTGCACATGTAAAAACTGGTAGCCCACTTAAAGGAATCAGCCTTGTGGGTATTATACCTGTGGCGTGCCAATTAATCTAGACCGGCCCTACAAACCGGCACTGACGGACGACAAATAAGTAAAACTGTATACAAGATTATTTTTGAATAATTGTCCCAAGTTATAAAAGATATTTTTGCCTAAGTGCATTCAAATTAATTTTTAAACTCTTTTCAAAATGAGTCAGTTAAGTTGTATTTACCAGTGTAAACTGACGTATTTTCCAAAAAGGCTAAGTGCAGGTACTATACGTAATAGGCTGGCTACTCCAGGCATCAATAATCAAGTCTCGCAAGCTCTAGATGTTAAAGTCTGTTGAACAGTGTTATCTTTCTAATTTAGATCCGCCTGTGGATCCATCTTTCATTCCGTTGTAATATTTGATATTACATTATATCGGATTGTAATATATTTATCTTTTGCTTCCGCTGTGCTTTTAAAATTGTGTTGTTTGACTATGATGATATCAACTACGTCACGATACTCCCCACCGGGCCCACCGGTAATACTTGGAAATATCGGGGTGTGACAGGTTGGTATCAGAGCCAACATTGAGTGAATTAAACACTAGCCTTTTTGTGTTTAATCTCAATGACACAGTAGCACATTCCTTGACCTTCTGAGTCTAGACTTAACATAGGAATACTCTCAGCTCTATTCGGAGAATTATTGCTTTCAATTCCATATATTTTAATTACGTCGCCAAGCAAAGAAGCCATAATGGTAATTCTCCCCATTCGAAGCCTAGGGAAGGCCTAGCTTCGTACTGCGACCAGGATTAACGTGCAACCAAGGAGAAAACATTCAGAAATAAAGTAAAGAAGAAAACTCCTTTTGCTGAAGATTGTTTCCTTAATAGTCCTCATAAGAACATATTTACCTTCCAGTTCCTTCGAGGACAACATGTTCCTTTCAAGTCCCGTTCAGGGCAATTCTGAACCTCTTTTAAAAAAAATCATTGGAATGTTTTATCTAAATGTTATATACATCATTATATATGAACATAAAATATGAATAATAACATTCCTTTTATAAGATCTACCATTATAATAAAAATGGCAAAATCTAAAAAGGAAAAGACCTAGCCCATGTGTCATTTTAAGAATAGGGCCAAGATGGCAGTTACTCAATTAGATTCAGATCCCTATTACCATCTCAATTTAGGATTGTTCTGCGTTAAAAATGAAAAAGAATCTTAAAGGTAAACCTAGCCTATATGACAAGGCCAAGATGGTAGAACATATTCAAAAGATTCAAATCCTTGTTAACATCAGTAACATGTTAACATTCCTGGCAGACGTGGTTCGATAAAATCGCATAAATCATCCTTATACGGGATTCTCCCGAAATCCCTTCTTATTTTGTGAATTAAGCACCCGTTAGGGATGTAATGCTTACGGGCCATATTCATTGTCATATAAGACAAACGACAGTCGTAGCCTACAACTCCCTGTCAAGAAAAGGCAATGAACAACGTTCAAGCCTAAATACCTTGATTCTACAAAATCATGGTTTATAATTTAAAGTTGCCCTTATGACTTGGCTTTTGGTGCCATAGTTATATTTAATTAAATCTAGGATAAATATAATGAAAATCCTGAATAAAATAAATATCATTGCTTTCCTGCCAGTATACATATTAAAAGAAAATCTTAAAAGGTATAACCTAGCTTGAATGTCACTAAAGACATAGCTAAGATGGTAAGACCTGTTTAAAAGAAATTCAGATCCTTGTTAACATCTGAAAATATGTTAACACTCCTGACAACAGTGATGCGATAAAATCACACTTGTCATCTTCATATTAGGAATTTCCAAACCCCTTATTTAGCGTAAATGATCAATAGGAATCATGGCTAATAAACGTCGAACATGATGTACACATCTAAACATCCATCTGGGATGTATACCTACGGGCAAAGATGTATACATGAAAAAGATAGTTTTATTTCATAACTTCTTGTCAAAGACAATGAACTATGAAATTTTTCCGATCCAAAGGAATCATTGATTATGTTTTAAAATTTCCCTAGTGACAAGGCATCTGTGCCATCAAAAGTCCTTTGGAACACGCCCTTGTGCTATATAAAATGTCGGTACGACATTGACAGTCGTGATTTATGTCCCCTGTCTAATAAACATAAAGGATTATATTCCATTTAAATGCCAAAGATGGTTAATTTAAAAACCTAGGCAAAGCATAATCAAATAAATTAAATACTATCTACTGGCCTATATGGTTTAATCGCACCATGGCTATTTAATTATCAAGTTCGACAATTCACTACATAATTAAACAGATTATTACTGCTTGGTTTGTAGCCTTCAAAGCTTCATCATGGCTGACCCCTCTGAGACACATGGTATGGATTGCCTATGTACCTGCAGAATTTGGTATTTAATACCAAAGCTATGAGTATGGAAACTCAGAAGGGACTAACAAAAGTCGCGATGCTAGAAATGCGACAAATGTTAATGGTGCATCAAATATGAACCTCAATGTTAAGGGAGTTAATCGCCAAAACTGTGAATAACGCAGCTGTTAGAAAAGCTATAAGAAAATTCATGAAAAGGTTCAAGAAGCAAAATGTTGTTTGCTCTAAAACACATGTCGCTGCTCATGAGAAGAGCTTCATACATACTTTAAGTGCGAAGAATAAACCAAACAAAGGCATATATGGCAAGGAGCCCATTATTTTTTGGTGTACTTAAAAGTACTTCGTCTCTTGGAAGTCAAGAGACTTCAATAGTAAAAAGGGACCATCGATTGCAGGAAATTGTTGGATGAAGTAGTAACCATTAGGTGTATCAGCGGTTACGCTGAAAAGAACTCGGTGAGATATGCATCACAGCCATTCGATGGCAACACCCTTAATTAGTGAGGACATTAATGAAGTCCACAAGAAAGATCCCCTTATACAGTGTGGGATGGTCCAGGTTTTAAGGACCTTATTAGAAAAACCTATTACCCGTTTCATGAAATGGAAAAAGATGGGATAAGAATTTTCGGACTCTCACCATAAAAGTTTTAGATTGTTGACAGTATGTGGCAAATTTTAATTCATTGGCTGAAATAGTGCCCTATTCCACTTACCCAAAATCTAAGCGTAATGCAATAGTTATTGGTGGTTAGCACCGACAATAAGAGGGCACGTTATAATTTCAAAGCCTGTTTGTTATAAATCCATTATGGATTTACCTCAGCCACTCATGTTTTATAGATTAAGAAATAACCAGTCAAAGCTGAGACCGCCCTAAAATTTGTCAAGGATTTTATAGCTAAGTAAAAGGATTAAGAATGGAGGCGTTTAACCCTCCTAATGAATGATTAGAGGTAGTTCACCTTAATAATGACACCAGATAAATCCCTTATTGTGATTTTATTGCTAAGAGTTACGTGTGGTTTCAGGTACTGCTAACTCTCTCATAAAACCATAAGCTTAGCAAACTTTTAGAAATTATCCCGTAAGAACCCCAGATGTTAAGTGTAAGGTAAAACTTACAGGCGAAATCATAAGAACCATTTCTTCTATTCTTATCAGAAACCTTCAGTCGTAAAATTTTAGAAGTATCCTCTCTCTAGAGGAAGTGTGTCAGCATATATAGTTGATATCTCCTGATCTCTATCGATTACGAATACTAGATGGTATGATAAAAGCGCCGTATGAGGATTGGTGTATCTTTAATATGTTCCATAGATTGCTTCCATGCCTGATCAGTATGGAGGTTTAATGCATGGAACTTCAAAGATATCCCGATGGGCATATGGTACTAAAGTCAGCTAAAGGTATTCAAAGAAGATATCCAGAATGGAATTAACCAAGTAAAGTTCTTCGATTAAGGAATTCGTGGACTCGTAACATAAATGTGTCACTTATCCGACACATATATGATAGATGAACTGGAGCCTGAGATTTGGAAAATCTCTGTAACCTCCTTGTATCTTGATTATCTTCTCCTAGGACTACCCTGTTTACCTCTTGTAAGGTAAGTAGAGTTAAGATTTATATCCCATTTAGGGATGTATTATTAGGAAATCTCCAAGACGGCTAGTGCCATCATTAGAAGAATCGAAACCCTGATTAAGTAAGTTTGAAAATAAGAGGATTCATTTAGCCTAACTCAATATTCTGAGCATTCAGTATTGTTAATTAAGAAAGACGGTTCATTTTGTTTATGCATTGATTACCGCAACTCTGATTAGGCAACAATTAAGAGTTTCCATCAGCTGCCCAGGATCGTCGATTTGCTCGACTAACAGCAAGGGTTAGTCATCCCTTAAGATTAGTTTTAAGCAGTGATTGGAATAACCATCTCACCTTGAGATAAGCTTTTCTATAATAATTGATGTATAAGTATTAAGGTTGCTCCTTGGGAGACCTTGTATAGATGGAATGTTAAACATCTAATGTTGGACAAAAGATTGGTAAGTCCAATTATCAGGATCTGAAAAGTTGCCTTGGAAACAACGAATAAGATCAAACAAATCCATAATCATCTGTAAGTTGCCAATATTCGGTAGAAAATCAAGGATTTATGAATATAGCAACCCTCCTAAGTTTTTGTTAAGGAATAAGGTTCAACAAAAGATATCACCCTGGAAGGGTGTGCCAATTTGTTAATTATCAGACTAGTTAAGCTCTGAATATATAAAATCATTCGAAGGAATCAAATGTTTCAAGATCAAATAGCTTATGAGCTAAAAACCATTTAAGGAGCTTGGTGAAACTCGCAATGAAACCCACACTAATGGTTTAAGAATATGTTTCCCTAATAAGTCACGAAGCATTATCATCTAATGATATGCAGATTAATGAAGATTTCTGGTTTGATGAGAAACCCGTATCAATTAAAGATCGGCAAGTTAAGAAGCCCCAAAAGGATACATGTACCTAATATAGAGCTCAACTTGGGAGCTTGGAGAGGCTCCAGATATGCTATAGAAATTAGGTCCATTATGTGACAAAAAGTACTTCCAGCATTTTAGCAAATCTCGAGGTCGAGATTTCTTTTAAGGGGGTGAGGATGTAACACCTCATAATGTTGGACCGTTGTATGACCCTAAAATGTCAGTCAAGGCAGTTCATCTCAGTTTACAGAGGCGGAAACAAAGTAAACTAAGTCATAACAGCTCTAATCCTTTTAATCTTTCTTTTCTGATTGATTTGAGTGCTTGTACAAGGTTTTCTGATACAAATCCGTCAGCACTTCGTCACACGCATAATGACAACTGTTACAACTCAAATGACCAACACACCTATTTATAAGACACATGATTTCGCTTGAGGAAGTCTGAAGCGAAATCATCACACCTTGATTTCGCTTCAAGCATTCACATAACCTTTCAAGCGAAATCTTGTGATTAATACATAAAAACTCTAACTTAAACCCTAATGTGTGATCATTCAAACAATCCTAGACACAAGACTTGATAATGATGTAATCAACAGACATTCAGTGCACCAACAGACTCCCCCTTGGATGTTGATGAAGTCTTTGGCTTCAAGTCTTTGTCTTTTACAATCTTCAAACATTGTAAAAACTCACATCAATTTTTAACTTCAATCTTTAAACTTTAAACTTTAATCTTCCCTTTGACTGTTGATCCAGACTCCCCCTTTCACAGACTCCCCCTTTCAATATGCTAGAATCTGAGATATCTGGTTCAAGCTTTGTCAATTAGCTTCCGTGGGAAATAATG
Source organism: Helianthus tuberosus (assembly GCA_030545235.1). Taxonomy (NCBI): domain Eukaryota; kingdom Viridiplantae; phylum Streptophyta; class Magnoliopsida; order Asterales; family Asteraceae; genus Helianthus; species Helianthus tuberosus. The sequence goes on from CM060363.1 coordinate 83,282,711, forward strand.
AAGTCCAATCCTGTTTCTCAACAAACAAACATAACCATTCTATCTTCTTTAACAATAAAACACAAACTCAATCAGTTATAACAATCCACTCAAGTATTCAAGTTCAAGTTAATGACCCTGATTACTCAATTAATCTACCAAGTCCAAATTAATGACCTTGGTTGATCTTTTGATGAAACAAACTGATTTTAAAAACAACATTTTCAAACTTTTTCTGAAAATAACAAGTATCAAGTTAATGAACTTGTTTTTGTCATTTCAAAACAAATCAAAACTTCTTCAAAGTAAGCTCTCCTCATTCTTCAGTCCAGAATTTCCTGCATCTGCTTCAATCAACTGAGAATCCAACAATCAACTTTCCACTTTGGTTTGTCGAAAAATAAAGCAGAAATAAAATCTTTTTGAATTTTATCAAAGTATTCTAAACTAAGAAATGAAATACAGAAAACTTAAATTGCAGAAAGTAAACAAAGTAAACTATTTACAAACATATTTTTGCAAGTGTGTCAGGGAATCATATCAGCTTTTCAGACAAATCACAAGTACCGTTAAGCTACATTTCATACTCAGACTTAAACAATTTACCTCGATTGTCGATATACTGATCCATCTTAAATTCTCACACAAATTTCAATCTACTCAGGATACAATTTAGATGAATTAAGAACTTAGATCATTCATGTGTCCCACCTCTTGAATATACTCCCGTATCCAGAATCTCAATAATCAGTCTTACAGGTGAGAATACTACAATGATATCTGTATATAATTTAGGTATGCGAGGGCCGAGGAATCTCAGATCGATACTTCCGTATACGCAGAGAGATATCAGCTTCGACTTTTCGGTGTGTCCCCTTTAGAGGATATTTTTGCTTACAACAGCAGCATGTATCAATTTTATTGTTTCAGCATGCTGAGGGTATAATGCTGTGTTTCAAGCATTTAAGCAAGTATTAGCCAGGGACTAGGTCAGAACTACCGTTCAGCAGAAGTCTCGGAATAATACCCCAGACATCATAGAGTATAAAGACCTAGTATATCAGATTAAGAGACCTTTCAAACGAGATTTCAGGGGTTACCTATATATCCAAGTAGTGTTCCCCACAAATTCACAAGTTTGAATTTTTAGGTTTATATCCCGAATAAATCTACTAAATGTACGAAAACCTATCGACACATCAACAGTAAGATTGTTTAACTCTTTTATACTTTCCAAATCTTTAGCATACCGTGACCGTCTAGCCAATGTACTATCATTTTCCCATATACACAAGCTCTTTTTCAGATTTTATCATGTTTTTGTATTTTTGCATTTTTTACTGTTTTTGTATTTTCTGAAAATAAACTATGTACAAACATTTACTCCCCCTAAATACCAAAACAAGTAAAAATTCGACAAACCATTGCAGATTGTTTCTCGTCTTCATCCGCAACAGTACCCTCATCAACGCCAATTATGCCATCCGACACCGACAGAAGCTTCATACCATTCAGTTTTAACAAATATTTAAACCGATTTTTATCAAAAGCTTTGGTATGTAAATCAGCTTTCTGTTCGTCTGTGTGGATTTTCTCAATTCGTATCAACTTTTTCTCAAAACAATCACGAATAAAGTGATGACGAATTTCTATGTGTTTCGTTTTAGCGTGATGTACTGGATTTTTAGTTATATTTATTGCGGCCTCATTATCAACAAAAAGAGGTGTGTTAAGAAACTGCAAACCGTAGTCGCGCATCTGTTGCTGTATCCACAAGATCTGAGAGCAGCAACTGCTAGTAGAAACATACTCCGCTTCACATGTAGATAACGCCACAGACGTTTGTTTCTTACACTGCCAGGTAACCAATCTAGAACCAAAGAACTGGCATCCTGCAGTTGTTGATTTTGAATTGACTTTGCAGCATCCGAAATCCGAATCTGAATACCCTTCGAGTGTAAAATCACCTTTTCTAGGATACCACAACCCCAATGAAGGAGTTCCTTTCAGGTAGCGCAATATCCTCTTCACAATGATCATATGTGATGCTCTCGGGTTAGACTGAAATCTTGCTGCGAGGCACGTTGGGTACATGATATCAGGACGTGAAGCAGTTAGGTACATTAAAGAACCTATCATGGATCGATAAAAAGTTTCATCAGCCCTGTCTCCGGTGAGATCTGGGTGAATCCCATGATTTGTTGTAAGTGGGGTAACAGCTGAAGTAGAACTTGACATTCCAAATTTCTCTAGAATATCATGAACGTACTTTGACTGATGAATGAAAATTCCTTCAGGAAGTTGTTCAACTTGTAATCCCAAAAAGAATTTCATCTCCCCCATTGATGACATTTCAAACTTCTGCTTCATCACTGATTCAAAATCTTTGCATAGATTTTCATTCGTCGACCCAAAGATTATATCGTCCACATAAATCTGTACTATCAGCAAATGACCATCAACGACTTTCGTGAAGAGAGTGGCATCCACTGTTCCACGTATGAACTGATTAGCGAGTAGGTGTTGAGACAAAGTCTCGTACCAGGCTCTCGGTGCCTGATGTAGACCATACAACGCTTTGTCCAATAAGTAGACCTTGTTTTTGTGGATTGGGTCAGTAAAGCCCGGCGGCTGACCAACATAAACCTCCTCTTTAACCTTCCCGTAAAGAAACGCCGATTTAACATCCAACTGATATACTTTGAAATTCTTCCAAGACGCAAATGCAAGGAAAATTCTGATAGCTTCTAGTCGTGCTACAGGAGCATAGACTTCGGTAAAATCAATTCCCTCCTGTTGACTAAATCCCTGAACAACGAGTCGAGCTTTGTTCCTTACAACAACTCCTCTATCGTCCCTCTTACACTTAAACACCCACTTAGTGTTAATTTTCCTTTGACCATCCGGCAAATCAACTAACTTCCACACTCCCAATTTCTCGAATTGATTGAGTTCCTCCTGCATAGCATTGACCCAAGAGTCTTCAGTAAGCGCCTCTTTGTAAGTTCTTGGTTCAATCTGCGAGATAAAACAACTTAATGAAAATTCAGTTTGCAAAGGAGCAACTTTTGTATAAAAACAAGTAAGCCCTTTATCAATCTGATTTCGAGTGCGAACTCCAGCCTGCAATTCTCCTATAATCAATTCCTCTGGATGATATGAAAAAGTTCGCGGCATCACTTCACTTTGAACATCTACATTTCCCTCCAGATTAGTAACATTCTGCTCTGCATCTTGTTCACCAACTTGGTTTGTTTGACCTGAAATCTGAATATGCTCCCCCTCAGAATCTGAATCTGAATCACCATGATCAAATATTGGCAAGTTTTCAGCTTCTAAATTATCATTCTGAACCGACTGATTATCCTGAGCAACTTCATTTTGTTGGACATCATTATGTTCACCAGCATTACTTGGACCTGCTTCATCGTCATTTGAAGTTTCCCGTGGTCTTCTCGAATACTCAGCTGGGAATCTTAACTGCGACTCATATTCACGCAAAATATCCAACTCATCAAAGAAATCTTCATCATCCTCTGATTCTTCTCTCATGTCAAACGAATCCCAAAGTTTGTCATAATGATAACGCCATGAATCACCAGGATTCTGCGGCGGCATAGTATAACCTTGACATTCAACATTTGCAGCTTCAATAATCCGCTTCTCACTTGGAACGAAGACACGTCGCAATGGATTTGAATAACCAACAAATATACCCTCAATGCACTTCGGACCAAACTTCCCAAAAGGCTCTATAACCGTACAAGGTGACCCAAACGGTTCTAGATACTTCAAATTCGGTTTGCGGTTATTGATTAGCTCAAAGCATGTTTTGTTGAACTTCTTGACAGTAAGAACCCTGTTGAGCGTATAGCATGCGGCAGAAACAGCTTCAGCCCAAAAATTAATCGGTAACTTTGAATCTGCGAGCATCGTTCTAGCCGTCTCGATTAGCGTCCGGTTTTTGCGTTCTGCGACTCCATTCTGCTGCGGAGTGTACGGAGCACTAAACTCATGCAAAATACCTCTTTCATCACAAAATTCTTCCATCTTGCTGTTCTTGAATTCGGTACCATTATCACTTCGAATTCTCTTTATACACCTTTGGTACAAATTCTCTATCTTCCTGAACAGCGCCATCAAACTGTCAAATGTTTCATCTTTCGTCTTCAAGAAAGATACCCACGAAAATCTGGAATAATCATCAGTAACGACCAAACAATAGTAATCTCCTGTAATACTCTTAACATTCACTGGACCAAATAAATCCATGTGAAGTCTCTCCAAAGGTCTCGAAACTGAATTGACTTGCTTTGTAGGGTGTGACTTTTTCTTCTGCTTGCCTTTGACACAGCTAATGCACTCCCCTTCCAGATGAAAACCTTTGATATTAACTCCCAATACCAAATCATTGTGCACCAAGTGATTCATCTTCCTTAGGTGTATATGCCCCATCTTTCGGTGCCACAATCTGGATTCTTTCTCAGTTGCTCTAGACACGAAACAATGTGCTTGACCAGTAGTTGTAGTTGCTACCGACATATCTAACACATATAAATCGTTCACTCTAGGTGCCCTCATAATAATCCATTCTTCAGGAACAACAAAACCAGGTTTCAAGATCAAACATTCCTTATCAGTGAAGTGAGTAGAATACTGATTGTCACAAATCTGCGAGATACTAAGCAGATTGTTCTCCAGCTCAGTGATGTAGTTAACTCTCTCAAACGTCACGATCCCATTGGATAACGTTCCTTCACCAACAATTCTACCACCTTCATGACCAGCAAATCCCACATAGCCACCATTAATGTTTCTCACATCATACAGCAACGCGGTCTTCCCTGTCATATGTCGAGATGCACCACTATCCATAATCCATCTGGATATCAGTTGTGGAAGATCCTGCACAAAACAAACTACAATTTAAACAACTTCAAGAAAAAATGCCGATTCATGCTTCGCGATCCAGGAAGCTCCGGCAATTCAAACTACTTATTCAAACATGGTGTCCACCCAGGCCTCATCAGCCTTAGGTGTAGCCTTGACTCTCGCAATTTGAATTTTGAAATTTTTAGCCTTCAAAGGTGGAAAACTTGCATCATAATCAACCGAAATTGATTCTTCAGCCTTTTTCACTTCAGAAGTTGAACTTTTCATTTCACCTTTTGGTTTCCAGATTTGTTCAGTTAATGCAACCCGTTTATAAAACTTGTCATTTTGAGTTACCAATTTCTTTACAGGTTCATTTTTTGTTTTTACATTGTTGATTTTAACGTTTTGCTTCTCAACCACTTTCTTCTCAACATACATTGGTGATTTACCCTTCACATCAACCTTCTTTTGTTGAACCTTCACAGCTTCAGTCCTAGGCTTCACATATGTACACTTTCGTGCAATATGACCAACTTGTTCACATCTAAAACAAGTACGAGTATCAGCTACTCGACTCGTGCCTTCAGACTGAGCCTGTGAAGCTCTTTTCTCAAAGAACTCTTCATTCGATTTTGAAAAGATTTCATTTTTCTCATCAGAAAGTAACCGTGAACCATTCACAAACACCTTCTTTTCAGTAAACCTCTTGTTTTGAAAACTGTTCTTCCGATAACTATTACCACCCCGATAATCACCCGACCAATTGTTTCGATTGTTATTGTAAAAACGTGGTGAATAAACAGTTTTCTTGTTATAAACCCTGTCTTTCTTTCGACTCAGATTATTCACTGCTGACAACTCGACTTCAACGAGTTTGAAAACATTTGTCAATTTGTTCATGTTAACATTCTCTATTGGAAACTCTGAATCCGAAAATAACTTATCAGATCCAGCCATCTTGTACATCACAAGACCCGGTTCATCACTTAAGTTATTTTTGGACTTTTGTTTCGGAATGTATTTATCAAAGAAACACCCATCGTCCTCAGAAGTGTCACAATCCGGTTTAAGCACTTTGTCTACCACACTTTTCACCACATCACTTTGGACACCCTCTTCATTGGAAGATGTAAACGTGACATCAATGTTTTCAGGAAGTTTAACTTCACTTTCTTCCTCAATTTCCACCAAACTAGACTGCCTTTTCGTGTAGTTGTCTAAAATTGGCGGTGGAACTTTGTGAAAACCTATACCCGTTCCATCAGAAAACACATCCTCGCCATCTTTGTTTTTCCCTATAGGTTTAGGAACAATATGCTGCAAAACAAAGCTTGCCGATTTATAGCTGTTAAGCTTCAACTGGATTCTTTCATTCTCAATTTCAACTTCTTGAACTTTAAGTTTCAATTTAGCAATTTGATCCAGTTGTTCATTAATCGATTCTTCTTTTAATCTCAAAACAGCTCTTAGATGTTCATTTTCTTTAAAAGTTTTTCCATTACGATCATCACTATCTTTGACAATGTTTTTCAATTTTTCAAACTTTTCAGAAATCTGACGGTTTTCAAGAATTAACTTTTCATTTTCAGATTTTAGTTTCTCATGTTCCTTTTTATCATTTTCAATTTGAGTCGTTAATTCTTTGTTCCGTTCAGTTGAAGCTCTTACACTTTTGTCACGATCGAGAATCTGATTTTCAACATTTCTAACCTTTGTTGTCAGATTCTGAATTTTCTCATTGTTAAGATACGTGACAGTGCTACAAAAATTGCATTGTTTGGTGCAATTTTTGCAGTCAGCATTTCCTTCAATCTTGTTCTCTGACTCAATTGTGTTACCTGATGCATTTGTTGACACACTTTGACTGACCGATCCCTTTGACTCAGTAACAGAATTAGGTTCTACCTCAAGTGCTTTTGCAGCTAGCACTTTGTCAGCCATCACTCCCAGGTTCTCAGCTGTCAACTCTTGCGTAGTATCAATTATGCCTGTATCAACCTGCTTTTCTTTCTTCTCTTTCTCCTCTTTCTCTTCTTTCTCTTCTTTCTCCTTTCTCTCTTTCTCTTTCGCTTCTTCAATCATCTTTGACGTTGGTGTTCCCCACCACTTGTGCTGCCAATATTCATCCTCTTCTTTGTACTCCTTGATGATGGCTTCGATATCTAGCGTTTTGTCATCAATCGCAATATTTCCATACTCATCAAGATAGCACTCTCTATCTGGATCCCATCTATTTGCTCTCCTTGCATTCAGATAGATACGAGAAATTCTGATAATCTTGTTTTCAGCAATCATCTTTCGGTATTGATACTTCTGTTCCTCAGTACGATCATCTTTCCATGGCTTAGGTTCATCATTGCTTACCATGAATGCGTAACCCACCGCATCTTCTTCCGGTAGAACTTCCTTACTCCAATCATACCCCTCATCATCATAAATCACAGCAAGAGCCCTTGATTTTTCTCTGTTATCTTCAGACTGCTTCAATCTAGGCGGCTCAGATTTATTCTGATGGTAGATTGCCTTTTTGTAAAAATCATCTCGAAATGGATTCTCTGACTCATCAGCATAAGCGTTTCGGCATTCTCGTTTAAAATGACCCTTCTGCTTACATTTGAAGCATGTTACTTTGGATTTATCGAACCCCAACTTAGTAGACGGACCACCGATCGTTTTTCTCCCTGTAATCTCCATGAAGCGTTGTGCACGTCGAACTGCACTTGCCATTGCCCAACGAATGTCTATCAGCTCCATTTCTTCAGGGTCTATCTGATCGTAGTCTTCTTTCGTCAGATTTGTATTCCCGATTTTTCCAGCCACCAATCCTTCGTAGGATTCCAGAACAGACGCTAGAAAGACCATTTGTTGCTTGGCCGACTCTGCATCAAAATTCTGTGCGTTCTTCAGATCTATAGCAATATTGCAAGAAAACTTCGCATCAGAATGATTTGCAGAAGACTTAGATCCACTGTGATAACCACTATGACTTCCACTGCTTTGACCATTTTGACTTTCTTTGCCTACTGTCGACACATTTTCAGCAGAAAATGCAGTCTTTGGAGAAGTAGCTTTCGGCATCATGCTCTTTGGATAGTAAAGATCCAGATTCTGCTGATAAGATGAATGATTAATCTTGTATGTCTTCTTCAACTCTAGCTCATGACTCTCGAGTTTTTCAATCAGCAAATCTAATGTCAGCTTTTCTGGTTCTTTGATGGTATTCTTCAGCATCATCGCATAATATCTCCAATCCATCTCATCAGGCAATGAATCGAACAATTTGTCGATAAGATCTTCTTCAGAAATGTCAATCTCATGCCTTACTAATTCCAGCTTTAGATGACCGAACCGTTCTATCATTTTACACACTGACTCGTTCTTTATACAACCAAACAGATCAAATTCTTTTCTAAGAAGTTTCTTTTTGTTTTTCTTAATCTCTTGACTACCGACACATTTCTTTTCTAACTTTGCCCATAAGTCTTTAGAATTTGAGTAATCAATCAGTGAAATGATGTCTTCACGCACCGACTGAAACAATAATGCCACACATTTTTGTTCAGCTACGAATGAATCAATTTCTTCAGCTGATCTTAATCCTTCACCATTCTTCTTTCCTTGAGCATAACCATTTTTCATACTCTTCCAGCTAGGAAAAGCAAATGCCATTAACCAGTCTTCAAATTTTGTTGCCCACCTGCTATAATCTTCAATAGCCATCAGCTTAGGAGGTTTATTAAATGTTCCAAATGCGCTTTCGAACTCCCAAGCTTCCTTCTTTCTTTCTTTCGGTGTATTCTCGTTCTCATTCGTATTGTTGTTGTTTGTAGAAGTATCATCTCCCGAGTTTCCTGCGAATGCGTACATATCGCCAAACGGGTTCAAGAAAATATCATCCATCGTGAACGTACCTGAAAAATCAGTCAAACACTTAGAAAATTTTTAAATTTTGAGAAATTAGAAAGTTCAATCGAAATACTTGAAGTTCTCAGCTTCAAGCGAAATCAGTACAATAAAACTGATTCAAGCGAAATCTGATATATACTATTTCGCTTCAATCTTCAAGCGAAACTCAACAACAGTATCGCTTCAACTGTTCAAGCGAACCAACTATATCGCTTCAAGAAATCAATTTCGCTTCAGGATGTCTTCAAGCGAAAACCACTATTTCGCTTCAGGAAATCAATTTCGCTTCAAAAAGTCTAGTTTCGCTTCAGAGTTTCAAGCGAAATCAACTATTTATCTACAAACAACTTCAAGCGAAATCCTGTTTTAGGTCATTTTTAATGAGTTTTAATCTGAATTTAAGTCTGAAACTTTGTAGGCTTTGTTAAAACTATGTTTTACACGTTATACTTGAAAATCAGTTCATTTTAACCGTTGGAAATAGTTCAGATCTGAAAAATGTAAAAAGAAGTGAGTAGAAAGAAGATAATCCGCTGCTATGGTATGAACTCCTCGTCCTGAGCTCTGATACCACTTGTTGGACCGTTGTATGACCCTAAAATGTCAGTCAAGGCAGTTCATCTCAGTTTACAGAGGCGGAAACAAAGTAAACTAAGTCATAACAGCTCTAATCCTTTTAATCTTTCTTTTCTGATTGATTTGAGTGCTTGTACAAGGTTTTCTGATACAAATCCGTCAGCACTTCGTCACACGCATAATGACAACTGTTACAACTCAAATGACCAACACACCTATTTATAAGACACATGATTTCGCTTGAGGAAGTCTGAAGCGAAATCATCACACCTTGATTTCGCTTCAAGCATTCACATAACCTTTCAAGCGAAATCTTGTGATTAATACATAAAAACTCTAACTTAAACCCTAATGTGTGATCATTCAAACAATCCTAGACACAAGACTTGATAATGATGTAATCAACAGACATTCAGTGCACCAACACATAAAATCACGTCCAATGATGTATTGACACGTGTAATAAACCCTAATAAAGTCAAACATTGAATTTAAGGGACTAATTTTTTCGAAAAATTGAAAACTTTGATTATGAAAGGACTGGAAGTAATAGCATACCTAAAATAAGTTTCTAAATAATCTCTTACGATGTTTATATTCACAAATGAGCCACTTGATGATTAAGTGTAGCCGTTTGCGCAATTAAACGGCATTTCACGCTACTTTGCGCAATTAAAGGACTATTTGCGTCAAACTGCAAAAGTATGTCGATTCGTAGGGTATCGGACCTTCCGGAATATTATCATAAGTTAAACATACCCTAAATATCCCTTACCAAGCTTAGATATAGGTTTGGAGGTGTTTGATGCGCAAAAAAAAATAATAAACTTTTAAGTCATGCAGGGACTAAAAGTGTCAAAAAGTGCACAAGTTTGCATTTTCGCGTATATCTCAAATTCTGAATATACTCGGGCACCCAAAAATTTATGTAAGCACTAAAATATTTTATTTTAGTGTATGGCTTGATAAAATTCCATTCGTCACGTAGTTTGGATCGTTTTTCGCGTCCGTCCGTGTTTCGTCATAATTAGACGAACAAACGTGACCGTACGGCCAAACGAAACCATGGGCACACATGGAGGGCCAAGATTTAAGCACGGTTATCGAGGAACAATCCTAACGGTTCTCAAAATCCTATATAAACCCACTTGATTATTGCTCTCATTTCACCCATGATCTGAATTGTTCTAAGTTGGGGCCTTTGTGCTTCATACCTGAACATCCTAGATCAATTTCATCCTTGCTTGGACCCTTTGTAAGTGTCCTTTCGTGCTTAGTTTAATTATTTAGCGTTTTAAACCGAAAAGTCAAGCGTTTTCGATAAACGCTTTGACTTTTAAACGGTTGAGCCATTGTTCATAAGGAACATGGCTACGTGACCGTAATTAGGTAGGTGTTAAACTCTCAAAAGGGCACCTCCTAATTACCACGTTTACTTAGTTAAATTGTCGGGTCAAATAAAAGTCAATCGGGTTTGTTTTAAATAAAATTAATAACTATTAATATAAAAACCATAAAATCAGTTTTCTCTCTTTAATAAATTGGTAAATATTAGTTGAACATGTCTAAGCATGATTCAACCCGACAATTCTAAGTATAGGCTCGGTTCGGAACCGAAAGCCGCAAAAGTTGACTTTTGCTTTGACTTTCAGTTCTGACCCGATTTAGCTTAGTTTAGATATGCCTTAGGATTCCTTTAGGACCAGGTTATAGGTTAGTATAACCCTCGGAGGTTATACAACTTGGTTCCATAGAAATCCTAGTTCATGCTTGTTTCCGTTAAATGCCTAAATGTTGAACGTTATGCCCTTTTGACCCTAAAACGAGAATTTTGAAAATGTGAGAGGACAATAATCTTTATTACTGATTTATAAACTTGTCCCTAAAATTTGACATCAGTTTGAGGTCTAGATTAGGAGTTATGCTCAATAGCGTAATTAGAAAGCCTTTTATTAATTAAACGGCGTAATTAGCGTATATACTATCTAAACCCAATTTTTGATACCAAAAGTTTTACCTACTGATATAAAATAATATTTTGGGATTTTTAAAGATTTTTATTTATTTTTAGGCTGAGCATAACATAGAGTTCTAGGCTTGATTCGGTAATTGCCGGTTTTGCCCTTTTGGACTATAAAATGAGTTTTACAAATCCTTTTGACCCCAAACCTTTTTCTACTGATCTAATATGATAAATAAAATATTTTGAGCCTTCTGGAATAATAAAAATATCAGCTTTCTATACAAAACCCGGAAATGGCTCCAAATAGCCTTTTTAAGCGTTTTTAACGCATAGTATCTATCGAAACTAGTTTACTTATATAAGGGTTGATGCCTACTGATATTTTCAGTAAATTTCTATATTTTAACAGTAAGCAAAAGTTTTAAACTCAGATTCTCTGTTTTGCCCTTTTTAAGCCTAAGTGGAATTACCAAAATGCCCCTTCGGTGCATAGTATAGTTATAATTAATAAATTTCACATATATATGATACACTGCTGATATGACTTATTAAATTAAGTATAATTACTCATTTAACCAAACCTGTAACTCAGAATGATATTTAAACTCTCTTATAACCTTTAAAATGACCAAAAATACCCCTACGGGGCATAAATTGGTCTTAAACTCGTTTTGGGCATAATGGAAGGTATCCTACTGATATCACAACATATTTAGGGCATATTAACTTAGGAAACTTGTATTTGACTCATTTGGTTACTCGTTACGCACTTTACGCGTTCGGATCGGCGTATGTAACTAGTTTGCATATATTAGCCGAAACGGGTCAAACCATATCGTTTTTGTCTCAAAATTCAGAATGTGTTTAAGTTGCCCATATTAAACAAGCACACAAGCTTGCTGGGTCAAAACCACATTCTAAACCGGTCTTCGCTTTATCATGCGTTTGAACCGTGTCTTCCTTTTGAAAACTAACCGGTCTAAGCTTAGGCTTAATTAAAGACCCGTTAGGAATCTAATAGGTTATTAAAAACCTTCGTTCCAGATTTAGGAGCCCAGTAAAAGCTATCTGTACTTGCTTGGTGGTATACGGCTGGGATAAATTGTATAAATTTGCTCAGGTAAATACTCTTAACTTATTTTCCCTATACGGGCTTGGGATACGGTACTATAAAAGTACCGCTTGGTCGGGTATGTAGTCATTTAAAACGGATTGTGATTAATGTATTTACATAACTCGCTTTATTCTGTATTATTTGGTGTATGGCCCTTGGGGGTTAAATGACCATGTCCCGGATATCCTTGGCATCATTCGAAGAAATGGCCACGACCTAAGCACAGGGTGTAGGCGTACACCTGACAGTTGCATATGTAAAAACTGGTAGCCCACTTAAAGGAATCAGCCTTGTGGGTATTATACATGTGGCGTGTCAATTAATCTAGACCGGCCCTACAAACCGGCACTGACGGATGACAAATAAGTAAAACTGTATACAAGATTATTTTTGAATAATTGTCCCAAGTTATAAAAGATATTTTTGCCTAAGTGCATTCAAATTAATTTTTAAACTCTTTTCAAAATGAGTCAGTTAAGTTATATTTACCAGTGTAAACTGACGTATTTTCCAAAAAGGCTAAGTGCAGGTACTATACGTAATAGGCTGGCTACTCCAGGCATTAATAATCAAGTCTCGCAAGCTCTAGATGTTAAAGTCTGTTGAACAGTGTTATCTTTCTAATTTAGATCCGCCTGTGGATCCATCTTACATTCCGTTGTAATATTTGATATTACTTTATATCGGATTGTAATATATTTATCTTTTGCTTCCGCTGTGCATTTAAAATTGTGTTGTTTGACTATGATGATATCAACTACGTCACGATACTCCCCACCGGGCGCACCGGTAATACTTGGAAATATCGGGGTGTGACAGTTTGCTCCTGGAATGAGGTCGATACGAAAGTCGATATCACGACTTGGTGGTAGTCCGGGAAGATCCTCAGGAAAAACCCTAGGAATTTCTCGAACCACAGGAACATCGTTTACACCAGGTCATCCTTTCTTTTCCTTCTCCGCTACTACAATGTTAGCCAAGAAAGCTCTGTATTCCTTGCGGAGATACTTACTAGCTTGGACACACGACATGTGCTTGAGACCTTTCGAAGTAGTTTCGCCATAAACATACAATACATCACCATTCACGAGCGAGAATCGAATCATCTTATCGAAGCACACAACTTCAGCATGGTTTTCACGAAGAAAGTCCCTGCCTACTATGATGTCAAAACTTCCGAGTTGCAAAGGAATAAGGTCGATTGGGAAGATTTGATTGTTGAGCTCAAGAGTACAATCACGAAGAACGGAATTGACGGCGATAGTTCTTCCGGTGGCGACTTCGACATCGAACGTCGAGGGGAGTTGGGAACGCTTACGACTAAGGAGCTTCTCGAATTCGAACGACACAAAACAGTTATCGGCTCAAGTATCAAACAAACACGAAGCATAAATACCATTCACAAGGAACGTACCATTGACCACGTTGTTGTCAGCCTGGGCTTGGCGCACATTGATGTTGAAAGTTCTGGCACGGGCGGCTTGTTGCTGTTGCTGATAAGGCTGTTGCTGCTGCTGGGGCTCTAGTTTCACAACCCTGTTCGGGCACATGTTAGCGAAGTGGTTGGGATCACCACACGCGAAGCAGTCTCGGGCGTTGACCGCGGGTGCCTGAGCTGCTTGTTGGCCTTGTGGGGCTGGGAGCAGGGCTTGATGAGCATTGGCTTGAGCTGGTGCTTGACGGGGACCATCACGACAGTTGGCTGTAAAGTGGTCGTACATATTGCAGTGCACACAAAATCGGCAGGCGATACCCACTGGGTGATGATTAGAACATGTCGAGTAGGCAGAGTGGGGAACAGTGTATGCACGCTTTGCTGGTGGTGCATAGATAACAGGAGCTGGTCGGTGCATAGATAACAGGAGCTGGTCGGTGCTGAGATTGCTGCTGAGCCGGTATGGCTTGGAGTGGGGCAGCAGTGGTAGTGACAGCACAGTTCTTGTTGCTGGAGCTGCTGTTGTTCTTCTTCTTCTTGCGGCATGAGGACTTTGATGATTGAGCGGCGGCGGTTTCGGCGGTTGGTGCAGCGGTGACTTGATGCAGGTTCTTCGAAGTTTTATCCCAAAAGCCAGCTTTTACTCGTTTGTCGTTAATTTCAGCGGCTAGCAAGTAAGTCTCTTCGATTGTTGTTGGCTTTGCGGCATGCACAAAATCTGCAACACAGTCTGGTAGAGCTCGGATGTACTTCTTGATTGTCATGTCGGTAGTCTTCACTTGATCAGGACAGATGATACTGAGCTGCTTAAAGCGGGCAGTCAGAGCTGCGTTCTCTCCATCCTTCTACTTGATATGCCAAAATTCGTCCTCCAGCTTTTGGCGTTCATGGGTCGGGCAGAATTCATCCATCATAATGGCCTTCAGCTCTTCCCACGTCAGCTCATAGGCTGCGTCGTTTCAGCGTTTGTTTCTCTCGACCGTCCACCAGTCTAATACGCGGGACTGGAAGACGCCGGTAGCGTTTAGAGTACGGAGATTTTCAGGACATCCACTCTGGCGCAGAGTGACTTCGACGGAATCAAACCATTGAAACATAGCCGTTGGGCCATCTTCGCCAGTAAATTCCTTTGGAACACAAGCTTTGAACTGCTTGAAGCTGAAAGCAGTCTTGGGAGCAGCTTTAGGAGCTTCGGTTCAGGACTCCTAGGATGATTTGCTCACATTCTCGTATATTTCACTCACGATTTGAGGAACTACCTTTGCTACTTGCTTAGCGACGAGAGCAGTAAGGCATTTGTCTCTCTGTTCTTGGCGAGTGATTCATGGGTGACGGGGTCCAGATGATGGTCTAGTTGACATTGTCTGCAACAAACAAGTGTCAGTGGGTCGGACAACAGTTTGATCGGTTGGTAGTCTGATCGGACAACCGGTCGTTTAAGTGACAGTCCGCTCGGATGGTCATCCGATCGGTTGACCTTTCCAGTGGATTGTTTCTTCCTTTGGGAAGGATGTGTTTGTGTATGATGGCTTGACTTTTGAAGTTTTCGTTGTAGCATTTTGAAAACTTAGAAGTATCTCTACCTTTCAGGTCGATCGATCGGGCGGCATCCTGATTGGTTGGACACTTTAGTGAGAACAAATTCACAGCAGTTTGTCACTCGATTGGATGGTAGTCCGATCGGGTGGCAATCCGTTGATATTGAATCGTGTTGAAAATTATTGAAGTGTTGAAATTTAAATGTCACATGATCGAGTGGTAATCCGATCGGATGCTAGTCCGATCGGACGATAATTCGTTCAACGTTTAGACTTCAAATGTTGGTAAACAGTTTAGGTGTGGGGCCCAAGGTGCAAGTCGATCGGGTGACAACCCGATCGGATGACAGTCCGATCGGACGGTGGTCCGACCGGACGGCATTCCATCCTGGTCGTTCCATTTCTTCTTACACTTGGTTGTTTTAATTGTTTGTCGATTTATCGAGATGTTTTAATAACGTGTTAAGCAACAGAAACCTCGTCAATACTTGGTACTCCTGATCGGACATGAATCACCCCAAATCATCCCAGTTAACTGTTCGAGACGGTGTTCCATGTTTAACCCAAAATCGGTATTCTCGTGGATAGAATTCAGATCTTGAACCAACACAACCACGAGAATGAGTAGGAAGTCGATACAAGCCCCGATTCGATCGGTTTTGAATGCATTGAGTGTAAAAGAGTTGAAAGAAAGTTGGAAAACCATCTTTCAATCCTTTTCACCGTGAATACATTTAGATCTATTAATGATCTTTGTTTGTTTATGTGGAAATCGGTTAGATCTAAGTTGTTCTCGGTGGATTGAGGCCAAAACATGAAGTTCTCAAGAACATCATGATGACATCATCCAAGAACACCTCAAATCTAGTGATTTCTCGGTTAAAAGTTAAGATTTAAAAGATAGAAAGGTGTAGAATCAAGTGTAGATCAAAGAAGTACAAGATTTAGGTGGAAATCTTACCGGAATCGCGGGAAATCGAAGGGAAAGTGAGATTGGAGCGCTGGTCGGATAGGAGAGTGGCAAAAGTGGTAAGTTTGATGGTGACAGGGGGTATTTATAGGGTTTCCTAAAGTGGAAAAGGGTTGGTCGATCGGTGGCAGCCCGATCGAGTGGTTGGCCGATCGAGCGGCAGCTCGATCGATCGGCTGGTCTATCGGCTGGTTACCTGATCGATCAGTTACTTGGTTCGAGTGTTCGGTGCGATGAGTTTTTGCCGTTTCGATTGCGAATGCGAGCGTTGCGATGCGATAGAGTTTCCTATTCAAATTACTTTTAATCCCAACTACTATATCAACATACAATCTGTGACAACTGGCCCAAACCGGTAATTTCCGTACACATTAATTATTGCTTAATGACTGCAATTAGTGCTTAATTGTCAGCAATGTTTGATTTCCTACTAAACAAGTGAATTCATGCATGTTGTATACTACAAAATATTGCTTTATGGATAAACGAGAGCGTTGCGTCAAAAATACTAGTAAACTCACCGGTAAGACACACTGTGTCAACAGAACTGCAGAAAGCAGTCAGACAATAGAATTGGAGCCTAGGTGTAGGTCCGACAACAAGAATGCATTAAAACCCAAGAGTACATACAAGGGTTTAATATATATGCAATACGAAAGCAAAAATAAGCACTAAAAAGCACCCGAAACGCACTTTAAGTGCAGAATTTATATAATTCAGCAATAAATCAGCATTTAGACATATAAATATTATGCAGAAATGTCGTTTTATTATTCAGAATATTTCCCTAAGTGTTGGGAATCGATAGTATTACAAAAAGATACTATTTAAACACTAAAAGGTGCAATTTAGCACTTTAACGAATCGGTATGTAACCGAACAACCGGACTATACCCGGAACATGAAAATATTGTTATTTTCATTTCTTATCTTTTTCTGAGCCAGTTAGGGTCCCTGAATACCCTAACACCCGTCATAACACCCGACACACTACTAACCGGGTTAATCCCTAAACTTAACTATATTAACCTAACTAATGGTTGGATTCGGACTAGACCCCCCCCCCCCCCCATTACAAACCGTCCCCATGTAAGGGGGACACCTCTTGTACTTGATGATTTTTATAATCTTGGGTGCTTAAGATCTTGAAGACATAGGGACCAATGGTTAATCACCTTAAGAATTGTCTATAAGTTGCTAGCTTAACACATTATACTCATTTCATCACACATCACAACTCACACATACTCTCTCCCTCCCTATAAGCTTTCGGCCGAACCCACACCCACACACCCATCCATTTTCGAGTTTGATCTTGCAAGTTCCAATCATCTACAAGTGTTAAGGGTCGCATATAAGGAGTCTTGGTGCAAACGGAAGGCGAAGGACCTATTTACTTTGCTTTTATCCACGCGTTTTTCGCATAGATTCTTCCCTAGCCTCGAGCTAGTGGTATGTTGCTTTAATCACCCTCTTGAACTATTCTAAAGTGGTTATTACGATGTGTAACGGTTAAAACTCGTAAACATACAAGATGAAGCATAAAAGTCTACTAAAAACACTAAAAATGATGGGTAAAAGCTCATACGTTGTGTAAAACTTGTAGTAATTGATTTGTGTGATCATTTGGACCCGATCTATGTTGTGGTAGCTCGGATCATCATTTAACCCGGGTGGTCATGATCATGGATCATGACATAAGGTTGTTTTGGAAGTAACAAGGGTTAAAGGGCGAAACTCTACCACACACATATCATGAACTTGTGTAAAAGCGATTTTACTTATGAAATGGTGTTCAGAACTAGTAGATCTACGGATCTACAAGCGGTACTTTCAAAGGACCAAGTGTCCAAGAAATCATATTTTCTAAAGCCGGATCCTACATGAAAAAGAATGATTTTAGCAAACACACGAGTGTGTAAACACTTGTGTAACACAAAGTTTCGACAAAATAACTATTTTTGTAAATGTTGACCGGAAGTTGTAAGGATGTGCTAAGTGTATATAGTATGTGTTATACGTGCTAGTGTATTAAGACTTAAAAATACACTAAATACTCGTGAGGAGTATAAACATAAAAATACACATACGACATACAAGATACATAATTCGGGTGCAAAGTGCAAAACACAAAAGACTTATAATTATTTTTGGAGAAAATAATATAAGTAAGATATGTAGTTAAAAATATAGAATATTTTTAACACAAGAATATATACAAAAGAGAGTGACTGTACTTGTGCGACGCAAGTCTAGTGACTAACGTTAAGAAAACGCGTATAGTTTACGACGTTAATTAAGCAAATCCGGTGGAGTTTACGACGCTAGGAACGCAAAGTTGTGAGTTCATGCTCCCCCTTTTCTCTTTAACTGTTTTCAGTTTTTATAACTTCGGGGGTGAAATACATGTAAATGGTATGATATAAATACAAGAAGTACACTTGGTGAGAACGAGAATCAAGTGTGACAAAATATAAGATAATAAGAAACGCACTTGGTGAGGACGAGAACCAAGTTGGATGCGTTATGAGAAATGATAAAAAGAAACGCGCTTGGTGAGGACGAGAACCAAGTTGGATGCGTTATGAGAAATGATAAAAAGAAACGCGCTTGGTGAGGACGAGAACCAAGTAGGATGCGTTATGAGAAATAGTGTCACGAATAGGGTACAGAAGCACCATTAATCGTGTACATACTTAGACCGCAGAACAAAAGGTTAGATCTAACGGGTGCCTGGCAGCCACACTCTCGGTGAGGGCGAGAATCGAGTAGTGCTTTTGTGTCTCAGAATATACCAATTAAATGCCTTAGGTTTGGTGACTTCCTATGTCGTGCCACATGTTAATGGCTTTGCAACCCATTAACAATCTGATAATTACAGAAATATTGTATTTACATAAAATTCATACCATACTAAAATTGATATATAACTTGAAGTACGTGGGGTACTCAAGAGGATTGATATATAACTTGAAGTACGTGGGGTACTCAAGAGGATTGATATATAACTTGAAATACGTGGGGTACTCAAGAAAAGATTGAATTATACATGGGTATGTGGTGTACACATGAAACTGGATTTATATATGAAAACTTGATTTACTCACAAACTATGTTTTCATACAAAGTATACAAACATGAAATACAAAACTGCATGAATTCACACCAACATTATGTTGACGTTTTTCCAAAAACTCACATGTATTTCAGGTAACTAGGATGGATGTGCGCGTGGTCTTACTCATGCTCGTGGATATCGCTTTGTCTATCTTTAAATAAAGTTGTGACTTTTAAGACAATATGTTATCTCGTGTTGTAAACACTTGACATATGTTTTCAGTAATGTAATATTTGAAGATATTTTTGAGCATGTAGTATGTTTACTCTTCGTATGCAATGAGAACCTTTCATGATCACACCTCGTGCTTCCGCCGCAGAAAGGGGTGTGACAGATTGGTATCAGAGCTGCGATTGTAGTGAACCAGGATTCCTTCTCGAGTCTAGTCTACAATCTCTAGGATCCTTTCACGAAAACAATTTTCAAAGAGTTTTCATTGCATAAAACGTCCCGCGACATCCACTACCTGAAACTGTCTACATGAGTCTAGAAAAGACACTACGAGACTTAGAGTGCACTTGAGTAGCACTTGTCATTGACTAGAAATTACTTGCAATTATGCGTGATAATTAGCATGTACTAGAAGTAGACTGTCACAAGTATACGTGACTTTATCTGAAAGCAATGGCCCATCTGAAGGAAGAAATACGAGGATGAAACGAACTGTGCGGACTGTGCAAGGAGTTACGTAATTATGGATGCATACATAATTATGGAATTCAGTGCACAAAAATCACAGCAAGTCTTGTCACGTGTAGATTCCCTCAGTGCAAGCCTACTAAGTACTCTGCTAGAGTAATAATTGTTTGATGTCACTTATGTGATATATACCTGTGAATATATATACTCCTACTGCCTAGTAGGACGATATCAAACAAACGTGTAACCCTGTTGTGTTATGTTCTGTCAGAACATGGCACCCAGGAAAGCTGTGAATGCTCGCAATGACGATCAACCTCCTCCTCCCCCACTACCAAGAACTGCTGATGAGCTGAATGCCCTACTGGAAGAAAGGATCTCCGCTGCTATCGCCCAGTACGAGGCGAACCGAACTCAAGACAGTGGAGGACCAAGCAACGCTAGGCGTAATGGGAACGGAGATTCATCTGGAGGCAATGCAGCTCAAGGTAACCTTAAGACACTGTGCTAAGCATGAGGAAATTTATGAACGGTCTTTGTTTCATTATTTCTTCGATTGCTCACATGTGAATTGGTTGAATCAATTCCAGGCTGCACTTTCAAGCAGTTCCTCGACTGCAAGCCGATGAACTATGATGGCACAGGAGGTGCAGTAGCATTTGTGCGCTGGGCGGAGAAGACTGAAGCTACTATCCGCATGAGCAAGTGTACCGCGGATCAACAAGTCACCTTTGCTACTGGGTTGTTTGTCGATGAAGCTCTGACTTGGTGGAACCTGCAAGTCCAAACCTTGGGCGATGATGCCGCTTATGGCTTAACATGGGAGGAACTGAAGGAAAGAATGAGAGAAAAGTACTGCTCTCGTGCTGAACTCCAAAGGCTGGAGACGGAGTTCTGGCACTTGACCATGGAGGGTGCTGACATTAATGGTTATACTCGAAGGTTCCACGATCTGTCCAGAGTGCTTCCCTACATGGTGACTCCCGAATTCAAGCGTGTTGAACGTTACATTTGGGGACTGGCCTCAGAGTTTCGTGGCATGGTGACGTCGGCCAAACCACAAACAATCACCGAGGCTGTAACTCTGGCTGTCAGCCTGACTGAAGATTGTGTCCGTATGAAGAAGTTATCACTAAACCCAACAGAAAAGACCGAGACACATGCTGAGTCGTCCGGTGAAAAAAAGAGAAAGCATACAAGTTTGAACCAAGCAACTCGCAACAACAAGGGTTTCAGCAAGAAGCGCGACACTAATCCGCCTCAGGAGACGAAAACCCATGCAACCAAAGCATACCAAGGCTCCATGCCTAGATGCCAAAAATGTAAGTATCATCATGATGGAGCTTGTCGCATTCCAAGGTGCGACAAATGTGGTAAATTGGGTCATCAAACAGAAGACTGTTGGGGAAAAGGAAAGAACCGAAACGGGAATGGTGCTGGTAACAAGAATGGTAACGGGAAAGGGCAAGGATGCTTCAAGTGTGGAAGCAATGATCATTTCATGAAGAACTGCCCAGAGAGGAACAACGCTCCGGCTCGAGCATTTGTGATTGGAGCAAGAGACGCATGCGAGGACCCTAACGTGGTCACCGGTACGTTTCTCATTAACAATCACTTTGCATCCATATTATTCGACACTGGCGCCGATTATAGCTTCATGTATGTGGAATTTAAAAGCATACTCGGAATAGAATCTAGTAGATTAGAAATTCCTTATTCCATAGAACTAGCCAATGGTAAACTTGTTGAATCGGGCGAAGTTGTTAGAGGCTGCACGCTAGAACTTGGTGAACGAAGATTTAGCATCGACCTCTTACCTATTCAATTAGGTAGCTTCGATGTAGTGGTCGGAATGGACTGGTTGTCCAAGAACAAAGCGGAAGTCATTTGTCATGAGAAAATCATTCGCATCCCTCTGGCGAATGATGAAACTCTCATAGTACATGGAGAAAGACGAAACACGCCTCTACGAATCATCAGTTGTATGAAGGCACAGAAGTGCTTAAGGAAAGGAGGTGTTGTTTTCCTAGCACACGTTATAGACAAGAAGGCTGAGGAGCCGAAACTTGAAGACATTCCTGTGGTGAAGGAATTTCCTGATGTGTTCCCTGAAGATCTGCCAGGACTACCTCCGCAACGACAAGTCGAATTCCGTATAGACTTGGTTCCAGGAGCTGCTCCTGTAGCCAAGGCACCCTATCGACTTGCGCCATCCGAGATGCAAGAATTATCTACACAACTCCAGGAGTTGTTGGATAAAGGATTCATAAGGCCAAGCTTCTCGCTCTGGGGAGCTCCAGTATTATTCGTGAAGAAGGATGGATCACTGCGGATGTGTATCGATTACAGGGAATTGAACAAGCTCACAATCAAGAATCGGTATCCGCTACCGAGGATTGATGACTTGTTTGATCAACTGCAAGGATCAAGCTACTATTCCAAGATCGACCTTCGATCTGGATACCATCAGCTGAGAATCCAAGATGAAAGCGTGCCAAAGACTGCATTCAGAACGCGCTATGGGCACTACGAATTTCTTGTGATGCCATTTGGGCTGACGAATGCACCAGCGGTCTTTATGGATCTAATGAACCGCATATGCAAACCATATCTCGATAAATTCGTGATTGTATTTATCGATGATATCCTGATTTACTCGCGAATGAAAGAAGAGCACGAGCAACATCTCAGAACCATCTTGGAATTACTGAAGAAAGAGAAGCTTTATGCAAAGTTCTCGAAGTGCGAATTCTGGATTCGCGAAGTACAATTTCTTGGCCACGTGGTGAATGAGAAGGGCATTCATGTAGACCCGTCCAAGATTGAAGCAATAAAGAATTGGGAAGCTCCCAAGACCCCAACTGAAGTTCGACAATTTTTGGGCTTAGCGGGCTATTACCGACGATTCATCGAGAATTTCTCAAAGATAGCTCAACCGCTAACGACCCTTACACAGAAAGACAAGAGGTACGACTAGGGTCACAAACAAGAAGAAGCCTTTCAGCTACTTAAGAACAAGCTCTGCGATGCACCGATACTATCGTTACCCGAAGGCACTGAAGACTTCGTGGTATACTGCGACGCCTCACGACAAGGCTTGGGTTGCGTGCTCATGCAACGTCAAAAAGTCATCGCTTACGCTTCAAGACAACTGAAGGTTCACGAGAAAAATTACACCACGCACGACTTGGAACTAGGTGCAGTGGTATTCGCCTTGAAGATTTGGCGACATTGTTTATATGGTACTCGATGTACAATCTTCACAGATCACAAAAGCTTACAACACATATTTGATCAGAAGGAATTGAATATGTGCCAGCGACGCTGGGTTGAGCTGCTGAACGATTATGACTGTGAGATTAAATACCATCCTGGAAAGGCAAACGTTGTAGTGGATGCGTTGAGCCGAAAGGAAAGAGTTAAGACCCTACGGGTTCGAGCATTGGAAATGACTATCCGATCGAACCTCACTTCACGTATTTGTGACGCACAACAAGAAGCCCTTAAGGTGGAAAATCGCAAAGCTGAATACCTCCGGGGTGCATTGAAGTACATGGCGCCAAATGAAGAGGGAGCCTTATACTTTAAAAAGCGCATTTGGGTTCCGCTCTATGGTGGCCTACGAGGAGTCATCCTTGATGAAGCGCACAAGTCAAGATACTCGATCCACCCAGGGTCGGACAAGATGTATCAAGACTTGAAAGAATATTATTGGTGGCCGAGACTCAAGAGCGACGTTGCTGTCTATGTTGGAAAATGCCTAACCTGTGCTAAGGTTAAGGCAGAATATCAGAAACCGTCCGGCCTACTACAACAACCAGAGATTCCCGTGTGGAAGTGGGAACAAATATCGATGGACTTCATAACGAAATTACCCAGGACCCCGAGAGGGCACGATATGATATGGGTAATAGTTGATCGATTGACGAAGTCTGCGCATTTCCTACCAATCCGAGAGAAGGATAGCACTGGAAAGCTTGCAGAGATATACTTAAGGGAAATTGTGGCACGTCATGGAGTGCCAATCTCAATCATTTCAGACAGAGATGGACGCTTTGTCTCAAGAATTTGGCAATCATTTCAGGAAGCCTTTGGATCTCAGTTAGATCTAAGCACGGCATTCCATCCGCAAACAGACGGCCAGAGCGAACGGACTATACAAACGTTAGAAGATATGCTTTGCGCATGTGTCATGGATCTAGGCGGCAGCTGGGATACTCATCTACCTTTAGTTGAGTTTTCCTACAATAACAGTTATCATACGAGCATAAAAGCCGCGCCGTTCGAAGCTCTGTATGGCCGCAAATTCCGATCGCCCTTATGTTGGGCAGACGCTGGAGATAAGCGTATGGTTGGTCCTGAACTTGTACAAGAGACAACCGACAATATTGCGCAGATCCGAGAGCGCATTAAGGCGGCTCGAGAGCGACAAAAGAGCTACGCTGATCCGAATAGAAAATCGGTAGAATTCAAGGTGGGAGACAAAGTGTTGTTAAAAGTCTCACCATGGAAGGGCGTAGTCAGATTTGGAAAGCGTGGAAAGCTGAATCCACGATACATCGGACCATTCAGAATATTGAAGAGAATTGGTACCGTGGCATACAAGTTGGAGTTACCGGAAGAACTTAATGGAGTACATGATACGTTTCATGTATCCAACCTGAAGAAGAGTCCAACACAAGAAAGCGTGATCATCCCGATGGATGAAGTGCATATTGATGAAGCCCTCCGATTTACAGAAAAACCCGTTGAGGTTACCGACTGGAAAGTCAACAAGACCAGGAGGAGCAGCGTAAAACTTGTCAAAGTACGTTGGAGCTCTAAGCACGGACCCGAGTACACATGGGAACGTGAAGACCAGTTCAAGAAAAAGTATCCCCACCTATTCAAGAAGACTCCTGCGAGAGTTAGTTCAACCTGAATTTCGGGACGAAATTCTTTTAACGAGGGGAGACTATGACAACTGGCCCAAACCGGTAATTTCCGTACACATTAATTATTGCTTAATGACTGCAATTAGTGCTTAATTGTCAGCAATGTTTGATTTCCTACTAAACAAGTGAATTCATGCATGTTGTATACTACAAAATATTGCTTTATGGATAAACGAGAGCGTTGCGTCAAAAATACTAGTAAACTCACCGGTAAGACACACTGTGTCAACAGAACTGCAGAAAGCAGTCAGACAATAGAATTGGAGCCTAGGTGTAGGTCCGACAACAAGAATGCATTAAAACCCAAGAGTACATACAAGGGTTTAATATATATGCAATACGAAAGCAAAAATAAGCACTAAAAAGCACCCGAAACGCACTTTAAGTGCAGAATTTATATAATTCAGCAATAAATCAGCATTTAGACATATAAATATTATGCAGAAATGTCGTTTTATTATTCAGAATATTTCCCTAAGTGTTGGGAATCGATAGTATTACAAAAAGATACTATTTAAACACTAAAAGGTGCAATTTAGCACTTTAACGAATCGGTATGTAACCGAACAACCGGACTATACCCGGAACATGAAAATATTGTTATTTTCATTTCTTATCTTTTTCTGAGCCAGTTAGGGTCCCTGAATACCCTAACACCCGTCATAACACCCGACACACTACTAACCGGGTTAATCCCTAAACTTAACTATATTAACCTAACTAATGGTTGGATTCGGACTAGACCCCCCCCCCCCCATTACAAACCGTCCCCATGTAAGGGGGACACCTCTTGTACTTGATGATTTTTATAATCTTGGGTGCTTAAGATCTTGAAGACATAGGGACCAATGGTTAATCACCTTAAGAATTGTCTATAAGTTGCTAGCTTAACACATTATACTCATTTCATCACACATCACAACTCACACATACTCTCTCCCTCCCTATAAGCTTTCGGCCGAACCCACACCCACACACCCATCCATTTTCGAGTTTGATCTTGCAAGTTCCAATCATCTACAAGTGTTAAGGGTCGCATATAAGGAGTCTTGGTGCAAACGGAAGGCGAAGGACCTATTTACTTTGCTTTTATCCACGCGTTTTTCGCATAGATTCTTCCCTAGCCTCGAGCTAGTGGTATGTTGCTTTAATCACCCTCTTGAACTATTCTAAAGTGGTTATTACGATGTGTAACGGTTAAAACTCGTAAACATACAAGATGAAGCATAAAAGTCTACTAAAAACACTAAAAATGATGGGTAAAAGCTCATACGTTGTGTAAAACTTGTAGTAATTGATTTGTGTGATCATTTGGACCCGATCTATGTTGTGGTAGCTCGGATCATCATTTAACCCGGGTGGTCATGATCATGGATCATGACATAAGGTTGTTTTGGAAGTAACAAGGGTTAAAGGGCGAAACTCTACCACACACATATCATGAACTTGTGTAAAAGCGATTTTACTTATGAAATGGTGTTCAGAACTAGTAGATCTACGGATCTACAAGCGGTACTTTCAAAGGACCAAGTGTCCAAGAAATCATATTTTCTAAAGCCGGATCCTACATGAAAAAGAATGATTTTAGCAAACACACGAGTGTGTAAACACTTGTGTAACACAAAGTTTCGACAAAATAACTATTTTTGTAAATGTTGACCGGAAGTTGTAAGGATGTAACTTCTTTAAAAGCGAGACTTTCAAGAAACAAAGATGATCTATACAAAGATCCACTAAAAATAATGGAAGGATACTACCTATTTTGGAAAAAAACCACAAGTTCATGTATTTCTGCGATTATATCTATTTTAACTAGTTGCATATTGTTTATTGTTGAATGAGGAGATTGTTGACGATTTAAAAGAAAATAAACACATATTTGAAAACATGGGAAACCTCCATTTTTAGGGGAAACTCTGTCAAAATTTTTATAAATTTTGACACTTAGAAAAGATATAAGTTTTTGAGAAACTTATTCCCTAAAAATGTGTTTAAAAGTATTACCAAGGTTTCCCTAATTTTTGGTGATAAGAAATGAGGATTTCTTCAAAATAAAAATGGATATTAAGTATGTATATATTTTTTTGAGAAAAATATATATATTATTTTATCACCAACTTTTGTGCTAAGTGTATATAGTATGTGTTATACGTGCTAGTGTATTAAGACTTAAAAATACACTAAATACTCGTGAGAAATATAAACATAAAAATACACATACGACATACAAGATACATAATTCGGGTGCAAAGTGCAAAACACAAAAGACTTATAATTATTTTTGGAGAAAATAATATAAGTAAGATACGTAGTTAAAAATATAGAATATTTTTAACACAAGAATATATACAAAAGAGAGTGATTGTACTTGTGTGACGCAAGTCTAGTGACTAACGTTAAGAAAACGCGTATAGGTTACGACGTTAATTAAGCAAATCCGGTGGAGTTTACGACGCTAGGAACGCAAAGTTGTGAGTTCATGCTCCCCCTTTTCTCTTTAACTGTTTCCAGTTTTTATAACTTCGGGGGTGAAATACATGTAAATGGTATGATATAAATACAAGAAGTACACTTGGTGAGAACGAGAACCAAGTGTGACAAAATATAAGATAATAAGAAACGCACTTGGTGAGGACGAGAACCAAGTTGGATGCGTTATGAGAAATGATAAAAAGAAACGCGCTTGGTGAGGACGAGAACCAAGTTTGATGCGTTATGAGAAATGATAAAAAGAAACGCGCTTGGTGAGGACGAGAACCAAGTAGGATGCGTTATGAGAAATAGTGTCACGAATAGGGTACAGAAGCACCATTAATCGTGTACATACTTAGACCGCAGAACAAAAGGTTAGATCTAACGGGTGCCTGGCAGCCACACTCTCGGTGAGGGCGAGAATCGAGTAGTGCTTTTGTGTCTCAGAATATACCAATTAAATGCCTTAGGTTTGGTGACTTCCTATGTCGTGCCACATGTTAATGGCTTTGCAACCCATTAACAATCTGATAATTACAGAAATATTGTATTTACATAAAATTCATACCATACTAAAATTGATGTGCGCGTGGTCTTACTCATGCTCGTGGATGTCGCTTTGTCTATCTTTAAATAAAGTTGTGACTTTTAAGACAATATGTTATCTCGTGTTGTAAACACTTGACATATGTTTTCAGTAATGTAATATTTGAAGATATTTTTGAGCATGTAGTATGTTTACTCTTCGTATGCAATGAGAACCTTTCATGATCACACCTCGTGCTTCCGCCGCAGAAAGGGGTGTGACACAATCATCCTTAATTGACATGCGTTTAGCGTTTGCGATTCGAGTTTCGATTGCGTTTCGATTATCCACCACAACATAACATAAATAAACATGCACAAGTAACACATAAGGCACACACACACATAAAACAATATCCAGGACGCGTAATTCGAGTTGCGGGTGCGATTACGATAGCGATAAGTGATAAAACATGCGATAATTATCGAATAAACCTCGATTATTAATAAGTACTCCACATAATACAACTAACGTAATGCATAAAATAGACTAACTACAAGTCAAATAAGTCAAAACAGGAATTAAGCTAGGAGTGACAGATCGCAATTAGCAATCTTGTCTTCCTTTGACTTCAATCTTGACTTTGACTTTCGAAACACGGGGTGTTACTGCTCGGGAATCGAACTGACAAACTCACACAAGTCCTAGTTCAAATCTTTCATTGCCTATATCCACTCCATATGACACAAGTTGGAATTGAACTTGAGTATTCAATAGAAAACCCAAACCTTTTATCACTAGACCACAAATAGGTGATGATCTTAATTAATTAGGATCCATTATGACACTAATCGTTCAAAACTTATAATAACGGAATGTCACGATCTCAACTCATCAATCATGATTGGTGGTGTCACACCATCAATGTTGCAGTAAACTAAGGCTACACGGTATGGGGGTCGTCCCCCTACCGTCCCGGTCCGTCACCGGGTGCTACACCGGCCCGCCCCCCTCCGTCCCCGTCCTTTCCGTCTGAAAATGGACGTTGGCGACGCGCATGTGAAGACAAAATAAGTGGGCCCCAAGTTGAAGATGATTGTTTAAAACAAAAAAATCAAATTCATAATTAATAATTATAATAACGGCTATAATTCAAAAAATCCCCCAATTCACTTCCATTTTTATAAATATTCACCTCTTTAACCATTTTTTTCACAACTTTTCACCCACTACCACCTCATCTCTCTCACATTTTATAACCACTCTTCCCTTTTTATAAAAACTCATCATTTTTATACCATTTTTTACCCGCTACCACCCCATCCCTCGCTAAAAAATTATCATGGCTTCACCCATTTCTTCAAGTTTATGTTTTTTTTTTAAGTTTATGTTTTTTTTAAATTTATTTTTTTTAAGTTTATTTTTTTTTTTAAGTTTATGTAATGTTTTTTAATATTAATGAAAATATTTTGTTACTTTATTTGTTAAATGTTAAAAAAAGTAGAAGATTAAAAAAAATAAAAAAAACATAAAAGTGGTGGAGGACTATGACTAGGACCATCCTCCCATACCCTCTAGTTTTGGAGGATGGACCATCCTTGGGAGGACTATGACGTTGCGTCTACGTGGCGGATCATCCTCCAAGGATGGACCATCACCATACCCACTAGCCTAACCTATAGCTAAATTTTCACATACAGTACCTATCAAAGCTTTTTATTACAATAACCTTCTAAGTTGTCAACTCAACTAAACTAGTATTAAGTACCCCCGCGTTGCGGCGGGGGCGAGCACTATGCCACACTACTGTCAGCGACCACCGACACTGAAGTTGCGGTGTTAATGCGAAGAAATTAAACCGAAACGTAAAATAACTAACTTGATCTAGGACTCGCGCGTTACGATGAACCCGCGTCTATTTTTTCCCGTTTGATATGTTCATCGTAATCTATATCTATTTATAATATATATCATTACCACTATACAAACCATAATGCATACATTACAACAACCATTGCATCAATATGTTGCAAATTATATTTATACAAGATTTTGGCTAAATTAATTAGATTATTATAAATAACAATAATTTACAAATAAAACAACACAACTTTGAATAGATCAAACCGATTGAATATGGTAATATAATGAAACCGTTATTTGATTAGGGTACAACCACTTAAGCACAATTTACAACCATATATGCATACAAAACAGATTGGATTTGGTAAGGTAATGAAACCATTATTATTTGATTAAGGTACAACCACTTAAGCACAACTTACAACCTATATTTGATTAAAGTACAATCATTTAAGCACAACTTACAACTAAAGACGCACACAAATGTTTCAAATTAATAGTATATAAATATAAATTAATAGTATATAAATGGCATAAGACTAAGAACCCATTGTATATATCATCTCACACAATGCTAAATATCATTGTACAACTTTCAAAGCAAACAATATAACAACTAATGCCTAAGATTGTTAAAAATTGATAGTATATAAATGGTGGTTGTGGTTTAAAAATTAAGTTATTCAAAGTCAAAATGTAAGGAATTTGTCATTTGTGATCATTTATCAGGAAGTAGTGCATAAGCTTTAACTTTTAGTTTTTTTAATAAAGAGTTGGTGACCTTAGTAAAGTGTAAAGATATGGCTACAACTTGTATTCTCTTTGCTTATTTTAAAAATGATTACAGTTGAAACCGATGGGTTTTTTTTTTAACTAAATTAAACGAGGTGTTTTGCAATTTTTGAAGATTTTATTTATTTATTTATTTATTAAAAAGCTATGAACGAAGAGCTTAAACTCAACTATTGTTTTTAAATAGACATATATATTTCTGAAAGTATCTTTAACGAAAAGAAGGAGCAAACTTTGAATAGAATGTTTTCATAAAACGAATTTTTAGAATAACGAATCTAATATTTACAAGTGTATATACAAATGTTACACGTTCACCGCTTGAGAAAGGCAATATCTTGACGTTCTTGCTATTAATGATTATATAACTAATCATATTGATAATTCCTTATCAGAATCATTACATTTTCATCTTATTTTTATAGCCTAGTAAGCACTAAATACCTAAAAAGGCACAATGTTAGTTGGAACAATCTTTAACTGTATTGACTTCTATGAATCAAACTTATCTTAGTATTAATTTGATCTTTTAATTATTAAATCAATGACACACAAAACTTGAAGGCCCATATATATATTCTTATTCTATAGAAAGTGTCACACCTACCATTCTACCTCTAATAATAAATTTGGGCATGTGTCAAAAAGCAAGAAGTAGATTATTTTGAACGAAAAAGTTTATAATTATTGGGGCAAAATATTTTTTTTATACAAAGAGTCTAAATTACACTTTCTAAGAATATTTATGTCCGGAATGTAACAGATTTTCATGTGTTTTCTAAGAAAGCAACAAGATACAAAAATATTATATGTGATATGATATTAATTATTATTTAAATCTTACCTAAAAACGATATGCCTTTTCGTAGGCCGATGGGTTGGAGATCAATATTGTGATAGCTTTCTAATGATCTCTAGATCAAATAGTGGAAGACTTGCATTTCTCTTGAGAGTTGCAAGTTCAACTCTCACTTGGTGCTGAGTGAGGCATTGGTGGGCAATGATAGGAGACCCAGGGAAACCTGAGTTTGATCCTTGACCCAAACGGGTTTTACCAGTAATTTCATCGTCATGCCTACGGCCGGGTGGGTTACCGGTTTTCCCCGGAATTGATGGTGGACTCAGGTTACTCTAGTCCTCCGTTTGGTCTAGTGGATGTCCCGAAAATGCTCGGGATTGATTTTGATGGCCGTTAAAAAAAATATCGTGATAGCTGGAAAACCTTTTTTAGCTTTCTTTGACTCCCATTAGTAAAAACAACCAAACCCCCTACTAGCAAGGAGATAGCAGAAAGAAGCATGCCAACAGAACAAACGGAAACAAACAATTACAAGAAATATTTTTCACTTTAGCCGATCTAAAACAACTTTTTTTCTCTATTTTTAATCCACCAAAACAAAAGCTTATTCCTTCACCGGAGTGTTTGAGAATATAAGATTATTCCTTGCATTTCAAATACTCTAACAAACAACTAAAATGATGGATTGAATCACCTTCTTGTTCACGATACTACCGATAACCTGCTTAATTGCTTGATAGCTAACATTTGATTTTTTTTTTTTTTTTCATTTTTTCAAAAATGTCAACGAGCATACTATAAAAAGAAACTTTTCATATCTATACTCACTCTCTCTCTCTCTCTCTCTATATATATATATATATATAGTAGGGTTCGGCTACAAAGTTCAAATTTCCTAAAAAGTGTAAAAATCATAAAACACTATATTTTCAGCCATAAAACACACCTAAAACCAACAAATAACAAAGTGGAGACTACTAAAACACCATATTCAAACCATAACAATCCATAAAAACTTTAAAAACACAATTGTAAAACTATTAATATAAAAAACAACATACTAACCAATATAAAACACAATAATGTTTGTCATTCGATAATCAGAGTCTTATCATCTAAAACATAAAACACAACCGACACATATGATGTTTAAGTAATCTTTATTTTGTTATTTGTAGGTTTTGAGTGTGTTTTATGGTTGACATATTGGTGTTTTATGCATATAAGCATTTACAACTATATTCACAAACTTCTTTCAAGCAATCCACTTATCCCAAAATAATCCTTACCTTTTATACATTATCACCACATTTCACATTCATAACCAAAATATTGTTATACATATATATATATATATGATTAGGTTAAAGAGTAAACACTAGTTTATTTGCGAACTGAGCGAACAAATCCTGACCATACACTTGGGTACTTCAATGGCCAAGATTTGATGATGAAATACACTAGTGTATTTTACGATTTGATAATGAAATCCTAGCTATACACGCGTGTAAATCAATGGCCAGAATTTGTTCACTAAGTTCGCAAATACACTAGTGTTTACTCTAAAACCTCACCCTATAAGGGTGGGGGTTCTTGTAAAAAGGACATTTTTCGTACAAAGTGTAAGAAGTCTATATAGGCATGGTGTTTTAAATTTTAGGTATACTGTTCTATATTCTTTTGGTATGGTATTATATAAAAAACACCAAACATAACAAGTTAAAACACAATTAAATGTATTCTAAGCATGAAATCTAAAACACCATGCGAAGAATTAAATCATTGTGTTTTAAATAAAATACCTAGATTACATATGATTGTGTTATAAATTGTTGTGTTTGATGTTTTCTATATTATACCATATCAAAAGAATATAAATCACTATACATAAAATTTAAAACACCATGCTTACATAGACTTCTTACACTTTGTACGAAAAATGTTCTTTTTACACTAACTTTACCCCATATATATATATGGAGGAAGATTCAGATGAAAACCACTAGTTAACATGAGAACCCGAGAACTAACTAAAAAAGCCTAAAAACTTACCAAATTTTTTTAACCAATTTTCGCTAGTTTTTATGTATAAAAAAACTTTAAAAAAAATTGTAGTGCACATGTGTAATAATACACATTCATTACAAATTTTTTTATATATATAAAAAATAGCGATTTTTAATAAAAAAATTGTAAAAAAATGTGGTATGTTTTTTAGGATTTTTTTAGTTAGTTTTCGAGTTCTTGCGATAAAAGAAGTTTTCATTTGAACCTTCCCATATATATATAATAAGTTCTAGTGGAGAGTTCAAATGAGATTAATTAAGAATTAAGAATAAAAAGAATAAAGTATACAAAGGTAATTTGAACAAATCATTTAATGAGTCTATTATTTAATTTTGCTATTCAAATTAATGAACGCTAATAATTTAATGAGCCTATCTTATAAAATAGTTGTGCACCTTACACAATAAAAACAATCCCGCACATGATCTTACATTTTCAACGCTTCCTACATCATTAGACTCAAACACTTTTAAATAATTTTAAATAATTATAATAAAATTTTAACTTTTTTATAATTTTTTCACAAAAGTTAAACGAGTTTTGTTTTTTGTTAGTTTTTATTTTACGTTTTTTTTCTGGATTTGTTGTCGTTCGGTTGTTACTTACTACGGTATTTGGTTATCACATTTGGTCCCTCGAGTATTTATACCCTCTCGACTTTCCAATATGCGTTGGTATAAATTCGACTTCGTTACTTATTATATCACGTGAGTCACTTGGTGTTATAAATTCATATTTTTGTTTCACGCTTTTCACGGGTTTGTTCGTTGTTTGGTTGTTACTTAGCAGGATTTTACACCCCCAGCCCCGCAATGTTAGTTGCACGGTTTTACACACCCCGCCCCACAATGCAGGTGACTTAAAACTAGTTTATAATAATAAACTATATAGCTTTTAATATCAAATAACTATAATAAAATACGTTTAAATATTACACAACTCTCTCTCTCTCTCTCTATATATATATATATATATATATATGATCAAGATCAAGGGAAAACCCTTTTGAGTTGTGAGAACTTAGAAATTTGGTCATACCGTGCGAGTTTTGCCCCCATTTTCACACCCCTAGATTAAAATGTGAGAAAAAACTGGCGTAAAAAATTAAAAAAAATCGAATTGTTGTTTTTCGGCCCCTTACAGTAACTGTAAAAAGCTGATAACATAAGCATGACATCACTTTTATAGCATTTACGGCTGCCGTAAATGAAAAAAAATTAGTTTTTTTTTTCGAAAAGTTGATTTTTTTAGGATTTTTGGTAAAAACTTTTTTTTTTTGAAAAAACATTTCGTAAGACCGAGTTCTCTAAGTTCTTACAACTCGTATAAGTTTTCGTTTTAATCTAACCCTATATATATATAGTCTTAGGATCCTGTAAAAATGACATTTTTCTTGAGAAGTGTGAGAATGCATAAGAATTGACATGTAGACATCATATTTTAGACTTGAGCATGATGTTTTGGGTTGTTTTGGCAATAAAAACAACAAACATAACAATTTAAGACAAATGCAATGAATTCTAAGCTTAAAACTTAAAAACCATGCCGAGAACGTTATCTAGTGTGTTTTAAAATTTACGCCCATAATACGTTGCATTTTGTTTTAAATTGTTATGTTTGGTGTTTTTCTTGTCAAAACAACCCAAAACATCATGCCTAAGTCCAAAATATAATGACTACATGTCAATTCATATGCGTTCTCACACTTCTCACGAAAAAAGTCTTTTTTTACAGGAACCTCACCCTATATATATATAGGGTAAGGTTCATGCGAGAACCACCTTTATTGCGAGAACCGCGGGAACCAATGTGAACACAACCTAAAATAGCTAAAAAAAACCTAAAAAAACCTCCCCCCCCCCAAAAAAAAAAAAAAACCTAAACCCCCTCCCCCACCCCCCAAAAACCTAACACCCCCCCCCCCCCCCAAGCTTAAATGCTAAAAAAAACTAAACCCCTAAAAAACCTATATAAAAAAAAAATTCAAAAGAACACACAAAAAAAAAAATTTAATATTTTTTAAGTTAAAATCGCTATTTTTAGTAGCCAAAAAAAAAAAATTTTTTTGGCTACTAAAAGTAGCGATTTTTTTATAAAAAATGTTAAAAAAAAATTTTGTGTGTTTTTTTAGCTATTTTTGGTTGTGTTCACATTGGTTCTCGCGGTTCTCGCAATAAAAGGTGGTTCCTAACGGATCTTTGTCCTATATATATATATATGCCGGTCAACGTACAATATTCTTTAATGTACGAGCGTACACTGTGAAATTACACACGTTGTGAAACTTAAAATCCTAATCACGCATGTTGAAAAACTATAATCATGCATATTAAAAAGACATAATCACACATGTTGAAAACCATAACATGCTTCATTACATAATTATAACATGCTTCATTACATAAATATAACATGCGTGATTAGGGTTTTGAATTTTACAACATGCGTATTTTCACAGCGCACGCTCGTACGTTAAGCAATGTTGTATTATACACTTTTGTTATCGATACGATTAAGCTGGCGTTGCGACGAAAATTCAGTCAGTGGCAGTTCAGTTCATGATATTATAACCCATACGATTAAGCTCGTGTCGCGACGTAATCGCGACTCATAACATTATTTTTTGAAACTAATGATTTACCTAACTTGATGATGGTATTTAGAACTTATTCAAATCAAATCGTCAATCTCAACTTTTTAGATCGATGGGAAATGATGAATATAATTGTCCTGGCTTTTGTGAGACATAAGAATATAAATAGATGTTTCTATTTATTTTTTAAGGGGTTATTGGATTTTATCACCCCTAACTATCGGTTATTGGTCGCTGCCACTCCTAACTATCACTTTGACGCTCGTCACCCCGAACTTAACACTTCGTGTGTTCTATCACCACGTCGTAAACTGATCACTAACTTTTGATCCTGTTACTATACTTTTGGGGTGTCTTAAGATCCCTAAAACTTTCCTAAGATCCATATAGCACCCCCAAAAGTATAGTAACAAGATAAAAAATTTGTGATCAGTTAACGACGTGGTGACAGAACATACTTAGTGTTAAGTTGGGGGTGACGGGTGTCAAAGTGATAGTTGGGGGTGACAACGGCCATTAGCCAATAGTTAGGGATGATAAAATCCAATAACTCTTTATTCATTTATCACAAACAAACAATTACGTAAATGAATTTAATAAAGCCAATAGTTGGGGATGATAAAATCCAATAACTCTTTATTCATTTTGAAAGACAACATACTTGATAAATTTTTTTTTATTAAAGATTACATGTATTAACTACTAGATACGGTAAATATAACTGGTATACTCTAAGACGATTTTAAACATGTATTAACTACTAGATACGGTAAATATAACTGGTATACTCTAAGACGATTTTAAAATTCTAAATAAATTATGGAAGTTCTAAATATAACCGGTATACCGTATGACGATTTAAAAATTTTAAATAAATTATGAAAGTTCTGAAATGAAATACTGAGAGAAAAACTAAAAGTATGAAAATATGCAATTTATAGAAGTTTTTAATCTATATAATTATTTTTAACAAACTTTGAATTTAGTTAACATGTATATATATTTCTTATTTGAGTAAAGTCCTATTTGAGTCCCTATGGTTTGTACAGTTTAACCATTTGAATCCAAAAACCAAAACTGTATTGATTTGAGTCCATGTGGTCTCTAATTTTAACTATTTGAGTCCCTGTGGTCTCTAATTTTAACCATTTGAATCCAAAAACCAAATGTTTCTGATTTCGATGTTGTTTACTTTTGGATTCAAATGGTTAAAATTAGAAACTACAGGGACTCAAATCACGACAGTTTTGGTTTTTGGATTCAAATGGTTAAACTGCACAAACCACAATGTCACACCCCGATATTTCCACGTATTACCGGTGGGGAGTATCGTGACATAGTTGATATCATCATAGTCAAACAACACAATATATAAATGCACAGCGGAAGCAAAAGATAAATATATTACAATCCGAATATAAAGTAATATCAAGTATTACAACGGAAAGTAAAGGATCCACAGGCGAATCTTAAAACATAAACATTGTTCAACAGACTTTGACATCTAGAGCTTGCGAGACTTGATTATTGATGCCTGGAGTAGCCAGCCTATTACGTATAGTACCTGCACTTAACCTTTTTGGAAAATACGTCAGTTTACACTGGTAAATACATTCAACTGACTCATTTTGAAAAGTTTTATAAAATTGATTTGAATGCACGTGGCACAAACTCTTTATAACTTGGGATAATTATTTAAATATATAATCTCGTAAAAGAATTACATGTTTCTTATGCGTTCAGTAGCCCGGATTGTGTCGGGTTAAAGCTTAATAGACACACCACATGATATAGTCCCGCGGCGGGTTGTTCCCGAAACCAGCGGTTATACCTTGTTATTCACAAATGCACTAGCGGGTGTACGCCTACACGCGCGTGCTAAGGTCGTGGCCATTTCGTAAAATGATGCCAAGGATATCCGGGACATGGTCATTAACCTCCCAAAGGCTTTAAGCAAACAAAACAATTTAAACGGGCCGATTAATATTAATTTAACCATCATACGTGGAAAGATTTAATGCCCGACCAAGCGGTATTTTATATACCGTACCCCAAGCCCGTATAGGGAAAATAAGTGAAAAGTATTTACCTGAGCTAAATATAAATTCAATCCCAGCCGTATATCAATTCAGCAAGTACAGATATCTTTTACTGGGCTCCTAATCTGGAACGAAGGTTTTTAATAACCTATTAGAATCCTAACGGGTCTTTAATTAAGTCTTGACTTAGACCGGTTAGTTTTCAAAAGGAAGATACGGTTCAAACGCATGATAATGCGAAGACCGCAATAGAATGTGATTTAGACCCGACAAGTTTGAAGACTTGTCTTATATGGGTAATCTAAACACATTCTGGATTTTGAGATAAAAGCGATAAGGTTTGACCCGTTTCGGCTAATTTATGCAAACTAGTCACAAAAACCGAACCGAACGCGCAAGAAGCGTAACGGGTAACCATAAGGGTCATATACAGGTTTCCTAAGTTAATATGCCTCAAATATGTTGTGACATCAGTATGATATTTTTATTATGCCCGAAACGAATTTAAACACAAGCTATGCCCCGTAGGGGTATTTTGGTCATTTATAAGGTTATAAAAGAGTTTAAGTATTAACCTGAGTTACAGGTCTGATATAATCAGCAAAAATACTTAATTTACTAAGTTATAATAGTAGGGTATTGCATATATGTGAAATTTGTCAATTATAACCAAACTATGCACCGTATGGGCATTTTGGTAATTTCACATAAGCCGAAAAGCTCAAAACTGAAGTCTAAGTTAAACGACTTTTGCTTACTGTTAAAATATTATAATTTACCTAAAATATCAGTAGGTATCAACCCTTGTATGATTAAAATAGTTTTAGTACATACTATGCGTTAAAAACGCTTAAAAGGCGATTAGAAGCCGTTTCCGGGTTCTTTATAGAAAACAGATATTTTTATTATTCCAGAAGGTTTAAAATAATGTATTTATTATATAAAATCGGTAGCAAAAGGTTTGGGGTCAAAAAGATATGTAAAACTCATTTTATAGCCCAAAAGGGCAAAACCGACAATTACCGACTCAAGCTTAAAACTCTAAGTTATGCTCAGCCTAAAATTAATTAAAAATCTTCAAAAATCCCAAAATAATATATTACATCAGTGGGTAAGAAGTTTGATATCAAAAAGTAGGTTTAAAATAGGCTATATGCTAATTATGTCGTTTAATCGCTAAAAACTTTCTAATTACGCTAATGAGCATAACTCTCAATCTACATTTGAATAAGAAGGTTCCTTAACGCCATAGGCGTATATACACGTAAATACATTTGAATAAAGACTCGAATAAAAGATTATCTACGGGATCATCATAACCTACGGGATTGAAAATAATGCTAAGGTCTATGGGACCAAGAAGACCCTTGGGGTCACAAATAGAAAGGAAAGAATTGTTGAGTCACACCTTAAAGAGGTGGAAATCCAAAGAGATAGTCTACGAGACTAAGTGAACGAACCTACGGGTCAATAGTGTAAGGTGAGGGAACTTGTTACGATTCCCCGCATAGAACTAAGACTGTAAAAGAATAAATTATGGACTGTCAATATCCATAATTCTGACAAAAGTTAAAGAGAAGATCTTAAACTAAAACTTTGGTTTTAGCAAGAAATAACGTTTTTACAAATATAAATTCTGATAGGAATTTAAATAGTAAGCATGAAGGATACAAGTCTTGACGCTAATAGGCGCAAGACGATATATTCGAAAAAGTGATGTTTTTGAAAATGAAAGGTTGATATGAATTAAACATGATGTGACACGATCACGGTCAAGAAATGCAATGTGAGGTAGAATCACATTATAACCAAGCGAGCGGTAAAAGTAACTGGACTAATAAGTCTAGTTAGTGGGACCGGTTAAGGTCAGCAATTCAATTTAAGAAATTTGTTTTGCTTGTAAGCGGTAGATTCGGTATAACTGAACCGAATAAATAAATTTCAAAACAAAAGAATTTGTTGCTAAAAGTGAAATATTTCACCAAAGACCTTTAAACGGGTCAAAGTAACGGACTCATAAAGAATTCGATAGTATATGAAAGCGATGGATATCGCTAAGTTAACTAAACTAGTGGAAATAACGAGATTACGTTATTTCAAGTTGCACTATGTCGTATGAGATACGTAGACAATTAGTGACCAAAAAGATGTTACCATACTTATCTGGTAATACTAACAATTGGATAAAAGTATAAGTAATGTTTAAAAGATTTCTCGGATCAAATACATTGAGTTTAAACTCAATGAATTATGTAAGAAAAGGTTTCGAGGACGAAACATCTCTAAGGGGGGTAGACTTGTAACACCCCGAAAACGGGTTTGGTAATCAAACTCCGTTAATACTAAAAGACGGGTAAAGTACCGTTAGTAGCAAAAATAACCAGGTAAATATTTGGATTTAAATAAGAAATCCTAATATTAAATACAAGTGAATCAAAGTTTTAAGGGATTGAATTTAAAAGAGCCCGAGTTAACGGGACTTAAAAGTAAAACGGGTTATAACTCCCGGGACCCACCAAGTAACTAGGAATATTAACCTGGTTAGTTAGTGTCTTGACATAATAGAACAAATATGGTTAAAATACCCTTTAAATAACTTGGTAAAGTATAGGGACCAAAGGTGACAAACTTGAAACAAGTTTGTATTAAATAAAACATTCAAACACCAAAACACACACTTTAAGTGTGTGTTCTAGTCGTAAATCACAGAGGAGCCAGGGAACCCCATGGCTCAAACCCTAACTAGCAAAAATCAAGCAATTGAGAAGCCAAATCGACTCCAAATCGAAATCTAAGTTTAGATTAGTGATCACCTCAGTGAAAGGATCACAAGGTATGTAAAATTTGATGTTAATTCTCTGTTTGAAATTCTCATGAATTTGGGAAATCTGAAATTTGATGTTGCATGTTTGCTATTTGGATAGAATAGGGATGATATAGTGTCTAGGAGTGAAACCTAGACAATAACATGTGAAATCATGCCTAAATTCTGGAAATTTCATGAGTACATTGAAGGTCATTCATGGGTTTTGTGACAAAATGATGAACACTAGGGTGTAGAATGCTAATCTAGTGTAAATTGATGCATAGAAACTGATTTCTGAAAATATGATGTGTAATTCTATAAGTAATAGCTCAATTGATGTTAATCAAGGCTAAGTAGCAAGCCATGAATTAGAAAAAAAAAATGTGTAAAATTATGCCCATTAGGTGTTTGTTAAAATGCCTAAGTGAAATTTGGTGCCTACTAGTTCATATGATGAACTTGATTATGTAAGGTGTTGTGATGAATGCTAGTGATATGATGAACGGGTCTCACTTATAGATGAGAACCCATAGTTCTTGTGAAATGAATGAATAAATTAGTCTTGATAATCGCTTAAACTAACTAAAGTGATTGAAATGTGATAAACGTGGTTAGAACTTTGGTTAAAACGGTGGTCTAAAGATAACGCCTACCGGGTAATTAAAGAATGCTAAAACTAGTGATGAACTCGAATATGCAATTAGTATACTAATGGACATTTGACTTTTAAAAAGTCAAACTGACCTACGATGTGATGAATGATAATTAGATATAGAAATGCGTAAGGTGGAATAATCGTACTAAGTTATGATTAAACTAACCACCTTGTGAATGATGAATAATAGTTGGCGCTTAACCAGCTAGGTGAAGCTTGGGGAGAAAGCGGGTCAAACAAATCAAGTACGAGATGAAAAGCGTAAACCGGATGAGAGGTAAGTAAAGCTTACACCCTTTTTGCAAGATATGCATTTAATTCTCGGTTACAATTACGGCGAAGGTTGTATTCGAACTTTGGTTCCGACACGAAGTGGTACGGGTCGGAATATATAAAAAATGCGTAATGGACATTTGGTCATAGATGACATAAATAAATTGAATCTTTGAATGGCCATTTTGTAAGTAGGCCTAAATGAATAAAAACAAATGGAAAATGGTGATTTCGTCATATATAAATGGATAAGGGTTGAAGTTTAAAACAACACCAATTGGCATGAGCCATGTTGGGTTAACGTGTACGAAACGGATTTAAAAGTCATAATTAAATGGTAAGGAATCCGAAATGACTTACTTAATAAAATGGTAAATAAATACCATTGGAATATAAGCGCAAAATGGTTGGTCGTTTAGACTAAACGGGTCAAATGGTAATGTTAATACCATTTGATAAATCACGACTAATAAGCACTTGTCGAGTCTTATGCTTACAGGAAAAAGCGGTTTACGAATTAGTGTTGCTATGAAATAGCAAATTGTTGAAGCAAGGTACTAAAACGGGTCAATAGTTTGACCCGAGCCAGGTACGCAAATATAAGGATGTAGTTAGAAGTGATATTTTGGTCAACTATTAGCGAAAGTCCTTCGTTACAAAAAGAATGACTAAAATTGACCAAAAGGCCCTTGAGGGGTAAATTGGGCAAACGACCTTTAAGAGTTGTTTAGAGTTAAACGTTTTGTTAAATGGAGTCCTTGGGATACGTATACAAATGGGGATAGGATGTAAACTAATAGAAGCGTGACATAAAGCTTGCAAATGTTAAACACCCTTAACGGGTCAAAACAAGTATATATGCAAAATAGGTTAAGATTTGCATAAGAAACCCGTAACTAGAACCTAATATAATAGGATATATCGAAAATATGAAGATCATGAGAATTTGGGATCAAACAAACATGTTTGTTTGATAAAATGCATAAACGGGTTAAAATTCGGTAAAAAGGTGATGAGTCGAGGGCTTAGAAGTCTCAAAATTTATTTTGTTGGATGTTGGATTTTAACTCCATAAGATGGAGAATTAAATTACGGACGCGTAGGAAAAAGAATCGGGTAAAACGGATCAATAACGAAGAAGTTATGGCCGTTTCCGTAAAAACTGGCATAGCTGAACTGCAGCTCCCAGATGCTGGAAAAGCGTCTCCCCCGCGCCACGCGAGGGAGCAACATGGCTCCGTCACGTGGCACGACAGAACCCATTTTTGTTGAAAATTTTGTATTTCAATCAGTTCCGTTTCCTGGACTCGTTTTGACATGTTTTAAACTACGTATGACTGATCCAACTCATGTTTTATGAGTTTCAGGTATAATTTTAGCACCGACGGACGATCAAGCACAAAGAAGAACCGAACACGATCAAGAAATAAGCTTCCGCACTATGTATCGTTGTTTTGTTAAATGACGAACTCAAACATGTTATTTTGTATAGTTTTAATTCTGTAAATAAAGTTTAATGAAACCCGTATTTTCAATGTATTGAAATTCTAATTACCCGTTTATTTTCGGGTAATATACGAAAATTGTTAAATAATAATAAGGGTGTTACAAGTTGGTAATCAGAGCTCATGGTTAAAGAA
The DNA here is from genome assembly GCA_030545235.1 of Helianthus tuberosus. Lineage (NCBI taxonomy): Eukaryota > Viridiplantae > Streptophyta > Magnoliopsida > Asterales > Asteraceae > Helianthus > Helianthus tuberosus. Next base: position 83,326,283 of record CM060363.1, read on the forward strand.
TAAAGTGTGTTCGGTTCGAGGCTTGATCGCAAATCCGGTAAGTACATGTATATCAATGGTTTAGTATGATTAAAGTATTGAGAACAACACATATGGTTATCGTGTAATACACGTTACACCAATAAAAACGATATAGAATAGATATAGTCAACGAAATTACACGCGTTGATGCGTATAGTAGAAAAGCCTTGTATTATAATACGGGCATCCTTTAATGTCGAAATTACTAACTGTTGTATATGTTTTAGTTGAAGGACACTCGCATATGAAGATAGCGAGAGTTTAACAAATCGCAGATTTGACAGAGGAACGGTCCAAAGAGTATGCTCATCAAGGACCTAAATCGCGTAACGGTCGCGAACAAGGCTAATGGCAAGAGAAGCCCGTTAGGGCAAGCATTACCTGGTGCACATTTTAAATTTAATCGCACAAATAGCAATATGCAACAAATATGTAGAAATTGAAAGTTGCATATGTAGATTAAAAACTTGGAAAAACCCGAATAGAAAATGTATTCGGGATATTGTTTCCAAGAGAAACAAATAGAGGCATTACTTACATGGGGTGTAATGTGAAAATTATAAAAAGGTCATGTATACCAGGTGTTGATCGCTTACTCTGGCCAAGTAAGTAGTGAACACGTGGTACCATGAACTTCTTATGATGAACACATTTATGTCCGATGTAGTAAGGGTGGGGTGAATGGGACTAACTTAAATGGTACCCAAATGAATCAAATAAGTAAGATGTTTGATAGTAAACGTAAACGTAAGTCGGATGACGGAAGCATATTACGTAAGAATAACGAGCCCGAGAGAAGGGACAAGGATCAAGTAAAAAGAAAATACAGACCGACCAATAGGAATGCTAAGGCATAGGGATAAAAGTTTGACTTTCACAAGTGATGAAATTCACATGGACAAGTCAAACGAATTGAATAAAGAATAAAAGATTAATTTGAATAAAAGCGATGGATCTCGCTAAGACGACCAAATAAATTAAAATAACGTCTAAAACCATATAAGAATGGTTACTTGAAAATGATTACGATAAAGATACCCGATGAATGGGTAGGATTTGGAAAGAATGCGTAAACCAAGAGACGGGAACGCGAAATAGAAAGTCAAAAGACTCGGAATACGAGTCATGACTAAAAGACAATGAGAATTTGCAAACAGAAATGTTAATAACTACGCTCAACTATTTTAAAGTTGAACGGGTCGAATAAAGAATGGAGTTTGATGTTCACAAGTGATGAAATTTCACACGAACAAGTCAAACGAGATAAATAAGGTATAAAAACTTGGTAGTGCAAGTAAGCGCAAACTGGATAATGGAAGCGCGAAACATTAACGAACCTACGTGATGGGTCATAAAGGAATATATATAGGAAAAATGCAAACTAGCGAAACAAAAATGTTAAAAAAAACACTAAGATAAAGAACCCGGGTAATGGGACGTAAAGAAGTATAGATAAGAACCGGGTAACGGTAAGTGTAGGGCGAACCGACGTGTAATTGGCGTTAGAAGTCGAGAAGTCAGAAAGATAATTCGAAAGAAAACAATGTAGCCTTAGACTACGGTAAAGGTCAAACGGAATCCAAAAAGTAAAAGTGAATAATTCTAACCATAAAAAGAGGTGCCTTAACGCCATAGGCGTATATACACGTAAATACATTTGAATAAAGACTCGAATAAAAGATTATCTACGGGATCATCATAACCTACGGGATTGAAAATAATGCTAAGGTCTATGGGACCAAGAAGACCCTTGGGGTCACAAATAGAAAGGAAAGAATTGTTGAGTCACACCTTAAAGAGGTGGAAATCCAAAGAGATAGTCTACGAGACTAAGTGAACGAACCTACGGGTCAATAGTGTAAGGTGAGGGAACTTGTTACGATTCCCCGCATAGAACTAAGACTGTAAAAGAATAAATTATGGACTGTCAATATCCATAATTCTGACAAAAGTTAAAGAGAAGATCTTAAACTAAAACTTTGGTTTTAGCAAGAAATAACGTTTTTACAAATATAAATTCTGATAGGAATTTAAATAGTAAGCATGAAGGATACAAGTCTTGACGCTAGTAGGCGCAAGACGATATATTCGAAAAAGTGATGTTTTCGAAAATGAAAGGTTGATATGAATTAAACATGATGTGACACGATCACGGTCAAGAAATGCAATGTGAGGTAGAATCACATTATAACCAAGCGAGCGGTAAAAGTAACTGGACTAATAAGTCTAGTTAGTGAGACCGGTTAAGGTCAGCAATTCAATTTAAGAAATTTGTTTTGCTTGTAAGCGGTAGATTCGGTATAACTGAACCGAATAAATAAATTTCAAAACAAAAGAATTTGTTGCTAAAAGTGAAATATTTCACCAAAGACCTTTAAACGGGTCAAAGTAACGGACTCATAAAGAATTCGATAGTATATGAAAGCGATGGATATCGCTAAGTTAACTAAACTAGTGGAAATAACGAGATTACGTTATTTCAAGTTGCACTATGTCGTATGAGATACGTAGACAATTAGTGACCAAAAAGATGTTACCATACTTATCTGGTAATACTAACAATTGGATAAAAGTATAAGTAATGTTTAAAAGATTTCTCGGATCAAATACATTGAGTTTAAACTCAATGAATTATGTAAGAAAAGGTTTCGAGGACGAAACCTCTCTAAGGGGGGTAGACTTGTAACACCCCGAAAACGGGTTTGGTAATCAAACTCCGTTAATACTAAAAGACGGGTAAAGTACCGTTAGCAGCAAAAATAACCAGGTAAATATTTGGATTTAAATAAGAAATCCTAATATTAAATACAAGTGAATTAAAGTTTTAAGGGATTGAATTTAAAAGAGCCCGAGTTAACGGGACTTAAAAGTAAAACGGGTTATAACTCCCGGGACCCACCAAGTAACTAGGAATATTAACCTGGTTAGTTAATGTCTTGACATAATAGAACAAATATGGTTAAAATACCCTTTAAATAACTTGGTAAAGTATAGGGACCAAAGGTGACAAACTTGAAACAAGTTTGTATTAAATAAAGCATTCAAACACCAAAACACACACTTTAAGTGTGTGTTCTGGTCGTAAATCACAGAGGAGCCAGGGAACCCCATGGCTCAAACCCTAACTAGCAAAAATCAAGCAATTGAGAAGCCAAATCGACTCCAAATCGAAATCTAAGTTTAGATTAGTGATCACCTCAGTGAAAGGATCACAAGGTATGTAAAATTTGATGTTAATTCTCTGTTTGAAATTCTCATGAATTTGGGAAATCTGAAATTTGATGTTGCATGTTTGCTATTTGGATAGAATAGGGATGATATAGTGTCTAGGAGTGAAACCTAGACAATAACATGTGAAATCATGCCTAAATTCTGGAAATTTCATGAGTACATTGAAGGTCATTCATGGGTTTTGTGACAAAATGATGAACACAAGGGTGTAGAATGCTAATCTAGTGTAAATTGATGCATAGAAACTGATTTATGAAAATATGATGTGTAATTCTATAAGTAATAGCTCAATTGATGTTAATCAAGGCTAAGTAGCAAGCCATGAATTAGAAAAAAAATGTGTAAAATTATGCCCATTAGGTGTTTGTTAAATTGCCTAAGTGAAATTTGGTGCCTACTAGTTCATATGATGAACTTGATTATGTAAGGTGTTGTGATGAATGCTAGTGATATGATGAACGGGTCTCACTTATAGATGAGAACCCATAGTTCTTGTGAAATGAATGAATAAATTAGTCTTGATAATCGCTTAAACTAACTAAAGTGATTGAAATGTGATAAACGTGGTTAGAACTTTGGTTAAAACGGTGGTCTAAAGATAACGCCTACCGGGTAATTAAAGAATGCTAAAACTAGTTGATGAACTCGAATATGCAATTAGTATACTAATGGACATTTGACTTTTAAAAAGTCAAACTGACCTACGATGTGATGAATGATAATTAGATATAGAAATGCGTCAGGTGGAATAATCGTACTAAGTTATGATTAAACTAACCACCTTGTGAATGATGAATAATAGTTGGCGCTTAACCAGCTAGGTGAAGCTTGGGGAGAAAGCGGGTCAAACAAATCAAGTACGAGATGAAAAGCGTAAACCGGATGAGAGGTAAGTAAAGCTTACACCCTTTTTGCAAGATATGCATTTAATTCTCGGTTACAATTACGACAAAGGTTGTATTCGAACTTTGGTTCCGACACGAAGTGGTACGGGTCGGAATATATCAAAAATGCGTAATGGACATTTGGTCATAGATGACATAAATAAATTGAATCTTTGAATGGCCACTTTGTAAGTAGGCCTAAATGAATAAAAACAAATGGAAAATGGTGATTTCGTCATATATAAATGGATAAGGGTTGAAGTTTAAAACGACACCAATTGGCATGAGCCATGTTGGGTTAACGTGTACGAAACGGATTTAAAAGTCATAATTAAATGGTAAGGAATCCGAAATGACTTACTTAATAAAATGGTAAATAAATACCATTGGAATATAAGCGCAAAATGGTTGGTCGTTTAGACTAAACGGGTCAAATGGTAATGTTAATACCGTTTGATAAATCACGACTAATAAGCACTTGTCGAGTCTTATGCTTACAGGAAAAAGCGGTTTACGAATTAGTGTTGCTATGAAATAGCAAATTGTTGAAGCAAGGTACTAAAACGGGTCAATAGTCTGACCCGAGCCAGGTACGCAAATATAAGGATGTAGTTAGAAGTGATATTTTGGTCAACTATTAGCGAAAGTCCTTCGTTACAAAAAGAAGGACTAAAATTGACCAAAAGGCCCTTGAGGGGTAAATTGGGCAAACGACCTTTAAGAGTTGTTTAGAGTTAAACGTTTTGTTAAATGGAGTCCTTGGGATACGTATACAAATGGGGATAGGATGTAAACTAATAGAAGCGTGATATAAAGCTTGCAAATGTTACACACCCTTAACGGGTCAAAACAAGTATATATGCAAAATAGGTTAAGATTTGCATAAGAAACCCGTAACTAGAACCTAATATAATAGGATATATCGAAAATATGAAGATCATGAGAATTTGGGATCAAACAAACATGTTTGTTTGATAAAATGCATAAACGGGTTAAAATTCGGTAAAAAGGTGATGAGTCGAGGGCTTAGAAGTCTCAAAAATTATTTTGTTGGATGTTGGATTTTAACTCCATAAGATGGATAATTAAATTACGAACGCGTAGGAAAAAGAATCGGGTAAAACGGATCAATAACGAAGAAGTTATGGCCGTTTCCGTAAAAACTGGCATAGCTGAACTAGAGCTCCCAGCTGCTGGAAAAGCGTCTCCCCCGCGCCACGCTAGGGAGCAACATGGCTCCGTCACGTGGCGCGACAGAACCCATTTTTGTTGAAAAATTTGTATTTCAATCAGTTCCGTTTCCTGGACTCGTTTTGACATGTTTTAAACTACGTATGATTGATCCAACTCATGTTTTATGAGTTTCAGGTATAATTTTAGCACCGGCGGACGATCAAGCACAAAGAAGAACCGAACACGATCAAGAAATAAGCTTCCGCACTATGTATCATTGTTTTGTTAAATGACGAACTCAAACATGTTATTTTGTATAGTTTTAATTCTGTAAATAAAGTTTAATGAAACCCGTATTTTCAATGTATTGAAATTCTAATTACCCGTTTATTTTCGGGTAATATACGAAAATTGTTAAATAATAATAAGGGTGTTACAAAGGGCCTTTATATAGTGCTTCTAATCTCATAGATGGTTGACAAATCATGCTACCAATGGTCATGGATCATCAACAGATGTCCCAAGAGCCTAGGAGTCATTTAGGGGTCGTCCAAGTATGAGGAAAATCGTTTATAGGTCGGTTACAAGCTCAAAACAGCAAACAGTCGGATTTATGGTCGCTGGCAACCCCTTACGGACCGTAAGGGGTGGGTCTTACGGTCCGTAAGACCTTGATCAGACACAAAAATCTTGGCTTTTCAATGCTTTGAAAGGGCAACTGAGTATACACGATTTTTGGCCACGTTTTATCAGTATGGGGCCTCAAGTTTGGGTCATGTACAGTATGCGCCACTTTGATATGTTGTGTAAAAGTCTTGGATTCATTCGAAAGTGCCGTAAACGAAGGTTTATCGTAGAAATTCCATAGGATCCTATCTTGTGCAATAATTCATTATCAAAATAATCGGTCTTGAGTATTATCAGATGTTTATAATAGGTTAGGGTCTTGGGATTCATTATGAGGTCGTTCAGAGGTGTAAATTTAACATGACGACACTTTTAAATCCTGTCATATATCTTTAATTTGATCCGTGTTTAATAATATTTTTGTCTTAAATGACACGTGTCGTTATTCTGTTGAACACGAATTTTCGAGGTGTTACATCCTCACCCCCTTAAAAGAAATCTCGACCTCGAGATTTACTGAAATAAATGAGGGTACTTTTCTTTCATTGTGGACTCAACCCCCCACGTGTATTCGGGACCTCTACGGGCATCCCATTTTACCTTTACAATAGGCACATGCTTCCTTCGAAGCTTCTTAACCTGTCGATCCTTGATCGATACATGTTTTTCTACAAACTTCAAGCTCTCTTCTATGTGCACATCTGTGTGTGGTATAACTAGTGATTCATCAGCGAAACACTTCTTCAGATTGCTGATGTGGAATACATTGTGAATACCACTGAGTTCCTTATATAGGTCTTAGCTCATAAGTTATTTGATCTTGATACATTCGATTCCCTTGGAATGACTCTATATATTCAGAGCTTAACTAGCCTGATTATTTAACAAATTGGCACACCCTTCCTGGGTGATATCTTTTGTTGAGCCTTATTCTTTAACAAGATCTTAGGAGGTTTGCTACTTTCATTAATTCTTGATTTTCTGCCGAATACTGGCAACTTATAGATGATTAGGGATTTGTATGAATCTTATTCGTTGTTTCCAATGCAACCTTCAGATCCTTATAAGTGGACTTCCCAAAGTCTCGTCCATCCAACGGATGTTTTGATATTTCATTTATACAAGGTCTCCAAAGGAGCCATCTTGATACTTATATAACAACTATTATAAAAATTTATCTTAAGGTGAGATGGTTATTACAACCATTGCTCAAAACTAATCCTAAGGAGTAGCTAATCCTTACAGTTAGTCGAACAAATCGACGATCCTGGGCAGCTGATGGCGATTCTTAATCGTTGCCTAATTAGGGTTGCGGTAAACAATGCATAAGCAAAATGAACCGTCTTTCATAATAAACTATACCGAATCCTCAGGATATTGGGTTAGGCTATATGAACCCTCTGTTTTAAAACTTAGTTAATCAGGGTTTCGACTCTTCCAATGATGGTACTAGCCGTCTTGGAGATTTCATAATAATACAGCCTTAAATGGGATATAAACCTTAACTCATCCTGCCTCTCAGGGGTAAATAGGGTAATCTTAGGAGAAGATAATCAAGATACAAGGAGGTTACAGAGATTTTTACAACTCTCAGGCTCCAATTCATCCATTATTGCTTGTGTCAAATAAGTGACACATTTATGTTACAAGTCCACGAATTTCTTAATCGGGAACATTTACTTGACAATTCCATTCTGGATATCTCCTTTGAATACCATTAGTTGACTTTAGCACCATATGACCTATCGGAGTATTTTTGTGGTCCCATGCATTAAACCTCCATACTGATCAGGCATGGAAGCAATCTATGGAACTTATTAAGATACACCAATCCTCATGTGACGCTTTTATCATACCATCGGGTATTCGGAATCGACAGAGATCAAAGAGATATCAACTACGTATGCTGACGCACTTCTTTTTAGAGAGGGGATACTTCTAAAATTCTATGACTGGAGGTTTCTGGCAGGAACCGAAGAAATGGTTCTTATGATTTGCCTGTGAGTTTTACCTTATACTTAATATCTGGGTTTCTTAGGGGAAAAATTTCTAAAAGTTTGCTAAACTTATGGTCTTATGAGAGTGTAACAACTCTCATCAAAAGTTCAAATTATTATTTTATTTTGACCAATAGGAAACCCTAATTGAGAAACCCAATTGATTCTGAACAAACCCAAAAAATTTCAGAACAATCAGAATCAGGATCAGGGCCCCTAAAACTCAGGGGGGTAAACCCTAGTTAACGATTATCCACAATTACTCGTTGTAAAATTCAGAATTTACGAAACTACTGACTCATCTAGGCTAGTCCCAAACGTGGCTACTCTATAACCTATTTTTAAACCTTACGCACCGTAACAATTTAATTATTACGGTCCGTAAGCATCCTTACGCACCGCAACAATTTATTTGTTACGGTCCGTAAGGGGTGGCAAATTTTGACTATAAATAGCAGACATTGGGACTTGAAATTTGGCATATGTTCGACGAAGGAATTCGTTTCAGAAATCGAATTACTTTCTGTATACTACAAATTAACACACACTAATCACGAAGTGCTGCCGCAATCAGGGTAATAACTCGATCGCTATTACGATTCAACGTTCGATCGATTATAACTATCCAACGATTGTTTAAGTGCCGCTCAAATTGAGTTTATACTTTATTAATTCATCGTGATTTCGACTTGAATGTTTGAGTACTGCTCGAATTCGGACTATACTCTGTCATTCGTTGTGAATCCGCTGAATTGTTAAGTATTGCACTAATAACTCGTTGTGAGGGTTTAATCTCGTGAATTGACGTAACTGCTGTATTAGTTACTAACCTATTGTGTGTGCATTATTATTTAAATTAGGTTAATCAAGGCTAATCAATAGGCTTATATTCTGCTCGTTAAATCTACAATGTGAGTCATTCTCTTTTTATCAAATTACTTTTCAAAAACATGTTTTTATCAAAATTATAGTTACAGGGATTAAGTCGTTGTTATCTGAAATTACTGCCAGTATGTGGGGGGATGTGCACATAGCTACTAATTATTTATCACTTGGGGTGAAAGGACCCTACAAGTGATATGTCCACAGTCACAGTCCGGTAAAGTGACAACTGGATCAGTTAATTTAAAAGATGAGGCAATTGTAATCGCTCTTAATACTGTACATTATAACAAACAGGATGTTTTAAATAAATAGAATGATTCACTCAGTATTTCCCTGCTGACAAAACCTTTTTCAAACATGTTTCAGGTGATCTGTTGTGAGCACAGGAAAAGTGCCGTGGAGCACTACAAGCTTAGAAAGTGGCTCAATGTAAATAAATAAAGAAACATGTTTTAAGAAATAAAAGATTTCCCAGTGAAATCACTCATTTGTAAATTATGGGAGTTATCCCTATATTATATATAAACGAGCAGTTTTATTATTAATCGATCCTGTTTAAAAAGACTTTCGCTGTCACTAAATTAGATACCATCGGATTTCCTGCCTCGCGACTCTGGACCGGGTCAAACCGGGGCCAAGGGTCGTGACAGGAAAAGGTGGTATCAGAGCCACTGATTTAAGCTTACTATTGATTTTAGCCTATTAAAATAATTGAGAAATTTAATTGCTATTCTGTGAAAATATGTTTTATTAACTGATTAATTGTTGAGTTACAGTATGGGTAAACAAAAGATTTCTGCTATCTACCACAAATTAGATACTGCACCCACAGAAAAAGGAACCTCTTCCTCCAAACACCCAGCAGATCTGGAAGAAGGGATTTTTGTCCGTAAAGCAAATTATGAAAATCCTCTCACCCAAGATAAAAGAAATTTGATTCTTAGAAAGGGAAAGGAGAAAATAAAGAAACCCCAAGTCAAGAAAGTGAGGTTTAATTCAGAAATCCAGGAATTAGGAAATAGGACACCTTAGGAAGATACATTAGATGAAAAATGGGCAAACCTTTATATGCTAGCTACCGTAGCCGAAAATGCAAACCTCTAAACTAATAATAAGCCTGGTCTAGTAGAAAAAAATTAATCTCCAGTAAATAAATAAAGTATAGTGTGTTCTCTTTCCTGTAGTCTTTTGTACAAATCAGTATGCAATAAACTTTAATGTTTATTTGTAAAACTTTGTTCCAAAGTTTTAACTTAGCATTTTTGTGCATTTTGCATATATGCTATCCAGCATGAGTGGAATATCGGAAGCATTTCAGAATCTCAACCTCTACCCAGTACCAATCGAAGTCTCCCACGACTTTACTGGTTATATTGCTGACATAGAGGAACCTCTGGAATTCCAAGCTCCACCGCTGGAAAAAGCAAAACTTAAAAAGAAAAGAAGATATGTAGGATGGAGAAAAGTGCGCAGGAGAAAGCCAGTTACTAGGAAACTCCCTAAAATAGAAAACCCTATAGACAAAGGAAAAGGAATAGAAATCGGAGAGAGTTCTAATCCAGCAGAGATAGAAATCAGGAAAGATTCTAAACAAAAAGGAATAGAAATTGGAGAGAGCTCCAGACAAACAGAAGAAATCACATTTCAAGAAGAAATAAACCGTCTACTGGCAAATTGTGATGTCATTAGCCCTATCCATAATAATCTATATCCTTACCTAGAAACCCAACTTCCTGTGAATCTGGAACCAGCCATTCCAGACCCACTAATCCACACTCGACCTTTAGGCCAAATGGAAGAATGGTGGACAAATGACTGGCAATTCGAAAATATCATTAACAGTCCTTATTCATTTCTTCCACAGTTTGATCCAGAACCTATCCCCAATCCTCCAATTAGCAACGAAAACTTAGCCGAACTTCGTCTTTGGGGTGAGGAGTTAATTGATACAGGAAATAGGATTAGGGATATTGGAGAAAGGATTACCTGGAAGTACGAAGAAAGGGAACGTCGCCACTAAACTGTCAGTTGACCAAAGAATAGTGGGGTTGGGAAGTATGTCTGTATATTAATAATAATAATTAAATATAACTCTGTAAAATGGGAAATAAAACATTGTAAGATAAACGGTGTGTATGGATGCCTATATAATATATAAAGCAAAATAGAAGTCGAAACATCGACAATTTTGGATATATATCTGTGTTGTAAGATTTTATGTGCTTTTGTGTAATTGTTTTATTAACAATTAATTGATACTAATAGTTATATTTATAATAATTATCAGATGGAAAACGCTAACAACGAACCAATAAATGAGGTTAATCAGTCAGAGCAACATCCAGGAGATCAATATATGACTAGACAAGATATTGAAAACATTGTTGCTCAAGGGATAGCTAATGCTATTCCAGCATTCGTTGCTGCTATAAAGAATCCAATTGAACCGCAACAAATCGTTCCTAGTAAACGTACTCAGGAAGATAATTTTAGTCATAGTGTAAATGGAGGCGGCAATCATGACGATAATAATCCACGACAGGCTCCACCTCCTAAGAAAATGAAAGCCGCAACACCTGGTTGCACTTTCAAAGAATTTCTTGCTTTTAAACCTGCTGAATTTGCAGGCAATGAAGGAGCAACTGCAGTACTGCGTTGGTTAGAGAAAACCGAAGCAGTAATTGCAATAAGTAAGTGTTCCGAAGAAGATCAGGTCATGTACGCATCAAACCTTTTCAAAGAAGGAGCGCTTGAATGGTGGAACACGGTGCTACAAGCAAAAGGAAGAAGGATAGCTTATGCTATGAACTGGGAAGAATTTAAAATTCTTGTAGAAAGAAAATACTGTCCTGAATATGAAAAGGAACAGATGGCAAATAAGTTCCTAAACCATCGTATGGTAGGCGTAGAGTGTCGCGGTTATACTTCGACATTCTTTGAATATGCTAGAGTGGTACTAACACTGGCTTCGCCAGAACCGGTACTCATTTCTCGCTATATTCGGGGACTAATTAGCGAAATCCGTAACATTGTTAAAGCTGCGAGACCTCGCACTATTGACGATGCTGTGGAATTAGCTAATACCCTAACCGATGAACTAGTGCGAACAAGAGAAGAAGATCGAAAGAAGGAATTGGCTCAAAAGATTACCCAAGGATTTCGTGTGGATAATGATAATAATCGGTTCAAGAAAAGAGGAACCGGGCAATCCTCAATTCCTCAGTATTGTAGAAACTGCAAAAAGAAGCATTTTGGAAGATGCAAGGGATATTGCAATTTTTGCAAAATTCCGGGGCATCAAGAGGAGAACTGTAGGAAGAAATCCACAATTTGTTACAATTGTGGAGAAACTGGACATTTCAGGCCAGATTGCCCGAAATTGGTCAAACCAGCAGATAACAAAACTAAACCAGCAGATGGAGGTACAAAGAAGAATGTCAGAGCATTCCAGCTAACTACTCAGGAGGCAGAACTCATCCCAGATGTGATAGCGGGTACATTCTTAGTTCACAACGTATACGCAAAAGTATTATTTGACTCTGGTGCAAACCAAAGTTTTATAAATACTTCATTTTGTCAAGCTCTTAAGTTACCTTTAACCACCCTTAGGCAAATTTTTACAGTAGAAACGGCAGACGGGAATTCAGTTAACATAAATAAGGTTTTGCAAGAAGGAAAAATAGAACTATTAGGCCATAAGTTTTCTGCAAACCTGTTACCTATGAAATTAGCCGAATTCGATGTTGTGTTAGGAATGGATTGGTTAGTAGCCAACCATGCTCGAATTCTATGTGATAAGAACTCTATAGAAATTCAGGCACCCACCGGAGAAGTAATTGTGATTACAGGAGATAAACCACGTAAGCCCATGAAGTTCATATCAGTAATGAAAGTTGCTAATTATGAACGAAAACAAGGAATAGTGTATATGATTTCGGTAATCATTAGTACTAAAGGTAAAGAACTTAAGGATATTCCTGTAGTCTCAGAATATCCGGATGTATTCCCAGAAGATTTACCGGGATTACCTCCAGATAGGGAAGTAGAATTTAGGATTCATCTAATTCCTGGAACTACACCGATAGCCAAGGCACCTTATCGGTTAGCACCTACAGAAATGTTAGAACTAAAAACGCAATTAGATGAATTACTAAGTAAAGGATTCATACAACCTAGCTCATCCCCTTGGGGAGCGCCAGTATTGTTTGTAAAGAAAAAGGATGGTTCAATGAGAATGTGTATCGATTATAGAGAATTGAATAAGGTTACAATTAAGAATCGATATCCATTACCTAGGATTGACGATTTTTTTGATCAACTTCAAGGTGCTAGGTATTTTTCTAAGATAGACTTAAGATCTGGATATCACCAGTTGAAAGTACAAGAAGAAGATATACCTAAAACTGCTTTCAGAACTAGGTATGGCCATTATGAGTTTACAGTCATGCCCTTTGGACTAACAAATGCCCCAGCAGCATTTATGGACATGATGAATCGGATCTGTAAACCATACTTGGATAAATTTGTAATCGTATTCATCGACGATATACTTATTTATTCCAAAAGTCAGGAAGAACATTGCGAACACTTGCATGCACTCTTAACTTTGTTAAGAAAAGAAAAGCTTTATGCAAAATTCTCAAAGTGTGAATTTTGGTTAAAAGAAGTGCAATTCCTAGGACATATGGTGAATCACGAAGGCATTCACGTAGATCCTGCTAAAATAGAAGCAATTACTAAATGGAAGGTCCCACAAACAGCTATGGAAATTAGAAGTTTTATAGGTTTAGCTGGGTATTATAGACGGTTTATTAAGGATTTTTCCAAGATAGCCGTACCATTAACTAAGTTAACCTGTAAAGCCACTAAGTTTGAATGGGGACCTAAGCAAGAAGAAGCTTTTAGAATATTGAAGCAGAAATTAACAAATGCACCAATTTTAGCATTACCCGAAGGAACATAAGATTTTGAAGTATATTGTGATGCTTCAAAATTAGGATTCGGATGTGTGTTGATGCAGCGCAAGAAGGTAATTGCGTATGCCTCTCGGCAGTTGAAAAAGCACGAGGAGAATTATACGACTCATGACTTAGAACTAGGAGCCGTAATTTTTGCCCTTAAGATTTGGAGACATTATCTTTACGGAAGTAAATTTACTGTCTACACAGACCATAAAAGTTTAAAATATATATTTGGGCAAAAAGAGTTAAACATGAGGCAAAGGAGATGGATGGAAATCCTAAGTGACTACGACTGTGATATTCAGTATCACGAAGGAAAGGCAAATGTAGTTGCAGATGCCTTAAGTCGTAAGTATTATGAGAAACAACGGCGAGTTCGTGCTCTCAGATTAAATCTACAAATAGATTTAATGGAACAATTGAAGAATGTTCAAGTTACAGCAATCAAGGATGATGCTGAAGGAATGAAAGGACGAATGAAGGAATTAGAACCAGGAGCAGATGGAATTTGGAGATTCCACAAAAGTAGAATTTGGGTACCTAAGCAGGGAGATTTAAGACCTAAGATTTTAGAAGAAGCTCATAAATCTAGGTATACTATGCACCCAGGAAACAATAAAATGTACCAAGATTTAAGAAATAATTTCTGGTGGATAGGCATGAAAAAGGATATAGCACGATATGTTTCTAAATGTCTTACTTGTTCACAAGTTTAAGGCAGAACATCAGAAACCCTCAGGGTTACTACAACAATTAGAAATGCCAGTATGGAAATGGGAGCTTATAACAATGGATTTTGTTACTAAGTTACCCAAAACCAGAAAAGGTAATGATGCGATTTGGGTAATTGTGGATCGATTAACCAAATCTGCTCACTTTCTACCAATGAAAGAAACCTTTAGCATGGAAAGACTGGCTAAATTGTATGTAGATGAAGTGGTATCCCTACATGGAGTCCCACTCTCCATTGTTTCGGATAGGGATAGTCGTTTTACTTCTCATTTCTGGAAAAGTTTCCAGCAAGCTATGGGAACTCGACTCAATCTGAGTACTTCATATCATCCCCAAACAGACGGACAAAGTGAAAGGACAATCCAAACTCTGGAAGACATGCTCCGAGCATGTGTAATAGATTTTGGTGGAAATTGGGATGATCACTTACTTCTGATTGAATTCTCCTACAATAACAGCTATCATTCAAGTATTGAAGCTGCTCCATTTGAAGCATTGTATGGAAGAAAGTGCAGAACTCCAGTATGTTGGGCAGAAATAGGAGAAAATCAATTATCAGGTCCGGAGATAGTACAAGAAACGACCGACAAGATTACTCAAATCAAGGAAAGATTGAAGACGGCTCGAGATCGCCAAAAGAGTTATGCAGACAATAGATGCAGGCCTTTAGAATTCCAAATAGGAGATAAAGTACTATTGAAAGTTTCTCCTTGGAAAGGAGTAGTTAGATTCGGAAAGAAAGGAAAGTTAAGTCCAAGATACGTAGGACCATTTTCAGTGATCCAACGTATAGGACCAGTTGCTTATCGTTTACAACTACCAGAAGAATTAGCTGGAGTACATGATGTATTTCATGTATCCAATCTGAAGAAATGCTTATCAAATGAATCACTGGTAGTACCTCTTCAAGATATAGAGGTAAACGAAAAGCTAAAATTTGTTGAGAAACCTATTCAAATTGAGGATCGAAAGATTAAGTTTCTCAAACATAAACGACTAGTTTTAGTCAAAGTTAGATGGGATTCAAAGAGAGGAGCTGAATACACTTGGGAACTGGAATCAGAAATGAAGAGAAAGTATCCTCATTTATTCCAGTAAATCTCGAGGACGAGATTTTATTAAGGTGGGGAGAATGTAACAACTCTCATCAAAAGTTCTAATTATTATTTTATTTTGACCAATAGGAAACCCTAATTGAGAAACCCAATTGATTCTGAACAAACCCTAAAAATTTCAGAACAATCAGAATCAGGATCAGGGCCCCTAAAACTCAGGGGGTAAACCCTAGTTAACGATTATCCACAATTACTCGTTGTAAAATTCAGAATTTACGAAACTACTGACTCATCTAGGCTAGTCCCAAACGTGGATACTCTATAACCTATTTTTAAACCTTACGCACCGTAACAATTTAATTATTACGGTCCGTAAGCATCCTTACGCACCGCAACAATTTATTTGTTACGGTCCGTAAGGGGTGGCAAATTTTGACTATAAATAGCAGACACTGGGACTTGAAATTTGGCATATGTTCGACGAAGGAATTCGTTTCAGAAATCGAATTACTTTCTGTATACTACAAATTAACACACACTAATCACGAAGTGCTGCCGCAATCAAGGTAATAACTCGATCGCTATTACGATTCAACGTCCGATCGATTATAACTATCCAACGATTGTTTAAGTGCCGCTCAAATTGAGTTTATACTTTATTAATTCATCGTGATTTCGACTTGAATGTTTGAGTACTGCTCGAATTCGGACTATACTCTGTCATTCGTTGTGAATCCGCTGAATTGTTAAGTATTGCACTAATAACTCGTTGTGAGGGTTTAATCTCGTGAATTGACGTAACTGCTGTATTAGTTACTAACCTATTGTGTGTGCATTATTATTTAAATTAGGTTAATCAAGGCTAATCAGTAGGCTTATATTCTGCTCGTTAAATCTACAATGTGAGTCATTCTCTTTTTATCAAATTACTTTTCAAAAACATGTTTTTATCAAAATTATAGTTACAGGGATTAAGTCGTTGTTATCTGAAATTACTGCCAGTATGTGGGGGGATGTGCACATAGCTACTAATTATTTATCACTTGGGGTGAAAGGACCCTACAAGTGATATGTCCACAGTCACAGTCCGGTAAAGTGACAACTGGATCAGTTAATTTAAAAGATGAGGCAATTGTATTCGCTCTTAATACTGTACATTATAACAAACAGGATGTTTTAAATAAATAGAATGATTCACTCAGTATTTCCCTGCTGACAAAACCTTTTTCAAACATGTTTCAGGTGATCTGTTGTGAGCACAGGAAAAGTGCCGTGGAGCACTACAAGCTTAGAAAGTGGCTCAATGTAAATAAATAAAGAAACATGTTTTAAGAAATAAAAGATTTCCCAGTGAAATCACTCATTTGTAAATTATGGGAGTTATCCCTATATTATATATAAACGAGCAGTTTTATTATTAATTGATCCTGTTTAAAAAGACTTCCGCTGTCACTAAATTAGATACCATCGGATTTCCTGCCTCGCGACTCTGGACCGGGTCAAACCGGGGCCAAGGGTCGTGACAGAGAGACTTAGCAGCATCTGAACCCAACCGTAACTCTTAGCAAATAAATCACAATAAGGGATTTATCTAGTGTCATTATTAATGTGAACTGCCTCTATTCATACATCAGGAGGGTTAGGCGCCTCCATTATTAATCCTTTTAAACTTAGTCGCAACATCTATGACAAATTCAGGGCAGTCTCAGCTTTGACTGGTTATTTCTTAATCTATATAACGTGAGTAGCTGAGGTAGATCCATAATGGATTTATAACAAGCAGGCTTTGGAACCTTAATGTGCCTTCTTATTGCCGATGCTAACCACAAATAATTATTTGCATTAAGCTTAGATTTTTGTGTAGACTGATTGGGACACTATCTCAGCCAATGCGTTAAAATTTGTAACATACTGTCAACAGCCTAGAACTTTTGTGGCGAGGGTCATAAAATTCTTATTCCATCTTTTCCCATTTCGCGAAGCGGATACTCGGTTTTTCTAATAAGGTCCTTAAAACTTGGACCATCCCACAATGTATAAGATGATCTTTCTTGAGGATTTCATTAATGTCCTCACTAATTTAGGGTATTGCCATCGAATGACTGTGATGTATACCTTACCATGTCCCTTCCAGCATAACCGCTGATATACCTAATGGTTTCTACTTCATCCATCAATTTCCTGAAATCGATGGCCCCTTTTTACTATTGAAGTCTCTTGACTTCTAAGAGACGAAGTACTTTTAAGTACATTAAAAAAGGAAAGGGGCTTCTTGCCACATATGATTTGGTTTGGGTTATTCTTCGCATTTGAATTATGACTATGGCTTTTCTCATGGACAGTGACATGTGTTTTAAAGCGAGCAGCATTTGGCTTCTTGAACCTTTTCAGAATTTTTTTCTTATAGTATTTCTAATAGCTGCGTTAATTACAGTTTTGGAGGCTAACTCCATTAACATTGGGGTTCACATTGGACGCACTTTTAACATTTGTCGCATTTCTTGCATCGCGACTATTGTTTGTCCCTTATGAGGTTTCCATACTCGAATTTTTGGTATTAAATACCAAATTCAGCAAGTGCTTAGGCACTCCATATTCAGTATCTCCTGGAACGGTCAAAGGCTCACCATAGGGAGTCTTGATAACTACTTGCTTCTTATCATCCACAATATGGGCTTGGTTACCAGACGACCAATCCATTCCTATCACGATATCGAGTCCCTTATTATATAAATGGAAACAAGGACAACAGAAAAGAATGATTCCTAATGGATATAAAACATCCATCTAATATTGTTGAAGCAGTCTCTGAGGTACTATCGGTCAATTTTACTTTATACTTAACGCTTAGAGTTTTAACAGGCAGATTTAATGATTTACAAAATCTATTTTCTACGGAAGACTTATCTGAACCTGAATCAAATAATACTCTAACATGAGCGTTATTGATATAGAAAGTACCTGTTGTGACCTTGTCATCCTGAATAGCCTCTTGAGTATTCATTTGAGAGTTTCCGGTTTTGGTATTCTTAGCCTCACCAGACTTCTTGGTTTTATTAGTGCAATTAGTTTTGATGTGCCCTATTTCATTGCAACCATGGCAGGTTGCGTCATCCATCTTCTTGCAGTCCAAGGTCTTATGCCCCTTGGACTTGCAGATTCCACAAGGTGAAGGCTGAGATTCAAATATGCATTTCCCGAGGTGGTATTTGATGGGTTGGTAAAATTTCATAGCTTAATGGTTTTAATTTCGGTTAATTACACGAAGTTACTTTCTAGAATACACTACTTTGATATGGTTTGTGTTTTGCAGGCATTGACGGGTTTAAGGTGCATTTTTGAGATTTACTGAAGCTTTGGGTGGATACTAGAGAGAACATAATTGAAGAAAATGCAAAAAGAGGCAAAACTGAGCTGAACTATGCGCCAGAAACAGTCCAAACTTCATTTTGGCTTATCTTGAGCTAGAAAATGAGTTTCGGGGCTTATAATATATGCATTTGGGGTAGCTCGACGAGACGAATCAAAATATAAGGTTTTGAAAGGCCAGATATTGACGCATTATCTGCTGCACACCAGATGATTAGTAAAAACGGGATTTTTTTAGAGAAAAGTCAATTTTGGAAAAAGGGGAGTTACACTTTATTATTTCTTCAAATCCCATTTTTTTGAAAAAAAAGACTATCTAACACATCTCTTTCATCTCTAACCACACTTAACATCATCATCATTCAAACCCTAACTTCCACCATTCCTCAAGACTCAAGGTCATGGCTCCGTGCTCGTGTTCATTGCCCGGTGATCGCGTCCATCCAACCATGAGCGGCTAGTCTCTTCGGTTTCACCCCGGTGTAGATGTTGTAAGATTTCTAGGGTTTATACATTTGTATTTTAATTTGGTTTTGTGACAAATTGTTTAGTATTTGAAACTTATGATAATTGTTGTGCATTTGAATTGAATTTGTGAATTGTCGAACGATGATAAAGTTATGACTTTGCGAAATGAATTTGTGCACTTATGCCTTATCGTAGGTTAGGATTTACATGTCCGAGGTAACGAAGTGCATTACGGTCCATTGTCTATGACGTTGATAGCAATTGGCACCTAAGCTTCGTGATAGTAATCCGTTAATCACTATATGCAATCGAATCAAGTTAAAACATGTAGGAACCCTAGGTCTTGCAATTATCGAACCGGTTGTGATCCGTATTCTCATTTCTTGTTTCAACTTTTTAGTTTAGTTTACAATTTTAGTTAATCATGCATTGATTTAGATAATATCCACTTGTCGGTTCACTCCGATTTATTTTCAAACTAAATAAACAAATAAAAATTAGCAAACTTCATAATCACGTTGTACATTGTTTGTAAATAGTCTAACTAGTCGAACAGGTAGTGTGATACTGACCACATGCTCTTCGTGGATTCGATACCTGACTTACCCTAGCTATCCAGGTTTAATTGGGTTTTTGACTGATCGGGACGACACGGTCACGTCAGTATTTCCTACAGGTTTTGCATTTGGTCTTTTCACCTGACCGCTGGTTGTTCTTCAGGTCCTTGCATTCATGGGTCTTGTGATCCATCTCCTTACAGATGACACATCCCCTGGTCTGATCATAGAAACATTTTCCAAAGTGCTTCTTCCCGCAGGTTCTACATTCGGGTTTTGCCTTCTTTGGCTTGGACTGGTTATAGCTCGAACTGGTCCTACCCTTTTTGTAACCTTTATTCGGGGTATTATCGTACTTTCGCTTATGATCCCTTAACGCTCGGTTCACGGCCTTGTTTACAGCTGTATCTAACATAGCCTGTAACTCGGCGCCCGTTAAATTTAGTCTTGTATCATCATTCTGATTAACTGGATGATTGTGAGCTTCAGAGGAGTCAACCATGGTGAAGCTTTGAAGGCTACAAACCAAGTAGTAATAATTGATTTAATTATATGGTGAATTGTCGAATTTGTTGATTAAATAGCTATGGTGTAAATAAACCATATAGGTCAAAAGATAGTATTTAAGTTATTTGATTATGTTCTGCCTAGGTTTTTAAATAAACCATCCTTGGCGTGTAAACAGAATATAATACTTCATATTTATTAGACAGGGGACATAAATCACGACTGTCAATGTCGTACTGACATTTTATATAGCACAAGAGCTTGTTCCCCATGACTCTTGATGGCACAGGGCCTTGTCACTAGGGAAAAATCTAAAACATAATCGATGATTCCTTTGGATCGGAAAATTTCATAGTTCATTGTCTTGACAAGAATTTATGAAATAAAAACTATCTTTTCATGTATACACCTTTGCCCGTAGGTATACATCCCAAATGGATGTTTTGATGCGTACATCATGTTCGACGTTTACTAGCCATGATTCCTATTGATCATTTACGCTAAATAAGGGATTTGGAAAATTCCTAATATAAGGATGACAAGTGTGATTTTATCGCATCACTGTTGTCGGGAGTGTTAACACATTTTCAGATGTTAACAAGGACCTGAATCTCTTTAATAGGTCCTACCATCTTGGCCTCGTCATATAGGCTAGGTTTACCTTTAAGATTCCTTTTTAATAATTAACGCAGAACAATCCTAACTCGGGATGTTAATAAGGATCTGAACCTAAATTGAGGAACTGCCATCTTGGCCGGGTCTTAATAATGACACGAGGCTAGGTCTTGTCCTTTTTTAGATTTTGCCATTTTATTATAATGGTAGATCTTATAAAAGGAATGTTATTTTTCATTTATTTCATGTTTCCTGATTAGGATGAATATTTAGTCATTCCACTATAAAATTAAAAAGTTCAAGGTTGCCCTAAACGGGACTTGAAAGGAATAATGTTGTCCTCGAAGGGACTAAAAGATAAATATCGTTATAAAGACTTTTAAGGAAACGATCTTCAGCAAAAGGAGTTTCTTCTTCATTTTATTTCTAAATGCTTTCTCCTTGGTTGCACGTTTCATCCTAGCCCCTGTACGAAGGTCAGCAATTCAAGGCTCCGGGTGTGGAGAATTCCTATTACGGCTTCTTCGCTTGGCGACGTATCGAATATATAAAAATTGGAAGCAAAATTTCCAGATGAGGATTGAGAATATTCCTATGTTAAGTCCAGACTCAGAAGGTCAAGGAATGTGCTAATGTGTCATTGAGATTAAACACAAAAGCTAGTGTTTAATTCACTCAATGTTGGCTCTGATACCAACCTGTCACACCCCGATATTTCCACGTATTACCGGTGGGCCCGGTGGGGAGTATCGTGACATAGTTGATATCATCATAGTCAAACAACACAATTTATAAATGCACAGCGGAAGCAAAAGATAAATATATTACAATCCGAATATAAAGTAATATCAAGTATTACAACGGAAAGTAAAGGATCCACAGGCGGATCTTAAAACATAAACATTGTTCAACAGACTTTGACATCTAGAGCTTGCGAGACTTGATTATTGATGCCTGGAGTAGCCAGCCTATTACGTATAGTACCTGCACTTAACCTTTTTGGAAAATACGTCAGTTTACACTGGTAAATACATTCAACTGACTCATTTTGAAAAGTTTTATAAAATTGATTTGAATGCACGTGGCACAAACTCTTTATAACTTGGGATAATTATTTAAATATATAATCTCGTAAAAGAATTACATGTTTCTTATGCGTTCAGTAGCCCGGATCGTGTCGGGTTAAAGCTTAATAGACACACCACATGATATAGTCCGGCGGCGGGTTGTTCCCGAAACCAGCGGTTATACCTTGTTATTCACAAATGCACTAGCGGGTGTACGCCTACACGCGCGTGCTAAGGTCGTGGCCATTTCGTAAAATGATGCCAAGGATATCCGGGACATGGTCATTAACCTCCCAAAGGCTTTAAGCAAACTAAACAATTTAAACGGGCCGATTAATATCAATTTAACCATCATACGTGGAAAGATTTAATGCCCGACCAAGCGGTATTTTATACACCGTACCCCAAGCCCGTATAGGGAAAATAAGTTAAAAGTATTTACCTGAGCTAAATATAAATTCAATCCCAACCGTATATCAATTCAGGAAGTACAGATAGCTTTTACTGGGCTCCTAATATAGAACGAAGGTTTTTAATAACCTATTAGAATCCTAACGGGTCTTTAATTAAGTCTTGACTTAGACCAGTTAGTTTTCAAAAGGAAGATACAGTTCAAACGCATGATAAGGCGAAGACCGCAATAGAATGTGATTTAGACCCGAAAAGTTTGAAGACTTGTCTTATATGGGTAATCTAAACACATTCTGGATTTTGAGATAAAAGCGATAAGGTTTGACCCGTTTCGGCTAATTTATGCAAACTAGTCACATAAACCGAACCGAACGCGCAAGAAGCGTAACGGGTAACCATAAGGGTCATATACAGGTTTCCTAAGTTAATATGCCTCAAATATGTTGTGACATCAGTATGATATCTTTTATTATGCCCGAAACGAATTTAAACACAAGCTATGCCCCTTAGGGGTATTTTGGTCATTTATAAGGTTATAAAAGAGTTTAAGTATTACCCTGAGTTACAGGTCTGATATAATCAGCAAAAATACTTAATTTACTAAGTTATAACAGTAGGGTATTGCATATATGTGAAATTTGTCAATTATAACCAAACTATGCACCGTAGGGGCATTTTGGTAATTTCACATAAGCCGAAAAGCTCAAAACTGAAGTCTGAGTTAAACGACTTTTGCTTACTGTTAAAATATTATAATTTACCTAAAATATCAGTAGGTATCAACCCTTGTATGATTAAAATAGTTTTAGTACATACTATGCGTTAAAAACGCTTAAAAGACGATTAGAAGCCGTTTCCGGGTTCTTTATAGAAAACAGATATTTTTATTATTCCAGAAGGTTTAAAATAATGTATTTATCATATAAAATTGGTAGCAAAAGGTTTGGGGTCAAAAAGATATGTAAAACTCATTTTATAGCCCAAAAGGGCAAAACCGATAATTACCGACTCAAGCTTATAACTCTAAGTTATGCTCAGCCTAAAATTAATTAAAAATCTTCAAAAATCCCAAAATAATATATTACATCAGTGGGTAAGAAGTTTGATATCAAAAAGTAGGTTTAAAATAGGCTATATGCTAATTATGTCGTTTAATCGCTAAAAACTTTCTAATTACGCTAATGAGCATAACTCTCAATCTGCACCTCAAACTGATGTCAAATTTTGGGTGCAAGTTTATAAATCAGTAACTAAGGTTTCTACTCTTTTACATTTTTAAAAATCACGTTTTATGGTGAAAAGGGCATAATGGTCAACATATAGGCAATTAACGGAATCATGCATATTAATTGGTTAACTAATGAACCAAGGTGTATAATCACAGAGGGTTATACTAACATGTAACCTGGTCCTAAGGAAGCTCTAAGGCATTTCCAAATCATACTAAATCGGGTCAGAACTGGAGTCAAAGCAAAAGTCAAAGTTTTGCGACTTTCGGTTCCGAACCGGGTCTAAACAGAAAATTGTCGGGTTGAACATGTTTAGACATGTTCTTACATTAATTACCAAGTTATATTAATGATCAAGCAGGTTGTATGGGTTCTACATTGCTAATTATGTATTAATTTGAAATTAAGCATCCTGTTGACTTTTTAATAACAAGTTTGACCCAACATTTGACCTAGTTAGAGTGGGAATCAGAGGGTGCCCTTTTAAGGGTTTATTGCCCACATAATTACCAACTTATAACTACTTTCAATTCGACTAATCACTGGACCATTTATGATTAATCGTTAAGTCAAACGGTAATTACGACGGTTTGACTTTTAAGCTAAAACTAAGTAAAAACTCAACTAAGAAGGGTTAAGCATACTTACTGAAGTCCTATGCACGAAATGTGAAGCTTAGAAAGAAGTCTTGAGCTCCAGAAATACCCCACAATTGCAGATGGAAGGTGTGAACAATTGTTGCAACATAAGGGCCTTTATATAGTGCTTCTAATCTCATAGATGGTTGACAAATCATGCTACCAATGGTCATGGATCATCAACAGATGTCCCTAGAGCCTAGGAGTCATTTAGGGGTCGTCCAAGTATGAGGAAAATCGTTTATAGGTCGGTTACAAGCTCAAAACAGCAAACAGTCGGATTTATGGTCGCTGGCAACCCCTTACGGACCGTAAGGGGTGGGTCTTACGGTTCGTAAGACCTTGATCAGACACAAAAATCTTGGCTTTTCAATGCTTTGAAAGGGCAACTGAGTATACACGATTTTTGGCCATGTTTTATCAGTATGGGGCCTCAAGTTTGGGTCATGTACAGTATGCGCCACTTTGATATGTTGTGTAAAAGTCTTGGATTCATTCGAAAGTGCCGTAAACGAAGGTTTATCGTAGAAATTCCATAGGATCCTATCTTGTGCAATAATTCATTATCAAAATAATCGGTCTTGAGTATTATCAGATGTTTATAATAGGTTAGGGTCTTGGGATTCATTATGAGGTCGTTCAGAGGTGTAAATTTAACATGACGACACTTTTAAATCCTGTCATATATCTTTAATTTGATCCGTGTTTAATAATATTTTTGTCTTACATGACACGTGTCGTTATTCTACTGAACACGAATTTTCGAGGTGTTACACACAAGGACTCAAATATGACTTTACTCTTCTTATTTATAACCAAACAAATAAAAAATATCTAAATATGAGGAGCAGTGGTGGAGATAGCCCATTAATTTAGAGATGTCCCGAATTTTTTTACCGTGCAATCATACAATAATAAAAAAACGATATTACATTTATGATTTATAGTCTTAAACCCTAACAAATAGACAAAGTATAATTCTACATAAATTAAAACACTAAGCAAGATATCATTGGACAAGAAAACTCACAAATCACAGCAATCGGTCAACGTTGGTCAATGTCATCGATTTCAGTCAAACAGCATGGACGATTTCAACAGGCTTCAGCAGGAACGATTAAACAATAGGCTTCAGTAGGGACGATTTCATGAAGATATCAGGCTTTCAGTAGGGACAATCAAACAGCAGGGCCAGGGACGATTCCAGCAGAGTCGCTGGATTCTGGTCGACACAGATACTTCTTCGACGTTTGGTTTTTCAAATTGTCGCCTTTCAATTCTATCACCAATTGAGCCAAGCTTTGTTATTTACCAATTGAGCCTCATATCAACTCTATTATTGTTAATTTGGGCTTACTTTATCATTTAGGTTTCATTATTCTACAAGTTTTCGGATTGTAAAAAATGTTTGGGCTTATAAAAAATGGATTTTAGTAATATCAAGTACCCTATTTTTTGTTAGGGGTATCCTCGTATTTTTTTTAGAGGTATCATTGTTTAAATCCGGAAAAAAAAACATTACGAATACGGGGTTGAGCCGTACCCCGTGCTACGGCTCTTATAACTATAGTTTCGCCCCTGTACAAATGTATAGATTTTGATAAATTAAAGATTAGGCACAATTATTAAATATATGTTTAGTGAACTAAAAGATCATATAATTGAATAAAGTTATAAAACGACTTAGTTGAATACAAGTCAAATAAAAGGATCAAAGGTGTAAAGGTATTTTATTTTCATTTAGTTTCTCTTTGATATGATTTTGTTGTGGAGCCGGTTCGCTTTTTTGTATTAGTTGGACAGGGTGGGGGCACCGTAAGCGCAGACACATTGGACCAAAGTCGTGCCATGTGCGCTTAAACAAAAGCTAAATTACTCTTGTATTATCATACTATATATGAAAACGATGGCCATTATATTTATTGGATTATATAATAAAAATACCGTGTCCAATAAAGTTCAATATTCCAAGTTTCTTATATAATTGCAAGTCAAAAAACAAGAGAGTTTAGTGTGCATGTATATCTATTATCTATATTAAAACAATACAACTTAGTGCCACTTGGCATAAACTTAACCCACTAATTGCCACCTGGCAACTTAATAGACCTCTCAATATTGATTTGAGCGGCAAGAGTGAGAAGCTTCTTTTGTACGCTTCTATACTCTCTCTCTCATTCTCTCCATTTTATTTGATGTAGTTGATGACATTGAATGCTTATGTAACCCTAATTGATTTGCCGATTTCTAAACAATTTCTTTTGTCGAAGTTTTACAGGGAAGCAGGTGATGTGCTTGAAGATATGCCTCACTCTTCATATCGCAAACTAGGGTTTCATAATATTCTATCTCGCTCTTCTCAGCCGATCATCGAGTATCTTAAAATTAATCTACAAATCAAGGTTAGATCACGGATGCTTTCAATTAAACATCAATATTTTATCATTATTTAACATTCAATCTTCGTTTTAATAGTTTGTTGATTTGATTTTCGTTCGTTGTCACCTAAGGTTTCTTGATCTTGGATCTGTTATATTTCTAATAATCAAATGTCGTCCACACCAAGGTATGATTCCGTTATTTCTCTATTGTTCAGATTTTGATGTTCATATATTTTAGGCGATGAATATGATTTTAATTGAAGCATAAGGTGGTCGGAGAAGACGATGGTCAAAAGGGTTCATCCAGATTTGATTTTCTGCAGCGGTTTAGGTTTCTGTTCACCTGATGACGGAGAACGTTGGTTCTGCGGTGGCTAGGGTTCTGCTGCGAACCCGATGATGGTGATGCTCAGAGGTTGTCCGGTATGCGCCATGCTCTTCTCCTGTTTCTTTAATTTTTTGCTTAGGTTTGTTGGGTTTTGTGGACATCGATGTGGAACGTTGTGATTTTTTTCTCAGTTAGTTTGTTGGTTGATGCAGATACTGTCGTCGATAACTGTTCAATATGTAGGAACCACATCATGGATTTTTGTGAGTTCTATATTTTCGTATTATTACTTCCATCAGACTTTGGGTAAAGTGTATCTGGGTATGACTTAGTGATTATCTAGGGGTAAAATAAATTTAGGAGCTGCTGCAACAAAACAGATTCTGATTTATTTTTACCTCTATTCACATCTAAACATTATATAATCTGAATTTTCAAACACTCAGAGGCTCAAAACAAACTTTCAAATCACATAATTGCTTTAAACACAACACTAAATACCCCCTAAATCACAATTGACGGTTGGTTTTAATAGTTGAAAGCAATGAAACTCTTGACACCCAATAGGTCATCTGATATCATATTGGTCTTTTAAAACCATAATTTTGTAATTCTTTAAAACTCACTGTTGATTTCGAGCTTAATGGAGTCCTTTTGGAGTGATGGATTCAGTACTGATTTTCTAAATTTTATATTCCTGTTCATGTAATTTAAACTCATACGGAAGTTGATTTTGTTTGTTGGTCATCTTTTTTTTATTGTCGGGTTCATCATATAATTTCTAAAGAATTATATGGGTTTTGATTTATCCATGATCTAAAATTAATTGGGTTGTCGAGATTAGGTGGGTTTAGATTTTTTTATGATCTAAAATTAATGGGGTTATCGAGGTTAGGTGGTTTTTGATTTATTCATGATCTGAAAATTAATGGGGTTGTCTATATTTGAACCATATGATGTCATTGGTAATGGTTCAATGGTTTCCGTAGGTATTTTTAGGGAATCCGCCAAGGGTTTCAATTGCATGCCAGCTGATGGAGTGATGATCGGAAGAGGGTATGGCATGCGGCTGAGATGATACGACCACAATTACTATGGTTTGATTACCCGCCTTATTTGGGATGTGTAACTTAAAAGGTTTGTCCACCATGGTAACATATCATTCTATTTTTTGGTGTTTGAATATCAAAGTACTTTTTTCCAGATTTTTTACTTTGTGGAAAACATTTAATGATATTGTCAGTAATTGGTTGGATGATATGGACTACTAATAGATAATTGTAACTTGAAGTTGTAATGATCAGCATTTAGTGTTTGGATAACATATTATGCTTCAGATTATTTGGTTATTCAGAGGTTAAGGAATCACTTTCTTACATGTTGCAAGTCTACAACAAAACTAAAAGAGTTGTCTATTCTTACATCAGATAATAGGAGGAAGGAGATACACAAGATGGTTCATGAAGAGTGCAATGGGCCACCATAGCCATAGGTATGTAGTTATTCTTCTTTTTTATGTTAATTTTCCTCCGGTGCATCCTTTATACATCATTCTGACTTCACATAGGAATTGTGTAGTCTTCTATATATGTGCATTGATGGGTGGGTCGAGTAACATTTCCAAACGGTTATTTTTTTATCTCACATGGGAAAAACCAAATTGCGACAAGGTCAGTGTTTTGAAGAATTTTTTTTCTTAACAAGTTGACCCGGTGATTAATGTTTAAGAATGGCGAAGGCCGCAATTTCTTATCCATTTACCTATGAATGGGTCATTTGGTTATTGTTATTACAAGTGGGTCAATGGGTTAAGTGAAAATTAAGTTATCTAAATGGGAGTGGGTCAAACGGATTGAAAGTAGCCTGATAATGCTTTTGATGGATTGATATTGTTGAATCTTTAGCTTCAAAATGGAGACGCGTCGTCTGGTAATCATGTTGAGACTAAAAGCCCTTGTGTTCAGGTAATATTTTTGTACATATTTAAGCATTTTAGGAGATATGAGTGCTTTATTAATAATCGATTCGTGTTATGTTTTTATGTCAGTTCGCTCAAACGGGTAAATGTTCAAGGTAATATTTCTTTAGTCCCCCTGAAGAAATGGCTACTGGTATTTGGAATGGTATAGTTGCAGTGACTGTAACTTCTATTGTAGAATGGTATGGACCTCAATGTAAAAGGGGTATGCAAGATTAGGCAGATGAGATAAGGTAAGGTTCTGGCTGGAAATTGGGAAGTGGGTGGTAGATTCACGGACCAGTTTCCAATTTCCATTATCTTTTGCTGGCATGGACAAAGAGGACAAGAATTCTGGACTATTACAAGAGTGTGTGTGTGTGTGGGTGGGTGGGTGGGTGGGTGTGGGGGAGGGGGGTAGGGGATTTTGGCTGGAAGAGAACCCCAAGTTAACCATTGGGTATATATTTTTTTGATAAGGTCTACACATGATTTTAAGGATAATGTGCCAGTTCATTAAAAATTGTTTCTATATGAGTGAAATTTAGATTTATATAGCTAAAATTAATTTTTAATCTCTTTATTGGTACATTGTCTTTTATTTTCTTTTTGATTTATAACATGCATATGAACTCTTTGGTGAAATGTTCGAGACAATTAAACTTTCTTTTAACTTGGATTATTGGTTAAAGTAATGTTTGCATCCACATCTAATTTCCGTCTCTCAGTGTATATGTTATTTATTCTCACTCTACATGCTATGTGATGTTTAATATGTTTGACATCCAAAAAGGAATTTTCATGACTTGCAATGTGCTTTTTAAGATTCTCTTTAAGTAGTTGTGATGCATCTTAGGGGATGTTTGGCTAAGCTTTTTGAAATAGCTTATTGGCTTTTTGAAAAGTCATAAGCTCCAAAATGATGTTTGGCAATGAGGTTGTATGTGAGGGGAAAAATGACTTTTTCAAAAAGTCACTCCGTACTGACTTTTCCAAAAAACCAATAAGTCAATAGTTGTTTTCAAAAAGCTTAGCTAAACATGCCCTTATACTTATTTTGATATATTGAAGCAATTTATCAAATAACCAAAGTTATAAAAAAATAATTAAATAAAATGAAATCTATCCGGGTTCTAAAACTTGCTATAAAATCATTTGTACAATAACATCTCAATACCTATAAAAAATGAATCAAAACATATTTACCTAAGTGAGAAAAATCATATTTTTATACGTTAATATTGAAAAGTTCTTTCATTTCATCTCATTGCCAGTATATATTATATGTTTGTGTTAAGCCACCCGCGAAACTCGCGGGATCTTAGGCTAGTTCTTTAATATAACTAATAACGTCTGATACAAAATATACTGAATATAGCTATTAATACCTTCATATCATACATTCTTTAATATTCAATACGAGTATCCAAATATTCAACAAACGAAACTAAATCCATGTAGAAATGTTGGATATGGCTTCACGACCAACACTACTGCCAAGCCGTTTATTATTTGTCTAACGTGCACATTAAAATGTTGCCAAACGTTGAACTGTTTGAAGGACCAAACAACAGAAGAATCATCGATGGGACGGTTAGACCTTATATCAATGGTAGTATGTTTGGGCAAATTAATCTTAGCCAAATTTAGATTCTCATCTCAATAGTGTGTTTACATATCCATTTGTACAAAAGACATAGCAATTTGAGGATACGGTGATAGCGTGTTGAATTATATTTTTATAAAGGAATAATGGATTTTAATAATCCCAACTATTGTTCATTGGCCGGCAACGATCTCAACTTCAAAAATTCCAACTGGCGGTCTCATCTTTTCACATATTGGCTTTCAATAGACCCTAACTAACAGAATGCTAACGTCGTTAGTCTCTGGTCGTCAGAAAAACGTTTTTGGCCGGAAAAAGGTTCCTAATGGTCTGATCTATGGTTACAAACAGGTTTGGGATGAAAACTTTGAGTTTTCCGACTAAAAAGTTGAGTTTTCCGGCCAAAAAGAAGTTTTCCGGCGAAAAAGGAGTCTTTCCTGCGACCTTATTGATTGGGGCATTTTACTAGAAAAAGTTCCTAAAGGTGCGTAATAAGGTTACAAAGAGGTTTGAGACGAAGATGTTGAGTTTTTTGGTCAAAATGGAGTTTTCCAGCTAAAAACATTTTTCCGGCGACCGGAGACTAATGGTGTTAGTGTTCTGTTAGTCAGGGTCCATTGAAGGCCAATATGTGAAAAGATGGGACCACAAGTGGGAACTTTTGAAGT
The DNA here is from genome assembly GCA_030545235.1 of Helianthus tuberosus. NCBI lineage: Eukaryota > Viridiplantae > Streptophyta > Magnoliopsida > Asterales > Asteraceae > Helianthus > Helianthus tuberosus. The sequence continues at coordinate 83,357,650 of CM060363.1, forward strand.
TGGAACCGTTGCCCACCAATAGGCAATACTTGGGATTATTAAAATTCATTATTCCTTTTATTAAAAGGTTGTTTTGATGTAAATATGACATAAACCTCTAGTTAAAAATGATCACCAAAACAAATTTAATAAAATAAAAAAAGTTTTATAAAAACCTCTAGTTAAAAATGATCACCAAAGGCCAATGTAGGATAACCCACTTGGTAGAGGCACATGTCTCTTAAGGGAGAGGTCTCAGATTCAAACCTGAGCAAAGGGAAATAATTAAAAGGAGTAACATTTGCCATTCAAAAAAAAATCACCAAAACAAATTTAACAAAATAAAAAAAAAGTTTTATAAAAATATGCTTTTTTTTTATAAAACAAATGTAAATTTGACATAAGCCTCTAGTTAAAAATGATCACCAAAACAAATTTAATAAAATAAAAAAAAAAGTTTGATAAAAAATATACTTTTTATAAAACAAGTAAAATATATTGAGATTGTTTATAGTGAGTTGAGATGGGTGATCACTACCATTTTAGTGTGACGAAAAGATGTGATCATTTGCTTTACCCATGAGAAGCTTGTTAAGGTGATCACTACCTTAATTAGCTAGAAAAGAAGAAGTGGTCATTGCATTGTTAGTGAGAAATTATCAGGGTGCTTCTCTGAGAGAAATTCCTAGTGAAACAAACTTTTGATAAACACCAACAAGTAAATGTAAGATGAAATATTTAATACATATCTGAATCACTAGGGTGAGCAAGTTTAGGTTTAGACCGAAAAGAACCAAGAACTGAACCGAAAATATACCTAACCCGACCCGAATCCAAGTACCTAGGTATTTAAATCGGTTCCAATTTTTCATATATAGGGTCGGGTCGGTTCTCGGTTCTTTTCATGGTGAAATCGACTTGGACCTATAGATCGGAACCGACCCTATATTTAGGGTAGTGAACCGGTTCTGTATTTTACGTTTGATCGGTTCTTGGGTCGGGTCGGGTCGGTCGGGTAATGGTTGGGTAGGGTCGGGTTTTTCCTTTTGCTCACCCCTATGAATCACTATAAACTTTTGTGTTTTATGTTTTGATTTATTTTTCATTTCAACTTGTTTTCCTTTGCTTTAATAAACCTAAAATAACCCCAAGAATTATTTCATAAAGAAGCATATAGTTTACAAATTGATTTATGAAACTAAAAGTAACACATTCACTTAATATAGTTTCTTGTAGTTTTATCTTAAAGTTTCAAACTTTGTTTTGAGGATAAGATCTACAAGAAAGAACCTGGTTCCAGTGGCGGATCTAGGATTCCGACCACGTGGTAACGTTTTATAAATAAGCCGTAACGAAATCAAAAAAACGTCAAATTTTTCCAAAATTTACACTAATTTTTCCAATTTTTTTCCGACCAAGGGGTGGCGGACGCCACCCCTTAATAAGCTATAGATCCGCCCCTGCCTGGTTCTCCCATTATACGAATTTATAATTCTTTCATCATTGGTTCTATGACCCATTTTTAGCCAGGTTGTCATCAACATAAATTTTACCAACGATCATCTATTTTGTTCCAAAATTCTCTCTTGTAGTTTTATTGACTTTGAAATGTATCTAATGATCCGTACAATACCATTTAGCTTGTATAAGTTCATACAAGCATTTGACACATGAAGATGAAACTTTATTTCTTCAAATCCTTTAGGTTACACCATGTATACTTTTTAATAACTCCAATGAGAGAAGAAACCCTAACATCCATTTGATTGAGATTGGAGTTCTTGTACAATACAATTTATAACAAGATCATGATTGCATTAAGTCAGGCAACTTCTTTGTTTTAAAAATTGTTTTCTACTATTGTAGTATTTCTAAGATCCACTTTTTGCAACTTCCAATCATAGAATCTTCTTTTGGTCTCTAAACAAGTTTTCATTTTTTGAGACTTGATTAATTCTTCTTCAATGCACTACAAACCATATGACTTTCAGCATCGACGTATTTGTCAGTGGTTCTTCGGGGAATGGTAGGACGTGAGGGTACGTCGGGAAACAAAAGGTGTAGGTAAAGACTTCACCGACAGATCACCAACCGATAAAAGAGGCATGGGTAATCAATCACCAAAATTCTTCGTAAGGGGATTTTTATAATCAACTTTTTGGTAGTGATCAATGTGTTGACTATTTTTTTATTGGTGCTATTTAAAGTTAGAATAATTATCTTTACGCAATCTTAGTAGTGGTGATTATCTGATCGATCGTTATCTTTCCTTTCTGCCCCTTCGTTCTTATTTAGTTGAAATGAGTATTCTTTTAGGACCTTGAGTCGATATTGCTTCATGATCGTCATCAAGTCTTGAGAAAAAGCTCGCCTTATTTTTATAACTGAAACCGTTGTTTGGATAATTGTTTGAAATGGTTTAGTTATGTATTTAAACTATTTGGGTGTGAGGGCATTTAATCTATTTTAGTCTTGTAGGTGTCACATATCTTGAAGTCACAATCTTAGTTTTATCATTTGGTCAATGTCTTTGCTTTCATGGTGACAAATTGACTCACACATATCTTTACATCGTTGCTTCATTCTTTAAATGGATCATAAGCACACATAATGACATACACGTAGCATATTTGTTTTATTCTATAAATTTATCATGTCAGATATGTAAGTTCACTCCTAAGCCCACCCCACATAATGATCTTTAAACCCACATACGATGAATCAAGGAAGTCATTAATAGAACAAATAAGTACTTTCAATCATTTTTTTTATTACAAGTAGACTCAAATATGTACATTATGGTATGTACACGTGAAACCGTAAAATGGTCTAGGCCTCCTCACATTCATGATCATGATACCTAGAGGCGTCTCTGAAAATTCACGTACCTGTTCGAGCTTGAAAAAAATGTGCTTTTCCAGTAATGTTTTATTATTATTATTAAAAAAAAAAAATCAAATTAGTATTTAGCTCGATAAACCTAATGCCAAGTGGGCTAAATTCTAAACCATAAAAAATTATTTGTAAATGGGCTTATATTAGAATTGGTATGTGTTTACTATCTAAAAAAAGTAACATACATATATCAGATTTTTTTTTTAAATCGTGTGCCCCTCGAAATCACGGGCCTTGTGCGGAGGTCCTCCCCGCACACCATCAAAGCCGCCACTGATGATACCCGTTGCTAGATAGGATGCCCATGGTTGTGGCCTAGGTGAGCATGGCCGTGAAATGTGCCAACTTTTCGGTAAATGGTTCCTAGTGTTTTCATACTCGATCAAGACACCCTTAACATGCAAGTTTGTGACCCATAGGTCATGACAATGATATAGAATGTTTTACACATGACTTACACAAATTTATGTTTCAAGGGTGCTTTAGCCATGACCATGACTAGTATGGATGTCATGGTTATATTAAATAACGTATATAAAATATATTGTGAAAATATTAGAATTAAGGATAATAGCATTTATTATTTTCATATTATTAATTGCTATTAAAGCATTCACATGTTCTAGAAGATGAGCCAGGTAATTCGAATTTGTATTCTGTATTCTCCCTATTTAAAGGGATGAGATTAATCAATGAAGGACACAAAAATGATTCCCGATATCATAATTTAATATGGTATCAGAGCCCTGTGCTCTTCCCTAACCCTACACGCAAATTAGCTCCAGCTAGCGATCCTTAAATCCATTGAGCAAACATAAATCTGTTTCGACATATTGCATAGCTTCTTCATTCGCAAGACACCAACACCTGTTTCGACAGGTGTCAATATTCGTTTTTGTTTAATCCGCGTAAGTCTCTTGGATCTCGGCTTCATCAAGCATTCAGAATGGGTGATAAAGATCAATCGGGTAAAGATCAATCGGGTCCAGGTTCCTCTTCGCTTCACCCCGCTTATACTGTTTCCAACATTCAAACCAAGGTTCGGACGTTAGACGGAACCAAAGTTACGTATTCGGCTTGGGTAAAATTATTTACGTTGCATGCCAAAGCCTACAAAGTCCTCGATCACGTTGACGGGACGGCCGCACCAAAGGAAGGCGATGCTAATTATGGATATTGGCAGGAAATCGACGCCCTAATCCTGCAATGGATTTACGCTACCTTGTCCGATGATTACCTGGTTCGCGTTTTGGAATCCAACACATCTGCGAGAGAAGCTTGGCTCAAGCTCGAGGGTATTTTTTTGAACAACAAGGGCTCACGTGCTACTACCCTCGAACACGACTTCACTAACCTAACCCTCGGTGCCTGCTCCTCGCTCGACGACTACTGCCAACAGCTAAAAACCTTAGCCGACCAGCTTGGTGACGTCGGGTTTCCCGTCAGTGAACCCCGTCTCGTTATGCAACTCGTCCGGGGCCTACCCTCCGAATATGACGTCACCGCAGCCCTTATTAACCAAACCTGTCCTTCGTGGGATGACGCGCGCCAGAGTCTTCAAAAGGAGCAACAACGTCAGGCGGCTCGAAAAAATCCGTCTCAAACGGTACTTGTTTCTCCATCGGCTGCTCCAAATCAACCACCCGACAACACGGCTTCGCCATCACCAAATCCTAACCAACACAATTACCCGGCCACCCCCACGGACCAGCGACCCTACCAACAACAATCCTATTATGACCCCACCCGTTCCCGTGGACGCGGTCGCGGTTATAGAGGTCGGGGACGCGGCAACTATCGGGGCCGAGGAGGCTACGGTCACCCACATTGGCCTCAACAGTTTAATAACCAACCACCGCCACAGGCCCATTACTCTACCTGGCCCAACCCACCACCTACCCCTTATCCTTCCCAATCGTGGGCTCCTTCACAGCCGCCCCCTTCCTATGCTCAAGCCCAATACAACCAGGCCCATGTTGCCTATCAACAGGCCCAAATGCAAACCCAGCCCAATCAGCCCGCTATGCCTACCCAATTCCCGGACCCGAATGTCTTCAATGCGCTAAATCCGTCGGACATAGGGACCGCTCTTTCCATGGTACAAAAACCCAATCCGGACTCGCTTTGGAACTTTGATACGGGGGCATCATCACACATCACTCGGGATCGAGGTAAAATTTTTTCTCCTATGTCTATTACTTCAAGCACTATTTTTGTCGGGAATGGCCAACAATTGCCAATTTCGGGTTCGGGTAATTCCACATACCAAATTGCCAACAAAACTTACCATTTAAACAATATCCTTCACTCACCAACCGTTATAAAAGACTTACTCTCGGTACGCAAGTTTACTCGTGATAATCAAATTAGCATTGAATTTGACCCTTTTGGTTTTTCTTTGAAGGACCTCAAGACGGGCACTCTTCTTTCGCGCCATGATAGCACGGGGGACCTCTACCCGCTCACGTCACCCTCATTTGCTTTAGCTTCCATTCATCAACAAACTCCTTGGCACCACCGTCTCGGTCACCCGGGCGCATCTATCTTAAGTTTTTTGTCTAGTCAAAAATTTATTCATTGTAATAAGACTTCGAGTCCTTTTATTTGTTCGTCTTGTCAACTTGCAAACAATCAACGTTTAGCTTTTCATAATTCGGCTTCAATTACTTTTGCACCATTTGATATAATTCATTGTGACTTGTGGACCTCACCTATTGCTAGTAATACGGGCTATAAGTACTACATGATCCTTGTTGACAACTTAACACACCATGCGTGGGTTTACCCCCTAAAATTTAAGTCTGAAACGTTTCCAACCTTTGCTAAATTCCATAAGCTTATTTCCACACAATTTAACCGGCTCATTAAAACCTTTCAATGTGACCTTGGGGGCGAATTTGACAACACCCAATTTAAAAATTTTGCACATCAACATGGGATGCTCTTCCGTTTTGCTTGCCCGCAAACATCTCCACAAAACGGTAAGGCGGAACGAATGTTGCGACGCTTAAACAACATCATCCGCGTCCTTCTTACACATGCCCGTCTCCCACCGACCTTTTGGGTCGAAGCCCTACATGCCGCCACTTACCTACACAACATTTTACCTACACCAAAACTCAACCACCTATCTCCGGCTTTTGCCTTATACCAACGACACCCCACCTATGACCACTTACGTGTTTTCGGGTGCGCATGTTACCCAAATTCCTCGGCCACCCAAACCAACAAACTATCTGCCCGCTCCACCAAATGTATCTTCTTGGGCTACCCAACAAATTTCCGAGGGTATCGCTGTTTCGATCCTCAAACGGGACGGGTTTTAATTTCTAGACATGTGGTATTTGATGAAAATGATTTCCCCTATAATTCCCAACTACCAACAGAAGCATATAACTTTTTTGATGATGACACCTTTCAATTTTTTTCATCAGTAACCACTACTACGCCCTTGGCCCCATCATCTAATCCTATACCTCATACTAACCAGCCCATCCCCCTCTCTACTACATCCCCATCGGCCCAACACTCACCTACCGCCCCATGTTCTACACCTACGGCCCAAAATTGCCCAACCTTTCCCACCTCTAACACGGCCCAACAGCATACTACACATCCATCGGCCCACACTCAAAACCAACACCACATGCGCACCAGGTCAAAAACGGGGATCCATAAACCAAATCCAAAATTTAACTTGGCCACTCAAACCGACAACCGTACTATCTCACCTATACCCAATTCCCACCTAAAAGCCCTCTTGGACCCAAATTGGCAAAAAGCTATGAACGATGAATTTAGTGCTTTGCAGGTAAACAAGACATGGGAGTTAGTTCCTCGACCGACAGGGGTACCGGTTGTTCGCTGCATGTGGCTTTACCGCCATAAATTTAAATCAGACGGGGTGTTGGAAAGATACAAAGCGAGGTTGGTTGTTAACGGTAAGTCTCAAACAGTCGGGATCGATTGCCACGAAACTTTTAGCCCCGTGGTTAAACCCGCATCGATTCGTACAGTGTTGAGTTTGGCGGTGTCAAGGAAGTGGCCGATTCATCAGTTGGATGTCAAAAACGCTTTCCTACATGGTAATTTACAGGAGACAGTCTTTATGTTCCAGCCACCAGGGTTCGTTGATAAAACCCATCCAGATTTTGTGTGTCGACTGCGCAAATCCCTATATGGTCTCAAACAGGCTCCACGTGCATGGTATAACCGTTTTTCTACTTACTTACTGGCTAATGGATTTCGGAGCAGCGTTTGCGATTCGTCGCTATTTATTTATCACCAAGGGGCTTCTACAGCGTATCTTCTTCTATATGTCGATGACATTGTTATAACCGCATCCGATACGTCTTTATTGAACTCCATCATTGCCACGCTAGCCATAGAGTTTGCCATGACAGACTTGGGACCACTCCATCATTTTCTTGGAATAACCGTTACTCGGGATTCAAACGGTTTATTTTTATCGCAGTCACAATATGCTCGCGATATTCTTCATCGTGCTAACATGACCGATTGTAAACCTTGTGCGACTCCTTGCGACACCGGTTCCAAGTTGAGTGCCACTGATGGTGAGCCAATTCCCGATGGTACGTTATACCGCAGTTTGGCAGGGGCTTTGCAGTACTTAGCCTTTACACGGCCCGACATTACATACGCAGTTCAACAGGTCTGCCTATTCATGCATGCACCACGAGACTCTCACTTCGCTTTTATGAAGCGCATTCTTCGGTACATACAGGGCACTATTGAGTTCGGATTACATCTTACGCCCTCCTCGTCTTCATCTTTAGTGGCTTACTCTGATGCAGATTGGGGTGGGTGCCCCGATTCGAGACGATCCACTTCTGGCTACTGTGTCTTTTTGGGTGATAACTTGGTCTCATGGTCGTCAAAATGCCAAAATACCATTTCTAGATCCAGTGCCGAAGCGGAATACCGAGGAGTGGCAAATGCTGTCGCCGAAACTTCCTGGCTTCGGAATTTACTACTAGAATTACGAGTCTCAGTGGACCGGGCTACCATCATTTATTGTGACAATGTATCGGCCGTGTACCTATCCGCCAACCCGGTGCAACATCAGCGTACCAAACATGTTGAAATGGATATTCACTTTGTTCGGGAAAAAGTACAAATTGGTCATGTCAAAGTTCTTCACGTGCCTTCATCTTCTCAATATGCAGATATTTTCACAAAGGGCTTACCGAGAACGTTATTTACAGAATTTCGGTCCAGTTTGCGCGTTAACACGCTTCAACTGCGGGGGACTATTAAATAACGTATATAAAATATATTGTGAAAATATTAGAATTAAGGATAATAGCATTTATTATTTTCATATTATTAATTGCTATTAAAGCATTCACATGTTCTAGAAGATGAGCCAGGTAATTCGAATTTGTATTCTGTATTCTCCCTATTTAAAGGGATGAGATTAATCAATGAAGGACACAAAAATGATTCCCGATATCATAATTTAATAGGTTAGGGGTGTGCAAAGCGCAGCTTGGTTCGGTTTTACCCATAACCATGATTGTAACCATAACCACTATCTTTGGTTTAAGATTTCCTTAACCATAACCATAAACGAACATCAGTTTCAGTTAATCGGTTATGGTTTGATTTTGGTTAAATTCAATTAATTAACCAAGTCCCTTCTATGGAATTAATCTCCACCACAATTCTTTACTGCATGCATTCCATAATCTTCTTTCTCACGATTAAATTTTAATATAGTAACCTGCAGATGCCTAAATCTTTATGTATCTATTACAACTAAAGCAGATGGCCACATTTAATGGCCTGTATGGATTCAAATCAACAAACTTTAGTTTCATTAATAAGTAAATTTCTCATTTAAACTTTGTTGCCAAACTTTTTCTATAAATCTATTTATGCGTCTCATATTGTGTAAATCTATTCTATTGAATGCGATGCATGTGTGTCTTTTTGGATGCCCTCCTTATGCACAACTTTATTGACACATGAAATAAGGGTAAGTTGCAAATACTCATATTGTTTAACCAAAGTTTTATAACCATAATCATTATCGATTTGTTAGTTAACTACAGTTTCATAACCATACCCATTAGTTGTCGATTATTGGTTAAAATCAGTTTGACTATGTCGATTATGATTTAATTATCGATTATGACGATTGATTCGAATCATGGTTCTTATTTACAGGTTTTTAATTAATGAGTGTCACTCATGATGTCATGGTTGTGGCATAGCACTATCACCCGTTTGAAGGAAATCTTTTTTTGCCCAGATTGACTAAAAGTCAAGCCAAGCCTTATCTTATGTTAACTTTAATAAAACCACTACACTATATTATATTATATTATATTATATTATATTATATTATATTATATTATATTATATTATATTATATTATATTATATTATATTATATTATATTATATTATATTATATTATATTATATTATACTAGGTTATAACCCCGTGTATTACACGGCTTATGTAAATAAAAAATTAAATAGTTAATAACGAAGATTTAACAATTAGAAAACGATATTTTTAAGACGCGTTATGATCAAAACGTGTGATGTTTGTCAAGTTTACGAATATGAAAGCATTTGAACTATCGATTAGAAGACCACCTTTATAATCGACTTTCTCACGAGGTTTAACAGTCATGTGAACATACATTTAATAACCCAAGTTTTATTTAAATAATAGTGGTCTTAATTTTTTAGTTCTAAAATATGTTGAAATGTCCAGTTTAGGCATATAGCAATGAGCCAAATAGATAAACTTATTGCTACAAAATAATATTGAGTAAATTGCCAAAATCGTCTATGAGGTTTGGGCATGTTTGCCATTTTTATCCAAAACAATTTTTTTGTACAATATAGTCTCTCACTTTTGAGATTTTTTGCCATTTTCATCCAAACATTTAACTTGCTTTATTTTTTCTATCAACATTTGGATGAAAATGGCAAAAAATCCCAAATCTCATGGATGATTTTGGCGAGAAAGTCAGACATTTGGATGAAAATGGCAAAAAATCTCAAAAGTGAAGGACTATATAGTACAAAAAAATTGTTTTGGATGAAAATGACAAACATACTCAAACCTTAGGGACGATTTTGGCAATTTACTCAATAATATTTAAATATAAATTAATCAGATAAGTATAAATTATCTGTAATTATTAAATTATATCTTTAAAATGTAATATTTTATTAAACTTTATCCGTAATTTCTTAAATAATAATTATCTACAATTAATGATGGTCTAGAATAATGACAAGTGTCCTTTTTGGTTTCTTTTATTATATATTATATTATATTATATTATATTATATTATATTATATTATATTATATTATATTATATTATATTATATTATATTATAATATAATAAATGAAAGTTATTTGGGCCACGTGTCAACACCAGAGAGCCACTAAATGCCCTTTTTCCCGCCCAACAGTGTCATCCCCTTTTCCTTATATAACATCTCTTCTCACTTCTGATCTTTCTTTACAAACGCCTAGGGTTCTTTCTCTCTCTATATTCAGGCGATTCAAATTCAAATTTCACAAACCTTAATCTTCTTCCAGACGCCACCATAAAATCATCTTTTGTTCATCGATTACTTCATCAAAAGGTTTGTTCTTCTTTTTTTTAGTTGAAATAGTTTCATGATTTCCTGTTATTTATACTAATCCTTTGTCTTTTGTGTCTTTTCATGTAACCATTGTTAGGGTTTCGTTCGAGAGTTAGATCAAGAGATGTGTCGCCGGCTAATGGTTCTCCATGATCATGGTATGTGTTTTTGTTTTTGATTTTTACTTAAGTTTTGTTATCTGAGTTGTTACTAAATGATTATTTTCAATGATCTGTTGCAGATGATAATGATGATGATTGTTCTACTGTCCTTTCCAGTATCATTGTTCCAACATCGTTTAAGGTAGGTGTTTTTTGCTACTCCGATTTCCAAATTTTGAGTTTTTAATTATCAAGTGATATACTCTAATTGTCGCTTTATATTTCAGTCTAATCACATTTGTTTGAAATTCATACAATATGTTGCGTGTTATTATAGGTTTGTAATCAAAGAAGTTTAAAGTTTAATTAAACACAAAGAAAGATTATTAAATTTACAGTTAAAATATTTTTTTCTTATGAGTAAATGATGATTATAATTGACTTGTGCAGCAGATGATGATGACTTGTCCAAGAAAGGATCTGCTATTGTTGTAGTATACTAGAGCAATGGTCTTTCCTGCCTTTTTTGTATTAAAAGAAGCATAAAGTTTGGTTTAAACCACAGTTCTTTATAAACAAAGTTAAGGATTAAGTATATGAGGACAGGGCTCTTCTTCACCAGCTGAAGAAGTGTTTTCATGTGCTGCATCTTGGTCTGTTCACTAGAGATCAGCTTTCTATAAATCCTGATGTTAATGCATTGAGTCCTTCCATGGAGTTCATGTCGATTGTTGGAGATATACAATGATTGACTTTATGTACCTAGAGTTTGATTAACCAAAGGAAAACGACTGTTTAGTATCAGCAGTGGTTCGGCATCTACAACGGATTTAAATTTAGTATTTAATTATCAGTGGTTCTTATGTAACTTTAGTATTTAATTATTAGTGTTTCTTATGAGGTGTTTATATGTAACAGTATTTATCACAACTCGTTATTTGTTTGATCTGTATTATAAATACAACAGTTGTTTGATTTTTAAACTATTAAATAAAAATGTAGTACACTTGGATGTTAAATAAGTTCCTCATTATGATTATTTGGATATAATGTTTTTGAAATTCGTCTTTTTTTTTACAAAGAGATGTTTATGGGCAAACCTCTATTTATCGCCAAACATTTGTTTAACATGAAATATGTTTTTATGTTCAAACATCTATTTAAGGTCAAATATCTGTTTATCTCCAAACAACTGATATTGAAGGTGAAATATTTGTTTAAGGTCAAAGATATTTAAAATAGTAAAAAATGATAGTTTTCATTAATCCTTAAAAGTCTGTTGGAACCACTGTTTTGGTTGTCTCTCAGATTGTTAAAGTCTGTTGGAACCACTGTTTTGGTTCAAACTTCTGATTGTTAAATGTTATCCACTGCTGAGAGACAACCTCCGTTTCTTTATGCTGAGAGACAACCTCCGTTTCCACTGATCGGAAGTTATAGCCACTGGTCACTTTTACATTTTTTACATCCACTGATTTGGACCATCAGCGGTTTCCCTAAAAAATAGTAACTGCTCACATTTTTATTATTGATGTTGTTAATTAGTAATAGATTGAAATTATTAAATGAAAACTAGAATTGCAATCAAATTACCATTTTACCTGATCTTTACATTCCAATGACATAAGAGTTCCACCAAAATTATTTTCATGATAAAATTTAAAGTTAAATTAAAAAATAAAAAATAATCTTGATGACTGTTTGTTCCAAATCAAATCAGTAATTAATGCTGATTTCTTGAGCTTTAGACATTTGATTAAGCAAATTTTGAATTTCAAATTGACGGTTATTATATCTTGATTAAAGTTTAAATAAAATTTAAAAAAGTCATGATGACATTTGTTTTCAAATCAAGTCAGTAGTTATTGATAATATCAGTAATTTTGAAATTCAAAATATTCAAAATGGTAATTTAAAATTTCCGTTCTCTCTTTTTTTTCCTATTTTGCATATCATTTCTAATATTTAATTACTTTAATAAAGCAGCATATCGAATATACACTACTTACGTTTGAAATTAAATCTGAAATTTATGACGTACAACAGTGGATAACTACAACAGTGGTTCAGCATCAACTTTAGTTTTTCTATTGTTTATTTGTTTATGTTAGCAATGTTTATATGTAACAGTGTTTTCCGCATCAATGTTGTAAAGACTGATAGGTTGTTAGATGTCATCACCTCAGTGTTTATATTTAATATATATTTAACAGTGTTTAGGACTGTTGTTTATACGTAACTCTATTTATCACATCAATTCAGTGGTTTGATCTGTACTATTAATTGAACAGTTGTTTTATCTTTATACTAATAAAATTCATATACACTTTGATTAATAGTAAGCTCCTCATCTTGATTGTTTGGGTATAGTATTACAATCAAATTATGAAATGAAAACTAGAATTACAATCAACTTACCATTGTACCTAATCTTTACATTCCAATTACCTACAAGAGTTCCACCAACATTATTTTCATGATAAAATTTAAATTTAAAATAAAAAATATTCTTGATGACTATTTGTTTCAAATCAAATCAGTAATTAATGCTGATTTCTTGAGCTTTGGACATTTGATTAAGCAAATTTTGAATTTCAAATTGACGGTTATTATATCTTGATTAAAGTTAAAATAGAATTTAAAAAACTCATTATGGCATTTGCTTTCAAATCAAGTCAGTAGTTACTGATAATGTCAGTAATTTTGAAATTTCAAATTTGCAAAATGGTAATTTAAAATTTTGGTTCTCTCTCTCTCTTTTTTTCTACTTTGCATGTCCTTTCTAATATTTAAGAGTTAATTACTTTGCATACCTTTGAAATTAAATCTGAAATTTATGACGTCCAACAACAGTGTCAAACTACAATTGTGGTTCAGCATCAACGTTTGTTTATTTGTTTATGTTAACACGTTTGTTTATTTGTTTATGTTAACAGTGTTTATATGCTACAGGAGTTCCGCGTCAATTTTTTATAGACTGTTAGGTTGTTAGATGTCATCACCTTAGTATTTTATATGTAACCATTTTTATGGCATCAGTGTTTATATGTAACAGTGTTTCGGAACAGTTGTTTTTACTATGTAACAGTGTTTCGGAACAGTCCTCACTCCAGTGGTTTGATCTGTACTATTAATTGAACAGTTGTTTCATGTTTATACTAATAACATTCCTATACACTTTGATGTAACAGTATTTATCACATCATTTCAAATTGATGGTTATTATTTCTTAATTAAATTTAAAATAAAATATAGAAAAGTCATTATGACAATTGCTTTGAAATCAAGTCAGTAATTTTGAAATTTTGAAATGATAAATATACAAAATGGTAATTTAAAATTGACGTTCTTTCTGTTTTTTTTTTCTATTTTGCATATCATTTCTAATATTTTATTATTTTAATAAAGCAGCATATAGGGATATACACTCACTACCTTTGAAATTACATTTGCCACTGCATTCAGTTAAAAATTTTATTGGATAATCGGTAACCTTGAATTCCAACCTTGATATTTTTTTTAAGAACATCCATGCTTATTGTATTATTAGCATATTACGTTTAGCAATACTTATTATTTACAAGATTCTTTTTTTTTATGTACAGTCTTCAAATGGAGGTTGCAAAGGTTACCATGCTTAACGATCTTAATACATTCTCAAACAACTATTCGATTAGAGTTAAGATTGTTAGCATTTCGAAGAAGATGATGAATGATAACAAAAATGAAATATATCGTCTTGATATGATCTTCATGGATGAGATGGTACCGTATATAGTTGTCTTATCATTTTTTTGGACATATGAATATCCAAATGAATATAACACCTTTTTTATTTAATCGGATGTTTCATATTCTTAGGGAACTATGATACAAGCCAGCTGTTTGCATAAAATGCTTGGAAAATTCAAAGACTTCCTTCAGTTGGATGAATGTCTTCTTATCACCAAACCTTCTCTTGCTACTAATAAGTCCTATGCTAAGTATACCAAGAGAAATGACAAAATATCACTTTATTTCTATACTTCTGTTGAGAAATGCTTTGACTGGTCTGGACCGAAATACCGTTTTAATTTCGTTAACCTCAAGGATGTTGTTAAAAATAAAATTGAAGTAAATACAGTTATTGGTATGTAAATCACTACATGATATATATCTATTGTTTTGTCTTATTGTTTTTTTTATTGTTATCACTTCTTAATGCTGTTTTCTTTTAACAATATATTTTTGTTTATAGATTGGATTGGTTATGTGGATGTATGTTTCAATCTAGAGGATACGTCAAAGAAGGATGGGAGCAAGGGCAAGAGACTTAATCTTAGACTTGAAGACCTTGAGTGCGTTCTTTTTATTAAGTTGTTGCATTTTGACGTTTAAACCATTATAAGGTTGCTTGATGTTATTATGTTTTATGTTAATATTTTTAGACGCCAAAAGTGTCCGGTTACTTTGTGGGATGGTTTTGCTATTGACATGTTTGCTTACATGAATGATAAGAAAAGAGAGAAATATGTTGTTATCCTTTGTCATTTTGGTATGGTCAACCTTTACAAAGGTACAATTTAAACTTAATTAGTTTAATTTTTTTTATCTTTAGTAATTTAAACGTTGTATTTATTTATACATTTTAAATTTGACAGTATTTATATTGATCTACTCAAGTTTTTATTTTTAAATTCAGGCAAGCGTGGAGTTGCAAATGGGTTTGAGCTGAGCAGACTTTTTATTGACACTGATATTGAAGAGATTTCCTCTTTTAGGAAGAGGTATAGTTAGTAATATGCATATAAACATTGAATATTATTATTTTATAGTTACATTTAATTTTTACGTTTTAATTTGATCGCATGAATCTGTTTAGGTATGTAGAGAAAATTTCAACTTCATCTTCATCAAATGAGCATGTTGGTTCAAATGTTATCTCAAGTGTTGAATATGAGTTTCTTAGTAACCCTGATTTCATGCTTATTGGTTTCCTTGGAACGATATCAACGGTGTGTATTTTCTTATAAGTACTCTACATGCTGAGTTTTTTTATACTCTTTTCTAAGTGTTATTTTTTTTGTTTGATATTGATAGACAAAGAAGGTTTTGATTCTTGCCACAATCACAGCTATATGCACTGATAAACTTTGGTATTACAATGGTTGTAACCACTGTAAGTCAGGTGTGGAGGAAAGATTTGTAACGAAAGAAAATGCGGATGGTTCATTTGATGTTGATCATGCAAAATCGTTGGTTTGTACAAATGATAAATGTGGAGGAGTCGACATCTATTCTATTCCGCGGTTTGAGATTACAGTTTTTTATTTCCTTATACTAAATACTAATATGAACGGTTCATATTAGTAATACTAATGTTTTCATTTGTTTTTAACTTTGATAGGTTCAAGATACCTATTAGGGTGCAAGACTCTTCCGGTACTGTGTCTTTGACACTGTTTGATTTCGAAGCTTACAAGATTCTTAACAAATCTGCAAAAGAGTTACTTACAATCCAAGATCAGGTAACAAATACATGCATTCAGTTGTTTGGCCATGTAGTTAATATAACTTAAAATTAATTTTTATAAAATTCTATGTTCTCAATTATGGAATCATTCTTCTTATTGTAATTTATATTAATTTTGATAAAATCATAGGTTGTTAATTCTGGAGACATACCGAACCCATATCCTGAGATCTTTGACACATTGATTGGAAAGAGGTATGCTTTCATCATAAGTGTTAAAGACTATAACATTGAGCATCAGGTTGAAAACTATGGTATTTCAATGGCCACTAACGATGATGAGATCCTTGATGCGCTTTCCGCCAAATTCACTCTTAACCAGGTTTAAATCTTCATTATGTGAATCTTTTAATTTTATAGTTATATCTTTTTGAAATAGATTTATACCATTGTGTGTATTTTATGTTATTGTGTATTATGTACTTAAAGCATGAGCAGTCTGAATCGTTGGATGTTCCAGATTCCTGCAGTTTGTCTACTCCTGTTGACCTTATGAAGGTAATATGAGAATTTGTTTATTTGTACTAAATTTTTTGAAACGTTAGTACTTACTGTCTTTTTATATCAGGATGAGATGTCATGCTGTGGTGACAATGTTACCCCTTTATCCCAACCACTGGTAGGCACTAAGAATCCCTCTTCAGATGAAACAAAACGTAAAATTCTTGAAGTGTTCGATGTGGATGATGCATTAGGTTGCTCCTCGACAAAGCGCTGCATCAGTGATGAACTGTGTCAGGATGAAGATGCTGGTGTTTTGACGCTTTTGATTCCAAAGATTGAAAAATAGTTTTTTCAGTATTTTCAGATACATTTACGTGTTGATTTCATATGCTGTTGCCATGTTGAACTTATGGTTTTCGTTTTGTTGCTTTTGGGTGTTTGGTGGGTTATGTTTTGGACTCATTGTGTGGTTTTGAATTCCTGAAAACTTATCTGCTTATTATACTGTTATGTTCTAATATTATAATGACTATGATCTTTCTTTGCATATTATTATCTATATTGTTAAATAAATATTGAGATTTCAAAGATTCACGTTCATCTTCTACGGCAGCTAATTCATCTTAACGAAATTTACATAGTAAGTGAAATTATAACTTCTTAACTCATGTATCAGTTGTTAAGTAGCATCACTTAATCCTTAACTCATGTATCAGTTGTTAAGTAGCATCACTTAATCCTTAATCACGATTCTCTATCCACTGACTACTACATCAGCAGTTGTTAACCATTAGTAGTTCACTATCAGTTGTTAAGTACCCTTAGTGTTTTAATCACTAGCAATGCTTACAAGTTTTTCATCAGCTGTTTCACTTAACAGTAGTTTCACATAACAGTAGTTTCGCTTAACAGTAGTTTCACTTAACAGTATTTTGCTTTATTCATTTTAAATTCATGTTAAATTCATTATTACAATTAAAGCCAACATAAATGCACACTTGCATTATGTTAAACATACATAACAGACACAAAACGTCATACCTAGAAACATAGAAGGATATCCAACTTGGTAGACTTGACAGAACTTACAGACTCGAAAACAAAAGATTGTAACATACAACGAGTTTTCAAATTTCTTTATAATGAAAACTCAAGGAGTGAATGGTGCACTTCGGAATGTAGCTGATAACCCCCCTTTTGGTGTAGCTCTTCGATTTTCCTTGAAATTCCCAAGCTTGGTATTTTCATATCTGCCACTGGGGTTATATTCATTCATATGCACCAAACAGCTTATGTTTTAGCAATTGATCGTTCTGATCAATCACTTCCTTATGTGCATCGCACTAACTTCTAGGAGGTTGTCAAGTATTCTCGCCAATGTTTTCGTAGTTGGTGTTTTGTGTATCTTTACATCCGCAGCCATTCTGTACAATAAAAATATCCATAGTAAGACGGCTGATACAGTACTTTCATAATGCATATAAGTATACATATATGATGAACCCAAGATGAGGAACCCAAAACTCAGTTGATCTGAAATGAAGAAAACACATTCAAATGACCAATACGATGAACCCAAAACATATAGTCTTTAACCAACTTTATATGAGAATCAAAACAACAACCATACCCAAATTTCAACATGAACAGCAGAGACTTAAGAAACTCAGATTTCAACATTAACAGCAGATACTTAAGAAACCTGTCCCTGTTTTAATCGATTGTATATTTTAAACATTTCAAACAAACTATAACACAAAAACAATCTTAGATTAACGCCAAAAACCAAAAAAGCAGTATTAATAAACAGATAAAACCAAAAACATCACAAACAAACCTTTATAATAACCAAAACCCAAACCTCTGTTTTGATACCCGAGCCAAAAACCCACAATAATCAAACAATATTTTCCATAATAATCAAACAATATTTTCACACAAAAGCTGTTACTTTCATACAGTGGTGAAAATGAGATATCATCAAACATCAACTTACATAGGGTTACACAAGCATCTAACAAGAACAGAGGGTAAACCATAGTGTCGATCATGTTTTAGGTATGTGATTTTACCTTGGATTGTTATAACAACAAATGGTTGGTGAGGAGATTCAATGAAGATGAAGATGATGATTGGTGTTCGGAGTAGAGATTTTCAGATATTTTTGAGAAGTGTGATCGGTCTTTAGGGTAATTAAGGATATTTCACAATTGTCAAACAGTCAACATAGGGAAGTGTGAGGGAGGGACTCAAACTGTTATGAATTTATAAGATCAAGGGCTGAAAAAACCAAAAAATGAATTTAGGGGATCAAGTTGATGTTTCACACATATCACAAGGACGCAAATTGCATTTTTCATTAAAAATAAATATTACTTTTTTTCAACATATTTTATAAGTTTTGGGGTGATATCAGCAGATGTTAACCACTGCTCTTCCTTAACACTTAATCCTTAATCCCTGCTTCTGTATCTACTGTTTACTGCAGCAGCGGTTGTTAAAAATCTGTAGTTCACTATTATTGGTTAAGTACCATCAGTGTTTTAATCACTAGCAGTGCTTAAAAGTTTTCCATCAGCTGTTTGACTTAACTGTAGTTTGCATTATTAATTCTAAATTCATGGCTTCGAATTACTTTTCTTGGTAAACGAGTTATAGAAGCTCAAGTTATATCTGGTAGGAACTTTGGCACGAGAGTTTTTATTCTAAGGATTAATATGATCCCGTTTGACAAAAAAAATACCTTTTCAATTTCAACAAAGACAATTTCCTTTATCAGTTTGTTTTGCTATGACAATTAACAAGTGTCAAGGACAAACGTTATCAAAGGTTGGTCTTTATTTGAAAGATCCTGTCTTCACTCATGGTCAGTTGTATGTTGCATTATCAAGGGTCAAGACCAGAGAAGGTGTTAAAATACTAATATTCGACGCTGTTGGAAAACCAACAAATAAGTAATGTTGTTTACAAAGAAGTTTTTACTAGGTTGTAATCATTGTGAGCAATGTTAAAACCCTGTTTCTCCGAAGTCAAGCAACTTATATTAAAAGCTAATTATAATAGATAAAACACTGTTTGAGGAATGTTAAAACGCTGTTTGACCAAAGTCTGTTTGACCAAAGTCAAACTACTTTTGTTAAAAGCACAACCGTCAGTATTTCTTCATCATCATTACACATCAAACATCTATCATCTCTTTTTTCAAAAATCACTTCTCCCCAGTCATTTTCTAGGGTTTCAATTTTCTTTTCCTCCATCTTCTACACTTCAATCACCTGAGGTTTGATTATTTTTTCTTCAGCAACTGGTATGTACATTCCTATTGATGAACTTTATATTGTTTAATCTATGTTAATTTAAATCCTATCTTGCTACTAATACGATTTTAAATGTTTATTGCTATACATTCAATAAGGGTTTACTTATGTGTTTGAATTATCTGTTGAGAACATGTTAAAATAATTATTATTTGCAGAAATTTTTTAACTCATACTCTGTTTCTATTAGAAAACCCATCACGACAATTGCTTTCAAATCAGATCAGCAAACTACTGCCCATAGCCAAGAAAGTATAACTTAGTAGATATTTCCTTTGGCAAACATATACCATAGCAGTGGTTTTGAAATTGCCGGCAATTTCAAATTCAAAATGCCTTGGGATATATACTTTGCAATTAATGCACGTTAAGCAATCACTTCTCTCTTATGCTAAAGGCGTCTTATAGGTAAATGAATAGGTTAATTGTAATTATAATAACGTGTTTAATTTTGTATTTTTCCCGTGTAAATGCATTAAAAGCCTAATAAGTGTCGCATGATATTCTTTCGTCTGACGATGTATTTAGTCATAGCCTTCTTCATTGGGTATATAAAATAGATTTGGCAGAGGTTTTGATCATTACCATTTTCATCTATATACTCAATCATCTTCAAAAATTTTGTTGACGAGATTTTCACAAGGCTCTTTGCAGGATGGAAAAATTTGGGTTTCAAGTGATTGTTGACGAGATTTTCACAAGGCTTTCTGCAGAAGATATTTGCTGTTTCAAGTGTCTTTCCAAGAATTTTTATAGGGAATTGTCAAGTCATGCATTTCAGTTGATGCATGCTCTCCGAAGTGGAGATTCAGTACAAAAGAAACTATTATCCTTTAAAGACACGTCAATTGTCATTGACAACGTAGTTGGTGGTAAGTTGGATGTTGTTAGTAGTAAAACGTTAAGTTTTCCTAACAATGTCCACTCTAGCTTCTTACGTATTCTATCTTCATTTAATGGGTTGTTGTTAGTTTCGAATGAAGGGATTTGCTGTCAGTTGATTCTTTGGAATCCAACTATCAGGCTGTATAAGGTTTTGTGTGATGACTACTTTAATTATAATCATCATCGAAACTCTGATACCGGTGGAATTTATTTTAATCAGTTCAATGATCTCAAAGTGCTGAACATCAGATGTTACCGTAATGTAACTGCTGCTTGTGTTTACTCACGACGTCGTGAGTCATGGACAACAATAAATTTCAGTATCGTAAACAATTATAGTTCAAGTCGTTATTCATGGTCTACTGGAGTTTATGCTGATAAAACCATATATTTTATGGTTTCAAATTATTGGTATCCACTAGGTGAGAGGAACATCGTTTGTTTTGATGTTGTTAGTGAGACTTTCAGAATGCTTCACTTTCCTGAGAGTATTGTAGTCAATCCTTGCCAAGGGCATTTTTTGACCATTGCAAAGAGATTGCATTTGATTGTCATTGGAAAGTCTGCTGAGCTAACTGCTGATTTGCTCAGATATGAAGAAGAAGGCTAGAAGAAGATGTTTGTTTTCAATAATCCTCGTGTAGTTGGTTATGTAGATGCACGCCGAAGTACTAATATAATTGAAGACAACAAGTGGTTGATAACAAGCATCTGGGGGGATATGATTGAAGTTGATCTCACCAACGAACTTCTGAAATACCTCCAACCTGTTGACAACTACAATGGTCCGAAAGGAGCTTTACTTATTGAAACTACTGTTTCACCAATAGATTAGGAATTAGAATCCTGTATTTTATTCAATGCTATTATCTGTTTTGACAATTGTATTTTTTATATAATTAGTTGTGTTAAAATTATTAATAATGTTTGTTATTAAAATTAAGTAAATGAATATCGATGTTTGAGAGTGTAAATTCTTGTAATATTGGCAAAGGTCGGTTTAAATGATCAAAGCTTTGTTATTGAGAACAGGTGTTTCAAAATTAAACAGTTGTTGATACATCTGTTGAATTGGGTCAACAGATGGATGAACTTTGTATGCTGTTTAACACTTGTACTTTTTATAAATATTTAGGTTTGAGAGTGTAAAAGCTTGTAATATTGGCAAATGTATGTTTAAATGATCAAAGCTCTGTTATTGGGAACAGATGTTTGAAAATAAAACAGTGGTTGATAAATCTGTTGACTTTGGTCAACAGATTGATGTCCACAGATGTTTGGAACTACTGTTCAGAAAACTGTGGTCGAAACCGCTGTTTGGTTAAAATAGTGGTTTAAAACCACTGTTGGGTTAAAACTGTTTGGTCTTTTAAGGCTTAAACTGTTTTGCCTTAAACAGATGTTAACAAGTTAAACATCTGTTAAGGCTTAAACAGATGTTTGGCCTTTTGTATCAGATGTTTCGACTTAAACAGTTGTTTGATCTTAAACACATGTTTGACCTTAAACAGATGTTTTGCCTTAAACAGATGTTCTTATTCTATATCAGATATTTGGACTTAAACAGATGTTTGACCTTCAACAGATGTTTGTCCATAAACAGATGTTTGGCCTTAAACCAAACATCTGTTTAAGCTCAACATCTGTTTGACTATTTGTCAATATCTTATTGACTTTTGGTTAACATCTGTTTCAAATTTGGTCAACATCTTATTTTGTAAAAGAGGTACAAAAACAAAGATTTTTTTGAAAATCCCAAATCACCCTATCATGTAAGTGCATTGATGTAAAAGTGGAAATTTAATTATTCATATGGTCCTGTTGTGGTTTTGTTTGTCCTCTAATATGAGTTCATGATCTAATCCGGTGATTTGATGTCGTTGTTGAATCGAATGAGATGGTTGATGTAATGCGGTCGTATTAATAACAAATAGTAATTAATTAATTTAAATAACTTTTCCGAGCCCGGGAAGCAATCCCGGGTAAAAACCTAGTTATATTATATGGGGAAGGATCCACTAAAAAGTGGATTTTGCCTAAGTAGCCTAAGAAGGATTGTGATGATGACATGTGGCACTCCTAATAAGTAGGAATGAAGGGCATTTTGGTCCTTATAAATAGGAATGAAAATGACATGTGCCACCCCTTTTGTTTTTTAAAAATACAACAAAAAAATCTAGTACAAAAAAATCTAGCACAAAAAAAAACTAGTACAAAAAAATCTAGCAAAAAAATCTAGCACAAAAAATCTAGTATAAAAAATATAGCACAAAAAATATAGTAAAAAAATATAGCACAAAAAAATCTAGTACAAAAAAAAATATAGCACGAAAAAATTAAGCAAAAAAATGTAGTACAAAAAAATTCAGCACAAAAAATTGAGGAAAAAAAATTAAGATAAAAAAATTTAGCACAAAAATATAGTACACAAATTCAGCACAAAAAATGTTATACAACATAGAAATACAACACATTTAAGTGGGTTTTTTAGTCTTCATATTTTATATAGCAATATGGTACTCAAATTAAAGATAAAAAGACGCTCGATTTTATGGTGAAATTTTTATGAAAAAATAATGTCGTATAAAAAAGTTATTAACGTTTAAAAAATGGGGGTGGAATATGCATGTGCCTTGCATGTGGAGAGAGAAAATCCATAAATAAGATTTTCCCAAGATACCCTTCCACTCCTCATTTCTCCTACCCTTTCATCTTAACCATTGATTTGAAAAATGAATTATTAAGATTTCTTCTGATCCTACTTAGGGAAAATTAACTTTTTATTTGATCTTACCCCTATATTATATTATATTATATTATATGTACTGTATTGTACTGTACTATACTATACTATATTGTACTATATTATACTAGTAGTAAAACCCGTGTGCAAACGCAGGTGGTGTTTAGAAAACCATGCATATCACATTTTATTAAACGACGAATGACTGTAAAAAAGTGAACATCTTTTAAATAACATACATGTTTAATCGTTTTAAAACAATAAACCGAACCTAAATACAATCGAGCACAGATTGTTCTATATTCCATGATCGTAAATCTTGAAACATCTCTTGATGAAAAAACCTTCATTGTTGGCTCCATTTACTTATCTTGTGTGCATGGACAGTTCAAACCTTGGGTGTTTCAAGTAAAATACCTGCACATTTGAACGCAGATTAAGTACATCTACATGGCCATGAAATACGCATTGAGGTCAACTTGGTTTGGAATAGAAAATCATCATATTTTCATGGTTATATGTCAAAGAGGTCAGCCCACATGCTCAATTTTATACAAATATCTTGAAATTAAAAGAAGAAAATGAGTAAAACAAACTCAAATTTGTGAGAATAAGACAATTATCAGAATATAAATATAGCCCTTTCCTTGTGATATTTTCCACAAAACCATCTGGTGCAAGGTTTTCACATAACATCTGAATGTGAATTGCTTGATAACTGCTTCAAGAAGAAACTGAGTAAGCCAGCTAACTTATTAGATATATTTTCACAAAACCATCTGGGTTAAGACTCAAAGATGGGTAAACCTGCTAACTTAGCTAATGCATTAGATATATTTTTTAAATATAAACTATTAATACAATTATAACTCCTTTTGAGTATATGAACTATTCACCTATTTTGTTTTCATATTTTAGCTGTTTGACCCAATTTTTTTATATGAAAGTTAATCTTCGACATGATTTATGTGAAATTTACAAACTAACATGCAAAGATAAAAGAATCAAAACATGTTTCAATAACCAGGTATAATTAGTGTAGCGTGAATAACATTGAATGTAGAACTATTGCTAACCTGGAAATTATCGAAATTGTGAGTGGGAATATTATCATCCACTGCACAAATAAATGTCATATACGGATAAGTCAGGATAATTAAAAGAAGAAATAATGTATTAATAACTTATAAAATGCCAAAGCAACACATCACACCTTAACCGCAAACATTGTAGCAATTTAACTACAAACATTGAAGCACTTTAACTCAAATTTGTGCAGTATTTTATCCACAATAAGAATGCAGAATTTTAAGTCATAAGGCGTAAATTTTGACCCAATTACTACAAAATTTCAACACACAAACGTGTAGAATTTTGACCTAAACACTGCAGATTTTTGACCCATTATACTGCAGCATTTCGACATATAAATGTGTAGAATTTTGACCCATCATACTGCAGAATTTCGACTCATAACTGTGCAGAATTAAAATCCATTATATTGTAGAATTTCGACTTATATATGTGCAGAATTTTGACCCTTTATACTATAGTATTTCGACACATAAGTGTATCTTATATATATAGTATCATAATTATAGTTTGTCAATAACAATGTTTTTTATCAGGGTTTACTAAATGGTGCTACTTTAATTTGGACCAATGCTGAGCATATAAACTGTGCTAGGCACATCTATGCAAATTAGCATAAGAAGTTCAAGGGTGATGACTTAAAGGAATTATTTTGGAGAGCTGTTAGAGCCTACAACATACCTAATTTTAAGATGGCTATTTCTGAGATGAGGCAAGTGGATGCTAAAGCAACAGAAGCATTCATCAGTCAGAACCCTAAATGTTTTTGCAGATGTTATGTTGATACTGAAGTTAAGTCATATATCATTGTCAACAACATGGCAGAGACCTTCAATTGTTATATACGTTAGTCTAGATCAAACCAATCATCAACATGTTATAGGATATAAGGGTGGCAATCATGAGCAGATTAGTTACAAAGCACAATGATATGTCTGCAACAAGTGTTGTTGTTTGCCCTAGGATACTAGAAAAAACTTGACAAAGAGAATGATTGGGCTTATAGGTTCACTATATACCCTTCAAGCAACACTCTGTTTCAAGTGAAGTACTTTCATGATGTTTCTGTTGATATGAATCACAAGAGATGCAATTGTGGAAAGTGGGACTTAACCTGTATTCCATGTCAATATGTATGTGCAGTAGCAGGTTTTCTCCATAAGAATGCTGAGGAAATTGTTCATCCTTATTACACCAATGACAAGTATCTCAGGTCTTATCAGTTCACAATCCCCCCACTACCTTCAGATAAGTATTGGCCATCTGTTGATTTCCCCTAGAACCTCCACCAATCAAAGTTGGTCCTGGAAGACCTAAGAAGAACAGAAAGAAAGATCCTCATGAAGTACCCAAATAGGGTAAGCTTAGTAGGCATGGTTAGTTTATGACATGTGGCAAGTGTAATGGCAAGGGGGCATAACAAGAAAACATGTATTGAAGCCTCAACAGGAACAAGCTAGCAAACAAAGTCAAACAATATCCAAAATGGCATTTAGCTGGATTTCATTCCATCCCATTTAATGGTTATGGTTGCTGATATGATCCAAAATGCCATTTGTCATTTATATGCACAAGTCAAACTTACAAAGTCAAACAATATCCAAAATGTCATTTAATTGGATTTCATACCATTTCATAACAACATACAAAACACTACAATCTTATTTAACTAGATTTCATTCCAAATTGACAACAACAGCAGTTAATAAAATACCAAAATAGGAAACCTAAAACTAGTGCTGCAACAACATATGTTTTGCTTGTAACATCCTGACCAACCTTTTTCCAACTCATTATTCTCTTCCGTAAGAACCATCTTCTCTATTTCTAGGTTTGTAATCTTCATTTTTAGGGCCTTTTTAATTTGGGTTATTAGATTTCAATAATCCTAAGTTTCACCTGTTGGCCGATAATAATCTCAACTTTAAAAATTCCCTCGGACGATCCCAACTTGTAAGAATTTGGCCCCCATTGATCCTTTTATAACATATAAGAATTTGGCCTCCTAAATAGATTCATGTGGACTTAAAGCTTCCTTAATTGAATTAAGTGCACCTGCAGTCTGAAAAGAATCGATGGGGGCCAAATTCTTACAAGTTGGGATCGTTGGAGGGAATTTTTAGGGTTGTGATTATTATCGGCCAACAGGTGAAACTTAGGATTATTAAAATCCAATAACCCTTTTAATTTAAACTAGATTAATGTTGTCGTCACCATAACAATTTACATCAACATCTTCTTTCCAAACAAAAAACTTGCAATTCGATCTCTAACAAATTAAATCACAAAGTGAGGAAACTTTCAAGGCATAATTATCAACATATGAACAATGTTTACTTACAAGCTATAATAGGGCATCGTTAAAACTCCCGCCATTGTCTAAAACTATGAGAACCAGCAACTCGCTTGACTGCAACCTTGTCATGGTTACAATATACATTTCCATCGGTCCCAATCCTGCAGCTTTTTGGTTTATTGTTTCGAACTTATAAAAAGACGAAGAAGAAAAACTCATCGATTTGCCCTAATTGAATTGTGATGCAGAATCCTTGTGAACTTAGGGTTTTTTTCCTTAGTTAATATATAAGGGGCAAGTGATTTAAAAGGGGGAAAACAAAATGAAATCGTGCCACATATTATATATTTGACGCATCATTGCATAATCTGCAGCCACATCAACAATTTTATTAACTTGGTTAGTTTTTTTAACTGAGGATCGGTGAAAGAAAAATTATTGAATGATGAGACTGTCAATGGGAATAAACAAAAATGGGAAGATGGCTAATGGCGTCTATTAGGATTATTAGAGGCCAATTTCTCTAGATTATATCATTAGTCACAAAAAAATCATTAATAATTTTCGTTTTAGACTATATCATTAGTCACAATTAATACTTTTAATTGTCAATTTTCAAATACACTGATTTAAAAAAATATTATCCCATTATTAGGATAAACTCCCTCTTTTGAATTCTTTCTCAACTTTACACATTATTACTATCAAATTTGTTTTAATAATAAAACATATTTATTGAATTATGTGTTCATGTTTGTGTTGATTGTTGGTGAAAGTTGAGGGATAAAATTGTAAAAATGAGTGTATGGTGATTAAGTTTGTTACATGCGGTTATAACAATTTACGCAATCCATATTTTTAATCTTAAACAAAATCCTATAAATATAGGCATATTGGAAATAAATAATCCCACCTAACTCAATTTGGTCGATAATAATCCCAAGTCAGTTATTGGCCGATAATAATCCGAACTGGTCATTTTTTTTGTAAAATAGTCCGCCGTTAAAATAGCTTAACGGAGTTAAGTTTTATTCCGAATTACAAACCGATGTTTTAGGGCTTTTGATCAGAACGAGGATACGAGTCGATTGATGTAAAACTTACCTCGAAATACTACCCCAACCCACGAAAACGGTGCTTCAATTCGGGTATTTAAACTTCCAATTAACAAAAATCAAGCCATTTCGAGCACAATTTCGAGGTAAGTTTTACATCAATCGACTCGTATCCTCGTTCTGATCAAAAGCCCTAAAACATCGGTTTGTAATTCGGAAAAAAACTTAATTCCGTTAAGCTATTTTAACGGCGGACTATTTTACAAAAAAAAAGACCACTTCGGATTATTATTGGCCAATAACTGACTTGAGATTATTATCGGCCAAATTGAGTTAGGTGGAATTATTTATTTCCAATTCGCCATAAATTTATAACATCTAAAGCATCACAAATTCACAATATCACCTTGTATCAATGGAAGGGAGTTCAAACTGTTAGGATCTGAGTTTGGATTGATTGTGTTTTACGTTTGAATTAAGATGAAAAATGAACAAGTAATGCAGCGGAATTAAAATGGAAATAAACTTTGCACACAATCAAACAGGAGAAATACTTTTAACACACAAGTTTAACATTGAACCGAATGCTTGAATTTAATTCCAATCACCGATTACAAATTTGCATGCATGTAACAAACTCCCCCTCAGCCTGAGCTCACAATGTTTGTTCGTACAGGAAGAAAGTGATGAAGAGCTAATAGAACAGTACAGGGTACTGTTCTCTTTATAGGCACGCTCAAACCACTGTGGCATCTTTGCTGACGTCACCATGATAGTGACATCTAACCTCCTAACAAACTCTAACTACTGCCCTCATTACAACTACTAATAGCAAACAACTGATTACAATTCATTACATAGAAATAAACTAAACTACTGATTCTTCATTCTACTGCTTAGTCTTCAGCAGTGCTTCTAGTCTTCAGCAGTACTTTGAAACAAGGCAGTTGTTTGAATCATCAGCACTTTTGTAACACCCCGTGTTTTCGAGAAGACAAAGTCAAAGTCATGGTCAAAGTCAACGACCGATTTCGCGCAACTTGACTCGTAGGAGATTTCATTTGTGTGTCTATTTTAGTTTTATTATGTGGAGTAAGTGTCAATAATTACAACAATCGACGTATTTCAATCGCCATCTAATCGACTTACGACTGTGAACTGTAGGAAGTAACAATGCGATAAAGTTAACGAAACGATAATCAAACTATGCTAATCAAACCGACATCGAATCGAATCGCGACTCGAACTACGCATTTTTAGTTATTGTTATACGTGTGTGTGTGTGCCTTATGTGTTACTTGTGCATGTTCATTTATGTTATGTGTGGTAATCAATCGAAACGCAATCGAACTCAATCGAAATCGAACTATGATAATTAGTGAAGAAGAGACAGCGCTAGATATAAATAGTTGGGATTAAAAGTAATTTGAATAGGAAACTCTATCGCATTCGCGTCGCTCGCAATCGAAATCGAATTAGTAAAAATCGTCGCGTCGAACGCACAAACCAGGTGCCATCCGACCGGGCTGCCACTTGGCCATGGCGTTAAGATGTCATCCGACCAAGATGACATCCGACCGGATAGTCATTCGGGCGAGAGGCCCTCCGACTGACCCACCCTTTCCCTTTTTGGAATCCTATAAATACCCATGTCACTCTCAAACTTTCTACTTTTGGAAACCTCTGTCCGACCAGCACGCTCAGCTCACCTTTTCTTCGATTTCTCTCAATCCCGGTAAGATCTCGTTCTAAATCTTGTACTTTCTTGACCTACACGCACTCCTACACCTTTCTATCTTTTGAATCTTAACTTTTAACCGTAAAATCGCTAGATTTGAGGTGTTCTAGGATGATGTCATCATGAGTTCTTGAAGAACTTCATGTTTTGGCTTCAATCCACTGAGAACAATTCGGATCTAACCGATTTCCACACAAATGAACAAAGATCTATACTAGATCTAAACATAAACACAGTGAAAAAGGATTGAAAGATGGTTTCTAACTTTCTTTCAACTCTTTTGCACTCAATACGCTTGAAACCGATAGAAACGGATCTAGATCTAGTCCTCCGCTCATTCTTAGTGTTGTGCTAGCTCAGGATCTGGATTCTACTCACGAGACCACCAATTTCGGGTTAAACAAGAACAACCGTCTTGAATCGGTTAACTGGCCGAACTAGGGTAATTCCAGTCGATCAGGTCGCTTGGGCCAAGATGGGGTTCTATTGGTTAACACGTTGTCAAAATGTCTCGATAAAACTACAAACAAACAAAACGATCAAGTGTAAGACGGCCGGAGCAACCAGGACGGAATGTTGTCCGACCGGACTACTGTCCAAGCGGATAAGCCACCCGAACGGATTGCTGCCCGAACGGATAACACCTTAGGTCCCACACTTAATCAACTTTGTCTAAAGTTTGAGTATTGAATGAATTTGTAGGATCGGTTTGTGGATCCGAACGAGTCGGTTCAGAGGAATTCTATCAAATACAGGTGCGGAAAACAAGTATTTGACGTGTAAACAGCTGAATCTTCACTTTAACACTGATTTGTATTGATTAGACAACAATTACAATCAGTTCTCACACCGGCAGCACCTCGGTATGGAAATCTCTCAAATGTTACTCTATAATTTCGCTTGACCAACATCCCTATATATAGAGATTGAGATTTCGCTTGGAATGACCTGAAGCGAAATCGTTTCATGTTGATTTCGCTTGAGTCTTCAAGCGAAAACCTTTACAAATCCAATTCTTCAAGCGAAATCTTCTAACTCTCGTTTTACATGCCCTGATCTATTCTAACTAGTGTAAGACTCGATACAAGACGAAGTCGACAGATGTAGTGCACCAACAGACTCCCCCTCAGATGTTGACGAGTCGACTATCGAGTCACACCAATGCTGTGTCTTCACATCTTCAGTCTTGATCAGTCTCTGGGCTTTTTTCTCTCTATCTTCTTCTCAAGAATCTTCTGGCTCTATCAGACTCTCCCTCACGATTTGCTGGTATTCATTTGTTCTTCAGCAACATCTGCTTTAGGATCAATGTCTGACTCAAATGTTGTTAACAAGATCATTGCCTGGCTTTTATCTAATTCTCTTGATCAGATCTCTTGATTCCTTAAGTTCATCAGCATCAGCAACTAGCAAACTTTAGATTCATGATCAGAGTCTGACTTTTGTAGACTTTTGAATGAATTAACCTGGCTCACCTGCAACAAACTTAACCCAGAAATAAATTTTCTAAATTTAACAATTAAATGCACCAACAATCTGATATAATCAGATAACTCTCTTTCCTATCATCAATAACCAATGAACCAAATGTAGGTTTTAAAATACCAATTGTAGGATTTATCAAACCTTTTAGCATTTTCAGATTCACTTCCCCTCACAACAAAGTCATCATGTTTAGCACTTAAAATTTTGACAATCAGCTTTCCAATATCAGTTGTCGAAAATCTTTTTGAATTTTTTTAAAATTTATGCTAAAACACACTAAAAATCTTTTTGTAATTTTTTATTGTAAAGGAATGCAATAAAGAAATATTTACAAACAATATTCTTTGTGAGTTTGTGCAAGAGGATCATATCAGATTCTGAGACAGATCACTAACACCATTAAGCTTCATTTCATATTAAGTTCTAAACAATTTACCTAGATTGTCAGTATGTTTGTCCACTTAAATTTTCACACAAAGTTCAACTGATCCGAGATACTTGATTAATGTTTTAAGCAACTTAAACTTATCCGTGTGTCCCACTACTTGAATATACTCCCGTATCCAGAATCTCAATAATCAGTCTTACAGGTGAGAATACTACAATGATATCTGTATATAATTTAGGTGTGCGATGGCCGAGGGATCTCAGATCGATACTTCCGTATACGCAGAGAGATATCAGCTTCGACTTTTCAGCGTGTCCCCTTTAGAGGATCTTTTTGCTTACAACAGCAGCATATATCAATTTTATTGTTTCAGCATGCTGAGGGTTTAATGCTGTGTTTCAAGCATTTCAGCAAGTATTAGCCAGGGACTAGGTCAGAACTACCGTTCAGCAGAAGTCCCGGAATAATACCCCAGATATCATAGAGTATAAAGACCTAGTATATCAGATTAAGAGATCTTTCAAACGAAATTTCAGTGGTTACCTATATATCCAAGTTTGTGTTAACCCACAGAACAAGTAAGTTTGAAATTTAGGTTTATATCTCGTCACAATCTACTAAATTTGCAAAAACCTACTGACATATCCACAGTAAGATTGTTTATCACATTTTTCTTTACATTTCTTTAGCATGTTGTGATAGTCCACTGATGTACTATCATTTCCTCTATTCACAACGAAACTCATTTTTGAATTTTATCATGTTTTTGTCTTTTTCAAATTTTCAAATGTTTTTGGATTTTCTGAAAAATTTTTACTCCCCCTAAAATGCAAACACATTTTAGGAAATTTGAAAAAAAAACTGTACAATAAAACTTGACAACTGATATCAAATCGCATCAAATCGCCATTCACTTGGCATAAACAATCAGAACTCCCCCTATCACAAAACTATTTTCTCATTTAGATTTCAAAACACTTAAGTTTGTTTTAATCAAAATGATTTTCCGGAAAATAAGTTTTTATGATATAATCATTTAAAGATTCGGAGTGTGGTTCATCACATTGTCTATTTGAAATACCAATTGTAAGTATAGTCCAATCAAGTTCAACTTAATGACCTTGATTAACCTTTTCATGTATGCACCTACTATACCAAACACAATACCACTTGTAGGAATGTTACGTCTACATCACAATTTTACCAATCAAAATGCCGATTTCTGCTTCGCACTTACCAACCTGGAAGCTCCGGCGTAGTCATGCAACCTGTAAACATTCAAATATTATCAAAAATTTTCAATCAAAAACTTCAAACATTAGAAAGATGCCGATTCCTGATCCACGATTACAAACTTGGGATCTCCGGCAAGTCCTAAGACTTTAAGGAAAGCAAACTTCCACCCAAGTCTTATTTGACTTGGTGGCTTCCAATTCCTGGGCAGTAGGGTTGTAAGTTGCCTTTTTAGTTGCATAAAAATCTTTAACCCCCTTTACTTTCCCATCAAGCATTTTCTTAAAAATTTTCTTAACATTACCATTGAATGTTTTTTCAATATCAAAATCTGAGATTTCTATTTTACCAACCATTTGTTGAATCTCTTTCACACTCATAGATTTAATGTCAGCATCATTCAACAAATCATTAATCTCATTTTGTGACTCCTCTGATTTTGTGGAATCAGATTCATTGTCAGAACTATCAACTGATTTCTTAACAACCCATGTTTGGTTGTCTTTTGCCTTCTTGTTGTATATCTTTTTAGAATTTTCATCAACTTCATTTTTTTCAACAATTTTTTCTTTAAGTTTTTCAGAGACTCCCTGTTTTCTATTGACTTTGTTTGGACAGTTGTGAGCAATATGTCCAACAACTTGACATTGAAAACAAATTCTTGTATCTCTTGGAATGTCTCTTGAATGAAAAACTCCAGTTCCTGTTCTTTTTCTTTCAACAAGAAACTCCTGATTTGTTTCTTTCCAGAAAGGTTTCTTCTGTTCATCTTCAACACTTCCACCTGAAACAAATTCTGTTTTTAGTTTAGAATTGTTTACATTTCTGTAACTTTCTTGCTTAATAAAACCTAAACCTTTTCTTTTGTAATTACAATTTTGGTTTGTTTTCTTTTGAAAACCAGAACTAAAATTGTAATCCTTTTTCCCTTTTTTCTTGTTTAACCGTTGTTGAACTCTTGAAGTGTATTTTTTAGGTTTTTCATTAAGATTTAAATTTTTAGTATCAGGAATATTAATTTCTGTGATTTTGAAAACCTTTTTGATCTTGTCAAATCTAACACTATCCATCGGAAACTCTTCATCAGAGTATAATTTGTCAGAACCATTTAAAGTATATGCAACTTTAAATGTTTCATCCTCCAAATTTGCTTTTGATAACAAAAATTCTTTACTATAAGACCGTTTTTCCGATGACTTTGAACTGTTGACTGACGAACTTGAACCCCCAGACTCAAACTTTGACTCAGACACCTCCTCAGTATCCAACACCTGATCAACCACCCTTTTGATTAACTCAGACTCATGATCAGTATCAGACGCGGTAAATGTGATGTCAATGTTATCTGGTAAAACGCCAGTTGTCTCTGATTTTAACTTTATATTGACTGCTTTTTCGACTTGTTCCTCATTTGGTTTTCTAGGAGAATACCCTTCCCAGATAGGAGGCGGACACTTGTTGTATTTAACAGTCGATTTCTTACCAGTCTCATTCTTTTGCTTCTCATCCTGAAATGCTTCAAAACCTGCAACAGTTGGATAAACTCGATCAATAACATAATCAGAACAAGAATAACTCAGTAATAACCTTCTGATCCTTTCATTCTCAATCTTTTCTTTCTCCAACTCTTGCTTTAGATTAGCATTTTCTTCGATGTAATGATTAATTGCCTTTTGCTTTGCCATCAGCGTAGAATTCGTCATTGTTAACGCCTTTTCTCTTTCAGAATTCGTTGTTTGAAGACCTGTCACTGTTCTGTTCAACACGTTATAAGATTCTTTCACATAGCTGATGTCAGATAGTAACTTTTCTATCAGTCTTTCTCTATCAAACAAAGTCACATCTTTTTCTTCGCAATTTTTGCAAACTTCCAAACACTTCTTGCAAGGCTTTTCAACTTCAACAATCTTTTCAATCTCAATTGTTTTTACTATTTCAATCACTTTTTCTTCCTCAGTTACTTTCTCAGCTTCAGTCACCTTTTCTTCAACAACTACTTTAACTTCCTCATTCGGTTGTTGTTCTTTAGCAGATTGTTTCTCCTTCAGTTTCTCCATGCGATCTGCAAAATAAAAATGAAAACTTTCAGGAGAAAGATGATGTTTAGCCACATTAATATGTTTCTCTTCTTCATCATCACTGCTACTCTCAATCGGTGTTTTATCAAACTGTGCAGATTTGTCAGAATCATCTTCAGATACACCAGAATCAGATGGTGTTTGATCAAATGTAACTTCCTTTTCTGAAGAAATATCATTCAGCACACTTTCATCTGTACTTAGTGAATTTGCATCAACACTTTCTGAGCTTTCTTCAGATGTAACTGAATGTTCTTTCATTGTTTCACCAATAGATCTCATCCAGATTGCAAACAAGTCTGGTTCTTTAACAATCTTTGCAATGAAAGCTTTGAAGTCACCCTTTTCATCAACAAACATATCCCAATTGAAACCTTCAGGTAATTTCTCATCATCTTGATCAACTGTGCATGCTTTGCTGTCAGAAGATATATAATTGCTCCAGTTGAAATCTACCAAGCATCCTCTCTTTGAATCTTCAATCTTTCTACCATGAGCCGTCTGTAATTCTTGTGTCTGACCAACTTGCTGATAAATGGCTTTCCGGTAGTAATCATCTTTACCAAATGGATTCTGAGCACCACTAACTTCTCTATTCTTGCACTCCCGTTTAAAATGACCTTTTTCCCTGCACCTGAAACAAGTAACTTTAGATTTATCAAAACCTAAAGTAGAAACACAAGCATCAAGAAAATCATTTCTCCCGGTAATTGTCTTGAACTTTTCAGCCCGTCTAAGAACACTTGCAAGACACCATTTGATATCCATTAATTCCATCTCTTCGGCATCTATCTGGTCGTAATCCTCTTTGGTAAGCATAGGATTTCCAATTCGACCAGCCACTAAACCTTCATATGAGATAAGCACGGAACCAAGTAAAGCCATATGATCTTTTGCAATGTCTTCAGAAAAACTTTGACCTTCTGGAAGATTTAGAGCTATGTTGCATTGAATCACACAACCATTTCCCGTCTTTGTGCTTTGAGACTGAAAATTTTCTGATGAAGTCTTTGGATTGACACTTGGATAAAATGAGAATCCACTACTGCTTTTGTTTGAGCTTTGATCAAACTTTTCTGTAGAATCTTCAGCACTAAACGCAGTCTGGATTTTTGGACTTCTTTCAGCTTCTGGAACCAGAATACTACCTTTGTAGTACATCTTTACATCCTGTTGACCACTTGAACTGTTCATCCTTGCAATCTTCTGCTGTTCCAAATCCTGACTTTCAATCTTTTCAATGAACTGAGAGATCGACAATCTATCATAAACCCCAGTATTTTTCAGTATCATCAAATAAGTTCCCCACTCTTTCTGAGGTAATGCATCAGCAAGTTTATCCACCCATTCATCATTTTCCTTTTTAATACCCATCATTGACATTGTTCTCACTAAGTGACAATATCGTTCAATGAGTTTCTTTGTATCTTCTCCGGGCAAACTTGTAAACAAATCAAATTCCTTTTTAAGCAATGCCTTTTTGCTTTTAATCATACTAGTACTGCCTTCAACCTTGATTTTTAGAGCATCCCATATTGATTGTGATGTTTTGTCATGTTGAAGTAGTATGAAGATGTCTTCTTTGACAGCCTGTTGAAGTAGACTAATCATCATCTTTTCAGCTCGGTATATTTCCCGTTCTTCCTTACTGAAATCTGAAAGCTGTTTTTCA
The DNA here is from genome assembly GCA_030545235.1 of Helianthus tuberosus. Taxonomy (NCBI): domain Eukaryota; kingdom Viridiplantae; phylum Streptophyta; class Magnoliopsida; order Asterales; family Asteraceae; genus Helianthus; species Helianthus tuberosus. Next base: position 83,394,197 of record CM060363.1, read on the forward strand.
GTCTGCATTTCGGTTTGTGGTGGAGTATACTTTGTCAGAATACATTCCCATGATCTTAAATGATTTGCTTGTACCCAGTTTTCGAATCTATCTTTCCATCCGTAGTATTCTTCAATTCCCATTAGCTTCGGGGGTTTCTGAGTCGTCCCCGTTTCATTTTCTGAATTCATGTTCTGAGCAATGGAAGATGAACTAGGCGATGTTGCAAAAGCGTTGTGAAAATCGTTATCCATGTTTCAATTACTTTCAAGCGAACTGGTCAAACTGGTTGAAGCGAAATCTTTGAAGCGAAATGATTCAAGCAAAACTTTATGAATTGAGAATCCTGAAGCGAAATACTTGAAGCGAAAACCCTGAAGCGAAATTGTTCAAGCGAAACTTTCAAGTGACAAATTTCTGAAGCGAAATCCACTGATCTTTGAAGCGAAAACCCTTGAAGCGAAATTGTTAGGTTTTACTTGGAATTTCAAGCGAAATCCACTACTGAAATCTGATCCGTTCAAGCGAAATCCATTCGGAGGTTAATTTTAGTCACTTTTAGGTTGAATTTTGCTGTGAAACTTTCAAGGATTTGTTATCTTGTATTTTAAAAACAATTCGTGAGAATTTGAAATGATTTTGACCGTGAAAATTTTCTGAACTGTTAAAAGAAGATGTAGAAGTAAGAAAACGATGTCAATTTCAGCTAAAATCCTGTAGAACTCCTCAACTGGCTCTAATACCAATTGTAGGATCGGTTTGTGGATCCGAACGAGTCGGTTCAGAGGAATTCTATCAAATACAGGTGCGGAAAACAAGTATTTGACGTGTAAACAGCTGAATCTTCACTTTAACACTGATTTGTATTGATTAGACAACAATTACAATCAGTTCTCACACCGGCAGCACCTCGGTATGGAAATCTCTCAAATGTTACTCTATAATTTCGCTTGACCAACATCCCTATATATAGAGATTGAGATTTCGCTTGGAATGACCTGAAGCGAAATCGTTTCATGTTGATTTCGCTTGAGTCTTCAAGCGAAAACCTTTACAAATCCAATTCTTCAAGCGAAATCTTCTAACTCTCGTTTTACATGCCCTGATCTATTCTAACTAGTGTAAGACTCGATACAAGACGAAGTCGACAGATGTAGTGCACCAACAGAATTGCCATCCGATCGGACTACCATCCGACCGGATTACTCTTCGGATCATGAGATACTAAGACTTTAATGACTTAAACAATTTTCAACATCTTCACTAACAGGGTTGCCACCCGGTCGGATGGACATCCGACCGAGTGACTCTTCTGCTATGAATTGTTCCCACTAAGTAACCTCATCACTAAGGTCGCCGTCCGACCGGACTACCGTCCGACCGAATGACAATCCGAACGGATTGCTATCCGCACGATTGACCGTCCGATCGACCGACTTGAAGGATAGAGATACTTCAATGTTTTCAAAATGCTACAACGAAAACTTCAAAAGACAAGCCATCATACACAAACACATTCTCCTCATAGGAAGAAACAATCCACTCAAATAGTCATCCGACTGGACTATCGTCCGACCGGATGACCATCCGAACGGATTGTCATCCGCACAGACAAGTCGTCCGATCGGATTACCATCCGACCGAACTGCTATCCGACCCATTCCCGCTTTGTATCGTGTTACGCGTCACTTATCGTTATGTTATTAATCCATTCAGGTAACTTTACTCGCTAAGCGCTCCCTTCAATCCATTAACCGATGTGAGTATACTCGATCCCTTTTTGCTTTATGCACTTTTGGGTGTTACATACGTTACAACTATTCAAATCACATCAAACACACTAGTCAATACTATTTGAACGCTAACCGTTAATGCATGTTATGTGTGGCTTATGAATGCTTGTTTGTTATGTTTACACATGGAATGCTGTCTACCTGCCTTAGCAACGATAGTACTATAGTTTGGACTCAGCACCCATTCACACGGAGGTTGTTAAGGACAATTACTTTCATGGATTACGGTGGTAATCATGTATTGCGAACTGCCTCGGGTAGTCAACCCGCAGTCATTGGTATCGATGGATCTATGTCGATAACTAACATGCTTCATTTCACTATGTGTACGTGCTGGTTATGCGTAAACGAATTCGAACTCTATATGCTATTATCAAACTTTTATGCTCACCTTTACATTTTATGTATTGACTTTATTTTAACGTATGTGACAGGTGTTTAGGATGCACATCTGGTAGGAAATCGAAGCTAGAATAAAGCTTTAGAGCCCAACAAATAGTTGTCTGTAGTAATTGAATCAAAGGTCTCTAGAAGCAGATAAAAACAATTTCTCTATTTAAATCTGAGTTGTCGGAACAGAATTATTTGCCTAGATTTTTATCTGTAATAATTTGTTTACTGTTTGAGACATGGTATGGGACATGTTATTTTAAATTGAATAGTAATGATAATTGTTATGGAAACTTCCGGACAATCTGTTTCGCTCAGTGCCATGCCCCGATGATTCCTCCATCGGTTGGGGTGTGACAACTTTGGTCTTTATCAGTTCTTTGGAGTCAACAGCAGTTAGGAAAGGCAGTAGATTGAATCCATCAGTTGTTAGAGACATTTTCAAGGGGAAAGCTTGTGTACAAACATCTAATTATTTTGGATCCACTGCTCTGATCTGGTTTTGGCTTTAATCAACTGTTCCTTTTGTAGGGTTCAATCCCAACAATCTCCCCCTGGAACAGATGATGCCAAAACCCTTCATTATTGTGGAACTTTATTGCCTCATCAAAAGTTCCCTTATTTTCCCTTTGAGTTGTAACTCAAAGTCTAACGCATCGGTGTCATCTTCATCCCTGCATAGTGGAAGTTAAGGAGATCCTGCAGATCTTCAACACTCAGGCCTAGTGCTTGTTCCCTTGATATTTTCTTCACTTCTCCACTGGACTTGATCAGAGTCAGTACGTAGGTCTGTTTGTCAGTTTTCCACTTTAGTACCTTTGAGTTCAGTGGGTTTCTTGGGAGATTTTTATTAGATGAGGAATTTGGAGATGATGGCCTGGTGATAACTGACTGAGCAGTGCTTTGAGCTTTAGCAAGTTCAGGAATATCAGCTATCATTTGTTTGAGGACCATTTTTAAAACTTCATCACCTGCTGCTTGATCTTCTGGTGTTTCTGCATCCATCTGCTTTTGACTCTTTCTTTGATAAAGGATAGCAGCATGTGAAGCAGTGGATTTCCTAACTTACAGCTTTGGTGGTCTTGTTGAAACCTCTGCTTCAGGATAGTCAGGCTTTTGTGGCATGTTTGGATTTTTCTTTCTCAATTCTTCCAGCTTGTGATAAGAATCAATCACCTTTTCTTCTTTCCACCTCATTACTTGATTTCTAGACCCAAAGTCAGCAGTAATGAGTTCCTCCTTCATTCTCTTTAGCTTTAACACTTTATCAGGCACATTCTTCTTGTAATTTGCCCAAATAGGAAGAGTATGCTTGACTTTGTCTTTATTCATTTTTTCAATTCTTTCCAACTCCTCTTTGAGTTCACCCACTATCCATTCTTTATATTGAGCTTTGTCACCCTTGTACCTTTTGAAGGCCAAGATGTGCTCAATGTAGTCTTTCCTTAGGGTTTCATCAGCTCTTTCTGGCAATTGCTGACATGGGTTCTTTGAAAACCTTTCCAAAGTATTGACTTGAGTGAGAAGAAACTGGTAGTATCTTTGGATTTCCTTGTCATATTTACCCTTTGAATTTCGTTTGGAGATATCCTCTGCTTGTTGACCTTTCACTTTCAAATATTCTTCAATATTGTTAGGCCTTGGATATCCTTCAACAGATGGAAAGCTCATTTTATCAGGATCATCTTCTGAGTAAAAAGACTTTATTTCTTCTTTGACAGCTGCAAGTTCTAATGGATACTGAACAGCTACAGATACAATGGCAGTGGTTGGGTTAAAGACTTGTGCAGATGAAAGTGGAACAGGGTTTGGAATAGTGACAAGTGGAAGAGATTGTGAAGATGTTTGTGGTGATGGAGAATCATCATCTTTCAAAATGATCCTTCTCCTTTTTGGTTTAGGAGAGGCTGATGATGTTTTGGTTGGTTCAGTGGTGGTGATAGAAGTGGAAGGTGGCTGACTAACAGTTGTTGAAACAACTGGTGTTTCAACCACTGTTGTCATTACAACAGATGTTGTAACATCTGATGTCTTCTGCTTTTTAGCAGGAGGTGATGGTGGTGGTGAAGTTGTTTTTGGTAGTGAGGTGGTTTTTGGTGATGATGGTATTTTTGGTGGGGCAGTGGTTGAAGTGGGAGCATTTGTTGTAGTGGAAGTGGTGGTTGTAGGGTTAACAACTACTGAAACCACTGAAGTACCAACAGCTGTTGATACAATAGGTGTTACAACAGTTGTTTGGGTAGAAGATTGATGTGTGGAAGTTTTAGTAGGTTTGGGAGTTTGCTTTGTGGGTGTGGATGGTGTGTGTTTGGGTTCCCTCACTTTTCTAGTGGGATTCTTTCTTTTTGGCTTAGGATTTTTATCATCCTTTGGCTCAGAAATACCCTGCTCATTCAGCTCCATAAAAGCTCCTTTCTCCTGTTCCCATCTGGCTTTATCTTTAGCTTCCCTATCCCTTTTTACACTTGCTTTTGCTTCAGCAAGTGCATTTGTGGTAACATCAATCTTTTTACTACCATCTGGAAAGGGAATGTCTGCAAGCATGCTTAACTTGTCTGGTTCAATATATAAGCCATCTTCATACCCTTTCTTTTTGAACTGCTTCAATTTCTCCCCCTTTTTGGCATTATCTGTTGGAGGGTTATCCACAAATATAACAGTGGGAAGAGCAATGCCAGTGGTGTGCAGCAAATGGGCCTTTATAGCCTTTATGTCAGCCTGGGTGTCTTTAAACCTTGACTCCATGAGATTTCTGATCTTTTGAACTTGTATCGCATGTTGCTGATCAGCTAATTCTCTTTGATGCTGGAGCAATGGTTGAAACAAATTCCAGAGCTCATTTACAGCAGGTGCAGGTTGTGCAGGTGCTTGAGCTGGAGCAGCAGTGGTTGGTATCTTTTTAACTTTCAACAACTGTTGCAGCATATCTTTAATTTCTGCAACAGATGTATCCAGTTTATCAACTCTGGCCGTCAACTCCTGGTACATTAAACCATCACCCAACTTAATGGGATCATCTGATTTCCCACCAGCAGTGGTTGTAACAGTGGTTGACTTGGGAAATGTATCCCAGAAGTCATCCACTGATGCCCCTTTGTCTTGGTACTGGGACCTCTTCCTTCAAATTGAGAAACACTTTTTAGTGAACCAGTAAAAACCGGATACACAAATGTTCCTAGAGAAGGAATTGCCTTCAAGGAAGTCTTATGGATGAAACCACTGTCCAAGTGCAAACCAGTGGGTTCAGCACTTGTAGTGGCTGCTTCACTTGAACTACCACCAAGAGTTACTTGTAACTCAAGGGGTGTAACTTCCTCAGGTGCTATTGGTGGGTTAGCAATGATTGAAATACCAGACCCAGTCACTTGTTGGGGCATATTCTCATGAATAGGTGATTGAGAAGGACTGGTTTGTGTCTGGTTCAAATCAAGAGCATCCAACAGAAGTTTTGTTTGTGGGGGAATTGTGGCAGTGATGATGGGTGTAGAAAGCAAATTTCCCCCGGGTAGTGGGCTGTGGATGATAGAATCAAGTGATTCTAGAGCATCATATTGTGGTGTCCCAATGTGTACAACCTGTTCTTTTTTAAAAGAAGCAGGAGGAGTTTGAGGCATGGGTTGAGATATTTCTACCATCTGCTGTGAGAAAGTAGCAGCAGTGGTTTCTAGTGACTTTGGTGTTGTCACTGGCAGTTGCTTTGGTATCTCATCTTCCAGTGTTGCCTTTGTTTTGGGTTTGGGGGGCTTTCGAGTTTTCTTTTGTTGTGGTTTATTGTGGTATTAGGTGTGGGTTTCACAGCAGTTGTTTTGCTGCTGTGGTCACCTAGAGCAGTGGGCTCAGCAGCAGATACCTGAGGAGCAGTGGTAGCTGCTAAATTCTACTCAGGGACCCCTGCTTTTGTTTTGGAAGGTGTTGATAATCTTGTAAAAGTTTCAGCTGTTAAGCTGTTTATTTGAAATGGTTCACCTTGTGTGAGCACATGAGCATCATCCTTACCAAATTTCTTTTGAAAGTAAAAACTTGGAAATCTTGGAAATAGTAAGAATGGTTTTTTATTAACATTTTTAACCAAATCGTTAAAGATCTCCTGGGAGTAGTTAAAATTTTCGTTTTGTAGAATAGCATAACCCAGATATTGGATCTTTAATGGTATTTCATTAAAAGCAGTTGTTTTATTTTAAACACACATCAAGAGGGTATGAAATAAAAATCTTGTTGCAGGAGGAAAACTACCTTTTTGTAAGGAATCCTTGTTCATTTCCTCAGCATACCCCCTATCAAGAAAATCAGTTTTATACTCGATTTTGGGAAAAGAAGTTTTACCTTGCTGATCATCGAGTTCGAATACTTCTGAAATGGATTGTGGTGTGATTCTAACTGGTTTACCCTTTATCGAGGAATTGATGGCTATGGCTGTTTTACCTTGAAGTTCAAGGGTGACATTCTTCCAAAATTCTCCCTGGGTTGCTAGGAAGATCGGAGCATCAGCAGTCAACAAAGTTTTGTATTTTGAAATGGACATAGTATCAATAATGGAATCGTAGATATCGATGCTACCGGGTTTTGTGAGTAGACCCAGATAGTTGTGAGGAGCTTTGTACGGAATTTCAATGGGTTTCGTGGCCATTTGAGTGTCTTTTTGAGAAGACAAATACGGTGATTTTGGAGAAGAAGACATGAGTGGTTTGTAAGATGAAGAAGACGAAGATGGATGTGAGAGAAGAAGATGGAAACTGCTTTGAGAAAGGAATTTTAGAATTCAATTCGACATTGTAAAACCCAGTTTGGGGTTTGAAGGGGGTTTTATAGAGGAAAAAGTGAGTGCTGACGTGGCAGCGGTTACAAAAGATCTGACCGCTATGTACTGTCCACGTGCCAACCCCTGATGAATAATGGAGGACATTTGTTTTATGAAACCAGTGATGGAGCAATATCAGTGGTTGTAACGGTAACAATGAGGACAATGGGTGATTTTTACTATCAGTGGATAGCATATCAGTGGATAGCATATCAGTGGATAGAAACACTGATTTTGAACAACAGTGGTTACCAAGGAAATGAGAGAACAGGGGTTGACTTTCAGCAGTGGACAGCTTTTAGTGGAACAGATGTTTGAACAAAACAATGGTTATGGCAGACTTTTAAAGATTTAATGAAAAACTCAGTTTTAGCTATTTTTAAGGATGGATTTTTTATTTTCTGAAAACATTTTAATGCTTTTATTCATAGAAAAACAAGATTTTGCTTGTTATTCCATGTTTAGCATGCCAATCCTATAGATCAAGCTTTCAAAGGGGGATGTGTCTAATGCTTTGGTTAGCACATCTGCCAGCTAATCCTTAGTTGGAACATGATGCAGAGAAATCAAAACCTTTTTCATAGCAATCCCTCACAAAGTGATGTCTGATATCTATGTGCTTGGTGGTTGAATGGGAGACTGGATTTTTGATGATATTTTCTGCTGCCTGACTGTCCAACATGAGAGGTGTCTTTAGGGCAGTGATACCAAAATCCAGCAATTGATTTTGAAGCCAAAGCAGTTGGGCTGTACATCTTGCAGCAGCTATATACTCTGCCTCAGTAGTGGATGTGAAAATAGTTGCTTGCTTTTTGCTTTGCCAAGACACTAAGCAACTGCCTAGGAATTGGCACCCTCCTGAAGTGGACTTCCTTGTCTTGTCACATCCAGCAAAGTCACTATCTGAGAAACCTGAAAGCTTGATATTTCCATCAGTTGGATACCAGATACCAAGTGTGGGAGCACCTTTTAGGTATCTGAATATCCTTTTTCAGCAATAAGGTTAGACTTTCTAGGGGCTGATTGGGATCTTGCACAAACACATGTTGCAAACATGATGTCTGGCCTAGATGCAGTTAGGTACAATAAGGACCCAATCATGCTTCTATATAGAGTTTGATCAACCAAATCATCATTTTCATCAGACATGACAATTTTATTGGTTGCAATGGGTGTACTGCATGGCTTACAATCATCCATCTCAAATTTCTTTAAAAGTTCTTTGGCATATTTGCCTTGATGGATAAAAGTGCCATTTTGCAATTGCCTTACTTGGAGACCAAGAAAGCACTTGAGTTCACCCATTGCACTCATTTCAAACTCAACTGTCATGAGTTGCCTAAACTCTTCACACTTTTTGTTACATGTGCTTCCAAAAATGATGTCATCCACATAAATCTGGACAATCATCAGATCCTTTCCTCTCCATTTTAAAAACAATGTTTTGTCTATTTTACCTCTTGTGAAACCAATGGATAGTAGGAAAGTGGAAAGAGTTTCATACCAGGCTCTTGGTGCTTGTTTCAGGTCATACAAAGCTTTATTTAGCTTGTAGACATGATTTGGATTAAATGGATCCTCAAAGCCTGGAGGTTGACAAACAAAAACCTCTTCTTGAATCTTACCATAGAGGAATGCACATTTGATATCCATTTGATAAACCTTGATGTTGTGGTTGACAGCAAAGGCCAGGAATAATCTGATAGCTTCAAGTCTTGCTACAGGGGAAAATGTTTCATCATAGTCAATGCCCTCTTCCTGTCTGAACCCTTGAACCACAAGCCTAGCTTTATTCTTGACAACAATGCCCCTTTCATCAGTTTTGTTTTTGAAGACCCACTTTGTGCCAATAGGACTTACACCCTCTGGCAGTGGTACAAGTTCCCATACTTGTTGTCTTTTGAATTGTTGGAGCTCTTCTTGCATGGCTTCTACGCAGCTGTTGTCTTTCAGTGCCTCTTGGTACTTGACTGGCTGATGGAGAGATAGAAAACCAGCAAAAAGACAGATGTTTTGGGATTGGCTTCTTGTGAGCACCCCTTCACTGATGTTGCCAATGATTTGGTCAGGTGGATGAGACTTCAAGAAGATTAGATCTCCTTTGTATGGAACAATGGCATTTGTTGGTGAGGGTTGCAGATGTGAATCATCTGAACTAACCACTACTGGTGACTTTGATGATCCAACAGTGGTTTCAAATGGAGGTGGAGGAATAGGTGGAACTGGTGTGAAAACATGCTGACTTTTATCCATTGATGGAGGACTATCAACAATGTTTGATGATGTGGAAGCAGGGGTTAATGGGCTACTTTGGTCAACAACTGTTGAGGTAGCAGTGGTTGAACTTTGACAGTTGTTTTGAACATCTGTTGCTCTACCATTTGATGCAGACTTTTGTTGTGGAATGATGATTTCATATCCATAGTCTGATGATGAACTTTCTGATGGACCTGCACTGTTAGTCTTGACAGCAGTATTTTCAAAAGTAAATTTATCAAGATCAAACAATTCTGCAGGGTTTGCTGGGATTTTCATTGAAGAAAGTTCATTGAACTTTACATTCAAAGTCTCTTCCACTGTTTTAGTCCTTGTGTTAAACACTTTGTAGGCCTTAGCAGTGGTTGAGTATCCCAGATGATAACCACGATCAATTTTGGCTGCAAACTTTGAGATGGAATCTTTTAGGTTTAAAATGAAACATGGGCAGCCAAAAACTTTGAAATATGATATCAATGGCTTTATTTTATACAGCAGTTCATAGGCAGTCTTTTGATGCCTAGGGTTGATTAAAACTCTGTTTTGGACATAGCAAGCAGTGTTTACTGCCTCTGCCCAAAAAGTTAATGGCAAACCTGAATCAGCAAGCATGGTTCTGGCAGCCTCAATCAAAGTCCTGTTCTTTCTCTCAACAACCCCATTTTGTTTTGGTGTTCTTGGAATGCTGTACTGCCTCACAATTCCTTTTGACACACAGAAATCATCTAAATCCTTGTTCCTGAACTATGTGCCATTATCACTTCTAAAGATTTTTACTGGCAGGTCAAACTGCTTTTCAATTTGTTTCACAAAGTCTTGCAGAATGCTTGCAGTCTCATCTTTTGAGTGTAAAAAGTAAGTCCATGTAAACCTAGAAAAGTCATCAACAATAACCAAACAATATCATTTCTTCCTAAGACTCATGACTTTAACTGGGCCAAACAAATCCATGTGAAGCATTTGCAAGCACTTGGTTGTTTTGGACTCTTCAATTGATTTGAATGAGCTTTTATGATGTTTTCCTTTTAGGCAGGAAACACAATGCTCAGGACAGGTGAACAGTTTTTGAGGTAAACCTCTTACTAACCCCTGTTTGGATATAGCAGTGATTGTCTTAAGATTTGTGTGCCCCAATCTCCTGTGCCATAATTCTGTCTCTTTGTTTGAGGCAGCTGAGAACAGACATGCATCAGTCTTGGGGCTCTCTTTTGACATATCCACCACATAAACATTGCCACTTCTTTGAGCAACAAGTTGGGTTTTTCCATTTTTTATTATTGCTTCAATCTTTTCAACCATTTCTGGTCCAACAATCCTACAACACTCTTTTGAAAAGAATGATCCATAGCCCTTATCACTCATTTGAGAGACACTTAAGAGGTTGAATTTTAGATTGACATTTTCAAACTTAACTTTACCGAACTGAACAGTACCAGAACCCAGAACCTTTCCTTTACTATTATTGCCAAAGGATATATCACCCCGTCCATGAGTTTTGAAATCTTTGAGAATGGCTCTACATCCTGTCATGTGCCTGGAGCCTCCACTATCTACATACCAAAGACTATCTAAGCATGCAGAAGCTCCCGCTCCCTGCACATGTAGTAAAAGATTAGTTCATTTGGGTCTCCAAAGCCAATAAGGCTTTGGATGAGGTCTCAGCTGTGTCTAGGTTAAGTTCAGGTGGATGAGCAGTGGTTAGGTCAGGGGTTTGGACAGTTTTGGAACTGTTTTTCTCTAACCACTGTTGGGGGTCTTGCCCAATGATCTGCTGATAACCAAAAGGATACCTGTTCACTCTTGGTTTAGAAGGCTTTTTGTAAACCTCGTAAACATGTGGGATCCTTTGGTATGGTGGTTGTCCCTTACCTCTTCTGTATTGATTGGCAGGGGGTGCATCAGTCACCTGAACATCTCTTTTGACAGATGTTTGGTTCAGCTGTTTTGTAACAGCTGTTTGGACTGGTACAAACAGTGGTTGGTTCTTGGTGAACTTGACAGATGATGATGATGATGATGAACTCATGGATGTTATTGCAGTGTACTCATTCTTTTTCACATCAAATGATTTGAGATACACACATTCCAGAGTTTTGTGGTTTGATTTACCACAGATGGTGCAGCTCTGAGCAGGTACAATAACACTAGTTTTGTTGAGATCATATGCTTTTAGATGAAAACAGTCTTTTGTTAGATGATTCTTCTTTTCACAGAAATCACAAAACAGGTTTTTGATCTTTTCTCTTTTCTTTCTCTTTTCAGACTCCTTAACAACAGAGTTTTGAACCACTGTTGGGATGTCTTTGAGAGGAATGACCTTGGCTTTAGGAGCTTTGACACCATCAGTGGTTGTGAAATCCATAGGCTTGAAGTTTTCAAGAATGTCACACTCATCAGACCATCTGTGTTTAAATTGATATTCCTCAATCTCTTCATAGGTTGAAGAGTCCAATGGTCTTTCAAGTGTGATTTTGTTTCCATTTTTATCAGTTATTTTGATTTCTTGTCCATTCTTGTTTGTGGGTATGACTTCCACTGAACCAGATTCATTTGCAGCTTTGTTTTCAACTTGGTCATGTTTTCTAAAACCTACACCAAATTTTACATTGCACTTTATCTGTTTTTCAAGCATTACTTCATAGCCTTTGCAAGATTCCACCCATTTTTCACAAGTGATTTGGGTAACTCTTTTTTTGCAAACATGATATTTTTCTATCATAGTTTGGAGTTGGTTTTTGGTAATGCTTTGCTCTTCTTTTAGACTGCAAATTTCTTTGTCTTTTTCAGCCAACTTGATTTTAAGTTCTTTTAATGACTTTTCAAATTTGACTTCATCAGTTAAGACTTTATCCCTAAGGTTTTCATGTTGGTGCACGGAATGTCTGTTGACTACGTCTACATCAAGTCTTAAGTCAAGATAGTTAACATAGGGTCTTGAGAGTTAAATTAGGGTTTTATATTGTTAATTTCGCTTTTGTGAACATAGGTTAGAGGTGATTCCGTTTTTATGTCACTTAGTGATTTCGCTTATATGTCACTTAGTGATTCCACTTTTGTGTCACTGACATATAAACGAAATCAGAACAAGTATAAATACCCTCACAAGTGACTTCATTATGTACGTATGAGCGAGATTAGGTCATTGCTTGTGTAACCGAACTTTGTCAAATTGAACTCAGAAAGCAATAAACGTGAAGGAATTGAATAGGAAAGCTGTTGTAACTTCATTTATGTTGATTCCGCCTTCATACATGAAGATGAACATCCTTGACTGACTTTTCAGGGTCATAGAACGGTCCATCAAGTGGTATCAGAGCTTCAGGACGAGGAGTTCAAACTACTACAGCTGAATCTACAAAAATCTTTCTCTTCTACTCACTTTCTCTCATACTTTTTCTGTTTGAACTGGTTCCTACGGTTAAAATTGTCTAAAATTCAAGTATAACGTGTAAAACCTACTAATAACAAACCCTAGAAAGTTTCAGGTTGAAATACGGACTAAAACATGGTGAAAACTAGTTAAAACCTGTTTCCGCTTTTTCGGACATCGAGAGACATTGAGTGATTTCGCTCATTCAGACAAGTCTGATTTCGCTTATTTGAACATACCTAATTTCGCTTAACCGGACACTTGATTTCGCTTTTAGGGACATTGAGTGATTTCACTCTTACGGACATAAATTGGGTGATTTCGCTCATAGTGACATTCTTGATTCCACTTATTCGTACAATTGTGATTCTACTTATTCGTACAATTGTGATTCCACTTATTCATACATTGCTATTCCACTTATCTGTCACATTGCTATTCCACTTATTTGTCACAGTTTAAAAAAAAATTTCAAAAATTTTACTAAGTGTTGGCTGATTCTTGCAGGTACACTCAAGATGGATGATATTTTCTTGAACCCGTTCAGCGATATGTATGCATTCGCTGGAGATTCCGGAAACGGTGATTCTTCGTCTAGCAATACGAATGAGAATACGCCGAAAGAGAAGAAAAAGGAAGCTTGGGAATCAGAAAGTGCATTCGGAACGTTCAATAAACCTCCAAAGTTAATGGCTATCGAGGAATACAGTCGGTGGTCAAGAAAGTTTGAAGATTGGTTGATGGCATTCGCATTTCCCAGTTGGAAGAGTTTGAAAAACGGTTATGCCAATGGAAACAAAAATGGTGAAACTTTAAGAGCAGCTAAGGAGATTGATTCATTTGTAGCTGAACAAAAATGTGTGGCATTGTTATTTCAGTCCGTCCGGGAAGACATTATTGCTTTGATCAATTATTCAAATGCAAAAGATCTTTGGGAAAAAGCTAGAAAAGAAATGTATAGGTAGTGAAGAAATCAAGAAAAACAAAAAGAAACTACTTAAGAAAGAGTTTGATATGTTTGGGTGTTTAAAGAACGAGTCAGTTTGTAAAATGATAGAAAGGTTTGGTCATCTGAAGCTGGAATTAGTAAGACATGATATCAGAATTCCTGAAGAAGATCTTATCGACAAATTGTTTGATTCGTTGCCTATCGAGATGGATTGGAGATATTATGCGCTGATGCTGAAGAATACCATCAAAGCACCAGAAAAGTTGACATTAGATTTGTTGATTGAGAAACTCGAGAGCCACGAGTTGGAACTGAAGAAGACATATAAAGTCAATCACTCATCTTACCAGCAGAATTTGGATTTGTATTATCCAAATAGCATGATGCCAAAAGCAAATTCTCCAAAAACTGCATTTTCTGCTGAGAATGTGTCCACAGCAAGCAAAGAAAGTCAAAGTGGTCAAAGCAGTGGAAATCACAGTGGATCTTCATCATCTGCAAGTCATTCTGATGCAAAGAATCGTTTTCAATGCAACATTGCAATAGACTTGAAGAATGCTCAGAATTTTGATGAGGAGTCGGCCAAACAGCAGATGATCTTCCTAGCATCTGTGTTGGAATCGTGTGAAGGGTTAGTAGCTGGGAAGATAGGCAACACCAATCTGAAGAAAGAAGATTATGATCAGATTGATCCTGACGAAATGGAGCTGATCGATATTCGTTGGGCTATGGCCATTGCTGTTCGTCGAGCACAGCGTTTCATGGAAATTACCGGCAGGAAGACAATTGGTGGTGCATCTACCAAGCTGGGGTTCAATAAATCCAAAGTGACATGCTTCAAGTGTAAGCAGAAAGGTCACTTCAAGCGAGAATGCAGAAACGCTTATGCTGATGAGTCGGAGAATCCTTTCAGAGATGATTATTACAAAAAGGCAATATATCATCAGAATAAATCTGAGCCGCCTAGATTGAAGCAGGTTGAAGACAACAGAGAGAAATCTAGAGCTCTTGCGGTGATTTATGATGATGAAGGGTATGATTGGAGCCAAGAGATTCTACCGGAAGAAGATGCGGTTGGTTACGCATTCATGGCGAAAAACGACGACCCTATTCCATGGAAAGACGATAGAACTGAAGAGCAAAAATATCAATACAGAAAAATGATTGCTGAAAACAAAATAATTAAAATATCTCGTATCTTTCTGGAAGCAAGGAGAGCAAATAGATGGGATCCGGACAGGGAATGTTATCTTGATGAATATGAAAATATTGCAATCGATGACAAAACGCATGATATTGAAGCCATAATCCAGCAATACAAAGAAGAGGATGAGTATTGGCAAAACAAATGGTGGGGAACTCCAACCGAGAAGATGAAAGAAGAAGAGAAAGAGAAAAAGGAGAAAGAAGAGATCGAGAAAGCAAAGAAGATTGATATTGGCATTATTGACACAACGTAGGAGTTGAATGCTGAGAACTTGGGAAAAATGGCTGACAAAGTGCTGGGTGCTAAGGCACTTGAGGTAGACTCTAACTCCGTGTCTGAGTCAAAAATCCAGGTCAGTTCAAACTTGTCAACAAATGCGTCAGGTAAGAAAATTGATGGAAATGCTGATTGCAAAAATTGCAACAAAGAGTGCAAATTTTGTAGCACAGTCACGTATCTCAACGGTAAGAAAGTTGATGATCTGACAGCAAAGGTCAGAAGCGTTGAGAATCAGATTCTTGATCGTGACAAAACAGTTAAAGCTTCAACTGAACGGATAAGATAATTAACTAGCCAAATTGAAAATGATAAAATTTGAAAACCGTCAGATTTCTGAAAAGTTTGAAAAATTAAAAAGCACATTGAAAGATAGTGATGATCGAAATGGTAAAACTTTTAAAGAAAATGAACATCTGAAAGCAGTGCTTAGAGTAAAAGAAGAATCAATCAACCAACAACTGGATGAAATCGCTAAACTGAAACTTAAATTTCAAGAGGCTGAAATTGAAAACGAGCGAATCCAGTTGAAGCTTAACAGTTACAGCTCCGCAAGCTTTGTTTTGCAACACATTATTCCCAAACCCATCGGGAAAGACAAAGCAGGCGAAGATGTGTATTGTGATGGAACTGGGGTGGGTTTTCATCAAGTACCACCACCTGTTCTTGATAACTACACGAAAAAGCAATCAGGGTTGGTTGAAATTGAGGAAGAAAGTGAAGTTAAACTTCCAGAGAACATTGATGTCACGTTCACATCTTCCAATGACGATAGTGTCCAAAGTGATATTGTAAGAGGTGTTGTTGAAAATGTGCTAAAAATGGATAGTGACACTACTGAGGAAGATGGGTGTTTCTTGGATAAGTACATTCAGAAACCAAAATCCAAACACAACTTAAGTGATGAACCGGGTCTTGTAATGTACAAGATGGCTGGATCTGATAAGTTGTATTCGGATTCTGAGTTTCCAATTGAGAATGTAAATGTGAACAAATTGACAAAAGTTTTCAAGTTGGTTGAAGTTGAGTTGTCAGAAGTGAACAGTTTGAAACAAACAAAAAGGCAAATGAATTTTGAGAAAGATAAAGCTTACTACAAAAAGCCTGTTGTACTACCACGTTTTTATAATAACAATCGAAACAATTGGTCGGGTGGTTATCGGGGTGGTAAGAGTTATCAGAAAAAGAGTTTTCAAAACAAAGGTTTGCTGAAAAGAAGGTATTTGTGAACGGTTCAAGTTCACTTTCTGATGAGGAAAATGAGATTTTTTCAAAATCGAATGAAGAGTTTTTTGAGAAAAGAGCTTCACAGTATCAGTCTGAAGGCACAAGTCGAGTTGTTGATACTCGAACATGTTTCAGATGTAATCAAGTTGGTCACATTGCACGAAAGTGTACCAATGTGAAGACTAAGACTGAAACTGTGAAGATTCAACAGAAGAAAGTTGAGGTGAAGGGTAAAGCACCAATCGTTATTGAGAAAAAGAGTGTAAAAAATGATAACACCAAAGTGAAAAATGAACCCGTAAAGAAAGTGGTAACTAAAAATGACAAATTTTACAAGCGGGTTGCATTATTTCAACAAGTTTGGAAACCAAAAACAGAAATGAAAATTTCAACTTCTGAAGTGAAAAAGGCTGAAGAATCAATTTCGGTTGATTATGATGCAAATTTTCCACCTTTGAAGGCTGAAAACTTCAAAATTCAAATTGCGAGAGTCAAGGTTACACCTAAGGCTGATGAGGCCTGGGTGGACTCCATGTTTGACTAAACAGTTTGAATTGCCGGAGCTTCCTTGATCGCGAAGCATGA
The DNA here is from genome assembly GCA_030545235.1 of Helianthus tuberosus. Lineage (NCBI taxonomy): Eukaryota > Viridiplantae > Streptophyta > Magnoliopsida > Asterales > Asteraceae > Helianthus > Helianthus tuberosus. The sequence continues at coordinate 83,411,027 of CM060363.1, forward strand.
ATCGGCATCTTTATTGAAGTTAGTTAAGTCAAAGTTTGTTATGTGCAGGATCTTCCAAAACTTGTATCCAGATGGATCATGGATAGTGGAGCATCTCGACATATGACAGGGAAGACTGCGTTGTTGTATGATGTGAGAAACATTAATGGTGGTTATGTAGGATTTGCTGGTCATGAAGGTGGTAGAATTATTGGTGAATGAACGTTATCCAACGGGATTGTGACGTTTGAAAGAGTTAACTACATCACTGAGCTGGAGAACAATCTGCTAAGTATCTCGCAGATTTGTGACAATATGTATACTACTCACTTCACAGACAAAGAATGTTTGATCTTGAAACCAGGATTTGTTATCCCTGAAAAATGGATTATCATGCGGGCACCTAGAGTGAATGATTTATATGTGTTGGATATGACTGTAGCAACTACAACAACAGGTCAAGCACATTGTTTTGTTTCTAGAGCAACTGAGAAAGAATCGAGATTGTGGCACCGCAAGATGGGGCATATTCACCTAAGGAAGATGAATCACTTGGTGCACAATGATTTGGTTCTTGGAGTTCATGTCAAAGGTTTTCATCTGGAAGGGGAGTGCATTAGCTGTGTTAAAGGCAAGCAGAAGAAAAAGTCACACCCTACAAAGCAAGTCAATTCAGTTTCGAGACCTCTGGAAAGACTTCACATGGATTTGTTTGGTCCTGTGAATGTCAAAAGCATTACAGGAGATTACTACTGTTTGGTCGTTACTAATGATTATTCCAGATTTTCGTGGGTTTCTTTCTTGAAGACGAAAGATGAAACGTATGATAGTTTGATGGCGTTGTTCAGAAAAATTGAGAATCTGTACCAACGGCGTATCAAAAGAATTCGAAGTGATAATGGTACTGAATTCAAGAACAGCAAGATGGAAGAATTTTGTGATGAAAGAGGTATATTGCATGAGTTTAGTGCTCCGTACACTCCGCAGCAGAATGGAGTCGCAGAACGTAAAAACCGGACACTAATCGAGACGGCTAGAACTATGCTCGCAGATTCAAAGTTACCGATAAATTTTTGGGCTGAAGCTGTTTCTGCCGCATGCTATACGCTCAACAGGGTTCTTACTGTCAAGAAGTTCAACAAAACATGTTTTGAGCTAATCAATAACCGCAAACCGAATTTGAAGTATCTAGAACCGTTCGGGTCACCCTGTACTGTTATAGAGCCTCATGGAAAGTTTGGTCCGAAGAGCATTGAGGGAATTTTTGTTGGTTATGCAAATCCGATGCGACGTGTCTTCGTTCCAAGTGAGAAGCGGATTATTGAAGCTGTAAATGTTGAATGTCAAGGTTATACTATGCCGCCACAGAGTCCTGGAGATTCATGGCGTTATCATTATGACAAACTGTGGGATTCGTTTGACATGAGAGAAGAATCAGAGGATGATGAAGATTTCTTTGATGAGTTGGATATTTTGCATGAATATGAGTCACAGCTAAGGTTCCCAGCTGAGTATTCAAGGCGACCACGGGAAACTTCAAATGACGATGAAGCAGGTCCGAGTAATGCTTGTAAACATGATGATGTCCAACTAAATGAAGTTGCTCAGAATAATCAGTCGGTTCAGGATGATAATCAAGAAGCTGAAAACATGCCAGTCTTTGATCATGGTGATTCAGATTCTGAGGGGGAGCAAATTCAGATTTCAAGTCAAACAAACCAAGTTGGTGAACAAGATGCAGAGCAGAATGTTACTAATCTGGAGGGAAATGTAGATGTTCCAAGCGAAGTGATGTCGCGAACTTTTTCATATCATCCAGAGGAGTTGATCATAGGAGAATTGCAGACAGACGTTCGCACTCGAAATCAGATTGATAAAGGGCTTACATGTTTTTATACAAAAGTTGCTCCTTTGCAAACTGAATTCTCATTGAGTTGTTTTATCTCGCATGTTGAACCAAGAACTTACAAAGAGGCACTTACAGAAGATTCTTGGGTCAATGCAATGCAGGAGGAATTGAGTCAATTCGAGAAGTTGGGAGTGTGGAAGTTAGTGGATTTGCCAGATGGTCAGAGAAAGATAAACACCAAGTGGGTGTTCAAGTGTAAGAGAGACAATAGAGGAGTTGTTATAAGGAACAAAGCTCGACTCGTTGTTCAGGGTTTTAGTCAACAGGAGGGGATTGATTTTACAGAAGTCTATGCTCCTGTGGCTCGACTAGAGGCAATCAGAATTTTCCTAGCATTTGCGTCTTGGAAGAACTTCAAAGTATATCAGTTAGATGTAAAATCGGCGTTTCTTTATGGGAAGGTCAAAGAGGAGGTTTATGTCGAACAGCCGTCGGGCTTCACCGATCCAATCCACAAAAACAAGGTCTACTTATTGGACAAAGCGCTGTATGGTTTACACCAGGCCCCGAGAGCTTGGTACGAGACTTTGTCTCAACACCTACTAGCCAATAAGTTCATTCGTGGAAAAGTGGATGCCACTCTCTTCACTAAAGAGGTCGACAGCCATCTTCTGATAGTTCAGATTTATGTGGACGATATAATCTTTGGGTCGACAAATGAAAATCTATGTAAAGATTTTGAATCAGTGATGAAGCAAAAATTCGAAATGTCATCAATGGGGGAGATGAAATTCTTTCTGGGATTACAAGTTGAGCAACTTCCTGAGGGAATTTTCATTCATCAGTCAAAGTACGTTCATGATATTCTAGAGAAATTTGGGATGTCAAGTTCAACTCCAGCTGCTACCCCACTGGCAACAAATCATGGGATTCACCCAGATCTCACCGGAGACAGGGCTGATGAAACGTTTTACCGATCCATGATAGGTTCTTTGATGTACTTAACAGCTTCACGTCCTGATATCATGTACCCAACGTGCCTCGCAGCAAGATTTCAATCTAACCCAAGAGCTTCGCATATGATCATTGTGAAGAGGATATTGCGCTACCTGAAAGGACCTCCTTCATTGGGGTTGTGGTATCCTAGGAAAGGTGATTTTACGCTCGAAGGGTATTCCGATTCGGATTTTGGATGCTGCAAAGTTAATTCAAAATCAACAACTGCAGGATGCCAGTTCTTTGGTCCTAGATTGGTTACCTGGCAGTGTAAGAAACAAACGTCTGTGGCGCTATCTACATGTGAAGCGGAGTACGTTTCTGCTAGCAGTTGCTGCTCTCAGATCTTGTGGATAGAGCAACAGATGCGCGACTACGGTTTGCAGTTTCTTAACACACCTCTTTTTGTTGATAATGAGGCCGCAATAAATATAACAAAGAATCCAGTACATCACGCTAAAACTAAACACATAGAAATTCGTCATCACTTTATTCGTGATTGCTTTGAGAAAAAGTTGATACGAATTGAGAAAATCCACACTGACGAACAGAAAGCTGATTTACATACCAAAGCTTTTGATAAAAATCGGTTTAAATATTTGTTAAAACTGAATGGTATGAAGCTTCTGTCGGTGTCGGATGGCATAATTGGCGTTTATGAGAGTACTGTTGCGGATGAAGACGAGAAACAATCTGCAATGGTTTGTCGATTTTTTACGTGTTTTGGTATTTAGGGGGAGTAGATAGATGTATATAGTTTATTTTTCAGAAAATACAAAAACAGTAAAAAATGCAAAAATACAAAAACATGATAAAATCTGAAAAAAGAGCTTGTGTATATAGGGAAAATGATAGTACATCGGCTAGACAATTACAGTATGCTAAAGATTTGTAAAGTTTAAATGAGTTAAACAGTCTCACTAATGATGTGTCGATAGGTTTTCGCACATTTAGTAGATTTATTCGGGATATAAACCTAAAATTTCAAACTTGCGAAATTCGTGGGGAACACTACTTGGATATATAGGTAACACCTGAAATCTCGTTTGAAAGGTCTCATAATCTGATATACTAGGTCTTTATACTCAATGATGTCTGGGGTATTATTCCGGGACTTCTGCTGAACGGTGGTTCTGACCTAGTCCTTGGATAATACTTTCTGCAATGCTTGAAACATTGCATAAACCCTCAGCATGCCGATGAAACAATAAAATTGATAGTCGCCGCTGTTGTAGCTAAAAGATCCTCTAAAGGGGACATACCGTAAAGTCAAAGCTGGTATCTCTCTGCGTATACGGAAGTATCGACCTGAGATCCCTCGGTCCTCGTATACCTAATTTATGTACAGATATCATTGTAGTATACTCACATGTAAGACTGATAATTGGGATTCTGGATACGGGAGTATATTCAAGAGGTGGGACACATGAATGAGCTAAGTTCAAAATTCATCTAATTCGTATCCTGAGTAAATTGAAATTTGTGTGAGAATTTATGATGGGTCAGTATATCGACAATCGAGGTGAATTGTTTAAGTCTGAGTATGAAATGAAGCTTAACGGTACTTGTAATTTGTCTGATAGCTGATATGATTCCCTGACACGCTCGCCAAAAATATGTTTGTAAATAGTTTACTTTGTTTACTTTCTGCAATTTAAGTTTCTATATTTCATTTCTTAGTTTAGAACACTTTATAAAATCCAAAAAGATTTTATTTCTGCTTTATTTTCCGACAAACCAAAGTGGAGAGTTGATTGTTGGATTCTCAGATGATTGAAGCAGATGCAGGAGATTCTGGATTGAAGAATGAGGAGAGCTTATCTTATTAGAGTTTGATTTATTGAAAAGTCAAAAACAAGTTCATTAATTTGATACTTGTTATTTTCAGAAAATGTAAATTGTTGTTTTCAAAATCAGTTTGATTCGTCAAATGATCAACCGGGGTTCATTAAATTGGACTTGGTAGATTAATCAAGTGATCAGGGTCATTAACTTGGACCTGAATACTTGAGTGGATTGCTAAAGCTGATAGTTTGTGATTTATTGTTGAAAAGATAAGTTTTGTAATGATTGATGTTTGAGACACAGGTTTTGGACTTCATCATTCCCATGGAAGCTAAATGTCAAAGCTTGAACCAGAGACCTCAGATTCTAGCATATTGAGAGGGGGAGTCTGTGAAAGGGGGAGTCTGGATCAATGGTCAAAGGGAAGTCTGAAGATGGAGCTAGGACAAGATTGTGAACCTGTGAAGATAGAGTTGTTTATGATGAAAAGACAGAGTTGGAGAAAAGATGAAGACTAAAGACTCGGAGCTAAAGACTTCGTCAACATCCAAGGGGGAGTCTGTTGGTGCACGGAATGTCTGTTGACTACGTCTACATCAAGTCTTAAGTCAAGATAGTCAACATAGGGTCTTGAGAGTTAAATTAGGGTTTTATATTGTTAATTTCGCTTTTGTGAACATAGGTTAGAGGCGATTCCGTTTTTATGTCACTTAATGATTTCGCTTATATGTCACTTAGTGATTTCGCTTATATGTCACTTAGTGATTCCACTTTTGTGTCACTGACATATAAACGAAATCAGAACAAGTATAAATACCCTCACAAGTGACTTCATTATGTACGTATGAGCGAGATTAGGTCATTGCTTGTGTAACCGAACTTTGTCAAATTGAACTCAGAAAGCAATAAACGTGAAGGAATTGAATAGGAAAGCTGTTGTAACTTCATTTATGTTGATTCCGCCTTCATACATGAAGATGAACATCCTTGACTGACTTTTCAGGGTCATAGAACGGTCCATCATTTCATTCACCTCTTTAATGCTAGCAAATGCAATAATGCATTTGCCTGAACACAGATTTTTAAGAACCTGAGGTAATACCTTGGCAGCAGTCATCATTGCACAATCACATTGATGATCACTTTCTTCGTCAGCTCTCTCTTCTTTCTCACCTTCTTTCTTCTCTTCTTTTTCTTCTTTGTCTTCTTTGGACCAGGGGTCAAACAGTGGTTCAATCTGGGTTTCTGAATTTTCTCCCAGCAGTAGTTCACCAGCAACTAAAGTAACCACTGCTCCAGCCACTTCATCCACTATTTCAGCACTTAGCTGTTCAACTTCAGCTTCTACCCCTTCTGGTATTGACTCTAATGCCATAAGACAAAATTCATCATTAAAAGTATCATTAGAAGCATAGAGTGCAAAATTTTCATCACCAAGCTCATCAGGCATACTGCTCCAGTCAACAAAACCTTGAGTGAAAAAGCTTTGTTGATCTGGTTGAACCACTGTTGGAGCAGTTTGTTGAGGTGCAACAGGTTGCACTTGAGCCTGAGGGACGGGGGCTTGAACATACTGAATTTGTGGAACAGTGGTTTGAACATAATGCATAGGCACAGGGGTTGCAGCATAGTGAGCAGGGTTAACATGGGCTGTAGGGGTATATTGGGTATAGTGCACAGTGCTTTGATGTTATGGTCTAGGGTTTGAGCTGGGATGAGTAATAATTGGACCAGTGGTTTGACTCCTGCATTCCCTAGCAAAATGACCTAGCCTATTGCACTTATAGCACTTGATTTTTGACTTATCCAACCCCACTTTTAAATTCCCATGTAACCCTGGGAATTTTCTCCCTGTTCTTTTATAGAATTTGCTTGTTCTTACACTAAGCAATGCCAATTGATGCAAAATGTCCATTTCTTCTAAGTCAGTGGGATCAAAGTGTTGTAAATCATTGAGTTCAAAAGACAGATTATCAGAGATCTGGCTTTCTCCATTTTCTGTGAAAGAAAAGTTGGATGAGTGAGGATCAGAGTTGAAATTACCACCAGCAGTTATGTCAATAAAATGATCATAACTCTGATCCTTACTGCGGCCAGACTCATCTTGACCCAGAAGAGTTGTGCTGCCAAATGAATAATCATCTGCAACTTTGCCAGACTCTTGCAACCTCTTTTTCTGGTTTAACTCCCTTTCATAGGTCAGGAGTCTACCATGAAGTTGGGTCAGTGTCAGATCTTTGAACTCAACAGAGTTTCTAGTAACAAAGGCAATTGTATCCCATTTTTCAAGTAGTGATCTAAGAAACCTGCTATTTTGTGTAGAATTAGGAAATACAACCTTAACAAGTCTTAGCTCACTAATGAGACAACTGAATCGCTCAAACTGTTGAGTTAATGATTCACCCTTAATGTGACAAAAGGTTTCATACTGCTGATTCAGAATTTCCTGGTTATTTTCAATTACTTCTTCCGTTCCCCCAAATTGTTCCTTAAGTGCATCCCATAATTCCTTGGCACTGTTACAATGTAACAGCCCAACATAAATTTCATTGGGTAGTGCAGATGCAATGATGCTAAATGCTTTGGCATCCAGTTCAAACTTTTGAAAATAAGTTTCAGTGTAGTTTTCAGGTTTTTTAGGTTCGAACTTCTTTGAATCCTCAGCACTTGGCACCATAGGAACATTTGGTCCAAAAACAACAGATCTCCAACATCCGGCATTTTGTTGAGCAAGGATATGACCCATCCTTCTCTCCCAGATGTTGTATTCATTTCGTTTCAACATGGGTGGTTTGAAAAGAGAACCAATGTTATTTTTATCATCTTGTGATTGTGACGTCATCCTGGTTGTTTTACAGGCACTGATTAATCAACTTTGAACGTGATTAAACCTTACTCTGTTTTTCAACAAAACGAACAACTATCAGTATCAATGATTGCGAGCTGAACTATTTATGTCAAAATGATTGTTAGATCAAATTTGACTGTCCGAGCTCTGATGCCAATTGTTAGGATCTGAGTTTGGATTGATCGAGTTTTACGTTTGAATTAAGATGAAAAATGAACAAGTAATGCAGCGGAATTAAAATGGAAATAAACTTTGCACACAGTCAAACAGGAGAAATGCTTTTAACACACAAGTTTAACATTGAACCGAATGCTTAATTTATTCCAATCACCGATTACAATTTTGCATGCATGTAACAAACTCCCCCTCAGCCTGAGCTCACAATGTTTGTCCGTACAGGAAGAAAGTGATGAAGAGCTATTAGAACAATACATGGTACTGTTCTATTTATAGGCACACTCAAACCACTGTGGCATCTTTGCTGACGTCACCATGATAGTGACATCTAACCTCCTAACAAACTCTAACTACTGCCGTCATTACAACTACTGATAGCAAACAACTGATTACAATTCATTACATAGAAATAAACTAAACTACTGATTCTTCATTCCACTGCTTAGTCTTCAGCAGTGCTTCTAGTCTTCAGCAGTACTTTGAAACAAGGCAGTTGTTTGAATCGTCAGCACTTTGGTCTTTATCAGTTCTTTGGAGTCAACGGCAGTTAGGAAAGGCAGTAGATTGAATCCATCAGTTGTTAGAGCCATTATCAAGGGGAAAGCTTGTGTACAAACATCTGCTTATTTTGGATCCACTGCTCTGATCCGGTTTTGGCTTTAATCAACTGTTCCTTTGGTAGGGTTCAATCCCAACACAAACCAAAAGGCTAAATCTACACCTAAAACCATAAGGGGAGCAAATGCTAGATGCTACTATCGGTGTTTATTATTTGCAACTCTTATGGTGTTAGGTGTGTGTTTATCATCCGTATGGTGAATATCACTGGTGATTGGTGTTTGGTTTTTCTTTGGGTGTTATATTTAACTGATGTGTTTTTTATGACATTATTATGGTTTCTAGTTAATACTTATTTAAAGTTTCATTGATTACTTTATCATTCATCAAACTTAGTTATCGACTAATATGAATATTTTGTTACCAAGAATGGGATCCATGCGTTTGTGTTATGTTTTTCTTTAATATTGGTGACCCTAATCAGTTTTTATTTCTTAATATAGTTGCATTTATATTCATAGGTTGACACAATTCTTGGAGTGAAAGATGTAGTGCTAAATCGTATTCACAACACCATGCTATACTCGATAGATTCCAAAAAGAGTGAACAGTTTATAAACCCTTTTACTATGATTTCAAGTTCCGGTCATTTCGCTAACCTTATTTATCTGATTTTTCTTGAATGATATAAAAAATAATCTCCCATATGTGTATAATGTTTGTTCAATGCATAAGACATCCCAAAGCGTGGTGGATCCAGAAATTTTCCTCACGGATTCACGGTGAAAAATATGTTGGATCAAAACCGATCACAAAATCAAGAAAATTAGGTGTTCAGTATGCTTGACCTGAGCAAAACTATAATTAAACTGGATATTGTTTTGAGTTACGCATTATTGTATCATAATCAGTTGCAAATTTCTTACTAATTTAAAGGAAACATAATAATGAATGGAGGGGGCCTCAAGAATGGTATCAAGCATGACAGGGATTTAGAAGAAAAATAAAGGGCAGATTTGTATGGCAAGATTAATTATTATGTTTTTTGAACGATCATTTTTTCCACTTTTTTGTCTTATGCAAGGTTTGAACCCACAATCTCTTGCTTGTGCGACTCTTTTTTTTCTACTAGACCCCAACCCCTTCACCCGTATGGCAAGATTAATGACATTGAAGAATTGGTTAAGACTAGAAACCTCTCAAACGAATTATTCTATGCCAAGAGTGGAAATGGAGGGTTGTTGAGTTGGATTATTTCATGGCATTATTAAAAGGATTATCGAGAGATTAATGATCAATAGGCTCTAGATTAATATCTTAATGGACTATCTTCCGGATACCATGATTAACAGGCTCTAGATTAATATCTTAATGGAACTGTCTTCGTAACCAGTAGGCTTGTATCATAGCGGTATCAAGGGGTGAAAAAGGAGTCTCATATACAAGGTTGAGAGTTCAAGTCCCATGACAAATGAAGGTGTGTATTTAGGATAAGGGTCTATGAGTTAACCGGTCTATAAAGAATTGTTTTGGTAAACACTAAAAAAGTCAATAATCACAAGAAAGAACAGTTTGGCTCAATAGCAGGATATTGTAATGCTATGTCGTTAACTTCACGTTCTACTTTACACTACAATGACAAGATGGTGAATTGGAGAACAACTTAGCGCAGTGCGAACCAGTCTTTACAAAACAAAGATTGAAGAATGGATAGATTTGCAGAAACAAACAAGATGTTTCACATGGAATTTACATATGAGACAGTTTCATACAAAATGTAACATCCACGTCATTTACTATATTGATGTTTCACATAGATGTTGTACAATCACGCAAGATATTGTTGTATATGGGCCAGATTACTAGACAATTAAATTTAAATATTCGTAACATGATTGCATACAATAAAACTCCACAATACTTAAATCAAACAAAATACACATTGTTAAAACATAAAAGATAGTGCTAATTGTCACATGGCAACAAACATAACATAACATCCATCACAATCCAAACATACACACCACTAAAAAATCTAGTACTTATCTCTTTCATCATCCTCACCACCTTCAGCACCAACCTCTTCAGAATCCTTCTCCAACGCAGCAAGATCCCCACCTGGATTTCATTTCATCCCATTTTATGGTTATGGCTGCTGATATGGTCCAAAATGCAATTTGCCATTCATATGCTCAAGTCAAACTTACAAAGTCAAACAATATCCAAAATGCCACTTAGTTGGATTTCATACCATTTCATAACAACATACAAATAATTACTACAATCTTATTTAATTCGATTTCATTCCAAATTGACAACAAATCAATTAATACAAAAACCAAATTAGGAAACCTAAAACTTGTGCTGCAACAACATATGTTCTGCTTGTAGCATCCTGACCAACCTTTTTTTCAACTCCTTGTTCTCTTCCATAAGAACCATCTTCTCTGTTTCTAGGTTTGCAATCTTCATTTGTAGGGCCTTCTTAATTGTAACCAGATTAGTGTTGCCTTCACAATAACAGTTGACATCAACATCTTCTTTCCAAACAAAGAACTTGCAATCCGATCTCTAACAAATTAAGTCACAAAATGAGGAAGCTTTCAAGGCATAATTATCAACATATGAACAATGTTTACTTACAAGCCATAAAGGGCATCTTTAAAACTCCTTCCCTTGTCTAGAACTACGAGAACCAGCAACTCGCTTGACTGCAACCATGTCATGATTACAATACACATTTCCATCGGTCCCAATCCTATAGATTTTTGGTTTATTGTTTCGAACCGATGAAGAAGACGAAGAAGAAGAACTCATCGATTTTCCCTAATTGAATTGCGATGCAGAATCCTTGTGAACTTAGGGTTTTTTTTTTCTTCATTTAATATAAGGGGGCAAGGGATTTAAAAAGGGGGAAACAAAATGAAATTGTGCCACGTATTATATTTTTGACACGTCATCGCCTAATCTACAGCCACATCAGCAATTTTATTAACTTGTTTAGTTTTTTTAACTGAGGATCGATGAAGGAAAAATAATTGAAAGATGGGACTGCCAGTGGGAATAAAAGAAAAAGAGACAATGGTCAATGACGTCTATTAGGAATTATTAGAGGCCAATATCTCTAGATTATATCATTTGTCACAAAAAAATCTTTAATACTTTTCGTTTAGATTATATCATTAGTCACAATTAATACTTTTAAATGTCAATTTTCAAATACATTGATTTTTAAAAAAAAAATATCCCATTATTCGGTTAAACTCCCTCTTTTGAATTCTTTCTCAACTTTACACATTCTTACAATCAAATTTGGTTTAATAATAAAATATATTTATTAAATTATGTGTTCATGTTTGTGTTGATTGTTGGTGAAAATTGAGAGATAAAATTGTAAAAATGAGTGTATGGTGATCAAGTTTGTTACATGCAGTTATAACAAAATGTAGCAATATCAAGTTTGTTACATGCGGTTAAAACAATACGTAGCAATCTTTATTTTAAATCTTAAACAAAATCCTATAAATATATAACATCTAAACCATCACAAATTCACAATATCACCTTGTATCAATGGAAGGGAGTTCAAACAAAAAGTAGGCTAAATCTACACCTAAAACCATAAGGGGAGCGAATGCTAAATGCTACTATCGGTGTTTATTATTTGCGACTCTTATGGTGTTAGGTGTGTGTTTATCATTCGTGTGGTGAATGTCACTGGTGATTGGTGATTGGTGATTGGTGATTGGTGTTTGGTTTTTCTTTGGGTGTTATATTTAACTGATGTGTTTTTTTTTTTCATAATATTATTATTATGGTTTCTAGTGGTTACTTTTGAAAGTTCCATTGATTACTTTATCATTCATCAAACTAAGTTATCAATTAATATGAATATTTTGTTACTAACAATGGGATGCATGCGTTTGTGTTCTGTTTGTTTTTCTTTAACACTGAGAAACTTAATCAATTTTTATTTCTTAATATATTTGAATTTATATTCATAGGTTGACACAATTCTTGGAGTGATGATAGATTCCAAAACATTTGTTTACTATGCTTTTAAAGAGTTAAAAGGTTATAAACCCTTTCACTATGATTTTAAGTTCCGGTCATTTCGCTAAACTTATTTATCTGATTTTTCTTGAATGATATAAAAAATAATCTCCCATATGTGTATAATGTTTGTTCAATGCATAAGACATCCCAAAGCGTGGTGGATCCAGAAATTTTCCTCACGGATTCACGGGTGAAAAATAGGTTGGGTCAAAACCGATCACAAAATCAAGAAAATTAGGTGTTCAATATGCTTGGCCTGAGCAAAACTATAATTCAACTGGATATTGTTTTGAGTTACGCATTATTGCAGCATAATTAGTTGCGAATTTCTTACTAATTTAAAGGAAACATATTAATGAATGGACTCTCAAAGCATGGCAGGGATTTAGAAGAAAGATAAAGAGCAGATTTGTATGACAAGATTAATTATTACTACGTTTTTTGAACGGTGATTTTTTCCACTTTTTTGTCTTATGCAAGATTTGAACCCACAATCTCTTGGTTTTGCGACTCCCTTTTTGTCTTATTATGTTAATGACATTGAAGAATTGGCTAATGATCAACAGGACTATCACGAGATTAATGATCAACAGGCTCTAGCTTAATATCTGATTGGAACTGTATTGGTAACCAAAAGGCTTGTATCATAGCGGTATCAAGGGGTGAAAAGGAGTCTCATATACGAGGTTGAGGTCTCATGACAAATGAAGGTGTAATGGTGTATATTTAGGATAAGGGTCTACTATAAAGAATGGTTTTGGTAAACACTAAAAAAGTCAATAATTACAAGAAAGAACGGTTCTACTTTACACTAACAAGATGGTGAACTGGAGAACAACTTAGAGCAGTGGCGAACCAGTCTTTACGAAACAGATTGAAGAACGGATAGATTTGCAGAAACAAACAAGTTTCACATAGAATTTACATATCAGACAATTTCATACAAAATGTAACATCCATGTCATTTACTATATTGATGTTTCACATAGAAGTTGTACAATCACCGCAAGATATTGTTGCATATGGGCCAGATTACTAGACAAATAAATTTAAAGATTAGTAACATGATTGCATACAATACAATACCACTCCACAATACTTGAATCAAACAAAATATTACACAGTTTTAAAACATAAAAGATACTGCTAAGAATCTGTCACATGGCAACAAACATAACATAACATCCATCACAATCCAAACATACACACCACTATAAAATCTAGTACTCATCTCCTTCATCATCCTCATCCTCGCCACCTTCAGCACCAACCTCTTCATAATCCTTCTCCAACGCAGCAAGATCCTCACGAGCTTCAGAGAATTCTCCTTCCTCCATACCCTCACCCACGTACCAGTGAACAAAGGCACGTTTAGCATACATCAGGTCAAACTTGTGGTCAATGCGAGAGAACACCTCAGCCACGCTAGTTGAGTTTGAGATCATGCAAACAGCCCTCTGCACCTTAGCAAGGTCTCCACCAGGCACCACAGTTGGCGGCTGGTAGTTGATACCACATTTGAAACCAGTAGGACACCAGTCAACAAACTGGATCGTCCTCTTTGTCTTGATGGTTGCAACTGCGGCATTCACATCCTTCGGGACAACGTCACCTCGGTACATCAGACAGCATGCCATGTATTTGCCATGACGCGGGTCACACTTAGCCATCATGGAAGTCGGCTCAAAGGCGCTGTTTGTGATCTCAGCAACAGATAGTTGCTCGTGATATGCCTTCTCGGCTGAAATCACTGGAGCGTAAGAGGAAAGCATGAAGTGGATCCTCGGGTATGGAACCAAGTTGGTCTGGAACTCTGTCACGTCAACGTTCAGGGCACCATCAAACCTCAAAGACGCAGTCAAGGATGAAATAACCTGTGAGATCAGACGATTAAGATTTTTGTATGAAGGACGTTCAATGTCAAGAGATCGCCTGCAGATATCATAGATAGCTTCGTTGTCAAGAAGAATGGCGACATCGGTGTGCTCCAAGAGTGAGTGGGTAGAAAGGACACTGTTGTACGGCTCAACAACAGAAGTTGAGACTTGTGGGGACGGGTAGACGGTGAAACCAAGCTTGGACTTCTTCCCGTAATCAACAGAGAGTCGTTCCAGAAGCAGGGAGCCCAAACCAGATCCAGTACCCCCACCAACAGCGTTAAAAACCAGAAAACCCTGAAGACCGGTGCAGTTGTCAGCAAGCTTTCGGATACGATCCAAGCAGAGGTCGACAATCTCTTTCCCAACTGAAGCAGAAACATAACAATAAAAATTACTACAGTGATTCAAAACTTGAGAAAATAAATGTTTTTTGTATACCGATAAACTAATACGTACTTGTGTAATGGCCACGTGCAAAATTGTTGGCAGCATCTTCTTTGCCACTGATCAGTTGTTCTGGATGGAACAGCTGGCGATAAGTACCAGTCCGCACTTCATCAATGACAGTTGGCTCAAGATCAACAAAGACGGCACGTGGGACATGCTTCCCAGCACCAGTTTCACTGAAAAAGGTGTTGAAGGCATCGTCACCTCCTCCAACTGTCTTGTCACTTGGCATCTGGCCATCAGGCTGCAAAGAACATCAAAACATAAGAAATCCATATAAAATGATAAACATGACATACGATTGTGGTACATAAACAAAACTTGAAATGGCAGTTTCCAGTCTTATACGGTGTTAAGACTTTTAACACAAGAAGCTAACCCACTAAACGTTGTCAATATAAAATTGCCATAAGAGTGATCATGGTAATCAAAATCAAAACACTGAATACAATATAAGGCTTTGATCAGTAGCAATTTCAATCTACTGTTCCAAAAGAAAACACTTAATGATCTAACTGTATAAATCTATGTAGATCAGGGCACTTAAATGTTCTTTCCTCTTCAGAAAACTCTAAATCTGACAAAAAATTCAAAAAACTTTGCCAAATGCCATCAGTCTATCCAACACCAGACTACTATAGTGCAGATCTAAAACCAAAGGCCAACTTGTTGACAAACCGACTGAAACTACAACAAATCTGAACGCAAACCTGTACTTTTCCACTAAAAATGTAGATCTAGAACTTCAAAACCACAAAAAATAGCAGATCCGCATTAAAACACCAAATATTTTCAAAAATCACATACACTAAACAAACGAAATCACCACAACATGTACCAAATCAGAAACAAAACCACCAGATCAACAAAAATATCAAATAGACAACACAGATCTAATACATAAACAACAGATCTACAACTAACTTCATCACAAACAACCACATTATCAAGCATACAACAAAGATCCAACACATAACCAACAGATCTACAACTAAATTCATCATAAACAACAGATCTACAACTAACTTCATCATAAACAACAGATCTACAACTAACTTCATCGCAAACAACAGATCTGGCGAACCGCTACATATTACAAGTTCTAAATGACAATTTTAATCGAAGAAAGAGATAAACAGAAACCTGAATGCCGTGTTCGAGGCAGTAGAGCTCCCAGCATGCATTTCCAACTTGAATTCCGGCCTGACCGATGTGAATCGAGATGCACTCTCTCATTTTCGCTGATTAACTGACTGAATTTGAAGATGAAGATTGAAAAACAGTTGATGGAATCAAAAGGCGTTTATCAAGACGCCTTGAGATGCAACAGAGATGCGGTTCGGAAATCTAGGGTTTGGGTATTTGTAGCAGGGAGTGGAGTGAGTGAGAAGTTAACTATGGTTAGGTTGATTTTGGAGGTAGTGGTTAACCATGGTTTGTGTTGAGTTGATGTTGACTGGTTGTTGGATTTTGATTTTATTTTATGTTACTTTTTTGCCGGCTGGTGAAATATGAAATATTGATCTCTCAACCACTGATTAACAAGTATCACCAAAAGTTAACTGTTAACCATTTTTTTTATTATAAATTAGAAGATGATTCATATTTGCTAAGTTATATCAAAATAAAAGGTAGATGGGCAACAAACTGTATCGCCATTCCTTTCTGAATTGCAAACTCTAATCTACCAAAGACAAAACCTCGTCCCCTGAGACTGAGCAATTGTTGTGGATGACCCGTTGGACCCTGGTCAGGAATTGGATAGCTTCTGGCGATAGGGAGCCAAATGTGTCAAAGGCAAAAGGGACAAAAACATGTTGGTTCTCTGCACAAGCTTTAGCGTGCTTATCAGCTTTCTTCGATTCTGGCTTTCTTGCTGCTTGTCCAGCTACAAACTCGTTTTCCCTTAAACCAACCAGAGGGGAAACCCCCGTGAGGTCTACACAATCATGTTTCCCCTAGCCCAACCAAAGACGAGCAGATCTGCTGGTCGCAGAGTAGATCTCCCTTCCATAGGGTCCGTAAGGAAATTCACAGGAGCCTCTTTCTTAGCCGAAATCCTAGCTCTTCTCAGGATGTCCCACAAAACATCTCGCACCCAGACATGCCGATATTTGAACCCATGGAGCTCTTTACAATACACTGCGTGCTCTCCGTATTTATCCATACAAGCTTTATGACATATCGGACACGTTTCATCTTCTGGGTACATAGGGATCATCAGTCGGTATTTAAGGATTGCTCTGTATTCTACTGCTGACATACATTGTCCCGACCCCTCAATTGGGATAACGGTCAAAAAATCCTGAGCATGGGGACCCTTTAGGCACTCCCACACCGCCTTCTGGCGGGATGACAAATCAAAATTTTCTCCCAGTCTTTGAGCGATTTTGCTAAACAGAGCATTCACCAAAGTTTTTTGTGGTTTCGAGGGGGCGGTGTCCTTTTTAGAGAAACCGCCGATATCAAAAATTGGGAGAGAGATATTTAAGCGTTCGAGCGCCTGCAGATAGTCCCTGTCGAGCCCGACAACTCCACTGTTTCGAAGGATATGATTCTGTAGTTCCCAAGACTGAGCTCTGGACGCCACAAAAGCATAAACCCCAACATCTCGAGCTGAGAGGAGGCCCAAACCACCTAGACGCATTGGCAGAGATGCCAAACGCTATTGGAGGTCCCCAAAGAATGGGCCACCACTCACGACTATGTCTTTTATAGCCTCCCGAGGGCCATCATCGAACCGGGAAGCTGCATCCTCCATCAAATGAGGTTGACAAGTCCGCAGCCCGAAAAGTAACTTATCAACCCCTATGCAAGAATAGACACCTTCCATGGATCCTTTGATATAGTATTGTGGATGTTGCCAAACATCCCCACACTTGCATCATTGCATCCGTGAAGATGGAATTGTATAAACCTGTCAAAACACAACACACCAACGAAACCAAAACGAAATACAAACTCTACATCCTCGGGCTGCCTCCCGAGAGCGCTAAGTTTAAAGGTCTTCAGCCAGACCGTACCTGATGTTCACGGTGGTTCAGATGCGCGCTTCCCCACTTGTTTCCATACATCTCCATCCAGTCTTTCGTGAGAGTCATAGCTTCACTTCGGTCGGGGTTATGATCCAGTTGATCACCCCATCTATACCCACCATCAGGTGGTTTCCTCTCATCAGCTCTCTTTCTCGCACTTGCCTTATCCGCCTGATTTCTACCATTTGTTAACTCAGACCTGCAAAAATTACCTCCACTCGAACCAATCTCATTAGTAGCACATGTGGAACTTACATCATCCAGAAGATCATAAGCAATAGATTTTAAAAATACATTGAAATACAACTTACGATTCTTGTAACTTAGAATTACCAACCCGTTCCTGCAGTCGATTTGTGCATTTGTTGTATCTAGGAACGGGCGACCCAAAATTACCTTCGGTTGTGCGTAGGTCGGTGCGGGTGCATAATCAACCACCATAAAGTCGACCGAGTAGTAGAACTCGCCGAGCTGAATTACCACATCCTTTACAACCCCTCGAGGTTGCTTCAAACTTGCATCCGCAAACATGGCCATACTATCACAAGCTTGTAGGGGACCAAAATGGTACTGGTCGTACAAGCTACCGGGAAGAACGCACTCTCGCTCCATAATCAAGCAGTGCCTTGTGGATTTTGAACTTACCAACCTTGATTGAAACAACCGGTTCCCCCAAATCAATTCCATTTTCTTCAGCAGCTGCTTCACTTAAACCTGCAATTACATGAGACACAGACAAATCGTTATCATAACTAATATTTTTAGAAACCGGATTTACCCCAGTGATCGTAGAGTTCTTCATATTCTTGGGGTTTGTCTGAGTGTCACTCGGCAGGTTCCCATTCTGCCGCTTCAATTCTGCTACTTCACTAGCAAGCTGCCCCATCTGAGTAGTCAATGATTGGATGGCCTTGTCTCTAATCTCGTCCTTCTGAGCCCGCACATCATCCATCTGACCTCTCTTTTGCAACTCCTGTTGTATAGCCTTCAGCATATCGATCATCTCGTTATTCACCTGACCATTACCCTGCTGGTAGTTTCGTTGGTAACCCAAATTATTACCCCCTTGATAATTATTTTGGTTTCGGGGCTGGTAATAGTGGTTGTTTCCTTGGGAACCCAAATATCTATTCCACTACCCTGCATCATATTCACCTCATCCTGATTACCGATAATGTTAGGGCACTGATCAGCAATGTGCCCTATATCCCCACAATGACCGCACAACAAATATGGTCCCCCGGTCTCAGGTAACTGGTCTGCGGCTTTCACTACTGAACGGCGGTTGCTTCTTGACGATTGAGCTTTTCGCTTTGATGTGTTCGCATTCATCTCCAAATACTCCCAATCAACATGCTCATAGTTAGTACCGAACGTACCGTTTGAGATGGAGCAAAGATCCCGAGCATCTTCATCCGTTAGACCTTCATGAAATGCATTTAAGAGTTCCCACAACTGAATTCCGTGATGCGGGCAATTCTTTAACATCGTCTTGAACCGGTTAAATGCTTCATGGAATAACTCACCAACCTGTTGTTGAAAAATCCGAATGCCTTTCCTAGCATTGTTGGTTCGTTGAGGTGTATAATACTCATCTAGGAAGAGCTGTTGCATATCGGGCCATGTAAAGATTGAAGCAGATGGTAATGAATGGAACCACTGTTGAGCTTTGTCTTCAAGTGTGAATTGGAAAAGAACCAATTTCACATCATCTGCTGTGAAACCCTGACCCCCGATAGTATTACACTGCGCATCATACGCGGCGATATGCAGATATGGCTCTTCATGTGCTAAGCCATGATACTTGGGCAAGCTGGATATAGACTGAGCACGAACTTCAAACGACCGCCCTCCTTGTAATTGCGGGATCACAACCGGCGATGGGTTGTTAGCTATGTCGGGCTTGAAGTGGCTCTCAACACCGCGAACCGGTCCCCGATTATACCTTCGTGGAATGCCTTCCGGTTGGTTAACCGGTGGGATTAAATTCCGAGGAAGAGGCCTTGCCTGACCCGGCATTTGTTGCACCAGTGGTGGCAATGGAATGTCTAATGGCCTTCCCTGAACAGGTTGTTGATTAACTGGGTTTGGTTGATGAAACTGCTATGGATACCCAACTGTGTCTGGGTTCACTCTTTCCACGAACCCATATCCTGTGCCATACCTCCCCACACTTCCCGTGTTGAACCCTCGTATATTCCTCTGATTGCCCCCGTAATTCTCATAATCGTCATACCCATCCTCAAACTCTCCTGAGCTATTCCATTGCTCGAACGTAAAATTATTGTTGCGGAGCTGAGTAGTACGATGAAGGTCGAGTCGGTGGAGGAATTAAGGTGGGTGCATTGGTAGGTTGTATTTGGTTCGGGTTCTCATCAGCAACAATTCTCACGTAGGGTGAAAAATGTTGAATAGTAGAGGTTTGAGTGAAGATTGGGCGTTGGGAAGAAGTTGATTGATTTGGGAAGGTTGGTAAGTTATCTAGGTTTGGAAATGGTGGTGGTGGCATTGGGGGTAGTGGAGTAGTAGTAACTTAGGTGGATTGTGATGGAGCTGGTATGGTGGTGTTTGGTGATGGCTGTGTAGGAGTCAGGGTGAATTGTGGGATTTCGGTTTCCCTCTCGAGGATGCTTGAATGTTCCATTGAATCGAGGTTCGTATTTGGAATTTGCCTTGTTTGGTTTGCTCGTTGCACAACTCGGGTGTGACGAACAGTTCTTTCAATTTATGGATCGAATGCAAGTGGTGACTCTTTTCTAGAATTTCTCGTGTGATGCATACACGTACAAGAGCAACTGCATAAACACAGACAAGAAACCTCGAGTAAATCCGAACAAAATAAAAATAAACACTAATCTAAGAATACTTAAAACAAAACACTTTGCGCACGACTCCCCAGCAATGGCGCCATTTTGATGTCTGTCGTAACGAACATGCAAAAACCAACTAACTCTATAGCTAGGGTAAGTCGGGTATCAATCCAGGGGAGTCTGGTGGAAAGTGTCATGAATTAAGAACTAATACTACTTGCAAAGACGGAAAATCTTGGTTGTTTGAGAGTTTGATTAAACTACGAATTACTAAAAATGAGGTTGTGAACAATGAGAGAAACAATGGTTCCTCCGGATTTCAGATTCAAGGTGAATTCAGTTTATGTTTAATTGTTTACAGTTACATATACATAACTGTATAATCCGATTAATTGATTGTGATAAAATATGTAACACCTCGCAAAATCATGTCTAATGTAGTAACGATACGTGTCATGAACTTTAAATGTACAATGAATTGGTTTCAAGGGACTAAAGTTGACAAACGAAGAAAGTATGTGTGTAGAAGGATCCAAAGTGTAAACATTTGAAAGTTTTGCCTTTCAACGACCCTACACGATGTTTATACCCTTAAACAAATAAATTGTGAAACGTACTAAGCCGTTTGTGGAAGAAAGTGAAAGTTTACAAGACGCGAGGGTTAAATGTGTCAACATGTTGAATTAATACCTCTGAGTGACCTTTTAATGAACCCGAAGCTTTGTAATAATTAATTATACTCCCAAGAACAAGTGACGAAAATTTCACAAGGTTTCGATGTCGTTTGAGATAAATACGTTAACTTTCATGATTTAAGGGTTAAAAGCGTCAAGAAGGCAAAACTTGTGTTTTCGGTTATCGTTTAACGAAACTGGACCTAACGATGTTTGGTTATTCTCTAAGGATCACAAAAATATGAATTATAAGGGTTAAATATGCTTGAAATGGAAATTATTACGTTTTATAAGGTTCAAGGGGTGAAACTGTCAAGATTGAAACTTGCTGAGCTGGTAACCTACATGGTGGCGTCGCGCCACACCCTTGTCCCTTTGCCATCGCGCACCCGATGACATGATCTGGGCAAAAACCATGCACAGGTGCAGGTTCTGCCATTTCCTTCACCATTGCATGCTTAATTTCGATTCTATGGACTGTTGCTGGTATTGTAAAACCTCCTAAACACATGTATGCCTCAGATTATACTTAGGGACACCTGTATCAATCTTAGAATTATTCAAAACCCTATATAAAGGGGCAAATTTGGAGCTCATAACTTGCAAGTTCAATTTTCATACTCTGAAACTTACTCTCAAGCTTTGGAGCTCTCAATCTCATTCTCTGGAGCATCCTACCTTGGAAGGAAGCTCTCTTAGTCTAAATTTCCGTGCTAAGGACTCTTGTAAGTGTTCTTAGCCTCCGTAATTAAGTTTTCATTAGTGTAATGACCGAAAGTCAAAGATAACGTAATTAAGCTTTGACTTGGTGATTAATCACTAACGGTCCAGCCATTATTCGAATTAAAAATGGCTATGTGTTGGTAATTATGTAGGTGTTAAACCCTTAAAAGGGCACCTTCAAATTATCACGTTATCTCAGTCAATTGTCGGGTCAAACTTATTAACAAAAAGTCAAACGAGTCAGTTTTTGCAAAATAATTCATAACTGATAATGTTGAAGTTATGGAACATGTTTTAACACTTAAATAACTTGGTAAATAATATAAGAACATGTTTAGGCATGTTCAACCCGACAATTATGAGTTTAGGCTCGGTTCGCAACCGAAAGTCGGAAAAGTAGACTTTTGCTTTGACTTTCAGTTCTGACCCGATTTAGCTTAGTTTAGATATGCCTTAGGGTTCCTTTAGGACCATATTATATGTTAGTATAACCCTCTGAGATTATACAACATGGTTCCATAGAAATCCTAGTTCATTGCATGTTTCCGTTAAATGCTTAAAAGTTGACCGTTATGCCCTTTTGATATAAAAACGAGATTTTTGAAAATGTGAGAGGACAAAAATCTTTAAAAGTTTTGGGACCACGCGTGTAATTAATAAACCACTAGGACCAAGTCTGCAATTTTTGCAAACCACAGGGACCAACCAAGTATTTAACTCTTTTATTAATTAAATGACATTTTCAGTATAAATCATATTTAAACCCAATTTTTGGCCCCAAACTTGCTACCCACTATTATAATATAATATTTAGGGATTTTTGGAAATTTTTGTCAAATTTTATACTGATCATAACATAGAGTTCTAGTGTAAATTCGGTATTGACGAAATTGCCTTTTTCATTGATAAAATGAGTTTTACATATCATTTTGATACCAAACCTTTTCCTACTGATTTCATATGTGAAATAAAATATATTAAGCTTTAGAAATTGATCAGGGCTTCAAAATTTTATAAACATTTCAAATATCGTTAAATACCGACTTTTACGCTTATTAAGCGCATAATATGGCTTAAAACCATATTTAACGCCTAAGACTTATTACCTACTGATGTTATAACCAAATTTTTATACTTCAACAGTAAGTTTAAGTCTTGAACTCAGATTTCTAAATTTGACCCTTATAGCATATGTGAAATGACCAAAATGCCCTTACGGTGCATAGTTTGGCCATAAATGATAAATTTCACATATGTACGATATCTTACTGATGTAACTTGTTAAAATAAATATTTTTACTGATTGTTTTAGACCAGAACCTCAGATTTCTATTTAACCTCTTTTATAAACTTTAAAATGACCAAAATACCCTTACGAGGCTTAAATTGGTTTTAAATTCGTTTTGGGCATAATGGAAGGTATCCTACTGATATCACAACATAATTTAAGCATAATAACTTAGGAAACTTGTACATGACTCATTCGGTTACCCATTATGCCTATACGCGTTCGGTACGGTTTATGTAACTAGTTTGCATAAATTAACCGAAACGGGCCAAACCTTATAATTTTTACTTCAAAATCCAGAATGTATTTAGTTTTCCCATTTATTACAAGTCTTCATACTTGTTGGGTCTAAATCACATTCTAATCTGGTCTTCGCTTAATCTTGCGTTTTGAACCATAAATCTTTCATTAAAACTAACCGGTCTAAGTTAAGACTTAAATAAGACCCGTTAGAAATCTAATAGGTTATTAAAACCTTCGTTCCAGATTAGGAGCCCAGTAAAAGCTACTTGTACTTGCTGATTGATATACGGCTGAGAATAAAAATTACTTTTAGCTCAGGTAAATACTTTTAACTTATTTTCCGTTATACGGGCTTGAGATACGGTATTATAATAATACCGCTTGGTCGGGTATGAAATCATTTGATCGGATTGTGATTAATAAATTTACATAACCCGTTTTAATCTGTCTTGTTTAATACAAAGCCTTTGGGGGGTTAATGACCGTGTCCTGGATATCCTCGGCTCATTCATTTGAAATGGCCACGACTTAAGCACGAGGTGTAGGCGTACACCTGACAGTTGCGTATGTAAAAGATATAACCACTCGTTAAGGATAACTCGTCGTGGGATTATATTAGTGGTGTGTTTATTAATCTTGTCTCGGCTCTTCTAACCGGGCCCTGAATAGACGACAAACATATAAATCTGTATACAAGATTATTTTTAAATAATTGTCCCAAGTTATAAAAGATTTTTATGCCTTGTGCATCCAAACTAATTTTATAATTGCTTTTCAAAAGAGTCAGTTAATTGTATTTACTAGTGTAAACTGACGTATTTTTCAAAAAGACTAAGTGCAAGTACTATGCGTAATGGGCTGGAAACTCCTGAGTATTAAATAAAGAGTCTTGCAAGTTTTCAATACTTAAAGTCTGTTGAACAATATTTTCTTTCTGTTTTAGATCCGCCTGTGGATCCACTCTCAACCGTTGTGTAATATTTTATTATACTTTCAAATCGGTTTGTATTATTACTTTAGACTTCCGCTGTGCATTAAACTGTGAATAATTGACTATGATGATATCAACTACGTCACGATACTCCCCACCGGGCCCACCGGTGTTGGTGCACTACATCTGTCGAATTCGTCTTGTATCGAGTCTTAGACTAGTTAGAATAGATCAGGGCACGTAGAACGAGAGAATGAGAGAGAGCAATCAAGATTTCGCTTGAAGGAATTTGTATGTAAAGGATTTCGCTTGAAGCAGCTCAAGCGAAATCAACATGTTAAGATTTCGCTTGAGTCCTGCTGAAGCGAAATCTCATTATCTATATATAGGAGTTAAGTGTCAAGCGAAATTAGAAGTGGTAAGAAGTGTAATTCCATACCGAGGTGCTGCCGGTGTGAGAACTGATTGTATTCGTGTTCCAATATCAATATAATCAGTGTTAAAGTGAAGATTCAGCTGTTTTATAGTCAGATACTTGTTTTCCGCACCTGTATTTGATGGAATTCCTCTGAACCGACTCGTTTAGGTCGCGAACCCGGTCCTTACAATTGGTATCAGAGCATCAGAAGGAGGAGTTCTACAAAATTCAGCCGAAATCGATCAAAATTTCTTACTTCTACACCTTCTTTTCTTACTTCAGAAATTTTACACGGTCAAAAACTATTCAATTTCTCACGAATTGTTTAAAAGTACTAGATAACAAACCCTTGAAAGTTTCACAGCAAAATTTGACCTAAAAGTGATCAAAATCGACATTTAAATGGAGTTCGCTTGAACAGTTCAGTTTTATTGGACGATTTCGCCTGAAACTTCAAGCGACACTTAACATTTCGCTTCAAACCAGAGTTCGTTTTCGCTTCAAGAACTTCGCTTGAAAGTTGTTCAGTTTAATTGTTTCGCTTGAAGGGTACCGCTTGAAAGATTATTTCGCTTGAAGAAAGTTCAGTTGATCAGTTCGCTTGAAAGCTACAAATTGACTATTTCGTTTGAAAGAATCTGTTATTGAAACATGGATAACGATTTCCACAACGCATTTGCAACATCACCTAGTTCATCTTCCATTGCTCAGAACATGAATTCAGAAAACGAAACGGGGACGACTCAGAAACCCCCGAAGCTTATGGGAATTGAGGAATACTACGGATGGAAAGATAGATTCAAAAACTGGGTGCAAGCAAATCATCTAAGATCATGGGAATGTATTCTGACAAAGTATACTCCACCACAAACCGAAATGCAGACTGAAAAACAGCTTTCAGATTTTAGTAAGGAAGAACGAGAAATATACAGAGCTGAAAAGATGATGATCAGTTTACTTCAACAGGCCATCAAAGAAGACATCTTCATACTACTTCAACATGACAAAACATCACAATCAATATGGGATGCTCTAAAAATTAAGGTTGAAGGCAGTACGAGTATGATTAAAAGCAAGAAGGCATTGCTTAAAAAGGAATTTGATTTGTTCACAAGTTTGCCTGGAGAAGA
This sequence comes from Helianthus tuberosus, assembly GCA_030545235.1. Lineage (NCBI taxonomy): Eukaryota > Viridiplantae > Streptophyta > Magnoliopsida > Asterales > Asteraceae > Helianthus > Helianthus tuberosus. The sequence goes on from CM060363.1 coordinate 83,436,854, forward strand.
TACGAAGAAACTCATTGAACGATATTGTCACTTAGTGAGGACAATGTCAATGATGAGCATTAAAAAAGAAAATGATGAATGGGTGGATAAACTTGCTGATGCGTTACCTCAGAAAGAGTGGGGAACTTATTTGATGATACTGAAGAATACTGGAGTTTATGATAGATTGTCGATCTCTCAGTTCATTGAAAAGATTGAAACTCAGGATTTGGAACAGCAGAAGATCGCAAGGATGAATAATCCAAGTGGTCAACAGGATGTAAAGATGTATTACAAGGGTAGTGTTCCGACTTCAGAAGCTGAGAGAAGTCCGAAAATTCAGACTGCTTATAGTGTTGGAGATTCTACAGAAAAGACTGATCAAAACTCAAACAAAAGCAACAGTGGTTTCTCATTGTATCCGAGTGTTAATCCGAAAAGCTCATCAGAAAGTTTTCAATCTCAAAGCACAAAGATGGGAAATGGTTGTGTAATTCAATGCAACATAGCTCTAAATCTTCCAGAAGGTCAAAGTTTTTCTGAAGACATTGCGAAAGATCATATGGCATTACTTGGTTCCGTGCTTATCTCTTATGAAGGTTTAGTTGCTGGTCGAATTGGAAATCCTATGCTTACAAAAGAGGATTATGATCAAATAGATGCTGAAGAGATGGAACTAATGGATATCAAATGGTGTCTTGCAAGTGTTCTTAGACGTGCTGAGAAGTTCAAGACAATTACTGGGAGAAATGATTTTCTTGATGCTTGTGTTTCTACTTTAGGTTTTGATAAATCTAAAGTTACTTGTTTCAGGTGCAGGGAAAAAGGTCATTTTAAGCGGGAGTGCAAGAACAGAGAAGTTAGTGGTGCTCAGAATCCATTTGGAAAAGATGACTACTACCGGAAAGCCATTTATCAGCAAGTTGGTCAGACACAAGAATTACAAACGGCTCATGGTAGAAAGATTGAAGATTCAAAGAAAGGATGTTTGGTAGATTTCAACTGGAGCAACTACATTTCTTCTAACAGCACAGCATGTATAGTGGACCAAATTGATGAACAACTACCTGAAGGATTCAGCTGGGATATGTTTGTTGATGAAAAAGGGGATTTCAAAGCTTTCATTGCAAAGATTGTTAAAGAACCAGATTTGTTTGTTACTTGGATGAGATCAATTGGTGAAACAGTGAAAGATCAATCGAGTACATCTGAAGAAAGTTCAGAAAGTGCTGATTCTGAATCATTAAGTACAGATGAGAATGTGCAAAATGATGATACTTCAGAAAAAGAAGTTGTTTTTTATCAAACACCATCTGATTCTGGTATTTCAGATGCTGAGTCTGAAAAATCTGTAGAGTTTGATCAAACATCGATGGAGAGTAGCAGTGATGATGAAGAAGAGAAACATATTAATCTTGCTAAAAAACATCTTTCTTCTGAAAGTTTTCATTTTTATTTTGCAGATCGCATGGAGAAACTGAAGGAGAAACAAGCTGCAAAAGAACAACAACAAGATGAGAAAGTTGAAAATGTTGTTCAAACTGAAGAAGTTAAAAGTGTGAATGAAGAAAAGGTGATTGAAACTGAAAAAGTAACTGGAGTAGAAAAAGTAATTGAAATGGTAAAAACAATTGAGGTTGAGAAGATTGTTGAAGTTGAAAAGTCTTGCAAGAAATGTTTGGAAATTTGCAAGAGTTGTGAAGAAAAAGATGTTACACTGTTTGATAGAGAAAGACTGATAGAAAAGCTACTATCTGACATCAGTTATGTGAAAGAATCGTATAGTGTGTTGAACAGAACAGTGACAGGTCTTCAAACAACAAACTCTGAAAGAGAAAAAGCTTTAACGATGACGAATTCTACGTTGATGGCAAAGCAAAAGGCAATTAATCATTACATAGAAGAAAATGCTAATCTAAAGCAAGAGTTGGAGAAAGAAAAGATCGAGAATGAAAGGATCAGAAGGTTATTACTGAGTTATTCTTGTTCTGATTATGTTATTGATCGAGTTTATCCTACTGTTGCAGGTTTTGAAGCATTTCAGGATGAGAAGCAAAAGAATGAGACTGGTAAGAAATCGACTATTAAATACAACAAGTGTCCGCCTCCTATCTGGGAAGGGTATTCTCCTAGAAAACCAAATGAGGAGCAAGTCGAAAAAGCAGTCAATATAAAGTTAAAATCCGAGACAACTGACGTTTTACCAGATAACATTGATATCACGTTTACCTCGTCTGATACTGATCATGAGTCTGAGTTAATCAAAAAGGTGGTTGATCAGGTGTTGGATACTGAGGAGGTGTCTGAGTCAAAGTTTGAGTCTGGGGGTTCAAGTTCGTCGGTCAACAGTTCAAAATCATCGGAAAAACGGTCTTACAGTAAAGAATTTTTGTTATCAAAGGCAAATTTGGATGATGAAACATTTGAAGTTGCATATACTTTAAATGATTCGGACAAATTATACTCTGACAAAGAGTTTCCGATTAGAAGTGTTCGTTTTGACATGATTAAAAAGGTTTTCAAAATGACGGAAATTAATTTTTCTGAAATCAAGGATCTAAAATCTACTGAAAAACCTAAAAAATACACTTCTAGAGTTCAACAAAGGTTAAACAAGAAAAAAGGGAAAAAGAATTACAATTCTGATTCTAGTTTTCAAAAGAAAACAAATCAAAATTGTAGTTACAAAAAGAAAGGTCTTGGTTTTATTCCACCTGAAAATCGTAAAAATGAAAAATATGTTAGAGATTTTAAATCAAAAATGACATATGTTGCAGGAAAAAGCTATGAAGAGGAGTCAAATAGCTTATCAAATCAAGAGTTCCTTACTGAAAGAAAAAGAACAGGAACTGGAGTTTTTCATCCAATTGGAGTTTTTCAATCAAAAGACACAAGAATTTGTTTTCAATGCCAAGTTGTTGGACACATCGCTCACAATTGTCCAAACAAAGTCAACAAAAAACAGGGAGTAACTGAAAAACTTAAAGAAAAAGTGGTTGAAAAGAATGAATCACCAACTACAAACTTCAAAAATTTTGAAAATTCAAAGAATGAATTTGGTGAAAATTCTAAAAGATTGTACAAAAAGAGTGCAAAAGAAAATCAAAAATGGATTGTTAAAAAATTAGATGTACAATCTGGCGATGAATCTGATTCCACAAAATCAGAGGAGTCACAAGATGAGATCAAAGATTTGATGAATGATGTTGATATTAAATCACTGAGTGTGGAAGAGATTAAACAAATGGTTGATAAAGTAGAAAGCTCAGAGTTTGATATTGAAAAAACATTTAATGAAAATGTTAAGAAAATTTTCAAGAAAATGATTGATGGAAAGGTAAAGGGGGTTAAAGATTTTTATGCAACTAAAAAGGCAACTTACAACCCTACTGCTCAGGAATTGGAAGCCACCAAGTCAAATAAGACTTGGGTGGAAGTTTGTTTTTCTTAAAAGTCTTAGGACTTGCCGGAGATCCCAAATTTGTAATCGTGGATCAGGAATCGGCATCATTCTTGTTAAGATAGATTTTGTGAAAATTTTTGATAGTGTTTGGATGTTTACAGGTTGTATGACTATACCGGAGCTTCCAGGTTGGTAAGTGCGAAGCAGGAATCGGCATTCAGATTGGTAAAATGGTGATGTAGACGTAACATTCCTACAAGTGATATTGTGTTCTACATGTGATAATTTTTACAATTGATATAGATGGTGCATACTTGCAAGTGGTAAATCAAGGACATTAATTTGTACTTGATCTGCTACAAGTGGTTAAGAATAGACAATGTGATGAATCACACCCCGAATCTACAAATGATTATATCATAAAAACTTATTTTCAGGAAAAATCATTTTGATTAAAACAAACTTAAGTGTTTTGAAATCTAAATGAGAAAATAGTTTTGTGATAAGAGGGAGTTCTGATTGTTTATGCCGAGTGAATGGCGATTTGATGCGATTCGATATCAGTTGTCAATTTTATTGTACAGTTTATTTTCAAATTTCTTAAAATGTGTTTGCATTTTAGGGGGAGTAAATTTTTCAGAAAATTCAAAAACATTTGAAAATTTGAAAAGACAAAAACATGATAAAATTCAAAAATGAGTTTTTGTTGCATATAGAGGAAATGATAGTACATCAGTGGACTATCACAACATGCTAAAGAAATGTAAAGAAAAATGTGATAAACAATCTTACTGCGGATATGTCAGTAGGTTTTTGCACATTTAGTAGATTGTGACGAGATATAAACCTAAATTTCAAACTTGATTGTTTTGTGGGTTAACACAAACTTGGATATATAGGTAACCCCTGAAATCTTGTTTGAAAGGTCCCTTATTCTGAGATACTAGGTTTTTATACTCAGTGATATCTAGGGTATTATCCCGGGACTTCTGATTTTGCGGAAGCAATGGCCTAGTCCCCGGAGAATACTTTCTGCTTGCTTGAAATATAGCATCACCCTCAGCTAAAAATGATGAAGCATTGAAAAATGTTAATCATGGCTGTTGTAATTCAAAAGATCCTCTAAAGGGGACACACCTAAAAGTCAACTAGGCTCTCTGCTGAACGGAAGTTCTGACCTGAGCTATCACGGTTGCATAATTTATTCCCCTTACAGATATCATCTGTGGTATACTCACCTGTAAGACTGAATATTGGGATCTGGATACGGGAGTATATTCAAGTAGTGGGACACACGAATAAGTTTAAGTTGCTTAAAACATTAATCTCGTATCTCGGATCAATTGAACTTTGTGTGAAAATTTAAGTGGACAAACATACTGACAATCTAGGTAAATTGTTTAGAACTTAAAATGAAATCAAGCTTAACGGTGTTGGTGATCTGTCTCAGAAACTGATATGATCCTCTTGCACAAACTCACAAAAAATATTATTTGAAAAATTTCTTTATTGCATTACTTTACAATCAAAAATTACAAAAAGATTTTTAGTGTGTTTTAGCATAAATTTTTGAAAAAATACAAAAAGATTTTCGACAACTGATATTGGAAAGCTGATTGTCAAAGTTTCAAGTGCTAAACATGATGACTTGGTTATAAGGGGGAGTGAATCTTAAAATGTAAAAAGGTTTGTTAAAATTCTTACAATTGATATTGTTAAAACCTGCATTTGATTCATCTTTGAATTGTGATATGAGAGAGAATTATCTGATTATATCAGATTGTTGGTGCATTTAAATTGTTAAATTTAGAAAATTTATTTCTGGGTTAAGATTGTTACAGGTGAGCCAGGTTAATTCTTTCAAAGCTTATAAAAGTCAGAATCTGATCATGAATCTAAAAGTTTGCTAGCTGCTGATGCTGATGAACTTAAGGAATCAAGAGATCTGATCAAGAGAATTAGATGCAATCCAGGCAATGATCTTGTAAACAACATTTGAATCAGACATCGATCCTAAAGCAGATGTTGCTGAAGAACAAATGAATATCAGCAAATCGTGAGGGGGAGTCTGATAGAGAAAGGTGATTCTAGAGAAGAAGATGGAAAGAGAAAAGCCCAGAGACTGATCAAGAATGAAGATGTGAAGACACAGCATTGGTGTGACTCGATAGTCGACTCGTCAACATCTGAGGGGGAGTCTGTTGGTGCACTACATCTGTCGACTTCGTCTTGTATCGAGTCTTAGACTAGTTAGAATAGATCAGGGCACGTAGAACGAGAGAATGAGAGAGAGTAATCAAGATTTCGCTTGAAGGAATTTGTATATAAAGGATTTCGCTTGAAGCAGCTCAAGCGAAATCAACATGTTAAGATTTCGCTTGAGTCCTGCTGAAGCGAAATCTCATTATCTATATATAGGAGTTAAGTGTCAAGCGAAATTAGAAGTGGTAAGAAGTGTAATTCCATACCGAGGTGCTGCCGGTGTGAGAACTGATTGTATTCGTGTTCCAATATCAATATAATCAGTGTTAAAGTGAAGATTCAGCTGTTTTATAGTCAGATACTTGTTTTCCGCACCTGTATTTGATGGAATTCCTCTGAACCGACTCGTTTAGGTCGCGAACCCGGTCCTTACAACCGGTAATACGTAGAAATATCTGGGTGTGACAGGTTGGTATCAGAGCCAACATTGAGGGAATTAAACACTAGCCTTTTGTGTTTAATCTCAATGACACAGTTGCACATTATCGACTTTCGAGTCTAGGCAAAGGACTTAGGATTAATCCTAATCTTAATTATTTTGTCTTTTGTTGTTTTCTTTTGTTTTGACAGGTTCCAAAGACAAAATGCCGCCACGTGTAAGAGGTAGAGGTGGAAGAGGAAAGGCACCAATGACTGCAAGAAATGACCACGAAGCCGGGCCATCTCACCGGCGTACTCCATCAGCGAACCTTAGCTCTAGTCCTCACGAAGATTGGAGAACTTATTTAGAGCCTGCGAGACGCTCTGTCTCGCTCAGTTCATCGCCATCTTATCATGATTCATTCGGGCTACATCAGAACAACGAGTCAGACCATTCTCACCATTCCTTTATACCGTTGCAGCGATCGGGTTCGCACCGTGCCTTCCAGGACCCGACCCCATACTTCCAAAGTCAGTTCAATCCGATGAACCAGGTGCAAGAACCAGAGGGTCCAAACCCTTTGGGACCAGTTGATCATTATCCTGAGATGCAGGATATGGAGATGGATGAGGATCCAGACCCTGAGCTACCACCGACTGGGAAGCCGACGCATCCCATTGATATATCCAGCGGATCATCCTTCCATGGTTCGCCGTACAGGGGCCCTGACATTTTCACTGAGAGATGGTCTACATACAAGTGGGAGTACACTCCCTCTCACCACGACTCTCCTCCTTACCAACAGGTCCCTTCTGAGGACCCGCATTTCCAGGCGGTTACGCCACCGCCGCCGCCAGAGCAGCAACTGCCTCCAGAACCACCGAGGCAAAGAAGAACAGGTGCACGGATGTCCGTGTGTGGGGGATTCCATTTTAGCACCCCCAACACTCCAGCGGCAGCCACTACCTGCCGCTATATGAAGACCCGCGAATGGGTGGTCCTTCAAATCTAGTTTCTGAAGTCGACTCAGCTGCAGTCGCACCACCACCGCCCATGGGTTATGAAAACCCAATCCCTTCCTACCCCGGTGCAGCAGCATATAATCCGTTTGAGCATCAGGCTTATTCGGGTTACAATTACAACAATGCCCCTGCCGTCGACCCGTACCTCGAAGCGGCAAACTACAATGCTCTCTACCCTGGAGGACCCTTCGCAGCTACGTACCAAACTGGGTACCCAGCCTATGGGTACCAATACCCACCACCACCTCAACCTCAGCAGCAGCAGCCGCCGCAGCCACCATAGATCCAACCACCACAGCAGCAGGAAATCCTTCAACGGTTGCACGAGGTGGAGCAACAGGTACAGGAGGAGCGTAGGAGCCGCCGGGGTCTACTTAAGGGTTTGGCAAACTTGATAAAGGGGAAGAAGAAGAGGGATTATTGAAATTCCTTATTTTATTTGTTTTGTAATTTTTACTTTCAATTAAGTCCATGTGTGGACATCTTATTTATGTACTTGGTCCCTGCGTGGACTTATCTTTCCTATTTCTGTCCCTGCGTGGACAATGTTATTTCTTTAAAAGTCCCGTTTTGGGCAAGTTATGTACTTCTTTCAAGTTATGGGATGTTTTAATTTAAATTTCATTTGTCATTATATGTATGAATATATTATAAATCAAATATCATTCCGTTTTACAATTGATCTGCCATTCAATATTGAAGGAAATCTTGAAGGTATAACCTAGCCCATATGTCATTTTAGATATGGCCCTGATGGTAAAACCTTTTTAAAGATTCAAATCCTTGTTAACATCTGAAAACATGTTAACACTCCTGGAAAATGTGGTTTGATAAAATCACACTAGTCATCCTTGAATTGGATTTTTTCCAATTCCTTATTCTTACCTAAATTTAAATATCCATTAGTGATAAAATGCATGCGGGCCATATTCATAGTTCAATAAGACAAAAGACAGTTGTAGTCTATGACTCCCTGTTAAGAAAAGGTGATGAACTATGTTCAAACCTTAATGCCTCGATCTTATAAGATCATGGCTTATAAATTTAAAAAAAAATTGTCCTTGTGACTAGGCCTTTTGTGCCACTCTAATATCTTTAATGATCTATAACTAGGGATAAATTATAATGAAAATCCTAAATAAATATGACTAACAAATTAACCAATATGGTTTATATTTACCATGGTTAATGAATCGTCAAAAATGATGATTCCATAATAAACCTCTAAATAAAATATTGTCAATTGTTTTATAGCAATCAAGCCTCAACATGTCTGAATCAGAAGAGGTTAACAATCATCCTAGGGAAAGGAATGATACCACCAAAATTAATGTTGCTGGTGCAGATTTACAAGCAATGATAGATAATGCTGTCACCCGATCCATGGACAGACAGTTCAAAGAATCAAGTGGTACTCGTAGCAGGACCCAATCTGTACCTCATACAAAACCACCTTCCACGTCGCACGCATCACATAAGGACGATTCTCATCATTCATCGAACCAGAGAAGTGTTCCATCCAAGCGAATTGTGCTCAATCAGGAGCCATGTGTTAAGACCTGCTCTTATAAATACTTCGTCTCTTGCAAGGCAAGGGACTTCACAGGAGAAAAAGGAGCCATCGATTGTATGACATGGCTAGATGAGATGGATACCGTGGTTGATATCAGTGGTTGTGCGGAACAAGATATTGTGAAGTTTGTTTCACAATCATTTAAAGGTGAAGCTTTAGCTTGGTGGAGGTCATTAATCCAAGCTACAGGGAAGATTTTGTTGTATAACTTATCTTGGGATCAAATTGTTGCATTGATCAGGGAAAACTTCTATCCTCAGCATGAGGTGGAAAGAATTGAAACCGACTTCTTGACTCTGGTCATGAAGAACTTGGATTGTCAAGCGTACCTTACAAGTTTCAACACCATGTCCTGATTGGTTCCTTATTTAGTCACACCAGAACCGAAGCGCATAGCTCGTTTTATTGGAGGTCTAGCTCCAGAAATCAAGGGAAATGTGAAAGCATCCAGACCTACCACCTTTAGGTTAGTGGTTGATATGTCTTTATCTCTTACTCTCGATGCGATTAGGCAAAGGTCGCTTAAGAATTCTGATGAATGGAAGAGGAAACGTGAGGATGAGAACTCACGTCGCTCTGACAAGAAACGAAAGGGGAACTCTGAGCATAAGAAGGGTTCTGGATTCAAAAAGGACAACCAACAGTCAGGTGAGAAGCCCAAGTGCAAGGTCTGCAAGAAATACCATTTTGGAAAATGCAGATTTGAATCACAGTCGCAATCGCAGCTTAGAGTTTGTGGAATCTGCAAGTCTAAGGAACATAAAACCCTAGATTGCAAGAAAATGAAGGACGCAACTTGTTACAATTGTAACGAGAAGGGGCGTATCAAGACCAATTGCCCCAAATTTGCGAAGAAGCCTGAAGAGGTTAAGAAGACCAATGCTCTGGTCTTCCAAATGAATGCCCAGGAGGCTGTGCGGAACGACAATGTGATAACAGGTACTTTTCTTATCAATGATGTTTATGCTAGAGTGTTGTTTGATTCTGGTGCAGATAAGTCTTTTGTAGACAATAAATTTTGTAAATTGTTAAATCTGCCAGTTAAAACTCTAAGCATAAAATATGAAGTAGAATTGGTCGATGGTACTATAGAGACTGCCTCAACAGTTCTAGATGGATGTTTTATATCCATTAGGAATCACTCTTTTCTGTTATCCTTGCTTCCATTGAAATTGGCAGGGTTCGACATAGTGATAGGCATGGATTGGTTATCTCGTAACCAAGCCCAAATTGTATGTGATAAGAAGCAAGTAGTTATCAAGACTCCTTATGGTGAGCCTTTAACAATTCAGGGAGATATGCAGTACGGGTTACCTAAACAAGTATCTATGCTTAAGGCATCGAAGTGTTTGAAGAAAGGTTGTGTCATTTATATGGCACAGGTAACCATTGATGAACCAAAGCCCAAGATCGGAGACATCCCCGTTATTTCTGAATATCCAGATGTTTTTCCTGAAGAACTACCTGGGTTTACCTCTAGATAGGCAAGTGGAGTTCAGGATTGATATTATTCCTAGAGCAGCACCAATCACAAGAGCACCTTATCGATTGGCACCAACTGAAATGAAAGAATTGAGAACACAGTTGGATGATTTGTTGGAAAAGGGTTTTATTCGACCTAGCTCGTCCCCTTGGGGAGCACCGATTCTGTTTGTGAAGAAAAAGGATGGCTCAATGCGTTTATGCATTGATTATCGCGAATTGAACAAAGTTACAATTAAAAACAAATATCCATTGCCCAGGATCGACGATTTGTTCGATCAGCTTCAAGGAGCAAGTTAATTTTCAAAGATCGATCTAAGGTCGGGTTATCACCAGTTGAAGGTCAGAAACGAAGACGTGCACAAGACCGCATTCAGAACTCGATATGGACACTATGAGTTCTTAGTGATGCCTTTCGGGCTCACTAATGCACCTGCAGCATTCATGGATCTCATGAATCGCGTTTGCAAGCCGTATCTAGACAAGTTTGTCATTGTCTTTATCGATGACATACTCATTTATTCAAAGAGTCAAGCCGATCATGAAAAACATCTCCGGTGTATCCTTAAACTTCTGCACCAAGAGAAACTCTACGCCAAGTTTTCCAAATGTGAGTTTTGGCTTCGTGAGGTCCAATTTCTCGGACATGTGGTAAGTGAGTGTGGTATCCAGGTGGATCCCGCTAAGATTGAAGCGATTATGAATTGGCAAGGGCCCAAAAAACCTACTAAAATTTGCAGCTTCTTGGGTCTAGCAGGTTACTATAGACGTTTCATTGTCAACTTTTCAAGGATTGTTGCACCTTTAACTTCGCTAACTCGCAAGAATGTCAAGTTTGACTGGGGTCCCAAGCAGCAAGAATCCTTTGATATTCTTAAGCAGAAATTAAGCAATGCTCCTGTGTTGACATTGCTGGAAGGAATTGCAGAGTTTGTGGTTTATGGCGACGCATCACACACAGGTATGGGTTGTGTGCTTATGCAGAAGGGCAAGGTCATTGCCTATACATCCCGTCAATTAAAGGTGCACGAAAAGAACTACACCACTCATGATTTGGAATTGGGTGCCGTGGTATTTGCACTGAAGCTTTGGAGGCATTATCTTTATGGGATAAAGTGTGTAATCTATTCAGATCACAAGAGCCTTCAACATCTGTTTAAGCAGAAGGAACTTAACATGAGGCAGCTCCGCTGGATGGAGACTTTGAATGACTATGATTGCGAAATTCGATATCATCCAGGCAAAGCGAATGTAGTCGCTGATGCTTTGAGCAGGAAGGAAAAGGTTAAGCCCATTAGGATCAACGCCAAGAGCATTGAGCTAAAGAATAGCTTGAATGAAAGGTTGTTATCCGCTCAAAAGGAAGCTATTTTAGAATCTAACTATCCGAATGAGAAGTTAGGCATCACTGCTGATCAATTATCATATGGCAAGGATGGAATCCTCAGATTGAATGGTCGAATATGGGTTCCAATCCATGGAGGGCTTAGAGATGTAATTCTTCAATAGGCTCATAGCTCAAAATATTCAGTTCATTCAGGCAGTGATAAGATGTACCAGGATTTAAAGGCAAATTATTGGTGGATAGGTTTGAAGAAATCTATAGCCACTTATGTGGCTAAATGTCTGACATGTGCACAGGTTAAAGTTGAGCATCAGAAACCATCAGGTTTGCTGCAACAGCCTGAACTTCCCACTTGGAAGTGGGAAACGGTAACCATGGACTTTATTACTAAGTTACCAAAGACGAAACGAGGGAATGATACTATTTGGGTTATAGTCGATAGGATGACCAAGTCAGCCCACTTCTTTCCAATTAAAGAAACACACAGCTCCGATAAGCTAGCTCAATTGTACGTGGATGAGATAGTATCTCTCCACGGTGTGCCAGTATCTATTATCTCTGATAGGGATACAAGATACACATCGCATTTTTGGAAAAGCTTCCAGCAATCATTAGGCACTCGTCTAAATTTCAGCACTGCTTATCATCCTCAGACAGATGGCCAAAGCGAGCGTACAATTCAAACACTCGAGGATATACTCAGGGCTTGTGTTATTGATTTAGGAGGAAGTTGGGATGACCATCTTCCTTTAATTGAATTTTCGTACAATAATAGCTATCATTCGAGTATTCAAGCCACGCCTTTTGAGGTTTTGTATGGACGAAAGTGTAGAACGCCAGTTTGTTGGGCGGAAGTTGGAGAAACCCAACTGTCAGGACCTGATATAGTCCTCGAGACGACAGGCAAGATTGTTCAGATCCGTGATCGTCTCAAAGCTGCCAGGGATAGGCAGAAAAGCTACGCGGATAAAAGGCGTAAACCTCTGAAATTCGAGGCAGGTGATAAAGTATTACTCAAAGTATCATCCTGGAAAGGAGTGATGCGATTTGGCAAAAAGGGCAAGCTTAGCCCAAGATACATAGGACCATTTGAGATCATCGAATGTGTCAGAATTGTGGCCTACAAGTTGAACCTACCTGAAGAACTTTGTGGGATACATAATGTATTCCACATCTGCAACTTAAAGAAATGTCTAGCCGATGAGTCGCTAGCAATGTCTCATAAGGATGTGCAGATAGATGAGAGTTTGAAGTTAATTGAAAAACCTTTGTCGATCGAGGATCGACAGGTTAAGAAGTTTCGAAGAAAGCATGTGTCGATTGTGAAGGTAAAATGGGATGCCCGTAGAGGCCCAAAATATACGTAGGAGGTTGAATCCACGATGAAGCAGAAGTACCCTCATTTATTTCAGTAAATCTCGAGGTCGAGATTTCTTTTAAGGGGCTGAGGATGTAACACCTCGCAAAATTGTTAGGATTGAACCCTACCAGAGGAACAGATGATAAGAGCCAAAACTGGTTCAGAACAGTGGATCCAAAATAAGCAGTTGTTTGCACTAAAGCTTTCCCCTTGATAGTGGCTATAACATCTGATGCACTAAAGTACTGCCCTTACAACAACTGCTGCACTTAAAGAATGATGCTACTAAAGTACTGAAGCTCTATCTACTGACGTCTCCTAAGTACTGCTGAAGACCAAAGTGCTGCTCATTCAAGGACTGATCACCTTTGAAGAAAGCACTGATGTCCAACATCAGTGCTTAGACTACAACAGTGGAAAGTGAAGCAGTAGTTCACCTATGTTTTGTCATTTCTTGTAAACAGTTGTTTAGTCATCAGTAGTTGTATGTAACAGTCCTTTAGGTTGTTAGGCTGTTAGATGCCACTTTCATGGTGACGTCAGCTAAGTTGCTTCAGTGGTTTGATATGTACTATAAATAGAACAATTTGTACTGTTCTATTTAAGGAGTTTTATCCTTCAATCCTTGTCATCTTGTACGATCAACCATTGAGCTCATGCTGAGGGGGAGTTTAGTATGTAAACATGTATGTAATCTTTTGATTATAATCTTTCGACTAATGAGAAGCATGAGTTTATGAAAAACTATTTTCCCTTTGACTGTGTTTACAAAGTTTGTTTCCATTTCCGCTGCATCAAATCTCATTTTACTTTCATTCATTTGTTCAATTATGACAAACAAACACAATCATGTCAGCCTCAGATGCTAACAATTGGTATCAGAGCAAGGACAGTCAAATTCGATCTAACAATCAATTTGACATAAAAGTTCAACTCAAAATTTATTGATACTAAGGTTGATCGTATTTGTTGAAAAACAAAAGTAAAGGATAATCACGTCTAAAGTTGGTTATTCGAAAAACTTTTGTAAAACAACCAAGATGTTATCTATCACATTGAATTCACGTAACACTGATAGTCTGATATAAATCACCGATGATTGTTAAAGTTGGTAAAATTTAATAATCTCGGATTGGATATAGTCTTTCATAGATCTATGAGTGTTCGTGATGAAAACTATGATTGGTTCCATGATTGACTGCTGCTAAGGGTTTATCTCATGTCATTAAAGACGTATGTTCTGAAAAATAGCATTTATACGCTTGGTAACATATGAGAGATGAACAAAACCTTAGGAACAAAATCATATATGTGAACGACAATTTTGGAAAACCTTCAAAAGTTAGAAACAAAATTGTTTAAAATTAAAATGAAAAATCAGTAGTCTCAAAAATTTACATCAGATATAACCATGGATCAACTCAAAACAATGATAGTAAAATGTCAGTGTTGTAAAGAGTTTGAAATTAACCCAAATCTCGTATGAGAAAAAGGGTGAAATCTAACAAGGTTATATATTTGATGTTGAAAAAAAAAAACTGATCATGAGTAATGTAAAGTTTGGCATGAGCATTAGCAAAAATGTCCAAATCTCTCAAAACATTACTGAAAATGATTTTGGATAAAGTATTCCTTCCTTGAAAACCTTCCAGTAAAAGGTCCAATACTATTCTATGGAAAGGGTAAAAAGGGAATGAAGAAAAATTACAAAAACTCAACAGTGTGTTTATCTCAAAACTTTTGAAATCAAAAGAAAAGAGTATAAATCTAAAACACTTAAGAGTCTACAGGTGGATCCTACAAAAAGAAAAAACCAAAAATAAACACACATCCTTGGTCAAACATTTGTCATCTATCAACCATGTACCATGGAGTTCAGGTAACAAAAGTATCAACATGTTGATTATTAATAAAGAGGTTTAGACCAAATTTTCAAGAAATCCTTCACATGGTAATAAGGTTCAGAAAGAATCTTCAAAACTATTGTGAGAAGGCTACCTCATTGTCACAATCATTTAACAAGGTAATGGTATCAAACAGTGGTTATGAAATTTATTTCAAACCACTGACCATCCTCCTAAAGTTGAGAATGGAGTGATTCTGATATAATTAAAAGTTACAGTGACTTTTGAAAATGCACCAGATCCAATTGATGTTGTTTTCAGGAAATCTTTACTTATTTTTCTTGTAAAGATCTTCTTAATAAAACTGGATATGTTGTTCTTCATTTTTTTTTTTCTAAAAGAATGATATATTTTGCATTTTTACTTGTTTTTAATGGTAAAAGTCCAAATACCTGTCAGGATGTAAAACCCTTTTTGTTTTTGCCTTGGGTTATATATTCTTTGATAATGGGTCAAGAAGAATTGGTGTTAAGAATCTGAATCATTTCATTCATTAACTTAAGTCTAAATTAGTACTATAAGTGGATTATTGATAAGCTTCAAATATTTGGCTGCATATGTTTTTACTCTAAAGATTAAAACACAAAATGTGTGGTCAAAGTAAAATTATAATCATTTGGGATATTAAACCACTATCTATAGAATGTTTAAAACATGAAGTAGATATGTGATAAAACCTTGTATGCAAAAACCTGTAAACTCTCTGCATTAAAATCCCTTCAAACCCTGCTATTATGATTAATTCTGATAAACTTGCATTCAAAATGTGGTTGTCAAGAACTTGGTTTTGCAGGTAACTCACAATCACCATCAACAGATGCTGAATATGATATTGTGAGTTCACAAGTCAAAATCATTTCCTTCATCAGAGCAGCAGTTGTACAAAACAGCTGTTAAAGCTCATCCACTGATGTACAAACAGTGTTTGACCAAAATAGCCTTCTAAACCTCTATCACTGTTGATAAAATCCATCAAAAATGGATAAAAGATCATCAGTGTGCCAAACCCATATCTAAAATCTCTATCACCTTCATTTCAAGCCACTGCTGGATCATCAAAGTCACCAGCAGTGGTTAGCTCAGATGATTCACATCTGCAGCTTCACCTTTTAAAACACATCAATCCTTCTACAACTCATGCATTTCATATATCACTTGACAACATCAATGAAAAGGGATTTTTTTTTTCAAAAAGATCAATCCTAAAACATTTATCTTCTTGCTGATCTTCTACCATCCCATCAACAAGTCATGCACTTTGGGGTACTAAAAAGACATAAAGTTGGGTAGATGTCATGTAAGAAGGGTTTCAGCAGTTCAATGACAACAAGCTTGAAAAACTTGTGCCACAGCCAAAGAATGAGAATCCTTTTGGCTAAAAGTGGGTCCTCCAAGAACATTGCATATGTTAGAAGCATGATTGTCAAGATGTGTCATACTTAAAAAGACACCAAGAGTGTGAAAAAGCTTACATCAGAGGGATATCAATTCCTAGGCAATGAGCTTAGTGTTGTGACTGTGCACATGCAGCAGATGTTTCCCTAACCACTGATCTAAGAATATTATGATGATTGTTGCTATTGCTGAAAAGTCCAACTGATTGCAACTTCAAAATATGTTATTGGATCTTGATATAAATTGCTCAAAAGGCTTCTTTTATGCAGGGTTGTCATGTAGCTGAAATATATCATCAAAGATTCAATATCTCATTGATTCACCATCATTCACAATCAGACATCACTCTGTGAAGGTTTGCTATAAAAAGGTTTGATTTCCCTGTCTCATAATCTAACTAAGGGTCAACTGGTAGATATATTAACCTAAACATTAGACATATTTACCCCTGAAAAGTTGATCCCTAGGAATGATATGCTTCACATGGATAAACAAGCAAAACTTGGTTGAACATGAATTATAAGCATTAAAATGTTTTCAGGAAATCAAAAATCCATCCTTAAAAATAGTTAAAATGAAAATCTTTCATAAATCTTAAAAGTCTCTCCATAACCACTGTTTTTGGTTCAAACATCTGTTCTGCTAAATGATGTCCACTGCTGAAAGACAACCTCTGTTCTCTCCTTCCCTTATTAATCACTGTTGATAAAACATCAGTGTTTTAATCCACTGATGGACTATCCACTGATAGTTGAAAATCAGCCACTGTTCTCATTTATACCGTTGCAACCACTGATATTGCTCCATCAGTGGTTTCCTACCAACTGTTCTCCATTATCATCAGAGGTTGTCAAGTGGGCAGTACTTGGCCGTCAGATCTTTTGTAACCGCCGCCACGTCAGGATTCACTTTTTTTCCACCTATAAAACCCTGATCAAAACCCCAAACAGGGTTTTCACTGTCGAATCGAATTCAAAATTCCTTTCTCAAAGCAGTTACCATCAAAATTCTCTCAAAAACCTCTCATTATCTTCTTCCTCTCGCAATCACACTAAAATCGCCATGGCCCTTCCATATAAAGCTTCTCATAATTACTTGTGCATCCTTGAAAAACCAAGTGACAACACAACATTCGACTCCGTCATTGACGCCCTTTCATCCTTAAGGTACAAAACCTTGTTAACTTGCAATCCACCCATCTATCTCGATACCCTTCGAGATTTTTGGAAACATGCTGAATTAGAAGTTCAGGACAAAAAGCCCTGGGCTATCACTTCTTCGGTAAAAGGAATTAAGGTTGCTGTCACACCCAAAGATATTTCTGAGGTGTTTGAATTGAATGACATTACAGGTAAAACTTCCTTCCCAAAAACCGATTATCAAACTGATTTCCTTGAGAGAGGATATGCTGAAGAAATGAAAAAAGATACTTTGCAAAAAGGCAGTTTTCCTCCTGCCACAAGGTTTTTGTTTCATACCCTCCTCATGTGTGTTTCTAATAAGACCACAACTTTTAATGAAATTCCATTAAAAATCCAATACTTGGGTTATGCTATCCTGCAAAATGAAACTTTTAATTATTCCCAATAAATTTTTAATGCCATGGTCAAAAATGTTAATAATATCAAAGACAAGAAAAATCCATTTATTTTATTTCCAAGGTTTTTGAGCTTTTACTTGCAAAAGAAGATTCCTAATGATAGTGCTCATGTACTTATCCAAGGGAATCCTTTTCAAATTAACAGCCTATCTTTTCAAACATTTACAAGGCTGTCAAAACCTTCGAAAACACAAAAGAGGAGCCTGAGCAAAATTTAGCAGCAACCACTGCTCCTCAGGCTACTGCTGTTGAGCCCACTGCTTAAGGTGAACACAGAAGCACAACCACTGCTGTGCAACCCCCACCTAAACGCACCAAAAAGACCACTAAAAGAAAATCACAAAAGCCCCCCAAACCTCATAAAAAGGTAACTCTGGAAGATGAGATCCCAGAGCAACTACCAGTGACAACACAAAAGTCACCAGAAACCACTGTTGCTACTTCCTCACAGCAGTTGGATGAAAGATCTCAACATGAGCTTCAGACTCCTCCTGCTTCTTCTAAAAAAGAACAGGTTGTATCAATAGGGACACCACATTTTGATGCTCTGGAATCACTTGATTCCATCATCCACAGCCCAGCTCCCGAGGCAAATTCACTTTCTACACCTCTACCCACTACCCAAATTCCATCTCAAATACTGCCCTTGTTGGATGCACTTGATATAGCTTAGACAGAAAACAGTTCCTCTCAACCACCTATCACTGAGAGTATGCCTCCACAAGTGACTGAGTCTAAGCTCTCTATATTTGCTAACCCACCAACAACTGAGGAGGTTACACCCCTTGAGTTACATGTAACTATTGGTGGTAGTTCAAGCGAAGCAACTACTACAAGTGTTGAACCCACTGGTTTACACTTGGACAATAGTTTCATCCCTAAGACTTCCTTGAAGGCAATATCTTCTTTGGGAACCATAATGCCAACTGATGGATATCCAATATACACTGGTGAGCTAAGAATGGCCACCCCTTTTGAAGATAGAAGACCCCAGCACCAAGAAAAAGGGGCATCAGTGGATGATTTTTTGGGATACATTCCCTAAGTCAACCACTTCCAGTGGGAAATCAGATGATCCCATTAAGTTGGGTTATGGTTTAATGTACCGAGAATTGACAGATAGAGTTGACAAACTTGATACATCTGTTGCAGAAATTAAAGACATGTTGCAACAGTTGTTGAAAGCACAAAAGGTCACACCCACTACTGCTCCAGCTCAAACATCTGTTCCATCATCTGCTCCTACTCCCAATGAGCTCTGGAGTTTATTTCAATCTATGCTCATCCAACAAAGACAATATGCTGATCAGCAACATGAAATTCAAGTTCAAAAGATCAGAAATATAATGGAAGCTAGGTTCAAAGACACCCAAGCAGATTTAAAGGAAATCAAGGCCCATTTGTTGAACACCACTGGCATTGCTCCTCCCTCTATCATTTTTGTGGACAACCCACCACCAGCTGATGCCAATAAGGGGGAGAAAATGAAGCGGTTGAAGAAAAAGGGATATGAAGATGGGTTGTACATTGCACCAGACAATTCTAGTATGCTTGTAGACATCCCTAAGCCAGATGGTTCTAAAAAGGTTGATGTAACCTTAAATTCCTTAGATGATGAAAAGACAAGGCTGAAAAAGGATATGGAGGCAAAGGGCAAGTCAAGGTTTGAAGAGGAGAAGAAAGTGTTTATGGCAATGGAAGTTCAGGGTACTTCAGAGCCTAAGGATGAAGAAAATCCTAAGCCCCCAAAGAAGGCAACCCACTAGAAAAGTGAGGCAACCCAAAACCACTCCTTCCAGACTCACAAAACATGCCTCTCAAACTCCCAAAAACTCCTCACATCAAACCTCTAAACCAACAGCTGTTAAAACACCTGTTGTATCGACAACTGTTGGTACTTCAGTGGTTTCAGCAGTTGTTAATCCAACAACCACCACTTCAACACACACTTCATCTACTGCCCCTAATACACAATCCACTGCCTTACCAAAAATCACATCACCACCAAAAACATCCTCACCTCCACAAAAGCATCATGCCAAAAAGCAGAAGACATCAGATGATACATCATCTGTAGTAATGACAACAGTGGTTGAAACACCAGTTGTTTCAACAACTGTTAGTCAGCCACCTACCATTCAAGCAAAACCACCATCACAAAAACCACCCGCTGAAAAGTAGAAGACAACAGTGAATACATCTACTGTTGTAATGACAACAGTGGTTGAAACACCGGTTGTTTCAACAACTGTTAGTCAATCACCCATCACTTCAAATGTCCCTTCACAAGCCATTGTTCCTTTTGCACCAAAAACTCAAACATAAACATCTTCTCCTAAAAAGGTGTATACCAGAAAAAGGAAATTCCAGGTGTATGATGATGATATACCAGCACCTGTTCCCATTTCATCTGCTCCTTATAATGTCATTAAGCCTCAATCTTTCATTCCTCCAAAATTGGTCAATCCAATTAAAGATCCAATAGAACTCCAAGGTTATGATCCTGCTGATGTTGTACCAGTAGCTGCCAGTTATCCACTAGAACTGCAAGCAGTCAAAAACGAAATGAGGCAGTTCTACTTGGTGGATGATCTTTCAAAAAGGAAATTCCCTTCTCTAGTTGGTTATAGAGATCCAGCCAACATGAATGAGTATTTAAAACTCAAAGCTAGGCAAGCCGATACTAGAGCCAGATTTGAATGTCAAGGGAAAAGTGACAATGAAATTTCAAGCTATACACAGTTTTTGCTCACTAAGGTTAAAAATTAGAAGACTATGCAAGAGACCTGAGCAAAGAAATGTCTAACTTGCCTCCAGAAGCTGGTTTGCAGGAAGATCTTAAAGAAGACCTCATCAAGCTAATTATGAGTGAAAAATTCTACCCCGCCACTGCTGAACAGTTCCAAGACTGGCCTCTGGTTGCTCTCAAAGCAGAACTAAATAGAATTGAAAGAATAAAAAGAGATCCAGGCATGAAAAGGTCAGCACCAAATTGGAGCAAATACAAAAAGAAAATTGATGATATTACTTTGGAGTATAAAAGGAAGAAACAGGAGTTGGTTGATGCAAAGGTTGGAACTGCCAAAGCCATAGCAAAATGGACAAAGCAGTACACAGATGAGGCTTATGAAAGACTGAGAAAAATGAGAGAAACAGGTCCTAGTCTTCCAAAGAAACCTGGTTACAAAGCCATTGAAAAATCAAAAAAGCAGGCTCAGACTTCTGAACCAATGTTCACATCATCAGATACCTCTGTCATTGTGTTAAACCAAAATAAGAGGCAAAAGCTGACTGATATAGAAGAAAAAGAAATGGAAGCTGTATACTTTAAAGAGGCTATCAAGCAAATGGCCTCAAAAAGTGTTGACTCGGAAAAACTTCAAAATATAGTAAAAAAATGTGATAAACAGGCCACCATCTCCAAACTCATCTAAAATAAAGACTCTCCCAAGAAACCCACTAGGCTCAAAAATACTAAAGTGGATGTCTGATCAAAAGACCCACGTATTGACTCTGCTCAAGTCCAGTGGTGAAGTGAAGTATATATCAAGGGAACAAGCACTTGGCCTGGGTGTTGAAGATCTACAGGATCTCCTTGAACTTCCACTGTGCAGGGATGATAATTATGAGGACTCAATGAACTTTGAACTACAATTCAAAGGTCAAGTTAGAGAACTCCTGATGAGGCAATAAAGATCCAAGAATAATGAAGGGTTTTGGCATCATCTGTTCTAGGGGAGATTGTTAGGATTGAACCCTACCAGAGGAACAGATGATAAGAGCCAAAACTGGTTCAGAACAGTGGATCCAAAATAAGTAGTTTTTTGCACTAAAGCTTTCCCCTTGACAGTGGCTATAACATCTGATGCACTAAAGTACTGCTCTTACAACAATTGCTGCACTTAAAGACTGATGCTACTAAAGTACTGAAGCTCTATCTACTGATGTCTCCTAAGTACTGCTGAAGACCAAAGTGCTGCACATTCAAGGACTGATCACCTTTGAAGAAAGCACCGATGTCCAACATCAGTGCTTAGACTACAACAGTGGAAAGTGAAGCAGTAGTTCACCTATGTTTTGTCATTTCTTGTAAACAGTTGTTTAGTCATTAGTAGTTGTATGTAACAGTCCTTTAGGTTGTTAGGCTGTTAGGCTGTTAGATGTCACTTTCATGGTGACGTCAGCTAAGATGCTTCAGTGGTGTGATCTGTACTATAAATAGAACAGTTTGTACTGTTCTATTTAAGGAGTTTTCTCCTTCAATCCTGTCATCTTGTACGATCAACCATTGAGCTCATGCTGGCGGGGAGTTTAGTATGTAAACATGTATGTAATCTTTTGATTATAATCTTTCGACTAATGAGAAGCATGTGTTTATGAAAAACTATTTTCCCTTTGATTGTGTTTACAAAGTTTGTTTCCATTTCCGCTGCATCAAATCTCGTTTTACTTTCATTCATTTGTTCAATTATGACAAACAAACACAATCATTTCAGCCTCAGATCCTAACAAAAATCATATCCAATGTAGTAACGACACGTGTCATGAACTTTAAACATACAATGAATTTGTTTCGAGGGACTAAAGTTGACAAACGAAGAAAGTATGTGTGTAGAAGGATCCAAAGTGTAAACATTTGAAAATTTTACCTTTCAATGACCCTACACGATGTTTATACCCTTAAACGAATAAATTGTGAAACGTACAAAGCCGTTTGTGGAAGAAAGTGAAAGTTTACAAGACGCGAGGGTTAAATGTGTCAACATCTTGAATTAATACCTCTGAGTGACCTTTTAATGAACCCGGAGTTTTGTAATAATTAATTATACTCCCAAGAACAAGTGACGAAAATTTCACAAGGTTTCGATGTTGTTTGAGATAAATACGTTAACTTTCGTGATTTAAGGGTTAAAAGCGTCAAGAAGGCAAAACTTGTGTTTTTGGTTATCGTTTAACGAAACTAGACCTAACGATGTTTGGTTATTCTCTAAGGATCACAAAAATATGAATTATATGGGTTAAATATGCTTGAAATGGAAATTATTACATTTTATAAGGTTCAGGGGGTGAAACTGTCAAGATTGAAACTTGCTGAGCTGGAAACCTACATGGTGGCGTTGTGCCACACCCATGTCCCTTTGCCTTCGTGCGACGCGACGACATGATCTGGGCAGAAACCATGCACATGTGAAGGTTCTGCCATTTCCTTCACCATTGCATGCTTAATTTCAATTCTATGGACTGTTGCTGGTATTGTAAAACCTCCTAAACACATGTATGCCTCATATTATACTTGGGGACACCTGTATCAATCTTAGAATCATCCAAAACCCTATGTAAAGGGGCAGATTTGGAGCTCATAACTTGCAAGTTCAATTTTCATACTCTCAAACTTACTCTCAAGCTTTGGAGCTCTCAATCTCATTCTCTGGAGCATCCTACCTTGGAAGGAAGCTCTCTTAGTCTAAATTTTCGTGCTAAGGATTCTTATAAGTGTTCTTAGCCTCCGTTATTAAGTTTTCATTAGTGTAATGACCGAAAGTCAAAGATAACGTAATTAAGCTTTGACTTGGTGATTAATCACTAACGGTCCAGCCATTATTCGAATTAAAAATGGCTATGTGTTGGTAATTATGCAGGTGTTAAACCCTTAAAAGGGCACCTTCAAATTATCACGTTATCTCAGTCAATTGTCGGGTCAAACTTATTAACAAAAAGTCAAACTAGTCAATTTTTGCAAAATAATTCATAACAGATAATGCTGAAGTTATGGAACATGTTTTAACACTTAAATAATTTGGTAAATAATATAAGAACATGTTTAGGCATGTTCAACCCGACAATTCTGAGTTTAGGCTCGGTTCGAAACCGAAAGTCGAAAAATTGACTTTTGCTTTGACTTTCAGTTCTGACCCGATTTAGCTTAGTTTAGATATGCTTTAGGCTTCCTTTAGGACCATATTATATGTTAGTCTAACCCTCTGAGATTATACAACATGGTTCCATAGAAATCCTAGTTCATTGCATGTTTCCGTTAAATGCTTAAAAGTTGACCGTTATGCCCTTTTGATATAAAAACGAGATTTTTGAAAATGTGAGAGGAAAAAAATATTTATTACTGATTTATAAGCATGTCCTAAAAATTTGACATCAGCTCATGGTCTAAAATAGAAGTTATGCGAGATATCGTAAAATGAAAGCTTTTTATTAATTAAATGGCATATTCAGTATAAATCATATTTAAACCCAATTTTTGGAACCAAACTTGCTACCCACTTTTATAATATAATATTTAGGGATTTTTGTCAAATTTTATAGTGATCATAACATAGAGTTCTAGTGTAAATTCGGTATTGACGAAATTGCCCTTTTCATTGAAAAAAATGAGTTTTACATATCATTTTGATACCAAATATTTTCCTACTGATTTCATATGTTAAATAAAATATTTTAAGCTTTATAAACTGATCAGGGCTTCAAAATTTTATAAATATTTCAAATATCGTCAAATACTGACTTTTAAGCTTCTTAAGCGCATAATATGGCTTAAAACCATATTTAACGCCTAAGACTTATTACCTACTGATGTTATAAGCAAATTTTTATACTTCAACAGTAAGTTTAAGTCTTGAACTCAGATTTCCAAATTTGACCCTTATAGCATATGTGAAATGACCAAAATTGCCCTTACGGTGCATAGTTTGGCCATAAATGATAAATTTCACATATGTATGATATCTTACTGATGTAACTTGTTAAAATAAATATTTTTACTGATTGTTTTAGACCAGAACCTCAGATTGCTATTTAACCTCTTTTAGAAACTTTAAAATGACCAAAATACCCTTACGGGGCTTAAATTGGTTTTAAATCCGTTTAGGCATAGTGGAAGGTATCCTACTGATATCACAACATAATTTAAGCATAATAACTTAGGGAACTTGTACATGACTCATTCGGTTACCCGTTATGCATATACGCATTCGGTACGGTTTATGTAACTAATTTGCATAAATTAACCGAAACGGTTCAAACCTTATCATTTTTGCTTCAAAATCCAGAATGTATTTAGTTTACCCATTTATTACAAGTCTTCATACTTGTTGGGTCTAAATCACATTCTAATCCGGTCTTCGCTTAATCTTGCGTTTTGAACCATAAACCTTTCATTAAAACTAACCGGTCTAAGTTAAGACTTAAATAAGACCCGTTAGAAATCTAATAGGTTAGTAAAACCTTCGTTCCAGATTAGGAGCCCAGTAAACGCTACTTGTACTTGCTGATTTGATATACGGCTAAGAATAAAAATTACTTTTAGCTCAGATAAATACTTTTAACTTGTTTTCCGTTATACGAGCTTGGGATACGGTATTATAATAATACTGCTTGGTCGGGTATGAAATCATTTAATCGGATTGTGATTAATAAATTTACATAACCCGTTTTAATCTGTCTTGTTTGATGCAAAGCCTTTGGGGGGTTAATGACCGTGTCCTGGATATCCTCGGCTCATTCATTTGAAATGGCCACGACTTAAGCACGGGGTGTAGGCGTACACCTGACAGTTGCGTATGTAAAAGATATAACCACTCATTGAGGATAACTCGCAGTGAGATTATATTAGTGGTGTGTCTATTAATCTTGTCTCGGCTCTTCTAACCGGGCCCTGAATGGACGACAAACATATAAATCTGTATACAAGATTATTTTTAAATAATTGTTCCAAGTTATAAAAGATTTTTATGCCTTGTGCATCCAAACTAATTTTATAAATGCTTTTCAAAAGAGTCAGTTAATTGTATTTACCTGTGTAAACTGACGTATTTTTCAAAAAGACTAAGTGCAGGTACTACGCGTAATGGGCTGGAAACTCCTGAGTATTAAATAAAGAGTCTTGCAAGCTTTTAATACTTAAAGTCTGTTGAACAATATTTTCTTTCTGTTTTAGATCCGCCTGTGGATCCACTCTCAACCGTTGTGTAATATTTTATTATACTTTCAAATCGGTTTGTATTATTACTTTAGACTTCCGTTGTGCATTAAACTGTGAATAATTGACTATGATGATATCAACTACGTCACGATACTCCCCACCGGTAGGGATGGCAATCAAACCCGAAACCTGACACATTTGGGACAGGTTTGGGGTCGGTTAATTGGGTTTGGGAATAGTTTTTATTTTTTTCGTGGGTTTGGGACGGGTTTGGGATTTAGTGATATACCCGTTTACCCGATTGTATACCCGATATAATTTCTTTTATATTATTAATATGTATATATATGATACATCCATTTTTTACACGTATAGGTATTCTATTCCGTATACATTGTAGTTATTTGATATATATTTTTATAATAGCAATACAAAATGTAACCGTTTAGTAGTTACCCGATAGATACCTAATGAGTTTTGAGATGAGTATACCCAACGAGTAATCTTTTTAAATTAACGGGTTTACCCGAAACCCGTGGGTATACCCGATACCCGATGGGTATTTACCCGCTAGAAACCCGACGGGTTTTGGGATGGGTTTGGGACAAGCTTATCTAATCGGGTTTGGGTTTGGGATTACCAAAACCCGTCCCAAACCCTACCCATTGCCATCCCTACCCACCGGTAATACGTAGAAATATCGGGGTGTGACAAAAAAGGACTAAGTACTCTGATTGGTTAACAACGAGAGGTTATCACACGATAATCAATTGCAATTACCAACCCTAATCCCATAGCAAATATATCCCAATTACTAGATCTCTTGGGAATTGAATGATTAAGAATCAAGGTTTAAGTAAAAACAACTGTTTACAAATCAATCAATTCAAACTAATCGGTAACAAGCATCGAATGCTTAGATTACCGGATTTAACAATTGCTCAAACATAAAACATAGTTCACGTAGACGAATCCTACACCCGGAGGAAACCACAAAGGAATTAGCCGCTCATCGCACACGAACAATCTTCATAAGCTTGAATGAATGACTGGTTCATGATCTTGATCTTGATCTTAGTATTGTGGAATGAATGATGAATGATGATGAAACTTGGTGCCCAAAAGTGTTTCTTATCCCCAAAATTCGTCCCAAAGCAGCCTCCATCGAAATTAGGGTTCAAAACCCTTTTAAACCCATCAAAAACAATAATTACGCGCGCTGAACCGTAGCCCACGGTTCAGGGACCGTAGGTGAAATCGCATATTGCCCAGCTCCCATGTCCTTCACAACCAACTTTCAATTATTGACAGTTTGGCCCCTTAACTTCATTTTCTTTATTTCCTTCACATTCTAATCACAATTAACTACCGAAAGGCCATTGACTTTTTTTGCATCATGTATATTGTGTCTCTAAACTCCACATCGTACCCAAAAAACTTCCCGAATGATATGATTTCTCTCGGTAATCATCCTTGCTTGTTCCTCTTCACTTCTAAGCACTTTAACTTCTCCGAATTATGTCAAATATCCTAACACCACAAGAGCTCGTAGTTACTATATTCAACACATATAATCAAGTTCACACCCTAAAACACTTGTTATAACACACTTTAGCACCCGACTTTCACACACTCCATCAGGGGGCAAAAAAATCGGTTATATTTTAGATCTAATGATCAAATAGTAAATCGAATGATCATAAATACAAACTCTTTGTATCTAATTAAACATTTTAAAAGCATCTCATCCTAATAAGAAAGATTCCAGCAAGCAAAAAATGGTGATAAGATCATTTGGCGAACCATGAGTTGAAGTGAAGTTTTGCATACTTGATAAATTCTCTTTACATGGAAATATAATGTTACATATTGGTCCAACCATACAAATGATATGATATCTTAAGAGATGAATTAAAAAAAAAAACTAAGCCTATGGCCTTCGTACCTTCTAAAATCATAACTTTGAAGTCAATGAATCAACAAAATCTCAATTAAAAAAACCCACCCTTGCTAAAACCAGAATGATGAGTTTCAAATATCAAATACCAAGGTTTTTTTTTACCTAAGCAACCATTCAGAATCACCAGTTGAATTCTTAGTACAAATTACAACCAAAATTAAGAACATAACTATTCTCTAGTGAAGTTCTTAGTATCATAGACCTAAAATCATGATCAATATTGTTCTCTAGCCGAAACCAAAAATTACATAAAAATGTGTATACCTGATGGTAGAAGGTAGACGTACACAGGATTCGATCACGACCCAAAGCGGCCACAAACGTCACAAAAGTTGGGTAGTAAGTTATAACAAATTATTTTGAAGTTGATCAACATGGAAAAAAGTTAACATGGGTAGTAAGGCCTGGGTCTCAAGCTACCCCTTGTGTCAGCTATTAGGGTCAACCGCATCAATTTGTAGCATATTCAATAACATCAAGTTGGTTTTATGTAATGTAGATGAGGGCTAGATTCTAAACATAGGTCAAGAAGGGTCAGGCCGACCCACAAACACCTTTTGTCCTTTTATTTTCTTGAATTTATAAAATAGTTAATGATTATAAATCAAACAAAACTATTCTCTTAGGCTCGAGGGTGTGGGGGCGTCACCCCCGCCAGCTCATCATGTATAGCGCCCCATAGGGCTTCATCACCACACCCTCCATTTTAAGAGGGGGCGCCATGGTTGAGGCGCTAGCATGGTAACGAGAAGATTAATGTGTTCAGGTGGGGTACACAACATGTAACCCAATCATTTTTTTTTTATTTTGTTTAATAGGGGGCTCCATCTACACCCTGCAAATTAAAGGGGGCTCCATGGCTGACGTGGATCCTTCGTGGCTTGATAAAGCCCCTAGGGGACTCCAACCACACCCTCCAGCCTTACAAACACAGTCTGAAACAATCCATCATGGGTTGCATTTTGTGAATACACTTCATTTCACATTTAACATGTTTAGCCCGCTTGACCTTTTAAAGAGCTCAAATAACATGAAACCTTTCTAAATTACGAAAGTTTTGCAGTTCTCATGGGAAGGGAGATTGGGAGGTATATTTTAGGATTAAGTCGTTTGAAAATGTAGAAGAATGGACCTCACGATGCGGTAAAAGGTCTGATTTTAGGTAAACGCCAGCTGAAGAGCAGTCTATGTACCTGCAATTTAGTAAAATATCTAAAAATATAAATCATATAGGAAAAAATAAATTACTTATCATCATTTATATCTTATGTTGATAACTTACCGTTCTAGATTTGGCAATGCATCTAGTATGGGCTCGACTTCTTCCGCCTCACGCCCCGGGTAAAAAAATATTCATAATCTATAATAAATAAAAAATTGCAGAGCATGGATTATGAAAAATTTACTATTATAGCTTGCAAAAGCTAAAATAATAACCATTATAACGCTTTGGGACTCTGGTTGTTACTACTCAATTGGGGTAAACTTGTCATATGCACCAGTTTTTTTTTAATTTCTTACAAACTATGAAAAAAAACAATTGTGAAAAATAGAATTTTTGGATTATGCACACCATATATATCATAGACAACATCAAAGCGTTCAGCAGCAAGGCTCGTCCTCACAAAATCACAATCCTTCCTATCGCCTTTTGAGTCATGATTGTGAGTTCAGATGATAAGATCACCAAGCAAGTTGTTAAAACCAAAATATTCGGGTAAAATTGTGAACAGATTCTATTGCGTTAAACTGGTTATACCCTTTTCCGTGACAGACCAGGCTGCAGTGGTGGTGTTTTTGAAGTGGACATGTGTGATGTAAGGTATAATGACTGAGCATCTAAGAAGTATTGGGTAAGGTAAAGTGACGGTGTAAGTAAAAAGAAACATGGTTCCGAAATGCTTATTAGTCGAATAAGATACAACTCTACTATACATCTGATCATCTTGCACAAAGAAAATATTTAAACAAAGGAAATCGAATGATCATAAATGAAAACCCTAATTAAATAAAACCATGATAAACATACCTAAACTTCACCAGCGTGATGGTTAACAGCCACACCTGATACAGACAATAATCAACACAACCAAATTTTAATCATCAACAATTTTCATCAGCAACCTTAAAAATAAAGATCTTGTACCTGATCGAACCGATTGTTAAGGAAGTGACACGTGTTTTATAGTATTAAAACAAAAACATAACCATAAATGCTTACCTTAAAATTCACATTGGCATCATTTAAAGACAACACAGGTCACTGGCTCTGTTTACGTAGGACGTTGCAGGGGCTGCGGCTCAGAGAAAACCGATAGATTCAATCATTAGAGCATCATCGAACACCCTAGGGTTGGTTAACAAATCAAGATCTGAAATCAAGTAAACAATAAGGAAGGAAACGATTTAAAAACAAAATTTGGAATGATATTTGATCTTAGTTGATATTTAAATCTCGATATTGTATAGAATCTTGAGTTCTTCTATTTAATTCTCTTTGACTTTTATAATTTTTAAAATTTACTTTGTTGATTGCATTTTTTATTTTGTTTTACAATATGTTGTTTTTAGTGTTATGAAAAGTTAATGTTAGCTTGTTCGTTTTCCCATATATGACACTTTGAGTAAGGATCAAAATGTGAATTGGGCATTTGTTTTATGTGCACAATCTTAGCTTGTCTTCAAGTTGGGTGATAGTTAGGGCATTCGTTATCCAAGAACGTGGAATAAAAGTAGTTGTATATAACATTTCGTATCACATGTTAATATTTTTTCATCATTAAAGTAATAAGTGCATTTTATAATCACTAAACATGTATGCACTAACTACATATTAATTATTTGATAACAAATAACTGAATATGTAATAGAACTAATAAACATAATTTCTTGTGTTAAAATGTTATAAACCCACATTTTTGTACTCATTTGTGGAAGCTAATAGGATACTCATTAACTCATTAGTGTGAATACCGAAAATGTGTGTGTGCACCAACGTATAAAACAAGTATCAACAAATATTTATAAATCTAAGCATGAGCAAGTATTTAATGAATGGTGTAAAGTATGTGTTAGTCCTTAATTACCGTAAGTCATTTACAATTACTCTAAAAATTAAGGTGTACAGTTGATATGTATGCGCCCCAAAATAAGACAACAAGCATATTTCATTTGACATGTGTTTCTTGAAGAATTCAAGTGTTGAAGTATGCATTAGACTGTCAACGTATTAGAACTGTAATGTTGAGTTCATCTTCATTCATATGCATCCTTTACAAACATATTAGAAGTGTAGGTCCTTGATAAACCTGACCTGACTACCGTTTACGAACCCATCGCTACGTGAAATCGAGGTTATCTCATGGCAAATCACATGAAACGTGGTCACTATTTCTTTCTCATGAAATTGTTATAGCCGTCATGGGACTCTTCCTACACTTCAAAACAATTAACTGTATTCTCATGAAATCGGTTCAACTCAGTAAACATCAACTTCATTGGCCAGTTGGAGTGGACAAAAGAAATTGTCTTAAGTGGTCAAAATTGGTCCCAAAAAATGTAATATCATGGTGTGGAGGGCTGCGATGGGCGACGGTCGATGCGCTGGCTAAAAGAAATTGCTACAACGGTGATGATGGGTGTGTTTTATGCGAGGATGGGCCTGAGACCGCTGATCATACATTCTGTTCTTGTTTCACAGCTTCGGTTTTATGGTACTAGGTCAGTCAATGGTGCAGAATTAGCCCAATTTTTGAGTTTTCTTTGAAGGATTTGTTGGAAGCCCACGAGAATTCTGGTTTGGCCAAGCAAGCCAAAGATGTTCTGCATGGTATTATTATGGTGGGGTGTTGGTGCCAGCGGAAAATGAGGAATGAAAAAGGTTTTCGAACAAAAGGGTTGCGGTTGAGAAGAACATTCAAGATGTCAAAGCCCTTGGTTTTTTGTTGTAAGAATAAATAAATAATATATTTATTTATATATGGCCATTATAATCAATTATATAATAATAGATCAAAATATATAACGACCTATTAAATAATTAGTTGGTAATTGTTGATGGGCCTTATTACCATTATTAACTAATTAAGATTTCCTCTTGGGTGCTTATATAAGGAGACTTATGTAGAGGTTAAAAGGTTACACACTTAGACACATAACCTAATTATCAAAACATCAAATCGCCTCCTCTCCTATAACTGAACATCCTATTCGGTTTTCATCATCACTATCATTAGATTGCACCCTAAGGAGGAACCAGATCAAGCTGACAATCATGTCAAACTTTATTGCTGCGTCTCCATCTGGATTCTCTGTTATCCTGTTTGCAATCAAAGGTATGTTATTTGCATGTTTTCCATTATGTCTAAAACAGAACTGATCAACATTTGTGGTATCAGAGCATATGTTGATTAGTCAGTTCTATTTTCATATCCATCAATTCTGGGATAGAAATCAGGAAAACGGAATTTTGAAAAACTTAATAATGTAACAGCCGTTTTCGAGTCATATAGAACCACTTGAAACCTCTGTTTCGAGGAAAAGAACTATTTTAAATGTCTCGAAATAAAAAAAACGGGTAAAATTATGTCCGAAATCTGTTTAGAAAAGCCTTAAAAATTCAAGTTTCGGGTTCCAGAATTTTGTTCTTATGTTTAGGGTTCATCATGTGTTCTTAGGAAAATTCGAAATTCCTTTATGTTTTGGAATATGATTTAGATTATTGAGTGTTTTTCCATGTTTTGATCTGTATTAACTCTTAAAATTTTCGAAAAAACTTTTATTAGATCAACAAATAAAATTTTCTAAATATTTGATAAAATTAGATCATCAATAAAACAGGAAACCATATCTCAAAATGTCGCAACCCCCGCCCCCTAACTACCTGGGAACGGGCGGCCGCGAGCCAGTTTCGGTGGTATCCGTATGTTTAATTATTTTGGCAGCGGAAATTTCATCAATACCGTAGTTAGGAAATATTTTATCAGAGTAAAACCACCATATTTTTTAGTTTATAATCACATGGGTAAAACCCAAGTTTCTTATTACAGCATGTTTATAGGGATAAACCTTATTTTATTGAATTTAAAACATCGTCTTTTAGGTAACTTTTATATCCACATTTTTTCCAAGCCGTCAGTGCTCTCCAGCTGGCTTTTTACTAATTGGCTGTCACATTGTGTTACCTGAAACGCGTTTTAAAAATATTTGTCAGTGGGAAATACTGGTGAGTGAATCCCAGTTTAATCAAGAAACATTAATTTAATTTAATTTAATTTAAACAGTATTGAGAGCGATTACAATGTTTATATCTACCCAATTACTCATTCAGTACTGTCAATCCTGACTGGTGGGTCATATTACACATTGGCTAACTCTTCGTCCAATGGTAACGTGTTCCACATTTTGTATACAAAACCCCAACATACCGGCAATAATCGTAGAATTACAAAGACTCAATCACTGCTAAATTGCATTGTAAAAAAGTTAAGGTTTTGTAAAAACTGTTTACAAAAAGGAGATTACTCACATTGCTGTCTTAGGTTTTCTATAAGGATTTCCTGAGAATTATCTATAATTTACACAAATGCATACGTGTTAGTATAATAACCCATTTTAACATTAGTAATACCCTCCCCGAGACGGCATTCCAACGACTACGTCGGGCAGAACCACGACAGCCGTTACGGAACCCTAGATCAATCGGACAGAGTATCTAATACGTATCCAGGGGTTATGATACTTACAACGGAGCAGAACTTCGTTATTTAGGGGGTATTATACCCGATAATTATATTAAATCTTCAGAATTTTGAGAGAGAAAGATTTTATGAACGATTGAACTGAAAGCCCGAGCTCCCACTTTATAGGGCCTGAAATTGAGTTCTACACGGCCCGCGTAAGGTTTGGCTTGGGTCTACGCGGCCCGCCAGGGACTACGTGTCCCGGTATAGGGTTACTGAGTCAGCCCTAGACCCCACACGCGTCGGACATGTGGTGTGCTCTGGTGTGTCCTCATATCCCGGTCTGCCGCGGCCCGCGAGCGCCTACCAAAACTTGTTTTATTTTATTTTTACTAATATAAAAGGTATACGGGCTCGTTTATCGCATAAGGGGTATAATTTAAGAAGTGTAGGGGTGTCAAGGGTGTTTTAGGAGGTTTGGTATACTATTTAATAAAATATGTAATGCATTTGTATTAAGTATAGTAACCCAATTTAACTTTATCCCTACGTCACGAGACAGAACCCCAACAAACTTAGTCAGGCAGAGCCTTGTCATTTGTTACGGGGCCCTACGTCACTTGGACAGGGTATCAGTGATCAGGGGCTACAATACTTAAAACAGGGCATGGTTTTATTATTATTATTATTATTATTATTATTATTATTATTATTATTATTATTATTATTATATAAAAGAAAAATATATTTAGAAAGAGGGGGAAACTGTCAAGAGTTAGAGAAAGAAATGAAAGGAATGTACAAATTTTAGCTTCCATGTCTCCTACTATTTATAGTTAGATGTAAACCTTGAAAACCATGGTTTCCTTTTTGCCTAAAAATGAGACACGTATCCTTTTGCATTAATTCTTATGTCCACCTACTACACTCATTAATTGCATACATATATTATTCTTGTGCATTTCTTTTCAACTTTGCACACACACATATGTAATATTAAATGTAGACTTTGATTTTTTTTAATTTACACGTAAATAACAATTGTAGAGTTTTGATTTTACATATTATTTTATTATTATATATATTATAATTAATTTAACTGTTTTACTTATTTGGCGCTTATAACTTCTAAAATATGACGTTTTATAAAATAATGAATATGCCATTAGAACGGGAATATTTTTATCTACAGTTTGAACCAAGTTTCATTAAAAACGGAGTAGGTTCAATTATAATGTATTTTTTTTATAATTTAATTATTAAACGGTTCCTAGGCCCGTCTAGGTACTTCATATTTCTTACCCATGATCTATTCGTGTAATAATTTAAAATTTTGGGAATGTTACATCCTCCCCACCTTGTTTTAAATCTCGTCCTCGAGATTCACTGAAATATATAGGAATACTTTTAGTTCGTTCTAGGTCCTAAGTATATTCTGGTCCTTTGCTTTGAATTCTACTTTACTTTGACCAGAACTGTTTTCTTTGTTTTGACTTGTATGGTCTTTTAATGGACTGAAATCATTCATTTACTTCTATACCTTTGAAGAGACATAACTAGAGATTCATCAGCTAGGTTATATACATGAAATATATCATGTATTCCTGTCATTTTCTTCTGGTGACTTTTAGCTGATAAGTTACTGACCCAATTTATTTAATGACTCCGAATGGAAAATCTTAGTAGAATTTATAGGTGAAAAGAGTCTTTGTAAGTGCATCTAGTCGTGGTTATTCTTATCTTCAAGTGTTCTTACTGAAGGTAAGATTATTAGCGTAAGTTGTTTTTTTTAGATGTTTTGTGTCTTAGCAAAAATTTTGAGTTACAAGTTTCTTAATGCATTAATAATCACAAGGGGAATTCTTATACTTTTGATGGCGTCCCGACTTATAGGGTTCCTGTCGTTCATCTTGTCACACGTGTTATGAGGCGGATGATCAAACGAAATAATGTTTGATATCAGAATTTTAGAAGTATACGAGAGATTCCTGATAATTAAATCTAAAATTATCATTAACACACATGTTCGTGATTTATCCCTAATTGTCAATCATTATGGTCGTTGGGTTTCCTCGTGGATAGACATATCTATATAATATTTCACATACTGTAATATGCACACCATTCACAAGGTTAATGTATTTAACAGATTCATATTTCAAAAAGAACAAGTCAGATATCAGGTCATGGTACTATTTAGGGAATTCTATTATCATAACATATACCTCATCTCACCCGGTCTCGCCGGAGAGGTACCCCCATCTTACCCGGACAAGCTGGAGAGTCTACTACATCATATCCAGTCTTGCCGGAGAGGTAATTATTATTGTAATTCCCTTAAATAGGATTTTCTCAAATCATGATTTTTAAAAGTGCATTATTTATTATGGCTTGCATTGAGAAACAAGGAAATCAGTATTCTCATGATGGATCATATTCTAGAACCGAGTAGTACCAATAAACAAGAAATAACAGTGGCCAGGTGTTATTGCTTATTTATCATACTTGCACTTTTCTAGTTATCATCCTCACGGCATACCAATAACCATCACACTTTATCTATGCAAGTAATTAGCTTATCTCGAAGCTTATACTAAGACATTGTTCTTAGGTTCATATCTAATTACTACCAGTAAATATTTATATTATAACTCTTTTGCTTAAGCATAGGTATTATTATGGTTGTGACTTTCTTTTGTTTGGAAAATGATGTTTTGACAAAAATATAATTGTCTCCATTGACACTATGGCTAGGTTCGATGTAACACTCGTCTTTTAATTTCATTGTTTAATCATAAAAATGCGGTATTTGTAAAACAAAATTTCCAATTAACAAATTTTTAGTTAGTAAATGAAGTTATACTTCATCATAGTATTTAACATAGTCAAATAACTGGATTGAAACATTTGTCATTCAGCAGTGTTTACAAAACCACATAGTTTAGCTAGATTAGATTAGTGCGGAAGCATCCAAAATTGGTGTTCGGTTCTTGAAGCATCGACTTGATCATCATCCACGTACTTGCAATACCTAAAAACTGGAAATTTTGACAAATATTAGTATTAGAGTTCTTAGAAAATTAGCCTAATCGAAGTACGTTAAAAAACGGATTCAATTAACTAAGATATGCTAAGTTCAACAAAAGTGACATGGCTCTACCGTAACTTACGGTAGCCACCGTAAGTTACGGTAGCCACTGGGCAACACTGGTCTGCCGTAAGGCAGTAGAAAGCTACCGTAACACTTCAGCCTCTACTGTAAGTTACGGTAGCTCACTGGGCAGAATGTTTTGCAGCAGATGCTGCATTTTCCAGCTCTGATTCTTTTCACGAAAACGTGCATAACTTTCAATCTACACATCCGTTTAACGCGATTCTTTTTCCTACGAGACCGTAATTTGATTCTCCATCACATGGGATCATAATTTAACGTTCATACTAATAAAATTCTAAATTTTTAAGCATTCGGGAATCTACATTTTCAACTTAATTGACCCGTTAAGAGATTTAAGCGCTTTACATTTAACTTTGCTCATCCTTTGCTTGCACATTATTTCCATACTATGGTTTCTACTTGTTTTCCACCACAACCATATTTGTGGTGGATTTAATGTGATAAACTACTTGTTCCATATTCTAATCCTCGGTTTAGAAATTTCACACAAGACTTGTTCTGAGGCTTTTAACCAAAAGATTCGTACCTAAACTTTTATACTATAAAAGACCTACTCGATCTTAAACTTACCTTTAAACAACCCTTTAGGGTCATTTGCCCGATTGGTCGTTCAAAGGCATTTCGGTCAACTTTAGTCCATTCTTTTACGACGAAGGACTTTTAATAACACGTTTGACCAAATTCGCACTTTAAACTATAATCATATTTGCACACACCTGGCTCGGGTCAAAGTTTTGACCCGTCTAAAATACCTTTCGCTATTAACTTACAAA
Organism: Helianthus tuberosus; assembly: GCA_030545235.1. Classification (NCBI taxonomy): domain Eukaryota; kingdom Viridiplantae; phylum Streptophyta; class Magnoliopsida; order Asterales; family Asteraceae; genus Helianthus; species Helianthus tuberosus. The sequence continues at coordinate 83,474,062 of CM060363.1, forward strand.
TTAACAGTGTCGTGAACATTATATTACTTTCCTGTAATCACCAAAACTAAACAAGCGATCGTCAGTAATTATCGTCAAATGGTGTTAACACACCATTTGACCCGTTTAGTCAAAATGATCATTTATCCTCATATGATGGTATTTTTTTATACCATTTCACCCCTTGAACCCACTCTGGTTAGCACCATGAGCCCTTACTACTTAAATACACTTCTTGAATTGTTTGACCCGTTATGACTTATACCAAATGATGTCTTTTCACATCTTTTATTCTATCAGTCAACTCGTGTCCGGATTATTACTAAACCACTTTTACTCGTAACAATTCACCCATAACGTAATGTTCAAAATTTGTTATTTATTAGTCCTTACTCGACTAATTTACTATTTTACCCCTTTTTACCATAATTTATGGTTTCTTACCTTTTTACTCATTCCGACTTGCATTGTATCGTGCCGGAACATCGTATTTCAATTACTTAACATTATTCACAATCAATTTTCACTAGTAAGTGTATAGTAATTAAAAAGGGGGTGTAAGTTTAACTTACCTTGTATCCAAGTTACACCTTTTCTTCTTTCTTGTTTCGTTTGACCCGCTTTCTCCCCAAGCTTCCACCTAGCTTGTTGAGCGCCAAACTATTATTCAATATTCACAAGGCGGTTAGATTAGTCTTTAACAATCGTGACTATTCCACCTTACGTATTTTCTAAGTCAAAACTACTATTTGACTTCATCATTTGTTAATTCAACTTATCAAAAGTTAACTTCTTTTGATCACATGATTTACACAGTTAAGTCTAAATCAATATGATGTTTAGAACCCTTATTGTTTCGTATTACGCTTAATTTGCCATTTCATTCAAATGCATGTTTTCACATGAAATTTCAACATTTTAGCTTCAGTTTAGGCATTTTAACAAACACCTAGTGGGAATAATTTCACTAAATCAAAAATCAAGTTTCATGACTAACTATTTAGCCAAGATTAAACAATTTTTGTGTCTAATCAACATCTAAATCCCAAATCTAACTTCAGGGAGTTCTATTAACACAATTTAACCATTATGATTCTAGTGTTCATCATGTTTCTACAAAACCCATTTAGCACATAATCGGGTGATCATGAATTCACAATTAGGAACATCAATTCAACAAGTAAATGACTAGGGTTTACTCCTAGACATAAAATCATTCCTAATTTCATCCAAACTTTAACCATGCAAGCTAAAATTTCGATTTCATGTTTTCACCTAGAACTAAAGGTGAAACTAAATAGCAAAATTGGGCATACCTTTTGATCCCTTCACGAAGGTGATCACTATTCTGAGTTTGGATTTCGATTTGGAGCCGATTTAGCCTTCCAATTGCTTGATTTTTGCTAGTTAGGGTTTGAGCATGGAGTTCCCTGGCTCCTCTGCAATTTTCGACCAGAACACACACTTAGAGTGTGTGTTTTGGTGTTGAATGTTTTATTTAATACAAACTTGTTTCAAGTTTGTCACCTTTGGTCCATATACTTTACCAAGTTGCATATAGTGTGTTTTAACAAATTTTCTTATTACTATAAGACTTATGACTAACTAGGTCATTTATTCCTAGTTACTTTATCTTGTTCATAACCCGTTTTATTTTAAGTCCCGTTAATCTCGGGCCTTTTATATACTTTGCTTTCTCAAAGTATTTCTCATCCTTTTAATAAATATTAGATTTATTTATTTAAATCCTAATATTCACCGGGTTTACTTTACCACCTACAGTATTTTACCCATTCATTATTATTAACATGGTTTAATTACCAATCCCGATTTCAGGGTGTTATAAGTCTACCCCCCTTAAAGAGGTTTCGTCCCCGAAACCTTATTTACGTAGTTCATTAGTTTAATCAAACGAACCAAGTTTCGTTTTTTTATGATATTCATTCTTTCAGTGTCTTTTATGTGTAAGTCCTCATTGACCGAGGCTTTCACCCCTTATTTTTATCCTTCGCACCTTTTTAACCGAATCGTCACTCGATCACTTAGTCTCATCAGTTTGTTAACATACTTATCCCGCGCTTGTCTTATATTAACAAGCGCTTTGTATTTGTCAGGACGTTTTCTTAACTTTGATTAGTTTTACCGACTAGACTAATTAGTCGTCATCACTTCATATCCCTTCATCCGGGTATACTATTTTTCCATCTTCGGCCTTATGTGTGTTTAAGATTTTCTAAATCCCTTCATACTATTTATGTTTGTTAGAACGTTGCTTTTGACTAAAAACTAAATTTTTAGTTTACGTTTTCTCTGCCTTACGTCTTTCTCTCATATCTAGGAATGTTACTTACGAGGATTTGTTCCTTTCCATTATCATTTAATGCGGGGAATTTCAACTAGTTCCCACGCTTAACCCAAATAACCCGTAGGTTCCTTCACTTAGTCTCGTAGACTATCTCTTTGGATTTCCACCTCTTTAAGGTGTGACTCAACAATTCTTTCCTTTCTATTTGTGACCCCAAAGGTGTTCTTGGTCCCGTAGACCTTAGCATTACTTTCAATCCCGTAGGTTATGATGATCCCGTAGATCATCTTTTACCCGAGTCTTTATTAAATTGTATATTTATATTCATGGTGTAAAGGTGTCCTTTTATATTCAGAATCATTTATTTTCGCTTTTGTATTTCATCTGACCTTGACCGTAGTCTAAGGCTACATTTGTTTTCTTTCAAATTTATTCTTTTCCGACTTTATGACTTCTAACGTTATTTACACGTCGGTTTATCCTGCGCTTACCGCAACCCGGTTCTTACTTATACTTCTTTACGAACCGTTACCTAGGTTCCTTATCTTAATGTTTTTAACATTCTTGTTTCGCTAATTTGCGTTTTTCCTATCTACGTTACCAAGCGTTATTCTTAATTTAACTTGTTCGACTTGTTCATGTGAAATTTCATCACTTGTGAACGTCAAACTTCATTCTTTATTCGACCCGTCCAATCTTAAAATAGTTGAATGTAGTTATCAAAATTTCTGTTTACAAATTCTTATCGTCGTTTAGTCATGACTCATAACCCGAGTCTTTCGACTTTCTATTTCGCATTCCCGTCTCTTGGTTTACGCATACGTTCAAAATCATACCCATCTATCGGGTATTTTACCGAAGTCATTATCAAAGCAACCGTCCTGGTATGTATTAAGACTCATTTTTAGTTTATTTGGTCGTCTTAGCGAAACTCATCGCTTTTATTCAATCAAGTCCCTTATTCTTTATTTAATTTGTCTGACTTGTCCGTATGAATTTCATTACTTGTGACAGTCAAAATTTTATCCCTATACCTTAACGCTCCTATTAGTCGGTCTGTATTTTCATTTACTTTGACCTTTGTCCCTTCTCTTGGGCTCGTTATTCTAGCGTAATACGCTCCAGTCATCCGACTTGCGTTTACGTTTACTATCAAACATCTTACTTGTTTGATGCATTTGGGTACTGTTTTAATTCGTCCCATTCACCTTATCCTTACTACATTGGACATAAATGTGTCCGCTACAAGAAGTTCATGGTATCATATGCCACTATTTACTTGGCCAGAGTAAGCGATCAGCACATGATACACAAGACCTTTTTATCGCTTTCACATCACAGCCTATGTAAGTAATGCCTCTATTTATTTCATATCTCTGATTTCATTTAGTAAAACTTTATTTAATTGCCAAAATAACAATCATTAGTTTTTACTAGTTTTATATTTGAACATATAAAATGTTTTTGTTTTCTATCGAGCTATTATATAATCACATTTGTTAATGTGACCGCTACTTTTCTCAATAGCATTATATTGAGAGTTTTCCACTTGGATAATTACCCCCGTCCAAGTTTTCATATGAACTATTCCTATTATAGTTTTGGTATTCATTATCGTGAATAACGCATGTTTCTATTAAACTTCTCTTAGAAACATCATCTTGAATAGATATCCTATTAAGGTTTTATCAGATATATGCAAACGTTATCCCCTACAAGTTTGTTGCATATTACTACTTGTGCCATTAAATTTAAAAGTGTGCACCTGATAATGCTTGCCCTTAATGGGCTTTCCATGCATTTGACTTTGTTTGCGATCGTCACGCGATTTAGGTCCTTGATGAGTATGCTCTGCTTGTCATACCTCGGACCGTTCCACCGTCATATCCACAATTCGTTCAACTCTCGTTATCTTCAGATGCGAGTATCCTTCAACTAAGCATTTACAAAAGTTAGTAATTTCAACATTAATAAATGCACGTATTGTAATACAAGGCTTTTTACTGCACGTGATTTCGTTAACTATACTAATCGTTTTCATTGGTGTAACGTGTATTACACGATACCCTATGTGTTGTTCACAACACTTTAATCATACTAGACCATTAAGATACATGTACTTACCGGATCTGCGATCAAGCCTCGAACCGAACACACTTTACTCTTTAACCGTGAGCTCTGATTACCAACTTGTAACACTCGTCTTTTAATTTCATTGTTTAATCATAAAAATGCGGTATTTGTGAAACAAAATTTCCAATTAACAAATTTTTAGTTAGTAAACTAAGTTATACTTCATCATAGTATTTAACATAGTCAAATAACTGGATTGAAACATTCGTCATTCAGCAGTGTTTACAAAACCACATAGTTTAGCTAGATTAGATTAGTGCGGAAGCATCCAAAATTGGTGTTCGGTTCTTGAAGCATCGACTTGATCATCATCCACGTACTTGCAATACCTAAAAACTGGAAATTTTGACAAATATTAGTATTAGAGTTCTTAGAAAATTAGCCTAATCGAACTACGCTCAAAAACGGATTTGATTAACTAAGATATGCTAAGTTCAACAAAAGTGACATGGCTCTACCGTAATTTACGGTAGCCACCGTAAGTTACGGTAGCCACTGGGCAACACTGGTCTGCCGTAAGGCAGTAGAAAGCTACCGTAACACTTCAGCCTCTACCGTAAGTTACGGTAAGTTACGGTAGCCACCGTAACTTACGGTAGCTCACTGGGCAGAATGTTTTGCAGCAGATGCTGCATTTTCCTGCTCCGATTCTTTTCACGAAAACGTGCATAACTTTCAATCTACACATCCGTTTTACGCGATTCTTTTTCCTACGAGACCGTAATTTGATTCTCCATCACACGGGATCATAATTTAACGTTCATACTAATAAAATTCTAAATTTTTAAGCATTCGGAAATCTACATTTTCAACTTAATTGACCCGTTAAGGGATTTAAGCGCTTTACATTTAACTTTGCTCATCCTTTGCTTGCACATTATTTCCATACTATGGTTTCTACTTGTTTTCCACCACAACCATATTTGTGGTGGATTAAATGTGATAAACTACTTGTTCCATATTCTAATCCTCGGTTTAGAAATTTCACACAAGACTTGTTCTAAGGCTTTTAACCAAAAGATTCGTACCTTAAACTTTTATACTATAAAAGACCTACTCGATCTTAAACTTACCTTTAAACAACCCTATAGGGTCATTTGCCCGATTTGTCGTTCAAAGGCATTTCGGTCAACTTTAGTCCATTCTTTTACGACGAAGGACTTTTAATAACACGTTTGACCAAATTCGCACTTTAAACTATAATCATATTTGCACATACCTGGCTCGGGTCAAAGTTTTGACCCATCTAAAATACCTTTCGCTATTAACTTACTAATTAATAGCGTCGCAAACATTATATTACTTTCCTGTAATCACCAAAACTAAACAAGCGATCGTCAGTATTTATCGTCAAATGGTGTTAACACACCATTTGACCCGTTTAGTCAAAATGATCATTTATCCTCATATGATGGTATTTTTTTTTTATACCATTTCACCCCTTGAACCCACTCTGGTTAGCACCATGAGCCCTTACTACTTAAATACACTTCTTGAATTGTTTAACCCGTTATGACTTATACCAAATGATGTCTTTTCACATCTTTTATTCTATCAGTCAACTCGTATCCGGATTATTACTAAACCACTTTTACTCGTTACAATTCACCCATAACGTAATGTTCAAAATTTGTTATTTATTAGTCCTCACTCGACTAATTTACCATTTTACCCCTATTTACCATAATTTATGGTTTCTTACATTTTTACTCATTCCGACTTGCATTCTATCATGCCGGAACATCGTATTTCAATTACTTAACATTATTCACAATCAATTTTCACTAGTAAGTGTATAGTAATTAAAAAGGGGGTGTAAGTTTTACTTACCTTGTATCCAAGTTACGTCTTTTCTTCTTTCTTGTTTCGTTTGACCCGCTTTCTCCCCAAGCTTCCACCTAGTTTGTTGAGCGCCAAACTATTATTCAATATTCACAAGGCGGTTAGATTAGTCTTTAACAATCGCGACTATTCCACCTTACGTATTTTCTAAGTCAAAACTACTATTCGACTTCATCATTTGTTAATTCAACTTATCAAAAGTTAACTTCTTTTGATCACATGATTTACACAGTTAAGTCTAAATCAATATGATGTTTAGAACCCTTGTTGTTTCATATTACGCTTAATTTGCCATTTCATTAAAATGCATGTTTTAACACGAAATTTCAACATTTTAGCTTCAATTTAGGCATTTTAACAAACACCTAGTGGGCATAATTTCACTAAATCAAAAATCAAGTTTCATGACTAACTATTTAGCCAAGATTAAACAATTTTTGTGTCTAATCAACATCTAAATCCCAAATCTAACTTCAGGGAGTTCTATTAACACAATTTAACCATTATGATTCTAGTGTTCATCATGTTTCTACAAAACCCATTTAGCACATAATCGGGTGATCATGAATTCACAATTAGGAACATCAATTCAACAAGTAAATGACTAGGGTTTACTCCTAGACATAAAATCATTCCTAATTTCATCCAAACTTTAACCATGCAAGCTAAAATTTCGATTTCATGTTTTCACCTAGAACTCAAGGTGAAACTAAATAGCAAAATTGGGCATACCTTATGATCCCTTCACGAGGGTTTTCACTATTCTGAGTTTGGATTTCGATTTGGAGCCGATTTAGCCTTCCAATTGCTTGATTTTTGCTAGTTTTGGCATAGAGTTCCCTGGCTCCTCTGCAATTTTCGACCAGAACACACACTTAGAGTGTGTGTTTTGGTGTTGAATGTTTTATTTAATACAAACTTGTTTCAAGTTTGTCACCTTTGGTCCCTATACTTTACCAAGTTGCATATAGTGTGTTTTAACAAATTTTCTTATTACTGTAAGACTTATGACTAACTAGGTCATTTATTCCTAGTTACTTTATCTTGTTCATAACCCGTTTTATTTTAAGTCTCGTTAATCTCGGGCCTTTTAAATACTTTGCTTTCTCAAAGTATTTCTCATCCTTTTAATAAATATTAGATTTATTTATTTAAATCCTAATATTCACCGGGTTCACTTTACCACCTACAGTATTTTACGCATTCATTATTATTAACATGGTTTAATTACCAATCCTGATTTCGAGGTGTTACATTCGATGTGATGAGTATACTTACAGCTAACTCTATTTATGCATATATAACCTTAGATTCCGTTACAAGGAATATTTTATTGAGACATATGGTATTTTTAAAACATAATATGTTTCATGATGACTTTATGTTTTTATAAGAATCACTACTACTATTTTCTCTTATGTTTATCTTCAGAAGATATTTGATTATTATATTGTGTATACCGTCAAGAGATTCTATTATGTATATACATGTGTATATTTATTATTTAGAAACAAAACAAAAATTTTCAAATCCTTAGTTTAATATTTAAACTTATGTAATACACACACACACACACACATATATATAATATTATTTTGTAATATCTTTAAATTATATATCCGATTGTACCCATCATCAAGCTTATTTCCACAACTTTACTTATCCTTTTATAAAAAGTAGTATATTGAAATAAATTTCTGTTAAATTTATTGAATATAATAATTTGGAATTTTAAGGATGGATAAATAAAAGTTTAAAGAAATAAATTAATCGAAATATAAACTTTCTGGATTCATAGGAATAAATTTATTTTTAACTAGTGGGTTGAACCATATGCGTTTAAAATATCAAAACTTAACTCTCAATTTATTGTATTTTATATTATTTATTCAAAGAGTACTTATTGTAAGTAATACAAAGTTTGATGTTTCTAAATATATTTGAGTAATATACATGTATTAGAATATGTATGTATATCCCATACAATAGTAATAGTAATTTATTTAAAGATATTACAATATTAAAATTGTAATCTGATTTTTTTAAATAAAGTTATATAAAGGACAAACGTACTAAACACATATTTGAGTCAACTATTTTTATGTGGGGCATCCATTTTAATTCTAGTTTGAAAAATGAATGTTTAGAAACATTTTAACGTGCCAGGTAAAATAAATAAATAGATACTAAATTATTGATTTAAGTAGGATAAGAAAAGATGTTTTCACTGTTGTAATATCTTTACTTCTAAAAATGTAATTATCCAATCTCTTTTATATGTATCTATTGTTCAAACCATCAAACCCATCTTTTCTCTCCTTTTATTATACATCATAAAATTTTTATTACTTCTTTTTAAATATAAGATTCTAAATGATAGAGAATGAAAACCTGATTATTTATATATGATTATCATGATATATATAACGACCCTTTTGATCATACCCTCTCTTTATAGTTTTAAATGTATAAATTTTACATGTATCCTAATATATATATATATGAATATATATATATTTTTACATTATATACACGTATATATTATTTAAATGTATTTATAGTGTATATACATTTCAAATATAATAGAATTGTATTATATATTATCTTATATTAAATAATGAAAGCTGATGAATACAAAATGTTATTAACTATATTCGTTTATATAGTTTTTAATAGTATCTTTGAACATTATATTTAAATTATTTAATTCATGCGGCAAGATTAATTATTATAAAAAATTTACATTACTTATAACACTAAATGTATAGAAATGTTCAAATTGATGCAGTTAAAATATATTACATTTAGATACCTTTAAAATTCATAATATTTAAATTTATATAGACTAAATATTTGTATACGTATATATACATAAACCCATTGTTGTATAATAACTACTTAAAGTACATTATTAATCTATATACCTTTATTAAGAGAAGTGGGTTTTCTACCCTTATGTAATTTTACATTATGTACACATTTTAAAGCAATAGGTATAAGAGAGCCAAGCTATTTTAGAGGGGCTAAACTTGCATATTTTCCAAACTTTTAAGACACTTTAGGGGTATAATTGGAATTATACCTGAGCTTTTTAACCTTGCATCTTACGATTCATCTTCATCTTCAATCAAATCACTACTCCTTCAATGTTGTTATCAGTTATCCAACTCAATCGTTCCTTCTTCCATTCGATTATCAGATTCTTTAATTTAATTGTTCCTCCTTCAATGTTGTATTAAGAAGTTGTCCAGACAACAGCCTTTGAATTACGCAGGACACTCGTCGCTGCTGATTATTCCTTCATCATCTTCTTCATATTCCTCCATTTTCACCCAATTTAGATCAATACCCCATTTGGGATTTTCAGTTTCAGTCACCCCTGCTGCTTCTTCTGGAAACCCGTCATTGTTTTGTTCTCGAAGAGGGAAACGAATGGCTCATGTTCTTGCTAAGACCACTCTCTGCCTCACTTATCCTGCAGAAGTTGATTCCCATAAGGTATTGTTCTTGAATTTGATCGTTATCTTGATTTTTATTAGTTGGGTTTTAATTGTTTACTATGCACATAAGATGTTCGATGAAATGCTTATGATTTTGGATGGTGACTTTCTAACTAAAACGAAGAATACACATATACATAGTGCTGTTTTGATATTTTTGTTTGCTGATTTTAGTTTAAAGTAAGTCTCACAATTGGCTAAATGTACCCTTTTATCGAATCTACCCCCTTGATTTGATTATTTTTATTTATTTTTAAAGCGTATACGGTCGCCCGTATAAGATGTAGCATACTTTACTAACATCACCATATTAGACATCACATTTGTTCTTCATAACTGCTAGCTTGTATTATGGGATTTTTATAACCATAACCATAACTGAACGTCGATAACGGTTAATCGGTTATGAAGTCGGTTATGGTTAATTTTGGTTAATTAACCAAGCAAGGTTTGAATTTTGAAATAAATAGTTGTGAACAGGGCTAAACAAAGATACATGGAAAATGAAGAATGTCAAGCGGGTATGTTCATCTTGCTTTAGCTATCGATGAACTTGTGTTTTTTTATGATTTTGTTATGTAATGGTGTCTTTGTTGTTGTGTTTGGGCCCATAATAGGTTCGGAATCGTGGTGGATCTTATATTTTATGAAGTTCATTATGTTCTTTAAGTGTTTGGTACATTTAAAGGTTCAATTGAGAGGTACCATCTAGGTTCCAAAAGGAACATGTCTCCCAATAACAAGCATGGTTGATCTAGATTTTTGTAATTTATTCTTCTAAAATTGGTCTCTATATTTGTTTTCACTTTTAGTATGATCACTACTTGTAGAGCGGATTATTAGAGTCTGGTCATGGCGGCATGGGCGATACTGAGGCGATTACTTTCTCTCATCACAAGCAGCAACATGCAGCCTACCATCTCCTTCCGTAACGGTCAGTTCTCTTTCCATATCTATGAACTTGTGTTTTTCATTTCTTTTATCTCAAATAATAAAAATAATAGACAAAAGGGAAACGAGTCAAATTGGTCAAACCGGCTAGAAGTCAACCTACACCTATTTTTAGTGCACTAATTATCAACAAATGTATGTGGGTCAACCGGACCCATTCTGTTTTGACTAGCGGTCCCGTCGCTACTGCAGGCGGCAACCTTTACAAATATAATTGTTTTTGTTATGTTTGAAATAAAAACATTTAAGTAAAAAAATTTGTTTTTTTAATTTTTATGTTAGTTCATAAAATATTCTAACTGGAAAAAAAAACCTAAGTGTACAAGAATTTGGTGAAAAACTGTACAAGTAAGTTTGGTGAAAAAATGTAGAAGTAAGTTTGCTGTAACCATATTTTAAAAGATAAGTTTTTAACACCAAAATAATATCAAATTGTAGCCAATTCACTCTATCTAAACATACTCTTATCACAGGTTGACCCACAGCTACTTCCGCTGCGAAAAGTGGCAATGGGGCACCAGAGAAGACTGGCGCTTCACCGATCTAGCACAACAGTACGGCAAAAACTGGTGGTGGATCTCATTCTTCGCAGTTTACCTAATCCAACAAGTATTTTTAATCGGCGTATGCCTGCCAATGTACATCGTGCACTCCATCAACTGCCCATGGAACATATTAGACACAGCTGCAGTCGCAATATGCCCGACCGGCATTACAATAGCCTACATCGCAAACACGCAGCTTCATAGTTTTGTGAGCCAAAACGAGAAGCTAAAACGACTTGGAAAGTCGTTGGTCCCGAATTTTGATGCAGGGTTGTAATATTTCTCTAGGCACCCTAACTACTTTGGCGAGCAGTTATGGTGGTGGGGTCTGGCTATATTCGGTTGGAACCTTGGGTGCACTTGAGTCTTTGTTGGTCCATTGGTTAACACCTTGTGTTTGGCTTATGTGGCCATACTTGTTGAAAGAAAGATGGTTAAGTTGAGTATTTGGCTGAACAGTAAAAGTTGAACCAAAAGAGAACCTCTGTGGGTGCCATGGTTCAAATTATTTGTAATTCAGGAGGCTAAGGAAAAGGGTTGTTGACTTTAGTTGGTCAACAGCACTATTTTTAGTGAGATGAGTGTTTGTTGAATTATATATATATTATTTTGTATCTATCTGTTTTTTAGATATAAGTTATGAGTTTAGTTTTGTTTTCCTGTCTAGCGTTAATGCGCTAGAAGATGGTAATTTCGACACATTTACTATTATTGTGTTGATTTTGTTTATGAATTAGTTTTAAAGAAAATAATACTTGACGCATTAATTGTTAATTTTTTTTAAATAAAAGATCGTAGAAAGAGATTAGTTTGATCAACCCGATTGTGCCACGAGAACTCGTATTAACTAAATTATCGATCTTTATTAGTGATCGTTCTTGTTTGACTTTATAAGAAGACTGGATGAAGCAATATGGTCTCTAGACTGGATGAAGAATGTTGGTTTGATTGTTTTGGTCAAATGAAAGAAATGTAGGATGCAAACTTGCTACAGATTACGCTAGATATGGATGTAAACGAACAATATAATGATATTATATAAAGGACTACCTGTAGCAAGTGTTTCATGTTTAATTTGAGGTGTAGTTTGGTGTCGCATTTGAATTTTAAAATTACTTGATTTGACCAAAAAAAGTCAAAAGTGTTTCAATGTTCTTAGAACGACTAGATGTTATTTTGATGATGAATTCCTTAGATGTATACCTTTGGTCCATGATGATGTCTTCAAGTTGTTAGCCTGTTGCCATTATGGCTGTTCATATTTATCCAAAACCTGTAACCCGATCCGAATTCAAAGCCATTCGATCCTGAAGTAGCTAATACTCGAAAAACCCGAACCCGACCAACCCGAACTTTAGATTTGATGATATTTTTAAAGTATCAATATGAATTTTCATATATCAGTCGAGACACCCGCCGCAACGCGCGGGCTTTCCTACTAGTATACATATAAGTTTATAATATCTAAATTAAATGTATATTAACAATTGAATGTATTTAAATACATTTTTATAGGTATACAAATGATTACATTTGTATATTTTATATGTCACATTTAATGACATATATGACAATATTAAAACATGTATTAATAATAAATCGTGTAACTATTCTAACTTATCAACTCCCATTTTCAAATAAAATATATCATGATTTTTTATTATTATTATTTTTTTAACGTATACATATTATGATATTATTTGAGTAGGTGATATTAATTATCACAGACAAATTTCTAGTACAAACATTTGGGTACAATCATAAAAATAGATTGATTAAAAACGGCGAACATTGCGACTTATATATATATATATGTATTTATTACAAACTACAACTGGAATTCAAAATATACTAGTGATTATGTATCCGTAACTTATTTTAGTCTATCTAGGTTATAGGAGTATTATGCTCAACATGCTTTTATGTAAGGTTTATTCTATCTCCTCTCTCTACTAAGTTGTTATCTAATGGGCGGAGTTCCTTTAAAGTTTCTAGCTCATAGGTGGCATGGGTGCTGGTACTGGGTCAGGGTGTTGAGAGATAAGTCGTTTATAAGGTTATAGGTTTTCCTGGTTGAGATATAATTCTATTGGTTGGTCCTGGTTTGTCGGTTCAATTATTTAATATAAGCTAGCATTTACTGCTGTAGTGGCTAACATATTGAGATTTACCCATTGTTTATCTAGTTCATCTTGGTTATTGCATGTTTCCTGAATTTGTGCTTTTATTTCCTTATTGATTATCACTCTCTTTGGTTGTGACTTCTTTATTTTCTCTCGACTTTTTCTAATAATCCAACTTCTCTTCTTCTTCTTAGTGGTAAATGGTTTCTCAGACTGTGCCTTACGAATAAATATTCCTTCCTCAGTATCTGCTGAGTATCCTGAGGGATTTGGTTGAAATGAGGTTCCCTTATCTTTTGGTGAACTATCTAATTGACGATAGATGTCCGAAATTCTTTGCTTACCCATACTGTAGACTAATAAATAGTCAAATAACATAAAACACATAATTACATAAATTATTTCCTAACACAGAATTTAATATTTAAGTGTTAGCAGAACACTTCTTTGGCTTAGACCAGTGGCATGGCTCTGATACCACCTTCTGTCGCAACCCCCGCCCCTAACTACCTGGGAACGGGCGGCCGCGAGCCAATTTCGGTGGTATCCGTATGTTTAATTATTTTGGCAGCAGAAATTTCATTAGGACCAGTTAGGAAATATTTTATCAGAGTAAAACCACTATATTTTTAAATTTATAATCACATGGGTAAAACCCAAGTTTCTTATTACAACATGTTTATAGAGATAAACCTTATTTTATTGAATTTAAAACATCGTCTTTTAGGTAACTTTTATAGCCACATTTTTCCAAGCCGTCAGTGCTCTCCAGTTTCCTTTTTACTAATTGGCTGTCACATTGTGTTACCTGAAACGCGTTTTAAAAACATTTGTCAGTGGGAAATACTGGTGAGTGAATCCCAGTTTAATCAAGAAACATTAATTTAATTTAATTTAATTTAATTTAATTTAAACAGTATTGAGAGCGATTACAATGTTTATATCTACCCAATTACTCATTCAGTACTGTCAATCCTGACTAGTGGGTCATATTACACATTGGCTAACTCTTCGTCCAATGGTAACGTGTTCCACATTTGGTATACAAAACCCCAACATACCGGCAGTAATCGTAGAATTACAAAGACTCAATCACTGCTAAATTGCATTGTAAAATAGTTAAGGTTTTGTAAAAACTGTTTACAAAAAGGAGATTACTCACATTGCTATCTTAGGTATTCTGTAAGGATTTCCTGAGAATTATCTATAATTTACACAAATGCATACGTGTTAGTATAATAACCCATTTTAACATTAGTAATACCCTCCCCGAGACGGCATTCCAACGACTACGTCGGACAGAACCACGACAGCCGTTACGGAACCCTAGGTCAATCGGGCAGAGTATCTAATACGTATCCAGGGGTTATGATACTTACAACGGAGCAGAACTTCGTTATTTAGGGGGTATTATACCCGAGAATTATATTAAATCTTCCGAATTTCGAGAGAGAAAGATTTTATGAACGATTGAACTGAAAGCCCGAGCTCCCACTTTATAGGGCCTGAAATTGAGTTCTACGCGGCCCGCGTAAGGTTTGGCTTGGGTCTACGCGGCCCGCCAGGGACTACGTGTCCTGGTATAGGGTTGCTGAGTCAGCCCTAGTCCCCACACGCGTCGGACACGTGGCGTGCTCTGGTGTGTCCTCGTATCCCGGTCTGTCGCGCCCCGCGTAGCCCGAAGACTAAGTCTTCGTGGCCCGCGAGCGCCTACCAAAACTTGTTTTATTTTATTTTTACTAATATAAAAGGTATACGGGCTCGTTTATCGCAACGGGGTATAATTTAAGAAGTGTAGGGGTGTCATGGGTGTTTTAGGAGGTTTGGTATACTATTTAATAAAATATGTAATGCATTTGTATTAAGTATAGTAACCCAATTTAACTTTATCCCTACGTCACGAGACAGAACACCAACAAACTTAGTCAGGCAGAGCCTTGTCATTTGTTACGGGGCCCTACGTCACTTGGACAGAGTATCAGTGATCAGGAGCTACAATACTTAAAACAGAGCATGGTTTTATTATTATTATTTTTATTATATAAAAGAAAAATATATTTAGAAAGAGGGGGAAACTGTCGAGAGTTAGAGAAAGAAATGAAAAGAATGTACAAATTTTAGCTTCCATGTCTCCTACCATTTATAGTAAGATGTAAATCTTGAAAACCATGGATTCCTTTTTGCCTAAAAATGAGACACGTATCCTTTTGCATTAATTCTTATGTCCACCTACTACACTCATTAATTGCATACATATATTATTCTTATGCATTTCTTTTCAACTTTGCACACACACATATGTAATATTAAATGTAGACTTTGATTTTTTTTAATTTACACGTAAATAATAATTGTAGAGTTTTAATTTTACATATTATTTTATTATTATATATTTTATAATTAATTTAACTGCTTTACTTATTTGACGCTTATAACTTCTAAAATATGACATTTTATAAAATAATGAATATGTCATTAGAACGAGAATATTTTTATCTACATTTTGAACCAAATTTCATTAAAAACGGAGTAGGTTCAATTATAATGTGTTTTTTTATAATTTAATTATTAAACGGTTCCTAGGCCCGTCTAGGTACTTCATATTTCTTACCCATGATCTATCCGTGTAATAATTTAAAATTTTGGGAATGTTACACAAAATCCCTAAGAATTCGAATTTTCAATTATGTTTTCACAACAATAGCTGTCTACAGAGGATCAAGATCACTTTTAATGACTCGAGACTAAGATCTCGACTCGAGACCACAAGGTCTCGACTCGAAATCATAAGGATTCTCAAATTTTCACAACTCGAGACAACGATTTCGACTCGAGACCATAAGGTTTCCACTCGAGACACTGAGGTTTCGACTAAGGGCTTCAATCTTCACAACTCGAGACCGTGGTTACGACTCAAGACCTCATCAAGCAGTCGAGATCTTATAAAACACAGTAGTTGAGACCATGATTATGACTCGAGACACTGAGGTTGCGACTCGAGACCTCATAACTGAGTCAAGATCTCACTCGAGACCTAAGTCTAACTCGAAATCTCAACCTCATTACTTCAGGCTGTTTAATGTGAACTAAAATCTAGTTCGATCCGCGCTAATAGGTGGTTTGCTATTAAATAATTGGTTTTGTAATTATATAATTAATCAGAATCAAATAATGTTTTACAAAACCAAAATGGCTTAACTTGTGTGAGCTTCTGATGTATCACTTCTTGCAAAAACTGATTTGATACATCTATTTATTGCTTAAGTATAATAAAAGCCATGTTGAGTATGCATTACAAAAGTGAATGTCTTAATATCTGGCCAAAGCTGATTTAATTCATTCATGTATTGCATTCTTAACAAGTGCATAACTAAAGTGTTTGTCTCATCTCTGGCCAAAGCTGATTTGTCACGATTACTTTGCACACATGTTTAAATGATTACACTTCTGGCCAAAGCTGATTTGTCTTCGTTTAAGTAGAATTTTAACAAAGTCTATTATTTTGATGTTATTAATAGACATATCACAACCTCTTCACATAATGATCCTTCATTAATCTTATATTCATTTCGTCTGCCTTATTAGTACCCATAACTTTACTCACTATAATTTTCTTCTACAAATCTATATCTCATCCACTCCAATTCCTAAACCTCATATGTTTTGCCTTATTTAAAGTTTCTATAAGAATTAGCTCTTAAATTAAATCCTTGATTATCTCTTAAGACACGATAATCCTACTGTTCTCTTCTGATAAAGGTACTACAGAAGAAAAGTAGAGCATGATGAATAGGAAAAATCGAACATGATGTCTCTTATGATAATCAAGATCTCTCTAACATAAATGCTATCACTAAAAGGTTACTCCAGATTAAGTTTTTCCTAAGACTAATCTATTATTGTGGAATAATCACAAGAATTCCTAAGATGCATGCATTCATTTAAAACTATAAACTATAAAGCTAAGTGGTATATGTGAATACATAATAATGTACAATACCATGACCCATAAAGTTAAGGGCTTACGCATGGAAATAAGTACATTTATCCAGTACATTACATACTAAGATTTTCACTTGTACAATTTGATGCCTTATAAATCAACTACAGCACTCAAAAGTACCAAAGTCAATTGAGTGTGTTGGTAAGCAACATATGTACAAAGAAATAAATGTCTGAAACTGGAAAATAAGATGTTGTTCACCTTACAACCACTGAAACATCAAAAGAGGATAGTTTTAAGGTCCATTGACAAAGTACAAGTACAAAATTCCAACTCCAAGGTTCTTCAAGGGAGAATCTCATTGCATAATTATGCCATTAGACTAGCCATCAGCAACGAGACTATCCATTATTCAAAAGAGCAGTTGGATAAATTAATTAGATAGTCACTTACTAATGATATTTAAGTCTGCTAATTTTAATATTCCAATTAACACATGATTAGTTGACTCTAGTTCCATACGTTTCCTTACCAGAACTCGACAAATAACTAACATGAGAGTTAGTGACGAAAATTAAAAGTTAAGGCTGTAAGAACCATAATAAGCAGTCTTCTAACAACGCCTTTCGATACCTTATATATTCCGAAGATTAATCAGAATATAGTATCATAATTAAGCAGTGTTATGAAGGTTGTGAGGTTTGCATAGTCAACATAAAGTCACACTTACCTTAAACTCTCATCTTATTTGTTCTAAATATCTGGATTGAAATATTACTAAGATAAAACTAGATGATACCTTACACTTTCACAATTTTTGTCATCATGCAAATGATAGTTTGACAAAAGGAAAATGAGACTTTTAAATATCATCCATTATAACCGAAATTCATGAGAAATCATGACATGGTTAATGAGGATGATTATTCAATTAACCTCATTCTAAGTGATTTTAAATCATGACGTTAAAGCCCTAAAATATGACTTGGCTTAAGGAATAAGTATGGGTCCATCATAAGTCATTCATTGACATTCGTGGAACTTATTCCAAATGGAATATTCACACATAATTCATTTATCATTTAAAGACTATCAACTTGTATCTAAATTTTGTCACATATGCCCCACGGTCTTAGAAGAAATCTATTCATATATACACTTAATAAGATTTCTATTAAATATGTCCCTAAAGTTTCTTATGACATCTGGACATTAAAGAAATCAAATAAAGTTTAACATATATACGATAGGTTCCCACGTCACGTACCTCATTGAAACTTCTCTTGTAGCATTTCTAGAGATATTAAAGATCAGTGGGAGCATTAAGTGTCTTAATAATAAGTTGCAATAGTTGCAAGAGGTGAGGGAGTGAAAACTTCATAATACTTCAATTTACACCTCTTGTACAAGACATTGCTCCATCACGACATTGTTCCATTAAAAGTTGTCTTCTTAAAATATAATGCTACTCTTACAAAAGTTTCATTATTGCTGAATTGTGAGCACACTTAGATTTCTTACCTAAACTAACATAATCCTTAACAAGAGAAACTACAACGACTAACGTCATTAATTTGTTTTTTTCTCTATTAGAATTTGTTTGTAACACCCCGTGTTTCGGAAGTCAAAGTCAAAGTCAAGATTGAAGTCAAAGAAAGAAAAGATTGCTAATTGTAATATGTCACTCCTTGCTCAACTCCTTTTTTGACTTCTTTGACTTGCAGCTAATCTATTTATGTTATTGCATTAGTTGTATTATGTGGAGTACTTATTAATAATCGAGGTTTAATCGCATGTTTAATCGATTATCGCTATCGCATTCGCAACTCGAATTATGTGTCTTGGATATTGTTTTACGTGTGTGTGATATTTATGTGTTACTTGTGCGTGTTATGTTTATGTTGAGGTGTTAATCAAAATCACAATCTATCGCATCGCAATAGAATCGAAACGCTAAACGCAAGTTGACTATGGTGATTGTATGTTAGATATAGTAGTTGGGATTAAAAGTAATTTAATGAGTAATTCTATCGCATCGCTCTCTCGAATCGCATCGCAACGCTCAACGCTCGAATCGAAACGACTAAACTCATCGTGCCGAACACTCGGATCGAGTGGCCAACCGATAGAATGCCCATCCGATCGGATTGCCTTCGATCGGGTTATCACCCGATCGAGTTGCCACCCGATCGGACTGCCACCCGATCGACCAGCCCTCTTCCTCACTTTCATTTTTAGGAAACCCTCTAAATACCCCCATATGTCACATCACTTGATGTGACAGCTCCTCACTCGACCCAGCCGCACTTCAGCCTCATTTATCTCGATTTCTCTCTATTCTTGTAAGTTTTCAACCTAAATCTTGTACTTTCTTGATCTACACGCACTCCTACACCTTTCTATCTTCTGAATCTTAACTTTTAACCATGAAATCACCGGATTTGAAGTGTTCTAGGGTGATGTCATCTTGGAGTTCTTATGAACTTCAATGTTTGGCTTCATTCCATCAAGAACAACGTGGATCTGAAGGATTTCCACAACATTTATCAATGTTTTCACATAGATCTACACAAATTCATGGTTGAAATGATTGAAAAAAGGTTTTCCAACTTTCTTTCAACTCTTTTACACTCAATACACTCAAACCCAATAGAATCGGAGCTCGTTCTGCTCTTCTACTCTTTCTTAGTGATGGGTTAGTTCAAGATCTGAATTCTATCCAAGAGATATTGACTTCAGGTTTGAACATGAACTACCGACTCGAACCGTGAACATGTCGGAATAGGGTGATTCCTGTTCGGTCGGGACACATGGACCGAGATAGGGTTTTTGTTGTTCAAGCATGTTATCAAAATGTCTCGTTCAAACACTACAAAACTTCAAACGAATCAAGTGTCAAGACGAACGGATCGTCGGGACAGATTGCCGTCCGATCGGATTGCCACCCGATCAACCGACCATCCGATCGGGTTGCACTTGGTTCCTCACTTAAACTATTTTTCAAACTATTCAAGGATCTGAACGTTGAAACGGATTACCACCCGATCGGATTACCATCTGATCGATTGACCGTCCGATCGTGTGACGTTTAGGGCATTGGTACTTAATCAATTTTCAACATGTTTAGTACGTACGGATTGCCACCCGATCAGATAGCCATCCGATCGAGTGACCGTCCTGCTGTGAACTTGTTCTCAAACTGAGAAGCCTCGCCAATCGGATTGCTGTCTGATCAAACGACCGTTTGACCGAACTGAAGTGTGACAACCCGAGTTTTCAAGGTCTCTATTCGACTCGACTTAATACTCATTTGCAAAGCATGTTTTATATTTAATAGATGCGCAATATACGTGCTGGTTGTAGAGTCGTGGTGTATATTATGTGTATATGTGATATACGTATTCTGTACTATTAATGTGAATTGAACAATAGTTAAAACATGGAACCTGGCCGAAAACACCCCACACGAAAACCCCCACCTGAAAACACGTTTGTGGCGAAAACACCTTAGTGTTTTCGTCCACTACTGATCGACGAAATCAACTCATGGGCTTCGGCCCAGTAGCAAGGGAATATAGGATGTGTTTTATTCTGTTCACGTAATCGATAACTGACAAAAACCCTAGACACCTCTCATCCTCTCTCTTGCTCCTTTTTGAAACCCGTCGATAGTTTCAAACAAACGAGTCTCATACGTCGATCGAAGTACCACCTTTCCTTCATAGGTTAGTAGTCTGTTATTTATGATTTATTGATTTAATCACGCGATTATTAATTGGCATCATGAGTTAACTGTATATGATTATGTTGTGGATTGAAGCGATTGGTTTGGTAGGGATCCTTATAAACTGATGTTATGATCGGTTGTGTTATATCTACTGATAATGTTCGAATGATGTTGTGGGTATATCTCTGAATGTTATTGTTGTGTGGATATGTTTGATGTTCGGTCAGGAATCACATGGGTTAGGTCTGATACTGTTATGATAATTGTTTAGGCCTCGAGGCATGTTCACTGTAATGTTTGGTCCAATGGTTTTCAAGTAATCATGTGAATGTCTGGGTGCATCGATTTTAATAAAAGTCTATATAAAACAAATAAATACTTGAGGCTCATGTGAATATTTGAATTAGCATGCTATTAATTGTTGAATGATGATAATAGCGAATTTAGTAAATTATAGGAATACTTGAGTCGGCTGTTGATGATGATAGTCTTGATTAGACAATGATTGGTAGTTTATTTGATTTCGTGACTTGGTATGATTGTATAACTTACTGATCATTAGGGTTTTGGTAGGATGAGGTAACCGACGAAAACACTACCCCCAACGAAAACACTTTGGGATTTCGTCACCCAAGTGTTTTCGCCAATCAGTAATTTCGGCCCCAAGGGATTTTGGCCCAAAGGTTTTCGCTGCAGAAGTGTTTACGTTGAACTAGTGATTTCGTCCCATATGCTTGTGTACACTAACACTGTTAGTTATTTAAACTTGTTGGTATTTAACTCCTTTAGTTTTTAACTCTGCTAGTTGTTAATTCAGTTAAACATGTTAACTCTGTTAAACTATTTAACTCAGTTAAGTTAATCACGTAACACAGTTAGTTACTAGTTCTGTTAGATGTTAACTTTGTTAACTGTGTAACCTTGTTGGTATATGTTAATCCAGTTAAACTTGCTAACCCTGTTAAAGTGTGTTATTGGTTAACTACATTAGATTGTATGAGTTGCATGATAGTGATGTACTGCTTACGTGATACATGATGTTAACTGCCAAGCACTATGTGATGTTTGATTTGCATACGAGTCATTACGAACGAAACTGATTGTATATACGTGCATAATTTAGGTCGTGACTGATTATTTGTGAGCGTGTATTTCTTTAGCATACCGAGCAAACCTAGGTGAGTTCACACTCTTACCAAGGCATGGGATTCCCGGGGTTGGGAATGGGATTGAATAACTACTCATACTTGCAACATTACTAGACTACTTACTACCGTCCTCGGATTGGGAAGGACGCCTGTGCAAAAACCTATGTAAATCCTACGTACTACCGTCCTCGGATTGGGAAGGACACCAGCACTAAACTTACGTAAAACCTACGTACTACCATCCTCGGATTGGGAAGGACGCCAGCGCTAAATCTACGTACTCGCTACGTACCACTGTCCTCAGATTGGGAAGGGCACTTACGTAAAACCTGCGTAAACTTATACTTACTACTATCCTCGGATTGGGAAGGATACTTATGGATACAACTAGTCTAGTAACTTACAACATGGGAAGCCCCCACTAATTGAACTTACAACATGGGAAGCCCCCACTAATGGAAATTACAACATGGGAAGCCCCCACTAATTGAACTTACAACATGGGAAGCCCCCACTAGATGAACATACAAATGGCCTAGTAATACACGGCATGGTTATAAACGAACTTACGATTTGTTAAACGAACTTATTACTGAACAACCAACCGTGAACTCGCTCAACTTTGTTGTTGACTCTCTGTTACATGCCTTGCAGGTTGTTAGGTATCTATGGAGCTTGCATGGGAGTGGAGAGGAGTCGTTGACGGACATGGACAGCTGTGTACCATGCTAAACATTTGAAACATTTAAACTTATGTTGGGTTTACATATTTATGCTTCCGCTAAACGCTTAACTATGTTATGGTTTTGAACACTTTTCGTATTGATGAATGACTTTTATTTATTACTTACAATGTTCAATATGATTGGTGGCTTGATCCTGGTCATGTCACGCCTCCAAGCGGTGATACTCCGCGTGTGGATTTTGGGGGTGTGACAGATTGGTATCAGAGCCATTGGTTATAGTGAACTTGGTTTTAATAAGGGAAAAAGTTTTGTTAAAACCAGACTATAACCTGAACAGTGCTCAACTATCCACAACGACGCTTCGCTCCATGTGCAAGACTCGACACTATAGGTGATACTATTCGTGTTTATATTACCTACTTGCTAGATACATATTACATTGCTCATGGTATGCTTAGATAACGTAACAACTACTATTTGAAATCTTGTATGCTCACACTCTTCTGTCA
The DNA here is from genome assembly GCA_030545235.1 of Helianthus tuberosus. Lineage (NCBI taxonomy): Eukaryota > Viridiplantae > Streptophyta > Magnoliopsida > Asterales > Asteraceae > Helianthus > Helianthus tuberosus. Next base: position 83,497,453 of record CM060363.1, read on the forward strand.
TTCCACACTTGCGTATTGATACGACGCACTTCTCACTTGTGTTCTCTTACTTGTGAAGATCATGAGTGGACGCGTTAACATGACACAAGCCCAGCTGATGGCTTTGATCAACCAACAAGTTGCTGCGGCACTTGCAGCCACACAAGCAGGAGGTATACCCTGCAGTCGTAACTCACACTAGGATCTTTAGATCCTACACTCCTAAAACAACTCTTGTGTTTAACCTTGTCCTGATTCTTATACACAACAGGTCAGCACGCTCAGCCACCTGTTTGCACCTTCAAGACTTTCATGGACTGTCGTCCTAGCACATTCAGTGGCACGGAAGGAGCATTTGGACTCCTCTATTGGTTTGAAAAGCTCGAGTCCGTATTTGAGATGTGTGAATGCCCTGAGGCACGCAGGGTGAAGTACGCCACTGGTACTCAAGAAGGCATTGCGCTGACTTGGTGGAGTGCGCAAGTTCAGATGTTAGGGTTGGCAGCTGCTAACGCCACCCCTTGGAACGATTTCAAGGAACTAATTAAGCGAGAATACTGTACACGTGATGACATCCACAAGTTAGAAATGGAGTTCTTTAATTTGAAAATGACGGGGTCAGAGATTGAGGCGTATACGAAAAGGTCAAACGAGCTGGCCATCTTGTGTCCAACCATGGTGGACCCCCCTATCAAGCGTATTGAGTTGTATCTCAAAGGGCTAGTACCAGAAATTCAAAGTCATGTGACATCGGCTAACCTTGCTACTATCCAAGATGTTACTCGTCTTGCTCATCGCCTCACAGATCAGGCAGTGGAACAGAACAAGCTGCCCAAACATATCAATGCTACTAATGCTACTACTTCTGCTACTCCCAATGACAATAAGTGGAAATTGGATGGGGATTCCAGCAAGGGTTCAGCTACAGCTCAGTCTCAGGCACATCAGCGAAAGACTGATAACTACCAGAGCCCTGGTCAGCAATTTTCTGGTAGTCAAAGACAAGGTGGATATAGAGGAAATCTCCCAAGATGCAATACATGCAACAGGCACCACAATGGCCAGTGCAACAAGGGTCGTTGTCAGCGGTGTCTCAAGATGGGTCATGAAGCCAAAGATTGTAGGAGTTCACAACCTGCACATTAGAATCGTCAGCAGCAACAGAAAGCACCACAGAACCAGCAACAGCAACAGGGTAACAAGGGATGCTTTCAGTGCGGAGCTGAAGGTCACTACAAGAGACACTGCCCTCAGTTAAATCAGAATCAGAACAATAACAACAATAATCAGGCCAATGGGAACAACAACAGGGGAAACAATGATGGAAACAATGGTGCCAGGGGTCGAGCATTTGTGATGGGTCAGGGTGATGCAAGGAACGATCCTAATGTGGTTATGGGTAAGTTTCTTCTCGACGACTTTTATGTTACTGTATTATTTGATTCGGGTGCGGATACCAGTTATATGTCTCTGAAAGTTAGCCAAATGCTTAAACGCGCACCAACACTTTTGAACACCAAACATGTCGTAGAATTAGCTAACGGTAAAAGTCTAGAGGCCACACACGTAGTTCAGGGTTGTAATCTTATCCTCGCTGGTCAGACTTTCTCTATCGATCTCATTCCCATAGCTCTGGGTAGTTTTGACATCGTCATTGGTATGGATTGGTTATCTCAACAACAAGCAGAGATCCTATGCAAGGAGAAGATTGTTCGTATTCCCCGTTCTGGTAAAGAACCTCTCGAAGTTCAAGGCGACAAGAGTGGTGCCGTGGTTGGCATCATCTCCTTCCTGAAGGCTCAGAAGTGTTTGCGAAAGGGCCACACTGCTATCTTAGCACTTGTTACTGACGCATCAGCGAAAGAGAAGAGATTAGAGGATATTCCAATAGTACGCGATTTTCCTCAGGTGTTTCCTGAAGATTTACCTGGGCTACCGCCTCATCGCCAGGTCGAATTTCAGATCGAGCTAGCTCCTGGAGCAGCACCCATAGCTCGAGCACCTTATCGCTTAGCTCCAACCGAACTGGAAGAACTGTCCAAACAATTGCAATAACTCTTGAATAAGGGTTTCATTCGTCCTAGCTCTTCGCCCTGGGGAGCTCCGGTATTATTTGTAAAGAAGAAAGATGGTACCTTCCGCATGTGCATAGATTACCGCGAACTGAACAAGGTGACCGTGAAGAATCGCTATCCTCTCCCACGCATTGACGACTTGTTCGACCAGCTGCAAGGGTCGAGCTACTATTCAAAGATTGATCTGAGGTCAGGCTACCATCAACTGAGAGTCCGGGACGAGGACGTCTTCAAAACAGCATTCAGAACACGCTACGGACATTACGAGTTTCTGGTCATGCCATTCGGATTAACAAACGCACCGGCAGTCTTCAGGGACATTATGAACAGAGTGTGCAAACCTTATATTGACAAGTTCGTTATTGTTTTCATCGACGACATCCTGATCTATTCGAAGAGTCAGGAGGAACACGAGCAACATCTGCGGCTTATTTTGGAACTCCTTCGAACAGAACAGCTGTACGCCAAGTTTTCGAAATGTGACTTCTGGCTTCGCGAAGTCCACTTTCTAGGCCACGTGGTAAACAAGGATGGGATTCATGTTGATCCATCCAAGGTAGATTCGATCAAGAACTGGCCTGCACCTCGCACACCAACAGAAATTCGTCAATTCTTGGGTTTGGCAGGTTACTACAGAAGGTTTATCAAAGACTTCTCAGAGATTGCACTACCCCTCACCTCACTAACTCAGAAAGGTGTTATCTACCGTTGGGGTAATACACAGGAATCAGCATTCCAACACTTAAAGGATAGACTTTGTAGCGCACCTATTCTTTCATTGCCAGAAGGCACAGACGATTTTGTAGTCTACTGCGACGCATCTATTCAGGGTCTTGGATGTGTGTTGATGCAACGGGATAAAGTCATTGCTTATGCTTCGTGCCAACTTAAGATTCACGAACGGAATTACACTACACACAATTTAGAGCTGGGAGCTGTTGTTTTAGCACTCAAGATATGGCGACATTACCTGTACGGTACCAAGTGCACCATCTACACCGATCACAGGAGTCTCGAGCATATCTTCAAACAGAAGGAATTAAACATGCATCAATGTCGATGGGTCGAGCTACTGAACGATTACAAATGTGCCATCAAGTACCATCCGGGCAAAGCCAATGTGGTGGTCGATGCCCTCAGTAGAAAGGATACTATACCTAGGCGTGTACGAGCGTTGCAACTCACTATTCAGTCTAGTCTTCCTTCTCAGATACGAGATGCTCAGGTAGAAGCATTGAAACCAGAAAACGTCAGGGCTGAAGCACTACGCGGCTCAAGGCAATGATTAGAACAAAAGGAAGACGGCGCCTACTATGTAACGGGACGCATCTGGGTCCCACTCTATGGCAACTTACGCGAGCTGGTAATGGATGAAGCTCATAAGTCTCGCTACTCAGTACATCCTGGTTCGGATAAGATGTACCACGATTTGAAAACTACATATTGGTGGCCTAGTATGTGTTAGGGGTCATTTTCTTAACATATGTATCCTGACCAATATCCTGCCTTTGTTTGGTTATTTGTAATCAGGATGCTGGAAGAGGATATTGCTGACATCTTGGGCGATATCCTGAAGCTTATTGAATTAACCACGTGCAGGTTAAGGGCAGAGGCTTGCTAACGGTCACAAGGACTTCTTCTCCTCAAGACTCGGACGAGTTTGTTGAGAAAGAGACGTTGAGCCCGAAAGACCAGGTCTGCAACGTTCCAAGAAGGAATATTCGGTGAATCCCGCGAGTTTAGGGTAGTTAGTTATCTTATCTTTACTATAAATAGATGAGGTCGGATCAACTTAGAACACATCATTTCACACTGACACTCTCGAACACAATCACATTCTAGCTAGTTGCAAACACTACACTTGTATTTCATTTTCGTTGTAACACTTAGTCGATCCGTACCACATCCTGCACTGTATCCTGATTTTTGAAGCAATTGAAGAACAAGGCAGCTGCGATTGTCAGCTCCCGAGGTTTTATACCGGCGATCTAGATTGATCAAGGGCTTTCCTCGTACATCTCGTGTCACTTCCTTTACTTTTTGCTCATTAATTGCTCATTGTTTGATCGTCGATATAGCTCAATATCCCGAGCCGTATCCTTAAACTGTTTTTGCAAGTAATTTAATTAACACATTTTTGACATTTACTTCTAGCACACTACCTCACTTAACTAATTTGATCACTTAATTACTTCGGTAATTTTTGACCAAAACAATTTGGCGCCCACCGTGGGGCAAGTGGTGCTCTTTTTACTAAAACTTTTTGTCAAATCGCTAATCGGTTTTCTATTTTCAAAACTTTTTGCCACATTATCTATAATGGCCTCAAGATCAAACATGAGTTCCTCTACTGTGTCTGCTATGACTTCTGCCACTACGGGTTCTGTGCTTCCACCACCTCCTCCAAGGATGCCAGCCTCTACACAATCTCAAGATGTTATTCCAACTCGGAGTGTCCAGGGATCTGCTCCCGTTTTAGCTTCTAATGATGAAATTTTAACCTTATTTGGAAGTGTGCAGGAACAAATGAGGCGGCAACAGGAAACAAACCAAATGCTTTTGAGGGAGATACAACTCCTGAAGGCTGGCTCGAGCAGATCTGCGGAGGACAATGTCACCCCGTTACACCCCAGAGCGTTGAACTTTAGCTCAGCTGTGTACACCGAGGATAATAGGGGGAGTATCGTGCCCAGTCTTCCTCAGAATCATACTCCTGAAATACCCTCCTTGGCCCGGATGTCAACCATAAGGAGCTCAGGATATGCTTCAGGATATGGGCAGAATCCTCCAACTGGTAACGTGTCTAATAATAATAATACTCATGCTATTAACAGTGGTGGATCCTTGCAGGATACAGGTGTAACATCAGCACTTACCAGGGAACTTCAGAAGTTGAAAGACATGATATCTAGTGTACCTGGGGTGGTCCAGCCGATCCCGGAAGTATCTCAAGATAGCCACAAGATATCTCGTTTTGCATACCCTATATGTGATGCTGAGATCCCAAAGAGATTCCAAACTCCCAACATGAAGCTTTATGACGGGACTACGGATCCTGAGGAGCATATTGCCCAGTATAGAGAAAGAATGGAGATTAACCCTATCCCTCCGGAGCTCAAGGAAGCGTGCTTGTGCAAGGGATTTGGTTCTACTCTAACAGGATCAGCCTTGAAATGGCTGTTGAACGTTCCTCCTCACTCAATTACTTCATTTGCTCATTTGGTTAATTTATTTAACAGTCAATTTTCTTGTAGTCGGAGTTTTGAGAAACTAACCAGTGATCTTTACAGGATAACTCAAGGGCCTCAAGAATCCTTGAGGGATTATGTGAACAAATTTAGTCGAGAATCCTTGGATATCCCACATCTTGATGTTGCAACAGCTGTGCAAGCTTTTAAGATGGGATTACAAAAGGATTCTCAGTTTTATCAGGATCTTGTAATGAATCCCTGCAGGAATCTCGATGAAGCTCGTAACAGGGCCTTGAGATATATCCGTCTGGAAGATGACAAGAAGATGCAAGAAAGGATGAACTCATCCAACACTTACGAATCGACTAACAGGAAGTCAGAATCCTCATTTAAGTCATATCGGCCTAAGCCATATGGTAGAAATGAAAACAAGAGAGTGAATGCTGTCGAAGATGAGGATCCTGAAGAGTATCCTGAGTTGTCTGAATATTGCTTTTCGGTTAATATTCCTGAATTGATGTATGCTATGCAGGGTCTAGGAGACAAGGCTAGATGGCCTCGAAAGAATCAACAAAAGGCTGACTGGAAAGATAAGTCGAAATGGTGTGCTTTCCACGAAGATTTCGGACATATGACTGAGGATTGCATTGCTTTAAGGAAGGAAATAAGCTATCTTCTAAGCAAGGGATATCTGAAAGATCTCTTAGGAAAGAAGAAGAATAAGGGTCAGGATACTGAGAAGGATCCTGAGCGAGCTGCATCACCTCCCGCGGATGCCAAGATAATCAACTTCATTTCGGGGGGATCCGACATTTGTGGAACTTCGTATTCGGCAGCAAAGAGACACGCAAAGGAAGCCAAAGCCGAAAGGGGAGACAAACCTGTCAGGATGGCTACACTCACAATTGACAAAGTGATCACATTTGATGCTGATGACAGGGATACTGTCCAGGATCCTCACCATGATGCTCTGGTAATAACGTTATATGTGGCTAACCATTTTGTACGCAGGATATTGGTTGATAATGGCAGCTCCGTCAACATAATCCAGCTAGAGACACTTAAAAGAATGAATGTGTCTCCAATGGATATAACTTCGAAGTCCACTGTGCTTGTTGGATTCAGCGGAGAAGCCAGAAACACAGTGGGAGAGATAAAGTTGCCGGTGTACGTTGAAGGAGTCAACTCGATACAACGTTTCTGTGTGATGGACTCTCTATCCTGCTATAACATCATACTAGGAAGACCATGGATTCACGATATGAAGGCCGTGCCATCAACATATCACCAATGCATCAAGATACCTACCCCTTGGGGAGTTGTTAAAGTTGATAGCGATCAGCAGGAGGCGAAAGAATGCTACTCCTCCTCGATGAAATCCTCAGCCAGAACTAGTGCAGCATAGCAATTAAAGACGCGGGCCCAGGATATCGTGGAGGATCCGGAGCAGGATGTGAAGAAAGTTATTCTGGACCAGGATAACCCCGATATTTCGGTGCTCGTAGGGACCAATATCCCTCAGGATATTGAGGAACAATTAATTAACTTTTTGAAATGCAGGATGTCTACGTTTGCATGGAAACATGAGGATATGACTGGCATATCCAAAGATATCATCACTCACAAGCTTGGAATTGATAAGTCGTTCAAGCCTGTGCAACAAAAAAGAAGGAAGTTTGCTCCTGAGCGGAACACGATTATCCAAGAGGAAGTTGAGAGATTATTAAAGTCAAGAATGATCAGAGAGGTTAAGTTCCCAAGGTGGCTAGCAAACGTGGTTGTAGTACAGAAGAAGAATGGGAAATGGAGAGTTTGTGTAGACTACACAGACTTGAACAAAGCTTGTCCTAAAGACCCATTTCCTCTCCCCCATATTGATGCAATGGTAGATGCCACTGCTGGGCATGAAATGCTGACTTTCATGGACGCATCCTCAGGATTTCAACAGATACAAATGGAGCCTTCTGACCAGGAGGATACCGCCTTCATGACGCCAACAGGTATTTATTGTTATACAGCTATGCCTTTTGGTTTGAAAAATGCAGGTGCAACATACCAAAGATTGGTAAACATGATGTTCAAAGACAAACTGGGGACACCATGGAAGTATACATTGACGATATGGTAGTAAAGTCAAAGAAAGCTCAGGATCACCTCCAGGATATTAAAGGAGCATTTGATATCCTGGATCAGTATAATATGAAGCTGAATCCTGCTAAGTGCCATTTCGGAGTGGGGGCAGGAAAGTTTCTTGGGTATATAGTGACGAAAAGGGGGATAGAGGCAAGCCCAGAGCAGATTAAAGCTATCCTGGATATAAAATCACCCTCGAATATGAAGGATGTACAAAGATTAACAGGCCGAGTAGCAGCTCTAAACAGATTTATCTCAAGATCCTCGGAGAAATGCAAAGACTTCTATGATATCCTAAAGAAGAACAAAAGATTCGAATGGGGGGAAAAGCATGAAGCAGCCCTACAGGATTTGAAACGGTATCTCTCAACCGCACCTCTATTGATGAAGCCGGAAAATGGTGAACCACTATCCCTGTACCTTGCTGTATCAGGGAATGCTGTAAGTGCCGTTCTTATAAAAGACCATGAAGGTCAGCAGTACCCTGTTTATTATGTTAGTAAAAGTTTGTTAGATGCTGAAACTAGGTATTCTCATTTAGAAAAATTGATACTAGCATTAATTATGGCATCAACGAAACTTAGGCATTATTTCGAGACACATAGGATTCATGTTAAAACAAACTATCCTATTAAAAATGTGCTTAGGAAACCAGAGATGTCAGGCAGGATGGCCAAGTGGTCAGTAAAGTTGAGTGCTTATGATTTAGTATATGAACCTAGGAATGCCATAAAGTCTCAGGCTTTAGCTGACTTTGTGGCTGACTTTAGTAGTGACATTCAGGATGAGGTAGATCTAGAAGTTCAACAACTAGGAGAATCCTCAGGATCCTGGACATTATATACTGATGGTGCATCTAATGTAAGAGGAGTAGGATTAGGAATACTACTAAAATCGCCACAGGGGGACATATTACCCCAGGCTATTAGGTGTGAATTTCCTGCTACTAATAATGAAGCAGAGTATGAGGCTTTAATTGCAAGATTAGAGTTGGCTAAGAGCATGAGTATCAAAAAATTGCAAGTATATGTTGACTCTCTGTTAATTACTAACCATTTTAATGGATCATATGCAGTTAAGGGAGAGAAATTAATCGAATATCTCGATATTCTCAAAAAATTAGCAGGATATTTCGATGTTTTTATACTTGAACAGGTACCAAGGGAAGATAATGCTGAAGCAGACGCCTTAGCAAATCTGGGATCGTCGGTCAGGATACCTGAAGGGACACAAATACCAATAGTACATGTCTTATATCCTGCAACGAATCCTCGGGATAAAGAAGTAGCTGGTATTCAGGATCCTGGGGCGGAATATCCTGAAGAGGATCCTAGAACCTGGACGGCTCCAATCATGAAATATCTCAAAGAAGGACACATTCCTGGAGATGAAAATCCTAAGGCATTTAGGATGAAGGTATCACGATTCACTATTATAGATAATATTTTGTACAAGAAATCTCTTGCAGGACCGTATTTGAGATGCTTGGAGGATCTTGAAGCCAAAGAAGTCCTTCAGGATATACATGAAGGGGATTGTGGTAACCATGCTGGGGGCAGATCGTTATTCTCAAAAATATTAAGAACAAGATATTATTGGCCAACAATGAGAAAAGATGCCGCAGAATATGCGCGAAGATGTGACTCGTGTCAAAGACATAGTAACATACTGCATCAACCGGCTGAACCATTATATCCTATTGTTTCCCCTTGGCCATTTATGAAGTGGGGTATGGATATAGTGGGAAAGTTACCGAAAGCTCCGGGAGGAAAAGTCTTTATGCTAGCAATGACGGATTACTTCTCTAAGTGGGTTGAAGCTGAAGCATTTGTTCAAGTAAGAGACCAAGAAGTAGTATCCTTCATCAAGAGGAATATCCTGACCAGATTCGGAGTACCAGCTGAGATAATCTGTGACAATGGCTCTCAGTTCATAAGTAAGAGGACTACTGACTTTTGCAAGAGTTGGGGAATTAAAATGATCACATCAACTCCGGTACATACTCAAGCAAATGGACAAGCAGAATCCTCTAACAAGATAATTGTCAACAACTTAAAGAAAAGGCTTGGAGCCAAAAAAGGAAGATGGGCAGAAGAATTACCCTTTGTTTTATGGGCTGACAGGACAACGATAAAGAATGCAACAGGTCAAACCCCATTTTCGTTGGTGTTTGGAGCAGAAGCAGTGATTCCAATGGAGATGACAATACCTACTGCAAGATCTATCTTAAGTGATCCTGAGAAGAATCCTGAAGCCTTGAGTCAGGATTTAGACACTATAGATGAAAAGAGAGATGCGGCAAGGCTAAGGATGGCAGCATATCAACAGAGAATATCCAGGGCATATAACAAGAATATTAGAACCAGAAGATTTAAGGTTGGAGATTGGGTATTAAGAAAGGCCTTCCAAAATACTACTAATCCTGCCGATGGCAAGTTAGCTCCAAAATGGGAAGGACCATATGAAGTTGAATCAGAAGCAGGGAAAGGAGCGTATAGACTCAAGAATATGGAGGGAGATATGCTACCGAGATCTTGGAATGCTATACACCTTAAGCTCTATTTCAAGTAAGTCTAGAATTTAATTTCTAACTCGAGATGGTATGAATTCTTACTTCTTTTAAATATGTTTGGTGTAATTTGTTCTTTATAACCTGATACTGACTTAAGCATCGGAGGGGTGTTGGCCAAGCTAACACCCACCTTAGTTTACATTTGTTTTGCAAGATATGTTTCAGGATATAGCTCCAGAATATGCACTCGGGATAACTCAGAAGATTAGAGGATTGGCCCCCTCTCTCACGTTTAAGGGATACTGATCCCTTCATAGGTTTAAAGGTATTCACCTTTCTTCTGAATTGGGTTTAAACACCCCGCCTGGAGCGCAAGTTATTCAGGGATAGTTCAAGGTGGGGGGACCAGTCCATGTAAAAGTGGCTGACAATTTCGTTACCATTGGCTATATCCTGAATCCTAACGGTATATGAGGATTGATCACCCTCTCTCACGAAAGGGTATTTTCATACTCTCTAAGGTTTAAAGGTTTTCACCTTTCTAAGTCTTGGAGTTTATACACTCCCGCCTGTAGCGCATGAAAAATTGGGATTTTCCCCAGGATACAAAGGATTTATCTCCAGTACATCCTTGGGTTATACCCTCGGAACGAGAAAAATCGCTTATGCCATGGAAACTGACATTAAATAGATTTCTAAGATACTTGAAGACATTGTACGCAGGGGACATCCCTGCCAAGATGGTGGTGTAAAGTTAAAAGAATGAAGTTTGCGACTAATGCATTAAGTACCTTGCACTGGGGACATCTTCATTGGAAGAGTTGCAAAGGGATTGAAGTTTGGTAATAGGTTTATATCCTATGTCTGGTATGATCTTTCCTTTGCAAGCCTCATTTGAATTTTTAATAACATCATGTTAAGTATCTTGACACATATCCTCAAAGTCCTTTTAAGGATATTTGACTGGGATGTTTGAAACTAGCATTGGCTTGAAACTCTGATCATCATCAAAACTTGGTTTTAAAAAGATAAACTATTTTTTACTTTCTAAAGAAATTTTTACAAAATTGAAAGAACGTATGGAAGATCCATTTAAAAGACTTCTGCAGTATGTTTCTAAGCATACTGGTCAAGATATTTTTTAAAATAACAGTATGAAATTTTTACAAAGCTAAAACTTACACTAAACAATGCAAAGTAACAAAAAATAAGTCAAAAGATAGTTATATTATTAACAAGTCAAAAGTTGTGCTTTTGGTAAGGCCCACCCGCCAAAAGCACAATTAGTTGTTACCATAATTTTGTAACGGTTGCAGGATTTGTCTCAAAACAGGACCCGTTCACCTACAACCGTTACTATGTTCAAAACAAGTTATACTAACTGATGACCAAGGGCTTCGTCCTAAAACCTAGGACCCATCCACCTTTGGTCATCACATTGTTCTAGGAAAGGAAAAGTAAATTGTTCAAGGACAGGAAAAGTAAATTGTTTATGCAACCACAACCATGAAATTAAAAAGTGGGCTCCGGCCTCGGCACGTATATCCATCATCGCCCACTCTGCTGCCTAAGGGGCAGCACCTTCTTGAACAGCAACCTCCTTGCCAGCATTCGCCCCAGCATCACCCTCAGGATTCTTCTCAGCACCATCATCAGCATTGGCCACCTCCTTTGCTGCCTTAGAAGGCTCTTCATCAGTGTGTTTTGCAGGATGAGCAACGGGATGACCTCCGAGGCCCTGTAGTTTCTCCTCCCAAGCCTTTACATTCCAGGAAGGGCATTCAAAACCCATATCCATGGCTTCATAAGCCATCCTTATCCTGGCTTGGAGAAGAGAGACGACCACCGAAGTTTTTAGGCTATCCCGGTATGAGCTCATATTCTGCTGATATTGGAGAAGGGCGGCATCCAGCTTGGCTTGAGCATCCTCATTAGCTTTGTGGAGAGCGGCTTGATGTTCTTGAGTCATTGCCTTGTATTTGTCCTCATAATGCTGGGATTTGGCAGCTGCAATGGTTCCTTGATCAGCTATGGTGGCTTGAGCTTTCTCCAGCTGAATCTGCAACATCTTGTTAAGACCGCTAGCATCTTCGTATAAATGCATGAGGCGATCCAGACCCTATAGATAAAAATACAGGTATTAATGTGAATAATAAGCAGGATAAAGACTAACATACTTGTACAGGATATCGGAAAGAAAATTCTACCTGTTTGAGAAATGAGATGGCGTCATTGAACCCATGATTCTCAAGAGAGAATGTTTCAGAAACAGCTGGGGAGTCAGTCTCCTTTCTCTTCCGAGAACTGGATGCCCTGGTCCTGGATGCCGGAGGGCCTTTGGGAGCAGAAACAGCTTTCGAGGAGGTAGGCTTTGGTGTAGCAGACGACTTTGGCTTGGATTCTTGTTTGGCGGGTTCAAGGCTGGAATAGCAATCCAGTTCATCGAGTTCGAAAGCATCAAGGTTGACGACTGGTGCTACATAAGGGGAGATACTCTCAAAACTCATCATATTTTTGAAAATAATTAACATATGAAAATGTGCTTACCAGACATTTCTGAGTTTGATTTTTGATGAGGATCTGTGAGAGACAGGGAAAAACTTCTTTCGCTGGCAGGAAGACGATAGATTTCCTTGATCTTGGATTCGGATTCCGTGCTAGGAGGCACTAAGTCTCTGAAATTCGCTGCATAAAAACATCAGAATATAAGTCCGGGATACAGTTTGAAAATATGATTGGGGATATTCCTAAAACCCTAAATCCTACCCTTGGTTAACCATTTAACCGGTAGATCGAAACCCTTATCAATGGAGTCTCTTTTGACGAAAAAGAATTTTCGTCGCCATCGATCCTCGTTCTTGGTGGCTTTAAGGACCAAAGGACTCTTGATGGAGAATAGAAGATAACGGTGGTTGCCATGGGATCTTAATCGGTATGCTACGGGAAGGTCCTCAACAAGAAGGTTGGGGTAATGACGAGATTTGATTTGATCCAACACTATCAAGATTCGCCAGACCATTGGCATAACTTGGGCATAACTAAGGCCGGTGAGGTCGAAAAAACTGGAGATAAAGGGTGAAAATGGATATCGGAGTCCAAGGGAGAAAGGATAAGCGAAAAAACAAACCCACTCGTCGGATGATGCATCCGATCGGGCTTCCTTGTCAAACGGGCGAAAGACCGTTCCGGTGGGAAAGGCACCGGAGTCTTTGAGAGCAGCAATATCAGCATTATTGAAACAGCAAATCTCCTTTGCTGGATCAGTGATAAGGTTTTGACTTATCAGGGTTGAGGTGGACCGGACTGAGCGGGATTTCGTTCGTGGTGCCATTGAGCAAATTATGAAAAATTAAAGAGAGGAAATTAGAAGAGAAGTTACCTGATGCTTGCTTGAAGATAAGGATGACCGAGACAAGGAGTCCCTTGGTTAATATAGGATGAATATAAGGGGGTAAAAAGTAAATAATGTCTTGGAAATAGCACTGCTGTCATTTCAAGAGTCTACTCATATTAATTGCCTTAAATTATGAAGTAAAGTTTTGAAATATATCCGTTGGATTGGTATCCCAACTGATATATTTGGGGACAATTGTTAGGGGTCATTTTCTTAACATATGTATCCTGACCAATATCCTGCCTTTGTTTGGTTATTTGTAATCAGGATGCTGGAAGAGGATATTGCTGACATCTTGGGCGATATCCTGAAGCTTATTGAATTAACCACGTGCAGGTTAAGGGCAGAGGCTTACTAACGGTCACAAGGACTTCTTCTCCTCAAGACTCGGACGAGTTTGTTGAGAAAGAGACGTTGAGCCCGAAAGACCAGGTCTGCAACGTTCCAAGAAGGAATATTCGGTGAATCCCGCGAGTTTAGGGTAGTTAGTTATCTTATCTTTACTATAAATAGATGAGGTCGGATCAACTTAGAACACATCATTTCACACTGACACTCTCGAACACAATCACATTCTAGCTAGTTGCAAACACTACACTTGTATTTCATTTTCGTTGTAACACTTAGTCGATCCGTACCACATCCTGCACTGTATCCTGATTTTTGAAGCAATTGAAGAACAAGGCAGCTGCGATTGTCAGCTCCCGAGGTTTTATGCCGGCGATCTAGATTGATCAAAGGCTTTCCTCGTACATCTCGTGTCACTTCCTTTACTTTTTGCTCGTTAATTGCTCATTGTTTGATCGTCGATACAGCTCAATATCCCGAGCCGTATCCTTAAACTGTTTTTGCAAGTAATTTAATTAACACATTTTTGACATTTACTTCTAGCACACTACCTCACTTAACTAATTTGATCACTTAATTACTTCGGTAATTTTTTACCAAAACAGTATGAAAGCTCACATAGCAACTTACGTTAGCAAATGTTTGACTTGTGCGAGAGTCAAGACCGAATACCAGAAACCATCGGGCCTACTCCAACAACCAGAGATACCACAATGGAAATGGGAGCAAATTTCCATGGATTTTGTTACTGGCCTGCCTAGATCTCAATGTGGGAATGATACTATTTGGGTGATCGTGGATCGACTCACTAAGTCTGCACACTTCTTGGCTATCAAGGAAACAGACAAGTTCTCTACTCTAGCAGACGTATATCTTAAGGAAGTTATCTCGAGGCACGGGGTGCCAACCTCGATTATCTCCGATCGTGACGCACGTTTTACTTCAGAACTGTGGCAAGCAATGCACAAATCTTTTGGCTCTCGTTTAGACATGAGTACAGCTTATCACCCAAAGACGGATGGGCAGTCTGAGCGCACTATTCAAACTTTAGAAGACATGCTTCGTCCATGTGTAATCGATTTCGGCAACGGCTGGGAAAAACACCTCCCGTTAGTGGAGTTCTCGTATAACAACAGTTACCATACCAGCATTAAAGCTGCTCCGTTTGAGGCATTGTACGGGCGTAAATGCCGATCACCTCTTTGTTGGGCAGAGGTGGGGGATAGTCAGATCACTGGCCCAGAACTTGTGGTAGACACAACAGAAAGGATTGCTCAAATACGACAACGAATGGCGGCAGCTCGTGACCGTCAGAAAAGCTACGCCGATAAGGGTAGGAAACCTCTAGAACTCCAGGTCGGGGATCGGGTTCTACTCAAAGTCTCACCCTGGAAGGGTGTGCTTCGTTTTGGAAAAAGGGGCAAACTTAATCCGCGATATGTCGGACCGTTCGAAATCATTGAGAAGATAGGCAAAGTAGCCTACAAACTAAGCCTGCCTGCAGAACTCAGTGCAGTTCACAACGTTTTTCACGTGTCGAATCTGAAGAAGTGTCTGTCAGATGAGACCCTCATAGTTCCTTTGAAGGAGCTCACTATCGACGATCAGTTGCGATTCATCGAGGAACCAGTTGAAATCACGGACCGAGACGTTAAGGTCCTCAAGCACACTAGAGTACCTCTTGTACGAGTTCGTTGGAACTCCCGTCGTGGCCCAGAGTTTACCTGGGAACGAGAAAATCAAATGAAACTCAAGTATCCCCAGTTGTTCGGAAATAGTGCAACCACTACTGAGGCTGAAGCTACTACAGAATTTCGGGACGAAATTCCAAATCAACGGGGGGATGATGTGACACCCCAGGAAAACCAGTAAACTACGCAACACAACTAGCTTCCTCAGTAACCACATGCTAAATTTCGGGACGAAATTTCTTTCAAGTTGGGGATAATGTGACAACCCGAGTTTTCAAGGTCTCTATTCGACTCGACTTAATACTCATTTGCAAAGCATGTTTTATATTTAATAGATGTGCAATATACGTGCTGGTTGTAGATTCGTGGTGTATATTATGTGTATATGTGATATTCGTATTCTGTACTATTAATGTGAATTGAACAATAGTTAAAACATGGAGCCTGGCCGAAAACACCCCACACGAAAACCCCCACCTGAAAACACCTTTGCGGCGAAAACACCTTAGTGTTTTCGTCCACTACTGATCGACGAAATCAACTCATGGGCTTCGGCCCAGTAGCGAGGGAATATAGGATGTGTTTTATTCTGTGCACGTAATCGATAACTGACAAAAACCCTAGACACCTCTCATCCTCTCTCTTGCTCCTTTTTGAAACACGTCGGCAGTTTCAAACAAACGAGTCTCATACGTCGATCGAAGTACCACCTTTCCTTCATAGGTTAGTAGTCTGTTATTTATGATTTATTGATTTAATCACGCGATTATTAATTGGCATCATGAGTTAACTGTATATGATTATGTTGTGGATTGAAGCGATTGGTTTGGTAGGGATCCTTATAAACTGATGTTATGATCGGTTGTGTTATATCTACTGATAATGTTCGAATGATGTTGTGGGTATATCTCTGAATGTTATTGTTGTGTGGATATGTTTGATGTTCGGTCAGGAATCACGTGGGTTAGGTCTGATACTGTTATGATAATTGTTTAGGTCTCGAGGCATGTTCACTGTAATGTTTGGTCCAATGGTTTTCAAGTAATCATGTGAATGTCTAGGTGCATCGATTTTAATAAAAGTCTATATAAAACAAATAAATACTTGAGGCTCACGTGAATATTTGAATTAGCATGTTGATGCAGTCCACTAACAGATTATGGTCCAATGAGGGTTCTACCTTTATCAAATACCACATGCTATTAATTGTTGAATGATGATAATAGCGAATATAGTAAATTATAGGAATACATGAGTCGGCTGTTGATGATGATAGTCTTGATTGGACAATGATTGGTAGTTTATTTGATTTCGTGACTTGGTATGATTGTATAACTTCTGATCATTAGGGTTTTGGTAGGATGAGGTAACCGACGAAAACACTTTGGGATTTCGTCACCCAAGTGTTTTCGCCAATCCGTGATTTCGGCCCCAAGGGATTTCAGCCCAAAGGTTTTCGCTGCAGAAGTGTTTACGTTGAACTAGTGATTTCGTCCCATATGCTTGTGTACACTAACACTGTTAGTTATTTAAACTTGTTGGTATTTAACTCCTTTAGTTTTTAACTCTGCTAGTTGTTAATTCAGTTAAACATGTTAACTCTGTTAAACTATTTAACTCAGTTAAGTTAAGAACGTAACACAGTTAGTTACTACTTCTGTTAGATGTTAACTTTGTTAACTGTGTAACCTTGTTGGTATATGTTAATCCAGTTAAACTTGCTAACCCTGTTAAAGTGTGTTATTGGTTAACTACATTAGATTGTATGAGTTGCATGATAGTGATGTACTGCTTACGTGATACATGATGTTAACTGCCAAGCACTATGTGGTGTTTGATTTGCATACAAGTCATTACGAACGAAACTGATTGTATATACGTGCATACTTTAGGTCGTGACTGATTATTTGTGTGCGTGTATTTCTTTAGCATACCGAGCAAACCAAGGTGAGTTCACACTCTTACCAAGGCATGGGATTCCCGGGGTTGGGAATGGGATTGAATAACTACTCATACTTGCAACATTACTAGACTACTTACTACCGTCCTCGGATTGGGAAGGACGCCTGTGCTAAAACCTACGTAAAACCTACGTACTCCCGTCCTCGGATTGGGAAGGACACCAGCACTAAACTTACGTGAAACCTACATTCTACCGTCCTCGGATTAGGAAGGACGCCAGCGCTAAATCTACGTACTCGCTACGTACCACTGTCCTCGGATTGGGAAGGGCACTTACGTAAAACCTACGTAAACTTATACTTACTACTATCCTCGGATTGGGAAGGATACTTATGGATACAACTAGTCTAGTAACTTACAACATGGGAAGCCCTCACTAATTGAACTTACAACATGGGAAGCCCCCACTAATGGAAATTACAACATGGGAAGCCCCCACTAATTGAACTTACAACATGGGAAGCCCCCACTAGATGAACATACAAATGGCCTAGTAATACACGGCATGGTTATAAACGAACTTACGATTTGTTAAACGAACTTATTACTGAACAACCAACCGTGAACTCGCTCAACTTTGTTGTTGACTCTCTGTTACATGCCTTGCAGGTCGTTAGGTATCTATGGAGCTTGCATGGGAGTGGAGAGGAGTCGTTGTCGGACATGGACAGCTTTGTACCATGCTAAACATTTGAAACATTTAAACTTATGTTGGTTTACATATTTATGTTTCCGCTAAACGCTTAACTATGTTATGGTTTTGAACACTTTTCGTATTGATGAATGACTTTTATTTATTACTTACAATGTTCAATATGATTGGTGGCTTGATCCTGGTCATGTCACGCCTCCAAGCGGTGATACTCCGCGTGTGGATTTTGGGGGTGTGACATGAAGGGTAGAGATACTTCTCTAATTTTAAAATACTACAACGTAAACTTCAAAGTATAAACCATCATACACAAACACATCCTCACCAAACGAGGTGACAATCCAATCGAATGGCCATCCGATCGGATGACCATCCGAACGGATTGCCACCCGATCAACTGGCCATCCAATCGGATTGCCATCCAATCCTAGGTACTTATGCACCGTTTTACGCGCCGACTTTCGATTATGCTATCATTCACTGTTCAGGCTAATTCCGCTCTAACGCACCCTTCAATCCATTAACTCAATCGCTGTGAGTATACTCGATCCCCTTTTTGCTTTATGCACTTTTGGGGTGTTATATACGTTACTTATTCTAAATCACGTCGAACACACAACGCAACAATATTTATACGCTGACCTCTAATGCATGTTATACGTGACTTGATGAATGCATGTTTGTTATGTTAACACATTGATTGTTGTCTACCTGCCTTAGCAACGATAGTACTATAGTTTGGACTCAGCACCTGTTCATTCAGGGGTTGTTAAGGACAATTACTTCACGTGTTCACAGTGGTGAATATGTGTTGCACACTCGCTACTCGCAGTCAACTAACAGTCATTGGTATTGATAGGATCTTTGTCGATAACTTACATGCTTCACATTATACGTTATACATGCTGGTTATGCGTAAAGGATTTCGAACTCTATTATGTTATTATCAAACTTGTATGCTCACCTTTACACTATGTGTATTGACTTTTACTTTAACGTATGTGGCAGGTGCTTAAGTTGCTAGGATGCCTTGTTTGCTGTGTGATGAAATCGAGGCTAGGAAAGAGTCTAGAAACAAACAATTTATTTTTATTTGAAATCTGAGTTGTCGGAACAGAACTACTTGTCTTGATTTTTGTCTATAATAATTATGCTACTTATTATGTCATGGTATGGGACGTTATGCTTTAAATAATTGGTAATCGTAGTTGTTATGGGAACTTCTGGACAATCTGTTTCGCTCAGTACCGCGCCCCGATGTTTCCGCCATCGGTTGGGGTGTGACAGATTGGTATCGGAGCCATAACTATAGGGAATTAGGCGAGACTCGAACTAGTCTGGGTCGATGTCTTAGAAACGACCTAGTCTATAGTCTAAGTACCAACAGACCGACTTGTGCATACCCGGTAGGGGTTTTGCACGAGCGTGCTCGCTATCTCTCGCTGTACACTACTCACTTGCGCGAACATCACATACTACGGTTCTGCGCAAGATCAGCCTTTCCTAAGGTTGTTTACACACACAAACGGATGATCTGGTTAAGACTAGGTGTGAAAAACCGCAAACTCTTGACCATATTACTCGTTCGAATTGCTATTTTCACTATAAAACAAGAGCATTTGCGTTGAATTATGAGTGAAATTCATACTTCGACGCAAATCTCCTTATCTATCTCGCGAATTTATCACACAAACAGGGACGAAGTCGCTAAGTTAGGGGTGAAACCCGAACCTTAATGACTCGTTCTACCCTTAAATATGGTTTTACAACACTCTCACCAAAGTCTCGACGGACTCCAACAACTTGAAGTTACACCAGACGGGAAGGATGCGTGCCATTCACCCAAAATTCGAGGCAAGAGCACAGTCCCAAAGGCCAAAGTGTACACTTAAAGTTCTTGTGAATAATCGAATCACTTTAGATAGTCGACATCTATCTAGCCGAAGACAATCTATTCTCAATTTCTATGTGTTTCGATTCTGAGCCCGTAACTGCTGACTCTGATATTTCTTGACTTTATGTGGAATTTATGTGTTTTATGTGACTATACATTTCGATTTTGGTGGTTTATTCATTCTCGCTGTTTATTTCGATCAGCACGCACAACCCACACTACACCATCGTCAACAAATCGCTGGTCATCATTCGCAATCGCTGCTCGATATTCGCAATCGCTATAATTAATCGCTATACGCGCTATGAAGGATAGGGAATACGTGCAACATATAGTTAGGTTTCTGTATTCTGACTGCCTCATGTGCCTCTATGCCTTACGTGCTTATGTGTTTTTGTGCTCTACGTGCCTATGTGCTTACGTGTTTATGTTCCTATGTGATACTGTGTTTATGTGGATACGTGTTCCTGAGCTTTATGGTGATCGCTAGACTATACTAGGAATAATCGAAATTTGTGTTGAGTCCTGTGGCGATGTCTGTTGCAGATAATGTCGTCATCTGGATCTCACGCTACCCAAGCTGCTCGCCGAAAGCAAGCAGAAAAACCTCTCGCCGCTATGGTTGCTAAGAAAATGGTGAAAGTTGTTCCTCAAATCGTTAGTGAACTGTACGAAAATATGAGTAAATCTTCAGAAGAGTCAAGGACCGATACTCCCAAAGCTGCTTTTAGGTTCAAACAGTTTAAAGCTTGTGGACCGAAAGAATTTACTGGCGAAGATGGCCCTACGGCCTTATTTCAATGGTTTGATTCGATCGAGGTCACCTTGCGCCAGAGTGGCTGTCCTAACGATCTTCGCACTCTGAATGCTACCGGTGTCTTCCAATCCCGAGCGCTAGATTGGTGGACGGCCGAGAGGAACAAACGCGGAAATGACGCAGCTTATGGTTTGACGTGGGATGAGTTGAAGGACGTCATGTTGGAAGAGTTCTGCCTTCCCCACGAGCGCCAAAAGTTGGAGGACGAATTCTGACACATCAAGCAGAAGGAGGGTGACAACGCTGCTTTAACCGCTTGCTTCTAGCAGCATAGCATAATCTGTCCTGATCAAGTTAAGACCTCCGACATGGCAATCAAGAAGTATATTCGAGCTCTGCCAGATTGTGTCACAGATTTTGTGCAAGCTTCAAAACCAGCAACAATCGAAGAAACTTACCTGCTTGCCGCTGAAATAAACGAAAAGCGAGTCAAGCCTGGCTTCTGGGATAAAGCCGCCAAGAATCTACATCAAGCTACCACCGCACCAACTGCTGAAACCGCCGCCACTCCCCAGTCTTCAAAAGCCTCTCGTCGCAAGAGGAAGAACAATAGCAACTCCAGCAACAAGAACTATGCTGTAACCACTGCTGCCCCACTTCAAGCTGTACCAGCTCAGCAGCAAACTCAACACCGCCAGGTTGCGGCACCGGTAACCCAAGCACCGCCGGCAAAGCGTGCTTATACTGGTCCTCACACTGCCTGCCCGACTTGCACCTATCATCACCCAGTGGGGATCGCCTGCAGATTTTGTGTACATTGCAATATGTACGGCCATTTCACCGCCAACTGCCGTACAGGTCCTCGACAAGCACCAGCACCAGCTACTGCTCATCAAGCTCTGCTCCCTGCCCCTCAAGGCCAACAAGCAGCTCCGGCACCCACGGTCAATGCTAGAGTCTGCTTTGCGTGTGGTGATCCCAACCACTTCGCAAACATGTGCCCCAATTGGGTTGTGAAACAAGAGCAACAACAGCAGCAGCCCCACCAGCCTCAACAACAACAGCAACAAGCCGCTCGTGCTCAAACTTTCAACATTAATGTGCGCCAGGCTCAGGCTGACAACAACGTGGTCAATGGTACGTTCCTTGTGAATGGTATTTATGCTTCATGTTTGTTTGATACTGGAGCCGATAACTTCTTTGTATCATTGGAGTTTGAAAAGCTTCTTAATCGTAAGCGTGCCCATCTCCCCTCGATGTTCGATGTTGAAGTTGCCATCGGAAGAACCGTTGCCGTCAACTCTATTCTTTGTGATTGTACTCTCGAACTCAAGAATCACATCTTTCCTATCGACCTTATCCTGATGCAGCTCTGCAGTTTTGATGTCATAATAGGCATGGACTTTCTTCACGAAAACCATGCTGAAGTTGTTTGCTTCGATAATGGTGATCAATTATGTGATCAATTATGTGTCTATGGTGAAGTCGCGTCGAAGAAACTCCAACTCATGTCATGTGTCCAGGCTAGCAAGTATCTCCGCAAGAAATACCAAGCTTTTCTGGCACACATTGTAGTAGCGGAGAAAAAGGGAGTTAAAGAGGTGAAAATAGTTCCCGTTGTTTGTGAATTCCCCAACGTTTTTCCTAAAGATCTCCCAGGCTTACCACCAAGTCGTGATATCGACTTTCGCATCGACCTCATTCCTGGAGCAAACCCTGTTGCAAGAGCTCCTTACCGACTCGCTCCGTCCGAAATGCGCGAACTCTCGAGTCAGCTCCAGGAATTGCTTGACAAAGGCTTTATTCGCCCTAGCACCTCTCCTTGGGGCGCACCAGTCCTTTTCGTCAAAAAGAAGGATGGGTCGTTCCGGATGTGCATCGACTATCGGGAATTGAATCAGCTAACAATCAAGAATCGTTACCGTCTGCCTCGCATCGATGATTTGTTTGACCAGTTACAAGGTGCTACGTGTTTCTCCAAGATCGACCTACGCTCAGGCTACCACCAGTTACGCATACAAGAGGAGGATATTCCCAAAACCGCTTTTCGCACTCGATACGGCCACTACGAGTTCGTTGTTATGCATTTTGGTTTAACCAATGCACCCGCGGTTTTTATGGATCTGATGAATCGCGTGTGTAAACCTTTTCTAGACCGCTTCTTCATCGTGTTCATTGATGATATCCTGATTTATTCCAAGTCGAAAGTCGAACACGCGCAACATCTACGTTTGGTTCTCGAGCTACTCCGGGGGAATCGACTCTATGCCAAGTTCTCCAAGTGTGAATTCTGGCTAGAGGAGGTACAATCTTCACAGATCACAAAAGCTTACAACACATATTTGATCAGAAGGAATTAAATATGCGCCAGCGACGTTGGGTCGAGCTGCTGAATGATTATGACTGTGAGATTAAGTACCATCCTGGAAAGGCAAACGTTGTAGCAGAAGCGTTGAGCCGAAAGGAAAGGGTTAAGACCCTAAGGGTTCGAGCATTGGAAATGACGATTCGAACGAACCTCACTGCACGCATTCGGGATGCACAACAAGAAGCTCTTAAAGAAGAGAACCGTAAAGCTGAATACCTCCGGGGTGCATTGAAATACATGGTGCCAAATGAAGAGGGAGCCTTATACTTCAAGAAGCGTATCTGGGTTCCACTCTGCGGTGGCATACGTGAGGTCATCCTTAATGAAGCCCACAAATCGAGATATTCGATCCATCCAGGATCGGACAAGATGTACCAAGACTTGAAAGAGTACTATTGGTGGCCGAGACTCAAAAGCGACGTTGCGGTTTATGTCGGAAAATGCCTAACCTGTGCGAAGGTTAAGGCCGAATATCAGAAACCGTCCGGCCTACTACAACAACCAGAGATTCCCGTGTGGAAGTGGGAACAAATCTCGATGGACTTCATAACGAAATTACCCAGGACCCCGAGAGGGCACGATATGATATGGGTAATAGTTGATCGATTAACGAAGTCTGCGCACTTCCTACCGATCCGAGAAAAAGACAGCACTGGAAAGCTTGCTGAAATATACTTAAGAGAAATTGTGGCACGTCATGGAGTGCCAATCTCAATCATTTCAGACAGAGATGGACGCTTTGTCTCAAGAATCTGGCAATCATTTCAGGAAGCCTTTGGATCTCAGTTAGATCTGAGCACGGCATTCCATCCGCAAACAGACGGCCAGAGCGAACGGACTATACAAACATTAGAAGATATGCTTCGCGCATGTGTCATGGATCTAGGCGGCAGCTGGGATACTCATCTACCTTTAGTTGAGTTTTCCTACAATAACAGTTATCATACAAGCATAAAAGCCGCGCCGTTCGAAGCTCTGTATGGCTGCAAATGCCGATCGCCCTTATCTTCACCGATCATAGGAGCCTACAATGTGACAACTGGCCCAAACCGGTAATTTCCGTACACATTAATTATTGCTTAATGACTGCAATTATGAGTTTAAGTGTCAGCAATGTCTGAACACATGATTAAACAAGTGAATTCATGCATGTTGTATACTACAAAATATTGCTTTATGCATAAACGAGAGCGTTGCGTCAGAATAATAGTAAACTCACCGGTAAGACACTATGTGTCAACGGAACTGCAGAAAGCAGTCAGACATTATAACTGAGGCCTAGGTGTAGGTCCGACAACAAGAATGCATTAAAACCCGAGAGTACATACAAGGGTTTAATTTATATACATTGCGAAAGCAAAAATAAGCACTAAAAAGCACCCGAAACGCACTTTAAGTGCAGAATTTATACAAATCAGCAATAATTCAGCATTTAGACACATAAATATTGTGCAGAAATGTCGTTTTATTATCCAGAATATTTCCCTAAGTGTTGGGAATTGAAAGAGTACAGAAAGGTACCTAAACGACACTAAAAAGTGTAATTTAGCACTTTAACGAATCGGTATGAAACCGAACAACCGGACTATACCCGAAACATGAAAATATTGTTATTTTCATTATTTATCTTTTTCTGAGCTAGTTAGGGTCCCTGAATACCCTAACACCCGGCATAACACGCTACACATTAGTAACGGGGTTAAACACTAAACTTAACGTAACTAATACCTAATGTTTAGTTACTATCTAACCGGATACCCCCCCCCCCCCATGACCGATTTCGGTCCCTTTGTAACTAAGAGGGAACATGCAAGTACAAAGATGATTATTATAATGGATTGTGTTTAGTATGGGGTGACACTTAACCCATTGGACAAACATGCTTGATTTTCCTATAAATACTAAAGTTTACTTAACATAATCACCACTCCAACACTTCCCTCTTGCTCCCCCTACCTTCGGCCGAACCCCACTCCACCCACCATCATACTTTCGGTTCTTGTTCTTGACATTCCATCATCATACACACTTCAAGGATCGCGTATTAGGAGCTTTGGTGCACTCGGAACGCGAAGGACCACTTCCGTTAGCTTTTATCCACCCATTTTCCGTCAGGATTCTTCCCTAGCCCCGAGCTAGAGGTATATCACTTAAAACTCACTCTTGAACGTATCTAAGGTGGTTAAAAGGAATTTTGTCGGTTAAATATCGATAACATACGTTTTGAAGCATTAAAGTCTAGTAAAAACACTAAAATGGTGGTTAATAGCTTGTAACTTGTGTAAAAGTTGTAGTATTTGGAATTTGTGATTATCTAGACCCGATCTATGATTGTGGTAGCTCGGATCACCATTTAACCCGGTTTGGTAAGATCGTTGATCTTAACATAAGCTCGTTTTTAGTTAACACAAGGGTTAAAGGGTGAAACTCTACCACACATGAGACATGGACTTGTGTAAAAACAATTTTGTTGTGTAAAAGCAATTTAACTTGTGAAATAGTGTTTAAAACTAGTAGATCTACGTATCTACAAGCGGTATTTTCAAAGGACCAAGTGTCCAAGAAATCATGTTCTAAACCGGGTCTTCCACAAACAAAAGTGGTTTTTGTGAACAAACAAGTGTATGGATACTTGTGTAACAAAGGTTTTAACAAAGAAATAATTTTCTTAAAAACCGACTAGAAGTTGTGAAACTTCATATTCTTTAAAAATAAAGTTTTTAAGAAATTAAACTTATTTTTAAAGATAACAAGACTTACTAAATGTGCTAGCAAGTTACTACACATTTTTGTAAATATTCAAGTTCATGAAATGGAGAAACTAGTGATTATTGCTGATGAGTATTGTTGATGATTATTGATGATTGACGATGATTTAAAAGAAAATAAACACATGTTTTGAAAACATGGGAAACGTCCATTTTTAGGGGAAACTCTGTCAAAAATTTTTATAAATTTTGACACTTAGAAAAATATAAGTTTTTGATAAACTTATTCCCTAAAAATGTGTTTAAGAGTATTACTAAGGTTTCCATGATTTTTGATGATAAGAAATAAGGATTTCTTCAAGAACAAAAATGGATGTTAAGTATATATTTTTGAAAGAAAAATATATATTATTTGATCACCAACTTGTGTGCTAAGTGTATATAGTATGTGTTATACGTGCTAGTGTATTAAGACTTAAAAAAAATACACTAAATACTCATGAGGAGTAGAAATATAAAAATACGCATACAACATACAAGATACATAATTCGGGTGCAAAGTGCAAAACATAAAAGACTTATATTTATTTTTGGAAAAAATAATATAAGTAAGATACGTAGTTAAAAATATAGAATATTTTTAACACAAGAATATATACAAAAGAGAGTGACTGTACTTGTGCGACGCAAGTCTAGTGACTAACGTTAAGAAAACGCGTATAGGTTACGACGTTAATTAAGCAAATCCGGTGGAGTTTACGACGCTAGGAACGCAAAGTTGTGAGTTCATGCTCCCCCTTTTCTTTTAACTGTTTTCAGTTTTTATAACTTCGGGGGTGAAATACATGTACAAAAGTACAATATTTATAAATGGTATGATATAAATACAAGAAGTACACTTGGTGAGAACGAGAACCAAGTGTGACGAAATATAAAATACAAGAAGTACACTTGGTGAGAACGAGAACCAAGTGTGACGAAATACAAGAGTATGAGAAGCGCATTTGGTGAGACAAGAACCAAGTATAAGGCGCAATGAGAAATGATAACAAGAAACGCGCTTGGTGAGGACGAGAACCAAGTAGGATGCGTTATGAGAAATAGTGTCACGAATAGGGTACAGAAGCACCATTAATCAACGTATACATTCAGACCGCAGAACAAAAGGTTAGATCTAACGGGTGCCTGGCAGCCACACTCCCGGTCGGGGCGAGAACCGAGGAAGTGCTTTTGTGTCTCAGAATATACCAATTAAATGCCTTAGGTTTGGTGACTTCCTATGACGTGTCACATGTTAATGGCTTTGCAACCCATTAACAATCTGATAAGTACAGAAATACTGTATTTACATAAAATTCATACCATACAAAAATTGATATATAACTTGAAGTACGTGGGGTACTCAAGAGGATTGATAAATAACTTGAAGTACGTGGGGTACTCAAGAGGATTGATATATAATCTTGAAGTACGTGGGGTACTCAAGAAAAGATTGGATTATACAAGTGTACGTGGGGTACACATGAAACTGGATTTATATATGAAAACTTGATTTACTCACAAATTATGTTTTCATACAAAGTATACAAACATGAAATACAAAGCTGCATGAATTCACACCAACATTATGTTGACGTTTTTCCAAAAACTCACATGTATTTCAGGTATCTAGGATGGATGTGCGCGTGGTCTTGCTTATGCTCGTGGATGTCGCTTGTGTTTAACTTTAAATAAAGTTGTAAACTTTTAAGACAATGTTTTATGCGACTTAGCGATGTAAACGCTAACGTATGTTTTCAAATTATGGTATTTGAATGTTATTTTACGAGCATGTAGCATGTTTACTCTTCGTATGCAATGAGAACCTTTCATGATCACACCTCGTGCTTCCGCCGCAGAAAGGGGTGTGACAGATTGGTATCAGAGCTGCGATTGTAGTGAACCAGGATTCCTTCTCGAGTCTAGTCTACAATCTCTAGGATCCTTTCACGAAAACAATTTTCAAAGAGTTTTCATTGCATAAAACGTCCCGCGACATCCACTACCTGAAACTGTCTACATGAGTCTAGAAAAGACACTACAAGACTTAGAGTGCACTAGAGTAGCACTTGTCATTGACTAGAAATTACTTGCAATTATGTGTGATAATTAGCATATACTAGAGGTAGAATGTCACAAGTATACGTGACTTTACCTGAAAGCGATGGCCCATCTGAAGGGAGAAATACGAGGATGAAACGAACTGTGCGGACTGTGCAAGGAGTTACGTAATTATGGATGCATACGTAATTATGGAATTCAGTGCACAGAAATCACAGCAAGTCTTGTCACGTATAGATTCCCTCAGTACAAGCCTAATAAGTACTCTGCTAGAGTAATAATTGTTTGATGTCACTTATGTGGTATATATACCTGTGAATATATGATACTACTGTCTAGTGTGACGATATCAAACCAATGTCTAACCCTGCTGTGTTATGTTCTGTCAGAACATGGCACCCAGGAAAACTGTGAATGCTCGCAATGATGATCAATCTCCACCTCCCCCACTGCCAAGAACTGCTGAAGAGCTGAACGCTTTGCTAGAGGAAAGGATCTCCGCTGCTATCGCCCAGTACGAGGCGAACCGAACTCAAGACAGTGGAGGACCAAGCAACGCTAGGCGTAATGGGAATGGAGATTCGTCTGGAGGCAATGCAGCTCAAGGTAAC
This sequence comes from Helianthus tuberosus, assembly GCA_030545235.1. NCBI lineage: Eukaryota > Viridiplantae > Streptophyta > Magnoliopsida > Asterales > Asteraceae > Helianthus > Helianthus tuberosus. Next base: position 83,525,828 of record CM060363.1, read on the forward strand.
CTTGAGACACTGTACTAAGCATGAGGAAATTTATGAACGGTCTTTGTTTCATTATTTCTTCGATTGCTTACATGTGAATTGGTTGAATCAATTCCAGGCTGCACCTTCAAGCAGTTCCTCGACTGCAAGCCGATGAACTATGACGGCACAGGAGGAGCAGTAGCATTTGTGCGCTGGACGGAGAAGACTGAAGCTACTTTCCGCATGAGCAAGTGTACCGCGGATCAACAGGTCACTTTTGCTACTGGGTTATTTGTCGATGAAGCTCTGACTTGGTGGAACCTGCAAGCCCAAACCTTGGGTGACGATGCTGCTTATGGCCTAACTTGGGAAGAACTGAAGGAAAGGATGAGAGAGAAGTACTGCTCTCGTGCTGAACTCCAAAGGCTGGAGACGGAGTTCTGGCACCTGACCATGGAAGGTGCTGACATAAATGGTTACACTCGAAGGTTCCACGATCTGTCTAGAGTACTTCCCTACATGGTGACTCCCGAATTCAAGCGTGTTGAACGTTACATTTGGGGACTGGCCTCAGAGTTTCGTGGCATGGTGACGTCGGCCAAACCACAAACAATCACCGAGGCTGTAACTCTGGCTGTCAGCCTTACTGAAGATTGTGTTCGTATGAAGAAGTTGTCATTAAACCCAACAGAGAAGACCGAGACGCATGCTGAGTCGTCCGGCGACAAGAAGAGAAAGCATGCCAGTTTGAACCAAGCAACTCGTAACAACAAGGGTTTCAGCAAGAAGCGTGACGCTAACCCATCTCAGGAGACGAAAACCCTTGCAACCAGAGCATACCAAGGCTCCATGCCTAGATGCCAAAAATGTAAGTATCATCATGATGGAGCTTGTCGCATTCCAAAGTGCGACAAATGTGGTAAATTGGGTCATCGAACAGAAGACTGTTGGGGAAAAGGAAAGAACCGAAATGGGAACGGTGCTGGTAACAAGAATGGTAACGAGAAAGGGCAGAACCAAGGATGCTTCAAGTGTGGAAGCAATGATCACTTCATGAAGAACTGCCCAGAGAGAAACAACGCTCCGGCTCGAGCATTTGTGATTGGAGCAAGAGACGCACGCGAGGACCCTAACGTAGTCACCGGTACGTTTCTCATTAACAATCACTTTGCATCCATATTATTCGACACTGGCGCCGATTATAGCTTCATGTCTGTGGAATTTAAACGCATACTCGGAATAGAATCTAGTAGATTAGAAATTCCTTATTCCATAGAACTAGCCAATGGTAAACTCGTTGAATCAAGCGAAGTTGTTAGAGGCTGCACACTAGAACTTGGCGAACGGAATTTTAGCATCGATCTCTTACCTATTCAATTGGGTAGCTTCGATGTAGTAGTAGGAATGGATTGGTTGTCCAAGAACAAAGCTGAAGTTATTTGTCATGAGAAAATCATTCGCATCCCTTTAGCGAATGGTGAAACTCTCATCGTGCATGGAGAAAAACGAGACGCGCCTCTTCGAATCATCAGTTGTATGAAGGCACAGAAGTGCTTGAGGAAAGGATGTGTCGCTTTCCTAGCACACGTTATAGACAAGAAGGCTGTGGAGCCGAAACTCGAAGACATTCCTGTGGTGAAGGAATTTCCTGATGTGTTCCCTGAAGATCTGCCAGGACTACCTCCGCAACGACAAGTCGAATTCCGTATAGACTTGGTTCCAGGAGCTGCTCCTGTAGCCAAGGCGCCCTATCGACTTGCGCCATCCGAAATGCAAGAATTATCTACACAGCTCCAGGAGTTGTTGGATAAAGGATTCATAAGGCCAAGCTTCTCGCCCTGGGGAGCTCCAGTATTATTCGTGAAGAAGAAGGATGGAACACTGCGGATGTGTATCGATTACAGGGAACTGAACAAGCTCACAATCAAGAATCGGTATCCGCTACCAAGGATTGATGACTTATTTGATCAATTGCAAGGATCAAGCTACTATTCCAAGATCGACCTTCAATCTGGATACCATCAGCTGAGAATCCAAGATGAAAGCGTGCCAAAGACTGCATTCAGAACGCGATATGGGCACTACGAATTTCTTGTGATGCCATTTGGATTAACGAACGCGCCAGCGGTCTTTATGGACCTAATGAACCGCGTGTGCAAACCATATCTCGATAAATTCGTGATTGTATTTATCGATGATATCCTAATTTACTCGCGAACGAAAGAAGAGCACGAGCAACATCTCAGAACCATCTTGGAACTACTGAAGAAAGAGAAGCTTTATGCAAAGTTCTCGAAGTGCGAATTCTGGATTCGCGAAGTACAATTTCTTGGTCACGTGGTGAATGAGAAGGGCATTCATGTAGACCCGTCCAAGATTGAAGCAATAAAGAATTGGGAAGCTCCCAAGACCCCGACCGAAGTCCGTCAATTTTTGGGCTTAGCGGGCTACTATCGGCGATTCATTGAGAATTTCTCGAAGATAGCTCAACCGCTAACGACCCTTACTCAGAAAGACAAGAAGTACGACTGGGGTCACAAACAAGAAGAAGCCTTCCAGTTACTGAAGAGCAAGCTATGCGATGCACCGATACTATCGTTACCCGAAGGCACTGAAGACTTCGTGGTATACTGCGATGCCTCACGACAAGGCTTGGGTTGCGTGCTCATGCAACGCCAAAAAGTCATCGCTTATGCTTCAAGACAACTGAAGGTTCATGAGAGAAACTATACCACTCACGACCTAGAGTTGGGCGCAGTGGTATTCGCCTTGAAGATTTGGCGACATTATTTATATGGTACTCAATGTACAATCTTCACAGATCACAAAAGCTTACAACACATATTTGATCAGAAGGAATTAAATATGCGCCAGCGACGTTGGGTCGAGCTGCTGAATGATTATGACTGTGAGATTAAGTACCATCCTGGAAAGGCAAACGTTGTAGCAGAAGCGTTGAGCCGAAAGGAAAGGGTTAAGACCCTAAGGGTTCGAGCATTGGAAATGACGATTCGAACGAACCTCACTGCACGCATTCGGGATGCACAACAAGAAGCTCTTAAAGAAGAGAACCGTAAAGCTGAATACCTCCGGGGTGCATTGAAATACATGGTGCCAAATGAAGAGGGAGCCTTATACTTCAAGAAGCGTATCTGGGTTCCACTCTGCGGTGGCATACGTGAGGTCATCCTTAATGAAGCCCACAAATCGAGATATTCGATCCATCCAGGATCGGACAAGATGTACCAAGACTTGAAAGAGTACTATTGGTGGCCGAGACTCAAAAGCGACGTTGCGGTTTATGTCGGAAAATGCCTAACCTGTGCGAAGGTTAAGGCCGAATATCAGAAACCGTCCGGCCTACTACAACAACCAGAGATTCCCGTGTGGAAGTGGGAACAAATCTCGATGGACTTCATAACGAAATTACCCAGGACCCCGAGAGGGCACGATATGATATGGGTAATAGTTGATCGATTAACGAAGTCTGCGCACTTCCTACCGATCCGAGAAAAAGACAGCACTGGAAAGCTTGCTGAAATATACTTAAGAGAAATTGTGGCACGTCATGGAGTGCCAATCTCAATCATTTCAGACAGAGATGGACGCTTTGTCTCAAGAATCTGGCAATCATTTCAGGAAGCCTTTGGATCTCAGTTAGATCTGAGCACGGCATTCCATCCGCAAACAGACGGCCAGAGCGAACGGACTATACAAACATTAGAAGATATGCTTCGCGCATGTGTCATGGATCTAGGCGGCAGCTGGGATACTCATCTACCTTTAGTTGAGTTTTCCTACAATAACAGTTATCATACAAGCATAAAAGCCGCGCCGTTCGAAGCTCTGTATGGCTGCAAATGCCGATCGCCCTTATCTTCACCGATCATAGGAGCCTACAATGTGACAACTGGCCCAAACCGGTAATTTCCGTACACATTAATTATTGCTTAATGACTGCAATTATGAGTTTAAGTGTCAGCAATGTCTGAACACATGATTAAACAAGTGAATTCATGCATGTTGTATACTACAAAATATTGCTTTATGCATAAACGAGAGCGTTGCGTCAGAATAATAGTAAACTCACCGGTAAGACACTATGTGTCAACGGAACTGCAGAAAGCAGTCAGACATTATAACTGAGGCCTAGGTGTAGGTCCGACAACAAGAATGCATTAAAACCCGAGAGTACATACAAGGGTTTAATTTATATACATTGCGAAAGCAAAAATAAGCACTAAAAAGCACCCGAAACGCACTTTAAGTGCAGAATTTATACAAATCAGCAATAATTCAGCATTTAGACACATAAATATTGTGCAGAAATGTCGTTTTATTATCCAGAATATTTCCCTAAGTGTTGGGAATTGAAAGAGTACAGAAAGGTACCTAAACGACACTAAAAAGTGTAATTTAGCACTTTAACGAATCGGTATGAAACCGAACAACCGGACTATACCCAAAACATGAAAATATTGTTATTTTCATTATTTATCTTTTTATAAGCTAGTTAGGGTCCCTGAATACCCTAACACCCGGCATAACACGCTACACATTAGTAACGGGGTTAAACACTAAACTTAACGTAACTAATACCTAATGTTTAGTTACTATCTAACCGGATACCCCCCCCCCCCCCCATGACCGATTTCGGTCCCTTTGTAACTAAGAGGGAACATGCAAGTACAAAGATGATTATTATAATGGATTGTGTTTAGTATGGGGTGACACTTAACCCATTGGACAAACATGCTTGATTTTCCTATAAATACTAAAGTTTACTTAACATAATCACCACTCCAACACTTCCCTCTTGCTCCCCCTACCTTCGGCCGAACCCCACTCCACCCACCATCATACTTTCGGTTCTTGTTCTTGACATTCCATCATCATACACACTTCAAGGATCGCGTATTAGGAGCTTTGGTGCACTCGGAACGCGAAGGACCACTTCCGTTAGCTTTTATCCACCCATTTTCCGTCAGGATTCTTCCCTAGCCCCGAGCTAGAGGTATATCACTTAAAACTCACTCTTGAACGTATCTAAGGTGGTTAAAAGGAATTTTGTCGGTTAAATATCGATAACATACGTTTTGAAGCATTAAAGTCTAGTAAAAACACTAAAATGGTGGTTAATAGCTTGTAACTTGTGTAAAAGTTGTAGTATTTGGAATTTGTGATTATCTAGACCCGATCTATGATTGTGGTAGCTCGGATCACCATTTAACCCGGTTTGGTAAGATCGTTGATCTTAACATAAGCTCGTTTTTAGTTAACACAAGGGTTAAAGGGTGAAACTCTACCACACATGAGACATGGACTTGTGTAAAAACAATTTTGTTGTGTAAAAGCAATTTAACTTGTGAAATAGTGTTTAAAACTAGTAGATCTACGTATCTACAAGCGGTATTTTCAAAGGACCAAGTGTCCAAGAAATCATGTTCTAAACCGGGTCTTCCACAAACAAAAGTGGTTTTTGTGAACAAACAAGTGTATGGATACTTGTGTAACAAAGGTTTTAACAAAGAAATAATTTTCTTAAAAACCGACTAGAAGTTGTGAAACTTCATATTCTTTAAAAATAAAGTTTTTAAGAAATTAAACTTATTTTTAAAGATAACAAGACTTACTAAATGTGCTAGCAAGTTACTACACATTTTTGTAAATATTCAAGTTCATGAAATGGAGAAACTAGTGATTATTGCTGATGAGTATTGTTGATGATTATTGATGATTGACGATGATTTAAAAGAAAATAAACACATGTTTTGAAAACATGGGAAACGTCCATTTTTAGGGGAAACTCTGTCAAAATTTTTTATAAATTTTGACACTTAGAAAAATATAAGTTTTTGATAAACTTATTCCCTAAAAATGTGTTTAAGAGTATTACTAAGGTTTCCATGATTTTTGATGATAAGAAATAAGGATTTCTTCAAGAATAAAAATGGATGTTAAGTATATATTTTTGAAAGAAAAATATATATTATTTGATCACCAACTTGTGTGCTAAGTGTATATAGTATGTGTTATACGTGCTAGTGTATTAAGACTTAAAAAAAATACACTAAATACTCATGAGGAGTAGAAATATAAAAATACGCATACAACATACAAGATACATAATTCGGGTGCAAAGTGCAAAACATAAAAGACTTATATTTATTTTTGGAAAAAATAATATAAGTAAGATACGTAGTTAAAAATATAGAATATTTTTAACACAAGAATATATACAAAAGAGAGTGACTGTACTTGTGCGACGCAAGTCTAGTGACTAACGTTAAGAAAACGCGTATAGGTTACGACGTTAATTAAGCAAATCCGGTGGAGTTTACGACGCTAGGAACGCAAAGTTGTGAGTTCATGCTCCCCCTTTTCTTTTAACTGTTTTCAGTTTTTATAACTTCGGGGGTGAAATACATGTACAAAAGTACAATATTTATAAATGGTATGATATAAATACAAGAAGTACACTTGGTGAGAACGAGAACCAAGTGTGACGAAATATAAAATACAAGAAGTACACTTGGTGAGAACGAGAACCAAGTGTGACGAAATACAAGAGTATGAGAAGCGCATTTGGTGAGACAAGAACCAAGTATAAGGCGCAATGAGAAATGATAACAAGAAACGCGCTTGGTGAGGACGAGAACCAAGTAGGATGCGTTATGAGAAATAGTGTCACGAATAGGGTACAGAAGCACCATTAATCAACGTATACATTCAGACCGCAGAACAAAAGGTTAGATCTAACGGGTGCCTGGCAGCCACACTCCCGGTCGGGGCGAGAACCGAGGAAGTGCTTTTGTGTCTCAGAATATACCAATTAAATGCCTTAGGTTTGGTGACTTCCTATGACGTGTCACATGTTAATGGCTTTGCAACCCATTAACAATCTGATAAGTACAGAAATACTGTATTTACATAAAATTCATACCATACAAAAATTGATATATAACTTGAAGTACGTGGGGTACTCAAGAGGATTGATAAATAACTTGAAGTACGTGGGGTACTCAAGAGGATTGATATATAATCTTGAAGTACGTGGGGTACTCAAGAAAAGATTGGATTATACAAGTGTACGTGGGGTACACATGAAACTGGATTTATATATGAAAACTTGATTTACTCACAAACTATGTTTTCATACAAAGTATACAAACATGAAATACAAAGCTGCATGAATTCACACCAACATTATGTTGACGTTTTTCCAAAAACTCACATGTATTTCAGGTATCTAGGATGGATGTGCGCGTGGTCTTGCTTATGCTCGTGGATGTCGCTTGTGTTTAACTTTAAATAAAGTTGTAAACTTTTAAGACAATGTTTTATGCGACTTAGCGATGTAAACGCTAACGTATGTTTTCAAATTATGGTATTTGAATGTTATTTTACGAGCATGTAGCATGTTTACTCTTCGTATACAATGAGAACCTTTCATGATCACACCTCGTGCTTCCGCCGCAGAAAGGGGTGTGACATACAACATATCTTTGACCAGAAAGAACTAAATATGCGTCAACGCCGGTGAGTGGAACTCCTCAACGATTATGACTGTGAGATTCGTTATCATCCTGGCAAAGCAAATGTCGTTACCGACGCTCTCAGCAGACGGAGTTATTTGCATAGCGCCCGTAATATCCAACCCAATATGATCTTTAAACCCTCATCCATGAAGCCCAGCTAGAAAATAAGTCGAATGGGATATTCCATTATCTGGACCGAATTTGGGTTCCTAAACGGACCAATTTATGACAGATTTTGATGGATGAGGCCCACAAATCCTGGTATTCTATTCATCCTGGCGCCGACAAGATGTACCAGGACCTGCGCTACAAGTACTGGTGGCCGGGCATGAAGAGGGATATCGCCCTCTATGTTTCGACATGCCTAACCTGCTCGAAAGTCAAGACTGAGTACCAAAGACCCTCTGACTTACTCGTTCAACCCGAGATCCCTGTGTGGAAATGGGAGAGTATAGCTATGGACTTCATAACAAAACTCCCACGCACGCCCACAGGTCACGACAGCATTTGGGTTGTCGTTGACCGTTTGACTAAATCTGCTCACTTTCTGCCAATACGGGAAGACTACAAGGTAGAAAAATTAGCCCGAATCTACACCAAAGAGATCATTTGTCGACATGGGACGCCTCACGACATCATTTCTGTCTGTGATGCTCTACCTCGCGTTGTTGGGAAACATTTCAAGCTGCTATCGGAACTGCTCTTAATCTAAGTACCGCATTCCATCCCCAAACTGATGCTCAGACTGAAAGAACGATTCGTACCCTTGAAGACATGATCCGTTCGTGTGTCATAGATTTCGGTGGTAATTGGGACGCATACTTTCCTTTAGTCGAATTCTCGTACAATAACAGTTATCATTCCAGCATTCAAATGGCACCATTTGAGGCATCATATGGAAGAAGATGTCGATCGCCTATTGTATGGCACGAGATCGGGCACTCGCAATTAACCGGTCCTGAGCTATTGCAAGAAACGACTGACAAAATCCTCCAAATTCTAGACAATCTAATGAAAGCTCGGAGTCGTCAGAAAAGTTACGCCGATAGACGACGCAAGCCTCTTGAATTTGACATTGGCGACCATGTACTCCTAAAGGTATCACCTTGGAAGGGTGTGGTCAGATTCGGTAAAAGGGGAAAGCTCGCGCCTCGTTATGTAGGACCCTTCAAGATTCTGGAAAGTATCGCAAAAGTGTCTCACAGACTCGAACTACCGGAGGAACTTAACAACGTCCACCCGACTTTCCACGTTTCGAACCTCAGAAAATGCCTGGCTGAGTATGATTTACACGTACCCCTCGAGGATCTTCAAGTAAACGAAACATTACACTTCGTGGAAAAGCCTGTCGTAATCATGGTCCGCCAAAGCAGCTCCGACGCTCGCGCATTCCCATTGTGAAGGTCCGATGGGAAGGCAAACGAGGCGCATAGTTCACTTGGGAACTCGAAAGAGACATGAAGGCGAAGTACCCGCAGTTGTTTGTTATGGCTTCGGCCTAATTTCAGGATGAAATTCCCTTAATGAGTAATTCTATCGCATCGCAATGCTCAACGCTCAAATCGAAATGACTAAACTCATCGTGCCGAACACTCGGATCGAGTGGCCAACAGATAGAGTGGCCATCCGATCGGATTGCCATCCGATCGGGTTGTCACCCGATCGAGTTGCCACCCGATCAGGTTGCCACCCGATCGGACTGCCACCTGATCGACCAGCCCTCTTCCTCACTTTCCTTTTTAGGAAACCCAATAAATACCCCCCATATATCACATCACTTGATGTGGCAGCTCCTCACTCGACCCAGCCGCACTTCAGCCTCATTTCTCTCGATTTCTCTCGATTCTTGTAAGTTTTCAACCTAAATCTTGTACTTTCTTGATCTACACGCACTCCTACACCTTTCTATCTTCTGAAACTTAACTTTTAACCGTGAACTCACCGATTTGAGGTGTTCTAGGGTGATGTTGTCACACCCCCTAAATACCACATGCGGAAACACCGCGGGACGTGTGACATACCAAGATCCAAGCCACCAATCACGTTGAACTAATAATAGATAGATATATAAACAAAACATTTGATTCATTTCATAACATAATCCCAAGTCATAAATTAAAACCAAAGTAAACATTCAGTGGAAGCATAAAATTATTCGTTGTTCAAGTGTTTCAAAACAATGAGATAAACCAAGAATAAATATCCAAGAGTTGTGACCCATGACCACTCCAGCACTCCCAGATAGCAAGTTCCATGTCCAAGAATCTAACGACCTGCATGCATGCTGACAAGCGTGTCAGACGACGCTGGTGAGTTCAAAGTTTTGTTAACGTGTTTAGTTACCAGTTACCAGATTAAAACGTTTAACAGATTCATTGTTGTTAATCACACGCTTACCGTCGATGGCTCCAGATTATTTGCCCTAAACCCCAATGCCTCTATCAAAGCATTGGTCAAGATGGGGGTCATTAGTTCACTCCTGACCTCCTCGGTGCGGTGTGAAGGTGCCAAACCTAAGTAGCGCTACTAACTAATACCTCGTTAGCGTACAAGCAACAATCGGTAGGAGGGACTTGAGTGATAGATACAGACGTGTATTAACTAACAACCCAGGTTTAACATTCCAGTCAAACCCATTACCCGACATTCCACCCCAGAACGTTTACCAGATGTCCCAACCCGGGACGCATGCCTGGAAAAAGAGTAGTGAACTCACCTTGGTTTGCTCGGTATGATTCGTTAGTTGTTCACACTTTGTTAATCGAAGCCTATTTTGTTCATGTATACGTAATCAGTTTACATTCACATGACTTGCATATAAATTGTAATCATATTGTGCATACATGTAACAATCACCAAATGACACATAACAGTTATTTTACTCATACGAATCTGACACTCACATGTATGTGCTATACATAGAAATCTAATCGTGTCTCCTCAATCATAATTAATCATTATGGACATGCATTTGATAGGGTCTCATCAATAAGAAAATCATTTCTATCCTAACCATAGTCAGCATGGTGAGTGACGAAACACCTAAGTGTTTCGTCAGCAGGGGGTGACGAATCATCATATGTGTCGTCGGCTATGTGGGTGATGAATCATTATATGTTTCGTCGGCTATGGGGGTGACGAAACACCCATGGTTATTCGCCAAGGCTGTAACAGTTTCACACCTTGGCTTAACTGTTCACCAACATTCCCGTAAACTCCTCCCAGATCCCAAAACCGATCAAACAATCAATCCCTAATCATGCCAAACAATTAATCGAAATCATTACCTAATCATAAGCGACCCTACAATCATCGTGCTTACGGTTATTCAATAATTGTATACATAGATAACTAATCATATTCATATGGCAACAAGATCATCAACCAAGCAATGATATGACTGAATACAAAGCATCAACTCGTTATTATACATGTTCCAATCAATCGGCTTATACGTTAAGATATCAAATCCCTAATTAACACAACATATGAATATGGTTTCTAATACAAATCCCTTTATTTGCAGAAGATCATAACCAACACATAACAGTTACCAAACAATGTGAAGTGGGGTGGGATCTAACCGGTCAATAGGACGTGTATGACAGGGCAAGAAATCCTCGAGAGGAAAGATAAGTGATGCCGATGGTTGGTAAAGAAAACTAGGGTTTTGCTACTAACACTCGTCGCATAAATATAACTGGGACACGGTTGGGCTTCACTTGGGCCGAAAGCCCATCACGGCGAAAGACTCACCTAGACGAAACACAGACCCACCTAGACGAAACATATGTTTCTCGAACATATAGCGACGAAAGTCCTATATATTTCGTCGAGTCCTCCTTAAATAGCTAACGAGTTACCCAGATCTTTCATTAATCACTAACATTGCACAGTTACACAAACAAATTCACTAATTAGCAAAACTCTAATCTTTCTAACAATCTCACTTTACATAAAATAAAACAAATTGTCAAGTAGCATAACGAACAAGTAATATGAGCTTGAAATCTTGGGTTGTCACATCATCCCCAACTTGAAAGAAATTTCGTCTCGAAATTTGACAAGCAGTACAGTGTTAGATCAGGATGACTGTGGTTTTTCTGCGGGTGCAACATCATCCCCAACTTGAATGGGAATTTTGTGCCGAAATACACTAGTTGCATTAGATTTAGATTTGCCAGGCTTGGACTTGTCATCTGGGAATAAATGTGGGTACTTGAGCTTCATCTGATCCTCGCATTCCCATGTGAACTCTGGTCCACGTCTTGAGTTCCAAATAACTCTCACGATGGGGATTCGACTGTGCTTACGGACCTTGACCTCCCGGTCCATAATTTCTATTGGTTCTTCGACAAACTGCAACTTGTCGTCGATCTTCAGCTCTTGAAACGGTACCAGCAATGTTTCATCAGACAAACACTTCTTTAATTGCGATACATGGAACACATCATGGACGTTACCTAACTCAGCAGGTAACTCCAACTTGTAGGCCACTTTACTAATTCGCTCCAAAATTTTAAATGGCCCAACATAACGAGGGTTAAGCTTGTCGCGTTTCCCAAAACGCACTACACCCTTCCAGGGTGAGACCTTCAACATGACACGATCATTAACCGCGAATTCTAAAGGTTTTCTATGCTTATCGGCGTAGCTTTTCTGTTGATCACGTGCTGCTGCCATACGATTCCTGATCTGAACAATTTTCTCGGAGGTTTCAAGTACAAGTTCCAGGCCTGTAACCTGGCTGTCACCCACCTCAGCCCAACAGAGAGGTGAACGACATTTGCGGTCGTACAATGCTTCGAATGGAGTTGCCTGGATGTTGGTATGGTAACTGTTGTTGTAAGAAAACTCTATCAACGGCAGGTATTTCTCCCAACCCTTGCCAAAATCAATTACGCATGCTCGTAACATATCCTCTATTGTCTGGATGGTTCATTCACTTTGACCATCCGTCTGTGGGTGATAGGCAGTGCTCATGTCAAGACGCGAGCCGAACGATTAGTGCATCAACTGCCACAAATCTGAGATGAAACGTGGGTCACAGTCGGAGATAATAGAAGTTGGCACCCTGTGCCTAGAAACCACCTCCTTGAGGTAAACAGCGGCCAATTGTGAGAACTTGTCCGTTTCCTTGATTGCTAGAAAATGAGCTGACTTCGTGAGACGATCAACGATCACCCAGATGGTATCGTTCCCGTTTTGAGTTCTAGGTAGCCAAGTGACAAAATCCATTGCGATCTGCTCCCATTTCCACATGGGTATTTCTGGTCGTTGAAGCAACCCAGACGGTTTCTGATATTCCACTTTAACTTTCGAGCATGTTAAACATTTACCCACATAAGTCTCGATGTGAGCTTTCATCTTTGGCCACCAATACATGACTTTAAGATCCTGATACATCTTGTCCGACCCTGGGTGAACAGAGTATCAAGACTTGTGCGCTTCATCCATCACAAGATCTCTAAGGTTGCCAAACAACGGAATCCATATCCGCTCCATAAAATAGTAAATGCCATCTGACCTCTTCTCAAGTCGTTTCTCCATGCTCCGTAAATACTCAGCTTCATAGTTTTCTTCCTCAATGCTTTGGTCTGAGCCGAACAGATCTGGTCAGGTAGGTTAGAATGAATGGTGAGCTGCAAGGCGTGAACACGTTTGGGTTTCGATTCCTTTTGACTGAGAGCATCAGCTACAACGTTAGCCTTACCCGGATGGTACTTGATTGCACAGCCGTAGTCATTTAAGAGTTCTACCCAGCGACGTTGTCGCATATTCAGATACTTCTGGTCGAAAATGTGCTGAAGGCTCCTGTGGTCGGTATAAATAGTGCATTTAGTACCGTACAGTTAATGCCTCCAGATTTTGAGCGCAAACACCACCGCTCCCAACTCTAAGTCGTGCGTCGTATAATTCCTCTCATGAACCTTCAGTTGTCGAGAAGCATAAGCGATCACATTGTTGCGTTGCATCAGCACACAACCAAGACCCTGAATGGAAGAATCACAATATATCACAAAATCTTCTGTTCCTTCAGGTAGAGATAAAATCGGTGCACAGCAGAGTTTCTGTTTCAAAAGTTGGAAACCATCCTCCTGCTTTGTTCCCCAAGAATAGACCACGCCTTTCTGTCTCAACGAGGTAAGTGGTTGAGCGATCTTTGAGAAATCCTTGATAAATCTTCGATAATACCCAGCGAGACCAAGAAATTGTTGCACCTCTGAAGGATTCTTTGGTGCCGTCCAACTCTTGATAGCATCAACCTTAGCAGGGTCCACGTGTATCCCTGATTCATTAACAATGTGGCCAAGGAGGCGTACCTCTCGAATCCAGAAGTCCCTGATGTGTGCAAAATGCAACATATAAATTACATCAATTGTGGCATAAAACTAACCCTTTTTTAGTACTAATGTTGGAAAAAGTGTGCTTTTGTCTTCCTTTTGTATTTTCAGGATTAAATAAGCTCAAATTAACAAAAGAAGCAAAAAGGCAGCTAAATCTAACATAAATACAAGAAAAGGAACAAACGTGACATGCCCGACCCCACGACAGCATCTTCCCAAGCAAAACAAGATAACAGAAGGCTGAACACGCCCCGTGCTCAATGAGCACGGGGGCGTGCCCAAGTGTCAGCATAAAAGACAAAGTTGTAGAAGCTTCCATCGCCTACCACGGGGCCATGCTCAACGGACACGGGGCCGTGGTCAACTATAAGATTCGCAGAATCCAGGCAAATCTTGATAGTACAGATATGCTTCTGCACACGGGGTCATGCCCAGCGGACACGGGGCCGTGGTCAACTAATACAGACAAGAGAAATTAATGAAAACAGAGAAGGATGTGGACATGGGGCCGTGCCCGAGCTTCTGTTCAGCCTATAAATAGGAGTGCTTGGCTCAAGCTCAAACCATCCCTTGGCACACCACCTCTCTCACACTTCACCCACCACCCACCACCACCATAACACCATCATCCATTGTCCATCATAGAGTGTGTGAGTCGTCTCGGGATCCAAGATTGATCGTAAGAGTTCTTGACAATCAAGGCCATGTTTGCCTAAGTCTCTTACATCACTTGGTGAAGACAAAGTGTCTAGTGTAATACTTTTTATTTTTAATCTTTTCGCACTTTTTACTTGGTTATGTATTAATGACTTTAATAACTAGTTTCTTAGTTTGAAGGTGATTTTTCCTTATCGTTTGTCCGTGGTGTCTTGGCATTATTTTATTGTCTATATAAAATAAAAGGTTTTCACCATTCATATCTCCACGGACTATATGGAGGTATGTTGGCTACCTGGTTGGGGGTTAAGGGAACAGTTTGGTAAGAGTCTTGCCATTGTTCAGTGTATAGATCCTGCAAAGGACCTGGGTCAAATTTAGTAGGACCTCCTTCAATACTTAACGGTATTGGATGGCGGGGGTCCAAACTCTTTGATCCCCTCATAAGTTAAACTACTATTAATACTTTAACCCGGCTACTTAGGACTGTATCCCTGCTGACTCAGACTACTTAGCCGAGGGTAACGTCACCTTCAAAAGAGGGGCCTACCATAATATGCATTAATAACTTAATTAATTATCTTTCAATAATCCGACCTTTTAGGATTGTATCCTTGCTGACTCAAACTACTGGGTTGAGGGTAACGTCGCCTTCAAAAGAGGGGCCTACTACAATAACTAAGATAATATCTTAAAAAGTGCAAAAGTGCGGAAATAATCAAAGGTTACACTATACACGAGTCGGAGCCAAGTGATTCATCTTGTCTATCTGTTTTTCTTTTATTTTTATTTTTCAGCATTTTAGTTAGTTTTTATTTTATTTTTCTAGTTTAAAACCTTTTTCTAAACTTTTGATTTGATTAGACGTTGAGGATAAACCAGTACTAAAAGCTCTTGTGTCCTTGGACGACCTCGGTATCTTGCCAACACTATACTACGCTCACGATGGGTGCACTTGCCCATATGTGTGTTTAGTGTTATTAAGTATCGTGTTTTATAAATTTAAAACTTGGCTAAAAAGTGTTAAAAAGGGCTTAACATATACATTAAAAACTAATAACACTCACGCACATCAAGTTTTTGGCGTCGTTGCCGGGGACACAAGGATTTTAAGAAAGCTTAAAATCGACGGCCTAATCAGTTTTTCAAAACCTTTTTAAAAACGCGCGCACATTTTTCTGCATTTTAGTTTAGTTTTGCATTTACAGTAACCTGAACACGGGCCGCGCTCACTGAACATGTGGTCGTGCTGCACATTTTTCATAAAACATCCAGTAACTGTAGCTTGAACACGGGCCGTGCTCACTATACACACCCCGTGCTCAACGAAATCAGTAACTTTAATTAAAACGCCCAGATACAGATTCTGTACACGGGGCCGTGTCCACTGAACACGGGGCCGTGTCCAGCCTCTGTTTCCGTTATTATTTTCGTTTTCTGATCTCGAGACTTTGTTGTGGTCTGCTGAGTGATTCTCATGGATCAATACTCAGGAGGTTACAACTACACCTATGAGGAGGATGATTATAGGATTAACTATTGCACTAATTGTGGTGACCCGCACTCGGTTCAATATTGTGACTTATATCAACCATCCACTTCATACACCTACTATGAGGATCCCAGGTACGAGCCATCAACTTCATACACATCCTATGAAGACCAAAGGTATGAACCTCCTCCCTCATACTCATATTTTGATGAACCAAGGTATGAGCCTTCATACTCATACTTTGAGGAACCAAGATATAAGCCACCACCTTCATATGCTTACTATGAGGAACCATGGCGTGAACAACCCACCTCATATGAGTATTATGAAGAACAAAATTACGACCCTTATCCATCATATGCTTACAATAAAGAATAATGGTGTGAACCATCTACTTCATATGGGTATTATGAGGAACAAAGGATCGAACAACCGGATTCAAGCTTAGAAAATCCCGATCCTTTTTCTATAACCGAAGTGACCGATAGGATATTAGAACACCTTAGAGTTATCGATCGCTATATAAAAGAATCTCATGCAAGGGAAGAGGAGTCCCGCGCAAGAGAAGAATTAAATAAAGAAGAGATAACTGAAAGTGTGAAAATGGAAGAACAAATAAGTGAAAAACCGACACTTGAGTTAAAAAACGAAAAAGGTGGGTCCGTTAACGTTAAAATTCAAGAAGAGTCTAAGTTTGAAGAAATTAATCTCTTGTCACCTTCTTTTGAAAATCATTGTTTAGTACCCACTCATGCTAAGTTTTTAAAAGAGTTAAACACTAACACTAAAATTGACGAAACGGTAAGCGTTAAGTTAACTAACGATCAAACTTCGCTAATAAAAGAAGACCCATTTGAAATCAACATTACACCGGTTCCATGTTTTTTTCAAAATTCGTTTATTAGTAATGTCACAATCGATAAAGATCTTTGTGTTAACATAATGCCCAACTACATTTTCGAAAAATTAAGTATTAGTGATTTTTCTCCACTTCAAATACCCATTTTTCTATCTAATCGGAAAGTGATAAAATCAATCGGTGTAGTTGAGGATGTCTTGGTTCAAACAAATCAAATGCTAATCCCAACCGACTTTGTCATCCTCGATGACGCTCCTCTAGTTTTGGGACGACCCTTTGTAAAAACCCACGAAGCTTTGAAAAACCGGAAGCGCAACAATCTACCTATTCAATTAGGGGCATTCAAAAAAAGTGTCGACCTTGAGCGATCAATGAAATATCCATTCGGCAATGACGACCCCCTAATTAAAGATGAGCCAGAACCACCTGATAAGGTGGGTCTAGCCAAGGACCCTTATAAACGTGGCGCACCACTGAGGCATTCCGCGGAACTATCCGTAGTTTTAGTTTAGATTAACTTTGACGTTTTCTAGTTTAGTTTTAATTTTCAGGAATAAAACACACTCGGGATGATGGAGGTTACTAAGGGAAACTTGAACCCACACCCCAGGCACAAAAAACAGAGCCTCCTAATGATTTTTCTTCATTACAGCAAGTTCAGCACGGGGCCGTGCTCAACCCAACACACCCCCGTGCCCAGCCTTCTGTTTAAATTTGATACTGGCAGTCTGACCACGGGGCCGTGTGTCACACCCCTTTCTGCGGCGGAAGCACGAGGTGTGATCATGAAAGGTTCTCATTGCATACGAAGAGTAAACATACTACATGCTCAAACAATAACTTCAAATATTACATTATCAAAAACATATGTCAAGTGTTTACAACACTAGCTAACATATTGTCTTAAAAGTCACGACTTTATTTAAAGATAAACAAAGCGACATCCACGAGCATGAGTAAGACCACGCGCACATCCATCCTAGTTACCTGAAATACATGTGAGTTTTGGAAAAACATCAACATAATGTTGGTGTGAATTCATGCAGTTTTGTATTTCATGTTTGTATACTTTGTATGAAAACATAGTTTGTGAGTAAATCAAGTTTTCATATATAAATTCAGTTTCATGTGTACACCACGTACATATGTATAATTCAATTTCTTCTTGAGTACCCCACGTACTCAAGTATAATTCTCATTCTCTTGAGTACCCCACGTACTTCAAGTATAATTCAATCTTCTTGAGTACCCCACGTACTTCAAGTTATATATCAATCTTAGTATGGTATGAATTTTATGTAAATACAGTATTTCTGTAATTATCAGATTGTTAATGGGTTGCAAAGCCATTAACATGTGGCACGACATAGGAAGTCACCAAACCTAAGGCATTTAATTGGTATATTCTGAGACACAAAAGCACTACTCGATTCTCGCCCCGATCGGTAGTGTGGCTGCCAGGCACCCGTTAGATCTAACCTTTTGTTCTGCGGTCTAAGTATGTACACGATTAATGGTGCTTCTGTACCCTATTCGTGACACTATTTCTCATAACGCATCCTACTTGGTTCTCGTTCTCACCAAGCGCGTTTCTTGTTATCATTTCTCATAGCGCCTCTTACTTGGTTCTCGTTCTCACCAAGTGCGCTTCTCATATTCTTATATTTCGTCACACTTGGTTCTCGTTCTCACCAAGTGTACTTCTTGTATTTATATTTCGTCACACTTGGTTCTCGTTCTCACCAAGTGTACTTCTTGTATTTATATCATACCAATTATAAATCTTGTACATTTGTACATGTATTTCACCCCCGAAGTTATAAAAACTGAAAACAGTTAAAGAGAAAAGGGGGAGCATGAACTCACAACTTTGCGTTCCTAGCGTCGTAAACTCCACCGGATTTGCTTAATTAACGTCGTAACCTATACGCGTTTTCTTAACGTTAGTCACTAGACTTGCGTCGCACAAGTACAGTCACTCTCTTTTGTGTATATTTTCCTGTGTTAAAAATATTCTTATATTTTTAACTACGTATCTCACTTATATTATTTTCTCCAAAAATAAATATAAGTCTTTTGTGTTTTGCACTTTGCATCCGAATTATGTATCTTGTATTTTGTATGTGCATTTTTATGTTTATACTCCTCATGAGTATTTAGTGTATTTTTAAGTCTTAATACACTAGCACGTATAACACATACTATATACACTTAGCACAAAAATTGGTGATAAAATAATATATATTTTTCTCTCAAAAATATATATACCTAATATCCATTTTTATTCTTCAAGAAATCACCATTTCTTATCATCAAAAATTAGGGAAACCTTGGTAATACCTTTTAAATACATTTTTAGGGAATAAGTTTCTCAAAAACTTATATTTTTCTAAGTGTCAAAATTTATAAAAATTTTGACAGAGTTTCCCCTAAAAATGGAGGTTTCCCACGTTTTCAAAACGTGTGTTTATTTTCTTTTAAATCATCATCAATCATCAACAACAATTTTCAACAATAATCACTACTTTTCCCCACTTCATGAACTTGGATATTTACCAAAATTGTGTAGTATCTTACTAGCACATTTAGTAGGTCTTGTTATCTTTAAAAATAAGTTTAATTTCTTAAAACCTTATTTTTAAAGAATATGAAGTTTCACAACTTCTAGTCGGTTTTTATGAAAATTATTTCTTTGTTAAAACTTTTGTTACACAAGTGTCCACACACTTGTTTGTTCACAAAAACCACTTTTGTTTGTGTAAGATCCGGTTTAGAACATGTGATTTCTTTTGATGCTTGGTCTTTTGAAAATACCACTTGTAGATACATAGATCTACTAGTTTTAAACACTTTTGTACAAGTTAAAACATTTTTACACAAGTTCATGGTTTATGTGTGGTAGGGTTTCACCTTTTAACCCTTGTTACTTCTAAAATAGCTTTATGTTAAGATCCATGATCTTACCAAACCGGGTTAAACGATGATCCGAGCTACCACATCATAGATCGGGTCTAGATAACCATATATTTCAAATACTACAATTTTTACACAACTTATGTGCTATTAACCACCATTTTTCATGCTTTTAGTAGACTTTTGTGCATCTTTTCGCATTTTAACGAGATTTAACCAACACAAATCCTTTTAACCACTTTAGATAAGTTCAAATATAAGTTTTAAGTGTTATACCTCTAGCTCGAGGCTAGGGAAGAATCTATGCGCAAAAGAGGTGGATAAAAGCAAAGTAGAGAGGTCCTTCGCCTTCCGTTTGCACCAAGGTTCCTAATATGCGACCCTTAACACTTGTAGATGCTTGAAATATGAAGACCAAGATCGAAAATATGATGGATGGAATAGGGATGTTTGGCCGTGAGTTAGTATAGAGAAAGAGAGAGTTTTTGGTTGAGTGAAAGTGAGGTGAATGATCATATGAATAAATCTTCCAACTTATAGACAAATCTCAAGTATATTGTCCAAAGGTTCATATGCTTACTAGATATTTAACAAGTTTGATTTTATTAATCAAGAAAGGACAAAGCATGTCCCCCCTAATGGGGACGGTTGTAAAAAGGGGGGGGGGGGTAGCTAGTTCGGTTCCAAGTATTAGTTAGGTTAAACTAAGTTAAGTTAAGTGTTTAACCCCGTTACTAATGTATAGCGTGTTTTAGCGGGTGTTAGGGTAATCAGGGACCCTAACTAGCTCAGAAAAAGATTCATAATGAAAATAATAATATTTTCATGTTCCGGGTATAGTCCGGTTGTTCGGTTACATACCGATTCGTTAAAGTGCTAAATTACACTTTTTAGGGTCTTTTAAGTACCCTTTTTGTATCCTTTCACTTCCCAACCCTTAGGGAAATATTCTGGATGATAAAACGAAATTTCTGCATAATATTTATATGCTTAAATGCTGATTAGAGCTGAATTATACAAAATTCGGCACTTAAAGTGCGTTTCGGGTGCTTTTTAGTGCTTATTTTTGCTTTCGCAATGTATATAAATTAAACCCTTGTATGTACTCTTGGGTTTTAATGCATTCTTGTTGTCGGACCTACACCTAGGCCTCAATTCTTATGTCTGACTGCTTTCTGCAGTTCTGTTGACACATTGTGTCTTACCGGTGAGTTTACTATTATTTTTGACGCAACGCTCTTGTTTATGCATAAAGCAATATTTTGTAGTATACAACGTGCATGAATTCACTTGTTTAATCATGTGTTCAGACATTGCTGACAATTAAGCACATATTTGCAATCATTAAATAATGATTAAAGTGTACGGAAATTACCGGTTTGTGCCAGTTGTCACAGTCTCCCCCCGTTAAAAGAATTTCGTCCCGAAATTCAGACTGAACTCACTGTCGCAGGAGTCTTCTTGAATAGGTGGGGATACTTTTTCTTGAACTGGTCTTCACGTTCCCATGTGTACTCGGGTCCGTGCTTAGAGCTCCAACGTACTTTGACAAGCTTCACACTGCTCCTCCTGGTCTTGTTGACTTTCCAGTCAGTAACCTCAACGGGTTGTTCTGTAAATCGGAGGGCTTCATCAATATGTATTTCATCCATCGGGATGATCACGTTTTCTTGCGTTGGACTCTTCTTCAGGTTGGATACATGAAACGTATCATGTACTCCATTAAGTTCTTCCGGTAACTCCAACTTGTATGCCACGGTACCAATTCTCTTCAAAATTCTGAATGGTCCAATGTATCGTGGATTCAGCTTTCCACGCTTTCCAAACCTGACTACGCCCTTCCATGGTGAGACTTTTAACAACACTTTGTCTCCCACCTTGAAATCTACCGATTTTCTATTTGGATCAGCGTAGCTCTTTTGTCGCTCTCGAGCCGCCTTAATGCGCTCTCGGATCTGTGCAATCTTGTCGGTGGTCTCTTGTACAAGTTCAGGACCAACCATATGCTTATCTCCAGCGTCTTCCCAACATAAGGGCGATCGGCATTTGCGGCCATACAGAGCTTCGAACGGCGCGGCTTTTATGCTCGTATGATAACTGTTATTGTAGGAAAACTCAACTAGAGGTAGATGAGTATCCCAGCTGCCGCCTAGGTCCATGACACATGCGCGAAGCATATCTTCTAACGTTTGTATAGTCCGTTCGCTCTGGCCGTCTGTTTGCGGATGGAATGCCGTGCTCAGATCTAACTGGGATCCAAAGGCTTCCTGAAATGATTGCCAGATTCTTGAGACAAAGCGTCCATCTCTGTCTGAAATGATTGAGATTGGCACTCCATGACGTGCCACAATTTCTCTTAAGTATATTTCAGCAAGCTTTCCAGTGCTGTCTTTTTCTCGGATCGGTAGGAAGTGCGCAGACTTCGTCAATCGATCAACTATTACCCATATCATATCGTGCCCTCCCGGGGTCCTGGGTAATTTCGTTATGAAGTCCATCGAGATTTGTTCCCACTTCCATACGGGAATCTCTGGTTGTTGTAGTAGACCAGACGGTTTCTGATATTCTGCCTTAACCTTAGCACAGGTTAGGCATTTTCCAACATAGACAGCAACGTCGCTTTTGAGTCTCGGCCACCAATAGTACTCCTTCAAGTCTTGATACATTTTGTCCGATCCTGAGTGGATCGAATATCTCGATTTGTGGGCTTCATTAAGGATGACTTCTCGTATGCCACCATAGAGTGGAACCCAAATACGCTTCTTAAAGTATAAGGCTCCCTCCTCATTTGGCACCATGTATTTCAGCATACCCCGTAGGTATTCAGCTTTACGGTTCTCTTCTTTAAGAGCTTCTTGTTGTGCATCTCGAATGCGTGCTGTGAGGTTCGTTCGAATCGTCATTTCCAGTGCTCGAACCCTTAGGGTCTTAACCCTTTCTTTTCGGCTCAACGCGTCTGCTACAACGTTCGCCTTTCCAGGATGGTACTTAATCTCACAGTCATAATCATTCAGCAGCTCGACCCAACGTCGCTGGCGCATATTCAATTCCTTCTGATCGAATATGTGTTGCAAGCTTTTGTGATCTGTGAAGATTGTACATCGAGTACCATATAGATAATGTCGCCAAATCTTCAAGGCGAATACCACTGCACCCAGCTCCAGGTCGTGAGTGGTATAATTTCTCTCGTGAACCTTCAGTTGTCTTGAAGCATAAGCGATGACTTTTTGGCGTTGCATGAGCACGCAACCCAAGCCTTGTCGTGAGGCGTCGCAGTATACCACGAAGTCTTCAGTGCCTTCGGGTAATGATAGTATTGGTGCATCGCAGAGCTTGTTCTTAAGTAGCTGAAAGGCTTCTTCATGTTTGTGACCCCAGTCGTACTTCTTGTCTTTCTGAGTAAGGGTCGTTAGCGGTTGAGCTATTTTTGAGAAATTCTCGATGAATCGCCGATAATAGCCCGCTAAGCCCAAAAATTGACGGACTTCGGTTGGGGTCTTGGGAGCTTCCCAATTCTTTATTGCTTCAATCTTGGACGGGTCTACATGAATGCCCTTCTCATTCACCACGTGACCAAGAAATTGTACTTCGCGAATCCAGAATTCGCATTTCGAGAACTTTGCATAAAGTTTCTCTTTCTTCAGTAGCTCCAAGATGGTTCTGAGATGTTGCTCATGTTCTTCTTTCGTTCGCGAGTAAATCAGGATATCATCGATAAATACAATCACGAATTTATCAAGATATGGTTTGCATACGCGGTTCATTAGGTCCATAAAGACCGCTGGTGCATTCGTCAGCCCAAATGGCATCACAAGAAATTCGTAGTGCCCATAGCGCGTTCTGAATGCAGTCTTTGGCACGCTTTCATCTTGGATTCTCAGCTGATGGTATCCAGATCGAAGGTCGATCTTGGAATAGTAGCTTGATCCTTGCAGTTGATCAAATAAGTCATCAATCCTCGGTAGTGGATACCGATTCTTGATCGTGAGCTTGTTCAGTTCCCTGTAATCGATACACATCCGCAGTGTTCCATCCTTCTTCTTCACGAATAATACCGGAGCTCCCCAGGGTGAGAAGCTTGGCCTTATGAATCCTTTATCCAACAACTCCTGGAGTTGTGTAGATAACTCTTGCATCTCGGATGGCGCAAGTCGATAGGGTGCCTTGGCTACAGGAGCAGCTCCTGGAACCAAGTATATACGGAATTCGACTTGTCGTTGCGGAGGTAGTCCTGGCAGGTCTTCCGGGAACACATCAGTAAATTCCTTCACCACAGGAATGTCTTCGAGTTTCGGCTCCTCAGCCTTCTTGTCTATAACGTGTGCTAGGAAAGCAACACATCCTTTCCTTAGGCACTTCTGTGCCTTCATACAACTGATGATTCGTAGAGGCGCGTTTCGTCTTTCTCCATGTACGATGAGAGTTTCACCATTCGCTAAAGGGATGCGAATGATTTTCTCATGGCAAATAACTTCAGCTTTGTTCTTGGACAACCAGTCCATCCCGACTACTACATCGAAGCTACCCAATTGAATAGGTAAGGGATCGATGCTAAAATTTCGTTCGCCCAGTTCTAATGTGCAGCCTCTGACAACTTCGCCCGATTCAACAATTTTGCCATTGGCTAGTTCTATGGAATAAGGAATTTCTAATCTACTAGATTCTATTCCGAGTATGCGTTTAAATTCCACAGACATGAAACTATAATCGGCGCCAGTGTCGAATAATATGGATGCAAAGCGGTTGTTAATGAGAAACGTACCGGTGACCACGTTAGGGTCCTCGCGTGCGTCTCTTGCTCCGATCACAAATGCTCGAGCCGGAGCGTTGTTTCTCTCTGGGCAGTTCTTCATGAAGTGATCATTGCTTCCACACTTGAAGCATCCTTGGTTCTGCCCTTTCCCGTTGCCATTCTTATTACCAGCACCGTTTCCATTTCGGTTCTTTCCTTTTCCCCAACAGTCTTCTGTTTGATGACCCAATTTACCACATTTGTCGCACCTTGGAACGCGACAAGCTCCATCATGATGATACTTACATTTTTGGCATCTAGGCATGGAGCCTTGGTATGCTTTGGTTGCATGGGTATTCGCCTCCTGAGGCGGATTAGTGCCACGCTTCTTGCTGAAACCCTTGTTGTTGCGAGTTGCTTGGTTTAGGTTTGCATGTTTTCTCTTTTTATCACCGGACGACTCAGCATGTGTCTCGGTCTTCTCTGTCGGGTTTAGTGATAGCTTCTTCATACGAACACAATCTTCAGTAAGGCTGACAGCCAGAGTTACAGCCTCGGTGATTGTTTGTGGTTTGGCTGACGTCACCATGCCACGAAACTCTGAGGCCAGTCCCCAAATGTAGCGTTCCACACGCTTAAATTCAGGAGTCACCATGTAGGGAAGCACTCTCGAGAGGTCGTGGAACCTTCGAGTGTAACCATTGATGTCGGCACCTTCCATAGTCAAGTGCCAGAACTCTGTTTCCAGCCTTTGGAGTTCCGCACGAGAGCAGTACTTCTCTCTCATTCTTTCCTTCAGTTCCTCCCAAGTTAAGCCATAAGCGGCATCATCGCCCAAGGTTTGGACTTGCAGGTTCCACCAAGTCAGAGCTTCATCGACAAACAACCCAGTAGCAAAGGTGACTTGTTGATCCGCGGTACACTTGCTCATGCGGATAGTAGCTTCAGTCTTCTCCGTCCAGCGCACAAATGCTACTGCACCTCCTGTGCCGTCATAGTTCATCGGCTTGCAGTCGAGAAACTGCTTGAAAGTGCAGCCTTGAGCTGCATTGCCTCCAGACGAATCTCCATTCCCATTACGCCTAGCGTTGCTTGGTCCTCCACTGTCTTGAGTATGGTTCGCCTCGTACTGGGCGATAGCAGCGGAGATCCTTTCCTCCAGTAGAGCGTTCAGGTCATCAGCAGTTCTTGGTAGTGGGGGAGGAGGAGGTTGATCGTCATTGCGAGCATTCACAGCTCTTCTGGGTGCCATGTTCTGACGAACACAACCCAATAGGTTTAGGCATTTGTTTGATATCGTCATACTAGGCCGTAGTAGTATATATATACACAGGCATATACCACATAAGTGACGTCAAACAATTATTACTCTAGCAGAGTACTTAGTAGGCTTGCACTGAGGGAATCTACACGTGACAAGACTTGCTGTGATTTTTGTGCACTGAATTCCATAATTATGTATGCATCCATAATTACGTAACTCCTTGCACAGTCCGCACAGTTCGTTTCATCCTCGTATTTCTTCCTTCAGATGGGCCATCGCTTTCAGATAAAGTCACATATACTTGTGACATTCTACTTCTAGCTCATGCTAATTATCACACATAATTGCAAGTAATTTCTAGTCAATGAAAAGTGCCACTCAAGTGAACTCTAAGTCTCGTAGTGTCTTTTCTAGACTCATGTAGACAGTCTCAGGTAGTGGATGTCGCGGGACGTTTTATGCAATGAAAACTCTTTGAAAATTGTTTTCGTGAAAGGATCCTAGTGATTGTAGACTAGACTCGAGAAGGAATCCTGGTTCACTACAATCGCTGCTCTGATACCAATCTGTCACACCCCTTTCTGCGGCGGAAGCACGAGGTGTGATCATGAAAGGTTCTCATTGCATACGAAGAGTAAACATACTACATGCTCAAACAATAACTTCAAATATTACATTATCAAAAACATATGTCAAGTGTTTACAACACTAGCTAACATATTGTCTTAAAAGTCACGACTTTATTTAAAGATAAACAAAGCGACATCCACGAGCATGAGTAAGACCACGCGCACATCCATCCTAGTTACCTGAAATACATGTGAGTTTTGGAAAAACATCAACATAATGTTGGTGTGAATTCATGCAGTTTTGTATTTCATGTTTGTATACTTTGTATGAAAACATAGTTTGTGAGTAAATCAAGTTTTCATATATAAATTCAGTTTCATGTGTACACCACGTACATATGTATAATTCAATTTCTTCTTGAGTACCCCACGTACTCAAGTATAATTCTCATTCTCTTGAGTACCCCACGTACTTCAAGTATAATTCAATCTTCTTGAGTACCCCACGTACTTCAAGTTATATATCAATCTTAGTATGGTATGAATTTTATGTAAATACAGTATTTCTGTAATTATCAGATTGTTAATGGGTTGCAAAGCCATTAACATGTGGCACGACATAGGAAGTCACCAAACCTAAGGCATTTAATTGGTATATTCTGAGACACAAAAGCACTACTCGATTCTCGCCCCGATCGGTAGTGTGGCTGCCAGGAACCCGTTAGATCTAACCTTTTGTTCTGCGGTCTAAGTATGTACACGATTAATGGTGCTTCTGTACCCTATTAGTGACACTATTTCTCATAACGCATCCTACTTGGTTCTCGTTCTCACCAAGCGCGTTTCTTGTTATCATTTCTCATAGCGCCTCTTACTTGGTTCTCGTTCTCACCAAGTGCGCTTCTCATATTCTTATATTTCGTCACACTTGGTTCTCGTTCTCACCAAGTGTACTTCTTGTATTTATATTTCGTCACACTTGGTTCTCGTTTTCACCAAGTGTACTTCTTGTATTTATATCATACCAATTATAAATCTTGTACATTTGTACATGTATTTCACCCCCGAAGTTATAAAAACTGAAAACAGTTAAAGAGAAAAGGGGGAGCATGAACTCACAACTTTGCGTTCCTAGCGTCGTAAACTCCACCGGATTTGCTTAATTAACGTCGTAACCTATACGCGTTTTCTTAACGTTAGTCACTAGACTTGCGTCGCACAAGTACAGTCACTCTCTTTTGTGTATATTTTCCTGTGTTAAAAATATTCTTATATTTTTAACTACGTATCTCACTTATATTATTTTCTCCAAAAATAAATATAAGTCTTTTGTGTTTTGCACTTTGCATCCGAATTATGTATCTTGTATTTTGTATGTGCATTTTTATGTTTATACTCCTCATGAGTATTTAGTGTATTTTTAAGTCTTAATACACTAGCACGTATAACACATACTATATACACTTAGCACAAAAATTGGTGATAAAATAATATATATTTTTCTCTCAAAAATATATATACCTAATATCCATTTTTATTCTTCAAGAAATCACCATTTCTTATCATCAAAAATTAGGGAAACCTTGGTAATACCTTTTAAATACATTTTTAGGGAATAAGTTTCTCAAAAACTTATATTTTTCTAAGTGTCAAAATTTATAAAAATTTTGACAGAGTTTCCCCTAAAAATGGAGGTTTCCCACGTTTTCAAAACGTGTGTTTATTTTCTTTTAAATCATCATCAATCATCAACAACAATTTTCAACAATAATCACTACTTTTCCCCACTTCATGAACTTGGATATTTACCAAAATTGTGTAGTATCTTACTAGCACATTTAGTAGGTCTTGTTATCTTTAAAAATAAGTTTAATTTCTTAAAACCTTATTTTTAAAGAATATGAAGTTTCACAACTTCTAGTCGGTTTTTATGAAAATTATTTCTTTGTTAAAACTTTTGTTACACAAGTGTCCACACACTTGTTTGTTCACAAAAACCACTTTTGTTTGTGTAAGATCCGGTTTAGAACATGTGATTTCTTTTGATGCTTGGTCTTTTGAAAATACCACTTGTAGATACATAGATCTACTAGTTTTAAACACTTTTGTACAAGTTAAAACATTTTTACACAAGTTCATGGTTTATGTGTGGTAGGGTTTCACCTTTTAACCCTTGTTACTTCTAAAATAGCTTTATGTTAAGATCCATGATCTTACCAAACCGGGTTAAACGATGATCCGAGCTACCACATCATAGATCGGGTCTAGATAACCATATATTTCAAATACTACAATTTTTACACAACTTATGTGCTATTAACCACCATTTTTCATGCTTTTAGTAGACTTTTGTGCATCTTTTCGCATTTTAACGAGATTTAACCAACACAAATCCTTTTAACCACTTTAGATAAGTTCAAATATAAGTTTTAAGTGTTATACCTCTAGCTCGAGGCTAGGGAAGAATCTATGCGCAAAAGAGGTGGATAAAAGCAAAGTAGAGAGGTCCTTCGCCTTCCGTTTGCACCAAGGTTCCTAATATGCGACCCTTAACACTTGTAGATGCTTGAAATATGAAGACCAAGATCGAAAATATGATGGATGGAATAGGGATGTTTGGCCGTGAGTTAGTATAGAGAAAGAGAGAGTTTTTGGTTGAGTGAAAGTGAGGTGAATGATCATATGAATAAATCTTCCAACTTATAGACAAATCTCAAGTATATTGTCCAAAGGTTCATATGCTTACTAGATATTTAACAAGTTTGATTTTATTAATCAAGAAAGGACAAAGCATGTCCCCCCTAATGGGGACGGTTGTAAAAAGGGGGGGGGGGTAGCTAGTTCGGTTCCAAGTATTAGTTAGGTTAAACTAAGTTAAGTTAAGTGTTTAACCCCGTTACTAATGTATAGCGTGTTTTAGCGGGTGTTAGGGTAATCAGGGACCCTAACTAGCTCAGAAAAAGATTCATAATGAAAATAATAATATTTTCATGTTCCGGGTATAGTCCGGTTGTTCGGTTACATACCGATTCGTTAAAGTGCTAAATTACACTTTTTAGGGTCTTTTAAGTACCCTTTTTGTATCCTTTCACTTCCCAACCCTTAGGGAAATATTCTGGATGATAAAACGAAATTTCTGCATAATATTTATATGCTTAAATGCTGATTAGAGCTGAATTATACAAAATTCGGCACTTAAAGTGCGTTTCGGGTGCTTTTTAGTGCTTATTTTTGCTTTCGCAATGTATATAAATTAAACCCTTGTATGTACTCTTGGGTTTTAATGCATTCTTGTTGTCGGACCTACACCTAGGCCTCAATTCTTATGTCTGACTGCTTTCTGCAGTTCTGTTGACACATTGTGTCTTACCGGTGAGTTTACTATTATTTTTGACGCAACGCTCTTGTTTATGCATAAAGCAATATTTTGTAGTATACAACGTGCATGAATTCACTTGTTTAATCATGTGTTCAGACATTGCTGACAATTAAGCACATATTTGCAATCATTAAATAATGATTAAAGTGTACGGAAATTACCGGTTTGTGCCAGTTGTCACAGTCTCCCCCCGTTAAAAGAATTTCGTCCCGAAATTCAGACTGAACTCACTGTCGCAGGAGTCTTCTTGAATAGGTGGGGATACTTTTTCTTGAACTGGTCTTCACGTTCCCATGTGTACTCGGGTCCGTGCTTAGAGCTCCAACGTACTTTCAAGCATGTTATCAAAATGTCTCGTTCAAACACTACAAAACTTCAAACGAATCAAGTGTCAAGACGAACGGATCGTCGGGACGGATCGTCGGGACGGATTGCCGTCAGATCGGATTGCCACCCGATCGACCGACCATCCGATCGGGTTGCACTTAGTTTCTCACTTAAACTATTTTTCAAACTATTCAAGGATCTAAACGTTGAAACGGATTACCACCCGATCGGATTGCCATCTGATCGAGTGACTGTCCGATCGTGTGACGTTTAGGGCCTTGGTACTTAAACAATTTTCAACATGTTCAGTACGTACGGATTGCCACCCGATCAGATAGCCATCCGATCGAGTGACCGTCCTGCTGTGAACTTGTTCTCAAACTGAGAAGCCTCGCCAATCGGATTGCTATCCGATCGAACGACCGTTCGACCGACCGACCGACCTGAAGGGTTGAGATATTTCTCTAATTTTAAAATACCACAACGAAAACTTCAAACTACAAACCATCATACACAAACACATCCTTACCAAACGAGGTGACAATCCAATCGAATGGCCATCCGATCAGATGACCATCCGAACGGATTGCCACCCGATCGACTGGCCATCAGATCGGATTGTCATCCGATCGGATTACCATCCGATCCTTGGTACTCATGCACCGTTTTACGCGCCGACTTTTGCTTATGCTACCATTAACTGTTCAGGCTAATTCCGCTCTAGCGCTCCCTTCAATCCATTAACTCAATCGCTGTGAGTATACTCGATCCCTTTTTGCTTTATGCACTTTTGGGGTGTTACATACGTTACTTATTCTAAATCACATCGAACACACAACGCAACACTATTTATACGCTGAACTCTAATGCATGTTATACGTGACTCGATGAAAGCATGTTTGTTATGTTAACACATTGATTGCTGTCTACCTGCCTTAGCAACGATAGTACTATAGTTTAGACTCAGCACCTGTTCATTCAGGGGTTGTTAAGGACAATTACTTCACGTGTTCACAGTGGTGAATATGTGTTGCGCACTCGCTACTCGCAGTCATTGGTATTGATAGGATCTTTGTCGATAACTTACATGCTTCACATTATACGTTATACATGCTGGTTATGTGTAAACGATTTCGAACTCTATTATGCTATTATCAAACTTGTATGCTCACCTTTACACTATGTGTATTTACTATTACTTTAACGTATGTGGCAGGTGCTTAAGTTGCTAGGATGCCTTGTTTGCTGTGTGATGAAATCGAGGCTAGGAAAGAGTCTAGAAACAAACAATTTATTTTTATTTGAAATCTGAGTTGTCGGAACAGAACTACTTGTCTTATTTTTGCCTATAATAACTATGTTATTTATTATGTCATGGTATGGGACGTGATGCTTTAAATAATTGGTAATCGTAGTTGTTATGGAAACTTCTGGACAATCTGTTTCGCTCAGTGCCCCGATGTTTCCACCATTGGTTGGGGTGTGACATTGTTGGTCGTTAAATATTAACCCTAAGCATGCTAAGTTCCTAAAGATTTCTAAGGTCAGTGGGAGCAGTCAAAGTCCTTATCATGATTTGCAAGGAATACAAGAGGTGGGGGGAAGAGTGTCGTTAAATTTCACTCCGAATTTAACTCCGAATTTAACTCTGATTAAACCTCTTGTACACCATACTACACCAACTCTTACAAAATTAGAATCCTGAAAATGATAGCAACCTAACTAAGAGCTAATCCATAAAACTGAAACTTCTAATAAACCCAATAATCAACTCAGGAGGTCATCTAGGTTTAAAAACCTACTAACTTTGATGATTACATAACCTCCCTAACTAAAGTTGAAACGGATTTTGGAAAAGTTTACTGATCCAATCTCTTCAAATGAAGCCATTAGTGTCAATCAATGTTCTAAATGGAATAAAACAGTTTTCTAGTAAAACTGATTTTATATGTTCGTATAACATTTGGGATTTGATTGAATTACCTAAGAATGTTCATTACTAAACCAAATCCTAATATAAGCGTTAAGACACGAAGAGGCATGATTGATTGTCAAATGTTATACTTAGGAAGAGATAAATTATCAAAGATTTCTTTGAGGGTCATCACTGTTCGAGTAGCTTATAATAGTTTAAAGCTACATTAGATGAACATTAAAAGAAGTTTCCCTAACAAACTGGCTGACACATTTACATGTTCATAAAACAATCTGAAAGTTCCAAACTGAAGGTTAAAGAACACTTAATTTTAAGCCAATAAAATCCATGTATGGGTTAATGCAAACATCCTAATGCGATGAAAACTCAGAGTAATTATTTTCATCAACAACCAAGTGGATTAATGTACCTACCTCAAAATGAGTGGGAGCAACTAAAATAAACTTGTCTATATAGATGACATTTTTTTGACAAGTATATGTTACATAAGTCAAAGCATTGTTAACACAAACTTTGATATAATAGATCTCAGTGATATCTCTTACGTGATAAATATCATAACATACTGAGATAGATCCAATGGGACATTAGTCCCGTTCCATAAGTTTAACATTAAATGGGTCCTTACATATGTAACAAAAATACTGCTCTCATTTAGAGGATAATAGGATAAATGAGATTATTTCCTTAAGATTCATTAATTAGAAGCCTTATGAAAGTTCAAGTCTTTACTCGTTTAGATATTACTCATATTGCAACACAATAGATATGTCTAGATTAATGTGAAGCATCTAATGGAGTATTACAATATCTTTAAAAGAAACGAGATGCTACAATTTGAGAAGAAGTGAGAACTCAAACCGGTTTATTACTTTAACTTTGTAATGTTCAAATATGACAAAATGTTATTTCGGGTATATCTTTATGTCAGCAGACAAAACCTATCCCATGGAGGAGTCATAATGGACTGATATCAACAACCTAAGTTATAACGACATAATATAGTCAATAAATGTTGGTGGAAATTTATCAGTGGACTCATAAATTTATTAACTCCATCTAATTAATGTTTTGAAGACTTAGTGTGATAAAGTTAGCTACCATGATTCCTTGAACAGTAACAGTTCAAGAGGCGCTGCATTAAATTTCGATACGCAATTAATTATTCGTTTATGAACGAATTAAGGAAACTAAGTTTTGTATTGAATACATTCATGATATGCTTAAGGATCCTATAACTGAAGGGCTATTACCCATAATATGCTCATAGACGGGTATTAATTGATGGCCGTGCGCAATTGCATATCGTACTATGAATGACTAAGTATTAGTTAATTTTCCTCATCAGTTTGATTTTGTATGTCTCTAAGAATATGTCAAGCAGACATAATATGCGTATTTTGATCATAACGATTATGTTTTAAATTAAGGCTATAGTATGACTAATGGGGGTCCTGAGTCGCATAATGATTCAACGGTTGTATTTCTCTGCTATAGTTCTTGTTTAAGGCTAAAATGAGTGTTAACTTCTGATCATGCTTATCTAATGCTCATATTAAATGATTACTCAGCCAAGTGGGAGAATGTAAGAATAAATAAATAATATATTTGTTTATATATGGCCATTATAATCATTTATATAATAATAGATCAAAATATATAACAACCTATTAAATCATTAGTTGGTAATTGTTGATGGGCCTTATTACCATTATTAACTAATTAGGGTTTCCTCTTGGGTGTTTATATAAGGAGACTTATGTAGAGGTTAAAAGGTTACACACTTAGACACATAACCTAATTATCATAACATCAAATCGCCTCATCTCCTATAACCGAACACCCTATTCGGTTTTCATCATTACCATCATTAGATTGCTCCCTAAGGAGGAACCGGATCAAGCTGACAATCATGTCAAACTTTATTGCTGCGTCTCCATCTGGATTCTCTGTTGTCATGTTTGCAATCAAAGGTATGTTATTTGCATGTTTTCCATTATGTCTAAATCAGAACTGATCAACATTTGTGGTATAGGAATAGATACAAAACTAGAGAGATTACTTGGGATAAATGGTGTTCTTTTGATGTAATGTAACAGGTTGTTTTTGTTGTTTGGGTGGCTGCCTCTGTTTGTGGAGGTGTGGTGTGTATATAATGTTAACTTTTTTTTATAATATAAAACATCATTTTTTTCTTAATAATACTCTCACTAACTATAAAAAAATTACATAAGGCTAACACACGGCCAGCTCTTGGGCCGGCCAGCCTGTGCCGTCGCTCGAGGCCTAAACTTTCAAAGGGCCCGAAAGGGTTTATAAGCTTTTATATTTAAACCACTTGGGGTGTCCCAGTGGGCACCAGCACCCGTTACAAACTGGTGTGGGCAGGTTCGAGCCCTGGTTCAACCAAAATGCCCACCCGGTAGGGTATTAACCGCCAGGCAGCGTTGCTGGGTCGCTAGCTTGGGAAGGGGGATCCCTTTCGCGGTCAGGGGTATCGTGCATCTACCTTTTTTTTAAATGATGTATTTAAAATTTGCATTCATTTATTACATATAAAAATCTTGGTGGTGGAGTGGAAAAGAAACCATCTCAGGATAATGTTGAGGTCTCAAGTTCAAATTTTGTTTCTACCACCAAGCTCTTATTTTTTTTTAATTTATTTCCTCTTACTAAAATTTTGTGCCCAATTTGAAAACCACCCAAACCCTCTATAGATTTAACCTCTTCTAAAATATCTTCCGGGTCACGCTTAATGTTTTGAAAACCTCTTCATTTCTTCCTTTTTCAAATGCAACAACGTATTATAATGATACATTTAATAATCTTCTTAGTTTTCTTCCCTAATTGCAAAAATATGTGAGCTTCTATAAGGCCTTTGAACTCGAAAAAGAAAATTGGCGTAATATTTTCTACACTTGTACATGGTTACACTTTCTCTTGTTTTCGTTTCTCAAACAAGGCCGTCCCAATTTTCAAACACATTTAAAAATAGAAACTCATTAATAAGATAGAAATTCAATAATAACATATGGAAATTCAATAATGTCAATGATCTCTAGATTAAGTGGTGGAGGGTTTGCATTTCTCTTGAGAGATACAGGTTCAACTCTTACTTGGTGTGAGGCACTGGTGGGCAATGATTGGAGACCAAGGGAAACCTGGGTTAGATCCTTGAGCCAAACGGGTTTTACTGGTAATTTCAGTGTCATGCCTACGGGCGGGTGGGTTACTGGGTTTTCCCCAGAGTTGGTGGTGGACTCGGGTTACTCTCGGAGTACTCCGTTTGTCTAGCGGGTGCCCCAAGAGTGCTCAAGATTGATTATGTTGGCCGTTAAAAAAAAAGAAATTCAATAATTAACATTAATAACCATCTTAAATACCAAGTTTGACTTCAATAACATCAATTAAGATCCCCATAAATCAATGAAAAGAAACACATGACCACACTTTAAATTGAGAAAACCAAAAGACGACGAGGGGCTAAGCATCTTTCTAGGGTTTCTCGCCAACTCAACTCAACTTTTCTCTTTTCCAGATCTTTTATTTCTTAAATTACCAATCTGCCCCTTACCATCACCCTCCTTTACCTCTCTCTATAAACCCATACTCAACACCACTCCACCTCACCTTTTCCACCATCAAAACATGTATAAACCCATTAAACTTACCACCCTGTGCACAATAGCCCTTCTCCTCCTTTCTTCCTTATCGTACGCCGTCGCACGTGTTCCACCGTCCCTTCGTACCATCACTCCGGTTGAAACTCATCACTCGGTATTTTATTATTATTTCTATTTGATAAATTAATTATAATCGCTAAATTATTGATTTTTTTTTCTTATTTTTTTAACTATTGAAGGATGAAGAGATAAATAAAGCCTATGTGGAATTAAATTGCAGAGATGAAGAAGAAGAAGAGTGTTTGATGAGAAGAACACTGGTTGCTCATCTTGATTATATTTATACGCAAAATAAGCAGCCGTGAATTATAATTAATAATATGTTTTAGATATGTTAATGAGATTGATTTTATTTTGTGTGTATTTGTCGATATGGGTTATCTCGATCTGCCTCTATTCTGTAGAATTGATTGGATGATTTTTGGTAAACTGACGGCCGAAAAAGTTGGTGATCGTGATTTATGATGACCACTTACCGGAAAAAGGTATCGGCTAAAAAATATCGGTTCAGTTTGTTACATTATCGATATGACATCGGCGTTCAATATAGCAAGTGAACGGGATATATGGATCGAAAGTATGTATAAAAACGAACATTGGTATCAGTTTGACGAGAAAACCATAGAAGCGAGTATTGATTCGGTTCGTCAAGATGAAAATAAAAAAAAAATAATTATGTTTGACTTGGTTGCTTTTAAATAAATAATTATCGAAGTATATGTAAAAGTACGTGTCACAATTTATACTTTCTATAAAAGGAGAATTAGAGCTAACATTACAATGTTGACGTGGCAATCAGATTGGCTTTGCAACAATGTTTGTGTGATACATGATTTATGCTCCACATTCATTCAAAATTCAAACCATAATTTCAATCCATCTCTCTCTTTCAAATCCAGAGCTCCCAACTCATTCTTCTCCTCATACGTCGATTAAACCCTAAAATCGATTGATTCTCTTGCTCATTATCATCACAATTCACACCAAGGGTTACAGAAGGTTACTCTTGAGAGCATGATGTACTATTTATTGAATGTTGATATAGATAGTTTTATGATTTTGTAGGTTGCTCTGATTTACTTTAACTTTCCCTTTATATTTTAGTTTGTATTCTCTATTGGAACTCTGTAACTCTAATAGCCCTGACCGTCAAAGATAACCCTAACCAACCATCTGCGGTTAACCATGTGCTAGCTTCTTTGATGGAAGAGTTGCATGTTAGGTTTGTAGCTTATTTTTTTACTGTAGTTATACTTATTTAAATTGATTATGAAGAAACAAGTGTTGATAATTTTTATGAACACTCAAATTTAAGAATACATTAATATGGATATTGATTTTATTAAATTAAATATAAAGAAAGATTGAAGACTCAAATATGCATGAAATATTACACGCAACAGCTAACACTTCCTAGGATTTCGATGACTCTCGCCTTCTTCCACGCGATTTCATTCTTTCTTTTGTTTTGCAGATCGGATAACATGTCACAAATTTTCTGATCTTGTTTCAGCAGTTGTGTGATAAACTCTTCTGCGTTGTTCTTGAAGTCTAATGAAGGAGAGTGGAGGACTTCATCAAGCAATCCGACGTTGCTCCAGGTTTGCTTGTAATTGTTTTCACTGATGATGCCGACTTTTCTGTTTAGTTCTTCATTTGCTTTATTTTCGTCGAGCGACCATCTAGAGAATTGTGTTTTAACGGCGCTGGTGTCTAACCAGTGGTAGAAGCATCTGTTTGCCATCTAGAGTATTGTTGGCGTTGCTGGTTTTGTTTGTTTTTTGACTAACAGTTTTTTATAAGTGAATTGCTGATGTTTTCAATCAAACTAATCATCAGCCTTTTATAGTGTTTAAAATGGGTGTTATGGTAAATGAAGAAGTTAATCGTAATTATGATAACCTGTTTTTTTAAGGTTTAAATTTTGTCATTTGGGTTTTTTGATATTTAAATTTATTAGCTTTCACATGAAAACTTATTTTTGAAAGGTTTTGCGTTAAAAGCACGTTGTTTTTAAATATAAATGTACATGTTTATATTAAATGTACACGTTTTTCCCTCCTAGATTATTAAATATACATGGAATTTAAATCTGACCTTTAGGCTGTTAGATATTTCACTATATAATATCATTGCCAATTCACCTATTTTCCATCATGTTTTACTACCAAGATACTTTCCTTTCACATTAGTTGAGTAATATAACATAAAATGGCGTCATACACCTCTGCAGAGTCTGATGATTTAAAGCAACGGTTTATCAAGCAAGTTGAGGAGCAAGTATATGCAGATAGGGCTACTCTTCAAGAGCTGAAGAGGTGTTTTGATGGACTGCACCTTGGTCTGTTCACGAGAGACCATGTTTCCAGAAACCTAATGGCGATGTCTTCGACCTCCATTCGTGACCTTTGTGTTGTCAGTAATATAGAGTGCGGTAATAGAGACGTCACGTTCATGGCGAGGCTCAAGGATATACATCGAGAGGTTCAGCACACGATGGAGTTGAAGCTAAAATTTCTTGGTTCTTGCTGTTAGATTTTTTAATTTCTGATTGTTATTGTTAGATTTGAAAGTTTCTTAGTTCAGTACTTGATGTAGTTGTTACTGTTTTAATACCATAAATTTTAAACGTGTCAATCTTTCTTGACACGTTTTACTTTTACTTATTTTCGCAAGCATAAGTATTATTATATTGATATATATATATATATATATATATATATATATATATATATATATATATATATATATATATATAATGTAAGTATCTATGGAAAACCCATTTAATCTAGAAAACTTGGTAAACCTAAATTGTGTGGACAAGATTAATCCACATCATATTTTTAAAACACATGTTAAAAGGGCAAATTGGTCATTTGTTCAAACTATCACTTCACCATCTTCACCATCCCATCAAGTCACATTTATTACCCATCAACTCATCACATTTTTAAACCAAAAAAGATAAACAGAACTTTCATTTCTTTCTTCCTTCTTCATCCTCCCTTCATTTCTTCTTCAAAAACCCTAACTCCATTGCTTTCTTCCATCTTTCATGGCCGATTTTCAGACTTATTCTCCTAGCCGTGTATTCCGGAACAACTTCATCGGCGCTGAATCACCGGCGGTTTACTTCCAGCAGGCATCAGGTTCTTCAGGTATGTGAATGAATAAAAAATTTGTTCTCTTTTTTTTAGAAGACAATCATGTTTTTTTTTTGTTCCTGTTCTTCTTTTTTTAGGAGTCAATCATTTTCTTTTCTGAGTAATCATATTCTTTTGGTTCCTGTTCTTCATTTTTTATGAGTCAATCATGAACACCCTGCCATTTACATGTTTGTTGGTGTTGCGAATTTGATGATTTGTTTTGGATCCTTTTGTTTAACTTGTTTGAAGTTTTTTCACATTTTTTAATATCTTGCATAACCAAGCAACCAATTTGTATTTTATTTTTGTTTTGTTGATGTTTGAAACCCATTACTATACAAGTTTATGATTTATGGTATAATCAGGTGTTGGACATATTAGAGATGAGAACATGCAGCCAGAGGTAGAACTTCAACAGTCCCACTTTCAGATGTTTTCAACAAATGAAGAAGGTTTTAACATTTAGATTTAAAAGCTTTTTTTCTAAAAAAAATACCTTATTCTTGTTTTTCTAATTACCGCTGGAAACTCGATTTTCAGATATGTGGAGTGATGAGTATGACGAGGAATCACTGCTACGTGCACGAGCTAACGACAGAGGGAAATTCCCGCTAAACGGACCTAATGTTCATGAAGATTATCTTAAACCTTTTTGGCAGCATGAAACCATAAATAATTTTGAAAAATATTCATTCGTAACATTGTAACATGTGTTAGCACTGCAATAAAAGTGTTAACACTGCAATAAAAATAACTTTTACGTTTGTATTTAAAAAAAAGGGAAATTGGATTTAAATAATCCGAACTTTCACATGTTGGCCAATAACACTCCGAACTTTCAGTTTGGCCAGCAGCACTCTCAACTTTCATCCTATTTTCCCAAAACACTCCCAAACTCAACTTTCAGCCATGTCTTATGTGTGATATGTTAGTTTGGGAGTGTTTTGGGAAAATAGGATGAAAGTTGAGAGTGCTGCTGGCCAAACTGAAAGTTCGGAGTGTTATTGGCCAACAGGTGAAAGTTCGGATTATTTAAATCCAATTTCCCTAAAAAAAACATGCATTGTTTACAAGTCTTCTATGCATTGATCAACGTAACACGTACACATTACACATGTAACATGTGTTACAACCTTACAGAAAATAAGTTAGTAGATATATTACACCTAATATATGGAACATGTTTTACATGTGTTACACATGTAGCTCTTACGTTACAACCTTTTCTGTTACTTCAAAACAATTTGTAACATGTATTACATGTGTTACAGATCTGCCTTTTTTTTAATTTTCAGATAGTTGTACATGTGTTACACATGTAACCCTTACTCTAAGTGGTTCTAGAAAAAAATAAATTCATTGTTATTTCAAAACGATGGGCAATTCTAAGATGTGTTACACATGTTAAAATTGTCCATTGTTTTGAAGTAACAATATGCATTTTAAAAATATTCCTTTATTCTTATTTCAAAACATTAGGCAATTGTAACATGTGTTACACATGTAGCTCTTGTCTTACAATGTCTCCTAACAAACGTTAGGTGTATTACATGTGTTACACATCTAACTATTGAGATAAATGGTTGTGAAGAAAGATATCTTTACTGTTACTTCAAAACAATAAGCATTTGTAACATGTGTTACAGATCTGCATTTTTTACATTTCTGACACCTTTACATGTAGGCCTTCTAAGATGTGTTACAGATGTTAAAATTATCTATTGTTTTGAAGTAGCAATAGGCATTCTTACATGTACCTGCATAATGTTGTGAAAAAAGATTCCTTCATTGTTACTTCAAAACAATAGGCAGTTGTAACATGTGTTACACATGTAGCTCTTATATTACAATCTTTCCTAATATGTGTGACACATGTTACAATTGCTTATTATTTTGAAGTAAGAGTAAAGATATCTTTTTTCATTGTTACTTGAAAAGAATAGGTAGTTGTAACATGTGTTACACATCTTAAAATTGTCTATCTTTTTCAAATAACAACAGGCATTGTGACATTGTTACACATCTTAAAATTTATATGAACTTTTTTTTATATCGATTAGTGTTTCTCACAAAAGTAAATTTTTACGGGTCCAAAAAATATGTAAATCATTTTTTTATCTTTTAAGAGGATTAAATATATGAATTGATATGAACCGTTATTTTGCTATCGATCTTTGAGTTTGATGAACTGTTTAATTAATTGATATGTGTTTTTGCTTGAGATCCCATTTTCCAAATCAATATTTTATTATATATTATTCTAGTTATTCTTTTTGTATCGATCTATTTAGATGTCGAATGTATGTTTAATATCATGGAATGACACATAATTAAGGTTTATATTTTTTATTAGTTTATGATAGTTTTGAATCATTGTTCAAATGTTTAAGTTTATATGAAAACTTTTGTTACACCTCACCTCTCAAAGAAGGTTTAAATTCTTGGCTTTGCATATTATAATGTGTCTTATATTCTGGCCTCTGGTGTAACATGTGTTACCTGCAGTATAGCACATGTTACAACATATAGGTTGTATGTGTAACTTGGTTATACATGTGTTAGCCTTTGATGTAATACTGATGTACTTGTTTTGTTCATAGGTGAATGGATGTTTTGTGTTCAAGATGAAGATCGTTCTCAAGAAGCGAAGCATAGTTAGATTTTTGTTAACTTATGATAGTTTTTGGATCATTTTTATAAATTTAAGTTCATATAAAACACTTTTGTTAAGTTTAAGTTTGATTGTAATGTTTTTTATAATATATACAATCTATTTGTCTCTTTATTTTGTTACATATGTTACATTTTCTGCTAGCTACATATGTTACATTTTTTACAAATACATATTTTACTTTTTTTGACAACTACATATGCAACAACCCATTGTTAAATATGTAACGACTAAGTAGGTGTCATCTTTGTTTTCAATGCTACACACCTGGAAAAAAGGAATGATGTGACCAACGTTTTGTGTTAATCTGGTTTATAATTATTGTATATCCATGTTACATAGAGTCGTTGCATATATTCATGACAGAGGATAGCACATGTATATCCAGGTTACACATGTTACATAGAGTCGTTGCATATTCTATACCAGAGGATATCACATGTATATCCAGGTTACACATGTTACATGTATGTATAACTCATGTAACATACGTTTACATACATAGAGTTACATGTCTTACATAAGTGGTAACGTATCTATACTCATGATATACACGTTACACCCCTATGTTAGAGACTATGGCCTACAACCTGAGTATACACGTGTTAATGTGTTTTTTAACCTTATGGTGTTATATTAGGAAGCTACACGTAACACAAGTTACATTTGAAGTGTTTGCACCCTTATAAATATTCCTTTTCCATCTGTTTATGTGTTATATTAGAAAGTTAAATGTAACACAAGTTACATTATTAAATGGTGGGATTATGGCACAAGTTACATATCCTGATCTTCTTACACCTTCATGTTTTTTTACTCCATAAATGATGTAATATTGTTGGATTGTACGCCACTTTATACTCCTAATACATGCAACACTGCTTGGAACATCTATTACATGGTTGGGATCTTTGTTCCACCCTCGTCTTACAAAGGTTTAAACATATCAAAACCCACGTCATATTGGTTTAACATATGTCACAACATATTCAACCATTTTTAACTAGTATATTTGTTGTATATGCTACAAGGGTTCCCCTATGCTACAATTTTTTAGTGTGTATAAATTGTCACAGTTAGCCTTACCCTATGTAATTATCGCTCCCACCATTTTTATAGATCAATTGAGTGATGAGTATGGCGACTTGTCATTACCTCCACGTACCAATCAAGGTCAAACATTTCCACGTATGGGCTCATATGTTCAAGAAGGTTTTGATTTGATAATATCTCTTTTTATCAATTTCCATGTTTTGCATGTGTTACTCCAAAGTGGATAACACATGTACAACCAAGTTACATATGTTGCATAGTGTAGTTACGTGATCTACACCAGAGGCCAACACTTGCATAGCAAGGTTACACATGTTATCTTTTATTTGTAACACGTGTTACACCGATTGTAACATATTTTTAGATAACACGGGATGTTACATGTGTTACACATGTTACATAGAGTAGTTGCATGTTCTACACCAAAGGCTAGCACTTGTATAGCCACGTTACACATGTTACCACATGTAACCTTTATTTAGAGAAAACAAGATGAGCATGTGTTACACGTGTTACATAAAGTAGTTGCATAGGATATAGCATTGTAACACATGTTACCTGGAAAACTAGGTAACACATGTAACAAACTAAAAAGAGATCAAATTAAGTTGCACAAGCAAACTGACATATGCTAAACGTTCGAAAAATACAAAATATGAAATACAATGCTAAAATGTATAGAACATATCAATTTCACCTGCCTTTTTTCACCTAGACAATTAATACATTCAATTCCATTCATCATTGTTTTCTTATCCTTTTTTCACTTACCACATTGACCCAAAAAATAATATCCCACAAAACAACCGATTAGCCACTGATTGAAATAATATCCCACAAAATAACCGATTAGCCACTAATCGAATGTG
This sequence comes from Helianthus tuberosus, assembly GCA_030545235.1. Taxonomy (NCBI): domain Eukaryota; kingdom Viridiplantae; phylum Streptophyta; class Magnoliopsida; order Asterales; family Asteraceae; genus Helianthus; species Helianthus tuberosus. Next base: position 83,569,224 of record CM060363.1, read on the forward strand.
GTTTCAGCAATCACAACATCCGATTGGCCGTTGCAACATTTAACGACAGTGGTTTTTGGAAGAAGATGATTTGTTTAAAGTACACTAGGTGGTTTCACTTACTGATTGACAGCTACAACGTTTAACGATAGCGGTTTCACTTACCGTCGGTAAGGAAGAAGATGGTTGTGTTAGTGGCTGTTGGTGGTGTTGCCGAATCCGGTTTTACTTACCGCCGACAAGGAAGAAGACGGTTGTGTTAGTGGTTGTTGGTTGTTGGAAGAAGTCGGTTGCTGGTACGAGACGTTTCCAGATCTATAAATTTGTCACCATAACTTCAGATTTGACAATCAGTCACCACGATGTGAAACCGGAAAAATGGTGTGAGAAGTGGGTGGACGCCCTACCTTATTTGTCTATCTTTATACAATCCATGTCTCCCCTTTATTTTGTTATACCAGTCTTACATATCAACCAGTTACATATGTAACAATTACTAGTATAACGACGAACAAAAAAAATCTCGTCATAATAAAAACAAATTTATTTAATCTGAAATTTAAAATTGATTTTAATGAAAAATAAAGTTGTAGATAAAGTAAGAGAGAGAATGTTGGTGAGAGAAAAAAGGTAGAGATATAAGGGTGAAGGGAGTGGTGCGGGAAACCACTCGGCAAAGGAGAAAGCCGAGCGGTAACACCACCGCCCTCCCTTGTTTACCGCGCGCCAAACATAAATATCGGTATGACATCACCGATCGACAAAGGAGAAGAGGACAAATACTTTGGGGTGTGTATGTGTAACGGCATTATTGCCGTTTAATAAAAAAAAAATTATACTTTTTATTATAAATCAACATTTTTGCATCCAAACTTTCACCCAAACTTTCACCCAAGTTTTACATATTTGCAAATGGAAGGCTCAAGCAAACGCGATGGCAAGGCAACTAAACGGGTTGGCTCGAGGACAAGTGTGCCAACTCAACGGGGCGGCTCGAGTGGTTCAACTCCGCCGTATCATCCGCAACTAGGCTTCGCCACACATAGCCAACCTCCATTTTTTTATAGCCAAGGTATGCAACCGACTTACGGGTTCAACACCCAACCTTATCCAAATTTTTCGCCGCAAAAACTATTTTCCACAGGGTCCGACCATGGTTGCTCCAAATATCTATGATTCCCTAGACGACCAAAACACTTTTGACCCGTTTGGTTTTCAAACCCCATCCTCACAACTGCCGAGGGACGAAGATGTGGAAGATGAAGACGACGAAGAATTTGTGGCGGAAACTCAAGAGCAATATGATGACGAAGACGAAGGCCACCATCAAGAAGAACCCGCAAACGAGCCGAGAGGGAAGAGTGGTAAAGCGAAACGGGAAAATTGGACTCCTATACAAGAGGAGGCATTGGCCAAGGCTTGGGTTCATTGCACCTTAGACAAAAGAAAAGGCAACCAACAAAAGAAGAATAGTTTTTGGGGCAAAGTTCTTAAGCACTTCAACAACACGATTGGAGGAAGCAGCCGAACCCATCATCAGGTCCGCTCCAAGATGATTACCATGCACGGAAAGTTGAAAACATTCAACGGGTTTTATCAGCAAGCGGTAAACTATTTAATATTCATACGTTTAATTTTTACCCAAAAAAATACTTATTTTTTTTCTGTAATTTATTATTTTAGGACCGTTTACGTCCAAGCGGATCCGACAATGCTTGGGTCTTGAAGCAAGCGTTTAAGGATTACAAGGAAAAAGAACGTCATGAGTTTTCTCATATAGCGGCGTGGGAGGTCGTCCGAAGTCAAGAAAAATATAGCCAAGTTCCGTTGTTGGGTGAAGACGAAAGCTCGGGCTCGAGTTCAAAAAGAAAGTCGTCGGACTCGGGTAATTACCAACCGGATACACCGAATGCCGAGTTCACGAGTGGCCATCAAACTATCCCCGACATGAACGTGGATCCCTCGCCACGAAGACAAAAGAGAAGGGATAAAAAACCCAAAGTCGCCCCTTCTTCAAGCGACGATCCAAGAGACATAACCACTGAATTTGAAGAATATAGGGCGATGAAAAAAGAGTTGATGGATATCAAAAGGGTGCGAGAGGAAAGATATTTGGCGTTGTCCGAGAAGCAAGAAGAAAATATGCGCCAGGCTAAATTCGACAAGGACTTGGAGACGTACAACCGGCCTCACGACAATGTTCCCCCAGCAATGTTGGAGATCACGCTCGCACGAAAACGTGAGATAGCCGCAAAGTATGGATGGCCGTGTGATTTTTAATTTTTTTAGTCGTTGCGTTGTTTTAGTGAGGTTATTTCTATGAATTTTTTTTTTAGTTTCATTTTAATGTAAGTGTTTTTTTAATTAATTTGATGCTTTATTGTTTTTATTTAACACATAATTTTTAAAAACAAAAAAACAAAAAAAAAAGTTTGCCACTTTCAACTGTCTAAACCATTGCCAACACTTTTCAGCAAAGTTTAAACTTTTTCTCCTCTCTGACGTGGCACTCTCTGATTGGTCCATTTTAAAGTTTGGCACTTTCACCTGTTTAACCACTCCCTTCACCCTAATGTTGGTGAGAGAAAAAGGTGGAGAGAGAATGTTGGTGAGAGAAAAGGTGGAGAGAGAATGTTGGTGAAATGAAAGGTGGAAATAGAATGTTATTTAATATTATTTCTTATGTACTTTGTGTAATATGTCTTGACAAAAATACCCCTCTAGCCACTTAAATGGTATTAAATTTAAATCAAATTACTATCTAATAATTTCAACCATTGGATCATGTTGATCAATGGTTATCATAGAGTTTACTAGGTTTTCTTACTACAAATAAGTTTTCTATAGATCATTTCCCTATATATATATATATAGAGAGAGAGAGAGAATATGAGGATTGCAGATCGATATTGATGTTGATGTTAAATTATGCCTGAATATAGAATGCAAACATGAAAGCATTGTTGAAGAAGAAGAAAAGTCTGTTCAAATGGCAACACCCTGTTAGAGACAAGGCACTGATATAGAATGCCAAACATCTGTTCAAATGGTTGCTAAAGATCCAAAGCTATATGTAAGGCCAGTACTATTACTTGTGTTGGTTTTAGTGGACCCCACAAAAGAACAGATGATTGCAAAGCCAAAATAGTCTACAATATTTGATCATGAATAACAGTGCTTTGAAGAATATGCTCCTCCCAATGAAAAAGACTCAACATCTGCTACTCCAAATGTCTGCCAAAGCCAAAGTCTGCCACAAGAGAACATCTGCTGTTAAAAAGGTCTGCCAAAGTGATCCTCTGCTGATGAAGACAAAGTCTGAAGAAGCAAAGGTCTACTATGGCTCAACGGATGTTAAAGACCAACATATGATATTCAACAGATGCTGCTCAACAGAGGTTACCAATGTAACAGTTTTTAGGCTAATAACAAATGTTAGGAGTTTGTTAGGCCGTTAGATGTCGCTTTCTAGGTGACGCCCGCTTAGATGCTTCAGATGTTTGATTTGTACTATAAATAGAACAGTGCATGTACTGTTCTATTTATCAATTTCCTCTTGACATTTTGTACGAACGGGCTGAGAGGGAGTTTGTAATTCTCATGCACACGTAAACATTGTAATTGCAATCTTTATAAAAGCATGATGATGAAAACATTCTTCTCATTGTTGTGAGTAAAAGTTTATTATTCCACTGCATATTTCCATTTCTGTTTTATCTTCTTCCATTGTTATCATCTTAACTGTCACAACAATCAAACTCAGATCCTAACAATTTGTATCAGAGTTTGGTCAATCAAATTCGATCCCAGCAAATCCTGCTCAATTGGTTAATCAAAAACATTAAAATGTTTTCAGAAAATAAAAAATCCATCATCTTAAAATAGCTTTGATTGATTTTTTTTTTCAAAAATCCTTAAAGTCTGTTCAAAACCACTGTTTTTAAAACCTCTGCTTGGCTAAAAATTCAGCCACTGCTGAAAGGTATCCTCTGTTGTCATAACCTCTGTTTAACCTAACCACTGTTGTCTATCCACTATTCCCAACCACTGTTGTTTTCCAACAGATGTTACCAACAAAAATACACCTTTCCATTCAATAATTGACATTTTAATGTCATCAAAATAGAAAACAATCCTAACCGCCAATGCACCAATTAATGTGGATACCCACCGCCAGTCGTCTCCAACCGTCGTTTCTGAACCACTATATCACCACTATCATTCACTGCACCACCAGGTAAGTTTAGAGAGAGAGAGAGAGAGAGAGAGAGAGAGCGGTTACGAAGTTTACGAGTTCTTAGATCTGGATCTGTAGATCGGATGAGTGTTCGATTTGAATTTTGATCAGTTTTGATGTTGAGTTTTTGGTCCTCCAGATCTGGATCTCATATAATCAATGATACATTTTGTTTACTTTTGATGTTGAAGATAGTGAGTGTTCGATTTGAATTTTGATCGGTTCTGATGTTGTGATTTGATTCGGTTATTTGTTTTGTTACTTCAGATCTGAATTTCGTATAATCAATGATACATTTTGTTTATGTTTAATCGAACGTGATGTTGAAGATGATGAGTGTTTTATTTGATCGGTTTTGATTTTGAGATTTTCGTGACGGTTATTCGTTTTGTTACATAATCAATGACACATTTTGTTTACTTTTAATCGAACATGATGTTGAAGATGATGAGTGTTTGATAGAGAGAGAGAAGAGAGAAAGACATAGGGTGTTTAAAGAGAGAGAGAGTGTAGAGTTTGAGATGGGAGAAAAAGAAAAATATATTATATAAATTTTCTATATAATGATCATTTTGCCATGAGAAAAAGGACAAAATAGCAGGATTTTATAAAACAAATATACATGACTTCACTTTTGGACCAAAAATGCCAATAAAACTGAAACCACAGAGACTTAGATACAAAAGATTGAGTTTTGAATTAAAGTGATAAAAGTGATCAAACCCATGGAATGGACCAAAATGGCACTTTACTCTATTTCAAAATCTAGTTTCAAATAAAGAGAGTTACAAACCGTCCTAAACCTACAAGACTGGAATCGGGTTACAATCCGGTTTCGGTTCAGCTCGTCGGGTCGGATTGTCTAGTTGCACCTCTACTTACCATAACCCGACACTGCCAAACTGTTTGAAGCAAGCATCAAATGCAAGCTCTCTGCTGTAACCCTCGTTTGGCCGTCGTCGTTAACCGGTCATGCCGGAAAACCAGAGCATTCTCATCTGATTCTTCCAATCAATCTCGCGGCGGTCTCCCTCGGTTTTTCTCCGACGTCCTCCCTTCCTCCAAGGCAGCTATTACTCTTTCTCTCTCTCTCTCTCTCAGAGTTGAACCTGCTCTTCTAATTTGTTTGTTTGATTAATTAGGGTTCAGGTGTTCGTGTGCAAGGGGATGAGTTCTGGCATATGACCAAAGTTCTAAGGCTCAACACAGATGACAGGTATGTATTGCAATATATTGCTTGTAAGCTAATCAATTTTATGGTTGTTAGAAAGTGATATTCTTCTAGAACTTGTAGTTGAACTGTAAATGCTAGGGTAGATTAGGCTTTAAGTCACATGTACATAGAAAATGCATTAGACAAAAAGTAGATAGAGTCAAGTTAAAGGTTATGAATTAAAATTAAGTGCTTGATGATTAAGGAACCAAGACGGAGAATCTCGTTGTTGGTAAATAGAAAGTGTTTGAAAGAAACTATTCTGGATTTAGTTATCCTAATGGGTGAGACTTGAGAGAAAATAGATGAAATGCTCTTGTTGAATAACGAATAAAGTAGATTGTAGCTATGTAGTCAAAGGTGTGCATCAGGCGAGGTGAGGCGCACCAAAGCCGTCTTGAATGCAGCAAGGCAAAAGGCACGAACTGGGAAGAAACATGTCGGCTGTCTGAAGTCTGAACTGGCCAAAACTCGTTTCAAATGGTCTGAATCAGTCTAAACAAGCCAAACACTACTCTAAACCAGCCGAATCAAGTTTAAACAACCAAAAATGGCCTGGACTGGACATGTCCCTTGCTTGTCTTGGTTGTGCACTGGTTGGGTGATACTTGCAGTGCGTAGGTTGGGTGATACTTACATTAGACGTCTCTCTCTACGTATCTACATAAGCATGCAGTAGCTTAAAAGCCACGTTCACTTGCATGTTTCCCATGTTTAGCTCCATGTTTGAGCTTTGTCATCGCCAATGCAGCCCAAATCGCCGCCAACTTCGTCGTCGAATTGCCTCCCTCTCTACCGGTCAAAAAGCCGCATTCAAAGCCAAGCTCGATATCATTGCCACCAAACTTGTAACCCAATGATGTTACCTCGCCTAATACTGATCGGCTCCCGGTGGCGGACCCATGAATTTTTTCCTAGCTTTATAATAATTTTTTTCGGTTCCTAGCGGGTCGGATCATGGTAAAAAAAAGATAATCAAACGAAAATTCATATAAATCAACAAAAACACGTCAAACGTCATTACAAACATATTTAAAGTTGTTCCCTACAGGTTTTCATTTTTTGAAATCTATCCATAACATCATCTAGAGAGAGTTTCCTATGCAAGTCTTTCTCAATATAACATATACAACTATCTTTTAAATTCTCATCGCTAATCCGATTACGCAAGTCGGACTTCACGTGCTTCATTGCCGGAAAAAAACATCTTTCAATGGTTGCAATTGTGACGGGTAATACGAGAATAAGCTTCAATAAACGATACACCAATGTAAATGATATGTCTTTCTTTGTTGAAACCATTAACTTCACAAGGCTTGAAATAATCCAAGTTGGCAAATTGTGTATCTGCTTTCACATGATCAATGAAGGTCGCGAGCTGAATCGGAAGTCTTCTTTTATTGGTTTCACGAAATCATATGGATTCATCTCTCGGCTAGTCTTAATATTTTTGGAATGTCAAAACCACCAAAATTATCACATGGACTCAAATAATTCATACAAACAAGTAAGTCTGATGTTACCTCGTTAATACAGTTCCCAAACTTTTTTATTTGCACATCTAGAACCGCATTGAAGCAATCATATTCATAATAGTGCCGATTTGTGATGTTTGTTTTTCTTCTTGACCACTTTGGGTTAATATTTTCATTATCCATATTTTTCAAGTTCAGACTTGTCACAAAAAGAGTTAACCTTGTCCAAGAACTCATTAAAACCTTTCTATTTAAATTTTTAATGTTGGTTTTTGGTGGAAGAAACCAATGAAATCACATTTAACAAATCTTGATCTTTTTTTTGAAGACATTAGGACAATGTGCGTGTGATGTCTAGAATATGGAACATCAAGTGTGTGTAAAATACGAAGACGTATTTTTCATATCCCATCGAAGTCCGTCCGTTTGTTTGGCACAAGGAATATTAAAACTCGTTTCTTCAACCCGCTAAAGAACTTCCATAATGTTTGGATATAAAGTAAGTAAACGAAAAACGTTTTGTAGCAGGAATTCCAACGTGCATCTCTAAGCCTTGAAAGAGACATTTCTTGATTAAACTCACATCCGGTACAAAAGATATTTTCCAAGTTACTTCTTTGACTTTCACGAAGCCTATTTCATCGTTTGGAAGATGCACAAATGAAATTTTTGTTAAACTTGCTAACTTTTCAATTAGTATCCAAATGGGTGTATTTTTGTGAGCAACCACCACATCAACAAGTTGAAGTTGTTGAGCAAAACAATGAATATAGAATACTGAAACATTTTTCGTCTTAAAATTAGAGCCCTTAATCCGTCAAACTCACCCGACATATTAGTTGCACCGTCATAACCTTGGCCTCTAATCCTAGCCAAACTCAATCCATGTTGTGCAAATAAATCATCAATAGCCGATTTGAGCGTTAATGCGTCCGTCTCCTTGACATAAACAAGCCTTATAAACCGTGCTCCTTGTCAATCCCATATTTATCCACAAACTGAATAACGACCATTTGTTTCTTTTTTGGATACGTCAAATGATTATCAACCAATAAAGAAAAAAATCACCATCAAGATCTTCAAAAACTTGTACCTCTTGAGCATAACAATGTTTAATGTCTAGTTGAATTTTAGGACTTGTCATTTGGTTATTCCCAGGTGCATTCCCTAAGATAACCTTACCAAAGTCTTCGTTTATTTCACCCGTTAGTTCTAAAAGCTCCAAGAAATTTCCTTTATTTAATGAATCTTTGATTCGTCATGACTACCACGAAACGATAATCCTTGATTCAACAAGCTTTGTATTTTACACACACTTGATATTGCATATTCTAGACATCACACACATTGTCCCAATGTCTTCAAAAAAAAGAACAAGATTTGTTGAATGCGGTTCCATTGGTTTCTTCCACCAGAAACCAACTTGAAAAGTTTTGATTGGAAGGTTTTAATGAGTTTTTGGAGAAGGTTAACTCTTTTTGTGAAAACTATGAACATGAAGTGAAAAATATGAATGCAGAATATATTAACCCAAAGTCATAGACTCATAGTTATTAAAAGCGTTAGGCGCACTCAAGGTGCATAGGCCTCGCCTGGGGCCTAGGCGCAAGGCGCAAAAAAACGTGGGCTTGAGAAAAAAAAAAGCGTACAACAAAAAAAACTAAAAATATTTTTATATAATAGAAAATTAATACTATTCTTCAAATAAAATAAACTAAAGCTATTATATAACATTTAATATCGTCAGAATATTAGAAATCTAGCTAGAATCTTGCCAGAATTTAGAGAATCTGGCCGAAAACTCTCAAGAATTTAGGAATCTCGCTGGAATCTGCGTATGAACCATCATATGGAGAATCAAAGCGCAACTGCCTTGACTTAAGGCACAATTGCCTCGCCTCGCTAGGAAATTGGGCGTAGGTGCAAGAGGCGATGGCTTTTAGTAACTATGCCCAAAGTGGCCAAGAAGAAAAACAAATATCACAAATCGGCACTATTATGAGTATGATTGCTTCAATGCGGTTTTAGATATGCAAATACGAGAGTTTGGGAACCGTTTTAATGAGGTAACATCGAACTTGCTTGTTTGCGTGAGTTGTTTGAGTCCACGTGATAATCTTGGTGGGTTTGACATTCCAAAAATACTAAGACTAGTTGAGATTTATGAAACCTTCCGATTCAACTCGCGGCCTACATTGAACATATGAAAGCGGATACACAATCTGCCAACTTGGATGATTTCAAGTCTTGTAAAGTTAATGTTATCAACAAAGAAACACACCTATCATTTCCATTGCTGTATGGTGTATTGAAGGCTTGAAGCTTGTTCTCGCATTACCCGTCGCAACCGCAACCATTGAAAGATGTTTTTCTGACAATGAAACACGTGAAGACTGACTTGCCTAATTGGATTGGCGATGAGAATTTAAGCGATATTTGTATATATTATATTGAGAAAGACTTGCATAGGAAAGTCTCCTAAACGATGTTATGGTTAGATTTCAAAAATTGAAACCCCGTAAGGAACAACTTTAAATATGTTTGTAATTACATGCTTTTGTTGACTTGTATGAATTTTAGTTTGATTATCTTTGTTTTAACATGACCGGACGCGCTGCCGCTATGAACCGAGAAAATATATTATCTAGCTAAGGGGCCTACAATTTTCCGCACCCCGCTCGAGGAAAAAAATTTGAGTCCGCCACTAGGCACTGGAACCAAATATAGTTTTGATGGACCCAAGTGTAAGTCATGTAAGGGAGTGGGCTTTTATTCAAATTTATTGGAATAGAAGCACAATGGATTTTGATAAGTTTACAAACTTCATGATAGAAACTAGAAACATCACACTTCTAAACAATATATTTAAGTAACCATAGGATGTATGATTGATTCTTCTTTAGTTCTTGATTGCAGATTTTCATCTGCAATTACTATTGGGTGCAACTTAGTTGAGTACCTTGACTTTAAATCCCTTTATTGTAGCTCAAAAAAATCCCAAAAAGCGCGCCTTTTTGGTGCTTCTTGTAATTACTCTAGGCGCTGAGCGAAAAAGCCCCAGGGTGTGCGCCTTGTTGCGCTCGCGTTAAGTGCGCCCGAGGCGAGCTTTTTAAAACCAAGAGGCCAACTATGGATCTACAATTACAATTTACAAAACAAAAGAAAAGAATCAAAACATAACCAACCTTAGGTATATCATCTTAAAGAAATGCTAACTGCTGCTTCTTAACGGATAAATAGGTCTATCATAGGAAAGCCGTTTTTTTTTTCTGTAGAAGTGGTGTTTGAAGGATTTATAGACATACCAATTAATGACAAGACACTTTAATTTATACCTAGTTTATGGTGAATGAGGCCGATTCGGATAAAACAAGCATCTTTAGTTAAAAAACATACAAACTCCCAAACGGGTCGATTTTAGTTAAAAACATACAAATTCCCATATGGTTCGATTTGGATAAAACAACCATCTTCAATAAAAAAAAAGGACGTAATAATACCCTTGAGCTATGTTAAATTTAAATTGGGATAAGTGTTAGTACCCTAGGTTGTTACAAATTGAAAGGTTAACACCTTAGAGTGTTACTTTAAACTATTAGTACCCTAGGTTGTTCCTTTCAACAAACCATAGGGACTAACAACGTAATTAACTCTTTCTAAAACTTTGAAATCTCATATATGACTTTTAACGTCAAATATTGTATTTACTCATTTCTAGCATAATTTGTTTATGGGTAAAAATACAAGAAAAATAAAAATAAAAAGGGGTAAAAATAAATTTAAGCTAAAAATGTGTTATATAAAAGTATGAAGTTAAAAGATGAGCATATATGAAAACTTGAAGTTAAAAATAGTAAAATGATCATTTATTAGATTGTTTTTAATAAATTGGGTATATTTGATATTTTAACTACTTTGTAAGGACATATATGATACTTTTAGTTTTGGTTGGGTATATATGAAAGGGATGGCGACGCAGTTTGTTGCTCGTCTACCTGCTATTCTTATGTAATTTGCCCTGATGATTGGAATGAAATAAAAATGCTAATTTTAAATCAAAAAAAAAAAATGAAAATTTTCAAGTTTGTAAGGGTATATATGAAATTAATCCTTTTTTCTCTACGCTTAATTTGTATTTCTTATCATAATTCGAATCCTTGCAAGGGTAGAGCTCTTTAATGGAAAAGGAGGTCTGGTCAAAGGGTCTATAGAGAGGATTGACCGCACTGGAGCAGATATTGTTGCGCTTGAAAATCCAAAATTAGTATCAACCAATACAACCCAATGGCACGTGTATGCAGCTTTTGGTGAGTTTTTTGGATAGTGAATACGCCAATAGTTTGATGTGTTTTATTGTGTGTGAAGTTAAACTTCGATGACATATGGTTATGTCCATGTAGGTACCCTGAAGGGTGGTCGATCCGACTGGCTTTTAGAGAAATGTACCGTATGTGTTAAATCGAGCGAGCATTACTTTACTAGAATTCTATTTTGCTATTACAAGAAGCTAATTTATGTGCTTCGCAATCATAGGAGCTTGGAGCGAGCAGTGTAACACCACTATTGACCGAGCGTTCTCCTTCAATTTCTGGCAACAGAGTGGATAGATTGCAACGAGTAATATTCGCTGCGGCTAAACAATGTAAAATATCATTTTTATACTCCTTTTTGTTTGTTTATCTTTTAGCTCATTATATTCATAACTTAGCGTGTGTTTAGGTCAGCGGCTGCATGAAATGGCTTTGAACCCTCCGTTAAAAGTTGGTGGCCTCTTACCTATTGTAAGTTAAAGTCATTTGTATCGGGGAGTGTGTGGAGGTCTTATGTATTATATTAGTTAAAAAGGACGATAAAGTTTGTTTAAAGATTCGTTTATTTCTTTGTTATGACACTCGTGTTCCACTTTGTTATTCCCTTAGGTTTCACAATCGAAACTATCTTTTATAGCTGCAGCTGAGGCTACACCGGTTTTGAATGCGTTGGCTCTGTCTCAAAGAGAGCCTGTTGGCTCAATTATCATTGGACCTGAAGGCGGTTTGCTCCCTCTCTCTCTCTCTCTCTCTCACACACACACACACACACATGCTTACGGGTGTTCATAAACGGTTTTATGGTTCGGTTTACAGTTTGGAACTTGGTACTGGCTGTGTAAACTGATCCAACCATTTAACATTTATTATTTATTTTATTCATTATAGGGTCGCACAGTAACATATATGTATTATATTTATGATGCGTCCTTATCATCCTTGAAAAATTAATAAAAAAAGCACGTATCAGAACAATGAAAATAATTAGTTCAAACCACCGAACCGCCAAAATTTAATCGTCAAACCAGCCAACCCGACCAACCCAACAGGTTTGGTTGTCGTTTTCCAAAACCGTAGTTAGCGGTTTGCTAGTTCGGTTTAAATTTTTCCTTCAAAACTGGGCTGACCGGACCGTGAACCAGGGGCGTACCCACCCTAACCCAAGGGTGGGCGGGCGCACCCCAGGAAAAAATATTGTTTAGTGTTATTTTTCGCCAGAAATCCCGATCGCACCCCTTGGAATTTTTCACCCGCACCCCTTGAAAATTTTCAACCGTCCAACTTAGAAAAAAAAATAATTATTAACCACTTATTCACTTAATTATTTAATCCAATCAAAGCCCAATCTGCAATGAATTTTTATTAACACAAGCCCAAACCCAACATAAAGAAATTTGAACTAAATAAAATAACTCAAACCTATCTACCCATTCCATTTCCAAATCCCGCCTCCAAAAAAACTCCCAACGACTTGACGCCACTGCTCACGACCTGGTGGCTTTTTTTACCGGAAAAACCAAAATTCCGGTTGGACCGACCCATATTACGTCATAATTCCAATATAGAACTAATATGGTTTATCTATTTATTTATTTATTTATTTATTTTGTTTTATGTGATGATTAGGAGAAAATATAGATGTGTAAGGGTTTAATCTGTTTTTTTTTTATTTTGTTGTTCTAGACTTGTAGTTAAATGATTTTGTTGTTTTATTTATAGCTTTGTTTGTTTAAATGATTAGTTACAAGTAATCAACATTTAATATTAGGGTTTGAATGTTTAAAAATATAATTGAAAGTTATGGGCTATGGTTGAACATGATTGTTTATTTTGTTGAAGTGTTTAGTGTTGTTTTATGAACTTATGGAGCAAATTATATGTGTTAGGAACAATGAGTAAGAATGTAATGAACTTATGGCGTGTTTAGTATCTTTAAATGATATTTTGGATATATTTCAAAAAAAAAAAAAAAAAAAACTGTAGGACACAGTTTTAAATACTTTTGTAATTTGTAATGTTGTTTGACGTGTTTTTGATGATTTATAAATTTTAGTTTGATGTTCTTTTGTCTTACATGATCCAACCCGACCCGCTGTGAACCTATATTTTTATACAACTAGGGGCCTAAAATCTTTGAAAATATTCCGCACTCCCAGAAAAAAATTCCTGGATACGCCACTGCCGTGAACGTTCCTAGGCTCACTTAGATACACACACATTTTGGCCCGTAACACAACCCATGACTGGTCCATGATGTTACATTTGTTGATTTTATATTCCAGACTTCACAGAAGCCGAAGTAAAGTCGATAGTGGAAGCAGGAGCAACAGCAGTTGGGCTCGGGCCACATCGCCTTCGAGTTGAAACCGCGACAATCGCGCTACTGTCCACAGCGATGTTATGGTCCGATTCTCAGGGGTTATTTGATTCTTAATATATATTTTCACGAGATATGTCTTCAAATTTTGCTTTTGAAATTATGTGTTAGTTATACAAGTCTTCAAGATTATTATATAGAACAATTTAGAGCCTATGAAGTCATAAGTCATACCCGAATGTCTTTGTAGCGTAAGTATTACCCCGTTTGACTTTTGGGTGATATTTTTTATTGGTGAAGACTAGAATTATTTAAACCGGTTTCTCATTTAAAGTCGACAGTCTATCTCGGCTGCGTCTATTCAATTTCAAATCAACAATAAAGAACGTTTTTATTCCAAAAGGTCATGAATGCAATCAAAGGACGTTTTAGCTATTTTGGCTCCTATACTATTCTAAGTTAGATTATTTAGCCCGTCCATCAATGTTCTCACAGTTTTGGTCCTTTGCCTATTATTAGTAAAACATCACATTAACATTAAGCTTAAGCTTGGCTTATGGTTGAGATTGAACTTGCTTGTTTTAAGCTTAGGGTTTATGTCTAAAGTCTAGGCTTTCCCCTTTTTAGATAACTTTTGTTTTGTTATTATTATTGTTACTGTTATTGTCCCGCACGTTGCCGTGGTGTTTCATAAAAATTTTACGTTAGAAACGAAGATCAACCGAAAACGTACATAAAAATAAGCATGAAAACATATTATATATGACACGACTCATTTCTGGAAAAATTTATGTTGAAGCGTAAATCAACTTGAATTTATACCCACACATACATAAAAATAAAAATAAACACGTAAAACTCGATTACAAAGTTTTTAGAAAGCTAAAGGGTTGTAAATATCAATGCTGAAATTCGAGAGGTAAGTGTAAAAATATACAAAAAGACAAAAATAAGCCAAACCACTGTTCACAATAGTTGGTAAGTGTATTATATATAATTATATTTATATAAATATAATAGGTTCGTCACTCTAATCAAGCTTGAAATAATGAAGTTTGGGCTTGAGCTCGCTTATCAAATGAGCTACAACTTGAGCTTGGTTATGCTTGGCTTTATTCGAGGATTTCGAGCTTTTATCAGGTTACCTAACCTGGAGTAACTTGTGATTAGCTTGACTACTTTACCCTTTAAACTATACGTTTGGCCAAAGATAGCTTTGGTCAATCCCATGCCTTTTTTTGAAAATTATTTTTGGGCTTTGGCTCCATCGTAGTTTTTACCATCAACGCCATGGCTCAAGGACGCTTTGCACCAGTACAAGCATCCGTCATAGATGCTCACAAGGGTTTACGGATGAATGAAGATCCCCTGTTATGAATGCTCTTACTAAGAATTTATGAGGCCACATGCCTCATAGCTGCATAGTAATTGCGTATGAAGCCACATGCCTCAAAGTTGCATACTAATTGCATATGGAGAATTTAAGAAAAACGAATTATTTGGGACAACTTTTTATCTAAAACCTTTAAGTTTAACTTATAAATTATAAGCTAATACTAAAGAGCTTATAGCATGTGGTATCAATGTGACGAAATGTGTCCTTATGAGATTGAGGATTTAAGTCTTACAATGATCAAAAGTCTAGATTTATAAATAGCATTAGAGGTGTGTGAGTTAACAGGTAAATAAATAATTGTTATAATCCTTTATAAAGCAAAAAGTCACACATCAATAATACACCACTATTTTTTTTAATAAAATTTGTCCTATTTTTATCAGTCAAATCTATTCTAATTGTAGGATTTTTTTCCCAAATGGGTGGAGGTGGAAAAATTATTTACCAAAATGGGTGATTTGAAAAATATTTACCAAAATAGGTGTTTTTCTTATTTACTTATTTTAACTAATATATTTGTAACTCTTTTCTTTTTATTTATCATTCAATTAACTGGTTATCTTTATAAACTATAAGTGAAGAGTAAAGTTTTTAAACGTGGACCAGACATCCGTTGGAGAAGAAACATGCCCCAGTTTGTTTTGTATGGATTGGATACAACTAGGGGGTGTAGCAATTTTTTTATCGGCTAATTTTTTCCCTTAAATACTTGCATCTCTCAAGGATTGAACCTTGATCTCCCCACAAGAGATAATTTCTCTTGACCACTAGGCTATAACCTAAGTGGCAGGGGGTGTAGCAATTGGTCGTTTGAATTTACAGTTAAATAAGCCATAATGTGGGACACAAGAGATCATTTATAAAGGGGAAAGAGATCAAAGATTTTACGTTGAAAAATGTGAGGGAAATAGATGGTCTAGTGTTAAGTTTATAATTCAAAAATGAGTAACGAGTACCGCTAGACAAGTATGCGACGAATATAGGACACAATTTTATAATCAGGTTTGAGTTAAGATTACCAAAATCCTAATATCCAACCAATTGTCATCCATTATTGTTGACAATCAAGCCTGTGAGTAACAATAAAGTTTTGGAGGGTGATGGTTAATGTAATTAACATTTACACAAATTAATTTGTATAAGTTGTTTAAAAATAATCAAATGATAAAACCAAAAGCTAAGAGAACTTATAGTTTATAAAGAAATTTTAACTATTGCTACTAAATATTAAGTCTTGTTTACTTTGTTTGTATTTGACATGAACGGGTCAAGTTTTATAAATTGTTTTGCTTTCATGCTTCTTAGTTCACTTGTTTTAATTTAGTTTTAGATGTTTGTTAACTTGCTTTTTGCTTTCAAACGTTCGTTCAACTATTTGCTTTTTGCTTTCAAACTTATAAGTTAGTTTAATGATGAAGAAAATAACTTATATTGAGTGAATCGAAAAAAAAAATGATAACCGGTTAATTAAATGATAAATAAAAAGAAAAGAGTTACAAATATATTAGTTAAAATAAGTAAATAAGAAAAATACATATTTTGGTAAATATTTTTTAAATCACCTATTTTGGTAAATAATTTTTCCACCTCCACCCATTTAGGAAAAAACTCCTAATTGTAGAGAGCTCTAGTTGAGCTCCTTTTCGATGATTATGATTATGATTATGATTATGATTATGATTATTATTATTAAATAATCAAGTCAATATAAAAAATGATAATGATCTTATTATATCATTTGACTTTTGGGAAGAATAGAGCGAAGTGTTCAATAAAAGCACTTTGTTTTCGTAAAGAATAAATTTTATATTTCATAAATATGGTTTTTGTTGCACTCACTTGGTTCAAGAATACTTAGGCTAGAGGGTATGGTGATGGTCCTCTAAGGGAGGATGATCCGTCACGTAGGCGCCACGTCATAGTCCTCTCAAGGATGGTCACTAGAGGGTATGGGAGGATGATCCTACCCCACCACTTTTTTTATTTATTTTTTTAATTTCTATGCCCTATGTACAAGTATTGAAGCCTAATGTACAAGTCACTAACACAAACAAACAAACAAAAGGGGGCCCACCATTGGAGGATCGTCGTGAACGTCTGATCTTCGACGTTGAAGACGGGGACGGGATGAAGACGGGGGGCGGGGGGGATGGGGTGACTCCGACGCCGAACCAAGACGGGCATGGGGACGTCCCCCATACCCTGCAGCCTTAGACATTGTAACTTTCTTTTAAAACGTAAACTTCATTAGAACACATCGAACCCGGAAAACTGGGACGGGAAAGACCAAACACACTACATAATTACAAATATTACTTGATTTTCTTGTTTGTTACTAAGATCATTTCCAATGCAAGATTGAATTTTTTGTATAAAATTCTGACACATCATCTCACTATTGACTCTCTTTCTCTTTTTCATTTAAGACTTCACTACTTGCAAACCTCATTCTTTTTCCACAAATGCTTGCACTTAGCCAAATACTTGCAAACCTCATTCTTTTTCCACAAATGCTTGCAGTTAGCCAAAACTTTCTACTATCTCCCCACTCTCTCTCCTCCAACTCGTCATCCATTTCACAAATGCATCTCAAATGTATTGTATTGAGTTTGGTCTAAATCATCTTCTTTGTCAATAGCATCACAAGCTACCTCCTCAATCATCACTACCAACGCTTAGGGGAGGCGGGGCGGTCCGTGATGGACCTCCCACCACACGTTATTGTATCACGCACACCGCCGCCGCTGCCTTCATCACGCGTTGAATTGAAAACGCGTTGAGATGATAACGCGTTGATTTCTTTTGTTTTGCAGAGATTGTTTTGTCGTTTATGTAATTGAATTAATAGAAGTTTGATGAAAAGTGCAAATTAGCCCCTCAACTTTTGTTAGCTATTTTTAAATAGCTATTTTCTATCACTAGTGACCACCCCCACTACAATTCTATCACTAGTGATAGAATAGTGGCTGATGACATGGCAGGAGATGATTGGATATTATGAGTGATAGAATTCTATCACTAGTGACCACCCCCCTCCCCTTACGAGTTATGACACATCTCGAAGCACCACAACCCACATACAAAACCCTTTCTAGTTAGTAAAACACGTGTGAACGCTAATTAGTTAAAACTCACACACGAAACAAAGCAAATCCAAACATGTCAAATGTACAAATGAAACACACAAGAAAATAAAACTGTATGTCAAATCAACCCTCCAATTTCTTTACAACAAACCCCTAAATTGAATCCTCCAAAACCCTTTAAAGTTCTTGCAAAACAAAACCCTAAATTAAATCCATGTTCAGTTTTCTATCGTGTTCAAACATGTGTTCAAAGTGTGGAATGTGTGTCATTGTGTTGGGCTGACATGTGAATAGGTGAACACGAACACAATTTGTATATATATTTGTTTCATTGTCAGGCACACTTCAAATCATGTTGTGTTCGTGTTTTGTTTAAGGGCGACCAATTTAATGTTTATTTGCGAATATAAATAACACGGAGTGACTTAAAAACAATTTAAACAACAAACGACTTCAATTTGAACAAACCTTTTTGTAATTATTTAATTTTTAAATTATTTTTGTCCTCGTGTCTCTCATTCTCACTCATTCTCAATTAAAAAACTTGGTTTTGCAATATATAGCGCTCTATTGGAGGAATCATTTGGAATGATTAAAGAATCCGTAGTTATAATTAATAGAGAAAAATGCTCGAATAGTCTCCGTGGTTTGCTCTATTTTCACCTTTAGTCCCTAACTTTTTAAAATTACACCTATAGTCCCAAACTTTTTCAATTTCGTTCCCGAATAGTCCCTAGCATGGATGAGGGTTAGTTTTTGTTGTTAAGTGGTTGTGAAATTACTAACATGCCCTTACCGTTAAATTAATAACTAAAAATTTAAAATAAATATAATTAATATTTAAAGATTTATATGGGACCCACTACCCACCCCACCACTTCATCTTCCCACCCTTCACCACCACCACCATCTCCACCTTTCACTACTACTACCACCACCATCCACCTTTCACCACCACCACCACCACCACCTCCACCTTTCACCACCACCACCACCACCATAAATCCTCACAAAATGAACCACACAAACTATATCTAAATGAAGCTAATTCTGTCGAATTACAGACTCACCGGAGCTGACGAAATTCCGATCTCCGACGTAACGCAGAACGTTTCACTCAAGTTTTCTCGAAATCCTGAATAAAATTCCGGATTAGAAGCAAAATTTCAATAAAAATAGATTCAAATACAACACCGGTGGCCGTTAAAGTTGACGGAGGTGTCGTCGGTGAGTTGAAGTTCATGGCCGGTGGTGTCGAGTGGGAGTGAGAATATATTGAAGGCGTATCTTGATCGGCCTAAAGTGGTGAATATTATTGTGGTTGCAGGGGTCGATGATATGGATTTAGTGATTATGAAGATGGAGAAGATGATCAGATGAATGGGTTTCATGATTGATGAGGATACGTCCTGGATTGGACCAAACACCACATACTTCCAGGTCGATTACTCGGAGGGCCCAAGTCGAACCAAAGTCGGAACGAACAGCCAACGGAATCTTCTATAACTAACTTGGGGCCCACAGCATTAACTACTTGATAGTGATTGGTCCGACCCCAACCAACCCGCCACATCAGCACACCCAAAAGGTATAAATACCCCTCCAAAACTTCCAGCAAGGGGTAATCACTATTTTCTCTCTCTAAATCCTCCTTTCTCTTTCACTGACCTATCACTCTTCTCCAAATACTTATTCTCACGCCCGAACTTGGTCATAGAGAGGCCCCCCTCTCTGTGACGAGGCTAACAGTGTGTTCTCTTTCTTGTGATCTTTCAGGTTTTAGCAAAGTTCTTCTAAGGCTCGTCTCTATCCAGCTCGCACTAACTGGTATTTGAGTCTTCAGTGGCGCCATCCCCTCGAATTCACAAAACTCATTTCTCAATTGTTTTCACTCAAATTTATGGAATCCACTTTCCCATCCTATGAGGATATCGCCGAGGGTAGAGTTGCATCTGTAACAGTCACATCCACAGTTCCCGCTACTTCGGCTGTTTCGTTAGGCTCAGTGACGGTACCTCCACCTGCAAGCTCCATAACTACAGTTTCTGTCACTGCTCCAGTCTCCACGCCGTTACCTGATTTCGATAGTGCCTTTTTGCTACGCAATGCCGATCTGCTACGCCAGCTCCAGCAGCAGCAACAGCGGGAGGAAATGTTACAGAGTCTCCGAACAAATATGTTCAGCAGTGCCTACCTAGGGGCTAATCCCATCTCCACTGGAGTTTTTGCTTCTGGATCTATGGTAAGTTTCGTAATCTCCACTCCTATAACAGCATGTATTTCACAAGGGTTTACTTTCACAAATGCTCGAGTAAATAACGGTCTGTACGACCTGTTTCGCCAGGGATCTCTGGGTTTATACCCTCAAGATCAAGAGCTGATCATGCCAAATCAACCAACGTCGATGACTTCTCAGTCAAAATTCACGTTGAGGATCGCTAATGCACCACTCCCGGCGAAGCTGAAAATGCCTCCAACGCTGAAATTTTATGATGACACGTCCGACCTGGACGATCATATGTTCACCGGAGCGGCTAAAGTTGAGCAATGGCCCATGCCGGCATGGTGTCACATGTTTGCTCAGATGCTCACCGGGCCGGCCCGGGTATGGTTCGACGGATTGCCAGAAGGGTCGATCAACCATTTCGAAGACTTCCGACGAGTTTTCTTGCAAAACTTTTGCCAGCAAAGACGTTGCTCGAAAGATATAACGGAAGTCCACCATATAAAGCGTCATGATAGCGAATCGGTAGAAGATTTCATCGATCGATTTCAATTGAGAAAGTATGCAAATCAGTGGAGCAGTCGATCAACTCCGTGTTTCTGGGTTTTGTCACGGGGTACGAAACAATCAGCTCATAGAAAAACTCCATGAAGATCTGCCAAAAACCATGGAGGTGCCCATGGAACGAGCCCGGGCCTTCGTCCGAGGAAAAAGCGCCTGCGGACAGCCGAACGAGACAACAATAAAAAATGCAAAGGCTCGAGCCGCATCATGGAGACGGAACGCATCCCCACCAAAGGATAGAAACAATAATTGGAACCGAAATCGTGGTCCATACCAAAAGTCGGAGCGAAACAGTTTTCGAACTGGTAATGTATGTTTCAATACCTTTTCCGAGTTATCAAAGTCACCGAGCGAGATCCTTAGTACGGAAAGCACTCGGTTCCCTGTACCACCGAAGCAACACCCTACATCCGGCAAGCATTCTAAAAATTACTTTATCACAGAGATAAAGGGCACACAACCGATGAATTTTGGGCATTAAAGCAGGAGATTGAAAAAGTTGTACGGTCCTGAAAGCTCTCTCACCTTGTAAAAGAAGTAAAGGATGGCAAGAAATCAACAGCTGCGGTCGACAACCCAAACACTGAAGCTGGAATCAATATGACCCGGTCCGCCGAACCAAGAGGAATAAAGTGATCAAACCAACATATGGCCGCTTGGATGCACCAGCCTACGTACTTCCCTCCAATTGATCCGGACGACGCTCATGATGGTCCTATAACAATCTCGGCTGTAATTGCCGGACATCTGGTCCGACGAATATATGTGGATGGTGGAAGCGCCATTGAAATAATGTACTTACAATGTTTCCAACAGCTGGCCCCACAGATAAAGAAGAGGCTCATTGAGGTGTCCACTCCGTTGATAAGCTTTTCAAGTGAAGTTGTCCGTCCGATTGGACAAATCACTCTCCCAGTCACGTTTAAAGATAATGACAAAAACAGGACTGTTCAATTGACCTTTTTGGTTGTTCGCACCAACTCATTGCACAACGTAATACTCGGGCGCCCCGGACTGAGGGCTCTCGGGGCAATCAGTTCAACAATACACGGAGCCATAAAATTCCCTACCAAAGCAGGGGTTGCCACCATCCTCTCCGAGTCAAGTTCGTTCGTTGCAGAAGTCAGGCACACATCAGAAACAAGCTCCGAGAAATCCGAAGTACCCATAGAACTCTGGGCAGTCAATCCGGAATTCCCGGAACAACAAGTGGTAATCGGAGCACAGCTCCCAAAACGTACCAAGAAGCTCCTATGGGAGCTACTCAATAATTCAATTGATGTTTTTTCCTGGAAGCATTTTGATATGCAGGGAGTCCCCAGATCCATGGCTCAACATCGATTGAACGTAAAAGAATCAATCAAGCCAATAGCACAAAGGAAAAGGCACATGGCACCAGATCGAGCCAAAGCAATTGCGAAAGACGTAAAAAGTCTCCTTGACGCCGGAATCACTCGAGAAGTCCGGTATCAAACTTGGGTCTCCAATCCGGTCATGGTACGAAAGAAAGACAACTCCTGGAGAATGTGCATCGATTTCACGGACCTAAATAATGCATGCCCGAAGGATTGCTTTCCATTACCAGAAATTGACGAAAAGATCGACTCTGTCGCCACGTTCAGACTAAAGTGTTTCTTAGACGCTTACAAAGGTTACCATCAGATACAAATGGCGGTCGAAGACGAAGATAAGACGACCTTCGTCACCAACGAAGGGATTTACAGCTTTACAAAGATGCCTTTCGGTCTGAAAAACGCAGGTGCTATGTATCAGCGGTTAATGAACAAAGCCTTTAAAGACCAAATCGATCAAAATTTGGAAGTGTATGTCGATGATATTGTAATCAAAAGCCACAACGAAGAAATCATGCTAAAAGATATTCTCGAAACATTCACCAGACTCCGAAGCATTAACATGAAGTTGAACCCTAAAAATGTATGTTCGGAGTAGAGGAAGGGAAGTTCTTAGGTGTAATGGTCGGGTCACGTGGCTTGTGGGCTAACCCCGACAAAATAGATGTCGTTCTTACTATGAAACCTCCGACTTCGGTCAAGGAGATCCAGTCTTTAAACGGACGATTGGACGCTGTGACAACTCGAGTTTCCAAGATTTCTATCTTCGCATTTAGTGCACGCTAATTTTTTTTAGTTGTTTGTTAATACGACTCGTTGTTTCACAACGATTACCTTTGTAATACGTTAAATAGTACTGCGATTGATATTTTATATTTGGGATGCATAATATTTATTATATGTGATAGTATGTTAATAAGGTTTGTATTAATTAACATGATTAATAAAGTTGGAACTCACTGAGAACAAGTACTCATGAAAACACCCAAGTGGTGAAAACACTTTAAGTGTTTTCGTCCACTGATGACCAACGAAATCACAGATGGGCTTGGCCCAGTGTCCAGTCTTGAGATATTTTATATATATAATCATTTTATAAACAAATCTTCTCCGAGACGTTACCCACTTACCAAACCTTATCACTTTGTTCTCTCTCTCTACATCTGAAACCCACAAAAGAGAATTTCCTCATTTGAAGCAAAACCTCTGTTTAATCCTTGGTTAGTGATTTCATGATTCAAGTTGTTTCTTGTTGCATATCGTATGATTTTGGATGATTAATCATGATGTATGTATACATTGATATATGTGATTATGTGATTGATCATTGTGTGCTTGATAGATAATTATCATCTATGAACCTTCTGTATATTTGATATTTTGAACAACAGTGGGTATATGTTAATGAATGATAAACTGATTAAATCGGGATCCTGGTATCATATGATGTTGGCAAATTATATATTACATATCAATGATTGATTTAAATGACTTGTAGATGATTAAACATGTAACTGTAATGAGATTTAGTTGCTGGGTTAAGTTACAGTGAGTTTGGTGAAGATGATGATGCTCACGAAAACACCCCCCACATTAATAAACTGGACGAAATCACATGAAGTGATTTCGGCCCAAACAGTTCCGGCCCAAAGGGTTTTCGGCCCACATGTGGTTTTCGGCTCTTAAGTGATTTCGCCCATATGAGGGATTTCGTCCCATTAAGGGATTTCGGCCAAGGTGTAGTGTTTTCGGCATTAAGGGATTTCGGCCAAGGAGGGATTTCGAAATCCTGTTTTCGTCCCATGTATTATGTGTATTGCTAAACTGTTAGTTAATAACTCAGTTAATTAACTCTGTTAGTTGTTAAGTAAGTTAACTAGGTTAACTTTATTGAGATATGTAACCCTGTTAAGTGGGTAACTATGTTAAGTAAATAACCTTGTTAGTTTATTTACTCAGTCCATTAATTCAGTTATTATATTAACTTTATTAATACTATTAGTTCTGTTAAGTATTAACACTGTTGGTTCAGTAAATTTAATTAGTTGAATGATTCTGTTAAGTATGCAACTTGTTAGCTTATTAACCTTATTAGTTTATTAACTGTGTTATTGGTTAATTATGTTAGAATTAACTGTTTATGTTGTATGATTAACTGCCAAACACACTCTGTGATATAATTGTGACACTAGTTAAATGTGAAACTTTACAAACAATGTGAACTGATTGAATATACGTGCACTATAGGACTTGACTGATTTATTGTGAGCACTTAACTTAACATACCGAGCAAACAAGGTGAGGTCACACTCTTACCAAGGCATGGGATTCCCGGGGTTGGGAATGGGATTGAAGGAATGGATTTGTACTTACAATGTTACTAGACTATCTACCATCGTCCTCGGATGCGCAGGACACATACGTAAAACCTACGTATACTTGTACACATCACTGTCCTCGGTTGTGAAGGACACTTACGTAAAACCTACGTAAACTTATATTCATTACTGCCTCGGGTTGTGTCAGGCACTTACGTAAAACCTACGTAAACCCCCGCGTACCCCTGTCCTCGGTTGTGAAGGACACTTACGTAAAACCTACGTAAACTTTGTACGTACTACTGTTCTCGGTAAGAAGAACACTTATGGTTACAAATAGTCTAGTGTATATGCAAACATGGGAAGCCCCACTAATAGAACATACTATCGGCCCAGTATAGCCGCACGTTACGAAACGAACTTGCATTTACGAACTTACTTACTGTGAACTCGCTCAACTAGTTGTTGACTCTCTGTACATGCCTTGCAGGACCTTAGGTACTTTTGGAGCTTGCACGGGAGGCACGGTCGTTGTGGACATGGATCGTGAATGTGTTGTTAAACATTATGACATTTTTGTACTTAAACTTATGTTGGGTTTTACATAAATGCTTCTGCTACACACTTGTTTATATTTGGTTTTGGAAACACCTATCGTATTGATGAATGACTTTTACTATATACTTATGTTCAATATGATTGGTGGCTTGATCCTGGTCGTGTCACGCCTCCAAGCGGTGGTACTCCGCGTGTGGATTTTGGGGGTGTGACAGACGCCCTTCATCGTTTTTTGTTGAAAGCCGCAGATAGGTCATTCCCATCCATGGACGTGTTACGAAAGACTTTTAGATCAGAATTTAAATGGTCTAGCGAAGCCGCTCGTGCCTTTGAAGAACTCAAAGTCTACCTAGGTACATTGCCAACCCTCACCGTCCCAGAAAAAGACGAGGTGTTAACAGTATACCTGGCCGCATCACGTGGTGCTATTAGTGCGGTTTTAGTTGCCCATCGGACCGGGTCTCAAATCCCCATTTACTACGTTAGTCGAACACTAAAAGATTACGAAACAAGGTACCCGAATATGGAGAAATTGGCTTTGGCTCTAGTCCACGCTTCACGAAGACTCCGACGATACTTCCAAGCTCACCCAATCGAGGTCCGTACTGACCAAAGAATCCAACACGTCCTACGACGGCCCGAAGTATCGAGTCGAATGGAAAAATGGGCGATCGAGCTAGGTGCTTTCGACATCACCTTCCGAACCAAAGGTCCTCTAAAAGGATAGGTAATAGCAGATTTCCTAGTAGAGATGCCGGAGGATAAAGAAGTCGCAGGACCAGAGCAAGCTCCAAACAAGCCCTGGTCTTTGTATACAGACGGAGCTTCGAGTGCCGAAGGTGCGGGTGCCGGGCTAATACTAACTGACCCCAACGGTATAGATATAACGTATGCCCTTCGCTTAGAATTCAAAAGTGTCAAACCCTGATATTTCCACGTATTACCGGTGGGGAGTATCTTGACGTAGTTGATATCATCATAGTCAAATAATCACAGTTCAATGCACAGCGGAAGTCTAAAGTAGTAATAATACAAACCGATTCGAAAGCATAATAAAGTATTACACAACGGTTGTATATAGATCCACAGGCGGATCTATAAAACAGAAAAATAAACACTGTTCAACAGACTTTAGACGTTTAGAACTTGCAAGATTCCTTATTAACGCCCTAAGCTCCCAGCCAAATTACGTACAGTACCTGTCACTTAATCTTTTTGGAAAATACGTCAGTTTACACTGGTAAATACAATTAACTAACTCTTTTGAAAACATTTATGAAAATTGATTTAAATGCACAAGGCACAAATATCCGTTTATAACTTGGGACAATTATATAAAAATAATCTTGTATACAGTTTTATATGTTCGTTATACATTCAGGGCCCAATATAGAAACCGAGTCAAGATTAACAGACACACCACAAGTATAGGGCCACAAGAGAGTGAGATACTGTTTTTCCTACGCAACTGTCAGGTGTATGCCTACACCTCGTGCTTAAGACGTGGCCATTTCTTAACAAATGATGCCAAGGATATCCGGGACATGGTCATTAACCCCCAAAGGCTTTGTTTCAAACAAGACAGATTAAAACGGGTTACCTCAATAATTTAACCACTAATCGATTAAACATTCAATACCCGACCAAGCGGCATTATTATAATACAGTATCCCAAGCCTGTATAGGGAAAATAAGTTAAAAGTATTTACCTGAGCTAAAATGTAATTTTATTCTCAGCCGTATATTCAAATCAGCAAGCACAAGTACCTCTACTGGGGCTCTCAATCTGGAACGAAGATTTTATTAACCTATTAGATTCCTAACGGGTCTTATTTAAGTTGTAACTTAGACCGGTTAGTTTTAAGGAAAGGTTTTCGGTTCGAAACGCAAGATTAAGCGAAGACCGGATTAGAATGTGATTTAGACCCGACAAGTATGAAGACTTATATAATATGGGTAAACTAAACACATTCTGGATTTTGAAGTAAAAATGATAAGGTTTGACCCGTTTCGGTTAATTTATGCAAATTAGTTACATAAACCGTACCGAACGCGAAAAATGCATAACGGGTAACCAAAGGAGTCATGAACATGTTTCACAAGTTGATATGCCTTAAATATGTTGTGATATCAGTAGGATACCTTCCATTATGCCCAAAACGGATTTAAAATCAATTTAAGCCCCGTAGGGGTATTTTGGTCATTTTGAAGGTTATAAAAGAGGTTAAATAGTAATCTGAGGTTCTGGTCTAAAATAATCAGTAAAAATATTTATTTTAATAAGTTATATCAGTAGGATATCATATATATGTGAAATTTATCATTTATGGCCAAACTATGCACCGTAGGGGCATTTTGGTCATTTCACATATGTTAAAAGGGCCAAATTTGGAAATCTGAGTTCAAAACTTTTAATTACTGTTTAAGTATAAAAATTTATTCATAACATCAGTAGGTAACAAGCCTTAGGTGCCAAATATGGTTTTAAACCATACTATGCGCCTAAATCGCTTAAAAGTCGGTATTTGACGATATTCGGGTTGATTAAGGAAATCTGAGATTTTGATCAGCCTTTACTGTTTAAAATAACTTATTCAATATATAAAATCAGTTGAAAAAAGGTTTGATATGTAAAGTATTTGTAAAACTCATTTTATTAGCGAAAAGGGCATTATCGTCAATTACCGAGTCTATGCAAGTACTCTATGTTATGATTAGTTTAAAATTTAATAAAAATTTCCAAAAATCCCTAAATATTTATATCAGTAGGTATAAAGTTTGGTGACAAAAATTGGGTTTGAATGGGTTTTATGCCAAAGATGCCGTTTAATTAATAAAAAGCTTTCATTTTACAATATCGCGTATAACTTCTATTTTAGACCACAAACTGATGTCAAACTTCTAGGACATATTTAAATATCAGTAATAAAGTTTTTTGTCCTCTCACATTTTCAAAAATCTCGTTTTAATATCATAAGGGCATAATGGTCAACTTTTAAGCATTTAACGGAAACATGCAATGAACTAGGATTTCTATGGAACCATGTTGTATAACCTTGGAGGGTTATACTTGTGACAAATGGCAAATAACCGGTGATTCCGTACAAACTAATAACTATTTTATTTACATAATCTTATGCAATTAACGTAATTTAATTACGTAACTGGACCGGACATTAGATAACAGTGTTAGGACAAGAGAACAATACTATAACATATGTTGGTTTTCGTCGTGTCGCGAAACCAATCAAACTATGTCCTAAAAGTGTTGGTAGAAAGTGATATGCGCACTATTCACGGTTACACTATTCATGCCAGCAAAACCGTGAAAACAGAACGAAACAATGAAAATCGACACACGGATAACTTAACTGAGTCCATTGACATAAGAAAACACTAATGAGAAAACATATCTTGCAAAAATCTAGAACTTTCCGGTACAACGCCCTGATCACTAAAACGTCTGTTTCGCTAAAAATATGACAATTTTAACTCGTCCGAATCTATAATTTAGCATTTTCGAGACTCCGGAATTATGACAAATGATGAAAAATACATGGAACAATATGAGGATAATAGTAGGGTGTCCGAAACATAAGCTTTCGGCACCGCATTGTTCACAACTTGTCCAAATTCGAGCCGCTAGGCGAACAATTTATATTCCTACCATCCAATTGCCTAAACTAAAAAGCTAGCGAACTAGTTAGCCATATTTTGGCGTCGTAAAGGCCTTGAATAAAAGCTATGGCGTTGATGGTAAATTAAAACCATAGCTCCCGATATTATATAGCGTCCTTTATATATCACCCGATATCGAAACAACGAGGGAACTAGTCACATTTTCACCATCCCAAAACAATACCCACTAAACTAGTTAACACCCTAATCTATCGTTATTATCTTAATTATGCAAGACTCACACTAATTGTTGGGTGTACCTATTGGCACACCCATTTGCCTATCTACACACCTTAAAAGATGTTTTTTGTCCTTATATGCACACCCTGCAGTGTCGAACTGTGGCTAAAACGCGGCGTTTTGGTTCGGTTAACCAGACAAAGACTGACGGGTGTCTGACGGGTCTGTTGACCGGACCAAAACGCCGAGCTTTGGCCGCGTTTTGGTCCTGTCAACCAGACCTGGTGTCAGTCTTTTGTCTGGTTGACAGGACCAAAACGCGGCCAAAGCTCGGCGTTTTGGTCCGGTCAACAGACCCGTCAGAAACCCGTCAGTCTTTGTCTGGTTAACCGGACCAAAACGCCGTGTTTTGGCCACATTTCGACACTGCAGGGTGTGCACATAAGGATAAAAAACACTTTTTTTGGGGTGACTATCTACACACCAAGTGTGTAGATAGTTTGGGCCTTGCTTAAATATCTCAACAAGTGCACATGTTTAATGTAAAAAAAACCTATGTCTAACTTCCCAAGTTTCGGCCATACTAGGGCCCACCCCCATAACCTACTTACTTAGGGTGAAGGGAGTGGTGCGGTGAAGTCCTCGGCAAACCGGTTTGCCGATCGGCAACACCGGCGCCGTCCCGTTTTCCCGCGCGACAAGCATGTGAAGTCGGCAACATCTCACCGATCGACAAAAGTGGAAAAGTTGGGGGGACAAGACCTGTTAGCAGATGTTTGTGTGAGGTGTTTGTGTGTGAAATATTTAACATATAATTTATAAAAAAAAAATTTTTACCACTTTCAAGTGTTTAACCATTGCCAACACTTTTCACCATAGTTTAAACTCTTCACACTAAATGACATGGCACACTTTAATTGGTCGATTTTGAAGTTTGCCACTTTCACCTGTTTAACCACTCCCTTCACCCTTATGAGTTATGGTGAAAAGATTTAGAAGACATGGTGTGAAAGATATTGTTGACTTAAATCACCTGCTAGCAAATCATAAGACTTACCTTCCATATCACCAATTCTTATCATTTACCATTCAAAAAAAAAAAAAAAATTTCACAAACACAACCTCCTCCATTTCCCCTCATACCTACGGCTCCCCAAACACCCCTCTTTACCACTTTTTTTTTTCACTAAAAATTCTCATTACAACCATCCTTATACACTTTCAAGAAGATGCAAGTCATGGAGAAGCACTAGGAGGCATTTGGACTTTGGAGCTCTCACCTCTTCATAACCTTCACATCTTCTTCATTTTAGTGCTTCCCTAGCCTTGTGCTAGTTGTAAGACATCTCCATTCTATTTTTTTTTTTCATGTTTGTTTTATTATGTAGAAGACTAGTGTATGACTTGTTCATCTTGAACTCCATAAAAAAAATCAAAGCTAAAAATCTAATCATAAACTAAAAAGTCTACACAAAAAAATATAATAATAAAAATAATATGTATTATATGTTGATTTGTGTAGACTAGTTTGTATTATCTTGTTGGTTATATTAAAGTAGGGTGTTTAAATATTATGATCTTGTAAGAACATGGTTAAAAATAATGATCTAAACATTTAGATGTTTAGATCTAAGCAAGATCATCACCTTCATAATCCATGAACTTAAACTATAAACTTGAAAGTAATTTTTAATAAATATAACTTTTACAAGTTATCAATGACATGATTTGTGATATAAATATTTTTAAAAGTCACATAAGCAAGTTTATGTGCATGGGTGAACTAGTTAAAAAGCACGAGGAAATGTGTTGGTTTAATGACCATGTAAAAATACATAAAGTGTCATTATTTATTTTTTGAAGCATGGTAAAATATATATAAGTTCATGGGGGAAAATGAAGGTGTTATGAGTTGATGTATATATGCAAAGTTGGATATAAAAAAAACTTAATTTGCAATAGGTGGTGATTTTGGAAAATTGATTGATGATTTAAACGCGTTTTGAAAACGTGGGAAACGACATAGTTTAGAGGAAACTATGGTGAATTTTTCTAAAAATCTAATCGCGATTAAAAATGGGGTTAAAGGGGGATTAACAAAGTTAAACGCGATTAGTGGTCTTAAACGTCATTATGGAAGCTTTGATGAAAATGGTTAAGTCCTAAATATTCAAGAGTTCTTATGAACTTGAATATATATTTTCACAAAAATAAATGGGTGAAAATAATAACCATATCTAATAATAATTTTTGACAAAATTTATATATTTTGGAAACTCATCAAGTATATGTATTTTGTGCTATGTGTATGTACTTAGATACCTTTAGGGTGATCAAAATAATACACTCATAATTACAAGAAATACTTGTATGTGACAAGTATAAAAAGACACCAAAATACATATACATGTTCCTACATGTTCCAATGAAATGCTATTAAACGGACGAATAAACGAAATGGTCGAAACAGTAATACATAACACTCGACGACGACAATTGGACGTATCGACATCGCGAGGAAAATTAGTGCGATGTCGAGTCTAAAAATAACACATTCTTAGACACTTAACGAACACAAATCTATGAAGCCGATAACAAGAATCCGGAAAGTCAAAAACTATAAAAATTACCAAATATTTTCATATGAAAAATAAACATTTTAAAAGTTTACATACTTGGTAAATTTTTGAGTAAAATGCAAGATTATTTCTAATGGGCTCACAAAAATTAGATTAGGGCCAAGGCCCAATGACAAAATATTTGGGGTAGGCCCAAATTACTAAAATACATGGGCCAAGGCCCAATGACAAGAAACATGGGCTCGGCCTAATGACATAAAAGACATGGGCTCGGCCCAATAACATTTAAACATGGGTTAGGCCCAATAACATGAAAGACATGGGCTCGGCCCAATAACATTAAAACATGGGTTAGGCCCAATAACATAGATGACATAGGCTCGGCCCAATGACATGGGCTCGGCCCAATGACATGTGCAAAGGCTCAATCACATGCGTGTGCGACACAAGGACATGTGAAGGGCGAAGCCCGTTCACACATAATTCAATACACATAGAATACATGTATACACTTATGAATTCAATACACATAACAAGTGAACGAACAAACTACCAACACTCTAAAATACAAAGTTGTTCCAAAATGACAAGTGAAAACACAACAAGAATTCAAGATGAACAACTTGTACGAGGTCCGATAAGACCTAGTGTCTAATAAAGTTAGTACACATGTAGGTTAATCACACGTACAAATGCTCACTACGGTATTACATACAGGAACGCAAACTTGTGAGTTCATGTCCCTCCTTTCAATGATTTCAATGTTTTGTTTTTAAAACAATCGAGGGGAAATACATGTTAAAACTATGGGTATGTTAGCTATGGGTTTAGATGATAACACGATCAATGTACATAAATAGGATGATGACATAGTAACCATTAATCACTTAGTGACCAAGGTGCAAAAGGAGTAGATCTATTGAGCTTGAGACACGCTCCATTCCTGGTTGGTATACCCTGGAGTGCTTTTGTGATCCCAAAAATGTCAAAGTTGTCTCGGGTTGGTTACGTACTTATGGTACATAATGTCAGGGGCTCGCTACCCACTGATAGATCCTTAAACTCCATAAATGCTATTAACATACCGGGATTTCAATTTCATATGATAACAATGACTGCATGAACTCGCTCAACTTTTGTTGACTTTATAAAACTACATGTATTTCAGGAAACAAGTCTTGAGCCGGTGATACACTACGGGGAACGGGAAAGTCTATGACAACGATAGCCGCTTTTGGAGGGTTTGTCTTTTATATCCCAACTTCGTATGGGTATATAAGGGACAAAACCTCACTATGTTTTATGTCAATAACTATCTTTTGTGTTGTGTTGTGTAATATAACTATGTTTTGGTTAACGTTGTAAACGTTATGGAAACTAGAAAAATATGTTGGAAACTTGAAAACTTTGTTCGAAAACAATGTATCTATGGCATCGTTGTGGTTTATTATGTTTACTCATTTGGATGCAATGATTACCTTTCTTACGTCACACACAATACGCTTCCGCTACTAGCAGGGTGTGACAATACTAACATATAATACGGTCCTAAAGGAATCCTAAGGCATAACTAAACTAAGGTAAATCGGGTCAGAACTGAAAGTCAAAGAAAAAGTCTACTTTTACGACTTTCGGTTCCGAACCGAGCCTAAACTCAGAGTTGTCGGGTTGAACATGCCTAGACATGTTCAATTAATATTTACCAAGTTATGAAAGTGACAAAACTGATTTTATTGCCTTTACATCATTAGTTATGAATTTTATTTAAAAACCGACTTGTTTGACTTTTATTTAATTACTTTGACCCGACAATTAACTAAGAAAACGTGGTAATTAGGAGGTGCCCTTTTGAGGGTTTAATACCTACCTAATTACGATCACGTAGCCATGTTCGTTGCGAACCATGGCTTGACCGTTTAAAAGTCAAAGCGTTTATCGCGAACGCTTGACTTTTCGGCTTTAGGAGCCAAACAATTAAACTAAGCATGAAAGGAGCATTTACAAGTGGTCCTTAGGACTGAAGGAGGTTCCCAAATTGATCAAGATCCTCTTAGAATGAGAACAAGAGCAGATTTTGAAAGAAGTGTGAAATGAGAGTAAAAACAAGTGGGTATTTATAGGATTTCAAGAACCGTTAGGATCGTTTCTCGTAACTCGTGCTTTGATCAAGACCCTACATGTGTTACCCACTGAATTTCAATACCATGGGTGCTTAAAACAAGCACATAGATTGAAGAAAACAAGTGCAAAAACCAGAAACCAGCAGCTGAGTTTGAAAAATTGTTTTTGGCTGACCAGGGAGGCTCTCGCACCCCGCGTAGGCTAAGCCTACTTCTTACGCGGCCCGCGACCTCCTGGAAACTCAGCAACAGTTTCAAATATTACAGAATCAGCCCCTGCATATGTTAAAAGCCATTTCTGACACATTTAGGGCCCGTTAAGCCATTTTCAAGGCTCTACAATGATGCCTAAACATAGGGAACATAAAACATGCTCAAAAATATGTCAGATGTCGGTTCGTTTGGTCGTACGGTTGCGTTGTTCGGCTAATTACGATGAAACACGAACGGACGTGAAAAACGATCCAAATTATGCGACAAATGAAATTTTATCATGCCAATCACTAAAATAAAATATTTAAATGATTACATAAATTTTTGGAGGTCCGGATATATTCAGAACGTAAGATATGCGTGAAAATGCAAACTTATGCACTTTTTGATGCTTTTAGTCCCTGTTGATCAAATAAGTTTATTTTTGTGCACCAAACACCTCTAAGCCTATTTCTAAGATATGTAAAGGATATTTAGGGCATGTTTAACTTATGATCATATTCCAGAAGGTTCGATACCATACGAATCGACAGACTTTTGCAGTTTGACGCAAATAGGCCATCTAATGCGCAAACTTGCGCATATCATCGTTTAATAGCATCGAAGCCTTATCTAATCCATATTAGGCATTCTTGAGAGTATTATAAAACATCATAATGCTTCGGGTTCGTAGAAAGGTCATTCAGAGGTATAATTAAACATATTGACGCTTTTAACCCCTTAAACTTGCAAAGTTGCGCGTAACGCCGCTTAAAGGCATAAAAGCCTTTGATGGCCAATATTTGGCGTCCCCGAGAGTATAATCAACCATCATGAAGTTCTTGGTTTGTTAAAAGGTCACTCAGATGTAAGAATTAACATGTTGACGCTTTTAACCCTTCATCGCGCAAACTTTCAATTAATTACGCAAACGACTACTCTTGATCAACAAGTGGCTCATATGTGAATAGGAACACCGTGTAACGTCATTCGAAGGCTTATACAAAGCACGTTGACACTTTTAGTCCTTTTGCATTCAAAGTTTTTGATTTTTCAAAAAATTAGTCCCTTAAATTCAACGTTTGACTTTATTAGGGTTTATTACACGTGTCAATACATCATTGGACGTGATTTTTACAAGGTGTTACATCCTCACCCCCTTAAAAGAAATCTCGACCTCGAGATTTGCTCAAAAGATGGAAGTACTTTCTGTCTTATAATGGACTTAATCTTCCACAACATATCTGGGGCCCCTCCAGGCACCCAAGATATCCTTTATAATAGGTACATGTACCCTTTTGGAGCTTCTAATCTTGTCGATCCTCAATTGATGCTGATTTCGCCACAAACTATAAGTATTAATCCGCCTATCATTATGTGACAATGCTCTTGTCCTATTGTCTAGCCATATCTTTAAATCATAAGTGTGGAACACATTGCGAGCTCCACCAAGCTCCTTAAATAGGTTTTAGCTTATAAGCTATTGATCTTTGATATATCCGATTTCCTCGAATGATCCTATATATCCAGAGCTTAACTAGCCCATTGTATTAAAATTTTAGCACACCCTTCTTAGGGCGATACCTTCGATTGAACCTTATTCCTTATCAAGAACTTAAGAGGGTTGCGACTTTCATCAATCCTTGATTTTTCCGCCGATTACTGGCAACTTTCAGACGATTACGAATTCGTATGATCTTATTCGTTGTTTCCAAGGTAATTTCAGGTCCTACTAATTCGGACTTACTAAACTTCTGCCCAACATCAGATGTTTAACATCCCATCTATACAAAGTCTCCAAAGGAGCAGCCTTAATACTTATACAACAACTATTATAGAAAAACTTATTTAAGGTGAGATGGTTATTTCAACTACTGCTTAAAAGTAATCTTAAGGAATAGCTAATCCTTATAGTTAGCCAAACAAATCGATGATCCTGGGCAGCTGATGGCGATTCTTAATTGTTGCCTAAATAGGGTTGCGGTAATCAATGCATAAGCAAAATGAACCGTCTTTCTAATTTAATAATACTGGAGCTCCTAGAATTTTGATTTTAGGCTTTTATGAAGTCCTCTTCTAAAAGCTTTTCTGATTGACTCTTAGTTATTCCATTTCGTTGGTACTAACCGATATGGGGCTTTCCAATAGATGCAACTCTAAGCGAGGTATTATTCTTAACTCTACTTGTCTCAGGAGGTAAGCAGGGTAGTCTTTGGAGAAAACAATCAAGACATAAGGAGATTTTAGAGATCTTTCCAAATCTCAAGTCCCGGTTCTACCATCATTGCCTGTGCCAGACAAATGACACATTTTCTTTACGAATCCACGGATTCCTTAATCAGAGACACTTACTTGGACAATTCCATTCTGGATATTTTCTTTGAATACCATTAGCTGACTTTAGTACAACATGACCATTGGGATATCTTAGTGGTTCCATGCATTAAACCTCCATACTGATCAGGCATGGAAGCAATCTATGGAACATATTAAGATACACCAATCCTCATATGGCGCTTTTATCATACAGTCTGGTATCCGCAATTTATAGAAATCAAATAGATATCAAACTACATATACTGACGTACATCATTTGGAGAGAGAGTACTCTTAGAATTTTATGACTGAAGATTTCTGGCAGGTACAAAAGAAATGGTTCCTATGATTTCGTCTGTAAGTTTTTACCTTACACTTAATATCTGAGGTTCTTATGGAAAATTTTAAAAGTTTGCTATACTTACAATTTATAAAGGATTTATTGGTATCTGAATCAAAACAGAACTCTTAGCATTTATATTACTAATAAATGATAAGGAATGTACCTGATGTCATTATTGATGTGAACTACCTCTGGCATCCACCAGGAGAGTTTAAGCGCTTTCATTCTTAGGCTTTCTATCCTTAGCCGTACCTCCCTTGACAGGTGTAGGGCATGTGGTCTTGATGTGGCCTTTCTCACCACAGCCGAAACAGACTGCATTCTTTATGTCCTTGCAATCCAACGTTTTATGCTCTCTTGATTTGAAGATCCCACAAGCCCTAGGCTGCGATTGGGATTTTGATTCGAACCTGCACTTTCCTAGATGGTGCTTCTTGCAGGTCTTGCATACAGGTTTCTTGTTGGACTTTTGTTTGTTCTTATTGAACTCAAGCTTACCTTTTTTCTTAGAAGTCTGGGAGTTATCTTCCTCCCTTTTCCTTTTTAGTTCATTTTTTGCATCTGAGGCATGAACAAGATCCTTCTCGTGAGTAAGGGAGTGTAGTCTTAAATGGGATTTGGAGCAAGTAGCATTGGGCCCTTTGAACTTTTTCACGACCTTCCTCACAGCTTTTCCAACAGCTGCGTCTATCATAGCTTGGAGAACATCTTTGTTAATTTTGATGTTCACAATTGTAGCATCATTAGCATGTGTCGCATCATCAATGGCGCGATTGACGGTTGTCTTATCCGAGTTTGTCATACTCGAGACTTGGTTCCTAACACCAAATGAAACAATTACTTAGTTGCAATCCAACAACCGTTATTCTTCATCCTGATGACCTATATACTGACCATGGTATCATTAAACCATACAGGCTAATATAGTATGAATATTCTTAATGAATGTTATTTAAATATATATCCATTATATTTAGCCTAGGCCATAAAAAGAATGTCAATGGCATTTAAGGTTTGGACCTAGTCCATTACCTTTTTGACAGGGGATCAAAATGTCACATCTGTCTTTAACATATTGATGATTTTGGATGGCTTGAAAGCTCGCCATAAGGATATTTAAGAAGAGTGATTCCTAATGGATATAAAACATCCATCTAAGATTGTTGAAGCAGTCTCTAAAGTATCAACGGCCAATTCTACCTTGCGTTATATGTCTAAAGTCCTAACAGGCGAATACAACAGCTTACAACATTTATTGTCCACAATAGACTTTCTGTGCCATAATCAAACAAATTCCCGCATAAACATCATTGATAAGGAAAGGTACCTGTTATGATGTTATCATTCTGTACTGCCTCCTGGGTGTTCATCTGGAAGACTCACGCGTTTGTTTTCTTGGCCTTTTCAGACTTATTTTGATTCTTAGGGCAGTTAGTCTTGATATGCCCCTTCTCGTTGCAACCATAACAGGTTGCATCTTTCAACTTCTTGCAATCCAAGCTTTTATGTTCCTTAGACTTGCAGATCCCACAAGGTAGAGGCTGAGATTCAAATCTGCATTTCCCGAGGTGGTATTTCCTACAGGTTTTGCACCTGGTCTTTTCACCTGACTGCTGGTTGTCCTTCTTAAGCCCGGAACTCTTCTTATGATCAGAGTTCCCCTTTTTCTTCTTATCGGAGCGATGAGAATTCTCATCCTCCCTTTTACGCTTTCCATCATCAGAAGCTTTGGCAGCCTTGTTTCTGACCACATCAAGTGTGAGAGATAGTGACAGATCTGCCGCTGACCTGAACGTAGTAGGTCTCGATGCTTTCACACTTGCCTTGATTTCTGGGGCTAGACCCCCAATAAAACGAGCTATACGCTTCGGTTCCGGTGTGATCAAGTAAGGAACCAATCGAGACATGGTATTGAAACTTGTAAGATATGCCTGACAATCTAAGTTCTTCATGACCAATGTCAAGAAATCAGTCTCAATTTTCTCAACTTCATGTTGAGGACATAAAGTTTCTTTGATAAGAGCAACAAACTGATCCCAAGTCAAGTTGTACAACGGGATCTTCCCTGTAGCTTGGATTAGTGACCTCCACCAAGCTAGAGCTTCTCCTTTAAAAGATTGTGAAACAAACTTCACAATGTCTTGCGCTGCACATCCACTAATATCAACAACGGTGTCCATCTCATCGAGCCACGTCATGCAATCGATGGCTCCCTTTTCTCCTGTGAAGTCTCTGGGCTTGCAGGAGACAAAATATTTATATGAACAGGTTTTAACACGTGGCTCTTGATTAAGCACAACCTGTCCAGACGGAACACTCCTCTGATTCGATGAGTGATGAAAATCATCCCTATGAGATACATGCGTTTGGGAAGGTGGTTTTGTATGAGGTACAGACTGGGTCATGGTGCGTATACCACTTGATTCATTATACTGTCTGTTAAGAGATCGAGTAACGACATTATCTATTAATGCCTGCAGTTCTGCTCCAGCTATATTAACTCTGGTAGTATCATTATTCTCCCTCGGGTGGCTGTTAACCTCATCTGATCCAGCCATGTAGCTTGATTGCTACATAAATATTGACAATGATTTATTCAGAAGTCTATTATGGAATTGTCACTTATGGAAATTCACTAACCATGGAAATTTTAAGCCATATTGGTTAATTTAATTTATTTAAATTTTTATTATATTTTATCCCAGTTATAAACTATTAAGGATATTGAAATGGCACAAAAGGCCTTGTCACGAGGACAGTTTTGAATTTATAAGCCATGACCTTATAGGATCGAGGCATTAAGGTTTGAACACAGTTCATTACCTTTCTTGACAGAGAGTCAAAGACTACAACTGTCTTTTGTCTTTTAGGACAGTAGATATAGCCCGTAAGCATTTCATCACTAAGGGATGTTTATGATATGATCATCTTATCTGATGATTTGAGCCATGATTTCTAAATCACTAGGCTAGATAAGAAATTGGAAGAATCCAATATAAGGATGATTTGTGTGATTTTATCGAATCACATTTTCTAGGAGTGCTAACATGTTTTCAGATGTTAACAAGGGTTTAAATCTTAAAAAGGTTTTACCATCTAGGCCATGTCTAAATGACCTATAGGCTAGGTTATACCTTCAAGATTTTCTTTCAATATTTAAAGGCAGATCAATTACAAAAGGAATGATATTTTGATTTATTTTATATGTTATGTTCATACATATAAGGACAAATGAAAATTTTAAATTATAACATTCCATTAAATGGAAAAAGTACATAGATGCCCTAAACGGGACTTTTAAACAAGAAATTTGTCCACATAGGAACTAAAAGATAAATATGTCCTTATAAGGACTAATAAAGAAATGAAATGCAACAAAAAGAGTTTCTTCTTCACTTTATTTCTGGAAATTTTCTCCTTGGTTCTCTGTGTGAGGTACGAATACTGAAGGTGTTGGTGTGTAGTCGAAATCTTATATTGTAGGAATCCTTGCAATAGTGGAATCCAAGGATTCTATGATTAATGAATAATACGAATCATGAATAAGGTCAGGACAGGTATAATCCAAGTTTGGGATTCCAAGACTTGGAGGTAAGAGATATGAGTCCTTTGGGTCCATAGGTATTATCTTTGGAGCGGGAGCTTCAGGGACAACTGGTATGAACTCCTCCGATGTTGGCTTCTCATTTGAAGTTTCAAAAGTCTTGGGTATAGAATTTTGAAATATGGTTAATGGGTACAAAAGGTCCTTTCTCCATACTGGTCGTATGCTAATTCGAGCTGTAGTACGATGATGTGCGTGAAAGTGTTATATATATTAGGTGTATATTTTAAGCCCCTTTAACACTTATTTTAGCCAAGTTTTAAATTTATAAAACACGATATTTTACTAACACTAAACACACATATGGGCAAGTGCACCCATCGTGAGCGTAGTATAGTGTTGGCAAGATACCGAGGTCGTCCAAGGACACAAGAGCTTTTAATACCGGTTTATCCTCAACGTCTAATCAAAATAAAAAGTTTAGAAAAAATGTTTTAAACTAAAAAAAAAACTAACTAAAATGCTGAAAATAAAAATAAAATAAAAACAGATAGACAAGATGAATCACTTGGTTCCGACTCGTATCTAGTATAACCTTTGATTATTTCCGCACTTTTGCACATAATTAAGAGATTATCTTAGTTATTGTAGTAGGCCCCTCTTTTGAAGGTGACGTTACCCTCACCCCAGTAGTTTGAGTCAGCAAGGATACAATCCTAAAAGGGTGGATTATTGGAAGATAATGAATTAAGTTATTAATGCAGTATTATGGTAGGCCCCGCTTTTGGCGGTGACGTTACCCTCGACTAAGTAGTCTGAGTCAGCAGGGATACAGTCCTAAATAGCCGGGTTATAGTATTAATAGTAGTTAACTTACGAGGGGATCAAAGAGTTTGGACCCCCGCCATCCAATACCGTGAAGCATTGAAGGAGGTCCTACTAAATTTGACCCAGGTCCATTGCAGGACCTCTAAACGCTGAACAATGGCAAGACCTTTACCAAACCGTTCCCTTAACCCCCGACCAGGTAGCCAACATACCTCCATATAGACCGTGGAGATATGAATGGTGAAAATCCTTTATTTTATATAGACAGTAAAATAATGCCAAGACATCACGGACAAACGATAAGGAAAGATCACCTTCAACATAACTAACTAGTTATTAAAGTCATTAATACAAAACCAAATAAAAAGTGCAAAAGATTAGAAATAAAAAGTATTATACTAGACACTTTGTCTTCACCAAGTGATGTAAGAGACTTAGGCAAACATGGCCTTGATTGTCAAGAACTCTTACGATCAATCTTGGATCCCGAGACGACTCACACACTCTACGATGGACAATGGATGATGGTGTTGTGATGGTGGTGGGTGGTGGATGAAGTGTGAGAGAGGTGGTGTGCCAAGGGATGAGTTGAAATGAAACCAAGCACTCCTATTTATAGGCTGAACAGAGGGCTGGGCACGGCCCCGTGCCTGTCTGACACTCTCTCTCCTCATTAATTGTAATTCGCAATTACAATTAATGCGCCTGCTGTACTTTCGACACGCCCCCGTGTTCGCTGGACACGGCCCGTGGTGGGCAATAGAAGCTTCTATAGGTTTGTCTTTTCTGCTGCTTCTTGGGCACGGCCCCGTGCTGGCTGAGCACGGGGCGTGTTCAGTCTTCTGCCTTCTCTATTTTGCTTGAGAAGATGTCGTTGAGGGGTCGGGCAATCCACTTATGTTCCTTTTCTTGTATTTATGTTGGATTTAGCTGTCTTTTTGCTACTTTTGTGTTTTTGAGCTCATTTAATCCTGAAAATACAAAAGGAAGACAAAAACACTCTTTTTCCAATATTAGTACTTAAAAAGGGTTAGTTTTATGCCTCATTTGATGTAATTTATATGTTGCATTTTACACACATCAAATACCCCCACACTTGAACTTTTGCTTGTCCTCAAGCAAAACTCTTTAATATGTGGCTTACACTCCCAAATGGAATGGGTAGAAGAGAAGGTTTTGAGCTTGTCGTAGAGTGTCGGGAATCCAAAATCTTTTTGGGTTTTATTTTTATTTATTTACAATCCTATTCGTAATGATTTATTTAGAACGTTTCATAGGAAAAATTACTTATTTGGGCATAACATGCCTTTTTAAAATTCTATTTATATACAAGTTCACATACCTCACGGGAGAAATCACTCACACTCGGCCGAAGGTGTATTTTTAGTGAATCACTCGAGAGCGGCATGGAACTTATTCCTACCATAAGCTTGCCAAGCAATCAATCCTCCTCCTTTTTAACTTTTATACATTTGTAAATATCAAGAGGACTTGTAGGTTAAGGGTTAGGCTTGGGTTAAAGGTAGGTGGTTGGGATAGTGGTTAGTGGTTAGTAGAAAAAGGGCGAAAAGCGTAACAAGTGTCGGTTTTCGTAAGACTTTCTATTTTTTTGTAACTTTTTATTTTGATGAAGCTTTTATTTAAACAAAGTTATTTTTGATGAACTTGTTTGTTTATTTTCTTTTTGCTTCATCATCAACACATTTATATATATATATATATATATATATATATATATTTTACGAAAAACCGAACTTGTTACTAAAACAAAGGGTTAAAAATAAAAAAGGGTTTGTTGGGTAAAAGGGTTTTTTGGTTTGGGTGATGAAATGAAAAGGTTTAGGCTCAAAGGGGCTAACTAGGGGGATTTTTGGGTAGGTGGTAAAAGAAAAAGAAAAATAATGGTGTAGAAATAAAAAGGGTTAGTCCTAATGCCTCCATCATTTACTTACTCGGGTTTAAGTTGATAAGGACCGGGAATGTATCGTCATGGCAAGTTCTAGAGTTGTAAGAACCAAGCGGCTATTCACACAAGAAACGAAAAATGAGCATTTAGTCTAAAGATATAAATTTGTATGCTCAATAAAGGCTCAAAACTCACTTTTGTGGGAATGGGTTTTTATGTGATCAAGTATATATAATCAAATTTTAACTAAGTTTGTCATGCCTTTTCATAATTTTCTTATGTTGGTTCTTTTTATCACTACGCTATCGGTTGTAAATTCGTAAAAATATAACCTTTTTTTGAGAACTTGAATTTCCCGAGTTAAACCTAGACAAGTAAGAAAAAAAAATGAAATTTTTGAAAAAATTTGGGGTGATTAGCGGTTCCAATAGAGTTTTGTGTAAGACTTGTATTTAGGACTTGCAAAATTCAAGGTTTTAGCATCCCCCCCACACTTAAATTACACATTGTCCTCAATGTGTCCCAAAAATAAATTTTTAGGTTGATTAGATGTGTAAAATAGTGTTAAAAAGCAAAAAATTTGTGATACTGGGCGCTGAACACGGCCCCGTGTTATCCGGGCACGGCCCCGTGTTTAAGTGCCAGTAACAAAATTAAAACAAGACAAACAGAAATCTGGACACGGGGGCGTGTCGGGTGAACACGGCCCGTGTCCAGTTACCTGAAC
Organism: Helianthus tuberosus; assembly: GCA_030545235.1. Taxonomy (NCBI): domain Eukaryota; kingdom Viridiplantae; phylum Streptophyta; class Magnoliopsida; order Asterales; family Asteraceae; genus Helianthus; species Helianthus tuberosus. Next base: position 83,612,666 of record CM060363.1, read on the forward strand.
TGGGCGTTTTTCTGCAGGTGGTTCAGCACGGGGCCGTGTTGGTTGGGCACGGCCCGTGTTGAACCTTCTGAAATGGAGAGAATTGTCGGGTTGCCTTGTTCTTGTGCATGAGGTCATTTTTCTCGTTCCCCTTTTCATCCCTTACCACCATGAGTGTGTTTTATTCATTAAAAACCATCCAAACTTTAAAAACCATCATTTCATTGCAATCATAGAGAGACCTTACATAGTCCTAAATTAAGATTAAACTAGATAAAACTAAGAAATAATAAACCATGGAGTTCTAGCCTCTACTTTATTTTAATTAGCAAAATTTCCAAGAAGTAACTAATCTTGGTTAGACAAGGCCTTTTTTAGCTCCTTCTCCCGGGTGCGGTTCTCCTCATATGTCGGCGAGCCATTCTTCCACCTCCCTTGGAAGGAGAAAAGAAGGCTCATTGGCATCAGTTTGAGGAGTTTCGATTTCCACCGGGATCTCTTGTTGGTGTTCCACGGGAGGTTCCGCAGGAAAGTCTTCCCACCCGGTAGGGTTGTTAATCCCGAGTGCCAGGTTCCAATCCTGTTGAGGGAGGACTGGTTCCATCGGGGGTGCTACAAGAATATTTAACCTCTGGTGCAAGAGGTTAATTTCTTGGAAGCTGCTTTCAAGTCCCATCGTAAGATCGTTAATACGGTCGATTAGGACCTCCTCTACTGATGTCATTTCGTCGAGAGCCTCCCTTAATGCTATCACATAGTGCACAAGTGTAGCTTCAATGGAGGGTCTCCTTCCTCTTCGGCTGTTTGACGAATGCACAGAAGATGTTTCGCTGTTTTCACTCGACATCCTACGAAAAATAAACTGAAAAAGTTTATTTAATGAAACAGTAACCGGACACGGCCCCGTGCTCAATGAGCACGGCCCCGTGTTCATCTTTCTGCAGAATTTTGGAGCAAGGAAACTTGGATTTTTAAGTTATTTTCTGAACTTGTGGGGTCTTTTTAGTTGCTAATAACTTAAAACAATGTTACATAACATGTTTTTACCAAGATTCCTTGAACAAAACTCATTAATCCTTACCACAAAGTTAGAAGAATTCAAACTTTTAATGGTAGTTCTTGGAGAAAGATGGAGAAGAAGGAAATGGCTAAAAGAGGAAAGGACAAGATGGGTTGTTGGAATCTTCTTTTAGACTTACCTAGGATAGTTTGAGAGAAGATTCCTGCAAATCTCTGTCCCAAGTTGGTCCAAATGTGCAGAATTCTTGGCTGCATTTATAGAAAACGACAGCATCCTGGACACGGCCCCGTGTGCAGGGGAGTTCTGACACAGTTTGTCCGTATTCTGACGTACTGATCAGAATGGAATCTTTTGATGGATACGGGGGCGTGTTGGCTGGACACGGCCCCGTGTCGAGGGACTGTTTTATGAAGTTGTCTAGTTTTTTAAGGAACTCGTTAGTATCGGCTGGCTCCTGATTGGTTGGAACAACCCCAAAGTGCCTAAGATACCTTAATTGTCCTAGACTAAGGCGAGAACGCAAGAGGTTGTCGGTGAGGGTAATTCCTATTTTTTTTCTAGGTGGACAAGTCCAACCCTTTCCCGGGCTCTCGTTAAAGAAGGTGTATGCCGAATCGCTCAGGTCTATGTATGCACCGAACGAAGTCGATGGAGAGTCCTTCACGGCACAATCGACACAGGGACGACTATCGTCCAAGTCTTTGCTAGGTACGAAGGTATTTTCGGGAGCAACGAGGTTGTCGGAATGCGGTTCCAGCATTTCGTCATGGTCATCGTCTTGGGGTGGATCAATAAAATCCTTCCTAAGCTCTTTTAACCAATTCAGAATTAGCTTTTCTAGTTGAAATAACTCATCAAGGAGCATTTCCCCTAGAATATCTGGCTGGGCGCATTCGAGGGAGAAATAGTGCTTATTTTTACTTTCGCCCCTCTTAATGTTGTAAGAAGTCGGTGGGTCCATGTAGTGGGGCCTATAATTTAGAAAGTAGCATTTTACTTCTTCATGTTTGCCACCACATAATTGACACCACGTACCATAAGACTGCCGAAAGTAAAAACAATTACTATCACTCATGTTTGTGTCAGAAATTACCAACCGCCGGGATCTAATGGTTCTGTTTTCAGTAAGTGAATCTTGGGCACGGGGGCGTGTTGGGTGAGCACGGCCCCGTGTTCAGCTTACTGTCTGACGTAAAACAGGATTGCCAGTTCCAATGATTTAGCACGGGGGCGTGTTCAGCGGGCACGGCCCGTGCTGAGCTCTGCAGAAGCTGAAAAACTAAGAAAATCCTAAAAAAATAAAAAGAAAAAAATAAAAATGATTAGGCCGTTGATTCCTAACTTTCTTAAAATCCTTGTGTCCCCGGCAACGGCGCCAAAAACTTGATGTGCGTGAAAGTGTTATATATATTAGGTGTATATTTTAAGCCCCTTTAACACTTATTTTAGCCAAGTTTTAAATTTATAAAACACGATATTTTACTAACACTAAACACACATATGGGCAAGTGCACCCATCGTGAGCGTAGTATAGTGTTAGCAAGATACCGAGGTCGTCCAAGGACACAAGAGCTTTTAATACCGGTTTATCCTCAACGTCTAATCAAAATAAAACGTTTAGAAAAAATGTTTTAAACTAAAAAAAAAAACTAACTAAAATGCTGAAAATAAAAACAGATAGACAAGATGAATCACTTGGTTCCGACTCGTATCTAGTATAACCTTTGATTATTTCCGCACTTTTGCACATAATTAAGAGATTATCTTAGTTATTGTAGTAGGCCCCTCTTTTGAAGGTGACGTTACCCTCACCCCAGTAGTTTGAGTCAGCAAGGATACAATCCTAAAAGGGTGGATTATTGGAAGATAATGAATTAAGTTATTAATGCAGTATTATGGTAGGCCCCGCTTTTGGCGGTGGCGTTACCCTCGACTAAGTAGTCTGAGTCAGCAGGGATACAGTCCTAAATAGCCGGGTTATAGTATTAATGGTAGTTAACTTACGAGGGGATCAAAGAGTTTGGACCCCCGCCATCCAATACCGTGAAGCATTGAAGGAGGTCCTACTAAATTTGACCCAGGTCCATTGCAGGACCTCTAAACGCTGAACAATGGCAAGACCTTTACCAAACCGTTCCCTTAACCCCCGACCAGGTAGCCAACATACCTCCATATAGACCGTGGAGATATGAATGGTGAAAATCCTTTATTTTATATAGACAGTAAAATAATGCCAAGACACCACGGACAAACGATAAGGAAAGATCACCTTCAACATAAGTAACTAGTTATTAAAGTCATTAATACAAAACCAAATAAAAAGTGCAAAAGATTAGAAATAAAAAGTATTATACTAGACACTTTGTCTTCACCAAGTGATGTAAGAGACTTAGGCAAACATGGCCTTGATTGTCAAGAACTCTTACGATCAATCTTGGATCCCGAGACGACTCACACACTCTACGATGGACAATGGATGATGGTGGTGGATGATGGTGTTGTGATGGTGGTGGGTGGTGGATGAAGTGTGAGAGAGGTGGTGTGCCAAGGGATGAGTTGAAATGAAACCAAGCACTCCTATTTATAGGCTGAACAGAGGGCTGGGCACGGCCCCGTGTCCGCTGGGCACGGCCCCATGCCTGTCTGACACTCTCTCTCCTCATTAATTGTAATTCGCAATTACAATTAATGCGCCTGCTGTACTTTCGACACGCCCCCGTGTTCGCTGGACATGGCCCGTGGTGGGCAATAGAAGCTTCTATAGGTTTGTCTTTTCTACTGCTTCTTGCTGAGCACGGGGCGTGTTCAGTCTTCTGCCTTCTCTATTTTGCTTGGGAAGATGCCGTTGAGGGGTCGGGCAATCCACTTATGTTCCTTTTCTTGTATTTATGTTGGATTTAGCTGTCTTTTTGCTTCTTTTGTGTTTTTGAGCTCATTTAATCCTGAAAATACAAAAGGAAGACAAAAACACTCTTTTTCCAATATTAGTACTTAAAAAGGGTTAGTTTTATGCGTCATTTGATGTAATTTATATGTTGCATTTTACACACATCATACGAAGCCTTACATTCTTAAACTTCGGATTTGGAGAGCCTCCACCAATGACAGCTTTGCTCGGCGACATGTTCTTGAAGTACACAAATATCGAAAACAATGTATACATATAACAGGGATGAGATCATTCCTAGTTCATGTCTAGACTTGGAAGTCAAGGAATGTGCTACTGTGTCATTGAGATTAAACACAAAAGGCTAGTGTTTAATTCACTCAATGTTGGCTCTGATACCAACCTGTCACACCCCGATATTTCCACGTATTACCGGTGGGCCCGGTGGGGAGTATCGTAACGTAGTTGATATCATCATAGTCAAATAATCACAGTTCAATGCACAGCGGAAGTCTAAAGTAGTAATAATACAAACCGATTCGAAAGCATAATAAAGTACTACACAACGGTTGTATATGGATCCACACGCGGATCTATAAAATAGAAAAAATAAACACTGTTCAACAGACTTCAGACGTTTAGAACTTGCAAGATTCCTTATTAACGCCCTGAGCTCCTAGCCAAATTACGTACAGTATCTGTCACTTAATCTTTTTGGAAAATACGTCAGTTTACACTGGTAAATACAATTAACTGACTCTTTTGAAAACATTTATGAAAATTGATTTAAATGCACAAGGCACAAATATCCTTTTATAACTTGGGACAATTATATAAAAATAATCTTGTATACAGTTTTATATGTTCGTTATACATTCAGGGCCCGATATAGAAACCGGGTCAAGATTAACAGACACACCACAAGTATAGGCCCACAAGAGAGTGAGATACCATTTTCCTACGCAACTGTCAGGTGTATGCCTACACCCCATGCTTAAGACGTGGCCATTTCTTAATAAATGATGCCAAGGATATCCGGGACATGGTCATTAACCCCCAAAGGCTTTGTTTCAAACAAGACAGATTAAAACGGGTTACCTCAATAATTTAACCACTAATCGATTAAACATTCAATACCCGACCAAGCGGCATTATTATAATACCGTATCCCAAGCCCGTATAGGGAAAATAAGTTAAAAGTATTTACCTAAACTAAAATGTAATTTTATTCTCAGCCGTATATTCAAATCAGCAAGCACAAGTACCTCTACAGGGGCTCTCAATCTGGAACGAAGGTTTTATTAACCTATTAGATTCCTAACAAGTCTTATTTAAGTTGTAACTTAGACCGATTAGTTTTAAGGAAATGTTTTCGGTTCGAAACGGAAGATTAAGCGAAGACCGGATTAGAATGTGATTTAGACCCGACAAGTATGAAGATTTGTATAATATGGGTAAAGTAAACACATTCTGTGATTTAGACCCGACAAGATTAAGCGAAGACCGGATTAGAACGTTGACACTTTTAGTCCTTTTGCATTCAAAGTTTTCGATTTTTCTAAAAAATAGTCCCTTAAATTCAACGTTTGACTTTATTAGGGTTTATTACACGTGTCAATACATCATTGGACGTGATTTTTACGAGGTGTTACAAAAAGCTCCAATAACGAGGCCGAATACGAAGCATTGCTAGCTGGTCTGCGCTTAGCAGCCAAAGTTGGGGCAAAAAACGTCGTAGCACATGTTGACTCTCTACTCGTGGCAAATCAAGTAAACGACGGATATGAAACACGGGAACCCAACATGATCAAGTACCTAGAGCAAGTAAAACAAGCCATGGCAGTATTCTATTCATGCAAAGTCGAACACATCCCACGCAACAAAAACAAAAAGCCAACGCTTTATGCAAGCTGGCATCCGTATCGTGCAGCCATCTCGCGAAAGAAATGCGGGTTGAAGTTTTATCCGCACCATCGATTGCCGCTCTGCAGGTCATGCAAATAGAAGCTCCGACCCAAACTTGGATGACTCCAATCATAAACTACTGGTTCATGATGTCTTGCCAATTGATAAAGCAGAGGCCCGAAAGGTCCAGATCAACTCACTTCAATACCAAATGCAAGATGGGGGATTATACCAAAAGACTTTCCTGGGCCCCTTACTAAAATGTCTCGATCTGGAGAAAGCAAGTTACATTATCAGAGAGATACACTACGGAATCTGTGGCATCCATGCCGGGCCAAAATGATCGTAACAAAAGTAAAAAACGCAGGATATTACTGGCCCGGAATGCATGAGAGCGCAGTAAAAGAACTCCAGCAATGCGATGAGTGCCAAATGCACGCACCAGTGACTCTCCGAACGAAGAACGAGATGATTCCTGTAATCGCCGCGTGGCCTTTTAAAAATGGGGCGTAGACATAGTCGGACCTTTCCCACGATCAAGCGGAAGTGCATAATACTTGCTGGTTGCAGTAGACTACTTCACCAAGTGGGTGGAAGCAAGGCCCTTCATAGTCATTTCCGGTTATAACGTGACAAGATTTTTCTGGGAACAAATCTTATGTCGTTTCGGCCTCCCGTTATACATAGTGAGCGACAATGCAAATTAGTTTGCAGAGAATCCGTTCAAGCGATGGTGTGAAAGTCTAAAAATTAACCAAGTTTTCTCCTCAGTCGCCCACCCCCAAGGAAACGGGTAGGTCGAGCAGATAAATCACCGTATCGTGGATGGAATCAAAAGAAGACTTGGTGTCACACCCCAAATTTCCACGTGTTACCGGTGGGCCCGGTAGGGGAGTATCGTGACGTGGTTGGCAACATAATAGTCAAACAACACAATATATAAATGCACAGCGGAAGCAAAGTATAGATTTAATTCAACCAAACGATATTGTAATATTAAGTATCACAAATAGTCGAATATAAATCCACAGGTAGATCAAATAAAAAGGAAACAAATGTTCAACAGTTTATGACATCCAAGCTGGCGAGACTTATTGTGGATGCTAGGAGACAAGCCAGCCTATTTCGCGTAGTACCTGCACTTAACCTTTTTAGGAAAAATACGTCAGTTTACACTGGTAAATACAATCAACCGACTCATTTTGAAAAGAGTTTAAGAAAATGCATTTAAGGCACAAGGCACAAATAATATTTTTATAACTTGGGATAATTATTTAAATATATAAACTTGTAAAGGATTTACATGTTCCTTATGCGTTCAGTAGCCCGGATCGAGCCGGGTTAAAGATCAATAAACACACCACTTTATTTATGAGACACTGATAGGTGTACGCCTACACCTGAGTGCTAAGGTCGTGGCCATTTCGTAAAATGATGCCAGGGATATCCGGGACACGGTCATTAACCCCCCAAAGGCTTTAAGCAAACAAAACAATTTAAACGAAACATCTCAATACTTTAACCATATACAATTAAAGATTCAATGTCCGACCAAGCGGTATTTTATATACCTTACCCAAGCCCGTATAGGGAAATAAGTTAAAAGTATTTACCTGAGTAAGTATAGATCAAAATTAGCGAGTGCAAGTATCTTTTACTGGTTCTCCTAATCTAGAACGAAGGTTTATAATAACCTATTAGAATCCTAACGGGTCTTTAGTTAAGCTTACGCTTAGACCGGTTAGTTTTTAAAGATACGGTTCGTACGCACGATTAAGCGAAGACCGGATAGAATGTGATTTAGACCCGACAAGTTTGAAGACTTGCTTAATATGGGTATATGATACACATTCTGGATTTTGAGATAAAACCGATAAGGTTTAACCCGTTTCGGCTAATTTATGTAAACTAGTTACATAAACCGAACCGAACGCGCATGAAGCGTAACGGGTATCTGTAAGAGTCCTAAACAGGTTTCCTAAGTTAAAATGCCTTAAATAAGTTGTGACATCAGTAGGATATCACCCATGATGCCCCAAACGAGTTTAATCTCTTAATAAGCCCCGTAGGGGTATTTTGGTCATTTTAAAGATTATAAAAGGGTTTAATTAGACACCTGTGATCCGGGTCTGAGTTGTTCAGTAAAATAGCTTATTTTAACAGGTTATAACCTTTGGTAATAAGTCTTATATACTAAAATAGTTTTAAACCCAAACTATGCGTTAAATACGCGTATAAAGTCGTTTTAAGCGATGTACGGGTTAAAATACGATTCTGAGTTTTCTGATCATATAAACAGGCTCAAAATACTCCATTTATTATTTAAAATCAATAGCAATTGGATTGGCGTTAAAAGGATTTGTAAAACTCATTTTATGGCCGAAAAGGGTATTTTTGGTATTAACCGAATCAAGGCGATAAACCTAGCTTATGATCAGTTTAAAAATAATTAAAAATCTTTAAAAATCCCAAAATATTATATCACATCAGTGGGTAAAAGGTTTGGTGTCAAAAATTGGGTTTAGATAGGCTTTACGCTAATGACACCGTTTAATTACTTAAAAGCATTCAAATTACGTCATTAAGCATAACTCCTAATCTAGACCTCCAACTGATGTGAAATTTTAGGTACAAGTTTAATAATCAGTAACTAAGATTATGGCACTTTCACATTTCCAAAAAATCTCGTTTTATGGTCATAAGGGCATTACGGTCAATATTTAGGCAATTAACGGAAACGTCGGACGATTAGGGATTCGAGTGGTATAAACGCAGAGGATTATACACACACGTAACTAGGTCCTGATGGAACCTTAAGGCATGTCTAAACCTATATAAATCAGGTCAGAACTGAGGTCAAAGCAAAAGTCAAACTTTTGCGTCTCTCGGTTCCGAATCGGTTCAAAACATAAAGTTGTCGAATCAACAAGCTTAGACAAGTTTTTATACTTATTTTCAAGTTGTATGACTGATAAAACAGGTTACACGCCTTCCGTATCGTTAAATATGCGATTAATGTTTCTGTTGACTTTTTCGGACAACCTTTGACTCGACAAACGACCTAGTTAGGATTCGAATCAGTGAGTGCCCTTTTAGGGGTTTATTAACCATATAAATACCAACTTATAACAACTTTTGATTCGACTAAACTCTGGACCGATTGTGATTTATCGCTAAATCAAACCGTAGTTACGACGGTTTGATTTCTAGGCTATAAACTAAGTATAAATGAATTAGAGAAGGTTAGGCATACTTACACACGACTAATGGATGATTTGGAATGCTTGTGACCTGCTTGAATGCTCCAGAAATGCTCAGAGGTTGACGAATGATCAATGTAGTAACATGTGGGTCTTATAAACAACTTCAAACATACTTGGATCATCAACACCTAAGTCTAGGAGTGTTACAATATCAACCACAAGTGCCCTACATGCTAAAAACCACCTTAGGCAGCCCAAGGTATCGAAAAAATGAGATTTGAGTCGGTTACAAGCATCAACAGGCAGCTGCCTGTTTTTTTCTGCAACTGGCAGTCGTAGGCGGCCCGCGTGGCCTTCTGTTATCTGTGAGGCGGGCCGCGTGGCCCTTCTGGTCAGGTCACACATGATTTTTGTTATTGCATTTTGGTCCTTGGTCCCCCGAAAGGTCGTTTTCACTTGTTTTCCAGAGTTCTTATCCTGTAATATTAACATATGGGGGCTTTAAGACTTATACCCACTTTGTTAAGTCCTCGGGTAACTTTGTGATCACTCGAAAAGCCCTAAATTCCAATGTTAACGATTCTAACCCTCACACACGAATTTTATCACAACTTTCTCATACGGTAACGAAACTTGGTGAAATTTTTATGGTACATTCTAGTGAGCATATTTAATCGTTACAAGGCTTCGGGTTTGCTAAAAGGTCACTCAGAGGTATATCTTAAACATGTTGACACATTTAACCCCTGTAGTTTGTAATCTCTCACTTTCTTTCACAATTCGCTTCGTATGATCCATGATCCATTCGTTTAAGGTTATAAACATCATGTAGGGTTATTGTAAGGTATATTTATTCATTGTTGACACTTTGAACCCTTATATTTACACAGTTTCACTGTTTGTCAACTTTAGTCCTTCAAGAACATACTTTCACACGTTCAAACCTGTGACACGTGTCAACACATTATAGGACGTAAATTTTCGAGGTGTTACATCCTCACCCCCTTAAAAGAAATCTCGACCCGAGATTTACAGAAACAAGTAAGGGTACTTTTCTTTCATCATGGACTCAACCTCCCACGTATACTCGGGACTTCTACGGGCATCCCATTTGACCTTTACAAAAGGTATATGCTTCCTTCGAAGCTTCCTTACCTGTCGATCCTCAATCGACAAGGGTTTTTCAACAAATTTTAAGCTCGCATCTATATGCACATCTGTATGTGGTATAACCAGTGATTCGTCAGCAAAACACTTCTTTAGATTGCAGATGTGGAACACATTGTGAATTCCACTGAGCTCTTCAGGTAAGTTCAACTTATAGGCAACTGACCCGACACGTTCGATAACCTCGAAAGCTCCTATGTATCTCGGGCTTAGTTTGCCTTTCTTACCAAACCGCATCACTCCTTTCCAGGGTGACACTTTAAGTAGAACTTTGTCACCTACTTCGAAGTGAAAATCCTTACGATTTGGATCAGCGTAACTCTTCTGCCTATCCCGGGCAGCTTTGAGATTGTCACGAATCTGGACAATCTTGTCCGTCGTTTCAAACACGATCTTTGGTCCAGATAATTGGACATCTCCAACTTCCGCCCAACAAACTGGCGATCTACACTTTCTACCGTATAATGCCTCAAAAGGCGCAGCCTTAATGCTGGTATGGTAGCTATTGTTGTAGGAGAATTCGATTAATGGTAGGTTCTTATCCCAACTACCTCCCAAATCGATCGCACATGCACGCAGCATGTCTTCTAACGTTTGAATAGTACGCTCACTCTGACCGTCAGTCTGAGGATGATATGCCATACTAAAATTCAAACGTGTGCCCAAAGATTGTTGGAAACTCTTCCAAAAATGTGACGTGTACCTAGTATCTCTATCAGAGATAATAGCTACAGGTATGCCATGTAAGGCTACAATCTTATCAACGTACAGTTTGGCTAACATATCGGAGCTGTAGGTCTCCTTAATGGGTAGGAAATGTGCTGACTTAGTCAGTCGGTCAACTATCACCCAGATGGTGTCATTTCCTTTCCTTGTCTTGGGTAACTTGGTGATAAAATCCATAGTTACCATTTCCCACTTCCAAGTAGGAAGTTCAGGTTGTTGTAGCAAACCTGACGGTTTTTTATGTTCTGCCTTGACTTGCGCACACGTCAAGCATTTAGCTACATAGGTAGCTACAGACTTCTTCAAGCCTATCCACCAATAGTTTGCCCTTAGATCTTGGTACATTTTATCAGCTCTAGGATGAACAGAATATTTAGAGCTGTGGGCTTCCTGGAGGATAACATCTCGGAGTCCTCCATAAATTGGAACCCATATCTGTCCATTCAATCTAAGAATTCCATCCTTACTAAGAGATAACTGCTCCTCAGTTACTCCTAGCTTTTCTTTAGGATAGTTAGCTTCCAACACAGCTTCCTTCTGTGCAGCTAACAACCTTTCTATCAAGTTGTTCTTTATTTCCATGCTCTTGGCATTGATTCGGATGGGTTTCACCTTCTCCTTCCGACTCAAGGCATCGGCGACTACATTCGCCTTGCCGGGATGGTATCTTATTTCACAATCGTAATCATTCAGAGTTTCCATCCAACGGCGTTGCCTCATGTTCAAGTCCTTCTGGTTGAACAGATGTTGAAGGCTTTTGTGATCAGAATAGATCACACATTTTATTCCGTATAAGTAGTTCCTCCACAGTTTTAGTGCGAATACAACGGCACCCAACTCCAAGTCGTGGGTGGTGTAATTCTTTTCGTGCACCTTTAACTGACGTGAAGCATAGGCAATGACTTTGCCTTTCTGCATAAGCACACATCCCATCCTGGTGTGTGATGCATCACAATAAACTACAAACTCCTATATTCCATCAGGCAATGTCAGTACTGGAGCATTGCTCAACTTTTGTTTCAGAATATCGAAGGACTCTTGCTGCTTAGGACCCCAATCAAACTTAATCTTCTTACGTGTCAGCGAAGTCAGGGGTGCAGCAATCCTTGAGAAGTTTTCAATGAATCGCCTATAGTATCCTGCCAAACCTAGGAAGCTACGAATTTCTGTAGGCGTCTTTGGCTCATGCCAATTCATGACAGATTCAACTTTAGCGGGATCTACTTGGATACCACGCTCACTAACAACATGTCCAAGAAACTGGACTTCCCGAAGCCAGAATTCACACTTCGAGAACTTGGCATAGAGCTTTTCTTTATGAAGTAATTCCAAAATGCAGTGAAGATGCTTCTCATGGTCAGCTTGGTTCTTTGAGTAGATGAGAATGTCATCGATGAAGACGATGACGAATTTGTCTAAGTGCGGCTTGCAAACGCGATTCATGAGATCCATGAACGCGGCCGGTGCATTAGTGAGCCCAAAAGGCATCACTAGGAACTCGTAATGACCATAACGAGTCCTAAATGCTGTTTTGTGCACATCTTCATCTCTAACCTTCAATTGATGGTAGCCTGACCTCAAGTCAATCTTCTAGAAGAAACTTGCCCCTTGAAGTTGATCAAACAGATCGTCGATTCTGGGCAAAGGATACCTATTCTTGATAGTAACCTTATTAAGCTCACGGTAGTCGATGCACAGTCGCATCGATCCATCCTTCTTTTTGACAAATAAAACTGGTGCTCCCCAAGGAGACGAACTAGGTTTGATGAAACCTTTGGCTAGTAAATCATCTAGCTGCGTCCTCAATTCCTTCATCTCTGTTGGTGCCAACCTATAAGGCGCCCTTGCAACTGGTGCTGATCCAGGAATAATGTCAATTCTGAATTCTACTTGCCTATCTGGTGGCAAACCAGGTAGTTCTTCAGGAAATACTTCGGGGTATTCAGAAATGACTGGGATATCTCCAATCTTGGGTTTCGGCTCATCAATAATCACCTGTGCCATGTAGATGACACAACCCTTCTTCAAACACTTAGAGTCTTTGAGTATAGACATTTTCTCGGGCAGCCCATACTGGGTATCTCCCTGGATAGTAAGTGATTCACCAGACGAAGTCTTGATCATCACTTGCTTCTTATTGCAAATAATCTGGGCCTGGTTATGTGATAACCAGTCCATACCCAAAACTATGTCAAAACCGGCTAGTTTTAAAGGAAGTAGAGACAAAGGAAAAGAGTGGTTCTTAATGGATATGAAACATCCATCTAATAAGGTTGAAGCGGTTTCTAATGTGCCATCTGCTAGTTCCACCTCATACTTCACACTTAAAGTCTTAACAGGTAGTTTCAACAATTCACAAAACTTATTATCTACAAACGACTTATCAGCGCCTGAATCAAATAACACTCTCGCATAAACATCATTTATGAGAAAGGTACCTGTTATCACATTGTCGTCCTTGACGGCTTCCTTAGCATCCATCCTGAAGACTCTAGCATTGGTCTTCTTAGTCTCTTCGGGCTTCTTGGCATATTTTGGGCAATTGCTCTTGATGTGCCCCTTTTCATTACAACCGTAGCAGGTCGCATCCTTTATCTTTTTGCAATCCAAGGTTTTGTGTTCCTTGGACTTGCACAAGCCACATGCAAAAGATTTCGATTGTGAATTCGAATTCGATTCAAACCTGCACTTTCCGAAGTGCTGCCTCTTGCAGATTTTACATCTGGGTTTTTCACCCGACTGCTGCCCATCCTTTCTAAATCCTGACCCCTTCTTTTGGTCATTGTTTCCCTTCTGCTTCTTGTCTGAACGTCGTGAGTTGTCATCCTCACGCTTCCTCTTTTCGGTATCATTTTTCCTTTGTGACCTCAACCCGACAGCATCCAAGGTAAGGGACAATGATATGTCCGCTACTGACCGAAAAGTAGTTGGTCTGGAGGCCTTCACATTTGCTTTGATCTCCGGTTCCAAACCTCCGATAAAACGAGCTATACGTTTAGGCTCTGGAGTCACCAAATAAGGGACCAACCTTGACAAAGTATTGAAAGTGGTAAGGTAGGCCTGGCAGTCTAGGTTTTTCATGACCAGCGCCAGGAAGTCAGATTCAATTCTCTCAACCTCATGTTGAGGGCAGAAATTTTCCTTGATTAGTGCCATGAACTGTTCCCAGGTCATGTTGTATAACGGGACTTTCCCTGTGGCTTGGATCAAAGATCTCCACCAGGCTAAGGCTTCTCCTTTGAAAGACTGTGAGACAAACTTCACAATATCCCTATTATAACAACCACTGATATCCACCACAGTATCCATTTCGTCCATCCAAGTCATGCAATCAACAGCTCCTTTTTCCCCAGTGAAGTCCCTGGGTTTGCACGAAACAAAGTACTTATATGTGCAACCCCTATTACGGGGTTCTTGATCCTGTATGACTCTTTGGGATGGAACACTCCTTCGGTTTGACGAGTGGTGAGAATTACTGTTGTGGGCAGTGTGGGTCCTGGAGGGTGTTCTAGAGTGTGGTGTAGATTGGGTCCTTGCACGGGTACCACTAGATTCATGGAGCTGTCTATCCATAGCTCTATTAACCGCATTATCTATCATAGCTTGTAATTCTGCACCCGCTACGTTTACTCGGGCATTATTGTTTTGGTCAAAAATTACCGAAGCAATTTAGTGATCAAATTAGTAATGTGAGGTAGTGTGCTAGAAAGTTTATAGAAAATATGCTTGTTGAGTTATTTAGAAAATCAGTATTTAGGATACGGCTCAGGATATTGAGCTGTATCTGCGATCAAACAGTGAGCAAATAATAAACAAAAAGTAAAGGAAACGACACGAGATGTACGAGGAAAGCCCTTGATCAATCTAGATCGCCGGCATAAAACCTCGGGAGCTGACAATCGCAGCTGCCTTGTTCTTCTTATTGCTTTAAACTTCAGGATACAGTGCAGGATATCAACCAGATCGCTAAGTGTTACAATGAATTCGTGTGAGAGTACAAATTGCGAAAGAACAAGTGTTAGAGTGTAGTGAGTGTGATTGCAGTGAAATTGTTGTGTCCTATTTGATCTGGTGTTCCTCCTATTTATAGTAACGAAGTACAAACAAATATTCCTATAAATATGGGATGCTCCGAATATTCCACCACGAACGTTGTAGACCGAGTAATAAGGTTTCAACGTCTTTCTTTGAACGGCCTGGACCGAGTCTTCCGCGGAATAAGTCTTTGTGAACGTTGCTAGCTTCTAACACACGTACCTGCACATAATCCATTAGTAATCCCGAGGATACCGTTCAGGATACTACCAATATCCTGAACCAGCATCCCGGATGTAAACAGATACTACATAAATAAAATATAGATCAAGATATTTTCCAGGATATGGGCTCAGAATTTCACCCATAACAATTGTCCCCAAAAATGTTACCGTTTGATATCCTAACGGTTACATTTTTTCACAATGGCCGAGACAATTAAGAGATAAGACTTCTGATGTGACAGCTTTCAACTACCCAGCCTATATTTACTCATCATACCCTATATCTTCTCATCCTCATCTTCTTTTTTACCCACAATCGTCAAGAAAAGGTAATATTCTCTCTCTCATCTTCATAACCATTTCTCATTTTACTCCGGCAAGAATTCAGGCGACCAAATGCCTAGGCAAACGAGATCCAGTTCAGGCGACTCGGCTCCCACATTCATCCAACAGAATCTTCTCCAAGAACCAGAGAATGAAACATGCACCTTTGATAGTGCTCATCTGTCGGCTCTGAAATCTTCCGGAATCTTTCCGGATGGAACCATATTCCGACCCTTTGACAGAGAAATCCGGTCAGATATGGTTTCCACCGAGTGGATTTGTTTCAATGCTTTCCCCTTCACCTTAGGGCTACGATTCCCCTTTCCGGATTTTATTACCGAGTTCTTTAACATCACTAACATTTCTTTCAGCCAAACCATGCCAATGCTTTGGCGTGTTTTGTCTGTTCTTGACCAAATCAAGAGAAACCACATACCTGACCTTTCTGTCCATGATCTTCCTTTAGCCTACAAGCTTAGATGCCATGGCTCTTCTAGGTTTCTATTTTACTCTAGCTCCGGTCCCCCATTGATTCTTCGTGCCACCAAAAACGAGGATGGTTGGCAATCCAAGTTTTTCTTTGTAAAAAGGGATTCGATCCCCGGTGGAACGGATTATCCGATGAGATGGTTAAGAAAGGGTAGGAATTAGGGTTTAAGAATGATCCTGTCTCTTATCCTGTCTCATATTCTGAACTAATAAATTTTCATTATTGTGCAGCTGATTTTAGGAAGATTGCTCCTCCTCTTGCTAATTCTCAAGAAAGAATAGACGCCATTAGACTTCTCCCAGAGGCAGAAAGAAGTTTCAATCCTTCTCCACCAACTCCAAGCCCTCTTTCAAGTGCCAACATGTCTGGTAAGGATCCTGCAAGATAACCTGCACACATATGTTTTTTATCTGTTATTCATAAGAGGGATTTAGAATTTACTCCCTGTGTGCAGATTCCAGCAAAGTCCCAGTCTATCTAGACCTAGATGAACTTGACAGCTATCCAACTCCAGCCATAGTCAAGAAGGAGACTCCTGCTACCACTAGCTCCAAGCCACTCCCGGCTCCCAAGGCCAATCCAAGAACCCGTGCTTCCGCAGCGAAAAAGAGAAAGGGCCTTGAGGTCAGTGCTCCAGGCTCAGAAGGGTTCTCCTATGATGAACCTAGCTTCTCTGACTCCTTAGAGCCAATGACATCCTTCCTCAACAAGGTAATATCCTGCCGCATATCCTTCATGTATATCCTGCACATATATCCTGCACGTATATCCTAACAGGATATCCTGGTAGGATGTCTTAGTCAGCGTACATTCTAACCCCATACCTGTGATCAATGTGCAGGGCCTCCAGCATTTGCTCCACTTGTACAATGACGCTTGTGGTACTGTGGCACTTCATGAAGCCAGGATCAAGCAGCTCGAGAGCACCGTTGCTGACCAAGGTGCTATTGCCGAAGCAAAGAGCCGGCACTATGAAAGCTTGCTAAAGAAGGTCACCCAAGATGCTGAGGTCAAACTTGCCAGCGTTCAAATGGACCATGATCAGGCCTTGATCAGCTTTCGAGAGGGAATCAAGGCTTCTGCTATCGTCTCCCTGCTACAAGCACGCATCAAGATGGCCTATGAGGCCAAGGAGACGGGCCTTGTTTGTCCATCTTGGCCAGTTGAATCCTGGGTGGCTAAATTGAAGGAGCTCGGAGGCAACGCTGTGCCACTTCCTGCTGAAGCCGGTGAGTCTTCCAAGTCAACAGAGGTGGTGGTCCAAGCTGGAGAGAAGAAGGATGCTGGAGGTGATGCTGAGATGGACATTGGTCAGGATGCTGCGCAGGATGCTGGTCAAGATGCTAGAGCGGAGAAGTCTGAGAAGGTTGGAGGTGATGCCGCTGTGTGAGGGCATTTAGGTGGGCGATGACGGATATACGTGCCAAGGCCAGAGCCCACCTTTTTGAATTTGAATGTTGGTTTGCAGTTCCACAAACAATTTACTTTTCTGCATTTTACTTTTCCGTACCTGAACAATTTACATTTCCTGCATGCTTTTTGAACAATACAACTGTTGAAGGTGGATGGGTCTCGGTTTGAGATGAAGCCCTCAACTGTTGGGTAAATATGGTTATGAACTACTAGTGCTCTTAGTGGATGGGCCTTGTTTTGAGGTGAAACTAAGAGCACATCTTTTGGTATGTTAATAATATAACTACTCTCTTGACTTTATTGTTATTGTCATACAAATTTTACTTATGAAAATTGTTTGGTTTGAACATTCTTAGGAACATATATTATAAATGAATCCTGGAAGATATCCTGAAAGATATCTTGATTAGGATATTAAAATACACCAAATAAAAAGGAGAAATCATACCAGAGATCCTTAGAGGATCAGTTCCGATCTTTTATCATAAGTTTATCCCCAGTGCATACTTATAAACTTGGATCCATCCTTTGAGCAGTATTACGTATGTCCCCTGTGTTCGACAAAAACACAAATGTATTTACATTTTGACTCGAACGAATTCCGAATGCCCAAGGGCAGAACCCCTGATATCCTGAAAAGAATCCTTAGTATATTGGGGATAAACCCTGATATCTGGGGATAAACCCTGAATTTCATGCGCTACAGGCGAGAGTGTATAAACTCCTAGACTTAGAAAGGTGAAAACCTTTAAACCTTTGAGAGTATGAAAATACTCTTTCGTGAGAGAGGGTGATCAATCCTCATATACCTTTAGGATCCAGGATATAGCCAACAGTAACGAAATTGTCAGCCACTTTTACATGAACTGGTCCCGCTACCTTGAACTATACCTATATAACTTGCGCTCCAGGCGAGGTGTTTAAACCCAATTCGAAAGAAAGGTGAATACCTTTAAACCTTTGAAGGGATCAGGATCCCTTAAACGTGAGAGAGGGGGCCAATTCTCTAATCTTTCGACTTATCCTGAGTATATATCCTGAAGCTATATTCTGAAACATATCCTGCAAAACAATTGTAAACTAAGGTGGGTGTTAGCTTGGCTAACACCCCTCCGATGCTTAAGTCAGTATTGGGTTCAAGATAATAAACAAATATATTTAAAAGAGATAAAACACATACCATTCCGAGATTGAAAATAAATTCTACTCTTACTTGAAATAGAGCTTCAAATGTATTGCATTCCAGGATCTTGGTAGCATATCCCCTTCCACATTCCTGAGTCGATATGCTCCTTTCCCTGCTTCTGACTCGACTTCATAAGGTCCTTCCCATTTCGGAGCTAGCTTGCCATCGGCAGGATTAGTGGTATTTTGAAAAGCCTTTCTCAGCACCCAATCACCAACTCGAAATCTTCTAGTCCTTATGTTCTTATTGTATGCTCTGGATATTCTTTGTTGATATGTTGCTATCCTTAGCCTTGCTGCATCTCTTTTTTCATCTATGGTATCCAAATCCTGACATAAGACTTCAGGGTTCTGTTCAGGATTCTGTAGCATAGATCTTGCAGTAGGTATCGTCATTTCTGTTGGAATCATTGCCTCCGTTCCAAATACCAAGGAAAACGGGGTTTGGCCCGTTGCATTCTTCACCGTTGTCCTATCAGCCCACAAAACAAAGGGTAACTCTTCCGCCCATCTTCCTTTTTTGGCTCCAAGCCTCTTCTTTAAGTTATTGACTATTATCTTGTTCGAGGATTCGGCTTGTCCATTCGCTTGAGGATGTACCGGAGTAGATGTGATCATTTTGATTCCCCAATTCTTGCAAAAGTCAGTAGTCCTTTTGCTTATAAACTGGGACCCATTATCACAAATGATCTCAGCTGGTACTCCAAACCTAGTCAGGATATTCTTCTTTATGAAGGATACTACTTCTTGGTCTCTTACTTGAACGAATGCTTCAGCCTCGACCCACTTAGAGAAATAATCCGTCATTGCTAACATAAATACTTTTCCTCCCGGAGCTTTTGGTAACTTCCCTACTATATCCATCCCCCACTTCATGAATGGCCAAGGGGAAACTACAGGATATAGTGGTTCAGCTGGTTGATGGAGTATGTTACTATGCCTTTGACATGCATCACATCTTCGAGCATATTCTGCAGCATCTTTTCTCATTGTTGGCCAAAAGTATCCTGTCCTCAATACTTTCGAGAATAATGATCTGCCCCCAGTGTGATTACCACAGTCCCCTTCATGTATATCCTGAAGTACTTCTTTGGCTTCATGACCCTCCAAGCACCTTCATCCTAAATGCCTTAGGATTTTCATTTTCGGGGATGTGTCCATCTTTAAGATATTTCAGAATTGGAGTTGTCCAGGATTTAGGATCCTGTTCAGGATATTCCACTCCAGGATCCCGAATATCCGCTACTTCTTTACCCTGAGGATTAGTTGCAGGATATAAGACATGTATTATTGGTATTTGGGTCCCTTCCGGTATCCTGATTGATGATCCCATATTTGCTAAGGCATCCGCTTCAGCATTATCCTCTCTTGGTACCTGTTCAAGTGTAAAAACATCGAAATATCCTGCTAATTTTTTGAGAATTTCAAGATATTCAGTCAATTTCTCACCCTTAACTGCATATGATCCATTAAAATGGTTAGTAATTAACAAAGAGTCAACATATGCTTGTAAATTTTTTATACTCATACTCTTAGCCAATTCTAATCCTGCAATTAAAGCCTCATACTCTGCTTCATTATTAGTAGCAGGAAATTCACACCTAATAGCCTGGGGTAATATGTCCCCCTGTGGCGATTTTAGTAGTATTCCTAATCCTACTCCTCTTATATTAGATGCACCATCAGTATATAATGTCCAGGATCCTGAGGATTCTCCTAATTGTTGAACTTCTAGGTCTACCTCATCCTGGATGTCACTACTAAAATCAGCCACAAAGTCAGCTAAAGCCTGAGATTTTATGGCATTCCTAGGTTCATATACTAAATCATAAGCACTCAACTTTACTGACCACTTAGCCATCCTGCCTGACATCTCTGGTTTCCTAAGCACATTCTTGACAGGATAATTTGTTTTAACATGAATCCTGTGTGTCTCAAAGTAATGTCTAAGTTTCGTTGATGCCATGACTAATGCTAGTATTAATTTTTCTAAGTGAGAATACCTAGTTTCAGCATCTAACAAACTTTTGCTAACATAATAAACAGGATATTGCTGACCTTCATGGTCCTTTACAAGGACGGCACTTACAGCGTTCCCTGATACCGCGAGGTATAGGGATAATGGTTCACCATTCTCAGGCTTCATCAGTAGAGGTGCGGTTGAAAGATATTGCTTTAACTCCTGTAGGGCCGCTTCATGCTTCTCACCCCACTCGAATTTTTTGTTCTTCTTCAGGATATCATAAAAATCTTTGCATTTCTCTGAGGATCTTGAGATAAATCGGTTTAATGCCGCCACTCGCCCTGTTAATCGCTGAACATCTTTCATATTTGAGGGCGATTTAATATCCAAGATGGCTATAATCTGCTCCGGACTCGCTTCTATTCCTCTTTTGGTCACCATATATCCTAGAAATTTTCCTGCCCCCACTCCAAAATGGCACTTAGCAGGATTCAGCTTCATATTATACTGATCCAGGATATCAAACGCTCCTTTAATATCCTGGAGGTGATCCTGAGCTTTCTTTGACTTTACCACCATATCGTCAATGTACACCTCCATGGTGTCCCCCAGTTTGTCTTTGAACATCATGTTTACCAATCTTTGGTATGTTGCACCTGCATTTTTCAAACCAAAAGGCATAGCTGTATAACAATAAATACCTGTTGGTGTCATGAAGGCATTATCCTCCTGGTCAGAAGGTTCCATTTAGATCTGTTGAAATCCTGAGGATGCATCCATGAAAGTCAGCATTTCATGCCCAGCAGTGGCATCTACCATTGCATCAATGTGGGGGAGAGGAAATGGGTCTTTAGGACAAGCTTTATTCAAGTCTGTGTAATCCACACAGACTCTCCATTTTCCGTTTTTCTTCTGTACCACAACCACGTTTGCTAGCCACCTTGGGAACTTGACTTCTCTAATCATTTTGGACTTCAACAATATTTCAACTTCTTCTTGAATAATTGTATTGCGTTCAGGAGCAAACTTCCTTCTTTTTTGTTGCACGGGCTTGAATGATTTATCAATTCCAAGCTTGTGAGTGATGATATCTTTGGATATGCCTGTCATATCCTCATGCTTCCATGCAAACGTTGACATCCTGCATTTTAAAAAGTTAATTAATTGCTCTTCAATATCCTAAGGGATATTGGTTCCCACGAGCACCGAAATATCGAGATTATCCTGGTCCAGGACAATCTTCTTCACATCCTGCTCCGGATCCTCCACGATATCCTGGGCCCGCGTCTTTAATTGCTATGCTGCACTCGGTTTGGTTGAGGATTTCATCGAGGATGAGTAGCATTCTTTCGCCTCCTGCTGATCGCTATCAACTTTAACAACTCCCCAAGGGGTAGGTATCTTGATGCATTGGTGATATGTTGATGGCACGGCCTTCATATCGTGAATCCACGGTCTTCCCAGTATAATGTTATAGCAGGATAGAGAGTCCATCACACAGAAACGTTGTATCGAGTTGACTCCTTCAACGTACACCGGCAACTTTATCTCTCCCACTGTGTTTCTGGCCTCTCCGCTGAACCCAACAAGCACGGTGGACTTCGAAGTGATATCTATTGGAGATACATTCATTCTTTTAAGTGTCTCTAGTTGGATTATGTTGACGGAGCTGCCATTATCAACCAATATCCTGCGTACAAAATGGTTAGCCACATATAACGTTATTACCAGAGCATCATGGTGAGGATCCTGGACAGTATCCCTGTCATCAGCATCAAATGTGATCACTTTGTCAGTTGTGAGTGTAGTCATCCTGACAGGTTTGTCTCCCCTTTCAGCCTTAGCTTCTTTTGCATGTCTCTTTGCTGCCGAATACGAAGTCCCACAAATGTCGGATCCTCCCGAAATGAAGTTGATTATCTTGGCATCCGCGGGAGGTGAGGCTGCTCGCTCAGGATCCTTCTCTGTATCCTGACCCTTATTCTTCTTTCTTCCTAAGAGATCTTTCAAATATCCCTTGCTTAGAAGATAGCTTATCTCTTTCCTCAAAGCAATGCAATCCTCGGTCATATGTCTGAAATCTTCGTGGAAAGCACACCATTTTGATTTGTCTTTCCAATCCGCTTTTTGTTGATTCTTTCGAGGCCATCTTGCCTTGTCCCCTAGACCCTGCATGGCATACATCAACTCAGGAATGTTAACAGAAAAGCAATATTCAGATAATTCAGGATATTCTTCAGGATCCTCATCTTCGACAGCATTCACTCTCTTGTTCTCATTCCTGCCATATGGCTTGGGCCGATACGACTTGAATGAGGATTCCGACTTCCTGTTAGTTGACTCATAAGTGTTGGATGAGTTCATCCTTTCTTGCATCTTCCTGTCATCTTCCAACCGAATGTATCTTAGGGCCCTGTTCCGAGCTTCATCCAGGTTCCTGCATGGGTTCATTACAAGGTCTTGGTCGAATTGAGAATCCTTTTGCAACCCCATCTTGAAAGCTTGCACAGCTGTTGCAACATCAAGATGAGGAATGTCTAGTGATTCTCGGCTAAACTTGTTCACATAATCCCTAAGGGATTCCTGAGGCCCCTGCGTTATCCTGTAGAGATCACTTGTTAATTTTTCAAAGCTCCTACTACAAGAAAACTGACTATTAAATAAATTTACTAAATGAGCAAAAGATGTAATTGAATGTGGAGGAACATTCAAGAGCCACTTCAAAGCTGATCCTGTCAAGGTTGAACCAAAACCCTTGCACAAGCATGCTTCCTTGAGATCCGGAGGGATAGGATTGATCTCCATCCTCTCCCTATACTGAGCAATATGCTCCTCAGGATCCGTCGTTCCGTCGTAAAGCTTCATGTTGGGGGTTTGGAACCTCTTTGGAATCTCAGCATCACAGATAGGATATGCAAAACGAGATATCTTATGGCTGTCTTGAGACACTTCCGGGATTGGCTGGACCACCCCGGGTACACTTGATATCATGTCCTTCAACTTCTGAAGTTCCCTGGTAAGTGCTGACGTCACACCTGTATCCTGCAAGGATCCACTATTGTTAGTAGTATGAGTATTATTATTATTTAATATGTTACCCGTTGGAGGATTCTGCCCATATCCTAAAGCATATCCTGAGCTCCTTATGGTTGATATCCTGACCGAGGAGGGTATTTCAGGGGTATGATTCTGAGGAAGGCTGGGCACAATATTCCCCCTGTTATCCTCTGTATACACGGCTGAACTGAAGTTCAAAGCTCTGGGTTGTAATGGAGTGACAATATCCTCAGCGGATCTGCTCGAGCCAGACTTCAGGAGTTGTATTTCCCTTAAGAGCATTTGGTTCGTTTCCTGCTGCTGCCTCATTTGTTCCTGCACACTTCCAAATAAGGTTAAAATTTCGTCGTTAGATGCTAAAACAGGGGCAGATTCCTGAACACTGCGGGTAGGGATAATATCCTGAGGTCGTGTAGAGGCTGGCATTCTTGGAGGAGGTGGTGGAAGCACCGAACCTGTAGTAGCAGAAGTCGTAGCATACATAGTAGAGGAACTCATGTTTGATCGTGAGGCCATTGTGGACAATGTAGCAAAAAGTTTTGAAAATAAAAAACCGATTAGCGATTTAACAAAAAATTTTAGTAAAGAGAGCACCACTTGCCCCACGATGGGCGCCAAATTGTTTTGGTCAAAAATTACCGAAGCAATTTAGTGATCAAATTAGTAATGTGAGGTAGTGTGCTAGAAAGTTTATAGAAAATATGCTTGTTGAGTTATTTAGAAAATCAGTATTTAGGATACGGCTCAGGATATTGAGCTGTATCTGCGATCAAACAGTGAGCAAATAATAAACAAAAAGTAAAGGAAACGACACGAGATGTACGAGGAAAGCCCTTGATCAATCTAGATCGCCGGCATAAAACCTCGGGAGCTGACAATCGCAGCTGCCTTGTTCTTCTTATTGCTTTAAACTTCAGGATACAGTGCAGGATATCAACCAGATCGCTAAGTGTTACAATGAATTCGTGTGAGAGTACAAATTGCGAAAGAACAAGTGTTAGAGTGTAGTGAGTGTGATTGCAGTGAAATTGTTGTGTCCTATTTGATCTGGTGTTCCTCCTATTTATAGTAACGAAGTACAAACAAATATTCCTATAAATATGGGATGCTCCGAATATTCCACCACGAACGTTGTAGACCGAGTAATAAGGTTTCAACGTCTTTCTTTGAACGGCCTGGACCGAGTCTTCCGCGGAATAAGTCTTTGTGAACGTTGCTAGCTTCTAACACACGTACCTGCACATAATCCATTAGTAATCCCGAGGATACCGTTCAGGATACTACCAATATCCTGAACCAGCATCCCGGATGTAAACAGATACTACATAAATAAAATATAGATCAAGATATTTTCCAGGATATGGGCTCAGAATTTCACCCATAACAATTGTCCCCAAAAATGTTACCGTTTGATATCCTAACGGTTACATTTTTTCACAATGGCCGAGACAATTAAGAGATAAGACTTCTGATGTGACAGCTTTCAACTACCCAGCCTATATTTACTCATCATACCCTATATCTTCTCATCCTCATCTTCTTTTTTACCCACAATCGTCAAGAAAAGGTAATATTCTCTCTCTCATCTTCATAACCATTTCTCATTTTACTCCGGCAAGAATTCAGGCGACCAAATGCCTAGGCAAACGAGATCCAGTTCAGGCGACTCGGCTCCCACATTCATCCAACAGAATCTTCTCCAAGAACCAGAGAATGAAACATGCACCTTTGATAGTGCTCATCTGTCGGCTCTGAAATCTTCCGGAATCTTTCCGGATGGAACCATATTCCGACCCTTTGACAGAGAAATCCGGTCAGATATGGTTTCCACCGAGTGGATTTGTTTCAATGCTTTCCCCTTCACCTTAGGGCTACGATTCCCCTTTCCGGATTTTATTACCGAGTTCTTTAACATCACTAACATTTCTTTCAGCCAAACCATGCCAATGCTTTGGCGTGTTTTGTCTGTTCTTGACCAAATCAAGAGAAACCACATACCTGACCTTTCTGTCCATGATCTTCCTTTAGCCTACAAGCTTAGATGCCATGGCTCTTCTAGGTTTCTATTTTACTCTAGCTCCGGTCCCCCATTGATTCTTCGTGCCACCAAAAACGAGGATGGTTGGCAATCCAAGTTTTTCTTTGTAAAAAGGGATTCGATCCCCGGTGGAACGGATTATCCGATGAGATGGTTAAGAAAGGGTAGGAATTAGGGTTTAAGAATGATCCTGTCTCTTATCCTGTCTCATATTCTGAACTAATAAATTTTCATTATTGTGCAGCTGATTTTAGGAAGATTGCTCCTCCTCTTGCTAATTCTCAAGAAAGAATAGACGCCATTAGACTTCTCCCAGAGGCAGAAAGAAGTTTCAATCCTTCTCCACCAACTCCAAGCCCTCTTTCAAGTGCCAACATGTCTGGTAAGTGTTTTGGTCAGAAAATCTGTTGAGAATATTGCAACCAAACTCTAGATTACGGGGTATGATGCTCTAAAAGTGTAACAACAATGAGGATCACTTCAATGTGGAATGCACAAACAACACAAGGGTTTATACGGGGAAAAAGCCCTTGATCAATAATTGATCTCCGGCACAAAAAACCCCGGGTGATGGAAACTACCGATCACCAAGTTCAAATAAATGAATAAACGTTTACAACTTCGGATAGTAACGAGCTAGGTACAAGGATCACTATGGTGAAGTGTGTAAAAAGTGTAAGTAATTGCTAAGTGTTTGAATGAGAGCTTGTATGAGAGTGTTTGCGAGTGTGTGTAACTGCCAAAAAAATGATTAAGTGTCACTAACTAGCTCGTTGCCCCTTTCAAATAAGAAAAATATCTAGTTAACAAACTCTCCGACTTTCAAGCCAAGCCTCCACGTTCTCCATAACGTCTAGTTTTGATCTAGCACGTGCAGAATACTTCGGGAATATTCTCCAAGAATGTCGCTAAGACCTGGTCAAGCTTGTTACACCTGCGATATGTTATAAAACATAAGTAAACAATCGTCAGTATGAGGATCCTTGAAGTGATCCATGGTCCTGATCCTAAAGCCCTTCTGAGGATCACCACCTGTCACAGAAGTAAGGATCACTAGTTAGGATAACAAATAAGGATCACTAATTGTTAGAAAATCCTCCCCTAACAATTGCCCCCAAAATATAAGGAGTGAAATTGTAAAATTAGCGAGTTATGTTTTCTCGATCTTATCCGTAACAAACTAACGGATATATAGCCGTTAATTTTGAACTAGCCGTTGCGATGATGATGTCACGGAAGTGACAACCTGCAAGATCATGATTATAAATAGAGATATAGATAGGATCAAATGCATTTAAATTCTCAGAGAAACTCCCTTTATAATCCACATTCTGAAGACGATCAGGTATTCTCTCTCTCTATCCTTTTCCCTCTCTTGCTCTGTTTTCATCTTTCCATCAAATATGTTGCTCCGAAGTTCTCCGGGCAAAGATCACAAGAAAGATAGCCCTTTGGAAAGTCAGAAAATCATCAAGGACTCCGCGAATGAAAAGTGTTGTTTTAACGAAGCACAGATAGACAGAATCCGTTGCTGTTTTCCGGCGGATGCCGTCATCAGACCCTTTGATCCTACTACCCTTAGCGACTATGTTTCAGAAACATGGGTTGCATTTCCAGCCACTCCATTCACCATAGGATACACCTATCCTTTCCCGGAGTTTACACAATCCTTCTTTTCTCTTACCGGCATCTCTTATATCCAAGCCATGCCGATGATTTGGAGGGTCTTGTATACCCTGGAGAGGATCATCGAACAAGAAGGCATTGCTTTGGGCATGTCAGAATTGGCGGAGCTGTATGATCTCACTACTTTTGGTTCCCATCGTTATTTGCTTAAACGAAAATCCGGTGCAGATCATCCTCTTCTGAAAGTCACCAAGAATGACAAAGACTGGAAACGTCGCTTTTTCTTTGTCAAGAGAGATTCTATCCAGGATGGAAAGGATCTTCCTAAAAATTGGGCTACCCATGGTAGGATGGAGGATCCTGATAAGGATCACCGGGAACTTTCTTTGTTTGCAAGGATAACTTATATTTTTGCTTTCTTGTTTTGCAGCTATCACCATTTCACGTATCCGCACATCACCTGAAACCAAGGATAAGCTCGCTGCTTTCTGGAAGCTTGATCCTGAAACAAGGACATTCAAGATAGACACCCAAGACTCACAAGAAGTATCCTCAGGTTCCATTACCATGTCGAGTAAGTATCCTGTCTTTTACATAGTTTAAATATTAAAATAAATAGATAAATTGAAATAGGATAAGGATACTCATCTTGCTTTGAATGTGTAGGCGCTGGAAAACCTGTCAAGCCTGTTTCCCAATTCAACACAGCTGACCTTGATCTCGTACGGCCCAGAAGGAAGAAATCCACCAGCAGTCCCAGCATTTCCATTCCAAAGGCACCCACTAAAGGGAAGGGTGTCAAGAAGAGGAAGATTTCTGATGCTGAGGATCTTCAAGGGCTGCCACTGATCCGCCACCAATTCCTTGAGTACTTCAATGAAGTAAGGATCCTTAACTTTGCCTAGGTGTCCAGCTCTTATGAGGATCACTTGACCTTGAACTGCCTTATTTTCTTTTTGCAGAAATTTGCTGAGATCGAGGACTACGTGGGTAATATTGAGGAGCTGGACAAGAAGATAGCTGATCTTCAACAGGTTGGTGTGCTCAAAGATCTTGCACTTGCTGATGCTCGGAAGGAACTCCAGGATACCAAGCAGGCAATGGCCAAGGCGTTGGTTAACTTTGATTATGAAAAGCATGACCTCATCGAAAATGCCAAGCTCTCTGCTGCCATCACGATGTATCAGACTAAGTTGAAGATGGCCCAAGAAGCTCAAGATCCTAGCTTTGATAAGAACAGCTGGGATATTGAGGGTTGGAAGGAAAGGTTGGCTGAGCTTGAGGATGAGGAAGAGGAGGCTACTGAAGTCTTGGCGATTGAAGCAAGTGGCAGTGGGAAAGATCAGGTGAAGGATACCGCAGCTGGAGGAGAAGATGATGCAGCAAAGGTGTAGGCTGCACAATTGGGCGATGATGGATATATGTGCTAAGGCCGGAGCC
This sequence comes from Helianthus tuberosus, assembly GCA_030545235.1. Taxonomy (NCBI): domain Eukaryota; kingdom Viridiplantae; phylum Streptophyta; class Magnoliopsida; order Asterales; family Asteraceae; genus Helianthus; species Helianthus tuberosus. The sequence goes on from CM060363.1 coordinate 83,641,349, forward strand.
CAATTTTTTAGTTTGGTGGTTGTTTTTGTGGTTGTGATGTTTAAGACAATTTCATGGGTTGTATTTTGAACAATAGGTTTTTAGGATTAAGGATCATGTATGATCCTTTGGACAATAGGCAGGATTGCAATTGGTGGAGGGATCCTCTGTTTGGGGGATGAAACCATTGTGATCCTGCTGCCTGCACTACTTTTGAACTCATTATCATGGACACCCTTTACCTACCCCAGCGGACGGGCCACGTTTTGCTGGTAGAAGCTCGGGTAGGTAATTTTGACAACCTTTAAAGGGTTAGTCTTATGTTAATAAATAAAAACTTAACCTTTTGTCGCTTATCTTGTGTTGTTATCCTTTTTAGTATGTTATTTTCCAACTGTTATAATGTTCATCCTGTTTATATTTATCAAACCTTAGAAAATATATCCATAAAGTTTAGGATATAATCAAGGATCACATATCCCATAACCGATAAGTTCTAAAAAGTGATACAGTTTAAGAAACACAGGTTCAGTTGTCAAGTATAAGGGTTCATCAAAAGAATAATGAATAAAATCAAAGGAGTTAAGGATCATACCTGAGGATCCAAGTTAGAATCCTAACCATAATAAGGATAACTATAAGATAAACCTTAGAGTGAAATAAGGATCAAGGATCCCTAGCTGCCTTCCTTCAAGGACCAGGAATAGAGCATAACTTGGGACTAAGCCAATATAAGAAAAGAGTTAGCAACTGGGGACAAGCCCAAGGATAACTGGGGACAAGCCCAAGGATAACTGGGGACAAGCCCAAGGATAACTGGGGACAAGCCCAAGGATCGTATGTAAACTGGAGTATGGCCCTAACTGGCGACTATCCAAACTTAGTGACATGAAGATGCCAAAACCTTAGCTAACGTGAAAACGTTAGAAACCTTATGAACGGATGTATGGTACGTCTACCATTATACGTAGGATCCTAAGCATAGCCAGAACAATGGAATTATCAGCCCCTATAATGAGTACTGGTCCCAAAGCCTTGAACTATACCAGGATCATCGTGCGCTGCAGGCGGAATCTGGGGACAAGCCCAAATAACTGGGGTTAAACCCAAAGGACGGATTGCTTCTGTGGATAACCAACGTTGTGCTAAAGATACCTGAACTTTCAAAACTTGAACTCACGTGAGAGATGGATAAAGGATACATGATCCTTATCCTTATATGAGAAAATAAAGAAATGAAATAGTTCAAGATTAGGATATTACCTGAGTAAGGATCACCGATATTTTGAGGATCCTATAAGGATATCCCTATCGTGAGGATCGCTTATGCCATAAGGATCCTGCTTACATGAAATACTTCTTCAGGTGGACAGCATTCCAAGCTCTTGGTAGCAAATCACCTTCCATGGTTAGCAATCTATATGCCCCCTTTCCTGCTTCAGCTTCAATTAAATAAGGGCCTTCCCATTTTGGAGCCAATTTTCCATCAACAGGATTGGTGGTATTCTGAAATGTTTTCCTTAACACCATATCTCCAACTTGAAACCTCCTGATCCTGACATTTTTATTGTAAGCACCAGCCATTCTTTGTTGATAACTGGCCATCCTGATCCTAGCCATATCCCTGATTTCTTCAATAGTATCCAGGTCTTGAGCCAAGTTTTCATCATTTTCCTCAGGATCACGGGTACTTGTTCTAGCAGTAGGAACCACCATTTCTGTTGGGATCACTGATTCTGCCCCAAACACCAAAGAGAATGGTGTTTGACCAGTAGCATTCTTAGGGGTTGTCCTGTCAGCCCAGAGCACATAGGGTAGCTCTTCTGCCCATTTTCCTTTCTTGGATCCAAGCTTCTTCTTCAAGTTGTTGATGATGATCTTGTTGGATGATTCTGCTTGACCATTAGCTTGTGGGTGGATTGGTGTTGATGTTATCATCTTAATCCCCCAGCTGTCACAAAAGTTAGTGGTTCTGCTCCCAATAAATTGGGAACCATTATCACATATAATCTCGGAAGGAATTCCAAATCTAGTTATAATATTTCTTTTAATGAAGGATATAACTTCCTTTTCTCTAACTTGGGCAAAAGCTTCAGCCTCTATCCATTTGGAGAAGTAATCAGTCATAGCTAACATGAATACTTTCCCACCAGGTGCCTTAGGGAGCTTGCCAACTATATCCATACCCCATCTCATAAATGGCCAAGAGGAGGATATAGGATGCAATAGTTCGGCTGGTTGATGAAGGATATTGCTGTGTCTCTGGCAAGGATCACATCTTCTGGCATACTCCACAGCATCTTTCTTCATGGTTGGCCAGTAGTATCCTGTCCTCAAGATCCTTGAGAATAAAGCCCTGCCCCCAGTGTGATTTCCACAATCTCCTTCATGGAAGTCTTTTAAAACTTCTTGAACTTCAGGATCCTCAATGCATCTCAAGTACGGTCCTGCAAGAGATCGCCTGTATAACCTATTATTCATAATTGTGAATTGAGATACCTTAGATTTGAAAGCCCTAGGGTTTTCTCCTGTAGGAATCTCTCCATGTTGTAAGTATCTCATAATTGGTGAGATCCATGATCCGGATCCTGAATAGGATTGAGTATCCTCACTAGGGATAACTGCAGGATCATCTCCTATCTCCATAGTCTGGTGATCCTCGATAGCCGGGGTCAGGATATGGATAATAGGAATCTTGATATCCTCTGGGATCTTCAAAGATGATCCTAAGTTAGCCAATGCATCAGCTTCTGTATTTTCTTCCCTTGGTACCTGTGACAAACTAAAGGAAACAAAAGAGAGTGCCAAACTTTTGACTATCTCCAAATATTTGGTTAGTTTTTCACCTTTAACAGCATATGATCCATTAAAGTGATTTGTAATTAACAAAGAATCTACGTGTACCTCAAGATACCTGATCCCCATATGCTTTGCGATTTGCAAACCGGCAATTAAGGCTTCATATTCAGCCTCATTATTAGTGGTTTGGAACTCACAAGCTATAGAATGGGGTATTATGTCCCCCTGTGGTGATTTTAGTAGTATTCCAAGCCCTGTGCCTTTGACATTTGAGGATCCATCAGTGTGGAGTATCCAAGGATCCTTGGTCTCCTCGAGCTGCTGGACTTCTAACTCAGCTTCTTCTTGTAAATCACTACTGAAATCAGCCACAAAGTCAGCTAATGCTTGGGATTTGATAGCTGTCCTAGGCTCATATCTTATATCATATGCACTCAATTTCACTGCCCACTTAGCCATCCTTCCTGACATCTCTGGTTTCCTGAGGACATTCTTAATTGGAAAATTAGTTTTAACAATGATAACATGAGTTTCAAAATAATGTCTTAACTTAGTAGATGCCATTATCAATGCAAGGATAAGCTTTTCAAGGTGTGAGTACCTGGATTCGGCATCAAGTAAACTTTTACTTACATAATAGACGGGATGTTGTGTACCTTGATGATCCTTAACAAGGACCGCACTTACTGCTTTTGAGGATACCGCGAGATACAAGGATAACACTTCACCTTTTTCTGGTTTCATTAAAGCCGGGGCCGAAGATAGGTAATCTTTGAGGGCTTTTAGAGCATTTTCATGCTTCTCCGTCCACTCAAATTTCTTGTTCTTCCTTAGGATATCATAGAATTCTTTACATTTTTCGGAGGACTTGGATATGAATCTGTTCAAGGCTGCTATCCTTCCTGTTAACCTTTGAACATCCTTAGCATTGGCCGGAGACTTGATGTTCACTATTGCTTTGATTTGTTCCGGGCTAGCTTCGATGCCTCTCTTGGTCACCATGTATCCCAAGAATTTACCTGCTTTAACACCAAAATGACATTTTGAAGGATTAAGCTTCATATTATATTTGTCAAGGATATCAAATGCTTCCTCCAGGTCTCGTAGGTGATCCTCAGCTTTTAAGGATTTTACCACCATATCATCTATGTAGACCTCCATAGTTTGTCCAATCTGATCCTTGAACATCATATTCACCAGCCTTTGGTATGTTGCACCTGCATTTCTCAATCCAAACGGCATAGCAATATAGCAATATATACCAGTTGGAGTCATGAAGGCTGTATCCTCTTGGTCGGATGGTTCCATTTGGATTTGTTGAAATCCAGATGAGGCATCCATAAAAGTTAACAGTTCATGACCCACAGTTGCATCCACCATGGAGTCAATGTGGGGTAAAGGGAAAGGATCCTTGGGACATGCCTTATTTAAATCGGTAAAATCGACACATACCCTCCACTTTCCATTTTTCTTTTGAACAACAACCACATTGGCCAACCATCTTGGATACTTGACTTCTCTTATCATACCTGCCCGGAGCAATTTTTCTACCTCTTCCTGGATAATGGCATTCCTTTCTGGAGCAAACTTCCTTCTCCTTTGATGGATTGGTTTGAAAGATCTGTCGATGCCGAGCTTATGGGTAATAACATCTTTGGATATACCAGTCATGTCTTCATGTTTCCATGCAAAGGTAGTCTTTCTCCTTTTGAGGAAGGATATGAGGTCTTCTTTCATTTCGCCAAGGATCCCTGACCCGATATAGATTTTGGATTCAGGATCATCAGGATCCATGAGGATTTCTACCACATCCTGCTCTCTGGCCTCCAAGACATTTCTTGGAGGATACCTTGATTGCTATTGCTCCCTTGACTTCGAAGCTGGTTTCATCGATGAAGTGTAGCAATTCTTAGCTTCCTGCTGATCACTATCGATCTTTACTATTCCCCAAGGACTAGGGAGCTTCACACATTGATGGTAGGTGGACGGGACTGCTTTCATATCGTGTATCCAGGGCCTGCCAAGGATAACATTACAACAAGATAAACAGTCAATAACACAAAATTTTTGATAAGAGTGTAAGCCTTCAATATATATTGGGAGTTTAATGTCCCCCAGGGTGTTCTTGGTTTCGCCACTAAATCCCACGAGCACGGAGGATCTTGGTATGATCTCTGATTCGGGAATACCCATCTTCTTTAGAACGTCAAGCTGGATAATGTTCACTGAACTTCCTCCGTCTATTAGGATCCTGCGGACAAAACAGTTAGATATAAAAAGAGTAATAACTAAACCATCGTGATGAGGATCCTGGATATCAGTACGATCCTCTTCATCAAAGGTTATGACTTTTCCTTCGGAGACACTCGATGTTCGAACTGGCCTTTCTCCGTTATCCATTTTGGTTTCCTTCGCATGCCTCTTAGCTGCTGAGAAGGATGTGCCGTAAATGTCGGATCCCCCAGAGATAAAGTTTATCACTTGTGCGTCTGCTGGAGGGGCTGGAGCCTTCTCAGGGATCCTCTCAGGATCCTGAGTCCTTGACTTTTTCCTACTCAACAACTCTTTTAGATGCCCTTTGCTCAACAAGTACCCAATCTCCTTTCTTAATGCAATGCATTCTTCTGTGAGGTGCCCAAAATCTTCATGATATGCACACCATTTTGATTTATCCTTTGTTGCAGCTGACCTTTCATTCTTTCTTGGCCATCTAGCTTTGTCACCTAGGTTCTGCAAGGCAAGGATTAGTTCATTGTTATCAACACTAAAGCAATATTCAGAGATTGGAGGATAGTCCTCATCATCCTCTTCTTGATCAATAGAATGCACGTTCTGATTATCAGATTTGTTGTAGGATCTGAACTTGTTGTTTCTGAATGAGGATCCTTGCTTATCCTGCTTTGAGGATCCTGTTATCCTCTCCTGAATCCTCTTGTCATCCTCTAGCCGGATGAACCTGAGGGCCCGGGTTCTTACCTCATCTAGGTTCCTGCACGGTGTCATAACAAGATCATCATAAAATAAGGAATCCCTAAGTAATCCCATTTTGAAGGCCTCAACAGCTGTGGCTATATCTAAGTTGGGAATGTCTAAGGATTCTTTACTAAATTTGGTAATGTAATCCCTTAATGATTCATTATGACCCTGGGTTATCCTATATAAATCACTAGTTAATCGTTCAAATTTTCTACTACAAGAAAACTGAGTGTTAAACAAGTTAACTAGGTTTGCAAATGAGGTAATAGAATAGGGAGGAAGACTTAGCAGCCACTTGAGAGCTGATCCAGTAAGAGTGGATCCGAATCCTTTGCATAAGCATGCTTCCTTTAGCTTTTCTGGGATTGGATTGATCTCCATCCTCTCCCGGTATTGTGCTATGTGTTCTTCAGGATCCGTCGAACCATCGTACAATTTCATTGTAGGCACATGGAACCTCTTGGGTATCTCATCATCACAGATTGGTGGTGCAAAGCGAGATATCTTGTGGCTCCCATCTGCAATCTCTGGAATAGGTTTGACTACTCCCGGAACACTCGAGATCATATCCTTTAGCTTTTGCAATTCTCTGGCCATGGCATGATTGATACCTGGATCCTGCATAAAACCATGGTTAATAGTATGAGAATTATTAAAAGTGTTACCTCCCGTTGGATTCAAGTTAGGAAATATGGAGGTTAATCCATATTGTTGAGGTTCTGGAATGATCGAGGGGCCAGCAGAGGCATTGGTCTGCATTGGAATAAAATCTCCTTGATGGACATCTGAACTCCCTGTTTGCAAACTCCTCAAGGATCCTGGCATCTGGAAGGATCCCTGAAACTGGGATGATCCTGGAACAAAGGAGGATCCTTGAACCTGGGATGATCCTGGAACGAAGGAGGATCCTTGAACCTGAGATGATCCTGGAACGAAGGAGGATCCTTGAACCTGGGATGATCCTGGAACGAAGGAGGATCCTTGAACCTGGGATGATCCTGGAACGAAGGAGGATCCTTGAACCTGGGATGATCCTGGAACGAAGGAGGATCCTTGAACCTGGGATGGTCCTGGAACAAAGGAGGATCCTTGAACCTGGTGCATTCCTGAATATCCTCCTGTACTCGTGAGGGATCCCATATGCTGGGGATAGGATCCTGCTGGCTGGAAATATGAACCTAGTGCCTGGGTCATAGCTGTTGTTCCATAGTGCACTCCTTTTGGTCCACCCGCATATTGAATGTTTGGAACCACTGACGGCTGAGAAGTAACCACCGGAGTGTCAAAATTCAAAGATCTGGGCATCAGTGGAGAATGATCCTCTGCCGTTTTCTTCTGTTTCTTAATTTCATCAATCTCCCGGAGGATCCTTTCGTTGGTCTTATCCTGCTCTTGTGCATGATTCCTCATCTGCAAAATCAAGGTATAGAGATCATTAGTAGTAGGATTAGTTGAAACAGAAGAAGCAGGTGGTTTTGAGAAAATGGGAGTCGGTTTCTTCGCAGCATTTTCTGTATTCTTCTGGGATCCAGAAGGTGGTGGAGGCAAAGGAAGGACGCCTTGTGAGGAAGTGAATGAGGGCATCAGGTTTGAAGCATTCTTTGATGAGGAAGCCATCTGCTTGGTTGTAGTGAGCCGAATTAAGCACAGAAATGCGTATTTTCTTAAGGACGAAGCACCAATTGCCCCACGGTGGGCGCCAAACTGTTTTGGTCAGAAAATCTGTTGAGAATATTGCAACCAAACTCTAGATTACGGGGTATGATGCTCTAAAAGTGTAACAACAATGAGGATCACTTCAATGTGGAATGCACAAACAACACAAGGGTTTATACGGGGAAAAAGCCCTTGATCAATAATTGATCTCCGGCACAAAAAACCCCGGGTGATGGAAACTACCGATCACCAAGTTCAAATAAATGAATAAACGTTTACAACTTCGGATAGTAACGAGCTAGGTACAAGGATCACTATGGTGAAGTGTGTAAAAAGTGTAAGTAATTGCTAAGTGTTTGAATGAGAGCTTGTATGAGAGTGTTTGCGAGTGTGTGTAACTGCCAAAAAAATGATTAAGTGTCACTAACTAGCTCGTTGCCCCTTTCAAATAAGAAAAATATCTAGTTAACAAACTCTCCGACTTTCAAGCCAAGCCTCCACGTTCTCCATAACGTCTAGTTTTGATCTAGCACGTGCAGAATACTTCGGGAATATTCTCCAAGAATGTCGCTAAGACCTGGTCAAGCTTGTTACACCTGCGATATGTTATAAAACATAAGTAAACAATCGTCAGTATGAGGATCCTTGAAGTGATCCATGGTCCTGATCCTAAAGCCCTTCTGAGGATCACCACCTGTCACAGAAGTAAGGATCACTAGTTAGGATAACAAATAAGGATCACTAATTGTTAGAAAATCCTCCCCTAACAGTAAGGATCCTGCAAGATAACCTGCACACATATGTTTTTTATCTGTTATTCATAAGAGGGATTTAGAATTTACTCCCTGTGTGCAGATTCCAGCAAAGTCCCAGTCTATCTAGACCTAGATGAACTTGACAGCTATCCAACTCCAGCCATAGTCAAGAAGGAGACTCCTGCTACCACTAGCTCCAAGCCACTCCCGGCTCCCAAGGCCAATCCAAGAACCCGTGCTTCCGCAGCGAAAAAGAGAAAGGGCCTTGAGGTCAGTGCTCCAGGCTCAGAAGGGTTCTCCTATGATGAACTCAGCTTCTCTGACTCCTTAGAGCCAATGACATCCTTCCTCAACAAGGTAATATCCTGCCGCATATCCTTCATGTATATCCTGCACATATATCCTAACAGGATATCCTGGTAGGATGTCTTAGTCAGCATACATTCTAACCCCATACCTGTGATCAATGTGCAGGGCCTCCAGCATTTGCTCCACTTGTACAATGACGCTTGTGGTACTGTGGCACTTCATGAAGCCAGGATCAAGCAGCTCGAGAGCACCGTTGCTGACCAAGGTGCTATTGCCAAAGCAAAGAGCCGGCACTATGAAAGCTTGCTAAAGAAGGTCACCCAAGATGCTGAGGTCAAACTTGCCAGCGTTCAAATGGACCATGATCAGGCCTTGATCAGCTTTCGAGAGGGAATCAAGGCTTCTACTATTGTCTCCCTGCTACAAGCACGCATCAAGATGGCCTATGAGGCCAAGGAGACGGGCCTTGTTTGTCCATCTTGGCCAGTTGAATCCTGGGTGGCTAAATTGAAGGAGCTCGGAGGCAACGCTGTGCCACTTCCTGCTGAAGCCGGTGAGTCTTCCAAGTCAACAGAGGTGGTGGTCCAAGCTGGAGAGAAGAAGGATGCTGGAGGTGATGCTGAGATGGACATTGGTCAGGATGCTGCGCAGGATGCTGGTCAAGATGCTGGAGCGGAGAAGTCTGAGAAGGTTGGAGGTGATGCCGCTGTGTGAGGGCATTTAGGTGGGCGATGACGGATATACGTGCCAAGGCCAGAGCCCACCTTTTTGAATTTGAATGTTGGTTTGCAGTTCCACAAACAATTTACTTTTCTGCATTTTACTTTTCCGTACCTGAACAATTTACATTTCCTGCATGCTTTTTGAACAATACAACAGTTGAAGGTGGATGGGTCTCGGTTTGAGATGAAGCCCTCAACTGTTGGGTAAATATGGTTATGAACTACTAGTGCTCTTAGTGGATGGGCCTTGTTTTGAGGTGAAACTAAGAGCACATCTTTTGGTATGTTAATAATATAACTACTCTCTTGACTTTATTGTTATTGTCATACAAATTTTACTTATGAAAATTGTTTGGTTTGAACATTCTTAGGAACATATATTATAAATGAATCCTGGAAGATATCCTGAAAGATATCTTGATCAGGATATTAAAATACACCAAATAAAAAGGAGAAATCATACCAGAGATCCTTAGAGGATCAGTTCCGATCTTTTATCATAAGTTTGTCCCCAGTGCATACTTATAAACTTGGATCCATCCTTTGAGCAGTATTACGTATGTCCCCTGTGTTCGACAAAAACACAAATGTATTTACATTTTGACTCGAACGAATTCCGAATGCCTAAGGGCAGAACCCCTGATATCCTGAAAAGAATCCTTAGTATATTGGGGATAAACCCTGATATCTGGGGATAAACCCTGAATTTCATGCGTGTGTTTTTAACGAAAAGATCCATATATAATAATATTACGTGTGTTTTTAACGAATCATGTCTGCCAGATGTTAACAGGGATTTGAATCTTTTTAACGAGTTTTACCATCTGGGCCAGGTCTTATAATGACATGCAGGCTAGGTTATACTTTTAAGATCCTTAATAAAATAACATAGGCAGATAGATTTTTAAAAGGAATGATTATGATTTATTTATTTCATATATAATTTAATTATGCATAACATAGCAAAGATGAAATTTATAAACTTACATTCCATTAAAACTAAAAGTAGTACATTTTGCCCTAAACGGGACTTTTCACATAAACACATGCCCACGCAGGAGCTATACAGATAATACATGTCCTCACAGGGACTGTTTACAAAAGTAAATGTCCACGCAGGGACTAATAGAGACAAGTCCACGTAGGGACTAAGTACAAAGGTAGATGTCCACGCAGGGACTACATACTCACATAAATAAATGTCCACGTAGGGACTTGATTTAAACAAGGAAATACAACAATATATATTGGGATTTAACGATCCCGTTTCTTCTTTCCCTTCAGCAAGTTTGCCAAACCACTCATAAATCCCTCATTCTTCTTACGCTCTTTCTGGAGGTCTCGCTCAACCTTGCCCAGTCTTTGACGGAGATCCTCCTGCTCTGGTGGAGAAAACCGTGGTGGCTGGTACTGTGGCGGCGGCTGCGCAGGTACTTGATATCCATGAGCTGGATTTCCTATTCCCCAAGGGGTTCCATAAGGTCCTTCTGGGTTAAAGGCATTGTAGTTCACTGCTACTTGGTAAGGATCCTCAGCATAGTTATAATTATGGTATGCTGGCGGTCCATAAGGGTTGTAAGCTGCCGGAGCAGTAAAAGCAGGGATAGGGTGGCCAAAACCCTGTGATGGCGGTGCAATAGGTGCCGAATTCACCTCCGAAACTGGAACTGAAGGTCCACCCATCTGTGGGCCTTCATATATAGGCGGGTAGTGGTTGCCGCTAGAGTGTTGAGGGGTGTTGAGACGAAAATCAACTTCTCGTGCTGATATCCATGCACCAGTCCTCCTACGTCTTGGTGGTTCTGGAGGCTCTAGATGAACTGGCGGCGGTGGAGGCGGTGGCGTGACTGCCTCATAACGTGGATCCCCAGAGGGATTTTGCTGCACGTAACGTGGATCCCCAGAGGGATCTTGCTGCTGCAGTGGCGGCTGCTGGTGAGGTGATGAGTGTTCAGATGGTGTATAGTACCACTCACACCGTTCGAACCGTGCCATGTGACTATCCGGACCCTGGTATGGTGTTCCGTGAAAATACGAACCGTCTGAGATCACGAAAGGATGGTTCAAGGATCCGGTTGAAGCCTCGACGGGATCTGTGTCCTCGTCCATATCTTGATCACCAGAAAAGTGATCCTCCGGTCCTAGTGGGTTAAAGCCCACGTGCTCTGGTAGGTACTCTGCTGGGTTAAATTGACCCTGAAAGACAGGAGTAGGGTCGTCGAAGGAACGGTGTGATGCTGATTGTTGCAAAGGTATGTATGAAGGTGGCGGATTGTTGGGCTCATTCTCGGACTGAGGCCCATATGAGTGATAATATGGAGGCGTGGAGCTATGTGAAGTAGATCGTCTGGAAGGCTCCTCGTAAACCCTCCAAGGTTCTTGTGGACCTGCACTCCTTGTAGATGAAGGAGTTCGTCGGCCCGAAGGCCCGGCCTCGTGGTCGTTAGGGGCTCTCATTGGCTCCTTTCCTCGACTTCCTCGCCTGAATCTTGGCGGCATTTTTAAACCTGTCCATATAAACAAAGGTAATAACAAGGAAAAATAAAGGACAAAGTTAAAAGTAAAATAAAAACATTTTGGATTATTCCTAAGTTCTTTGTCTAGACTCGAAGATTTAGGAATGTGCAATTGTGTAACTGAGATTAAACACAAAAGGCTAGTGTTTAATTCACTCAGAGTTGGCTCTGATACCAACCTGTCACACCCCAAATTTCCACGTGTTACCGGTGGGCCCGGTAGGGGAGTATCGTGACGTGGTTGGCAACATAATAGTCAAACAACACAATATATAAATGCACAGCGGAAGCAAAGTATAGATTTAATTCAACCAAACGATATTGTAATATTAAGTATCACAAATAGTCGAATATAAATCCACAGGTAGATCAAATAAAAAGGAAACAAATGTTCAACAGTTTATGACATCCAAGCTGGCGAGACTTATTGTGGATGCTAGGAGACAAGCCAGCCTATTTCGCGTAGTACCTGCACTTAACCTTTTTAGGAAAAATACGTCAGTTTACACTGGTAAATACAATCAACCGACTCATTTTGAAAAGAGTTTAAGAAAATGCATTTAAGGCACAAGGCACAAATAATATTTTTATAACTTGGGATAATTATTTAAATATATAAACTTGTAAAGGATTTACATGTTCCTTATGCGTTCAGTAGCCCGGATCGAGCCGGGTTAAAGATCAATAAACACACCACTTTATTTATGAGACACTGACAGGTGTACGCATACACCTGAGTGCTAAGGTCGTGGCCATTTCGTAAAATGATGCCAGGGATATCCGGGACACGGTCATTAACCCCCCAAAGGCTTTAAGCAAACAAAACAATTTAAACGAAACATCTCAATACTTTAACCATATACAATTAAAGATTCAATGTCCGACCAAGCGGTATTTTATATACCTTACCCAAGCCCGTATAGGGAAATAAGTTAAAAGTATTTACCTGAGTAAGTATAGATCAAAATAAGCGAGTGCAAGTATCTTTTACTGGTTCTCCTAATCTGGAACGAAGGTTTATAATAACCTATTAGAATCCTAACGGGTCTTTAGTTAAGCTTACGCTTAGACCGGTTAGTTTTTAAAGATACGGTTCGTACGCACGATTAAGCGAAGACCGGATAGAATGTGATTTAGACCCGACAAGTTTGAAGACTTGCTTAATATGGGTATATGATACACATTCTGGATTTTGAGATAAAACCGATAAGGTTTGACCCGTTTCGGCTAATTTATGTAAACTAGTTACATAAACCGAACCGAACGCGCATGAAGCGTAACGGGTATCCGTAAGAGTCCTAAACAGGTTTCCTAAGTTAACATGCCTTAAATAAGTTGTGACATCAGTAGGATATCACCCATGACGCCCCAAACGAGTTTAATCTCTTAATAAGCCCCGTAGGGGTATTTTGGTCATTTTAAAGATTATAAAAGGGTTTAATTAGACACCTGTGATCCGGGTCTGAGTTGTTCAGTAAAATAGCTTATTTTAACAGGTTATAACCTTTGGTAATAAGTCTTATATACTAAAATAGTTTTAAACCCAAACTATGCGTTAAATACGCGTATAAAGTCGTTTTAAGCGATGTACGGGTTAAAATATGATTCTGAGTTTTCTGATCATATAAACAGGCTCAAAATACTCCATTTATTATTTAAAATCAATAGCAATTGGATTGGCATTAAAAGGATTTGTAAAACTCATTTTATGGCCGAAAAGGGTATTTTTGGTATTAACCGAATCAAGGCGATAAACCTAGCTTATGATCAGTTTAAAAATAATTAAAAATCTTTAAAAATCCCAAAATATTATATCACATCATTGGGTAAAAGGTTTGGTGTCAAAAATTGGGTTTAGATAGGCTTTACGCTAATGACACCGTTTAATTACTTAAAAGCATTCAAATTACGTCATTAAGCATAACTCCTAATCTAGACCTCCAACTGATGTGAAATTTTAGGTACAAGTTTAATAATCAGTAACTAAGATTATGGCACTTTCACATTTCCAAAAAATCTCGTTTTATGGTCATAAGGGCATTACGGTCAATATTTAGGCAATTAACGGAAACGTCGGACGATTAGGGATTCGAGTGGTATAAACGCAGAGGCTTATACACACACGTAACTAGGTCCTAATGGAACCTTAAGGCATGTCTAAACGTATATAAATCGGGTCAGAACTGAGGTCAAAGCAAAAGTCAAACTTTTGCGTCTCTCGGTTCCGAATCGGTTCAAAACATAAAGTTGTCGAATCAACAAGCTTAGACAAGTTTTTATACTTATTTTCAAGTTGTATGACTGATAAAACAGGTTACACGCCTTCCGTATCGTTAAATATGCGATTAATGTTTCTGTTGACTTTTTCGGACAACCTTTGACTCGACAAACGACCTAGTTAGGATTCGAATCAGTGAGTGCCCTTTTAGGGGTTTATTAACCATATAAATACCAACTTATAACAACTTTTGATTCGACTAAACTCTGGACCGATTGTGATTTATCGCTAAATCAAACCGTAGTTACGACGGTTTGATTTCTAGGCTATAAACTAAGTATAAATGAATTAGAGAAGGTTAGGCATACTTACACACGACTAATGGATGATTTGGAATGCTTGTGACCTGCTTGAATGCTCCAGAAATGCTCAGAGGTTGACGAATGATCAATGTAGTAACATGTGGGTCTTATAAACAACTTCAAACATACTTGGATCATCAACACCTAAGTCTAGGAGTGTTACAATATCAACCACAAGTGCCCTACATGCTAAAAACCACCTTAGGCAGCCCAAGGTATCGAAAAAATGAGATTTGAGTCGGTTACAAGCATCAACAGGCAGCTGCCTGTTTTTTCTGCAACTGGCAGTCGTAGGCGGCCCGCGTGGCCTTCTGTTATCTGTGAGGCGGGCCGCGTGGCCCTTCTGGTCAGGTCACACATGATTTTCGTTATTGCATTTTGGTCCTTGGTCCCCCGAAAGGTCGTTTTCACTTGTTTTCCAGAGTTCTTATCCTATAATATTAACATATGGGGGCTTTAAGACTTATACCCACTTTGTTAAGTCCTCGGGTAACTTTGTGATCACTCGAAAAGCCCTAAATTCCAATGTTAACGATTCTAACCCTCACACACGAATTTTATCACAACTTTCTCATACGGTAACAAAACTTGGTGAAATTTTTATGGTACATTCTAGTGAGCATATTTAATCGTTACAAGGCTTCGGGTTTGCTAAAAGGTCACTCAGAGGTATATCTTAAACATGTTGACACATTTAACCCCTGTAGTTTGTAATCTCACTTTCTTTCACAATTCGCTTCGTATGATCCATGATCCATTCGTTTAAGGTTATAAACATCATGTAGGGTTATTGTAAGGTATATTTATTCATTGTTGACACTTTGAACCCTTATATTTACACAGTTTCACTGTTTGTCAACTTTAGTCCTTCAAGAACATACTTTCACACGTTCAAACCTGTGACACGTGTCAACACATTATAGGACGTAAATTTTTGAGGTGTTACACTTGGGTATGAAGGAAAAGGATGGGCGGACGAGCTGCCAAATGTCCTGTGGGCCCGTCGAACCTTACAAAAGACAAGCAACGGAGAGACACCGTTCAGTCTTACATACGGCACCGAGGCAGTGATTCCGGCAGAGGTCGGACTCCCAAAACAAAGATGCAAAAATTGGGATGAAAACGAGCAAGAGCTCCTATCTAACCTGGACATGTTAGAGGAACACCGGAACATAGCAGCAATTAAAGTCAGAGATTACGTGTTCCGAAGCAATGATGCGAGCAAGGTTGAGCCACCAGGGAAGTTAACCCCAAAATGGGAAGGACCGTACCGGGTCAAAAAAGCTAGCGACAAAGGGTCGTACATACTCGAGAAAATCGACGGGACCCCTGTCCCGCGAACATGGAATGGGGTCCATCTAAAGAAATGTTTCATGTGACCGGATGATCACCATAGCACCAGAAAGATCGCTTTTATTTTATGTCATTTTCCTTTTCTATGTAATATCGAGAGGGTAATGCCCCGAACATATTTCCAATTTCCATTAAAAACCGGGAGGGTCTACCCCGGAGACTATGTTATTTGCTATTTAATAAAGCGATCTACGTTCTTAATTGGTGCAAAAATAACATGTCATTTTATAAGTTCGAACGATAAAATGTGCACAAAACGGGCCACGACCCATGCCTCGCGCCGATCGAGAAGGCTTAAAGAGTTCAAAAACAAAAAATCTATTAAAGCAAAGTGGTTCGGACCGAACCACGAACAAAACATGCGAGACTTAAACAATAAGTGTATAAAAACTTATCAAAGTCGTTGCTACGATCCGGGCACTCAGGTCGCCCGAGAATTAATAATAACACAAGTGGTTGGCAAATAGTAAAAGTTTGGATGCAAACTAAGCTAGAAACCAAGCACAAACATCATTAGCAAAAATTATAACTTCCTAGTTAACATGTTCGTTGAAATTACGACAAAATATTGTACGGTTACATACCACAGTTGTTCAAAA
The DNA here is from genome assembly GCA_030545235.1 of Helianthus tuberosus. Classification (NCBI taxonomy): domain Eukaryota; kingdom Viridiplantae; phylum Streptophyta; class Magnoliopsida; order Asterales; family Asteraceae; genus Helianthus; species Helianthus tuberosus. Next base: position 83,657,593 of record CM060363.1, read on the forward strand.
TAAAATAAAAGGAAAAAAATTACATCCGTCAATCTTCCTTGACAATAGGAAGTCTGCTTTTTTCCTTTATAACCTCCAAGGGCTCGTTCACCAGCTCCGAAACTTTATCCAAAGCCCGAAATGTGGAAGTTGTCAAAGGCCTTGATTGCAGTATCGAGAGTGTCCTTTGCACCTTCGTCATACCCCAGAATCTCGTCAACGGTCTTAGCCGAAGCCTTCGCGGCCTGAAAGCCCTGTTTGATGCCGTCGTTCACACCGACAGCATTAACGCTGTTGACCAAGTCAGCAACTACCTTCTCAAGCTCGGGGCTATGATGAACCAGTTTAACAACCCAAGCTACCCCTTCCGTCAAAAACCATTGCTTGGTGAGTAAAAGCTCAGACGCAAGTCCATACAATTCAACCATCTCACCATCATAGCGGCTCAGCATGTCCATCATATCTGCAACAGCGGCCCGGTGAGAATCGATAGCCTTGTCCCGGGCCCTCTCGAGCTCCGCCTTATCTAAAAAGAGTGACAAAATAATAAAAAGTTAGAAACCAAATAAGCAACAAAGAACAACGCTTCCAAACATACCGTTCACAAGACGAAGATGATCGGCCAATAGCTGATCATACGAAGACTGCATCTTCTTCTGCCCCGACTTATTCTCCTCTTCGATCCCGGATAGCTTCTTTTCCAATGCCTCAAACTTCAGCTTTAAATCCTCTAAATCCTGGATAGCTCTGTCATGGGCTTCATAGGCAGCCGCTGCTGAAGCTTGAGAGGCTTTATTAATCTCCTTTGTCTCTAAAACTTGTTCCTTCAAACGATCCACCTGAGCTCGGAGCGAAGAAAGCTCTTGTTTGGTTTTTGAACGAATATTCTCTTCGTTTTTCAAGGAGGCAACCTCACGCTTATATCGACGACAGTTGGACTCTGCTTCAACCCACCGCTTGTATGTCTCGACCACCAAGGAATTAGATTGGGCTTGATTCAGCATCAAAGCATTCCCAAGCTCGGGTCCACTCATCCTACGATAATAAAAGTGCTCGGCAGGAGTGCCAATGTGAAACAAAGACATCTTCGCAGTAAGAGCATCGATAATCCTATCTTTGTTAGCAAGCGACCAATCGGGGACATATTTCTCCAAAGCTTGGGTGGAATCCACATCCATCGCGTCCGACGAACCTAACTCCTGACAAATAAACACAGCTTCAGTCTCGTACCACAAAGGAGACGAGGAAGCACTGTCCCCACCATCAAACTGTTGAGGACTCGGCCTCGAGACATTAGAATCAACCTCGGTTGTGGGCTTACCCGAGGGAGATAGATAAATCTTCTTGAAGGCCAATGGATCTGGCATTTCAGTATCAGCAATCACCTTGGTAGTCGGACCCCCAAACGATAAAGGGCTCGGAGGGAGTGTAAAAGGTTGATCTCTCGGGGTCTTGCCGCCATGAAGGTGAGCACTTAGATTCTCCAATAAACCTCCAGAAGCAGAAAATTCTGTGACCCGATCCGTGTCATCCTCCAGAGCAATCGTTTTAGGAACAAGCTTAGTTTTCTTCAACCCTTTCAGGTTCGGATCAGATTTCAAAGAAGGGTTCCGACTCCTCTTCAGACTTACCTGAGGTTGATTACCCACATCGTCAACATTCGCGTCCTCGTCCTCCACAGATAAATGTTCCGAACCATATAAGATAACCTTCAAACCGTAAACTCTAGTTCCGCTCGAACCATCTCCCTTTCCCTTGCCACTTCCCGCGGCCGATAAGGTCCGAGTCGGAGGTACGTTCGCAACCTGAGTCGGAGGAACCGAACCCGAACCACCTTGCTCGGCAACCGCTGAAGGCTCTCTGATCGCATACAAATTTTCAATAACAATCGACAGATACGGTGGATATCCCTTCGGCGTCTTTTTAGCTCTAATGTCAAGCTCGGAAGAATCAAAAGATTTCAACCGTAAGGCCTCTTTTAACCCCATGACTGCACAAAAGCAAATAACTCATAATGAATACACACAAAAAATAAAAATATATAATAACACATAAAGAAAAGAGCAGGGGGTCATCCAAACAAGAAACATAACTAACCCTGTCCGTTCCAACGAAGTGTTGGAAAGTACTCAGGTTCGGGCCATATCGTGCTTATCCTCCCCATGACGAAGATGTGTTCCGGGAACTTTTGGATTCGACCGGCCTCCTTTATCAAAGCGGCATACAAGCCCTTGTTAAAATCAAAGTCTTCTAGGAGGGGGCCATGAAGGCTTGATCTCCTCGGCCTCCAGACCATTTCAGCCGGAATGCACCGATCATCCACCAAGAAAAAAAATGATCTTTCCAATCTTTCAAACTCGAAGTAATCCATGAATAGCAGGAAGCATTCTTCTTTCGAACCTCAAAAGTATACCAATCTCCGGTCCGATTCAGCCTATAAAATGATCGGAACACATCCAAATCTAGATCGGAATCCAAGCTACGACAGGCCAATTCAAACTGACACACTTTGGCTAGGCCAAAGGGATTCATCTGGGAGAGATGAACCTCATGAAACATCAAAACCCTAACTAAAAACTTCGTCTAAGGGAGACGATAGTTACAGTAGTCGAACATCCGGGTATAAACCCCGGTCTTCCCAGGAATAAAAGGGTAAACAGCCGTATCCTTCTCAGGCAGAGTTGGATTAAGGGAAGATGGGATCGAATACTGGTTAACAAACAATTCCATAACGCTTCGACTCAAAATATTGAAACAACCAGACATATTACTCTTGTTTGCCATGGTTCAAAGAAGAAACACTAACCTGTTCGTGAAATGATGATCTGAAAAGAAAAAAAGGAAGGCGGAGATAGAGGAAAGAAACCAGAGAGACAAGAAGATAAAATGTGAAAAGTAAAAACACCTTTTTTTTCCTATTTATACCAAATACACCGCCTTAGTTTGGGCCAATAAGAAGTCGACACGTCATGACAAGTGACGCATGTCAAATGTCATATCAGTAAAAAGAAGAAACTCAAGCGACAGACGGTCACCTATCAAAAAGTCACCGCCAGAAAAAGAAATTCAAAAATAAAAAATAACCGTCAAAATGAAAAAGCGCCGAAACAAAACCTTTTTAATAATGTTCGAAACTTTTACCTAGCAAACGCTACGAACTAGGGGGACTTGATGAGGATACGTCCTGGATTGGACCGAACACCACATACTTCCGGGTCGATTACCCGGAGGGCCCAAGTCGAACCAAAGTCGGAACGAACAGCCAACAGAATCTCCTATAACTAACTTGGGGCCCACAATATTAACTACTTGATAGTTATTGGTCCGACCCCAACCAACCCGTCACATCAGCACACCCAAAAGGTAAATACCCCTCCAAAACTTTCAGCAAGGGGTAATCACTACTTTCTCTCTCTAAATCCTCCTTTCTCTCTCACTGACCTATCACTCTTCTTCAAATACTTAATCTCATGCCCGAGCTTGGTCACAAAGAGGCCCCCTCCCTGTGATGAGGCAACGGTGAGTTCTCTTTCTTGTGATCTTTCAGGTTTTAGCAAAGTTCTTCTGAGGCTCGTCTCTATCCAGCTCGAACTGACTGGTATTTGAGTCTTCAATGATGATTGGGGTTAACGGGTAATACTGGGAAATGGGAGGCAGTGGCTTTTTATTTTTATTTTTTAATTCATGGCTTATCTTCATATCAATAATTCAATATGGATGTTTCAGGCCGAGAAGAAAAAAAAAGGTATGCTGTAAAGGATGCTTGATTTTTACGAGGACATGTGGCCATTCGAGAAGGTGGAGATGGTGATGGTGGTAAAGAGTGGGGAAGATGAAGTGAGTGGGGGTAAGTTATGTGTCCCACATCAATTATTTAATATTAATTATATTTCTTTTTGACTTTAAGGTATTAGTTTAACAGTAAGGGTGTTTTGGTCATTTCACATTCACTTAAGACCAAAAACTAACTCCCATCCGCGCCAGGGACTATCCGGGAACGAAATTGTAAAAGTTGAGAGCTACAATTATAATTTTAGAAAGTTAGGGACTAAAGGTGAAAAATTGGCAAACCACAAGGACTATCCGGGCACTTGTCTCTAATTAATAAATAACTTGTAGGAAATGAAAAATATTCAACGGGGAAAACTAAATAAAAATCAAATTTTTTAACTTTTAAATCTAAATAGGATTTTTTAACGAACTTTTTAATTGGTTTAATCCATTTATTAAATGAGTAGTATTCAGACTAACTTATTTAATAAACAAATTATATTAGCCAAACTAAAACTTGTCGGAAAAAAGATAAGTAATTATTTTTGTATCGTGTTTCCATTTTATCACCCCTTCCCAAGAAGGGTAACAATAGTTAGGGTGAGTGGAGTGGGTCGGTAAACTCATGCGGTACCGATCCCAACTCCACCGTCATCCATTTTTACCGAGCACATGTTACCGAATTGGGGGGCGTTTTTGGTGAGTGCTCACCGATTCGGTGAGAGGGAGGGAAAGGGGAGAGAGATGGGTATGTGGTGGGGTCTATTTCTTCTCAACCAATCACACATTTTTTTTTAAATAGTTTACCTAAACCCCGTTAGGTAAACCACCGCCAACGTTTTTGAGCATTATGTAAATAATTTAGATGAATTGATGTGTCACTGTCTGATTGGGTGAATGGGGAGTTTACTTATTTCAAATAGGTAACCCACTCCCTTCACCCTTAGCTCATGTGCAAAGGTAGGTGTTCAAAACTTGTTTTTCTGGGCCATTCACTATACTTTCACATTTTTTTCATTTCACGTAATCGGTATGTAATTATTAGTTTTCACTCACTTTTTATCACGTTTGTGTTTATGGTTTTACAAGTTTCCAATACCCAATACCCATTAAAATAATATTTATATCAAATAAATTAAAAATAACATTATAAAAAAGGATTAATTTGATTGGTTGAGAGAGTACAAGACCAACAAGCCTTTGCCATTCACGTCGGGGCTGCACCCACGCCATTTGATTTTAACTGGGCTTTCACGCCCCTTGCTTTGGCGTTTAACGCCTGTTAAAAGCCACCTCATCAAGTGTGTGAGTCCATAGTAAGAAGTGTAAGGGTGTCCGGGGCGTACAGCGGGGACCTCATCGGTGACCACATCCACCGATCGGGAACACCGCCGCCAACGGTGCGGGGACCCGAATCGGGGGGTGGTTGCGGCACTTGTTCACCGCTTTGAAATGGCACGCATATTGATGAACGGTCTTTAAACGGTCGACTTTTAAAAAAAAATCACTTTTTAAACAAATATAAATAACCACACCCACTTCACTATTTTTTATACTCTCAAACCACACCCACTTCTTATTTTTTATACTCTCAAACCACACCCACTTCTTATTTTTTATACTCTCAAACAACACCCACTTCACTAAATGGATCCCAGGTTCCCGATTTTTCCTCCCCTACCCGACTTTCCCGACGATGAAGGTTCTTCGTCAAACGATAGTAGCTTAATTTTCTTCCAAAATCTCATCCAACAAGCGGAGATACTAGACACGGCATCGTCTAGTAAAAAAAAAGTTGTCCCTCGAGATCGTGAGGGTGGCCACGAAACACTAATGGCCGATTATTTTGTAGAAAATCCAAAATTTAATGCCGATATTTTTCGTCAGAGGTTTCGTATGTCCAAGTCTTTGTTCCTAAAAATTGTTAGTGACGTCGAAGCGTACGACGAGTGGTTTCAAGAGGGCTTGGACGGGAGAATGAAGAAAAGTTTCACGCCGTTGCAAAAGGTTACTTCTGCGATTAAACAACTTGCAACCGGTAACCCACCAGACGAAAACGACGAGTATTTAAAGATGTCTGAAAGGACCTCTCGTGAGTGCCTTGAATATTTCTGCCAGACGGTCTGTGCAATGTATGCCGGGGAATTCTTACGTAGACCAACGAGCCGCGACGTTGCGCTATTGTATCAGGCTCATGAGGAGAGACATCATCTACCTGGTATGTTGGGTAGTCTGGATTGTACACACTTCGTCTGGAGAATGTGCCCCACAGAATTGCGTGGACAATATATGAGAGGCGATCATTAATACCCGACGGTTATGTTAGAGGCGGTGGCGTCTCAAGATTTGTGGATTTGGCATGCTTTTTGTGGCCCGGCGGGTTCACAAAACGACATCAACGTGCTCCAACAATCTCCGTTATTTCTTGCTCAACGAAACGGAACGGCGCCATATTGTCCATTTCAGGTGAACGACCACTTATACAAACGCGGGTATTATCTTACTGATGGGATCTACCCTAGCTGGTCCGTGTTTGTGAAGTCTTTTCCATATCCTCACATCCCGAATGAAAAAAAGTTCAAGAGGCAACACGAGGCCGCAAGAAAAGATGTGGAACGGGCGTTTGGTGTGTTAAAGGCGAAGTGGGGAATACTAAATCGTCCAATGCGTTCGAAAACGGTGAAAAAGATAAGGTTACTCGTGTATACGTGCATTATTTTACATAACATGATTATAAAAGACGACGGAAGGGCGATAGCACCGGTACACATTCAAGATCCTCCAGTCGAACCCGTCTTCGCTGAAACAGCTTATAGCGAGCTCATTGACGAAGAAATGCATTGGAGACTAAAACACGATCTCGTTGAGCATCTCGGACGTTTAGATCTACCTCACCTTGAAGTGAGTTCCGACGACGAGTAGTTTGTTTTTATATTTTTCTAGTTTGAATGTAATTTTTATTTTTCTAGTTTGAATGTAATTTTTATTTTTCTAGGTTGTTTTTTTTTTAATTTAATGAAATGTCTTTTATTTAATTTTTATTTTTATTAATATTTTTTTAATTTATAAACATGCATAATTTTACAACAAATAAAAAAAAAACCCAAGTCCCCTATTAGGGGAGTGCCGCCATCAAAATGGGGTGTTAGGAGAGTTTAAGAGGGAGTTGACGTGGCACTATCTGATTCGTGGTGTGTAAGAGAGGGGATTCCCCTCTTAGGGGAGTGCCCCTCTCACCCTAAGGCTGTGTTCCAGAGATCCACTTAACATGGGGAGGGGAGGGGAGGGAAAATGAGGTTTTTTTTGCCTGAAAATAGTCTTTCCAATTTGGAAAGACATGAAGGGGAGGGGAGGGATGAGGAGGGATTTTTAACTCGGGAACACACCGTAAATGCATTTTTACGTTCATCTTTATCATCTTATTAATGACTTTGACCAAACCTAAAAAGGTACAACTGATATCACTTTTCAAGACTTAAATAAACGGTACAGTTTTATTGGTTGATAAAATCAAACAAAAATTGATCGTTATTGATTTTGTAGTGATATCTAATAATTTTAATACATACGGCATACCCAATATTATGAATTATGTTCAAATGAATCCACTGTTGACGGATTAACATTTATTATTTAATCATATTATTATAGTATATACTATGTGACAATGATACGCTTGACTTTATAAGTTTGATACATAATTATAATATTGTTAACGCACAAGTTTTCTAATGTGTGTCTTACATATTATAACAGTGCATTTGACTTATTAGGTTTGAGTCGATATAATATATTTTGATATACCAATATATAAAAATATGTAATTTGTTATAATGATGCATCCAACTCTACAAGCTTGATTCGATGTTATAATGAGTTTTTATGTTCATATTCAAATTACCTCGTCAAATCCAATAGCTTAATTTTCGCTTGGAAATTCAAAATGCAAACACAATTGAGCTCTTTACATACTACATTTTAAAAAAAACACAACCTTAAATTGTATAAACAATCTAGGTGTGCTACATTTCATTGACGAAAGAATACAAACACTTTTGACATGTAAACATAAACAATACTAAATCCATTCTATTTTACATTGGTAATTACATAATAACATTTAAATAAAAAAAAAATACCTTAAACCATTTAAAACAAAAAATTTGAGCCCAAAAATCAAACACAAATTACCGTCATCATCTTTTTAAAAAATCAATCAAATCGAACCATTCGTTACCAGCAGTAACAATTAAAAAAATCGTAATCGTCACCGTCTTCGTCATTGAGAGAAAAACATCTTCAAAGAACAACAACAAAAGCAAACAAAAAATCTTTCAATTACCTCCAAAAACCACATTAAAAAAAGAAAAATAAAAAAATAAAAAAATAAAAGGTCACATGAGACACTTAACTAATACCACAAGGACCGAAACAAACATTTCACTTTAACAACATTTGAAAAAACAAACAATATAAAACGCATTCAGATACGCAACTAATTCCATAAATAGCTACTAAACCATTCAAACCTTAGGTCCTACTACTACTTGACAGTTTGTTACAACTCTCCTCTTTCTTCTCTCTCTCTCTCTCTGAATAATACATACAGTTTGTATAAAAAATATTTCCATATGTAACACAACAATTGAATTGAAATCCAGCAGCAGCAAGTATAAGTATGACGAATGGGTTTGAGAGTTTGATCCAGACGATCAAATCAAAGGTGAAGGCGTTGAAGAAGAAGAAACCGAAGAAGGTGTACATGAAGATGGATAAAACCAACAGTGTTAGGGTCGAGATCCGCAGTCGTCAAGCTCGGAAACTTATTGATAAAACTCTACAGGCTGCCGATCGTCCTGGCAAGCGCCCCATTCCTTGATTTATAAAAATTAACAAGTCTTTTTTTTATGGTTTTGAGTTTTAATTTTCTTGTTTGTATTATTTGGTAATCCAAGGTTGGTTTGTGATGAGGTAATCTAGACGTTTTAAGTTTCTTCTAATTAATTTCTTTGTCTATTAGTAAATGCTACTGTTTTATTTTTTTTTCTCTCTCTCACATATACTTTTTGAAATGTGATATTGCTAGAAATGTTGAATAAATTCACACATGCTCTCTTTTATCTCTCTTTATATACATACATAGATATATATTGAGGGATAGAGTGAAAAAAGGAGTAAATTACGTTTTTAGCATCTGTGGTTATATCACTTTTACTATATTACCTAAAATAAGAATTTTTATCATATCTGCCCCCATGGTCTTTATAACTAACCATTTTGGCCCCTAAGTCTAGAGATCATGGGGGCCAAAATGGTTAGTTACAGAGACCATGGGGGCCAAAATGGTTAGACTTAGGGGCCAAAATGGTTAGTTATAGAGACCATGGGGGCATATATGTTAAAAATTCTTATTTTGGACTAATATAGTAAAAGTGATATAACCACAGGGGCCAAAAACGTAATTTACTCGTGAAAAAAGATATAAAAATAAAATATAGAGGTGTGAGAATATATATACATACACAGATATATATTGAGAGATACTGTGAAAAAAGATATAAAAATAAGATATATGGGTATGAGAATAGTGAAGGTCTAAATATATTATGGTTTTGTTTAGCATTATAGAGTTATTAACTTATTATGTAAAATTTATGTAGTTTGGTTAAATGGGTTGTGTTTGTGAACAGTGAGCTGAATCTAACACGCATGAACTCTTATATTGTATTGATCGTTTAAATTTATATTTTTGTTTGCATATTAATATTTTTAATCCCTTTTAAATTTATTCTAAAATTATTAATTTATGTGAATTTCTTTTTTAGTTTTTGCATTTTCGTCTAACCAACCATTTTAAGTAATAAAATTAAAAACATATTACTGACCAGCGTCTAACGGCTCACCTACAACTTTGTCTTTGGTAGATTAGGGTTTGCAATTCAGAAAGGGCTGGCGGCGTAGCTTGTTGCCTGTCTATCTTCTGTTTTGATGTAACTTGGCAAGTATGAATGAAATATCCTAATGAACTTAAATTAAAAAAAAACATATTTTGAAAATTATAAACATTGACATGTAATGAGTCACCCGTTTAGGCAGCACTCAGTTCGTTTAGCTGAATGTGTTAGCTTCTTTGGCTCGAATTAGATCCCAACCCGTTTGGATTAAACTCAAACACACTAATTTTGGGTTTGTTTAATGATTTTACACCCTTATTTATGAGTTTAGAGTATAAAGCATTAGTTCTCATTTTGTTCTTGATGCAATTAAATTTGAATTGTATATGACATGGTTTAATTAAATATATATGTATATATATTTCGAGATTGAGAAATTTACAGGATTTGAACTGTTAGCAAAATCAGATTCCAATCTAATAATAATTAATTTGGTGCCACAAGTCTTTGTTGAAATATTATATGTTTTTTTTTTTTTTAATTATATTTGTTTTTGTATTTGGTTGACCTTTTGGTTATTAAAAGTAATTTATTATATTAACAAAATATTTGGTGAAGGTTATCGATGCCACACGAGTGAAACATGGTATATTTTGTAATTCCTTACATTTTACTAAAATTATTTTTTAATCAAATAAGGTCAAAATAAGACGCCTTGAAAGTCATTAACAAAAGTTCATCTTTATATCGTAAACAACAATATGTATTAAAGTAGACAATTAAAAAAATGTTAAACCATAAAATAGTTTGTGCTAATTCGAAAAGGTTAACAATTTTATTAAAGTAGACAATTAAAAAAATGTTTTAAAAAATTGGACACGTTGGATCCAAATCTACAAGCATTTAAAGCATCCTTATATATACCGTTAATAAACAGATCATGTTAGTTACCACATCATATTTATTCTATGCTTCAAACATATTCATTTTCTCTTCAGGGAGGGTTGATCCAGTTGCAAACATATTTTTTAAATTATAATTATGACATTATATATATGGGCTAATTATAATGAAGAAACTCACTCCAGTTAAGAAAACTATAAAAACTCTATAAGTGGATCAGAAATAGCCACATGTTTTTTGTAAGAGATTGGTTGAGGGGCATATTGGGAAATTTGCACTAGACATGGACAATAAATGTATTAGTTGAAAATGTATGATGTGCTACAATCATCCTCATACACATTTGAAATCTATACATATATCATTCTCTTTCACAATTTTTCAGATCTCACATAAATTTCAAATGTTTTTCATTTGCATATTCATCTTTACTTTAATTTCTCTCTCTTTCTCTCTTTCCACATCTCTTTCTATCTCTATGTCTCATTCTCATATAACTTCAAGAATTTAAAATATAACTTCAAGAATTTAAAAACACAATTCATCCTATATTTGATTTTTTTTGCCGGAAACTATGGTGGGTTTTTTTAGAGAAGTCCGGTTTGGAGGTTCATAACTTCATTTTTTAAGGATGACCGGATCTGGGAGTTTAATTTTGAAGTATCAGAGTGACCGGATCTTGGCGATAAGTCCGACAGGAGAGTTTGATAACCGGATATTGAAGATTTTGAAGATGTTGGAGGTTCATAATTTCATTTTTCTATTTATCTTAGAAAATGTACATGTATTAGATCTTTGTAAGATTTATGTGTTTATTTGCTATAATGACTTCTACCCCATGTATTAGAAATCGTACATTTTTTACTTTTATGTTATATGCATTTTTTGATAGTGCTAGCTCAACTTGCAGAGATTTGTAGTTGTAATTCAGATGACCCACATCTTTTGGCAATTACATGTATATTTTTTTATCAGTTAGACGTATCATTTTTTGGTAGTTATATTTTTTATCAGTAAAATGTAACTTTTTTTACTAGTAAAATGTAACTTTTTTACTAGTAAAATGTAACATTTTTTGCAGTTACATTAAAACTATTAGATTTTTATATTTATTATCAGTAATAAGTAACAAAATTTCAGCAACTATTTAAACTATAACAACAAGAATAAATTCATTTCTTTTTGTTTTTTTACACAGAATATGTATTCGCATGGAACATTGGGAAACAGTGCATTCATTAAATGAGAGTTAGATAAAATGCCAAAGATGTGTTTAATAAAATGGAACATACGTGTCAGGTGTGTAAAGTAGTACACCAATTTCTTAAATTAGTACAACATTATTTTTTATTTATATAATAGTCACATCAGTTTTATGAGTTTATCTTTTTCAATCTCATTTTTAATAGAAAATGTGTATTTGTAACATAATATACCTTCATTTTTTTGTAACAAGTCTTGTGCTAAAAAAAGACAGTTGTTACATTGTTGTTTCTCAAGTGAATACATGTTACAGTACATAACAAAAAATGTAACATCACATTTTTTGTTTCTGAAGAAATGAAAAAAATGTACAAATAGTAGTTAGTTGATAAAGATGACATTTTTTGTGATTTTGTTGGATTTTTGCCTTTTTTTTCCTTCTGTAGTTCATCCCTGTTGTTCTCTTGCATATCTTCAATCTCCTACATTGACATGTTACAACAAAAAATAATATGTTTACATGTACAAAAGTTTCATTTTACATTTCTTTGCATTATACCCATGGGTGTTACAGATAAAATACATCCCCCAAAATGTAAACAAGGTTAGAATCATATTACATAGCAAAAAAATGCAACATCACATTTTTTGTGTTGAAGAAATGAAAAAAATGTACAAAAACTAGTTAGTTGATAAAGATAACACTTTTTGTGATTTTGTCTTTTTCCTTCTGTAGTTCATCGCTATTGTTCTCTTGTCTATCTTCAATCTCCTGCATTGACATGGTTACAACAAAAAATAATATGTTTACATGTACAAAAGTTTTATTTTACATTTCTTTGCATTATACCCATGGGTGTTACAGATAAAATACATCCCCCAAAAATGTAAACAAGGTTAGAATCATATCACCATTTTTTTTAATTTTAAACGTTTTGTTAATCCACACATCAATAACTTAGTAAAAACTACATTTTTTTTTGTAATTTCCATACCATATTTTTTTTTGTCAAAAACTACATTTTTGTAATTTCCAACCCTAATTTTGGTAACATCACTTGTTTTCCAAACCAACACACACAAGACCCTTTATAATATCTGCATCCATTTCATATGAACATTTTATACAAACCACGTCAGTGTTTTTATGTAACAACTGTTTGATGTAACATTTTTTTCACTTGGCGTATATAACCATTTGCAAAAATCAACTTTTTTCATATGTTACACAAACCGAGTCATATCTACATTAGTTAATTAGGCTTTAATCATTTTTTCATATACTACCCAAACCGAGTCATATGTTACAAAAATCATTTTTTTCTTCATATTTTATCCTACATGAAAATACACATTAATGCTACAACATAGACGTTTTTTTGTTTCATTTCACATTTGTACATATAAATAAAAAAACAAAGCCCAAAAGTTTTTTTATATAACCAGGTAATAAGATATCTAATCATAGCACCATACATAAAAGAAAACATTTCCGCAATGTTACAAATAAATCCGTAAACACAAACTATACAAATTAATGTAATAATAATTTGAGATTAAATACTTATTAGTTTCCCTTTAACACCTTTTTTTCCAATTTGGTGGTAGATGCTTTTTTTCCCTGCATTTCAATTAAAAAACATCAACATTCCTCGCAATACGAAACGTTTTTGAAGATGGGGAACACCCAAGCAAAAAAAAAAAAAGTTTGAATATATAAACACATGGGGTCATTTTTTTTCTGTTTTGTTGCTTATCTTCACTATCTACAAGCACGAAGGTTAATAACAAGTTACACTTTTTTCCAGGGATCCAACGATGTAAAGTATTCATGTACAATGTACTGCTTTTGGATTATCTCAAAATGCAACACACATGTACATTTTTTATACACATCAAATATTAACGCAACTTTTTTTTATGTAAAAAGGAATTCAACTAAAATAACCAAAGAACAAAAAATCTAACTTTTGTTTTGTTTCAAAACCAACATCTAAGCATTTTTTTTTACATTTACCCCTTTAAATGTAATTTCTTTATTATACACTTTGTTGAAATATGCACGACATAAAAAAGTAACATTTTTTTCCAATAGAACATTTGTAACAACTTTTTAAAAAAGTCTAAAAAGTTTTAAATGTTTTCTCATATCACATACGTTGTCATATATCAACAGTGTATAGAGTAACAATTTTTCCTAGTAGAAAAATTTTGTAAAAAGTTTTTAAACATCTACAAAAACCTTTTTTTTTGTTTGATGTCAACACCCCCTCCCCCTTTCCCCTTTTGTTACACACTTACCTTTTTTTAATGTAAAAGGCATTTTCGACCAAAAAAAATATACAACAAACTGTTGGTGCATATTTTGTACGTCTGTCACTGTGCGAATAGTTAGATAGAGCGTGTGTTGAATATTGTATAGAATAGAGAATGTTGGACAGGTTTTGTAATTGTTAAAGTCAATCCGATCGGATGGCAATCCGATCGGATGACACATAGTGTTAGTTGTCAATAAATAGGGGGTTGGGGCCCCATTTGGACAAGCTTTTGGTTCCCAGAAGGGAAATGTTGTCCAACTGGTCTCGTGGTGCTGTAAACGTTGAATAATCAATACAGACCAGATTGAAATTGATTGCTCGGTGTTGTATTCTGTTTCTACTCCTTTCTTAGTCGTAAAAAACGCACCGAACACGTCGTTTCGGGACCGAAGCTCCGTGGAACTCACCGGATCCTGGAATCAGTAGTCGAACATAGTGTTAGTTGTCTATAGATAGGGGGTTGGGGTTCCCATTTGGACAAGCTTTTGGTTCCCAGAGGGGAAATGTTGTCCAACTGGTCTCGTGGTGTTGTAAACGTTGAATAATCAATAGAGACCAAATTGAAATTGATTGCTCGGTGTTGTATTCTACCTTCTACTCCTTTCTTAGTCGTAATAAACGCACCGAACACGTCGGATCGGGACCGAAGCTCCGTCAAACTCACCGGATCCTGGAATCAGCAGTGGTATCAGAGCTACAGTACCGATTTAATCGATCTAACTGTCGGTTAAATCACCCAAAGCTCATCAATTTTGGGTTAAACGGGAGTTTTGACGTTAAATAGAGAAAATCATCAAAATAAAGGTCAATTCACGGATGGATTTTGGAATTGAAGACATCATTCTATTCAAAATGGATTCGCGCACAATCCTGTGAAGTTTCATCATGAAATTCACACAAATAAAGATTTTGGATCGAAAAAACGTGTTTCGGAGTGTTCTTGAGCTGATAGAACATTTCCGATCGGATGGCAATCCGATCGGATGACCATCCGATCCACATCGCTATCTTACTTGAAGGATTATTGAAGGTTTATATGCTTTCAATCAGATGGCAATCCGATCGGACGGCAATCCGATCGGATGACCATCCGATCCATATCACTATGGGGTGTTTGAAAGATCAAGGTGTTTTCAACGAACGGCAATCCGATCGGATGACCATCCGATCCACAAACTCTTGTTTGTCCATTTTATCCTTCAGTCGAATGACAATCCGACCGGATGGCAATCCGATCGGATGACCATCCGACACTTGCCATTCGACCAGATGATCAAATGCCTAAAAAAGGCATTTTTTGATCGCAACGACGAGGAGAGTCTCCAGAAAAAAATTTGGTGATTGTCAATTTTTTCGGGTTTTTAACGACCAAGGTGGGTTGTTCGAGGACATCGTCTGGGCTTCAGTGAACAAATTTGATGATGCGATCACAGATTGTGGAAATTAGTGGGGTAGTCATGATACTGGTACATAATGTTTATCATTTAGGGTAACTGACTATTTATGGGCCAAATTGTAAAATCCGCAAAAACGAAAAACTGATAATTGTGGCGAATATTGTGATATTCTAGTTTGGTCAAGTTTTTCGGAGAAGAGAATTGAAAATGAATTCAGTTTGAGGGGGAATTCAGTGATAGATGCGTCAGAATTTGCAAAAATGAGGGGGAATAAAAATTTCACTATCGTATGATAAAATTCCGGCATTTTTAAAATTCGTGACACTGCAACAGTATTCAGGTAGTTTTCGACTTTAGATTGTCAGGGGGAATGTGAATCTGATTGTGGGTGAAAGCTTCCGAGATCAAGATGATCCGAGGTGTTGATATTTGATCGTGGACGAAAGCATCAGAGATCTGAGAGTGATCGTGGATGATAGCTTCTGAGATCTATATTATCCGAGGAGATGAATCTGATTGTTGACGAATGCTTCAGAGATTGGATTACATTTCCAGATGATTTGTTTTCCGATGAAGATTTGCTGATTGTGGAGAATACTGTTTACACGAATCTGTCATTCTTACGGTGCGTTAATGTGGATCACGGTAAACGGGATATCAGATCTTCATGGGGAATCATGGATTAGAAGTTAACCAGTGGAGTATTTGAAGTTTCTATCAATTGCCGGTTGAGTTTTTGTACATTCTTAGATCGAGCAGGCGGAATGCGAAGATCGTGGTGCTAACTTGTGATATAAAAAACCGTGCTCGGATGCGGTTAAAGTTGAAACAGAGGATGCTGCATTGATTAGTTTCAAGTTGGTGATCGCTCGTAAAGGTTGCAGTTTAGCAAATCAGAGGAGAGTCGTAAACTGTGCAAAAGACCTGAAGATTCATTCCAAGGGGAATTCGTGCTTTTCTTTGACAAAAGCAAACCCGAATAATCAATCGAGGGGGAATTTGGATAGTCAGATTTCAAGATACCTGATTGAAGTTGCAGAAAAGTTGAAGATTATAGAATATTCAAACAAGGCTCAAGGTTCTTAAAGTTTTAAAGACGATTCGACAGTGACATCCGAGGGGGAATCTGTTGGTGCATATTTCGTACGTCTGCCACTGTGCGAATAGTTAGATAGAGCGTGTGTTGAATATTGTATAGAATAGAGAAAGTTGGACAGGTTTTGTAATTGTCAAATTCAATCCGATCGGATGGCAATCCGATCGGATGGCACATAGTGTTAGTTGTCTATAAATAGGGGGTTGGGGCTCCCATTTGGACAAGCTTTTGGTTCCCAGAGGGGAAATGCTGTCCAACTGGTCTCGTGGTGCTGTAAACATTGAATAATCAATAGAGACCAGATTGAAATTGATTGCTCGGTGTTGTATTCTGTTTCTACTCCTTTCTTAGTCGTAATAAACGCACCGAACACGTCATTTCGGGACTGAAGCTCCGTCGAACTCACCGGATCCTGGAATCAACACAAACAAAAAATGTAAATTCTTTTTTTGTTTCACATTTCCCCTCTTTTTAGATTTTTCCCTTTAGCACAGATGTTGTGAAATATCCACGTCTTAGAAAGTAACATTTTTCATAATAGAACAATTTTGTAACCATTTTTAAAAAAAAATCAATGCAAAACCTTTTTTTTTTTGTTTTTATGTCACTACCAAACAAACAAACTAAAAAAAACTGCCCAAACTTGACGGAAAAATATGTAAATTTGGAAATAGATACACAAACATCCAACATATAATTATTTGTATAAACAAAACAAAACCAACCTACAACCTTTCTGATTAAAATTTGTTTAAAATATAAAGTTTTCTTAGTTAGAAAGTTTTCTGGGGTAACAAGTATTGTTTTTATAAAAATATAGTAACACCTTTAAATCCTAAAAACATTTGTTATTCAACTATAATAAGTATCAAAAACCCCTTACATATTTGTTATTCAACTGTAATAACTATAAAAAGCCCCAAAAAATCACAAAACCCCATTTTCTCCCCCTACCGAACCTTTTTTCATGGATTTATAAACAAACAAACCCAAAAAAGACGACACTGGTAGTTTCAATGGATGATCGAATACATTTTTTTGTCTTAAAACATCATGAATCTATTTCGTTAAGGAAGATACTTTACCTTTTTAGTCTGGCAAGTCGTTTAAGTGGAAGAACCAGAAGACACCAAATCGTTTTGTATGATTTGTTGTGGAAATTTCAGGAAATGAGTGTAAGTTCTTTCTTCTAGGAGAGGTGCAGATCACATGTTGAAGTGTGTTTGAAGTTTTGAAAAGAAAGAGAGAGAGAGAGATCTGGTGTTTGTTTTGAACAACAATCTAGAAAGAGAGAGAGAGAGAGAGAGATCTGGTACTGTAGGCCTTTGGACTTTTCCTTTGATAGATGTCATTGTACATCCAGTTCGATTTTTCATGCTAATAATACCCTTCAATGTACTTTCTCTTATTATTAAACTAAAAGTAAAATCAGACGCACACCTAAAATTATCACAACCCTTGATCACTTAAATCAATGGTAGACGTTGAGTTTCTTGGGTTTTCTCAAATCAAGTGGGTTTTCGATTTATCCTTGCCCTATATATATGTATGTATACTAGTAAGAACCCACGTTATGTGGTGGCGGCGATAATTTAGAACACGATATTCGTTTTCTATTAAGATAATTGTAAAGTACAATGAAACTTTAAAGTTATCACATTCCGCTACACTCATCAAATGGGGATGTCCCACTCTCCCATCGACTCCCACGTTCAAATTCTGAACATCCAAGCTAATGCCATCTTCAATGGGGATGTCCCCTTTCGCCATCCTCATTTGTTCTACGTCCTTCCACCTCATTGTCCATTTCTCTCCAACAGAGAAGTTCTTATGTGTAGGCAGGTGAACTCCTTAATATTAAACATGTTAAAACCTGTCCGGATCGATAAAAACCATTAAAACTAAGCTAAATTGGTCAGAATTGTAACGGCTTGGTGTAAAGATAATCTTGGTTTAAAGTTAATAGCGTAGTCATTACATATGTAGATGTAAGCAAATGATATTTTTATGTGAATACCAACATCTTTGACAACTTTAAATAATAATTTATACTATCTTCTATAACTAAAGAGATTATCCACACTAACAATTTTACACACTTGGAATGGAGATCATCAAAATTTTATCATTGCAAGGGATGTTAAAAATCATAGTATGAACCATGTTTAAAAGTAATAGTTGGTTCATTTATAGGGTCTTTTTACAATCAACAAAAGTGCTTGTAGCCTAGCATCATGTGTTGTAAAGTTGTACTTTTACATGAGTTTGAGGGTTTATGTCCATGGTATACAAATGTATAGATTTATGAGTAGAATTAGAGAGGGTATCTGCTAGTTGTTGAAAAAAGAAACTAGTTACCTCATTCTAATTATATTTATATTTTTATACAAATAAAATAAGTTCCAAAAATGCATAGCCAAGCCAACCCATGGAAACCTTAAAGATCGGAGAGATATAAACCTTGACATTAAATGCTAAAGACAAAAGTTAACCTTATGAGAAATAAACACACGCGTTAGATCTCGAAGCAAAGAGTTGTAGTAACATCATGAAGAATTCTAGTAGACAAGGGCGTTGCACTACAAGTCTACATAGGCCTGTAAATGAACCGAACGTTCATGAACATGTTCGGCGGGAAGTTCGTTTATGTTCGTTTATTTAATAAACGAACGAACACGAACAAACAATTTTGTTCGTTTAATTAAATGAACGAACATGAACACACCTTGTGTTCGTTCATTTATGTTCGTGAACACTCGTTTATGTTCGTTCATTTATGTTCATTTATTTATGTTCGTTTAAATTTTAGTAAATACGTAAATAGTTATATTTATATAAATATTAGGTTTTCTAACTACTTATATAAGTATAATTAATTAGTAATTAAGTTTTCTAGTAATGAAAAATGAAATTTTAGAATTTTTCTTAGATCGTAACTGATCACTTACTTAATATTTATATAAAAACACTACTTAATTTTAGTATCTATGAACCCTAATTTTGATGTGCTTTCAGATGAACTGTAATATATAAGACTTGTTTGTTTGTGTTTACTAATGTTAAATTGTGTTTGCTTATAT
Organism: Helianthus tuberosus; assembly: GCA_030545235.1. Taxonomy (NCBI): domain Eukaryota; kingdom Viridiplantae; phylum Streptophyta; class Magnoliopsida; order Asterales; family Asteraceae; genus Helianthus; species Helianthus tuberosus. The sequence goes on from CM060363.1 coordinate 83,677,234, forward strand.
TTGTTCAATTACGTTCATTTGTGTTAGTTAATGTTAAACTTTTTTGTTTATATTTGTTCAATTACGTTCATTTGTGTTCGTTAATGTTAAATTGTGTTTGTTTATATTTGTTCAATTATGTTCATTTGTGTTCGTTTATGTTTGTTCAATCATGTTAATTTATGTTTGTTTATGTTCATTCAAATATGTTCAGTTATTTTTTTTGTTTATGTTCATTTGTGTTCGTTTATGTTGGTGAACTGTTCGTTTGAGCTTTAAACGAATGAACATAAAAGAACACAAACATGCTCGATTTCTTAATGAACGATGTTCGTTTATGTTAAATGATGTTCATGTTCATTCGATTCATTTATAGGCCTAACACTACATGAACATATCCGAGCCTAACAAAACCACTAACATCAGAAACCACATATGAGAAACTATTTGTGTATTAGTTTGTGTTAGCTTTTCATTCATGTATCACAATTCTTCCAATCAATAGATGCATAATTGCATATGATACGCGTGTTTTGTTCACGGAATGTTTTGAAATTGGAATTGGAAACTTTGGAACTAGAATCTCAATTCCCCTTTTCCATTTTTGATGTGTTTGGTTGTCAAATGAATTGGAATCCATCACCCCGGAACCCACCACCCTCGGTTGGGGTCGAAACGGTACGGGTGGAAACATTCGCATCGAAATGGTTTGCGTCTAAACAGTTCGGGTCGAAATGGTTCGTGTGGAAACGATAGGGGTGGAAACGGTACGGGTGGAAACGATTCAGGTTGAAAGGATTCGCGTCAAAACGGTACGGGTCGAAATAGTTCGCGTCAAAACGGTTCGGGTGGAAACAGTACGGGTCGATAGTCTTCGCGTTAAAATGGTTCGTGTTTAAACGGTACAGGTCGAAACGGTTTGGTGAAAACAGTTCGGATGGAAAGGGTACGGGTCGAAATGATGCAAGTCAAAACGGTTAAAGATTCCAATGAATTTACCTTAATTTCTTCACATATAGAAAGAATTTTGAATTTCTTTAGTTAAAGGAATTTGATGGAAAAGATTTTGCATTTCTTTAGTTAAAGGAATTTGATGGAATTCATGTCAAATTCCAATTCTAATTCCATTGGATTGTGACATGTGACTATAATTAATTATACTCCAATAATTAAGACAAGCAGAAGAGCGGCGGACAGGGAAGGCCGGAGTCCAGGATCGGAACCTTTCGGAATTACGAAGTTTTATATAGCGAGGCTACCGGAGAGGTGTAGCTCTAAAGATGTTGCGGAAGCTTTAGGACACTTCTGGGTGATAGAGGGTGTGTACATCGCTAGGAAAAGAGACAAACGGGGTTTCCGGTTCGGTTTTGCAAGCTTCAAAGGAGTGAAAGACGCGATGGATTTAGAGAAGAAGATGAGAAATGTATGGATGGGAAGTTACAAACTTTTCATCAACTTGGCTAGGTTTTTGCTGGAGAACGAGGAAGGAAGCGCCAAAACGGAAGCTGAGGAGAAGAAGAAGGCTCACTGTTTCCAATGGAGACTCAAGTTCAATTCCCACTTGTGTCATATTGGGGTGGATATTGGGCAATGATGGTGACAAACCCACCGAGGGGGGTTCGATCCTGAGTCGCACCGCGGTTTTCATCTGGTTGTTACTTCAGCGAGGCATCTCGTGTGGAGGCAGTACAGTTTCCGGGGGAACGTCGTAACCAAGTCTGACCAACCCAGCGCAGGCCCGGTTAAGACAACATAGTCTTGGTAGATCTTGGCTAAGGCCTCCGTTTAGACGGTGTGACATTGGGTCACTCAAAAAGAAAGTCACCGTTCAAAAAAAGGAAGATAGACACCAGTTTTTCAAAGATCAGAACATCAGCAGAGACAATTCTTTTGTTTCATATGGTAAGTCTTTTGCGAGTATTGTATCAGGTAAGCCTCACTCCAATTCTAGATTAAAGGAAGTGGTGGTTTCAAAGTTCGCGAAAGCTTACACCGATCTTCATGGAGTGGCGATAGTCGGTAAGGTGAAGGATTTGTGGACTCTTAGAAAGATGAAAGTCCTATTGAAGGAAGAAAATTATGGAGAATCGATTATCAAGTATCTAGGAGGGTTGAGTATTCTTTTAGTCTTCAAGACGACACTAGAGGCCGATAGTTTTAGATCGAACACACCGGGTTTTAGGTGGTTCGAGAGTATGAAATATGGAGGGGTCAATCGGTGGCTTTTGAAAGACTAGCGTGGCTGAATATATACGGAGTTCCTCTTCACCTGTCAGGAAATGAAACGTTCGATTCGGTGGGTAGGGTTTTTGGTAAAGTTATTCATGCCTCGCAACGTCAGCCGGAAGACAATCTTTTAACATCGGATTGTGTGTGTGTGATGACGGATTCTGTCAAGATGATTGAAAAAGAGATTTTGATCATTGAGGAAGGTAAGCGGGTCAGGGTTTGGGTCGAAAAGGAAAGGGGTGACTGGGTTCCCGACCCAGTGGAGGACCAAGGAGACACTGAGGAGGAAGATGGTGGCTGGGACCCTTTGTCGGAGGAAGATATCTGTAGTTTGAAAGAGGGTATAAATGGGTCCAGCGGAAACTCCTATGTTATAGTTTCGATGCCGGAAGTGGGGAGTAATAGCGGCCTGAAGGAAAATAATGATGGTTCTGGCCGAATCTTCATGAATATCTGTCCGATATCGGGTGGGGTAGGCTGGAAAAATCAGTCGGGAGCACATATGGAACAGAAGATGTAACGTGCCTGCCTACTGGAAATAATGGCGGACAAGACCGGAGGAATTCCGACGGTCGTTGATATGAGAGATGGAATTAATGCGGTAGGTGGAAAGACAGGGGACTTGAACACTGGTGGGGATTCTGAGGATGTAAATTTGCAGAAGGAAAGGATTGGTCAAGATGGATTAAAGGAGGCGGCGCAAGTACTAATTATTTTAATAGGTTATATAGGGATAAGGTGGGGGCGAGCAGGAGTGATATGAACGAGGGTTTTGATTTCTTGGACACAGCAACAAATATGATGACTTTTAAGGTGAATTCTGAAAGTAGTGGGCCACATCGTGGACATAAAAAAATAAGAAAGCCAAGAAATGGTAAAACTAATGTGGATATGGACAGTGGGCTTCTTAGGCGAAGAAAAAGGACAAGACAAAGTAACCCTTTCGACCTAAATGAAACGATTGGTATTATTGATTAAAGCTGCACTAGTGCAGAACAGGTTGCCACCGAAATAAATTTTGAGGGGGAAAATGGAGGCCTTGAGAGAGAGATGGGGGTGAGAGAAAAAAATAACTTGGTTGAAGATTTAAACGTGCAACCAAGTGAGGAGGAAGATAACATAATTTTAGAGACACAAGCTACTTTCATGGGGGGAGTGGTGGGAGTTAATCTTCAAAACCACGAGCACTTGATCAGAGAGATAATAAGGGAGGAAGGGATTCAAAAAGTGTTAAGATGAATTTCCTTTCGTTGAACATCAGAGGTCTTGGGGGGGGGGGGGGTAAAAATAAAACAGGGTGGATCGGGAGTTGAAAAAAGATAATGGGATTGATTTTTGGCTCTTCAGGAAATTCAATTTAGTGACATTTCAGGTATCGAATTCGAGAAATTTTAGGGAGCTGGCAAATTTGAGATGGATCATGTCCCGGCGAATGGAAGATCGGGAGGGATTGTTAGCATGTGGGATACCAACGTTTTCAAGGTACACGAATCTTTCAAACATTCCAATTTTTTATTGACTATGGGGGTTTTAAAGGGGAGTAACAAAGCGGTCAACATTATTAACGTGTATGCCCCGCAAAAAGTTACACAGAAAAAGGCTCTTTGGGATGATATTGGGGGGGGGGGGTTGTGGGTAGTTATTCGGGGTGGTGGGTGGTTATGGAGGATTTCAATGCGATTCGCTATTTAGGCGGAAAAAAGGAACTCTTTTTTCAACAAGAAATGTGCTTCTAACTTTAATAATTTTATTTTCGAAAACGGTTTGAGAGAATATGACATGAAAGGGAGGAAATTCACGTCTCTTAATGATAACGGAAACTAACAAAGTAAAATTGACAGGGGCTTGGTTTGCCATGATTTTTTCTCCGAATAGCCGGTGGCTTGCCTTCGGGCTTTGCCGAAGGTTCACTTAGACCATTGCCCTATTGTTTTGACTTGTTCCGATAAAAATTTTAGGCCCAAATCTTTTAGATTTTTCAACTCCAGGTTGGGGAGAAGGGATTTTGAGGAGGTGGTTAATAAAGCGATTGAAAATTTTAACGGTGGTGGGGAGGTAGATGTGGTCTTAATGCAGAAATTTAAGATGATCAGGGAGAGTATTAAAAAAAATGGAAAAAGGAGGTATTAGCTAAGGAAAGGGAAACATAATGGATTATAAAAGATGATCTAGAAAAACTTGACAAATTACTTGAAAGTAGAGAGTTATCTGAAGAGGAGGAATAGTCCAAATTGGAATGCCTGAAAGATCTAAAGGAGTTAGAAGGATACAAAATTAAAAATCTCAAACAAAGAGCTAGGATAAGATGGGATTTGGAAGGAGATGAAAACTCGGCTTTCTTTCATGGGTATATCAATAGTAGGCGTGCTAGTAACAATTTTCCTGGGCTTATGATAGATGGAGTGTGGACAGCAAAACCTTCATTGATCAAAAAGGAGATTATGGGGTTCTTCAAAAAGGCTTTCAAAGAAAAAAAATCAAGGACATTCCTAAGCTTACTTGTCGTTATACTAAGAGGCTGTAGGAGGAGGATGCGACTACCCTGATTGTTCCGTTAAAAAAATGAAGAGATTAAGACTGCGGTTTTCAAGTGCGGGGCAAACAAAGCTCCTGGGCCAGACGGTTTCAACTTTAAACTCATCAAAAGGTATTGGCATTTCTTTAAAAAAAAATTCTTGCCTGTTAACTTATTTTTACAGTAAAGGGTCAATCGCGGAGGAATGTAGTTCGTCCTTCACTACCCTAATCCCGAAAACCAAGGATCCGGTGGGGCTAAAGGACTACAGACCGATAAATTTGATTGGGGTGATTAGCAAAACTATATCCAAGATTCTAGAAAATTGGTTAAAGAAGGTGATCGGGGGCATCATTTCAGAAACTCAGATGTTTTTTCTTAATGGAAGGTATATTCTCGATAGCCCTTTAATGTTAAATGAACTTATCGCTTGGATTAAAAAAAAGAATAAAAAGGTTTTCCTTTAAAAAATTTATTTTGAAAAGGCTTATGATAACGTCAATTGGAAGTTCCTTTTAGACAACATGGATTAAATGGGTTTTCCTAGGTTATGGTGTAAATGGGTTGAAGGGGTTCAAGTTTCACTTAGATCCTTGGTTCTGGTGAACGGGTCCCCTACTTTTGAGTTTAGTTGTTCCAAAGGTGTTAGGAAAGAACATCCGTTGTCTCCGTTTTTGTTCCTTTTGGTTATGGAAGCTCTATCCAGCATTTTTTTGTAAAGCTGGGGTTGAAGGATTATTCAAAGGAATTCAAACGCCTAATAATGGTCCGAAAATCTCTCAATTGTTTTACGCGGATGATGCTTTTTTGATGGGGGATTGGGATAGGGTTAATGTGTTAAATGTGACTAGATGTTTGAGAATTTTTTTTATATGTGGTCGGGTTTAAAAAACCTACATAAATCTAACTTATATGGGTTGGGAATGGAAGATGGTGAGATAAGGGATATGGCTAAGGTGGTGGGGTGTAATTCTGTTAAAATTCCGCTCACTTATTTGGGGATTACGGTGGGAGCTAACATAAAAAGAATTAATAATTGGACTCTGATTATTGAGGTTTTCGACAAAAGATTGTCGGTGTGGAAAGCTAAAACTATTTCGATAGGGGGGAGACTCATTATAATTCTGTGCTGCAAAGTCTCCCTATCTATTAATTCTGTGCTGCAAAGTCTCCCTATCTATTATTTCGATAGGGGGGAGACTCATTATAATTATGTGGAAAGCTAAAACTATTTCGATAGGGGGGAATTATAAAGATTCTTGAAGCGAAAATGAGAAATTCTTTTTGGGCGGGATCTAATGAAAATAACAAAATGAACTGGGTGGCTTGGGATTGGATCACGTGGCCAAAATCTAAAGGGGGGTTGGGTATTAACAGACTTAAAGAGATCAATTTGGCTCTTCTTTTTAAATGGGGGTGGAGGTATAAAGTCTAAAATCAAAATTTATGGAGAAAGGTGGTGGAAGCTTGTCATGGTAAAAACAATCAAAAGAGCTTCCTACCGCTTAATGTAAAAATTATGGGATGTTTGATAAATAGAGTGCGGTCATTTTACTTATAAACCATTTCTTGGCTCTTTTGACCCATTATGGCTTATGCCATAAAGTGTCTTTAAAAAACTAACGGTTATCATTAACGAGTGACCGAATTACTGTTTTACCCTTATTATTTATGTTGGTTTACCCTATAAGGTAACCATTCAAAACTCATTATCTATTAGTCATTGCATGACTAAATAATCGTATTAGTCCTTTTTAACCATTAAACATGGTTTATTATTGTCTTTTGTTCCGACCCGTATATGTCACGTCGGAATATCATAATTCAAACATGGCTTTTTATTATTCATAACCTATAAAACAAATAGGTATTCAATAAAAGATGTAAGCTTTACTTACCTTGCATCCAGATTATGTTTTTTTTCCCTTCTTTCTTGATTCGTTTGACCCACTTCCTTCCCAAGCTTTCACCTAGCTTGTCAAGAGTCAAACTATCATTGTAGTTTGTAAGACGGTTAGATTAGTCATAATCATTCACGCCTATTCCATCCTACGATTCTTATGTCGAATTTATCATTCAATCATATCATTGGTCAGTTTGACTTTTTAAAGTCAACTGCCTATTAAAGTAATGAATACACGACGTAGCTCAACTACTCGTTTAATTACTTGGTCAATTATCCGGTAAGCATCGTTCTCATGCTACCGTTTTAATCATTTACTAACCAAGTTATTGTAATCGTAATTCATCGAATTAACACAACTTTAATCCTTTTTAACACACGATGATATCAAACATCATTCTAACAGGAATCTATCATCATTTTCGTTTTATTATACAAAACCCATTTCATACTAAGTATGATCATAACTCAAACACACAATTTGTTCAAGTATTTCCTTATTACTATCATGTATGATGATTCTAAACACAATTATATCATCAATTTTATCATATGATTAAACCCCACTTATCCTAGTGTGGCAAATCATCTAAACATTCGATTCATAGCATCATATGTATAATTTTTCACTTAGGGTTTTGTTCCTAAGCAATTATACATCATAATTCAGCCATAACTTCTATAATTCATCCATAATTCGCAGATTGTGAGATTTATCAATTTCACAACTTCAAGAATCATCAAAATTTTGCATACATTTATGATCCTTTAGCTTGGGTGATCACTAATTCACATTCAATTGTGAATTTGAGCTTCAATTAGCCCTTCAATTTGATGATTTAGCATGAACTAGGGTTTTGAGCTCCTAGGAGCTTTCTTCTGAACGTCCAAACTTTGGCCCCTCATGTTTATTTTTTTATAACTTAATTTTCCTGTTATCCGACTTTGGCCCCTCATGTTTAGTTAGTTTATTAAGTTGGTTACAACCTACTTAATTCTAACAATATTTCCACTTATTAACTTGGTTAAACATTCCTAGTTAACTTATTGGGTTCGGGGTATTTATAACTCAGTTTATTTTAAGTCTCGTTAACTCGGACCTTTTATAAACTTTATTTCCTCAAAAGCTTTTATCCAACTTTTATTTAATATTAGGTTTATTTATTTAAAATCCTAATATTCACCGGTTTACTTTTACCACTAACGGTACTTTATCCGTCTTTTAGTATTAACGTGGTTTGATTACCAAACCCATTTTCGGGGTGTTACAAGTCTACCCCCCCTTAAAGAGGTTTCGTCCTCGAAACCTTTCTTACATAGTTCATTGAGTTTTAAATCCAATGAACTTAATCTGAGTAATCTTTTAAGCATTACTCATACTTTAACCATTTGTTAGTATTACCAGAAAAGTATGGTAATATCGTTTTGGTTTATAAAGCATATACGTATCTCATACGAAATAATGCAAATCAAAATAATGTAATCTCGTTATTTCAACCAGTTTAGTTAAGTTAGCGAAATCCATCGCTTTTATACTATCAAACCTTTCTTCTTTATGTGACCATGCTTGATGGTCTTATAAATTCTGAATGATGATTATCATCATCATCATCCTCTCTTTACCACGGCCAAAGTCAACGACTTTGATCGTCTTTTCGTTTGGGCAATACCTTTATTTCTATGACCTCGCGGGTCAATTATCCTTTGGTTTTACATGCCCCTTTTGGTCAACCATGGCTATTTCGTCCATAATGATTTATTTCACAATTCACTTGGGTCATTTATTTCTATGCGCGCCATACATCGTCTTTATGGTTCCCTCGAAAACCATTTATACGAGTATGCCCATAAGATTTCTTGACCCCAAGGTTCTTTTAACTTTTCTTTCGCCTCAACGTTACTACATCGGACATAACTGTGCTCATTATAAGAAGCTCATGGTATCATGTGTTCACTACTTACTTGGCCAGAGTAAGCGATTAACACATGGTACACATGACCTTATTATAATTACCACATCACGTCCCATGTAAGTAATTCCTCAATTTATTTCCATATTTATGATTTAATTTGGCAAAACTTTATTTAATTGTCAATTAACAATTATTAGTTTTACCCGTTTTATCCTTGAACATATAAAATGTTCCTTTTTATGAACATTTATACAAGCACATTCGTTGATGTGATCATTACTTTTCTCAATAGAAGTTATATTAAGAATACTTACTTAGATGATTACTTTCATCCAAGTTTATATTTAAACTAAATTCAGTTATTGTCTTATTATTCACGACTGTGAATAATACGTATCTCTACTGAATTTCTCTTGGAAACGTCATCCTGGATAGGTAACCTATCCAGGTTTTCCAAGTTTCATATTCTATATTCAACTGTCATTCACTATGTGTTTGTTGCATACTACTATTTATATTATAAGTTTAAGACGTGTACCTTGTAGATACTCTCCCTGATAACTCTCCTTATTGTTCGATCTCTCCTTCGAGATCATTTCTTGATTCATGTCTTTGATATGTATGACTTACTTGTCATACTTCAGACCATATCTTCATCGTATCAATAGATCCTTAGACTCTCGTCATCTTAAGATGCGAGGATCCTTTAATTTAAAACGTCTACAAATGTTAGTAACGTTGACATTAACAAGCGCCCGTATTATACTACAAGGTTTTCTACAATATTTGTTAACACACGTATTTCGTTAACTATATCGGTCTTTTATTACTTTATTTGGGGTAACGTGTGTTACACGATATCCCTATGTGTTGTTTTTAACAATTTATCATACTAGACCGTCAATATACATAACAGCTTACCGAATTTTGCGATCAAGTCTCGAACCGAACACTTTACTCTTTAACCTGGCGCTCTGATTACCAACTTGTAAGACCCTTGGCTAATTATTACGATTTTCATATAGTTTTCAACTATATTTGTGTAAATGCGCTTACACATACTTTATAAAATACATATTTCCTAAAAACTTTTAAGAAATAAAACGATTCAACAATTTATAAAAAAAACATTTGTCGCTCAGAAACGTAACGACGAATCATAATGCGGAAACTTTAATACTTGGTCGTGTTCGGTTCTTCGTTATGCTTGATCGTCCTCCGGTACTTACTTTATACCTACATTTCATATAAACATGAAATGAGTCAATTATACTAGTTTAAAACATGTTTAAACAAATAAGTTCTAGCAACAATACAACAACAAACAATTTTTTTTTTCTGTTTTTGTGTCTCTCGTGGGCTGCGAAAGACTCCGTAAGTTTTGTCGCGGGCCGCGAGCGCCGTCGCGACGGATTCTCTCATCTCTGTCGCGTGGCGCGACAATACCCTTTTTCCAGCAAGTTTGGTTCTGGATCCTGCATTTTTCCAGCCAATTGAAATTTTGCGAAAACGGACAAAACTTTCTCGTTTTTGATCCGTTTTGCGTCACGTTTCTTCCTACGTGATCGTAATTCGATATTCCATCATATGGAGTTAAAATATGATATCTGGATTAACAATTTTCTATATTTTCGAGCTCTCGGCTTTATAATAAATTACCAATATTTGACTCGTTCATGATTTTATCAAACAAAACTAGTTTGTTGCATACTAATTATCATGAACCTCATCTTATATCAGTTTCCTATTATTCAAGGTTCAAACCACGGGTTTCTTACGTATTTTTAATCCGTTTTCGCTCATATGCTTATTTTGACCCGTTAAGGGTATTTAAGCATATTTTAAGCACGAATCGCTTTCATTCGTTTCTAACTTTATATTTCCACATTTCTTTTCAAATGAACTTCCACCACAACTATATTTGTGGTGGATTTAATGTGGTGGTCTGTATATTCCGAGTTTTACCCCTCGGATTATCATTTTACGGCAAAGACTCATATAGAGTCATTTGACCAAAAGATTCACATCTTTCGCTTTTTATACTTATTCTAAGTATTTATTTGATTATAAAACTCATTTCCAAACAACCATTAAGGGTCGTTTGCTCAATTTGGCTTACAAGGGCATTTTGGTCACTTTAAACCATTCTTTTACGACGAAGGACTTTTAAATGATATGTTTGACCAAAATCCCATATTGTAACTAAAATTTTGTTTCGAAATCATTATATTTCTTAAAACACAATGACTATTATTTGAATTATCGGGTTTACCTAGTAAGGTAACCAAAGATCAAATTTGACTTCTTTTATCTCTCATTGAACTTCAAGTTCTAAATGAGTAATTAACCTATTACACATACCTGACGCAAATCAATATATTGACCCATTTTATACTTTGCTTTAATAACCACTAATTCATAGCGACTCGAATATCCATTAGATATTTTCTCTTGTAGACGCATAACTCGACAATAATTATTAGTCGATATTGTCAAAGGGTGATATCGTGACCTTTTGACCCGTTGGTCCAAGTGACCGTTTATCTTTGCGAGATGATATTTATTACCATCTCATCTACATGACTCGCTCCGGTTTACACCATGCAGTCATTTTACTTATAAATCATTTCTTGACTCTTTTGACCTATTATGGCTTATGCCATAAAGTGTCTTTCAAAAACTAACGGCTATCATCAACGAGTGACCGAATTACCGTTTTACCCTTATTATTTATGTTGGTTTACCCTATAAAGTAACCATTCAAAACTCATTATCTATTAGTCATTGCATGACTAATAATCGTATTAGTACTTTTTAACCATTAAACATGGTTTATTATTGTCTTTGGTTCCGACCCGTACATGTCGCGTCGGAACATCATAATTCAAACATGACTTTTTATTATTCATAACCTATAAAACAAATAGGTATTCAATAAAAGACGTAAGCTTTACTTACCTTGCATCCAAATTATGTTTTTTTTTCCTTCTTTCTTGATTCGTTTGACCCGCTTCCTTCCTAAGCTTTCACCTAGCTTGTCAAGCGTCAAACTAGCATTGTAATTTGTAAAATGGTTAGATTAGTCATAATCATTCATGACTATTCCATCCTACGATTCTTATGTCGAATTTATCATTCAATCATATCATTGGTCAGTTTGACTTTTTAAAGTCAACTGCCTATTAAAGTAATGAATACACGACGTAGCTCAACTACTCGTTTAACTACTTGGTCAATTATCCGGTAAGCATCGTTCTCATGCTACTGTTTTAATCATTTACTAACCAAGTTATTGTAATCGTAATTCATCGAATTAACACAACTTTAATCCTTTTTAACACATGATGATTACAAACATCATTCTAACAGGAATCTATCATCATTTTCATTTTATCATACAAAACCCATTTCATAGTAAGTATGATCATAACTCAAACATCATTCTAACAGGAATCTATCCTCATTTTCGTTTTTTCATACAAAACCCATTCATAGTAAGTATGATCATAACTCAAACACACAATTTGTTCAAGTATTTCCTTATTACTATCATGTATGATGATTCTAAACACAATTATATCATCAATTTCATCATATGATTAAAACCCACTTATCCTAATGTGGTAAATCATCTAAACATTCGATTCATAGCATCATATGTATAATTTTTCACTTAGGGTTTTGTTCCTAAGCAATTATACATCATAATTCAGCCATAACTTCTATTATTCATCCATAATTCACAGATTATGAGATTTATCAATTTTACAACTTCAAAATCATCAAAATTTTGCATACCTTATGATCCCCTAGCTTGGGTGATCATTAATTCACGTTCAATTGTGAATTTGAGCTTCAATTAGCCCTTCAATTTGATGATTTAGCATGAACTAGGGTTTTGAGCTCCTGGGAGATTTCTTCTGAACGTCCAGAACACACACTCTATGTGTGTTTTGTTTTGATGTTCTTTTTTTTATAACTTAATTTTCCCATTATCCGACTTTGGCCCCTTATGTTTGGTTAGTTTATTAAGTAGGTTACAACCTACTTAATTCTAAGAGTATTTCCACTTATTAACTAGGTTAAACATTCCTAGTTAACTTAGTGGGTTCGGGGTATTTATAACTCAGTTTTTTTATTTTAAGTCCCATTAACTCGAACCTTTTATAAACTTTATTTCCTCAAAAGCTTTTATCCAACTTTTATTTAATGTTAGGTTTATTTATTTAAAATCCTAATATTCACCGGTTTACTTTTACCATTAACGGTACTTTACCCGTCTTTTAGTATTAACATGGTTTGATTACCAAACCCGTTTTCGGGGTGTTACAAAAATTAACAGGAAGGGTCTAAACACTCTGATTTTGGGTAAGGTTGGGAACGGGAGGAGATTCGTTTCTGGCTGGACAACTAGATGGGTGATACGCCTTTTGTGGAAAGATGGCCACTCTTGTTCGGTTTGGAATTGTCTAAATTATGCAGGTTTGCAGCCATAAGGGATGTGAACCAAGGAAATAGCGGTTTTGTGTGGAATTGGTCTAGACAACCGGAGTCGGATGCTGAGCTTAAGGAATTGTAGGAATGTCAGGAGGTTCTCACCAGGACGTCATTTTCAAATAATGAGTATTTATGGATGTGGAACGACGACAATCAGGAAGGTTTCTCGGTGAAGGCCGTAAAAATGGCTCTAATTGAGGATAGAGGAGTTAGCCATCCCCCTAACTTTGAATGGTGTAAATGGGTGCCGATCAAATGCAATATTATGGCGTGGAGAGGTAATCTGGATAGATTAGCTACAAGAGTTAACTTAAGAAGAAGGAATATGAATATTACTTCGATTATGTGCCCTTTTGCAAAGAATTTGAGGAAACGGTGGAGCACTTATTTACTGCTTGTTCGGTGGTGGAGAGAGTTTGGTCGATATTCAGCGCTTGGTGTAAATTGCCGCAGATATATGCTTTCGACTTCAAAGACATTATGGAGATACACAATTTCACGCCTCTAGGTAAGAAAGCAAAGAGTCTCATTCAAGGTATGGTGATAATTTCATGTTGGTGTATCTAGAAAGGAAGACATGAATTAGTTTTCAAGCAGAATAGACGAAGTTCTCATGATATTTTAGGGGAGGTTAAATTGAGGGGTTATGGGTAGGTTAGAAATAGAACTCCTTGTAAATATATTAGTTGGGTGGATTGGTGTAAATACCCGTTGTATATGTTGTAATTATCGGCCATTTGCCCATTTGGGTTGGGGTGTTGTTTGTTGTTTGACTTTTTGCCCGTTTGGGTCGGAGGTGTGTTTTAATGAAGTTTATTATTATTATTTTTTAAAAACACGTCTAGTATAATAAAAATAACAATGGACACTAATCTATAAACGTCAAAACAAACATAACACAAATTCAAAATTACAGAGAAGATGCGATAATGAGTACAAACAAATAAATTAATCGCATGCATACCAAAACAACAACAACAACAACAACCATACCCAGTAAATCCCACAAATAGCAAAGCTACTTATAGGGTCTGGGGAGGGTGGGATGTAGGCAGACCTTGCCTCTATCCATAGGGATAGAGAGGCTGCTTCCAGAGAGACCCTCGGCTCGAAAACGCACAACAAACCAACACACCAAGTCAAAGAATATACAAATAAGAAGTCCCCGTACCAAGAAATTGATCCGAGTTGACACAATATAATGTAAATCATGTATAATAGCATGCATACAACATCATTTGGGCATAAACACAAGAAGGCAATCACCGGAAAAGTCCCTTAAAGACTAGGAAAAACCTACCTCCTTAAAATACACCTAAGACCTTACTGTAGTATCTTCTAGAAGTCCTTAACCCTAATCCTATGCCTCCACGCAGTCCTATCTTGGACCATGTCCTCAGAAAGATGCAACTCTACTAAATCATGCCTAATCTGCTCATCCCATGTCAGTTTGGGTCTGCCTCTTCCTCTCCTCCCCTCGACAGTAAGAGTTTCCACTACTCTAACTGGTGTCGTCGTTTCCCTCCGCTTCACATGCCCAAACCATCTCAATCTCCCCTCCTTAACCTTCTCCGATATACTAGCCACTCCTAATCTTTCCCTAAAAACCTCATTTCTTATCCGGTCTAACCTCGTGTGTCCACACATCCACCTCAGCATCCTCATCTCTGCTACCACCATCTTGCGCACTTGTGTCTTCTTGATAGCCCAACAGTCTGTTCCATATAGCATAGCGGGTCTGACTGCTACCCTGTAAAATTTCCCCTTTAATTTAGTTGGGAACCTCCTATCGCACAATACCCCACTGGCTGCCCTCCATCTACACCAGCCAGCCTGTATGCGATGGGTTACATCACTATCTATGTCACCATCTCTTTGTACAAACGACCCCAGATACTTAAACCTAGTTACCTGCGGGACCAATTGATCTTCAATGGTGATTTGGGTGTCATCGTCATCGGCTACACCACTGAAATCACAGTGTAGATACTCAGTCTTAGATCGACTAATCCTTAGGCCCTTGCTCTCTAAGGCTACTCTCCACTCCTCTACCCTCGCGTTCAGACACTGTTTAGTCTCTGCAATCAACACAATATCGTCTGCAAAAAGCATGCACCATGGAACAGTCTTCTGAATCAACTTGGACAACTCATCCAAGACAACCACAAAAAGAAAAGGGCTCAACGCAGACCCATGGTGGAGTCCTACCTCGACAGGAAAGAAGTTTGTATCTCCTACAGGCGCGCGGACACTAGTTTCCGTTCTATCAGCAACCGAAGACTGTTCCGTTCTATCAGCAACCATTAGGACAACAAAACCAAATTTCATTGAATGATATAAAAAACCAAATATAAACAAACAATAATAAGAATATTAAAAGCATTTTATGGTGAATAAGGTTTTAAGTTTCAACAATAGTAATGGTAAGACATCCATAGTAGAATTACATAATGTATATCTTAAACAAATCCTAAACTATCTTTAAATGATGTTTAACGCATTTACGCACATTCGCAAAACCTACGTGTAAATTTAATATGGTTACAATGAAATTGGTGTTTGAATATATGTTTCTGGTTTGTTTATTGAGTAATACGAGCAATGAAAATAGTAAGCATGTTTAGTATCTCTTAACCAAATAATATTGTGGTTTATATTAGGCCTTGTAAAACAAGTCCATCCATTCCATTTTAGTTTGATATGGACATTTTAAATTTTAAGTTGAGTTAAGATGAGCCAAACAAAATTAGTCACTAGGTTAGGATAAGTTGTGAAGTGCTCGATAGAAAAAGGAAGTATGTCAGGATGCGTATGAAATAAAACCCAAACGGGTCAGGATGAGTTAAAATCACTTAATTAAGTAGTGGGATGAGTTTTAAGATAGGCATGTCAATGGATGATATGGATTGGATCATGATTCGATTCATTAATGATCTAAATTAAATGGATCATGATCCGATCCATATCCAGATAATTTTAAATGGATGAATCACTATCCGGGTCGATCTATATTAAAAAGATATAATAAAAAACTAAAAAAATCACAAAAACTAAAAAAAAAACATAAAAAATAAAAAAGTCGAAGAAATAATAAAAAATAAGAAATTTTAGAATTTTTTTAAAATTTTTTGGACTTTTTAATTTTTATTTATTTTTTTGACTTTTTTCTAAATTTTGTATTTTTTAGAATTCTTTTATTTTTTAGGTTTTCTTTATTTTTTAGAATTTTTGATTTTTTTATTTGTTATTGTTGATTTTTTTTACAAATTTTTTGATTTTTGTGATTTTTTAAAGAGTTGTTTGTTTTTTATTATGAGCCTGAACTCGGTTTGAAAATCTATATTTTATAAGGCTTTGAAAGAATATTTTTTAGATTTTTAGAATTTTTTAGAATTTATTTTGGTTTATTAGAATTTTTGAATTTTTTAGATTTTTTTATAATTTTTTATTGTTTTTTTTATTTTTATATTTTATCGAATTTTAGAATATTTTTTTTTTGCTTTTTTTAAGTTTTTTACAAATTTTTGTTTTTTGGTGATTTTTTTAGAGTTTTTTGGGTTTTAATATTTTATTTTTTAAAAATTTCGGAATATATTTGATTATTTTTTTATATTATTAAATTTTTTGTATTTTTTTTTAATTTTTTGCATTTTTAAGATTTCTTTTTTGAATTTTTGTGATTTTTGTAGAATTAAAATTTTTATTTTATAATTTTTATAATTTTTGTTTTTTTAGACTATAATGAATGAAACCCATGTTGACTCAAACAGTTAAACCTATGTTATCCCAAACACATGCTTACCTTTTTATTAATAAACCAATAATAACCCATTACCCAAACTTGCCCAACCCATCCATTTTGCCACACATAGTTTATTATACTATATAAATAGTCGATTTTCCAAGTTAAAATTCATATAAAAGTTATTAGTTCCATCTAAATCTCTTTCTTATGTTATGAAATTATTTTATACTAACAGTTACGTTATTTTGCCAATGAGTTAGTGGTGGAGTGGTTGTGGAGAAACTTAGTGTTCCTTTTGACCTAGGTTTGACTCTCACTCTTCCCATTATTTTCTGCGGCATCCAGGTTGTCACACCCCGATATTTTCACATTTACCAGTGGGCCCGGTGGGGAGTATCGTGGCGTAGTTGATATAATCATAGTCAAATAATAACAGTTCAATGCACAGCGGAAGTCAAAAGTAAATATATTACAAACCGATTCGAAAGTAACATCAAAATTACAAGCGGAATGTAAGATGGATCCACAGGCGGATCTTAAAACAGAAAGATAAACACTGTTCAACAGACTTTAGACGTCTAGAACTTGCAAGATTCCCTATTAACGCCCTAAGCTCCCAGCCAATTTACGTACATCACCTGTCACTTAACCTTTTTGGAAAATACGTCAGTTTACACTGATAAATACAATTAACTGACTCTTTTGAAAATGTTTAAGAAAATTGATTTGAATGCACAAGGCACAAATAATCTTTTATAACTTGGGACAATTATATAAAAATAATCTTGTATACATATTTACATGTTCGTTATACATTCAGGGCCCGATGTAGAAACCGAGTCAAGATTAACAGACACACCACAAGTATAGGCCCAGAAGTGAGTGAGATACCGTTTTTCCTACGCAACTGTCAGATGTATGCATACACTGTCACACCCCGAAATTATCAGAGCTGGCGTGACTGGACTGGTATCTTCATTGCACAGCGGAAGTAAATAATCTAAGTCTTTTAGAAAACGAATGCCCACTAAGTACTCGACTCTCCAATGGTTCTCCCATTCCAACCGTGCCTTATCTTTAAAATGCAACCTGAGAAAGAAACATGCGAAAAATCAACAAAAAGTTGAGCGAGTTCATAGTTTGTTTGTAAAAGATTTGAAATAAATCTTTTGAATAACCGGTTTGTGAAATAATATTGAGAAAACGAATTTAGAAATCATTTTCTTGCCAAGTTATATGGAAACTTTGTATGTGTAACGAATTATGTTAGTAAAACCATGTATTGTAAACTCTTGAATTTGTAATGTTCGTATAACCGTCAATGCCCACCCTGACTTTGACTCCATGCCCGCATAATCCTATGCTCTGAATTTGTATAAATCAAGTATTTTTGTAAGTATGTATGTCCCTGGTATGTAGCAATAAGGAAAAAGAGATCACCAATGGGTTGCAAAGCCACTGGTATGTGTGAAATGGTGCAGGAAGACTCAAACCTAGCAAATTTGTACCGGGCTTCCGGCTGGAAGACATAGTCACCTCTATGGGCCTCCCCGGCCTCATGGGTGTGGGCTCGCTACAACCAAATAGATCTATCACTCATGTCCATTGGTCCTAACAACGAGGATTAATGGCCTTAAGTGTTGTACCCACCTTTCACAAGATCTAAGCGTCTAAACCTTCCTTAAGCTAACCATACCATGTATAAAAATGTTTGTAAGTGTCTGTAATAATTGTAACATGTATTTTACCCCAGCCTCTAAGGCTGAACCTCCCCAACCTCTAAGGTTGAACCTTTAGTATAATCCATACGTAATTTAGAAATATGAGTTTTCGTTCGTTCAAAACTTTGTATGTTCTTGCAAAACGTGCATGTCTTTCCACCCCGAAAACATTTATAAAAATGTAAAACCGTAAAAAGATGGGGTTATGAACTCACCTGAATTGCCTGTGCAAAGTTAGCTAATTACGACTTCGTGATGTCGTTTCCAAGATGAGACTCGCTAGCGTGCATTCGCTCTTTGTGTCGAAACATCGGACAGTTCAACTGAGTTGACCGGGCGTTGACTGTTGTTGACCGGGTTTGACTGAGTCAAACCGAGTTGACTCAGTTTGACTAAACTGACCGAGCCAAGCTTGAACCGAACCCGAATCGCTGAACTTGCTGAACCAGAACCCGACATGAAGTCTGCAACCTTGCTGGCCCGAACCCATCTAAACCGCGACTGACCTTGACCCGTATCCTGACCCGAGACCGAACCGGGTTGAATCGAAGTCGTCTGCAACTGACCCGGACCCCTCACGTGAGTCGAACCAGTCTCGAACCCATACCCAATCGGAGCCCTATACCCAAACCCGAACCGTGAACAATCACCACCACTACCACCATCGTCCACCGCCGTCACCGGCCAAGCACCACCATCACCATCGATCACCGGAAACAGAAAACGAAACATCTCGTGTCGTTTAATCACTAGAACCTTGACAGTTTTAAGAAAATGAAAGGAAGAAGGTGGAGGGGGTTTTACCGTAGCTTGTCGGAAACCAACAGAGCACCACCGCCACGCCTCCACTGTTGCTGCCGCGTCGCTGCCCATCGTCACCATCTCTCTCGCTGATCTTCTCTCTCCCGTCCTCCCTCTCTCTCGTCGACTCTCTCTCCGCCGTCGAGGCCATCACCGGCCACCGCCAGCCATCGTGCGCCGTCACCGGACCTCGCAGGGTTCTGTCGTGCTTCGGCCGGAGTTCCGGCTGCTGGATTTATCTGGAGAGAGAACGAAAGCTGAGTGTGGGTGTGAGTTAGGTTTCTTCTCATTTGATTTGTCTGATCTTTGTAGATGTGTGTATAAAATGAGAATGGAGATGGTAGTATATAGATGAAATGATCAGTGCTTTTCTTGGGTGTATGTATTAAAATAGGAAAAGTGATGCACATGGTGTGTTACCCATGTGTTTGTTCAAGCATGGGATCATGAAAAATAACTGTAAAGTGTCAACTTTTAAAAAGAAACTAAAAAGTATTGATAAGGTGGGATTCGGGTGATGGCTGACCGAATGGGTGGGATGGGGTTTGGCATGGTGTTTATTAATTGTTTATTATAATGTAGTTTATAGAGTTAATGGGAAACAGACACTATCAAGTAGGATGACTTTTATCCCCTCCTCGTGGCCCAGTGGGTATTCCCACTTGGGTTAAGTCGGCCGGCCCTCCTTTGGGAGGTCACCGGTTCGACTCCCACTTGTGGTCTTAGGGGGGGGGACGTCCCAATGATAGACCGTATCCTACCGAGGCATGGTGCGGTCTTGAGGGCAACCCGGTTTTACCCAGCTGTTACCCCAGCGAGTCTCTCGTGTGGGGGCAGTATGGTTTCCGGGCGAAAGTCAGCTTGCGCAGCGGCCGGGGCCCAATCGAACATCGCGACGTAGGCGGGGCTGACGGGGGATTGTCTTTGACATGAACCCGGTGACCAATTCGGTCCAGTACAAGAAAGTCACCTTTCAAAAAAAAAAAGTAGGATGACTTTTAGATTAATTTATCTTTCTTTATGTGAGCCATCCAATTAAATAAAAAAAAAAGGTCTAGTCATGTATGGTCATGAAAGTACGAATATCATCATGAGGTTAATTTGGTGGAATTACAATCGGGATTTACTGGGAGTGTTAGGTATTTGCATTTTTAATTTTGATATAAAAATCTTTTGTAAGATTTAGATAGGATTTTGTCTGTAGGTTTAGTTTGTGGGTTTTGGGCTTGGGCCCAGGGCCTACAAGCCCATCGCATGTGTAAGTGGCCCGTAATTCCTGCGAGAGCCGTTGTCAAATCTTGAACCCCGTTTATCGTCAAAAATTAAAATACACAAAAAAAAAATACGGTCGGTAGTCGTTGTTTGCATGCCCGCTCGTCGATTACGGTAATAATCGCGAAAAATTGCATCGTTGTCGTCTTTAATCCGTTTTTCGATCTGGTTTCGACTGTAGTCACTAAAATTTAATTACGAAGCTAATATACATCGTAAAAATTTAATATTTTTCGGTGTTGTCAGTTATTTTGTACGGTATCAGTTCGTTGTCGTTTGATGTCCTGCAGATTCCACGCGAATCTTCATACGCGTACTGTATAGTCGGATAAACGTTCCTAGGCACTCCAAAGGCCTAATTAAGTTAATTTGCGTCTTAAACACTATTTATTGTCGTGTTAATCATCTGTTAATCACGTAATTAGGAGCCGTAAATCACCGTTTTTCACATACACCCCGTGCTTAAGACGTGGCCATTTCTTAATAATGATGCCAAGGATATCCAGGACATGGTCATTAACCCCCAAAGGCTTTATTTCAAACAAGACAGATTAAAACGGGTTACCTCAATAATTTAACCACTATTCGATTAAACATTCAATACCCGACCAAGCGGTATTATTATAATACCGTATCCCAAGCCCGTATAGGGAAAATAAGTTAAACGTATTTACCTGAGCTTAAAATGCAATTTATACTCAGTCGTATATTCTAAACAGCAAGCACAAGTACCTCTACTGAGGCTCTCAATCTGGAACGAAGGTTTTATTAACCTATAACGGGTCTTATTTAAGTTGTAACTTAGACCGGTTAGTTTTAAGGAAATGTTTACGGTTCAAAACGCAAGATTAAGCGAAGACCGGATTTGAATGTGATTTAGACCCGACAAGTTATGGAGACTTGTATAATATGGGTAAACCAAACACATTCTAAATTTTGAAGTGAAAATGATAAGGTTTGACCCGTTTCGGTTAATTTATGCAAACTAGTTATATAAACCGTACCGAACGCAAAAGATGCATAACGGGTAACCAAATGAGTCATGAACATGTTCCACAAGTTAATATGCTTTTAATATGTTGTGATATCAGTAGGACACCTTCCATTATGCCCAAAACGAATTTAAAATCAATTTAAGCCCCGCATGGGTATTTTGGTCATTTTAAGGATTATAAAAGAGGTTAAATAGCAATATGAGGTTCTGGTCTAAAATTGTTACACCCGGCTTAATAAATCAAGATTTTATTAATAAAATACACATTTAAATTCTAAAATGTGTCTTTACAAAAACTTTGCATACTAACATTTTCACATGTTAACAACATTTCAAAAATGCAACTTAATGTAATTGGATTCGTCGTTTTAAAGATACGACAAAACGCCGCGCGGAAGCTTGTATTTTATCGTGTTCGGTTCCTCATCGAGCTTGATCTTCATCCGGGCACTCTTGGCGATCACCTATGATCAAAACCAACTTAAAAGTTAGTTTTGATAGTCAAATATTAAGTTCAAACAAGTACAGGGGTTAAAATGATAAAATTTAAAAATTTTCGGAGTTAGGGGCGTCGCATGACGCCAAGGGCCTAGGCGTCATGCCTAGCCCTTGTTTTCACAGACTGTTGCCTTCAGCTGTTGCTGTACATTCCCAGCTCAACCCGATTTCACGGAAACGACCATAACTTCTTCGTTATTGATCCGTTTTACCCAATTCTTTTTCCTACGCGTCCGTAATTTAATTCTCCATCTTATGAAGTTAAAATCCAACATCCAACATAAATAAATTTTGAGACTTTCAAGCCTTCGACTCGTTACCTTTTTATCAAATTTTACCCGTTTATGTATTTTATCAAACAAACATATTTGTTTGATTCCTACATCACCTACACTTCTTCAAATAAATGTTATTTACCATATTAGGTTCTACTCACAGGTTTATTACACAATTTAAACCCATTTTCGCTCGTATGCTTATTTTGACCAGTTAAGGGTATTTAAGCACTTTCGAGCCTAAAATAGCTTTCGATTGCTTCTTGCATTCCATTACCACATTTCTTATCCTATAATCTCCCACCCCAACTGTATTTAAGGTAGGTTTAATGTGGTGATCAATATAAACCAAATTTTACCTCTCAAATCATTATTTTACGGCAAAAACTCAAATAGTGCCATTTAGCTAATACAATACCTCTTTCAGCTTCTATACTTATTCTAAGTATTTACCTAGTCATAAAACTCGTTTCCAAACAACCTTTAAGGGTCGTTTGTTCCATTTAGCCTACAAGGGCGTTTTGGTCGATTATAGTCCTTTTATGACGAAGGACTCTCTCTCAAATTATTCGACCAAAATAACACTTTTAACTACAACATAATTATGCGTATCTGGCCCGGATCAACAAGTAGACCCGATTTATACCTCGTTTTCATTATCACACCATCAATGGTGACGCAATTATTTGATTGGCTAATAGGTCCTGTTAACATAAGACTTGACAACCACATTAGTCGATATTGTCAAATGGTGTTATCATCACCATTCGACCCGTTTGGACTATATGCCCAACATTATCTATTTAATCAAAAACATCGTTTTTGATTTCCAATTCATACATCCATCCCATCCCGGATTTTATAACCATACCCCTTTTTCTTTTACACTCTTTTCTTACAAATTCAACCCATTTCGGCTTACGCCATGGGTATCCTTTTAACCTTGATTTACATTAATCGACACTTGACAAATTTCCATATTTCCAATATTATCGTTATCACGTTTACAACGTATCGAATATATGGGTATTCTACATAAGTGTGTAACTTACACTTACCTCGCATCCACGCCACGCTTTTCTTTCCGTACTTGCTCCGTTTGACCCGCTCCCTCCTCTAAGCTTTCATCTAGCTTGTTACGCGCCAAACTATTGTCAATCATTTACAAGGCGGTTAAATTAGTCATAAAAATCACGACTATTCCACCTCACTTATTTCCTATGCCGAAGCTACTATTTGACTTCATGATTAGTTAACTTAACTTATCTAAAGTTAACTACTTTCAATCGCATGGTTTACGATATTAAGTCTAAATCAACATAGTATTTAGAACTCTTATCACTTCATATCACGCGTAATTGCCATATCATTCGAATACGCGTTTTCACTCTAAATTTCAACACTTTAGTTCTCATTTAGGCATTTTAACAAACACCTAATGTGCATAATTTTACATATTTACTAACTAGTTCATAACTAGTTATTTTCACCAAGATTTACATCAAAATCAAACCTCTACGTCTAGTGTTCATGAACTACATCAAGAACTTATATCATAACAATCAATATTCCTGAATTTAACATCCTAATTCAAGTGTTCATCACAATGACATAAAAACCCACTTAGCATATAAATGGGTATTAATCTATTTCACAATTTTTCATCATTAATTCGTCAAATCCTTACTAGGTTTTGTTCCTAGACATGGATTTATCCTTATTTCACTCTCACATCAAACATGCAAGCAATAATTTCGTTTATCATAAATTCATCAAGAATTTCAACTTCACTAAACATAAAAATTTAACATACCTTGTGATCCCCTAAGCTTGGTGATCACGAATTTGTGTTAATCCATACGATTTGGCTCTAAATTGCCTTTCAATTTGTTGAATCTTGATGAACTAGGATTGCACCTTTTCTTTTCTTGCTCCTGGGCGATTACACGCACACACACACACTCTCAGTGTGTGTGTTGTGTGTTATTACTTGTTTTAATAAATATTAGTTTCCACCTTGACAACTTTAGTCCCTCATGTTTCTATTTTGATCATTTGAATCTATAGTTCACTATTTATAACTTAGTCACATATTACTAACTAGGTCAATTATTCCTAGTTAAATTTAATGGGTTCGGGAAGTCATAACCCGTTTTATTTTTAAGTCCCGTTAACTCGGGCCTTTCCTAAATTTATTTCCTCAAAAAGTCTTTGTACAACCTTTATTTAATATTAGGTTTAATTATTTAAATCCTAATATTAACCGGGTAAGTTTTACCACTATCGGTATTTTACCCGTCTTTTAGTGTCAACGTGGTTTGATTACCAAACCCATTTTCGGGGTGTTACAAAAATAATCAGTAGAAATATTTATTTTAATAAGTTATATCAGTAAGATATCATATATATGTGAAATTTATCATTTATGGCCAAACTATGCACCATAGGGGCATTTTGGTCATTTCACATATGCATTAAGGGTCAAATTTAGAAATCTGAGTTCAAAACTTATACATACTGTTAAAGTATAAAAATTTAGTTATAACATCAGTAGGTATCAAGTCTTGGGTGCTAAATATGGTTTTAAACCATACTATGCGCCTAATTCGCATAAAAGTCGGTATTTGACGATATTCGGGTTTTTAAGGAAATCTGAGATTTTGATCCGCCTTTACTGTTTAAAATAACTTATTTAATATATATAATTAGTAGAAAAAGGTTTGACATGTAAAGGATGTGTAAAACTCGTTTTATTAGTGAAAAGGGCATTATTGTCAATTACCGAGTCTATGCAAGAACTCTATGTTATGATCAGTTTAAAATTTAACAAAAATTTCCAAAAATCCCTAAATATTATATCTTAACAGTGGGTAGAAAGTTTGGTGTCAAAATATGGGTTTAAATAGGTTTTATGCCTAAAATGCCGTTTAATTAATAAAAAGGCTTTAATTTACGATATTGAGCATAACTCCTAATTTAGACCTCAAACTGATGTCAAATTTTTAGGACATGTTTATAAATCAGTAATAAAGGTTTTTGTCCTCTCACATTTTCAAAAATCTTGTTTTAATATCAAAAGGGCATAACGGTCAACTTTTAAGCATATAACGGAAACATGCGTATGAACTCTAATTCTAAAGGACCAAGTAGTATAACTTCAGGGGGTTATACTAACATATAATATGGTCACAAAGGAACCCTAAGACATAATTAAACTAAGATAATTCGGGTCAGAACTGAAAGTCAAAGCAAAAGTCAACTTTTACGACTTTCGGTTGCTAATCGATTCTAAACTTAGAATTGTCGGGTTGAACATGCCTAGACATGTTCATTTAATATTTACCAAGTTATTAAGGTGACAAAACTGATTTTATAGCTTCTAAATTATCAGTTATGAATTTTATTTAAAAACTGACCCGTTTGACTTTTATTTTAATTACTTTGACCCGACAATTAACTAAGTAAACGTGGTAATTAGGAGGTGCCCTTAAAAGAGTTTAACACCTACCTAGTTACGATCACGTAGCCATGTTCGCTGCGAACCATGGCTCCACCATACAAGGTCTAGCTAAAAGTCAAAGTGTTTATCGCAAACGCTTGACTTTTCGGCTTTAAGAGCCAAACAAAATAACTAAGCATGAAAGGAACACTTACAAGTGGTCCTTAGGACAGAAGATAACTCAAAAGGAGGTTCCAAATGATCAGGACCCTCAGATTTGAGTAGGAGAGCAAGAACTCAAGAAATGTGAAATGAAATGAAGGATTTCACCTCTTATTTATAGTGTTTGGTGGGTCTTTAGATGATCAACAAGTGTTATGAGAAGTTACAAGATGATTACAGGTGTAATACCATCCTTCCAAACCATCAAACCATCAAATGATCCATAGAATCAAACATGTGAGACAAGGAGGCAAACCAAAGCTGGTTTTTGAATATTCTGTTACTGGGCATGGTATACGGACCGTAAGGATCCAGGTATACGGTCCGTATAGACCAGACCAGCTCACACAAAGTTTCATCTGTTGACAAGTTTGTCCCTTGCACTTTCGAACTCCTCCGAAACGATGTTTTTAGCACGCAAGGCCTTGTATTTCCAACATTAGGCACATCCAAGAGTATAACCAGGCATCATAAACTTCTTGACACGTTAATAGAGTCAGTCAGAGCCTAGTTTGACGTATTGACGCTTTTAACTCTTTAATTTGCGAACTAGCGCGTATTAATGCGAAATGGCGTAAAAGCCTTACAAGGTTAACAACAAGCATTCCTAAGAGTATAATGGAGTATTACAACACTTCAGTTCACACCAGTTTTCTTAAATGGCCGCTCAAAGGTGTAGTTTTACATATTGTCGCTTTTGGTCCTTTTAACGCGCAAACTTGTGCGTATTATCGCTTTATTGCGTCAAAGCCCTATGTTATCCATATTGGGCATTCTCGAGAGTATTATTGAATATTACGATGCTTTGGGTTTGTTAAAAGGTCACTCAGAGGTAAGAATTAACATGTTGACATTTTCAACCCTTTTTAACGCACAAACTTGTGTGTATTGATACTTATTGACATTGAAGCCCTAATTGGCCAATGTTTTATGTTCCCAAGAATATGATCAGATATAATAATGTTTCGGGTTTGCTAAAAGGTCATTCAGAAGTATTATTAAACATGTTGATGCTTCTAACCCTCACCGTGAAAACTTTCGATTTATACGCAAACGGTTTCGCTTATCCAACAAGTGGCTTAATATGAGAATATAAATATCATGAGAGGTTACTCAGAGACTTATTTTAAGCATGATAACACTTCTAGTCCTTCCATAATCAAAGTTTTTGATCTTTCGCAAAATTAGTCCCTTAATTCAACGTTTGACTTTATTAGGGTTTAGTACACGTGTCAACACATCATTGGATGTGATTTTACGAGGTGTTACATAGGTGAAGGGCGAATACGGGTGGCGCCGATTCGTCTTGGATGAGAGGCGAGGTTTTACCAATTATTTCACTGTTGTGCCTTCGGGCAAGTGGAGGTCGGGTTTCCGCACATTTGAGAGAGCCAAAGGGCTGGCGGCGATCGAGTAGTCGACCTTAGCCACAACACCCGGTGTCACGATGATTAACACGTCGTTCCTTACCGTTAAAAAAAACAGTCATGTTATGTTTTAAGTTGATTTGGACGATTTCTTTTTCATAACTATGATTAATAATTAGCATAAATTTCTCAATTTAAATGAATTTTACATTATAAGGAGAAGTACTAGCATTTGTACATGTTGGGATTGAACCCTACAAAGGAACACTTGATTAAAGCCAAAACTGGATCAGATCAGTGGATTCACAATAAGCAGTTGTTTGCATCAGTCTTTCCCCTTGAATGTGGCCTAACATCTGATGTCCTCTAAGTAATGCCCTTCTACAACAACTGCTGTTCACCCAAAGACTGTTGAAGACTAAGCACTGATGCTCAATCTACTGATATGGATCAAGTACTGCTGAAGACACAAAGCACTGCTGGAGCTATAACAGTGGAAGGAGAAGCAGCAGTTTACTTTGTATTTTGTTTATACTTGTAATCAGTGTTTATAATAGTCATTGGTTAGAGGTTGTTAGGAGGTTAGATGTCACTTTCATGGTGACGTCAGCAAAGATGCCATAGTGGTTTGTTCTGTTCTATAAATAGAACACTACCCTGTACTGTTCTATTAGCTTTCTTCATCACCAAGTCATTCTGTACGAACAATCACTGTGAGCTCAGGCTGAGGGGGAGACTTTGTGCATGCATGCATTAGTTTTGAGTATTGTAATCAAATACAATCATTTGACTATATGTTAAACATGTTTGCTTAGAATTGTTCTCTCTTTGATTGTGTTGAAAGTTTATTCATCTATTTCCGTTGCAATTATTTCTGATTCATATTCATATTAGTTAAACAAAACACAATCATATCAAACTTAGATCCTAACAATTGGTATCAGAGCTAGGACAGTCAAACTTGATTTAACAATCATTTTGACGTAAAAGTTCAGCTCAAAATCGTTGATACTTTTAATTGTTCGTTTTGTTGTAAAACAGAGTAAGGTATAATCACGTACAAAGTTGATTATTCAGTGCCTAAAATACAACCAGAATGACGTCACAATCACAGGATATCAATAATAACATTGGTTCTCTCTTCAAACCACCTATGTTGAAGAGATCTGAATACAGCATCTGGGAGCGAAGGATGGGTCACATCCTAGCTCAACAGAACACCGGATGTTGGAAGTCAGTTATCTTTGGACCACATGTTCCAATGGTGCCGAGTTCTGAGGATCTAAAGGTCATGGTTCCTAAGAAAATAGAGAACTATACTGAATAGGATTTTCAGAAAATTGAACTGGATGCCAAAGCATTTAGCATCGTTGCATCTGCACTACCAAATGAGATCTATGCTGGACTGTTACACTGTAACAGTGCCAAGGAATTATGGGATGCACTTAAGGAATAGTTTGGGGGGACTAAAGAAGTAATTGAAAATAACAGGGAAATTTTGAACCAACAGTATGAAACCTTTTGTCACATTAAGGGTGAATCATTAACACAACAGTTTGAGCGATTTAGTTGTATCATAAGTGAACTTAAGCTTGTTAAAACAGAATTTCCTAAATCATCTGTAAATAGCAGGTTTCTAAGGTCACTTCCTGAAAATGGGACACAATTGCTTTTGTAACCAGAAACTCTGTTGAGTTCAAAGATCTGACCCTAACCCAGCTTCATGGTAGACTCCTAACCTATGAAAGGGAGTTGAACCAGAAAAAGAAGTTACAAGAGTCTGGAAAAGTTGCAGATGACTATTCATTTGGCAGCACAGCTCTTTGGGTCAGGAAGAATCTGGTAGTAGTAAGGATCAGAGTTATGATCATTATATTGGCATAACTGTTGGTGGAGCCTTTAATAACTCTGATTCTTACTCAAACAACTATGCTTTCATAGCTAGTAGTGAAAACCAGAATTCTGACAATCTATGATTTGAACTCAATGATCTGCAACATTTTGATCCAACTGACTTAGAGGAAATGGACATTTTGCACCAACTTGCACTGCTGAGTGTTAGAACCAGCAAGTTTTACAAAAGGACAGGGAGGAAATTTCCAGGGTTACATGGGAACTTGAAAGTAGGGCTGGATAAGTCAAAGATAAAATGCTATAAGTGTAATAGGTTAGGTCATTTTGCTAGAGAGTGCAAGAGTCAAACCAATGGACCAGTTATCACACATCCTGGCTCAAACCCTAGACCACAAAATAACCAAAACACTATGCATTATGCCCAATATGCCCATGCTGCTCATGTAAACACAGCTCATTATGCACACCCTGCAACCCATGTTCCTGTGCACTATGTTCAAACCACTGTTCCTCAGATACAGTATGTCCAGGCCCCTGCTCCTTAGGTTCAGGTACAACAAGTTCCATCTCAACAAGTTGCACCAGCAGTGGTTCAACCAGATCAGCAAAGCTTTTTCACCCAATGCCTTGTTGACTGGAGTAGCTTACGTGAAGAGCTTGGAGATGAAAATTTTGCACTCTATGCTCAAAATAATGTTTCTAGTGGTGATTTTTGTTTTGTAGCATTGGAGTCTATACCAGAAGGGCTGGAAACTGAAGAAGGACAGTCAAGTGATGAAACAGTGGATACAATTGCTGAAGCAGTGGTTACTGCTGTTGCTGATGAAATACTGCTGGGAAATAAATCAGAACCCCTGTTGGAACCACTGTCTGACCCTTGGTCTGAAGAAGAAGAAGAAGAGAAGAAACAAGGTGAAAAAGAAGAGAAAGTTCAAGAAGAAAGTGATCATACCTGTGATTGTGCCATGATGGCTGCAACTAAGGTATCACCCCAGGTTCTTAAAAACCTTTTTCAGACAAATGCATCATAGAATTTGCAAACATTAAGGAGGTGAATGAAAACCTTAGAGATAGGTTATTAACTGGTGAAGTACAATTTGAAAAGTCTTTAAAAGAACTGAAATTCAAATTGTCTGAAAAAGAGAATGAAATTTGCAAAGAAAGAGCATAGCATAACCAAGGACCAACTCCAGACCATGATAGAAAAATATCAAGTCTCTAAAAAGGAGTTGGAAACCACCCAAATCACTTGTGAAAAATAGGTGGAATCCTGCAAAGGTTATGAGATTATGCTTAAAAAACAGCTTGAAAGCAATGCAAAATTTGGCATAGGGTTTAGAAAAAATGACCAAGTTGAAAAAACTTCTGTACATCAAACTGGTTCTGTTGAAATCATACCCACAAACAAGAATGGCCAAGAAGTTAAAATAACTGATAAACTTGGTAACAAAATCACTATGGAAAGATCTGTGGGGTCCTCAACTTTTGAGGAGATTGAGAAATACCAATTCAAACCCACATGGTCTGATGAGTGTGACATTCTTGAAATTTTCAAAACAATGGACTTCACAACTATGGATGGTGTCAAAGCTCCTAAGGCCAAGGTCATTCCTCTTAAGGACATCCCAACAGTGGTTCAAAACTCTGTTGCAAAGGAGTCTGAAAAGAAGAAAAGAAAAGAAAAGGTTAAAAACTTGTTTTGTGATTTCTGTGAGAAGAAAAATCATTTGACCAAAGATTGTTTTCATCTAAAAGCATATGATATAAAAAAAACAAGCATCATTGTGCCTTCTAAGAGCTGCACCATTTGTGGTAAAACAAACCATCTCACTCAGGAATGTGTGTATCTCAAATCCTTTGATGTAAAAAAGAATGAGTACACTTCAAAAACATCCATGAGTTCATCAAAACCACAAGTCAAGAAACAACCACTATTTGTGCATGTTCAAACAGCTGTTACAAAATAGCTGAACCAAACCTCTGTTAAAAGAGAAGTTCAGGTGACAGATGCACCCCCTGCTAACCAATACCAAAGAGGTAAAGGTCAACCACCATATCCGAGGGTCCCACATGTTTATGAAGCCTACAAAAGGCCTTCTAAACCAAGAGTGAACAAGCATCCCTTTGGATATCAAGAATTGATAGGAAATGATCCCCAACAGTGGTTAGAGAAACAAGCTGCAAAAATTAATCAATTCCCTGATCTTACCACTGTCCATCTTCCTGACCTCAACATAGACACTGTTGAGACCCCATCCAAAGCCTTATTGGCTTTGGAGACCCTCCTGAACTAATTATTTACTTGATGTGCAGGGAGCTTCTGCATGCTTAGATAGTCTTTGGTATGTAGATAGTGGAGGCTCTAGGCACATGACTGGATGTAGAGCCCTACTCAAAGAATTCAAAACTCATGGAGGGGGTGATATATCTTTTGGTAATAATAGTAAAGGGAAGGTGATGGGTTCTGGTACAGTACAGTCTGGAAATGTTAAGTTTGAAAATGTCAATCTGATAGACAATCTAAAATTCAACCTCCTTTGTGTCTCTCAAATGAGTGACAGAGGTTATGGTTCATTTTTCACTAAGGAGTGCTGTAGGATTGTTAGACCAGAAATGGTTGAAAAGATTGAAGAAATAATTAAAAATGGAAAAACTCAACTTGTTGCTCAAAGAAGTGGCAATGTTTGTGTAGTTGATTTGTCAAAAGATAGCCCAAGAACTGATGCCTGTCTGTTCTCAGCTGCCTCTAACAAAGAGACAGAACTTTGCACAGGAGATTGGGGCACACAAATCTCAAGACAATCACTGCTTTGTCAAAACAGGGGTTAGTAAGAGGTCTTCCTCAAAAACTATTCACCTGTCCTGAGTATTGTGTTTCCTGCTTAAAAGGAAAATAACATAAAAGCTCATTTAAGTCCATTGAAGAGTCCAAAACAACCAAGTGCTTGCAAATGCTTCACATGGATCTCTTTGGCCCAGTTAAAGTCATGAGTCTTAGAAAGAAAAGATATTGTTTGGTAATTGTAGATGACTTTTCTAGGTTTACATGGACTTATTTCTTACATTCAAAAGATGAGACTGCAGGCATTCTGCAAGACTTTGTCACATAGCTTGAAAAGCAGTTTGACTTGCCAGTAAAAATCTTCAGGAGTGACAATGGCACAGAATTCAGAAATAGGGAGTTGGATGAGTTTTGTGTGTCAAGAGGAATTGTAAGGCAGTATAACATTCCAAGGACACCCGAACAAAATGGGGTAGTTGAAAGAAAGAATAGAACTTTGATTGAGGCTGCCAGGACAATGCTTGCTGATTCAGGTTTGCCATTAACTTTTTGGGCAGAGGCTGTAAACACTGCCTGCTATGTCCAGAACAGAGTTTTAATAAATCCCAGGCATCAACAGACTTCCTATGAAATTCTGTATAAAATCAAACCACTGATCTCATATTTCAAAGTTTTTGGCTGCCCATGCTTCATTTTAAACTTAAAAGATTCCATTTCAAAGTTTGTAGCCAAAATTGATTGTGGTTATCATTTGGGATACTCAACCACTGCTAAGGCCTACAAAGTGTTCAACACCAAGACTAAGACAGTGGAAGAGACTTTGAATGTGAAGTTCAATGAACTTTCTTCAATGAAAATCCCTTCAAATCCTGCAGAGTTATTTGATCTTGATAAATTTGCTTTTGAAAATGTTTCTGTCAAGACTAACAGTGCAGATCCATCTCAAAATCCTCCATCAGACTATGGATATGAAGTCATCATTCCACAACAAAAGTCTGCATCCATGACTAGAGCAGCAGATGTTCAAAACAGCTGTTGATGTGTGCAAAATGCAACATATAAATTACATCAATTGTGGCATAAAACTAACCCTTTTTTAGTACTAATGTTGGAAAAAGTGTGTTTTTGTCTTCCTTTTGTATTTTCAGGATTAAATAAGCTCAAATTAATAAAAGAAGCAAAAAGGTAGCAAAATCTAACATAAATACAAGAAAAGGAATAAAGGTGGCATGCCCGACCTCCCCGAAAGCATCTTCCCAAGCAAAACAAGAGAGCAGAAGGCTGAACACGCCCCGTGCTCAGTGAGCACGGGGGCGTGCCCAAGTGTCAGCATAAAAGACAAAGTTGTAGAACCTTCCATCGCCCACCACGGGGCTGTGCTCAGCGGACACGGGGCCGTGGTCAACTATAAGATTCGCAGAATCCAGGCAAATCTTGATAGTACAGATATGCTTCTGCACACGGGGTCGTGCCCAGCGGACACGGGGCCGTGGTCAACTAATAAAGACAAGAGCAATTAATGAAGACAGAGAAGGATGTGGACACGGGGCCATGCCCACTGGACACGGGGCCGTGCCCGAGCTTCTGTTCAGCCTATAAATAGGAGTGCTTGGGTCAAGCTCAAACCATCCCTTGGCACACCACCTCTCTCACACATCACCCACCACCCACCACCACCATAACACCATCATCCACCACCATCATCCATTGTCCATCATAGAGTGTGTGAGTCGTCTCGGGATCCAAGATTGATCGTAAGAGTTCTTGACAATCAAGGCCATGTTTGCCTAAGTCTCTTACATCACTTGGTGAAGACAAAGTGTCTAGTGTAATACTTTTTATTTTTAATCTTTTTGCACTTTTTAATTGGTTATGTATTAATGACTTTAATAACTAGTTTCTTATGTTGAAGGTGATTTTTCCTTATCGTTTGTCCGTGGTGTCTTGGCATTATTTTACTGTCTATATAAAATAAAAGATTTTCACCATTCATATCTCCACGGTCTATATGGAGGTATGTTGGCTACCTGGTCGGGGGTTAAGGGAACGGTTTGGTAAGAGTCTTGCCATTGTTCAGTGTATAGATCCTGCAAAGGACCTGGGTCAAATTTAGTAGGACCTCCTTCAATACTTAACGGTATTGGATGGCGGGGGTCCAAACTCTTTGATCCCCTCATAAGTTAAACTACTATTAAAACTTTAACCCGACTACTTAGGACTGTATCCCTGCTGACTCAGACTACTTAGCCGAGGGTAACGTCGCCTTCAAAAGAGGGGCCTACCACATTATGCATTAATAACTTAATTAATTATCTTTCAATAATCCGACCCTTTAGGATTGTATCCTTGCTGACTCAAACTACTGGGTTGAGGGTAACGTCACCTTCAAAAGAGGGCCTACTACAATAACTAAGATAATCTCTTAAATAGTGCAAAAGTGCGGAAATAATCAAAGGTTACACTAAACACGAGTCGGAGCCAAGTGATTCATCTTGTCTATCTGTTTTTACTTCTATTTTTATTTTTCATCATTTTAGATAGTTTTTATTTTCTTAGTTTAAAACATTTTTCTAAACTTTTGATTTGATTAGACGTTGAGGATAAACCGGTATTAAAAGCTCTTGTGTCCTTGGACGACCTCGGTATCTTACCAGCACTATACTACGCTCACGATGGGTGCACTTGCTCATATGTGTGTTTAGTGTTAGTAAATATCGTGTTTTATAAATTTAAAAGTTGGCTAAAAAAGTGTAAAAGGGCTTAAAATATACTTAAACTTATATACACACTTCACACGCATCAAGTTTTTGGCGCCGTTTCCGGGGACACAAGGATTTTAAGAAAGTTAGGAATCAGCGGCCTAATCGTTTTTCTTATTTTTCTATTTTTTTAGGATTTTTCTTAGTTTTTCAGTTTCTGCAGAACTCAGCACGGGCCGTGCCTGGTCGGACACGGGCCGTGCCCAGCACTATCACTGGCAGTTGTTATTTTCCGAGTTACAAAGGGCTGAGCACGGGGCCGTGTCGGTGCAACACGGGGCCGTGTCGGTGCAACACGGGGCCGTGTCCAACTCCCAGTAACAGGGATCCGGAAAACAATCGTTGTACCTCCGACCACGGGCCGTGTTCGCTGAATACGGGGCCGTGGTGAACCTTCTGACCAACGCCACATTTGAACTCCCTACGTAGTGCATGAGCTCCAGTTCTAGTAGAGACATAAAAAAGCCTTTAGAAGAACCCAAACGCTTTCTCAGAAAAAGGCTTAAAGCCAAAAACCAAGAGAAAGTTTTGGGTGGCCCACTTCCAATGGCGGACCAACGTACCCTCATGGATTACCTACGGCCCACTGTAGGTAATCTGGGCGCCGCAAACAATGCACCAAATGTCGAAGCCAATAACTTCGAACTTTGGCCGCATTTGATACAAATGCTTCAAAACTCCGCAACCTTTCATGGGCTTGTGGACGAGGATCCCCATCTACATATTACTAATTTCTTATAAATATGTGATACCTTTCGGATCGATGGAGCATCAAACGACGCCATCCGCCTTCAAATGTTTCCATTTTCACTAAAAGACCGAGCTAAGGCTTGGCTTAACACCCTCCCAGTTGGCTCGGTAAACACTTGGGATGAACTGGCCCAAAAGTTTCTATATAAGTATTTCCCTCCTGCTAAAACGGCTAAATTAATGACTGAAATTAATACATATTCTCAAGAGGATGGGGAATCCTTATATGAAACTTGGGAAAGGTTCAAGGAGCTACTAAGAAAGTGTCCTCATCACAGTCTTGCGGTATGGCAACAAGTATCCACTTTCTACAATGGGTTGTTGCCACACACAAGACAAACACTTGATTCTAGCTCCGGGGGACTTCTAGGTAATCGTCGCCCAAATGAAATATATAATCAAATTGAGGAAATTGCTCAAACCAATTTTCAGTGCCACACTCCCCGAGGTAACAAATCTATTTCCCCGGGCGCCCATAAGGTTGATGAAAGCACTTCTTTACAAGCCCAAATCGAGGCCCTTTCTTCAAAAATCAAAAAGTTAGAAATGGCAAAAACGGCCTCGGTTATGGCTTGTGAAGGGTGTGGTGGACCACATGAAAATTGGAGTTGTATGAAAGAAGTAGAGGATCAAACGGAAACGGTAAACTACATTGATAATAGATCTAGGCCGTCGGGTCCACCAACGGGTACCTACAACCAAGGATGGCGTAACCACCCTAACCTCGGTTGGAGAGATCCCGGCAATAGTAGTAACCAATAAAACCAACGAACTAACTTTCAACAACCACAAAACTTCTCTCAACAACAAGGTGGACGAGAAAGGCTTGAAGATACGGTATCTCGCCTCATCTCCGAAACCGAAAAGAAAAACTCGGATCGGTTTCAACAATTGGAATCGAATTTTAGAAATCAACAAGCTAGCATTCAAAACATTGAAAAACAATTAAATCAAATAGCTCAAAATTTCTGACCCTTGGTCTGAAGAAGAAGAAGAAGAGAAGAAACAAGGTGAAAAAGAAGAGAAAGTTCAAGAAGAAAGTGAGCATACCTGTGATTGTGCCATGATGGCTGCAACTAAGGTATCACCCCAGGTTCTTAAAAACCTTTTTCAGACAAATGCATCATAGCATTTGCAAACATTAAGGAGGTGAATGAAAACCTTAGAGATAGGTTATTAACTGGTGAAGTACAATTTGAAAAGTCTTTAAAAGAACTGAAATTCAAATTGTCTGAAAAAGAGAATGAAATTTGCAGCATCAAGAAAGAGCATAGCATAACCAAGGACCAACTATAGACCATGATAGAAAAATATCAAGTCTCTAAAAAGGAGTTGGAAACCACCCAAATCACTTGTGAAAAATGGGTGGAATCCTGCAAAGGTTATGAGATTATGCTTAAAAAACAGCTTGAAAGCAATGTAAAATTTGGCATAGGATTTAGAAAAAATGACCAAGTTGAAAAAACTTCTGTACATCAAACTGGTTCTGTTGAAATCATACCCACAAACAAGAATGGCCAAGAAGTTAAAATAACTGATAAACTTGGTAACAAAATCACTATGGAAAGATCTGTGGGGTCCTTGTAACACCTCGAAAATTCACGTCCTATAATGTGTTGACACGTGTCATAAAATTGAACATGTGAAAGAAAGTTATAAAAGGACTAAAGTTGACAAACATGGAAAGTATGTGATTATACGGGTTCTAAATGTCAACAGTGAATAAATATACTTCATAATAACCCTACATGATGTTTATGACATCAAACGAATAAATCATGGATCATACAGAGCTAAAAGTGAGAGAATACAAACTACAGGGGTTAAATGTGTCAACATGTTTAAAGTTATACCTATGAGTGACCTTTTGACAAACCCAAAGCTTTGTAAATGTTAAATATGCTCAATAGAATGCACGATATAAATTTCATAAAGTTTCGTAATCGTATGAGAAAGTTATGATCAAATTCGTGTGCGAGGGGTTAAAGCGTAAACGTTGAAAGTTAAGACTTTTCGGGTTAACCGGAAGTGTCTAGGGACTTGGCAAAGTGGGTATAAGTCCTAAAACCCTTGTGGGTAAAAATAAGGGGGTCAAAATGCAAGAAATAACCTTGGTTGCCCTTTCGTGAAGCCAAAGGTCAAGTTGCAAAACAACAAAAATTGGAAAATCTGAATTTAAGGGCCATGCGGCCCGCATGAGGATATGTTAAACGGGAGGCGGGCCGCATCAGGCGCCCAGAACCAGAAAAAGGCAACAACAGCCTGTTTATGCGGAGAACCAGCCTGTAATCGATATTTTATCATGGTGGGCGA
The DNA here is from genome assembly GCA_030545235.1 of Helianthus tuberosus. Lineage (NCBI taxonomy): Eukaryota > Viridiplantae > Streptophyta > Magnoliopsida > Asterales > Asteraceae > Helianthus > Helianthus tuberosus. The sequence continues at coordinate 83,715,062 of CM060363.1, forward strand.
CCCCTAAACTGTGCTAGAGAACTAGGACACATGTTGGAAGGTTGTGGGCAGTTGATAGCCTTAGTTGTCAACATCTTATGGTGATTACAACTAGTACATAAGGCCTCATTGTGCATCATTGTTCCACACACCTTCAAACAACCTTCTGATCATTCTTGGAGCTCCCAAGCAGCCTCAACTGATGACATTCCGTGCATAGGACCCTTGTAAGTCTGCAAATCCTTCTTTAATTAAGTTTAGCTTAGTATATTAGCTAAAAGTCAAATCGTCGTAATTACGGTTTGACTTCGAGATTAGTCAACAATGGCTCAGTCATATCTCGAATTAAAAAAAGGTATAAGTTGGTATTTATGTGGGTAATAAACCCTCAAAAGAGTTCCCCCTGATTACCACTCTAACCAGGTCAAAAGTCGGGTCAAACTTGCCAAGAAAAAGTCAACAGGATACTTAAATTACAATTTATGCATAATTAGCAATGTAGATCATATACAACCTATTTGATCATTGTTATAACTTGGTAATAAGTATAAGAACATGTCTAAACATGTTCAACCCGACAAATTCCTGTAAATACCCGGTTCGGAACCGAAAGTCACATAGTTTGACTTTCACTTTGACTTTCAGTTCTGACCCGTTTAGGCATGTTTTAGAAATGCCTCAGAGCTTTAATTGGACTAGGTTACATGTTAGTACAACCCTCTGTGATTATACACTTTGGTTCATTAGTTATCCAATTAATATGCATGTTTCCGTTAGTTGCTCGTATGTTGACCATTATGCCCTTATTACTTTAAAACATGATTTTTGAAAATGTGAAAGAGTAGAAACTTTAATTACTGATATATAAAATTGTATGCAAAGTTTGACATCAGTTTGATTTGTAGATTAAGAGTTATGCTCATTATCGCAAAATTAATGCTTTATGTTAATAAAACGGCGTAATTAGCATATAGCCTAGTTAAGCCTACTTTTTGGTATCAAACTTAATACCCAATGATATAATATATTATTTTGGGATTTTTAAAGATTTTTAATTAATTTTAGGCTGAGCATAACTAGTAGTCGTAGGCTTAATCCGGTAATTGTCGGTTTTGCCCTTACGGGCCATAAAATGAGTTTTACATATCTAAACGACTCCAAACCTTTTGCTACTGATCACATATTATAAATAAATTATTTTTAGCCTTCTGGAAATATAAAAATATCAGATTTAAGTCTCGAACCCGGAAATGGCCTTTAATCGCCTTATTAAGCGTTTTTAGCGCAAAGTATGTATTAAAATTATATTGGACATACCCGGGTTGATACCTACTGATATATGAGGCAAATTATAATATTTTAACAGTAAGCAAAGGTTGATAAACTCAGACTTCAGTTTTGAGCTTTTCGGCTTATGTGAAATTACCAAAATACCCCTACGGGGCATAGTTTGGTTAAAAATGATAAATTTCACATATATGCTTTATCTTACTGTTATAACTCATTAAATTGAGTATGTTTACTGATTACATCAGACCTGTCACTCAGTTAAACACTTAAACCCTTTTACAACCTTTAAAATGACCAAACTACCCCTACGGGGCCTAGTTTGTGTTTAAACACGTTTCGGGTATAATGAAAGACATCTTACTGATGTCGCAACATATTTGAGGCATAATTAACTTAGGAAACCTGTATATAGCTCTCATGAATACCCGTCACGCTTATTACGCGTACGGTTCGGTTAATGTAACAAGTTTACATAAATTAGCCGAAACGGGTCAAACCTTAACGGTTTTATCTCAAAATCCAGAGTGTGAATAATAAACCCATATTAAAAAAGTCTTCAAACTTTTCGGGTCTAAATCACATTCTATCCGGTCTTCGCTTAATCGTGCGTACGAACCGTATCTTTGAAACTAGCCGGTCTAAGCTTAAGCTTAATTAAAGACCCGTTAGGATTCTAATATGTTATTATAAAACCTTCGTTCCATATTAGGAGGACCAGTAAAAGCTACGTGCATTTTTCTAATTGTGAATTATACTTGCTCAGGTAAATACTTTTAACTTATTTTCCCTATACGGGCTTGGGTTACGGTATATAGCATACCGCTTGATCGAGCATCAAATCTCCACAGTTGAGTGGGTAGTTGACTAATTTGATCGGCTCGTTTAAACAGTCTTGATTACTTAAAGCCTTTGGGGGGTTAATGACCATGTCCCGGATATCCTAGGCATCATCTTACGAGATGGCCACGACCTGAGCACGGGGTGTAGGCGTACACCTGTCAGTGTATAACTCTATGATGTGGTGTGTCTATTGATCTTTAACCCGGACAAGATCCGGGCTACTGAACGCACAAGTAACATGTAATTCGTTCACAAGATTATAATATTAAATAATTCTCCCAAGTTATAAAAATGTTTATGCCATGTGCATCCAAACCAATTTTAAATCATTTTTTCAAAACGAGTCAGTTGATTGTATTTACCAGTGTAAACTGACGTATTTTCCCAAAAAGACTGAATGCAGGTACTAAACGAAATTGGCTGGATTGTCTCCTTAGCATCAATAAAAAGTCTCGCAAGCTTAGGATGCCTGAAGTCTGTTGAACCATTGTTTATATTTTATTCCAATCCGTTCTGTGGATAAACAATCGAACGTTGTGATACTTGATATTACAATAATTAAATTCGGTTGTATTATATCTTTTAAATTTGCTTCCGCTGTGCATATTAAATATTGTGTTGTTTGACTATTACGTTGCCAACCACGTCCCGATACTCCCCCACCGGGCCCACCGGTGACACGTGGAAATCGGGGTGTGACAGGTTGGTATCAGAGCCAACATTGAGTGAATTAAACACTAGCTTTATGTGTTTAATCTCAGTGACACAGTAGCACATTCCTTGACCTTCTGAGTCTAGACTTAACTTAGGAATATTCTCAATCCTAACCTGGAAATTTTGCTTCCAAATTTTATATATACGTCGCCAAGCGAAGAAGCTGTAATAAAAAAAATCTCCACATCTGGAGCCTTGAAATGCTGAGCTTCGTACCGCGGCTAGAATGAAATGAGCATCCAAGGAGAGGACACTCAGAACTAAAATAAAGAAGAAACTCCTCTTTCTGAAGATCGTTTCCTTAATAAGTCCTTATAAGGACACAATTATCTTTCAGTCCCTACGAGGACAACATTATTCCTTCAAGTCCCGCTTAGGGCAACTTTATATACTTTTATTTTTATATAATGGAATGATTAAGTTTAAACTTTCATTCTAAACAAGAAATATTAAATAAATGGGAAATAACATTTCCTTTTGCAAGATCGACCATTATAATAAAATGGCAAAATCTAAAAAGGAAAAGACCTAGCTTCGGGTCATATTAAGACCGGCCAAGATAGCAGTTCCTCAATTTAGATTCAGATCCTTATTAACCTTTCAATTTAGAAATTGTTCTGCGATAAATGTTAAAAGAATCTTAAGAGTGAAACCTAGCCTGAGTGTCATTATAAAGACCTGGCCACGATGGTAAGACCTGTTTAAAAGGTTCGTATCCCAGTTAATATCTGACAACATGTTAACACTCCCGACAGATGTGATTCGTTGGAAATCACACACGTTATTAAGGATTCTTCAAAAGATTCCTAACCCAGTTTAATGATCCCTGAATCCTGGGTTTACATCATCAATTAAGACGAGCATATTTTAACCATACGTGGTAATATAGTGCCTACGGGCCTTGCTCATTTCCACATGAGCCAAAATACAGTGGTAGCTATGACTCCCTGTCAGAAAAAGGTAATGAACTAGGTTCAAACCTCAAATGCTTTGATTCTCTGAAATCATAGCATATAATTTTTATATTCTCTTGTGACTAAGCCTGTTGTGCTAATATAATTTAAGGGCCTTGATTCTCTGAAATCATGGCTTATGATTTAAAAATGTCCTTGTGACTAAGCCTGTTGTGCTAATATATTTAAAGGCCTTGATTCTCTGAAATCATGGCTTATGATTTAAAATTTGTCCTTGTGACTAAGCCTGTTGTGCTAATATATTTAAGGGCCTTGATTCTCTGAAATCATGGCTTATGGTTTAAAAAATAAAAAATTGTCCTTGTGACTAGGCCTTTTGTGCTATTAAATAAAACTGTTATTGTTGCTTTGATTCTCTGAAATCATAAGCTTATAATTTATAAATATCCATGTGACCAGGCCATTGAGTGCCACTAATAAAACTGTTAATGTTTTATAATTAGGATAAATTATAATAGAAATCCTAAATATATATGATTAATAAATTAACCAAATATGGTCTCTGTTTACCATGGTTAATGAATTTCCCTAAGGGGCAATTTTGTAATAAACATCCATTAGAAGGGAAGTGCCTACGGGCTATAGTTAATGTCCTCTGAGACTAAAGACAGTGGTAGCCTACAGCTCCCTGTCAGGAAGAGGTAATGGACTTTGATTCAAATCTTAATGCCGCGATTCTCTGGAATCATGGCTTATAAATTAAACTTGTCTACGCGACTAGGCCATTTGTGCTATTATTAACTTATGAATTAGGATTTATGATAAAAATCCTGAATAAAATAAATGTCCTTCCTTCCCTGTCAGTATGCATTTAAAAAAAAAGAATCTTAAAGGTGAAACCTAGCCTACGCGGCCAAGATGGTGAAGCCTACGTGTTAGCACTCTTGACAAATGTGATTCGAGAAAATCACAACAATCATCCTTATATTGGATTCTTCCAATTCCTTTATCTAGCCTAGTGATTTAGAAATCATGGCTTATATCATCCCATAACACGATCATATTATAAACATCCGTTAGTGATAAAGTGCCTACGGGCTAAACTTGTTGTCCGATAAGACAACGACAGTGATGGTCTTTGACCTCCTGTCTAAAATATTGGACTATGTCTAAACATAATAGTCTATATGATCAATGCGATCATGACTAATATCATCTAATACGATGATAGTATTATTTAACATCCTTTAGTGATGTTTTGCCTACGGGCTATAATATATCGTCCATTTGAGACATTGACATTGTTATCTTTATGATTCCTTGTCTGAGGTGGTGAGCTATGCTCAAGCCAAAATAGTCAATATGATTAATGCAATCATGACTTATATCATCTAATAGGATGAACCTATTATAAACATCCATTAGAGATGTTTCGCCTATGGTCCATATTATATCGTCCATGTGTGACAAAAACATTGTGATCTTTACGATTCCCGGTCCAAGGTAGTGAGCTATGCTCAAGCCTAATAGTCTATATGATCAATGCCATCATGACGAAAATCATCAATACGATGATTAATTTTTTTTTAACATCCTTAATGATGTTTTGCCTGAGGGCTATATTATATTATCCAATTGAGACAAGGCAATTGTAATCTTTTGTGATTCTTTGCCCAAGGGGGTGAGCTATACTCAAATCCCATAGTCTATACTATCATTGCGATCCTGATTAGTATCAACAGTATGATGATCATAATATTAACATCCCTCGTAATGAAATGCCTACGGGCTATACTTTATTCTAGTGTCGGTAAGACGAAGATAGTAGTGATCTTTATGATCCCCTATTCAAAATGGTGTGATTATACCCAAACCTAATAGTCAATGTGATCGATGTGATCATGACTAATATCATTAGATACGATGGATATATATAAACATCCATTAGTGATATTGATTGGCTTACTTTTCTGCCAAATGAATCATCTTTCAAGACGATGACAGTTGTAGTCTACGACTCCCTGTCCAAAGGTGAAGAACCACGTTCAAACCTTGAAGCCCTAATCTAATAAGATTGCGGCTAATGAATTAAGGACCTTGGTGATAGACCATCGAGTTATGTTTTAAAGTCATTCATGACAAGCCCATGTGCCATAATTTGTCATTCGTGACAAGCTAACATATTAAATGTTAACATTCCTGGTGACATGCCTTGTGCCAGATTTGAAAAATGTCCTTATGACAAGGTCGTTTGTGCCATATCTAAATGACCTTTACGACAAGGCCTTCGTGCCGTATAATCATTTATGTCCCAGTTCCGTTAAAATATAAGGACTCAATATAGTGATAAAAATCGATTGGTTGCCTCGAAAATCAAGCCCATATTGTGGGTGATAAGAAGCAATTAATTGTCGAGACTCCTTATGAGACAACCCTCATAATTACATGTATCCGTACGATTAATTAATATTTGGTGGAACTGGCCGTCCCCGGAATCGAACCTGGGTCTAGGCCATACCCTTTCGCGCGCCTAGCCAACCGAGCTAGGTGCCTACTTTGTGAAATCTCCATTATGATTAAATATAAGCACATGTACAATAACTTCCTTATTTCTTCTATAAGTCACCTACTTATCCTCATTATGTTGACTAAGTATTAGAATCCAAGAGTTTTACCTCTATGTTTTAGTTACTCTTGGCTTGCTTATGTTGACTAAACACTAGAAAGGATGAAGTAGAAACCATTAAGTATATCAGTGGTTTTGCTAGAAAGGACATGGTAAGGTATACATCACAGTCATTCGATGGCAATACTCTTAATTAGTAAGGACATTAATGAAATCCTCAAGAAGGATCCTCTTATACATTATGGAATGGTCCAAGTTTTAAGGACCTTATTAGAAAAAAAAAACCTAGTATCCGTTTCGCGAAAAGGGAAAAGACGGAATAAGAATTTTCTGACTCTCGCCATAAACGTTCTAGACAGTCGACAGTATGTCGCAAATTTTAATTCATTGGCTGAGATAGTACCCTATTCAGTATACCTAAAAATCTAAGCTTAAAGCACATAATTATTAGCGGTTTGACTGCTAAGGGATACGTTTGGGTTAAGACATTGCTAAGTCTCTCATAAGGTCTTAAGCTTGGCAAACTTTTAGAAATTTTCCATAAAAACCCCAGATATTAAGTGTAAAGTAAAAGTTACAGACGAAATCGAAAGAATCATTTCTTTTGTTCCTATCGGAAACCTTCAGTCGTATGGTTTTTTCGAAATGTCCTCTTTCTAAGAGGAAGTGTGTCAGCGTATATAGTTGATATCTATTTAATCTCTATTGATTACGAATACCAAATAGTATGACAAAACCGCCGTATGAAAATTGATGTATCTTGATAAGTTCCATAGATTGCTTCCATGCCTGATCAGTATGGAGGTTTAATGCATGGGACCACAAAGATATCCCAATGATCATATGGTACTAAAGTCAACTAATAGTATTCAAAGAAGATATCCAGAATAGAATTGTCCAAATAAATATTCCCTGGTAACGGAATATGTGGACTCATAACATGAATGTGTCACTTATTAGACACAAGCGTTGATGAGTGAACTGGAGCCTGAGATATGGAAATCTCTGTAACCTCCTTGTACCTTGATTATCTTCTCCTAAGATTACCCTGTTTACCCTGGGAGGCAGGTAGAGTTAAGTTTCTTATCCCATTTAAGGCTGTATTATTATGAAATCTCCAAGACGGCTAGTACCATCATTGGAAGAATCAAAACCCTGATTTACTAAGTTTTAAAATAGAGGGTTCATATAACCTAACTCGACATTCCGAAGGTTTGATATTGTTAAATAAGAAAGACGGTTCATTTTGCTTATGCATTAGTTACCGCAACCCTAATTAGGCAACAATCAAGAAATTGCCATTAGCTGTTCTGAATCGTCGATTTGTTCAACTAACTTCAAGGATCAACTAATCCTTAAAAAAAATTGTTAAGTAGTGGTTGGAATAACCATCTCACCTTAAGATGAGCTTGTCTATGATAGTTGATATGTAAACATCAAGGCTGCTCCCTTGGAGACCCTGTAAAGATAGAATGATAAACATCTATTGTAGGGGCAATAGATTGGTAAGTTCAATTACCAGGATCTAAGGGCAAATTATTGGTGGATAGGCTTGAAGAAGTCTGTAGCCACCTATGTAGCTAAATACTTGACTTGTGCGCAAGTCAAAGCTGAGCATCAGAAACTGTCAGGTTTGCTACAACAGCTTGAACTTCCTACGTGGGAGTGGGAAATGGTAACTATGGATTTTATTACCAAGTTACCCAAGACAAGGAAAGGCAATGATACAATATGGGTTATAGTTGATAGACTGACTAAGTCAGCACATTTCTTACCCATCAAGGAGACTTATAGCTCCGACATGTTAGCCCAGTTATACGTGGATAAGATTGTAGCCTTACATGGCATACCTGTGTCTATTATCTCTGATAGAGATACTAGATACACGTCACATTTTTGGAAGAGTTTCCAAAAATCTTTGGGCACACGTTTGAATTTTAGTACGGCTTATCATCCTCAGACTGACGGTCAGAGTGAGCGTACTATTCAAACGTTGGAAGACATGCTACGTGCATGTGCAATCGATTTGGGTGGTAGTTGGGATAAGAACCTACCATTAATTGAATTCTCCTACAATAATAGCTACCACACCAGCATAAAGGCTGCGCCTTTTGAGGCCTTATATGGTAGAAAGTGTAGATCGCCCGTTTGTTGGGCGGAAGTTGGAGGTGTCCAGTTATCAGGACCATAGATAGTCTTCGAAACGACGGACAAGATTGTCCAGATTCGTGACCGTCTCAAAGCTGCCCGAGATAGGCAGAAGAGCTACGCAGATCCGAAGCGTAAAGCTTTTCACTTCGAAGTAGGTGATAAAGTGTTGCTTAAAGTATCACCCTGGAAGGGGGTGATACGATTTGGTAAGAAAGACAAGCTAAGCCAGAGATACATAGGACCTTTCGAGGTTATCGAACGTGTCGGGTCAGTTGCCTATAAACTAACTTACCTGAAGAGCTCAGTGGAATTCACAATGTGTTCCACACACAGATGTGCATATTGACGAGAGCTTGAAATTTGTGGAAAAACCTTTATCGATTGAAGATCAACAGGTAAAGAAGCTTCGAAGGAAGCATGTGCCTATTGTAAAGGTCAAATGGGATGCCCGAAGAGGTCCCGAATTCACGTGGGAGGTTAAATCCACGATGAAAGAAAAGTACCCTTACTTATTTCAGTAAATCTCGGGTCGAGATTTATTTTAAGGGGGTGAGGATGTAACACCTCGAAAATTCACGTCCTATAATGTGTTGACACGTGTCATAAAATTGAACATGTGAAAGAAAGTTATAAAAGGACTAAAGTTGACAAACATGGAAAGTATGTGATTATACGGGTTCTAAATGTCAATAGTGAATAAATATACTTCATAATAACCCTACATGATGTTTATGACATCAAACGAATAAATCATGGATCATACGGAGCTAAAAGTGAGAGAATACAAACTACAGGGGTTAAATGTGTCAACATGTTTAAAGTTATACCTCTGAGTGACCTTTTGACAAACCCGAAGCTTTGTAAATGTTAAATATGCTCACTAGAATGCATGATATAAATTTCATAAAGTTTCGTAATCGTATGAGAAAGTTATGATCAAATTCGTGTGCGAGGGGTTAAAGCGTAAACGTTGAAAGTTAAGACTTTTCGGGTTAACCGGAAGTGTCCAGGGACTTGGCAAAGTGGGTATAAGTCCTCAAACCCTTGTGGGTAAAAATAAGGGGGTCAAAATGCAAGAAATAACCTTGGTTGCCCTTTCATGAAGCCAAAGGTCAAGTTGCAAGACAACAAAAATTGGAAAATCTGAATTTAAGGGCCATGCGGCCCGCATGAGGATATGTTAAACGGGAGGCGGGCCGCATCAGGCGCCCAGAACCAGAAAAAGGCAACAACAGCCTGTTTATGTGGAGAACCAGCCTGTAATCGATATTTTATCATGGTGGGCGACCCCTAAACTGTGCTAGAGCACTAGGACACATGTTGGAAGGTTGTGGGCAGTTGATAGCCTTAGTTGTCAACATCTTATGGTGATTACAACTAGTATATAAGGCCTCATTGTGCAACATTGTTCCACACACCTTCAAACAACCTTCTGATCATTCTTGGAGCTCCCAAGCAGCCTCAACTGATCACATTCCGTGCATAGGACCCTTGTAAGTCTGCAAATCCTTCTTTAATTAAGTTTAGCTTAGTATATTAGCTAAAAGTCAAACCGTCGTAATTACGGTTTGACTTCGAGATTAGTCAACAATGGCTCAGTCATATCTTGAATTAAAAATAGGTATAAGTTGGTATTTATGTGGGTAATAAACCCTCAAAAGGGTTCCCCCTGATTACCACTCTAACCAGGTCAAAAGTCGGGTCAAACTTGCTAAGAAAAAGTCAACAGGATACTTAAATTACAATTTATGCATAATTAGCAATGTAGATCATATACAACCTGTTTGATCATTGTTATAACTTGGTAATAAGTATAAGAACATGTCTAAACATGTTCAACCCGACAAATTCCTGTAAATACCCGGTTCGGAACCGAAAGTCACATAGTTTGACTTTCACTTTGACTTTCAGTTCTGACCCGTTTAGGCATGTTTCAGAAATGCCTTAGAGCTTTAATTGGACTAGGTTACATGTTAGTACAACCCTCTGTGATTATACACTTTGGTTCATTAGTTATCCAATTAATATGCGTGTTTCCGTTAGTTGCTCGTATGTTGACCATTATGCCCTTATTACTTTAAAACATGATTTTTGAAAATGTGAAAGAGTAGAAACTTTAATTACTGATATATAAACTTGTATGCAAAGTTTGACATCAGTTTGATTTGTAGATTAAGAGTTATGCTCATTATCGCAAAATTAATGCTTTATGTTAATAAAACGGCGTAATTAGCATATAGCCTAGTTAAGCCTACTTTTTGGTATCAAACTTAATACCCACTGATATAATATATTATTTTGGGATTTTTAAAGATTTTTAATTAATTTTAGGCTGAGCATAACTAGTAGTCGTAGGCTTAATCCGGTAATTGTCGGTTTTGCCCTTACGGGCCATAAAATGAGTTTTACATATCTAAACGACTCCAAACCTTTTGCTACTGATCACATATGATAAATAAATTATTTTTAGCCTTCTGGAAATATAAAAATATCAGATTTAAGTATCGAACCCGGAAATGGCCTTTAATCGCCTTATTAAGCGTTTTTAGCGCAAAGTATGTATTAAAATTATATTGGACATACTGATGTGTGTAAAATGCAACATATAAATTACATCAAATAAGGCATAAAACTAACCCTTTTTAAGTACTAATATTGGAAAAAGAGTGTTTTTGTCTTCCTTTTGTATTTTCAGGATTAAATGAGCTCAAAAACACAAAAGAAACAAAAAGACAGCTAATTCCAACATAAATACAAGGAAAGGAACATAAGTGGACTGCCCGACCCCTCAACGGCACCTTCCAAAGCAAAATGGAGAAGGCAGAAGTCTGAACACGCCCGTGCTCAGCCAGCACGGGGGCGTGCCCAAGAAGCAGCAGAAAAGACATATCTATAGAAGCTTCTATTGCCCACCACGAGGGCCGTGCCCAGTGAACACGGGGGCGTGTCGAAAGTACAGCAGGCGCATTAATTGTAATTGCGAATTACAATTAATGAGGAGAGAGAGTGTCAGACAGGCACGGGGCCGTGCCCAGCTCTCTGTTCAGCCTATAAATAGGAGTGCTTGGATTCATTTCAACTCATCCCTTGGCACACCACCTCTCTCACACTTCATCCACCACCCACCACCATCACAACACCATCATCCACCCCCATCATCCATTGTCCATCGTAGAGTGTGTGAGTCGTCTCGGGATCCAAGATTGATCGTAAGAGTTCTTGACAATCAAGGCCATGTTTGCCTAAGTCTCTTACATCACTTGGTGAAGACAAAGTGTCTAGTATAATACTTTTTATTTCTAATCTTTTGCACTTTTTATTTGGTTTTGTATTAATGACTTTAATAACTAGTTACTTATGTTGAAGGTGATCTTTCCTTATCGTTTGTCCGTGGTGTCTTGGCATTATTTTACTGTCTATATAAAATAAAGGATTTTCACCATTCATATCTCCACGGTCTATATGGAGGTATGTTGGCTACCTGGTCGGGGGTTAAGGGAACAGTTTGGTAAAGGTCTTGCCATTGTTCAGCGTTTAGAGGTCCTGCAATGGACCTGGGTCAAATTTAGTAGGACCTCCTTCAATGCTTCACGGTATTGGATGGCGGGGGTCCAAACTCTTTGATCCCCTCATAAGTTAACTACTATTAATACTATAACCCGGCTATTTAGGACTGTATCCCTGCTGACTCAGACTACTTAGCCGAGGGTAACGTCACCGCCAAAAGCGGGGCCTACCACAATACTGCATTAATAACTTAATTCATTATCTTCCAATAATCCACCCTTTTAGGATTGTATCCTTGCTGACTCAAACTACTAGGGTGAGGGTAACGTCACCTTCAAAAGAGGGGCCTACTACAATAACTAAGATAATCTCTTAATTATGTGCAAAAGTGCGGAAATAATCAAAGGTTATACTAGATACGAGTCGGAACCAAGTGATTCATCTTGTCTATCTGTTTTTATTTTATTTTTATTTTCAGCATTTTAGTTAGTTTTTATTTTTCTTAGTTTAAAACATTTTTCTAAACTTTTTATTTTGGTTAGACGTTGAGGATAAACCGGTACTAAAAGCTCTTGTGTCCTTGGACGACCTCGGTATCTTACCAACACTATACTACGCTCAACGATGGGTGCACTTGCCCATATGTGTGTTTAGTGTTAGTGAAATATCGTGTTTTATAAATTTAAAACTTGGCTAAAAATAAGTGTTAAAAAGGGCTTCAAATATACACCTAATATATACGACACTTACTGCACATCACATACCCGGGTTGATACCTACTGATATATGAGGCAAATTATAATATTTTAACAGTAAGCAAAGGTTGATAAACTCAGACTTCAGTTTTGAGCTTTTCGGCTTATGTGAAATTACCAAAATACCCCTACGGGGCATAGTTTGGTTAAAAATGATAAATTTCACATATATGCTTTATTTTACTGTTATAACTCATTAACTTGAGTATGTTTACTGATTACATCAGACCTGTAACTCAGTTAAACACTTAAACCCTTTTACAACCTTTAAAATGACCAAACTACCCCTACGGGGCCTAGTTTGTGTTTAAACACGTTTCGGGTATAATGAAAGACATCTTACTGATGTCGCAACATATTTGAGGCATAATTAACTTAGGAAACCTGTATATAGCTCTCATGAATACCCGTCACGCTTATTACGCGTACGGTTCGGTTTATGTAACAAGTTTACATAAATTAGCCGAAACGGGTCAAACCTTAACGGTTTTATCTCAAAATCCAGAGTGTGAATAATAAACCCATATTAAACAAGTCTTCAAACTTGTCGGGTCTAAATCACATTCTATCCGGTCTTCGCTTAATCATGCGTACGAACCGTATCTTTGAAACTAGACGGTCTAAGCTTAAGCTTAATTAAAGACCCGTTAGGATTCTAATAGGTTATTATAAAACCTTCGTTCCAGATTAGGAGGACCAGTAAAAGCTACGTGCATTTTGCTAATTGTGAATTATACTTGCTCAGGTAAATACTTTTAACTTATTTTCCCTATACGGGCTTGGGTTACGGTATATAGCATACCGCTTGATCGAGCATCAAATCTCCACAGTTGAGTGGGTAGTTGACTAATTTGATCGGCTCGTTTAAACAGTCTTGATTACTTAAAGCCTTTGGGGGGTTAATGACCATGTCCCGGATATCCTAGGCATCATCTTACGAGATGGCCACGACCTGAGCACGGGGTGTAGGCGTACACCTGTCAGTGTATAACTCTATGATGTGGTGTGTCTATTGATCTTTAACCCGGACAAGATCCGGGCTACTGAACGCACAAGTAACATGTAATTCGTTCACAAGATTATAATATTAAATAATTCTCCCAAGTTATAAAAATGTTTATGCCATGTGCATCCAAACCAATTTTAAATCATTTTTTTCAAAATGAGTCAGTTGATTGTATTTACCAGTGTAAACTGACGTATTTTCCTAAAAAGACTGAATGCAGGTACTAAATGAAATTGGCTGGATTGTCTCCTTAGCATCAATAAAAAGTCTCGCAAGCTTAGGATGCCTGAAGTCTGTTGAACCATTGTTTATATTTTATTCCAATCCGTTCTGTGGATAAACAATCGAACGTTGTGATACTTGATATTACAATAATTAAATTCGGTTGTATTATATCTTTTAAATTTGCTTCCGCTGTGCATATTAAATATTGTGTTGTTTGACTATTACGTTGCCAACCACGTCCCGATACTCCCCCACCGGGCCCACCGGTGACACGTGGAAATCGGGGTGTGACAGTCCTCAACTTTTGAGGAGATTGAGAAATACCAATTCAAACCCACATGGTCTGATGAGTGTGACATTCTTGAAAATTTCAAACCAATGGACTTCACAACTATGGATGGTGTCAAAGCTCCTAAGGCCAAGGTCATTCCTCTTAAGGACATCCCAACAGTGGTTCAAAACTCTGTTGCAAAGGAGTCTGAAAAGAAGAAAAGAAAAGAAAAGGTTAAAAAGTTGTTTTGTGATTTCTGTGAGAAGAAAAATCATTTGACCAAAGATTGTTTTCATCTAAAAGCATATGATATAAAAAAAAACAAGCATCATTGTGCCTTCTAAGAGCTGCACCATCTGTGGTAAAACAAACCATCTCACTCAGGAATGTGTGTATCTCAAATCCTTTGATGTAAAAAAGAATGAGTACACTTCAAAAACGTCGATGAGTTCATCAAAACCACAAGTCAAGAAACAACCACTATTTGTGCATGTTCAAACAGCTGTTACAAAATAGTTGAACCAAACCTCTGTTAAAAGAGAAGTTCAGGTGACTGATGCACCCCCTGCTAACCAATACCAAAGAGGTAAAGTTCAACCACCATATCCAAGGGTCCCACATGTTTATGAAGCCTACAAAAGGCCTTCTAAACCAAGAGTGAATAGGCATCCCTTTGGATATCAAGAATTGATAGGAAATGATCCCTAACAGTGGTTAGAGAAACAAGCTGCAAAAATTAATCAATCCCCTGATCTTACCATTGTCCATCTTCCTGACCTCAACATAGACACTGTTAAGACCCCATCCAAAGCCTTATTGGCTTTGGAGACCCTCCTGAACTAATTCTTTACTTGATGTGTAGGGAGCTTCTGCATGCTTAGATAGTCTTTGGTATGTAGATAGTGGAGGCTCTAGGCACATGACTGGATGTAGAGCCCTACTCAAAGAATTCAAAACTCATGGAGGGGGTGATATATCTTTTGGTAATAATAGTAAAGGGAAGGTGATGGGTTCTGGTACAGTACAGTCTGGAAATGTTAAGTTTGAAAATGTCAATCTGATAGACAATCTAAAATTCAACCTCCTTTGTGTCTCTCAAATGAGTGACAGAGGTTATGGTTCATTTTTCACTAAGGAGTGCTGTAGGATTGTTGGACCAGAAATGGTTGAAAAGATTGAAGAAATAATTAAAAATGGAAAAACTCAACTTGTTGCTCAAAGAAGTGGCAATGTTTATGTAGTTGATTTGTCAAAAGAGAGCCCAAGAACTGATGCCTGTCTGTTCCCAGCTGCCTCTAACAAAGAGACAGAACTTTGCACAGGAGATTGGGGCACACAAATCTCAAGACAATCACTGCTTTGTCAAAACAGGGGTTAGTAAGAGGTCTTCCTCAAAAACTGTTCACCTGTCCTGAGCATTGTGTTTCCTGCTTAAAAGGAAAACAACATAAAAGCTCATTTAAGTCCATTGAAGAGTCCAAAACAACCAAGTGCTTGCAAATGCTTCACATGGATCTCTTTGGCCCAGTTAAAGTCATGAGTCTTAGAAAGAAAAGATATTGTTTGGTAATTGTAGATGACTTTTCTAGGTTTACATGGACTTATTTCTTACATTCAAAAGATGAGACTGCAGGCATTCTGCAAGACTTTGTCACATAGGTTGAAAAGCAGTTGAGACTGCATGCTTCATTTTAAACTTAAAAGATTCCATTTCAAAGTTTGCAGCCAAAATTGATTGTGGTTATCATTTGGGATACTCAACCACTGCTAAGGCCTACAAAGTGTTCAACACCAGGACTAAGACAGTGGAAGAGACTTTGAACTTTCTTCAATGAAAATCCCTTCAAATCCTGCAGAGTTATTTGATCTTGATAAATTTACTTTTGAAAATGTTTCTGTCAAGACTAACAGTGCAGGTCCATCTCAAAATCCTCCATCAGACTATGGATATGAAGTCATCATTCCACAACAAAAGTCTGCATCCATGACTAGAGCAGCAGATGTTCAAAATAGCTGTTGATGTGTGCAAAATGCAAATATAAATTACATCAATTGTGGCATAAAACTAACCCTTTTTTAGTACTAATGTTGGAAAAAGTGTGTTTTTGTCTTCCTTTTGTATTTTCAGGATTAAATGAGCTCAAATTAACATAAGAAGCAAAAAGGCAGCAAAATCTAACATAAATACAAGAAAAGGAATAAAGGTGGCATGCCCGACCTCCCCGAAAGCATCTTCCCAAGCAAAACAAGAGAGCAGAAGGCTGAACACGCCCCGTGCTCAGTGAGCACGGGGGCGTGCCCAAGTGTCAGCATAAAAGACAAAGTTGTAGAACCTTCCATCGCCCACCACGGGGCTGTGCTCAGCGGACACGGGGTCGTGGTCAACTATAAGATTCGCATAATCCAGGCAAATCTTGATAGTACAGATATGCTTCTGCACACGGGGTCGTGACCAGCGGACACGGGGCCGTGGTCAACTAATAAAGACAAGAGCAATTAATGAAGACAGAGAAGGATGTGGACACGGGGCCATGCCCACTGGACACGGGGCCTTGCCCGAGCTTCTGTTCAGCCTATAAATAGGAGTGCTTGGTTCAAGCTCAAACCATCCCTTGGCACACCACCTCACTCACACATCACCCACCACCCACCACCACCATAACACCATCATCAACCACCATCATCCATTGTCCATCATAGAGTGTATGAGTCGTCTCGGGATCCAAGATTGATCGTAAGAGTTCTTGACAATCAAGGCCATGTTTGCCTAAGTCTCTTACATCACTTGGTGAAGACAAAGTGTCTAGTGTAATACTTTTTATTTTTAATCTTTTTGCACTTTTTAATTGGTTATGTATTAATGACTTTAATAACTAGTTTCTTATGTTGAAGGTGATTTTTCCTTATCGTTTGTCCGTGGTGTCTTGGCATTATTTTACTGTCTATATAAAATAAAAGATTTTCACCATTCATATCTCCACGGTCTATATGGGGGTATGTTGGCTACCTGGTCGGGGGTTAAGGGAACGGTTTGGTAAGAGTCTTGCCATTGTTCAGTGTATAGATCCTGCAAAGGACCTGGGTCAAATTTAGTAGGACCTCCTTCAATACTTAACGGTATTGGATGGCGGGGGTCCAAACTCTTTGATCCCCTCATAAGTTAAACTACTATTAAAACTTTAACCCGACTACTTAGGACTGTATCCCTGCTGACTCAGACTACTTAGCCGAGGGTAACGTCGCCTTCAAAAGAGGGGCCTACCACATTATGCATTAATAACTTAATTAATTATCTTTCAATAATCCGACCCTTTAGGATTGTATCCTTGCTGACTCAAACTACTGGGTTGAGGGTAACGTCACCTTCAAAAGAGGGGCCTACTACAATAACTAAGATAATCTCTTAAATAGTGAAAAAGTGCGGAAATAATCAAAGGTTACACTAAACACGAGTCGGAGCCAAGTGATTCATCTTGTCTATCTGTTTTTACTTTTATTTTTATTTTTCAGCATTTTAGATAGTTTTTATTTTCTTAGTTTAAAACATTTTTCTAAAGTTTTGATTTGATTAGACGTTGAGGATAAACCGGTATTAAAAGCTCTTGTGTCCTTGGACGACCTCGGTATCTTACCAACACTATACTACGCTCACGATGGGTGTACTTGCCCATATGTGTGTTTAGTGTTAGTAAATATCGTGTTTTATAAATTTAAAACTTGGCTAAAAAAGTGTAAAAGGGCTTAAAATATACTTAAACTTATATACACACTTCACACGCATCACTGTTAAAGCTCAACCACTGCTACCTCAACAGTCGTTGACCAAAGTAGCCCTTTAACCTCTGCTTCCACATCCTCAAGCACTGTTGATAAAAATCGTCAAACAGTGGATAAAAATCAGCATGTTTCCACACCACTTCCTCCTATACCTCCACCTCCATTTCAAGACCCTGTTGGATCATCAAAGTCACCAACAGTGGTTAGCTCAGAAGATTCACATCTGCAGCCTTCACCTTTAAATGCCATTGTTCCATATAAAGGAGATTTAATCTTCTTGAAGTCTCATCCACCTGACCAAATCATTGGCAACATCAGTGAAGGGGTGCTCACAAGAAGCCAATCCCAAAACATCTGTCTTTTTGCTGGTTTTCTATCAATCCATCAGCCTGTCAAGTACCAAGAGGCACTAAAAGACAACAGCTGGGTAGAGTTCATGCAAGAGGAGCTCCAACAGTTTAAAAGACAACAAGTATGGGAGCTTGTACCACTGCCAGAGGGTTTGAGTCCTATTGGCACAAAGTGGGTCTTTAAAAATAAAACTGATGAAAGGGGTATTGTTGTCAAGAATAAAGCAAGACTAGTGGTTCAAGGGTTCAGATAGGAAGAGGGCATTGATTATGATAAAACTTTTGCACCTGTTGCAAGATTGGAAGCTATCAGATTATTCATGGCCTTTGCTGTCAACCACAACATAAAGGTGTTTCAAATGGATATTAAATGTGCATTCCTCACAGTTGATAAAAGTTTAAAGGCATTACTTGAGTCAGTGTATTGCATGATGATGGGATATGCTGAGATCGTGGGGTCCATAAGAACTTAGTGCTATCTTAATATACCTTAAAGTATCGGTAAGCAGATTGAAAGTTTTTAGATTGAGCTTAAGAGGACAACAATATCGTCAATCTACGTGAATCGTTTAGAACTTAATATGTTTAAAGCTTAACGGTGCTAGTGATTGGTCACATAAACTGATATGATCCTCTTACACAAGCTCACAAAAATAGTGTCTGTATATATTTTATTTCTGCAGTTAATTTCTGTTATTGCATTTATGTTTCATTTTTTTTGAAAAATCAAAAAGATTTTCGACAACTGATGTTGATGAGCTGATTTTCCAAATTCCAAGTGCTAAACAAGATGAACTGGTTTGGGAATGTGTGTGCTGAATTGAAGAAATTTTTTTTTGAGAAAGAAAAGTTTGATTAGTTAATCGAGATCATTAATTTGAACTTGATGTAACTATTACTAGTAAGTTTTTCTTATTGTTTTAAGTAAAAACTTATGTGGTGGTGAGAAAATGTGTGCAGGAGATGAGCTGATCAGAATTAAAGCCAGGGTTTGATCTCAAGGTGATAGCTAATTCCAGAAGGAGATCCCATCATGATGAGAGGGGGAGTCTGACGAGGTTAGAGCCAAAGAGAAGATCCTGGTATATGCTAAGAAAGACAAAAGACTGATAAAGACTGAAGATGCAAAGACTCGACACTTAAGACTCGTCAACATCTGAGGGGGAGTCTGTTGGTGCATTACATCTGTCGACTTCGTCTTATATCGAGTCTCGGACTGAAAGTTTGAAGATGACCTGCTAGTTTGAAGATGTCTAGTTTGAACAGGGTCTAGTTTGAGTAGGGTCTAGTTTGAACAGGGTCTAGTTTGAAGAGGGTCTAGTTTGAAGCAGGCTGTGTCACCATCAAACTAGAGGGTCCCTTCACATGCCACCTTCAAACTAGAGGGTCTTGTCCTATAAATAGGCTTCAAACTTTCTCATTTGTAATTTTTCTGATTTCCGACGCCGAGGTGCTGTCGAAGTGTCTCTGTAATGTAAATCGTTCAAGATCAATAAACAAGACAATTAATAGTGAATACAAGCTAAACGAAGACCGAATCAATGAATTCCGCCTCTGATTCGGTCTGAGCACTCTTCTGATCGACTCGTTAGGTCGTTTCACGATCCTACAGTAGCGCCTTTTGAATATCCTGCTACGAATCCATCATATGAAGATATGAAAGATTCTACGAGGATTTGGATAACGAATATCCAGAGTATACAAAAACACAAAAAAATGCATAAAAGAAAACATAAGATGAATAAACACATAGTCACATAACCACAAAATTGTTTGTTAATTTGTCTTGTTAATTGCGTACATGCTTTTAAAGCACACTAGGAATCCATTCCGTGGATTTCATTTGGTACTTTAAACGTTATCAAGAATCTAACTATAAAGATAGAAAGATTTTTAAAAGAAAAATTCGTTTTCGATTATAAGGAACCGAAATGTTCGAATTTAGGTACATAAGGAATCCAATTAAGGACTCTGATTTGTATGACAATTATCCACAAGGATATAATTGTGAAAATAAAAAGATCCCATATGGATTTAAAAGTTGAAGATGTTTTGAAACCTTGCACTGGATGTGCTTAGGTCAAAACATGATGTAAAATGCTTATGAAGTTGAGATGCCTGATATGCCAAGGCGACATATGAAGCGAAATTTGAAAGTTAAGTCAATGTATGAAGAAAATATTTTTGAAAACTATGCATGGGGTTCTTTTAAGAAAAATGTGTTTAACGTTTTTGAAACCTTATATATAATACTTTTGAAATCATAAAGTAGGTGTATTAGGTAGATATATTTACAAAATGTTTTAAAATCATGCGAGATAAATTTTGAAATTATGTATAAGGTTTTTGAAAGACATGAATGATGCTTTTCGAAATCATGCACTTGATAAGAAAATGTACTGTGTTAATATTGCCTTCAGACTATATGAAATATTTTGAAATTAGGAAGGTTGGTTTTGATAACATGGCCAATGTTTTTGAAATAACATAGACAATGCATCAAGAAAAATTGTTTTCAAACTATATGAAATGTTTTGAGATCATGAAGATTGTGTTGAAATACTTGTACTGTGTATGTTGAAAAATCAAAACGTAATGGGTATGAGATTTGAAAATACCCTTAGCTATCTAACCAAGGATTTAAAGGTAAAGATGTGCTGAAGCATGATTACTCATAATGTCACTTTATTTTCTGTACTTCGTATCTTAGAATGAAACGAGTACTTAAAATTTTCGAGGGACTCATGAGCGATCATTTGAAAGAGAGAATCACAAGACTAGTTTGTAAGGAACATAGTTCCTTAATACAGGTATTATAGGGAAATGCCATAAACACTTGTTATTATACTTGTATATCAGAATTGTGATCAACAACTTTTATTTATGAACAAGACATATTGTTTCACAATACACAAAAACAAAAGAAACAAAGGCATAAGACAGCAACATCCTTTGTTCAGCCGAATGCTCATCCAAGGGTTGGATTTGCACTGACTATCTTCGGGCAGTTGTTCCTGAAATGGCTCGTCTCGCCACAGTTGTAGCAAGTACCAGGCGGAAAACGAATTTGAGTAGGGTTGACTTGGAGTTGGGTAGCAGCAAGATTTGCAACAGCTTTGTTTTGGATAGCAAAGCGGCATGTGTTAATCAAATGTCCCCTCCAACCACAGTAGGTACATTTGAAGCAGGGTATGAGGTTTGAATGATGACGGTTGCATCGTTAGCATCTTGGGGCAGCTCCCAAGTACGGCTTCCTAGCTAGTGGCATCGCTACCTGGCTAGGTCCCGCTTGATTAGGTGCAACTGCTGCGGGTTTCCTTGAAGCCTTACGCTTCCTTGATGTTGGTGCAAGCCTGACTTCTGCTTCCTTTGGTGGCTCTTGAGTGGCTTCATTGTCGAGACGAGAGGCTTCATTGTTGAGATGAGCCATGGCAATGCCTAAATCAACAGTCTTCTGAATCACTTCGCCTATTTGCTGGACAAATTTGGCTGTTCGGTCGGGCATTTGACCAGTGCTGAAAGGAATAGACATTCTAGAAGGAAATGAAAGTCATAGGAAGAAACAAGTGAAAGGTTATTGGAAAATCAATACAGAATGGTAACGAATGAAAATTGTGATCATTTGTTTGTTACCTAAGGCAAACAAATGAGATGGTGGCAAATCAAAGTAAATGGGTCAAAAATAATGTATCGCGAAGACATGCTCGCCTATAAGTGAACACTCATTCCAAGAATTCCCAGGTAAGCACAACTGGTCTCGCGTCTGATGAGATGTATACGAAGTGCTTGCCTAGACAGAAAACCCAGAATACAGGCATTCACCCTTCCAGTTTGCACGTGTTCACATTATTTAAAACCCAAAACGTTGACGAGATTTTGAAAACTCAAAGGGGTTCAAAACCATATAATAGAGAGTTCAAAACCTAGCAATCAATCATCCTAGAACAGATGATTAGTTTTCAAAGCGGTTTTGAAATTTATGTTCTTGTTGTGGTTGTCGCCTAAGGATAGGTGACAGTATTGTTTTATGACTAAACGCAAGTAAACTCGCGTTAGGGGTCCTAAGAAGGTTATAGACTAGGTCAAAGTATTACTAATAACCTAATTCCCTATAACCATTAGCTCTGATACCAACTTTTCTGTCACACCCCGACCACGTAAAACAACAAAACATGGCGGAAACATCGGGGAGTGTTGTAACAGAATCATTGTTTCATAACACATGGAAATTTAAATACTGTTTTATTGAATAAATGAGTTACAATGTCTTGATAATCAAAGAAACATAACATAAATAACTAGTCTGCATCTTTTATTGTCACTAAGGCCCATGTCCGCCTAAGTGTATCTTGATCAATCCTTTGCTTCATTTCCTGAAACACATGTGAAAATAGGTACGTCAGCATAAAAATGCCGGCAAGTACATAGGTTTTGTGAAAATAAGATTCATGACTTCTGTTTAAGAAAATGTTTAGTCATGAACCTTGTAATTTGATTTGTCTTTGTAAATCATTTGAAAAACAATAAGTTCAGATGATACGTATAAGTAAGAGAATAATGCATGGTTAAATGAATAACCATGTAAAATGAGTTTGTATAAGTTAAGTTGTTTGTAAAACAATGTATTGTGAAAAGTATGTTATTTGTATAAAATGTTATATGTCATAAACTGAAATGATTCAAATAACGCTACGATATATAATACCATACAAACACTTATATATAGGAAGTACCAGCGGCGTATCCACCATGCTTGTATCATATTACACACGCATCGTTACTTAATCACTTACTCAAACCAAACCAACAATGTAAAATGTTCATGTCTAATGTAAATCATGTAATGTATAACCAATGTCAAAAGTGTTTATGTGTCAAATGTAAACCATGTAATATGTAACCAAAATAATATGTATGGCTAGTGAAAATGTATCAACTAAACCATAGATGAAATGCATAAGAACATAGTATTGAAGTAAAACTTGGTTTAAATCAAAGCTATGTTTTGTGGAAATGCATGATCAATGTAAATCATGTAATATGTAACCAAAATGATATGTATGTCTAGTGAAATGTATCAACTAAACCATATGCACAAGAACATAGTATTGAAGTAAAACTTGGTTTAAATCAAAGCTATGTTTTGTGGAAATGCATGATCAATGTAAATCATGTAATATGTAACCAAAATGATATGTATGGCTAGTGAAATGTATCAACTAAACCATATGCACAAGAACATAGTATTGAAGTAAAACTTAGTTTAAATCAAAGCTATGTTTTGTGGAAATGCATGATCAATGTAAATCATGTAATATGTAACCAAAATGATATGTATGGCTAGTGAAATGTATCAACTAAACCATATGCACAAGAACATAGTATTGAAGTAAACCTTAGTTTAAATCAAAGCTATGTTTTGTGGAAATGCATGCTATACTGATACGAACATCTATGCGGTGTTGTGAAAATGCATACATCCAAGCCTTGAGACTGCGGCGATAAACCCTTAAACCACTTAAAGGTTTATCTAAATTATGTATATCGAATTCGGTCATTCCTTTCATCCCCATACCCAGGATGTCCGGAACGGGAGTTGTCAATTCCTATGGTACCACTACCTACTAACGAGCGGCGTAGCTAATGTTAATGAATGTATTGTTCCATTGTAAACAACCCAAATGTCATAACAAAATGTAAGCATGTGATGAAAACGATGTACTAAGTATGCACGCAATGGACATACATAGCATAAAATGTAAATGTAAAACGATGTACTAAGTATGCACGCAATGGACATACATAGCATAAAATGTCAATGTAAAACGATGTACTAAGTATGCACGCAATGGACATACATAGCATAAAATGTAAATGTAAAACAATGTACTATAATGTACTAACGAACATAGCAGGTATATGATGTGAAAACAGGAAAGCATGAAAGTAACAAGTAGGCACATGTGTTTCACCCCAAAACAGTTTGGAAAACAGTAAAAGAGGGGTCTATGTACTCACTTGAGATTACTCAGTAGTCCTGGAGTGACAACCAAACAATGATAGAGATCACGGAATCAAACAACACCTAATATAGGTAACTATGTTAATAAACCGGACCTAAATCGGAAGATTTGATAGAATGAGGGTTTGTAAACCAAACGAGTATGGAAACTCGTGTAATGTGGTTTAACAAAGCCTACATACTAAATGAAACCTAACATAAGTGCTTACGACCCATTACGACCCGTTTAGGAAGCTTATGCTACTTTAACGCGTCGTGCGCGTGAAACGCGTTCGGACCGCCTAACTAGTCCTATGACAAGTAGAATATGCCTAAACATGTTACATAATCAGTTATGTGACAAAGGTTTAGGTTACATATGCTTAATTACCAATTATACATGAAAAGGGTATTCTGGTAATTTACCTAAGGCATATAAACTACCTATCATACAACTACTCAAACGATGTGACCATAGGGTATAACCTCGGAAGGTTATTCCCTACCTACTATGGTCACCTAATGTGTTTGGTCGGATCCTAAAGATCTACCAAATGGGTCGGGTTCGAGGTATAAGCG
The DNA here is from genome assembly GCA_030545235.1 of Helianthus tuberosus. Classification (NCBI taxonomy): domain Eukaryota; kingdom Viridiplantae; phylum Streptophyta; class Magnoliopsida; order Asterales; family Asteraceae; genus Helianthus; species Helianthus tuberosus. The sequence continues at coordinate 83,740,047 of CM060363.1, forward strand.
ATTTATTAGATCGCTTACCCTACGACCCTAGACAACGTGGTAATCAGTAGGCATAGTCCCAAGGGACTATAACCAACGTGATTACACTCACGTTGCGAAGTTCAAACGAACTTCGCATTGACCATAAACTGGTCAATGCAGAAAGTCAAACAAAGTTTGACTTTCAGACTCGAAAGACTCGAAAAGCAATAAAAGAACGAAAGAATACTTACGAAGGGTCCCCGAATGCTAATCTCGATTCAAGAATCTCAGGTTTGAAACAATGGTTTCAACTTAGAGTTTCTCAAATCAAAATTCTAGTGATTTAAGCAATGGGGGGCATGGGGTATTTATAGTGTTCGGTCCACCGTTAAGATCGTTTCATGGAAACCGTGCTTTAATCGCATCCGTACAAGTGTCGGAACCTTATGGTGGCTAAAATTGATCCTTATCAGCTGACTAAGCATGTGTGAATGTGTGGTGGTGGATAGAACAACTGGAATCTGCTGTTAAATGCAGTTAATTTGGTCAGGAAGTCGGACGTGGCCCGCTTCAGGATGTATATAAACTCAGGCGGGCCGCCTGGGAGTTGCAGATCAGAAATAAGTTTCAGAAATTACAGTTTCAGTCCCTGCATGTGTTTAAGGCCATTCCCGACACTTCTAAGGCCTGTAAAGCCAACTTTAAGGCCCTAAAATGTTGCCTAAACATTGTGGACATGAAACATGCTCAGAAATATGTCGGATGTTGGTTCGTTTGGTCGTACGAACGCGATCCAAATGACGTGACGAATGGATTTTTCTTATGCCGAACACTAAAATAAAATATTTTAGTGCTTACATAAATTTTTGGATGTCCGGATGTATTCAGAACGTAAGTTATGCGCGAAAATGCAAACTTGTGCACTTTTTGACACTTTTAGTCCCTGAATGAGCCAAAAGTTTATTTTAGCACACCGAACCTCTCAAAGCCTATTTCTAAGCTATATAAAGGATATTTAAGGTGTGTTTAACTTATGGTCATGTTCTGGAATGTCTGTTACAGTTCAAATTGGCATACTTTCGCAGTTTGTCAAGTTTAGTCCCTGTAAGCGAATTAACTTGTTTTTGCCATACCAAAGCCTTCAAAACTTATTTCTAAGTTATGTAAAGGTTATTTAAGGTATGTTAAGCCTATGTCACTATTCTAGAGTGTTTGTTGCATTAAACTGGTTATATTTACGCATCGGTGCGCGTATAACCTTCCAGAAAGCGATTTAGAGTTTGGAATTGAACAAAAATTGATATGTGCAAACACTACAACAAAAATGGCTTTTTAGGACCTTTTCTGTGGGACGCTTGTAAAAGTGGGTCCTAAAAAATTATTTAATAGGACTAATGAACTTTTGGGGTCCTTTTATAATATACTATACTGAACCGGTGTCCTAAAAAACTATTTAATAGGATGGATGATTTTTTGGGTCCTATTATCATATAATTTAATAGGACACTTAAAATATAGATCCTAATAAAGTACTTTATAAGACATTTAATTGTTAGTGTCCCATTATGTGGTATTGTATTAGGACGCTTGATCATCTGGGGTCCTATTATAACATAACTTAACAGGACACGTTGTAGTTAAGTCATAAATATTCAGTGTTATAGGACCCTGACACTTGGGTCTTATAACTTTAAACTTTATAGGACGCTTAATCATTGTGGTGTTATTATAATACACCGTAATATGAAAGTATTTTTATATAAGTATTTTTATAATTTTATAGAAAGTATATTATATAAGTTAATTTTCTTTATAATTGTGGTGTTATTATAATACACCGTAATATGAAAGTATTTTTATATAAGTATTTTTATAATTTTATAGAAAGTATATTATATAAGTTAATTTTCTTTATAATTTTATAATTACATTAGAATAATGGGTATTCTAGTTTATTAAAATTTTAAAATACATTAGAATAATGGGTATTGTAGTTTATTAGAATTTTAAAAATTCAATTTCCCTCTTTAACATTTCCCCAAAATCCCTCCACTTCCTTCTAAAAATTTCCCATTCTAAGGGCATGTTTGGATGGGCTTCTCAAACAGACTTATTAGCTTATTAGCTTATGGATAAGTCAATAAGCTATTTTTATGTTTGGATAATGGATAAGTCCTTTTTGAAATAGCTTAAAGCAAAGAAGGAAATTGGAGGTTTTGAAAAGCCAACAATTCGTGACTTTTGGATCCAGAAGTGACTTTTCAAAAATGAAATTACTAAATTACCCCTTTTTTACCCCCTTATATCTAAAAGAATACCCATTTTAGTCATTTTACATCAATAAGCTAATCCAAACACTTTTTTTAAAAACTCCTTTTCAAAAAGTCCTTTTCCCAAAAGTCCTTTTCCCAAAAGTCCTTTTTAACTCTAATAAGCTTAGCCAAACATGCCCTAAACCTAAGCCCGCCTTTAGTTCACAATTCCCCCAAATTCACGACTTTCACCCTTTTTTCTATCTCTATTGTCTCTCAATCTCTCCCTCTGAATCAGTTATGGATAATCTCGTTTTAATTGTTTTCCTCTTTGTCTCTTAGCTAGCAATCTCACTCCTTTATTCCCTGTGTAACTAGCGACCATCAAAGCCACGGGTGACCTTCGTCCTTAATAAACACCAGCAAAATTGCATCCTCCATGTTCTCGACAACCATGGAACGCCCTCGTTCCCGGCATCATCTTTGTTTGTGAGTTACTATTTCAATTTTATGTATTTACATTATTACTACCCTTACTTAAATTGCCCTAATCTTGAGTTTCAGGAAAAAAACCTGGAAAAAAACCTGAAGCAATGGAGGTTTAGATTGGGCGAGATCTGGTGGTTTCCCTATGGAGTCGTATAGACAAACAAAAGTCTAGTCAGGTATGGCTCCAATTTCTTCTAACTTCTTTTTTAGTATTTTTGTATCGTGTCTTGTATTATTCATCACAATTTTATAGATAGGGTAGATTATGTTGTTACGGTTTATAAGTTATTAAAGGGTTAGGGTTTTTTTTGTAGTTCAGTTTCTGAAAAAAATAAGCTTTGTTTATTTGATTAAATTGAGTTGATTTTAGAAATTCATTAACCTAATTTGTTGGTTCTGCTCATTATATATTTTCCTTGAAGTGTTTGATAACTTTTTTAAGCATTAGACACAACAAATTTACAGTTTATCTTTGATGTTTGTGCAATCAAATGTATTTTATTACTTTTATGACTTTTTCTAACGGTAAATGTTTAAAACTGTATGAAACACTTCAATAGGGATCACAACTTTATGTATCTCATATTTGAAGTTTACATTAGTTCTTACTGTACTAAACATTATTTAAGCTCTTATTGGAAGTTGGAACCCCCTGGTATGGAAACAATTCGTTTGGATCAAAAGTTGAGAGTTCTATATGATATAGAGAACCTAATATACCTACTCATTTAATATACCATCAAATTTGACTTATCTATTGACAATTGTTGCTTTACTTGGTTCAATCTACAAACCAAGAGATTAAACTGTTTCAGCAGCTGCTGAGTGAAATTCGAAACAAAATTTTGAATTGGATCAGCAGAGCAGAGTTTGGTCCATCTTTTAAATCTCTGATTTGTAGAGGTATTTAGTCTATCTCTATATAATAAAGATTCAGTTTTTGTTGTTTATAGTTCACATTTTTGTTGTAAATTTCTGGGTGTGCACAGAAGGGGCATCTTGGACATCGTGATCAGATTCAACGCAATAGGCCAACAGTGGTATCTGTACTTGCTTAGTGAGGTTTTTTTTTTTTTTTTGGGATTTGGCTGGTTTTTATTTTCCATTATTATTTTGGTTTATGGGTTTCGTTTATGAGATTGGGTTTGACTAGGGCTGTCCAAAAAGCTCGCGGCTCGAACCTCTCTCGATATGACTCGGTTTGAAAGTGAGCCGAGCCGGCTCGGTTAGAAAGTAAGCCTAGCTCGGCTCGGCTCGGCTCGTGACGAGCCAAATTGGCTCGGTTTGGCTCGCTTGGTAGCTCGGCTCGGCCTAGCTCGAATTATTTTACTTATAATATATTTTATTTTTACGTACATATAATATATTACAAAAAAAGTGATTATTATTTACATGTATTTAGGCTTGTAGTTTGATATATATGACATATTTAAAGGTTGATTGTTGTGCTAATGAACAAATATTGTATTTACTTGAAATATAAAACTTATTTTGCGTTGTTGAACGTGATTTTCACTTGTAATGTATTAGGTTGAACTTATTATGGATATGTTCTTTTGAAGTATTGAATAATATTTTAGAATACTGAATTTTGAGAGCTATGTATTAATTTTTATTTTTAAAATCGAGCCAAACCAAGCGGAGCCAAGCCAGCTCGGTTTAAAACCAAGCCGAGCCCGAGCTTAGATTTTCAGCTTGGTTTCAAATCCGAGCCAACTCGGTTTATAATCGAGCCGAGCCCGAGCTTGCCCTAGCTCGGCTCGGCTCATGAACAGCCCTAGGTTTGACTCATTCCTCTATTTGACACGTGGATCTGTATGCGAATTATAAGGCGATACCGACACACGCTATAACCAACCAAAGGAGTGACGAGTCCGTGATTTCCTAGCATTGGTTAGCCATTTGATATATATATATATATATGTATTTGTAGAAGATAAGTGGGACATTTTACCTTATAAATCAACTTAGAAATAAATCGTTTTTATAAGATCAGATCTATTACTTCTAACTTTTAAAGGCTACACATTATCACACTATAATATATACGTTTTTAAGATTTATGTTGCTCTTTGCAGCCTGTGCAGGTGAAAGGACCCAGCAAGCTAATGAGTGCGATGGGGTGATGGACCAGTATGGTCAGTTTCAATGGTATTGTTATTTGAAGTTATTGATATTATTATATATCTGTTGTTGAATGGATTAGGGCATTTGATTTTGTTTTAGTTTTAAATTAGGTATCTGTTAAATAGTTTTTATACTGTTAAATAGTTTTTATACGATAAACTTGATTTTGTTTAATAGATTTCCAACTGTGTACCGGCCGCAACACGGCGGGTGTTTTTTCTAGTTTAACATATAATATAACAACCGAAGCATATTTAGAAACTGAATCAAACAAGTTTTATTTGAAATATACCGAAGCACATCAACCACTAAAAGTTCCATTACAAAGGATTAGTGTGTAGTGTGGTGGTGGCTATTCTTGTTTGTAAACGTGGGATTATTAAAAACCAATTTTCCTTAGTTTTTCTAAAAAAATGTTAGCCTGCTATTGTAAAACTTTATTAATTTTTTTGTAAAATGATTTTTTGCACTATTATGACTAGAGTTTAATAAATATTTGTTGAAAAGTAAAATCTAGGTTGGAGATGAAGTTTTCCTCAAAAGCATTCTAAACTCTACCAAGATTGTAGCAAGAGGAAGGGTCCAGAGGTTGGATCCACATGATCTAGTTGGTGGTACAGAGATTGGACCAGAATGGTGTGAGGTAAACGTTCAAGTACCAATAAAAAAAGATGAAAACTTGGTAAGACCATATGGTTTATTTTCTACAATTCAAAATTGTATTGGTGCATCCATCGCATGACCCTATCCATTCATTTCGGTATGTATTTGCTAAATTTGTGATACAAATAATTTTAATATCATGGAACTTAATGCTTATACATGGATGGTTTATTTGTAGGTAATCCATGAGGATTGAGGACGCATCATGACTCAAGATTTTATGCTTCTTATTTCTTTAATTGCTTTTAATTTCTTTGTTAAATGTTAAGACTTTATGTTAGATAATGTTATAACTTATTTATGGTTAGTGTTTCTGTTATGAACATGCTTATTTGAAATATAATGAAGTTTTATTTCTTTCATTAGTTGATATTATACAATAACTATTAGGATGTTATATGTTGATGGTCTGTTTATAAAATTGGTTTTATAATCTTATTTGGGATATTAGGACTATTTTCTTGATATTAAAGTAGCTATAACGTTACATCATAAGGGTCCTATAAATTAATTTTTAAGGACGCTTGTATGTGTATCAAAAGATTAAAAGTAGGTAATCACATATTAGAACATTGTAAAAGTGTACTAATATGTTCTTTTTAGGACACTATTTAAAATGTCTATAGACATATTATGCGATCATAAAATTGGTTTCATAATCTTATTTGGTATATTAGGACCCTTTTCTTGGTACTAAATTAGCTATAATGTTACATCATAAGGGTCCTGTCAATTAATTTCTAAGGACGCTTGTAAGTGTATCAAAAGATTAAAACTATGTAAGCACATGTTAGAACATAGTAAAAGTGTCCTAATATGTTTTTATTAGGACACTATTTTGGTTGTTCAAAGACATTACGCGACCATAAAATTGGTTTCATAATCTTATTGGAGATGTTAGGACGCTTTTTTAGTTTCGGGACTTATTACAACCCCTTTACATGAAACGCTTTTACCGTTGGTCCTATTAAATGAAAGGTCCTATAAAATAGCATTTTAGGACTCTTTTGCGTGTACTAAAAACCCAATTTTCTTGTAGTGAAATGATACACATATTTTTACAAATCCCAAGTATGAAATAAAATATTTCATTGGTTCGGTATTTGTTTGATAGCCGTGAAGGCACAGGTGTTACAAGATGCCACGGTGGTTTGTTCTGTACTATAAATAGAACAGTACCCTGTACTGTTTTATTAGCTCTCTTCATCACCAAGTCATTCTGTATGAACAATCACTGTGAGCTCAGGCTGAGGGGGAGACTTTGTGCATGCATGCATTAGTTTTGAGTATTGTAATCAAATACAATCATTCGACTCTATGTTAAACATGTTTGCTTAGAATTGTTCTCTCTTTGATTGTGTTGAAAGTTTATTCATCTATTTCCGCTGCAATTATTTCTGATTCATATTCATATTAGTTAAACAAAACACAATCATATCAAACTCAGATCCTAACAGTACACATTTCCAAATTATTTGTATCTATTAAAAAAGGTTTAGTTAAGGTATTTATTTTACTAGGCCAATTGAAGTTTATATATATGAACAAACATCAGTTAAATGGTTTAAATTAGTTAACGGTCTATTTAAACAACTTCAGATTATTACATAATATTATATATCCATACAATTAGCAACTTGAGATTCACCTTTTGGCTAAAAGTCACGTCAGCTTACGAGAAAATATAATTTAAACAACTGGAAATTATTACATAACATTAACAAGTCTGATTTCGAGTGGATCATCTTCGGATTGGCTAACCGTTGTAAAGAGGCTAAGATGCCAGATGGAGAAAGTTGTGTGATCACCTTCATCACGGCGTAGTGAACCGGAAATCGTCAGGTTTAAGCTTTTCCGATGATGGTTCTTAACTTCGTCTTTTTGGCTGTGAAACATGTTGGCAAAAATTTATGTTGGGTTCTGTGAGATTTGGTCCGACGTTTAAACAAAAGATTCATGTATGCAAAGGAGAATAATAGTATGATATTAAGAACATCTTCATTTTGTATAATTTCATATACATGTTAAATTAGCTTTGCATTTAAAATTCCTTTGTCAACAGAATCATGTAAGCAAAGGAGTATGATATTAAGAACATCTTCATTTTGTATAATTTCATTTACATGCATTTAAAATTCCTATAAACGATTAATACTCAAAAGATATTTTCGTGAAAGAAGAAAAATCAAACAATTTATATTCTTCAAATTTTATTCACGTCTGACCTAATTCACGTGCACTAAATCGCTGCATTTGAGCAAGTTCTCCCACCAATGGTTTAAATTATGGAATTGTATGTCTTATAATTAACATCCCGCCACAACGCGCGAGTTAGCTAACAAATAATTACCATATAATTTATTTGTCAGTTTATAAGGTAATTACTAGGCCAAACTCCAAAACAGTCCAATAGGAGAGCAGCTGAAAAGCAGTTGGGCCGAAAAACAGGAATCTGACTTAGCCTACGGGAGCCCACAAAAAGAAAAGGAAAAGGTTCCCTACTGGGCTATTGCCTGCAAAACACAAGTCGGGCCTTTTGGACAGGGCTCACCAGCGTAGAGGTGCACACATCGTTTTTTAGAAACCGAATATTGTCCATCGGGTTGAAGTGAAACCTTTTTCCATTCGGTTTCAATTCAGTTCCTTCCCGGTTTCATCATTTTGAAAGACCGGTTTTGGTTTACTTTGGTTCGTTTCAGTTCATAAACCAGTTCTTGTGCGCGCTGGTGTGTGTCGGGTGTGATATGTTTTTATTGATATTTTAAGCCCATTTTACACATTAGTTAAGTTTTAAATTTGTAAAACACGATATTCTACTAACACTAAACAGACACATGGGCAAGTGCACCAATCGTGAGCGTAGTATAGCGTTGGTAAGATATTGATGTCGTCCAAGGACACAAGAGCTTTTAATACCGGTTTATCCCCAACGTCTAATCAAACTAAAATTTTTGAGAAAAAGGTTTTAAATCATGAAAAATAAAACTAAAAATGCAGAAATAAAAATAGATAGACAATATGAATCACTTAGATCCGACTCGCCTTTAATGTATCCTTTGATGATTTCCGCACTTTTGTACTTTTTAAGAGATTATATTAGTCATAGTAGTAGGCCCCTCTTTTGAAGGTGACGTTATCCTCAACCCAGTGGTTTGAGTCAGCAAGGATACAATCCCAAAGGTTCGGAATATTGAAAGATAATTAATTAAGTTATTAATGCGAAAAGTGGTAGGCCCCTCTTTTGAAGGTGATGTTACCCCTCGGCTAAGTGGTTTGAGTTAGCCGGGATACAATCCCAAGTAACCGGTTTAATGTATTAATAGTAGTTTACATATGAGGGGATCAAGCCATTCGCACCCCCGCCATCCAATACCAATGGGTATTGAAGGATGTCCTAGTAAGCTTGAACCAGGTCCTTGCAGGATCTATACACTGAACAAGGCAAAAACCTTACTAAACCATTCCCTTAACCCCCGACCAGGTAGCCAACATATCTCTATATAGACCGTAGAGATATGAATGGTGTAAATCTTTTACTTTATATAGACAGTAAAGTAATGCCAAGACACCACGGACAAATGATAAAGAAGTTTCACTTTCAACATAAGAAACTAGTTATTAAAGTCATTAATACAAAACCAAATAAAAAGTGCGAAAAGATTAAAAATCAAAAGTAATACATTAAATGCTTGTCTTCACCAAGTGATGTAAGAGACTTAGCCAAACATGGCCTTTGATTGACAAGAACTCTTACTATCAATATTAGATCCCGAGACTACTATACACACTCTAAGGTGGATGGTAGATGATGGTGGTGGATGTGGGTGTTATAATGGTGGTGGAGTAGAGGCAAAGTGGGAGAGAGGTGGTTTGCCAAGGGATGCCTTTGAAGTGAGCCAAGCACCCCTATTTATAGCCTGAACAGAAGCCCGGCCACCGCCCCGTGTCCAGCGGACACGCCCCCGTGGCCATCCTTTTTCTCTTTCTTCATTAATTGCTTTTGTCTGCATAGGGCTCAACACGGCCAGTATCCAGTGGGCACGGCCCCGTGCGCAGAAGCGTATCTGTACTTCCAAGATTAGCAAGATTCTGCGAATCTTAGCGTTGACCACGCCCCGTGCTGAGTTGGGCACGCCCCCGTGGTGGGCGTAGAAGCTTCCACAACTTTGTCCTTTCTGCAGACACCTGACCACGCCCCCATGTCCAGTGAGCACGAGCCATGGTCAGCCTTCTGTTTCTTATTTTTGCTCTTGGGGATGTTGTCGAGGGGTCGGGCATGTCACGTTTATTCCTTTTCTTTGTATTTATGTTAGTTTTTGCTGCATATTTGTTTCTTTTGTTTGTTTAAGCTCATTTGGTCCTGAAAATACAAAAGGAAGACAAAGCACACTTTTTCCAACATTAGTACTAAAAATGGGTTGGTTTTATACCTTATTTGATGTAATTTATATGTGCATTTTACACACATCAGCGCTTTTTCATATTTTTTAAGTTACAAAAACATATATAAAAATCAACTTTTGTTAATTTTATAGTTTTCAAAACAAGCAAATAGAAAAATGAAATACCAAAAACATAATTCTAAAGTGAAAGTGTAATACAATATCCTTAACGTACATTGGGTATGAGATGAAATTATACATGTTGAAAATATGATTACGCATGTTGAAAAACCATAATCGCGAATGTTGAAAATCATAAGTACACATGTTGAAAAACCATAATTACGTATGTTCAAAATCATAACCATGCGTGATTATGTTTTTTCAAACATGCGTCATTTATGTTCTTTCAACATGTGTGATTAGGGGGTTTTTTGTGTTTATATCGTGCGTAATTTCATCGTACACAATGTACGTTAAGAAATTTTGTACGTTAACTGACCCCAATTCTAAAAATTACAATTACTAATAAAAAAAACATAATTTTATATTTAGTGTTTATTCTTCGCCCGAACTATTATTCATGCGAATAGATGCATCGTAGCAATCTCTTAGTCGAATAGGAGATCACTTGGTCCCTCTTGTACCTATTCGTCGTCTACATTAACTTCCATTTCGTCTTCAAGAGTTTTCTGACGTTGTATACGATCCATCGAGTCCAAATGATCTTTTAAACATATGCGCATCTCTAATGCTGGAGGAGACAGTCTTGTTCTTCATATCAAAAAAATCATGCCACCAAGCTATAGTAGAAGTAGAAGCTTTGATGGTTAGCTGATCATAGCCATGGCAACTAGGATCAGAAAATTTATATTCATTTTCTTTTAACAAAGTCGATATATCAAAATTTTCATAATCTTAGCCATATATACGTATAAGAAAATCCAAGCCTTTATACCTCCTAAGCTCGCTGCTTAGGAAGTTACCCTTTTTCTTTTCACAATATTAAATAATATGAGTTTTAGGTTACCCCTACTTGAGCAACCGTGATTTGACCCGATTCCATTTATCTCGAGTGCTGTGTACATTAGGACCATATCTTAACAAATAAATATTATACGATGTTTGAAACTATAATTGAAATAATGTTTTCCGTTGATGGCCCAATTTGATATAATTTCGAACAACTATAAAGCCAAATCCATTTCGTCTATTATCGTATCAACCCTCGTAGTATTTAAATATGAGTTTAAAGTCGCGACACAAGTAAAAGCGTGTAGTATTTCGTCAATATATTTTTAAAATTAATTTAAGGGGGATTATCATTATTGTAAAAAATCATTTTTATTTTCAAACTCACTTATTGTTTAGGCCATTAAATATAACTCGTTTGTTATTTCTGAACTCATGGGATAATAAACCCCATTAATCTTGTAGTTGCATTTTTTAAAACCTCAAGATATTGGGTGAGATATTCAATACATTCCCAACCCTCGTCGGGAAATATTATAGCACAACTACGCGAGACAATCCGATTATGAAAAGGTTGTACAATGTGTTTTTGTCGTACAACACTTTCAAACATTTTAAAAAATGAATTCCATGTGGTAAGTACATCCCAATTTAGACCTAAATAAGAGGATTTGAATCGACACAAAAATTTTATGTTTCATATATGTTTCTTGACTTTGTTTAAAAACATCATGTAACACAAGTATAAAAACTTAATTGAGATTATCAACATTTGGAAAAGAGAGATAGTCTTGCACAACCAAATTATTATTATATATAACAAATCAGGGTGCATTACTACAGTACCTTGCTAAGCACCCTACCACCCCTTATACTTTTTAATTTTGGTCACCTCACCCCCTCAACTTTTAGCATTGATACTTACACTACCATAACTTTCTGAAATCCTTCTAAAATGTCATTTTAACCCCCTCTGAGTCTCTAGAGTTTCAAGTTTATAAGCCTATACGAGACATATAGAACACATATATGATACGATACGATACTACAATATACGGTAATATATGATACGATAGGAGATGATACTATACTACACCTATAGGCCTATACGAGACCTACACTACAACTATACGATACAATGCTATAGTTTACTATACTATACTAGACTATACTATACTATACTATACTATACTATACTATACTATACTATACTATACTATACTATACTATACTATACTATACTATACTATACTATACTATACTATACTATAATACACTTATATGCATATAGAGGACCTATATTACATCTATATGATACGATACTTAACAATGTTTTTTATTTACTTTAAAAAAATATTTAATATAGAACTTTCTTAAAACAATAAATATTGTATAAAAATGCTAAAAAAGCCTTTATATACACTTCGTATAGGCATATACGAGGGGCAAAAATACCATTTTAACCCTGGTTTGAGCTACGTATAGCTCCCCAAAACCAGGGGTAAAATGGTCTTTTTTTCTCTACGCCCCATAGAGGTCTATACAAGACATATAAGACGTGATGTAACAAAATCAAAGATTCTCTTAAAAATAAAAAATAAAAGCTATAGGCTTTGTGCAAGTCTCTAAGAGATGTATACATGGGTCTCAAACGTAAATAATAATAATAATAATAATAATAATAATAATAATAATAATCATCATCATCATTGTTTTGGTCAAAAATTACCTAAGCAATTAAGTGATCAAATTAGTTAAGTGGGGTAGTGTGCTAAAATTATATGTGAAAAATGTATTGGCCAAATTAGATATGAAAACAGTTTCAGGATACAGCCTGGGATATAGAGCTGTATCAATGATCAAACAATGAGCAAAAAAGTAAAGGTTGACACGTGATGTACGAGGAAAGCCCTTGATCAATCTAGATCTCCGGCATAAAACCTCGGGAGCTGACAATCGCCGGCTGCCTTGTTCTTCTTATTGCTTGAATAACAGGATACAGTGCAGGATGTGGTGCGGATCGACTATGTGTTACAATGTAATTTGAATACAAGTGTTTAAGTGTGGTGTTTGCGGTGAGCTAGAGAGTAAAAGTGTTCGAGAGTGTAAGTGTAAAATTGTGTGCCTTAAACTGATCCGCCCCCATCTATTTATTGTAAAGATAATGTAACAAACTATCCTAAACTTCCGGGATCCAGCGAATATTCCCACTCGAACGTTGAGGACCAAGTCTTTCGGGTTCAACGGCTTCCTCATAACAAATACGCCCGAGTCTTGAGGAGAAGAAGTCCTGATGACCGTTAGTAACTTACAACCATTAACCTGCACGTGTTTAATTCACTCAGCCTTAGGATATCGCCCAGGATGTTAGCAATATCCCCGTCCAGTATCCTGATCACAAATAAACAATTAAAAGCGGGATATTAGTCAGGATATGTATACTCAGAAAATGACCCATAACAATTGTCCCCAAATATATCGGTTGGTATACCAATCCAACGGATATATTTCAAAACCTTTTCTTGTCGATCGAGGCAATTAAAATGAAACGATGGTTGAAATGACATTGTGCCATTTTCAATGCAATATTTACTCTTTACCCCCCTATATTCAGCCTATATTTAGCCAAATCATTTCTGCTTATTATCATCATTCTTCAAGCGATTTTCAGGTAATCACTTTTCTCTCCATCCTCTATCCTCCTTTCTTGAGTTTCTTTTAGTTTGCCCAACACCCTTCATGGCATCACGAATAAGATCTCGATCGGACAGACCAGCCTCAACCCTCGTAAGTCAAAATTTCATCCGTGATCCAGCAAAGGAAATCTGCTGCTTCAACAACGCCGACATCGCTGCTCTTAAAGATTCCGGCGCCTTCCCCACCGGAACAGTCTTTCGCCCTTTTGATCGGGAAGCCCGATCAGACGCGTCATCTGATGAGTGGGTTTGTTTCTTCGCCTACCCTTTCTCTCTTGGACTCCGGTACCCATTTCCACCCTTCATCTCTCGCTTTTTTGAACTCACCGGCCTTAGCTATGCCCAGACTATGCCAATGGTCTGGCGAGTTTTGATAGTGCTGGATCAAATCAAGTCTCGTCATTTTCCTGACCTGTTTATTTTTACATCGATACCTGTGTCCTTTTCGATAGGGCTCGGATCGTCTTATGCACTTGTATGAAGATGCCTGCGGGCTTAACAAGATGTTGGAGATCAAGCTGGAGAAAGCTAAAGCCACCATAGCTGATCAAGGAACCATTGCGGCTGCCAAATCCCAGCATTACGAAGACAAATACAAGGCAATGATCCAGGAACACCAAGCTACCCTCCATAAAGCCAACGAGGATGCCCAAGCCAAACTAGATGCCGCCCTTCTCCAATACCAGCAGAATATGAGTTCATATCGGGATAGCCTCAAAGCATCTGTGGTCGTCTCTCTTCTCCAAGCTAGGATAAGGATGGCTTATGAGGCCAGGAATTTGGGTTTCGAATGCCCCTCCTGGGACATAAAGACTTGGGAAGCGAGACTAAAGGATCTCTGAGGTCATCCCGTTGCTCATCCTGCAAAGCATGCTGGTGAAGAGCCTTCTAAAGCGGCAGAGGAAGTGGCCAATGCTGATGATGGTGATGCCGAGAAGAATCCTGAGACCGATGCTGGTGCAGATGCTGGGAAGGAGGCTGTTGATCAAGAGGGTGCCGCTTCTTGAGCGGCGAAGTGGGCGATGATGGATATACGTGCGAAGGCCGGAGCCCACTTTCAAATTTCGTGGTTGTGGTTGTGTAAACAATTTACTTTTCCTGTCTTCGAACAATTTTATATTTCCTGCATTAGAACAATACGATGACCAAAGGTGGATGGGTCCTAGGTTTTAGGATGAAGCCCTTGGTCATCAGTTAGTATAATCTGTTTTGAATGTGGTAACGGTTGTAGGTGGATAAGTCCTGTTTTGAGATAGATCCTACAACCGTTACACAAATATGGTAGAAACTAATTGTGCTTTTGGCGGATGGGCCTTGGTTTAAGGTGAAACCAAAAGCACATCTTTTGACTTGTTAATAATATAACTATCTTTTGACCTATTTATTATTGCCTTGCACTACTTAACGTAACTCTTAGCTTTATAAAAATTTTGTATTGTTATCTTATGGAAATATCCTGATCAATATGCTTAGCAATATATTATAAAAACTGTTATTAGATAGAACTTCTAAACATTCTTTCAACTTTGTAGAAAGCTTTTTAAAGAGTGAAAAACAGTCCACTTTCCAAAACCTGTTTTGATAATACTTGGGTGATCAAAGTTTCAAACTAGTATTAGTTTCAAATATTTTGAGAAGTATTTTGAAAATATATTTTGAGAATATATCCCGAGAATTGATCCTAATCAGGATGTTTAACCTTTTACCTAACCTAGTATTATCAAAAACTCAAACGACGTTTACAAAGGAAAGATCATAACAGGAATAGGATATAACCCTATTATCAAGCCTCAATCCCTTTGCAACTTTTCCAATGAAGATGTCCCATGTCTGAGACACTTAGTGCATTAGTTCCGAGGCTCATCCTTTGAGCTTTACACCATTGCTTTGGTAGGAATGTCCCCTGTGTACAATGTATTCAAATACTTAGAAATCTTCTGGATATCAGTTCCCATCGTATAGACAATTTTTCATGTTACAGGGGTAAAACCCAAGAATGTACTGGAGATAAATTCCTTGTATCCTGGGGAAAATCCCAAATTTTCATGCGCTACAGGCGGGAGTGTATAAACTCCAAGACTTAGAAAGGTGAAAACCTTTAAACCTTAGAGAGTATGAAAATACCCTTTCGTGAGAGAGGGTGATCAATCCTCATATACCTTTAGGATTCAGGATATAGCCAACAGTAACGAAATTGTCAGCCACTTTTACATGGTCTTGTCCCGCCACCTTGAACTATCCCTGAATAACTTGCGCTCCAGGCGGAGTGTTTAAACCCAATTCGGAAGAAAGGTGAATACCTTTAAACCTGTGAAGGGATCAGGATCCCTTGTACGTGAGAGAGGGGGCCAATCCTCTAATCTTCTGAAGTATCCTGAGTGAGCATCCTGGAGCTATATCCCGAAGCATATACTGCAAAACATCCTTACACTAAGGTGGGTGTTAGCTTAGCTAACACCCCTCCAATGCTTAAGTTAGTATTGGGTTTCAAAGAATAAATTAAACCAAACATATTTAAAATAGATAGAAATCATACCATCCTGAGTTAGAAATTCAATTCTAAACTCACTTGAAATAAAGCTTAAGGTGTATAGCATTCCAAGATCTCGGTAGCATATCCCCTTCCATATTCTTGAGTCTATATGCTCCTTTCCCTGCTTCTGATTCAACTTCATATGGTCCTTCCCATTTTGGAGCTAGCTTGCCATCGGCAGGATTAGTGGTATTCTGAAAAGCCTTTCTTAACACCCAATCTCCAACCTTAAATCTTCTGGTCCTGATATTCTTGTTATATGCTCTGGATATTCTTTGTTGATATGCTGCCATCCTTAGCCTTGCTGCATCTCTCTTTTCATCTATAGTATCCAAATCTTGACTCAAGGCTTCAGGATTCTGTTTAGGGTCACTTAGGGTAGATCTTGCAGTAGGTATTGTCATTTCCGTTGGAATCATTGCTTCTGCTCCAAATACCAAGGAAAATGGGGTTTGGCCTGTTGCGTTCTTTACCGTTGTCCTATCAGCCCACAAAACAAAGGGTAATTCTTCTGCCCATCTTCCTTTTTTGGTTCCAAGCCTCTTCTTTAAGTTATTGACAATTATCTTGTTTGAGGATTCTGCTTGTCCATTCGCTTGAGGATGTACTGGAGTAGATGTTATCATTTTGATTCCCCAACTCTTGCAAAAGTCAGTAGTCCTTTTGCTTATAAATTGAGAACCATTGTCACAGATTATCTCGGCTGGTACTCCAAATCTGGTCAAGATATTTCTCTTTATGAAGGATACTACTTCTTGATCCCTAACTTGAACAAATGCCTCGGCTTTAACCCATTTGGAGAAATAATCTATCATTGCCAACATAAAAACCTTTCCTCCTGGAGCCTTTGGAAGCTTTCCCACTATATCCATACCCCACTTCATAAATGGCCAAGTGGAAACAATAGGATATAATGGTTCAGCAGGCTGATGCAATATGTTACTATGTCTTTGACATGCGTCACATCTTCGAGCATATTCTGCGGCATCTTTTCTCATTGTTGGCCAATAATATCCTGTCCTTAACACTTTTGAGAATAACGACCTGCCCCCAGTATGGTTACCACAATCCCCTTCATGTATATCCTGAAGTACTTCTTTGGCTTCAGGATCCTCCAAGCACCTCAAATACGGTCCTGCAAGAGATTTCTTGTATAAAACATTATTTATAATAGTGAATCGTGATACCTTCATCCTAAATGCCTTATAATCAAACTTATAACCCTAAGTGAAGGTTACAAGTGTGATTATCAGGAGTAAAACGCACCCACTGTGAGATTGTTCTATCTCTGTCCTTTATTTTTTTTGTCTCATGCATCACTGAGTCAGTGTGTCTAGGCATCCCCTGTTTACCAGACTAGTCGGGCCGACACTTGATCGAGTCTTATCTGCTTATCTGTTGCATTTGTTTGGTTTGTGTGTCAAAGCTCCCTGAATATTGTCTGCGGAGGCACCTTTGAGTGATGAACCTCTGATCGGACCTCTGTTCAGGCTTCGTTGTCCTCTGTGTTTTATTTTCCCTTATATGTCTCTTGTTTTGACTGTTTTTTTGTCTCTACTGTATTTTCTTGCTTTGCCTGTTTTCTAGATAACTGGTTTTGTCTGTGTTATCAATATGTCTGGTGATGACTCTGTTATGACATCCCCTAGTGCTACCCTGGTTAGCAAAATAGACGCTGGTGATCCTCTGTTTCTTCACCCTAGTGACTCTGCCAATTTATCTATAGTCACTGTAAAACTCAAAGGGTCAGAAAACTATAGGATCTGGTCTAATGCCATGTATCTTGCCTTACAAGTGAAAAATAAGATAGGGTTTGTTGATGATTCTTGCCTTAGGTCTAAAATTGATGAGGTCTTGGGTAGACAATGGGATAGATGCAACTCTATTGTTCTTACATGGATTCTTAATTCTGTGTCTGAGGAATTATATCTTGGCCTGGTTTATTCTAAAATTGCTTCTGATGTTTGGAAAGACCTAAAAGAGACTTGTGATAAGATAGATGGCTCCGTTGTGTTTAATCTATATAAAAAAATCAACTCATTTAGTCAAAATGGTATGCCTGTCTCTGAATATTATCATAAGTTGAACTGTATTTGGAAACAATTGGATCAATTACTTGCTTTACCTGCCTGTTCTTGCGATGCATCTAAACGGTTTAATGACTTTAATCATCTTATAAAGCTAATGCAATTCTTGATGGGTCTCGATAATTCATACCAGTCTGTGAGAAAAAAATTATTAACTCGAGAAACTCTTCCCTCTGTGAAAGATGCCTTTGTAGTCATCTCTAGAGAAGAGTCTCATTTATACTCAAAAAGTTTTTCTGAAAAAACCCCTAATGGTGCTATTGGTTTTGCAGCTAGAGCAAATCAATGTGTTGATTCAAAGAAAAAAGGTGTAAAAACTCTTAATCCCAATCTCAAATGTTCTCATTGTAATAAAACTGGTCATACCATTGAGAAATGCTTTGAACTTGTTGGCTATCCTTATTGGATGAAATCAAAAACTGGTGGGAACAAGGGTAACAGGGTTAGTAATAATGTCACTACTAATACTACTGATTCCTCTTCTGTTATGAGCTCTCTAACCAATGATCAGGTAGCTCAATTGCTTAGTCTCTTGAATGATAATGTCACACCCCAACCAATGGCGGAAACATCAGGATGAGACGAAGTGTGAAGATTGCTAGAGACATCATAACGCTATTTGTGACAATATTTAATAAACCGATTTCATTTCATAATTCATTTGTCAACATTACAAGGAAATCAAATAACATTAAATTCAAGGGAAATACAATACAACATAATCAAAATTGATACGACGATTAAACCTAAACGTCTATATGTGTATCTAGGCATCAACGCTACTTCATTTCATAGCATCATCATCCTCAACCTGTAACATGTTTAAAATAAAGTTCAATGCGAAAGCAAAGGCGAGTATACAAGTTTGGTACATACGTATCAAAAGATAAGTTTAAACAATTCCATGTGGCAAGCTCTTGATACGAGATAAACAATAAAATTGGCATGTGTCAAACATATCAAACCAATAATGAAACGCAATATGCTCATGACATAACCACAAGTCTACGGGCGGGTCGTTAATCCTATAGCGCTATATATGTCATGGTTTGGCTCGTACGAAGTTAATGATAAGTCTAACACATAATGTCCTCAACCCAAGTTTAAAGTATCAAGTAATCAAATAAGCATGCGTGTGATAGGAATGTTTATGTATTATGATAAAGTTTTTGTGTAAGTTTATAAATAACATGTTACACCCCAAAAAGTGGTAAACGAAAAAGGGGTTCAAGTATACTCACAAGTCTTGCATATGCTTTCCGATTATCCAATCGTTGAAGAGTAGTGAGATTTGGAGTCCTAATGTATAAGGGTTAAAGTTTAAGGTAGGTTTAGAGTCGAGATTCGAAATTTAAGACAACATGAAAATAACATATGAGAATAACATGTGAAAATGATCATCTAATACATATGATACTTGTTCTTGACACTATGTAACTCCAAGGAGTTTATATGGTTTCATGGAACAAGGTCCATTAGAATCGTAACAAGTTATCATACTATAGGATGATGTAACCTAGTACTTGACATATGAACACTAGTTCATCATTTAAGATTCGATTATTTGGATTATGTGGTTATGTATCGTATAGGTTATATAGATATATTAATAAGTCCAAAAGATTAATAGTTCAAGCATGAGGTAGAAGATTAACATCTTCATTTAGGTACCTCTAATGTCATACAAATCATGTAGGAGGTAGGAAGAACAAGCTTCCATTTAGGTACCTCTTAAGTGTTCACCACTACACTTGATGTAAAAACAACCAAGGAGGGTCATGAACTAATATCAATACAAGAATAAGAAACATCTACACTATGAGAAATCATCAAGGGATGTGGGGATTTTATGTTGGACAACCCAAGTTAGTCCACAATCACACCTTTACCAAGCTTGAAGCTTGAACACCACTTGTGGGTCAAAAACCCTAAACAAAACAGAAAGTATTTGAGGATTAACCTCTGATTTTGTATGTCTCAGCCCCGTTTTTAAGCTTAACTAACCATAGAAGAGGTTATAAGCATAAGGACGTGGGTTTGAGTGAGTTAGACTCAAGTTTGCACAAGTATAAACAATGTTTAGTAAAGATGAATGAAAACAGTGAACTTTGGAGCGTATTTGCCGGAGTTCCAAGGACTTATTTACTGTGAAAAACCTATGGAATCGAAGCTAAGGTCAATCCAAGCACATAGGAAAAAGAATGGACTAAATCGGATAAGAAATGAAGAAGTTATGCTCATTTTCGTAAAGGGGTACGAATCTGCTCGAACTTCTTCTTTCAGCTGCGATTTGGAGAGAATTTTGAGAGTGTTTTAGTGTTGAAAAAGTGGAAAAGTGGCTGGGATTAGAGTGGTATTTATAGGGGATAGATTAGGGTTAAAGTGGTTGTGCATTTAAGGTGATTTAGGTGGTGGTTAGCAATTAAAAAAAAGATTTAAGAGGGCTGCTTTTGGTCCGAATGGAAGGTTGTAAACAGCCAATTACTTTCATTTTTTTTGTTCGTGACACATTAAGTTAGGTATTTCACCTTTATATTAATTCTAGTTAATATATAACTATCTATTTAAATGTGTAGTATGGTGAGGTGGAAGATTGATAATTAAAATCAACAACAATTCAGCCATAAGGCTGCTGCGATTGGACTGCCATTTTATATATATATATATATATATATATATATATATATATATATATATATATATTGCTAAAAACTAAGTTAAGTATAGAATGAATTAATTTATGTCATAATAATGTAAAATACTAACCATTTAATTAAATGTATTAAGTGGGGAATATCATTAAAACCAAACAATTAAACAAGATGGCAGTTCCGATCGGGACTGTTTTAGCATTTACTTTTATAAATCTCTTTTTAGTAACATTTTAGACATGTATATGCTGATTATATTATGTAATAATGATGTGTTAAATATGCCATATGACGCATATAAGACATGTAACATCTGTGTCTGAAATCATTGTAAACAATTCAGTTATCAATAATTAAAACAATGTTATTTGATCCCAATGTTTGTTTGGTTGTGTTTTACATTTTTCATGTTTTGACTTTTATTCAATTTCAAACTCTATATCGCTTTCTGGAGAGTTATACGCAAACTGATGCGTAAACGTAATCAGTTTAATGCGACAAATACTCCGGAATATAAACATATACTTAATATACCTTAAATAACCTTTACATAACTTAGAAATAAGTTTTGAAGGCTTTGGTATGGCAAAAACAAGTTAATTCGCTTACAGGGACTAAACTTGACAAACTGCGAAAGTATGCCAATTTGAACTGTACCGAACATTCCGGAACATGACCATAAGTTAAACATACCATAAATATCCTTTACATAGCTTAGAAATAGGCTTTGAGGGGTTCGGTGTGCTAAAATAAACTTTTGGGTCATTCAGGGACTAAAAGTGCCAAAAAGTGCACAAGTTTGCACTTTCGCGCATAACTTACGTTCTGAATACATCCGGACATCCAAAAATTTATGTAAGCACTAAAACATTTTATTTTGGTGATTGGGATAAGAAAAATCCATCCGTCGCGTCATTTGGATCGTTTTTCGCGCTTATGCGCATTCCGTCGTAATTAAGCGAACATCGCGATCGTACGACCAAACGAACTGACATCCGACATATTTTTGAGCATGTTTCATGTACACCATGTTTAGGCATCATTTTAGGGCCTTAACGTTGGCTTAACGGGCCTTAAACGTGTCGGAAATGGCTTAAACACGTAACAGGGACTGAAACTGTCATTTACGAAAGTTTGTTTCTGACCAGTCAGGCCAGGCGGCCCGCGTAAAACCAGGGCTATCCTTTACGCGGCCCGCGTCAGGCTCCCAGATCAGATAAGATCAATTAATCAGCAGATTACAGCTGTTAAACTCCCAACCACACACCCACACTTGCCCTTTCAGTTCATGAGGGGCCATTTTTAGTCACCACAACATTCCAACAAGTGTACGCCTTAGATTCGATCACGGTTTCCAAGAAACGATCCTAATGGTTCGGGAAATTCTATAAATACCCACATCCCCCAACTTCAAAACCCACTAGAATCTGATTTGAGAAGCTCTAAGTTGAAACATTTGTTTCATACCTGAGCTACTTGAATCAAGATTAGCATTCGGGGACCCTTCGTAAGTATTCCTTCGTTCTTTTATTGCTTTTCGAGTCCAAAAGTCAAAATTTGTTTGACTTTCTACGTTGACCAGTTTATCGTCAATGCGAAGTTCGTTTGAACTTCGGAACGTGATTGTAATCACGATGGTTATAGTCCCTTGTGACTATGCCTACTGATTACCACGTTGTCTAGGGTCGTAAGGGTAAACGATCTAATAAATCGCTTATACCTTCGAACCCGACCCATTTGGTCGATCGTTAGGATCCGACCAAATACATTAGGTGACCATAGTAGGTAGGGAATAACCTTCCGAGGTTATACCTTATGGTCACGACGTTTAAGTAGTTGTATGATAGGTAGTTTATATGCCTTAGGTAAATTACCAAAATACCCCTTTGATGCCAAAATTCATTATAAACATATGTGACATAACTTTTGACATCTAAACTGATTTGGCGACAATATTAGGCATGTTAAGGCATATTCTACTTGTCATAGGACTAGTTAGGCGGTCCGAACGCATTTCACGCGAACGACGCGTTAAAGTAGCATAAGCTACCTAAACGGGTCGTAAGCACTTATGTTAGGTTTCATTTAGTATGTAGGCTTTGTTAAACCATATTACACGAGTCTCCATACTCGTTTGGTTTAAGAACCCTCATTCTATCCGATCCTCCGATTTATGTCCGGTTTATTAACATAGTTACCTATATTAGGTGCCGTTTGATTCCGAGATCTCTAGCTTTGCTTGGTGGTTATCTTAGGACTTCTGAGCAATCTCAAGTGAGTACATAGACCCCTCTTTTACTGTTTTCCAAACATTTTCGGGTGAAACACATGTGCCTACTTGTTACTTTCGTGCTTTCCTGCTTTCACATCATATACTTGCTATGTTCATTAGTACATTGTTTTACATTACATTTCATGCTATGTATGTCCATTGTGTTCATACTTAGTACATTGTTTCACATTACATTTCATGCTATGTATGTCCATTGTGTGCATACTTAGTACATTGTTTCACATTACATTTCATGCTATGTATGTCCATTGTGTGCATACTTAGTACATTGTTTCACATTACATTTCATGCTATGTATGCCCATTGTGTGCATACTTAGTACAGTTGTTTTCATCACATGTTTACATTTTGGTATGACATTTGGGTTGTTTAAAATGGAACAATACATTCATTAACATTAGCTACGCCGTTCGTTAGTAGGTAGTGGTACCATAGGAATTGACAACTCCCGTTCCGGACATCCTGGGTAGGTTTGGATGAAAGGAATGACCGAATTCGATATACATAACTTAGATAAACCTTTAATTTGTTTAAGGGTTTATAGCCACAGTCTCAAGGCTTGGATGTATGCATTTTCACAATACCGCATAAATGTTTGTATCAGTATAGCATGCATTTGTTCCACAAAAAATAACTTTGATTTAAACCATGTTTTACTTCAATACCTTGTTTTTGTGCATTTTACATATGGTTTAGTTGATATATTTCACTTACCATACATGATATTTTTGGGTACACATTACATGATCTACATTAAACATAAACATTTTGACATTGATATACACATTTAGTGGTTTACATTGGACATAGACATTTCGATAATGTTTACACATTAACACATGACAATTCATTTATACATAAACAATTTACATTGGTGGTTGGTTTGAGTAAGTGATTTGAGTAACGAGGCGTGTGTAATATGATACAAGCATGGTGGATACGCCGCTGGTACTTCCTATATATAAGTGTTTGTATGACATTACATGTCGTAGCGTTACTTAAATCATTTCAATATTTGACATATTACGTTTTACATAAACAACTTATTTTCACAAGACATTGATTTACAAAACAACTTATCTTATACAAACTCATATTACTTGATTATTCATTTAACCTTACATTATTCTCTTATTTATATATATCATCGCTTTTTGAATGATTTACAAAACAAAACAATTTACAAGGTTCATGACTGACTTTTGTTAAACAACTTTTTTCTAAACTCATAAGTCATGTATCCTCTTTTCACAAATCCTATGTATCTCACAGGCATTTTTATGCTGACGTACCTATTTTCACATGTGTTTTCAGGAGATATTGCGTAGGATGATGATCATGACACTAGGGCGGACCTGTGCCTTAGAGACTAAAAATGAAGATAGACTAGCTTAATTATGTTATGAACTCTTTGTTTCCTGTTTAAGACAATATAACACTCTTGTTTAATAAATAAAATATAACTTTGTATGCCATGGTTGTGAAACAATAATTCTGTTACAACACTCCCCGACGTTTCCGCCGCGTTTTGTATATTCAACGTGGTCGGGGTGTGACAGAAGAGTTGGTATCAGAGCCAATGGTTATAGGGAATTAGGTTATTAGTAATGCTTTGACCTAGACTATAACCTTTCTAGGACCCTAACACAAGTTATCTTGTGTTTAGATCTTAAAACATGCACATCACCTATCCTTAGGTGATTATCAAAACAAAAACCAAATTTTTCCGAAACGATTTTTGAAAAACAATCATCTATTTTTGGATGATTTATTACAAGCTTTTGAACCCTCTATTGTAAGGTTTTGAACCCCTTTGAGTTTTCAAAATCTCGTCAAGGTTTTGGGTTTTAAATAATGTGAACACGTGCAAACTGGAAGGGTGAATGCCTGTACCCTGGGTTTTCTGTCTAAGGCTAGAGTGTTCGTACAAATCCACATAATCGGACCAATCACTCTTACCTGGGAACTCTTGGGGTGAGTGTTCACTTATAGGCGAGCATGTCTTCGCGATACATTATTTTTCACCCATTTACTTTGATTAGTCACTGTGTGTCGTTTGTTTGCTTGGTAATGCGGACAAATGACCACCATCTTTTCTTTTGTTAATTTTGTTTCATCTCATTCTCTTCATCCAATCATCTCACTCGTTCCCTTTCATGTTTTCCTCTTTTAGAATGCCTCCTCGACGCGAAAACCAGATAGCGACTGCCGAACTGGCAGAAATCATTGCGCAGCAGATGGCTGCTCAATTCCCAAACCTCTTTGCTCAATGGAACCAAGCCAACAACAACAACAATGCTCCATGCAAATACAAGGATTTTAACTCGGCTAAACCACTCAAGTTTAGTGGTTCTAAAGGAGCGACTGGGCTTCTTCAATGGTTCGAGAGCATTGAGAATACTTTTCGCCACGTGCAGTGTCCTAACAATCGCAAGGTCGAGTTTTCTTCGAGTGTGTTTCAGAAGAGGGCTCTCACATGGTGGAACGGGGTTATGAGAGACCTTGGTGCAGAAGTTGCTCTAGCACAAACTTGGGTTGAACTTAGGGCCCTTATGATGAGGGAGTTCTGTCCTCGTCATGAACAGCGAGCTTTGGAGAGAGAGTTCGATGACTTGAAACAAGACAGTGGCGAGCACAGGGCATATACCGATAGATTTGAGGAATTGAGTCTACTTTGCCCAACAATGGTTACCCCACTCGACAAGGCTATCGAAAGGTACATCGACGGCCTACCTGACTCAGTGCAAGACATCATTACTAGTAGTAACCCTGCCACACTCCGTCAGGCTATCGAGTTAGCAGCGACATTGACTGAGTCTCAGATTCGGAAGAATAAGTTACACAGGAAGGGTGACAAGGGCAAGAAACAGTCGTCTGACAAGGAAGATAGCAAGAAAGGTCAAAACAAGAATGGAAAGGATTCTGGTTCATCAAAAAGGGCAAGGAAGCGTAAGGCTTCCCAAAACTATGCAGTCACTGCCCAAGCTAACCAGGCAGCTCCCAACCAACCCGCACAGCCTCCAGCGAAGAAGCCCTATTCATGGAATGCACCTTTGTGCAATAGATGCAACAGTCACCATCAGCCGCAACATCAGTGCCGTTTCTGTAATAACTGTGGGAAGTCAGGTCATCTTGCCAATGTTTGTCGGTTTGCTCAGAACCAGGCAGTTCAGAACCCGGCTCAACAAGTTGCTCAGCCTCCTGCTCAGCAACAGGGTCAAGCTGCACGACCACACTACCCACCAGGTGCTTATTATAACTGTGGGCATTTGACCCACTACCATAACCAATGTCCAAGATTGGTGAATGCGAATCCAGCTCAGGCTCCGGCTCGAGGTCGAGTCTTCAACATGAATGCTCAAGAGGCGCAGGCGGACGATAATGTGGTGAACGGTACGTTCCTTATTAATAATCAGCCTGCATCTGTTCTTTTCGATTATGGTGCCGACAAGAGTTTTGTGTCATTGTCTTTTGAGCCAATGCTTCGCGTGTCTAGAACGAAACTAGGAAAACCCTTGACAGTAGAAGTTGCTAGTGGTGAACCCATTGTTCTAGATTCTGTTCTACACAACTGCCAGTTGAACCTTAACGACCATCTTTTTCCTATCAACCTCACGCCTATGCAACTTGGAAGCTTCGACGTCATTGTGGGTATGGATTGGTTATCCAAGCATCATGCAGAAGTAGTTTGTTTTGAGAAGATCGTTCGTGTGCCGCTTTCGACAGGCGAGATCCTACAGGTTCAAGGTGAGAAACCGTCTGGTGGTCTCAAGCTTATGTCTTGTTTTAAAGCTTGGAAATATCTGCGGAAGAACTATGTGGCTTTCTTAGCACATGTTACAGCAGATAAAGGCAAGGGTAAGTCTATTTCAGATATCCATGTCGTTCAGGATTATTCTAAAGTTTTCCTTGAAGAGTTACCTGGTCTACCCCCAGCACGCCAAGTCGAGTTCCGCATTGACCTCGTACCTGGTGCAAATCCCATTGCCAGAGCTCCATATCGTCATGCTCCATCTGAGATGCAAGAGTTGTCTAAGCAGCTTCAGGAGCTCTCTGACAAAGGTTTTATACGTCCTAGCTTTTCACCCTGGGGTGCTCCCGTTCTTTTTGTCAAGAAGAAGGATGGATCCTTTAGGATGTGTATCGATTATCGTGAGCTTAACAAGCTTACCATCAAGAATCGATATCCCCTACCTCGCATAGATGATCTCTTTGATCAGTTACAGGGCGCTTCTTATTTTTCGAAGATTGATCTGCGTTCCGGGTATCATCAACTTCGTGTGCATGAAGAAGATATTCCCAAGACAGCTTTCCGCACTCGTTATGGGCATTATGAGTTCACAGTCATGCCATTCGGTTTGACTAATGCTCCTGCTGTTTTCATGGACTTAATGAATAGGGTCTGCAAACCTTATTTGGATAAGTTCATCATTGTTTTTATTGACGACATCTTAATTTATTCTAAAACGCGAGCTGATCACGAGCAACATCTTTGTCTTACTCTGGAACTCCTAAAGAAAGAGCAACTTTTCGCCAAATTCTCCAAGTGTGAATTCTGGCTTAAAGAAGTTCAATTCTTAGGACATATTATCAACGAACAAGGTATTCATGTAGATCCCTCCAAGATCGGTGTGATTAAGGATTGGGATACGCCTACTACTCCTACCGAAGTTCGTTCTTTTCTTGGTCTAGCGGGTTATTACCGCCGCTTCATTGAGAACTTCTCAAAGATTGCAGTTCCTCTAACTGCTCTAACTCAGAAGAACAAGCCCTTTGATTGGGGATTCAAGCAAGAGGAAGCGTTTCTGACTTTGAAACAGAAACTTTGTGATGCGCCTGTTCTAACTTTGCCTGAGGGCAATGATGATTTCGTCGTTTATTGCGATGCATCTAAATTGGGTCTTGGCTGTGTTCTGATGCAAAGGAACAAAGTTATAGCATACGCATCGAGGCAGTTGAAGATACATGAGAAGAACTACACCACTCATGATCTTGAGTTGGGTGCAGTTGTTTTCGCTCTAAAGATCTAGAGACACTATTTGTACGGTACAAAATGTGTGGTTTTCACGGACCACAAAAGTCTTCAGCATATCTTCAACCAGAAAGAACTCAACATGAGGCAATGACGTTGGGTCGAGCTTCTAAACGACTATGACTGCGAAATTCGCTACCATCCTGGTAAGGCGAATGTCGTAGCCGATGCATTGAGTCGTAAGGAACGTACTAAGCTTCATTGTGTTCGTGTTCAATCTGTTATTCAAACTCGATCTGATATCCAAGCACGCATTTCTCAGGCTCAACAATCTTGTGTTTCACAAGGTTTAATGGATAAGGAATTTCCCTATCACATAACACCTGATCTGGAACTGAAGGACAATGGATCGTATTACTTCATGGACCGTTTGTGGGTCCCAAACCAATATAATCTTCGTACCTTGCATATGGATGAAGCCCATAAGTCTCGCTATTCTATTCATCCTGGCTCGGATAAGATGTTTAAGGATCTTCGTATTCACTATTGGTGGCCTGGTATGAAGAAAGACATTGCCTTATACGTATCAAAATGCCTTACTTGTCTTAAGGTTAAGGCTGAACATCAACGTCCTTCGGGTTTATTGGTGCAACCAGAGATCCCAGTTTGGAAATGGGAAAACATTACTATGGATCTCATTACTAAACTTCCGCGCACAAAGAAAGGTCATGATGCCATCTGGGTAGTTGTTGATCGTCTTACTAAGTCAGCACATTTCTTGCCAATCCGTGAGGATTTTTCTGCTGACAGACTTGCTAAAATCTATGTGGATGAAATTGTAGCTCGACATGGTGTTCCTTTGAACATCATTTCTGACAGAGATGCTCGTTTCACTTCTCATTTTTGGAGAACCATGCAATCTGCTATGGGGACCCAACTTAACCTGAGCACAGCTTATCATCCGCAAACGGATGGTCAATCTGAAAGAACAATCCAGACTCTGGAGGATATGCTTAGAGCTTGTGTGATCGACTTTGGGGGTAGTTGTGTCACACCCCGACTTTCCACGTGTCACCGGTGGGCCCGATAGGGAGTATCGTGACGTGGTTGGCAACATAATAGTCAAACAACACAATATATAATGCACAGCGGAAGCAAACGATAAATATATTACAATCCGAATATAAAGTAATATCAAGTATTACAACGGAAAGTAAAGGATCCACAGGCGGATCTTAAAACATAAACATTGTTCAACAGACTTTAGACGCCTAAAACTTGCAAGATTCCTTATTAACGTCCTGAGCAGCTTCCAGCCTATTACGTACTTGTACCTGTCACTTAGACTTTTGAAAATACGTCAGTTTTCACTGGTAAATACACTCAACCGACTCTTTTTAAAAGAGTTTAAGAAAATTGATTTAGATGCACCAGGCACAAAAAATTTTGACACATTGATTAAAATGCACAATGCAAAATTAATCTTTTATGACTTGGGAAAATCTTATTAATAAAAATCTTGTATCCGATTTACATGGTTGTCCAACATTTAGGGCCGGTGATTATACAATACAAGCCGGTCAAGATTAATCGACACACCATAAATATAACTCACAAGAAGACATCCTTACGAGTGGGTATATCTTTTACATATGCAACAGGAGGTGTTATGTTTACACCTTGTGCTTAAGTTATGGCCATTCACTTTTTAAATGACCCAAGGATATCCAGGACACGGTCATTAACCCCTAATGTTATTGTTATCAATCAATAGAGATTAAAACAGGATTATGCAATTTAATCATCTCCGATTAAAAGGTTTCTACACCCGACCAAGCGGTATTTTTATAATACCCTATCCCAAGCCCGTATAAGGGAAAATAAGTTAAGAGTATTTACTTGAGCTAGCTCCTGTCTTAAATAGCAAGAATTATAATAACTCAGCCGTATTCACTTAAGTAAGTGTAGGTACAATTTACCGGAAGGCTCTAGTCTGGAATGATGGTATAAATAACCAATTAGAATGCTAACGGGTCTTTAATTAAGCCTAAGCTTAGACCGGTTAGTCTTAAGGAAATATACGGTTCAAACGCATGATTAAGCGAAGACCGGAATAGAATGTGTTTTAGACCCAACAAGTTTGAAGAATTGTATAATATGGGTAATCTAAACACCTTCTGGATTTTGAGATAAAACCGTTAAGGTTTGACCCGTTTAGGCTAGTTTATATAAACTAGTTACATAAACCGAACCGAACGCGTAATAAGCGTAACGGGTATACATATGAGCCATTTACAGGTTTCCTAAGTTAATATGCTTCATATATGTTGTGACATCAGTAAGATGTCTTTTATTATGCCCGAAACGAATTTAAACACAAACTATGCCCCGTAGGGGTAGTTTGGTCATTTACAAGGTTATAAAAGAGTTTAATTATTTGCCTGAGTTACAGGTCTGATGTAATCATCAAAAATACTTATTTTACCAAGTTAAAACAGTAGGGTGAAGTATATATGTGAAATTTATCAATTATAACCAAACTATGCACCGTAGGGGCATTTTGGTAATTTCACATAAGCCGTAAAGCTCAAAACTAAAGTCTGAGTTAAACAACTTTTGCTTACTGTTAATATATTATAACTTGCCTCAAATATCAGTAGGTATCAACCCTTGTATGTTTAAAATAAATTCTAGAACATACTATGCGTTAAAAACGCTTAAAAAGGCGATTAGAAGCCATTTCCGGGTTTGATACATAAAGCTGATATTTTTACTATTCCAGAGGGCTTAAAATAATTTATTTATCATATGTGATCAGTAGAAAAAGGTTTGGAGTCATTTAGATGTGTAAAACTCATTTTATAGCCCGTAAGGGCAAAACCGACAATTACCGGATTAAGCCTACGACTTTAAGTTATGCTCAGCCTAAAATTTATTAAAAATCTTCAAAAATCCCAAAATAATATATTACATCAGTGGGTAATAAGTTTGATACTAAAAAGTAGGCTTAGATAGGCTATATGCTAATTATGTCGTTTAATTAACATAAAGTTTTCATTTTACGCTAACGAGCATAACTCTTAATCTACACCTCAAACTGACGTCAAATTTTGTATGCAAGTTTATATATCAGTAATTAAAGTTTCTACTCTTTTACATTTCCAAAAATCACGTTTTAAGGTGAAAAGGGCATAATGGTCAACATATGAGCAATTAACGGAATCATGCGTATTAATCGGTTAACTAATGAACCATGGTGTATAATCACAGAGGGTTATACTAGCATGTACCCTGGTCCAAATGAAGCTCTTAGGTATTTCTAAATCATACCAAAATGGGTCAGAACTGAAGTCAAAGCAAAAGTCAAAGCTTTACGACTTTTGGTTCCGAACCGGGTTTAAACAGTAAATTGTCGGGTTGAACATGCTTAGACATGTCCTTACACTAATTACCAAGTTATATAAATGATCAAACAGGTTGTATGTGTTCTACATTGCTAATCATGCATAAATTAGAATTTAAGTATCCTGTTGACTTTTTAATTACAAGTTTGACCCGACATTTGACCTAGTTAGAGTGGGAATCAGGGGGAACCCTTTTGAGGGTTTATTACCCACATAATTACCAACTTATAACTACTTTTGATTCGACTAATCACTAGACCATTAGTGGTTAATCTTAAAGTCAACCGTTAATTATGACGGTTTGACTTTTAAGCTAATACTAAGCTAAAACTTAATTAAGAAGGGTTAGGCATACTTACTGAAGTCCTATGCACGAAATGTGAAGCGTAGAGAGGAGTCCTTGGCTCCAGAAATGCTCCAATATGCAGATGGAAGGTGTGAGGGACTTGTTGCAACTCATGGCCTTTATATAGTGAATTTTTCACCACAAAATGTTGACACACAAGTCTACAAGTGTCCACAAATCATCCACAGGTGTCCCTAAGTGTTTAGGGGTTGTTTAGGGGCCAAGAAGGATGAGGAAAATTGATTAAAGATCAGTTGCAACGTTTAAGACAGCCAACTTTCTGCATCTGGGGATGCCTTGCGCACCGTAAAGTCCCCAGTGTTGAGGTGCGCAAGCATGTTATCAGGGCCAAAAATCTCTTTTTCAGTTTGCATCCTTGGCTCTTGGTCCTCCGAAAGGTCAATTAACTTATTTTCTTGCACTTTGAACCCTCTAAATTGACATATAAGGTCTTTAAGACATTTACCCACTTTTTTTAGTCCCCGGTTAACTTTATTGTCACCCGAAAGGTCCAAACTTTCAACGTTGACGCTTTAACCCCTCGTACACGAATTTGATCATAACTTTCTCATACGATAACGAAACTTTATGAAATTTTTATCGTGCATTCTAGTGAGCATAATTTACCGTTACAAAGCTTCGGGTTTGCTAAAAGGTCACTCAGAGGTATAACTTAAACATGTTGACACCTTTAACCCTGTAGTTTGTAATCTCTCACTTTCTTCCATATTTAGCTTCGTATGATCCATGATTTATTCGTTTGAAGGTATGAGCATCATGTAGGGTTAATGTACAATATATTTATTCACTGTTGACAGTTAAAACCCGTATATTCACATACTTTCCAGGTTTGTCAACTTTAGTCCTTCAAGAACATTCTTTTACACGTTCAATCTTATGACACGTGTCAACACATTATAGGACGTGAATTTTCGAGGTGTTACATCCTCACCCCCTTAAAATAAATCTCGACCCGAGATTTACTGAAATAAATAAGGGTACTTTTCTTTCATCGTGGACTCAACCTCCCACGTATACTCGGGACATCTACGGGCATCCCATTTGACCTTTACAATCGGTACATGCTTCCTTCGAAGCTTCTTAACCTGTCGATCTTCAATCGACAATGGTTTTTCCACAAATTTCAAGCTCTCATCTATATGCACATCTATATGCGGTATGACCAGTGATTCATCTGCGAAACACTTTTTCAGATTGCAGAT
Source organism: Helianthus tuberosus (assembly GCA_030545235.1). NCBI lineage: Eukaryota > Viridiplantae > Streptophyta > Magnoliopsida > Asterales > Asteraceae > Helianthus > Helianthus tuberosus. The sequence continues at coordinate 83,773,098 of CM060363.1, forward strand.
GTGGAATACGTTATGAATACCACTGAGCTCTTCAGGTAAGTTTAGCTTATAGGCAACTGACCCGACACGTTCGATGACCTCGAAAGGTCCTATGTATCTCGGGCTTAGCTTGCCTTTCTTACCAAATTGCATCACTCCTTTCCAGGGTGATACTTTGATCTTGATACATTCGATTTCCTTCGAATGATTCTATATTTTCAGAGCTTAACTAGCTTGAAAATTTAATAATTTGGTACACCCTTCCTGGGTGATATCCTTTATTGAACTTTATTCTTTAACAAAAATTTAGGAGGGTTGCTACTATCATTAATTCTTGATTTTCTTCCGAATACTGGCAACTTACAGATCCTTATAAGTGGACTTCCCAGAGTCTCGTCCATCCGACGGATGTTTTAATATCTCATCTATACAAGGTCTCCAAGGGAGCAGTCTTGTTGCTTACACATAAACTATTATAGAAAAGCCTATCTTAAGGTGAGATGGTTATTCCAACCACTGCTTAACTAATTTTAAGGAATAGCTAATCCGTGTCGTTGGTCGAACAAATCGACGATCCTGGCCAGCTGATGGCGATTCTCAATCGTTGCCTAATTAGGGTTGCGGTAAACAATGCATAAGCAAAATGAACCGTCTTTCATAATTAACTATACCGAATTCTCAGGATATTGAGTTAGGCTATATGAATCTATATCTTAAAATTTTCTTAATCAGGGTTTCGGTTATTCCATAATCAACATGGAGTTCTTACAACACTCTAACCCAAAGTGGGATGTTAATCTTAACTCTACTTGCCTTTCAGAAGGTAAACAAGGTAGTCTTAGGAGAAGATAATCAAGATACAAGGAGGTTACAGAGATTTTCCAAATATCAGGCACCAGTTCATCCATCCTTGCTGGTGTCAAATGAGTGACACATTTATGTTACGAGTCCACGGATTTCTTAATCAGATATATTTACTTAGACAATTCCCTTCTGGGTATCGTCTTTGAATACCATTAGTTGACTTTAATACCGTATGACCATTGGAATATCTTTGTGGTTCCATGCATTAAACCTCCATACTGATCAGGCATGGAAGCAATCTATGGAACATTTTAAGATACACCAATCCTCATATGGCGCTTTTGTCATACCATTTGGTATTCGAAATCAATAAGGGTTAAAGAGATATCAATTACATTTGAATACATTTATCTGGAGAGAGAGTACATTAGAATTTTATGACTGAAGATTTCTGACAAGAACAAAAGAAATGGTTCCTATTACCAAATGAATCATTTACTTAGTTGTAATCCAACAACTGCTATTCATCACCCTGATGGCCTTAACACATACTAACCATGGTTTCATTAAACTATACAGGCCAATATGGCACTAACATTCTTAATGAATGTCATTAAAATATCAATATCACTTAGCTTAAGTCACAAAAGACCATCAATGGCATTTAAGGGTTGGACCTAGTCCATCACCCTTTTTGACAGGGGATCAAAAAGTCACATCTGTCTTTATTATATTAATGAATTTGGATAGCTTGAAAGTTTGCCATAAGGATCTCAGAAAAAAGTGATTCTTAATAGATATAAAATATCGATCTAAGGTTTGTTGGAGTATTCTCTAAAGTATCGCCGGCCAATTTCTATCTTGCGTTAAATGACCGGAGTCCTAGTCAAGCAGAGACAACAGTTCTCACCAGTTATCGTTCATTATAGAATCATATGTGCCAGCATCAAATAAATTTATGCATAAATTGCTTGATAAGGAAAAGTACCTGTTATATAATTATTCTGCATCATCTCCTGGGTGTTCCTCTGGGAGTCTCATGCATTTGTTCCTTTGGCCTCTCCAGGCTTCCTTATAAGTTTTGGGCAGTTGGTTTTGATGCGCCCTTCCTCGTTACAATTGTAACATGTCGCGTTCTTCAACTCATTGCAATCTAGAGTTTTGTGACCCTTGGTCTTGCAAATTCCACACAATTTAGCACTTGGGTCAATCGTACATTTTCCAGAATGTTGTTTTCTGCAGTTACTGTATTTGGGTTTGTTATTGAACTGACTCGAGCTTTTCCTAAAATTGGAATCTCTCCTATGCTCAGAGCTTCCCTTCTTCTTCTTGTTAGATTGATGCGAGTTTTCCTCGTCTTCTTTCCTCTTTCCCTCGCTAGAAGTTTTAACAGACTTATTCATGATAGCATCTAAAGTGAGAGATAAGGATAAGTCCACCGCGGACCTATATGTGGTAGGCCTAGATGCTTTAACATTTCCCTTTATCTCTGGTGCTAGGCCTCCAATGAAACGCGCTATGCGTTTAGGTTCAGGGGTGACTAAATAAGGAACTAGGCGGGACATAGTGTTGAAACTTGTCACATATGCCTGACAATCCAAATTCTTCATGACCAGAGTCAAGAAGTCTGATTCTATCCTTTCTACCTCATGCTGAGGGCAATAGTTTTCCTTGACTAATGCAACAAATTGATCCCAAGATAAGTTGTAGAGTAGGACCTTTCCCGTGGCTTGGAGCAATGATCTCCACCATGCCAACGCTTCTCCTTTGAATGATTGTGAAACAAATTTCACAACATCTTGCTCCGCACAACCACTGATGTCAACAACAGTGTCCATCTCATCGAGCCATGTCATGCAGTCGATGGCCCCTTCCTCTCCTGTAAAGTCTCTGGGCTTGCAGGAGACAATATATTTGTATGAACAGGTTTTAACATGTGGCTCTTTGTTAAGCACAACCTATCTAGATGGAACACTCCTCTGATTTGACGAGTTATGAACATCGTCTTCCTTTGACTCATGTGATTTAGAAGGGGCTTATTACGAGCCACAGATAGAGTCTTAGAGCGGGTATCATATGAATCATTATACTGTCTGTCAAGAGCTCGACTAACAACATCATCTATTAATGCATGCAGTTCCGCTCCAGTTATATTAATCCTGGTAGTATCATTGTTTACCTTCAAGTGGTTGTTAACTTCATCTGATCCAGCCATGTAGCTTGATTGCTACATAAATATTGACAATGATTTACTCAAAGGTTATTATGAAATTATCATTTTTGATGATTTATTAACCATGGTAATATAAACCATATGGGTTAATTTGTTAATTTTATTAGTATTTTCATTATAATTTATCATAGTATATAAGACATTAAGGATATTAAAGTGGCACAATGGCCTTGTCACGAGGACAGATTTGAATTTATAAGCCATGATCGTTTGGGATCGAGGCATTTAAGGTTTGAGCATAGTCGGTTACTTTTCTTGACAGAGAGTCGGAGACTACAACTGCCTTTTGTCTTTTAGGACAATAGATATGGCCCGTGGGCAATTCCCTTCTGAGGGATGTTTATGATATGATCATATTTTCAGATGCTATTAGTCAAGATCGTTGGGATCATACCGACTATTATGCTTGGACATGGTCCAACATTTTTAGGCAGGAGGTCAAAGACCACTACTGTCGTTGTCTTATCGGACAACAAATTTAGCCCGTAGGCACTTCATCATTAACGGATGTTTATAATATGTTCATCTTATAGGATGACATAAGCCATGATTTCTAGATCATTAGGCCAAATCAGGAAATTTGAAAAATTCCAATATAGGGATGACTATTGTGATTTTCTCAGATCACTTTTGTCAAGACTGCTAACACGTTCTTAGGTGTTAACAATATGATCATCTTTAGTTGATGATTTAAGCCATGATTTCTAAATCACTAGGCTAGACAAGAAAATTTGGAAGAATCCAATATAAGGATGACTGTTGTGATTTTCTCGAATCACATTTGTCAGGAGTGCTAACACGTTCTTAGGTGTTAACAAGGAGCTGAATCCCTTGAATAGGTCTCACCATCTTGGCCACGTCTGAAATGACATGTAGGCTAGGTTTCACCTTTTAGATTCTTTTTAATATATATTGGCAGAAAAGGAATGATATTTATTTTATTCAGGATTTTTATCATAAATCCTAATTCATAAGTTAGTAATAGCACAAAAGGCCTAGTCACGTGGACAAGTTTAAATTTATAAGCCATGATTGCAGAGAATCGAGGCGTTAAGGTTTGAATCAAAAGTTCATTACCTTTTCTTGACAGGGAGTTGTAGGCTACCACTGTCTTTAGTCTCAGAGGACGTTAATTATAGCCCATAGGCACTTCCCTTCTAAGGGATGTTATTTTCCATTTATTTCATATTTCGTGTTTAGAATGAAAACTTAATTTAATCAATCCATTATATGAAAATAAAAGTACAGAGTTGCCCTAAGCGGGTCTTTGAAAGGAAATAATGTGTCCTCGAAGGGACTGGAAGATAAATATGTCCTTATGAGGACTATTAAGGAAACGATCTTCAGCAAAAGAAGTTTCTTCTTCAAGTTATTTCTGAATGCTCTCTCCTTGGATGCTCGTTTCATTCTAGCCGCGCTACGAAGCTCAGCATTTCAGGGCTCCAGATGTGGAGAACTTCTATTACAGCTTCTTCGCTTGGCGACGTATATATAAAAATTTGGAAGCAAAAATTTCCAGATTAGGATTGAGAATATTCCTATGTTAAGTCTAGACTCAGGAGGTCAAGGAATGTGCTAATGTGTCATTGAGATTAAACACCAAAAAGATAGTGTTCAATTCACTCAATGTTGGCTCTGATACCAACCTGTCACACCCGGACTTTCCACGTGTCACCGGTGGGCCCGGTAGGGAGTATCATGACGTGGTTGGCAACATAATAGTCAAACAACACAATATATAATGCACAGCGGAAGCAAACGATAAATATATTACAATCCGAATATAAAGTAATATCAAGTATTACAACGGAAAGTAAAGGATCCACAGGCGGATCTTAAAAACAGAAACATTGTTCAACAGACTTTAGACGCCTAGAACTTGCAAGATTCCTTATTAACGTCCTGAGCAGCTTCCAGCCTATTACGTACTTGTACTTGTCACTTAGACCTTTGAAAATACGTCAGTTTTCACTGGTAAATACACTCAACCGACTCTTTTGAAAAGAGTTTAAGAAAATTGATTTAGATGCACCAGGCACAAAACATTTTGACACATTGATTAAAATGCACAATGCAAAATTAATCTTTTATGACTTGGGAAAATCTTATAAATAAAAATCTTGTATCCGATTTACATGGTTGTCCAACATTTAGGGCCGGTGATTATACAATACAAGCCGGTCAAGATTAATCGACACACCATAAATATAACTCACAAGAAGACATCCTTACGAGTGGGTATATCTTTTACATATGCAACAGGAGGTGTTATGTTTACACCTTGTGCTTAAGTTATGGCCATTCACTTTTTAAATGAGCCAAGGATATCCAAGACACGGTCATTAACCCCTAATGTTATTGTTATCAATCAATACAGATTAAAACGGGATTATGCAATTTAATCATCTCCGATTAAAAGGTTTCTACACCCGACCAAGCGGTATTTTTATAATACTGTATCCCAAGCCCGTATAAGGGAAAATAAGTTAAGAGTATTTACCTGAGCTAGCTCCTATCTTAAATAGCAAGAATTATAATAACTCAGCCGTATTCACTTAAGTAAGCGTAGGTACAATTTACCGGAAGGCTCTAGTCTGGAATGATGGTATAAATAACCAATTAAAATGCTAACGAGTCTTTAATTAAGCCTAAGCTTAGACCGGTTAGTCTTAAGGAAATATACGGTTCAAACGCATGATTAAGAGAAGACCGGAATAGAATGTGTTTTAGACCCAACAAGTTTGAAGACTTGTATAATATGGGTAATCTAAACACCTTCTGGATTTTGAGATAAAATCGTTAAGGTTTGACCCGTTTAGGCTAGTTTATATAAACTAGTTACATAAACCGAACCGAACGCGTAATAAGCGTAACGGGTATACATATGAGCCATTTACAGGTTTCCTAAGTTAATATGCTTCATATATGTTGTGACATCAGTAAGATGTCTTTTATTATGCCCGAAACGAATTTAAACACAAACTATGCCCCGTAGGGGTAGTTTGGTCATTTACAAGGTTATAAAAGAGTTTAATTATTTGCCTGAGTTACAGGTCTGATGTAATCAGAAAAAAATACTTATTTTACCAAGTTAAAACAGTAGGGTGAAGTATATATGTGAAATTTATCAATTATAACCAAACTATGCACCGTAGGGGCATTTTGGTAATTTCACATAAGCCGTAAAGCTCAAAACTAAAGTCTGAGTTAAAAAACTTTTGCTTACTGTTAATATATTATAACTTGCCTCAAATATCAGTAGGTATCAACCCTTGTATGTTTAAAATACATTCTAGAACATACTATGCGTTAAAAACGCTTAAAAAGGCGATTAGAAGCCATTTCCGGGTTTGACACATAAAGCTGATATTTTTACTATTCCAGAGGACTTAAAATAATTTATTTATCATATGTGATCAGTAGAAAAAGGTTTGGAGTCATTTAGATGTGTAAAACTCATTTTATAGCCCGTAAGGGCAAAACCGACAATTACCGGATTAAGCCTACGACTTTAAGTTATGCTCAGCCTAAAATTTATTAAAAATCTTCAAAAATCCCAAAATAATATATTACATCAGTGGGTAATTAGTTTGATACTAAAAAGTAGGCTTAGATAGGCTATACGCTAATTATGTCGTTTAATTAACATAAAGCTTTCATTTTACGCTAACGAGCATAACTCTTAATCTACACCTCAAACTGATGTCAAATTTTGTATGCAAGTTTATATATCAGTAATTAAAGTTTCTACTCTTTTTCATTTCCAAAAATCACGTTTTAAGGTGAAAAGGGCATAATGGTCAACATATGAGCAATTAACGGAATCATGCGTATTAATCGGTTAACTAATGAACCATGGTGTATAATCACAGAGGGTTATACTAGCATGTACCCTGGTCCAAATGAAGCTCTTAGGTATTTCTAAATCATACCAAAACGGGTCAGAACTGAATTCAAAGCAAAAGTCAAAGCTTTGCGACTTTTGGTTCCGAACCGGGTCTAAACAGTAAATTGTCGGATTGAACATGTTTAGACATGTCCTTACACTAATTACCAAGTTATATAAATGATCAAACAGGTTGTATGTGTTCTACATTGCTAATCATGCATAAATTAGAATTTAAGTATCCTGTTGACTTTTTAATTACAAGTTTGACCCGACATTTGACCTAGTTAGAGTGGGAATCAGGGGGAACCCTTTTGACGGTTTATTACCCACATAATTACCAACTTATAACTACTTTTGATTCGACTAATCACTGGACCAGTAGTGGTTAATCTTAAAGTCAACCGTTAATTACGACGGTTTGACTTTTAAGCTAATACTAAGCTAAAACTTAATTAAGAAGGGTTAGGCATACTTACTGAAGTCCTATGCACGAAATGTGAAGCTTAGAGAGGAGTCCTTGGCTCCAGAAATGCTCCAATATGCAGATGGAAGGTGTGAGGGACTTGTTGCAACTCATGGCCTTTATATAGTGAATTTTTCACCACAAAATGTTGACACACAAGTCTACAAGTGTCCACAAATCATCCACAGGTGTCCCTAAGTGTTTAGGGGTTGTTTAGGGGCCAAGAAGGATGAGGAAAATCAATTAAAGATCAGTTGCAATGTTTAAGACAGCCAACAGCCAACTTTCTGCATCTGGGGATGCCTTGCGCACCGTAAGGTCCCCAGTGTTGAGGTGCGCAAGCATGTTATCAGGGCCAAAAATCTCTTTTTCAGTTTGCATCCTTGGCTCTTGGTCCTCCGAAAGGTCAATTAACTTATTTTCTTGCACTTTGAACCCTCTAAATTGACATATAAGGGCTTTAAGACATTTACCCACTTTTTTTAGTCCCCGGTTAACTTTATTGTCACCCGAAAGGTCCAAACTTTCAACGTTGACGCTTTAACCCCTCGTACACGAATTTGATCATAACTTTCTCATACGATAACGAAACTTTATGAAATTTTTATCGTGCATTCTAGTGAGCATAATTTACCATTACAAAGCTTCGGGTTTGCTTAAAGGTCACTCAGAGGTATAACTTAAACATGTTGACACCTTTAACCCCTGTAGTTTGTAATCTCTCACTTTCTTCCATATTTAGCTTTGTATGATCCATGATTTATTCGTTTGAAGGTATGAGCATCATGTAGGGTTAATGTATAATATATTTATTCACTGTTGGCAGTTAAAACCCGTATATTCACATACTTTCCAGGTTTGTCAACTTTAGTCCTTCAAGAACATTCTTTTACACGTTCAATCTTATGACACGTGTCAACACATTATAGGACGTGAATTTTCGAGGTGTTACAAGTTGGGATTCACATCTTCCGTTAATTGAATTCTCCTACAACAACAGTTATCACACCAGCATAAAAATGGCTCCTTTCGAAGCTCTCTATGGTCGAAAATGTCGTTCACCAGTCTGCTGGAATGAGATCGGCGAGGCTCAACTTACTGGACCTGCCCTCATTTTAGAGACAACAGATAAGGTTAAGAAAGTTCGTGATAACCTTCAGACAGCTAGAAGCCGTCAAAAGAGTTACGCGGGCCCAAAACGCAAGCCCTTGGAATTTCAAGTCGGTGATCGAGTATTACTTAAGGTCTCACCTTGGAAAGGTGTGATCAGATTTGGAAAGAAAGGAAAACTTGCACCTAGATACGTTGGACCATTCAAGATCGTCGAAAGAATCGGTAAGGTAGCCTACAGACTTGAGTTACCTCCTAAACTTGGAAATGTTCATCCAACCTTTCACGTATCCAATCTCAAGAGGTGTTTAGCTTATGAGAACCTCCACATACCACTTGACGAAATTTGTGTTGATAAAACACTGAAATTTGTCGAGAAACCTGTGGAAATCATGGAACGTGAAGTCAAGTGGCTTAAACGCAAGCGCATTCTTTTGGTCAAAGTTCGCTGGGAAGCTAAACGTGGACCCGAGTTTACTTGGGAACGCGAAGATCAAATGAAGGCGAAATATCCGCATCTTTTCCCACGAGTTTCCTCTAAATAAATTTCGGGACGAAATTTCCACAAGTAGGGGAGACTGTAACATCTGTCTCTGAAATCATTGTAAACAATTCAGTTATCAATAAAACAATGTTATTTGATCCCAATGTTTATTTGGTTGTGTTTTACATTTTTCATGTTTTGACTTTTATTCAATTTCAAACTCTATATCGCTTTCTGGAGAGTTATACGCAAACTGATGCGTAAACGTAATCAGTTTAATGCGACAAATACTCCGGAACATAAACATATACTTAACATACCTTAAATAACCTTTACATAACTTAGAAATAAGTTTTGAAGGCTTTGGTATGGCAAAAACAAGTTAATTCGCTTACAGGGACTAAACTTGACAAACTGCGAAAGTATGCCAATTTGAACTGTAACGAACATTCCGGAACATGACCATAAGTTAAACATACCATAAATATGCTTTACATAGCTTAGAAATAGGCTTTGAGGGGTTCGGTGTGCTAAAATAAACTTTTGGGTCATTCAGGGACTAAAAGTGCCAAAAAGTGCACAAGTTTGCACTTTCGCGCATAACTTACGTTCTGAATACATCCGGACATCCAAAAATTTATGTAAGCACTAAAACATTTTATTTTAGTGATTGGCATAAGAAAAATCCATCCGCCGCGTCATTTGGATCGTTTTTCGCGCTTATGCGCATTCCGTCGTAATTAAGCGAACATCGCGATCGTACGACCAAACGAACTGACATCCGACATATTTTTTAGCATGTTTCATGTCCACAATATTTAGGAATCATTTTAGGGCCTTAACGTTGGCTTAACGGGCCTTAAACGTGTCGGAAATGGCTTAAACACGTAACAGGGACTGAAACTGTCATTTACGAAAGTTTGTTTCTGACCAGTCAGGCCAGGCGGCCCGCGTAAAACCAGGGCTATCCTTTACGCGGCCCGCGTCAGGCTCCCAGATCAGATAAGATCAATTAATCAGCAGATTACAGGTGTTAAACTCCCAACCACACAGCCACACTTGCCCCTTCAGTTCATGAGGGGCCATTTTTAGTCACCACAACATTCCAACAAGTGTACGCCTTAGATTCGATCACAGTTTCCAAGAAACGATCCTAACGGTTCAGGAAATCCTATAAATACCCACATCCCCTAACTTCAAAACCCACTAGAATCTGATTTGAGAAGCTCTAAGTTGAAACCTTTGTTTCATACCTGAGCTACTTGAATGAAGATTAGCATTCGGGGACCCTTCGTAAGTATTCCTTCGTTCTTTTATTGCTTTTCGAGTCTGAAAGTCAAACTTTGTTTGACTTTCTGCGTTGACCAGTTTATGGTCAATGCGAAGTTCGTTTGAACTTCGCAACGTGATTGTAATCACGATGGTTATAGTCCCTTGTGACTATGCCTACTGATTAACACGTTGTCTAGGGTCGTAAGGGTAAGCGATCTAATAAATCGCTTATACCTTCGAACCCGACCCATTTGGTCGATCGTTAGGATCCGACCAAATACATTAGGTGACCATAGTAGGTAGGGAATAACCTTCCGAGGTTATACCTTATGGTCACGACGTTTAAGTAGTTGTATGATAGGTAGTTTATATGCCTTAGGTAAATTACCAAAATACCCCTTTGATGCCAAAATTCATTATAAACATATGTGACATAACTTTTGACATCTAAACTGATTTGGTGACAATATTAGGCATGTTAAGGCATATTCTACTTGTCATAGGACTAGTTAGGCGGTCCGAACGCATTTCACGCGAACGATGCGTTAAAGTAGCATAAGCTACCTAAACGGGTCGTAATGGGTCGTAAGCACTTATGTTAGGTTTCATTTAGTATGTAGGCTTTGTTAAACCATATTACACGAGTCTCCATACTCGTTTGGTTTAAGAACCCTCATTCTATCTGATCCTCCGATTTAGGTCCGGTTTATTAACATAGTTACCTATATTAGGTGCCGTTTGATTCCGATATCTCTAGCTTTGCTTGGTGGTTATCTTAGGACTTCTGAGCAATCTCAAGTGAGTACATAGACCCCTCTTTTACTGTTTTCCAAACATTTTGGAGTGAAACACATGTGCCTACTTGTTACTTTTGTGCTTTCCTGCTTTCACATCATATACTTGCTATGTTCATTAGTACATTGTTTTACATTACATTACATTTCATGCTATGTATGTCCATTGTGTGCATACTTAGTACATTGTTTCACATTACATTTCATGCTATGTATGTCCATTGTGTGCATACTTAGTACATTGTTTCACATTACATTTCATGCTATGTATGCCCATTGTGTGCATACTTAGTACAGTTGTTTTCATCACATGTTTAAATTTTGGTATGACATTTGGGTTGTTTAAAATGGAACAATACATTCATTAACATTAGCTACGCCGTTCGTTAGTAGGTAGTGGTACCATAGGAATTGACAACTCCCGTTCCGGACATCCTGGGTAGGTTTGGATGAAAGGAATGACCGAATTCGATACACATAACTTAGATAAACCTTTAATTTGTTTAAGGGTTTATCGCCACAGTCTCAAGGCTTGGATGTATGCATTTTCACAATACCGCATAAATGTTTGTATCAGTATAGCATGCATTTGTTCCACAAAACATAACTTTGATTTAAACCATGTTTTACTTCAATACCTTGTTTTTGTGCATTTTACATATGGTTTAGTTGATATATTTCACTTACCATACATGATATTTTTGGGTACACATTACATGATCTGCATTAAACATAAACATTTTGACATTGATATACACAATTAGTGGTTTACATTGGACATAGACATTTCGATATGGTTTACACATTAACACATGACAATTCATTTATACATAAACAATTTACATTGTTGGTTGGTTTGAGTAAGTGATTTGAGTAACGAGGCGTATGTAATATGATACAAGCATGGTGGATACGCCGCTGGTACTTCCTATATATAAGTGTTTGTATGACATTACATGTCGTAGCGTTACTTAAATCATTTCAATATTTGACATATTACGTTTTACATAAACAACTTATTTTCACAAGACATTGATTTACAAAACAACTTATCTTATAAAAACTCATATTACTTGGTTATTCATTTAACCTTACATTATTCTCTTATTTATATATATCATCGCTTTTTGAATGATTTACAAAACAAAACAATTTACAAGGTTCATGACTGACTTTTGTTAAACAACTTTTTCTAAACTCATAAGTCATGAATCCTCTTTTCACAAATCCTATGTATCTCATAGGCATTTTTATGCTGACGTACCTATTTTCACATGTGTTTTCAGGAGCTATTGCGTAGGATGATGATCATGACACTAAGGCGGACCTGTGCCTTAGAGACTAAAAATGAAGATAGACTAGTTTAATTATGTTATGAACTCTTTGTTTCCTGTTTAAGACAATATAACACTCTTGTTTAATAAATAAAATATAACTTTGTATGCCACGGTTGTGAAACAATAATTCTGTTACAACACTCCCCGACGTTTCCGCCACGTTTTGTATATTCTACGTGGTTGGGGTGTGACAAGACATGAAAAAATCAAATGTTTTCTAACATATAAACATAGGTTATTTTTTTGTTGTAAAAAAAACGTATGTGATGTATTGTAAAGCATACCGTTAAGTATCAAATAAGTATAAAGCTTAGAGTGAAGTCTCGAAATTGAACAACCAGGTGTCTTGCATGTATGGAATGTTTAGGAATTAACAATACACGTTAGTTGTTTACGAGTTAAATTCATGTTTATGGGAGTTATGAATCACGTATCAAATGAATGGTTGTATCAATGTATGAACATGTATATTTCACATAAAAGTTCAATTTCATTACGATCAAATCCTCGGATTTACAGTGGTTTGAAACGAAATACGGTAACAAGGAATACAAGTTTCCAAAAATAGAATTAATGACAAACTTTCTAATTAAGGAAATTTATGAAAAAGCGGGGAGTTACAGTCTCCCCTCCTTTAGGAAATTTCGTCCCGAAATTTATTTAAAAGGAAGACTTGGAAAAAAAAATTTGGCAAAAGAATGGAAGATAGTTTTAAAAGCAAGGAAGTATTTTAGGATTTGAACGTTTAAATCGATTGGTTGCAAATAAGGTTTGTATACAGGTCGAAGTATAAGTGGGTATAATAGAGGTATGAGAATGGATGATCGATTTAGTAGATGGATGCAAGGATATAGGTGTTATGAGTATTTGATATAAAAGGATTATGAGGCGTTAAGAAAGAGGTTTCAACATGGATAATCGGATATCGCGCGTTTGGCAATGCGTTCGTGAGTTTTTTTTTAGTTTGTGTATCGGGCCTAACTAAGGTCTGCAAAACACCGAATTTCTCATGGCACATTTTACGAAAGTTTGGTAACATGGTGAAAACACTTATATATAGGAAGTACCAGCGGCGTATCCACCATGTTTTGACCACATTACGTTCGTCTCGTATTCGGTGTCATGTTACGTTCCGTGTCCAACCATATACAGTAGTACATTCTATGGTTCTCATGCGCTTATCACTATAATCCCGTGTGCACCCGCAATTACATTGATCGTCGCATGATCCGCATAGCTTGTACTAGTTGTGTATGAATCAGGGTATACATAATTTGAAAATAAGATTGCATACGTATAAGAATGTAGCATATAAGCAAGTCTATGCTTAAGTATGTATGGGATCCACGCAAGCGAATCCCTCGGATTCCACTCGCGTACGGGTACGAATGTATGAGTATAAATGAAAGTATGAGCATAGATATAAATTTAAGTATGAATATGCACATAAGTATGAGTATAGAGATAAAACGTATGAGTAGTATAAGCATAAAACGCATGAGTATAGGTACGAATAAGGAAGATTACGTATATAGTGTATGTCAAAACATAATGAAATTTAAGCGTATAAAAGCGTTCAAAAGGCTGAGTATGTAAATACGAACAATATAAGTGAAATTATCGCGAGATATCGACTAAAACGTGTACGATGATATGCATGTATAGTTGTTTAGACGAATAAAAAAATAGATTGAGTTGATTTGGAAAGTAGAATATAGTTTGTAAATGTAACGAAACATAAAGTACTCATTGGTTATGCATAACGTATTTTGTAATGAATGGAAATGCTACTTTTGTTTTAAAAGAGTTTACATAATCCGAAGATGGTCGGTCCCCATGAAGTCTTCTTGCCCACGTGTTTTGAAAACTGGTGTAGAAAAAGGTTTTCGAAAAAGTAAGTTCGTTTCATCAAAACAAGAAATTTTGAATTTAGGAGGTTCTTGTGAAAACGTTGATCCTTGGGAAAGGGATTTAGCAAAGGTCTTAGTGTTCATTGTAAAGGGTTTTGACAAATGATTCGTTGATGTTGAAAAGAGTCTTTGGTAAAATGATTTTATAATATCTATAAGATCTTATAAGTAATTGAGAAAGGTTGGTTTTATTTCGATTAAGAATGGAAGTCTCTAGTATGATGATATAATGTGAGCGTGTTTTAGTAATTAAGTCGAATATGAAGTTCATGGGCAAGAGATTTATTGGACCGATTAAATTGATAGGTAGCATTTTGGAAGGTTTTGAAATTCGGGTAATAAAACGTTTTAAGACATGATTAAGAATCTCGTGTATATGAGTTGAGTGAAAATAGATTGTAGAATAAGAAGTACGTTTGATAAAACAATGTATTTCGAAATCGGTACAAGTAGGTATTTTGAATAATGATAAATGATTTAGGTACAAAACATGATCGGGTTTGCATTATAAAACATTTTGAAGGAAGGTTTTGGTAACGATCACCTAGGTAAGGGAATCACCCCTAACTCGTGGGTGAGGTCGTTTTAAGGAAAAAGGGAATGGAGTTAATCGTCAAGGTAAGGAAATCACTCATATCTCGATGATATGTCTCCATTTGTCGTTACAAGGAATATGAAATTAAATTATATGAAATCATGCATATGTATAAATGTATGGAAAGATTCAATATGATGTGTGTGTGAGAAGAAAATATCAAAAGTAATTTCGAATTTGAAAGTTTGCATCGTATAAAATAAATAATAGAAACACATGTTTGATTAAAATTTGGGATGGTTCCAAAACGGAACTTTGACTAACCAAAGTGGTCGAAAAGTCTTTCGAATTTGAGGAGCATGATTTGGCCTAATAGGTGGAATACTCTCGCCGACAAGTCGGTTAACGGTATTTACCCTTCCGGTTACTACATGTCCCAAATCAATCGAAATTTCGAGACTTGGCGGGATTTATGAAAAAAATCAAGGAGTGGAACTAGTCGACAAGGTGCGGGTTTCACCCCTAACTTGGCGATTTAGTATCCTAAGTGTGGTTGGTACTCGTTGGGTCAAAATTTAATTTCAACACTTTGACGATGGTCCACTAGAATTTGAATTTCTCCATCAAGGTGAGGGTTTCACTCCTAACTTGATGGTGAATTTCGTGTAAGAAAAAGAAACGTAGAGGGTTTGAGAGTCACTCCCCAAATTGTGGGTTTCACACCTATTTTGGTGAAGTCGTCTCGTTTGTGTATTACGAGTGGTTTGTGAATTTAGAATAGTCGAGTAAAATGTATGAGGAAAAGCGTATGTTGAAGATTACGCAAACAAGTATAAACATGTCAAGAATGACACATAAAGGATGACATATTAAAACAAATATTAACACATAATAAATCATGTATTATCACATAAGAATAGCATGTCAAGTATGTTACATAAGGATAAATGACACATATGTTTAAAAGGCTCAAAGAGAATGTATAAGAAACACATAAAGTGGCATGCATGTAGTTTCAAATAAAACATAAGAATAAGGCTCTAGAACTATAGACTAGGTAAAAGCATGGCAATTCTACCTAATTCCCTATAGTTATGGCTCTGATACCAATCTGTCACACCCCAACCAATGGCGGAAACATCGGGATGAGACGAAGTGTGAAGATTGCTAGAGACATCATAACGCTATTTGTGACAATATTTAATAAGCCGATTTCATTTCATAATTCATTTGTCAACATTACAAGGAAATCAAATAACATCAAGTTCAAGGGAAATACAATACAACATAATCAAAATTGATACGACGATTAAACCTAAACGTCTATATGTGTATCTAGGCATCAACGCTACTTCATTTCATAGCATCATCATCCTCAACCTGTAACATGTTTAAAATAAAGTTCAATGCGAAAGCAAAGGCGAGTATACAAGTTTGGTACATACGTATCAAAAGATAAGTTTAAACAATTCCATGTGGCAAGCTCTTGATACGAGATAAACAATAAAATTGGCATGTGTCAAACATACCAAACCAATAATGAAACACAATATGCTCATGACATAACCACAAGTCTACGGGCGGGTCGTTAATCCTATAGCGCTATATATGTCATGGTTTGGCTCGTACGAAGTTAATGATAAGTCTAACACATAATGTCCTCAACCCAAGTTTAAAGTATCAAGTAATCAAATAAGCATGCGTGTAATAGGAATGTTTATGTATTATGATAAAGTTTGTGTGTAAGTTTATAAATAACATGTTACACCCCAAAAAGTGGTAAACGAAAAAGGGGTTCAAGTATACTCACAAGTCTTGCATATGCTTTCCGATTATCCAATCGTTGAAGAGTAGTGAGATTTGGAGTCCTAATGTATAAGGGTTAAAGTTTAAGGTAGGTTTAGAGTCGAGATTCGAAATTTAAGACAACATGAAAATAACTTATTAGAATAACATGTGAAAATGATCATCTAATACATATGATACTTGTTCTTGACACTATGTAACTCCAAGGAGTTTATATGGTTTCATGGAACAAGGTTCCATTAGAATCGTAACAAGTTATCATACTATAGGATGATGTAACCTAGTACTTGACATATGAACACTAGTTCATCATCTAAGATTCGATTATTTGGATTATGTGGTTATGTATCGTATAGGTTATATAGATATATTAATAAGTCCAAAAGATTAATAGTTCAAGCATGAGGTAGAAGATTAACATCTTCATTTAGGTACCTCTAATGTCATACAAATCATGTAAGAGGTAGGAAGAACAAGCTTCCATTTAGGTACCTCTTAAGTGTTCACCACTACACTTGATGTAAAAACAACCAAGGAGGGTCATGAACTAATATCAATACAAGAATAAGAAACATCTACACTATGAGAAATTATCAAGGGATGTGGGGATTTTCTGTTGGACAACCCAAGTTAGTCCACAATTACACATTTACCAAGCTTGAAGCTTGAACACCACTTGTGGGTCAAAAACCCTAAACAAAACAGAAAGTATTTGAGGATTAACCTCTGATTTTGTATGTCTCAGCCCCGTTTTTAAGCTTAACTAACCATAGAAGAGGTTATAAGCATAAGGACGTGGGTTTGAGTGAGTTAGACTCAAGTTTGCACAAGTATAAACAATGTTTAGTAAAGATGAATGAAAACAGTGAACTTTGGAGCGTATTTTCCGGAGTTCCAGGGACTTATTTACTGTGAAAAACCCATGGAATCGAAGCTAAGGTCAATCCAAGCACATAGGAAAAAGAATGGACTAAATCGGACAAGAAATGAAGAAGTTATGCTCATTTTCGTGAAGGGGTACGAATCTGCTCGAACTTCTTCTTTCAGCTGCGATTTGGAGAGGATTTTGAGAGTGTTTTAGTGTTGCAAAAGTGGAAAAGTGGCTGGGATTAGAGTGGTATTTATAGGGGATGGATTAGGGTTAAAGTGGTTGTGCATTTAAGGTGATTTAGGTGGTGGTTAGCAATTAAAAAAAAGAGTTAAGAGGGGTGCTTTTGGTCCGAATGGAGGCTGTAAACAACCAATTACTTTCATTTTTTTTTGTTCGTGACACATTAAGTTAGGTATTTCACCTTTATATTAATTCTAGTTAATATATAACTATCTATTTAAATGTGTAGTATGATGAGGTGGAAGATTGATAATTAAAATCAACAACAATTCAGCCATAAGGCTGCTGCGATTGGACTGCCATTATATATATATATATATATATATATATATATATATAGGGGATCGCTAGAATGAGAACCACCACGAGTTATGAGAACCACGAGAACCGCGCCCCGCGGGTGGCCGTCGGCGACGAAATTTTTTTTACACCTAGATCCGTATATTTTAGCGGGGGGTTTAAATTTTCGGTTCAAACGGCGCGCCCGAGGGGGTAGTTTTTTACGCCCAAAGTTTGGGTTTTTTTAATTTTTTTAATTTTTCTTTTTTTTTTTACCAAACTTTGGGCGTAAAAAACTACCCCCTCGGGCGCGCCGTTTGAACCGAAAATTTAAACCCCCCGCTAAAATATACGGATCTAGGTGTAAAAAAAATTTCGTCGCCGATGGCCACCCGCGGGGCGCGGTTCTCGTGGTTCTCATAACTCGTGGTGGTTCTCATTCTAGCGGCTCCCTATATATATATATATATTGGGGAGGGTTTAAATGAGAACGCTAAATATTGTGAGAACCGTGAGAACAAATGAAAAAACCGCAAAAACTTGGTCAAAAACGAATCAAATTCAAAAAAAAAAAAATCTACACTTATCATTATTATTCGAATACAATGTTAGAAATTTAATTTACACGTTTAAATTTACGTGAATTCGTAAATAAAGAAAATTTACACATGTGTAAGTTTGCCATTTACACATGTGTAGATCTGTTATATTTACACATGTGTAAAAAATCTAAAAATAGTGATTTTGAAAGGAGAAATGGATTATTTGATGTTATAAATTCTTTTTTTGATGTTGTATATTAATTACAATGAGGTTTGTATTAAAAAAATTGGTTTTGATTGGTGTTCTCATTCGTTCTCACGGGTTCTCGCAATATTTAGCGTTCTCAAGATAACTCTCCCATATATATATATATATATATATATATATATATATATATATATATATATTGTTGAAAACTAAGTTAAGTATAGAATGAATTAATTTATGTCATAATAATGTAAAATACTAACCATTTAATTAAATGTATTAAGTGGGGAATATCATTAAAACCAAACAATTAAACAAGATGGCAGTTCCGATCGGGACTGTTTCAGCATTTTCTTTTATAAATTTCTTTTTAGTAACATTTTAGACATGTATATGCTGATTATATTATGTAATAATGATGTGTTAAATAAGCCCTATGACGCATATAAGACATGAAAAAATCAAATGTTTTCTAACATATAAACATAGGTTCTTTTTTTGTTGTAAAAAAAACGTATGTGATGTATTGTAAAGCATACCGTTAAGTATCAAATAAGTATAAAGCTTAGAGTGAAGTCTCGAAATTGAACAACCAAGTGTCTTGCATGTATGGAATGTTTAGGAATTAACAATACACGTTAGTTGTTTACGAGTTAAATTCATGTTTATGGGAGTTATGAATCACGTATCAAATGAATGGTTGTATCAATGTATGAACATGTATATTTCACATAAAAGTTCAATTTCATTACGATCAAATCCTCGGATTTACAGTGGTTTGAAATGAAATACGGTAACAAGGAATACAAGTTTCCAAAAATAGAATTTAAGACAAACTTTCTAATTAAGGAAATTTATGAAAAAGCGGGGTGTTACAGATAAACCTAAGGGTGACACTGAGAGTAGTAACTTTGTTGGTATATGTGAAAATTCTGTATGTCTAAATAGTTTTGTCAATATTACATCCAAACCCACTTGTGATTTTAAACCTATCTATTGTTTTTCAAACTTTGCTATTTGTGGGATTTACTGGGTATGGTTGTTGTTGTATTGTTTTTCAAACTTTGTTGACTATGGAAAAAAGGTTGGATGGATAATTGATTCTGGTGCTAACCAGCATATGGTTATGACTAATGATTGTCTTATTAATCAAAAGGTTGTCACTGAATTAACATCAAAGTTAAACACCCTAATGGCATAAGTGCTTTTGTAACTAAAATCGGTGAAATTAAATTAAGTGACAAAGTCATTCTCTATGATGTGTTCGTTGTTCCCAATTATTGTGTTAACTTAATCTCTGTTCATAAACTTGCTAGAGATTGTAAGCTTACTGTTTCTTTTGATGAACATAACTGTTATATTCAGGATTCTCATCTAAAGAAAGTCCTGGTGACTGGTAATCAGTTTGATGGTCTATACTTCTGTGGTAGTTCTTCTTTTTCGAATAAGGTGTGTAATGCTAGTTGTGATGTTAATCTCTGGCATGCTAGGTTAGGACATCCTGCTCAACCTGTACTGCATGTTTTAAAGAATAAATTAAATATTAAAACTAGCTCTAAGTTAGCACCTTGTGAAACTTGTCATAGGGATAAACAACATAGGGAACCGTTTCCCTTAAGTGACCACAAATCAAAATTATTAGGTGATCTGGTTCATCTAGACGTTTGGGGTCCCTATAGAGTTCCAAGTAGAAACGGTTTTAAGTATTTTCTTACTATTGTGGACGACTTTACTAGAGCTGTGTGGGTATATCTCATGAAGTCAAAGGATGAAGTTTTTTTACTATATTAAAGACTTTTATAATATGCTAAAAACTCAGTTAATAAACCTGTTAAAATATTCAGGAGTGACAACGGAACAGAATTCATTAATAAACAAATGAATAATTTCTGCTATGAAAATCGTATCTTACATCAAACTTCATGTGTTTATACCCCACAGCAAAATGGGGTCGTTGAAAGAAAACATAGACATATATTAAATGTAGCTAGAACCTTACTTTTTCAAGGAGCATTTCCTCTCAAATTCTGGTCTGAATGTGTTCTAACTGCTGCTTATCTGATTAACAGGACCCCTTCATCTGTTTTAAATGGGAAGTCTCCGTATGAACTAGTGTTTGGTTTTGCCCCTGTTTTAAGTCAACTTAGGGTGGTAGGGTGCCTTTGTTTTAGCACTGGGTTAAATAACTCTGATAAATTTGACATACATGCTAAAAAATGTGTCATGATTGGATATTCAAATGAAAAAAGGGGTATAAACTTTGGAGTCTTGATAAAAAATTGATGTTTTATTCTAGGGATGTCAGGTTCTATGAAACCTACTTTCCTTTTAAAGAAAAGAAAATGTCTGTTTATCTTGATACTATTTTCTGAGGCTAATACCCTAAACTTTTTTGATTTATCTGATTTAAACTACACCCAAAACCCTAACGTTGACCAAACTCCCAATGATGAGATTATTCAAACAAGCACCTTATCAGGACATGGGTCTGAGCAGTCTGGAACTGATTCAGGTGTTACTTTAGGGATGGCTGATAATCTGTCACACCCGCTCGTAGCGGAAACGCAAGGTGTGATCTGTCTGGTTTTCATTGCATAAATATCGATGTACATGAACAAACTATATGAATAAAACATACTCCATTGCCATTACATAGTGTTTCAAAAGATTACAACATAAGTTTAGTGTGTCGGTTACAAACCATTAACATGAAAATAAAGCGTTATTGTTTCATACATTAACTTGAAATAAACTACAAAGGTTTAAACCATCATATTTCCGCAAAGAGGCGGAATATAATAGTTAAACCCTTCAAAAGATGGCATGGAGTTCCTGTACTTGTTATCTTGACTGGGAAATCCGACATGGTCCTTTAATTCCCTGAAATACATGTTAAGTTTGGAAAACATCAACAAAAGTTGGTGAATTCATGCAATTTAGTTGTAAACGATGTATGAAAAATGTGAGTTGTAGTATGTAAAGCGTCAATGAAATCGTTGATCATTAATGTTTTGCAAGGACATTAATATGTGTGCCGAAAAAGGAAGCAAACCAACCCTAGACGATTTTATGCCGATTCCTATCGACTGGGACACAAACGCACTCTTCTGTATGGGTCCACGACCAAGAGTGGGGCTCGTCAAAACCCAATAGATCTAGTCCTTTGTTCCTTGGTCCAAACTGGATTAATGGTGCTTATAGTATGGCCCTAATTCGCACATGATCTATGGTGTTTCATTACCTAACTTTAACATACTCTG
Source organism: Helianthus tuberosus (assembly GCA_030545235.1). Lineage (NCBI taxonomy): Eukaryota > Viridiplantae > Streptophyta > Magnoliopsida > Asterales > Asteraceae > Helianthus > Helianthus tuberosus. The sequence continues at coordinate 83,795,114 of CM060363.1, forward strand.
AACATGTATCTTCCCCGATAGTTGTAAAGTTGTAAAACATTTAAATGAATAGGGGAACATGAACTCACTGTATTGCGTCCTGAAAATAGATGTAAATAAGATCTCACGTGCAGTCGTCCTGAATAGCGTGGCGACCTACAAACGTTCTTATTTTTGTTAGACACTTCGGTCTTTGAAAAGAACTTGAGTACAAGTCTTGTGTCTTGAGTATATATAAGACTTGTATGTCTTTACTGTTCGTTAACTGTGTATTCGATGAATGAGTTGTATAGTCGGATCTCGTCCGCTGAATCTCGTGTCTTGTATGTATCACTTGTATAGTTGTGTTTCCAATAATAGTATCATTGGGCCAAGCCCATGTTTTCAAGTTATTGGGCTTAAATAGTGCTGAGCCTGAATAGTGTTGGGCCTCAAATAGTGTTGGGCCTCAAATAGTGTTGGGCTTGAATAATGTTGGGCCTCAAATAGTGTTGGGCCTCAAATAGTGTTGGGCCTCAAATAGTGTTGGGCTTGAATAGTGTTGGGCCTGAATAGTGTTGGGCTTAAATAGTGTTGGGCTTGAATAGTGTTGGGCTTAAATAGTGTTGGGCTTGAATAGTGTTGGGCTTAAATAGTGTTGGGATTGAATAGTGTTGGGCTTAACCCACTAATTTATGTTAAGCCCATTATGAAAAATAAGCCCATTTGTAAAACAATAGCCCATTACTTAAACTAGCCCATTTGTTATAAAAATAGCCCATTAAGTATAATAAGCCCATTTGTAGAAAAATAGCCCACTAGTTCATGTAAGCCTTTCATTTTTATAAAAATCCTTTTTATAAAAATTTACTAAGTATAGATGTTAGTAAATAAAAACATACTAGTTTTTATAAGTTTCTAAACATCCGAAATTTGTTATCGATGACATATTTATATTTCGTGTCGAAAGATCGTCTAAACGTCGTAGTAACTCCCCGGATTGGCAATTCACTTATGTAGTCGTCCGTCGTTCATTTTGACCATAATTGGTGTCCGATTATTCTAATCGTCCGCAACTCGTTTTAAGGCGTAATTATGTGAAGTCTCGTAGGACTTTTGTTATAACGTGTTTTGAGTTTAAAGGTGACATGAGATTCAAGTTCCTACAACGATATATTTAACTAATACTCCAAGTAATATATCACACAAAAATTGTTAAAGTAACCAAATATATATTTTCTAAAAAAATATATATATTTTTCTTGTCTTTTATTTTACCAAAAGTGTTGTTACTTTATAAAATAAAGTTTTTATGAAAAATGGCTATATAACCTTTGTATTTTATTCTAACCATGTTTTATAAACATATCATTTTCTTAATCAAATCACCAACAATTTACCCAACATCATAACTAAACATATGAGACTTTTATAACATGAAATTATCAAAATGATATCCAAATCATGTAGGGTTTTAACCATGATCATTTCATATGCTAACAAGTTCAAAAACCAAGTTACATTTTAGTTTTAACAACTTTTATAAAAATCTCTAGTTGTATGTTACTTTTTATAATCTTGTAAAAGTCTTGTTTTTAATTAAAAACCCTAAATACTTTCACAAGATCACTAGATATGATCATCCCTTTAATCCTTTATGTTAAAACCCTTTAACATAAACATGTATAATTTTTAGATCATATCTTTTAACATCCTCTAACACTTTATTTGTAGCATAATCATCATAACAAGATCTAATATGCATATAACAAGTCTAAGATCACAATATAAACAAACATAATTATATCATGATTTTTATCTTTGCTTCATTGTATTTTTCTTGTTCATTATGTATGATTATATAGTTATTATTAGTTATAATAACAATCATAAACATAATATGTATAAAAAAAAATAAAGAAGCTTACTTCTAGCACAAGGCTAGGGATGATCTTAGAGATTATTAAGAACTAAGAAGATGATGATCTTGATGTTAGAACACTTTTGTATGGATAAAAATCCTTCCTTTCACTTCCAAGAGCTTTAGATCACCTTATGTTCCAAAGAAATCCATGTTGATCATGAAGGAGATGATAAAAATTATTGGGTTTTTGAGGGTGTTCTTGTGAAAAAGATGAAGATGGTAAGAGTGTTCTTGGATGAAGAATGATGAAATGTGAAGTAATGAGGTTAAAGACTTAATGGCTAAGTGTTGAAAATAATCACCAAACTTATCCACTTGCAACACAAAGTAATTACCAAGATATTTTACCAACATAAACAAGGGGGTGGGACCCCTTGTTCACGGTTACAAGGTGGGGGGGGGGGGGGGGTCTCATGTGGTAAAATGTGTTAGTTATTTTTTTTAGATTTCACAAGAATAAGAAAATGTAAGTATTTTGGTGTTAAGGTTTTGCAATTTTTCCGAGATGTTTCAAGACTTGTAATAACCATAAACTAGCTTTGGAAGACCAAAAATAATATTAACTAGTTCGCTACAAGTGCCAAAATATAGTTCGGCTAGATGTTTAACGCTCGTTTCGCTAGTAAATAGTCGAAAGGTACACTTAAGGAAGTTGTAAGAAAAATTTCCGTTATGTGTGAAATTGATATTCCATAAATATTTTCATATGAAATTGGTGCCTAAACATCAATTTTTGCATCTTGTAATAAAATTACAATTGCTGAATTTTGCGGAAAAAGAATGAAATGGTCACTTTTAGCGCGTTTCGGACAGTTTTTAGTGCTACCGAGCATTGGTAAAATATTAACCAAACTCTTGTATTCCCATATAGGGTTTAATATATAATTGATGTTGGACTCTCATCCAAGTCCTAAAGATGTCATTTTTAATGTTTTCTGCGAATCCGGAGTTTTCGTCAGCACTCTAGTTCACTAGGCACTACTCTAGTTGTTTCGGTGAATTGTTTGCACTATTTCAAATGTACCCAATAAAGATGAATCATGTGTAATAACCAATGAATATTCCATGAGTTTTCTAAGATGTATACCATGTAATCATGCAGTCAGAATATTCAAAACACATGCTTGTATAATGTAAATCACTGTTTTAAATGTAAGTAAATTACCCGAAAGTGGCAGTTGTCACATTCTCCCCTTGTTATTTAGAATTTCGTCCCGAAATTCTAGCTTTGTTATTCTTTGCAGGAGTTTTCGGAAATAGGTGGGGATATTTTTCCTTCATTCGGTCTTCACGTTCCCAAGTATACTCGGGTCCGTGACGAGAGTTCCAACGAACCTTTACTAACTTGATACGACTTCTCCGTGTTTTATTGACCTTCCAGTCCGTGACCTCAACAGGTTCTTCAGTGAAATGGAGTTTGTCGTCAATGTGAATTTCATCCATAGGGATGGTAACGGTTACTTGTATTGGACTCTTTTTAAGATTCGTCACATGAAACGTGTGGTGTACACTGCTAAGTTCATCTGGTAACTTCAACTTGTAGGCAACAGTGCCAATCTTTTCTAAGATTTCAAATGGTCCAATGTAACGCGGGTTAAGCTTTCCACGTTTACCGAACCTCACTACGCCTTTCCAAGGTGAGACTTTCAACAAAACTTTCTCTCCAACCTCGAAAGATGCTTGTTTTCGTTTTCCATCAGCGTAGAACTTTTGTCGATCGCGAGCCGCCTTGATATGGTCTCGGATCTGAAAAATTTTATCCGTAGTATCTTGGACTAGTTCCGGACTAATTAATTGACTATCGCCCGTTTTCGCCCAACATAGCGGAGAGCGACACTTTCGACCATAAAGAGCTTCAAACGGTGCAGCTCGTATACTTGTATGGTAGCTGTTATTGTAGGAAAACTCAACTAGAGGTAGATGATTATCCCAATTGCCACCTAAATCCATAACACATGCACGAAGCATATCTTCGAGTGTTTGGATTGTCCGTTCGCTCTGGCCGTCAGTTTGTGGATGAAAGGCCGTACTTAGATTCAATTGAGATCCAAAGGCCTGTTGAAATGATTTCCATATTCTTGAAACAAAACGACCGTCTCGGTCCGAAATGATTGAAATAGGCACTCCATGACGAGCCACTATTTCTTTGAGATATATTTCCGCTAGTTTCTCAGTACTATCCTTCTCCCGAATCGGTAAGAAGTGTGCGGACTTTGTCAATCTATCCACGATTACCCATATCATGTCATGACCTTTCGAGGTCCTGGGTAACTTCGTAATGAAGTCCATGGATATTTGTTCCCATTTCCAAGCGGGAATCTCGGGTTGTTGTAATAACCCAGATGGTTTCTGATACTCTGCCTTGACCTTTGCGCAGGTCAAGCATTTTCCAACATAGCTAGCAATATCCTTTTTGAGGTTAGGCCACCAATAGTACTCTTTTAAGTCGTGGTACATCTTATCTGATCCAGGATGGATCGAGTACTTTGACCTATGTGCTTCCTCAAAAATGAGATCTCTGAGACCTCCAAAGAATGGAACCCAAATTCTACCCGCAAGGTACAAAGTTCCATCCTCCTTTGGTGCTAACTGTTTTTCCATGCCTCGAAGTGATTCTTCTAGAATATGTTCTTCCTTGAGTGCTTCTTGTTGTGCATTTTGAATTCGTGCGGTAAGATCTGTGTGAATTGTCATCTCTAGTGCTCGCACTCTTAGTGTTTTAACTCATTCCTTGCGGCTCAAGGCGTCTGCTACAACGTTCGCCTTGCCCGGATGGTACTTGATTTCACAATCATAGTCGTTTAATAATTCAACCCAACGTCGCTGACGCATATTTAATTCTTTTTGGTTGAATATGTGTTGTAAACTCCTATGATCTGTGAAAATAGTGCACTGTGTACCATATAAGTAATGCCGCCAAATTTTCAAAGCAAATACCACCGCGCCTAGCTCTAGGTCGTGAGTGGTATAGTTCTTCTCGTGAACTTTCAGTTGTCGGGACGCGTACGCGATAACCTTTTTACGTTGCATGAGTACACAACCCAAACCTTGATGCGAAGCATCACAGTATACCACAAAGTCATCGGTACCGTCGGGTAATGATAAGATTGGTGCAATGCACAATTTGTCTTTAAGATGTTGAAATGCTGCTTCTTGTTTCTCTCCCCAATCGAATTTCCTGTCTTTCTGTGTAAGAGAAGTTAGCGGTTGAGCAATCTTTGAAAAATTCTCAATAAATCTCCGATAATATCCCGCTAAGCCCAAAAATTGTCGCACTTCAGTAGGAGTCTTGGGCGCTTCCCAATTCTTAATCGATTCAATCTTCGACGGGTCTACTTGAATACCCTTCTCGTTCACTATATGCCCGAGAAATTGTACTTCACGAATCCAAAACTCACATTTGGAAAACTTCGCGTATAAATTCTCCTTTTCGAGTAGTTCTAAGATGGTTCTCAAATGTTGTTCATGCTCGGCTGCCGATCGTGAGTATATCAAGATGTCGTCAATGAACACTATGACGAATTTGTCGAGATACGGCTTGCACACGCGGTTCATTAAATCCATGAAGACCGCCGGTGCGTTCGTCAAACCAAAAGGCATAACGAGAAACTCGTAATGACCGTAACGAGTCCGAAAAGCCGTTTTCGGTATGCTTTCTTCTTGAATCCGTAACTGATGATACCCCGATCGTAAGTCTATCTTTGAATAAAAACTCGACCCTTGAAGTTGATCGAATAAGTCGTCAATCCTCGGTAGTGGATACCGATTCTTGATGGTGAGTTTATTCAACTCTCTGTAGTCGATACACATTCTGAATGTCCCGTCCTTCTTTTTCACAAAAAGAACTGGAGCTCCCCAAGGCGAGAAACTCGGTCTGATGAATCCCTTATCCAACAACTCTTGAAGTTGTGTGGACAATTCCTGCATTTCAGAAGGTGCTAATCGATATGGAGATTTAGCTACGGGTGCGGCTCCTGGTACCAAGTCGATGTGAAATTCGACTTGTCGATAAGGTGGTAGTCCTGGTAAGTCTTCAGGAAAGACTTCAGGAAATTCTTTTACTACCGGAATATCTGTCAACTTCGGCCCATCGGCCTTCTTGTCTACAACATGCGCTAAAAAGGCAATATAACCTTTCCGTAAGTATTTCTGTGCTTTCATGCAATTGATGATCCGCAATGGGGTGTCACGCTTCTCTCCATGTATAACAAGTGTCTCTTCGTTCGGTAGTGGTAGGCGAATGATCTTCTCGTGGCAAACGACTTCGGCTCGATTGTTGGATAGCCAATCCATGCCAACCACTACGTCGAAACTACCCAATTCAACGGGTAAGAGATCGATATTGAATTTTTGTTCGCCAAGTTCTAAGGTACACTCCTTAACAACTTCTCCCGTCTCTATTAGTCTACCGTTAGCCAATTCTATAGAATATGGAACATCTAGTTTACTAGGTTCCAAGCCCAGAATATTTTTAAATTCTATAGAGATAAAACTAAAATCGGCTCCGGTATCAAATAATATGGATGCGAAATGATCATTTAGAAGAAACGTACCAGTGACCACATTAGGGTCTTGGCACGCATCTTTGGCTCCAATCACAAAAGATCGACCATGAGCCTGAATTTCTTTAGGACAGTCTTTCTTGTAGTGATCTTTGCTTCCGCATCCAAAGCATCCTTGACTACGACCATTCCCGTTCCCATTCTTGTTACCAAAACCACTTCCTGATCCAGTATTATTTCTCGTTCCCCAACATGACTCGGTACGGTGGCCAAGCTTGCCACACTTATCACACTTGACAACCCGACAATCACCCACGTGATGAAATTTGCATCGCTCGCACTTAGGTAAAGTACCAGCGTACTTCTTAGGACCAGTGTCGTTTGTGGCTACAAACGCCCTTGCATCCTGTTGCGGGTTATTCTGTCGCCTGTTGTTGTTGTTGTTGTTGTTGGGGTTATTGTTATTGTTGTTGTGATTGTTGTTACTGTGGTTGTTGTTATTACCGCGGGTTCCCTTCTTGAAATTCGAGTAACTCCTCTTCCCACGGTTGGAAGACTCAACATGTGTTTCCTTCTTGTCATCACCTTTCTCAGTAAATATCTTCATCCTGACCCCGTCTTCAGTAAGACTCACGGCTATAGTCACAGCCTGAGTAATAGTCGTGGGTTTAGCTGCAGTAACCAGACTTCGAATCTTGTCAGAAAGTCCCCAGATATAGCGTTCGATACGCTTGTATTCCGGTGTTACAAGATAAGGAATCACGCGGGACAGATCGTGAAATCTTTGCGTATATCCCGTGATATCAGCTCCGACCATAGTAAGGTTCCAAAACTCGTTCTCCAACTTCTGGAGTTCAGCACGAGAACAGTACTTATCCCTCATACGTTCCTTCAGTTCCTCCCAAGTCAACGCATAAGCAGCGTTATCACCCAAAGTTTGCACTTGTAGGTTCCACCAGGTAAGGGCCTCGTTGAGAAACAAGCCAGTAACGAAAGTGACTTGCTGATTAGCAGAACATCTGCTCATTCTGATAGTGGAATCCGTTTTCTCAGTCCATCTCACATAAGCCACAGCACCGCCTGTGCCATCGTAGTTAAGTGGCTTGCAGTCCAGAAACTGCTTGAATGTGCACCCTGAAATTGGACAACGGATTTTGAATGAGCAAACAGTGAATCGCACGAATAGATTAAGAAAGAAATTTGATGGGTTGTAATAAAAACGAATAAACGTTACCCGGAATATTTGTTCCACCTGAAGGACCGCTTGGACCCTGGCCTCCCGATCCGCCGGTGCCACCACTTTGTTCGACACGGGATGCCTCATACAGTGCGATAGCTTGAGCGATTCTCTGTTCTATAAGTGCATTCAGTTCCGCCTCGGTCGTAGGCATTTGTGGGGGTGGGGGTGGATCAGTTCGTGAACGTAAGCCTCTCCTTGGTGGCATGATTCTTCCAAAGGAGAAATAGGATAAAGATTAGACGTTGATTTTGTTTGTTCAAAAAGAAATATTCATAACATTAACAACAATATCACCACCAAATATATAATGCGAGTAAATAAGTTAACATAAACAATAAGAGATGTCCAACCAGACCTCTCAATTGCATTTAATAGATAACACCAAGTTTTTCATATATATAGTCAACCGGTTACATAATCGTTTGAAAGGAACAAAAATAGACTCGGGCTACATAACCCGGTCATACTAGTCTAGTACAACAAAAGAGATAACAAAATCTTCCTTCCAACTGCGTGTTCCGCTGTATGTCGGCTGTCTTCAAACTTGGTGGAGCATCAAATATGTACACAAAACGACTATAATTACCCGTCCCAAAAGTATACTACCGGTAACCATAGTCTATGGTGGGGGAAAAACTGGTGGTGGAATCGGGAACAACAACCTGTGGACATCAGAAACCCTACCCTCCAAATCTAGAACCAAACGGTTCAGGAATACGATCTGCTGCTCGAGCGTCAGTACCCGAGTAGGTAAATCCACTGGCGGTAGATCCGCTGGTGGCATCTGAGGTGGTAGTGGGGGTAATGGTGGTGACCCTGGTGGTGGTGGTGGATCCTGGGGTGGTGAATGGGCTGGTGGTGGTGGAGCCTGAAGTATCAAACCAAGCAGGTGGGTAAGCTCATCCTCGAGTTCACTAACTCGACGGATAATAAAGTCTATCTGATGCTCAAGTGTGAGCACACGAGCCGGTAACTCGGTAGTAGCAACTAAGTAATGCAATGGGTGGTATGGGTCTGTGATGGGCATATCATGTGGGTATAGGTCCATGTCTCCGGGTGGTACATGAGCATGTCCAGAGGGTCCTGCCTCGTCATTATGGTCTATATGTGGTAGAATAGGAGCAACATGATCATGTGCAGGGACAACTGGCTCATCAGGTATGACATCATCCAGCTCAATGTCTGCATTGCGCTGTAGGCCAATGGCCTGCAGTGCAGAGGAAGTAACAGATGCATAAGAAGAAGCATCTGCATCAGTATCGGAATCAGAAGAGATAATAATAATCGAAACCACCGGTGCGGCAACCTCTAGAATAACCAAGTCATGAACATCCCCGTCTCCCAACTCATCACCCAAATGCTCCACTGGAATCACAGGAACTACAGCATCGTCATCCTCGTCGAAGTCGCCAATAAAAGGCATAATAGCAAGAGGAAGGACATCCAAGGGTATAACCTCTATCACATGTTCACCCGCTGGGTGACCTAGAATAACCATCTCGTTGAGTATAGGTGGGATAGCTACCACATCATCATCGATGATGTCGCCCAGATGTGCGAACGGCTGGAAATCATCCATGTCGCTGTCAGAAGTAGAGTCGCTATCAGATAAGATGACCTGTACCTCCGGCACAATGTCATCGTCAGACACAATCTCCATGGGGTCTACATCGTCGTAAATGTTACTTCCTTCGGAGGAAGACATGATATCCTGAGAAATAAGTTGTTCGACACGTATGAGTATTTGTTACGTTACATATATACACAGAATGTATTTTTCACATAAAGTTCATTTTAAGTTATCCTACTTGAGTTGTGTGGATTAACTTAAAGTTGCATGTCTACCATTTAGATGACTAAGACACTAATGTCCTTGCTTGACTTGTATGAGATGAATTCTTGTTGAAAGTGGACCATGAAAAATGTTTATGCAAATGAAAACATGTGTTTGTGTTTAAATGGTTTTCATGAGAGATCCCTAGTGATTGTAGACTTAGACTCGGTAAAGAATCCTGGTTCACTACAATCGATGCTCTGATACCAAGCTGTCACACCTGCTCGTAGCGGAAACGCAAGGTGTGATCTGTCTGGTTTTCATTGCATAAATATCGATGTACATGAACAAACTATATGAATAAAACATACTCCATTGCCATTACATAGTGTTTCAAAAGATTACAACATAAGTTTAGTGTGTCGGTTACAAACCATTAACATGAAAATAAAGCGTTATTGTTTCATACATTAACTTGAAATAAACTACAAAGGTTTAAACCATCATATTTCCGCAAAGAGGCGGAATATAATAGTTAAACCCTTCAAAAGATGGCATGGAGTTCCTGTACTTGTTATCTTGACTGGGAAATCCGACATGGTCCTTTAATTCCCTGAAATACATGTTAAGTTTGGAAAACATCAACAAAAGTTGGTGAATTCATGCAATTTAGTTGTAAACGATGTATGAAAAATGTGAGTTGTAGTATGTAAAGCGTCAATGAAATCGTTGATCATTAATGTTTTGCAAGGACATTAATATGTGTGCCGAAAAAGGAAGCAAACCAACCCTAGACGATTTTATGCCGATTCCTATCGACTGGGACACAAACGCACTCTTCTGTATGGGTCCACGACCAAGAGTGGGGCTCGTCAAAACCCAATAGATCTAGTCCTTTGTTCCTTGGTCCAAACTGGATTAATGGTGCTTATAGTATGGCCCTAATTCGCACATGATCTATGGTGTTTCATTACCTAACTTTAACATACTCTGAACATGTATCTTCCCCGATAGTTGTAAAGTTGTAAAACATTTAAATGAATAGGGGAACATGAACTCACTGTATTGCGTCCTGAAAATAGATGTAAATAAGATCTCACGTGCGGTCGTCCTGAATAGCGTGGCGACCTACAAACGTTCTTATTTTTGTTAGACACTTCGGTCTTTGAAAAGAACTTGAGTACAAGTCTTGTGTCTTGAGTATATATAAGACTTGTATGTCTTTACTGTTCGTTAACTGTGTATTCGATGAATGAGTTGTATAGTCGGATCTCGTCCGCTGAATCTCGTGTCTTGTATGTATCACTTGTATAGTTGTGTTTCCAATAATAGTATCATTGGGCCAAGCCCATGTTTTCAAGTTATTGGGCTTAAATAGTGCTGAGCCTGAATAGTGTTGGGCCTCAAATAGTGTTGGGCCTCAAATAGTGTTGGGCTTGAATAATGTTGGGCCTCAAATAGTGTTGGGCCTCAAATAGTGTTGGGCCTCAAATAGTGTTGGGCTTGAATAGTGTTGGGCCTGAATAGTGTTGGGCTTAAATAGTGTTGGGCTTGAATAGTGTTGGGCTTAAATAGTGTTGGGCTTGAATAGTGTTGGGCTTAAATAGTGTTGGGATTGAATAGTGTTGGGCTTAACCCACTAATTTATGTTAAGCCCATTATGAAAAATAAGCCCATTTGTAAAACAATAGCCCATTACTTAAACTAGCCCATTTGTTATAAAAATAGCCCATTAAGTATAATAAGCCCATTTGTAGAAAAATAGCCCACTAGTTCATGTAAGCCTTTCATTTTTATAAAAATCCTTTTTATAAAAATTTACTAAGTATAGATGTTAGTAAATAAAAACATACTAGTTTTTATAAGTTTCTAAACATCCGAAATTTGTTATCGATGACATATTTATATTTCATGTCGAAAGATCGTCTAAACGTCGTAGTAACTCCCCGGATTGGCAATTCACTTATGTAGTCGTCCGTCGTTCATTTTGACCATAATTGGTGTCCGATTATTCTAATCGTCCGCAACTCGTTTTAAGGCGTAATTATGTGAAGTCTCGTAGGACTTTTGTTATAACGTGTTTTGAGTTTAAAGGTGACATGAGATTCAAGTTCCTACAATGATATATTTAACTAATACTCCAAGTAATATATCACACAAAAATTGTTAAAGTAACCAAATATATATTTTCTAAAAAAAATATATATTTTTCTTGTCTTTTATTTTACACAAAAATTTTATAATCTTGTAAAAGTCTTGTTTTTAATTAAAAACCCTAAATACTTTCACAAGATCACTAGATATGATCATCCCTTTAATCCTTTATGTTAAAACCCTTTAACATAAACATGTATAATTTTTAGATCATATCTTTTAACATCCTCTAACACTTTATTTGTAGCATAATCATCATAACAAGATCTAATATGCATATAACAAGTCTAAGATCACAATATAAACAAACATAATTATATCATGATTTTTATCTTTGCTTCATTGTATTTTTCTTGTTCATTATGTATGATTATATAGTTATTATTAGTTATAATAACAATCATAAACATAATATGTATAAAAAAAAAATAAAGAAGCTTACTTCTAGCACAAGGCTAGGGATGATCTTAGAGATTATTAAGAACTAAGAAGATGATGATCTTGATGTTAGAACACTTTTGTATGGATAAAAATCCTTCCTTTCACTTCCAAGAGCTTTAGATCACCTTATGTTCCAAAGAAATCCATGTTGATCATGAAGGAGATGATAAAAATTATTGGGTTTTTGAGGGTGTTCTTGTGAAAAAGATGAAGATGGTAAGAGTGTTCTTGGATGAAGAATGATGAAATGTGAAGTAATGAGGTTAAAGACTTAATGGCTAAGTGTTGAAAATAATCACCAAACTTATCCACTTGCAACACAAAGTAATTACCAAGATATTTTACCAACATAAACAAGGGGGTGGGACCCCTTGTTCACGGTTACAAGGTGGGGGGGGGGGGTCTCATGTGGTAAAATGTGTTAGTTATTTTTTTTAGATTTCACAAGAATAAGAAAATGTAAGTATTTTGGTGTTAAGGTTTTGCAATTTTTCCGAGATGTTTCAAGACTTGTAATAACCATAAACTAGCTTTGGAAGACCAAAAATAATATTAACTAGTTCGCTACAAGTGCCAAAATATAGTTCGGCTAGATGTTTAACGCTCGTTTCGCTAGTAAATAGTCGAAAGGTACACTTAAGGAAGTTGTAAGAAAAATTTCCGTTATGTGTGAAATTGATATTCCATAAATATTTTCATATGAAATTGGTGCCTAAACATCAATTTTTGCATCTTGTAATAAAATTACAATTGCTGAATTTTGCGGAAAAAGAATGAAATGGTCACTTTTAGCGCGTTTCGGACAGTTTTTAGTGCTACCGAGCATTGGTAAAATATTAACCAAACTCTTGTATTCCCATATAGGGTTTAATATATAATTGATGTTGGACTCTCATCCAAGTCCTAAAGATGTCATTTTTAATGTTTTCTGCGAATCCGGAGTTTTCGTCAGCACTCTAGTTCACTAGGCACTACTCTAGTTGTTTCGGTGAATTGTTTGCACTATTTCAAATGTACCCAATAAAGATGAATCATGTGTAATAACCAATGAATATTCCATGAGTTTTCTAAGATGTATACCATGTAATCATGCAGTCAGAATATTCAAAACACATGCTTGTATAATGTAAATCACTGTTTTAAATGTAAGTAAATTACCCGAAAGTGGCAGTTATCACATAATCAGCAACCCAGTAATGAAGAATCAGGACCAAACAGGGCTGAGCATGACACTGAATATGAGGACAACAACAATTCTGAGGGAGGAATTCAGGATCAACCAAGCACTACTCTTAGGAGATCCTCTAGAAATATCAAATTTCCTTCTAAACTTGATGATTTTGTGGTAGATAGGAAGGTTAAATATGGTCTAGAAAGGGTCCTAAATTATGCTAACTTATCCCCTGAAGGTCTGTGCTTTGCTGTTGTCCTTAACAAAAGCTGTGAACCAAAAAACTATTTTGAAGCAAAAACTGATAGTAACTGGGTTGATGCTATAAATTTAGAGATAGAAGCATTACATAAAAATGACACATGGGAAACTGTTGATTTAGCTCCTAATAGGAAAGCTATTGGATGTAAGTGGGTATATAAGATAAAATACAAATCCAATGGTGAAATAGAAAGATATAAAGCTAGACTTGTTGTTAAAGGGTTTAGCCAGAAAGAAGGCATTGACTTCTTTGACACCTTCTCACCAATCGTAAACATGGTCACTATTATATGTGTTTTGTCCATAGATGTACACTTTAACTAGGAAATATTCCAACTTGATATTAATAATGCTTTCCTTTATGGTGAGCTCAATGAAGAAGTTTATATGTGTTTGCCTGATGGTTATGATCAATCTGACGGGACTAAAGTTTGTAGATTAAAAAAGTTCCTTTATGGCTAAAAACAAGCGCCTAGGATGTGGAATGAAAAACTCGTTTCCGTTCTTCTTAATCTAGGCTTTGAACAAAGTAAGTGTGATCATTCCATGTTTACTATGACGAAAGACTCTAGTTTTATTATTCTTCTTGTCTACGTAGATGATATTATTATAACTGGTAGTTGTCCTAATCAGGTTAATGAAATCAAATTGTTACTAAAGTCCAAATTTTCAATAAAGGACTTTGGGAAACCTACAATATTTTTTGGGTCTTGAAGTTGTTAAAAATACTACTGGCTTATGCCTAACTCAAAGAAAATATTGCTTGGACTTGCTTGCTGAATTTGGTATGACTGGTTGTAAACCAGTTAGTTACCCTATGGAACCCAATCATGTTTTAAACCATTTGTGTGAAAAAGATAATCAATCTTTAACGAACATAACTGTTTATTAAAAACTGGTTGGAAAATTAATTTATCTTTCTAACACTAGACCGGATATTACATATTCTGTACATTATCTCAGTCAGTTTATGCATTCTCCCACTCAAGCTCACTTTAAAATTGCGATAAGCATGTTAAGATACCTAAAGGGTGCTCCTGGCAAAGGAATTCTATTTGCAAAAGGGGACTCTTTGGGAATAAAGGCCATCTCTGACTCAGATTGGGCTAAATGTTTAGGGACTCGAAGATCTATTACTAGGTTCTGTGTTTTCGTAGGAAATAATCTAGTCTCATGGAAAAGTAAAAAGCAGTCCACCGTTTCACGATCTTCTGCTGAAGCAGAGTATCGTTCAATGTGTGCTGCGACATGTGAAGTTATGTGGATTTCCAACTTATTAAAAGAATTAAAGGTCGATGTCAATCTGCCCATTCAGTTATTTTGTGAAAACACGACTGCTATATCCATAGCAGCCAACCCCGTGTTTCATGAACGCACAAAACACTTCGAAATAGATCTTTGTTTTTTAAGAGAAAAAATCTCTAAAGGCATTATTCAAACGATGGGTATCAAAACAGAGGATCAAGCTGCCGATATCCTCACGAAAGGTCTGTCTACAGGACCGCATGAAAAGGTTTGTTCTCTCCTTAACATGTTTGATTGTTTCAAGTATTGAATTGAGAGGGGGGGGGGGGGGTTAAAATATATAAAACATTTATATTTTCCAATTCAATTATCTCATATCTTTTCCTTTTTTTGTCATGTGTTTTGTGAGGTTCGGTTGGGCTCTTTTCATATCTTGGGCTGCTACTGGTCATCTCATTGGGCTCGTCTCTAGGGTTCTCTCGCCTATATATTTCCTCCGCTCCTCTGCTGTTTCATCATCCCAAAAAAAAAGGGATTGCAGCGATCTTTGATGCTCTCTAGAACACTCCACAAAAGGCTTTTGCTTTCTCCTCTTGTTCAAGTTCATTTCATCGAGCTGCTGATCAATATATTGTGCAGATTCTTCGGTTGAAGATCTGCTATTGTTAGCTACTTGTAATTGGTTATTTACACCGTGTTTGATACCTTGTTTTGGTTAAATCTTTGTACTTACTGATATGGTTATAAAAGATTATCTCTTTTTCACAATAACGTTAAAATTACCATATTATAAATTAACAAAATGTTTGTGCATTAAGGCTTGTACCTTAAGCATGGGGAGTCTTTCAAAAAAAATTTGTTGATTTTTCATTTGTAACCCAAAGGTTTTATTTTTAGCATTTTAACCTTTTTGTTTTTTTTTTATTTTTAACCCAAAAGTTTTCATCTCTTGCAATTTAACCCAAACACATTTTTTATTTTCAACTTTGATCCATGTATTTTTCATCTTTTCCAATTTTTTCGTTTTACGTTTTGTTATACTTTTCCGAGTAAACACGCCGTAACGTACGTGTGGGTTTCAAAGTTTTTCCGACTATTTTTTTCTGTTTGACAGGACCCTCACAATGCGTCTATTTTTCCCTGTTTGACATGGTTCGTCGCAACACGCGTGGTATTAGATCGACTTAGTTATTCTTTTCTATTTTTACATTTCAGTCTTATCTCTTCGCATTAACATGTCGCGACTGGCATACGTGGCTCAACGATTTTACGTATGCTTTTCGTTCGGTGTTATTTTTTCTTTTTATTTATTTTATTTTAACGAGCTTTTTCTGGTGTTGTTGATCGCTGGTAGTTGTGTAGCATCAGTGCTACTTGGCACGGTGTATCCCCCCCTCGGCGCCCCCGCAACGCGGGGGCCCTTAATACTAGTTTGTATCATTTCAGTTTCTGCCCCTCGAATGCCCAAAAACATATACATTCAATATCTACAAAACCAAAGAGCGGTAATAGTGTTTGCCTTCAATTGGGCTAAATGGGCGGTAGGGGAAATAGTGCCAGGCATCTGCCTGGCACTCCCCTATTGGCCCAACAAATATACGATTTTATCCCGCTTTAAATTTACGATTTTGTCATCAGTTCATAGTTATGTTTTTGCCCCCACCTAAAAATAAATTTACGCTTTTACTCCCAGCTAAAAATTTCAATTTTGCCCTCGGTTAAAAATTACGACTTTTCCCCGTTTCAATTTACAGTTTTGCCATTAGTTTTTTTCCCTTATAATTACGATTTTGTCATCAGTTCAAAGTTATGTTGTTACCCCCACTTAAAAATAAATTAACGCTTTTGCCCCCAGCTAAAAATCCAATTTTGCCCTCAGTTCAAAATTACGATTTTGCCCCATATAAATTTATAGTTTTGCCATTAGTTTTTTTTTCTCACAGCCAAGTTACGATTTTGCCCTCAACTTATATTTACATTTTCTCTATCTTTTTTTTTGTTTTCCTGGTGAAACTACAATTTTGCTCACAGTGTAAAATTATAGTCATGACGGCAGATTCCTCGCACTCCCTGATTGGTTCATTTAATTTACGATTTTATTCCAGAATTAAAATTATGATTTCGCCCTTAGTTAAAAATTACGTTTGCCCAATCGTTTTAGTTTTTTTAGCAAAAGTAGAAAACATTTTTTTTAATTGGTTGACTCGATTTCATTTTTTTCCGTATCAATGAATGAGCCGCCTAACACTCGCTCATTAGTCCTGAAAAATTAAAGTTTTGCCCTGATCCGAAAAATATCGTTTTATTTTTTATTTCCTAGCAAACTTATAGTAGTGTTTTTTTATTGATTGATAATTATTCGGCCATCGCCCCGCAACGCGGACGGGGCATCAACTAGTTATATATATGTACACAATAGTCATATGGGTATATGAATATGTACACCCTTTTCTTTTTGTATATTAACTAGTAGATGCCCCGCCCGCGTTGCGGGGCGATGGCCGAATAATTCTCAACCAATTAAAAAAAGACTACTATAATTTTGCTAGGGAAAAAAAAAACAAAAACGATGATAAGACCGTAGTAAACCAATTAAAAAAAAAATCTTTATAGTTTTGGTAAAAAAAATTAAAACGATGGAAAAAACGTAATTTTTAACTGAGGGCCAAATCATAAATTTAATTCGGGGATAAATTGTAAACTAAATGGACCAACGGGGGAGTGCCAGGAAGTTGCCGGCATGACTGTAATTTTACACTGGGGGCAAAATTGTAATGTCACCAGGAAAACAAACAAAAACGATGGGGAAATGTAAAGTTAAGTTGAGGGTAAAATCGTAACTTGGTTGTGAGAAAAAAAACTAATGGCAAAACTATAAATTTATACGGGGCAAAATTGGAATTTTTAGCCAGGAGCAAAAGCGTAAATTTATTTTTAAGTGGGGGTAGAAACATAATTTTGAACTCATGGGAAAATCGTATTTTTAACGAAAAAAAACTAATGGCAAAACTTTAAATTGAAATGGGGCAAAATCGTCTTTTTTTTACCGGGGGTAAAATTGAAATATTTAGCTGGGAGCAAAAGCATAAATTTATTTTTTAGCGGGGGTGAAAACATAAATTTGAACTGATGGCAAAATCGTAAATTTAAATCAGGATAAAATCGTAATTTTGTTGGGCCAATAGAGGAGTGCCAGACAGCTGCCTGACACTATTACCCCTGCTGCCCTTTTTGCCCAATTGAATTGCTGCACTATTACCGGCTGATGTCAGCCACTTATGTTTGTAGTAGTTTAAATAATTATTATTACTGGTATCGTAAGTAGTGTACGGTTTTAATATACTTAGGGTGAACGGGACACTCTCGGTAACCTCATTCGGTGACCCAAGTCACCTAGCGGGAACACCGCCGCCATCAACGAAGGGAGTCACATAGGGGAGCAAGATCGGTGAGAGCTTACCGAATGAAGGAGGGAGAGAGATGGTGGGCCACCCTTTTCAACCAATCAAAACATTTTTCTTTTTTGAATAAAAAAACAAGGGGAGTTAAGAGGGGAGTGGCGCCATCAAATTGAGGGTGTGAGTGGAGTTAAGAGGGGAGTTGACGTGGCGCATGCTGATTGACCGTGTGTAAGAGAGGGGACTCCCTAAGAGGGGAGTGCCCCGTTCACCCTTATAGTAAAATAATAATTACTGGTATCGAAAGTAGTGTACGGTTTTATACACCTACCTACCACTGCTACCAGTTAACCGGGTCTTTCTCCACAAAAGTTGGGTTAGGTGAAAGTATGAATGTGGCTGTGAGCTCTATAAAAAGATTACCCTTAGTCCTCTACCTAACACCCACCAAGCCATCATGATCCCAACCAGCTCTTTGATGCAACTGGGCTATCTCTGGCTCGTGGTTTTAGTGCTAGCCACTCGCACCACATCCCAAACGCTGGTCAAGTCCTTACCTGGTTATCCGGGCCTCCTTCCTTTCAAACTCGAAACCGGGTATGACCCATCATTACTACTAAGACTGTGTGTGTGTTTTTTTTTAACGGCAAAAACTTTGTTTGCTGGTGAGACTTGAATCCGTACCACTTTAACCCCTTCGTGACACTAGGCCAAAGTGTTAACTTTTGTGCTTCTTGTGTCTGTAATAGGTATATTGGAGTGGGAGAAAATGATACGGTGCAACTATTTTACTACTTTGTGGAGTCGGCAGGGAACCCCGCTGAAGACCCGCTCGTCATCTGGCTGGCTGGAGGCCCGGGGTGTTCCGCACTCCGAGCCTTCTTTTTCGAAATCGGTACATACATACAAGCCTCTCTATTACTTTTGTTTACACAATGTTTGTTATGGGTGTTAATCGTAACGGGTTAGTGAGCTACGGGCTAACGGGTTAATTAAACTGTTCATATCTTTATATGTGTTAAAAACAATAACTCTAGCCGTACACTTGACGTCGTGTAACTTCAATACAGTCCGTTTACCTTAACGGGCTATGGGTAGTAATTAAGTTGTAAACGTGTTAATTGTGTTGGTGGGATGTAAAAAAGCGGTTAAACATGTTAATGAGGTTAACCTAGACACACGACTTGTTATTAAATTAGGCTAGATTTCACAATGCGAAACTTGATTTTTTATGTGGCGTATCTGAAATTGTCACCCCAAATTATAATTGAATAGACGCATATTGTTTGTATAAACATTGAGATTTGATGATATTATTAACATGAAATTATAGAATATGTAATAAAATTTTTATAACCTTTATCGTTCCAAAGTAGATTCAGCTGGTATATCTATATTTATATTAAATATTAAGAGAACTTTGTAAAGAGAAATAATTTTTTTTTTGAACGGCGTAATGAGAAAGAAATAAATATACTTGTGTTTTTTTTTTGAACGGCAACATCTATATATAAATATAGACCCAGCAAAAAGCTGGAAAACTTGTGTTAATTTTGAAACTTCTTTTCCACAATATTTATTCAGATAATTAATGCTATGAATATATTTTTTTAATCTTTTACACAATATATTCAAATAATAATTAATGCTATGAATATATTTTTTAATTGAGACTATATTTATGGTTATATTTAAGGCTATCAAAATGTATCATCCAAAAGACTGAAATCATTGAGCACCGCTACTTTACAATATATGACAATACGTAACTTTCCTCGTGGTCACTGCTCATATGCATGATTTCTTTCGGTTTCAGCTTATTTCTTTATTTTAATTCCATATTTTTAACATCACTCGTAATTTGTACGACGAAAATTGTCATTTAGCATTATATATTGGTAATTATATGTGTAAGTGGGCAAGATAATTGGACGGATGTGATACGGGTTAACTGGTTATAAAACTAGGATTAGGTTCAAGAGTGAACACTAGAGTAGCTTGCGAACTGAGTGAACTAATCCTGATCATACACGTGTGTAGATCAATGGTTAGGATTTGATGTTGAAATACACTAGTGTATTTTACGATTTGATGATGAGATCCTGGGCATACATGTGTGTAGATCAATGGCCAGGATTTGTTCACTCAGTTCGCAAATACACTAGTGTTCACTCTAGAACCCCATCCAATATTTCATACATGTCACGTATTCATTATTTATTAAATTGTCTGTAAAAAAAAATATTACTAGAAGCTCGCCCCGTAAACACATAAGCATTGAGGCAAAACGCTAATACTCAACTACACTTATAGAAATTCTAAAGATGCGAACAACACAAGTTCTAAATATAAATACGACCCGTTTAACTACTTTATATCCAATGTTTATAACATAGTTATGTCTTTTATGTATTAAGAAGGAGAAATGATGGATCCCAACCTTTTAATTTTAATTATGTAAAAAAAAGTAAAAAATCACATGGTGTACTTTTCAGTAAACATGTCTAATCGTGTCTTAGACCATCCGTAATGGGCGTGGATTTTTCAAAATTTGCCACCAAACACGCCCCAACACGCCTGACCCCCACCCCCAGGGGCGTTTTTGGGCGTGATTTTCCAAAAAAATCTCTCCAACGTGATTTAAAACACGCCTTGCCCCCCAAGTCACCTTAAAAAATCTCTCCAACGTGATTTAAAACACGCCTCGACCGGTATATTAGAAAACCTCCTCTCGTTCCTCGCCTTCCAGATGCACCAACACGACACCATAATAATCCTTTTTAATCGCTTCCTTCTTCTGCTTTCCTTCGCTAATATGCTCATCAAACTCGATCAAGTGTTTCAATGAATATGCGTAAATCAGACTCACTTTACACTACCCGCTTATATGATTCCAAACAATCGAAGCAACAAAACAACCACACAACAGGTGGTCCGCAGATTACTCCCCATCATGGCACATCATACACACTGTTTCACCATCAAAATAGTTCCTAGCTTGCAAAGCCAAAAGCGATGGAATGCGATTTCGGATCGCCCGCCACATGAATATATTAATCTTTTTGGAACCCACTTTGTCTACTTGAAAACATACCCGGAACCCCCTCTTCTCCGATACCCTCCTCCGGTCAAACACCGGCCTAAAGTTCATTTCCTCGAGGTTTTCCTTAAAAATAAAAGACATTTAAAATTGACGTGACAATTACAAGGATAAACTCAAGACATATGACAAAAAGAATTATTAAAGAAATATAGGTCTTTCTGATTTTTTTGTTAGTTTCTATCGATATCTTTTTTTTAATGACAACGCTTGTTTCGACTCTATTAATTCAATAATTCTAAATTAATTAGCATTGCCCAGATTAAACCTGGGACCTCATCTCTAAAAGGCATAAGTCGTCTAACAAGTAGTGACTGATCTAAAAAATTCTTATAGGGCAACGTTTAAAAAGGTAACCGAAATTGAAAAAACTTCAAAATTTTCCAAATTTTACATTACCGCCAAAGTGTCAAGGGGTAGCAGGGACTACCCCTATTTATTAGCTATATCCGTCCCTGCTAACAAGTGGGCTAGCCCCACATCGACTCAATATATTTAACGGAAAGTAAAAAACAACAGATCACACATTAAGCTTTAGTATTTGATTATTAACTAAATAATGTCATACTAAACCGAACATAAAGGAGTGAGGTAATAACCTCTAACTCAAGTTCAATTCTCCTTTGGTGCAAAAAAGGAATGAGGCACTGGTGGGCAGTGATAGGAGATTCAGGGAAAACTGAGTTCGATCCTTGAGCCAAACGGGTTTTACCGGTAATTTACCGTCGTGCCTACGGGCGGGTGGGTTACCGGGTTTTCCCCGGAATTGGTGGTGGACCACTCGTGTTACTCTCGGAGTACTCCGTTTGTCCGGTGAGTACCCCGAGAGTGCTCGGGATTTATTTGTTGGCCGATCAAAAAAAAATATTAATTAGGGTGGAGGGTATGGTTAATCACTCTAGGGTGATTGAGTGAAATCCTACCCAATAATATTATGCCATGTCAACTCCCCATTCCACTCCCCATTTTGCACTCAATCAGGGGGTATGGTTAATCACCCTAGGGTGTTTGAGTGATTCTCAGTTTTGATTGGTTGTTCTCTCCTCTCTCTCTCCTCCATCACTCACACTCAATCAATTCGGTGAACTATCACCGATTATCATTCTCTCTCTCCAACTCACCGCACATCTTCATCGACCGGGTATAGTCACCGATCGGTGAGTTTGAGTCACCGATCCATTCCCCGCACATTATACCCTCCACCCTTAAATATTAAAAACTCAAGCAAAAGATAAGAAACACTGAAAACGATGTCGTTTGGATATTAATGTCGTGTATTTTACAGGTCCTGTGCAGTTTCAGTATGGGGAATACAGGGATGACGTACCGGCCCTAACATTGAACCCAGTGGCGGAACAAGAACATTAACTCAGGGGTATCCTAAATTTTTTTTTTCACCGTGCAATCGTACAATATTAAAAAAACGACAATAAATAAATAAATAAAGTAAAACAAATACCTACTAGATTTGTCCTCTTCTTTTTTCATAGCTTGGAATCGTTCCATCACATCGTCATCTTTTACCTCACGTAAAAAATCCTTTTCGACCTCACAAACCATAGCGTTGTTCAAAAATTCTGGGCCCATTCGATTGCGTAAATCCGTCTTGACAAGCTTCAATTTCGAAAAACATCTTTCAACGGTTGCGGTTGCAACCGGTAAAAGCAAAGCTAGCTTCACTACCCGATAAACTGAAAGAAAATAACTATGCGTTCCTGTTTCAACCATAACACGCGCAAGATCACTTATTCCATTCAAGTTTGCAAATTTATCACCATCGCGACGAAATAGGCAATTGGGATTTGGGCTTATTATTTTCAATTGATTGGTATCCTCGTAGTTGTGCCGTGTCGTGCATTAAAACTTCAAGGCAATTGGGCAATTATTTACAATCTTTTATTATTTTGGGCTAACATATTGGGCAATTGGGCTTATTATTTACATTCTTCAAATGATTTGGGCTAACATATTGGGCAAATGAGATTTGGGCTTATTATTTTCAATTGATTTGGGCTTACTTACTCTTTTTTAGGAGTGTCCTCATAGTTGTTCAGGGGTATCCTTGGTATAAAAACCTAAAAAAAATTAAAATTTTACACTACCGATAAAAAGTTGAGCCGTAGCCCGTGCTACAACCCCTACAACATAGGGTCCGCCCCTGATTGAACCCCAACTCATGGACAAAGGCATGTGTATTTTGATTATTCTTTTACATTTTTTCGCTACGATTGAAACGATGAATATGAACGGGATCCACATGTTTATCCGTGTCAAAAGCATCAACCCTAACTTAGTCACATTTAAAATCTTGTAACCCAAACAAGACCAATTTATTTAAACGATTCAAACAAGTTGTATACATGTTGACATCTAGTCTATTTGTAAAAGTGTTAAAAGGGTCTTAGAGGTCATAACGTGTTGCAACTTGTAATAAATGGACTGACGGGTTAAATTAAACACTTAAACGTGTTAGCGGGTTGACCTTATTAAATATATATTTATTTGTTTTAACTTATAAATGGATTGACGGCTTGACCTGTTTAATTCACGAGATAAACACCTCCGTGTCATTACGATTAACAATTATAATTGTGGGGATTTAAAGGTGGCAAATGTGATATATTTGGACGCCCCGTCGATAACAGGATTTTCATACGCAAAAACAGCAGAGGCTATGATATCGAGTGATACATTATCGGCATCTCAAACCGCAACATTTTTAAGGAAGGTCAGTGATATTTTAACGAATTTACTAGTACGCTTTTGTAAAGGTTAAGATTGCGGATTTTCTTCTGAACTTTCTATGCAGTTTGTTAGGGACCATCCAAAGTTCATAAACAATACAATATACGTTGCTGGAATATCATATTCCGGCATCGTAGTTCCAATGGTTACTGAAGAGATATATAAAGGTATATGTTTTTATTTTATATATTTTAAATAAAATAGCTTTTTTTGCTATTAATTCTCTTAATATTACTCTAAATGATAATTCCCTCTTGTAGGCAATGATGCAGGATTAAAGCCTACTCTAAATATCAAAGTAAGCGCATCTTAATGATTTAGCTCAATAATGTGCTAAATAATCTACTACTAGCTCGAAAACGTTCAAGATATCGACTAACAATGAACTAACTACAGGGCTATTTGGAAGGAAACCCGTTAACAGATAAAACCGAAGATGTAAACTCTAGAGTTGAATTCGCTTATCGCATGGCTCTTATATCCTATGAATTGTTTGAGGTAACTTTTATTTATTATGAAATTCAACATGACGTACATTATTCTAGACTGTTTATGGTCTAGTTTTTAGGTCAAACCATGAGTCAAACGGTCAATATAGGTTTTTAATGTATCGTAACAAACCAACCCCCCCGAAAAGCTTACGCATATTACTGCTTGGGCCGGTTGGTTGATCAAAAACTTCTAGGTACTTGTACAATATTGTAATATAATAATTCACATGTATTGATTTTTACGGTGAAGAGTATAATGTTAAACAAGTAATGAACAAACTTTTAGGACAATCTAACTTTATAAAATGTTATTGCTTTTAGGACAAAACTTTTAGGACAATGAAACTTTTAGGACAATCTAACTAGGAACCACCCTGAATCCACCACTGGATGTGGTCTGGTTTCAAAAAAATCACGAGTTTAAAAAAGTATTAAATAATGCCCGCGAAATCAAAACGATGACCAGTTTAGTCTATTTCACCGGTTTAATTTTAACCTTGAACGCCTTACATCCAGTGGCGGATTCAGGGTGGTTCCTGGATCCACCACTTCTTACATCATACCTTATTATCATAACATAACTATCATAGCATAATTAATTGTTTTTTTGAATATAAATTATATTCATATCATTGTTTCAGTCTACAAAAAATAACTGCAACGGAGAGTATGCAAACTGTAATCGAAACAATCTACTATGCATGGCAGATATCACTGAGGTCAACAAAGTAAGCATTGCGCGAATTTACCCGAGGTTATTTTCAAGATTGAAAACATTCTTATTACCATGCTAAGTGTTCTGGTTTCTAAATTACAGCGTGTCGAATATATAAATATCCAACAAATTTTGGATCCCGATTGTGATTCAAAGACCAATCTGGTAAGAGGTGTAAACCCGACAACACATGCAAGTAGGCGGTATCTTCGACAGAATGAAATTAGAATGATCCCAACACGACAATCGCTCAAGGGTGTCTTTTGTCGAGTATTTCTCTTCCTTATTATTTTTTACATAACTATATTGTTTATAAATATACACATTAATTCTTTCCTTCTTGTAGGGTGACTTATACAAGTATGCAACGATATGGGCAAATGACAAAAACGTTCAAAAGGCGCTTCATGTAAGCAAGGTATGCATGGTTATAGCATAAATTGTATATATTTAACATGTGGCGGAACAAAAGATTTAAGGGATAATCACTAAAATAGACAAATTGACCCACCCGAGTTTTTATCAAAGTAGGTGTGGACATTTTGCACTTAAAAACTAGGCATATCTAGAAAAAGCCAATCAGAAAAGGCCACAGATACGGAGCCAACTAAGCCTTAGCCGACACTAGGCATATCCGCTTGTGTGGCCTTCTCTCTTCGGTTCTTTTTGGATTTGCCTAGTTTTTTAAGCGCTTTAAGTGTAAAAATATGCGCCCATTTTGGTAGAAACTACACTTATTGCGACTGTCAAAACAATCACAAATGCCGTTTACATTGCTTTTAGATAACTATATATGATCTGGTTTTCTTTCGGATCTCATCGTATGATGGATGTAAATAGGGTACAGTAAAAGAGTGGACGTTATGTAACACTGATATGACCTACAACTATGGCAAACCGTCAATGCCGGCTTACAATTTCAACGTCCAAAATAGTGTAGTCTACCATGCAAATCTAACAAAGAGAAATTGCCGGGCTTTAGTTTTCAGGTATAGAAACATATATTTATGCATGCTTATTTCAAAAACTATGATCTATGATTACTTTCTGCAAACAAATATTTATTATTTCCTAATTATTTTTGGCAATAGTGGTGATCACGATATGATGGTACCACATGTGGGCACCCGTAAATGGATACTTTCTCTAAACTTGACGATCACTGATAGCAACTGGGAGGCATGGTATGTCAATAGTCAGGAAGCAGGCTACAAAACCACATATGCCCGTGACGATTATTCTTTAGTTTTTGCAACCGTGAAGGTAAGTTTGGTTGGTTACGTACACAAATGTAGCTAGGGAAGTTGTTAATACTTGCAGCCGGCCTTTGTTTGTGTAGGGAGCAGGTCACACCGCTCCAGAGTTCAAGCCCGAAGAATGCTATGAAATGGTTAAGAGATGGTTTGTTCAGGCACCTCTTTGATGCGTTAGTTGGAAAACGTCGAGCAAAGCTCACGAGTAGGTTGGTTCGCATATTTGTGATAACATTTTGTGCAAGTGACTATATGGTTGTCTATTGGCTTTCTCTTCTAATTTGAAAAGGTATAAAATTACCTTAGAAATTTGGCCGTGTATGTGTAGACCATTGATTCATTCAGTTTATTCTAAGTTGAGGAGAAATAGGTTCCACAAGTTGTCAGCATTATAAAGTTGCTCTTTTTTAAGCATTATTAACATTGTTTTTTAGAACAAATAACCCAAACAACTTCCAAATCTACTTATAAATCTATGCTGATGTCCATAATGAGACTAGAACTCTCAACCACTTGAGGAGCCACACCTTTACCACACACCATGATATTATTAGTTGGATGTATGATCAGAAGCTAAATGTTTATGCTATGAAAAAGGAGTCCCGGAATCAGTATTTCAATCAGTTCCTTACCCAGATGGGATATCCGAAGACTCTCACAACTTCATTTGATCAACAGAGAAGATATTGGTTTGGCTAGTTATTTCAATACAAGACCTTGAATGTGCTACAAAGTTTTAGTGTTTACAAGCCACAAAGTCCAACAAGATAGGTTGGATCATAGTATGATTGATCCTTTGACAAACAAACCTTGAGTGGTTTTGAAGCTTCCTAAGCGGCTAAGCCAAAGATTCTAACGAAGATACCGCTGAGGAAACAAGATCAAGATGTGTTGAAGTCTATGAGGTGGTTGTATTATGACAAAGTCATGGGAGAAACGGTAATAGTATTAGAGAGGTGTGATCACACCTCGACCGAAGACGGAAATGCCAGAGCACGATTGATAAGATATCACTACACAAGGTATAAAGATAACTCATAAAAATATTATTAAAATGAAATAGTTGATAACATTCATTTTTTCCAAAACAAAACAAGTAAAAATAAATATTTGATTTTAAATAAAGTAGGTCCAAGCAATCCTATGTGAGCAATCAACCAGCTAATGTCTCATATTAAAAAAGATAGTCATAAGATATAATTCATAACATCATTTAACATACAAGAATAAAAGAAATTTGCCGTTCAAAAAAAAAAAAAAATTAACATACAAGAATTTAAACACATTAACATGAAGTCCACAACCAAACCTAATGGTAAATGCCTTCATGATGTATATCGGGTTTCAAACATTCAACGCCCTACCCAAGTTTGAATGGGTATGCCACACCAATAGATCTACTTGTGCAATAACGTTGATTTTTACAAGTTAATGGTTGTGTATGATATGAAAAAGAAGGCCATATACGACTACAATGTATGCAACATGTATATCAAGTTTAAGCATGCAAGTATATAGAACAATGTTATAATGAATTGTATAAAAACGTTTGGAAGTACATGTTTTCACCCCCAAAGTAAAGATAGAAAAAAGGCTATGAAAACTCATCTTGTGTTCTTGAAGTTTCTTGATAATCAACCTCTTACTAAGGATGCCATAGATTTTGATTAAGTTGGTATGATTAAGATGTTTAGGCGAAGTAGGAACAAGTCCTAGGGTTTTGAATAATTAAATATAACTTTACAAAATCAGTAGTTAAAACCAATCTTTTGATATTTTTTAAGAGTCTAAAAGCAATACCTTGATCAGTGACGTGTCGGAGCGTGTACGGATTTTTAATGTATTTTAGTACATTTTACTCTTTTTATCAAGCTTTAAATTTATAAAACACGATATAAAACTATCACTCTCTAAAACACGCTTAGGGCAAGTGCACCCATCGTTGGCGTAGTATAGTGATGGTAAGATACATAGGTCGTTCAAGGACACAAGACCTTTTAATACCGGAATATCGTCGACGTCTAATCTAACCAAATATTGAGAGAAAATTTTTGTTATTTTTAATAAATGAAAATAAAGAGACAAAATAATAAATAAATAAAATAGATAGACAAGATAGAATCACTTGGATCCGACTCGCCATTTATGTATCTTTTGATGATTTCATCGCTTTGGGTTTTTTAAGAGAATATTTGTTAGAGTGGCATGTCCCTCTTTTGGAGGCAACACTACCCTCAGCCATATTGGTCTGAGTCAGCAGGGATATGGTCACGCAAGACCGGATTATTGAAAGATAATTACGTAAGTTATTAATGCAAAAAGTGGCATTTCCCTCTTTTGGAGGCAACGCTACCCTCGGCCATATTGGTTTGAGTCAGCAGGGATACAGTCCCGCAAGGCCGATTTAAAGTTTTAATAGTAGTTAATTTATAAGGGATTACAAGCCGTTCTTACTTCCCCCGATTTGATGCTATCTGCCTCAAGAGAAGTCCTAATAAGCTTGAATCAGGTCCTCGCAGGATCTATACACTGAACGAGGCAAGAACTTTACCCAACCACCATTCTAACCCCCTTCCAGGCAGTTACGCGTTTTATATAGACCGTAAAGACACAAATGAGTGAATCAACAAAACATGAAGAAATGATTAAGTAAAGTTCACCTTCAATATAAAAAACTAGTTATTAAAGTCATTAATACAAACCCAAATAAAAAGTTAATGAAGCTAGGAAATCAAAAGTAATACATAAATGATTTTGTCTTCACCAAGTGATGTAAGAGAATAGCCAAGCATGGCATTTGTTTGGCAAAAACTCTTAATACCGATCTTGGATCCCGAGACTACACACACACTCTAAGATGGATGATGGATGAAAGTGGTGGATGATGGTGGTAGTGGTGGTGGAGTGGTGGTAGGTGTGAGAGAAGTGGTTTGCCAAAGGATGAGTTACAGGTGAGCCAAGCACCTCCTTTTATAGCTGAAAACAGTAGTTTCACACATCCCCGTGCCCACCAGGCACGGCCCCGTGTGACACTTCGGGTTTTCCCGAACAACCTCATTATGTAATACCGTTATGTGTATATATTTGAATGAAAACCTGTTATTTGTTCTGGTGCATTATGTGTTTCCTTGTGTATTATTTGTGCATTGTGTGTTTCCTTGTGTATTATGTGTGTGCATGATATAATTAGTATATGATATATATTAGTGAACCGAAACCACGGTTCCGACTCGAGACCACCTGGTCTCGAGTCGAGACCTGCTAAACCCCAAAAGTATGGGCCGCTCACTCAACTGACCTGGCCCAACATCACAATCGGTCCACTCGAAACCTTTTTAGGGTACACCGTTTTCGGAAGGGTATAAAACCCCACAATTCAGCCGACATTCTTTTGGTTGTGAGCATCAATCACATCACACATTCTCCCAAAAACATTCCATCCTCCCCTTTCTCACTCTCCCTAGCTTTCTCTCTCTAGAAAACCCTAAACCTCACCAAACATCCTCCATTCTTCTCAGACTCAACGGTGGCAGCTAAGAACTCGCAAACCAGCTAGTGTTCATCGCTCGAAAGCCTTCTCTCAACTGTTTTCACACACTCTAGCATTCGGACACCATTCGGTTAGTGTGTTCTATTGATTAATAATAATGTGTGTTAAATGTGCCTATTTCCGAATAGTTTAGATGTTTAACAATGTGGTCTTTGAATGATAGGATGTAAACCGAATGATATGCATGACTGTTAATTGATCTATGTTGTTTTAATGATTGTACACATGGATGTTCTTGATAAATGATGAACTGTTTGAAGATCATGGAAAATATTTGAAATTTGAAGATTTGATCTGATTTGGTGGGTGTACGGTACATGGGAACATGTTAGGAAAATTCTATTGGCTCGTACAATGTGGATAAGGGTTCTAGAAAGATTCCAGCCAGGTTGCGAGTCGAGAACAAGAGGTTTCGACTCAAGACCATCAAGTTGACAACTCGAGACCAGGGCATGCACTTCAGGAGTCGAGACCAGCACGGTTGCGACTCGAGATCTCCTGATCTCGACTCGAGACCGGACTCGAGAACTATTTGGTTGCGACTCAAGCATGCACCACTCGAGACCACCCATCCGCAAACCGAGACCTCTTGGTTGTGACTCGAGACCTCATGATCTCGAGTTGAGACCACCTGGTTTCGACTGGGCTGCTTAAACCTCGTTATTGGACTGCACTATGTGACGATATGTTTTGGGCTGCAAGTTTCTGCTACTATTTAACTGGACTGTGTGTGTTACTGTTCTGTTTAACTGTTCAGGTGTTAGGACATGCCAAATAATGTGTAGGACGCTAGTATGACATGCATGCTATGTGTTAGATACGTGTATGATATACGTGACTTAATTGTACCCAAACCTGACCTATACTGGTAACCATATTAGGACGTGGTTGACCAGCTCACTTGACCAAGTAAACTGTCTGCCGAGCAAACTGAGGTGAGTTCACAACTTTTACTAAAAGCATGTGTTCCCGGTGGTTGGGAAACGGAACAAACAACGCTATCTCCTTGTGTGGGATACAAACAATGCTACCTCCTTGTGTGGGGTACAAACATACTTTTCTCCCCTTGTGTGGGACGCTCAGTTAATTACTATTTATATTAGATGCAACAAGCAAGACTAAACGAAACACTATCACACAGGTCCCTACTCATGATACTGATTAGTCGCTGGGGCTTGGCGAACAGGTTATTAGTTGATAGCGCTATTTAGGTCTCACCAACCTCACACCGTGCCTGTAGAGGACGGGCGTGAACTAATAGATTCTGGCAACCGTCAATGATGATAGACATTGACAAACGGGGTATTCTACAGAAACGTACGGTCGTAAGGATTCAGTATAACGCAGTTTAGTAGCTGACATATGGGGTAGCTCCCCATCGCATTATATAAATGAGTAAAATAACTACTGAAACAAGTTTTTGGAATTAAAACTGGACAAACTCGTGAACTCGCCAACTTTATGTTGACACCCTACTGCATGCTTTGCAGGTACATAGTGACTCAGGAGCTTGCAGCTTGGGG
The DNA here is from genome assembly GCA_030545235.1 of Helianthus tuberosus. Lineage (NCBI taxonomy): Eukaryota > Viridiplantae > Streptophyta > Magnoliopsida > Asterales > Asteraceae > Helianthus > Helianthus tuberosus. The sequence goes on from CM060363.1 coordinate 83,826,559, forward strand.
ATATGTAGTGGATGTCTAAACCATGTGTTGGGTTCTTTAAATAATCTGAACTTTGAACTTTTGAACTATTTTACTATGCTTCCGCTACCTACTTAAACTGTTGTTTTGAACTTAAAAACTTTTGGAACTAGGGTAATCACTAATCTTTATGGTTGGTGAACTTTACTATTATTATCTTAATTGTTCAGTATGATTGGTGGCTGGATCCTAGTAAGTCACACGTCTCGCGGTAGTACTCCGCCTGTGGATTTTGAGACAGATTGGTATCAGAGCCATTGGTTATAGAGAACTTGGTTTTAAAAAGAAAGTCGTTTTAAGAAAAACCAGACTATAACCCGTGACTCGCGACGACACTACACTCCAAGTGCAAGGCTCAACATATTAGACCCCATGGCTCGGACTTGTGTTTACTTGATTACTTGTTTAGTGCTTATGTGCTATTATACGTACTAGTGTGCCTAGTTAGATATATACACATTCCTCCTCCTTCTCATTCTTGCTACACTACGACGTCGCACTCATACTGTGTTTTCTGGTTATGAAGACAATGAGCGGACGCGGAAGAGGAAATGTTAACATGGCTCAGGATCAGTTCACTAACCTGATCAACACCGTGGCTACAACTTTTGTAGCCCATCCTGGAGGTAAACTCGTCATTCTAGGATGTTTAGATCCTACTCCCGCATCATCTTATCGTTCCTAAATCTGTTCGCTTCATTTTCCGCGACAGGTCAACCTGCACCTGTGCCACCACGTGTCTGTACTTTCAAAATCTTCATGGATTGCAAACCTCTCCCTTTCAATGGCACTGAGGGTGCCATAGGTCTTCTACACTGGATTGAGAAGGCCGAATCTGTGTTTGTTGTGTGCGAGTGTCCCACTGCTAGTTGGGTGAAGTTTGCTACTGGTACGCTTGAAGGAAATGCGCTTTCATGGTGGAAAGCACAAGTTCAAATGCTTGGGTTGGAGACTGCTAATGCCACTGCTTGGGAAGAGTTCAAGAACATGATCAAAGAAGAGTACTGCCACAGGGATGACATACACAAGCTTGAAAACAAGTACTATTAGCTTAAGATGGTCGGATCAGAAATCGAGACCTACACCAAGCTGTCCAACGACAACGCTGCTCTCTGTTCGAACATGTCTCAGCCTATTTATGGAAGGATCGAGCTGTACATCAAGGGTTTGGTCCCTGAAATCCAGAGCTTGGTCACTTCAGCCAACCTAACCATGATTCAGCCAGTCATTCGTTTAGCTCACCGACTCACTGATCAAGCCGTGGAGCAGGGCAAGCTGCCCAAAAGGATCACCGCTACTACGGAAGCTCCAGGTGATAACAAGCATAAGTGGGATGGCAACCAAGGGAAGGATGCCAACCCCACTCAGGCCCTAGCTCAGCAAAGGAAGACTGAAAACAACAAGGGCCCTCAGCAACAGGTTGGTTATCAGGGGAAGCATGCCAATTGTAACAAGTGTAACTGACACCACAGTGGACCATGTGGAAGAAGCCAATGTCAACGATGCAACAAGATGGGGCAGACTGCAGGAGCCAGTTTCCAGCTCGATAGAAGCAACCACAGCAGCCGCGATAACAGCAGCAACAACATGGTAACAACCGTGGCTGCTACCAGTGTAGAGCAATGGGGCACATGCGGAAGGATTGCCCTCAACTGAACCAGAACCGCAACAACAACAACCAGGGTGCTGGGAACAACAACACCGACAACAGCGTAAGGGGAAGGGTCTTTGTGATGGGAGCTGAAGAAGCCAGGAATGATCCCAATGTTGTAGCTGGTAAGTTCCTTCTTGACAATCGTTATGTTTCTATATTATTTGATTCTGGAGCCAATGCTAGATATGTATCCCTACGTATTAGTAAGGAGCTTAAGCCTACGTCTACGCCGTTAAACTCTAAGCACGTCGTCGAATTAGCTAATGGTAGAAACATCGAGGCCTCACACGTCATTAACAACTACAAACTCGTACTATCTGGTCAGACTTTTCTCATCAATCTTTTTCCTATCATTCTTGGAAGCTTCGACATCGTCATTGGTATGGACTGGTTGCCCAAACATCAAGCTGAAATCCTCTGTCAAGAGAAAGTCGTCCGTATTCCTCATCCTTTTGGCGAACCCCTCATCATTCAAGGTGACAAGTGTGGAGCTGTCACGGGCATTATCTCGTACTTAAAGGCCCAGAAGTGTTTGCGAAAGGGGCGTACCGCTATTCTAGCACTCGTTACCGACATGCAAGAGAAGGAAAAGAGGATTGAAGATTTTCCCGTCGTACGCGACTATCCCAAGGTATTCCCCGAGGAACTACCCGGACTCCCTCATCACCGTCAGGTCGAATTCCAAATCAAGCTAACTCCCGGAGCGGCACCCATAGCTCGTGCACCTTATCGACTAGCCCCAGCTGAACTGAAGGAACTTTCTACGCAACTGCAAGAACTGTTGGATAAGGGTTTTATCCGTCCTAGTTCGTCACCCTGGGGAGCACCATTACTCTTTGTCAAGAAGAAGGATGGCACATTCCGTATGTGTATCGACTATCGTGAGCTGAACAAGGTTACCATCAAGAACCGTTACCCACTTTCGCGTATTGACGATCTGTTCGACCAGTTGCAAGGGTCAAGTTACTACTCCAAGATCGACCTGCGATCAGGTTACCATCAGCTGAGAGTCCGTGACGTAGACACCTCTAAAACTACATTCAGGACTCGTTATGGTCACTATGAATTCCTTGTCATGCCTTTTGGAATGACCAACGTGCCTGCGGTTTTCATGGACCTCATGAACCGAGTGTGTAAACCCTATCTCGACAAGTTCGTGATCGTTTTCATTGATGACATCCTGATCTACTCGAAGAGCCAAGAGGAGCATGAGCAACACCTGCGCCTTATTCTTGAACTTCTTCGCAACAAACAACTATACGCCAAATTCTCGTAATGTGACTTCTGGCTTCGAGAAGTCCATTTCCTTGGGCTCGTAGTCAATTAAGACGGGATTCACGTCGATCTAGCCAAGATTGACTCCATTAAGAATTGGCCTACACCGAAGACTCCGACCGAAATTCGCCAATTCTTGGGATTGGCAGGATACTATCGTAGATTCATCAAGGGATTTTTGAAGATCTCTCAACCCCTCACGAATCTTACCTAGAAAGGTATTGCCTACAAGTGGAACGATGCTTAAGAGTCTGCTTTTCAGAAGCTGAATGAGAACCTCTGTAGTGCTCCTATTCTTTCGTTACCCGAAGGTACCGACGACTTTGTCGTCTACTGCGACACGTCTATTCAAGGGCTCGGTTGCGTGTTGATGCAACGCGAGAAGGTTATTGCCTACGCTTCTCGATAACTCAAGATTCATGAACGAAACTACACGACGCACGACTTGGAACTCGGAGTAGTCATCTTTGCACTCAAGATTTGGAGACATTACTTGTACGATACCAAGTGCACGATTTACACCAATCACAAGAGTCTCCAGCATATATTGGATCAGAAGGAGTTGAATATGCGGCAACGCCGATGGGTTGAACTCCTAAACGACTACGAATGCGCAATTAAGTATCATCCAGGCAAAGCTAATGTTGTAGCTGACGCCCTCAGCAGAAAGGAAACCAAACCTAAGCGTGTTCGCGCCTTACAACTCACTATTCACTCGAACCTTCCTGAACAAATTCGTAACGCCCAAGTCGAGAATCTGAAAGAAGAAAACTTATTAGCACAACCTTCCAGATTGTTTCAACCCATATAAAGATCTTTGTAATTTGATTGATTACATTTCTTTGGGTTTTGAACTTGACGTTTCAGGGAGTTTAAATCCTTTAGGAATGTTCATATAGATGTCACTATCAAGTGATCCATACAAGTAAGCTGTAACGACATCCATAAGACGCATTTCTAACTTTTTAGAAACTGCTAAGCTGATTAAGTATCTAAAGGTTATTGCATCCATAACGGGAGAATATGTTTCTTCATAGTTAATCCTTGGCCTTTGTGAAAATCCTTGAGCTACAAGTTTCGCTTTATACCTTGTAACCTCATTTTTCTCATTTCGTTTTCGTACAAAAACCCATTTCTACCCTACTGGCTTTATAGTCTTAGGTGTAATAACAATAGATCCAAAAACCTTTCGTTTGTTAAGTGAATCTAATTTAGCTTGCATAGCGCCTTTCCATTTATCACAGTCATGTCTATTTTAACAATCATTGACAAATTTTGGTTTAGGGTCATCATCTCTACTCATGATGTCACTTGCTATAGAATAAGAACTCTCAACAATATTTTCCATTTCGTATCGGTTCCATATGTTATGTGTATGACCATAGTTGATTGACATCTCTTTGTTAGTATCATCAACATCTTCCTCATGAGAGGTTTCAGTATTCACTGTTTTATTAAGATCATTCTCTTTATGGTCAATTTCCTTTACAATTGCTTTTCTTTTTCGAGGATATCTATCCTTCGAACAGATTAGCCTTCCACATTTAAACGTTTCTAAAATTCATGAGTCATTTTATTATCTATTGCCTTACTTGGGATCTCAACTCGAGCTGGAGAATTAGCAACTGGTATATGAGATTTAGTAACTCTATTTATATCAGTAAAAGCATCAGGCAATTGATTTGCAATTTCTTGCAAGTGTATTAACTTTTGAACCTCTGTCTCACATTGTTTTATTCTTGGATCAAGATGAGACAATGATGCCACTCACCATAAGACATCATTTTCTCAATTTTTATTTTCTCCTCCTAATGCTGGGAAAATTGCCTCATTAAAATGATAGTCATCAAAACGTGTTGTAAATACATCACCTGTTAAAGTTTCAAGATATCATATGATGAAGGCTTTTTCATATCCAACATATATTCCCAACCTTCTTTGAGGTCCCAAAAATTTTAAGGTGGTAAATGTTTGGCTTATGGCCAGAAACAAGTTGTAGTGGGGAGTACTTCTGATTTTCACTTGGTCTCACATGAATCAGTGATCCAACATGTAGAATTGCATGACCCCGGACCGACACAGGAAGTTTTGTTCTCATTATTAATGGTCTAGCGATTAGTTGTAAACGTTTGATCAATGATTCAGCTAAGCCATTTTACGTGTGTACATGAGCAATAGGGTGTTCAACAAAAATTCCCACAAACATGCAATAATCATTAAAATCATGTGATGTAAATTCACCTGCATTATCAAGTCTCACCCTTTTAACAGTGTAATCAGGGAAATGTGCACGTAGTTTGATAATTTGAGCAAGAAATTTTGCAAAGGAAACATTACGAGTTGATAATAAAGAGACTTGAGACCATCTGCTGGATGCGTCTATCAAGACCATGAAATATCTAAACGGTCCACATGGTGGATGAATTGGTCCACATATATCACCTTGAATTCTTTCAAGGAACATTGGTGATTCCTTTTCAACTTTTAAGGATGAAGGCCTTGTAATTAGGTTTCTAAGTGAACAAGAGTTACATAGAGGCATTTTATCTGATTAGGGGATCTTTTAATATTTCAATGGATGTCCATGTGTGTTTTCAATAATTCTTTTCATCATTGTACATCCTGGATGGCCTAATATGTCATGCCATAAGTTAAACGTCTCAGGATCACAAAAATTTTCTTTTACTGTCATATGTGCTTGAGGCACATTAATATGTGTATAATGCAAACCAGAATGGAGCATTGGCATTTTTTCAATATACGATCTTTGCTCATGACGTGCAAATATTTTCTATTATCAACAGTCCTTGACTGAGTATCATATCCATTATGATATATGTTTTTGAAACTCAACAAGTTTCTCGTTGATTTTGGGGAAAACAAAGCATTATCTATTAAGAGCTTTGTACTATTCAGTAATATTAAATTAGGTTTTCTCACTCCTTTTATCAAGTTTGAAGGACCTGATATTGTATGAACGGTTCCTTTTGTTGGTTTCAACTCATAAAAATATTTCTTAGATTTAAGTATAGTGTGTGTGGCTCCACTATCCACAATACATATATCTGCATCATTCGTTTGCTTTTGTGCTCCAGTGGTATTCATTTTAATCTTGAAAATATAAAGAGAAAAAATAATGAGTGTATAATGAAGACATTATGAATTATTTTTAATAAGAAGTTTTTTTATTAGTTGAAAACGTTACATGAAAAGAAAGACTAATTAAACATAATAAGATAGTTAATGGAAACTACATAACTGTTGCATATAATTATTATGGCTTAGCAACATTTGCTTCAGAGTTCCATGTCATTGGTATAGTCGGTTGTCACACCCCAACCGATGGCGGAATCATCAGGGCTCGGCACTAAGCGAACCAGATTGCTCAAGAGAATCCATAACGACTAATTTAATGACAATATTTAACAGGTTAAATATCCCATGCTATTAAACAAATATTTCAACAAAAGTCATCACAGAGTTCAAATCTCTCAAACAAAACCAATCCGACAGCTTAGATTTTTATGTGGGTTTCTAGCTATCCTATCCTTTTTGCAGCAAACAATCCATCAACCTGTCACATACGTTAAAATAAAGTCAATACAATAATGGAAAGGTGAGTACACAAGTTTAGTATATGTATAGTAATAAAAGCGTTTACGCATAACCAGCACGTAACACGTAATAGGCGAATCAAGTAACTATCAACAATGATACAAGCTAACCGCATGACTGCGAGTAGAGTATGCGCGACACGTGTTCACCATAGTGAGTACGTGAAGTAAGGTATGTGATCCTTAACAACCCCTGAATAAACAGGTGTTGAGTCCAAACTATAGTACTATCGTTGCTAATGGCGGTAGGGTAAGTCATCACTGTGTAACATAGCAACAAGTATTCAACTAATCACATATACCATGCGAGTGCGGTTAGCATTTATAAAGCGTTTAAGTGTTGTGTTTTTTATAGAGAACGTATGTAACACGCAAAAGTGCGTTAAGCGAAAAAGGGTTCGAGTATACTAACAGTGCGTGCTTAGCAAGTAAACACGATCTGAAATGGATTGAAGGGAGCGCCGGATCAGCCTGCGTATGGGAACAAAATCGTAAGTCCTCCAGAGTGCTGAAACGGTCGAAATCGAAGTGTCGGGTGGGAAACAGAGGCTTCGTACGAAGGGAGGGATTCGTACATGTGTGGCTTCCGTTGTCCAAAATCGTAGTGTGCTTCGCGTCTGTCTTCAGGAAATCGAGTGTTCATCCCTCCAACCTTAAGCTACTGATTAAACTTAGAGTCGGAGAGGTCTTTGTCTGAGTCACGGGTGAGAGTTGGGCTGTGTTGTGCGAAGTCAGTGCCTTCGTACGAAGCCAGGAGTGCCAGTGCCTTCGTACGAAGCCGGGGCTTTGCACAGAACAGTCCAGCTCACAAACGTGGCTGTTTTTGGCGTTCGGAGCCGTGTTTTTGCCTGAATCGGATGTATTTTCGAGTCCTCTTCATGACGGTTTTGACACCATCTCGTCCCACTATCCAGTGAACGAAATATGTGTCGGTTTTGGTCCGTTTTGTGTAAAAATCGAGTTTAAAAGGGTTTTTACTTAGATCTAACACTTGGTGAGGGTGAAATCTGTAGATTTCTAACTTGGGAAGCCGAAGCTAGGCCCAATACACTCGGTTAAGTGTAGATCCATACTGAAATAAGAAGATTTGATGAAAAAGATGAAGGTTTTTGTAAAAAGAATGAAGTTCTTCATAAATAAAGTGGTTTTAGATGAAAAAGATGAAGTTTGAATGAAAATGGAGGAGTTTTGATGAAATCGGAGATAAACTTGTGTAAAATCGTAGCGGAAAACGTTGTGAAACATGTAAAATTGATAAATCTTACTTGAAAATCGAAGGTCAGCAGTTCGGAGTGAAATGGCAGCAATGAATGAAATGGAGAAGTGATCTTGGTATTTATAGAGGAGTGGGGAGGTGTTGGTTCGAAGCTGGCTGCCTTCGTTCGAAGGGGCCAGTTTTGTGTAGAAAACTTCCGTTTCGCGTGTAGGATGCTCGTTTGGTGCGTTTTATTGCGTTAGTTAGTACTAGTATGTTAAGTATTTTAGGGAGATATTAAGTATAGCGTTGCGTTGCGTCTTGGCGAGGTAAATCGAGTTGCGCGAGTGAGCATTTAAGCGTTTTAAGCGAATAAAGAATACATATAACACATCTAACATATAATCACACAAATAACACAAATAATATAAATAGATCCGCGTTTCGAATTTGCGTTGAGTTTGCGTTGCGATAAGCGTTAAGTAAATAAGCATTTAAATGCGATAACTGCGATAAATAAGCGATGTAAAATGCGTTTAAAATATAGTCAACCCATGAAAATAATCCGAATCTCAGAGTACGAGCGTTTACGATTGAAATGACGGTAAAAAGGGAACAACCAAAATACGGGTTGTTACAACGGCGACATTCAGCTCGACGTTGATATCATCAAAATTATCCACATGGTTCACCTCCTTCTCTTTTCTTTTAAGAGATGCTTGATAAAGTTCACATAGATGTGAAGGTGTACGACAAGCCTTTGACCATTGGTTTGCACTTCCACATCTGAAACAAGAAGTGTCATTGTTTCCGGACCTACCTGTTACACCCCGACCGCGTAAAACAACAAATCGCGGTGGAAACGTCGGGGAGTGTTGTAATAGAATCATTGATTCATAACACATGGAAATTTGAAGTTTTGTTTTACTTAAAGATTAACCAATTACATTGTCTTGAAATTTAAACAAACAAGTTAAACATAATCTATCTTTGTTATTAAATCATTGAGGCCTCGTCCAGTCCTAAGTGAGCATGCATCCTAGCAACCAACATCATTCAACAACACCTGAAACATATGTAAAAACAAAGTTAGCAAAGAAATGCTGGCGAGCACATAGGTTTTATGAGAGTGTCGGATTCATGGCTAGTTTACATGTTGCAATACTTAATTAAAAACCTTGTTTTGAAAAATATAGTATTGCGACATAATTAACCAACTCAAATCAAGTTGGTTATAATTTATAAAATCTCGTAGCCATGATTCTTAACCCAAAACATTTATTTAATTAAAACATCTCGTAAAAACTCGCTAATAAAACTCGTATGGTTTATATCCTTTCGAAAATATCATTATGTGACATCGTTTTAAAATCGTTTAACCAAGTGAACTAAATAATGCCACGGAATGTAATATGATAAAAACACTTATATATAAGATGTACCAACGGCGTATCTACCATGCTTTTATCACATCACACCCGTCCCATTATCTAATCACTACCCAAAAACCAATCGTTTATCCAATTTGTTTAACTCGTCAAAATCGTTTTCGTCGTTTAAATCATTCTCGTTTTAAATTGTGAAAACTACTTTTGGTCGTCTCGTTAATAACATCCAAACCTTCGTGACTCGACTATCTCGAAACTCGCATTAACAAACCACCAAAGGGTAAGTTAACAATCACAGATTCGGTCGCTACCCACCTAACCCACACATAACCATGGGTGCAGTCTGATAACGGGATTTGTCAGATCCTATGGTACCATAACCTAATACTGGTCGGTTCGGCCAAAATTAATGAATGTTCACATTATCGAAATCGTTATTAATTTAATATAAACCATTTTGATCATTTCGAAACCATCATTAAAACCTTCGAAATCATTTAATACATATGAATCACCCCAAAACAATCGAAAACAGTAAAATAGGGGAACTATGTACTCACTTGAGAATGCTTAGAAGTCTTGAACAACAACCAAGCAAAGCTATAGGGAGCACGGAATCAATCGGCAACCTAATAACTATATAAATAAACCGGACCTAAGTCGGAAGATCGGATAGGATGAGGTTTTGTAAACCAAATGAGTATTGGAACTCATATGACATGGTTTAACAAAGCCTACATACTAAATCGAAACCTAACCTAAGTGCTTTCGACCCGTTATGACCCATTAAGGTAGCTTACGCTACTTTAACGCGCCGTTCGGGCAAACGCGCGTTCGAGACGTCTAACTAGTCCTATGACAAGTATTATATGCCTAAACATGTTTAAATATGTTGCATAATCAGTTAAGTGACAAAAGTTTAGGTTACATATGTTTAAAATCCAATTATGCATGAAAAGGGCATTTTGGTCATTTTCCTAAGGCATATAAACTACCTATCATACAACTACTTAAACTATGTGATCATAAGGTATAACTTCGGAAGGTTATTCCCTATACAACTATGGTCACTAAACATGCTTGGTCGGATCCTAATGAACGACCAAACGGGTCGAGTTCGTAAGTCTAAGCGGTGGTTTAGACCTCTTGACTTACGACTCTAGACAAGCACTAAACTAAAAGTGACGAGCTAAACATGTTGGAACATGTTTAACTAAGCTAGAAAACAGGTTTTGATACCCAAGAGTAGTTTGGTTGCAAAATACGCATAAATGCGTATTTTGACCGAAACTACGACTCGTCACTATGCCTAGTCAACGTGGTAATCAGTAGGTATAGTCACAAGGGACTATAACCATCGTGATTACGCTCAAGTTGCGAAGTTCAAACGAACTTCGTGTTGACCAAAGACTGGTCAAAGCAGAAAGTCAAACACTGTTTTACTTTTACGCTAGGAAAGCGATAAAAGAACGAAGGAAGCTTACAAAGGGTCCTTGCTAGGAAGAACTTGATCTTATAATTCTCAGGTATGAAGTTATAAACCTCAACTTAGAGAATTTAGATCAAGGGTGAGTTGAAACAATGGAAATGCTTGGCTATTTATACTTGTTGGAGGTTAATAGGATCAATCCATGTGTTTGTGTGGCCAACAAGCATTAGATCACAGCCATACAAGTGTTAAAGGCCAGCTAATTTGCTTGGGGGGGGGGGGGGGTGCTAACTTGGCTACCACACAAAGAAATTGTAAGAATGGCCCCTGAATTATCAATCTGATGCTGAAAATAAGGTTTCTGTCCAGATGTGATGGTGGCATGGCGCGACCACAAGGCCATATGGCCGTCGCACGACGCCAGGGCATTGGCAGGAAGTTTCAAAGTTTGGCAAAAATGGTCCCTGCACGTGTTTAAACTTGTTTTCGACGTTTTTAACCTCCGTTAAGCCATTTTCAAGGCTTTACAAGGTCGTTAAAGTGTAGGTGACTTGAAATATACTCGGAAATATCACGGATGTCGGTTCGTTTGGTCGTACGGTTACGTTGTTCGGTTATTTACGACGAAACTCGAACGGACGCGAAAACGAACCAAATTAAGCGACGAATGGTATTTTTTCATTCCGATCACTAAAATAAAATATTTTAGTGTCTAAAAAAATTTTGGATGTCCAGGTGTGGTCAGAACGTAAGATATGCGCGTAAATGCAAACTTACGCCGTTTTTAACGCTTTTATTCCCTGAAAGATCAATTAAGCGTATTTTCGTACACCGAACCACTCAAAGATTATTTCTAAGCTATGTTTAGGTTAATTATGGTATGTTTAGCTTATGATAAAGTTCCGGACTGTACGTTTCCTTACGAAACGACAGACTTTTGCAAGTTGACGCGAATAGTCCATGTGAGCGAATAAACTTGTTTTTGCCATACCAAACCCTTTAAAACTTATTTCTAAGTTATGTAAAGGTTATTTAAGGTATGTTAAGTTTATGTTGCTACCCCAGAGTGTTTTTCGCGTTAAACTGATTATGTTTACGCATCAGTTCGCGTATAACTTTCCAGAAAGCGATTTAGAGCTCGAAATCGAACAAGAATTGATATGTGCAAATGATACACATATTTATACAAATCCCAACTATGAAATACAATATTTCACTGATTTGGTATTTGTTTGATGGCCGTGGAGGCACAGATGTCACACTACCAGCTTCATTTTTTTTGTTGTACTGGTTGGAATTATTATTTTGTGGAGTGTGGTAATTTGTGGTTCTTTGATTTCGACCACGACCGCGGCCACGCCCACGACCATGGGAATTACCTTGATAATTATTATTCCCTTTGAAAGAATGGTTGCGACCATTAAAATGACTTTTATCAAAATGGCCACAGCCACGGCCTCGTCCCCATTTTCTTCCAGAGTCTTTAGTATCATCATTAGTAATAACATTTGCTTCTGTTATGGCTAACGATCCAATGGGTTGAGCTTGATGATTTTTCATTCGTAGCTCATTGTTTTTCTCTGCTATGAGGAGAAATGAATTTAGATTAGAATATACTTGAAACCTTTGCAACCGATATTGTTGTTGCAAGTTTATATTTGATGCATGAAATGTGGAGAAAGTTTTCTCCAACATATCTGTCTCCGTAACAGTTTGCCCACAGAATCGGATCGTTGAGTATATTTTGAACAAAGCAGAGGTGTACTCATTCACCTTTTTGAATTCTTGAAACTTGAGATTGTTCCATTCATCTCTAGCAATGGGAAGTAAAACTTCCCTTTGATGATCAAGTCTACTTTTTAAATCTTTCCATAACACGTATGGATCTTCACAATTTGAATATTAAAATTGTAACATCTCATCAAAGTGTTTGTGGAGGAAGACATCGGTTTTTGCCTTGTCTTGATCGGTACAATCATTCCCCTCCATTATCGTTTTCAAAATACCCATTGATTTGTGATGTCGCTTAACATGTGCCGTCCACAGCATATAATTTTCTCCGGTGATATTAAGAGCCGGGAATTCAATTTTTGCGATGTTTGCCATTTTGTTTCTAAATATAAACAAGATAACATACAAAGGTACAACTATAAACAAATAAATGAATACATAAGTACCAAAAAGATGAGGTGGAAGTTCATACATTAAGCTTGGTAATAATATTAGTACTATGCCGGCCAATATTAAAACCGGGTGAATCATCTTTTAAATTTTTTCTTGAAAAGCCTTGAGAAGAAGAGTGTTTGTTTTGGAAAAAATGAGATTGATAATTGGTAATTTATAGTGGTAAATTATAACCCTTTTGTAATGGTTATATTACAGTTTTATAACCGTTATACAACGGTTATATATATATATATATTGAAGAAACACTAGATAATTGACCGAAATCGAATTATCTAGGGGGTTTGAATCTGCATAAAAGGTGAGTTTTCTCTCGTTCGATCTGACGGGACAGCTCTTCTTCTCCGATAAACTCTGCAAAACAAGCACCGTTAGCCTCGTCAAGGGGAAAAAGGGGTTCTCTCCTTGACCCGACTCCGGCGTGAGAATAAGTATGTGTTTATGAAGAAGAAGAAGTATTGAAGAAGTGTGTGTAACTTGAATTTTATACCTGAATGGTTCTCATATTTATAGTCGGGAGTCTTTGGGTGGGAAAACCCGTTAATGAAATGTTGACGGAAGATGCTAACCCCGTAAGCGGTTACATTTCCTCCCGTTAAGTTTCTTGATCCGACGTGAGTGCACACGGATCGTGGTTTAGATCTATGGTTGGGGATTCGCCACGTGGAAAGTGATCAAGTGGAGGTTTCTTTCCAATTACATGCTACCATCGTGATTTCAGGGATGTCTAAGGTGCTGACACGTGTCCAGACGGTTGTAACCGTTTAGTGGAGCACGATTGGGTCTTTCTAGAGGATTACTGCTGTAATCTGGTGTGACTCCTTATCGTATGGAGTCAGCTTGAATAAATAATATCCAAGTCTGGATATTAAGCGGAAGTGTTTAATTTAGGATTTCCATCCTTTGTTTATGGAAGAAAGCGCGAGGATTTATGATTTCCTTTGGGCACGCGAGTGTTGACTGTTGACTGTTTCTTAAGCCTTTCTTTTGTAAGACCAGTGCGTGGCCGCGCAAGGTAAAAAGATAGCTTAAAGATGAGGTTATGGTATGGTCCCAAGCACTTATTATGAGGTTTTTGGGACCTTACCCCTTTCCTTCCGGGAGCTTTCCGTGTTGTAGGTATAAGATGATCGGAGACATCCAGGATGGATTTCTGACTTCTATAACGTTTACTTGTTTGAGATGAACCGAAGGGTTAGACAATACCTCGATACGCACTTCTTTTGCTAAGTGTTTGAAGCTGGTAGCGGCCAATTTGCTTAGTGCATCTGCGTGCTTGTTTTCGCTTCTGTTTATATGGTTAACTTTGAACGTCTGGAATTGGTTGATTAACATTCGCGCTTGTTCAAGGTATAACGCCATAGCTTCTCCCTTTGCATCATAGTGCCCATTAACTTGCTCGGCCACCAGCTTTGAATCGACGTTAGCTTCAAGGTTTCTTGCCCCCATTTTAAGCGCTAAGCGGAGACCTGCTAAGAATGCTTCATACTCAGCTTCATTATTCGTGCTTCGGAAATCCAGGCATATGGCGTATGTAAGCTCATGATCGTCTGGGCTGACCAATCGGAGACCTGCGCCGGCTCCATCGTCATTGGAAGCTCCGTCTGTGTGCAAAATCCAGACCCTATCGTCGAAAACAGGGACAGGGTTCTGGATTGCCTCGCATTCTTGGATTTTATCAATGGGAACCTCTGTGGAAAAGTCTGCTAGGACTTGCCCCTTGATCGCTGGTCGCGGCTTGTATAGGATATTGTATCCTCCTAGCTCAATAGCCCACTTGGCCAATCTTCCCGCGACATCGGGTTTGGATAAGATTTGACCTAAGTGGTAATTAGTGAGAACTGTGATGACATGACCAGAGAAATACCGACGTAAACGCCTTGATGCATGTACTAGCGCTAGGACCAGTTTTTCTATCATTGAGTAGCGCGTCTCTGGACCAGTGAGCATTTTGCTTATATAGTATATTGGGGTCTGAATGTTTTCGGGTTCCACCATTAAGACCGCGCCTACTGCTACTTCTGCAACAGATAAATATAGGATCAGTGGTTCCTTTTCTCGTGGCGCTGTCAGCGTTGGTAACTGAATCAAACATTCCTTCATTTGCTTGAAGGCTGTTTCCGCTTCGGGTGTCCACTGGAAGTGGGTTTTCTTGGCGCAGTTTCGCAGTGTGCTGATGAATAGGTATGACTTTGCCGCGTGATTTGCTAAAAATCTGTTTAAGGCTGCTAGATGTCCGGCGAGCCTTTGAATTTCTTTTACTGTTGCGGGTGATGGCATTAACTGGATTTCCTGCACTTTCTCCGGGTTTACTTTAAAACCGTCTCTTGTGACTATGAAACCCAAAAACTTCCCTTCTTCCATTCCGAAAGAACACTTTGTTGGGTTGAGCTTTAAGTTTACGCTACGCAAAGAATTGAACGTGCGCTGGATATTTGCGAGCATTGTTTCTTCCTCATGGCTCATGATGACGAGGTCATCCATGTATACCTCGACTGTTTTGCCTATGTCTCCTCTGAAGACCGTGTCCATTAAGCGCGTGTAAGTTGCGCCTGCATTGCGCAAGCCGAAGGGCATTTTGGTGTAACAGAAGATGCCCTTATCTGTGCGGAATGCAGTCTTATCCTCGTCTTCTTCTTTCATCTGGACCTGATGATAGCCTTTGTAACAGTCAAGAAGGCACTTCCATCTGAATGATGCTAGAGAGTGGACTTTTTTGTCTATCTCAGGAAGCGCGTAGCAGTCTTTTGGGCACGCTTTATTCAGGTCTTTGAAGTCGACGCACATTCTCCATCCGCCACTGTGTTTCTGGACCATTACTGGGTTGGTGACCCATGTATGGTATTGAACCTCGCGCAAGATTCCGGCACTAAGTAACTCTGTCACTTGTTCATCCATGGCCTTTGCTTTTTCTTCGCTGAAGCTGCGCCTTCCCTGCGCAACAGGCTCTGCTGTGGGTTTGATGTTCAGACAATGTTGTGCTATATCGCGCGGGACCCCAGTCATGTCTGCTGGGCACCAGGCGAATATGTCTTTGTTGTCAGACAGCAATGCTTTTAATTGTATCCGAGTTGCTGGGGAAATGGCATATCCCAGCAGGATGGTCTGTTCTGGATACTCATTGTTTAGAACCCATTTTTCCGGCTCATTTGATGTTGAGGGTTTGGCCCCTTTTGCTGCTGGCTCATCGTCCACGTACATGACCTCTTTACTTGAGTATAGAATTGCCACTCCCGTTTCTGTTGGAAATCCACATGCAGCATGTGGAATAGAGGTGATCATGCTGAATTCTCTCTGTGATCTTCTCCTGAGCAATACATCATGGCGTGATGTTGCTGGCATAACCATGAAATTTACAGTGACTGTACGCGAATGCTCGCCATCAGATAGAGTCACAGGGAATGCCATTTTCCCTAACGGGAATACAGCTTCATTACAAAATCCGGTGAGAGGAAAATCGACCGGCTCTAGGCGTGCTTTGTCTTCTGGATCGAGCTGTTTGAAGCACTGCTCGTATATGATATCCATCGAGCTTCCTAGATCTATAAACATATAGTCCGTTCAATAATGGCCAAAGATGCCAGTAATAATTACTGGTCGCTCTTCCGGAAGGCCTCCGGGAACCACAGGAAACACAACTTGTTGTTCCCTCTGACGTGTGCGTATATATACATAAAATTGCAATGAAATTACACACGATTTGGTTTTAAATTTATAAAAGTGATTATTACTTTTACATAAAAACACACACGAAAGAGGCAAGTGTACCCCGTCATATATGTAGTAAAGTATCGGTAAGAACCAAGTATCGATCCACGGAAATGGGCGGAGAAATAATACTAGACCTTTGTCACTAAACTACCGGTAAAAACATAAGTTGTTTGATTTTAATTTAACTAAAGTAAGCGTAAACAAATACATATAAAAACATAATAGAAAATAGATAGATAGCCTTGCTTAATACACAACCAAAGCATGTCAACTAAGTAGGTTTTGGCACTAGAAGCATTTGATCAATTCTCCAATTTCAAGACAATTAGTATCCCTTTCGGGAATCCTAACATGACAATCATTCGGAAAGTTAAAACGATAAACACACTTTAACCACCTAAAATTGTCCTTTAACGTGCAATTGATAAATGTCTATGAAAATCTCTTAAAAATAAGTTAGTCAGCCGTTAGGAATTTTCTAACCTCACTTAAACAAGGAAAGCGACACCGATAAACACAATGCAACCACCGAGAAAAGCATAAACTAGATTAAATCACAACCAAGTTCATTTTACAAATCTTGCACACAAATTCACCAAGATAGCAATTTTGGCCTAAACAACTAACTAAGCTAACAAATCATGGCAAGAATTTATAATGACACCATTTAACCCGTTAAGGTCCTTCCGTGACGACAAGCTTTCTTGATTAACAATAATTACATTTTATTAAATCACTAACCATTTCTAGTATCATGATGCACACATTTAAACCAAGCTAAACTAGTTAACCAAGTTCAAAGTTTACTAATACAAGATTAATTAAGCTTCATTTTTCAACTATCTTAACTAACCAAATAGCAATCATCCAACACAATTACTTATAATCAAGAAATCAATATCAATAACAAGGTTGCAAACTAATCATCAAAGATTAACATAGAAAATACTTCCAAATATTATTACAAACAAAGATTAACATACTAATGGTTATAATCAAGCAAGGGATTGTTGTGTTTTTGCCCAAAGGCTACAATAATACATAAACATTAATCTAAATGCTTGAAAGATTAACAAAATCATGGAAAGATTAGAAAACCACACCATAAACAAGCACTAGATTAAGAATCCGGATAGTAATCGAGCTAAACGGGACAATGTGGCTTGAATCCGGGTGAAAGCAGAAGCCTCCGGAGCCTGAAAATCTTCTGAATTGCTCTCCAAAATTCCAGAGTATCGAACAGAATGTTTCTGTTCTGTTTTTATAATTTTCGCTGTCGCACGGTCGTTCTCCATATGGCACGACCGTGCACTTTATGCAATTATTAGGGATGGGCACACCATACTGCATGGCGTCATCAGATCGTTGACCAGATTCGATATGGCACGACCGTTCTTCGTGTGGAACGGTCGTTCAGTTCCGGGTTACATGTTGCATGCCGAGTCGCACTGGTCGTTCATCACCGAGACTCTGTTGGTTCATCGGATACGCACGGTCGTTCCTCAGATGGAACGCCCGTTCTTCACCGAGCTGCCTTATTTACCTAGAACGCCCAGTCGCACCTCTCGTTCATTGCCGGGTTGATCAACTTTGTCGGAGATGCACGACCGTGCATCAGGTGGAACGGTCGTTCCACACGCCCAGGTCAGAATCCTTAACAGAATGTCCGCAGCTTCGTCGTTTTGTCCGGAAAGTCCTCGTTTTTGCTATCATCTTGTCTGGTATGCTGTTTTAGGCCTGTAAACAAAAGTGTAGATATTTAAGTATCCGAATGACGGTTTTACGGCCAAAAACGCATAAAATAGGGGTAAAACGGGGGACTAAAATATGTGTAAATTAACGAATATCAAATCTCCCCACACTTGAACCTTGCTTGTCCTCAAGCAAGCTAAACTAGAAAGCAATAAAAGACATTAACAAACAAGAACGATAATTTACACACTATTTTATTGAAAACTAATATAAACGGTTAGCCGGTTTGTCGAAAGACAACGTCAAAAGATTCAAACCCAACAAGCATATGCAATTAAAAAGCGACAACCAAAAAGCCGTGACAAAACATTTAATTGACTCACATGTTAATCTTCACACAACTCACAATGTTCACACACACTCGGTTTTATTTATGAAACATACATAAAATGTGTATGCGTAAACACTCAACGCCTAGTCAATGAAATGTGCAATATCATAAGCTTGTCATAAGATCTCGTCTCCACCAACTAACATGCAAACAAGTGTAAATCAAGTGACAAGTTCTAAATTCCACATAACATCCGGCTCACTCCTATATCCGAAATGAACAAAAATATAACAATCAAGGCTCAAATATGCTCACGTAACGGAAGGAATGGGTAAAAGTGTGAAAATTATCATGTAAGTCTTTCTTTGTTTGTCACGCTTTCCGGTTTCCTTTTTCAAAAATATTTTGCTTGTCGAGTTTTTTATCAAGTCCGAAGTTTTCTAAAACACAACCAACCGGTTTATTTACCAACATATATACAAAACACAAGTATTTTTAAATGATTTTTCTGATTTTCTGTTTTTTTTTTTTATAAAAGAGGATAAACAAAGCTAAGTTAACAAAGTTAACCCCCTCCCCACACTTGAACTTCGCATTGTCCCCAATGCGAGACCCGAAATATAGAGAAAGGGATAAAAAATACTCCCCTCAAGATGATGTTGGTGCCACGAGACTTCCGAAGCTGTATCTGGTACATGCTCCGTTCCAAGATCCGATAGATAAACCTGCGAGTATGTCACATGTGCACCCAAAACATAACAGAAATAGAAAAAATCACAAAACAACCATAATGTACATAAATACTAACATCCAAACAAAACACAAAGGAAATTGTCTGAAATACATAACCGGGGTGTTTTAAATAATAGTCAAAATAAACACCCAAATAAAAGCAAAGTACTGAAAGATAAAACACCACCAAATGCTATCACCACCGCCAACTACTCATCATCATCATCATGTCTCGTGCCAGATGGGCCCTGATCGCCATAGCCAGGGGGGTTCCACGGTGGGAACTGTGGAGGGTGCTGAAAGTAGTCGGGGTACGCGTGATGCATCTCCCCGAAAAGATAAGAAAACCCCTCACTGACCCCCTGGTATTGAGTATCCTGGCGATGCTGAAGCTGGTCATGTGTGGCCCGAAGCTCTGCCTGACTGGCCCGAATCTTGTCCTGGCTAGATCTGATCTGGTCAAAGTAGGTACCATGCTGCTCCTGCGTCACACGCATATCCTGGAACTGCTGGTAGAACGTGGGCCAGTCCTCATGCTGATGAAAGGCGTGGTGCGACGGCGAGTGTGGTGGTGTCGGTGGCTGGTGCTGCTCTCCCATCTCAACATCCTCCTCTTCCTCCTCATGTTCCTCCTCAGCTGGAGGCAACGGGTCCCAGACCTCGTTATTCAATCCCCTCAACCTATCTCCCCCATCTAGCTCTACAATCACTCCCATCGCCTTCAGGGAACGGATATCAACAAAAACCCCCTCAGTAATCAAAGTGAGACCCTGAACCACCTCCTCAGTCATAAGGCCTTCGTTGTAGGCGATTTCGGTCACATACGAACCGCCATGTATCTCACTGTTCGCATGTCGCCCCAAGCTCTTGACGAAGTACTCAGCCATTCGAGCGGCTAGGTTGATTGGTGCTTTGTCAACCAACGCATATAAAAAGAGCAAATCTGGAGTTGGACAGTTACCACCACTGTCCATGCGACCGCATATCGTATGGCTAAACACGTGGTGCATCACTCGCACCAAGGGGTCTCGCAATCTAGAAGCCTTCGACATCCTCGGGTTGTAGGGGCCCCCAACGGCGTTCGCAGCCCAAAATGCATCCCGATTGGCATCGGATGGAAAAGTAAACTGATTAGTGAAGACATTGGGATCCTCCACGTCTTCCCTTGTATAGATCCCGAGCCGCCTTCCCAAACGACTAACCGACCATGTATGCCATCGCCCACATAACCTGAAAGTTATCCGATGCTTGGAGCGAAATTTGGGTCTCCTATTAGCAACCGGCTTCTCATAAGCATAAGATGCAAAGAACTCTATAGTTAGCTCCCGGTAAACGGGTCGGCTGATACCGACCAAATTGGAAAGTGGGAGACTCATCATTTCATCAAGTCGGTCATATTGATTGAGTTCCCGCATGACCTCCCAGTCCAACCATCGGGGTACTCCAAACTGTCCCCGCCTCGCCCACAAAGCGTTGCGCTTCGGGATGCATAGAGCTTCTTTATCAATGTTGGGGTCAAACTGAAGGAAAGGGTGATCCATCTGTAATGGGGAACATTGTTAGAAAGACAGAAACAGGAGAGATATGAATTGAAAACAAGCGAGCAGCCTATTATGAAGCTACTGTCTAACTGAACTGGGCAAATGGCACAGTCGTTCTTCGAGACGCACGGTCGTGCGTCTCCGAGAACTAACAGACCAAGCCCACAAATGCCGGAACTGCACGGCGTGCGATCTGTGGCACCACCGTGCAACACCGAACAAACAGCAAATTATCGAAAACATCCGGCAAGGCACGATCGTTCCATTCAAGGAACGTCCGTGCGACTACGTATTTCTGCAGAATCTGACCCAGGCTCTTAGTAGCCCGATTTTTTCATAAATCATCAAGTTTGTACATAAACAGGGGTCAGAAAATGCGCCAGATGTTCACGAAACTTCGATTCAACAAGGGTTAGGGTTTCGATTTGTTTATGAAGAGAACCCTAATAAATCCCTTAAAGAATCGGAAGAAATCTAACCTAGAAAGCAAAGAAACAGGAAATCTAACCCTAGGAACGTACCGTGGGAAGTTGGGTGCGAGATCGTGCGAAAAACCGTGCGAAAATGATGAAGAATCGCTTTGGAACGGCCTGCAGCGACTAGGGTTCGCGAATGAGGGATTTTGCAGCAGATGAGGGTATATATAATGTGCAAAATGACAAAATTGCCCTCAGCCTGTGGCACGGTCGTTCCTGGTATGGAACGGTCGTGCGGTACCGACATCGCTCAAACCCTGCAGCATGTTCTCGGATATGCACCGAGGGTGCGATCCAACGTGCCGGCCCTCGGAGACGCACGGTCGTGTGACCCGAGGAACGGTCGTGCATCAGGTGCAGATACAGAATTTTCTGCAGAAGCTGTTTCCAGCAACCGTTTCGGCCGTTTTTCGCCGTTTTTTCGACACACCAACTGTTCTAACAATATTGCATTACAGAACATTCGCCCGGCACGTACGAAAACTAAACAAACTAACGCAAACTACCTAACTAACCTAAATTACGCTAAAACTACAAAAATAAAAAAAGGACTATTTTACCCTTACAGCGCCAAAGACGCTCCTGCTGCATTTTTGTCGGCGAGTCAGCAGCGTAGACTCATGCTAAATTTTTGTCGGCGAGTCGATAGCAAGACTCATGCTAAATTTTTGTCGGCGAGTCGATAGCAAGACTCATGCTAAATTTTTGTCGGCGAGTCGATAGCAAGACTCATGCTAAATTTTTGTCGGCGAGTCGATAGCAAGACTCATGTCCCCACACTTTACGCGTGCGGGCCATTACCACGCCCCTTCGGATTCTGCTCCGTGTTGCCTGGAAGTCCACCTGGGGGTCTCTCCGACAACATTTTTGCTAACTGGCCCACTTGATTCTCGACATTCTGAATGGAAGCCTTGTGACTCCGCATTTCTCCTTCGTTGACCAAGAATCGCTCCTCATGCTGCTGATATCGCTTTTCAGCCATTTGATTAGCACTATTGGAGTTGTTCAGCAGTTGTGCCATCATTTCCTCTAGCTTTGCGTTGCTTTGAGAGGCGTGCGGCTGTGAACTGCTTCCTGAGCCTTGATTATGATATTGAGGCTGAAAGGATTGACCGTGAGATTGTTGTGGCGCGGGAGCATGTTGAACAAAACCGGGCGCGTTTTGGTTCCCAGAACCAGATTTCCACCCAAAGTTTGGGTGATTTCTCCACCCTGGATTGTACGTGTTGCTGTAGGGGTTATTTTGGGGCCTGATTTGATTGCCCATGTAGTTCACCTCTTCGTGATCGGTAAACATAACACCCTGCTCACACGTACCTGGCACATGTGACACTCCACACTGGTCACATCCAGGGCCAACTTGCGCGGCTGTTTGGGATTTATCGAATTTCGTTGCCAGAGCCAAGATTTGCGTAGTAATGGCTGTGTAATCGTCCACAGCGTGAGCTCCTGGGCGAGATGATGATGATGTAGCCCGACCTCTATCGCCTTCCCGACGCGAGCTGGATTTCAACGCGGCTTTCTCTATAATATCATACGCTTCATTAGGCGTCTTAGTTCCCAGATCGCCTCTCGCGTTAACATCTAATCGCTCCTGCGTGTTGTAGCTGAGCCCCTGATAGAATGTCAAAACCAGCTGTCTCTTGGAGAAGCCATGATGTGGCACATCAATCAACAAATCCTTGAATCTCTCCCAAGCTGCATGCAACGATTCGCCCTCGTCCTGGCGAAATGAAGTAATCCGGTTCCGTAGCTTGTTCGTTTTCTCAGGTGGAAAGTATTTATGCATAAACTGCTCCGCCAACTGATTCCAGGTCCTGATGGACCCCGCTGGGAGTGACATAAGCCAAGCTCTGGCTTTTTCACGCAATGAAAACGGAAACAACCTCAACCGAATTGCGTCCTCCGAAACATCCCTAATCTTAAGTGTGGAGCAAACATGGAGGAAAGCCGCAATGTGTCTCCCGGGATCCTCGTGCTCACGCCCGTCGAACTGCACTGAATTCTGCACCATGTTAATAATACTAGATTTTATTTCAAATGAAGGTGCATCAATAGTAGGTCTAATAATACTGGGCTCCAAACCCTCTCGTCCGGGCTGATTCGTATCATTCAAAGGTTGATTATCGTCTGCCATGATTTCGTCCCCTGAGTTTTCGCTTTCAGAAAGTATCACCGGGTCGTCAATCGCGTTTGCAATCCGTTGTGCAATGACACGTGCCCTTTCTCGAAGCCTCCTACTTCTCCTAAGATTATGCGCTGGTTCGTCAACCGGCTCAGCAATATTAGGCGCGGGAGTTGAGGACATTAACCTGCGAACGGAAATTTGACACAATGAATATTTTATTAACATAATAATTCTGCCCCTTTTTTTTTCAGCTGAATAGAAGCAGAAAATTATTAAAGATGGGCTGACAATTTTATAAAAATCCGAAAATAGGCCCGAAATTTTATGATAATCAACACAATAAAAAATAATCAAATCGGCTAAAGTAAAAATGGATACCCGAAGCCGAAAACTCAAAGAATAAACAAATAAATAAATCCGGAACGAAAAAAATAAATGGAATAAAATAAAATCAAAGAATAAATAAATAATAAATCCGGATCAAATAAATAAATGGAACAAAAAAAATAAACGCGGAAACGAATAAATCGAAATAAAA
Organism: Helianthus tuberosus; assembly: GCA_030545235.1. Classification (NCBI taxonomy): domain Eukaryota; kingdom Viridiplantae; phylum Streptophyta; class Magnoliopsida; order Asterales; family Asteraceae; genus Helianthus; species Helianthus tuberosus. The sequence continues at coordinate 83,850,465 of CM060363.1, forward strand.
GCAAGAAATATTAACAAATAAATAATCAAGAAATTATACACAAATATTAACAAGTATATACACCGATAACCAAATGACTCGGGTCGTTCCTAAAACTCGCCATTTCCCCGGCAGCGGCGCCAAAAACTTGACGTGTGCGTATATATACATAAAATTGCAATGAAATTACACACGATTTGGTTTTAAATTTATAAAAGTGATTATTACTTTTACATCAAAACACACACGAAAGAGGCAAGTGTACCCCGTCATATATGTAGTAAAGTATCGGTAAGAACCAAGTATCGATCCACGGAAATGGGCGGAGAAATAATACTAGACCTTTGTCACTAAACTACCGGTAAAAACATAAGTTGTTTGATTTTAATTTAACTAAAGTAAGCGTAAACAAATACATATAAAAACATAATAGAAAATAGATAGATAGCCTTGCTTAATACATAACCGAAGCATGTCAACTAAGTAGGTTTTGGCACTAGAAGCATTTGATCAATTCTCCAATTTCAAGACAATTAGTATCCCTTTCGGGAATCCTAACATGACAATCATTCGGAAAGTTAAAACGATAAACACACTTTAACCACCTAAAATTGTCCTTTAACGTGCAATTGATAAATGTCTATGAAAATCTCTTAAAAATAAGTTAGTCAGCCGTTAGGAATTTTCTAACCTCACTTAAACAAGGAAAGCGACACCGATAAACACAATGCAACCACCGAGAAAAGCATAAACTAGATTAAATCACAACCAAGTTCATTTTACAAATCTTGCACACAAATTCACCAAGATAGCAATTTTGGCCTAAACAACTAACTAAGCTAACAAATCATGGCAAGAATTTATAACGACACCATTTAACCCGTTAAGGTCCTTCCGTGACGACAAGCTTTCTTGATTAACAATAATTACATTTTATTAAATCACTAACCATTTCTAGTATCATGATGCACACATTTAAACCAAGCTAAACTAGTTAACCAAGTTCAAAGTTTACTAATACAAGATTAATTAAGCTTCATTTTTCAACTATCTTAACTAACCAAATACCAATCATCCAACACAATTACTTATAATCAAGAAATCAATATCAATAACAAGGTTGCAAACTAATCATCAAAGATTAACATAGAAAATACTTCCAAATATCATTACAAACAAAGATTAACATACTAATGGTTATAATCAAGCAAGGGATTGTTGTGTTTTTGCCCAAAGGCTACAATAATACATAAACATTAATCTAAATGCTTGAAAGATTAACAAAATCATGGAAAGATTAGAAAACCACACCATAAACAAGCACTAGATTAAGAATCCGGATAGTAATCGAGCTAAACGGGACAATGTGGCTTGAATCCGGGTGAAAGCAGAAGCCTCCGGAGCCTGAAAATCGTCTGAATTGCTCTCCAAAATTCCAGAGTATCGAACAGAATGTTTCTGTTCTGTTTTTATAATTTTCGCTGTCGCACGGTCGTTCTCCATATGGCACGACCGTGCACTTTATGCAATTATTAGGGATGGGCACACCATACTGCATGACGTCATCAGATCGTTGACCAGATTCGATATGGCACGACCGTTCTTCGTGTGGAACGGTCGTTCAGTTCCGGGTTACATGTTGCACGCCGAGTCGCACTGGTCGTTCATCACCGAGACTCTGTTGGTTCATCGGATACGCACGGTCGTTCCTCAGATGGAACGCCCGTTCTTCACCGAGCTGCCTTGTTTACCTAGAACGCCCAGTCGCACCTCTCGTTCATTGCCGGGTTGATCAACTTTGTCGGAGATGCACGACCGTGCATCAGGTGGAACGGTCGTTCCACACGCCCAGGTCAGAATCCTTAACAGAATGTCCGCAGCTTCGTCGTTTTGTCCGGAAAGTCCTCGTTTTTGCTATCATCTTGTCTGGTATGCTGTTTTAGGCCTGTAAACAAAAGTGTAGATATTTAAGTATCCGAATGACGGTTTTACGGCCAAAAACGGATAAAATAGGGGTAAAACGGGGGACTAAAATATGTGTAAATTAACGAATATCAAATCTCCAATGCTGATCATGACATCGTTTATTTGGCCTTCGTGAAGGGCCTCCTTGTACCATGTTTATGTGTTTTGGTTTAGCTTTAGCTTTCTGATGGCTGATATTTCTGGATTGTTGACGTATCTCAACATAACTGTTAGATTGGATGTCCCCCTGACAGGGTGTTGGTGGGTCCAATACTACAGTGTCAATTTCTCCACCAGATCTGATGTTTGGGAACTCAGATCTGTCATTTTCTGTGAAAATTGTGTTTAAAGCAATCTGGCATCTGTTAAACCAGTACTCTGGGGATCTCTCTATGAGTTGATCTGATGAATTCTTTCCGTCTGAATGACTGCTGCTTTCGTTTGTTCCCATGATTCCGTCGATCTGGGTATTTTGGGTTGTAGAACCCTCGAACTCAGATCGAGGACCTAATGGGTGAGATGATGAATTCTCTGCCATGTGAAAACAGAGAATGAGGAAATTAAATCGAAACGAGACAAAACTGAAAAACAGAGGAATCGGTGGGCGCCAATGAAGAAACACTAGATAATTGACCGGAATCGAATTATCTAGGGGGTTTGAATCCGCATAAAAGGTGAGTTTTCTCTCGTTCGATCTGACGGGACAGCTCTTCTTCTCCGATAAACTCTGCAAAACAAGCACCGTTAGCCTTGTCAAGGGGAGAAAGGGGTTCTCTCCTTGACCCGACTCCGGCGTGAGAATAAGTATGTGTTTATGAAGAAGATGAAGAAGAAGAAGTATTGAAGAAGTATGTGTAACTTGAATTTTATACCTGAATGGTTCTCATATTTATAGCCGGGAGTCTTTGGGCGGGAAAACCCGTTAATGAAATGTTGACGGAAGATGCTAACCCCGTAAGCGGTTACATTTCCTTCCGTTAAGTTTCTTGATCCTACGTGAGTGCACACGGATCGTGGTTTAGATCTATGGCTAGGGATTCGCCACGTGGAAAGTGATCAAGTGGAGGTTTCTTTCCAATTACATGCTACCATCGTGATTTCAGGGATGTCTAAGGTGCTGACACGTGTCCAGACGGTTGTAACCGTTTAGTGGAGCACGATTGGGTCTTTCTAGAAGATTACTGCTGTAATCTGGTGTGACTCCTTATCGTATGGAGTCAGCTTGAATAAATAATATCCAAGTCTGGATATTAAGCGGAAGTGTTTATTTTAGGATTTCCATCCTTTGTTTATGGAAGAAAGCGCGAGGATTTATGATTTCCTTTGGGCACGCGAGTGTTGACTGTTGACTGTTTCTTAAGCCTTTCTTTTGTAAGACCAGTGCGCGGCCGCGCAAAATAAAAAGAGAGCTTAAAGATGAGGTTATGGTATGGTCCCAAGCACTTATTATGAGGTTTTTGGGACCTTACCCCTTCATATATGTATATATAATAAATTATGTATTAAAGAAATATTATTTTATAAGATATAAAATTAGGAGGCATAATAATAAGAATAAAAACGGTTATATATATATGGCCAATGAGGTAGTGGTGGAGTGGTTGGGGAAAGACTTGGTACTCCTTGTGACCCAAGTTCGACTCCCACTCTCCCCATTATTTTCTGCGGCATTCAGGTGAAGGGCGAATACGGGCGGTGCCGGTTCGACTTGGATGGAAGCCGAGATTTTACCGATTATTCCACTGTCGTGCCTTCGGGCGGGTGAAGGTCGGGTTTACGCGCATCTGGGAGAGCCAAGGGGCTGGCGGCGGTCGAGTACTCGACCTTGGCCACTGCGTCTGGTGTCACAGTGGTTGATACGTTGTTCCTTACCGTTCAAAAAAATGTTAGTATACATAAATAAACGTAAACTCTAAATGAAATGTGAGCGTGTGTATAAATAAAAGTTAGTTGCGATAAAAGTAAAAGTTAGATGCATAATTAAATACTAGATTGTTAGTTGTCCCGTAGTTATGAAATATGTATAATAAAATGTTCTTTTGTAATTTTTTTCAAATTAAATTATAAAGTTAATGAAATGCTTACATTGCTTATGATAGATATCTTTGTTCTTAAGGTCTTTCTTGATTAGGATATAAGTGACTCGTGCCGATGACGTGTTATAATATAACAATAATTAACACAAGATTAGTGCTAAAACTTTAAGAATTTTAGAAAGATTATAAGAGTAAGAAATAGAGAATTGTATAATTTATGAAAGTGTATACATGAGGTGTATTTTCTCTTTACATCGAGCTAGTATTTATACTACAAAAGATTAACTATTTGGTAGACAAGGCTAACTATTTGATGGACAAATAGTATGATACGTTATCCATAAGTTTGACAAAAAGTTTATCCACTTGCTTGGTAGATCTAAAGGTAAATCTTGATCTACATGGTAAACTTTTTTTTTACAGGTGGACTTCACAACAGACGGCTAATTCACACCCGCAAGACGCAGATCCGCCACCACTCATTACCAGGACTATGTTGTCTTAACCGGGCCCACGCCTGGTCGAGAGGGGTGTTACGTTGTCCCCGAGAAAATTTCCAGCCTCCTGTCACATAACAGGAGTTGCACCCTCCACAAGAGCCTACCCTCTGGAGTAAATACACTGTAATAGAAAACTCGAGTGGGATCAAGGGTCGAACCTGAGTCCTTCCCCATTATTTCTAATGCATCAACCAGCTACGCTGGAATCATTTGCAAAAAACATTATTTATATAAGAGTAAATTACAAAGTTCGTCCTTTATGTATGTCATTTATTACAAAGTATGTCCTTTATCTTTACTAAGTACAGAAAACATACTTAATGTTTGAAAAACCATTCAGGTTATGTCCTTTACCCTAAACCTAGTTTATTTTCCCAGTTAAGTCAGGTCACGTGAGAAGCACATGAGGGCATTAATGTCATTCTACCTACCACCTACCAATTACTGTCATATCTTATAAAAACCCTAAACCCCAATTTCACCCACCATTGTTCCCCCAATTGCTCAACTCGTCCCTTAGGTTTCTTCACCGATTGCAACGACGATTTCAACGATGAAACAGAACCATGTCTCAATCGGAGACTTGGTACATACGAGAAGGACTTGATCATGATCAAGTGATGCAGCTATACGGTAATGAATCCTAGATTTCTTTCTATAAACTTATAATTTTCTACATTACGTTACTGATCAACTTCGAAATTGTTGAATAATGCAGACGGATTCCCTAATCTTTTCTCCTTTCGGATTCATCATGGTGGTAGGTTAACACATCTACCTGGTCGCACTTATGTTGGAGGTAGGATTAACTACGTTGACCTAATTGATATCGATTTGTTCTCTGTCCATGAGGTGTCCTTAATGATTAATGAGTTAGGTTATTCTGTGAATGATCATATAATATACCATTATCTTAACCCTGAAAAAGATATGGATAATGGTATTGAGGAGTTAGGCACTGACAATGATGTTTTAAGGTTGTCTGCACATGTTGAAGAGCATAAGCTAATTGAGTTGTATACCACACATGGGTTAAGTAACATAAAGGAGTATTTCATGTAACACCCCAAAAATGGGTTTGGTAATTTAAACCCGGTTAATATAAAGGAACTGGTAAAAATACCGTTAGGGGTAAAAGTGAACCCGTAAATGAATATTAACTAGGAATAATTAACCTAGTTGAATATTAGTATCGTTGGTATTAAACGAAGGGTTGTAGCCTTATTTAATTAAAACGAAACATGAGGGACCAAAGTGAACAACTTGAAAGTTGTTTTATTAAAAGAAAACAACACACACATACACACACATCGTGTGTGTGTTTATCAACGAGCAGGAAGGCTCCCATGGGGCCAAAACCCTAAACTTCATCAAATTCTCCAAATTGAAAGGCTAAACGAAGCCCAAATTCACAACCGAACAAGAATTAGCGATCACCTTCACAAGGGGATCATAAGGTATGTCTTAAAACTTAGATTTGATGATCTTGTTTGAAGTGGGTTATGTTCAATCCATGAATTTGTATGAAATTAAGCATGTAGAGGTGTTAAAAACACCAAATAGAACTTGTGTTATGAATAATTTCAAGTAATTGGGTGATTTAGAATGAAACCCATTGCATGAGTGTGAAGATGATGATCATGATGAACTTGTAGATGTTATAGTGTGATCTTGTGATGTATAAGGTGTTATATGATAGACTGAGATAGATAAACTTGATGTGGAATTAATGATTATGAGATTTTGCTTGAATGTGATGGTTCATAAGATGAAATAGGGAAGAACATGCTTAAAGCACTTGTACATTATGCTTAGAAAGTGATATGCGCACCAGGTGTTTGATGAAATGCTTAGGAGAAAATGATAAGTGAGATTGTATGCTAATAATGAATAAATGTATGTAGAATGTGATGATGATGTATTAGATAATAGATTTGTATAAGGAATTTGTTTTGAATGGATTACAAGTGGGAAATTAGTTTGATAAGATGATATGGCAAGAAACCTTCATTAAAAGGTATGTATGCTCATGTATGCTAATCATGTTATGATGAATGTGATGACATGTACGGATAGGAGTCATGTCAACATGGACACAAGCATGGAAGGGAAACGGGCCAAGGATAAACACGGAAGCTATGCTTGAACTCGGACGCACGAGGTAAGGGAACTCCGAACTTACCCTTTTGTTTGGTAATGTGTTTATGATATATGGTAATTATTGAATGTAATATAAGAAGATATGAATCGATGTTATTACTAAGTTAAGTTTTAGTGGAAATGGGTCGGAAGTGGTTAAGAAAGAGATTCAATTAAGTTTGGGTAAGAAAGGGAACTTACATAATGAATTATGCATAAAGATGAATTAAGGAGTTATACATGTAGGATGTACATTGTAAGTACGTGTATGAATAGAAAGTGAATAAATGCTTGAGTGGGTATTTAATTATATGCTTGAATGAATAAGATGAGTTATGTGTATTCGAGGACATGTTCATATGAAGGGAAGCTAATGATACTAACAGTTTTTCTATTAAGAATTAATGTGATGTATAGGCATGTTAACAATGGAGGTGAAGGTTGACTCTGCAATCCGATGCGAGTGATCGAATGGATGGATGAAGGGGCTAGTAATAGAGAAAGCATGATATGTTGACGCCTTATTATGCATATGTTAAGATTTTGTATTTTGTCACCGGTTGCTAATGATGTGATTGAATGTGGTGACTACAGGCTGTATAGGTTTATGGATGTTTCATCAAGAAGTGTACGCGGTTGAAGATCGAGTCAAGACATGGATGTACGTGGGTGTGTATGTGGTCACTTAATTTGATATAAGTATGTTAGGTTTTGATTAATTTATAAAAAGGGAAGTATTTAAGTGAAAGAAAGAATATCATGAAAGAAATTTTTGGTATGTACTTTCCGCTGCAAATTAAGGGTAAGAATGTGTTAGGGCGTTACATTTCAACCCACCACTAAAACCTCAGAACCTTCTTACTATAGAAGAGATAGATGATCCTGGACCTTATGTTCTTGTCCCAGCATCAATAGTCTTTAAAAGTGTAGGCAACCATTCTAGTGAGGGTGGACAATCAAGTGTGTTGGGACAGTCAAGTAGTGTAGGTGGACAATCAGGTGTGTTTGGACAATCAGGTGTAGGTGGACAGTCAAGTGTGTTTGGGCAGTCAAGTAGTGTGCTGGAAGAAGCTGATATTGGTGACTTTGATTTCGATGATTTCCTGGAGGATAATGTGCATGATCAGCAAGATCAAGATAATGCGCATGATCAGGAACATCAAGATAATGTGCAAGATCAGGAACATGAGGTTGCCCAGAATAATGTGCAAGATCAGGAGGTTGCCCAGGATAATGTGCAAGATCAGGAGGTTGCCCAGGATAATGTGCAAGATCAGGAGGTTTCCTAGGATAGTGTGCATGATCAGGAGGTTGCCCAGGATAGTGTGGATGATCAGGAAGAAGAGGATCAAGAAGATGAAGGTAGTGAAGAGAACGATAGTACAAGGGTAAGGGCAGTTTGTCATGGCATGCTACCAGATTTTGAGGTTGATGATAATGGTGTCCATATTGATACTCAAAGAAGCAGTAGAGGGAAACAAAAAGTGGCAGATGTGCAAGGTAAAGGAAAAGGGAAACAAAAGGTGGAAGATGTGCAAGGTAAAGGAAAAGGAAAACAAAAGGTGGCAGATGTGAAAGGTAAAGGAAAAGGTAATATCATGGGTTCTAAAGTAAAAAAAAAATAGAAGGGGGCTGATGTGAACAACAAAGACAAGGAGGGGGCTGAAGTGGTAAATGTTGGTGGAAGGGGGAATAAGACAAAACCTAAGGAATATTTAGTGGTTATGTACTTATGTATTAGGTTGAACATGGAATGGCTGTCTTTTGAACAGGTTTTTGGGTTAGTCTTTAACTTATGAAGTGTAATGGATTATGAAGTGTTTGGTATGATATCCTAGTTGGTTATGCACAATGTGGTTTATTTACAAAGCTTATTGCACATTGTCAGGTGTTTCGGACATGTCAGAGATTTACAAAGCTTGTTGCACACTGTCAGGTGTTTCAGACATGTCAGAAATTTACAAAGCTTATTGCACAACTTCTAACAACAATATACCACAATTTTCATTACATGATGTCAAAATTACATTAGATACCAGCAGTTACAGACCAAAATTACACTAGAAATACACTATATAACAAATGAAACATATCCAACTGATAATCAACCACTTCTTTAGTTTCATAACCTCTTCTTCACTTTCTTTTGACTCTGACCTCAAGCTTGTTCTTCTGTTCTTCAGCATGGCTCTTTCCCCTAAGCAGTCCAGGTATGATGTCAACACACCTTTGACACCTTGTATCAACCCAACCAATGAATCGACAATCCGAGCCCTAATTAACACAGACAGAACAAGTTTCAATTTCAGGTACAAATCAATTACAAAACCCTAATTATCGCATACCTGATCAGGACATGCATAGAAACGACGGCCAGGATTGCGATTAGTCCAAGATGTCACAATTACAGCTTTTTTTCCGCATTCACATAACACCATTGTTGTTTTCTCTTGCACGATTGTGTATTTGAGGGTGACTTGCAGGGGGGACGAATTGGGGATTAGGGTTAGGTATGTGCAGGTGATTGAAAGATGGAGAAGATGATGGTGGGGTTTAGGGTTTTTATAACAGGGCACAATAATTGGTAGGTAGAATGACATTAATGCCCTCATGTGTTTCTCACGTGACCTGACTTAACTGGGAAAATAAACTAGGTTTAGGGTAAAGGACATAACCTGAATGGTTTTTCAAACATTAAGTATGTTTTCTGTACTTAGTAAAGATAAAGGACATACTTTGTAATAAATGACATACATAAAGGACGAACTTTGTAATTTACTCTTTACATAATATTCATATATACTATATAATAAAAGAAACCACTTTGGGGACACTTGTCATCATATTAAGGCATCTCTTATAGATAATTATTATTTTAATTTAATCTTTTCTAATTAATTATAGATAACCCTCTTATTAAATATTATTTAGTTTAATATCTTATGGATAATAATAGTTTAATCTTCTTCTCATTTATAATATTATTTAGAGAAAATTACGATTTTGGTCCTTATGGTTATATCACTTTTACCCTTTTAGCCCAAAAAAAGAATTTTTTAACATCTGAGCACCCAACGTCTTCTTTTCTAACATTTTTGGCCCCTAACACTAACCCCATCCATTAAATGTTAGGGGCCAAAAGGGTTTAAAAAAGACGTTAGGGGCCAAAAAGGTTAGAAAAGAAGACGTTGGGGGCTTAGATGTTAAAAAAATCTTTTTTTGGCTAAAAGGGTAAAAGTGATATAACCATGGGGGCCAAAATCGTAATTTTATTATTTGATGTATAAAATTAGATTTATTCAATTCGTACAATACACAAGGTTTTTTAAGGATATATATATTTTTTATTATTTAGTACAGAAAATTACATTTATTCAAACCGTGTAATACGCATATTTTTAAAGATGTAATTTTTTTTATTATTTGGTATATAAAATTACATTTATTCAACCCGTGTAATAAATGAGGTTTTTTAAAGATGTATTATTTTATTATTTGGTAAACAATATTACATTTATTCAACTCGTGTAATACACGTTGTTTTAAAGATATAACTTTTTTATTTGGTATATAAAATTATATATATTCAACCTGTACAATATTGCTCTTATAGATATAACTTTTTATTATTTAATATATAAAATTATATTTATTCAACTCGTGCAATAAAGAAGGTTTTTAAAGATATAATGTTTTAGGGATTTTTACATATTTCCCCTTATTAAAAGCTCATATTACATATTTACCCAATCTCTAAATTCAATTACATATTTCCCCTTTTTTGTATGAGATTACCAAATTACCCATAAGAAATTCAATTACATATTCCTTCTTCACTGCTTCCAATCGACCCTGACCCATCCCCTACGCAAACCATACAATAACGACAAGCTTCCTTTTCTTGCAAATACTACGACCACCACCACCACCGCTGTCACCATGATGGTGCTACAACTGACGGAAACCCCATTTAAATTGCACCAGTACAGCGGAGAACAAACAGAAAAAACGAAACAAAACAGGGGAAACCAAGCAAACTAATCAAAACAGTTCCTGGGAGAACCTCAGATCTTTGTTCCTTGTGCAGATGTGAGGTAGACTTTAGGAACCACATTTTTGTTAATTGCATTCACGTAGAAAAGGTATAAAGTAAAAACTAACTGTACAAACGAAGACCGATAAATTGTTCTCAATTTATTTAGCTGAGTGCTTCTTTTATATGTTGATACTTATGTATTAAAATGAATAAAGTTGCATAAACTTGTTTTCTTTCGATTTGATTTAAATTCGGAATGATTGTAGCTATATTGGTCGTTTTCAAGATATGTGAAAGTAGTTTAAATTTATAAATTGGCAAAATGTTAGTCTGCATGTTCATATGACACAAATCGGTGATAAAAAAATAATAATAAAAAATAGAGGAATCGAAGAAATATGTAATTAATGGTATAATAAAATAGAAAGGGGAAATATGTAAATAGTTGATTAAGGGTAAAATAGTAATTTAATAAGAGTAAATTTAATGAAATAGACAAATATGTAATATATATGATTTAGGAAGGAGAAATATGTAATTAAATTTAAAGTTTGGAGAAATATGTAACAAGGCCTCTTAAGAATGGGAAATATGTAAATCACCCATTGTTTTATTATTTAGTATATAAAATTTATTTATTCAACCCGTGTAATACACGGGGTTATAACCTAGTAACAAGAATAAAAAAGAAAGAAAAGAGTTGATTTTTTGTTTATGGTCGGTCAACCAGCTTGAGGACCCGCGTTTTAAGTAACAAGAATAAAAAAGAAAGAAAAGAGTTGATTTTTTGTTTATGGTCGGTCAACCAGCTTGAGGACCCGCGTTTTAAAGACCAATCAGCTCCTAGAATGCTTTTCACACTATAAAGTCCGGACTCCCGGGTCCAAACCCTCCCACCGGCGTTGTCTGCAAAGGTATTTTGGCTTGTTACCCACTCATCAGGAGGTCGTCTGGGTCAACAAGTTCCGACTACATCCAGCTGACACCGATCACCCTCATTGAGGTATAGTCGCAACTTAGTCATATCTTGTTTTAGTTACGATAAACTTTAAATCGTGTACATACTGCGAATATGATTGTAAAATTGCTCAATTAAAATAAAAAAAACAGTTTACAACTAAACAACGGAGTAAATCACTTGGGAAAATTACAGATTGATTGATCCTAAACTTTAAACTTTATTGATTTCTGTCCATGTAGGCATTGTTTGTTTTCAAATTGGATCTGTTTGAAAATTGAAATTACATCCTAAGCTCTTATTTATATTTATTTTATATTATTATTATTATTATTATTATTATTATTATTATTATTATTATTATTATTATTATTATTATTATTATCATGGTTGCAAAAGTCGCTAGGCGCTCCGGGGAGTTGAGAGTACTCGGTCTACGCGGAGAGTACTCGGGGAGTACTCGGACATTTTAAATTATAAAGAAATTACTTCTTGGAGATTAAATATATGTCAAATAACACAAATTTACTAATATTTATAACAAAATACGTGAAAATGATATTTATTCTTTAATATGATAAGCATAGAAATTATGTTATATTATTATTTAAGTCAAACTAGGCCCGAGTTGACCTACTAGATCCAATTCTAGCCGAGGTTGACTGCGTTTGACCGACTCCGAGTAATTAGGCGGAGTCAAAGAAAGTCGCCTCGGCAGCCTGCCTTGTAGCGACTAGTCGGAGAGTACTCGGTCTTGGAAACCTTGTTTTACAACCATTATTATTATTATTATTATTATTATTATTAATATTATCATTATCATTATCATTATCATTATCATTATTTCTTCCTGTAATATACAATAACTTTTTAATATAATAAAATTTAGTATTAGTTGGTGATGATTGTTACACGTACTAATTACTAGGGCTGTAAACGAACCGAACGAACACGAACAAGGGCTTGTTCGTGTTCGTTCGTTAAGGAAATAAATGTGTTCACGAACGGTTCATGAACACTTACCGAACGAGATTTTGTGTTCGTGTTAATTCATTAAGGAAATGAGCGTGTTCGCGAACGGTTCACAGACACAAATAAATTTGGCGAACGCGACGAAGGATAAAGATAGATGGCCTAGAGAGTAGAACCCGAACATGAATCCCTTATTGTGGAACGGGGGTTGATCGTATTCGCCGATGTAAATAATGAGAAATGAAAGGGAAATAGTGCATAAACAAGGTGAAAGAGGGTTTCCTAGTTTAATTGTTAGGGTAATAAAATAAATAAAAGTTTAATAATATAAAAAGCACACATAAAATATATGTAAGTACACAGATCTTCAATTAAAGCACAAACATACGAACATAAAAGAACGCAAATCAACGAATGTTCGTGAACACGTTCACGAACACCTTACCGAACGTTCACGAACACAATCGAACGAACGAGACCTCTGTTCATGTTCGTTCATTTAACTAATTGAACGAAATTTTTCGTTCATGTTCGTTCGTTTATTAAACGAACGAACATAAACGAACTTCCCGCCGAACGGTTCACGAACTGTTCGCTGAACGTTCGGTTCATTTACAGCCCTACTAATTACGATTAATATATATAAACAATTTAGGTATGCTCCTAGGAATAGTGTGCTTTTGTTAACATTGCGCTCCTGCTATTTTGATATTTTGCTATTTTGGGTGGTGTTTGTTTTTCTAAAAAAAATATATGTGTAGGCTCATCTGTCTGGGTCGTGCAGACAGTGCGATCTGTACATTGTTTGTTTTTTCGAAAACGTTTGCAGACTTGACTGAGCCACTTTTAAGATCTAAAGTTTGTAGAGCGTTAAACACCACCACCGTCCACGTCCACCACCCACCACAACCACTCACCGTCCACGTCCACCACCAGTTTATTTTACAAGTCTACACACGTTGAAAAACAAACAACCTTCTTCTTGCAGATTGCAGAGGTTTGATCCACCTCTTTTTCTACAAATGTTTGCAGATGTGTTCCGCAGACTGAAGACAGTTTACCTCTTAAAAAACAAATTGCACCTAAATAAGCTTCGCCAGTTTCTATCACTTACGTTTATTTTTTTCTTTTAGCTAAAGTTTTTTGCATCCCCTTTCTAATACGTGTCGATATAAATCTGAGTTCGTCGACATTTTACGTCACGTCATTTACTTGATGTTATAAAATCGTGTTTTTCTTTTAGGTTTTTTTTTGCAAGTTTTGGTTGTTGGCACTCAACAACTACAGCAAACTTTTTAGTTTTCAAAATTGTTGCCATATAAGTTTTAAAAAAGTTCTATGTATCGAAAACTTTGATGTGAATCATGTGATGTTATGAGCTTGGAAACCGCATCTTGGTTTAGAATTCGCCACATGTTTTATTTACGGAATACACTCTTTTTTCCATGCTATAGCACCCATATCAATTTCTTACTTTTTTTTAATTTCTTTTAACACCAAATATTTGCCGTTTTTAGACAAAACTCACATAACATTATATAGTTTAATAAGAATTGTAATAAGTCGGATCAGGTATTTTCTTTTTGTATTGTTGCGGTACGGTGAGAAACCCAACCACTTATGTGTGAACAACATCCTTATTATTACGGTATTAGTGTTTAATTTTATGTTTGTCAACAAGCGAAACCGATGATGATTAAACTCTTGCCACATAGTGTAAAGAAAAAAACTACTACACTCCCGCCACGAAGCGGGTATTAAAATTTCGATTATATACACTATTATTTGAAAGAACCTTCCCTTTATTTAATCACCAAATTTAGTAGTGTGTATAATCAAAATTTTAATATTTAAAATAAAGAGTAAATTACTATTTTGGCTCCTGTGGTTTAGCCGTTTTAACCATTTCAACCCAAAAAGTAATTTTTTTACATATCAGGCCCTGATGTATTTTATAATGGTTTTGGCCCCTAACACTAACTTTGTTACTTTTTTTGCAGTTAAGTGTAAAGGTAATTAGATCAGTATATACCTTAAGGTTGTTTTTGAAAAAAAACCGATAGCCGAACCATAAATTACCCGAAACCGAACCATAACTATTATTAATAGAGGTGTTAATTCGGTTCTTGTATTTTATAATTTTCGGGTGTTGGGTCGGGTCGGTTCTTGAACACAAGAAAACCGACCAAACCTAGTGGACTGAGTTTTACTAAGCAAATAGAATGGGCCAACCAGGCCCAACAGCAATATAATGTTTTAACCTAAAGTCTTAAATCGCAACATCAGTTTGTTCATCAATAACAATGAATACGTAACTGTTTCACCTACAATCTGTAATTCATACTTATTTCTTCAAGTAATCTATCAATTTGTAATCTAACTTGGCTGCTTCTTTCAAGATATTATGGTAATCATAAATTTACTCACCTGGGTTTGAATCTCAGTTAGAAATTTACATCTTCCTTTTGAATCAAAGCATCATCTGTGTTTGATTATGTTTAATTGAATCAACTGTGAACTACCTTTGAAAAAAGCAATAACATAGTTATATTTCATTAAGGTTTTTTTTTTTTTTTTTTTTTTTTTTTGGAGTTAAATGCTATTTTAGTTCTTGTGGTTTGGGTCAATTTGTCAGTTTAGTACAAATTTTTCATTTTTCACCTGTGAGTCTTAAAAGGTTTCACCGTTGCCATTTTAGTCCACTGGGTTAACTTCATCTATTATTTATGTTAACGAGAAGGGCGATTCGGTCATTTCATATGATCGAATTGTCCTTCAAGGTAACAGAATTTCATATAAATTATGTAATATTGGTAAAACATATGGACCGTGCATACGTGTAATCAACTCTTAAATTATGTATGTTGGCTCGGCTAAACCAATTTTGACCTAAGAGTGACTGATTATTGTAAAAATATAAACCAATTTTGGAACCACTAAACGGTCAAAACAAGCAACCGAAAACACCAGAACTAAAAGAGTAATTCTACGATTTAAGAAACGAAAAGAGTAAATTTTCAAATAATTTGATCTTCTCTGTATTCTAAAATATTTTAGACCATAATTTAATTATTGGTATATGAAGCAATATTTCAGTTATTTTTAAGTACTTCCAAAACTTTTGAAGTCAAGAGAATAAGTTAACATAATAAAGATGTTGCTGAAGTTCACACACTAATTTTAATGTTTATTTGATTGATTTGAAGAGACTGAAGTCGTTCCAGTTCATCAATGGCTGAACTAGTTGGAGGAGCTTTGTTAGGAGAAGCAGTTTCTAGAGTATCAAGTGCCATCATAGTGGGGATACAGAAAACATGGTCTTTCAAATCCCAACTCACCGAAATGAAAGAAAGAGTAGAGAGCATGAGGCCTATCGCTGAGCGTCTGGATAAACTAAACAAACAATTGGATGGACTGAAAGAGAAAAAGAGCAGGCTCACCAGTATGTTGAGGCAAGCAGAAGTCCTCGTTGAGAAATGCACGAGCAGCAAATTGTATCAATATCCCATGTATGCGTCGAAGTTGGACAAAATGAATGAATCGTTGCAAGAGTATGTGAAGACTGACCTTCAATTACAGACTGCTCTGGATACAAAGGAAACATTGGTGGAGGTGAGAGATCTGAAAAGGAGACGAGAGAAAGAGAGTTCAAGTGGTTGGCGGACTAGTGTTCCATTGCTAAAGGGCGATGCTATAGGATTTGATAGTAGAGTTACCGAGTTAAAGGGCAAAGTACTTAAGGATTCTCCAAACGGTAATTGCTCAGTTGTAGTTGTATCGGCTATGGGAGGGTCTGGGAAGACCACTTTGGTAACGTTGTTCTGCCGTGATCCTGAGATTCAAAGTATTCGTCATCTCTCTTGTTTTAATCAAGCTAATAACTTACAAACTAGAATGGAAACATTTAAATTGTTCATAGCTTAGTATGACAACCTATTTTTTGTCTTTCTTTCCTAAAATTTTAAGGTTGAGTAAATCTTGCAATGCTAAAGGTTGGTGTTCTCATTTACGCAGGAAGATTTGATGGAAACATTTATCATGTTACAGTCTCAGAAAGGTACGACATAAAAGTCATCGTTACAAAATTACTCGGTCCACTGCCAAATATTACTAATAATGAGGAGGTAATCCAGCAATGGGGGAGCTTTTTGGGAGAAAATGATCAATCTGAGATACTATTGGTACTTGATGACGTATGGTCCGAATCCGTAATTACAGACCTCATGTTCAAGTCTCCTAGATATAAAATTCTGGTCACATCTCAGATGACTTTTAAACGATTCGAGACATATCAATTGCGAGCTTTGAGTGATGAAGATGCGACCCGTTTGTTCTGCGACTCAGCATTTTCAAAAGATGAAAATGAAAATGAACATAACAACATACCAGATGAACTTGTTCGCCAGGTATAGTATAGTTAAACATTTTTCTGTTATTTAGTATTCTTTTTGGATTTAAGGTAATCAATATGGATGCATAAATTTATGTAGTTGGTCAAGTGTTGCAAGAACCACCCGCTAGCCCTTAGTGTGATGGGTGGTTCTCTGAAGGGGGAACATTCGGCAAACTGGGAATTTATGAGACAACAGCTATATGAAGAGAATATGTCGCTTTTGGATTTGCATGAGTCTGTACAAATTTGTCTAAAAAAGAGTTTGTACTTTTTTGAAAAAGAAACTAAAATGAAGCAATGTTACCTAGACCTGGGATTGTTTCCTGAAGCTCAAAAGATAGCTGCTACAACACTTTTGGACATGTGGGCCCATTTGCATAACCATGATGAGGGGGGATTGTGTACCTTCAACATTCTCACTAAACTTTCTTCTAGAAACTTTGCAACTTTGTTGCCAATAAGGTACTTGCCCAAGTTCTGCTTGAAGTTCTAACCATGTTTTACCTTGTTCTTAAGCATTTTTATATACAAACATTTCTTGCAATAGTTCCGTCCTTAACGTTTTATGTTGGGATTAGACCATTACAAAAAAGGGTCAAGGGACTTGACCATCAGAATTATGAGTTGGTCGGTTATATCCAACATAAACTTGTCATGTAAGGTTTGAATAATTCAAAAAAAGTTATGGGACTGAGCCAGTAACATAAAAAGTTTAGGGGTTAAACCGCCTAAATGGTTAAGGTTATAGGTTTATTTTAATATTAACGGTAAACATTGTATTTGACTGTAGCAAACACTCAACTGTTGTTGCCAACTATTGTGAGGAAGAATCTGTTGTGCAACATGATATGATGAGGGCTTTAGCTATTCAATTAAGTAGCGAAAAGCCATTAGAACACAGAAAAAGGTTAATTATAAACACAAATAGTGACGATCTTCTCAAGTTGCCCCAAATTGTCAACGCCCGCATTTTGTCAATATGCACAGGTTTGTTTGATTCATTTTGCAGTTGTTTTGAAAGTAGATATGTATTAAAGCGTACTCTTATATCTTTTTATTCAATTCAATTAGGCTTGACGACGGATGAAAGATTCCCTTCAACATGGAATGAGATTGAAGCCCCTAATGTGGAAGTTTTTGTATTGAATTACATGTCCATTATGCATCCCTTGCCACAGTTTATGCACAACATGAAGAGTTTAAAGGTTTTAATCATCACAAACTACGGATACGACTGCTTCGAGATACAAAACTTACCTAAACCACAATATTTATCCGGTCTTACTAGAATTAGGTTGGATCATGTTTCAATATCCTCCATAATTAGTACAACAATACTGATGTTGGAGAACTTGAAGAAATTGTCCTTGATCATGTGCAAAATAGGCAACAGTTTCAACCAAGGAACCCCCAACAAGTTGACCAGCCTTTGCGAGATTGATATCGATTCTTGTGATGATTTACTTACATTTCCTACATTGTTATGCAATGTAGTTAGCCTTAAAAAACTCTGCATCACTAATTGCCACGAGCTGACTTCATTTCCTGAAGAATTTGGGAGCTTATTAAACTTGGAAGTTTTGCGGTTTGCATCGTGCACAAAGCTCATTGCGTTACCTGAATCAATGAGAAACCTCAAGAAGTTAAGAATCATTGATCTATCCGACTGCTTAAACCTGAAAGAGTTGCCACTGCATATAGGTGAGTTGGGTAGTCTACAAACAATTGATGTGACGGGTTGCGAGGGTCTGCGTGATCAGTTGCCAAAGTCACTCCAGGATTTTGATAAAGTGAAAGTGAAAGTGGTTTGTGATGAAGAAACCTCTAAGGTATTGACTGATTTCAAGAATGTGAAAGTGGTTGAAAAAGATCCACTTGATATCTTTCGCAAGATCATCGGATACATTTGAATGCTGAATCACATAACCAACCTTAAAGGTATGTCCTGATATTGGTTTTCTTATTTTCTTGAATTAATTATTTATTGTTTAATAACTTTCTAGTGCTTATGGTATGCAAAACCTTACAAACTTATCTGTTAAAATTACTAATTGAGCTACAAACGCTATTTAAGTAGAACGTTTAACTTGGAATGTTGGTTACAGTAATAATTAGTGGTTCGACAACAAGTCCAAAAGGCTTTATTGTTGAGGAGTTGTTCCAGTAAAGTTAAGGATTTGGAAGGCTGCTTGGTAGTTGCTGTGATGTTAACGTATATCAAAAATCTTCTATGTTGTAATCTAGATCTTTTAGTTTTTATGCATTGTTCTTCCTATGATTGCTAGAGTTTAAATTCCTTGTTAGCCATGGTTGATATAATAAGTATATGAATTACTAAAGTCGTGTGAGAGATTTAGGAATAATTCATGGTTTTCTGTACCTGATCAGATTTAAATTGTTGATCAAAGAAGTTTTTATGTTTAATCTTGGGGTTTCTAAGAATTTTGACATCATCCTTACAATTCATTTGTTTATAATTGTCATTTGTGTAGTTTATGTGATTTCTTTCGAATTTGACTTGTTTTGAATCGTGTAAGGATCACTTTTAGATTAAAGTACGTAGTGTGTGCAAGAAATCAGTAATCAGATAAAATAAAAAGAGTTATTTGTAAGAACAAGAAGTTATTTTTGCTATGAAATTTGTAGCGTTAATTCCATGAGAAATTATAATTATATATGGATTGAACCATAACAATGATCGGGTGAAACAGTGCAACCGTTTGTGAAAAAGGGCAACAAATTATAATTATAACCACTACAGATACATCAGTAGTGTAACACACTAAAATACGGGCCAAAATATTGCATTTTTATTTAATAAAACAAACTGGCTAACATTTATAGACATTTTAGTTCGATTTTCACAATAATTAAATTGGAATCATAACCAACATAATATGTGGGTGATTATGAGCATTTATTAAGATAATTTATTCCCAAAATAAAAAATTAAAAACTTGGGATGCTACATATATAGATGGATGACACTACAAGAAAACATGTCGCCGCTATTGGTGTCGCCGCTATTGCTCTGAGTGTTTTACAACATAGAGCGTAAATTGCAACGGAAAGTTATTGTTATTTGTGTGAACCAATCCAACCTGAAACAAAAACTTTGATGTCGCGTTAATAGACATTTGAATGCCGACAACAAGTGACCTTTGTAAAAAAAAAAATATTATTGGGGCCTAAACCTACTCTAAATACACATATTTGCACTTGAATCCTTATTAACACCTTATTACCAATGTATAAATTTTGAGGATATTATTAGTTTATACAACAAGGTACAAAAAATGTCAACTATGCCATAGTTAAAGGACAATCAACGACATTGACTCAAAACAAACTTTCAAACAGAAAAACAAGACCCGGTCAAATCCATTTCAAGCCATCAAGGTTGGCGCAACGATGGCCCGTCGTCATCCGCCACCAAAAACCAACACCGTAGCTTCAATGCCGGAACAAACTGGCGTCACGACCGCCCGAACCGCCATCCCACACCTCAATGTGGGTGCAGGAGTTAGAAAAAAGACCACCGGAATCCGGCAATGGCTCCTGGTGGATTGCACAGGTCAGGGCCAATTGGTTGAAGCAGGCAAACATTCCGTCATGCGACGGACAGGCTTACCGGCACGTGATCTCCGGATACTTGACCCTATATTGTCTTATCCGTCGACAGTTCTTGGTAGAGAACGGGCCATTGTTATTAATTTGGAGCATATTAAGGCTATTATTACCGCGCATGAGGTGCTTTTGTTGAATTCGAAAGATCCGTTCGTTGCTCCATTTGTTGAAGAGCTTCAACGGCGTCTCATGCGTCGTTATTGCTCGATTGCATGTCAGGTTGGTCGTAGTTTTAATCTCCATGTGTATATGTTTCTAGCTGGTTGGATTGGATTGTTTGAATTGATTCTATAAGTTTAAGTAAATGCATGATTAATGTCCATGAGATTTTGAAGAATGTGGTTTTAGAAACATACGTGTAGAATATGAGTTTTGATTTTGATTGATCTAGGCCATGTAAACGAATCGAACCAACTACGGGGCTTGTTTGTGACGTTCATTTTACTTTATCTGAACAATTGAACGAGAACGAATACTTACACCAACAAATTTTCTTGTTCATGCTTGTTCGTTAAGAAGATGAACATGTTCGTGCTCGTAAATTTTCTTGTTCATGCTTGTTCGTTAAGAAGATGAACATGTTCGTGCTCGTTTATGTTTGTTCGCTAATATGTTAAATGAACATAATAGAACATAGTCACACAAATTGATACCAATTAAATTAAAATTAACCAATACAATGTTCAAACTAAAGTGTTTATACCATCAATAACATTTTAAAAGTAAAGAACAATATAGGTCCGGCTCCGTGATGATTTTAAAATGGGTTGGACTCAACTTCTTTAGCTAGATATGTAAAAATCGAGCATAAACGAACTTTAATGAATGAATATAAATGAATGAACATAAACAAACGTTTGTGAACGTAAGGAAACGACCTTGATGTGTGTTCATATAATCATATTGGTTCATTTAATTAAATGAACAAAACGTTTTGTTCATGTTCATTCGTTTATTAAATAAACGAAATTCCCAATTGAATGGTTAACTGAACGTGGTTCGTTAACATTTTAGTAAAACTTTGCTGCCAAAATGGTTTTTCTGTAACAGGACAGAATCACAAATTCTGATGATACAGACTGGACAAACATGTATGATCTAGGAGAACAGAAATCAAAGGGAGTTAACTCTCCAAGTGTATCCACAACCAGCCAAGATAGAAGTGATCAGCAGGTTAATATTGATGGAACACCTTCTCTTAATAGCCAAGATGGACTCAAATTCCTCCGATTTGAGTTCGTTGCACTTGAGACCTGCATAGAGGCAGCTTGTAGTTCCTTGGATAAAGAGGTGACACTTTCTATTGCTTGCTACATCATTTGGTCCACCCGACCCGTTTGACCCCGCATGCTTTTCATCTTATGCTGCACTAGGCAAGAACATTGGAGAAAGAAGCTCATCCTGCATTGGATAAGTTGACTTCAAAGATTAGTACTCTAAATTTGGAACGCGTTCGCCAAATCAAAAGTAGGTTGGTTACTATTTCAGGGCGCGTTCAAAAGGTTTGTGAGTTTTACGCAAAATAAACACGTTAAGTTCATTTTGATCTTTAAACATATCAACCTATACTGTTTACGATGGATTTAGGTTAGGGACGAATTAGAACACCTGCTTGATGATGATGAAGATATGGCTGAAATGTATCTGACTGATAAACTTGAACGACAACTTGAAAACGCTTCTGTAAGTTCTTTAAACGAGCAAGACCATGTGGATGAACAAGTTCTTCAATCAGATTTGGATAATGAAAACCCTATCAGGTATTATCTATTATTAACCACATGGCTATATATAGGTATACAATAAGAATAATTACAAAGGAAAACTAATCAAATCATATCGATCGCCAAATTACTAATATATTTTGTCTACCGTTACATTAGAGTTCCTATGGAAGGCGATGAGATCATACATGAAGTTAATTTTCAAAGAATGGACAGCCAACAAGAACGGTTTTACGGGCCTAATGCAATTGGAAGAGACAGCCGCATGACTAGAACTAGCATAGCACGAAACGGTGTTATCAAACATCGCGATGTTGAGGAACTTGAAATGCTGTTAGAGGCCTATTTTGTTCAGATTGATGGTACCATGAATAAGTTATCGACGGTACGCAGTTTATTTCTCTTAAAAGTTTTAAAATTCACAAGAGATATTAAAATTTCCAAACATGTTACATGGGCAGCTGAGGGAATATGTGGAAGACACAGAAGATTACATAAACATAATGTTGGATGACAAGCAGAATCATCTGTTACAAATGGGTGTCATGTTGTCAACCGCGAGTTTGATAGTGAATGCATTTGTAGTTGTGGTGGGCGCGTTTGGAATGAACATTAATATCGACCTTTTTAAAGGTGATACCCCGGAAGAAAAGGAAACGGGTATGCATAAATTTACATGGACCGTTGGTGGTTGCACCACGGGTAGCATCTTCTTGTATATTATCGCTATCGCTTGGTGTAAAAACCAAAGGCTTCTAGAGTGATTTAAGTTGGAATGAGACCCATTAAATAGTTAGAAACCAAAGAAAACACTTTTTAGTCATTGGGTCATATTTGAATGGACGGTTGAGATATCTGTATTTATGAATCAATTGTTCATGATCAAGGAATAAAAAGTGGTTCTTTTCATTTCTAACGTTTGAACTCGCTCCTTATACTTCTTGTGACGGAACATGCCGTACAGTTGTCAAAATATGATTGGTTAATATCAAAGCACTACTCATAACTAACAAAAAGAAGAAAAAAAAAATGTAAAATATCTCTAAATGTTTAGATCTAACTTCCACTTGCATTGATGAGACTTCTGTATTTCTTTTACTCTTTGCTTGTTATGGACTCCACTTCAAACCATCTGTCCATTGTCAAGTAAACATCTTGTTAGGCTTAGTTCCACTTACACAAAAAGAAAAAAAAAAACAAAAAAAAAAAAACCCATCAAAGTACGTCTCCACATAGCATCTTTTCTCACAAGTACAATCCACCAATGCAAAAGAGAAACACTAAAAATGTGATCATGGATTGTAGAAAGTTTAAAAAAACCTCCAAAATAAATAAATAAAATTTATTTGATGTGTAAGATGACCGTTGAATAAAAAATATTAAAAAAACAGATATAAGTAGAAAACTACGAAAACAACATAAACAGTTGGATCATTTGTTTTCATTATGATACAGAATACGGTTATGTAACTACTAGATCTCATCCTATTTCTTTTATATAGTTCTTTTGGTTTTCTACTTGAATTAGCTTTGTATGTATTAAACGTGTACCTAGTGTATAAATAAATTATGAATATAATCTATTGATTACTATTACTAGTATATAAATTTGTAATAGTGATAAACAAAAAACAACATTATTTGATTAAGTTATAAAAAGAAATATTATTTTGTAAATAGAAAAGTACCTCAAAATAGGTTGTGGAATAGCCTTGTGAATAATCAAAACTGGTATCATCATCCATTAAACTCTCTTTGGTGCACACTTTTAGATCCTTCTGCAAATATAGAAATAAAAATAAACCATCAAAAGATTCACACAATAAGTTGACAAAGACTAAAAAAAAACTTTTATGTGTTATATAGTATCCAACACTCGATAAACCCCTATTCACTAAACATTTTCAAAAAGTAACAATATCCGCATCGACAATAATCATGAGATACTTTTTCAATCGTATATTATATACTAATTAATCGATTTAACTGTTGATTTAAAACCAGATATGACCTTATAAAACTATCCAAGATATTGGATACGTATCGAATATACAAATGTGATCAACAAAGATTGCAAAAACCGAAGAATTAATGAAACACTTACATTGCAAAAGCTGAAAAATGGAGAACTAGCAGTGTCATCAAGAGAAGCAAGCGGATCTTGCAAGTGTCTATGGCTATAGAAACTCGTTTGATTAAGAATCTTTCGCCTTTTCCTACAACCAAACGCCATCGTAGGATCACAAAAACCACCATCAATATTGTCCTCATCGTCATTGTTGTACTCATCTTCATCTTGTTCTTGATGTTCTTGAAAATGTGGTGGACCCGATGATGCATCCGAAACCATGGACATATCATCGTCGTCATGTTCTTCGGGTTCTTCGTCGTGTTCAGGTGCAACAAAAGCAGCTTTACACGAGTGTTCTAAGTATAGGGTCCAACCAGATTCACACCCACTACTTGATTCTTCTGAATCATGAAAAAGTGGTTCCATTTTTGTGATTCTTGATTCAAGAAACTGATGGGAATTAATGTGTTGAAGATGGAATAGGAGAAAGAGTGTGTGGAATCTGAAGGTTTATATTGTAAGCAAATCCTAGCGTGGTTTTGTCGTGTTGTGCAGATGGGTGAGCATGCGATTTCATCGGAAAGTGCATCTTGTGTTGGTTTCAAACCAGAAATCTGGATATCGGCTTACATTTTTTAAATGTGTCTAAAATTCCTTCATAAAAGGTGAATCAAACCTTTTTTTTCGGGTGAGGGTATTGACACACCCCTACCTTTTGACTACACACCCCCCAGAGGTGGCATATAGGGCAATAAGGGGAGTATATAGTGTGAAAGCAATTAATGTGCCAGAAAAAGGGTTTTGATAAGCCTCTCATTGCCCTATGAGAGGCATATAAGGTTGTGGTTGTTGGAGCATTAAACCCTATACGCCTCTCATTGAGCACTGAGAGGCTTATCGGCACGACTTTTGATGAATTTAAGGTATAATTACTGACATGAAAGGAGTTCAGTCTGAAAAAGCGTGAAAGTGACCCATATGACCCTTATCGACCTATACGACCCTTATCGAGCAAAAATGTTTGTTTACCCAAGCATACGGGATTTATGGCTTCCAAATTTTTTCAAACTCGCAAAATTCCGACTGAACTCCTGAAGATTCTTAACTAAAAAATTTGGTTGAGACCGTGAAGCATAAAGATGTCGTTTTGGGGCATTGGTAATATTTTTGGCGAAGATTCGAACCAGTCGTACGTCTCCGAAAGCGTTTTGTTATCCGGCGTTGATCGAGGTGAAGAGGAGGTTGTGTCCGTGCCTCGTTGTGATGACGGGGGTGTGCGACCCACGTTACCTGACTTGAACCAGGTGTTTGTAGATGAGGGGGAACCATCTTACATTGCCCAAAGTTATCCGCGACACGAATACGGGACTTACCATTCGTATACGGAAAACAAACACAAGTTAGCGTATAAGGAAGGTGCTAAGGAGTATGAGAAAAATGATAACGAAGTCGAAGAAGGTGCTAACGACTTTGAGGAAAATGATAACGAAGTCGAGGAATGTGCTAAGGACTTTGAGGAAAATGATAACGAAATCGAGGAAGGTGTAATGCACTTTGAGGAGGATGTTGACGACGACGAACCTGCTAACGAGGAAGGTGTTCACGACGACGAGCGTGCTAACGAGGAACCTGCTAACGAGGAAGGTGCTAATGACGAGAAAAAAACAAAAAAGGTATGACATAACCGTCAATTACGTGTTATTCGTGTTACATAATGTTGATATAATTTTAGAGTGGATAAAATAATTTTGTATACGTGTTATTCGTATGTATATAATTTTTATTAGGTAGGAGAAATCTAGAAAATGTTTGACCCGTCCCGACCTTAACCCGAACCCGAACCCGACCCGAAATTGTGTCATACATATTAACCCGATTTCGTTATCATTTTGGTGAAATATTATATATGTTCTGGTGAAATATTTTGTTAAAAATAGATTACTTAGGCTTGTAAATGAACCGAACGAACACGGACGAGGCATGTATACTGATTAAAAATAGAAAATGTATGACACGAAATTTCATACAAACCCTAAAATGTGTCATACATATTAACCCGAACCCGATGTTGAACCCGAGTTTTTTTTATTGTTTTTTCGACAAATTAATATATTAATTTCATTTATGTGGATTTCTAATGAACCTTTTTTTTAGGTATTTGGGTCACTTGAAGAATTGAAGAATTGGGTATACAAAAGAGAAGTTGCGAAAGGTTACGTCATTGTCACCCAACGAACGAGGAAAAAAGGCGAAGGTGCGTCAGCAAGGTCAGTGAAGATATGGTTGCAATGCGATCGTGGCGGCGAACCCAAAAGTAAAGCATCCGTTCGGCGTTCTGGTAGCAAAAAGGTTGGCTGTCCTTTTAGTCTGATAGGGAAACTAGACTCAAGTAGTGGTAGTTAGAGCCTTGTGGAGAAGAAAAACATTCACAACCATGAGCCTGCTGAATTTCTCGAGGGCCACGCGTTTGCTAGAAGGCTGACCCCGGACGAAGAATCACTGGTGGAGAGACTTTATCTGCAAAACATGGAGCCTACAAATATACATTTAACCATAAGAAATCAGTACCCACATAGTGTGTGCATTCTACAAGATGTACAAAACGTGATTAAAAAGATTAAACGAAAAATGTACGGCGATCGAACTCCAATGCAGATATTGGAGAGCATGTTGCAAGAAGAAAGGTACGTTTATTTCACCAGAGTGAATCCCTCCACAAACGCGGTCGAGGAGGTTTTTTTCGTTCATCCGGACTCGTACAACATGTGGCGTGCATTCCCACATGTGTTGATGATTGATGCTACCTACAAGACGAATGAGTATAAGCTTCCGTTTATTCAAGTTGTGGGTGTGACATCGACACACAAGTCTTTTTGTGTTGCTCATGCGTTTGTCTCTAAAGAAAAAAAAGATAACTTCTTATGGGTCCTGGAGAAGCTCAAAGAATTGTTGGTAGATTGCATGGAGCCACGTGTAATTGTAACAGATAGGGATCAAGCTTTGATGAATGCTTGCGATATAGTATTCCCAAAAGCTTCCAAATTGCTATGTAGGTGGCACATCTCACAGAATATTCTAAAACACTGTCGGGCAAAATTTACGGATGAAGACTGGAAAATATTCAAGCTTTCTTGGTCTCGACTGTGTAATTCTCCCATTCTGACGATATACAATTATAACTTTCAGCGGCTTTTCACGCGACTGGTTAACGACGGACGATCAGGTACATATTATATTAGTTTACATACATTCATCCATACATATATACATACAAACATTACAAATCATTGTATTCAATTTTTTTTTCAGATGTTCTGGATTATTTGTATGATGTGTGGCTGAAAGATTATAAAGAAAAGTTCGTTTTAGCTTGGACTAACACAGTCCCCAATTTTGGTCAACATACAACCAACAGAGTTGAAAGCCAGCATTCTAAGTTTAAGAGATACATTAAAGGGCCAAACAACTCGCTCCATAGACTTGTGTGTCTTGTTGGCAAAGTTGTAGAGTCACAAAAGATACAAATAAAACTTAGTTTTCAGGAGAGCAGGTCCGTGCAAATGGGGGACCACAGATTTCCATTTTTTGACAACCTATGCGGTAATGTTTCCCAAAAAGCCTTAGAGTTATTGGTTGTCGAGAGGAAGAAGCTAAATGCGTTGAGGGCTGGAGGGGGGACTTGTGGCCACCAGCTTTCTACGGGTTGTGGGTTGCCATGTGCTTGTCAGATGGAGTGGTGGGAAAATACAGGTAACATAACAACTATAACATATGCTTCGATCCATAGAATATAATCATCATTATACTTCATGTTTTAACAATGATTCTTGAAAAACAGGTTGCAAAATTCCACTTGCCGCGATAGATAAATTCTGGACAAAACTTGATTTTTCGACAGAAGAACTTAATCAAGACGAGTGTAATATTCAGGTGGAAATGGATAAACTCACACAGCAACTACATACGCAGCCACCTCTAGTGTTAAAAAGTATGTTGTCGAAGATGAAAACGGTGTTGAATCCAAGTATGACTGACCATCAACCGCCTGAGGTACAACAAGATACGCGGGGCCGCCCAACTACGAAAGCAAAACAACAAAAGAATGAAGACCTTGCGAGACGTAAAGATAAACAACCCGAATCACAGAGGAACGACTACACTCAAAAGCCAAATGTGCGACGTAGTCGTTCAAAGAAAAGCAAAGAAGAAAAAAATACACTTCCGATTATAGATAAAGACTTTCCACTGTTGGCCGGGCACAGGTACATACGTATATACATACATATATTTAGAATTCTTTTTCAATTTTTTATTTTTTAATATTTTTTAGTTTTTTATTTTTTTTTGCCAATTATAGGTACAAAAACGTGATCGAGCGTTTTAAGGATTGGCTTCCATCTAGCTATCGGAGATACATAACACATATCGAAGATGCCCAGCCGGACGGTAACTGTGGGTTTCGATCCATAGCTATGGGTTTGGGGTATGGCCAGAAACAGTGGAAGTGGGTCCGCCAAGAGCTACTCGACGAGATGTTCATTAACAAAAAGCGTTGGGGGCATATTGTGACACTCTGGATTTTCCCGAACAACCCTCTTGTTTCAGTATTTCGTGTACATATTATTAAATGAAAGTTTGTGATTTATCTTGATGTGCTATGTGTCGGTAAAGTGTACGTATGATGTATAAATATATATATACGTGTATAAGTACTAGTGAACCGAGACCACGACTCGAGACCACTCGGTCTCGAGTAAACAGTAAACAGTGGGCCGGTTGGGCCGTGGACCTCCTTTGTCCACCCGAAAGCCCATTAGGGTGCACCAACTTGGAACGAGTATAAAACCCATGCTCCTAGCCAACCTTGCCATTTTTGGGCAACCAACATTCCTTCACACTCACCCCCACACACTCCCTCTCACTTCATCCACACTCTCTCCCTCACTAAAACCCTAGAACCACAAACCTCCTCTCCTCTCTTTCGGATTCAACCGGTAGCACCAAGACTCTCGGCTCAAGATCTAGATCATCACTCGGGAACTTTCTTCACCAACCTTCCAAACCCTCTATATCTAACCGGGTAGTGTTTTGTGGCTTGTTTAATCTTTGGGCAATTTGGGATACATAACAATACTACCTTGTTGAATGAATGTGTTGTATAATTAAGATGTTTGCTTTGAATGTTCAAATGGATGAATATTAAGCATTGTAGGAGCTAGGATAGATTGTGTGAATATTTATGATATTGTGTGATAAAGGTGCTTGTTTGATAGTGGAATAGGTGTTTAACAAGGCGATCTTTGAATGATATATTATGAACCGAATGATATGCATGACTATAGGCTGATTAGAACATTATTATGATTGTTGCACATAAATGTTCTTAATGAAAGGAATGAAAAATTACATGATTGTAACTTATAAAATGCATGTTATGTATGGCTTATGATTTTTGCTTCTAGGCCCATATAGATGAATCTGAGAATCATA
The DNA here is from genome assembly GCA_030545235.1 of Helianthus tuberosus. Taxonomy (NCBI): domain Eukaryota; kingdom Viridiplantae; phylum Streptophyta; class Magnoliopsida; order Asterales; family Asteraceae; genus Helianthus; species Helianthus tuberosus. Next base: position 83,880,355 of record CM060363.1, read on the forward strand.
GAGAATGTGTTTGTTTGAATAAATCTTGGGTGGATGATGTATGTTATTTAAATAATCAAGTGTGATGATAAAAACCCTAAAGATGAACTATATGAATATGATATGAACTGTTTGAATATGCAATGAATATTTGAAAATTGGGTGTTTTGATCTGTTTTGTATTAAGATTAGACAAGAAAACATGTTAGTGAAATTGTATTGGATAGTACACAATTTCATGAAATGGCAATTCTATTGGATGGTACGATTTGGACAGGTTCTAGAAGGATTCGGTCATTATGTGTGCAAGTCGAGACCCCCGGTTTCGACTCGAGACCATTTAAATGACAACTCGAGACCACGGTGATTGCGACTCGAGACCACATAGTGACAACTCGAAACAGACTTCAGGGACTCGAGACCTCTGAGGTTGCGACTCGTGCCTGCACTACTCGAGACCAGAAGTCCATGACTCGAGACCTCCTGGTTGCGACTCGAGACCGCCTGTCCTCGAGTCGAGACCACCTGGTCTCGACTGGGCTGTTTGTTTTCGTTATTGGGCCTAAGTGCATTAACTGTTCATGCTTGTTACTGTTTAAGTGGGCTATGTGTTAACTGTTGCTGTTAAAGAATTTAGACAGGCCCAATAACTTAGAGGATAAATATATGTCATGCATGCTAGGTGTTAGATACGTGTAAGATAAACGTGATTACTTGTACCCAACCTGACCTATACCGGTAACCATGCTAGGGCGTGGTGACCAGCGTGCGTGACCAAGTAAACTAATCTGCCGAGCAAACCAAGGTGAGTTCACAACTACTAAAGCATGCGTTCCCGGTGGTTTGGGAAACGGAAACTTAAACAACGCTATCCCCTCGTAAGGGATACAAACCTACTTTCTTCCCCTTAAATGGGACTCTTAGTTAATTACTGTTTATACGGAATGCAGCGAGCAACACTAAACGAAACTCTATCACTCAAGTCCCTACCATTTAATACCGATTAGTCATCGGGGCCTGGCGAACGGGTTATTAGTTAGTAGCGCTATTTAGGTCTAACCAGCCTCACACCGACCCTTGTTACTGGGAACGGGAGTGAACTAATGTACTCTGGCAAACCGTCAATGATGATAGAACATTGACAAACGGGGCACTGCGGAAACGTACGGTTAAGTAAGTATTCGGTATTGGAAAAACAGTTTAGTCGCTTACTTATGGGGTAGATCCCCATGGCATGTATAAACGGATAAATTAACTGGTGAAACAAGTTTTTGGTAATTAAAAACTGGACAACTCGTGAACTCGCCAACATTTTTGTTGATACCCTACTGCATGCTTTGCAGGTACCCAGTGACTTAGGAGCTTGCTGCTTGGGGATGTGTAGTGGTCGTTTAGCCCATGTGTTGGGTTCTAAATAAACTTGAACCCTGAACCTTGTTTTACACTAATTTGTCTATGCTTCCGCTACTTACTTAAACTGCTACTTAACTTAAACTTTTGAACTTTACACCATGATGCTTACTAACCATTATGAGTGATGAATATTATTACTATTAACCACTGCTCAGTATAATTGATGGCTGGATCCTGGTCAGTCACGCCTCCAAGCGGTGGTACTCCGCATGTGGATTTTGGGGGTGTGACAGATTGGTATCAGAGCCATTGGTTATAGTGAATTTGGTTTTAAAAAGGAAGTCTTTTTGAGAAAAACCAGACTATAACCCGTGACTCGTGATGACACTACACTCCAAGTGCAAGACTCAACGCATTAGACCTCATAGCTCTCACTTATGTTTACTTGCTGTTTGTTTAAGTGCTTATGTGCTAATATACATATTAGTATGCCTAGCTAGATGTATACACAATCCTCCCCCACATTCTTGTTTCACTACGACGTCTTTTCTCACCCTGTGTCTTCTGAACATCAAGATAATGACCGGACTCGAAGGAGACAGCATAACCCTGACAAGGGACCAGCTGGCGGCCCTGATAGACGCTCGGGTCGTTGAAGCCTTGGCAACCAACCCAGAAGGACCATCCACATACACCCAACCCCGAATTGGCACCCTTAGGGCGTTCTTGGAATGCAAACCACACCCCTTCGATGGCACAGAAGGAGCAGTAGGTCTTTTACATTGGTTCAGGAGGATCGAGTCTGCGTTCGAAGAAGGTGAAAGCCCATGTAGCAAACGAGTAGAGTACGCCACTAGCACGTTTCAAGGGAAAGCGTTTTCGTGGTGGAACGCGCAAGTCCAGATGCTCGGATTGGCAGATGCAAATGCCACTCCCTGGGATGATTTCAAGGATCTAATCAGGGAAGAATTCTGCCACAGGGATGACATGCAGAAGCTGGAAATGGAATACTATGGGTTAAAGATGGTTGGCTCGGAGATCGAAGCGTACACGAAAAGGTCCAATGAATTGGCTGCTTTGTGTCCTAACTTATCGCAACCTCCCTACAAACGAATCGCACTCTACCTTAGGGGCTTAGTCCCAGAAATCCAGGGTTCAGTGATCGCAACCAAACCCCCTACAATCCAACAAGCCATCCGTCTAGCACACCATTTCACAAACCAAGCGGTGGAAGAGGGCCGGTTGCCTAGGCGTTTAACTGCTACAGCTAATGCTTTCGATTTCAGCAAACGCAAGTGGAATGACTACCAAAGTGGGAGTCCCAGCACTATGCCACCTCAAGCTCAACAAAGGAGGGTCGTTGGGAGCGAGGGCCCTGACCCGCGAACGGGTGGTTACCAAAGAAAACAACCCGAGTGTAACAAGTGTAGCCGACATCACAAGGGACCCTGTGCCAGGAACAAGTGCCAGCGATGCAACAAGCCTGGGCATGAAGCAAAGGATTGTAGGAGCCCCCACCCAGCAAAGCAAGTCCAGCTACGGCAACCACAGCAGCAACCCCAAGGGACCAACAAGGGATGTTATCGGTGTGGAGTAGATGGGCACATGAGGAAAAATTGCCCGCAACAAGGTAACATTAGAGGGTGTTTTCGGTGCGGGGACACAACACACATCAGGAAGGACTGTTCACAATTGAATCAAAGCCGTAACGACAACGAACAAGGCGCTGGTGAAGCCCGGGACAACCCCAACGTAGTAACGAGTAAGTTTCTAATTAACGATTATGGTGTTGCCATACTTTAATTCTGAAACCGACAATAATTACGTATTAATACGCATAAGTAGACGCCTAGTCTGACACCAAACTCTCAGCCTGATGTGGAAATGGCTTATGGTAGAAACTTTGAGGCCTCACCCGTTGTCAGTAACTGCAACCTCGTGTTGTCTGGTCAGACCTTTTCCATCGACCTCTTTCCTATCAAGTTTCGACGTCGTCATTGGTATGAATTGGCTACCCAAACATCGGGCTGGAATCCTCTGTCGAGAGGAAGTCGTTTGTATTCCACGTCCTTCGGGCAAACCCCCATCGTTCAAGGTGACAAAGGCGTAAAAGTCACCTGCATCATTTCGTACTTAAAAGCCCAGAAGTGTTTATGAAAGGGGCACACTGCTATCTTAGCACTTGTCACCGACACCCAGGAAAGGGAAAAGAGGATCGAGAATTTTCCAATTGTACGCAACTACCCCGAGATAATTCCTGAGGGACTACCTGGACTCCCTCCTCACCGTCAGGTCAAATTCCAAATCGAGCCAGCTCCCGGAGCAGCACCGATGGCTCATGTGCCTTACCGACCAGCTCCCGTAGAACTGGAGGAACTTTCTACGCAGCTACGAGAATTGTTAGATAAAGGATTTATCCGTCCTAGTTCGTCACCCTAGGGGAAGCACCAGTGCTCTTTGTTAAGAAGAAGGATGGCACATTCCGTATGTACATCGACTATCGTGAGCTGAACAAGGCTACCATCGAGAACCGTTACCCACTCCCACGTATCGACGACCTATTCGATCAGTTGCAAGGATCAAGCTACTACTCTAAGATTGACCTGCGATCAGGTTATCATCAGCTGAGAGTCTGTGATGAAGACATCTCCAAAACTGCGTCCAGAACTCGTTATGGTCACTATGAACTTCTCGTCATGACTTTTGGAAGGACCAACGCGCCTGCAGTTTTTATGGATCTCATGAATCGAGTGTGCAAACCCTACCTCGACAAGTTCGTGATTGTGTTTATCGATGACATCTTAATCTACTCGAAAAGTCAAGAGGAGCATGAACAACACTTGCGTCTTATTCTCGAGCTCATTCGCAATGAACAACTGTATGCCAAGTTCTCGAAATACGACTTCTGGCTTCGAGAAGTCTACTTCCTTGGACACGTGGCCAATAAGGACGGAATTCACATCGATCCAGCTAAGATCGACTCTATAAAGAATTGGCCTACCCCTAAGACACCGACCGAAAACCGCCAATTCTTGGGATTGGCAGGATACTATCGTAGATTCATCAAGGGATTTTCAAAGATCGCTCAACCTCTTACAACCCTCACCCAGAAGGGTATCGCTTACAAATGGAATGATGCTCAGGAGTCTGCTTTTCAGAAGCTCAAGGATAATCTCTGTAGTGCTCCTATTCTGTCGTTACCTGAAGGTACCGACGACTTTGTGGTTTACTACGATGCTTCCATCCAAGGGCTCGGCTGCGTGCTGATGCAACGCGAGAAAGTTATTGCTTACGCTCCACGACAACTCAAGATCCACGAACGGAACTACACGACACATGACCTAGAATTCGGAGCTGTGGTCTTCGCGCTCAAGATTTGGAGACATTACTTGTACGGTACCAAGTGCACGATTTACACCGATCACAAGAGTCTCCAGCACATAATGGAACAAAAGGAGTTGAATATGCGGCAACGCCGATGGGTCGAACTCCTGAATGACTACGAGTGTGCAATTAAATATCATCCAGGCAAGGCCAATGTGGTGGCTGATGCCCTCAACAGGAAGGAAACCAAACCTAAGCGTGTTCGTACTTTACAGCTCACTATCCACTCGAACCTCCCTAATCGGATTTGAAATGCTCAGGTTGAAGCATTGAAAGAAGAAACATCAGGGCTGAGACCCTACGAGGATCAAGGAAACGTTTAGAACAAAAAGGAAGATGGCGCTTACTACGTGACAGGGCATATATGGGTCCCACTTTATGGAAATCTGCGTGAACTTGTGACGGACGAAGCACACAAATCTCGTTACTTGGTACATCCTGGTTCGGATAAGATGTACCACGATCTCAAGACTACGTATTGGTGGCCTGTTATGAAAGCCAACATAGCCACCTACCGTCAGGCTTGTTACAACAACCAGAACTGCCAAAATGGAAATAGGAGCGCATCCCCATGGATTTCGTCACAAGCTTACCAAGATCTCAGAACGGGAACGACACTTACCATTGGTGGAGTTCTCCTACAACAATAGCTACCACACCAGCATTCAGGCGGCACCCTTTGAGGCATTGTACGGTCGTAAATGCCGGTCACCCTTATGTTGGGCGGAAGTTGGCGAAGGCCAAATTACTGGCCCGGAACTCATGATCGAGACAACGGAAAGGATCGCCCAGATCAGACAACGCATGGCGGCGGCTCGTGACCGTCAGAAAAGATACGCTGACAAGGGTAGGAAACCGCGAGAATTCCAGATCAGTAACCGGGTTCTGCTTAAAGTCTCACCCTGGAAGGGTGTGATTCGTTTTGGTAAACGGGGCAAGCTAAATCTGCGATATGTTGGACTATTCGAAATTTCCGAGAATATCGGTAAGGTTGCTTATAGATTGAATCTGCCGAAAGAACTGAGTGCTGTGCACAACATCTTTCACGTGTCTAATATGAAGAAGTGTCTGTTAGATGAAACACTCATAATTCCTTTCAAGGAACTCACTGTTGACAAACAGCTACACTTTACTGAGGAACCGATTGAGATCACGGATCGAGAGATCAAAACCCTCAAACGTAGCCAAAAACCTCTCGTGCGAGTTCGTTGGAACTCGCGATGTGGCCCAGAGTTTACCTGGGAGCGGGAGGACCAGATGAAGCGCAAGTATCCCCAGTTGTTCCCTAATGAAACGCCCAGCACTGAAGCTACAACCGAATTTCGGGACGAAATTCCAAACTAACGGGGGGATAATGTGACACCCCGTTGAAACATTCTCACCAGCTTGACAGTGGCTGCCTTAACTTTCGGGACGAAAGTTCTTAAAACTTGGGGATAATGTGACACTCTGGATTTTCCCGAACAACCCTCTTGTTTCCGTATTTCGTGTACATATTATTAAATGAAAGTTTGTGATTTATCTTGATGTGTTATGTGTCGGTAAAGTGTACGTATGATGTATAAATATATATACGTGTATAAGTACTAGTGAACCGAGACCACAACTCGAGACCACTCGGTCTCGAGTAAACAGTAAACAGTGGGCCGGTTGGGCCGTGGACCTCCTTTGTCCACCCGAAAGCCCATTAGGGTGCACCAACTTGGAACGAGTATAAAACCCATGCTCCTAGCCAACCTTGCCATTTTTGGGCAACCAACATTCCTTCACACTCACCCCCACACACTCCCTCTCACTTCATCCACACTCTCTCCCTCACTAAAACCCTAGAACCACAAACCTCCTCTCCTCTCTTTCGGATTCAACCGGTAGCACCAAGACTCTCGGCTCAAGCTCTAGATCATCACTCGGGAACTTTCTTCACCAACCTTCCAAACCCTCTATATCTAACCGGTTAGTGTTTTGTGGCTTGTTTAATCTTTGGGCAATTTGGGATACATAACAATACTACCTTGTTGAATGAATGTGTTGTATAATTAAGATGTTTGCTTTGAATGTTCAAATGGATGAATATTAAGCATTGTAGGAGCTAGGATAGATTGTGTGAATATTTATGATATTGTGTGATAAAGGTGCTTGTTTGATAGTGGAATAGGTGTTTAACAAGGCGATCTTTGAATGATATATTATGAACTGAATGATATGCATGACTATAGGCTGATTAGAACATTGTTATGATTGTTGCACATAAATGTTCTTAATGAAAGGAATGAAACATTACATGATTGTAACTTATGAAATGCATGTTATGTATGGCTTATGATTTTTGCTTCTAGGCCCATATAGATGAATCTGAGAATCAAAGAGAATGTGTTTGTTTGAATAAATCTTGGGTGAATGATGTATGTTATTTAAATAATCAAGTGTGATGATAAAAACCCTAAAGATGAACTATATGAATATGATATGAACTGTTTGAATATGCAATGAATATTTGAAAATTGGGTGTTTTGATCTGTTTTGTATTAAGATTAGACAAGAAAACATGTTAGTGAAATTGTATTGGATAGTACACAATTTCATGAAATGGCAATTCTATTGGATGGTATGATTTGGACAGGTTCTAGAAGGATTCAGTCATTATGTGTGCAAGTCGAGACCCCCGGTTTCGACTCGAGACCATTTAAATGACAACTCGAGACCACGGTGATTGGGACTCGAGACCACATAGTGACAACTCGAAACAGACTTCAGGGACTCGAGACCTCCGAGGTTGCGACTCGTGCCTGCACTACTCGAGACCAGAAGTCCATGACTCGAGACCTCCTAGTTGCGACTCGAGACCGCCTGTCCTCGAGTCGAGACCACCTGGTCTCGACTGGGCTGTTTGTTTTCGTTATTGGGCCTAAGTGCATTAACTGTTCATGCTTGTTACTGTTTAAGTGGGCTATGTGTTAACTGTTGCTGTTAAAGAATTTAGACAGGCCCAATAACTTAGAGGATAAATATATGTCATGCATGCTAGGTGTTAGATACGTGTAAGATAAACGTGATTACTTGTACCCAACCTGACCTATACCGGTAACCATGCTAGGGCGTGGTGACCAGCGTGCGTGACCAAGTAAACTAATATGCCGAGCAAACCAAGGTGAGTTCACAACTACTAAAGCATGCGTTCCCGGTGGTTTGGGAAACGGAAACTTAAACAACGCTATCCCCTCGTAAGGGATATAAACCTACTTTCTTCCCCTTAAATGGGACTCTTAGTTAATTACTGTTTATACGGAATGCAACGAGCAACACTAAACGAAACTCTATCACTCAAGTCCCTACCATTTAATACCGATTAGTCCCCGGGGCCTGGCGAACGGGTTATTAGTTAGTAGCGCTATTTAGGTCTAACCAGCCTCATACCGACCCTTGTTACTGGGAACGGGAGTGAACTAATGTACTCTGGCAAACCGTCAATGATGATAGAACATTGACAAACGGGGCACTGCGGAAACGTACGGTTAAGTAAGTATTCGGTATTGGAAAAACAGTTTAGTCGCTTACTTATGGGGTAGCTCCCCATGGCATGTATAAACGGATAAATTAACTGGTGAAACAAGTTTTTTGGTAATTAAAAACTGGACAACTCGTGAACTCGCCAACATTTTTGTTGATACCCTACTGCATGCTTTGCAGGTACCCAGTGACTTAGGAGCTTGCTGCTTGGTGATGTGTAGTGGTCGTTTAGCCCATGTGTTGGGTTCTAAATAAACTTGAACCCTGAACCTTGTTTTACACTAATTTGTCTATGCTTCCGCTACTTACTTAAACTGCTACTTAACTTAAACTTTTGAACTTTACACCATGATGCTTACTAACCATTATGAGTGATGAATATTATTACTATTAACCACTGCTCAGTATAATTGATGGCTGGATCCTGGTCAGTCACGCCTCCAAGCGGTGGTACTCCACATGTGGATTTTGGGGGTGTGACACATATACTCGAATCATTGGACAATGGATGTTACGAAAATGTGTATCGATCGATAAATTGGTTAAATGTTGAACCTGCACCTATGGCATGCTGGATGTGGTTGCCCTACACAGGGTTGTTGGTGGCTCAAAAATTTGGGGTGATTGTTCAACATTTAAGCAACGGTGTTTGTCAAACTTACTTCCTGATGTTCGATGGACCGCAGGTTTACCCAAACCATTCCATTTTAACGATTGCTTATGTCGAAGATAGCCATTTCATCATGGTTAAGTTAGCGGATGATAGCCCGATGCCAGTACCAAATGGACTTTGGAATATATACCGAAGTATGGAAGCTATGGAATGGGAGACAATGTACATGTCTCGTATTGCACAGGGTAGGGTACTACGTAGTAATAGAACTCGACAAAAAGAAGTTATTGACTTGTGTTAGGTGTAGCATCCGTGAAACATAGTGTACGCAACAAACTTATTAACCTTTCTCTTTATTATAATTTAAATATATTGTAACATCCGTCAAATATAGTGTACGCAACAATTTTTTTATAATTTTTTTAATTAAAGTGCTTCATATAAAAGAAAAGAGTACAAAATAAAAGAAAACTATTGTTTTAAAGGGATTTAAAATTGTTGACTCAAACTAAAAATGAAATCTGTTTTTTTTTTAATAAAAGGAATTAATTTTAATATAAATAAATAAATAATAAAAAAATTAGAATTACACAAATAAAAAAGGGGGGGTCCTTCTGTATCGGACCGGCCTCCCCCAGGTTTCGAACTCGCACCCTTCGCATAGAACACACAAGCATTAACCAGTTTATCCTCTTGTACAGGAGCTGATAAATTGGTTATAGTATATCCTTTATACACTTCATACGCCCCTCATTGATTCAAAAATCTATCCGCCCCTTATTGCCCTATACGCCCCTCCTTGATTCAAAAAAGGGAGGGGTCCTTCTGTATCGGACCGGCCTCCCCCAGGATTCGAACTCGCACATTTCGCATAGAACACACAAGCCTTAACCAGTTTATCCTCTTGTACAGGAGCTGATAAATTGGTTATAGTATATCCTTTATACACTTCATACGCTTTAAACCCAACAACTCCTATAAGGTGTTCATTGAGCCATACGGCTCTCATTGAACACAAACACTTTCCCAACTTCAATAAAGGGGTAAACTAGATCTAAAATTTGAAAACTCACACACTAAAACACCAAGAACACACACACAAACGCTCTGGACCACACGATTTTCACAAGACAAACTCTGGACCACACGATGAAGGTTAGTTTGTATTCCAAATTTTATTGCTTAATCTTCAACCTTTTTTATTTTTTGGTTTTATTTCCGCCGTTTGTGGTGGTGTTGGGTTTGACGGTGGTGTTGGGTTTGATGGTGGTGGGGGATTGACTGTGGTGGGGAATGACGGCGGTGGGGGATTGACTGTGGTGGGGAATGACGGCGGTGGTGATTGA